>CM024518.1:14077277-18963687 GCA_014182375.1 Eucalyptus virginea | reverse complement strand
TTCGACAGTCGATCCTAACATCCGATTTCAATATTCAGGCGGGAGTGTCTTCATGAACAAATCCATCAACTCTTTTTCCCGTCGGCTCCAGAGTAATCTGAGCAGCTACGGTCCTCCATCTCGTGACATATGCCTTGAAAGATTCCGTCCTCTTTTTCTCAGTGCGAAGTAAATCTTCTCGAGATGGGGTGACATCAATATTATACTTATATTGCTTGAAAAAGGCATTGGTCAAATCCTCCCAAGTCTCCAGCAGATTAATTTTCTTCATAATGTACCACTGTAGTGCCGGTCCTGTCAGGCTTGCTTGAAATTGTTGAATCATCAAGGGGATGTTATCAACATATTGGGTCATCCTGACCACATACGTCTGTAAATGGATCTTCGGGCAAGAGGCGCCATCATACTTTTCAAAGTCTGGCATTTTGAACTTCTTCAGCATCTTGACCTTTGCATAGTGGGACAAATCAGTTGGGCCTTGGATAAATGAACCCTGCAGCTGCTTGAGTTTCTCCTCGATTTTTGCCATGCGTTTTTCTTGTTCTGTCTTTGGTACAGCCAAGTGTATCACTTGTACCTCCTCATCAACAACAATTTAAGGCACGTCAGTAATTTTCTCCCTGGAAGCATCATTAGAGGTTGATGTCCCAATTGCGAATGTATTATTGCCTTTATCTTTCGGATCGACCACAGGAGAATGTTGTGGTAATACCACTTCAACTTGCGGAGCTGGTGGGGCAGTGTTTGCTTGGAGAGAGTCGATCTGCTTAGAGAGCTGTTCAAGAACATTCAAGACTTGTTTCATCTCCGATTCGAGGACAGCGATGCGAGTTTATTCAGCAACACGTGTTTGTTCGGTGTTATCAGCCGTTGTTGCTTTAGAACGAGTACGAATTGGTGATCTTGGATGAGCCGTGTTGTTACCTAAGGAAAAAATATGATAAGTATAATAACAAATGAGATTGGTCCATGACAATGATCTAATCGCCTGATTTTATTCAAGATTTATTTTAAACATTGAACCAAACTTCCTAACATTGAACTAAGAAATGAAATTCAAGTCCCTAAACATCAAACTAAAAACTGAAAACATTGAATTGAAATAAAGTCCCTAGACATTGAACTAAGAAAACAAAATATCTCATTTTATATGCTTTCGGGAACCCAACGCCTTGCGAAGCTTATTATTTTCAGCTTCGAGCATTTCCACTTTCCGCTTAAGATGCTCAATTTGTGCTCGTTGGGTGGGCTTCTCGATCACATCGGGGACTACTGGACGCAAGCGGCGGGAATCCGGTGTTGTTGGATGTAGAATGCCAATGCATGGTGAATCTCCTCCTCGCCCTTCAGCCTCATGGGCACTAAAATCTTCTCTGGATGACATTCGCTCCACGTAGTAATGATCACCTGGATCTCGTTGAAGTAGTCGTAATCCTTTCAAATGAAATGAACTTAGAACAAATCTGTCTTGAGAGGTGGGGAACTTCTTGAAGAGCTTTGTACTGACGGGCCACTCTATGTGGATAATAGGAAGTAGCACCGGAAAGGCCCAGCAGTGGGATTGGTTCATCATGTTTGTGAGAAAAACGAGCCTCCTCAATGTGGAGCCATTTAGTATGCCATAAGAATGCCTTAGGATTAGGGTTTTTCAAAAAATTAATCCAACGGGCATACTATTTATGTGGGGAAAAACGTTCTAGAACCACAAATTTTTGTATGGGACGTCGAGAATCATCTATCCTGAATTGTTTTATAAGATGCCCAAATCCTCTTATGTGGGAGAAAAACCATATTTGCAAAAGTTCAAGGAGGGCACGCATTATCCTTTCCTCATTTTGTTTGAAACGGGTTAATGACAAAAATGTTTAAGCTAAAATCATATTCACATAATTCAGCCCGCCGCAAACCCGATTAACCACCCATGAAATTGCAGGATTAATGGAATTTTTTCAATAAGGAAAAACGATTAGCCCAAAAAATGCTAACATGAAAATCCTGGCTTTTGAAATTATTGGTTGGTCTGCAAAACATTTTTCTAAGAATGAAAATGGACATGCAAAACAGTTGGCTTTGACAACTTTCCTTACTCTTTCGGCTTCGATTTTTAAAAATTGAGATAATTCAGAGATAGAATCTATATCGATAGATGGCCTAACAAGTTCCTTTTCCAGGGGCATTCCAATGGCAACACTATATTCTTCAAGTGTTGGAGTCAATTCGAACTCACCAAACACAAAGGTGGAAGTCTGTGGACACCAGAAGTGAGGCAACGCCTGTATAACACTAGAATGGATGTTGATCTCTAACAATGGGAGAAGTCGGGCGATCCTGGCTTTCACATATCTTTGACCATCTTGATCTAATTGGTCCAACCACCTCTTGAGCTCTTTTTTGGGAGTGGAAATGAATTGTACGTCGATTTTCCCCATTGCATATAAAATAAGACCGACAACGAAACCTAATGTCATGGACCAACGAAATTGCAAGTAAGTAAGTCGCAGTAGTGAGAATTTAAACAACTTACTTTCACTGGTAATGAATGACAATCACATAGGCACACGCATGAAATGTGAGGCTCGATTTCTATCTAGATGGCTTAACAAAATGGAGCTAAGAGGATGATCTGACCATTGCAGTCTCGCATTAACGTGTCAGGTCCTCCTAACCCCGGCTCAGTCGAATGGAATGTCTAATAATCACGCAGTCTCGCGGATATGGACAAACACATTCGATACCATGAAGAACTTTTGGGGAAGAGAAGGTCAACCTCTATATGGCAGTCTCGCTTTAGAGGAAGTATCCTTCTCAACACCATCCTAGGAATCCTATCGCAGCCCGGAGTCCGACGCGGGTTGTGTGTGCAATAGTGTAGTGCTAAAAACAATAAAACATGCACAACAGTTTAATTGCAAACAACACTTCTATAGTTTAAATTCAACCATTCATCCTTAACTTCGACCTGCAAAACAAGGGTTAGCAAAGACTACTCCCCTTATACCTCCCATTTGCAAGAACATTTAACACTTGAATTAGGGACGTACCTGGTATCCTCGCTGCCAAACAAAATATTTAAAAAAAAAACACAGGCCTATGTCCACTATGAGTTTTAACTCTGTCCCCAGTGGAGTCGCCAAGCTGCCGCGACCTTCCCGATGGTGAATTACTTAAATAAGGCTAATGGATTACTAAGTCCGAAGACTTGGTACGGACCCTCCCAAGTCCTACCAATCGCGACTTGATGTTAAGAAATTAATCTATTTAAACATGCAATTATATTCAATTTGGAGCCGCCACTAATCAATTAGGGTTGGTTAGAAACCCATGTAAAGTATGGGAGAATACTTTACTATTGTGAACCAGAGATTTAGTAGGTCCGGGGACATGGTTACGCTAGATTAGTCTAACGCCATTTCGGTACCTTTTATTTTAATTTTAAAAATATTTTGCAGGCAATGTTGATTAATTTTAACCTAAGCTACTAACATGCAAATGGTGGTCATGCAGGTGCACAATCAATAAGATTAAATAAAAAATGCTAATAAAAAAGCATGCCCTAAACATGATTTCTAAATGACAACATACCTAATTTTTTTTTTTTAAATGTTAATTATATGCAATCTTAATCTAACTTAATATGCATGAATTTATTTTAATGACATGCGAGATGCAATTCATATGGTATGACTTAAACTTATCACTATATGTATGCAATTTAATTTATATAATCCTAAATATGCATGTTCTGCGTGATATGTGATGAATGACATGGTATTTCTACATGCATGCTCTTTTATGATTTTATTTTAATGATAATTCATTTTTTAATGCATATATGCAACCTATGCTAAATAATGATGATATGAGATTAATTATCCTAACCAAGGAAATGATCTTTTTTTTTTTTTTTTAATGACATAACGTTTTTTTATTGAAAAGAAAGTAACTTAATGGTGCAATGATCATCTTTTAGCATTTTCCTTTTAAAAAAAAAAAATTAGACTATAACTCATATGGCATGCATAATATTTTTTGTTCCTCTTTTTGTTTTACTAAATGAAAATTGCATTAATCTAAAAATATCTAGGTGTGTTGCTTTAATATGAAATGTGTATGGACCTAAGTACCTAAGTTTTAGATATGACAATATTTTACTAATAAACAAATTCTAATTAAACCTATTATGCAAATTAATTAATATGTACCTAATATTTTTTTGATTCTTTTTATTGAAATTCGAAATAAATAAAAAAAAACTAATTAGACTAACTAAGTGAATGATATTCTAATTTATTTTAGGAATCAATTTAGCTTAAACTATATCTTATCTTAAAAGCTATATAAAAAATCAAGACATGCCAACATTATTTAAAATTAGCCTAACAAAAATCACCAATCTAAAAATATAATCTAAAAATTATAATCCTATAAATGCAATTCTAATTTACTAACCCTAAAAATACAGTCCTAATTTACTAAACCTAAATGCTCTAATGCAATATTTAGATTTTTATGTACTTTTTGATTTTTTTGATTTTTTTAATCTTTCCAAACAAGTAATTATTTTAAAGGAATGAAGATAAGAATTAAAATAACCGAAAAAATAATCCGTTGTTTCACGGATTAAATTAACAATTATTTTAACTCTATAATGTTTTAACAATTGAAATACTATCAAAATTCCTAAAAAATTAAAGTAATTAAAAAAATGACCCGACGTCTTACGGGTCAAATTAATAATTATCATAATTTGGGATAAAATCCCTTAATGTCTACAAGGTCTACAAATATTGACATACAATACTACCTTTCAAATAATTAAACTTAAAAATAAGCTAACATAACATGAAATAAGCAAATAATATAAAAAAAAAAAAAAAAAAAACTACCTAAGGCTTGGAAAATGGGAGCACCGACGGCGGTGAATGGCGTCGGTCGAAGGGTGTCTGGCGAACAGCAGGGTCGCGGGTCGCAGCGGTGGTGGAGGGCGGAGTGGTGAGCGGTGTCGTGAGTCTGAGCTGCAGCAGCCAAAGGGGCTGTACAGACGTTGAGCGCCGGGCGGAAGATGGCAACAGGGGGCGTCGCGGGTGGCGGCGCGGACTACTGGCGAAGGGCGTCGCGGGTCAGGAAACTTCAGGTGCAGGCGCTGATCGAAAGCGGGGCTGTCATGGGATCTGCAGAGGGCTCTGGCGTCGCTGGGTCGTTAGTAGGGCTTCAGGTGCAAGTCCGGCGTCGCGAGGGGAGAACACGGAGCGGCGGACGGCGTCGGGCGCGGGTCTGGCGTCGCGGGGTGTCTCAGCGGCGGCGAGCTGAGATGCAGATCATGGGTTGAGGTGCGCGGGTGGCCGGTGGTGTCTCGACGGGGAGCGGCTGTGGTGCTGGTGCTCGGACGAGGGTGGCGTTGGCAGTAGGGCGGCTGGCTGATGAGCGGCGACACAAGCTCGTGGGTGGTGCTCGTCCAGGGGGTGGCCGGCGGTGCGGTGGCCCGGCTGTTGGTGCGCCGATGTGTGCAACAAGGGAAGAAGACAGTGAACAGTAGCTGTCTTTTCACCTCTGTTTTGCTTTTTGCTTTTCTCTTTTCCTCAAGTTTCTTTTCTTGTTCTCCTCTCGAAGACCTACGGACGGCTTCCTCTCTCTCTTCCTTTTTCTTCTTTTTCTTACTTTTCTCTCTCACCTGACACTCTCTCTCACTTGTCTCTCTTACTCTCTACCGAAATCCTCCCCCATTCGCTTTCTGCCACTGTACCTTTCTCTCTTTTCCCTGCTCACGTCAACTTCTTCTTTTTTTTCTTTTTTTTTTTCTCTTCAGTTTGCTATTTTTTCTTGGACGAACAATGAAGAGAAGCCCCCCCCAATTCAAGGCTTCGTACTCTTTATTTATAGAAAAAGACTTGAGTTTGTTTCCGCAGGTGGAGATTTTCACTCAACCTCTCAACAACAAAGTGGCTCCAAAATCACACGGTTGAGTTTTTGAATTCAATTTTTTTTTAAAAAAAATTTCCCTCTAATTAAAGCTTATCTTTAATTTTTAAAAGATGAGTTTAAAGGATAAGCTTAATCCTAAACTAGGTGTCATTAGTTGCCCCTCTTTGAAGGGAGGCTCGTAGAGGTTTCCTTAAAAGATAAATGACACATAAATTTAAACCATGCAAAATGAATATGAAATAAATATACAAAGGCCAATTGTAATGACTTTCTTTTTTTTTTTTAAAGAAATGGACTCAAATAAATGCAAGGTCATGCAGAGAATGCCATGTAAATGCAATGATTTGATCAAGAACGTAGATCTCAATGTGTCCAAGCTCAATGAAATGCAAATGCAAAGAAGAACACGTACCTGTCATACTTATCTGGAGATTCAGAAAAGTATTATTAGGAGTGAAATGATTCCTATGATACCTGACAAACATCTGGAAATCTCTTCAGATAATTGAAAGGCTCAAAGTCTTCAGGGGGTCTGGAACTCTCATAAGATCCCAAGCACCTGGAAATTGCATCAAGTACTTAAAATTTCAAAAATCTAATTCTTATGTCAGACATTTGAAAGCATTTACTTAATATCTGGAAATCACATTAGATGCTTGAAAAGACAAATACTTGGAAATCACATCAAGAGGTTCAAATATCTGGAATTTGTACTAGACATTTGAAAACATTTACTAAACATCTGGAAATCACATCGACGTTTGAAAAGACAAACACTTGGAAATCACATCAAGTATTTAAAGGTTCAAATATCCGAATTCACACTAGACATTTGGAAACATTTACTTAACATCTGGAAATCACATCGGACGTTTGGAAAGACAAACACTTTCACATCAAGCATTTAAATGCTCAAATATCTGGAATTCATACTAGACATTTGAAAACATGGGTAATTGGAATTCTCATCAAGCACCAAGATGACTGAACAAACTCAGGGTTTCAAAGACAAATCCTTTGGTCTTTGAGGAAAAATTCATTTCATTTTTTTTTTTTAAATTCAATGAAGGTCCATACATGATGGCTTTTTCAAACTTCCACCGGAAAAATTATCAAGACAATTTTTACTAAGCTGTGAATCTCTTGAACATGCTAAATGAGACATTGTTTGTGTGAAAAGGCTTTTCACTCGCTCTCATTTAGGAGGGGTTATTTGTCCCGACCATTGATGCGGGAACATATCACTCTATCTTATCATCATCTTGTCGACAAGATTTCGAATTTTCTTGCAAGCGATACGACCTTACCAATTTGAGAGGTCTTTGACAAGGACCGTAATGCGGGCTTGGTCAATGGCTTAACAAAGGGACTTTTCGAGTCAAAGCAATTGAAAGAACAATTCGTAATCATCTCCGGTTTACAAGTCACGAACCCTGCAAAATGAGAAAGAAATAATCTTGCTCGCACTTCTTCGAGCAATGCTCAAAACATGTGAATTCCTATATTAATTCAAATGCCCTAATCTGAAAAGACTTTGTAAGGGACATAACATAGGCTGGGTTTATAGGTTGAGAAACGAAAGGATCGTTAGGCTCAAAGATGTGTATAAGGGTCAAAGTTGGTGATCATATTGACATTGCCACCAATTTTCTTCGCCACGAATTGTCTTCTTGATAGATTTCTTTATTGGCCCAAGAGTTTATCACCCGATGCCAATGATTATTCAACTGGAGATCTTTTCTCAACATTTTTTTTAAATCATTTTCTTTGATGATGGGCATTGATCAAGCACACCGTTTTTTTTTTTTTATGCCCCCCAATTCATCAGTCATTTCTCTCTTCATTTCACGGGCATTGGCCTTGCTTTTACCAGGCACACTGCTTTTTCATGCCCCTAAGTTCTATTTTGATTTCAGTTCTTGCGCACAATGCGTGTGTCAAGTATATTTTAAATGACACTCGAACCTTTAAGGGTCTTCATCTGTCTCTTGCCTTGCCCCAGTGTGGGGGGTGATCACCAACTGGGTTTAAAAGAAATGAAATTGTAGGCTCAAGTGGGCTACGCAAATGGTATAAGTGTGTAGGGTAGTGAAATAAATGCTCTTCATCATCCTAAGGCACTTAAATTACCACATGAATTCAATGTAATAGCATAACTTGAAGATTGATGCAAGTGAGAGCAAGAAAATTTCAATTCATTTTACTCTCCTTCAATGTCAACTTACCTCCATTTGCCCCGATGTGGGGTGGTCCTTGACAGGGGTAGTATGAAAGAAATTCTTCAAGTATTTTGGCTCAAAGAAGGGTTAAACAATAGATCATCTGTAGTGTTTGGGATAGAAAAATGAACTGCCTCTCGTCATTTCAGCTGTCATACTTTTTGCAAGAAAACTCTTCACCTTGACATACAAAATGTTTCCATACTCACCTTACAATGTATAGACAGGGAACTGTGTATGGGATTAGGCTTGCCTTTCACACCTCATTTAGCATGTTCAAGTAACTCAACATCTTTCACTGAATTGTCCATTTTGATAAATTTCAAGTGGAATTGACAAATTGCATAATATCATGTGGAAGCATTCTATAATGACAAAAAATGCCATGCTCTATTCTTGCACATGGGATCATAAAGTCAAAGTTATTAAGTGTCCATGTCTAGCTCCTCTTTGTAAGGAAGCTCATAAAGGTTCCTTACAAAGATAAAAAAAAACACCGTTGCTCATATCCATTCTTTGCCCCTGCAAAAATAAAACATGCAACATTATAAACTAGAGATTTGACCAACTTTGAGTGAGAAAAAGGTTTTTATGAGCCCTTTTATTCATGGATAGTATTTCTTTACAGCATCAGAATTTATAGGATTCGTGAATTCACGCCCATCCATTTTTGCCAAGATTAAAGCACCTAGTATTTCTTCATGATGTATGGCCCACTGTAATTTGGAGTGAACTTGCCACGAGGATCAAGGTTAATTGGTAGCATCTTGCATAGCACCAAATCACAAACCTTGAAACGCCTTGGGCGAACCTTCCGATTAAAGGACTTGGCCACTCGCTGTTGATAACATTGACCATGACATATGGCCTTCAATCGTTTTTCATCAATCAAACTGAGTTGGTCATACCTTTGTTGTGCCCATTCAGCTTCCGTCAGCTTAGACTGAGACAATACTCTTAGAGAAGGGATTTCTACTTCAATTGGCAGGACTGCTTCCATGCCATACACTAGAGAAAAAGGAGTTGCCCCAGTAGAGGTACGAACTGAAGTCCTATACGCCATCAGAGTATAAGGAAGCCTCTCATGCCAGTCACGATAATTATCAGCTGTCTTTGCCAGAATTTTCTTGATGTTCTTATTCGCTGCTTCAACCGCACCATTCATCTGAGGGCGATAGGGCGATGAATTCAAATGATGAATTTTGAACTCCTTGAACAAATCATTGACAAGTTTGTTGTTTAGGTTTGTCCCGTTATCTGTGATGATGGCTTTAGGCACGCCATAACGGGCAATAATATCCCGTCGTACAAACTTCACGACATTCTTTGCGGTGACAACTGCATATGATGCTGCCTCTATCCATTTTGTGAAATAATCGATAGCGACAAGAATGAAACGATGACCATTTGAGGCTTTCGGATTAATTGGGCCGATTACATCGATGCCCCACATCAAAAAAGGCCATGATTCTGACAGTTGATGCAGCTCATTTGGAGGAACATTTATCTTGTCTCCGTAAATTTGACAACGGTGACAACTCCGGACATGTTGAATGCAATCAGTCTCCAAGGTCAGCCAGAAGTAACCTAGTCTCATAATCTTCTTTGCTAACATGTGGCCGCTCATGTGAGGACCACACAGTCCTTCATGTATTTCTTCCATCAACTGAGTGGCTTCCTCAGCATTGACACATCTAAGTAGGACGGAGTCGAAAGACCGTTTGTATAATGTATGCCCACTAATAAAGAATTTGGAGGCAAGTTTCATGAGATGCTTTCGGTCAGTTGGATTGCTACCTTCTAGGAACTCTCGCTTTTGAATATAGGTTATGATGTCATGGTACCATGGTTTTCCATCCGGTTCCTCTATCACTACCATGCAATAAGTTGGCTTCGGCAAAACTTCTATTTTCAGAAGCTCAACCTCTAACCCATCAGTGACTTGCAACATAGAAGACAATGTCACAAGTGTGTCTGCAAATTGATTATGAGACCTTGGCAAGTACTCGAACGAAACTTCCTTGACCTTTTCCAACAGATCTTCTAAATACTTGTGGTATGGGAGCAACTTGGCCTCCTTGGTCTTCTATTCACCTACGGTCTGCATTATGATTAGTGTGGAGTCTTCGAACACTTTTAACTTGGCCACACCTATCTCAATTGCGGTCTGAAGCCCGAGGATGCAAGCTTCATACTCAGCCACATTGTTAGTGCATGGGAATATCAATTTTGCAGCCACCGGATGGTGTTGTCCATCTGGGGATATCAGAACTGCCCCAGTACCAGAACCGGACAAGTTTACAGCTCCATCAAAGAACATCTTCCACAAGTCTTCATTTACATTCAAGACACGGTCATCAAGGAAACTATCATCGTCATTAGGGATTCCTGAATTCTCGGCCAATAGGTCAGCAATCACTCGTCCCTTAACCGACTTTTGTGGCATGAATTGCACATCAAATTCGGAAATTAAAATTTGCCATTTGGCCAACTTACCCACCAAAGCGGGTCGATCAAGTAAGTACTTGATGGGGTCGTTCTCAGTCACGAGGAAAGTCTGGTGATGCAATGTGTATTGTTGCAATCTATGCAATACCCACACCAAAGCCGCACAAGTCTTTTCGACATTAGGATACTTCAGCTCTGATACAGTGAACTTCTTGCTCAAGTAATAAATGGCTCGTTCTTTTCTGTCAATGGGACTTTCTTGAGCCAACATTGCACCTAGTGACTCACTATGAATGGTGAGTTAGAGAATTAAAGGATGCCCCGGTGATGGCGGGACAAGCATTGGTGGATTCATCAAGTAACACTTCAACTTGTCGAACGCTTCTAGACATTCATCATCCCAGTTGATTCATGCATTCTTCTTTAGGAGCTTGAAGAACAGTTTGGCAGTTTCAGAAAGTTGGGAAATGAATCGAGCAATGTAGTTCAACCTCCCCAAAAGGCTCCGGACTTCTTTCACTGTTGACGGAGGTCGCAGCTCACAAATGGCCTTAGCTTTAACTGGGTTTATTTTAATCCCTTTACTACTCACAATGAATCTGAGTAATTTACCATATGTTGCTCCGAATATGCACTTAGCGGGATTTAGTCGAAGCTTGAACTCACGGAGCTGATCAAACAGCTTCTTCAAGGTCCCGACGTGGCTTTTCCCAGGTCGAGTCTTTGCAATCATATCATCAACATAGACCTCAATTTCTTGATGCATCATGTCATGAAACAGTGCTATCATGGCTCGTTGGTAAGTTGCCCCAGCATTTTTTAGTCCGAAGGGCATAACCTTATAATGAAAGGTTCCCCATGGGGTGATAAAGGCAGTCTTTTCCTTGTCTTCCTCCTTCATCCTTATTTGATTGTATCTAGAAAAACCATCCATAAATGAGAATAGTTCAAAACCAGCGGCACTATCCACAAGGACGTCTATGTGTGGTAACGGAAAATCATCTTTCGGACTAGCCTTGTTCAGATCCCAATAATCAACACAAACTCGAACCCGACCGCCCTTCTTCATTACTGGAACAATGTTGGCCACCCATTCGGGGTACTGTGAGACTTCGATAAATCTCACCTTCAATAGCTTCATCACTTCCTCCTCTATCTTCTTTGAGAGCTCAGGCTTAGTTCTTCACAACCTTTGCTTCTTAGGTGGCACGTCCGGATTAGTAGGTAGGCAATGCTCCACAATTGACGGGTCTAAACCAGGCATATCAACATAGGTCCATGCAAAGATATCCTGATATTCCTTCAGTAGCTGAATTAGGTGCTCGGCCTCATCTTTGGGGAAATTTGCCCCAATTTTCACCTCTCTGGCTTCTTCAGTGTCACCTAAATTAATAGTGACGGTTTGCTTGGACGTGAGAGCCTTAGCTTTTTCATGTTGTTCCCAGCTACATTGCACCTCAATAGAATCCTTGATCGAGTCTTCAGGATTACCATTATCAGCACTTGTTGCATTGGATTGGACCATTCCCACACCTTTGCATGTTATATGATCGTCCCTGAAACAAAAAGTAGATGGATTAGAAAGACAAATAGAGTAACCTAGATTTTCTTTTCTTTTCTTTTCTTTTTTGAAATTCTTTGGCAAAAACCATTTTTTACAAACATTTTGACATGAGGAAGCATGATGAAGCCCGGCCCTCGGAATTCTCCTTGGATTTTTCTTTTCTTTTATCGGCTGGATATCATCACCGGCTAGTTTGGTGTACTTCAACATGCCCCCAAAAACATGAAAATTTCCATGTATTTTATTGGATGAAAAGCGAATTACATTATTGAAATGATAGAAACCCTAGGAATGGAAATGTAAATACGGAAAGCAATAAAAAAAAAAACTCCTGTGCAGAGGAGTGTGTGAATAATTAAAATTCTCCTACTCTCGAACTTCGTCGATGGCAAACACTAAATTCTCTTCGAACAATTCGGCCATTCCTCCGAGTGTGTCGTCTTTTCCAATGGATCGAATGGTGTCTGCAACTGGCTTGTCTGTCTCTCCCCATCCGACAGGAATAACATCAACGTCAGCACCTGGAGGCTTGGAGTACTGAACACAGATATCGATCGCCCCTTCTTCTTCATGCATCATCTTCGCAAGCCCAGGGAATGTGGACCTAATATGGGGTATAATGAAGCCAATTCGTCCTTGTCCTCTTCCTCTTCCTCCACAGGATCGTCCACCTCTACCACGATAGCCCAATCCAGTAGTATATGAATTCCGCCCGGCCTCAATTGGTTGGCGAGTGCCCTGACCATGCCGGCCTAAACCATTACCTGGAACAAAACCACTCCCGACCATGGTCTTGCCTACCATGATCGCCGACTTTGATAACTTTGGAGTGGGTAGGGTAGTGCCTTGAGAGACATGAATGGTCGAAACCAACTCAAATGCTTGAAAACTGGATTCTTCTTTACAATCTGGTTCAATATAAGGGATAGCCGTCTCGTGATAAATCTTGAACTCATCCTCTCCTCGAACTGTAATAAGCTTCCCTTTTGTCACAAACTTCACTTTCTGGTGAAGACTCGAAGAAACTGCCCCTGCTGCATGAAGCCATGGACGACCTAACAAAAAGTTGAAGGCTGTAGGTATGTCCACGACCTGAAAAACTGCATTAAATACCACTGGCCCTATTTGCAAGTCTAAATCAACTTCCCCAACTGCTTCTTTTTTGGTTCCATCAAACGCTTGAACAGAGGTTTTAGCTGCGTGAATTTTCCCCAAATCATACCCAAGACGTTTTAGAGTTACAAGGGGGCATATGTTTAAAGCCGATCCATTATCAATGAGTACACGGGACACCAAGGTATTTCGACACTTGGCTGAGATATAAAGGACTTTGCCGTGTCCTCTTCCTTCATCTGGGATTTCATCATCTGAGAAAGTAATCTGGTCGTTTAACAAAATGGCCCCCACGAATTCTCCCAACTTCTCAGGTTCAATGGACTCTGGGACATGTACTTCGTTAAGGACTTTCATTAAGGCTTTTTGATGTTTCTCCGATGTCAAAAGTAACTCTAATATGGAGACTTGTGCCGGCATTTTACAAAGTTGGTCCACTACGCTATACTCGCTTGCCTTAATTACAGCTAAGAATTCTTTAGCCTCCTCATCAGTGACTGGCTTGACAGGTCGTGAGTTGGCTTGAGCGTAAGTGCGTCCCGATCGAGTGACCACATCTATCTCCGCATCGTAACACCATGGTACCGCCTTATTATTCGTGTAAGCATAGGGTTGCGTAACGTCAAGAATCAATTCTTCATCATATGGTGGTGGCACATCGTTGATGATTAATCCATCTTCATCCGGCGCATCTTCCAACGGTGGCATGTGAAAAGTTAGGGGATCGTTAGCTCCAATGTTTAAACCAATAAACTCATCCTCAAAATCAGAAAACTCCTCTTCCAGATCAATAATGATTAGAGTGATAGTCGAAACGGTGTCGACAGGATCCGCGTAGACAATCATTCCCTTCTTGGACATTGACTTAACTCTTTGCACCTTCTGAGACATGGTAGGCTCTTCTACATCTGAGTAGTATCCAGCTCGAACTAAACCATTATAAACATCGTCCACATGTACTCTCAAGCTCCTCTTTCGACTAGTATCAAAACTGAAAATGGCGTTCACAGCTCCTGGGTGATCAGGGAGTGGATTGTTCTGGATATTTGGCTGTGCATCACGGAATGAGACCACCTTAGCGAGTAATTCTTTCTTCTGAAGGGTTGGCAAGATCTTGGACAATGGCTTAGGAAGAGGCGTAAATTGACGCCTGGAAGAGCTCTTCTGCTAGCCAAAGAAAGGTCGTGCTCCTCCCTGTTGAGTGTTCGAGACGGGGCGAGGGGGTTGAACATAAGCTGCATTAACTTCTGCTACAGGCTCCTTATTCTTCTTGACTGAGACTCTCCTATACGAGCTGGTTTGATCAGATGCCCATCCATCACGTAATGCTACTTCAATTCGCTCGCCAACAGGAATTAGCTGATTGAACGACTCGACAGTCGATCCTAACATCCGATTTCGATATTCAGGCGGGAGTGTCTTCATGAACAAATCCATCAACTCTTTTTCCCGTCGGCTCCAGAGTAATCTGAGCAGCTACGGTCCTCCATCTCGTGACATATGCCTTGAAAGATTCCGTCCTCTTTTTCTCAGTGCGAAGTAAATCTTCTCGAGATGGGGTGACATCAATATTATACTTATATTGCTTGAAGAAGGCATCGGTCAAATCCTCCCAAGTCTCCAGCAGATTAATTTTCTTCATAATGTACCACTGTAGTGCTGGTCCTGTTAGGCTTGCTTGAAATTGTTGAATCATCAAGGGGATGTTATCAACATATTGGGTCATCCTGACCACATACGTCTGTAAATGGATCTTCGGGCAAGAGGTGCCATCATACTTTTCAAAGTCTGGCATTTTGAACTTCTTCAGCATCTTGACCTTTGCATAGTGGGACAAATCAATTGGGCCTTGGATAAACGAACCCTACAGCTGCTTGAGTTTCTCCTCGATTTTTGCCATGCGTTTTTCTTGTTCTGTCTTTGGTACAGCCGAGTGTATCACTTGTACCTCCTCATCAACAACAATTTAAGGCACGTCGTAATTTTCTCCCGGAAGCATCATTAGAGGTTGATGTCCCAATTGCGAATGTATTATTGCCTTTATCTTTCGGATCGGCCACGGGAGAATGTTGTGGTAATACCACTTCAACTTGCGGAGCTGGTGGGGCAAGTGTTTGCTTGGAGAGAGTCGATCTGCTTAGAGAGCTGTTCAAGAACATTCAAGACTTGTTTCATCTCCGATTCGAGGACAGCGATGCGAGTTTGTTCAGCAACACGTGTTTGTTCGGTGTTATCAGCCGTTGTTGCTTTAGAAAGAGTACGAATTGGTGATCTTGGATGAGCCGTGTTGTTACCTAAGGAAAAAATATGATAAGTATAATAACAAATGAGATTGGTCCATGACAATGATCTAATCGCCTGATTTTATTCAAGATTTATTTTAAACATTGAACCAAACTTCCTAACATTGAACTAAGAAATGAAATTCAAGTCCTTAAACATCAAACTAAAAACTGAAAACATTGAATTGAAATAAAAGTCCCTAGACATTGAACTAAGAAAACAAAATATCTCATTTTATATGCTTTCGGGAACCCAACGCCTTGCGAAGCTTATTATTTTCAGCTTCGAGCATTTCCACTTTCCGCTTAAGATGCTCAATTTGTGCTCGTTGGGTGGGCTTCTCGATCACATCAGGGACTACTGGACGCAAAGCGGCAGGAATCCGGTGTTGTTGGATGTAAAATGCCAATGCATGGTGAATCTCCTCCTCGCCCTTCAGCCTCATGGGCACTAAAATCTTCTCTGGATGACATTCGCTCCACGTAGTAATGATCACCTGGATCTCATTGAAGTAGTCGTAATCCTTTCAAATGAAATGAACTTAGAACAAATCTGTCCTGAGAGGTGGGGGAACTTCTTGAAGAGCTTTGTACTGACGGGCCACTCTATGTGGATAATAGGAAGTAGCACCGGAAAGGCCCAGCAGCGGGATTGGTTCATCATGTTTGTGAGAAAAACAAGCCTCCTCAATGTGGAGCCATTTAGTATGCCATAAGAATGCCTTAGGATTAGGGTTTTTCAAAAAATTAATCCAACGGGCATACTGTTTATGTGGGGAAAAACATTCTAGAACCACAAATTTTTGTATGGGACGCCGAGAATCATCTATCCTGAATTGTTTTATAAGATGCCCAAATCCTCTTATGTGGGAGAAAAACCATATTTGCAAAAGTTCAAGGAGGGCACGCATTGTCCTTTCCTCATTTTGTTTGAAACGGGTTAATGACAAAAATGTTTCAGCTAAAATCATATTCACATAATTCAGCCCGTCGTAAACCCGATTAACCACCCATGAAATTGCAGGATTAATGGCATTTTTTCGATAAGGAAAAACGATTAGCCCAAAAATGCTAACATGAAAATCCTGGCTTTTGAAATTATTGGTTGGTCTGCAAAACATTTTTCTAAGAATGAAAATGGACATGCAAAACAGTTGGCTTTGACAACTTTCCTTACTCTTTCGGCTTCGATTTTTAAAAATTGAGATAATTTAAAGATAGAATCTATATCGATAGATGGCCTAACAAGTTCCTTTTCCAGGGGCATTCCAATGGCAACACTATATTCTTCAAGTGTTGGAGTCAATTCGAACTCACCAAACACAAAGGTGGAAGTCTGTGGACACTAGAAGTGAGGCAACGCCTGTATAACACTAGAATGGATGTTGATCTCTAACAATGGGAGAAGTCGGGCGATCCTGGCTTTCACATATCTCTTACCATCTTGATCTAATTGGTCCAACCACCTCTTGAGCTCTTTTTTGGGAGTGGAAATGAATTGTACGTCGGTTTTCCCCATTGCATATAAAATAAGACCGACAACGAAACCTAATGTCATGGACCAATGAAATTGCAAGTAAGTAAGTCACAGTAGTGAGAATTTAAACAACTTACTTTCACTAGTAATGAATGACAATCACATAGGCACGCGCATGAAATGTGAGGCTCGATTTCTATGTAGATGGCTTAACAAAATGGAGCTAAGAGGATGATCTGACCGTTGCAGTCTCGCATTAACGTGTCAGGTCCTCCTAACCCCGGCTCAGTCGAATGGAATGTCTAATAATCACGCAATCTCGCGGATATGGACAAACACATTCGATACCATGAAGAACTTTTGGGGAAGAGAAGGTCAACCTCTATATGGCAGTCTCGCTTTAGAGGAAGTATCCTTCTCAACACCATCCTAGGAATCCTATCGCAGCCCAGGTCCGGCAGCAGGTTGTGTGTGCAATAGTGTAGTGCTAAAAACAATAAAACATGCACAACAGTTTAATTGCAAGCAACACTTCTATAGTTTAAATTCAACCATTCATCCTTAACTTCGACCTGCAAAACAAGGGTTAGCAAAGACTACTCCCCTTATACCTCCCATTTGCAAGAACATTTAACACTTGAATTAGGGACGTACCTGGTATTCTCGCTGCCAAACAAAATATTTTAAAAAAAAACACAGGCCTATGTCCACTATGAGTTTTAACTCTGTCCCCAGTGGAGTCGCCAAGATGTCGCGACCTTCCTGATGGTGAATTACTTAAAGAAGGCTAATGGATTACTAAGTCCGAAGACTTGGTACGGACCCTCCCAAGTCCTACCAATCGCGACTTGATGTTAAGAAATTAATCTATTTAAACATGCAATTATATTCAATTTGGAGCCGCTATTAACCAATTAGGGTTGGTTAGAAACCCAAGTAAAGTATGAGAGAATACTTTACTATTGCGAACCAGAGATTTAGTAGGTCCGGGGACATGGTTACGCTAGATTAGTCTAACGCCCTTTCGATACATTTTATTTTAATTTTAAAAATATTTTGCAGGCAATGTTGATTAATTTTAACCTAAGCTACTAACATGCAAATGGTGGTCATGCAGGTGCACAATCAATAACATTAAATAAAAAATGCTAATAAAAAAGCATGCCCTAAACATGATTTCTAAATGACAACATACCTAATTTTTCTTTTTTCTTTTTTTTTAAAAAATGTTAATTATATGCAATCTTAATCTAACTTAATATGCATGAATTTATTTTAATGACGTGCGAGATGCAATTCATATGGTATGACTTAAACTTATCACTATATGTATGCAATTTAATTTATATAATCCTAAATATGCATATGCTGCGTGATATGGGATGAATGACATGGTATTTCTACATGCATGCTCTTTTATGATTTTATTTTAATGATAATTCATTTTTTAATGCATATATGCAACCTATGCTAAATAATGATGATATGAGATTAATTATGAATTAACCTATTAACTAACCAAGGAAATGATCTTTTTTTTTTTTTTTTTTTATGACATAACGTTTTTTATTGAAAAGAAAGTAACTTAATGGTGCAATGATCATCTTTTAGCATTTTCCTTTTAAAAAAAAAAAAAAAAATTAGACTATAACTCATATGGCATGCATAATATTTTTTGTTCCTCTTTTGTTTTACTAAATGAAAATTGCCTTAATCTAAAAATATCTAGGTGTGTTGCTTTAATATGAAATGTGTATGGACCTAAGTACCTAAGTTTTAGATATGACAATATTTTACTAATAAACAAATTCTAATTAAACCTATTATGCAAATTAATTAATATGTACCTAATATTTTTTGGATTCTTTCTATTGAAATTCGAAATAAAAAAAAACTAATTAGACTAACTAAGTGAATGATATTCTAGTTTATTTTAGGAATCAATTTAGCTTAAACTATATCTTATCTTAAAAGCTATATAAAAAATCAAGACATGCCAACATTATTTAAAATTAGCCCTAACAAAAATCACCAATCTAAAAATATAATCTAAAAATTATAATCCTATAAATGCAATTCTAATTTACTAACCCTAAAAATACAGTCCTAATTTACTAAACCTAAATGCTCTAATGCAATATTTAGATTTTTATGTACTTTTTGATTTTTTTGATTTTTTTAATCTTTCCAAACAAGTAATTATTTTAAAGGAATGAAGATAATAATTAAAATAACCGAAAAAATAATCCGTTGTCTCACGGATTAAATTAACAATTATTTTAACTCTATAATGTTTTAACAATTGAAATACTATCAAAATTCCTAAAAAATTAAAGTAATTAAAAAAATGACCCGACGTCTTACGGGTCAAATTAATAATTACCATAATTTGGGATAAAACTCCTTAATGTCTACAAGGTCTACAAATATTGACATACAATACTACCATTCAAATAATTAAACTTAAAAATAAGCTAACATAACATGAAATAAGTAAATAATATAAAAAAAAAAACTACCTAAGGCTTGGAAAATGGGAGCACCGACGCGGTGAATGGCGTCGGTCGAAGGGTGTCTGGCGAACAGCAGGGTCGCGGGTCGCAGCGGTGGTGGAGGGCGGAGTGGTGAGCGGTGTCGTGAGTCTGAGCTGCAGCAGCCAAAGGGGCTGTACAGACGTTGAGCGCCGGGCGGAAGATGGCAACAGGGGGTCGCGGGTGGCGGCGCGGACTACTGGCGAAGGGCGTCGCGGGTCAGGAAACTTCAGGTGCAGGCGCTGATCGAAAGCGGGGCTGTCATGGGATCTGCAGAGGGGCTCTGGCGTCGCTGGGTCGTTAGTAGGGCTTCAGGTGCAAGTCCGGCGTCGCGAGGGGAGAACACGGAGCGGCGGACGGCGTCGGGCGCGGGTCTGGCGTCGCGGGGTGTCTCAGCGGCGGCGAGCTGAGATGCAGATCATGGGTTGAGGTGCGCGGGTGGCCGGTGGTGTCTCGACGGGGAGCGGCTGTGGTGCTGGTGCTCGGACGAGGGTGGCGTTGGCAGCAGGGCGGCTGGCTGATGAGCGGCGACACAAGCTCGTGGGTGGTGCTCGTCCAGGGGGTGGCCCGTGGTGCGGTGGCCCGGCTGCTGGTGCGCCGATGCGTGCAACAAGGGAAGAAGACAGTGAACAGTAGCTATCTTTTCACCTCTGTTTTGCTTTTTGCTTTTCTCTTTTCCTCAAGTTTCTTTTCTTGTTCTCCTCTCGAAGACCTACGGACGGCTTCCTCTCTCTCTTCCTTTTTCTTCTTTTTCTTACTTTTCTCTCTCACCTGACACTCTCTCTCACTTGTCTCTCTCACTCTCTACCGAAATCCTCCCCCATTCGCTTTCTGCCACTGTACCTTTCTCTCTTTTCCCTGCTCACGTCAACTTCTTTTTCTTTTTCTTTTTCTCTTCGGTTTGCTATTTTTTCTTGGACGAACAATGAAGAGAAGCCCCCCCAATTCAAGGCTTCGTACTCTTTATTTATAGAGAAAGACTTGACTTTGTTTCCGCATGTGGAGATTTTCGCTCAACCTCTCAACAACAAAGTGGCTCCAAAATCACATGGTTGAGTTTTTGAATTCAAATTTTTTTTAAAAAAAAATTTCCCTCTAATTAAAGCTTATCTTTAATTTCTAAAAGATGAGTTTAAATGATAAGCTTGATCCTAAACTAGGTGTCAACACAACTGTGCATCTACTAATTTCAAATTACTTCCTCTCCAGGATCAAGCATGGCCAAAGAAGTGTGGTAAGATTATATCTCTTTCTCATGGAGCTCAGGCACATGTCCTTTCTTCCTTCTTTATGTTTAGCATGCTGATAAGTATCATTATCGTTGTCATTTCAGGGCATATGCGTGGTAAGCAGGTAAGAAGTCTGCCCCTGGTGAATTTAAGCTGTGAGTTTCTCTTTCAAAACTCAGGAACATAGAAACACATAAAACTGTGAATCCTCTCAAACTGCCTCATTTATAGGTCACGCCAGCTGGGGAGCATGCTGCTAAAATAGCATCTGCAAAGGATGCTATTGGGAATCCTGACTTCTTCCTCGTGGCTAAGACTGATGCACATGCAACATCAGCCAAAAATTGCCCTGCCTTATGCCATTGTAAGGGTTAATCTTTACATGGAGGTACTAGTTGACCGATCCTCTGCTTCTTGTCATGGTCTACCGTGGAGTGAGGCTTCTGTTCGTTGTGAAGCAGAAATACTGATCTAAGAGGGAGTCACAGGGTCATCCTGTGCTGAGACACAGGTTTACAGTGAATATGCGGACCTCTTTCTTGACATTATTAGTGTTCAAGTGATGACTAGATTTTCAACCCAAAGTTAATCATGGGAAATAGACATTTTGGCATCTTATGTATTGGTAGATCTCCACTTTTTCATTCTTTACCTTTATTTCTCCAGAGACTCGTGCAGCTTCTGCCATAATTCAAGTGTAGATTATATCATATGACTTCTTAGTTTGAGTTCCATTTGCCTCTGTTTTAACCCTTGCGCTTTTGACACCCGTTATCACCCTTGACAATCCCTGCCTGCCCCCAAAAATTAAAAAGAGGAAAAGGAAAGGAGTACTCTCTGCAACATAAGGAATTCAGCGATTATGCTTATTGATGAAACCATCCTAGGGAAGTTATGCATTTTTAGACTGGTCGTGAATGGGGTTTGTGAAGTCAAAATTAGATCTTTTTCAGTTGGAACTAAGGTGATTGAGCTCAGTTGTTTAATTCAGGCAGGGATACGATTGCTCTTCACGAAATCACATGTCAAAGATCTTTCAGTTGTTTCACCCACTGGCTAGAATCGTCAAGACATTTGCTGTCTATTACTCTGTCTGGAGAGGGAAAATGAAAGGAAATAGCAGCAACATATCCTAACCATTCAAATGTTTGAATGGTGATTTCTGTCAATTTTTCATCTTACTATGTGAATCCTGCTGTCGTTTCTTAGCATTTGCTGGATGGTCAAGCTGTTTGGACAATGTTCATCGGTTCTTTCAAGATTCTACAAGATGGACCACCGTGCTTCCTCCTAAAGCATCGATGGAATTTTGTTTGAAACGAATAATTGAAGACATTTTTTTGGTTTCTTAACTCGCGTTGTTTATTGTAATAAAAGTTTCTGGCAGGAGCTGATGCACGCTGTGTGGAGGCACCAAGGGATGACGATGAGCTCAAGGAGATAGGTCAGTGTACGAAAGGTCAAAGAGTATGCAATGTGATTGAAGGTGGAGTCACACCATTGCACGCTGCCGAGGAGCTGAAAGATGGGCTTTCATTTGATTGTGCGCCCCGCTCACGGCACTCTATGCTTGAGCGCGTGCCGTTGTCGATGTCCTCAAGTCCTTGAAAAAGAAGGTAACTACAAGAGAGGATCTCGACAAGATGGCTATGTCTGGGGAATTTAATCAGTTGGTCGGAGCTTGGAGTCCTGGTTCGAGCTCGAAGCACGGTACTCGAATTCAAGGAGCCCTGTTGAAGTGAATTCACGATAACTACGAAAGCCAAAAGTAATCAAATATGTGCGGCAACATTTGAAATCCAATTTCCAGTTTCCCTTGGTCAGATGGCCACAGTGATTCTACTAATTAGTGGAGCAATAGCCGATATCTAGGCTTCTAACATATAACGACCCACGCATGTGCATGATAGATACACCGCTTAGAGTGTGTTAAAACTCTTTTCAATATGAATGCTTTTTGCTAAGTAATTACATATCAATTTTTTTTAAGCAAGTCTGTCTCTCTAATGGCCGAAGTTTCTAGCAACGGAAGATTATTATGCAGCCCTAAAAGTTATCTTAACTTGGCAATTCTTCAGTCAAAAATACTTGGCAATTCAAGAAAGCACCATGCCTGATTACAGGCCACAGCAAACACGTTAAGAAATATAGCATAAACACGCTTATCTGAACTTTCGTCTCTTGCGCCGCCCTAGATAAACACGCTTATTTGGCTTTTCAAAAGGAATAATGAAAAGCCAGAATGGGATTAGGAAAGCACAGCCTCTTTGCACTTACTACGGACTTTCATCTGCGCACCGTGCATGACCACAGGCCAAAGCAAACAACTTAAATAGCAGGGCATAAACATGGCAAGATATAGAATTGTTTCCATCGGAGACAGTTATCAAGTACTAAGAACTCATCAAAAATTCCTTCACTGGTGCTCGATACACGTGTATTTGATTCAGCGTTCCATATAAACGCTTTGCGATTGGAAGCCTAAGGAGCTAAAGATGGCAAGCTGGATTTTTTTGTGGGGTATATTTGATATAGGGGATAAGTATACTATCAGTGCCATAAGTTATGTATGTCGCTCATTTTAATGCCAAAAATTTCTGTCAGATCACTTAAGTGCCAAAAAGTTTGAAAAACAATCATTTTAGTGCAAACTCTGATCTGGTTGGTTGGAAATCTGATGTAACACTTTTTTATTAATTTTTGAAGCTGATGTAGCTCACCGGAAAATACAGTCAACATTTAAACAATAAAACAATGTCATTTGGTGTCTCTCCCCCAATTCAAAACCCTAAATCCCTAAATTGAGAGAGAGAGAGAGAGAGAGAGAGAGAGAGAGATAAGCCAACGGCGATGGGCCAGTTGTTGTCCTCAATGGCCCTCGTGCTCGGCGGCCGTGACTCTGACCTCGACCTTGACCCCAACGACGGTCACTCGGCGGCCAAGTCAAAGGCCGTGATCTGGCCGGTGCTCGGGGAGGCTGCCGACAAGTGCGCCGCCCCTAATCTCTCCCTCTCCATCTCTGATCTCCCCGATGAGTGCCCGACCTGCGTCTTCCAGTACCTAGGCTCTAGCGACCCGGGACGGTGCTCCCTCGTGTGCCGCTACTGGCTCGCGATCGAAGGCCAGAGCCGCTAGAGGCTTGCCCTCCACACCCACTCAAAGCTGTAGGATGCAGTCCTGGCTTGAAGAATTTGAGGACATTGAAGCTAGTGAAATGTTACCGAGATTGGGACACATTGCTATGGTGACAGAGGTCAAGCGATGGCAGCCAATGTTAGGCGAGGATCGGACAAAAAATCCTTAATTTCAATCCAAAAAAAAAAAAAAAACCAAATGAGTTGTGCAAGGTCGTTTTCTCGAGGCCATCCACTTAGGACGGTAAAAAGGAGGACGGAAAACGACGTTGTTTAAAGGCATTGTCAATTTATTTTTTAAAATATAAAAACCACGTAATCATTTTGGCCGGAATCTCTTGCCAGTGGCATCAAAGTGATCGTTTTTCCTCCGATTTGGCACTTAAGTGATATGACGGAAACTTTTGGCGCCAAAGTGAGCGCCGTATACAACTTATGGTACTGATAATGTACTTCTCCCTTTGATATAGTAAGCTTTGAACTGTATTTACTTCTTCTGGGGTAAACTACTTAGAATGCAATTCAAAACTTAATTGAACATAGTACTCATCGTGTCAGACTATCAACTACCACTCCAAAAGGACAATGCATAGAATCAATGAATATCAAGATATGGACATTTATGGCTGGCATCCATCAAAGTTTCATAATATCATAAGCGGTAAGCAAATTCAATCGAATCTTCACAACCAGATATGTATTAATATGGACAATGAAAAGCAAAAAATCTCAACCCACCAAAGTGCTATAAATTTATAGGGGCTCTATTTTAGCTGTTCGTGCAATTGTTACGAACTTTCGTAAAGAGCTGTACTCTGCACCGCATTATTGATTTCGATCGGTCGAGAACTCTTCCGGGTACGATCAATCTTCAAGCGATTGTCCGCGGCACTAGCTGAATTCCCCATGGCTGGCACCAAGAACATGTTCACCGCAGTCAATTGCGACACGTCAGCTATTTGCCGAGACTGCCGTGGTGAACTTGTTCCTGGCAAATAGACGATGGTTGATCACGGCAATCACAACCGGCTGCAGCGAACTTGTTCTTCGTGCTAAATACGGGGAATTCAGCTAATCTGAGCTAGGGATAGTCGCTTGAAGACTCATCGCACCCGGAAGAGTTATAGTAGTCTCGACCGACTGAAACGGTAACCTCCACGTCGTGATCCTTGACAGGAATGTCAAGCATCTCGATGTTATCACAGTCGGCTAATCCATCACTGTCTCTCTTGCTCTCTCACCGTCTCCGCCTTAGATTTCGCCGGATCCAGACCAAATCTCCATCCTTCTACAAGCTCTTCGACGCCGACTTGCCACCGTCCTCAACTCTTTAAGTCTCTAACTCAGACTCGTCCTTGAAATCCTGGAAATCAACCCCGAGATCATCTTTTCCACGCACCGACGGCTACCGGTTTGGCCTGCCTCTTCGAGTGCTTGCCCAGCGATTTCTTCAGATCGGGCCCATATGAAATCCGCAGTCGATTCGCGAGACCTCTGGTCGGGGATGGAAATCGGGAGACAATAGCAACTCGCTGAAACGGTACGAGAAGATCAGGAGGAGTAACAATAAAAAAGCTGGCTGACGATCAGATCTTGCTTCGGTCTGGTGATCGGAGGAAATGAATTTCGGATCGTCTGCAGAAAATTGCATTCGGAGCTAATGTAAATGAACAACTCTTTCTTTTCTTTTTTTTGTTCAAATGTTTAATGAAGTTCGTTTGGTGGGATGTGTAATTTATCTAGTTGACAGAGGAGTAGAGAAAGGGTGTTGCAAAGTTCCAATCTCTAAAATGCTTAAGCTGGCTACCACTACCTCTCTTCATCATCACCCCCTGGGCCACTGCTAGCCTGCTACTACTGTTTAAATTAAGGAGGAGTAGAATTATGTACGGAAGGGTATAGAATATAGAATAATAATAATAATAATAATAATAATAATAATACAGGTGTAATGGACTCAGCCGAAAGGAACAACATCGTTGATGATAAAGGAGAAGAAAAGGGGTAATAACAGAGAATGACAAATGGGTTTAAGTTGGGCTTGTTTAGTTCATAGTCGGATTAGTAAGTTTTGGATTTAATTAGGCTTAATAAGATTTGGGCTTGAATAGGCTTGATGAGCTTGGGCTTGAATGGATTTGATAAATTTGGATTTTAAATTGGATTGAGCAAATAAGCCCATTTCGTTTATAAGGCCTTTAATGTTTTCTGTGACCTGGACCTGCGAGGTCCAAGCTTGGGTCCAAATTCGGAATAGACCCAAGGGCCTAGCCCGAGTCTTTATTTCCAGAAAATAATAAAAAAATTCGGGAGTTGGAAGAATTTGAAAGAACTCACGCCGATTGAGGACCTTTGGCCCTCAACTCAACATTACCTCTAAACTCCTCTTTTCCCCACCACTCATTCGGGAGGGTCGTGACAAGACGCACACATAGGAATGGCTATTTTACCAATGCAAGTAGATATCCTTACTTTCTAGTCCCAAATAAATTGAGTGAAAGTCCGTGATCAACCAATTTTGCGGCAAGGGTGTGATAAAATTCTATTGCGCCACATTCAGGCTGGGAGAGGAATAGATACGGCCAGCCTTCTTTTCCTCTTGTTCTTTCTTTATTCCTCCTATAGATTTTCTAGCTTTAGTGTTTTTACCAATATTATTTCTTCATTTAACCATGAAAACTTTATAAAAATAAACACATCTTAATTCCACACAAATTGTAAGGATGGATCAAATTCTAACTCGAATTTTCAAACTTGCCCAATATAAAGCACTAAACTTGTATAGTCGTCTCAAATTTGGCAAGCCGCTAGCTCAAATATTTACAAAATTCTAGCACGTTGATATTATTTTATCTCGACTTTCCCAAGCTGAACCACAAGGGTAAAGCCCTTAGCATGTACTTTCTCAAAGTCTATAAATTAGTAATTAATTCGACGTGTAATTAATCTTATATTTGGAGTCGCCATTAATTGATTATGTGTTAATTAGACAAAAATAAAATGTATTGAGTGCATTTTACTTTTGCAAATGGGAGAATTATTGGATTCGGGAACTTGATTATACTAGATTAATTTAACGCTTTTTTGGTAGCTTTATTCATTATTTTGAAAATGTTTTGCATGCAGTCGTCATCTATTTGTTACCCTGCCAATAACATGTGAGGGTTGATTATGCAGGTACACAAGTAGGGAATATATATATTTGAGTAATTTTTATTTTATTTCTTTTTCCTTCTTCCTCCCTCCATTGGCCTCCAAGACTCGACAAGGGCTGACTTGGCCTGCCTTGGACGAGGTCCAGCCTCATTGGTCTTAGGCAAGGCTCAACCTCGTCGGCCTCGGGCAAGCTTGACCTTGTCGTAGCGAGGCCGGCAAGGCTTTAGCTTGACGGGATCTAGCGAGCTCGGCTTTGCCTGAGGTTGGCAACCGGTAGAGGAAGGAAGAAGGAAAAAGAAAAAGGAAAAGGAAAAGAATAAGAAAAGAAAAAAAGAAAATATTCATAAATTCAAAATGAGCAATTCCACAAAATGTTTTCATCTTCTTAAATTAGGGAATTCGCTTTTCTAATTTTATATATGAATTTTTTCTTGATCGGAAAGTGTTTTCAGTTGGCTAATTATTTTCGATGAACCAAATGGGTGAAAATCTGAAAAATGGATTCCCAAAAAACTCTTTCCCTCAAACAAACCACCCTCAATATAATTAGAGAGTCTCAATCGTTTTTCTCTTTTCCTCCTAAAAGTCAAACTCGTTCATTTCTCTCTTTAGATTGCGTTTATTTTACGAAAAACTCAATAATATCGGAGAATACTTTCCGATAAAATATTTTCCAGAAATACGCTAATTTTCCTTTGTTCGGTATATATGATCGAAAATGTTTTCTGTTGATATTATTGAAAAATGATTTTAATCTCGTAACAATCATGCAAAAAGAAGTTCGAATTTTTTATTTTTTTTAATTCGAACTTTTAATTATTTTATTTCTCTTTTTATTTTTATTTTCAATTTTAAAAATGGAATTTTTAATTTTAATTTTTCTCTATTATTTTTCCTTTCCTTTTCTTTTTCTCCCTTCCTCTGTCACTACTAATAGGCCACAACTACAGGCAAGCTCTACCTTGTCGAGATCGAGTAAGCTGAAAGCTCATAGGCCTTGGCTGAGCTTGGGCTCGCCTAGCTCTAGCGAGCTGCAAGCTTGCTGACCTTAATGGAGCTTGGGCTGGTGAGCTCAGGCTCGCCCGAATCTGTTCTGATCTGTCATGGGTTCATATCATATGATTTATTCGAGGCCTTTATGCGAGATATCAAACTGCGTGAATAATCTTGGTACTGCTTGTTTTTGTCCTTCTTGTGTTTGATATTGCGGTGCCGAGAATATATGCACTTATATCACACCACGCCGTATGGGCGCCTTTTGCTCTTTGCAAATATCATTGACAGTTTCAGCAGAGTTGCAGTAGCTTCTAGCTTTTTCCGGTCGATTCATTTCTACTCCATTTAATTCAGATCTCTGCAAATACTCAAGGGCCATCGCGTCGCTAGCGTGAAGGCATCGCCTAGGTGAGGGCCACGACCATCGCTTGTGGCCGACGAGGGTTTGCTAGCCCTCGCCTAGTGGCTAACAAGGGTCATGAGAGACCCTCGATAGCCAAAAAAAAAAAGGAGGAAAAATGAAAGAAATAAAGAAAATAAAATTAAAATAAAATAAAAATAAAAATAATTACTTTAAAATGTCAATATCAATACCAATCATGTCAAGTAGAACGCTTGACATTTATGTTAGTAATTTCCAGCTTAAATTAATTGGATGAATTGAATTGGTATTAATGTGCAAGTGTTTAGGACTAAATTAATCCAATTGAAAGGTTTTGAACTGAATTGGTACCAATGGAACATGTTTATAACTTTTTTGATACTTTTACTAACTATATTGAATTAATTGAAAGGTATATGACTTAAATGAGATCCGGATAATAAATTTAGGACTAGATTAGCAATTTACTACACATCCTAGATACATTGAAACTTCAAAACACACTAAGGGTAATTGGTTTCTTGTTTGGTTCTGTCCAATGGAACCGATCACTTATTTAACATGAAGATGAAATTAAAAAAAAAAAAAAGAGGGCAAGAGGTGTCGGCTTTTTTGGGCAAAAAGAAAGAGGTCCAACCAATCAATTAGAGAAATCTTCCAGGCTTTTCTCTTGTAAATTTTGGCCAGCATGATCAAAGGAATTAATTCTTCTAGACTATGTAAAAAGGTTCAAAAAATGTGGCAGTAATTGAAGAGAGAAGCAAAGGAGATTGTCATTGTCTCTATTTTATTTTGGCAACAAGTTGGCAAGAGAATCTAGTACGAGGAGGTAGAGAGGAATATTTTCTTTGGAAGATGATGGGAAAGGTGAGTCAATAAGCAAGAATTAAAACGAAAGATAAAAATGCTTAGTTGACCATCACTCTGTCACTTAGCTAAGCCTCCTCCGTCAAGTGATGGAGTGATGGTCAACTAATGACAGCTCATTTTGTGACGAAACAAGATGACTTTTTCAACAGCAAAAGAACGCTTCAAGTGCCATAACTTTGCACAAAGGGACACTTAAGTGCCATAACTTACGAAATGTACACTTAAGTGCCACATTTTAAGAAAAGTGGGACACCTGAGTGCCATCTCCGGCGAAGCTAGCCAGAAATCATACGTAGCATTAAAATATTAATATTTCTTGCCAATGTATCTCGCCGAAGAGCTGAGTCAGCTCGACTTCACCCCAAACGACGTCGTTTCGGGTGTTAGCCCAAAATAGAGCTCTTAAATCAGCAAAAACGCTGTCATCTCCCCATTTGCCCTAAATCTAAAACCCTAAATAGGGCAAAATGCCATTGAAGCGTTGGAGCCCTATTCCTGCACCCTAATTCGATTTGCCCCAAATTCTACCACCGAATATTGGAAATGGAGAGCAGGACTTTCAGCAGTGGCTCAAATTTCTCTCACCAAAGCGAAGGAGAAGGCGAGCATTTCTGTTTTTGTGGGTTACCAAGTCCAAGAAGAACATCATGGACTCAAACAAATCCCGGGAGAAGATTTTATGGATGTGCCCGATATAGAGAAGACTTGAAGTGCAAATACTTCAAATAGGTCGATGCGAAATTCTCTTACCGAGCCACAGAGGTGATATTGGACCTACTTGATGGATGTCATCAACCTCCATCTATGCTTGTGGACGACTTGGACGATATTGACTCAATGTAAGCTCAAGCTCAAGCATCTTCTGTTAACCATTTGAAGAACGAAGTTTCAAAAATGAAAATTGAACGGAAGTGTTACCAAGCGTTTATTGTGCTGATGTTTTTTTGTCTATCCTACTTTATGATGAAATATAAAGTACTGGAAGATGAGAAGAAATTTCTCCGACTGCCATAGTTGTAAATGTGTGGAGAAATGTACTTGTTTTGAATGAATGAATGAATGATTTCGACAAATACTGTTTGTACAATGTTTTTGCTTATTCTCAAATATAAATCGGTGATGATAGAATGTATATTAAGTCGATGTGTTGTGGTGACTATTTTACTTGAATTGAATGTAAACCAGCAGCAAATATATAAACTAAAAGCTTCTCTGTTTTGCTACAAACCACCATATACATAGAACAGACACGAGTGATTACTCGAGTGCTATAAGTTGTATCTAGTGATCATTTAAGTGCCAGTCGTGATAAAAAAAAGAGTCATTTAAGTGTCAAGTTATTATTAAAAAGATCACTTAAGTGCCACTTGTTGTTAAAAGTAAACACTTAAGTGCTAGGTTTTTTAAAATGTGATTAGTTAAGTGCCGTTTTTTTTTTTTGTACACATCGGCTACTACCAGCCACCACCACCACCACCCACCACTGACCACCATCGGCCTCCAGCCATCATCACCACCAGCCACACCAAGCATCTCAGGCATCCACTTGAGCCACCACCAGCCACCACTATGCTGGTGTTATGTTGCTGCATAAGTTGCTAGTGTAAGGTGTCTTACACCAGCTTGCACCAGCACTACCTGGTGCAAGCTGTGTATATTGCACACTTACATCTTGCACTAGGTGCAGCAAAAACCTCCAACCCAACCCACCACCATCAGGCTTCACCAGCCGCCACCACCAGCCGCCACCACCAGCCACACGAGCACCCCAGTCACCACCACATATCACCACCAGAAGCAGTAATAAGTAAAAGTAAAAACAAAATTAAAAAAAATGAAAAAAGCATGCCAAAATGACAAGCAACAATCGTTCCATTGATTTTGAACTGAAGTCTCACAAACTCAATGAAAAATGAAGTCTCACAAATTCAACTAACTCAATGACAAACTATTATAAAAAAAAAAAAAAAAAACATCCACAGATGTTTACAACTGACTCCTCAGCCCCACAAACCATATCACATCTCATTTCATCAATCAATATGCATAATGCCTCCTATTCGTGCTTGTTTTGATGGACCTCGCACTTGATTCATAATCCTTGCACTTTTTCTAACTGGACGTGAGACTTCTTCTTCAACTGTCTTGGGATGCGTTGATTCTAATGGAGCTGCAATTGTCCTAAGCTGAACTGATTCAGAAAGAGCTGCAACTATTGTAGGCTGAACTGATTTAGATAGACCTGCAACTGGGTTCTTCTTACTCTTCTTTCTTGTTGGCGCAGACAATGTCTTCTTCTTTGTTGGTGCAGCCGTTGATTCTTGAGTTGGGCCTTGAGAGATAAGAACCTCTGAACTTCTCCTAGGCTTCAAAAAGAAAACTCAATTATCAACAAAAGTTTGCACTATAAATTAAATTAAATGCAGCCTATAAAACTTACATTAAGAATAACTGTTCCAGAACACTCATCTGTATAAAGGCCATAACCATATTGTTTTAACCTCTTCCCAAGAGCCCCTCTTATTCGAAGGGGAGCGTCACTTTCAGGTACTTGCGATTGGTTGCCTCTTCTTCTCGCATGTGATTTCTTGGGCTCTTGTGACTGTTCAGCTACAGCAGGGGCTTCTTTAGCCAATTCTTCAGCTAGGCGTCTTGTAGATGGCCTTCTTGTAGGTGGCTCTTGATTTGGCTTTCTTCTGATTGCTTTTTTAGTTAGGCCTTCAGCTTCAGTGACACCTTTGGTTAGCTTTGGTGGTGGCCCTTGTGATGACCTTTCTAATGGCCTTTATGATGACCTTGGTGATGGATCTTGTAGTGGCCCTTCAGCTAGGCCCTCTATTGGCAGCTGAGCTCTAGCTTGCCTTCTTCGAACCTGAGAAAAAGGCAAAGGACATCATAAATATAATATCAGGCCATATTAGAACGTAAATGAAAAATAAACTCAAATCATTGAACTTACTAGGTATTTTTTTTTCTCTGTTACTACTGAAGAACAGTCGACTTAACTGGCCCTCTTGCTTCAGCCAATCCTGCAGCTAGCTATTTTCTACCTTCCATTCTTTGAACAGGCCCTTCAGTTTCGGGTATAGCAGGGGCTTCGGCTAATTCTTCACGTGTCACGGTGACCTAACAAAGAAAAAAACATTACATACATGTCACTTATATTTATATACATATTCGTAACAAACCATAAAGCAACATAAACACAACTGTCATGACTTACTGGGTTTATTGTCGTCGACTGAAGAACAGTCGACTCACTTCGCCTTTCTGTTTCTCCTTCTCCAACGGTCCCTTCACTAGGCCCTTTGGCTGGCCTCAATTGTTCCTGCTACTTCTTTAATTGACAACTCTTAATATTGTGCCCTGCTATGTGGCAAAAAGAGCACTTTATCGGTACACCTGTCCTATTCATCCTACAGTGACATGAGTCCTCTCCCTCCGTCATTTTTCGTTTTCTCTTTGGTCTTCCCATTCTCTTCTTTAGTGGTAAAGGTTGAGGTGCTTCGTGATCTGTTGGCTCCCAGAACTTGCTACTTCTAATTGGCTGCAACATGAATTGATACGAAACAAGATATTTCGGTTTCTTGTACCAATCATCAAGGTAGTCTTCTATGTTATGGCCCTTCAATTGAATTGCACATATGGCATGTTCACAAGGAACTCCACTTAGTTGCCATGCTCTACATGAACACTTCATCGTACCTAAATGGACAACATACTTATCGGAACACTTCATTATCTCATATCTTTCATCCCTATTCCAAATGGGATGACAATACCTACCCGCAGCCAAGTTGTCATCCAATTTCTTAGCAATCCCAGGACCACATTGCTTAGTCCACTTTGCAATCTCATCTCTTTGTCTGTGCAACCGAGTCATGACCAAAACCCGTATGTCTTCAAGCATCGAGATAATTGGTTTGCATCTGGCATCTATTATACTCCCATTGAATGCTTCACAGATATTGTTATCAATATTATCGCACTTGAATTCCTTGCTGAAGAACACCCTACACCAATGCTTCAGGTCTGTTTAGGACAGTGCATCATAATCATCTTTTGTCAATTGAAGTAGCCCTTCTTTGGCCATCCTAAAGTCAATCATATTCGTGCTCTTTGCTAGCTGCCAAAATTGCGACTGTAACTTGTCCCCTTTATAGGTCTTTGCCCAATTTGCGTATATGTGCCGCACCCACATTCGATGTTCAGCATAAGGCAATAACTCAGCTATTGCTGGAACCAGTCCTTGCAATAATCCAAAATATAAAAAATGTAAGCAAATGACATGTTGATATCAAAAAGCAAACAAGTGACCAAATTTTTTAAAAAGCAAATATTACCTTTTGTTGGTCGCTCATGAATGCCCACCCTGCCCATTTGTTATCTCCAAATCAGTCATCAAATTTTTGAGGAACCAGGACCAATTGTCCTTATTCTCTACCTTCACAATAGCCCAAGCCAGGGGAAACATTTGGTTGTTTGCATCTCTTCCAATTGCGGCCAGCAATTCTCCCTTGCACAAGCCTTTCAAAAAACACCCGTCCAATCCTATAATCCGTCTACAACCAAATAAAAATCCTCGTTTGCATGCATCGAAGCAAACATAGAATTTATCGAACTTCGTCCCAATATCAGGAAGTGGTCTCTCCACGACCTCTATATACACTCTACTTCCGGGATATTGCAGCCTACACTCCCAAGCATAGTCCCACAACTGTCCATATTCACTGTTGTACTAAGCAATGAGTATCTTCATCACCTTTTGCTTCGATCTTTTATATTGATTCCTAGATATATTGATGCTTACCTGCTCCTTCACCAGCATTCTGAACTGAGTAGTATTCATCTGAGGCATCAGCTTAATCAATTCAAAGAAGTGCTTTGACAACCATGTATTTGTTACCCTTTTATTCTCAAAATTAATGGAACAAGTATGTTCCTTTTGGTAGACTCTAATCTGGAAAGATCCACTTCTTCTAACAAATGCGCCATAGATCTTCCATGGACAATTTTGCTGCGAACACCTAGCTTTTACAAAGGTCTTAATGTTTCTAATGAAGTCAATGTTCCTTTGTGCAGTAATGGAATTCTTCAGTATAGCTTCTCTAAATTGTTTCTCATCATAAAAGTTCATGCCTACTGACAAAGTAGGAGAGGCAACGGATGGATCATAAGAAGGAAATTTACTTTTCCTTTTCCTTCTATGCACAGGTCCTTCATCTACTTTAAGCTCATCTTGGGATGTAGCATTCTCGACGCTTTCTTCATAGTCAGTCTCCTTGCCAACAGCACCAGCATCTGTAGGGCCTTCGGGTCTATTTGGAACTTCATCGGCTACTTGCAAAGTTGCAAACTTAGCTGTCAAAAAATCCATTCGTTGTATTCTTGACTGTACAAGCTCTTCGTCGTCGTCGTCACTTATAAAATTTTCAGCAGGCAACCCTCCATCATCATCATCAGTTGATTCAACTACTTCCCAATCTAATCCAGAGATTGTGACATCACCTATGTTATCATCACTTTGGTGAACTGCATCTGCGCTTCTCTCATGTCCATCATATCTATCCTGCCCTCCTTCGACCCTAACATCAGTACTACCTTGAATACCATTTCCTTCTTGTCCTCTTCTTGTCCTACTTCGGTGCTCTCTCCATCATCATCTTCATCCTCACTTTCACTATTGTACTCAACAAATATTTTTACCTCTTCATCATGAAGATAATGGTATAGAACATCCCTAAGACTATTATCATCTTCTAAGCATCTCAAACCATCTCTTAAGTCTTTCCCAGGAATACAATACAGCAGCTTCTGAACTTTACAAGGCAAATAAGTCTTTATATCCCTAAGAAATCCTATATAAGATGCCTTCTTTATATCCACAAAAATAGTGCCCTCGTTTCCACCCTCATACTCCCACTCATCCTCCCCAATCACAAATTCCCCATCGTAGCAAACTATGACAGCGACATAATTCTTGTAATGAGCCATTATTGCTTCAAGAACAAGAAAAAGAATCATTAGTTTTTGGGACCACTAGACAATTGCACATGGGAGTCCCCCCACTCTCATGGACTTTAGTAAATAGAGGTCCCCATATTGATAATATGCCCCTACATGACAGCCAAAAAAGAGATCGGCACTTTAATTATTTGCCTTCCATTCCCTTAAAATATTAACCAAAAACAGAGGTTCCCACAACAAGCACAGGTCCCCACAACAATCACAGCCCAAGCAATTTTGTCTATTGCACTAAACTTGTGATGTGAGAGAATGTACATCAACTTAAACAAATCAAAGCATACTCTGACATCAACTTAATCAAATCACAGCCGCTGACTCCTACAAATTCCTTTAGAAGTTTAAACTAAAATTAGAACAACTAAACTTGGAAACATTTTATGTCGCTAAAGCTAAAGAAAAACAAAGAGAAAATGAAGCACAGACAAATCACTCCAAAGTCTTAGACTATCCTAACTCATAACAAATTTGGACAAGCAGGCAATACCTTTCTCAAAGAAGACTGATGCAAGCTGCAGAGCCAATTCCAGGAAATAGCTTCACCAAAACATGCTTCAATACCCTTTCAAGTCCTTATTCTTCCTGGTTGAAACTTTTTCTTAGTTTGTAACTTTACCAATAAAATTCTAGCTACAGTTGTTATGTTCTCATTCAGGATTTTGGATTGATAAACATACCATATACAGCCTCACAAGCAGGGTGGTTCAAGGACTTAATTTTCTTCTCGGAGATGCATTAGTCACCTGCTTTATTAGGATGCTCTTAAGGAGATGCATAGCCAGTGACTCAACAATCAAAGCATACTTTGATATTGGCTTGAAAGAAAAATTCACGAAAATAATGAAAAATCTGGTTTCTTTGTGTGATGTCAGCAAGTTCCAGTTGAAGTGTATCAACACAAATTCCATCGGAGCTGTAATAAAATAATTGAGCCCTAATAAAATAATCGAGCGAGCCTTAATTAAATAATCGAGCCCTAATTTCATCACAGGGGAGGGAAAGAAAGGGTCGAACCTGGACAAGCGACAATGGTGAGCGGTGATGATGACCAACGATGGTGAGCGGTGAGCGGCAACGGCAACCAACAACGGTGACTAACGACGGCGACCGATGACCAGCTCTAGGCGTGAACGGCGACGAAGAGAAGGGCCTGAGATCTATTGTGAACACGGACGGGGAGTAACGGCGTTTAGGTCAGCGCACAATGACCTAAACGACGTCGTTTAGGTCAACGCACTCAATGTGGATGGACGACGTCGTTTTTGTCGTCCACGTTGGCTTGTTTTTATAAAAAAACATTTGCCACATCAGTAAAAGAAGTCGCCAGAAATCGCCGGAAAATGCTACGTATGCAATTTGGCCAGATTTTGGCCGAATTGGCACTCAAGTGATCCCTTTTGCTCCGATTTTGGCACTTAAGCGTACCTTTCGTAAGTTATGGCACTTAAGTGTCCCTTTGTGCAAAGTTGTGGCACTCCAGGGGTCCACACGTCCTTTTTCAACCGGTTTCATTTCACCCAATTTTTTCATTTTTTTTATGTTTTTTTTATTGCAAGCTTAAATTGAGAGAGAAAATCTCAAAAGGACCCACACAATCAATTTTCATGAATATGATGAAAAAATAAATTATACTAAAATATAAATAATACAAGTAAAAGAAATTATCACCTACTAAAAAGAAATTGTTAATGTCATTATTTAGATATATTAAATTTAAAAGATCAAAAAACACTTGAGTCTAAGATTGATTTTGTAATATCTTAATTTACAAGATTTGGATCAATGGGGTAAATTTTCTTCTCTACTAATTCATTATTCTTTTTTTTTTTTTTTTTTTTTTTTTTGCATTACTTCATTCATTTTATGTGTAATCGATATCACCGGTCTTAATTTTAGGTCACTGAAGAGTCTTTCTAAAGCAATTTAATTTTGGCGAAAGAACTTAAGAAGCCAACAATGATTTTGTTAACCACTGGGATTCGCTCTAGTGGCCACTCTTCCAACATGGAAGGGGGAGGTGAGGGGTTCAAATCCCCACCTTCTCAGGGGGGGGACGCGTAAGTTTCAGGAGTGGGTTTCGACTCCCACACCCTGCAAGAGGTAGGGCAAAAGTCTGAGCGTGAGTGTAGAGTATGAATAGAGTAGGACTGACAAAAAAAAAACAATGATTTTGTTATTAATTGCAAAGCCAACGTTTCAAGTGTTTTTACATCTTTTAAATTTAATAGATCTATATAATGACATTAACAATTTCTTTTAGGTGATAATATTTTTCACTTGTAATTATTCTAATTAATTTTTCATCATATTCGTGAAAATTGATTGTGTGGGCCCTCTTGAGATTTTATCTCTCAATTTAACCTTGCAATAAAAATAAAATAAAATTGGGTGAGATGAAACCAGTTGAAAAAGTCAACCGGTTTCATCACAAAATGAGCAGTCATTACAGAGTGACGATCAGCTTAGCCAAACTCAAAAGGAAAAATATGAACAAAAAGAAAGAAGGTGAGAGATTTAAGCACTAATGGGAGAGAAACAAATTTATTCACGCAGCTCTCTTCCCTTAATTTTACAAAGAAATATATATAGTCGCCTAGTCGGTCTAGTCTTGTTAGTCCAATTCCCCCTTGGAATTGAGAGATGAACTGGCACTTTCAGGAATCGGACTCAACTGGCCGGTTTAATCCAGTCCGAGCGGTTCCTCATCCAATTGCTCAATCGGTCTGTCTTACTCACCCTTAAAACACACACAGGGTTGAGTTCTAAGTCTGGTTTTCGATCTATTTCACTTAGAATGAAAAGCCTAACTCAAGGAGTCAAGAGAGAGCTTAGGGAGTTTGTGAAGTAAACACTTTGTATTTTTTTTATTAGAATTTGAGAAACTATATGTTTTGACTGCGGATGTTTGAAGAGAAAGAAAAATGAGAAAACAAGAAATTTTTTTACATGAAAACCGTTTCAAAAAACCAGATGGAGAAAAACCGTGGTGCCACAATATAGATAGTAAGAGTATAGGGCATACATAGTTATGATGAAAATTACTTGCTTGTATTAGCAACAATAAAAGCTCTATTCCTAGTGTAACATAAAAATTACATATATGCCATTAGTAGTAAAGGTTCTGCACGTGAATATTATTTTCTTCTATGAAACTCCACAATTCCATCACCATACCGTGTAATGAGGGTCACAAAACTTTCACGAGTCATTGTAATACACTGTTGTTGATCATAATCAAGCATCTTGTCCATCTCTTTCCCCGTTATTAGGCATACTAGGTTGAATCACATAAATCATATGTATCAAGTTCATTTTTTGCGCTTATCTCCGGCTAGATTGTTTGTGTGTCTCCAAGCTTCCCCGTCTTTCGTTATATTCTGGAAAGAACATGACACTTTGGTAGATAGATTGGACAAAAATAGCATTGGACGGCAGATGCAATTCGAAGTTCTAGCGTGCGTCCAGTGCTAGAACTTCGGAAGCAGATCATTATTGTTAAAAAGTGAGGATGCAAATTGATTATGAAACCTTTTCCCAACGTTTTAAAACACCGTCCATGTACGATGTATCGGCATGTGCACGCCGTCACATTGGGACTGAGTCCAACAGGGAGTGACGGATACAATGCTCCAGAATCTTAAATCAATAAAAGAAGGAAGAACCGTGAAGCACACATCTAGCGAGTGAGTCCTTTGTATCGTAGGGGTTGACCATCTGTAATAACCTCTCTCTACTAGTATGAAAAGCAAACTAGTTGTGGATCTGGGGTGGGTCGAATCAGGGACAGGTCGAGGGTAAGATCGAGTTTAGGCTGACTCTAGTAAGGGGTGACAGTTCGATCTCAAAGTATATAGGCCTGTGACGTGCGCACAGACACTCTTGCCAGCCAAACATCAAGGTCGCACTTGAGAAAGTTCGCTGCTTTCTGAAACTTCAAGCTTTACACTTCTTGAACTATGGAGGGCAACAAAGGGACAGTGTGCGTGACGGGTGGTACTGGCTTCATTGCTTCATGGCTCATCATGAGGCTCCTTGAACGTGGTTACTCGGTCCGGACCACAGTGAGACCCGACTCGGGTAAGTCTCTCTGATTTTTTCCTGCTTGAACATGGGACTATCAGTGTGCTTTGAGTGGTCTGGTGCATATGGAGAAATAAGTGCAGAAAAAGTTGGGTTGCCTACCAAAGCAAAAAACTTGCGTACCTTTTGTCCTCTTAGGAAGTCTAGGGTGTCTTTGGCAATTGATCAAACAGTACCTAATTTCATTTTTTGGTTCTTGGGAACAAAAGAAGAACATAAATCTATTTGGTAAATTTTTTGTTTCCAAGAAAAAAATCAAGGAGTAAAAGAAAGTTATTTCTTTGTTTCTAAGAACAATTCTAGAATCAAGCTAACCCAAATTTCTTTTTTCTCTATTCTCTTCTTCTCTTCTTCTTTTTCTTCTTCCTTCTCTCCTCTTTTTCCATTGCCGCCACCAATCCCTGACGATTGGTTGGACGAGGTTCAGTGAGCTCACTGGAGGCTCGCCTAGCCACTGGCCAGCTTTGCCTAGTCAGGTGAGGCTCGATCAAGCCTTGTCCAACTGCTGGTCAGGCTTGGCCGATGAGGCATGGTGTTGCTAGGGGCAACGACGCTCCAACAAGGTTGCTTGGGGCTAGTGACACTCTAGTAAGGTCATTGGCCCTCGGGATGACCGACGCTACTCTAGCCAGTCACTGGTCAAGAGGCCAACGATCAGCCAAAGCTTGAAGAAGAAGAGAAAGAAAATTTTAAAAAAAAAAAAAAAAAAAAAAAAATAATTAAAAAATTAAAAGAAAATAGTTTGAATTAGAAATTTTGAGGAAGGTACCAACCGTAACTCTATTCATGGCATAGAAATTTCCGGCAGTTACCAAATGCCTTCAAATGTTTAGAAATTCTTCTAGAGAATAGAATAAAAAAGAATCATTTCTGATCAAGAATTGTTTCCAGAAACAAAATGGTTACCAAATAGGCCCTTGACAATCCCTTTTTGCTGCCTTTTCAACCTTGAGGAAGCACAAGATGAACTAAATATGGGTTAAGTTAATGGCAATGGAACCGGTTCGTGATGATCTGGTTTTTCTTATATGACTGAGATGTACATGCACTGGCGGCTAGAATAGGATCTCTTGATTCAGCTTTTCTTGCAGTCCATGTTTTGCTGAGTTTTATGGTGTAATCCAGAGTATTTTCTGAATAAGTCAAGTGCTGCATTAGTGGATTTTTCCTAGACCAGTTTCTCCCATTGAAGCGTTGATGTCCAATTGAGTGTTTGAAGGTTTTATTCATGACGCGATTAAAAATACTTTTTGATCAGATGGTAGCAGAGATACCGGCTTCTTGAAAAATCTACCGGGAGCATCGGAAAGGCTCCGAATCCTCATCGCTGACCTCGGCAATCCCGAGAGTTTCGGCCCAGCCATTGATGGTTGTGTCGGAGTCTTCCACGTCGCCACCCCGGTGGACTTTGAGGACAGAGAGCCAGAGCCAGTCGTTACCAAAAGATGCATTGATGGAGCGTTAGGCATCCTGAGGGCCTGTTTGAATTCCAAGACCGTGAAGCGGGTCGTGTACACTTCAAGCTCGGCCGCAATTCAATTTAACAACTCCAACGCTGAGATACAGGATGAGGACACCTGGAGCGATGTCAAGTCCCTCAGAGAAGTGCCGATGCTTGCAGCCTCGTACGCAATCTCAAAGACGTTGACCGAGAAGGCGGTTCTCGAGTTCGGAGAGAGGCACGGGCTGGAAGTGGTGACAGTGGTTCCCACGTTGGTGCATGGACCCTTCATTTGTCCCAAATTCGCCGGATCTGTTCAGATTGTGCTGGCTTTGGTATTAGGTATGTGCTGCACAAAACTTATCAAACGATCCTTAAGCTAAGTTTATATGGACCGTTGTTAATGTGTGATCCACAGTAGAACTCTCTTAACCAATGATTTAGATAATCTTAATTTACATGATATATACACTTTGCAATAACTTATCATAATACACGTACCATACGAGATAATTGTTCAAAAATTACTAAACTTATCGTACGATAGCCGATTCAGTCTTAAATTTTTTAATGTATCAATTTAGTCCTAAATTATTTGAAGATTTGCTAATTTAGTCTTAAAATATTTCTTTGTATCAATTTTGTTTTAAACCTTTTGAAAATTTTCTAAGGAAAAGCACTAAAAAATCCTAAGCAATTTGCATTGGTACAAATTCGGACCTAAGCCATTTAATTGGACAAATTTAGTCATAAACATTTTCATATTGGTATTAATTGAGTCTATCCAACTAATTTAGGCAAAAAATTACTAACAAAGACTCTAATCGTCTTACATGGTACGGCTGGCGTTAGCGTCAACATTTTTTCTAATTTTAAATTTTTTCATATTTTTATTTATTTTATTTTTATTTTACTCTTTTTCCTCCTTCTTTTTTCCTTTTCACCGTGGTTGATGAGGATTGTAGCCCTCGCCCAAATGAAGGCGAGGTGCAAGCAACTGTGGATGAGGACGCCTCAACCACCAGGCGAGGCTAGCCTTGCCATAGCCTAGCCGGCCGTTGGTGAAAGTGGCCTCACTTGCGGTCGACAAGGCCCTAGCGAGGCATGCCTTGCCTGCATCAAGGGAGATTGACCTGATAGGTGAGTCTCAAGAAGAAGAAGAAGCGCATTGAGAGAGGAAAGAGGTCTTGAAGTCAACCGACTTGAGGAGTGTGCGCTTCCAAGAATCGATGATTGCGGGAGGCAATCGCTCGATCGCATTGATGAGGCAGCCGCACCTGCACTTCGCGTTTTCCATGGGATTTGTCATCTCTGCCATACCTACTCTTGCTCAACCTAGATAAGGAATGGCAAGAAGTGAATCCCTTTCCTTCATCTCCCCTCTCTAGGCGAGGCCAAACAAGGGCTGGGACCCTCGCTGGTTGCTGGCTTGCTTTTGCCACCCTCGCCGGCCATAGTGGAAAAGGAAAAAGAAGAAGGGAAAGAGAAGGAAAAGAGAAGGGAAAGAGAAGGAGAAAAAAAAGAAAGGGAAAAGAAAAAAATTCAAAAAATATTAAAATTTTAGAAAATGTCCACGTGAACACTAGTCGTGTCATATAGAATGATCAACATCCACGTTAGTAATTTCCATTTTAAATTGGCCATATAGATTAAATTGGTACCAATGTGGTTTAGTATTAAATTGATCAAATCGAAAAGTTTGAGACTGACTTCTTACCAACGCAATATATTTATGACATTTTTAGCACTTGTCTCGATTTGTCAATTTATTCATAAGCATATTATTTGGATATTTGACCGGAATGACCACATTGGCAAATTATTAAAAGGTTTTAAGACTAAATTGACACAATTTAGGACTAAATCTGCACATTGTAAATAGAGTTTAGGTTCGAATTCCATAGATAATATGGAAATAAAAATATTTAGGACTAAATTGGCCTCTATATAATAGTTTAAGACTTTTTGGACAATTTTCCTCATACCATATTATAGTCAAATTCATGATGAATTTGACTGATTTGGTCACACAGATGCAGAAATTCCCTAATTTGACAATGTTTCTATGTTCAATATCAAATACAAGCCAAATTAAGACAAGACTTTTATCTATCCATGCATATGTTCATGTTCATTTCGATGACACACCCTTCTTAAAATCTTAATTTGGCTGCAATAAATCCCGTTCGAAATCATCAGGCAATGAGAACGACTACTCTTTTCTCCTCAAAATGTGTCTCGTTCATGTGGACGATGTGGTGAGAGCACACATCTTCCTCTTCGAGCACCCCGACGCCAAGGGGCGGTACATATGTTCCTCGGCCATGATGACCATCGAAGAGATGTCCAAGTTTCTCTCGGACAGATACCCAGAGTTTCATATACCCTCGCCGGAGTAAGTCCTATCATATCTTATTTTATAATCTAACAGATCTACCATCGCTGTTCTTGAACTGAGAGCAGAGTTTTACAAATCTTTGTAGGTCCTTGAAGGAAGTGAAAGGCCCCAGGTTCGCCAGCCTTGCGTCGAGGAAGCTATTGGACGCCGGTTTCGAGTATAAGTACGGGATCGAGGACATGTTCGATGGAGCCATCCGGTGCTGCAAAGAAAAGGGTTATCTCTAGATTAATCGCATTCCATGCATCTAGCAGAATTCGGTATGCAGGCCAGGCCGAATGTCTGGGTTCATTTTCATGTAGTCCTTTCAGAAAAATTGCAGACAAAAAATAAAGGAACATGTCGAGAAAACGCGTACCATGTATCTAGCATGGCTCGTGAAAACTGATTTCTCAGGATGATAAACCGCATAAATAATCTCGATATTGTATGCTTCCGTTCTTTCGTATTTGATGTTGCAGTACTGAGAGTATGTTGCCCTTATATAGCATTGATCACTCAATATGCATGTTTTGTTCTTCGTCAATAGTGTCAGCAATCTCTGTTTCTGATTCTTAATGTGCTATCGATGTTGCCATGTGGTCTAAGATCAAACTGCAGATGGGTCATTTTCAATGCTCGACAAGTATTAATATCCGGAAATAATATGCCAGATCAATTCAAATCTTATAATGTTTAGTAATATTCAACGTCTCATTTTACACTTTGGTAGAGTACTACAGACAATAACATCTCCCTTCTCTTTTTATCCATTCTATATCAAGTATCTCGCCCTGATCTTATGGGGAACATTGTATAAAACGCAATTACTTTATTCAAAACAGTATTTTGTTCCTTTAAAAACCATTTCCCCGATTCAACACACATTTCTTTAAATGCAAAATCAAAATCATCATCGAAAAGCATCACAATCAAGAGTTTACCTCTTTTGTAGCATGGGAATCGACCATCACACACAAGGTTGCCTTTTTTTTTCTCTCTCCCCTTCTCTAGATATACTAAGACCGCTCCAACTCGATTTCTTTGCCTTGTATTTCTTTGATCTCGTCCTCCTTCTCTTGTTAGTGGGATTGTCGATCTTGATATTTCGGACTTTCTTACAATCAAAGCAAGTTGCATCCTTTTTGTGTCCGTCGCTTCCATTGTTGTTCTGTGATACTTTTTTGCCTCTAAAGTTCTGGAGAGAACGCTTGAATTTTTCTAGTAAGTATGATAGTCTCAGTCACCGTTACCTGAAGAGTTGGTATCCTCATTTGAGTCATGAGCATTAGCTTCGAGAGCAATTGATTTCTTCTTCTTGGCATTTCCACCTGAATTGTCCTATTTCAACTTCTTAGTCTTCACTGATCCAATTAATTCTTCGGTTGGCATAGCGTCAAGATCCTTTCTACTCATGTCGCATCCCTCTTGGATTGCCATGAATCTGGAAGACATTTCAACGACTTTCGAAGCAATTTATGAGTCAAAAGGATCTTGACGCTATGCCCAACAGAAGAATCGATTCTGCATTTTCAAAATTTTGCCAAGCAGCGGTAGTTTTTGCACAGTAGTATTATTAAACGATATGCATACTTTTTCATCCAAATTGAACATCTCCCAACTAGTTGTAAGAGACATAATTTTGCTCTTCTTCATTTTGCTGGTTTCCACATGGGTTACCACCAATTTATACCACATCTCCTTTGCCGCCCGTTTCGCACGTTATATTCCATTGACGACTTCTGTCGGTGTTGGAGCACTGTCTTTGTAGTTTAAGGTAGTTTCTTCTCATCAATATAATCTTTTCCTTTCTAGGTGCAATGTCTTGTCCATCTTCAATCGCTTTCCATGTTTCATAATCCATGGATTTGATGAACATCTCTCTTCCGCATCTCCTATAAATAGATTTACAGCCATCAAAAAGTGGAGGTTGAACAATAAATTATCCACCTAATATGGTGGCCTAATGATCTTTAACTTGAACAATATCGCGCTTTTCATGTAAATGACAAAGATTGACTATTTTCTTGAGTCGGTGTCATGATCTGATCTCGCTTGAAGTAGAAGTCTGTTTATCTAGGGATTAGAATCTCAACTGTGCAGGAATGACCGGCATAGTAGCTTTCAGTCTTCAACATTTGTGCTCTCATATCGGTGGTGGACCGAGTAAAGACTCATTTTCGAACCTATTGCTTCTGAACTAATCAAGAGGGCTTTTGTTAAGAGAAAGAATGTCACAAGATGCCTGACTTTTCATTAAAGAAGCTCTTGGACATCAGTTTCGGGTTCAAGCATGAACTCGAGGACAGGTTCGATGGAGCAAGTTGACGCTGCAATGAAAATGGGTACATCTGAAGGTGCCCAACTTGCTTGGATCAGCTTTTCTAGTACCGATAGATTTACGTCAGTAAACACTTTGCATTTTTACTATAATAATTTGTCAGATTATCCCAACATAATTAGTGTCACGTCTCGATCCTCGAGCGCATGCCCATCCTGTCACGCCCCAATCCTCGGGCACGCACACATCCTTCTCTATTAGTCGATTTTATAATGCGATATCCCAGGACTATGTATCGCCGACCCTTTCAATTTTTATGCACATGCGAAAGCAGTTATAAATCCCCAGACAATAAAACAATGGGATAGAAAAGCAGGGCCATATTTTTTTATATTGAAATTTATAACCAAACTTTTATACAAAACACAAATCACTTCATAACTATTCACATCAAAAAGGAGATCTCAAAATAAGATAAACTCTCAGCCATCCGGGCCGTACTCAAGGCCCTTCTCGGGATTATCTTCTTCTCCCAAAAATCTTTCTTACTTTCAGTTTCACCTCCGAGTTCTCCTTCTCAGACTCCTCCTCCTCAGCTCCTCATCGGGGGTCCTGAAATGTTTTTCCCCAAATTGGGATGAGACTATGTCTCAGCAAATTCTACCCCACTAAGCCCGATTAGTAAACCATTATACTATAGGCTGCCTAAACACGCACAGGGCAGAGAACGTACATTGGCCTCAGATCCCACCTGCAAGTTAGTACAATTCACAATAGGCACCCAAGTAATCATATCACAGATCGAAGCATCGATCAAATCGACCTAGTCGATTATATGCCAACAAGACCACTCATGGTCATTTCCATCCAGTCAATCAATTCACAACATCAAATCAAAGCAATGATCAATCGACTACATGTCAGACGGACCATTCTAGGTCAATTCGATTATTCCATCTCAATCATCAATTACGAACTACGATCCTCATATCACATCTTAAGCAAAGGTGGAAGACACAGTCCACCACTCGACAACATTCAATATTTAATGGCTTTCTACGGTCCCCACTCGACCACTTTCGATACTCAATGGCTTTTTACGGTCCCACTCGACCACTTTCAAGATTCAATGGCTTTACTGGTCCCACTCGACCCTTTCAAGATTCAATGGCTTTACGGTCCCACTCGACCACTTTCAAGATTCACCCGCTTTACGGTCCCACTCGACCACTTTCGATATTCAATGGCTTTACGGTCCCACTCGACCACTTTCGATATTCAAGGCTTTACTGGCCCCACTCGACCACTTTCAAAATTCAATGGCTTTACTGGTCCCACTCGACCACTTTCAAGATTCAATGGCTTTACGGTCCCACTCGACCCTTTCAAAATTCAATCAATACTCAACGATTTTTCAATGAAATAATTAACCACCATTTAGGAATATATATCCTAAATTCCACATTCAATTCAATTTGGCACAATTCAAAGCTCAAATAAATAAACGGACTGCACCATGACAATCAGCACGAGATTTCAGTCGTCGGCCATCTCAATCTTAATTTCCGAAAAATAATTAATTAATTAATTAATTTCGAAAATTAATTATTAAATATTGAAAATTTCGTTTAGTTCAAAATAAGGCCCAATTAAACAAACGGACTGCACCATGATTACCAGCATAAATTTCCGGTCACAGGTCATCCCAGTTGAATTTTCAGGAAATAAATAAATAAATAATTAATTTCGAAAGTTAAATAATTAATATTAAAAATTCAATTTAAGTCAAATTAAAGTCCGATTAAATAAACGGACTTCACCACAGTCATCAGCATAATATTCCGGTCACTAGCCATCTCAATTGAATTTTCGGAAAATAAATAAATAATTAATTTAATTCCGAAAAATAATATTTAAATGCCAAAAATTCCACTTAGGCCCAAATCGCCAAATTGAAGCCCGATTAGAGGTCGGAAAATTCCCGAGATGCTTCCAATAATTTGTAGACCACGTCTACTTGCTAATTGCACAATCAATTTATCTAAATCGCATCACAATTGACTAATAATTGCTAATTTATTCTAATCTAACAACCTAAACATAATTAATTAAAACTAAACCAACCTTAAGCATAATTAGCCAACTAATCCGGGATTAGTGAGATTACTCACCAAATCGCGCGCAAATCGGATCAATCCGACGGGGGCGACGCGATGAACAATTCTTCCCAAAGCACGGCTCGGGTTCGGGGCCCGGAAACGGCCCAGAAGCAGGCCTAAAGCCGCTGGAAACCCACTCCGTGGGGTGGCTGCGATGGCTGAAAACAGGCACAAAACAGCCACAAACCACTTCCACAAGGACAGCAAGGCACGGGGAAGGCCGGTGGAGGTCCGGCGGGGTCGAACGGCGGCCGGAGGTGGCCGGACGAGGCGGAACAAGGGCTGAGCAGAGGCTGAACAGGGGCTGGACGGCGCACGGTGAGGACGGCGAGCGCGGGTGGGAGGCGGCGGAGCGCGCGGCGTGCGCGGGTGTGCGGTGCGGGCGGCGGGATGGGCGACGACGGCGAGCTGCAGCTTCTGTTCTTCCTCAGTTCGCTGGCTCGCACGCGAAGAAAGAAGAAGAAGAAGAAGTGTTCGGTCACGTGGGGGAGAAGAGAGAGGAGAGAGGGAAAGAAGAAAGGAAAGAGATAAGAAGAAGGGAGGAGATAGAATTTTGACTAGTCAAAAGTGAAAAAGAGAGGGAGAAGCCAATTTAAAATTGGCAAGGGGGCATTCGGTGGGGGTGCTCGCACGAAGCGGGGAGGGGAGGAGAGAAGAGAGAGAAAAAGAGAGAAAAGGGGGAGAGAGAAAAACAAATAAAATAATAGTCTTATTCTTATTTTTCTTTTCTCTTCCCTTTCCCTTTCTATTTTCTTTTGGTCTTCAATTCTTCCTCCGATAATTTCTTTATTGAAATTTGACTCGTCAATAAATTGACGAACGATGAGACAAGGTCCTAAAAAGGAATTATGACGCGCTTAAAATTCGATTCCCAAAATCGAGTTCAATTTCGTGGTTAAAAATCGATCATACGTGATTTTAGTCCAATCCAACCAATTGAGTAGCTTTTAGGGATTTTACTGCAGATACATCCCTTAACGGCTTCACCCAATAAGTTAGTTAACTCGTGAGTGATCAGCTCAGAAAAAAAGGACCGTAAACACGTCGACGAAATGCCCATTTCACTTTATCGAAACGGGGTCGAATTTCAGGATGTCACACATCCCTCTGTGATCGATAAAATTTTGCGACTTCTCAGGACGAGTAGCCGACTCTTTTATTTTATTGCACATGCGAAAACGAATAACAAATCCCCTGATAGTAACCATCTCGGGATAGAATAGCAGGACAACACATTCACAAACAACATGCTTTTATTAATATACCGAGTCATGTACAAAAGTCTATAACCAAAGACTTCAAAAGACGATTCTCCAAAAAAAAGTTGACCTAACTGACCTACTCCTCAAGTCCTCTCAGCTAGGTTCCAGATCCACCACTCTACGGTCCTACAAATTTAAGCCCACGACAGGGTAAATCTCAGCAAGTTCACCCCCTAAACTCCAACTAGGAAGGAAATACGCCCCGAGCGCTACCTAAGCACAAGCAGTTAGAGGGCTTACCTTTGCCTCAGATCCTTCCTGCACGTTAGTATAATTCAAATACTCGACCAAACAATTCAATTCAATTCAATTCAATTCAATTCGACCATCACTCGGTCGACTTATTCGACTCCATACCATCGATGCCATCTATAAATCCTATCGATTCGAACACTGCTCGCTTAAGCTGAAATAAATATATTCATATATCAATGCTCTTCAAAGCTGATGTCTAAATTTGCTCACCAAAGCTGTTAGATCAATTATTGCTCACCGAAGTTGCTAAATAATATTTGCTCGCTGAAGCTGCTAGATGACATTTGCTCACCGAAGCTACTAGATAATTATAATGCTCGCCGAAGCGGATATCTATAGTACTCACCAAAGCTGCTATAGACCTATATTGGTGTTAATGCTCCCCGAAGCTGCTATAGATCTATATTGGTGTTAATGCTCCCCTAAACTGATTTGGTACTTAAGGACCACTTTTGATGTCAACACTCGACACCCGGTATTTTCCAAATAAAATATCAATATTTCACAACCATCACTCAATTTCACAAACATAACAATCAATTGAACAAACTAATCACACTACTGCGATCGGTGCGAAATTCTAACAAACGGCTCTCCCGTATAATTTTCGGAAAATATTAATTAATTAATAATTAAATAAATTCCGAAAATTAATTAATTTAAATATTAAATAATATGATTAAATAATATTTAATTTAAATAATTAATTAATTAAAAGTCTAATTAAGATTACACTAATCTAATTACATAATTAGACTAATTAATCCATCCATTAATCTAATCATGCACATAATCTAATCAACATTTAATTAAACTAATCTAATCACCTAAACATACTTAGCATAATTTAAACACCACATAAGCATAATTAACTCCCTAAGCAGAGTTTAGTCGGTAAACTCACCGGATTAACGAGCCAGTGAGTCCATAGTGACGGCGGCGCGACGGCGGCCGATAAGCTCCAAAGCGGCGGTGCCAAACGGAGACCGGGCCGGGCCAAAAACGGCCACGAAGCTTGGTGTTTTTTCGGGTGAGCTAAAGACACGGGCTGGACCGAACGTTGGGCTGAGTTCGCGGAGATTGAGACGCGATTGCTGGCAGCGGCGGGGAGAGAGAAACAACGTGGGCTTGCTGGATTCTTCAGTTGAATTCGCAGGTGTGAAGATGGGTCTACAAGGAGGGACTTCGGTGGGGGCTGTTGACCGAAGGAGTGTGCTGGCGAGATGAAGGACGCGCGGCAGCTTGGGCTTCGGTCGTGGGGAAGACGCACGGCAGAGGGGAAATCGTGGAGAGAGAGATGGGGCGTGCGTTCGTGGCTGACCAAGGAAGAAATGGAGCACGTTGGAGCAGCAGTTGGATTTCTTCGAAGAAATGAATGAAAGAAAACATAACCGAAAGGGAGGGATCGTCTCGAGCGTTGAAGGAGCGGAGGAGGGAGCGTGCGATGGAAGCTTTGGGGGAGAGAGAGAAAAGTCAATAACCTTAGCCAACTAATTGAATGTTTGGTCCCCTTAAACCCCACACACATATCTCTAATGTCCCCCAATTATTTCTTGCACAATAAATCCACCAATAATCCAAATTAAAGCCAAAAATGCAGCCCCCATAATAGCATACGAATTTCACAAATCTTAGGCTTCACTTTCTTTATCAAATTCCTCAATTTGATTTCCAATTTCGTTGAAGAAAATGCCCATACCATTTCTGCAAGTCCCTAATGCCAAATAGCTCGGCTTGAAAGTCAAAATTCCCCTCAATTCGGCCAATCCGAATTTCCGTTCATTTTCCGAATCGTTCGTATCGATTTTTCGTAAAAATCCCGAACTCACCGAAAATTCTTCGAATGATGAGTAAACGTTCCTAAAATGAATCGTGACATGACAGAACTTTTAATTTCTGAAATCGGGTTCAAATTCGCGATTAATTTCAATCTGACGCGATTTTAGCGTGACCTAACCTATCGGGTAGATTTCAAGAATTTTTGGTGCAATTGACCCGTGCTCGATTTTTCTCGAATCACAATGTACATCTTCGACCTATTGGCGGCTCTCGGTTGTCGTGAAAATCTCAAGGTTTCAATTATGGGCATAGGATACCAAAACGACAGAAAAATCGATTTAGTGCCGATCGACGAAAATTTGCAATCTGGTGGAATCACCCACACTCTGATCACCTATCTCAGTCGAATCGACATATTTCTGGTCTCTGTAGATTTTCAACTGTGCCATAATGACTCTTGCAGACTAGCACAATCGAGCAATCGATTCCTGGTCGAATTCTCAAGTCTGTTACATTAAAATCCCTTAATGACTTCCCTATATAGTTTAGTTATCTCATGAGTGATCAGCTCCAGAGAATAGCACCATAGGTGCGTCGATGAAAGGCCCGATTCATTCAATTGAAAACAAAATTGAAATTTTCAGGATGTCACAATTAGTGTCTGAAGAAGACTTGAGAGTGGTGTATTTCAAGCGATTGTAATCTTTGCTCGTAGTCCGAACATCTTGTCCATCTCTTCCCCGTAGAGTAACCTGATCGAACCACAAATCCTAGGTGTGAGTTTCATATTCCGCTCACTCAGTTTATTTGGTTCTGTCCAAGCTTCCACCATCATGCGTGAAATTTTTAGAAGGAAAATGACCGTTTGCTAAATAAGTCGGCTAAGTAATGGGTAGACCCGTTAAACAGGTGGATTAGGTCAGGTTTAGGTCGAGTCATAAATGGTCCGACCCAAATCAACCCATTTAACTCATTTATAACCCATTTATTGTAATGTAAAATTTTTTACTCATATTCGACCCGCTTAACTAAATTTAAAAAAACTTATTTCTTATATAAATATATATAATATTATATATATATATAATATTATATATATATATATATATATATCTTTAAAAGAATATTGCTAAAATTTTTATACAACACAAATTTAATGGAGAATTTTTATAATTTTTAAAATAATTATTTTTAAAAAATTGAATTTTAATTATTTTTAATTTTTTAAAAATTATTTTTTAATTATTTTTTAAGAATATAATTTTTAATTTTCTTTTCTCTTTTCTTTTTTTCTTTTGTGTTTTTTTATTCTTCTTCTTCTTTGGTCGGCCGCCGGCCACGACGACGGCCGGCGACCGACCATAGGCGGCGTCGAGCTCGCTCAATGCCGGTGAGCTCGAGTCTCACCAGATCGGCGAGGTTTGAGCCTTGCCGGACGTCGGCAAGGCAAATCCGGCGAGCTCGAGCTCGCCCATCGCTAGCGAGTTCGAGTCTAGCCAAATCGGAGAGGCTCGAGCCTTGCCAGACATCGGCGAGGCCTCCGCCTCACCAGATCTAGCGAGCTTGAGCTCGCCCGACGTCGGCGAGCTCGAGGCTTGCTCGCGCCGGCCATCGCCGTGCCGACCACCGGAAGGAGGAGGAAGAAAGAAAAAAAAAAAAAAGAAAAAAAAAAAAATAAAATAAAAAATAATTATAATTTCAATTTTTATAAAGTGAAAGAGGGAAGAGAGAGATTGTGAGGTTTTGGTTAAAAGTGGATTCTAAATCCAACCCATTTAAGACCCACTTAAGACTCACCTATCTTAAGTCTTTGATTATTAAATCCATTTAACTACTTTTTATCAAAAACTAAGTGATCCATATATGGCTCATTTATGATTTAAATGGATCATATATGGGTTAAGACCCATTTTGCCACCTCTAGTAATGGGATGGCAGATGAAATTTGAAGTCTAGTGCTGGAAGTTATGAGGTGAATCGCTATTAAAAAGTGAAGATGCAAATTGACGTGGGTGCAAAAAGTCGGATGCGCGATGGATTAGAAAAATCATCTCCCAATACTTTAACATCGCACACGAGATGCACGATGTATCAGCACGTGGACGCCATTGTATTGGTAACGGGTAAAACAAAGAAGCTTAAATCGATGAGAGAAGACCAGCAATGTACAATACATTTATCTATTCTTTTCTTGCTTCCCTGGCTATCAACAACACTTATTATATCCATACAGGCTCCACAGCTACCTCTCTCTGATAGTATACGGAAGCCTCATTTGCATCAAGAACCAGTTGTGCAGAGAGGGAGAGAGCGAGAGAGATCGATGGCGAGTGATAAAGGCACGGTGTGCGTTACTGGTGGTGATGGCTTCATAGCTTCATGGATGATCATGAGGCTCCTTGAACGCGGTTACTCAGTCCGGACAACTGTCATACCCGAACTGGGTTAGTCTTTCTTTTCTTTCTTGTTTTTTCCTGCCTGATCTTGGAGATTCATTCTTGCCATGAGTTCTGATCAAGTGGAGTCTTAGACTGATGTTTTGTGCTGAGCGTGTTGAAAACAGTCCAACATCCTCTGATCAGTTTGTGCAAGCACATTCATAGTCAATAGTGGGGTTGGCATTCTTGATCGAGGATATATGTATATTTCGTAAGGATCAAGTGTATTTGACTATGCAAGTGTTTCACATGGTCTGTGTGTGGGAGAAATAAATGCAGAAAGTTGGGTTGTCAACCAATGCAGAAATTTTTATATATTTCGTCCGATTCGGGCGTCTAAGGATCGATTTCGATTGGAATTATCATTAAAAGGAAACCCTTTTTGCTGCCTTTTGAAGCGTGAGACAGCATAAGATGAACTAATTAATGGCAATAGACTCAGTTAACAATTGATCTGATTTTCGTTATATGATTTATGTTTACATTTACCATATGCTGAGGTGGCCAAAATAGAATCTCTTGCTCTTGTTCTAGATAATAATTGACTGACTCTCCCTTGCAACAGCTTTTCTTGCGGTCCATATTGCTAAGGTATATGGTGTAATTCAGGGTACTCCATGAAAGAGACATGCTGTAGCAGTTGATTTTCCCTGAACTGGCTTCTCCCGCTAACCTGATCCATTGATCTCCAATTAAATGTTTGAGCTTTTCCGACCAAAAAAATTGTTTGAACTTTTTTATTCACAACGCAATTGACGGATTTGTTCTGATCAGAAGACAGCAGCGACATCAACTTCTTGACAAATCTACCGGGAGCATCAGAAAGGCTCCGAATCTTCACCGCCGACCTTGGTGAACCCCAAAGTTTCGGCCCAGCCATTGAAGGCTGTGTCGGAGTCTTCCATGTCGCCACCCCAGTGGACTTTGAGGACAGAGAGCCAGAGCCAGTCGTCACCAAAAGATCCATCGATGGAGCGTTAGCCATCCTGAGGGCCTGCCTAAACTCCAAGACTCTGAAGCGGGTCGTGTACACTGCGAGTGCATCCGCTGTTCGACTCAACAACTCCAATGCCGATATACTGGATGAGGACTCATGGAGCGACGTCGACTCCATCAGAGATATCACAACATTTGGAGCTTCGTATGCAATCTCGAAGACATTGACTGAGAAGGCAGTTCTCGAGTTCGGAGAGAAGCACGGATTGGAAGTGGTGACAGTGGTTCTCTCATTGGTCCATGGACCCTTCATTTGTCCCAAGTTTGCCGCATCCGTCCGGACTACGCTGGCTTTGGTATTAGGTATATGATACACCAAAAAATATCACATGATTTATATAAATCATGTGAGCCAAGTCAATTTAGACCATTGATCACGTGAGATCCACGGAGAGACTCATGGAGATAGTGGTACATAAACTCCATAATTTGAGAATGTGTCTCTGTTTGATGTCAAGTAGATGATAAAGGAAGACAAGACTGTAATCTGTCCATTCATATGTTTGTCTTCATTTCGATAATACAAACAATCTAAAATCTTAAAATGACTGGGGTTTGAAATTTACAGGGAATGAGAATGAGTACAATGTTCTTCTCAAAGTATCTCTTGTGCATGTGGAGGACGTGGCGAGAGCACACATCTTCCTCTTCGAGCACCCTGACGCCAAGGGGCGGTACATATGTTCCTCGGCCACAATGACCATCGAAGAGATGTCCAAGTTTCTCTCGGAAAGATACCCGGAGTTTCAGATACCCTCACCGGAGTAAGTCCTGTTGTATCCCATTTCATGATCTAACAGATCTGCTGTTGCTGTTCTTGAACTAAGAGCAGAGTTTTTCAAATCCTTGCAGGTCCTTGAAGGAAGTGAAAGGCCCCAGGCTCGCCAGCCTTTCGTCGAGGAAGCTGTTGCACGCTGGTTTTGAGTATAAGTACAGAGTCGAGGACATGTTCGATGGAGCCATCCAGTGCTGCAAAGAAAAGGGCTTTCTCTAGATTAATCTCTGTTCCATGCATATGATAGAATTCGGTACCTCAGGGCAAACGTAGTAATGTTCAAAGTAATAAGCTGGCGTCATGCCATACAGTATGACCTATATCTATTCTGATCGGTCCTAGGTTCATATCATATGGTCCTCCAAGAAAAATGCAGACGAAAACAGAGAAACATGTCGGGGAAAAGCTTATCATGTATCTAGCACGGCCGGTGAAAACCAATTTGTCCAATGGCTTTGTGCAAGATGTCAAACCACGCGAATAATCTTGGTACTGCTTGTTTCTGTCATTTTGTATTTGATATTGCAGTGCTGAGAATATATGCACTCACATCATACATCTCCATATATGCACGTTTCTTTCTTCGTGAATCTCGTTGACAATTTCTGTTTCCGAAGCTTAATGCTGCAACATTTATGTTAACATGAACTCGAAGACTAGATTACTGAATGTTAGTAATATTTAACCTGGAATGGTACATTTTTGGAGAATACCACAAGTAATAACAATCTCCCGCGTCTTTTTTAATCCATGTTATATCAATTGTCTCCCCATATCCTCTTGGAAATATTGCGTAAAATACACTTTCTTACTTCAAAACACAATTTTGTTCCTTTAAAAGAACCAGTTTCCTTATTCAATGCATCGTTCAGAAGCCTTTTCCACTCAACATACACTTCTTTAAACGTAGAATCAAAATCATCATAGAAAAGCATCACACTTAAGAGAATCATATACCTCTTCTATAGCATTGGCATCGGTGGCCATTCTCTTGTTAGCAGGACCCTCGAACTTGTTATGTCTTGCGACTTCGGGTCCATTTTCAATCACTTTCCATGCTTCATCCGTAGATTTGATGAACACCTCTTCTCTGCATCTCCTGCAAATAAAAGTAGAGCCATCACCAAGTGGAGGTGGAACAATAGGCTGATATTCATTCAAATGAGTACCAAACATAGTTGCCAAACGATGTTTTAACTCAAAGTAATAATGCACTTTTTATAAATACAGGAAAAACTAGTCACTTTCGTGATCGGTGTACTGATCTGATCATGCGTGAGTTGGAAATCTGTTTATCTAGGGATCAGTATTTGCGTTGTGCAGGAATGGCCGAAGTGTTTAAACTTTGAGCTTTTATGCAGACGGTGTGCTTATGAACTAATCAGGAGGGCCTTCTTCACAAGAAATAAAAAGCTCTAAAGCGAATTAGAAGTCGCGAAATGCCTGGCTTTTCATCAAAGAAGTCTTGGACATCAGTTTCGAATTCAAGCACAGACTCGAGGACAGGTTCGATGGAGCAATTAGGAGCTGCAAAGAAAATGGGTACATCAGAAGGTGCCCAACTCATGTCAATCAGAACAAATTCCGAAAGGAGATCTCAAGAACCGTCAAAGAGCGCAATTATGCAATTATGTTGATTTGGGGTTTTTACTTATCTAATCATTGTCAGGAAATTATGTTGTTGCAATTATGTCTGAAGTGAAAGTAGAAATTGAGAATTTCAACAAAAGGAACAACTTTGGGTTCCAAAAGAGTTCAGATGTGTGCCCTGTTAACAACCATCAAACGCATTGGATGTAAGAAAGAAATTGCCAGGAACTATGATAAAGGCTAATAAAATAGAGTTGATGAAGAAGGCCAAAAGTATAATCATGCTGAATCAATTGGATAAGGTAATGATCAAAGTGGCCAAAGATAAGAATGCTGAAGCGTCGTGGGCAAAACTTCAATCACTTTTATCAAATGAAGGTTTGAACAATCATTTGTACATTATGAAAGGGTTGTTTTCATTCCAAATGGTCTAGGGTACATCTATAAGAACCTGTCAAGATAGGTTTAACAAACTCATGATAGACTTGATGAGAACCTTAGTGAGGCCTTGCTGGATGAGAAATAAGAAATGATGTTGTTGGCATCTCTGTCAGATTCTTTTGAGCACTTGATCGATTCGTTATTGTAGGGTGCACTATGATTACCTTGAAAAAGGTAAAAATCACCTTGCTCTCTAAAGAGTGGCAAAAGAAATTACAAGAAGATAACTTCAAGAGATATATGGCATTAGGCTTTTTTATCTGAGGTAGAGGCGATTGTAGAGAATTTGAAAATAGCATATTGAAGAGTCGTTGGAGGTCTTATGTTCGGTTGATGTTATGCTACAATGAGCGAGGACACCAAATGACAAATTGCCTAAGGTGCAAGAGCAAATGGATTAAGTTGGAGCCTGTAGGCGATGGTAACCATAGCAAATAATAGTTTCAGTGATGCTGATGATGAGTTAGCAATCACCATGAGTTCATTGGGTGATAATTGGATGCTTGACTCTAGATGTTATTATTATATGACTCTTTATAGGGACTAGTTTACTACCTAAGGGTTACGTTTGTCAATTAGAATAAAATTCAGGGTAGGATAAATTTTATTATATCCTACATTTGGTGCCTGCTCAAGATAGGATAAAGTCAAATATAAAACGGATATGGCCCTTATTAAATTATTCTATGGGGGAGGTGGGATAAAGATAGATTTCCAATATCTATAATAGAAAAGTTATTTTTCTCAAATAATAAACTTTTTAAATTAATAAAATTAAAATTATATTTCAATATAATTGGATTGGAGGATAGGCGATGGATTCACTTGACCTTCTTAAAAAGGAGGAATTTCTAGGTGGGAAAGAAGCTGACTTTGTGTTCTTGGGCTTGGAAGAAAATTCTACAACTCAGGACAAAATTTCGGCTCCGCTTCCATTGGAGGATAGGCGATGGTTTCGACACTTCGCTTTGGTTTGACAATTGGCACCCTAGGGGTCCTTTGAGCTTAATATTCACAGATTCACTTATCTATAGATCTAGACTTTCAAGACAAGCTTCGATGGCTAACCTTTTTTATGAGGACGGCCACGCTATACGGTCAATGATTGCAACTTGGGGTTCGCCGATACCTGCATTAACTAATGCTAAAGATCGGTTTTGTTGGAGGGAGAATTCCTCAGGAGTGTTCTCGGTGGCCTCGGCTTGGGAGCTCATAAGGCGAAAGAAGGATTGAGTTAGTTGGAATGGTTTCATCTGGAACAATGCCATCCTACCTCGATATCAGTTTAACCTTTGGCTCATTACCAAGCGAAGGCTGCCTACTCAATCCCTTCTCATAGCTCATGGTAGGATTAATGATGCATTCTGCCCTTTCTGTGAAGAGGAGCCTAATTCAATCGATCATTTATTTTTTGGATGTCACATCACGTCGCATATTGCCTTCTTTTGGGTGACCAGATGCGGACTCCCTTAGAGTAACAAGCCTTGGGAGAAAATGCTGACTTGGGCCACTACCTTCCTTGTGGGCAAGGAGTTCCATAAATGTATTGCCCGTTTTTCCTTTGGTGCACTATGTCACATCATCTGGAAGAATAGGAATGATATCCTTTTCAGGAGTGAGCCTGTTTCTACCTCGACCATGAAGAAGCACCTTCTCAAAGTCGTTCAAGATAAAGCTCTCACCTACAGGAATGTGGACGACTCCACTAGAAATAGAATATTACAACAGTTTTGGGAATTAGATCCTTCCATCTTCTCCTATGCTGTTTGTACTCTGGCTGGTTAGGCCCTTGGTATTTTTTTTGGGTGTGTCAGCGCCTCTTGTGCTGGCTTTGGTCCTCTTGCTTGCCGCTTGGCTTTTTCTATATCGGCTTCCTTCCACTCTCTATGAGCACGCTCATTGAGAGTGTAAGTTTTTTTGAAGCCGAGGGTTGTATAGTTTTTTACCTTCCCCTTTTTATTATATCTCTTACCTTACCAAAAAAATATATATATATATATATTTCAATATAAATTTAGTTTTTCAATTTAATCTTATTTTTAGTTAAATATTCAAACTTAATTCTATCTTAAAATATAAATTCAATATATAAATATAAATATAAATTTATATTTATATTTATATTTATATTTATTACATATTTTGGCTATTTTTAGTATTTTAGGCATATTAGTACATTTTATTATTTAATAAATTTTATGAGAAAATGATGGAAGGGGAAAAAAGAAATAAAAAAGAAAATAATAAAAAATGAGAGGAAAAAATAGAAATAAAAAGCAAATAAAAATGAAGTAGACAAAAGTGTGGCGAGAGATTTTTACCATCTCCAATTATGCAACTTTGAGGTTCATTTACATTGATATGTCATTTATACCAAACAATATACATAATATATTGTAAATAAATCAAAATTTATTAATGTGATTCACCAAATAATGGATAGAATATAACAAAATTTATAAATTTCATATCGTATCTTATTCAGTTTTATAATGATTAGAAATTTAATTGACCAAACATAACTAACATGCTTAAGATGCACAATGGAGTGGTGAGAATTTGACTAACATAAGGCATATATCAAAGCTGAGACAGAACCTTATCTCGCTTAGTGCTATTGATGGGTTTGGATAGCTGGTCTCCATTGAAGATGGAGTTTTGAAGATATCCCAGGGTGGGCTTACTATGATGTAAGGGAAGACCGACTGCCTGTTGCATCTCCTTAATTGAGGACATAGTACAATTGCGACACATGAAACTCTGACACATGAGTGAGAGGTAGAAGATTATTCTGAGTTAAAAGGGGTCTATTGGGAGGTCACCAAATTTGAGAAGAAGAACTTCTATGAACATTTCAGCAAGAGTAGTCAACGAAGAGTAAAGTTCAATATGGTAATTCAACATACCTCGAAGATTGTAGGCTGCATACACTTAGGCTTATGGGGACCTTATTAAGTTCCATTTTAAGGGATGTGCTAGGCATATGTTATCCTTTATTGATGACATTTCGAGGAAGGTCTGGAATTATCTTCTTAAGTACAAGAGCAAGGTTCCTAGTTGGTTTAAGTCAGAAAAGGAAATGTTTGAAAAGTTGATAGGAAAAAAGATCATATGCTTAAGAACTGATGAAGGGTTTGGAATTTTATTCTTATGAGCTTGATCAGTTTTGCACAGAGTAAAGCGTAGTGAAATACTACATTGATGCTGATACACTATGGCCGAAGGGAGTTTGATGAAAGTGCGGGAAGATGAAAGAAGAACAAGAAGGGGAAAAACCTGCGGTTGCTAGGGCGTTGATGAAAGAGCTCAATGTTAAACTTCTTTGAAGCCTTTTGGACACCGGCCAACTTCAAAGACAACCCAAACATTAGAGTCCCTGATATCTCACTTCTCCAAGCTTTCTTCATAATTTCCAGAACATTCATCTTGTTTTAAAGATTGATTTACGAAATTAATTTCAAAGTGGTAAGACAAATTTAAGGAATCACTCAACAAAAAATATGATCACATCATCTCTATAATCAAGTTTTGTGAGAAACTGCTAAAATATTTGATTTATTCTAGGATTTAAACTATCGTACGATAAGAAATATTACTTAAAATTACAATCGGCATTATTGTAGGACATGATAATTTAATTTACATTTTGCCTTATTATTTCTTCTTTTATCGAGCGACATATAATCATGCTTTATTTTTATTTAATTATTAGCTAGCAACCAACCTCCCCTAAAAATTTGACGAGGACAATGGAAGAGAAAATTCCTCTCCTACCACTGAAAAGCATGATGGCTGTCCTCTTCTAGAATGCCAAGCCATATGCATCGATTTCGAAAAAAATCTAAAATATCCTAAAATTATTATGCAAGAGCCAATTCAATTTTAATTTTTTTATTTGATCAACTTAGTCCTAAATTTTTTAATGATTTATTAATGCAATTCTTCCAATCAAATTTAGTCCAAAATCGTTGACTTGGCCGTTAGGCATCTCACGTGCACAAACGATTCTTATAATCTATTTATTTTATTTTTGTAATTTTTTTATGAATTTTTTACTCTTTTCTTTTCTTTTCTTTCTTTATTTTTTTCCCTATTTCCCTCTGCCAGTCCGGGGCCTCAATGATGGCTAATGGAGGCTGTTGACTGAGGGTTCAAGCCAATTCAAGTGGGGGGAGGTTGACCACAAAGAATTGGAATTTGGCACACTGACCCTCGCCTCATCTATATTTGGGCAAGGAACCACAATGCCCTCATTGTGGTCCAAGAGCCCTCGCTGTGGCTGATGACCTCCAATGGCCATCTAAGGCCTTGGATTGTCGAAAATAGGAAAAAAAGAAATAGAACATAATAGGATGATGAGGAAGCTCCAAAAACAACAAAATCAAACATTCGATCAAAAAGAGTCAAAACTTTTTTAGAACGGAAGGTTCTTCATTTAAAATAAAGTAGGGCCTACAACTTGTGCTCTAAATATTCCCAAATACTAATAGAATCAAAATGAATATAAAAAAGGAAAAGGTAAAAATTAAAATTTTTTAAAAGATTGTAAAAAGCATTTGTGTCAACGTTGGCCATATAACGTAAGGCGGTCGGCCTCCACTTCAGTTAATTTCAGTTAAATTTAGTCAAAATGAGTAAATTATCAAAAGGTTTAGAATTAAAATGGCCAAATTAAAAAAATTTAGTACCCAATTGACACCATACAATAGGTTTATGACTTTTTAGATAAGTACCTTATACAAGTTCATAATTAATGTCATGGACCTAGTTATTTCTTTGATTTATATATATATTATAAACACACACACACAAAACCTCAAAGTTGGTACACTTATGACAAATCTATCACAAACTAAGTTTTTGGTTACCAAAAGTCATGAAATGATACACTTGTGACAAATTTACCCTTTAATAGTTTCTATTAATTTTTACTATTAAATTGTTGAGTTGGATAACACATGACAATTTGTCAGTATACTAGTTTGGGATTTTACTTTCGATTTGTCATAGTTGCACCGGTTTTGTGTTTTTTATAGTATTAATCCAGTTTAACAGAGGGTATATTTGCTGAGTTTTTTAGGGTAATGAAATTAGTTTAACAGAGGGTATATTTGTCGATTTTTTTAGAGTAATGAAAGGGTGCATGCTAAAGGGATCTTAGTTGTCCCACATCGCTTAGGAGAAGCCCTCTGGCCTGCTTTATATCATTGATGTACTAATTTGGAATTTTATGTAATATTACTCATATATATAACATTGCTCATATTAGTTCATCTTTGACAAAATTACCCCAAATTGATACATTTGTAACAAATTTACCATTTATTAATTTTCATTAAATTTTATTATTAAATTTCTTAGTTGGATAATACATGACAATTGACCAGTGTACCACTTTGGGATTTTACTCTCCGTTTGTCATAATTGTACCAATTTTGTGGTTTTTTGTAGTATTAATCCAATTTAACATAGGGTATATATGTCCCAAATATATCAATTTAGAGTTTTTGAGAGTAATAAAATTAGTTTTGGATAAATTTATCGTTGTTATACTAATTTTTGGATTTTTGGCGATATTACTCATATATATAGCATTGCTCATATTAGTACCCACACCCCCCAAAAAAAAAAAAAAAACCCAACCTTATAATGTAGAATATATACATTCTCATATGAAGCATGGCTATGTATCACCAAGTGTTGTAGCCTAGTGGTAAAGAGGTTGCATTGTCTTTAACAAGGTCATAAATTCGAGTTGTTTGATCGAATCTTGGGCCAGCTAGGATGCGCATGACAAAATTTCTAAAACATAAATTGATTTCTGGCTAGAAATTGAGAAGTTAAAAATTTTAAATTTTGATTTTTTCTTCAAATCTATTTCTTGAATAGAAATATGTTCCAGAAATAGAATAATCAAATTGCGTTACCAAACGGATTTCTGTTCCAAACCTGTTTCGGGGAATAGAGGAATAAAAAAATAGAGAAGTAGAAATTTTATCATATGCGCCTCTAGTGTCTCAAGCATCCTCTTACCTCACGTAGAAAGATTTATTTTTATCCAATGCCATGGTGATAGGCTGCAGTGACGGATTGAAGAAAAGTAGACCGAGCAGCTATCATTCAATGCGGACATTATCCATATAACTCTTAGAGAGAAAGCTTAAGCAATTGGTTGCACCCACTTTTTCAACGTGGCGTCCCTGTAAGGAAGACGCAAGCAGACTCTGCCGGCCAAAACATCAAGGTCACTCGAAAAAGTTTGGTGCCTTCTGAAACTTGAAGCTCTTCACTTCTCCAAGTTATGGAGGGCAACAGAGGCACGGTGTGCGTGACGGGTGGTACTGGCTTCATAGCTTCATGGCTGTCATGAGGCTCCTCGAACAGGGTTACTCGGTCCGGACCACCGTCAGACCCGACCCGGGTAAGTCTTTCTTCTTTTTTCCTGCCTGAACATGGAAAATTGGCATGAGTTCTGGTCAAGCGTAAAGTTCTTTTGACTGATGTTCTGTGCTGTCCATACATTCTCTGATCTGTTTGTGCATGCACAATACGTATGCGTTTCAAATGGTCTGTGTTTGTGGAGAAATAAACGCAGAAAGGGTTTGGGCGTTAGCTATTGCAGAAATTATTTATACTCTGTCCCGTACGGGCGTCGAGGAACCATTTTGTTTGGAATTACAGTCGGACATAGATCATATGCCGCTTTTCATGCGTGAGAAAGCATAAGATTGACTAAATATGGGTTAAATTAATGGTGATAGGCTTGGTTAATGATGATTAGATTTCTCTTATATGATCAGATATGAACATGTTCCATATGCCCAGGTGACTAATACAAAATCTCTTGCTCTTGTTCTATTTATGAACTCTCTCTCACGCTCTCTTGAATCAGCTTTTCTTGCAGTCCATATTGCTAAGTTTTATGGTGTATTCAGATTATTTCCTGAATGAGCCATGTTGTATCAGTTAATTTTCTCTGGATCGGTTTCTCTTATTAAACACGACAAATCCATATCCTATTAAATATTTGAACTTTTATTTGGGACACGATTGACGGATTGTACTGATCAGATGGCACCAGAGACATCAGCTTCTTGAAAAATCTGCCAGGAGCATCGGAAAGGCTCCGAATCCTCCCTGCTGAGCTCGGTGATCCCAACAGTTTCGGCCCAGCCATTGATGGCTGTGTCGGAGTCTTCCACGTCGCCACCCCAGTGGACTTTGAAGACAGAGAGCCAGAGCCAGTCGTCACCAAAAGATGCATCGATGGAGCATTAGGCATCCTGAAGGCCTGCCTGAACTCCAAGACCGTGAAGCGGGTTGTGTACACCTCAAGCTCGTATGCAGTTCAACTTAACAACTCCAACGCTGATATACTGGATGAGGACTCGTGGAGCGATGTTGACTCCATCAGAGGAATCACGAGGTTTGCAGCTTCATACGCAATCTCAAAGACATTGACCGAGAAGGCGGTTCTCGAGTTCGGAGAGAGGCACGGGCTGGAAGTGGTGACAGTCATTCCCTCATTCGTTCATGGACCATTCATTTGTCCCAAGTTCGCCTCATCTGTCCAGAGTTCGCTGGCTTTGGTATTAGGTATGTGAAATATATCTAGATCGTTGATCATGTGAGACTCACATAATTAAGGGTTCAAGTAATATTGGTCAATATGATATATAGATTTTGCAATAACATTCTTATACCTTGCATGTCATAGTCATATTCGTGACCAATTTGATTGATTTGGTCGCTAAAAAGATGCATAATTTCCATAATTTGACAACGTTTCTCCGTTCTATGTCAAATGTATGACAAAGGAAGACAAGACCATAAGCCGTGCTGCTCATATCTTCATGTTTATTTCAATGGTACACGCTTCCTTTAAGTCTTAATTTGACTGCGGAAAATCCCGTTTGAAATTAACAGGGAATGAGAATATGTACTCTGTTCTCCTCAGAGCATCTCTCGTGCATGTGGACGACGTGGTGAGAGCGCACATCTTCCTCTTCAAGCACCCTGACGCCAAGGGCCGGTACATATGTTCCTCAGCCACGATGACCATCGAAGAGATGTCCAAGTTTCTCTCGGAAAGATACCCGGAGTTTCAGATACCCTCACCGGAGTAAGTCCTGCTGTATCCCATCTCATGATTTAACAGATCTACTATTGCTGTTCTTGAACTGAGAACAGAGTTTTTTAAATCTTTGTAGGTCCTTGAAGGAAGTGAAAGGCCCCAGGCTCGCCAGCCTTTCATCGAGGAAGCTGTTGGATGCTGGTTTCGAGTATAAGTACGGGATCGAGGACATGTTTGATGGAGCTATCCAGTGCTGCAAAGAAAAGGGCTATCTCTAGATCAATCTCTGTTCCATGTTTATGATAGAATTCCGTACCTCAGGCCGAACATAGTAATGCTCAAAGTAATAAAATGGCATCATGCCATACAGTATGACCTATTTCTATTCTGATCGTTCATATCATGTAGTCCTCTAAGAAAAATGCAGACGAAAACAGATTAACATGTCGGGGAAACGCGTATCATGTATCTAGCATGGCTCGTGGAAACTGGTTTGTCTGCGGGCTTTGTATGAGATATCAAACCGGGTGAATAATCTCGGTACTGCTTGTTTCTGTCCTCCTGTGTTTGATATTGCGGAGCCGAGAATACATGCACTTATATCATACATCACCGTATGTGCACCTTTTGCTCTTCGCAAATATCGTTGACAATTTCAGTAGAGTTGCAGTAGGTTCTAGCTTTGTTTGGTCGATTCATTTCTACTCCAATACCCAGATCTCTGCAAATGCTCAGGGCCATCGCCACCCTCGCCATCACGAAGGCATCGCTCGGGCAAGGGCCACGACCATTGCCGGCGGCCGACAAGGGTTTGCTGGCCCTTGCCTAGTGGCTAACAAGGGTCACAAGAGACCCTTGGTAGCCAAAAAAAAAGGAAAATGAAAGAAATAAAGAAAAGAAAAGAACAATAAATTATAAATAAAAAATAAAAAATTATTTTAAAATGTCAACATCAATGTCAATCATGTCAAGTAGAATGCTTAACATTTATGTTAACAATTTCTTGCTTAAATTAGTCAGATGGTATCAATGTAAAAGTGTTTCGAACTAAATTAATCTAATTGAAATGTTCTAGACTAAGTTAGTACCCATGGAATATGTTTATAACTTCTTTGGTACTTTTATTAACTAGATTGAATTAATTAAAAAGTTTATGATTGACTTAAAATTCGGACAATAAATTTAGGATTGGATTAGCAATCAAAGAAATCCTTCATGTTTTTGTCCTATAAATTTTGGCGAGCATGATCAAAGGAATTAATTCGTCTAGACTATGCAAAAAGGGGCAAAAAATGTGGCGGTGATTGAAGAGAGAAGCAAAGGAGATTGTCAGTGTCTCTATTTTATTTTGGCAACAAGTTGGCAAGGGAATCTGGTCATGAGGGAAAAATCATACACAGAGGTTTATTCTTTTTGGAAGATAATGGGAAAGGTGGGTCAACAAGCTAGGATTAATGGGAAACAAATTCATTCACGCCACTCTCTTTCCTTAATTTTACGAAAAAATAAAAAATTTATATAGTCGATCTAATCCAATCAATCTAGTTCATCTTTGGAATCGAGAACCGGACCGACACTCTAAGGAATCAGACCCAATTAGCCAGTTTGGTCTGGTCCAAGCAATTCCCCCTCCAACTGCCCGATCATTCTGCTTTATTGACCCCTAAAACACATGCAGGATTGAGTTCTAAGTCTGGTTTTTGATCTATTTCGCTTAGAATGAAAAGCCTAACTCAAGAGAGAGCTTAGGGAGTTCGCAAAGTAAACACTTCATATCTCTTTTATTAGAATTTGAGAAATTATATGTTTGGACCTTGAATGTTTGAAGAGAAAAAATAGAGAAGAAAACAAGAAAAATTTTTACATGAAAATCGTTTCACAAAATCAAATGGGGGCAAAATCACGGTATCGCACTAGGTAATTTTTTCACTATTAGTAGTAGTATCAGCGCTACAAGCTTCAAAAGATATTGCCCCAATATATAGGAGGATTATAAGGCATACGTAGTTATAATGAAAATTACATGCATGTATTAGCGGCAGTAAAAAGATCTATCCACTGCTTTAACATGAAAATTACATTTATGCCATTAGTATTAAAATTTCTACGCTTAAATATTATTTTCGTCCATCAAACTCCACAACTCCATCACCATACGCATGTAATGAGGGTCACAAATTTTTTTTGTCTCGAGTCATTGTAATATGCTGTTGTTGATCATAGTCGAGGATCTTGTCCATCCCTCTCCCTGGGATTAGGCATACTTGGTCAAACCACATAAATCATACATATCAAGTTCGTTTTCTGCGCTTATCTTCCGCTCGATTGTTTGTGTGTCTCCAAGCTTCCCCGTCTTTCGTTATATTCTCGAAAGAACGTGACACTTTGGTAGATAGACTGGACAAAAATAGCATCGGACGGCAGATGCAATTCGAGATTTTAGCGTCCAGTGCTAGAGCTTCGGAAGCAGATCATGAAACCTTTTCCCAGCGTTTTAAAACACCGCCCACGTATGATGTATCGGCATGCGCACGCCATCACATCGGGAATGAGTCCGACAAGGAGTGACGGATACAATGCTTCAGCATCTTAAATCAATAAAAGAAGGAAGAACCTGTTGGAGATATAATCGGAGATTCTGATCGTGGCACCGATTCTAATTACGAAGTAAATCCATGATTTTCTTGATGTATAGGAAGGATATAATTCTTTGCATGTTTTCTGTACATTATTTCCCTTTTTTTCTTTGATCCTTTAGACTACAAATAGGATAAATGTAAATGTACAAAGTAATCAATATATAGAGAAAACATTCTCCCACTTCCTTTCTCTTTTCTATCATGATATCAGAGCAACTTTAACTTTCCTGGCCTAGCTTCCGCATTCATTGAATTGCCTTCGATTCCTTTCCTGAGTTGTTGTTGCAAGTCCATATTCCACAAAACAAATCAGTAAATCGATTAGGAATTCCCCTTCCTTGATAACATGGCAAAGGACACAAAAATATAGAGATCCCCACCTCTCCGACCAAATCACAGAATCAAACCCCAGCTTTGTCAGAACAAATTAATCTGATTTTTTTTTTTGGTCGAAAAATTAATCTGATTGAAGAAAAAGAGAATCCTCTTGTTCACATCACGACGGCGCTAAAAATTCAACTAGTTTTGCCCCTGCTGCAGCGCCAACCTTCGGCCCAATACAATGGGCCCCGATTCCGTGGTATCCTGTCCAAGGACAATGGACCATCGGGCCAGAATATGGATGGGCCCAGTTATACCGGAGAGAGACCTACCCGGATGACAAGTCGGATCGGACAAATTCGGGTCACAGACCCAAATTCGTACCGGGTCAAGAGGGTTATAGACCCGGATTCATGCCGAGTCCAAATCCCCACCCAAATAGGGGACCCGGATTTCTGCCGTATCCTTTTCCGATCAGCAGCGGCTGCCTCGAGCCCAGCGACCTGCTTTATACCTCACCGGCCGACGGGCCAGAACTGCGTCTCATCAGCTAGCCACTTACCGAACCGAAGAACTATGGCCGAAGGGAGTTTGATGAAAGCGCGGGAAGATGAAAGAAGAACAAGAAGGGGAAAAACCTGCGGTTGCTAGGGCGTTGATGAAAGAGCTCAATGTTAAACTTCTTTGAAGCCTTTTGGACACTGGCCAACTTCAAACATAACACAAACATTAGAGTCCCGAGATCTCGCTTCTCCAAGCTTTCTTCATAATTTCTAGAACATTCATCTTGTTTTAAAGATTGATTTACGAAATTAATTTCAAAGTGGCAAGACAAATTTACGGAATCACTCAACAAAAATCTGATCGCATCACCTCTATAATCAAGTTTTGTGAGAAACTACTAAAACATTTGATTTATTTTAGGAAATAAATTTTAAAATATCGTACGATAAGAAATATTACTTAAAATTAGAATCGACATTATTATACGACACGATAATTTAATTTACATTTCGCCTTATTATTTCATCTTTTATCGAGCGACATATGATCATGATTCATTTTTATTTAATTATTAGCTAGCATGGGCATATTTGCGGGATTTTGAGGCGAAAAGTCGATGTAAAATTCCTTACGTGCGCTTCGAATTATCCCTTTATTTTTTTTCTATTATTTTTTTTATTATTTGAACGTGTTTATTTTAAGGCCGAAATGCCGATCCATTTGCTTTCCTTCCTCCTCGTTCAAAAAGGCGAGCGAAACTCCCGCCCCGGCCATAACGGCCAACGCCTCCTCCTCTGCTCATTCCTTTCCATTCTCTCTCTCTCTCTCTCTCTACACCTCCATCCGTCGTCCGTCGCCGTTGCATGTGCGGGCGATCGGAGCTCGCGGCGAGCGTCGTCGGCGATGTCTTTCTCCGATTCGGAATCGTCCTCCCACGGCGGCGAGTACAGGACCTTCGGCCAGATCAGTCGCGACCGTGAGCTCTCTCTCTCTCTCTCTCTCTCTGTGAGATTTTCCTATCGCCTGTTGAGCCGGAGCTGTGTTCTGGTCGATGTCGCCGAATGAGCGGCTGGCTTATCTGCCTGCGGTTTGGAAGTCTCGGTCTCACGTTATCGCGTCTGGTTTTGCGTGCGTTCAGGTCTGCTCCATGAGATGCTCGGATCTGCGAAGACAGGGGATTCGAAATCGACTTGGAAGGTACGTTGATGGCAGGATCTCCGCGAACCATTTGCGTGTAAATCAGGTTGATCGAGTGTTTTTTTTTTTTTTGTATGGATTTGGTGACTATGGTCCTTAGCGCTTGAGTAGGAAGAAAATGCCTGGGATGCATAGGCATAACAAGATCCTGCGAAATCGAGGGGAGAGAGAAAGCTAGAGAGGGGAAAAAGAGTTCCCCAACCTGAACTTTTATAGACCCAAGATTTATGAAGAGTAGGAAATGCTGTTCCCCCAGTATCGATCCGGCTAAGTTTCTGCACTCATTAATACGGATTGAGAAGGGCCACCCACATTTACGTGTATTGAATTTACCAAGAATGTAAATTTAGTGGGCATCTTTTTCCACTGTCTCCAAAGAGAATGGAAATGGTCTCCCTTTTGAGAGTTGAATCTGCTGAAGAAAAAGTTGCTGGCGGTGCAAATATGGGAAATGAGATCGTTTTTCAATTGTTCCAATGCTTTTCTCGCAAATGTGACGGGAGGAAGCTGCTGCTATTTGCACAGAAAAGGAACAAATGACGAAGAGCCTCATAATACAGGAGCATTTGCCTTAAGGCTCCCCCAAGCTGCTTTTCTTCTAGATGATTTGTGCAGACTTTGCCATTGCACCTCATATTGCTACTCACTTGAGTTGCTTGGCAGAAAACATTATACAGGTTCATTGTTGACCCATTCAGGCAAGAAGCTCAATGCAGCATCTGGAGACTAACTTTTACTAAAAAAAGAGGCTTGTGTTAGAAGTAAAAGTACTAGGAAAGTAAGATAGAAAACAAATTGATGCCTGAATTACCATTGGGTGCTGAGGTTTCCTCTATGCTCCTGGACCATCTAAAAGTGACAGCACTTGAAAAAATCCCATGACTTAAGTTAAAGTTATTTTTACCAGTGGCATATGCTCATTTTATAAGTTATTATCTTACCAGGTGTGAGAACATAGTCTGCCAGCATATTTGTGTGTAGAGATTTAGCAATTGCTTTTAGGGATTTAGATCGCAGGAGCAAAGTTTGTTACTGACCAAATTCTGAGAAATTATTGTCTTGGATTGGTCATTACGCTGCCAAATAGATTCCTCTAAGAATAAATTCATGTCTAATTCACCTTGCTGAAAAATTGCTTCCTTCTCTCAACCTTGATCGACGTGCTCCACACTTTTTCTGTTTTTTGTTATAAAACTGCTTGTTGTTCCGAAGTTCTTCCATTTGTGGATTATTCTTCTCATCATTGAACGACCTTTTACAGGTACTCATCATGGACAAAGTTACGCTTAAAGTGATGTCATCTTCATGTAAAATGGCAGATATCACAGATCAAGGCGTTTCCTGTAAGCATAAAGCAAAATATGCTTGCTTTACTTTCTCAGTGCTTACTCTCCAATTTTTACCTCTTTACTTTTTTTGGGATAGTGCACATTGGCCTCAATTAGATAAATGAGAGTCCAAGATATCAACTTTCCTTCACAACTGTAATTAATTATGACCAGAATGCTAAAGATCGAATCAATGGCTGTTTAAAGCACATGTATTCCTCCTGTCATCAATTATTAGTACCTCCATAACAATTTACTAAAGTGTGCAAATTCTGGCTTCCTCCAGTGGTGGAAGATCTCTTCCGCAGAAGACAACCGTTGCCATCCATGGATGCTATTTACTTCGTCCAGCCATCAAAAGAGAAGTATTTTCTCCTCTTTTTTTCCCTCCTTTTTTGGCTCATAAATTTGGCCCATCCATCATAACATGTAGATGTGTTGCTTGAAGTTCGAACGAATGTGCTTTAATATCTACATCAATTTTATTATCTTCTCTTAGGATTGTGCCTTAGTGAATTTCCACTGTTGATCTCTACTTGATAAGAAGTTAATGAAAAGTATGTGAAGGATTAGGATGAACTGATGCCCCACTCTTTAAAGAGCTTAGCATTTCACTTTACATCCATGAAATTATATGCCCCTTCAGAGGAACTGGAGACGTGGTTCAAATTGTTTCAGCTAAGAACATTACTCTTCTCATCTGGCTGTTAGTCTGTTGTAATCTGAAATATTGAAGCTGGTCACAACTGGCCTAGTTAAATACTGAAACTCTAGCAATTACTGTCTCAAGTGTCAACTTTCTGTTTTGTATACATTTGACACGATGGGATCCTGGTTTGTGCATTGATGTTCACTAACTGGTGAGTGAAATAATCACATTTGATCACTATTCACTAGAATCTTTAGCATTTGTTATGTTCATTAAGGCCAGAAGATTATCCGCTCTATGCAACTTGAAATCTTATGTGTACCTTCAGTACGGTGAACCTAAAAATAGCTCTCTATATATCGTCGTAACATATTCTGTCATAAAAATTTTGAAGTTCATTACAGTCAGCTTTTAGGTTTGCTCCTAGAGTTTATTTGTAACACATCAGGAATCAAGTGTCACTTGCCATTATATCCAATGTAGTCCAATCCAAAAGCTTGAGGGAGGCTACCTATATTTCCAGCCTAGACAACTGGCACAAGCCCTGAATATTTGTAGAGGGGAACTACATGTATATGCGGTTTGAACGAACCCCGTAAAGAAACAATGTGGGATATTTTAGCAAATTTCTAACACAATTTCTAATTTGGCATTGTCATTGAGACATTTTAAGCTTTTGTGGTGATTCAATTTATGGTGAATTCATCCATGTAATTTGTAACTTTACCCCTTATATCTGGTAGAGCCCTTTGTTTTTCTTATGGTTCCCTTTCCTGGTCATTTGTTATTATGCTGATCAGGTTGAGGACCTTTTCTGACCTTATCTCTTGCTAGCTGCAGTGTAATTATGTTCTTGTCAGACATGTCTGGAAGGGTGCCCCTATATAAGAAGTATGTGACCATTTCCTTTCCACGTTAAATACTGCCATAATAGAATATCCTGTTTTTAATGCTAAAGCTGGAAACTCAGCCTAGCCATATTGTTATTATTCCTAAATGCCCTTCCCTTTCTTTCAGGGCATATCTGTTTTTCAGTTCACCTGTCCCTAGGGAGTTGATTAATCACATAAAATGTGATACTAGTGTGCTTCCAAGAATAGGTGCATTGAGAGAGGTATTTTAGGTTACCACTACACAGAACACCTGCAATATATAACTCATCAATAACGTCTTATGTATGATTTATTTGTTTGGTCCTGAATCTGCAGGTAAACTTGGAGTACTTTCCCATAGACAGTCAGGTACTTAATGTCTTACATCTTTTGGTTTTTCTAGGGTAATGAATCTGCTGGAGATGCATCCAGTCCTATTAGCAAGACATTCTTGTATGTATTAAGATGAAAGATTTTCTTGCCCTTTCAGCATAGTTATAATTAATGATGCACTTATATCTGGCCATTGTCCTGAAAGGTTTGTGATAACTTTGCTGGGCGTCCTTGTTTCATTAGCTAGAGGGCATTTCTATGTCTTTTTCCATATTATTATGGGTGATGTCTCAGGTATATTGATCACTTTTCAAAAGTAGGATGCTTTTTTCTCTTTGATCCTATCCATTTTTGCTTTTTACCAGAAAGTATTGTCAAGGATTTGCTTTGAGTATCAATAAGTCTTTTTAACAGCCAGTCCATCTTCCATTCTCATCAGAGATCTGGCTTGATTTTTATTATTTCCCTCGTCCTTTTTTGTTGATTGATGATGCTAAGAAATTTTCTGTCAATTTTGATTTTGTTTGAAGTACATTTAAAGTAAGTACTGGTTGCATTATCCTCTCCGTGTTTTTTTCTTTCATTATGCAAGATTTTGATGCTCTCTTCTATTGTTTTTGATATACTTGAACACAATGGATATTCCCTATAAATTGTCTAGTCTTTCTCCTGCACTATGTCGTCATCATCCTTGGAAATTGACATCATCACACTATTTACCAGGCTGCTACATATATTGCAGCCCTTTGTCCATGCTACTGGAGATCATGCTGACATTGTTTTTCTCCTCCTACGTGAAATGAGCAGGGTTTTGTCACTGATCATGAGAGAGCACTAGAAGAATTGTTTGGGAACAATGTTGAGAATTCACGGACATTTGATGCTTGTTTAAACACAATGGCCACTCGAATATCTACAGTTTTTGCTTCTTTAAATGTAAGACATAAGCTATGTAATGTCCTGACAATTATTGTCTAGCAACTGTGGCATGATCACAGCATTGGCTTCTATTTTCATTTCAGATTTGTGCTCTTCATATGTAAGAAAGTAATATTACAGAGAAAACAAGGTGAATAAGCAGAAGAATCAAGATAGGGCCTCCATTTATCTTTACCACCAGTCACGGAAATTAAGCAATTCTGAAAGCTTCTGAATGATAAACTTTCACAACTAATGTTCTCCTCAAGATTTTGCCAACTTATTATTGTGCTTTTGGTTTCTGAAGTTTGATAAAAAATAAAAATAAAAATTCTCTATGGTTCTTTAACAAAAAGTAAACTTTTAAATCTACATTTTTCTCACAGAGGTCGCAACTTTGTTCTGGTGTTTCTGGTTATCCAGAACCAATTGATCCTCATGTGATCAATCATGGGCTCGTCTGTGTCAAACAGAATTTGCATATTGCTAGAAACTCCCTTTTAATCAAAATGCATTTTTTTTGGTTTTTTTGGGCATAATATAGGTTGTGCTTCCCTTCTCAGTAGTCAGTTAAAACAGACTTACACTGCAGTTAATGGAGTCCACTATGATGCTTAAAGATGGAGATGTCAATTTGGAGTCATATAATTCATGAACGGATGTTGAGAAACACAATGGGCACCGTGCTAAAAGAGCAGGAATAGCTAGTCCTGTTTTGAACTACATTTGTGAAGTGTGACAACAAATTGTTCGAAGAGAAATTCACATTTTCTTATAAATTCTGTTTCATTTGTTTGTTCAGGAGCTGCCAAATGTTTGGTATCATGCTGGTAAAGCAAAAGGCTCACCACAAGCTCGTGATTTAGTTCCTTCAAAGCTTGCCACTGCCATTTCAAGCTCTCTCATGAAATACAAATCCATTCCCAATTATCCACAGAAGGAAACATGTGACTTACTCATCCTGGATAGATCTGTTGATCTGGTACTTTCTCTACAGTGGTTAGCTACTTTTTTCTTTCTTCTTTTTCTTTAATTAGATATGAGCCAATTTCAGATTGCTCCTGTCATACATGAATGGACTTATGATGCAATGTGCCACGATTTACTAGATATGGATGGGAACAAATATGCGTATGAGGTACTTATTGCTCATCTTGATAAATTGGTTTATCTGATGTCTCTTCCAACTAATTTTACTTTTGGAAAACATGACATGTATTTCAGGTTCCTAGCCAAAGTGGAGGTCAACCTGAAAAGAAGGAGGCCCTCCTTGAGAGTCAAGATCCAATCTGGCTAGAGCTCCGCCATTCACACATAGCAGATGTGTGCTATACTTTTCTTTGCTGGGCATATGTTTTGCTTCATCAAATCCATTTCTAATAACCAATGCAAATCCAATTATGTGTCTTATCAGGCTAGTGAAAGATTACATGAGAAGATGACAAACTTTGTAAACAAGAATAAAGCTGCACAAGCCCAGAGGAGCTCAAGGTTGGTTTCCATATCCTTTTTTTATGTTCAAGTACCTTCTTTAATTGCATTCTCAGGTAGGTATCATGTTTTTCCTTTATTCTTTTATTCATTGCTTATGGTTCTTCCAGCATAGTATTATAATTTGCTCCTATTGCTTGCATGGAACATTTTCCAAGAGATGATGATAATTATGTTAGTGGATAAGTCTTCAATTGCTGTTCTATCATCAAAAACTATTTTTACCTGTTTACCTGGTATATATTACTGTATAATCACCAGTGTGGCACTGACACAGCAACAGCATTTGGTCTTAGAAACATAGAAGTAACAAGATTGCAGCCAATTTCTTTATTTACATATCATATCATACTGCTGCTCTTAATTTTTATGGTGATATTGCTGCTGAGTTATATAATCTTCTTTGATGAGGGGAGAAAAGTACAATCCAATATTACCATGGCTTTATTCAGTTTCAATGTGGCCAAATAACTTGTGAAGCTTTACTTGTTTTGTCACTAGAAACTGTGATAGAAATAGAAGTATAAGAGGTATCTGTGAGGAATCCAGCTGCATGGACTTCTTATAATAAAACTCATCTTTATGCAGAGATGGAAGCGAGTTGTCTACACGAGATCTGCAGAAAATTGTTCAAGCCCTCCCTCAATATGGTGAACAAGTTGACAAGCTTTCCCTCCATGTAGAGGTTGGTTTATATTCACTTCTAGAGAAATAATGGATGCACAGTGGTGTAGTTTTTTGGGAGAGTGCATTGACATCTTCTTTTGGTTTTTGCAATTGTACAGCTGTTAGATCTCAGTCTTTTACCCTCTTTTTTTCTGAATAGATCTCCCTTATGTCATGATTTTGTTGATACAGCTTCTATGCTCTTGCATTTCTGGTGGGGCAGGCTTTACACAGATCATTTCTGGTGTTGATTTTATGCTGATTATATTTGTAACTCTCATTATATAGATTGCTGGGAAAATCAACAAAATTATCAGGGAAATAGGTTTAAGGGAATTGGGGCAATTGGAGCAGGATCTTGTATTTGGAGATGCTGGTGCTAAGGATGTTATAAATTTTCTGAGATCAAAGCAGGTTATTTCATGCCAACCTCAATTAGATGCATTTTCTTTGGCTTAGTTATTATGCATAACATGTCGTTCAGGTATTTTCTTTTTTTGATAAGCTTTGTTAAATGTGCAGGATGCAGCTCCAGAAAATAAATTGCGTTTGCTGATGATATATGCAACTGTATATCCTGAGAGGTTTGAGGGTGATAAAGCATCAAAGCTAATGCAGGTGATTGGAGTCTTAAAGTTCTATTTAACTTTTTTATTAGCTCAATATTTGTCAGAAATCTAAGAAGGGAGACCTTCTATCTAAGACCATGCTCGACAATTGCTTTTCTAAAATGCTTAAAAGCAAGCTATCAAGAAATAAGATAAAAAGACAAATAGCAACATCATTTCTGATAAGGCATTACCTTAGAAGGGACATATAAAAGAGAATCTAGAGATATATAATCGATGCATAGCCTCCTCTGGATTTGTCTTCCCAATCTTGGATGATAACTTCGCAAAGACAAGAGAGAAGTTATTTTGCAGATTTGGATTACAGGAATACCAATAGGAGGATTTCTAGACACAGTTGTTTTGCTTTATGGAGTTGTTTGATTATCCCATTTTGCAAGAGTGGTCTTTCTGAATGGGTCCTGATTGTGGTGAGAGAAGCTACTCACAAGCAGCTAACTTCCATGTAGATACATATGACTGGTTGTATGATTTCAGATCCTTCTAGTTAATTCTTCATCTACCTTGTTTACCACAGAAAAGGATGGACTTCATATGGTCATCGCGGAGCTCATTTTCTGCCGAGATTGAATTTCTGTTTTTATATTTCTCGTTATGAAGTACTTTCTGAGGTTGCGCAAAGCAACACAATTTCAAAACAGCAACATATTGTAGAATAATGTGATTGACTCCTTATTCATTTTTGGCAAATGGTTCAGGTAATTTTGAAAACAATTTGCAATTTTTTTTGGATTAATGTTTTCCTACTCATCTTCAATCCTGTAGTTTATTTAATTTAAATAGATTTTCTTGAAAGGCAAATCAATGAAAAGGACGTAGGAATAAACACCCTTTCAAAGGTAGGATCTTGATCTGTCGGTGAGAAGTCAGTGCCCTTTGTCCCTTGCTAGTTGGGGGAAAGGTTCCATCAGATTTGTTAGTTTCACTTTAATCGGGAAAAATATCATCCTTGATGCATGAAGTCCTCTTATCAGAAACGTGAGATGATGAGGAAAGCTCTACGCCATATTTTTGGTATTCAAAAACTTTTTAATTTTACAGCGAATTTCTGAAACTCCCACGTCATCATCTTCTGTTTTACCTTGCTTAAGATGATACTCTTAGTTATTCTTCTGCCTCAACTTTCTTTTTACCATTATTTGATTTTAATGATTGGTGTGGTGTTTTTGTAGTCTTCACCTCTATTTATCTTTAAGAACTGCAGAAAATCAAAATGGCTCAAACAAATTATTATGCAGTGACTAATCAAAAATTACTTTTGTTCATGAAAACAGTTGGCTAGATTAGCACCCGTGGACATGAAGGTCATCAGTAACATGAAATTGCTTGTTGGATCTTCTGAAAGTAAAAGCTCAGGCAGCAGTTTTTCTCTCAAGTTCGATGGCCAAAAGGTAATCACTTAAAATGTTTAGACACTTTTGATTAAAATTATCTAGAACTCTTTATTACAGTAGAGCAACTGAACAAGTTCCATTTTTTGATGAACATCTTTTGATAAATAGACCAAAAATGCAGCAAGAAAGGACCGAACGGGTGAGGAGGAGACATGGCAACTTTCACGATTTTACCCCATGATAGAGGTATGGCCAGAATTTCAAAAATCTTAGGTTGTTAGGATCATCTTTATCTTCTACTGCTTGAGATTATTGTTGACATCACCTGTTGTGATAAATATTATCAGAGTATGTCACCAGCTTCCTGTCCAACTCTGGTCGAGTGTTGTTCCTTGAATGCTTTGTCTTGGTTAAGTAGTTCAGCTAGCTCTCTAAGGCACATTAAATTGTTGATATGGTATTCCTGGTTGAGATTGGTTCTAGTATAATTCATTCAGCTTGATACCTACTATTGGAACGTCATACAGCACCTTTTTATGAAAGCATCTTTATCTTCTACTGCTTGAGATTATTGTTGACATCACCTGTTGTGATAAATATTATCAGAGTATGTCACCAGGCTTCCTGTCCAACTCTGGTCGAGTGTTGTTCCTTGAATGCTTTGTCTTGGTTAAGTAGTTCAGCTAGCTCTCTAAGGCACATTAAATTGTTGATATGGTATTCCTGATTGAGATTGGTTCTAGTATAATTCATTCAGCTTGATACCTACTATTGGAACGTTATACAGCACCTTTTTATGAAAGGATAGAAACACCCTTTTCATGAATCTTCATGACTCGAAGCTTAATCTTGATCTCAATTTAGACATTAAGTGCCCAGTCTTAAATTATCTTAATCGCAAGATGTACCTAACGGCTATGGAGACCAAATTAGATTTTATTCTGCACTTCTAGGGCGGATGTCTTGTATACGTTTGGTACTGTGGACAGGGATAGCTGTTTCTATCGATATAACATGAGTACTCAAGGAAAAATGCCAGATGGCAGCATAAAATTGGGAGACAAATATTTGCAACATCAGAAAATTGAGAAACTGTTGTAGGAAATTTACATATGTAAGTGTTCACACAGCAAGCTAATTTTACTATAATATCTCTTGGCATGGGAGATAGTAACAAAGATCGCTAAAGGACAGCATCGACCAAACTTTTAAAGGGAACAGGCATCGCGGTTTAAAAAAAAAAAACATGGGATGCATCTCTCTCTCTCTCTCTCTCTCATGCGTGTGCACATTCATGCGTCTGTGTGCACCCATAATAGGACAAGCCATTATTTTCCAAATTGCAGAAAATTTTGAGATGGGTGGTAAAACGAGATGTTCCGAAGATCATTTAGTTTCTGTTAATGCCTGTTTGACCTGTATTTTTTCCTTCCAAAAATGAACAGGGTGAAGAGTGGCCATTATGCGAAGAAATACAATAGCAAGGGCATCTTTTTCCAATATCGAATCCTTAGATTATACATTTCTTTCATTGTTATTTTATGTTAAATTGCCGTTTAGTTACTACATCTTGTCCAGAAAAGGAATAAGAACAATTGCTTCATTTGGTATTATCTATGTTTCAGGAGCTTGTTGAGAACCTAAGCAAAGGTGAATTACCCAAGAGTGAGTATGCTTGTATGAATGATCCGCAAGCAGGGGTCACTAGTACTAACACTAAATCAGTGCGAAAAAGTCAAGCTCCCGTTCCTCAGGCAGAAAAGAAGGCTCCTGCTCAGTCAATGAGATCCAGACGCACTGCCACATGGGCACGATCTCAGCATTCTGATGATGGGTATTCAAGGTAGTCTCACCTCTTCATTTGCATATCAATAGGGTTTTCTTCTGTGCAGTCAAGCACTCATTTGACAAGCATGAGACAATATAAAGTATATAAGCTACAGCTGTATATTATTATGTTAAACCAGTTGTAGCTGTATCTTCACTCCAGTCTTTAGGTATTGTTCGAGACATGCTGAAATACAAATGAAACCTCACAGCTCATTTAAACTCCTTCACAACAAAGGAGAATTTTTTTGGATTTTGAATTTGATCTATATTGGTATTGTAACCATCTCTTCTACTTCTCTGCAGTGACTCAGTCTTAAGGCATGCTTTTTCAGATTTCAGGAAGATGGGGCAACGCATTTTTGTGTTTGTCATAGGTGGGGCAACTCGATCTGAGGTAAGCTATCATTCCGACATGATCTTCATTTGGGGTTCCAATGCAAATCTCTGCTGCTGAATGGTCTGCCAGTAAGTGGTTTATTATCTTATGAGCTTTTTGATGGTCAAATTTTCAGCTAAGAGCTTGTCATAAGCTAACAACAAAATTAAGGAGGGAAGTCATCTTAGGTTGTACCAGTCTTGATGATCCCCCGCAGTATCTGACGGTAATATTATCTGCCTCTCTTTTTATTATCGAACCATTTCCAGACGAAGTAATAGTGGATTCCAGGCAATTTTTGTGACATGGCAATTTCATCCATGCCTTTCCTGTACAGAATACATTTGCAGAAAAATCTGAAAATGCACTGCAAATTTTTAAATCTTCCTGACTCGTGTGGAATCAAATGAAAACTTCTTAGGCTCGTTAAGTTCCCTCTAATTTATCATCTGATAAGTAGTGCTTATAATTTGATTGATCCACCATAAGAACTCTGAAAGATTAAGGATGATGATGGAGACAACTATTATTTTGAAGACAGTGGCTTGTGCGTGATGGTAGTTTTAGCAGATCCAGATGTGAAGTTTCAAATGAATATCAAGAGCAAAAGTGTTTAGTTATTGATCATTCTGAAAATCCTACACTGCTTCTCATGATTTCTTGGTGTTACAGAAACTGAAGCTACTATCTGAAAGTGATCTCTCATTAGAAGGTGTCAGAATCATGTAGACATGTTGAATCCTGACATTAGTTCTACCTTGTTCATGCCAGCAGGGAGGTAAATCTCAATGATTTGCTTCACTTGTTCAGAAAAGTATGTGCTAGTGTTTCAAAAATGAGGTCTCATGCATTACATGCTCCATATTTTTCTGTCCAGCCTGTAAAAGACATTAGGTACAGTTCGCAAGGAGTCGAGTTGGGGATCGATGTAGCAAAGCTTCATCTGGAATGTAAGTGAATATGGTTGCATGCAAGTATGACCATCGTGCCACACTTTCTGAGTGGAAAATAATCCTTTCCTTGAAGGATCCGGTGATGTTGGTTTCACTAACTGAGAGTTGATTGACTCATGGTACATGTTGAAGAGCACATGAGATCAGGTCATCGGCCTTTTTTAGCTCAGATGCATCTTGCTCTGGATTATACTTAGTCCATCAGATGCTGCATACTGAACTCACTTAGGGATCAAGCTGAAATCAATCAACAGAAATTTATCGTGAGCATCGGGGCTGTTGCCTCTACCATTTTGCTTATGAGTCTCCCACAAGCCAACCATTCTTCTGTGAAACCGTTCCCCAGAACCTCAAGTGCATGAGCATGTATATACCAGATTCACTAAATCTATAACATTATTCTGACCTTTTCAACATGGGTTTTGCTTGATAATAGTTGCTATTGCGGCTTCTTTGACAGTAGCAAATACTTGATCATGCCTAAGTGGTCCTCCTCTAGATAGATGATAGCTTGAAAGCGTGATTCCAATTTTCAAGCAATTTATTGTTGTGAACATGTTTATTAGGGACGGAAAAACAATACTGCGAGATCCGATGCTTTTTTCTTCCATGAATCTTAGAGTCACAGGGTAACTATCTCCCATCAAGTTTTTATCTATTCGACCACGGGATGTCTCTATAATAGCACACTCCGTGTGCTATTTGCATGGCTCTAGCTCCTGCTCCGAAAGCTTCACCCATGATTCTTGCCACTGGACTCGTGAAGATGGATGCGAATTGTTTCCTAATGCAACGTCTTGCTCCGTTGTCTCAACATGCTTCACACAACATGGCCCGCAGCTCTTCGTTGCTTTGATTCAGAGGAAGTTACAATGATTCATCAGAGATTAATTTCAATCACTTCCTTCGTTCGATTAACAACAGTTTTTTTTTTTTTTTTTTAACTTCCCCACCTAAATTTTAAATATTCTTTAAATTTAAAATATTATGAAGACCTGATATGGGCCAAGGATTAGAAAGAAGAAGAAAAATCAAAAGTAAAATCTATTTCTTCCAGCTAAATTTCTTGACCTTTATAACTAAAATAAGCAAATTCAAAAGAATGTATACATTTTTTAAATGCTATATTTTGGTCCGCGACCACATGCGGAAGCTTTTAGTAGTTATTTTACAGGGAAAAAAAAATCACACTTTGCTAAAGAGTGACAACGGCTACCCTAATTGGTTTTCCCTTTTTTTCTTTTTAACCAAGAATGAATTTTATCTATTTTTTTAAATGAAAGACTTTTGTCATAAACTACATTTATTTACCAAGAATTCTTTAAAAAAAAAAAAATCGAGCAAAAACCTGGTCGCATAACTATGCTCGACCCATCTTTGACCACTTTCATAGCATGCGTCCCACAAGAAAAGGCATGACAAGTGATACCACGATTTAGTATTTCTACGGGCTAGAAAAAGAGTACAAGCTTTGCGTCTGAAAGTAATTAGTGAAAAAGCTGAGAAATTTAAGGAATAATCGACAATAATCTTCTTGATTATTGTAATCTATGATTTTTGCCCATCAACAGTTTTGGCGTGAGTGCATGGTTTTTAAAATGTATTAATGAGCTTATCATGAAATTTCCCAAACTTTTTTTTATATTTGAACCAGTTGCAGAGCCTACTTAATTAATTTATAAGTTAACGAGGATCTTTTTGTCGCCAATCTTGGTTCCTTACCATGTACTGAAAATTGCATAAAGATGAGTTTTATTATAAGAAGTCCGTGCAGCTGGATTCCTCACAGACACCTCTTAGGTTCTACTAGTCTTGATGATCCCCCGCAGTATCTGACGGTAATATTATCTGCCTCTCTTTTTATTATCGAACCATTTTCAGACGAAGTAATAGTGGATTCCAGGCAATTTTTGTGACATGGCAATTTCATTCATGCCTTTCTTGTAGAGAATACATTTGCAGAAAAATCTGAAATTCAGTGCAAATTTTTAAATCTTCCTGACTAGTGTGGAATCAGATGAAAACTTCTCAGGCTCATTATAAGTTCCCTCTAATTTATCATCTGATAAGTAGTGCTTATAATTTGATTGATTTACCGTAAGAACTCTGAAAGATTAATGATGATGGAGACAACTATTATTTTGAAGACGGTGGCTTGTGCATGATGGTAGTTTTAGCAGATCCTGATGTGAAGTTTCGGATGAATATCGAGAGCAAAAATGTTTAGTTATTGATCATTCTGAAAAGCCTACACTGCTTCTCATGATTTCTTGGTGTTACAGAAACTGAAGCTACTATCTGAAAGTGATCTCTCATTAGAAGGTGTCAGAATCATGTAGACGTGTTGAATCCCGACATTAAATCTACCTTGTTCATGCCAGCAGATAGGTAAATCTTAATGATTTGCTTCACTTGTTCAGAAAAATATGTGCTAGGGTTTCGAAAATGAGGTCTCATCAATTACGTCCTCCATATTTTTGTTCAGCCTGTAAAAGACATTAGGTACAGTTCGCAAGAAGTCAACTTTAGGATCGATGCAGCAAGGCTTCATCTGGAATTTAAGTGAATATAGTCAGATGCAACTATGACCATCATGCCACCCTTTGTGAGTGGAAAATAATCCTTTCCTCGATGGATCCGGTGATGTTGGTTTCACCAACTGAGAGTTGATTGACTCATTGTACGCATTGAAGAGCACGTGAGATCAGGTCATCGGCCTTTTTTAGCTCATAGATGCATCTTGCTCTGGGTTATATTTAGTCCAGCAGATGCTGCATACAGAACTCACTTAGGGATTAAGCTGAAATCAATCAACAGAAGGTTATAGTGAGCATCGGGGCTGTTGCCTCTACCATTTTGCTTATGAGTCTCCCACAAGCCGACCATTCTTCTGCGAAACCGTTCCCTAAAACGTCGGGTGTATGAGCATGTATATACCATATTCACTAAATCTATAACATTATTCTGACCATTTTAACAAAGGTTTTGCATGAAATAGTCGCTATTGCAGGTTCTTTGGCAGTAGCCAATACTCGATCATGCGTAAATAGTCCTCCTTTGATCCATGATAGCTTAAAAGTGTGCTTTGAATTTTCAAGCAATCTATCGTTGTGAACATGTTTATTAGGGACAGAAAAACAATACTGCAAGATCCGATGCTTCTCTTCCGTGAATTGTAGACTCGCAGGGTGATTATCTCTGTCGAATTCACATCAATCCAACCATGGGATGTATGCTCCTGGTGCTATTTTCATGGCTCTGGCTCGGGCCTTACTCCGAAAGCATTGCACATGATTCATGCTGCCAGACTGGTAAAGAGGGATGTGAATTGTTTTCCTAATGGCAACGTCTTGCTCCATCGTCTCAAATATCATGCTTCACGCGGCCTGGTCTGCAGCTCTTCATTGCTTTGATTCGGAGGGAGTTACATTGATTCATCAGAAATTACAAGACATCACTTTCCTCGTTCAAGTAACAACTTTTTTCCCCCTTTCCCACCAAAATTTGATATACTATTAAAAATTTTAAAAAATTATGAAGATATTGTTTAAAAATTTACGTGATAATTGATATATTATGGGCCAAGGATTAGAAAGGAGTAAAAGAATCAATAGTAAAAGCTATTCCTTCCCGCCATATTTCTTGACCCTTATAGCTAAAATAAGCAAATTCAAAAGAATGTACACTTTTTATAAATTCCATATTTTGGTCCGCGTCCACATGCGGACGCTTTTAGTAGTTACTTACGGAAAACAAATCACACGTTGCTAAAGGGTGACAACGGCTACCCTATTTTTTTGTTTTTTTAACCATGAATGACTTTTATTAAACAAATAAATTAATTTACCAAGAATTCTTTTTAAAAATGGGGCCAAAAATTCGCTGGTAACTGTGGTCAACCCATCTTTTGACCACTTCTTAGTGTGTTCCACACAAGAAAAGGCATAACGAGTGATAATACAATTTAGTATTTCTATGAGCTAGAAAAAGATCGAAAGCTTTGTGTTTAAAAGAATTAATGAAAATATAAAGCTAAAAAGCTGAGCAACCTAAGGAGTACTTGACAATAATCCTCTTGATTATCATAAATTACAACTTTTATCCATGAACACTTTTTACGTGATTGTATGGTTTTTAAATATATCAATGAGTTTATCACGAAATTTCTCGTAGATATTTAAAATCGAACTGGCCACAGAGTTTGCTTAATTAATTTATAGATCAACGAGGACCTTTTTTGTCCCCAATAAAGATTCCTTACCATTAGTATGCAAAAATTTGGAAAGGCAACTAGATAACATCATAAAGAAAGTTCATAGTTATTTTCTCAAAAAAGATGGAAAAAGCGAACTTTAGAGCCAAAAAAAGAAAAGGAAAATAAAAAATTGAGCCTTCGCGCGCCTTAATCAAATGACGTCATCGTCCCTCCCTCACACCCATTCCCTCCTTGTCCCGCCAAACCTCAAGCCCTAATTGAAAAAAAAATAGAAAAAGTCCCCACCTTTTCTCCCCTGTCGCTCGCAAAGGGTTCGAAGGACAGAGATCAACATCAACCGCCGCAATCGCCGTTGCCGCCGCCGTCGCCGACCAGCTTCGTCGCCTCCGCCCGCTCCTCCTCCTCCTCCTCCTCCGCCTCTAGGGTTCAGCAGCCGCCGCGTCCGCCGGCGCTTCCCCTGTCTCGCGCGGCAAATGGCTTTCTGGGGTCCGTAGCTCTCTCCCTCCGCCCGCTTCCTCCTTCCCTTTTTCCTCTTTTTTTTTTTTTTTTTCCTTTTCCTTCTTCCTCCTGTCGTCGCCTTTCTCTAGATTCCATCTGGTTCCGCGCGGGGACAGGATAGAACGGGGATTTTGCTTTTTCCGATTTTGGGTTTCTCTCTTGAAAGACTGGAAATTTCTTAGTTGAAATGGAAGTCGCGAGTGAAAGCTACTCACGAGTGTGGCATCTTTGGGCTATTCAGGTGTCGAGGTGAAACCCGGTAAACCCTTCGTTCATCCCTCGAGCGGGGCCAGACAGCGGCTCCATATCTCGCAGGTAATGGCTGATAATCGTTGCTCTTTGCTCTGTTCTTGGGTTTATCGAAAAGTTTGTGTGCACTCGGTGTCGATAGCTGAGGGAAGAACCTTGGTTGGTTTTGTGTTTTTAGTTGTTTTGGATGATAAAGTTGCGTCATTTTCGGACAGGCGACGCTGGGGATCGGTTCCGCCACGAACAAAAGCATAGTTCAGTGTAATGTGGGGAACAAGAGTCCCGTTTTCCTCTGCTCTTTGTTCCCTGACGGGGCTGAATCGTCTCAACTGAATTTGGAATTTGAGGAAGCTGAGGAAGTCACCTTTTCTGTCGTTGGCCCTCGGAGCGTCCACCTCTCCGGTTTCTACCTGGGAAGTGGTCGACATTACGCTGGAGATGATGAGTCGTATCCTTTTGTTGAGCCTTTTAGGTTTCGTTCCATATTTTAATGTATTCCTCTCCAATCAATCTTCCAATGAGATGTGTTCATGACTAAAATGAAAACCTTATTTTAGAATGCATGCGGAAGAAATTTTTATTTGGTTCAGATGAGTTGTTTTAGTTGATGAAGGGGATATGTTTTCGTGTTATTTTTTAACCGCATAGAAGAATGGAGTTAAAATGTTGTTTCACTCCATGCATTGCTCCTGAGGTCTTCCTCCTTTACAATGATCGTTAGAGAATCATATGGTGAAGATATCGCAGGGACTGATACAGAGAGATCCAACGATGAAGATGACTATGAAGATAGTTTCATTGATGATGATGATAATCCAGAAATATTTTCGCCTTCTCCTTCTCCTTCACTAAATGATGCTGGTACTTCACCATTTACCTCTTTCTTTTTTATTTACACTCTACTTTGAGGGACTCATAGTTTCTTAATCAAAATAATACACATTATGTATTTCTGTGTATTTCTAATGACAGTTTGGCAGTTGTCTCCATTATGATCCTATATCTTAGTACCAATGCAAGATAATGTGAGCAAAAGTATTGTGCGAAATAGTATCCAGCTAATTTTTAACTGATCAATTAGTGTCCTGGGATTGTCCCATTTCATCTTGTATGCAGGATTATATATTTGTAGCTTTTAGCATTTCATACGAAATGAAAAATATGGTTTGCTTCTCCTTTATGTTATTTTGCTTGGTCACATGCGTAGTTGTAGCTTATTTGCAGGGTTAGATAAACAGAGACCCACTCAACTGGGATTTTTAAACTCTTGGACGCTGTTATTTATTAATCGCCTCCCAATTATTGGTTTTGGTTGATCGAGAAGGGCACATCTTGTCAGTATAATGTTAAATATTCGGAAAAAAGAAGTTAGGAACTTTGTCATTGTTTACCCTCAAGAACTTAGTTGACTGAGTTTTGCAACGATGTTTAGAAAGTGCAGATGAAACACAAACTTTTCTCCTGCTTTGCTTTTCATTGTAATCTGAAATTCTGATCCTTATGTTATCAAAATTACATCAAACTTACTGAGTCATTAGATCTGACCGGTTCAGGGACTTAAAATCTTTTAACTGACGATAAAGGGATCTACTTTTTAATGTGGTGAAGTTAAATGGTTACCACGTCCTTATCGTTTTTTTTCTTTTTATTACTGTCTCATCCTTATCCTTTGTACTATATGCAAGATGTAGCAGCATCTTCCATTCATGGTATGCTCATTCCGCGGTGTCTTATGATATTTTAATTGCAGTACATGGGGAATCAGATAATGAAAAAGCTAGGGAGAGGAAAGGCAGAAAAAGAAGACTTAGAAAGAAATATCATTCTGGTGAATCTGATGAAAAAGGTAGTTTTGAACAGAATAACATTGTTGATGACAAGGCCAAGACACAGGCATCAGAAAGTGAAGACGAAGAGGGCTTCTTCACATCTTCCTTGCTTAAGAAAAAGGATGTGGTGAAAGACTCCAAGATAGATGGCCCAGAAGAGAAACCTCAAAGGTGACTAGTGTGGAGAATTAGTGATGTTTCATGCTACGTTTTCAAGCATTTTGAATGGATGCTAATTTGTTTGAAAGAGGCTCTTTGTTCATTACTCAGTAGTCCTCATATATCATAATGACTCTCTATCTCGGTTCCTGAATGGACATATGTCTTTTCTTTAGTCCCTTCTGGAATGCAAAATGACTATTTACTATTAATATGGTTATCTTCTGTGCATTTGACTCCTCGTTACCTTCTCCAGTGGAATCCCTGAAGTTGGCACGAAGATGAAGAGGAAGAGAAAAGAAGAATTTATAGAGTCCCCTATAAAAGTTGACAAAGCTAATCCTCATGATAAGGTCAAGGAGAGTCAAGGCTGGCAAGGTCAGGGGATTGCGGGTGCTGATAAGTATGTCTCTTTTATGCTTTGTGTAATATCTAAATATACACTATTCAAGCCTCCAAGAATGCTTTATTTGCCATGTTCACTTTAAATCCTGCATGATGCTTGTTGCCTTTTTTTTTTTTTTTTGGTGGGGGCTGAACTGGTCCTGGTAATCTATTGTTTAAGCAGAGAAGCGGGTCAGGTCAATGGTTTCGTCCTGACATCTGATGAGGCCACCAATCAAAATGCTTTGAAAAAGAGAAAGAAGAAACGTGTGAATGAGAAGTCTCAACCAGAAGAAGACATTGTTGAGAACAATATGAATCCAGTTGTCCCAGAGTGAGTACTTTTTGGTTCTTTAGGCCTTTGATTATCCAAACCCGCTGAATTCATGAACGTGCAGCAATAGTATAATCTTTGGTGGGTGTCTGTCTGAAATGTCATGCCACATGCAATGGAATCAGAACTATTGTGGCACATAAGTATGAATTACTAACTTTAAGAATGAATCTGTAAAGAATGATTAATTTTCAGTTTTCTATCTGCAAAGCATTTTGATCTATGCAGTTTTCTGTTTAAGCCTTTTTCCCCTAATAGGATAACTTATATTTGTATATGGACGGTTCTTTTGTAGCGGCAAAAAAGTCATGCTTTATAACTGTTTTGATAAGCATAAAGCAATAGTTTATGTGCATGATGTATAGGGATTTGGCTCTTGATGCTCCGCAAGCAACTGGCGGAGCAGACTCTGAGAAGAAAGACATAAAGAAGAAGAAAAAGAAGGATAGAGCCCAGCATAGTGAGGCAGATATAACAAACCAGGAGAATGTTTTACCAGCAGACGGAAAGGTTCGGTTGGACACCAAGATGAAAGACACAGACACTGATGATGCCTGCCAAGTTAGGAAGCTGCCAAATGGACTAACAGTTGAGGAGCTTGAAATTGGAAATCCTGATGGTAAAGTCGCTGCTCCTGGTAAAAAAGTAAGCTGTGAAATATTTACTGGAGTTGTTCTGATAGGAATTTTGTTTCTTTAATCGTTTTGTGCGCAATAATGGTTAAAGCAGTGATTATTTAGATCAATATTTTATTTGGTTTCAGATTAGTGTTCACTATGTTGGCAAGTTTATGGAGAATGGGCTGGTATTTGATTCGAATATCAGTGGGAAACCCTTAAAATTCCGCCTAGGTATGTCGCTGATGGGATGGCAATATTTTCTTGATTTAATTCACCTTATTTAGTTTTTGAGGATGGTCTTAAAAGTATAAGTGCAACTTTTCAAATTTCCAATCTTGTCTCACGGGTTTGTTGCGTCACTCAGGTTCTGGAGAAGTTATGAAGGGTTGGAATGATGGCCTTGATGGTATTACTTAGTCATAAATCTTTCTCTTCATTTCTCATTGGTAATGTTATACTTTAATAGTTTATATCATATGCGTGGATGATTTTTGTTTCTCAGGCATGCGAATTGGTGGCAAAAGAAGGCTTACTATTCCACCCTCTCTGTGGTACTTAATATATTTTCTAGTCGGCATGTGTTTCCGGTCTACCTTTTTCATTGCCTCAATGTGACTGTCTGATTTGATGCAGCTGTGCGAATAGTGGAACCAGTCATAAAGTTCCTCCCGATTCATGGTTGGTCTATGACATCGAAGTGGTTCGTGTCCGCTAAAGGAGCTGCTATTTGTCCTGGATATTTGGCAATGTGTAATTAGACACTCCTTTTGCGCGGAAATGGTAGATGCTCGCCGGTTGTATAATATCCCGTTGTGGGAATTTTGTGGCGAGTATCTGCTGAGAGTACACCGCCAATAGTTTTTATGGAAGAGCATTGTTCTACAATGGTTCAGTGCACAACTGTTGAAGAAAGGATCACGTGACAGTGCCATTGTGCATTTTTGTATTAACATCGAGGCGGCTTCTATCACATTGGAAGTTCAAAATTACTGTATTTTCACACTTGCAAACTGTAAGTCTTGAGACTTGAATGAACCCATGAGATTTATACAATGAATTCAGTTTTTCTTACATGATAGTTGGAATGCTGGGCAAGTGCAGCGTTCTTCAATAATCTCCCAAGTATAGCAACTTGAGTAGCAGAAGTTATAAGAGGCAAACTGATGGGAATGAAGTTTAGTCAAAACATGTAATCAACGTTTTCGGCTTTCATCTAAGTAAACGCCGGGTTTAGGTCCTCTTTCTGGTCCGGCAAAGTAAATATGGCGGGGAACAGATTGCATTCCGTCATTAGCGTTCTCATCCATGCCGTGCCTACGCTAAGCAGATGCTTGGAAGTTTCGGACACACGGGTTCTATGGCCAAGAGGAATGGCTTCACGCGATTCGGATTAACCCACCGAAGATCAACACGATGCCCCAGAGCATCATTTGCACCCTCGCCATGAAAAACCCAGATGTGAACTACCTCGAAGGCGGCCACAACAGTAGCACCCATCACACTAATGTCCCACATTGCTTATTTTCTACCACAATATTCAGTTTATATCACAAGGAAATCTCCCAAGCTACCGCCGAGCTCGCTCACAAGAGCTTGTAACCCAAGTGGGGGCTTTAAGGTGGTGAGACGTTGGGCCTGTCAATTGGGCCGGGTCTTATGTGGCTGTGCACTGGCTTGCCCGTTCCAAGCCCGGAGTTTGGCCCGCGGGGCTCGGGCGAAGGTTCGGGCTTCGCGGGCCTTAGAGAGGAGGGGACTGCGCTAGGCTGGCTTCACAGAGCAGCGACAACATCCCGCTCCCGGCAGTGGAAGGATAACAGGCCGGAGCTGTACGGGCCCAATATGGCCCAGCGGGCTGGCCCTCAATTGAACCACCACTTTTTTTTTTCTCCTTTTTATTTTGCGGTAAAAAATTTAAAAGTTGGCGGAGATTTCATTAATTTCTTTTTCGTTTAGAAGCCGAGAGAAGCCTGAAATAAGTGGCGAAGACGTTGGAAGAGAATAACTTTTTCAAGTTAGGGTCTATCAATTGACCGGTTATTTTCCCCTTTTTATTTTGCGGTAAAATTTCATATTTTGGGGAGATTTCATTAAGTTCTTTTTCGTTTAGAAGCCAAGAGAAGCCTGAAACGACTGGCAAACATGTTGGAAGAGAATAACTCTTTCAACTTAGGGTCCTATCAATTGACCTGCAGATTGGAATCCGCTCATCTTTCAAGTGCTATGCAATCTTCCAAAGGCAAACAACATGAATATAAAGAGCACATCGTGGCTACCAAAGTCGAAAAAGAAACCCACTTGAAAGAACCAAAATATGTTTGGAAACTAGCAACATCAGAGGATGTTACATGACAATAGTTACTAACCTGCTCTTTCTTACGAGCATGACCACAAAACTAACTGGCCAGCATTAGTTCGATCCATGAACTTGACAGTCATTCACCTGCCTAACAATTATAGTATAACAATTATAGTATTTCCAATCATCCAAAGCTTCTCATGTTTTATGCCTAAGTCCAGTATAGGCAGATTATAAGCATATAACACTAACAAAACCATCAGTCCCTTCCCTTGCTTTCCTAAAGTTGCAGTTTTACACAGAACAATAGACCAATAGTTTGAACTATATACAAGAGTTATACATATTAATCTGACCATTTTACAGATTAATATAAAAGTTAAAAGAGATTCATATCCAACAAGGCCTCTCTAAGCAAAGTGAACTCTCAGCTGTCTAAAAAGTCTCAGGATCTCGATTTCCCTCTCCACCAGGCTGCAATGCAGAGAATTCCTAACTTAAATCGGTACTAATGTACCCGGTGTGAGATGGGGGGAGAAAGCACTGCGTTTACTTGACTAGTGCTTTAGCCAATAGTTCCGCAGCTGTGCCATGTGCAGCAATACCTCATCTCGACCCATACTCGATACACTGCTGGTCATAATCCATGGAGGAGCGGTTTCAAAGAAACCTCGTATCAACTCCTGGAAATCCTGAACATTTTCTTCAGGTCTCTTCCCTCCATTCTTTTTCTTTTTCCTCTTATCGCATTTGGTGAAGACTAACGTCATAGGTACCTAAGGAAGAAGCAAATCACAATTTATATATGCTCTGCATCCAAAAATAAATTTGTATGACATGTTTGACAAGATGCACCTTCTCCCACTATCTATGAAATAATTATGTACCTGATTTTGACCCAACCAGCTTGCATATTCAAGGTCAATTTTCTTTGCAGGAATGCTGGCATCTATGAGAAGGAAAACTCCAACTAGTGTGGAGCGATTTAGGAAATAGTCTTTGGTAAATTTGGTCCAATCTGTCCTCAGTTCTTGAGGTGCAGCAGCATAACTGTTTAGAATACACAATCACACAAGAATCTATGAAAACCTAAAATTCCATGGGTTAGAGAAAAACTCAAACAACTCATATATACACGCATTACCAGAGTAGCACAAGTTTCGCAACAGACTAAACAAAGCATTAAAAAAACAACCTTACTTAATTATCACAAGGTTCACAAACTAACTAAAGAAACAACATTTGGAACTATAGCTTCAGCCCTTAAGTTTCAAATTAAAAGGGGGTGTCCAAAGTTAAAGCAAACATTCAGATTACCCAGACAGCTTCCAAAGAATATTGTCGGGCATATAAGTCTCCAACTACATTATTTTACACTTTGCCACCTGATGTGGCACGAAAAACATTTCTATGAGATGCAAACATGCATTTCAAGTTGAAGGTCCATGTGACATTAAATAGAACAAAATAGAAAGAAAGATGGACAGAACAATGTGAGGTTACAAGAGCATTACCAGCAAGTTCAATCAAACCATTGATGTTTTAGATAGTTCAGTCAAGAGATCAATATATTAAGGAAGAAAATAGAAAGAAAGATGCCATTTTTCCTTCAACAAAGAGGTTACGAAAGCATTCCATCTCACATTGGATGTCCTAGAAACTAGGAGTAGAATCAGTAGACAAGAACTTCAATAGATCATCCTGAAAAAAAAGTTAGTCAGACAGACAACATCTCTCATTGGAACTTGAGAAAACAAGGATGTGACACTGAGTACAATACCTAGACCTAACCACAACCAGAAGATCTGAATTCGAGGTCCCAAAACCTTAGATTTGCAATGAGTATCAGCAAATTATCTGAATGCTGCTCAATTTGCGACAGGTTTTATATCATAAACAATGATCTCTTGATGAAATTGAAGGTAATAAAGAGAACAAGTAAATGAAGTTTCTAAGCCATACCCATATCCAGGCAAATCCACCAAATACCAGCTATCATTGATCCGGAAATGGTTAATGCACTGAGTCTTTCCTACACCAACATAAAAACAGAACCCACTCAAAAGATCAACACAAAATCCTCTGAATGAACCTCAAACAACATAAACTACACAGAACTGCAATTCCTCACTTGTCTGCAGCAACTCAAACATCTTCATATAAGAAAAGAATCCATAAAGCATGCGAATTTTCTCACTCTCGCAACCAAAGGTCCTACTCCTCCAATCAAATCCAAGAAATGGATAAATTGCCACACCAATTCAACAAACAAGGGCGAGTTTCTTGCAAAAGGCACCAACATTTCTCTTCCTCCCTCACATAGGAATTAACACAAACACGTACCGGGCTTCTTCGAAATGAGCGCCAGCCGCTTCCTCCTGACGAGCGAGTTGAGCAGCGACGACTTCCCAACATTGGACCTCCCGACGAGCGCGAACTCAGGCAGCCCGTCGGACGGGCAGTCCTCCGTCCTCACGCTGCTCTTGACGAACTCGGCCTGCACCACCTGCGCGTCCCTCGCGTACTTGCTCAGCACAATGTTCGAGCCCTTCAGGACCCGGGCGCTCAGTGCGGCGGCGGCGCCATCGCCGGCGGGCAACTCGGTCTCCGGCGGGACGAAGAGGCGGTCGGCGGGTATCTGGGGGACGGCGGCGGCGGCGGCGGCGGCGAGGAGGTCGGCATCGCCGGCGTCTTCGAGAGATGGAGGAGGGGCGGCCGAGAGGGTGGACCTGAGGAGGGTGGCGAAGGGTCGCGACGAAGGGTTGAAGGCGGGTTTGGAGTTGAAGGGGTTGAGGAAGAAGAGAGTGGTGGTGGGTTTGGTGAGGATGGGGAGGTGAAGGAGCCGGGGAAGAAGAGACTGCACCACTGCCATTCTTGAGCTCAGCTCGATTCTCTCTCCACACTTTCCCTCTCCAGTTATCATATATGTCAAATGGAGGTCAATATAAATACATCATAAAGGAAAATTCTAAGATATATATATATATATATATATATATATATATATATATATATATATATATATAGCGGATTATTAATTATTCACTTTTTTTTTTTTATGACCGAGAGACGACCGAAGATCACCCTTTGGGGATGATGACCCTCCGGTATTCGGGACAGGCCTAGTAAACCATCTTTGGAACCCTCACTTAAATTGCGAACATTTGGAGATTCAAACTTGTTTTCTCGGCGATGAGATAGTGAAACTCAACCATCACGGCTACTTACGAATGAGTAATTATTCACTTAATATATGCAAATATCCAATTCAAATCGTGCAATGACATAGGTTTCCTCGGGCTTGCTCAAACATCCGGATAAATTGTGCGACAAAACTTTTTAGGAAAAAACTGTTGACATCCAATTTTTTATCGACATTTTAAATAGTCGGTCATTTTACAAAGATGTATATTTAAAAAAATTATATAAAAATGAATGAAAATGATAAAAAAAAAATGATGAAATTGAGTTGACCGGCATGTTTGGCCCCACCCTCTCAGCCCTCTAACTCCTAACCCCTCCTTTTGGTCCAATTTTATCTATTTCTTTAAGCCCACAATTTGAGCCAGTTCCAGCTCTTCTCCTTCACTCTTCGCACGCGCTGCCCCGTGCATGTTAGAGGGAGATGCGTCCGTGACTGTAACCGAGAAAAGCCGCAAGCGAACATCTATGAATGAAGGAGAAGAGACAAACAAGTGACCGCAGCTAATCCACGACCTTCTAGAACTGCTAGCTAGCGTATGGAAAGGGAGAGATAATAGAAAAGATTCCATTCAGGGAGGGGCGAGGGATGTGTGCTCGAGCAGGGCAGAGTATGCGTTCGACCAAAGAGGAAAGAAGGGAGAAAAAAACGTGATTAAGAGAGAAAACTCAACAAGAGAGAACCACATTGAGAAAGCCTTGGCCATTAGAGGGCAAAGGAGTAGCTAAGAGCTTGACCGAAAGATGAGCTGGCCAAAAGAAGAGCAAGCTTCAACCAAAAAGGACGAGCTAGAGAGAAAGAAACGAGGCCGGCGAAGGGCTCTTCAAGAGAGAGGAAGGGAATCTTGGTTCGCCGGAGTTCACCGAAGCCAAGCCGACAGTCATGTCCATTGCAATCCCGTCCCCGAATCCAGTATAGAGAGAAAGTGAGTATAAATAATGAGATCGTAGATCAAGATCTTCGAGAATATGGCAGATTTGAGAAATAAAGGACATAACATACAAACATTCATATTAAGCCATTCTTCATCAAATAAGCCCTATTCTCGCAGGTCATGATCCACGATTTCATTATTTACACTCACTAGGTGAGAAATAGGGCGCTCGAGGAGGCCTACCTAATTTGGGACAGGACAGCAAAGGACATGACCGTTGAGTGGGCTCTGGCCAACACAAAACTCCCTTTCTCTCTCTGAACCACCAGCCTCCTTTCTTTCTTTCTTCCTTCTAGGGCCGAAGGTTGCTCTTCTTTCGACCAGCTCATCTTTCAGTGATTCTCTGCAACTCCTTTTCTCCATAATGGTCAAGGGCTTTCTCTCTCTCCGATTACCTATTGTCGAGCTTTATCTCTCAATTACTAAAAGGATGCAGAATGCTCACTCTACCTGCTCGAGCACACGCTCATTGCCCTTCCCCCGAATGGAATCATTTTCATTATCTCTCCCTTTCCACATATACTAGCTAGCAGTTCTAGAAGGTCCTATATTTGCTTCAGTCACTTGTTCGTCTCTCCTCTCTCATTCACAAACTTTTTGCTTGGTTACTGTGAATGCGTTTGGTTCAGCATTTTGAAAATTCATTGAAAAAATGCAAAGTAGTTTAGTCAAGAAGACTTTAAGCAAATGTAAATACCGTTTGGTAAACTATGCTTTGAGAAGCAACTTTGAGAGAAATGCCGTTGGATAAAAACACATTTGAAAATTCATTTGCGTGATTAATATTAGTTTTTTTTTTTTTATTTCATTTGTTTAAAATTGAAAAAAAAATGTATACAACTTTTTAAATATAAATTTTGACAATAATACTAAAAAAATCAAATGCATATATACTTTTTTTTTTAAAAAAGACCAAACCCTTCATACGAATTTTTTAATTTTTATTTGTTTAAAATTTTAAAAAATAATGTATGCAATTTTTTTAAATATAAATTTTGACAATAATGCTAAAAAAATAAAAATAAAAAACATATATATAATTTTAAAAAAGATCAAATCCTTCATCGAAATTTTTTAATTTTTATTTGTTTAAAATTGAAAAAATAATGCATGCAAATTTTTAAATATAAATTTGAAAATAATGCTAAAAAATCGAATACATATATATAATTTTTTTTTTATAAAAAGAACCCAACTCTTCGTCGGAATTTTTTAATTTTTATTTGTTTAAAATTGAAAAAAATAATGTATGTAACTTTTTAAATATAAATTTTAACAATAATGCTAAAAAATCAAATATATAAATGGTTTTTTTAAAAGACCAAAAATATATTTTTTTAGTATTTATATAATTTTGATTTTTTAGCATTATTTTGGCATTTAAAAAAATAATAATAAGGGAAAAATTAGAAATTTGAAGAATAAGTTATGATCGTTTTAGAAAATAAAAAATAAGTTTTAGCATTTGGCCAAATGCTCAAAACTCAAAGCTCAAAGTTAGTCCTCTACTATTGACGCTTTCAACATTCTCAATCTTGCCGACTTTCACTGAAAAAATTTCTACTTTAAAATGGTTGTCAAAACAAATCCAAAGATTTCCCCAAGGGGCTTTGAAGGCTGAAAGCCCCTTGGGAATGCTGAACCAAACCTCCCACAATCATGGATACAATCTTGGATGCATCTCCCTTTATTGCGTCACAAAGACATGCTCAATGGAAAGGGGCAGCGCGTGCAAAGAGCGAGAAAAAAGAGTTGGGGCTGGGCTATTCTCTCTTTTTCTTTTGAGGCTCAAATTGTGGGCTTAAAGAAATAAAGAAAATTGGGCCTAATGAGGGTCAGGATTTAGAGGGTTGAAAATCTTGTTGAGAGAGTGGACGGAACACGCTGGCTCGCTTGACTTCATCATTTTTTCCTTATCATTTTTCATTCATTTTTTATTTCGTTTTTCATTGATTATCTATATATATATATATATTATCTTTTTATATAATTTTCATATTTTTGTAAAATGATAGTATCAATAGAAGCTTTGGAAGAAAACGGATTGTGTTGTTCAAGTGTTTTTTTTTTTGGTCGGTTTTACTCTATTCATACTCTAACTCTCACTCTTGGAAACTTTCGCCTGTCTTTACAAGGCGTGCGAGTCGAAACCCACACTTGAAACTAAATTGTCTCCATCTTCAACCCCCGAGAAGGTGGGGATTTGAATGAATACAAATGGGAGGAACAACACCCCTATTTATACATTAGTCCATCAAATTACAACTGTTGATTGTTTTTTGATCGAATGGTGGATATCGCATCTCCTCATTTACCAACTATCGGCATTTATGTCAAGAATACTCTAGAACTCGACTCATTTATCATATTGCTATCCTTAGGATGTTCTAGAAACATGATCCTTTGGTCATTGGAAATCTCAAGATCGTGACACAAACATTAACAATTGGCAAGATTTGTTTCTTTGTTATTTATAGCTTAATCCCAGGTAATATCGTAAATATCATTTTTATTTTACATATTTGAGTATTTGCCTTTTTTAAGATGGTAAACCATGCAAATTAAGGGGGGAAATTGTCCAAATTTTTTTTTAAATCTATTACATTTTTATCAATTCAATTATAAACTATATATTTGTGTTAATTAAGTCATAAACATTTTTACATTTTGTCAATTAAGCCTATTTGACCAATTTTAATATGAAATCACTTACATGGATGTCGCTAATGTCAAGTAGGACAAGTGTTGTAGACGTAAACAATTTTTTTATAATTTTTTAAAATCAATTTTTTATTTGTTTGTTTTTTTTTTCTTTTTTTTCCTTTTTCTTCTACCAAGTCTAGTGAAGGCCGGCAACCTTGATCGGCCACTAGGCGAGGGCTTTGCGATCCTCACTGGGCTTTAGAAAAATGGAAAAGAAAGAAAAATAAATAAAAGAAAAAATTCAGAATTTTTTATTAAAATATCATAAAAATTGACCACGTCATTATTGGTCATGTCACGTATGATGGCCTGCATTCATGTGGCCGATTTTCTAGCTAAAATTGACCGGATGAACTTGATTAGCAAAACGAGAAAAGGCTTTTGAACTTAATTGACTAAATTAATATATTTAGAAACAAAATTGGTAATAATACAAGAAGTTTAGAATTTTTTGGATGATTTTCCCCAAACTAATATTACCATCATATAAAATTGGGGCTAATCCCTTAAAAATTCAGCAATTTGTCCTCTTTTGAGCAAGAGCTGGGTTTGCGTTTTGGCCGATCCGGCGTCGCTTCAGGCGCCTTAATTCCACGTTGACAGGCACCACGAAAGTAGTATACGCATAAAATACCGCGTCAGGTCTTCGACTTCGCATTAGATTAGACGCTTGCTTGATTTTACTTCAATTTCTCTATCAATTCTTGTTTTGTTTTCACGGTCGCGCCTAAATTTTAAAGTTTTCATGATCTAAATACTCATTACCATCATGTGCTTCATTTCGCCTTCCATGCTCAACAGCTTCCAAAGCTCTTTTATCCAAAATTAATCGATTTACAGGAGGGTGTGGATACAACAAGTTCGTGCGCGGGCAGCGCGTGCATGAAGACTTGCGACGAGAAGTTAAACTGAAACCCGACAAGCAAGGAGTGCAGAGAGAGATCGAGGGAGCTGAAAGAATGTTCAACTCGATTACACAATTTAAGTACCAGCGGACACCATAATCGCCCTTCAGATTTAGCACGCTGTACAAACAGCTGAACTTCATACAGTTCAACACGATCTCGTCGCCGTCTATTTGCAATAATCTCGCCCGGCGGACAAAAATGATCGACATGATCACGGGACTGAAACTACTTGTCATGACCATCAAAAGATGAAGCTAAATTCTCGTTCCAGCTTCAGTTTTGTTTTCACCAAAAAGCTTCTCGCCTCTTCCTCTGCGGCGTCGCTGCTCTCGTAGAAAGAAACGATATATGAGCCATTGTACACGAGCCAAACGAACAGGATAAGGGGGAAACAAGAGTTGGGCCTCGACGGTACTTGTCTCCGGCTTCGGCCTTGGATATCAACGTGATTCCTTTGGAGGCAAGGACATTGCAAAAGCTCCGAAAATTGTTTTCCATGCAGAACTTGCAACGTCCTCTCCGACGGGACGAAGAGGCGGTCGGCGGGAATTTGAGGGACGGCGGTGGCAGTGGCGAGGGGGCCGTCGCCGAGAGATGGAGGGGCCACGAGGGTGTACTTGAGGGTGGTGAAGGAGCCGTGGAAGAAGAGATTGCACCACCACCTTCCTCGAGCTCAGCTCGACTCTCTCTCTCTCTTCTTCACTTTATGTATGTCAAATGGAGGTCGTATAAATGCATACCACAAATACTTCTGTTTATCTTTTTAGCAAAAAAAAAAAAAAGGGCTTAATTCTAACCCTAATTTTGAGTCGGAGCTGGGTTTGCATTTTAATTCCTCGTCGGCAAGCACCATGAAAGTAATGTGCTCTCATTATCAATTAGTAAATCTCTTGTAAATTTATCCTAAATTAATTTTTATATTATAAAAAAACTGTCAAATCGGTAACGAATTTATCCAAAACTAATATGAATTTTCTTATCAATTAAGTTATTATTATGTGTAATCCAACTCAATAATTTCACAAATAAATTTGATGTTAATGAGTGTACGAGTTTAAAGTCTTTGATAGACATATATACTAGTTTGGAATTTTTTATGATATTAGCCATATTCTTTTTATTTTTTCATTCTCCCTCTAAACAATAAAATGATGAAAAACTCCAAATAAGTACATCGAGTGACAAATTTAATCTTCATTAGTTTCCATAAAATTGGATGATACATGATAATTGACATATGTACCTGTGTATGGTTTTTTGTGATATTAAACAAATTTAATATAGAGTAAATTTGGCACGGATGTACTGGTTTGAGATTTTCTATAATCAAAAAATTAGCTAGGGATTAAATTTGCCACATGCATACCAATTCGAGGGGTTTTTTGTGGTTGAAAAATTAATTTAGAGTAAATTTATCATACGTGTATTAATTTAGAATTTTTCGTGATATTATTCTTAAAAAAAAAATTCTTTCCGTTTTCCTATATCTCGTATTTTTGGACGGAAATCAAAATATAAATCTTGTAAATTTCCCTTCTGCTGCTGCCGCTTCCTCTTCTTCACCCCCTCGGACGAGGTCGCTCCCTCTCGACCTCCTCCGCAACATCCTCTCTCGCCTACCAGCAACATCCCTTCTCAAGCTGAGGCCTGTCTGCAGGGAATGGCACGACGCCATCGACGACCCGCGCTTCAGGATCTCGTCGTTCGAACTTGCCAAGGAGGAGTTCACATCGACTCCACTTCGAGAGGCCTGCCTGGCGGACCTCTGGGGACTTTTGGGGGTCGCTCGCTTATGGAGAGCGTGGGCGTGTGGACGATGGAGGAGCAGACTGGGGTGAGGGTGAAGAAGTCCGCTATCCAAATGAGGTCGCGGGGGGCTGAACAGCAGCCGCCGGTTCCGAGAGTTCCTGGGCCGCGGCGGCTGGAAGATGGTGCTCATGTTCTGGAGGAGGGCCTTGAGCTATGATCTGGCAGACCGGCGAGCTGGAGCATGTCCGGAGAGGCGGGGCCAGAGCAATGGGCGGCATCATCGTGAGTTTGCACTCGCCGGCCAAATTGTGGAATGCAGACAACTCCTGCCTTCTACTAGGGATCCGAAAATGTTTAGTTTTGGCAAAAGGAGCCGGGCTGTCGCTTACCCAATTTTTTTTTTTCTTTTTTTGGGTTAGAGGTGACCCAAAATTTAGTCCGGATAAGTTTGCCATGAGGAGGTTGTGTAAAAGAGACCGTCCGAACCAAAACCCACCCGGACCAGACCGGCTAATTTGGTTCAATTCCGTGTTCCTAAAAGTTGTACCAATGTCCGAGCGGTCCGGTTCCTGATTCCAACTAAATATACTTTTTATTTTATTATTTCTTCAAAATAATTAGTAAATTGTAAACTAAACACTATCTTGGTCCAATATCAATTAATGGTAAAAAAAAAAAAAGTAATTTGAAAAAACAAGTGACTAATTCCATTGGACTGGACCAATGGTTCGGTACAATACCGGTCCTAGGATCAACCGGTCCGGTTGCTAGTTCCGAATTTTGGGAACCGGGAACTGATCACCCTTGATGAATGTTTGATGGCTTTTGTTCTACCAATCCTATAAAATAAAAAAAAAAAAATTGAGCTATAATCGGAACTCCAGTTACTTTAGAGAATTAGGTACTATGCATCTCCCCCGGAACAGTTGTCCCATATAGCAATACTTCGCATCCTCACGGGACAAACATAATTCAAATAATCTAGAATAAAGACTAAAAACGAAAAGATATCCAGACGACACTTGCTTGATTTTACTTTCTTTCTTTTTTTTCCCTCACGGTAATGCCTTAATTTTAAGGTCTCCGTAATCTTCATACTTGCTACTGCCATGTGCTTCATTTCACCTTCCATGCTCCACAGCTTCCACAGCTTTTTATCCAAAATCTATTAATTTACAGGAGGGCGTCGATGCAACAAGTTCGCGGCGTCCGGGTAGCGCGTGCACGAAGGCTGCTGCATTCGCGCGATTCAAGTGCGCGCGGATCGCGACGAGAAGTTAAACCGAAGCCCACCAAGCAGAGCAAACTGCAAAAACAGCTGAACATCATAAAGCTAAATATGATCTCATCACCATCTACTCACGATAATCTAGCCCGGCGGACAAAATGATCGACATGATCACGGGATTGAAACTCCTCGTCACTGTCCACCAGTAACCAAATCGAGAAAAACGAATTCTCTCTTCTTCTTTTTCATGCTTCTTCTGTATATCTACAGGACTATAAACACACACACACATATATATATACACCCATATGAGTCACCCTAAAATCTTCGACAAATCAGGAGATATACATATACAAGAGATCTTGAAACAGAAATAATCCTATTTAGGCCCTAATTTACAGCTCATAATTGACAGCTCATGTTAACACTCCCCCTCAAACCGGTGAGAAGATATCTTTGATACCCAGCTTGACAAGTGAGCCGTGGAATACTTGACTTGATATAGCGTTTGTAAGTATATCAGCCAATTGGTCTTCAGATTTGACAACTGGAAAGCTCACCACCCTATCATCCAAATTCTACTTGATAAAATGCCTATCGACCTCGACATGTTTGGTGCGGTCATGTTGCACCAAGTTGTGGGAAATCTGAATCGCGGCCTTATTGTCACAAAATAGCCGCATCTCTGACTTAGGCAGAAAGTCAAGTTCTGTCATCAATTTCTTTAACCACAAAAGGTCACATAGTTCTTTAGGGCGCACATGACAACCATTCTGTTCCAGAAATAGTTTCTGGAACAGAAATAGATTTTTCTATTTCTATTTTTTAAAGAGTTTCTAAGAAAAAATAACCGTTTGAAAATGAAACAAAATTTATATTCTAAAAATAGAAATTCATTTGATAACGACACAAAATTTCTTTCTTTTGGACGATGGCGGACTGGCGAATAGCAGTGACAGACTGCGGCGGCAGCGGCCGGCTACTAGCGGGGCCGGCTACCCGCGACCGACGGCGGCCGGCAGCGGCGGGGGCTGGCGGGCAGCTGGTGACCGACAGACGGTGGTCGACGGCAACGGATGAAGGACCGGTTGACGAACGATGAGAAAAAATTTTATTTCTCATTTCTGTTCCAGAAATAGAGAAGTAGAAAATTTCTGCTTCTGATTTATATTCCAAACCTATTTTTGGAATAGAAATCTATCCCAGAAATAGAAAAATGAAATAAGTTTATCAAACGGATTTCTATTCCAAAACAGGTCTGGAATAGAAAAATTGTTTCTGGAACAAAAATCAGAGGTTGTCATGCAGCCCCTTAGTTATCCCTCAAAACTCGGCTTTAGCACTTGAAAAGCTACCACTTTTTCCTTCTTATTTTTCCATGTAACCAAGTTTCCTCCCACAAACATAAAGTAGCCTTATGTCAATCTCCTATTTGAGGTTTTGTCAGCCCAATCAGCATTAGTAAATTCTTCCTACTCATGGTGATTATTTTTCGCGAAGAATAGTCCTTTCCCTGGCGCCAAGTTTAAGCAGCGTAAAATCCGAACTGCAACATTCATATGCTCCTCAATAGGAGTGTGCATAAATTGACTTACAACTCCTACGACATATGCAGTATCAGGCCAAGTGTGTGATAGGTGAATCAGTCTCCCTACTAACCTTTGATATTAGTCCTTATCAGTCGGTACTTGATCCGGAAAGTCTCTAAGTTTATGATTATGTACTATGGGGATATTAGTAGGTTTGCAGTTCAACATCCCCACCTCAGCCAACAGGTCCAACACATACTTCCATTAAGATAAGAAAATACCCTCCTTTCATTTGGCCACTTCAATACTCAAAAAATATTTCAGGCAGCCCAAGTTCTTCATCTCGAACTCATTTTCTAGTTTCCTTTGAAGTTTTGCAATCACCTCAAGATAATCCCTTGTGATGATCATGTCATCTACATAAATAATCAATGTTATCATTTTGTCATGCTGTCGTTTCAAGAACAATGTATGGTCTAAATTACTTTGAGTGTATCCATACATTTTCATTGCAACGCTAAAGTGACCAAACCAATCCTATGGTGATTGCTTTAACCTGTACAATGACTGCTCAACTTTACACACCACTTTTGATTTGTCACCACATGCATATCCTAGGGGAATTTCCATGTAGATCTCTTCTTCCAAATCTCCTTGTCAGACCGCATTCTTTACATCAAATTGATGTAAAGGCCAATCCAAATTTGCCGCAAGTGATAACAATACGCGCACAATATTCAGTTTTGCAACTAGAGAGAATGTTTTCTAGTAGTCCACACCATAGGTCTGAGTATATCCCTTTACTACCAGACGTGCTTTGTACCTCTCAACAGAACCATATGCTTTATATTTGATGGTGAAGACCCATTTACATCCTACCGCCTTCTTTCCCTTCGGTAATACTATAAGTCTCCAAGTCTTGTTTTCTTGTAAAGCTTCCATCTCTTCTTGCATTGCTTGAACTCACTTGGGGTTCCTCAACGCCTCTTGTACTCCACTAGGAACTCTACTTGCAGAGACATTTGATACAAATGCCTTCAAAGGTCCCAACAATCGCTCTGTCGAAACATAATTGATGATTGGATATTTCGACCTTCGTTCTTCCACATGTGATGAGTACCTATTTGGAGCCTTGCCACAATTATGTATGTCAGGCAATTTATAATCAACCGTCACACCAATATCAACAAGCAAATTATGTATGTCAGGAGAACCTACCTTAGGAGTATCCTCAGGAGAACCTACCTTAGGAGTATCCTCAGAAGAATTATTAGGTACTAAAAAGTGGGTACTTTGAAGTGGAGAGGGTTGTTCCTGTATCTTTTGCACCACATCAAACTGATAATCAGATTTCTTAATGCACTGCTGCTCATTTTCCTGTGTGCCACCATGATCCGTGGCCATACCATTGCCCATCAATGTTGCTTGCTGCGGCATGTTGAACCGTGTGTCGCCCTCCACCTCAACCCTCATGTCACCAGGTGCTTGGGCTATTGGGTCATCTTTTTTTGAAGTAAAATTAGCCTCAACTCCTACCATCATACCACCTTTCCATCAATCGATCCTTTCACCAGACATCTCCCCCTAAAAGGGATGATTGGGCGTAGGGAAAAAGAATTCAGGCTCGCTGAAGGTGACGTCCATTGTGACATGGATTTTCTTGATATTCAGATTGTAACAACGGTAGTCTTTCTAATGAGTGCTATAACCAATGAAAACGCACTTCACCGCACATGGATTGAGTTTTTTCCATCGATTCTTGTGGAGATGAACATATGCCACACACCCAAACACTTTAGGGGGTAGCGTCATGATTGAAGGAAGAAAAACATGGGATGCAAGTGCTTGGAGTGGAGTATGAAAGTTTAGCACATGAGAGGGCATTCTATTCATCAAATGTACGATTGTTACTACGGTGGCGTCCTAAAATCGAGACGGAACATGACCACCCACGAGGAGTGTCCGTGCCGTCTCGAGGATATGACGGTTCTTTCTCTCAGCGACACCATTCTTTTGTGGTGTCCTAGTGCAAGATATCTCATGTATGAGCCCATGGTCCTGAAAGAAAGCTTCAAGATGCTGGTTAATATATTCCCCGCCATTGTCACTATGAAGGACTTGAATGTGAGTTCCAAACTGTGTTGCAATCATCCGATGAAACACACAAAATATTGCTGCCATTTCATCTTTATGCTTCACTAAATAAACCCAGGACATCCTTGCACAATCATCCACGAATGTTATAAACCAACGAATGCCTAATAGAGTAATAAGCGGAGAAGCACCCCACACATCTGAATAAACCAAAGAAAATGGCCTTGCTCTTATTAAAACTTAAAGAAAAAGGACACGATAGCTCTTTGTCCAAATGCATGTTTCACACTAAAATTTAATAACTGACAAATTATAAAACAAGTCTGGAAATAGATGCTTTAAATACCCGAAAGACTGGTGTCCTAAGCAACAATGCTATAACCAAATCGCTTTCTCTTTATTAGTAAACCCACTGCTTGTGTGATGTGCTCGGCCTGCATAGAAGTTGTCAACATAGTACAACCCCCCCCCCCCTTTTTAGTACCATGTCCAATAATCTCCCTCATGAGGATATCCTAAAAAAAAAAAAAAAAAAAAAAGAAAGTCAAATACATAAGAACACAATACTGCAAAGCATCAGTGAGTTGGCCAATAGAGAGTAAACGATTTGACAGAGAAGGCACTAGTAAAGTATGAGACAATGACAAAAAAGGTGTAAGATCAACATTGCCAGCCCTAGTGACGGGATAGCTAGCGCCATTCGCATTATCGAGACTCTATCTCCTCGAAGTGGTGCGGCATATAATATCGTCTGCATTGGGTGTCATGTAATCAGTTGCCCCAGAATTAACAATCCACCTCTCCCCACCACCCTGAGAAGTACTAACAAGTGCCCACACCCAGTGTTACCTTCAAAAATCACAATAGAAGTATTGGTGGCATCTACCTATGGCACCAACGAGAAAGGTGGGGTCCCAGTAGCCAAAGATACCTGCCCTCGTTCCATAACATTTCCTGTCTTTTTTTCGGTCTGCAACTCCTACTAATCTAGATGACAATGCAACTTAAAACATGTATCTTTGGTATGTCTAGAATTACCACAATGAGCACAACCTCTTTGGTGTTGTGGTTTAGCCTTCGAACCAGTGTTAGTCCTCCCTCGCCCAGACACAACACTAGGATGGACCATCTAGAGAGTTTTGGGTTCGTTGTTAGCCTCAGCAAAGCGTGAGACAGCCTTCCCTCCATGTGACACCAGAGTCGCCGCAATGCTAGGTGGTTCGATTGAAGACAGCATGACGGCTTGGCGGACATCCTCCCGCCTCACCCTGGCGTAGGCTTGAGCCATCGTTGGGAAGGGATGCATCTGTAAAACATCAACCTTGACATTGTCAAGGCAATCATCAAGCCTATTAAGGAAGAGATATACACGGTCTTCCTACACAAGAGCGTTGTAGTGCTCAATATCATGAGGACATGTCATGGGATTAGGCTGTCAAAAATCAACCTCCCGCCATAAACCCTAGAAATCATTGTAATACTTTTCAATTGCGCTGCCTGCCTACTTCAATCGCACTTCAAATCATACACTTGGGAGACATCAGTGCCATCAAAGAATGTAATAGCCACCAAATCACATACTACCTTTGCTGTTGGGAAATAAATAAAATTGCCAATCATTGCCTGATCCATGGAATTAATGAGCCATCATTTAACTATAGAGTCGTTTGTCTTCCACTTCCAAAAACTCGAGTCAGTCAAAAGTGGTGGGGGCAGATCCCCATCGATATATCCCAATTTGTCTTTCCTAGAGATATACATCTCGACAACTTGGGACCAAAGGCCATAATTATGGCCATCCAACTTGACTGCAATTGGTGGAGCTGGTGTTTCGGCATGAGAAGGTGTAGCCTGATGGTGAATCAAAATTTATATCCACTTGGACGTCAAGGAGTGCATCGGTAGTGAAAGTCCCTAAAGAATTTGCAACGCCCCTGTTGGAGCTAGAGGATCCATCTCAATGGGTGGAATGTCATCCGCCATGAGTCTTGGTAGTGGGTATAATCGGAGCAACAATCGCACGAAACCACCATGCGGCTATAGTGAATTGGAGCAGTAAAAATTTGGATTCTAATTAGTATGAATACAGAATCCCTAGATCATGGCTCTTATATCATGTCAACCAGTAACCAAATCGATAAAAACGAATTCTCTCCTTTTTTCATTCTTCTTATGTATATCTTCGAGACTATAAACACACACACATATATATGCCCCTATGAGTCACCCTAAAATCTCCTACAAATCAGGAGATACACATATACAAGAGATCCTGAAATAGAAAGAATCCTATTTAGGCCCTAATTTATAGCTCATAATTGACAGCTCATGTTAACAATCGCGACCATCAAAGGGACAAAGCTAAATTCTCATTCTGGCTTCATCTCTGTTTTCACCAAAAAGCTTCTCACGTCTTTGCTCTAACAGACCTCGAATTCTATAGGAATGGGATGATACGACCGTCCTTTCACCCGAAAGACGTAACCTCAAACCATCAAAATCCAACTCTCGAAAGCCCCTGTCAAAATCACTCACACTTTATTATCCACTAACTAAGGAACCTAAAAAGATTTGGAATAGAAGGGTGAGCAACCACGAGAATAGAGAGGTAAGCAACAACAAGCTCACAGGTAGTACATATCGTCTAAGAAAATCAAGTCTCCACATTACACATTTAAAACTCAAAAACATGACTGATTTATGCCAATCCAAAATATAACAACTTACAAGAATTAAATGAGTTATATATTACTTCAACCTGGCTATATCAATAGTAGAATTTCCTGTTCATCCATAATGTCAAAACAAGTATTGTTAGTTCAATTCAATAATCAAACTCGCCATATCTCATGTTAATGATCCATTCTATTTTCCAACCTCGTATCACATCACATCTCAAGACCCTAGAGGTGGCTCCCACGATATTCACGACACCATGTAACACTTAACCCTTGAGTAGTACAAGGCCCTAGAGGTAACTCCACGAGATTCACATCACCATGTATCACTTAGCCCTTGACCAACACATGTTAATAATACAAGGCTCTGGAAAGGGTTCCCATAAAGTTACATTATTCGGGAACACCTAGTCCTTGAGTAATACAATGCCCTAGAGGTGGCGCCCACAAGATTCACATCACCATATAATACTTTGCCCTTGACCAACACATGTCAATGATACAAGGCTCTAGAGTTGGCTCAACGAAATTACATTATCGCGTAGCATTTAGTCCTTTAGCGATCCACATCACAATTAGCTTCACCAATCAAAACATAACTTTTTACAAATCAATTCTCTGCACAAAGTTAATTCAAAATCCGTATCATGAATTGATTTCACATACCTAATTAAATCACATTTCATAAATCATACTCAAGTCAATGCAATTCTTTCTCAAAAAGGTTTCGCAAACCCAAATTATATCATTTTTCCTAACTCTATTCATCAATCAAAATATATATATTTCATAATACATCTCTCACATTATTACGAAATTCATATCATAAGCCAATAACATTTCAAAACATCTTTCTCATTGAACATTTCCCAAATCATCAAAGAACACATTCCATAAATCAATTCTCATCATAATATACACATTTAAACTTTCACTACATACATAAGACGTTTCTCAAATCATTCTCAATGAATAAAAAGTAGTAATTGCCCAATCCATTAGTTTTGCCTTTTAGCCAAATCATGATTTTCACACAATATTCCTCATATTTTTCCTTTTCAAAATATGAGTTTGCAAATTTTTAAAAGGAGTTAACATCACTCCCCTGGGAATGGCCATGACCAAACAATAAAGCTCATTTGAATCAACAAACTTACATGCAATAGAGGTATGCAATTGTTCAGATCGTTTGCAATAGAGGTATGCAAAAGATTAAGGAACCACTCGGACCGCCCGAAACCAGACTAGATCGGATCAAAATCGGCTGATCTTATGGGGGCTGGTCCGATTACTAGTTCTAATTTAGTATAACCAATGAGTACTGGTTTGGTTCTTGGTTTTAGGTATGGAACCTCCCGCCCGCCCCTCTATCCACCCATTTGAACTAGACCTATTTAGAAAAAGAAATTTCATCTTTATTACTTAATTATTTTATAGTTTTTCGACCACATATATATATATATATATATATATATGTAGTTATTGGATATTATTGACTAATTTTATCTCTTGAATATGTAATAGAATTAACCCATTGCCTTTTTTTTCCATCCTAATAATCAATTTACTTGTTTTCTTAATCAAAACAAAATAAACAAGCATGCAGGAATGAGAGAACCGATTGGAGATGTCCATAGAGCCAACAACTCATTTTAAGAGTATAATTAGGTCTCTTCTTAGCCATTCCCATGATTAAATTAGGTTGTCATTGAAAATAGATGAATCAAACGATCAATGTTTTAACTTCTATGGAGCTTGAGACTTTTAACGTGAAATCTAATTCTCCACATGTTTTCGGTGTCGGGAAACCTTAAGAGGACCACACTATAACCTTTGAAAAAATTAAGTTTTTAGCTAATGAGTATTGTCCATTCGCTTTGCCTTATAATTTTCAATCGTTAATCAAATTTAATGGCTCGCATTTTAACCCGAATATGAGGCTAAACAAACTTTATAAAAATTGGGAACCATGATGCAGCCCGCATTGAAGACCAGCTCTCTCGACCAAGAAGATCGGCCCGCATTCAAGCTCGACGAAACCGAGAAGCCGTATCGATATCTTGAGTCCATCCCAAAAGCTTGAAAGACACCTTGGGAGCCATGAAGACGCTTTTACTAGTTTCTAGTTTCTATGTTATTTACTAATTTTCCTAGTTTCAACGCTCTGTTTTTATTTCTTTGACGATATAAGCCATCCAATTTCTTGTAGAAGACAGACGACTTTTGATGAATGAAAACTTTGCTTTCAAGCAAGTATCGTGAATCTTGCAGAGTTTATACCCTTGAAAACCTAGAAGAGTTTTCACTTCGTCCTTCAAGAGTCGGAGCTTTCGAAATCTGCATCCTTAAAGAGTTGCAGTCATCAATCTAGAGGAATCGATGCCCCCTCTACTTCCTTGGAGGCCTAGAAGAGCAACCAATGAAGTTTCTATCTTTTCCTGTTATGTTCGTTATTTCCAACCCACTTCCAACCCAAATTCGACCATTCTACAGTGCTTATTTCAGAAAACCCAAAACAGAGAAATTGTAGATCCAGAAGTCCTTGTTCATTTGGCTTTGGAATCAGGTCGATCCGATCTGTATCAATAAAGATACGACTGTTCTTCTAAGCTTGCGCAGTGCTGAAATTTCTGTTCGTTTTGTTTTCCTGTGTGTGAGTCACTCTCCTGATCCTATTGTTTGAGAAAGCCTAACCTGGGCTTGCATCAAACCAGTTCTATGGATCCACCCAAGAACCGGACTGGATTGGTGTCCGAGTCCAGTTCTCGGGTAGATCCATGGAACCATTGAGTAGGTCTTGATTCAATTTTTTGGAATCAATCCTTAGTGGGCAATTCCCGATTTCAAGGAAGGAACCACCCACTCGGACCATGCTCACCTCTCGTTTGCAATGTAAAACTTGAGAGCGAAATTTGGTCACACTATGACTCTTTTCATCAAGTCCATTTCAAACGTACTTAATAGTTAATAGAAAGACATTTCAACGTACTACTAGAACCCCAAATTAGCCAACCCAAAATCAAGCCGAAAACCAATGAATTACGGCCTCGAAGTTGTTGGGTGCACACTATTGATCACATGCGGAAAACTTTCAAATTTTATTTCGGATAAATCATAAGTTTAAATCAAGTTCCATAAAATCTTAAGGCTCCACAACGTCTTAGACTACTATTTCCACAAAAATCATAGCTCCAAAAACTCCTTAATCAAACCTCAAAGCTCAAAATCATCTTAACCTCGAATTTGTGTTCTAATTTTGAAAACTAATCTAATTGGAAAAATGAGGAGCGCGAGCACCTATCAAGCATTGCGCTCTGTAAGCGAGTTAGCTTAGTGAAGCATTCGTGGCGAGAATGCACGAAGTCCTCTCTCTCTCTTCTTCCTTTTTTTGTCTTCTCTCTCAAATGCTCTCCCTCTCTCTCCGCGTGCACTCCTTTGTCCTTTTATTTAAGCCAAGCGTGACCTCTCTCCATCTTTGACTAATCAACCTTTTTTTTTTTTTTTTTTGTTCTTTTTCTCTTCTTTTTTTTCCTAAGTGGATCCCACCACCACTTCTTTGACCTACTCAAAACTCTCAAATATTACACCTTTTGTGACATTGCTACTCGCGTATAAAGAACAATATATGAGCATTGTGTACAAGTCTAACGTGGCGAGAATGCGCGAAGTCCTCTCTCTCTCTCTCTCTCTTCTTCCTTTTTTTTGTCTTCTCTCCCAAATGCTCTCTCTCTCTCTCTCTCTCTCTCTCTCTCTGCATGCACTCCTCTATCCTCTTATTTAAGCCAAGCGTGACCTCTCTCCATCTTTGACTAATCAACCTTTCTTTTTTTTTCTTTTTCTCTTTTTTTTCTAAGTGGATCCCACCACCATTTCTTTGACCTACTCAAAACTCTCAAATATTACACCTTTTGTGACGTTGCTACTCACGTATAAAGAACAATATATGAGCATTGTGTACAAGTATTACGATCGTGATAAGAAGGAAACAAGAGTTGGGTCTCAATGATACCTGTCTATGGCTTTGGTCTTGGAGATCGACATGACTCCTTTGGAGGCAAGGGAATTGCAGAAGCTCGAAAGACCGTTTTCCATGCAGAAGTTGTGGCATTGTCTCCAGCAAGACAAAGAGGTGGTTGGCAGGACTTGAGGGACGGAGGCGATGGTGGGCCATCGTTGGTGTCTTTGGGAGATGGAAGGGGTGGACCTTAGGAGGGTGGTAAAGGGCCGCAAAGAAGGAGGTGAAGGAGGAAAAGACTGCACCACCACCATTCTTGAGCTCAGCTCCATCCCCTCTCTCTCTCTCTCTCTCTCTATATATATATATATATATATATATATATATATATATTTATTTATTTATTTATTTATTTATTTTTGTCAAATGGAGGTCATGTAAATATATAAAATTAGTACTATGAAAAACTTTAATTTGATATATTTATGACAAATTTATCTAAAACTAATTTTTTTATTACCAAAAACCTAAATTGGTACAATTGCAAATTTGCTCAAAACTAATTTGTTGACTAAAAAATTCCAAAACAGATACATTTATGATAGATTTACTCTCAATTGAATTTTCCTTATATTGAATTAATATTTTCAAAAACATCAAATCGGTATACTTGTCACTTAACACGTATTATCCAACACAGTCATTTGATTGTAAAATTTAATTGAAACTGATGGATAAATAAATTTATCGCAAATGTACCAATTTAAGGGTTTTTATGTCAAAAAATATTAGTTTAAGGTAAATTTATCATAAGTGTATAAGTTTAGGGTTTTTTCATGGTAATAACCCAAATATAAATTATAAATACTCATGTTTAATCTTTTTTAGCAAAAAAGTAAAAATAAGCTTGATTCTAACCCTATTTTTGAGAGGAAAAGTACTAAAAATGTCATAAAACTATTGCATTGGTATTAATTCAATTATAAACCTTTCAATAGGTCTAACGTAACCCTAAACTTTTTCACATTGGTACCAATTGAATCCATTTGGTCAATTTAAACTGGAAATTATTGACGTGGACACCAGCAATCCTATGTGCCACGATTGGCAATGACGTAGATAAAATTTATAATTTTTAAATATTTTTGAGAATTCTTTCATTTTTTTCATTTTTCTATTTTATTTTCTTTCTTTTTTTTTTTTTCCTTACCCTTTGGCCAACACCGACGAGGTTGTTGGCCAACCATCGTCCACCAAAGGCTGGTTTGAGCAAGGGCCTCTACGCCCTCGCTAGCCACTGGCGAAGGTGTCAAGCCCCCGCCCAAATCCAAGCAAGGGCCAAAACCCTCGCTAGCCACAAGCGAGGGCCTTCACACTCTCGTCGACCATAAGTGAGGGCATGACCTTCATGCCCTCACCTGTGGCTACCGAGGGCACAAAGGCCCTCGCCCAAACTAGTTTGAGGCCAGCAACCTCGCTGACGCCAGCGAAAGGGTAAAGAAAAAGAAAATAAAAAAATAAAAAATTCTAAAAACATATTAAAAACTTATAAATTTTGTCCACGTCAATGTCATCCATGCCATGTAGAATGCCGGCATCCACATCAGCAATTTCCAGCATAAATTTACTAAATGGACTCAATTGGTATCAATATGGAAAAGTTTAGAAATAAATTAGTCCAATTGAAAGGTTTATAACTGAATTAATACCATTGCAATAGGTTTAGGATTTTTTTTGTACTTTTCACAATTTTGAGAATGGGTTGGGTTTGCATTTTAATTCTTTGTGAGCAAGCGCCATGAAAATAATGTACACTTTAAATGACCCATCCAATTTTTGATGGCAACATTAGATGAAAAAGAAATTGATACCATCAAAATCTTCAAATTGATACACTTGTAACAAATTGATATCGAAATTAATTTTTCTGTGATAGATCTACTGCAAACTAATTTTTAGGTCACTAAGAACCCATACAACCGCAGTAAACTTACCCTAAAATTCACATGGATTTTCACGTGGATGTGTTAGCGGTTCAACAATGTCATGGTGAAAGAAATTCAACGGAAGCTGACAAAGGGTAAACATAGCATTGGGTGTACCAAAAAAATCCATCTTGGATGATTTCGTCAGAGACACACCGCATTGGTAAGTTCGTCATGGATGTATAGTTTATGCTTCTTCTTTTTTCGTATTGTCTTCCCATCTTCGCATGCGGCTTGTAGAAAAAAAAACTTTAACAAGTATTTATTGACGTGACTCATAATAAATAAATAAGTAAATAAAAGAAGAAGAAGGAAGATCTCTATTTCTCCAACTATATTAACAATTCAGAAAGGATACGTCACCATCATCTTCTTCTTCTTCTTCAAACAATGTCGAGCATCCCCCCTCCTACTCCTCCTCCTCCTCCTACTTCATCTCCATCTCCTCCGACAACGAGCTCGCTCCTTCGCGGCCTCCTCTGCAATTCAGAAAGGATACATCACCATCATCATCTTCTTCTTCTTCAAGCAATGTCGAGCATCACCCCTCCTCCTCCTCCTCCTCCTCCTCCTACTTCATCTCCATCTCCTCCGACAACGAGCTCGCTCCTTAGCGACCTCCTCCGCAATTCAGAAAGGATACATCGCCATCTTCTTCGTCAAGCAATGTCGACCATCCCCCATCGTCGTCATCGTCGTCCTACTCCTCCTCCTCCTCCTCCTACTTCATCTCCATCTCCTCCGACAACGAGCTCGCTCCTTTGCGACCTCCTCCGCAATTCAGAAAGGATGCATCGCCATCTTCTTCTTCATGCAATGTCGAGCATCCCCCGTCATCCTCCTCCTCCTCCTCCTCCTACTTCATCTCCATCTCCTCCGACAACGAGCTCGCTCCCTCGCGACCTCCTCTGCAACGTCCTCTCTCGCCTACCTGGGATATCCCTCCTCAGGCTGAGGCCTGTCTGCCGGGAATGGCGCAACATCATCGACGACCCAGGCTTTGCCGAGGTGCATGCCACGAGCGGCATCGGGGGCCCCCGGATCCTGCTGCTCCTGCAGTCGCCGCTGCCTAGGCTTGCCGGCTGGATGGATCCCCGGTTCGCAGCCCCGTTCATAATGAGTGATGAGCTCCTAGTGACCACACTCCCCGAACCAGTCGCGAGCTCGTGGCTCTACGGAGAGGGAGTTTCGTGCCACGGGTTGCTTTGCTTTGACGAGCCCCGCCGTGGCGGCGGGACCCATCTCCTCAACCCTCTGACACGAGAAATCGCCTTAGTGGCGGGGTCAAGCGTCGCACCGCGCGAGCATGGGCATCGGCAACGGATCGCCTTCGGGTTGGACCGCCTGACTGGCCGGTACAAGATCCTGCGCGTGACCTTGCTCTTCGGTGGAGACCACGCGATCCGCGGGACAAGGGCAGAGGTCCTCGATCAGGGCTCGAGGTCGTGGAGGGACATAGCGAGCGTCCCTCCCGAGCTCTTTCTCGGAGTCCCAGTGTACGCTGCCGGATCGTTCCACTTCAATTTCGTCGGCAGCGGCGCAGACAACCGTGTCATAAAGATCTTGTCCTTCGACCTCTCGAAGGAGGAGTTCGCGCCGACTCCATGCCCGGAGTTCCAGAACGCCCACCTGATGGTCCTCCAGGGAGCGCTGGGGCTCGTCGACCTCTCACAGAACGAGAGCATAGACGTGTGGACGATGGAGGAGGAGGGCGGCGGGCGGTGGACAAAGGAGTACAGCATCCCGCTGAGGGTGCCGCGAGTGTTGAATACTAGTAACCGGTCCGTAGAGTTTCTGGGCTGCGGCGGCCAGAAGATAATGCTCAGGCTCAAGGGAAGCATCTTGAGCTACGATCCAGCGACTGGCAAGGTGAAGTATGCGCAGAGAGGTGGCGCATCGCTGGCCAGAGCGATGGGCAGCATCACTGTAAGCTTGCTGTCGCCGGCCAAATTGTGGAATATGGACAAGGTCGTCCTGCCTTTAACCGCGGTTCTGAAAATGAGGGAGGGCGGATTGAGTTTAGGCGAAAAAGAGACTTGAGCTATGATCCAGCGGCGACCGAGGAGCCGGAGTACATGCAGCGAGCGGCACGTCGCCGGCGGCCAGAGTAACGAGTCGGTACCACTGTGAGTTTGCTTTCGCTGGCCAAATTGTGGAATGCAGACAAGTCGGTCCTAGCCTCGATTCGGTTTTGGTGAGAAAAGCCGTATCTTTTTGTGATCCAAAATTTAGTTAGGGACAAATCTATCTAGGGGTGTAAACGGTTCGGTTCGGTTCGGTTTTTTTGAAAAACCGAACCGAACCGAACCGATAGAGAAAATTTCCGAACCGAACCGAATAAGTCCCGAACCGAACCGAACCGAACCGAACTGTTCGGTTCGGTTCGGTTCGGTTCGGTTCGGTTTTTCGGTTTTTCGGTTTTCAAATTTTGGGTTTCGGTTTTCAGTTTTTTTTTTTTTTTTTTTTTTTTTTTTTTTTTTTTTCGGGACGACTTACCTTCTATATAAGCTCCTTGAAGCATTGATTGATGTTCTCTCTAGTTTTTGTGCAATATTCAAGAAACAAACATCTATGTCTTTGAGCTAGATCTCTTCCTTCTTCCCTTGTTATAGCCCTTTCACTCTCCCCCGAAATTATCACATCATGTGAGCGAGATGACTTCTCTTTGAAGAGAAGTCAAGCAAGAAGAAACTAGGGAGGATAAGAAGCGATGATGAGGACGGGAGCTCGGAATGTTGTGTGAGAATTCTTTGGAAGGAGGATGGCGTCCCGAGATGTGGTTTCTTTTATGGGCTTGTCCCAGTTGAGCCTGGAAATGCCTCGAGTTTTGCATTGCTTCCAATCTAGTTGGGTTTCAAAAGGAAGCAAAAGCTTCACTTTTGACTTTTTGGGTTTCATGGGCAACTGGTCTAGATCAAAAACTGCCATGCTTTTAGCTTTTCCAATCTTAATTTGTTCCCAGAAGGAATATTTGGTCCTACATGTAGTGTAGCGATTTTAAGTGTTTTTTTTTTACACTAGTGATTCGTAATATAGCCATAAGCATATGAAATCGTGATAAAGTATGCTAACAACTTATCTTCTCATCTGAATGTTCTACTATAGTCTTTATGCCTCACATCACATTTCACTCAGCAAGTATACCCATTTAGTCTAGGAAATTTCCCTTCTCCAAGGACAAGAGAATCAAGACCTGCTGAGACTTCAAAAAGATGCTGTGTAGCATCCCCATTGTACAACAAAAATCGGTGTTGACAAAGCTCTGAAATAGGGATTCTGTTCACCAAAGAAGAAGAGAAAAAGAAGAAGAAAGAATCCCGGATTAACAAGAACTCAAAGGAAACTAGTGCTTTTCATCCATAAAACAAGTATCATAGGGCAATTAATTATTGCAAGAATCCAAATTATAGTCATGGCAAGGAGCAAAAGTAAATCACATTAGACATCCATTCAGTCACTTCTTTAACCCCACGACGCTGAGACAAAGCGACAGCATATATCTCCATTATATTACAACCGCTTCTTCTATATGATTCAAACTACAAAGTTCTCCAATGGCTCAAGGCCATTCTGCCTCGGGAATGGCAAGTTTCTCACGCATCTCCACAGGAGTTGTGTGCACGCTAAGCCCAATAACCACAATGCTGCTCCTTTCTTTTGTATACCCTGACCAAAACAATTGAAATAAAATTAGTGATCTCAACTTTGAATCTGATGTCACTCACTCACTCCCACAAATCATGATAACCACTGTTCTCTAGTTTCTTCATCAACCAATTTTACTACTCTTCCATTAACCAAGAGAAAAGAACATGGAAACACAATAAATGAATAGCATACGGCTGCCAAATTTATCTTACCACACGCCGAAGTATGGGCTCCAATGATGAGCAAAGTTTCTGCAAACTATCCACCTTGAGAGCTTCAATGACACTGCATCAATATAAAGGAACATTAATATATTTATAAACCTCAAAGGAGCAACCATTTTTACATAAGATGCATAATTATAGATAAATTCCCTCTGAAGAAGGCAAGGACACATAACAGAGAAGGCAAGGTCACATAACAAAGACAGATCATAACAGAGAAAGTTATCCTGTTGTCTCTGGATAGTTTTATAATACAAAATCATCTGGCCATGGTTGTGTACTCACCTGGAAACCATATTTCATGCTCACATGACCCGATGCCATGTTGATCAAAATCCTTGGAATAAAGAAAGGGCTAAGTCGATGAAGACGCTGCAACAAAGAGAAAGAGATCGTTCAAGCTTCCATTGTCATAGAAAAAGGCAATTTATCAGGTTCGAGGCTGCAGGAAGAGTTAATGCTTTGTAAATGACTGATAGAATGGTAACATATAAACCTTCTCACAAATCATTTGTGCTGCATCCAGTATGTCACTGATGCTTCCAGTTCCCCCTCCAATAGAAACCCCTGATGTTCTTCAAGTTAAAAGAAGGTACATCACCAAAGAATTTATAAAGCATAGCATTCTCCCAAAGTATCTGCAAGAAATATATCATTTACCGTCATTTCTTTCTGTTCCTGTTCAGTGGGTAGCCATTTTGCATCTCTTAAAGCCTCATCAGCAGCACATAGTGCATAGCCTATGAATCTTGCAATTGAACGATGCTCCTAAACAGAAAATTGAGAAGGGATGAAATTCATTATGCAGCATGTATGAATGACTTCTTTTGGAATTAACAGCCTATTGCATCAGCAGATGATGGGACTGGTTTGTCATATCACAGTTGTTCCCCATCCCGATGGAAAATGGAGTGATCAAGCATAGCAAGTATATGGATATCACTTTCCTACAGACTATAAAATCACAAGCAAACTCCAGATAGTGCCCCCAAACTCTATCGAGTTACTAACTTGTAAATTTCAGTATCTTACTGTCACGATTAAATTCATTTACTACCACAGCAATTAAATCAGCTATATAGTCGAGCCAGACCTGCCAATGCCAACCGCATTAAAAGAAGTCACAGAACTTGCCATCGCATTGGAGTTAATTCCAAAATCAACTCCCCGCCCAGGGGACAAAAAGCAATTTTTACAAAACGAAAGTAGAGCCCAAATCATCCGATCAGTCCAGCTAAATGTCAAGCTGAACTCCACCCACAGAATTCATCAATCTGACGACCCTCTGACACACCCGATGAGCACGAATTTCACACGAGAATCACCATCAACCAAGATTCGAGAGAAAAGCAGTCACCTTTACGAGAGAAAGAGAGAGAGGGGGTTGCGCTGCGGTTTCCCAAGGTAGCAGAAGACGAGGAGGAGGAGATCTTTGTTTGGTCTTAGCCAAACAGCGTGTAAAGTGACGAAGGAGAGACTTTGGCCGCCCCCCAGTCCAAAGCAGAACGCGCGCCGTCGCAGAAGGAAGAGAGGCTCTGTCCCTCAATCGGTTGCCGTCGCCGTCGCAGTCGCAGTCGCCATCCCTACCGCCGTCGCCGTTGCAGTCGTCGTCCCTGCCGCCGTCGCCGTTGCACCTCCAAGCCGACCAAGAGGAGACACGAGACGAGAGGAGAGGGCCAGAGTCGAGACAGAATAAAACCTAGAGTTGGGACCGACGGGACGGGAGAGAATAAACCGAACCGATAAAAGAGATTTTATCGGTTCATGGTTCGGTTCGGTTCGGTTAACCGATAAAAACCGAACCGATAAAAGAGATTTCGGTTTTTGACGAGAACCGAACCGAAAACCGAACCGAACCGAAAAAACCGATTTTTTCGGTTCGGTTCGGTTCGGTTTTCGGTTCGGTTCGGTTTTCGGTTCGGTTCTTGACACCCCTAAATCTATCACCATTCGACATCTTTTAGTTTGTAATAAATTTGTCGGTTGTGTAAACAGTTTGGAGTTTTTTTCACCAAAAAATTAATTTAGAGTCATTTTTTTACGAATGTATTAATTTGAGGATTTTTCATTGTATTAACCATAAAAGAAAAAAAAGTTGAGCTAGGATGGGAACTCGGAGTAAAAGTTGGTACTTTTTTTAGGTTGCATTTAGCAACTTGTCAAACAGTGAAAATTTCTATTATTTTGTTCCCGATAATAAATTTGAAATAAGTATCTGTTTAGTAAATTTTTTGTTTAAGGAAATAGATTTGGAGTAGAATTGAGAATTAAAAAAAAAAGTTGATTCTTTATTCCTTAGAATAATTTTATAATCAAGTTAACCTATTTTTTTTTCTCTTTTTCTCTTCTTTTCTTTTTGTTCTTCTTCCTTCTCTCTTCTTCTTCCACTGCCACCGCCACCGCCGTTGTCCACCGCTGCCGGTCGCTGGTGACCAATTGGGCGAGGTTCAATGACCTCACCAGCCTCACCCAAGCCACCTTTAGCCACCGACAAGTTAAGAGAGGCTTGCCTAGCCATCAACGAGCCTTACCTGGCTAAGCGGTGGCTAGGCCCGACCGAGCCATGGCTAGGCGAGGCTCGACCTCGCCCAGATTTGGTGAGGCTTAGCTCGCCCAACCGCCAGTGGGGCTCCACCTCGCAATGGCCCATCGAGGTCGAGCCCCGTTGGCAAGGCCGCTCGCCCAACCAAGGCTTGGCCAACGAGGTCCGTCCTCGCCAAGGGCCAATGACGCTCCACAAGGTTGCTAGCCAAAGCTTGAAGAAGAAGAAGGGAAAGAGAAGAAAAAAAAAAGGAACAAGAGGAAAAAGTGATAAAATTATTAAAAAAATTAAAAGAAAATGGTTTGAAATATAAATTTTGAGAATGGTGTCAAATTTAATTCTATTCTGAGAATATAAATTTTGAATAGTTACAAACGCTTTAAAATATTTAAAAATTATTCCAAAAAGCAAAATAAAAATAAATAATTTCTGATTAAAAATTGTTCTCAAGAAAAGTGGGAATTTGGCCCCGTGCATCTCCACTCCTCAAGGGACAAACACAATGCAAATAATCTGAGGATAAAGGGAAAAAAAAAAAGTGACCCAAAAAAATAAAAGAGGATGCATCCGGGCCCTTACTTGATTTTACTTTCATTTCTAATATTGGAATTTGTTTTCATTTGACCTTCCATGCTTAACAGCTTTTCAAAGATCTTTATCCAAAATTCATTGATTTACAGGGAGTGTAGATCTGATAAGTTTGCACGCCGGCAGCGCATGCATGTAGGCCGATGTATTTGCGCGATTCGAAGCGTGTATTGCCACGAGAAGCTAAACCGTAACCCGACATGGAAGGAGTGCGGAGAGATCTTTAGGAGGCTGAAAGAATGTTCAACTTGATTACACAATTTAAAGTACCAGCAGACCCCATCACCCTTGAGATTTAGCACAGGCAGAACAAACTGTACAAACAGCTAAACATCATACAGCTAGATATGATCTCGTCGCCGTCTATTTACAATAATCTTGCCCGACGGACAAAATGATCGACATGATCACTGGATTGAAACTACTCGTCATGACCATTGAAGAGACGAAACTAAATTCTCATTCTGGCTTCGGCTCGCTTTTCACCAAAAAGCTTCTAGCCTCTTCCTCTGTGACGTCGCTGCTCGTGTAGAAAGAACGATTTATGAGCCTTTGCATATGAACCGAACGAACAGGAAGGAGGGAAAAAGGAATTGGTCTCAACAATATCAAGAGAAGCATGATGCAGGAAGATCTGATACCTGTCTGTGGCTTCGGTCTTGGAGATCAACGTGATCCCTTTGGTGGCAAGGAAATCGCAGAAACTCCGAAGATCTTTTTGCAGGCAGAATTTGCAGAGCTGGTGCAAGAAATCATTGAACTGCTTCGGTTCCTGCGCAAGACGTACCATGAATCGAGCAGCAATCATCAACCATTGGTGCCATAACCAGCCAGACAGGCAATGACGGTTCAAATTTATCAGACCATACATGCTTAACAAATGTGAAACGAACTTAAGATCATCTATGATGTATTATGGCGTGCCCAGATTGACACGAGGCATATTTAAGTTAGCACTGAAGATTTGCCCCCACATTTATGGAAAAACCAGCTGACATGTCATTCGACAAAATGGTTACATTCTAAAACTATGAAGTGAAAGATAGAGAAAGGGACGTAAAAATGCACTTCTTGGGGGTCCCATGAGCAATTTCAGAAACGGTGAAGTTCACAATTGTTGGATAGAAGTCTGGGACGAAGAAACGAAGAAACACATGCATGAGATCTTTCTCATAATGTTGAGAAAAAGAAAGGTCAAGTTGTCTCTAGATGCGAAAAGGGAGCATAAATTATCAAGAACATAGTTTTCCTTATTTTCCTCAAAATCAAAAAAAAAAGAACTCAAATGAAAAACAGTTGCATATTAAACAACTACAGAAGGGAGGGAGGGGGAGAGAGATAGTACTTGCTCAAGGATGCAACCCTTGCGAAGGGCAACCAGTAAATCCAGCGCTTTAGCATAATTATCTCCTTCATAAGAGTCCTCGATCAGGTCATGTATCTTGTTTTTCATTTCCGTTATAGCTCTATTGACCCATTCGGGGTTGTCCCTGCGTGACATCATTGCTTCGAAATCTTGGACTGGTGTCGAATCTCCAATTTTCTCAACTTTGCCACCGTTTTCAATGAGTTCGACTTCGGTTTTGCTGGAAATGCGTCTGTAGTTGTCTTCATCGTCGGATCCAGACGGTTTCTCTCGCATTCGCCTTGTCGATTTCTTCAGCTACAAACCAGGAAAGATATTGCCAAAATACATAAAAAGGCGAAATTGGACATTTCTGTTTCAGAGGAGATTCAATAAAACTAACCTTAGGCTTTTCCTTCACTTCAAAATGTCTAAGAAGTGAATCGATGGCAGATTTCTTTTGGGCAAGAAGTTCTGGATCAGGTTCAGTTATTCTCTTGAGAGTTTTATCAAGTGGCGGGACAGCTGCATCCGGGTGCTTAGACTTCAACTCAAGATAATTGTAGAAACGCTGACAACATGTAAACAGGGAAAATAGCTTAAAAGAAAGAAGATATAACCCAGAAACCCAACAAATAATGTTCAAGCCCCACAAATACAGGAAAAACCAACAACTTTCTACACATATCTACAAGACTAGGTGCTTTTCTCACAATTTGACCCAGCATCAAACTGAAATCATTTTCTTTTATGAAGTTCAAGATAAGTTAGCAACAGCTAGTGGATTGAAAATGTAGCACCCGTTGGGTTTAGTGAAAATAATTCACTCCTGCATTCACGATTCACTCATTGCAATATAACCAAATATAAATGCGAATCATAACCAATTAACCTCCATTTTACAAAACAAGGTCAGGCATTAAGACACTATTACGCTGTGCTGATGGAGATTAAATTTAGACCCAGTCTTTAAGAGATGCAAGTAAAACTTGTTCGGAAACCCAAATCTGAAGAAAGAAATGACTTCCCATTCTTACTTTTGCTTGAGAAAATAAACCAATCCAACCACCTTCGAAGGCCATGTGGATTCTGAAGTAGTCCATCAGGTTTAAAATAAGCTACTGAAAGGTTTATCACAAAAGTGGGAAAAGTTGAAGCTCCGTACCCCTTGAATACAAATGTTATAGAAATCTACCAGTGACTGTTCACATTAACACATACTTCTAATTGACAGAAGTTTGTAGCCAAATCTAGAAACATATTAAGCTATTTGTAAGCATTTGGAATTGTTACATAGGTTCATGGAAACCCACAAATTCCACACTGCGAAATTACTGTAAGTCAAACCAATGTTTGTAACTTGCAAGCAGGTTATCCATTCATTTGAAACCAAGATAAATGGTACGGAATTTAGCCTATCTGGAGCAGGTGAGTGACCTGTAGTTTAGCTATAAGGTTTTACGAAAAAACTAGACAAGTGATCACCTCACCTCCAAAACAGGATTCGGTGTAAAATCAGGCTGCAACATTTCCTTTCTATCAGAAGGTGTGAGATCCAGCATTTTCACAAAGTTATCTGCAGCCTCCTGTTGCTCTTCATCTGGCAGTAATGAGGCTGGAAGATTGCTGAAAGAGGGGAATTGAAATTCCCGAACATCCTCAGCAAAAGGAAGTATATTGAAATAAAATGAATCGGGCTGCGCATAAAAGAGCATGTGCACGTTAGATGAAGCCTCACACAAACCAAAAAGGGGGAGAAGATCAAAGAACTATAAATAAACAACTCTATATTGAAACATACCACGTGATCATTGTCAGAAACATTTGGTGTCAAAACCCCCACAACAACATTTCCTTGCCCTTGCCTCCACACACAGCGTAGAATGGCTACTTTATGCATTTCCTTCATTGCTCTAGCTAAAGCAGAAACTGCAACAATGGCATTCTGGTCACCAGGATCAGCGATGAAAATGTTTACATCCTTCATGTAATGGTGCCTAGTACATTTACAGAGCAATTGATCAAAAAGGAAAAATGTGAGACTTCTGACTCATCATAATTTAAAACCAAAATAAACATATAAGAGAGGCAGCTATATTGTACCTCATGATATTTGAAGAATCTGTAAATCCCAAAAGCTTCACGCTCTTTTCAGGCTTGAATTTCACAGCATCCCATTCATCAGCAGATATTGGAACTACTTGAGGTCCATATCGATAACCTTTAATCCTTTGTTCTGGGGGCACAACTTTATTAGCATCTTCAACACTTTTGTACTCATAATCTACCTTGACTTCATGAGAGGCAAATTTATCAGTTGAAGGTGCTTTATCTGAATATTTCTTCAAAGTTGGAAACTTCTCCTCCGATGTTTTCTTGTAAACCCATACCTGATTACATTTCAAGCTCATAATTCCGTCATAAATTATCTTATTTTCTAAGGAGTAGCGGAAATTGTAATAGCTTAACAGAAACAAGTGCAGACAATGAATCATTACACTAGTGGTGTCAACAAGCTGTGACACAAATTGCGCCTTCAAGAACAAAAAGTAGCAATTACATGGAAGCAATCAGAACATTAAATCTAAGTCGAATTGTCAAAGTTTAGCTGTCATCTTGGAAATAGGCCGAAGCAGGAACGTTGAGGAAAAATTATCCCCGTGGTGCCTTCTCAAATGTCATATAATTGTGATCTTACAACTGTATATAAGCAACCAGCAGTTGTGCAGCTTCCAAAAGTAGAAAACATACAAAAAATTTTACCTGTTATATAATAATACTTTTTCCATAAAGATCATAAAACTCACCTTTATCTTGAGTTTGGGGCTGATTTCAAGATCCCCTCTAAATATTGTAACAGGGGATATATTTCGAGTTTTAAGTGCACCTAGTAAAGAGGTCGAGCTCTCAACGAAGATGGTCTTTGCACGGGATTTCTGTGGAAACAGATTCAATATCCGATCATTTTCCTCCATCACAGATACATTTTCACCATGGACTACACTTTCCCTCACAACTACACATTCCAATTTCATGCCATGTGAAGTCATTTGCTCAGCAATGGCATTGACCTGGTCTTCTTTACCTCCCTCGTATGGATCCTTGATTGGAGATAAACCGTTAGTCATTAGACACAGTCGTTTCTTCCCCTTGTTTGTCGAACTATATTTCTTTATCAGCATATCCATCCCAACCACAATTGCATCAAGAACTAGAGAGCAGTCAAGGCAACAAGGATGCAGGGTAATCAACAACATCAAACACAGCAAATAAAGACATTATCCAAGTCCTAGTATATTTTGTCCTGCAAATGATACTAGGAGGTTCTTTCAATTGCTGTAAAAGACATATCACTGTTACAGGGTACATATACAGAGAAAAATAATGATCCATGCAGAGATAAGCTTCTTTTGATATTATAGCAAAATAGTCCAGCCATAATTTGTTTTGAAAACTGTGTCTTCTAGAAATGAAGAGAGGATGACTAAGAAAGCTGTGAGAGGTAATAATCCAAAATATTGAGAATAGTAGATTCTCAAAGTAAACAGCAAAACTAAAATAGCATTCTACAAGAACAAATACTCATAAAAGTTTGGATACAATCACCAGGTACAGTCCCTCGAGGAATTTGCCTCAAAGTTTCAACAAGATCTCCATCAACAACTTTAATATTTTGTAGAACGACGACATGTTCATAGCCACCCACTTCCATTGTCAACTCATTTTCAGTCTCTGAGCAAAATAGAGTTCAACGTCAGTAATTCTCAATCTTACAACTACAGAACCTACATTTTGAAAGTATTAAAAAATTCAGTTAATATATCTCTTCAAGCAAAATGATATGATTTTTTGCAGAGTGAAATATGCACTGAGCAGAAACCAAGGGTGGAGTTAGCCACTTCAAGAACCGCACAATAAATGATATGATTCGGAACTATGTCATCTCTTTCTGTCTACAAACTAAAGAATGAATCAGACAGCACAGAAACAGGTATAATACCTTCAGTTCCAAACAGGACAACCCCAACTTCATCATACTTGCTGTAAACTAACTGCACAGTTATTGGAAGGAATATTAGCTCCTTCAAAGTGAAAAACAAATCACTCTTTCTTTTATAATCCTAATATTGGAGAAAGTCAGGGACATACAGATTGACTGAACACAATACAGGAGGAGGGAGACCAGTTTAATAGTATTAGTAGTGAAAGAAGTCACAAAATTTCAGACTTTCTTTGGCTTCCATCCTCCTCTGCCGAGGTGCAAGAACATTCTCTGCCTTTACAGAAGGGATAGACAGACAAGCATACAGACAGAAGTTTACAAATTGATGTGCCTGTACCTTCTTCTGTACTATCATTGAGCAGATTTTTTCAACCTCAGGGAGAAGATGGTGCATTGATGGTCCTACATCAAGCAACAACACCAATGCTTCCTGACACCAAAGATTCAATATTATCATACGTTTGCAGGGACAACTAGAAATACCAAGGTAGAAGAAAACTGACTGAATGAACATTGATATGCATATTAACAAGGGGATGGCTTAGTGTATGATTGGCATAGCTGTAGCAGCGCTAAAGTTGCATCGTGTTATACCGTAGCTGTGCTGTAAAATCTTGTAACATATGTTTTTGGCAACATATTTTTTGAAGTTGAAGCTCCTCAAAGTTGGATGAGGCAGCGTAAAGAAAGATGCCACGAGCTATTACAACTGTGAGGGTGCTGTAGTTACTAGGAGTTCCTCAAACACCTTATGAAAGCTATAACACCCTTTTCATAGCTACAACTGCTGGGGGAAAGTTGAACCAAACAGGTTCGTAGTTGTGAGGCTAAATTTTGAGTTACCAAAGGATGACGTTACTTGAGATTACATAAATGGATCGCCGAGATAGTTTCCTTATGCGAAAAATAGACTTCTTTTTACACCATCAGAACTCTTATACACACCAAATATTCTGAAAACTACAACACAGAACATGATCATTATATTACTCAAGATGCAAATAAAAGTATTCGTTGTGACCACATATTAAGAGAAGAAAGATCATATAGAAAACAACCCATCCAACATTTGCCATTTCCTTTGGTAAAACCAAATTTCAACATAATGTAAGTTCAAGTAAAACTTGAATGATTAATAATGAACCTGGAAAAACTAAACAGGTTTCCCCCCTACGTACCATACAATTGATAAGAACTTTGACTTCCTGCCAAAATTTTAGTCTCCATTGAGTTCATGGACCATACCATCTAAGGTCAATCTCATTATAAACTTCATGTAGAACAAGTTAAGGTGATTCAACCAACTATGATTTCGCCCAAGTCAAACACTATTCATTGCATGTACTTTTGCTCGAAATGCCTACTTTACTCCTCTTGTTAGAATAAATTGCATAACCCAACTGTCCGAATATCAGGATTTAAGGAATTGCAGGATTCATTTTCTAGGGAGAGCTTTTTCACTTTAAGAAAAAGTATACCAGTGAGTCTAGAAATGGCTGACTGCAGGGTGCATGCCACTTGTACAGAATGCCCTTTCATAAGCAGAATGTGATAAAGGCAAGCGATTTATCGACAGATTGTACTCTATTAGATGAACAACCATTGAGTACCGAGCAAATTTAAGGTCCTTTCAGAAGAAGCAGCTTGTCCCATTAAACAGATTAAGAATGTCTCACAGCAGGATAATGATGTCAAGAAACAAGAGGAAGCATCTCAGCTCGCCACGAAAGTATATCGTGTGACACTCATGCCCTGGGCAATGAGAAACAGAGAAGCCGGCTAATAAGAAGGGAGAGTTTCGAAAACCCAAATGCAAAAGTTGGTTGGATAAGTAACTGAATATGACTGGGTAATTTTGGTAAGCAATTGGTGTGGCAAAAGTAAGTGCTTGGCGTCAACTCATGCACTGGAATATCGAAACCACATACTTATGCAACACCCAATTGCATGCCGATATACTTGGCGGGGCTGAATTATGTCCTCTTTGTCAACCACATTCCAATCAAATTGTATTAGTCTTTCATGATCCAATGACCAAAAGACTAGTACAGCGAAGCCCAGAAATGGGTAAATTCACCACTTGCAGATAGAACTCATTCGGAGGTTTCGTGCGAGGGCGATCATATAAAGAAGTACTATCCCCACCCAGCATCAAAGAAGCTGTTCTCGATTCAATCAACAGCAAGTTTATTCCTTTCGCCTTAAACACAACAGATATCTGAAAAGCGTAAAAAACCCAGAACACAAAACCTCGGAAACAGAACGATAGCGACAAAAAGCCGTCGCCTTTCGTCAGCAAACAATGTGGGCATCACCGAATTTGAACCTAAAACGTAAAGGAAGCGAAGCAACCGAAACGAAACGAAAACGGAAGCAACATTCGCACGGGAAGAGACAAAGGAAGCATGAACAAACACGGTCCAAGATTGATGGGAGTTGAGAAAGTACCTTGTTCCGAGCCATCGGAAGAGAGAGAGAGAGATGTAGCAGCTTGCGAGGGAAGCTCGAGTCTTTTGGGAGCAGAAGGGCCGGGAGACTTGTTCACTTTTTAGCGCTACTTTCTTTGTTCAAAATAAAAAATAATTAAGCGCAAAAATAATACACTTCAAGTCTCATTTTTAGTTTGATAAATCTTAGGGGTAAAGGGGTCTTTTGAAACTAATTGTATCGAATCGTGGATAGGCTAAGCGGATCAATTTGTGAAGCCATGAATTTCGTCCTGTCCTAACCAGCCTGTTTACGACACAAATTCATTTATATGATATTCAGATTTGTAAAATTTTCTTTATGCTTTGTGTCATGCAAACCGATCAATATTAGAATTATTGACCCTAACTAATGATCAAGAACAGATCTTCTCAAATCATGGAATTTAGGTTCTCTCGACTGTTCGATAGAGATGAGTGGATCGAGTTTCAAAACCGGCTGGTTTAGGGCTACTTGATTTCTTGCTACGCACCATTAAACGGAAGATGAATGTCTAGCTGTTTTGTCATTTTTTTTTCAGTCTCATATTATATGAGTTATATATATTACATTATATATAACGATAAGACAATTCTAGCTTAGATTTAACAAAGAAATGGAAAATAAACTATTCAAAGCAAATGGGTCTAAACGTGCTAAGATGACTGTCACGAATTCATTTTGTGAATTTGCCTTCCACATCAAAACCTCATCGAATTGATCTTGGTTGAGCAATCGCATGCTATGGTATTGATCAATTTTCCAAATTATAACTATCTAATTAACAGTGACGAAAATGTATTGTAAAAAAAACAATAGTACAATATGATTTTTTATTATTATAAATTAATCAATTCTTAAGAATATTAATCATCATGTATCAAGAATAACCACGTGAATATCATTCTCCGTAAGCATCATTGATCATCACGAATTCAATAGAGCTAAATCCATTATGACTTGGCAAACCATCAAATTTCAATCATTCCAATTTTTAGAAATCACATCAATCGAGTCAAGTTATGTTGTAGGATTGAGTTATGCCTAGAGAAGAAATCAAGTGGTTGCATAACTAAAGCTTAGATGAAGACGTCTCAAACTTAAACTCGATTCAACCCAACTCAACCCAATCCGATTGGACTAAATTTATAGTTGCTATTGGAAATGAGTATGGTTCATATGGATAGTTTCCATCCTAAAATCAAGAACCGCTCATTGAAGATGGATTCTGAAATATTGAATTGAGAATCGTCTATTAATTCCATAGAACTGGTCCCATGAAGATTTCCTCGACAAATCAGAAAATGATAAGAGAAAGAAGCTTGTTATATTGATCTCTTCTTGCCCTTTGCAACTTGTCAAGCTTCTGCACGAGTTGCCGCATTGAAGCTAACAAATTAAATTAGCCTAAGACCCTCACATGCAACGCAAGTAACTTCTCCCTGTTTTCTTTTCTTTCAAGACAGTCACCGAATGTCATAACTAGGCTAAAATCTGTTTTGTTTCTTCGACTTTCACTTTTCAATTTCTAAAATCAGGTATCGATTCCATTAAATTGGAACCAGAAATTTGATTGGTTTATAGGAAAACCGTCGGTTCGATTCGGTCCAATTCTGGACTGTCCGGGCAAATTTCCAGTTTTTTTACACACGCTTGGTTAATGGTTACTGCCGACGCAAGCGCACGTGCTGCATGCGGATGGTGCTTTCTACTTTTCTTCGTGTGTTTGGCAGGAGCTGGCGTGGCACGTTGACCCGCCAAGCGCCCTTTCCGGTCATCTTCTCCTGTGGCCCGATGGCGTGGACCGGTAGACCCCTCCCCCTCATCTGACTCCCCATTAAGAGAGCGAGAGAGAGAGAGACAAGCATTGGAGTTCATCAATGGCTTCAATGGCGGCGCCGCCGCCGACCACCATCACCTGCCGCCGCCGCCTCGCCGGAGCCAGCCGCCGCCGCAGCAGCAGCAGCAGCAGCAGCAGCAGCAGCAGAGCGTCTCTCCCCCGCATCGCTCTCTCCCTCGACCAGGACGAAGAACCGACGCCGCAACCCGTTCCTCGCAGGTTCCCCTCCCTCCCTCTCTCTCTCTTTCTCTCTCTGTCTGCGCTATTGCTCCGGATTGATTCGGATTTCGGAGTGCGTGAGGTGAAATTTTTGCCTTTTTTTGTTTTTTTTTTCCTTTTTTTTTTTTAGGGAAATCATACTGAGGAGCAGCGAATTGGCCGTGGTCGGAGCCATTTTCCAGTTCGGGTACCTTCCGCTCGTCCTTCTCATCGATCTGAATCGTTGGTCGAAACGAAAAAGACCAAAAAATGGAAAAAAAGAAAAAATTTAGTTGCGTGCTGGTTTTTGCCTTGCTAAAAATCGGTGCTTGTCGAGTTTTACTCGTCTGGAATCAACGCAATTTCGACCGATGAGCCGTCGAGCTCGCTAATCCTCCGTTTCCGATGGCTTGTCGAAGTTTCTGTTTGAATTCCCGTTGCATAGACATTATTCGCGGTGATTTTGGGGTGATCTAGTTGGTAGAATTGGCTTAGCATGTAGGTGCTGATGATGATGTTGGAGATTATTGTTGAGAATTTTGGAATGAATGTGCTTTTGCTTGCTGGATTCAATGTAGTGGGAAGAAGCCGGAGTATCTGGGAGTGCAGAAGAGCACGCCAGCTCTAGCTCTGTGTCCGGCCACCAAGAACTGTGTTTCCACTTCCGAGAACATCGCTGATCCAAACCACTACGCCCCGCCTTGGTAAGCTTCCGATATCTTCTTGTTTTCCTTTTATGATTACTTGGTCGAGAGCGAGATACGAGACTGGTGTGTGCATAATGGTGTAGCTTCGTGATAACTAGCAAGGATATCTAGAGATGCGGTTGAGTAGCTTGCGATCATTTAGTTTGAAAGGGCACTTCCTTCTTCGGATGTTGAAACTTAAAAACAGAGGAGAAGGAAATGGGGAAAGCAAGCGATCTTCTTCGGGTTCCTCTGCTTTCTGCAGAAAAATTCTGGGTATATGAATTAGGAATTGGAAAACTTGAGCTGCATACCACGAATCCAATATCACCATTGAAGTTATGGAAAGGTTAAATTAGATTCTTATTTTCCTCCATGGCGAATGTGCAAGAAAGGGTAGAGTGTCTCAGCCTAATGGGTCATACTTTCGACAGCAAAACCGACTTCACGACAAGCAATTCGCAGGCAAAACACTCGATCAGTCAGAAACACGTGATTGTTGTTGTTGTGCAGTCATGTTCTGTGGCTCCTATTCAAAACAAGGAAAGGGACCTAACATTCAAGTCCCATTATGATATCCACTCTTGTGAACAGTCATCACATTCCTTGACCTTGACATATCAGAAGAAAAAGATGGGGCCTTTGTGGTTTTGAATGGTTGACACTGTAACATCAGTCTGGTCCCTGGCATATCAGACTCTATGGCAGACAAGACATGCAAAACGTGCATTTCGTTTTGAGGTGCACACACTAGCTGGTCCACTAATCTCTGCGCGTTTTCCCCGCTTTTGATGGCAGGAACTACAACCCCGAAGGAGGTCGCGGCAGGAAAAACCCGGTGAGCCGAGAAGTGGCCAAAGAGGAGCTGATAGAAGTGGTAAAAACTTGGACAGACTCGAATTATACAGCGCCTCAAACACTGTTAGCGTAAACCCTTTGCGTGCAGTATCTGCATGGTTTTCTCACTCATTTTTCTGATTCCTGAATTCATTGCGTGCCACACAGATAAAATCACTGAAGCCGGATAAGTTTACACCTCGGATAGTTGAAAACAAGGACGACTACCTTCGAGTGGAATACGAGAGCCCGATATTGGGGGTACATCTTTTAAACTCGAAGCATTCTGGAGAACAAGTTCTCTATATTTGGTCGTTTGAAAAGAACTGACATTGCGTTTCCTACAGTTTGTAGATGATGTCGAGTTTTGGTTCCCACCCGGAAAGGACTCGATTGTAGAATACCGATCGGCATCAAGAATGGGAAACTTTGACTTCGATATCAATAGAAAGAGAATTAAGGTGAGTGCCTTCTATCCATCGCTAACTCAGCTGATTATTCTTTTAACTGGCGCGAAAACACCTGTTTGACGGTCGGGTCGCTTGTGTCTCAGGCTCTACGTTTAGAGCTAGAGAAGAAGGGATGGGCATCTCAAGACAGCTTCTGAAAAGGACATTCGTTCGTTTCTTGCATTGGCTTTCAACTAACATACCCAATATCAGCCGGCCGCCATTCTCGGTCACAACTTCCGGTGAGAATCGGAGGCTAAATTCGAATAACTATCTCCGATTCTTCGAGGGGTTTTACCAATCGTGGAGCCTAATCATTTGCTTCGGCTTCAAAAATCACATTGTATCAGCGAATCCTTTTGGCTTTGGAGTCGCCTGTATAAGTAATTAATGATATATTTCCTTGTAATTCTGGTCTCTAGTCTCTCTGCCATCTGCTAATGAACTTCACTTGCAGAACAAGTTCCTGATCCTTGAGACATCAAAATTTGCTTCGGACAAACAAGGAAAACCGCCATAGGAAGTTCCAACACAGAATGGAACTTGAATCGTTTCCATAACACTACCCTGAAGTTTGGTTACTGCAAATAAAGCACCATCTAACAATGATATTCATCTCTCGCGCAAGCATCATAATCGCAATAATTTCCATAAACACGGCCAAAAACATGAGTTACAGCCACCGGAAGGCCAGATTTACTCCCTGAGAGTGCCATAAGGAGCCTAAGACAGCCGTGAAGGAAGGTAATGACCATTGGAAGCCTTCTTTCTTGGATTCTTTCGGTTCGTTTTTCGACCTGCGTCGCAGACCAAAAGCCCAAGGCCCAATAAGACTCAGTGTAGACCCTTTCTTGCCAGCATCGCTGAATAAGGCGGGGCAGCTAAGGATTTCTCCCTTTGTTTGTACATGCAAGAGAGAGAAATTGAATTATATATGGTTTTAAGAAAAGATGAGCGGTCAAAGATTTGGTCAATGATTCTAACTTGGAATTGTATAATTTCTTCTTCTCGTGTTAAATAAGACTGCCGGAATCCACGTTATATCACAACAGATTAAATTGAAAGGAACTTGATCGGTATGATACCAGAGAGACAATTCCCATGATCTCTCCCATGGAGGCCGACAAGGTTGACTGCTGAATTCGTCACTCCTTACCTCCCATCATGAACAATCTCTATTTCCACTGGTTACAGCTATGATTCAAGCTTCACATAAACACGATAAGAGTCCGCTTGGTAGATTCTGAGACTCCTCTTGAGCCGTGTCGAGGCCCAGCTCTTGTCAACATGACACATTGGATTATCAAAGCATGTTTTTACACCTAAAGTTAACTGACCTTCATTATGGACAAGTGACAAGCTTGGTCGAGTATTCAAGAGGTCACTTGTGAAGGAGGGGATTGATTTAAGGGTACTAATCGACAGCTCCTTAGTAAGAATGTCAACAACAAACGAGAGAAATCGACAGGCCTCGCTGCCAAAGGAAAGAAAACCACCATAGGATGTTCGAACACAGAATGAAACTCGTATCCTTTCCATAGAACTACCATGAAGTTGGTTTAATGCAAATAAAGCACCGTCTAACAATGATATTCATCTCTCGCACAGGCATCATGATCGCAATAATTTCCATAAACAAGGCTAAAACATCAATTACAGCAACTGGAAGGCCGGATTTACTCCGGAGTGTGCTAAAAGAAACCTAGGACAACCACCAAGGACAGTAATTGACCAACGCTTGCATTGGAAGCCTTCTTTCTTCAGCAAAACAGTTACAAGGACCAAAGTTTCAATCCTTCCTCAGATCCATAAATTCCCGACGGAGACCCTCGGCGTTCAAGATGACAATTTCCACCTTGTCTCCCTGCGGGATATCAACAACGTAAGCGAAGATTTACAAACCAGCTACTGCTACACACCTGCAAACTTCTGTTCGAACAATATCTTAATATATCTTTTAACCGTCTATACTTTTCCACTTCCCCCACTGGCTAGCCAAACTCCAAGAAAACCAACTAAACTACACTGTGAGTGGTCTACAAGTAATTCTATAGCGGTATCTCAGAAGATTCAACAATCTGACAAATGCTTTTTCATGTGTCTCAGGCCCAAAAGTATTTTTCATTTTCTTTTGGCTTTCCCTAAGGTCTGACCCAGGCAAAAAGAAGGGAGCATCAAAGTAATTAAAAGTCCACCAATAAGTACACATCTCTCTCTGTCTCTCAAGATTAGTGGTGAGTATAAGATTAAGCACCAATGTCAACTCACTTGTTGTGCCAACAAATTTCATACTCTCCATAGAAGAACAATCTTCACATTCCACAGTTAATCAAACCTAAGGAGTTTAAAGATAGATATGAAGAAAACAGTAGAACTTACAGTATATATATCCCTTTCAGTTGCAGATACAAAAACAGTCTTGACCAAATCAATAGCTTCTAATTCTGAAAGTGGAGTAACAGCATCCTGCAAGAGTAAGAAAATAAATAAGATAAAAATGCAGAGAAAAGCCAAACTCCAGTAAATATATGTAAATAGTTCTTGCCTGCGCAGGCAATAAGAGCGGGCTAGGAGACTTCAGTTGGTTATCTAGAAAAGGCATTATTAGAGTTGAACCAGATCCCTGTGCACTGTAGCCAACCCTCTCATAGGAACCCACGGCATCATATGTAAAGACGCAACCCTTTCCTGAGATTTCCAGTAAAAGTTGAGATTGTTCAGAAAGTCATATCGTAACTCAACTCACAACTGGAAGGTCGTATTTGCATACCTTCACTATCAAGGCCACCTAGAACATTAAAAGCATAATAGGGGAAGAAGCGCTTGTAGTAGAGGGTATTAGAAAGCAGTTGAGCCATAGCAGGACAGCTCATTTGCTTGTTGTGCTGATGCTGATAGCTCTGTTTTAAATACACGGAAAGACATTTCAATGAATAATAGAGCATCTTTATAGCATGTCTCTTAGAACTTTCAAGGACACAATAGCATTGATCCTTCAAATCCAATGGAAAAGGATTATCCACTAAAAACAATTAAATTGGTATCCGCTGAGAAATTCATGCTTTCAATTGATAAGTAAATATCTATCCAGAAAGAAACGAAAAAATCGACAGATGCACAGAACATCAACCAAACCACCCAGGAACACTTAATAATCCATCATCACAAATTGCAAAATCCTAACATCCAAGTTGCAGAACAGAACATATACCTGTAAAGAAGGCATAAATCAACAATTTGAAAAACACCGAAAGATAGTTAATGAGAAAACTGGAGCCTAATGAAAAACATGATGATAGACTAATTAGAGGTTCACTAACAAATGACATGCATCCTAATCTCTCATTTCCAATAGTAATAATTTCACTAAATTTCCAGTATCATCTCATAGGAAATGGCTGGGAAAAAAAATCAACGTTTTTATATCTCCCACAATGGGAATTAGATTCATACTCAACCTATATCCAGACTATATCTGGACTGCTTATTTTATCCAAGATGAATAATGTCAAAGTTATGGAACCAGATATCATAATGTACATTCCAATTGTCTCAAATAGTAATGACGAAGTGAAACTGACTGAAACTTCATTCTAGACCACCTTTTGTAGAATACGCGTTAGTTATACCAATTGTAAAAAGTCGAGAGGTTGTTGTCTTAGCAACACCTCCCATCTGTGAACAGGAGGCCAAGGGTTCAAACTTTAGACCTTTGGGTGGCGTGAGAAAATGGTGTAGCTTACAGGAGTCGATGAATCTTTCTCTTATATAACCAAAAAAATTCAGTCTTAACCCAAAAAAATAAGTAACCTGTACAGATACTAGCATACTTGGCCCATTGTCCAATGAATATTTCCAAATTTTGCTTCAGCTATAAGAACCTAATGTTTAAGACCTCCTTTGGAAGAAAACAAATACACCAGTGTGAATATTTCCCTCATTTATTTTCAACCCACGCAAGTTCCTTGACCAAAGCACATCAAAACAAATCTCAAACAAAACATCAAAACCAAAATACATTAGAACCTTTTGAACATGGATAAACCCTTAACAACTGACCAAAAGTACTGCCATGACCACCAGAAATAAAAGGATGTAGCTCCCATATCCACCAGAAGACCCGACTGTCTAAGAAAAATGACACAATAGGTGCCCCTTCCCACTGAAAGGAAAAAAAGCACGATACTGACTCTTCAAGCCAGACCCAAACAAGGAGAGATTTTTCTGGATAGGTAGAGATAGTTATCATTTAACTGAACAACTTCCAAGGCCAATTTCAATTTATGTAAGCTAACTAGCTTATAGCATCGACATAACCATCCATTCATAGAAACTGAACCATAGATCAGTCTCAGCAACTCATACCACCGCACAACTGTAATGTGCTGATAACACACCACAATCATTGAAATGAAACATGCAGCAGAAGTAGACTACTTGCACCAAGGAGATATCAAACTTGGAACGCCACATTAATGGCCAAGCAAGTTGTAGACAAGATACAGTAAAATAAAATATCTATGCAAGTCCAGATACGTTTTCTTCTTTATCAAGGAGTCAGAGATGTATATGAAGTCCAATTGAAAGTCTGCAAATAACTCACCAAATGCCTAGCAGCTAAATGCTTTTGTAAGGCTTTGATATCAGCTTGAAATCCAGAAGAGGCCAATACAGCTTTGTCAGCCCTGGAACATTAAAAAAAATAATGAAAAAGGATTATCAAGAATTTAAGCCCTCAAAGAACCATATGTCCAGTGAAATATACACACAAAAACCAGAAATAACAGAAGTATTGTAAGGCGACGCAGACTCCAATTCATTCTGCCACAGAGAATGAAATTGTCTTTAACTATTCAATGAAGCTTTTCAAGTTCTGGAATGACTCACATGGCCATACGCTCAACTTATTTCCAATTTCTGATGAGAAAGAAATCAGTTTCAAGAACCTTTTGAACAGGACAACCTAATCTATTATCCCCCTTTCCAGGTATACCCAATGCCCTATTCAACTTATTTAGCAAACCTGACGAGATATGCAGAATCAATCCACTAACATAAAAGTTTCAACCTTGAAAGGCAACAGAGAAAGAGACAACAAGATAACGAAAGCAGCAGCAGCAGCTCGTCCAGTGCGTATCAAGCTATAGGCATATAATTCCCCTCCCAAGAATCATAGGCAACATCCAGCAGTTCAAAAAGAAAGCATTTTGACACCCGGCTATGCAAAATAGCGGATTCGCCGAAATCCCAAAGCCCATCGCGTCACAAGAAAGAGCATCGAACGCCGACATTCAGCTCAAAAAGCATCAGAAAAACACTCGATGGAAAAAGGGGTGGGCGGCGCGCTTACAGTTTGGAGATTTTGGAGTAATCGCGGGTGAGGATGCTGTAGCCGGTCGACATCCGGGTGTCCGCCGCGATCACGCAGTAGTCCCTGCCGGCAATCGCCACGCAAGATCTGCGCAGAAAACAGTCGCGGAAGATTTCAACGGCCGAAGAACATCGAATCCCACCGCCATCAGACACGAGCGCACAGAGAGAGAGAGAGAGAGAGTATACCCTCCATTGTTGTCGTAGGGGGACCAGTTGGCCTGCTGCTTCGTCATCGTCGGAGGTGGGGAGGAGGCCGGAATCTGCCGGACGGAGGAGAGTTCGCGCTCGATTTCGTCGTCGTCGTCTGGTTTCTCAGGGCTCGAATGGAATCCGATCGCGCGACGAGCTGCGAAGTAATGAAGGAGAACCCTTTTCTTGGGCGAGCGGCCAGTTAGCTGCGGTCCGAGTGACCAATTTGCCCCTCCCTTGACTCCGTTTCTTACGCATTTGCCACCAGGCCCACCACCCGTGTCTGAGATTTGTTATTTTTAAATTTTTCGCCAGAATTTGGAGATTAACCTTTTGCTTCTAGAATTTTTACCAAAAAAAACCTTTTGCTTTTAGAACTAACCGTAGGTGGCCCGTGATGATTGGAGCATTACTACCTCATGGCTGAGAAAACATGTTCGAATCTCCAGACACTAACATGACTCAAGTGGAGTCCCAAGGGTGGATTAGGGTGCGTTTGTTTGCACCGTGTTTCTGTTCCCAGGAACAAAAATTTCTGTATTTTTGTTCCTGGAACAAAAAAGGAACAAACGCGTTTGGGTACGTTTCTGTTCCTTTTTTGTTTTTTTGTTCCCAGAAACAAAAAAGAAACAAAATCGTGTTCTCCTGCGAGCCTCTCCTCCTGCAAGCGTCTCCACCGTCGTCTTCTCCGGCGCCTCCCACTCTCCGGCGCCGACAGCCGCCTCTGTCTCGAGACCATCCGGCTTCTCCACCGTCGTCCTCTCCGGCGCCGACAGCCGCTGCGAGCATCTCCACCTGCGAGCGGGTGACGGAGCTGGGTCGCGGGTCGCTGGGCGGCGGCAGCGGCTGCGATGCGGGGCTCGGCCGTGGGGTCTCGAGCGGCGGATGTCTAGGAGCGGAGCGGCGAGGACTGCCGGTCAAGTCGTGGGCCGGCGCGGGGTCGACAATCGAGCGGATCTCAAAGTCGTGGGTCACGGCGCGGTGAGATCTGATGCGGCGGTGGCGAACGGAGGCTCGAGACTTGCAGATGCGTCGATCGGGCGTGAGGCGGAGGGGCGGTCGCCGATGCGGTGGCGGCGAGGAGGCGTCGAGCACGGTCACCGATGCGGTGGAGGGAGACGACGGTGTGGCTCGGTCACCGTCGGCCGGCGCGGCGAGGCCGACCTCGCGCTGGGCCGGGCGAGCTCGATCTCGCCCGGATCCGGCGAGGCCGAGCTCGCCCGGCGGCCGGCGACGAGCCTCGCCGGGGGCCGGTGAGCCTCGCCGTGGTGGGCCACAGGCGAGGCCGCCGGCCAAAAGAAGAAAAAAAGGAAAAAGGAAAAATAAAAAGAAAAAAAGAAAAATAAGAAAGAAAATAGAAAATAAAAATAAAAATATTAAAAAATTAAAAGAAATAAAAATTATACAAACTTACCAAACGCGTTTCTATTCTTTTTATATTTCGAAATGTTTACTAAACGCGTTTTTTGTTCAAAAATTGTTCCCCGGGCAAAACACTTTTTTTTATTTCGTTCCCATAAAACAATTTTTAAACGAAACGTTACCAAACGCACCCTTACTGAGCTAGCTCCTTCGAAGTATTAACGCTTGGTCTAGGGTGCATCGCGTAGTCTACAGGTTGTGGGCTGCCTGGCGTAAGCCCAACGGGCATGGCGGATCCTCGGTTACCAAAAGAAAAAAATTGCTTTTAGTATTTTTTATCATAATTTGTAGCATATCCACTTTTGATATTTTTTTCCCTAATCCAAAAGATTTGAGAATTCCATAACCAAGATGTACATGAACATATAATTTCATAATGATATGTTGATATTCACAAAATACTTTTTAAGTTTAATGCAATGATCATTTTTTCAACATATAGTTAAGCCTAAATAATCAAGCCATAGCACAATTTTATTTTCGATCTCTCTTTTCTTAAAGTTCACATTGAACATCCAATATTTAAAAAAATTGCGTGCACTACATATTCCAACCATATTGTTCCCAACAAATTGCACCTGATAACCCAATACAAGATCATAACTTTATACACGAATCGATATATTTAAATTTTTTGAACCATTGATTATGGAAATCTTGGCATATTTTGAGGGGGAATGATTGCGAGGAAAGATTTGATTTTCGATTGCATTATAAGAAGAAAAGATATACCAGAATGAATGATGTGAAGTATCTACTTGGAGACGTGTACTTGTTTATGATATACCGGGGGATGAAATTTAAAGTAGATGTTGTAAAATATCGCGTTGCGAATATATAATAGAGAAGAGATTAAAGAAGAGAAAGCAAGTGAACACTAGAGATAGTAGCAAGATGAGAGAGCTTTATTTCTAGTATCTCACTGTCGTGTTTCTGTGTGATTGTATATTGTATATCAAAACTAAACTCCTATTTATAGGAGAACAAGAATGTACTTATCATTAATATCAATGTATCGAATGGTACATGTACAGGATAAGGGAGACAAACGTTCATTGTATAGGGAGATGTACTTAGAACATTTGATACAAATGTACCATAATAAGTACATTGGATAAGATGAATATAATGAATATTCATTCATGTATTCTATCCATTCATGTATTTCATAACACTCCCCTTGAATATTCATCATATTCATTACAAATGTGCATCGAATGAAACTGCCTCATTAAAAACCTTAAGCCGGAAAAACCCAAAGTGGGATAAAAACCGGACAAAAGGGAAAAAGAGTGCAGAGCACAAATGTTATGATCTCTCCCTTTTATGGATGCATTAATTGCCTCGTTAAAAACTTTAAGCTGGAAAAACCCTATGGGAAAAAACCAGACATAAAGAAAAAAAGAGTGCAATGTATATATAGCCACTCACAGGACTAATCATTATTGCATCTTGTGAACTAGCCGCATATCAATGCTTTGCAATGCATATTTCATAATATCTCCCCCTCAATAGAGCCATATAGCCACTTCGGGCTAATTAATCTTACATCTTATGAACTCGCCTCATACCAATGCCATATACTAATTTCTCAAAACTTGATGTTGGCAATGATTTGGTAAAAAGATCTGCAAGATTATTTATGAATCGAATCTGTTTAACATCAATTTGTCGACTTTCTTGGAGTTCATGAGTATAGAAAAATTTCGGCGAGATATGCTTGGTCCTATCACCTTTAATATATCCTCCCCTGACTTGTGCAACACAAGCAGCATTATCTTCATAAATTATAGTGGGAGAATTTGTAACCGGTATTAAGCAACAAGAATTATGAATATGTGTTATAACGGATCTTAACCAAACACACTCTCTTCCAGCTTCATATAAAGCAATAATCTCGAGTGGTTAGAAGATGTAGCTACTAGCGATTGCTTCGTAGAACGCCAAGAAATAGCGGTGCCGTTATAACAAAATAAATACCCGGTTTGAGAGCGAGCCTTATGTGGATCGGATCTATATCCAAAGATCGGCATATCCAACTAAACCAAAGTTAGTGGAATCCTTGGAATAATATAATTCTAAATCTATGGTTCCTCGGAGATAACGAAAAATATGTTTAACTCCATACTAGTGTCTCCGAGTTGGCTTAGAATTAAAACGTGCCGATAAATTTACTGCAAAAGCAATATCTGATCTTATACATTGTGCCAAGTACATCAAAGTCCCAATTGCATTGAGATATGATACTTCAGGACCAAGTATCTCTTCATTTGATTCTCTAGGACGAAATGGGTTCTTTTGGGGATCTAGAGACCTCACAACCATAGGAGTGCTCAATGGGTGAGTTTTGTCCATGTTGAAGCGTTTAAACAATATTTCAACGTACGCTGATTGATGGACGATTATTCCATTTGCTTTATGCTCAAGCTCTAGACCAAGACAAAGTTTGGTTTTACCCAAATCTTTAACTTCAAACTCCCTTTTCAAATATTCAGCGGTTTCAGCTAACTCTTCCGGAGTTCCAATTAAATTTATATCGTCGACATAAACTGCTATAATAGCAAATCCGGTTTCGATTTCTTAATAAACACGCATGGGCGATAGGATCATTTTTGTACCTTTCCTTAATTAGGTACTCACTTAGGCGTTGATACCACATGCGACCGGATTGCTTTAACCCGTACAAGGATCTTTGAAATTTTATTGAGAATAAATTGCGGGAGTGCATGCTTCAGGCATTTTGAATCCCTCGGGAATTTTCATATAAATATCAGAGTCTAATGAGCCATATAGATATGCCGTCACAACGTCCATAAGACGCATTTCCAATCTTTCAAAGATTGCTAGGCTAAATGTAATCATATCCATCACAGGTGAATATGTCTCATTATAATCAATCCCAAGTCTCTGGGAGAATCCTTGGGCAACGAGTCGGGCTTTATACCTGACAACCTCGTTTTTCTCATTTCGTTTTCGGATAAATATCCATTTATATCCAACGGGCTTTACATTATCGGGGATACGAGTTACAGGTCCAAAAACCTCTCATTTAGTTAGGGAAGCTAATTCAGCTTTAATTGCTTCCTCCCACTTAGGCCAATCTTGCCTTTGACGACATTCAATAATAGATTGTGGTTCACAATCATCATCCATAATTTGATGAGCAACTGAGAATGCAAAAGCATCATCAATGATGATTTCATTTCGATCCCAAATTTCATTACAATATGTAATGGAATTTTCGGTATTCCGGGGCTAGTGCTCCTTTCATGGGTTTGCGCCTCTTCGGGGCAATAAGCTCTTTGGGAGCAAGCACAACGCCAGGCTCTTCTGGAGCGGATTCCTGATTCTTTCCCCTTCGTTTTCGAGGAGCAGTATCTTTTGATCCTATCGGTCTACCACGCTTCAAGTGCGGGGGATTTTGATCCATTTTAGCCTGTTTTTCGGGAACAGCTATCCTAGCTGGAGCATTTCCAGCTGGAATATGAGACTTCGTTACCTTAGTAGCATCATTAAATGCGTCAGGAAGTCTATTGGCCATAGCCTATAAATGGATTATGCGTTGCACCTCGTTTTCACATTCAAGAGTCCTTGGGTCTAATTGAGATAAATTTTTCTCATTCCAGGAGAAAACCTTAACTGGTTTTTGTTTTGCAGTCATGGAAGTTGTAGGTATCCCAATTGATGGAAACCTAGTCTCATCGAAATGACAATCCGCAAACCTGGCAAGTAAAAAAGATCACCGTAGTTGGTTCCAAAAACCTAATGATAGATGGTGAATTAAACCCAACATAAATGCCCAAACGGCGTTGGGGACCCATTTTCGTCCTTTTTGGCGGTGCTACGGGCACTGTCATCTGCACAACCAAAGGTGCGTAGATGTGAAATATCTGGTTCATAACCAAAAACCATTTGAAGGGGAGATTGTAAAATACTAGCAAAGGGGGGCGTAATCTTATTAGAGCTGCCGCATGCAAACCGCATGACCCCATGCTGTATCGTTGAGATTCGTTCTCAATAATAGAGTGCGGGCAATGATTTGGATACGTTTAATCAAGGATTCTGCCAATCCATTTTGAGTATGAACATATGCAACCGGGTGCTCAACCTCGATTCCGAGTGAAGCACAATATGTATCAAAACTCTTTGATGTAAATTCACCAGCATTATCCATCCTTATGTTCTTAATTGGATAATCAGGGAATTGTGTCCGAAGCTTTATAATCTGCGCAAGTAAACGTGCAAATGCGACATTGCGCGTAGATAATAGGCAAACATGGGACCATCTACAGGATGCGTCCACTAATACCATAAAATATCTAAATGGTCCACTTGGTGGTTGTATTGGTCCACAAATATCACCCTGAATTCTTTGTAAGAATAAAGGAGATTCAAAATTAACCTTTGTTATAGAAGGTTTGATAATGAGCTTTCCTTGTGAGCAAGCCTCACAATTATAATCTTTGGACAACAATACATTTATATCCTTTAAAGGGTGTCCTTTTGTATTTTGAATTATTCTACGCATCATTGAAGCGCCCCGGGATGACCAAGGCGATCATGCCACAGTCAAACCGATCGGGGCTTACCAATCTCCCGGGATGTGGTAGCGTAGATTTCAACGGCTTTAATCATGACACAATACAAACCCATAGAAGAAGCTTCTAGCTTCTCATGGATGGTCTTCAGGCCCATCTTATAAGAGGAAATGCCAATATATTCCTTATCTTGCTCATAAATAGTCTCAATATGGTACCCATTACGGCGTACATCTTTGAAACTGAGCAGATTCCTTTTTGATCGAATGCTTAGAAACGCATTCTCAATATGCGGATTGTGCCATTTGGCAAAATAATTGTAGCATTCCCAAAACCATCAATAATCGGAACAGGACCTGATATTGTATGGATTTGTGCCTTACGCAATGTCATACTTGAGAAAAAGTGTCTACTACAAAATATAGTTTGTGTTGTTGCACTATCAAGCAAACAAACATCTTCCTTTTTCTCGGTATTTTCCATTTGCATTTATATTGACAACTTCAGGTGTCAAGTATCATAAAAGTTGCATATTAGTTATATAGTCGAATAAAATTTCAAAGATAAATATTATATAAGGTTCATAAGTATTTCATAAAGAACAATAAAAAAGTAATACATTTAAAGCGAAACAACATAAATTTCAAAGTTCAAATTATTATCCACCAATCTTATTCATCAAAGTAATCAAAGGTCCTCAAAGAAATCAGAGACATCCAATGATGCATTTGCTACTTCAGAGCAAGAGGAGTCCCACCAACGGAGATATTGTTGGCCTCAACAAAGGTTATGGCAGTAGGATTGATTTCAATGGCATGAGATTCACCACGCTTGCCCGTATTCTTTAAAGATGCCTAGTATAGGTCAACAAAATGTTTTGGCGTACGACAGGTACGTGACCAGTGCCCAGTCATGCCACATCGATGACAAATACTTTCATTAATCACCTTCTTTTGCTTCTTTTCTTTGCCATGATTCAGGCCAAAGTTTGATTTCCTAGGGCGGTTAAATTTCTTGCCATCCCTTCTAGGATTATGTTCTTGCTCGCGCTTATAGCCCTTAAAATGGCCAGTATTTTTCTCAAAGTTAGCATGTGCTTCGTGCAATGCTTTTGAGCCAGCAGCAGTCTAAGATCATGATTTTTGAGCAGCAATTCATTAGTTTGCTCGGCAAAGTAAGAAGCACAGAAATTAATTCAGAATATGTGACAAATTGACGTTGCCGGTATTGCTTTGTTGCAATACAATATTCGAAGCATGAAAGGTGGAAAAAGTTTTCTCAAGCAATTCTGCATCGGTGAGTTTGATACCGCATAACTCTAGCCGAGAAACGATATCAAATAAAGCAGAATTATAGTCGACACCGATTTAAAATCTTGCGATGAGATTTTGCCAATCATATTGTGCTTGAGGGAGGATAACAGTTTTGGTATGATCATACCTATCCTTCAACCTCCTCCACAAGATATGCGGGTCTCGAACGGATAAATATTGAGTCTCGCAGGCTCTCATGCAAATGACGGCGAATAAAAATCAGCGCATTTGCTTTATCCTTTTCATTTGAGGTTCCATCCTCTGTAATTGTATTAGCGAGACCTTGCCCTTGGAGGTGCATTTCCATGTCAAGGCACCAGGATAGATAATTCTTTCCACTCACTTCGAGGATGTGGAATTTGGGCTTTTCAATATTTGCCATAATCCTTGCAAAATTAAATCCTTAAATTAATTAAAAGGATTTCCAAATATCCACCGCTACTTCAGGAGCAGAAGGATACTTTTAGATTTAAAATTTGGCTTCAGGCCAAGAAAAATAAAAATGAAGAATTGATAGAAGAAGATGAAGTATAAGTTGATCAATAAAAAGAATACCCACCTTGCAAAAATTACTTACTCAATCGGTAGATCTTCGTGCTTGCAAAAGTAACTTACTCAATCGGTAGATCTTCGTGCTGATAACGTGTTGTAAAATATCGCGTTGCGAATATATAATAGAGAAGAGATTAAAGAAGAGAAAGCAAGTGAACACTAGAGATAGTAGCAAGATGAGAGAGCTTTATTCCTAGTATCTCACTGTCGTGTTTTTGTGTGATTGTATATTGTACATCAAAACTAAACTCCTATTTATAGGAGAACAAGAATGTACTTATCATTAATATCAATGTATCGAATGATACATGTATGGGATGGATAAGGGAGACGAACGTTCATTGTATAGGGAGATGTACTTAGAACATTTGATACAAATGTACCATAATAAGTACATTGGATAAGATGAATATAATGAATATTCATTCATGTATTCTATCCATTCATGTATTTCATAACAGTAGATGAATTTTTTAATTTTTGTAATATATTTAGTTCCATTTACCTTTAAATCATCTTGGGCTTTTAAGAAGAACATGGGCCGAAGCCCAACAGCTACTTATAATGAACAAGAACATTTTGATGCAAGCGTGACAAAGCCCAAACAATCCTAGCCTAATCCAACTAATCCAGATTTAAAATATAGAAAAACAAATTGCAGAGACTTCTAAAATGACAAAAATATTTATAAATTTTTTTGGTCTAAGACAAAAGTATTTATATTTTTCTTGGTTAGAAAAGCAAATTTTATTGAATTAAGGAGTACTTAAAACAGAAGAGCCCATCAAAGGGGCATCAAAACAAAGTAAATTCCAAAATTCTTGAAAGGGATCGACAAACCAATTTGAGGGAAGGACATTTTGTCTTTGGGCTATAGCCAATAAGTTGCGGGCCTCTAAGATAAGTCCAATGGCTTCCCATAAAGGCTGATTTGAATACTTGATGCCGTTGACTATTTTCAAACAATCTAACTCAAATTCAAAGACTTCACTTTTTCTCTTTTGCACGAACTTTAATCCTTCAAGAAGAGCTAGGGCCTCTAGTTAAGCAAGGGATGAAGCTGGAACAAATCTGGCAAAGCCGTCGCGAATAACCCCCAAATTGTCTCGGATCAAGCACGAAATTGTTCCCATTGAGACCCCCATCATGTAAGAAGCATCGGTGTTCATATTTAGGGTATTACGCCTCAATGGGAGCCAAGCATGAGGTAAGTCCCTGTTCATCGAGTTAAAAATCGTTTTTTGGGGTTCCATTTTCTGAAGTTTTTGATTATATTGAGGGCCGAGTCGACCATGGCTTCTAGATTTGGAGTTTGACGCTGAAATACGAAGTTGTTTCTTGCCTTCTAGATGCACTAGAGAGTAGCGGCGATTGTGTAAAAGGGTGGTGAGCGGTTTTGTTATTCAAGAAAATTACTCAATTCATGAAACACTTTAACTCGAAATCTGGAATTGGATGGTAGGGTTTGTCCGAACGGAACTTGTCCAGGGGCCGAGCAAAAAGAAGTGCTCGATCATCTTGACTTCGTGATGATAGAATGGGCACCTGGGCCAAGTAATATTCTTTGCCTAAATAAGTTGTCTTTAGTCGGCAGGACATTTTGGCAAACGCTCCACAAGAAGTTTTTGACTTGGGAGGAGGGTTCTTAATTACCAAATTTTGTTCCATATCTTGTGGGTGACTGGAGTGATGATGACGTTTGTGATGTTGATTGATTTCTCCGTTGTGCTCGCATCCAGTCATATGCACTCTTCATTGTAGAAATCCCTAATTTTGTAACAGTCTACACCAAATTGTCTTGTAGAGTTTGAATTTTTAAGGACACTGATAGGATGTCATTCACAATCTGCTCACATCCCATCTGTTTTCCTCATGTAAAATCAATTCAGCAACTTTAGTTGGTTCTCTAAAGTTTGCTGGTCCGCCAATAAGTCCTCTCTTCATCCATCTATGCTCGCCAATGTTGATGTTTTTCCCCCATTCCAATAGATCATTGAACATAATTAACTATTATTTCTCTTCCCATCAACATACTTTGCCAACCCAAGAAGGGTGGGACTTTTTCTCAACTTGCCAAAAATTTCTTGTAGGAAAATACAGTCCTTTAAAGACTTAGCACCACAATGATGTTGGATTGTGAGATAGCCTATAAGCTTGCTTCCCAAGCATGGTTCTATTGAGGGATATCAAATCTCTGAACCCATTCCACCCTCATCTTCTCAAGCCTTTAAAACCTTGTAGCTCCTCCAATAAAGTCTAGCTCCTATTTCATTGTTTTTCCACCAAAATTTTGCCACTTTCATTTCAAGTGCTTGACATATCGAGACTGGAATTTTGAAAATAGACATAACCTAATGGGTTATAGCTTGGATCACTATCTTAATTAAAACTTCTTTTCCAGTTTTGGATATTACGTTTTCCTTCCATCCCTCAAGCTTCATATTCACTTTAGCGCTTATCAAGGCAAATATATGTTTCTTTGATTCCCCCCAATCCAAAGAGATCCCCAATTACTTTCCTATTTTCTCGATTTCAGATACCATTAACACACCAGCCATATTACATCTCATATTTTGTAGACAGCTTGTGCTGAAGTAAATCCCTAACTTATTCAAGTTCCCAAAAGCAAAACAACATTGGCTCAAGATTAGAGCGAGGTTCTCACATTTTGTGACCTTTCCGTCTAAGAAAAAAAATGAGGTCATCCGCAAAAAAAAGGTGAAAGAGAGTAGGGCAATACCCATTCAGCTTAATCCTCGTGATGGTATCTTTCCTTACTACTTTTTTCATTTGAACTGAAAGGGTATTAACCACTAAGATGAACAAATAAGAAGATATTGGGCCGCCTTGTCTGATTCCTCATGATGGGTGAAAGAGAGAGAGTGGCTTGTCATTGAATTTCACATTGAAAGAAACAATTTTAACACATTTCATCATAAGTATAGCACAAGTGTCAAAACTTGACATAGGGGGACATTAAGTGCGGAAAGTTACTTAAGATATACTTGCGTGCCACTTATTTTGAAAGTTGGGACACCTAAGTGCCAAGTCCGGCGACCCTAGCCAAAAATCCTACGTATCTATTTTTTTTTTTTTTTTTTTATAATATAGCTCGCCTATGTGGCTTTCCAAAGAGCTGAGTTAGCAAAGAAGAGCCAAAATGACGTTATTTTGTCTCTTATTTGAATTTTAATATAAATATTAATTAAATTTAATTTAATTTAAAACTATATTATTAAAAAAAAAAAAAAAAAGTGAAGAAGTTGCAGAAGATAGGTAAGGCTATCAACCCATCCCCCACTACTGCCAACATGGCAACCATTGCTGGATCTAGGGGAAGGCCACGACCTTTGCTTGAGATTTAGGCAAGGGCTTGTAGGCCCTCACCATTGGTCTGCCAGGGTCATTGGTCCCTAGCCACGGCCCAACGACCCTGGTCGACCCTCCTCCCATGGTTGCTAGCTCTTCCCAGCAATAGTGTGGAGGCAGCAGTGAGGGCTAAGCCCTCACCATTCTGTGAACCTATCTTCCTTCTTTTAAAAAAAAAAAAATCTATTAAATTTAGTTTTAAATTAAATTAATATTTATATTTATATTAAAATTCAAATTTGAGGCAAAACGACATCTTTTTTGGCTTTTTTTTTTTTTTTTTCCATGTTAGTGTACAAAACGACATCGTTTTACATTTATCTTGCCAGAAAAAAACGCAATGTCAACATTTTGGCTAGATTTTCCCACTATTAGCACTTAACTAATTCATTTTGTTCTAATTTTGACACTTAAGTATATATTTTGTCACTTCAGGGGTTCGGGTGTCCTCTATTTACCCATTGATCGTAGAAGCCTAATCTTCACATACACCCTCCAAAAAGTCTCATTCAATTTTGTCATAAGCTTTCTTCATATCCAATTTGAGCACAACTTGGAATTTCCTCTTTCTTTTTCTTACCCTCGGGTGTAGCACTTCTTGCACAATGAGAATGTTATCCTGGATTTGCCTCCCTCCCATAAACACACTTTGTTAACTTCTATAAGATCAAGGAGTAATTGCTTCAATCTATTCGCCATCACATTTGAGATAATTTTGTATGCGAAATTGCACACTAATAATACGAAATTTATTACAATCTTTCCAAGTTTTGAACTTTCAGAATCAAGGTAATATGAGTTTTGTTCATATCATGATTGAGATTCCCTGAGTCGAAGAGAGTTTTCACTTCATTAAAAACACTAAATTAAATTACCTCCCAGTAATGCTGATAAAATTGTCCATTTAGGCCAACAGTTGGAAAATAGCTTTCCATACTTCTTCCATCATTATCTTCGTTGTAAGGCTCATATTCATTTCTTCAAAAACAAGAGAGGGACATTGTTGTAGGATAGGTTCAAAGTTTCGATGTCCTACCAATATATGTGTCTTTAAAGAAGCTCATTGTCATGTCTTGTGGATCATTTGGATTTCGACACCATGTTTTATCCATTCTCTTTAACATAGAAAATTTGTTCCTCTGATGTCTTTGAATTGTCATAATATGAAAAAATTTGGTATTTTTGTGGCCCCATTTCAACCATTATTTTTTTTATCGTAATCCCCAATACATCTCATCTTACCTCCATAAGTCATCAATTTCACTCTTCAGGGTTTGTTCCCCATTCTTCTTTGTTCGAAAGGTTTGAGCATTCACAAGAGTTTGCAATTCATTTTTCAATTCATCTATCATTTTTTTTTTTTTTGCTATTTGGGAATGCGTTCTTGCTCCGCATGGCCAAATCTATCGCCACTTTCTTTAACTTGTACACCGGGTCACCATCAACCAAGTTTGTGGAGTTCCAACTCTCCTTTATGATTAGAACCTATCGTAGGTAGTGCGAACGCTTTAGCTTCAGGATACATGATTCTCCACTCAAAGTTGCAAACCACCCTATCAAGCCTCTTCTTTACATATTCCTGCCCTTCACGGTTATTAATCCATGTGAAAGCAAGCCTTACTCTCCATGTTCGTCAATCCACAAGTGTTCAAGAAGTCTTGAAATGCATGTAGTCTATAATTTTCAGCCATTCGTTTACCCATCTTTTCCCAATGATATAGCACCTAGTTAAAGTCCCCAAACACACCCAAGGGAAGTTATTTAATAGACTAAAATGTTTCAGTTGCTCCCATAAGGTAAGTCTCTCTTGAAATGTTGCTGGTGCATGCACAAAGATCGGTCTAAAAAAGCTTCCTTGTTTCGGTATCTTCCAAGTTTATTTTGAGGAATTTACTAGTGGCTAAGTTTACTGAAATTAATGTCGTCTCATTCCAAAATAAGGCGAATCCCCCACCAATCCCTATTGAGTTCATCACGAAACAGTTCCGGAATTGTAGTCTCCTTTTAAGCTGTTGAATAACTCTTCTGATTTTTGATTTCCATCAAAAACATCACATTGGACCTTTCTTGAGCCACAAGGGCTCTTAGGGCTTGAATTGTCAAGGGTTGAGGTGTGCCCAACCCTTGACAATTTCAACATAAAAGCCTCATTTGTAACACGGTGGTTTATTAGGGCTAGCCACCAAATCCTTTTTTTTTTTAATTCCTCTGCAAACTGAATTGGGGTATCTAAAAGCTCAGAGTCATCTAACAAAAATATGCTTGAGTTCTATCCATTATACGGATTATATCTATGCACCTTTTCAGGCTTTCTAAATTTTGATATGCAATTTTTCCTCTGCAGAGAGGTCCCTGTATTTTGTATTAAAGGGAGCTCTAAGCATAGTGTGGAAGGGACAACATGCTCATCCATCAAAGCCAGCTTTTGTGGATCAATGTAGAGGGAAAGTGCTCATCCATTATCTTTTTTTTGCCCCTTTCTTCCTACATCTCACTATTTTAGCCCTATGAATCCATGACATCCCCTTGACTCAAAACTAATTGTCTCGAATCAACAGGGGTCTCGAGAAACATCTCTTCATCTCCTTCCTCTTCCATAATCTCACCATAAAAAGCCATATAGAAAGGGCTGTTGGCATTAGATTCAGCTTTCAACCAGGATCCAAATAGGATATTATCATTTGTAGCGAAAAAAAAAAAAAAAAAACTTTCATCATAAGGCACCTCCTCATAATTCTTGGTATAGTGGCCAATTCTTCCTCAAGAATAGCAGAAATGTGGAAGTCTCTCGTACTTCAAATATAGCCAGTGCTCTATCCCCTTAAAGCTTGAGATCACTCCTGACATGAGAGGAAAGTTCAATTTCAAAGCAACCCTCGCTTTCCGCAGTGTGATTGAAGTATAGCCTCTTCACTCTATTTTCACTTCAGGCACTTGCCCAATCTTTTCGGTAATGCTTGTAATGACTTTTTTGGTTCTTCCTTCTAATGGCAGCCCACGTATTTACATCTAGAAAAAACACGAGTCGAAGGCGATACTATGCGAAGGTGTGCTCAGCTCTCACTCTTTTAGCACTAGCAAATTGCTTGAGAAGGACTAGGGTTCAATGCTTAAAATTCTATACTTCTCTTCTATTGAAGGGAAATCAAAGGAGAATAATCCACGCTCAAGGTGCTTAAATACAACGCTTTGAGATTTCTGTGCCTTTTTTTATTTGTGGATTGGAAAGGCTTGGAAGTTGATATTTGTGGTGCAAAACAAGCGGCCAAGCAAGGTTCATTTACATTCTATCATTTTCTCCTTAGTCACCACTTCATCTAATACCGCAATTTTCCTTTGTGACCACAAATGTCCCATTCTTTTGCATACGGCAGCCATGCGCCTATCTTGGTTGCTATCATCTCCTATTGTGAGAGTTGCAAGAGAAGGACGAGAAGAGCCAAAAAGTAGAAACTACTAACCCTCATCATCAAAAATAGTTCCTTCCATTTCATTCCTTTTGGCAATAAATCAGTGCAAAAACTAAAAAGCACATGGAGCATGACCTGTGAATATGGAGGATGCAGCAAATCAGAGCAAAGACCTCGGAGTACCCATGAATAATGAAATTGTGAAGATGGAGGGCACAACAAATCAATGCAAAAACCTTGGAGTGCCAATTTAAAGAGAGATAGAAGGACCCAGAGTAGTTAGTTGGGGTTCGCTAGTTAGGTGAGATCCATGGCTTCTACATTGTGGAGATGGAACAAAAAGTGGGGTTTTAGTTAGGGTTAAGAGGGAGTGGGATGAGGCTACCCAGAGGTAGAATATTGCTTTCCAGGCAAGAGAGAAAGAACTCTAGATTTGAACAGCACTAAATGGAGTTCTAAACCTTTCGGGAGGAATTGCAGCACAAGTCCATAATTTTATGTATATATGTGTAAAATCCTCGACTTTTCAATTCATCCAACCAAGTCCCAAATCTTTACCAAAAAGGCAGTAGAGTTCTAAACCTTTGAATCAGTTCAATTAAGTCCAGTGTATTTCTTTATAATGAAATTAAGTCATTAAAATTATGTCCAAAATCGCCACCTAAAGATGCCACAAAGGCAATTTGAAGCGACACTAGACAAATTTTGAGTTTGGTCAAAATAACTTGATTATAGGTTTTGAAAGAAACTTATGATCTTATTGAAACCATCAAGGTTTTGGATCTTTCCATACCTTTTTTTCCCTAACAATTCGGGAACTTCAAGTGCAAAATGCCATACTCGGATGGAGATCCTCTATCCTACACTGTGCTTCTTAATATACCTCCACAAATCTCAACCGTTAATGACAATCTCATTTTCATAAATCGAGGATGAGACTGTACGCATCAGGGGATCCACGTTTGTCGCGATTAATCGTTAAAAAGCCCAAAAAATAAAAAAATAAATAAGATGGTCAAAAGCCAAAATTCCAATGATAACACACCCAATTTTTTTTTTATTCATGCTTTTTTTTCCTTTCTACCCCAAAAAGCAATGACAAAGTGAAGCTGTTGCTTTTATGCTATCCAGCGCAAGCAAGGGTTATCGCGATTGAGGTAGTGGGAAATATATTTATTTTTATTTTTATTTTCTGTTAACTTAAAATGAGATGGTTAAGAAGTCAAAAGTCAAAATAATAAAACCCCCAAAGCACCATCAAGTGGAGCCGCCGTTGCTTTTGTTTTGTGCTCCTCTAGCATGAGCAAGACTTGCAACGGATGAAGTCGTTGGGAAACATAACATCTTTCTTTTTACGCTAATTTAACTTATAAAATGTTAGCCTACATGCTTTGGCCAGTTGTTTGTCTAGGTTCCAAGACCTATACAAAATGAGAAAGGAACTTTCCTATAATACATATCAAGAGATGCCTCGCGAGAGTATGAGATTAGGAGTGTGCATCACCTCATGTCCAATTTGGGAACCCGATAGAACTAGCCAGTTTTGGACGGTTCTTGTAAAAATTGGTCTGATTTCTAGTTCTTGAGGAGTCATTGAACCTATTGGACCAAACCAACCTAAAGTATGCTATTATTTATTTAGCAAGGGTAAAAGGTAAAGTTGTTTATGGAACTAATATCTTCTTTTACTAGCAACTTCACTATTATTAGTAAATTCATTTATATTAAAGTAACTTTCAATATATTTAAGAACTGTTGAGAAAGAAAAATCTCAACCATTGATAATAATTTCATTTTTACGGATCGACGGCGAGGCTTTACGAATTAGGGATCCAAGTCTGTTGTGCTTAATAGTTAAAAACTAAAAATAAGATGGTCAAAAGTCAAAATTCCAATAAAAAACACCCATTTATTTTGATTTTGATTATTTATTTTTGCATGCCTTTTACTTTTTACCCCAAAAGCACTGACGAGTGGAGCTGTTGCTTTTATGCTTTCCAGCATAAGCAAGCCTTATCGCCATTGAAGGTCGTGAGAAATATATTTATTTATTTTTTTCGTTAATTTAAAATGACTTGTTCAAAAAGTCAAAAGTCAAAATAATAGAACACCCAAAGCACTAGCAAGTGGAGCCGCCGTTGCTTTTGTGCTCCTCTAGCATATGCAAGACTTGCCGCGGGTGAAGTCGTTGGGAAACACCTTTCTTTTTAATCTGATGAAATCTTAGCCGACATGCTTTGGCCAGTTGCTTGTCTAGGTTACGAGACGTATACAAAATGAGAAAGGAACCTCACGAGAGTCGCCACTAGCACATTTTCTTAGGACACGATTTACTTATCTGAATTTCATTAGGTTATATGAGATTAGAAGTGTGCATCGACTCTTATCCAACTCATGAACCCGAACGAACTGGCCAGTTTAGTTCGTTCTCGCAGAAATCGGCCTGATTCCTAATTCCTGAGAGGAATCAAACCTATTGGCCCTAAGTACGTTATTATTTTATCTAGGAAGGGCACAAAGAACAATTATTTATGGAAGTAATCTTTTCTTTTACTAGCAACTTCCTTGTAATTAGAAATTTCATTTCATTTTATTACAAAAGTAACTTTCAATATATTTAAGAAATTTTAAGAAAAAATGAGCTCTTGCTTCCAAGCTAGGAACACACCTATTCCGGAACCAATTAGCCCTATACAAGATCATATAGCAAGGATCACGTTTTTGAAGTCACTCGTAATGTGCAATGGGCTTAGACAATCATGCAAGTTAGCATGGGTTCACAGCCTCCATAATGCACTCCCGAATCACGACAGTGGCTCATGCATCAAGGTCCACGACGACAGTCGCACAAGTTAGTGTGGGTTCGCAGCCTCCCAGATGACTAATAAATCCAGGGAAATTGTAAGGAAATAACGCTAAGACATACGTTAATGACCAAGATATCGAACACCGGTGCGAATGATCGATGTCGTAATCAAATTGATTCGGCTCGTGGAAGGTTTCGGAGCAATCGAATTCAGCCTCTCGACGAGTCTTCAAATTTGGCGGAGTCAATCTCCAGAACTTCCTTTTCTTATTTTGCCACGCAAGTGTAATTTTCCCCATAATTTTCTCAACTCGCGTCCTCTATTACTAGGTCACGGATTCATGAATCCAAAGAATTGTTTCGGGGGGTCGAAATTTCCTTATTGGGTAAGTTACAAACATAATCGTCAACTCGTCATCATATTGTTGCTCGAATTCAATTTTGGTCCCTCTATTATATTGTGTTATAATTCAGTCCTTTGAGTTATCTCCAGCGATAATTTAAGGACACGCTTCAAGTTCTCGTCCAAATGGGAATGGAACATGCTTAGTCTACACTAGCTAAGTGACTCCCGGCTCCTACTTGTTCAAATTTCTAAAAAAAACTATACTTTTGGTTCTCGTACTTTTAGAAAAGTTCAAGTTCAATCCCCATATTTTGTTTTTTCACAACAATATTAGTCCTAGATACCCTTTTTTGGACATGTCCTTGTGACATTGAATGTAAAGACTAAGGATGTGAAACGATCAGAAAATATTTATACAAGATTTAGGATAAAGATGTCACGAAATAAATTAAATTTTCACGAAAACTAATGTAAGGACTAGTTTTGTAACTAAAACCAAAACGCGAGGAGGACTAGAATCGAACACTCCTAAAGGCAAGAAGGTGAGGAATGTAACTTTTTGAAGAAATTTTCATGCCAATTTGTCCATGCCAGAATTAGGAAGTTAAATCGTTACAAAATTTAGTCTGGGGAACAAAACTGAATTCACACAAAAGTGCGAGGATGATTTTTGGAATTTCCCCTAAGAAGTAGTAACCCTTCAGCGAAGTTGCCTAAGCATAAATATTTGACTTTTATTATAAGTTATCAGCATTGAGCTAAATAACGGCGCCGATAACGTGGACAAGGTCAGCTCCAAATCAACGTCTAAAAATTGCAAAATTCTCTGAATAATACATGTCCCTACAAGCCGTCCGGCTCATATTCCTAAGTTACGTAATGAGGCACACGTCACGAGGAAGGTATTTATGACGTCATTGATTTGCTAGCAATCTTCGGCCTCATCTATTGACTTTCGGAATTCATTCTAATTAAAGAAAGACTATAACCAAATGAAATAATAGTGAGTAGGTTATCAAAGAAAAGATTACGTCACCTTCATTCATACATACATGCATGCATGCGTACATACATACATACGTACATATAGAAAAGTTATTGAATAAATTCTAAAACTAGTCACATCCAGTCATGTGTGCGCTTGATTGGGCGTTATCGGCCTTGTTAAATTTCTCCCAAAATAATAGTCGATCCTTAACTTGTATCGAATTCCAACAAAAAGCTTAATAGCTTTTACAATAATCCAATGAATTATTATTTTTGGCCATCAGTTAGATAGATCATTGACTTCCCATGTTGATGTATGATTTGAATTAGCCGGCCAGAAATTTTCTAATCTTATGATAAGATTTTTTTTTGAAAGTGTTCATACCCAAAAATACATTGCATTAAAGTTTTGTTTAGTGACCTTAACATAATTTTCTTTCCTGACCTTGTAAGTCACATTAATTAACTTAATGGCAGATCCTTAACACCTCCCTCCTACGATGAGATAATGAAAACAATTGTTAAGACTAATTGAATAGGAGGACGACCGAATAAGGTCATTTTTTAAACATGTCACCTTAATTTATGACATCGTTTAGTATATCTTTTTGTCTAGAAAGAGAAGAGAGCAAAAAGTAGGAGAGGATTGTCATAATCTCGTAACTCACTAGATTATTTAAGCTCCATACAATCCTTTAACTTACTAGATTCAATCAATCGAAGCGGATTGGCGTAATTGATATAACAATTGGGCCATCCGCCTCAGGAAGCTAGAGGTCTTGAGCTAGACCCTATTGTTGGTTGAATATCTCATGTCCTTGATAACAACTTTGCGATTTGCGTCTGCCGATTATTTTATTGAAAAAATGAGCTAGGGTTGTTTATACGCTTGGTAAAACACTTGGTCATCCGCCTCAGGAACGGATAGGTCCCGAGCTCGATCCCACTACCAGTTGATCGTGTCATGTACTTAATAACAACTTTGCGATTAATGGCTATAAATCCTTCCATTATAAAAGGAGCTACGGGTTGTTTATAGATGACGATGTTCTCTTTGCATTGATGAACGCATGAATATTCAAACATTAAACGACCTTTATTATAGCATCACACAGTATATTCACAGAAAACAAAGGTAACTCACATAACCAAACAACATGGTATCTCTGCTTCCTTCCTTCAAAACCATGGAAGAAGCGATTGAAACCTAGTTTAACTCAAATTCCTAAAGTGAATGCCACGGTATGTTCTACAAGAGCTCCAGCTTGGGAGCTGATGCATACACCATGCAAAGCTCCTCTCTCCATCTGCTATTCATCTTAGCAATGAACTCCTCACTCCTCTTCTCCAAATCGCTATCTCCTTCTTCGGCTTCACTGTCCTCATCCTCTTCTTCTTCCATGTCATCGTCGTTATCTTCCTCGTAGCCATCAGAACCATGGTACTCATCGTCTTCATCATAGTCGCTGTTGCCACTGTTCTCTTCCTCAATTAACATGATTTCATGGTCGATATTTTCCAGCAAAGGCGGCGCAAAGAAAATCCCATCAATATCTCCACTGGTTATCGGCTTCAAACTCCTGAGGGACCCCAGAAAGATCACGACGACGATGAAGTTAAACACGACGTAAACGATGGCCCGGTTTGATCTCACCACGAGCATGAAGGTGGAAACAAAAACGTTGCGACAGGCGCCACCGATATCGAAGAGCAATATCGATGCCACGACACTGATGCATAAGAGAACAAGCAAGAGAAAGCAAGAAGGACGTGCCAACCCCTTCATGCCAATTCTCAGGCCTCCCGAGTGATCGAAACGATTTTCTGTAAACTGTGATTGATGAGCACGGAAAGAATGCGTGATGTTCGTTGTTATAGCATCTCATGAACTCTTATTATATTGAAAAAAGGAGCAAGATCAAGTTCAGTTCCTGGAAATTCCCGAGGAACTTCGCAAAAGTCAGGCGTTCTGGAAGTGCAGGAAACTTAAAATAATAGCTTGTTAAGAAAAAATTGCCATAGCGCAAGTATGAAGGTCACTCTTGTTGTGCGAGTAAATGAATTGATGTGCGGACAGGTTCTCGGTAGACATTATTGGCCTTAGAGAATATTATGGACTATGTCGAGCTTGCGTGGAGATCGAAAGTTGACAAGACTTCATTATCAGGAGGATGTCTGAAAGCAACATGTCGATAGAGGGAGAGATTAAAAAAAATAGATTAATATTATAAAAAATCTCAAATTAATATATATTACATAAATTTATTTCATACTAATTTTTTATTAAAAAAAAACTCTAAACTGATGCATTCATCAAAAGCTCGAAACTAATATATTTATAATAAATTTATTATCTATTTGTTTCAGATAAATTAAATTGATATCACGAAAAATCACATTTAGTATACATGTAATAAATGGATGGTAAAATATCAAACTGATATATCCATTAATTGCCACATGTCTTCCAACTCAATAATTTAATAGTAAAATTTGACAAACTAACGGAAGGTAAATTTATCACATGTATACTAGTTTAGAATTTTTTACGATAAAAAAATTAATTTATGTTAAATTTGTCACAAATTAATATTTTTCATGATATTAACCCTATAAAAAAATCCTAATACAAGGGGTTGGTTCAAGAGTCACCTGATTATTATTATTATTATTTTGGTCGGCCAACAAAGAGTCTCTTGACTTGAGATTATAAATAGTTGACCGGCTGTAGCTTTTACATGATAGCCTAAGTGAAACTCTTGAAGCATCATAAGTTCATAACACACCCCCCCCAAAAAACACGGAGGTTGTGCTATTGTACAGTGTACACGTTTGCGAAAGTAGATTATAGTCCAAAACTAGAACATGTAACAACTATCTTAAATACGCTAAGGGTGTGTTTGATTCAAAAAAAAAAAATTCGCAAATCAGTTTTTCGAACCTTCACAAGTTTGGTTCACGAAGAATCATTTAAGATCAGAGAAAATATATACGCTTAAAGTTAGGAAAATGAATTTTCTAAATCTGAAAAGTTGAAAGCATTTTCCTAAAAAATGATTTTTCAAAAAATATTTTCCTTTATCATGAAATTTCCTCGAAAAGTGTGTTTATTTTGGGGAGACCTTTGCATTTTCTTTGAACGTAGATGATTTTTTTATTGATTGATCATTTTTTAATAAACCAAACACAAAGTAATTTGCAGAGAATTTTTTCGCTCAAATAAATACACCCTAAGAATGCACATAGGTAATTATGGTATTGGCTCACTTTATCTTACCAATCAAGGAGTAGAACATTCCCAATTTAAAATAAGAATTGATTGCCTCGTATGACTAACAAGAAAAGGTTAAAAGAATGGCCACATGTTGATGCCTTTTTTTCCTCCGGAATGTGAGATTTGTGTAAAAACTCGTCTCCATGAACTTTTAAGTATCTATACTAGCGAGTTTTGAAGAAAATTTAGATTTAGAAGTTTCTCTCTCCCATTTTGGAGAGGTTTCTAACCCGATCTAATCTACATTTGGGTTTTTGTATGTATGATTTCAAGATTTCACTTTTCTCAAATTTCATTGGTGTGCAAGTCCAAATTCGAAAGAGATCGGAATCGTTGTGTGAAGGTTTCACCCTCACAAGTGCCAAATTTATGCGTGTTCAACCTTGTTACTTTGAAGGGTGATGATCTTGGGGATGCCACCAAAAGACAAAGCTGTAACAACAAAAGAAGAACTCGATTGTGTGCTCGTTACTAAGAATAGATTCAGTGATCAGCCACTGATTTTGGTTTGAAGAAGTCACAAATTAAAGAGCATATGATACATTTACATTGTTTTGATGATTCATCTACTTATGTAGAGCTCGTCTTGTTTTGGATTTGTCTAGGATTTATCTTAATTTGCAATTGAAACACATTTTTCTATTTGTATATCCGAGGAAATAAATGAAATGTTTCTTTAACAAAAAAAAAAATACTAGCAAGCATTAAAGGGAAAATTGTCCAAAAAATCCTAAAATCTATTACACTTTCGCGACTCTAGTCTTAAACTTTTTAATTATGTCAATTGATTCCTAAACTATTAATTTTAGTTGAAAATCATTGAAGTAGACGTCAATCATTCTACATGGCATTATTGACATGAATGTAGAAAAATTTTATAATATTTTAATATTTTTTTCGAATTTATTTAGTTTTTTTTCTTTTCTGTACTTTTTTTTTCTTCCCTTCTTTCTCTAGCCAATCACTAAGCCTTAGCGATGGCCGACAACTAGGCAAGGCTGACGGTTGGCAAGGTTAACCTCGTCGGCCATGGGCAAGACTCACTTGCTATTAGCGAAGCTCGACTTTACCGAATTTGGTGAGACTTACCCTTCCCGACCATTGGTAATGTTAACCTTGCTAGCCCGGCAATGTCTAGCCTCACCGAGTGGTAGAGGAAGCGACCTTGCCTAGCGACGGTGAGCTTCGCTAGAGGTCAACCTTGGCCTTTGACAAGTCGTTGGGTCAGTAACTGGCTAGAGAAAGAAGGGAAAAAAAAAAGAGAAAAAAAAAATAATAAAATTAATCAAAAAATGTAAAGTGTTAATTTTTTAAAAAATTGTTCAAGTCAGCGATACTTTATTAGCAAAATGTGAAAAAATTTAGGAGTCAATTGGCACAGTTAAAAAAATTATGTTTAAATTGGTAAAAATACAATAGATTTAAGATTTTTTTGACAATTTTCCATGTTTTGGTAGTCCTTCACATGAACACATGCTTGAGTTGAAGCTCCTTTTTCTATGCCCGTAAATTTGAATAAGAGATTGTGAGTATCAAAAAACCGCTCATAAGAAATAACGTCTATTAACTTATTTTTACAGATAAGTTGTTTGTTTGCAAACTAAACAGTTTTGGTACCAAACCGATGCAGGATGGAAGTGAGTTTTGGAAGAAAGTTTAGAACCGTAAAATGAAAAGGAAAACAATTAGCAAGGAATGAGAGGAAATTTAGACAAAAATTCACAGAGGAGAAGAGAAGACCCCGGGGGGCAACGGCATAGCTTAGTACAACTTTTCTCGAAACTTCTTCACCCATGAAATTTTTTTGAAAGTTTTAAAATTCAATTGTCTTTTTGATAAATTTTAGGACTTTCAATGTACCTACTACTTCTTCTTCTTCTTCTTCTTCTTCTTTTCTTTTCTGCCAATAGCATTAAAAGTTTAGAGAAATTGAAAAGACTAGTCGACCTAAAACTTTCAAAAAGTGTGATGAAATCCTAAAATTTATCATAAAAATGTAATTAAATCTTAAAATTTTCAAAAAGTTACAATTCAATTCTAAAACGTATTACAAAAGTACAATCAAGTCCTAAAATTTTGAAAAAAATACAATCGATTTTCGAAAACTTTAAGATTCAATTACACTTTTGTAATAAGTTTTAGGGACTAAATGAAGCATTTTTAACAAGTTTAGAACTTTCAATGTACTTATCTCTTTTTCTTCTTTTTTCTTTTCTGCCAACAGCATTAAAAGTTTAGAGAAATTGAAAAGGCTGGCCAACCTAAAAAGAGTTTTTGCTCAAAACAGATTCTTTTTTTTTTAAATGAATTATTATGTCAGATTTTTTTTCCTCTTTTTGGCCAATGAAGCAAAGGTTATTCTTCACGGTAAAAGATTTTTGAACTTATAAATGCCACAACCTTGTCCAGAATTAAATTAGTTTAACATCACACAACGAACTACAAATGTGTAAATGATTCATCATTAGCAAATCAACTTATCAAATCCTTGGTTAATCAGAATTGCGTATACCAAATGCCATCCTGCTACTAATAGTCCATAAAGCTGAATTCTGCAATTGATAAAGATCTGAGAAGTATCTAAAAGTAGAAAGAAAAGAAGAATCTCATTTTCTTTGGTTTTTTTGACAAGGGTTCACTTTGATTCTACTTGTAATTCTTATGATTCACCGCAAATCTGATATGTAAAAAGAGTATTTATGAACATAATCTCTTTTTTTTAATTGCATCTCTTGCGATTAGTCATTTCATTCTATATTGAAGGAACTTTCAATATATTTAGGAACTTTTGAAAAAAAAATATTTAAAAAAAAAAAACACCACCGGTTCCCAAGGCATTTGGAGAGAGACTGGCCAATCCAGTTCTAGGGTGGATAGGGTCAATTCGCATTTCACAAACTAGGAGCTAACCATGTCAAGTCCAATGTTTGGTTTCAGGGGTAGGAACCAACTTACTATAGAACCAATCACCCCTATATGAGACCATAAAAGCAAGGATCACATCGCTAAAGTCATTTAGGATGTGCAATGAGATTGGACAGTCACTCAAGTCAATATAAGTTCACAGCCTTCATCATGCACGCTCAAATCATGACATTGGCTTATGCATCAAGGTCCACGACAACAATTTGAAAGACCCAAGTTCCCTTAAAGTTATCACTAGAGATTACAAATCCATTACTTGACTATTTAGGCTTGTCACCAACTAGCAATAACGCCCCAGTGACCACCCTTCCAACATGGAAGGGGGAGGTGGGAGGTTCAAATCCCCACCTTCTAAGGGGGGTTGGGGTGAGGACAATTTAGTTTCAAGAGTGGGTTTCGACTACCAAGCCCTGTAAGAAGGCAGAGCAAAAGTTTAAGAGTGAGAGTTAGAGTAGGTGTTAAATTAATGTTTTGAGTTTGAATTCGGATAACGATTTGTTAAACCGAATTTTATTGATAAAGATTTTCTAAGTAGAAGAAACTTCGTCGGTCTCCGCGAAGGATTACAAAAAGAGGAAATAAAAGGAAGATACAAATTTCTTCCTTACCCACGGAAGCTTCCCGAAAGTTGTTATGCAAGTGGGGCCCACACACACACACACACAATTTTCACGTTTGGGGTTGGTTTTTTTTAGCCGATGAGAGAAAAGAGGAAAGAAGCCTCTGCACATGAAAGAGAAAGAGGTGGGCCCATGTCAAACTTTGACCTGGGCACACGTATAAAAAGGAAATATTTGCAGGTCTTCTTTTCTTTCCATTCGAAGCTATCGAAGCCTACGTAGAAGAAGCCATGAGAAGCCGCACGTCTGCCGAGAGAAGAGCTGCACAAAAAAGAAAAAAAAAAGACGCAGGAGATCTTTTGTTTTTGGCGTACGCTTGAAAGCGTGGTATTTTTGTGCCGTGAGTTTATACCCAAGTCAGTTGTTTATTTATAAACATTTTGAGTTTGGGGTTAAATCTAGATGTGGGAAACACTCGAGCGTGTGAGCGATTGTAAACTCTGATTCTCCGATTATAGTGGATTATTTGCTGCTAGCTCTTCCCGTGGATGTAGGTGCCGATACTCGGACCGAACCACGTAAATTTCCGGTATCTTTATTTTTCTCATTTATTTCTCTAGCAATTTCGCATTGACATAAATTGTAAGATCCTGTCGTTTCCACATATTATATTCCAACAATTGGTATTAGAGCTTGGATCGGATTTGTTGATTGTGATTTGGAGCTCTTGCTTGTCTGATTATTATTTGGAAATTCTGTTATTACAATTATGTCTGAGAGGAAATCTGAAATTGAGAAGTTTAACGGGAGTAACAACTTTGTGTTATGAAGCATCAAGATGCGGGCATTACTAACAACCCAAGGTTTGGCCAAGGCACTGGATAGTGAAGATGAGTTGTCTATTATAATAAAAGCCTCTGAGAGGGTAGAGCTAATGGAAAGAGCAAATAGCACAATCTTGTTAAATTTGTCGAACGAGAGCTGAGGAGAAGGATGCCGTAGCATTATGGGCAAAACTTCAAACACTCTATGTCAAGAAAGGTTTGAACAATCGCTTATACATATTGAAGAAGATGTTTCAAATTAGATATACTGAAGATACGTCTATCAGAACCTACTTAGATGAATTTAATAAACTCATGATGGATCTGAATAACGTTAGTAAAATACTTGATGATGAAGAACAGGGCATGATGTTGTTAGCCTCTTTACCAGAGTTATGGGAGCACTTTACTGATTCCCTGTTACAGGGGCATACTACAATTACCTCAAAAGAGGTAAAGTCCGCCTTATTCTCTAAGGAGTGGTAGAGAAAGCTGCAAGATGACGGCCTGGCGCAAGGAGTAGCGCAAACACTGACAATTCGAAGTAGAGAACAACATTGAGGGCCTAGTAGCAGCAGATCAAAATCACACAATAGAAAGTGCAAGGGACGTGTGAAGTGCTTTGAGTGTCACGAGGAGGGGCACATCAGGAGAGATTGTCCAAAGCGGAGGAATAAAGCTGATAGGCAGAATGCCACAGACAGTGTGGCAAACGTTGCCGAGAGAAGCAATAGTGATGCAGAAGCTGTTTTATGTATGATTGCTACTTCGTCAAGAAACGAACGGATGCTGGATTCGGGGTATTCTTATCATATGACGCCTCACAAGAACTGATTTACTGCTTACCAGACTGCAGATGGTGGTAGGGTTTTTTTTTTGGAATAATGCAGTCTGTAAGGCTATGGGGATAGGGACAATTCGGATTTGGATGCAAGATGGGGTGGTACGCACATTAACAGATGTGAGGTATGTACCGAAACTCAAGAAGAACCTTATTTTTCTGGAAACACTCGATGATATCGGGTGTCAGTACACCGCTGAAGGTGGAGTATTAAAGATCTCTCGAGGTGTTATGACAATGATGAAAGGGAAGAAAGTGAATACTCTCTATCATCTACTGGGAGAAACTATGACTGGAACTGTTGCAGTTTCATCAGGTGAGTCAGACTCTAACTTGACTCAGTCATGGTATATGCGTTTAGGGCACATGAGTGAGGCAGGTATGACGATGCTGAGTGAAAGAGAGTTGTTGAAGGGTCAAAAGACAGGAAAGTTGGACTTATGTGAGCACTGCATCTTTGGGAAGCAGCACCGAGTTAAGTTTACTACAGCTATTTATTCGACCAAACGACCAATAGAATATATTCATTCAGACGTCTAGGGCCCGTCTTCGGTTCATTCGAAAGGAGGTTCCCGATATATGCTGACATTTATCGACGACTATTTGAGAAAGGTATGGGTATATTTTCTGAAGCACAAATATGAAATGTTTGATCGGTTCAAGAAATTTAAAGCATTAATTGAGAAACAGTCAGATAAACAAATCAAGTGCTTGAGAACAGATAATGGCATGGAGTTCTATGGTAAAGATTTTACCGAGTTCTGCGAGAAAGAAGGTATTGTGAGACACGGCATAGAACCTAGGACACCACAGCAGAATGGCGTGGCAGAACGAAAGAACAAGACTTAGCAAGGAATTTTGGACCAAAGCGGTAAACATGGCATGTTACCTGGTTAATCGATCTCCATCATCTGCTATCGAATGGAAGACTCCTTAGGAAGTATGGTCGAGGAAACCTGTTGATTACTTCAGATTACGAATATTCGGATGTCCTACGTATGCTCATGCTAGTGATTGTAAGCTTGAGTCGAGGGTGAAGAAGTGCATATTTCTAGGTTATGCACATGGGGTGAAAGGCTACCGGCCGTGATGCATTGATCCCAGATCACTTAGTTTTCTAATCAGCAGAGATGTGATCTTCGACGAGACTGCAATGCTTCAATGGAGAAGTTCTGAGACACAACCAGCAGAGAAGACAGATCATGGTGTCATTAGTGAGGTGGAGCTTCAGGTAGAGACTCCGGAGACCTCAAAGGTAACTGAAGTTGAGACTGTAGATGAGGCCGCAGTTCCTAAAGTCGGTAATAGTGAACAACCAGTAAAGTCGTAGCACACTATAGCCGCAAATAGACAAAGAAGGCAAATTAAATCACCAGTACGTTATGGTTATACATATATTGTTTATATATTGATTGTAGGTGATGAGGTGGAGACAGATGAGCCTTCGTCTTACTCTGAGACGATGGCTAGTTCGGAGTCATCGCAGTGGCTAGGAACTATGAGTGAAGAGATGGAATCACTCCATTGAAATCAGACATGAGAGCTGGTCAAAGTACCTAAGAGTCAAAAGATTGTCGGAAATAAATGGATCTTCAAACGGAAAGAGGACATTCCCGGTATCGAGGCAACGAGGTATAAGGCGAGACTTGTGGCGAATGGGTATACACGGCGTGAGGGTATTGACTACAATGATGTGTTCTCTTCTGTGGTAAGACATACTTCTATTCGTGTTTTACTTGTCTTAGTTGCTTCGCAGGATCTCGAGTTAAAGTAACTAGATGTGAAAACTGTGTTTCTTCACGGTGAGTTGGAGGAGCAGATTAACATGAGGCAACCAAAGGGATTTGCTATTCCAAATAAGGAATATCATATTTGCTTGTTGAAGAAATCTTTGTATGGGCTAAAACAGTCTCCTAAGTAATGGTATAAACGTTTTGATACTTTCATGGCTAGTCAAGACTACACAAAAAGTCAGATGGTTAGCTGCGTTTACTTTAGGAGATTAGAGAATGGTTCTTTGATTTATCTACCCTTATATGTTGATGATATGCTGATAGCAGTTAAGAATATGTCTGATAGTAATGTGCTAAAGAGGCGATTAAATGCTGAATTTGAGATGAAAGATTTAGGTGCTGCAAAAAAAAATTTTGGTATGGAGATTTTGCGTGACAGGGCTGCAAGAGTTTTACGTCTATCTCAAAAGAAATATATTGAGAAGATCGTGACACATTTTAATATACAGTCGGCAAAATCTGTAAGTACATCTTTAGCAAAGCACTTTAAATTTTCAAATAAATTATCACCGCAGGCTGAGGAGGAGGAGGAGGATGAGCATATGTCCCGTGTTCCTTACTTTAGTGCCATGGGTAGTATTATGTATGCTATGGTGTACACTAGGTCTGATATTTCACAAGCTGTGAGCGTGGTTAGTCACTATATGAAGTGTCCTAGTAAAGCTCATTGGGAAGCTGCAAAGTGGATCCTCAGATATTTGAAAGGGACAACAGACATGGGTATAGTATACTGGAGGACAGCAATGGTAGTGAAACCACTGGTTTTGTGGATTCGGATCACGCTGGTGACTTGGATGATCGCAGATCTTTAACAGGGTACGTGTTTACACTAGTGGGTGGTGCAGTTAGTTGGAAATTGTCTTTACGGAATCACATTGCCTTGTCTTCGACAGAGGCAAAGTATATGGCACTAACCTTCATCGTGAAGGAGGCGATATGATTACAAAGTTTGCTTTCAGACTTTGGGTTAGAACAGAAAAGTGTCGATATATACTGTGATAACCAATGTGCGATATATTTGGCGTATAATCCAGTTTATCACGAGCGACAAAGCATATCAATATCAGGTACCACTTCATCCGAGATATCTTAGCTAAAGGTAATTTTATTGTCAAAAAGATTGTTACAGTAGATAACCCGACAGACATGATGACGAAATCTGTTCCTTTGGTGGAGCTCAAGCTCTGCTTGAGCTCTATTGGCGTCTGTGAAGAGTGAGCGTCCATCAAGGCATTAGGAGATCAGCGTGAATGATGAGCACTATAACTTGGCTTCAAACATCGAGCCAAGATGAAGAATTGTTAAATTAATGTCTTGAGTTTGAATTCGGATAACGATTTGTTAAACCAAATTTTATTGATAAAGATTTTCCAAGTAAAAGAAACTTCGTCGGTCTCCGCGAAGGATTACAAAAAGAGGAAATAAAAGGAAGATACAAATTTCTTCCTTACCCACGGAAGCTTGCCGAAAGTTGTTATGTAGGTGGGGCCCACATACACACACACACAATTTTCACGTCTGGGGTTGGTTCCTTTTAGCCGATGAGAGAAAAGAGGAAACAAGCCTCTGCACGTGAAAGAGAAAGAGGTGGGCTTAGGTCAAACTCTGACCTGGGCACACGTATAAAAAAGAAATATTTGCAGGTCTTCTTTTCTTTCCGTTCGAAGCCACCGAAGCCTACGTAGAAGAAGCCACAAGAAGCTGCATGTCAGCTGAGAGAGGAGCTGCACGAAAAAGAAAAAAAAAAAGACGCAGGAGATCTTTTCTTTTTGGCGTACAACTTGAACATATGGTATTTTTGTGCCGTGAGTTTATACCCAAGTGAGTTATTTATTTATAAACATTTTGGGTTTGGGGTTAAATCTAGGTATGAGAAACACTCGAGCGTGTGAGCAATTGTAAACTCTGATTCTTCGATTATAGTGGATTATTTGCTGCTGGCTCTTCTCGTGGATGTAAATACCGATACTCGGACTGAATCACGTAAATTTTTGGTGTCTTTATTTTTCTCATTTATTTCTCTGGCGATTTCGCGTTGACGTAAATTGCAAGATCCTGTCGTTTCCGTGTATTATATTCCAACAGTAGGAATAGAGTAGGACTGACCAAAAAAAAAAAAAAAAAAACCAGCAATAACGCATGCAATGTGGAATCCCAACATTTTCTTGTTCGGTCCATTCAACGCGTCACTCTCGCTCCTGGTATCGTGCTCTCACGACGTCCGATACATCATTTATCGCAGGGGGAATTGTAAGGAAATATAGACTAAGACATACCTTAATGACCAAAATATCGAACGCCGGTGTGAATGATCGGTGTCGTGGTTGAATTCATTCGGCTCATGGAAGGTTTCGCAGCAATCGAGTTCAGCCCCTCGACGAGATACAAACCTTCAAATTGGCAGAGTCAATTGCCAGAACTTCCGTTTTGTCTTTCGCCACGCAAAGTGTAATTTTCCCCATAATTTATCAACTCGTGTCCTCTACTAATTAGTCACGGATTGGTTCAAGAATCCAAAGAAGTTCCTTAAAGTTTAATTAAAGACTAGGGGAAATTACAGGCATAGTCGTCAACATATTGGTGCTCGAATTCAATTTTGATTCCTCTGTTTTATTTCGTTATAAATTTGATTATTTGAGTTATCTCCAGTGTTAATTTGAGGACAAAATTCAATTTCCCGTCCAAATGAGAATGAAATATGCTTAGCTTAGTCTACACTAGTAAAGCAACTCCTGGATCCTACTTGTAGAAACTTCTAAAAAAATTAATATTTTTGGTCCCCGTATTTTTAGAAAAGTTCAAGTTCGAGTCCCATATTTCATTCTTTGCAACAATATTAGTCTTAAATACCCTTTTTTGGACCTGTGCTTGTGACATTGATTGTTAAGACTATTTAGTTATAGTCTTTTATATGTCCTTTCCAAATGAGACTTAAATGAAGCTGGCTATAATTTAACATAATTATATGTATGTTAATAAGCCTTCATAGTCGATTTTAATAGCTTTATTTATAATGACATCCCCATAGCATGAACAAGACTTACAATCAATATTATGCGGACTTGTTGATAATACTAAAATTCAAAGATTTCTAATTAACCTATCTAAAATATTTTGCCTATAAAATAATGAGTTAAAATCGTGGTTCAAGTTTTTAAAAGTAATCTTCCTTTTTTTCTTTTTTTCCCTAAAAGGGGTCTTAGATACTTCTATATAGATCTATACCGAAACTTAGGATGTTAAACAATCGGATAAGATGGAGTTAATTTTAATGCGACTTTCAATCCGATTAAGCACATTTGTGAAAGTAGAAATTACTAGCTAATATGATATTTTTATATGATTTAGGATAAAGATGTCACAAAAGAAAACTCTTCATGAAAACTAATGTAAGGACTAGTTGTGTCACTAAAACCAAAGCACGAGAACTAAAATTGAACACTCCCTGAAGGCACGAGGGTGAAGAGGGTAACTTCATGAAGAAACTTTCATGTCGATTTGTCAGAATCAGCATTTTATCCTTAAATTTTCGTCAGAGATCAAATAGGACGTTAAATCATAAAGAAATATAGTTTGGGATCAAAACTGAATACACACAAAAGTACGAGGACCATTTTTTAGGATTTCCCTTAAGAAGTAACCCTCAAGCGAAGTTGCTTGAGCAGAAATATTTGACTTCTATCGAGTACCGAATATCTGAAGTGCTAAAACTTTGGCACAGATAGAAATTTAAGTGCCAAAAGTTAGAAAAGTAACACTTAAGTGCCAAAATCAAAGCAAAATGGATCACTTAAATGTCAATCCGGCGAAAATCCGGCCAAAATGCTGACGTGGTGATTTTTCAACGAAATAAGTACAAAACGGTGTCATTTTGATACGACGTGGTAAAAATTAATATAAAAATTAATAAATTAAATTTAAAACTAAATTTATCAAAAAAATTTAAAAATAAAAATACGTCAACACTAAAACGACGTCGTTTTTAAATGTTTTAAATAAATTTAGTTTTGAATTAAATTTAATTAATTTTTATATATTTTTCATTACGTCAACACCAAAACGACGTTGTTTTTGTATTGTCTAGCCACATCAGTGTGCAAAACGACGCTGTTTTGCATTTGTTTTGCCGGAAAATCACCACGTCAGCATTTTGGCCGGATTTTCATCGAAATAGCATTTAAATGATCAATTTTGCTCCCATTTTGGCATTTAAGTGTCACTTTCCTAACTTTAGGCACTTAAGTATCCCTCTATGCCAAGTTTTGACACTTGGGCTGTACTTCTCTTACTTCTATCTGAAGATATCAGCATTCAGCTAAGTTATGTGGCCGATAACGTTGACAAGTCAGCTGCAAATCAATGTCCTAAAATTGGAAATTTCACAGAATAATACATGATGTAATGAGGTACACGTCACTAGGAAGGTATTTATGACATCATATTTATTTGCTAGCAATCTCCGGCCTCGTCTATTGACTTTAGGAGGTCATTCTCATTAATGAAAGACTATAACCAAATCAAAGTATTGCTTTATACTCTTGCGGATCAAACGTTCCCGGTTTTACATACTTCGAGCCGAAGAAATTAGGCCTATTGATTTCATGTAGTCTATTGCTCTATAGAATAAAATAAGTTCACCAACCAGGATTAAAATAGTGAGTAGCTTATCAAAGAAAAGATTATGTCGCTTTCATGCATGTATCTAGAAAAGTTGTTGAATAAATTCTAAAACTTGTCAAATTCAGTCATGTGTGCCCTTGATTGGGTGTTATCGGGCTTGTTAAATTTTTTCCAGAATCATCAAAATGTATCAAATTCCATCAAAAGCTAAATAGTTTTTACAACAATCCGATAAATTATTATTTTTGGCCATCAATTAGATAGACCATTGATTTCCGATGTTGACATACGATTTGAATTAGCGGGCCAGAGATTTTCTAATCTTATGATATGATTTTTTTGAAAGTGTTCATATCCAATAATCCATCGCATTAAACTTTTTTTCTAGTGACCTTAACATAATTTTCTTTCCTCACCTTAAAAGTCATATCAACGAACTTTAATGGCAGATTCTTAACACCTCCCCTCCTCCAAAAAGACAGACAAAAGGGCGATGAGACAATGAAGACGCGTGTTAATACTCATTGAATAGAAGAACGACCTAGTAAGGTCATTAATTAACATGCAGATTGAATTAACACGTGGTTTAGTATTTTTTTTTTTTCCTAAAAAGAGAAGAGAGTTAGAGTAGAAGAGACCAAAAAAAAAAATCATAAATCGGTTATTTAAGCGTGATCGATTATTTAAGCTCCATACAATCCTGTAATTTACTAGACTCAATCAACCCGATTGGACTAGCGCAATTGATACAACACTTGGGCCATTCGCCTCAAGAAGCATGAGGTCTTGAGCTTGTTGTTGGTCGATGATCTCATGTCCTTAATAACTATGCGATTAATGTCTGCCGATTATTTTATTGAAAAAATGAGCTAGGGTTATTTATACGCTTGGTAAAACACTTGGGTCATCCGCCTTACGAACGGAGAGGTCCCAAGCTTGATCTCACTATTAGTTGATCATCTCATGTAGTTAATAACTACTTTACGATTAGTGTCTACTGATTATTTTATTGAAAAAATGAGCTAGGATTGTTTATATTTGGTAATACGCTTGGGTCCTCCTCCTTAGGAACTTAGAGGTCCTTGAGCTCGATCCCGCTATCAGTCAATCGTGTCATGTGTTTAATAATTATTTTGTGATTAACGTTCATAAATTCTTCCATTATAAAAGTAGTCACGGGTTGTATTAAATTAATGTCTCGAGTTTAAATTCGGATAACGATTTGTTAAACTGAATTTGTCAATAAGGTTTTTTCTTCGAAGGATTGGAAATTGGATGAAGAAAGAAGAAACAATTTCCTTTTTTGGACTTTCTCTTTTGGATGTGCAAAAGAAGACAAAAGAGGAAATAAGAGAGAAAAGGAAAAGGAAGAAAAGAAAGGGAAGGTTTTCTTCTCCATCATGCAGTGTATGAATCCCTCTTTTAAAGAAGGAAAGAAAAGTGGGGCCCATGGTCCAACTTTTGACTTTGGGCACAACACACGCCTAGGTTTTCTTCTCTTTTCTGCAAGTGATAGACGCACACACAAGCCACAGTAGAAGCCGCAAGACAAGCTGAAGAGAGCCACGCACGAAGAGAGAAGAAGCATACGAGTTCTTCATTTCAGTACTGAGCTTGGATGTACGGTAATTTTGTGCCATTAGTTTATGTTCAAATGAGTTGTTTATTTATAAATATTTTGAATTTAGGATTAAATTTAGGTGTGGAAAACACTTGAGCGTGTAAGTGATTATAAACTCAGATTCTCTGATTATAATAGATTATTTGCTGTTAGCTCTCCCCGTGGAAATAGGTACCGATATTCGAATCGAATCACGTAAATTTCCGGTGTCCTTATTATTTCTCATTTATTTCTCTAGTGATTTCCCGTTGACGTTAATTGCAAAATCCTATCGTTTCCGCATATTATATTCCAACAGGTTGTTTATAGATGATATACTCTTCACCTTGATGAATGCATACACGTTCAAACATCAAACGATTATTACAGCATCACGCGGTATCTTCACATAAAACAGAAGTAAATCAAACATAACAAAACAGCATGGTATCTGCTTCCTGTCTTCAAAGCCCGGGAAGAAGAAGTTGAAACCTAGTTGACTCAAATTCCTAAAGTTAATGCCATGGTATCTACAAGAGCTCCAGTTTGGGAGCTGATGCATACACCATGCAAAAAAAGCCTTTCATGCAGAAGCTCCTCTCTCCATTTGCCATTCATCTTAGCAATAAACTCCTCACTCCTCTTCTCCAAATCGCTGTCTCCTTCTTCATCTTCACTGTCCTCATCCTCTTCTTCTTCTTCCAATTCATCATCGTTATCTTCCTCATAGCCATCATAACCGTGGTATTGATCGTCTTCATTGCCGTCGCTGTAGCCACCTTGCTTGTTCTCGTCTTCAAATAAAATGATTTCATGGTTGATATTTTCCGGCAAAGGTGGCACAAAGAAAATCCCATCAATATCTTTACTGGTTATCGGCTCAGCACTCCTGAGGAACCCAAGAAAGATCACGATGCTGATGATGTTAAACACGATGTAAGCGATGGTCCGGTTTGATCTTGCCAGGAGTATGAGGGTAGAAACGAAAACATCGTGACAGGTGACACCGATACTGGAGAGCAATATTGATGCAGCGACACTCATGCATAGGAGAACAAGCAAGAGAAAGCAAGAAGGACGCGTTAACCCCTTCATGCCAATTCTCAGGCCTCCCGTGGGATCGAAACGATTTTCCGTAAACTGCGCAACCTTCTTGATTTTGATAAGTATGGAAAGACTCGGCGATGTTCGTTGTTATAGGGTGCTCTTTATTGTATTAAAAAAGAGGAGCAAGATCGAGTTCAGTTCCTGGAAATTCCCGAGGAAGTTCGCAGAGTCAGACATTCTGGACGTGCAGCAAACTTAAATTAATTGCTAGTTAAGAAACAATTGCTATGGTGCAAGCATGGACGTCACTCGTTCTGTGTAAGCAAATGGAGCGATCGTCATCTGTTGCGTTAGGCTTGGTGAAGTTCTAGAAAGCGCACCGCGCAAGGCAGTTGCTCAGTAGACGTCAATGACCTTGGGAGAATTAATGGACATATGTCAAGCTTGTGTGGATATAGAATGTTAATAATGAGTTTATTATCAGGAGGATGTCTGAAGTTTTTACGTGATGCTTAAGTGAAACTCTTGGAGGATCATAACCCGCCAAAGTAGGTTATGTTATTGTACAGTGTAAGTGCTTAGAGCAGATTATAGTCCAGAACTTGAACCCGTGTGACAACTATCTATAATACATTAAGGGTGTGTTTGATTGAAAAAAAAAAAAAATTTGTGAATCAGTTTTTTGGACTTTTACGTGTTTTGTTTGTTCAAATGATCAATCAATAAAAAATTATTTATAATCAAAGAATACATGCATAATTAAAATTAGGAAAATGAATTTCCTGGCCTGAAAAGTTGAAAGTATTTTCCTAGAAAATGATTTTCCAAAAAAAAAAATTCCTTTATTATGAAGTTTTCTTCAAATGATGTATTTGTTTCAAGGAAAACTTTACATTTTCTTTGATCGTAAATGGTTCTTTGTTAACTAATCATTTTTTAATAAACCAAATGTAAAGTAATTTGTGAAAAAAAATTTTTGCTCAAACAAATACACTCTAAGAATGCATATAGGTAATTACGGTATTGGTTCACTTTATCTTACCTAGCAAGGAATAGAACTTTCCCCATTTAGACTTGGAATTCATTGCTCTGTGCAACTGACAAGAAAAGGTTAAACGAATGGCCACATGTCCATGTCTTTTTTTCCTCCAAAATATAAGATTTGTCTAAATCTCATCACTGTAAACTTTTAACTATTATACTAGTGAGTTTTGAAAAGATTTCTCTTCTGATGTAATTTAGATTAAGAAATTTCTTTCTCCCGTTACAGAGAGGTTCTTATCCCGAGATATTGGGACTTCACTTCTCTTGAGTTTTGTTGGTGTGCAAGTCCAATTTTGAAAGAGATCGGATAAGTTTCTTGAAGGTTTCACTCTCACAAGTGTTAGATCTATACATATTCAACCTTATTACTCTAAAAGGTGATGGTGTTAGGGATGCTGCCAAAAGTCAAAGCCGTAGCAACAAAAAGGAGATCTCGGTGTATGCGCTCATTATTGAATATGGATTTAGTGATCGGCCATCGATTTTTATTTGAAGCGATCACAGATTTGCTTTTTGAGCGTATGGCACATTTACCTTAATCTAATGATTCATATTCTTATCTATAGCTTGTTTTGTTTTGGATTTGTCTTTTGTCTTAATTTATAGTTGAACTGCATTTCTCTATTGTATATCCTTGAAAATAAATGAAATGTTTCTCTAACAAAAAAATACTAGCAAGTTTTAAGGGGAAAATAATCCAAAAAATGCTAAATCTATTACACTTTGGCAGATCTAGTCTTAAGCCTTTTAATTGTGTCAATTGATTCCTCAACATTTTCGTATTTTGTCAATTGAGTCAATATAGTCAATTTTGTCCAAAAACCGCTAAAGTAGGTGTCAGTCATTCTACATGGCAAAATTGACGTTAACATAGACAATTATTATCATATTTTAACATTTTTTCAAATTTATTTATTTTTCTTTATTTCATTTTTTTCACCTAGCCACAGCAAGGCTCAAGCCCACTAGACTCGACCTCCCCAAGGGCTGATGAGGTTGCCTACTCTCATTTGGCCAACGTTAGTGACCAACTAGAGGAAGAAGGAAAAAGAAAAGAAAAAGAAAAATAGAAAATTACTTGATTCTTGAGTTATTTTTGGGAATAAATAAGTTATTTTTTCTACTTCTTGATTTCCAAATCTATTCCAAGAAACAATAAAAATTTAGTTGACATTATCAAATGGATTTCTTTTTTTTTTTTATTTCAGGGAAAAAAATATAAATAATTACTATTTGGCCGATTATTAAACAGGACCTTGGCCTTCCTCTAATTTTTGTTCCCATTGTGGATTGTCTTCAATAGCCACTTTGGCGTGGCATGTCAGATTTTTCCCTTTTTGGGCCAACGAAGCAAAAGGTTAGTCTTCGTGGTAAAAGATTTTTGAATCATAAATGCCCAACCTCGTTTAAAATCAAATTAGTTTAACATCACACAACGAGTTACGATTGAGTAAAATGATTCATCATAAGCAAATCAACTTTTCAAAGGACTTTACTAACATAAAATCTTTGGCTATTGTAAAAAATAATAACTTATTGTGAATCATAAATTTTGAAAGAGTAAGTTTCATAATAATTTATAATTATTTATTATTGAGTTTTTTGTAGTCAAAATAAATTATTATTCTCAGAGTAGATTAAATACTATCACACAATCATTTCTCTTTATAAAATCCTTAGTTAATCAAAATTGCATGTACTAAATGCCATCCTACTATTGATAGTCTATAAAGCATAATTCTGCAATTGATCAAGATCTGAGAAGTATCTTAAAGAGGAGAGAAGAGCAAGAATCTCATTTTCTTTGGTTTTCTTGACAAGGGTTCACTTTGATTCTACTCACATTTTTTATGGTTCACTGCGAATCTAAAATGTAAAAAGAATATTTATGAAAGTAATCCTAGCAATTTCCCCATGATTATTCATTTGGTTCTACGCTAAAATAACTTTCTCAATATATAGGAACTTTTGAGAAAGAAAATAAAACATTAAAAAAAAATAAAAAAACATTAGTTACCAAGACAACTGGATCAAAATCGACCGATCCGATTCTAGGGTGGATAAGGACAATTTTCCATTCCGCAAACTACGAAATAATCATGTCCAGTCCGGCTCTCGATTCCAAGGTGGCAATCGACCCATATTGAAACCAATCACTCTTATACGAGACCAAAGTCACGTAGGATGTGCAAAGGGCTTAGATGGCCACACAAGTCATCGTGGGTTTCATAGCCTCCATCATGCATGCTCGAATCACTGGCTTACGTATCAAGGTCCACGACAACGATTTGAATAATCCAAGTTCCCTTAAAGTCATCGCTAGGGATTACAAATCCATTCCATCACTTGACTATTTGGGCTCGTCGCCAATAGGCGACGATGCATGTGATGTCGAATCCCAATATGTTCCCGTTTGGTCCATTCGACGCGTCGCTCTCACTCCCGGTATCGTGTTCTCGTGACGATGGATACATCATGTATCATACCTGCCAGACGACTAATAAGTCTGGGGGAATTGTAAGGAAATATACGCTAAGACAAACGTTAATGACCAAGCGATCGAACCCCCTTGTGACTGATTGATGTCGTAATCGAATTCATTCGGCTCGTGGAACGTTCCGCAGCAATCGAATTCCGCCGCTCGACAACATTGAAATCTTCAAAGTTCAAATAGGAGGAGTCAATCGCCAGAACTTCCGTTTCGTCTTTTGCCACGGAAAGTGTAATTTTCCCCATAATTTCTTAAGTCGTGTCCTCTATTGATAGGTTGCGGAATGGTTCATGAATCCAAAGAATTGTTTAGGCGAGTTGAAATTTCCTTATAATTTAATTAAAGACTAGGGAAATTACAAGGAAAACAAGGATCGCAGCCCTCATATGAATCCAAGCAAGGGCTCAATGCCTTCACCTATGGCCAGCGAGGGCCTCGATGGTCCATAGTTGAAAAAAAAAAAAGCATCTATGTTAGCGATTTCCGGTCGAAATTAACCGGATGAAATACATTGACAAATTATTAAAGGATTTAGTATTTATGTCCGATAATCCATCCCATGTCGACATATTATTTGAATTATATATATAATTTCAAATTTTTAAAAACCTTGTTTTTCCTTTAGTTTTTTGGTTTGTGGTCTAAGCATTATGAGACTTGTTTGAAATTTGCGTTCATCTTTATTTCGTATGTGTCCTCTTAAATAAAATTTGATTTAGCAATGTCATAAGGGATACTAGATGGTAATTTAGGGTTTTCCTTTTGGAAATCGTAGAATGGACTAGTTCCATTGGACCGCCACCGAACCAGACTAGTCTTTGATTCCTCAAAATGGGAACCGATTCCTACAGTTCGGTTCCCAATTCCTAGATGGAATTGGACTAGACTAGAAACCAATCATTCCTAACATAAACTTCTTTCCTTACCTTGAAGTCATGTCAATTAACTCAACGTAAGAGTCATAATACCTCCCCTCATATAAAAGACAGACAAAAGGACGATGAAATACTTAAAACAAATGTTAAGACACATTTAATAGGAAGACTAACTAGTAGAGTCATTAAGTAACATGTCACGTTGAGCTATCACGTCGTTTAGTATACTGTTTTTAATAAAATCTCGATACATGTACCACCACCCTTTGTTTTCAGTAACGACAAAGTCAGTCTAAATTGCATATCCATACTCGTAAGTTATCCTACTGACTTCATAGATCGGTTAAGATGGGAATTACATTAACTAGATGGAAGCGCAATTGATTATTTAAGCTTCACACAATCTTGTAACTTTTAGTAGGTTCAATCAACCCAAGTGGATTGGCACAGTTGATAATACGCTCGGGCCATTCGCCTCAGGACGTGCGAGGTCCCAAACTCGATCCCGAGGTCAGTCAATCATCTCGTATACTTAATAACTACTTGGTGATCAGTGTCTGATGATTAATTTATTGAAAAATGAGATAGGGTTGTTTTTACGCTAGGTTAATAGCTTGGGTCATATACCTCAGGAACTGAGAGGTCTTGAGCTTGATCCCACCATCAGTCGATCGTGTCATGTACTTAATAACTAATTTGCCCTTTGTGTCTACAAATTCTTCCATTATAAAAGGAGCTACAGGTTGGTGATGGATTGAACATCAAACGACCTTTATTATAACCTCACACAATATATTCACAAAAAACAAAAGTAACTCACACAACCTAAAAACATCATATGTGCTTCCTTCCTTCAAAACCATGGAAGAAGCGATCGAAACCTAGTTTAACTCAAATTCCTAAAGTAACTGCATGGTATCTACAAGAGCTCCAATTTGGGAGATGATGCTTACACCACGCAAAGAAGCCTTTCATGCAGAAGCTCCTCTCTCCATTTGCAATTCATCTTCGCAATGAACTCCTCGCTTCTCCTCTCCAAATCGCCATCTCCTTCTTCGGCTTCACTGTCCTCATCCTCTTCTGATTCCATGTCATCATCATCGTTATCTTCCTCGTAGCCATCATAACCGCTGCACTCTTCATTTTCATCATCGTCAATGTCGCCGCCTTCCTTGTTCTCTTCTTCGACTAACATGATTTCATGGTCGACATATTCTGGCGAATGCGGCACAAAGAACATCCCATCAATATCTCCACTGGTCATCTGCTTCGAACTCCTTCGGAACCCAAAAAGATCACAACGCCCATGAAGCTAAACATAACTTTACCAATGGCCTGGTTCAATCTCGCAACGAGCATGAAGGTGGAGACGAAAACGTTGTGTCTGGTGACACTGATATCGAAGAGCAATATGGATGCGGCGACACTCGTGCATAAGAGAACAAGAAAGAGAAAGCAAGAAGGATGTGCCAACCTCTTCATGCCAACTCTCGGGACTCCTGTCTGATCAAAACGATGTTTTGCAGAGTTTGATGAGCACGGCAAGAATCTGTGATTTGGTGTTTTTATAGCATCCGATGAACTCTTAATTATATTTAGAAGCAAGCAAGACTCAAGTTCAGTTCCTGGAAATTCCCTGGGAAGTTCTCCGAATGTCAGACATTCTGGACGCGCAGGAAAATTTGAAATGATTCTAGTTAGGGAACGCTTTGTTGTGAACGTCCCTGCCTTTCCTCGCGCAAGTGGTTGAATTGATCGTCGCCTGTCTCATTAGGCTTGGTGAAGTACCCAGAAAGTACGCTGTGGCAAGCATTTTCTCAGGAGACAAAGGAGACATTATCAAACGTGGAGAATTTAGGGGCATATGCCGAGCTTGCGTGGAGATGGAATGTTAAAAAGACCTTTATTGTGATGTCTGAAAGCAACATGCTGAGAGAGAGAATATGAATATTCCAAATACAAGGGGTTGTTTCAGGAGTCTCTTGTGCCAACCAAGAGTCTCTTGACTTGGAGATCATAAATACCTGACCAGCTCTAGCTTTTACCAGGTTATTGTAGCGTGTAAGTGATTGTTAGAGCAGATTGTAGTTCTAAACTTTTTTTTTTTTTTGGTCGGATTGTAGTTCTAAACTAGAACATGAACGACAAACCATCTGCAATAGATTAAAAGCATAGGGAATCACGTTATTGGTTCCCTTCATTTTGCACAGCTACATAGAGTTTTTTTAACTTAGAATTAGAATTGATTGCATAAGTAATGCTGACAAAAAAAGGTTAATGAACGGCATATCCGGTGTAGACTTTTTGACCATTTATGCAAGCGGGTTTTAAATCAAGATGCACATCATACTCATGTTTGGTAATCAATCGCATGAGGACATGTCTATTCAAAATATTTTTTTCATGCTGGTAAATTCGAATAATTGCATTTGTCTATTCATGTTTGATTTTTAGAAAATTGTCTCAATCAAATTTGAGGTGTTGTGGCTGAAAAAAATGTAATACTAAATATATAATTCACAACACTTCAAGGAACAATTATAGTTCAATCATGATTATACCAAACGGGCTTTCAAATCAAACTAAATAGAATTACCAAATATATAATTTACGACACTTCACAACACAGACAAGTACAATTACGGTTCGATTCTGATATACCAAAGCAAGTTAATGCATGAAAAGCTAAATAGAAAACATTGTAGAGCCGGTGTTTCATAAAGTTACCGGTAGCTACACCTTCATATTAATGAATAATTGTCTCCTGAAAAAAAAAATAAACAATTAATCAATCACTATCAATATCTGGTCTAACAGAATATCTACGACTCTAATACTATACAAGCCGCGTTTTCTTTTCTTTTTTTTTTTTTTTTTTTTTTTGGGGGGGGTGGGGACATTAAAAGTTTTGAGAAATTGAAAAGGTCAAAAAAGGCCGGCCCACTTCAAGAGATTTTGCCCAAAACAGATCTTTTTTTAATATATAAATTAATCGCCATGTAACTTGGTCTTCCTCCAATTTCTTTCCCATTTTAGATTTCTGCAGTCGGTACACATCAAGATTTGAGAAGTATCTTTAAGAGGTAAGTGACCGGCTAACAGTCACAAAAAAGGTACATACAGAAATCAAATAAGGTAATAAAAAAAAATCAAAGAAGAAAAACTGCAGACGGGAAAATCTAGCAAGGTCAAGTTTTGAGAGAAGCAGGCAGTCTATAAGACCAGCAAGGATATCATTTTCTTCGGTTTTCTTGACAAGAGTTCAAATTTGGTTCCACTTGCATTTCTTAGGGTTCACCACCAAAGTTATCTCACTGTTCACCCCGAATCTAAAGTGTAAGAGTGGTAAATTGCCTGCATCGAGGGGAGCACACGAGCTTAACTTGCATGCATTGTCAGGTCAGGTGAGATCCATCGATAGATAAAGAAAAGACAGCAAAAATTTCTAAAATTTGTTGCCTTCAGTTTGTTCTTCATTCCTGGAGTTTCTAAAGGCTGAGTACAACGGAGTTATACATACAATTCAATCCCAAATGGCTCCAGAAAATACATTAATCAGCTTGCTAGGGCATGAACTAATGTGTACAAAATGCAAAATTCACAGCTAGAAGGCAACTTTTTTTCACAAGGGTTAGAAGATTTGTCATGACGGACACCCAGGTTGCACCTTTCAATTTGGCAAAAGCTGGTAGTACAGGAAACGTTGAGATTGCACCAATCCACTATGCTAATCATCCTATAAATTCTTGCCCGGACTCGAGCCGTCGAATCTCACCCCTGGAGGAGGCAAGTGTCGGGACGAAGAGATAAAAACCCTAGCCAATGAATGCAGTTGGGCATCTTCGAGCTCCCGTTCTTCAGCCAGATTCATGCGAAAGTTCTGCAGGCCAGCCAATGCACCATTTTGAAGCTGATAGGAGTTGAAGTACATGTTCGGCAGAGTCGGGTTGGGCACCACTTCCGAGAGCAATGCCGTGTCGGAGGAGGACTGGAGTTCAGACTGCGGCGGGCTTTGGGGAGGCAGTGGCTGTGGAGGGAAGTGCTGCAGCGAAGCGAGACGGGCTTGAACGTAGGCTAGCTCGGCTTGCAAATTAATCACCTACAGTGAACGGATGCAACATACGTAGTTCTAGTTAAGCCAAAATCATAAGTCAATGCAAAACACTCGACTATTACAAGAACGATTTGTATGAGCTAGCCCTTCATCGGTTCCGATTTATGCAACAACCATTATGTGACTTCATTACTGCATAATTCTTTCTTTAACACTATCAATTCGGAATGGAAAAGAAAAATGCTTAATTTGTGACCATCTGTTCATATACACACCAAAATACCCATTACATATATAATAACAATTCTCCGTTTCTTAAAAAGGCAAAAGTAAAAGGTAAGTTCCAAAATGACAGTAGCAACCAGCATGCATAAAGAACGAACTATAGGTCCTATTATAATCGATCTATGTGGCGATAAAATCAATTAAACATCTCTTACATAATATGCTTAAATCATCTCTCTAACCCTAAAACACACCGTATGTGACAAAAAGAAGAGAACAAGAAAATAGGACAAGAACGCAGGGTAAGTTCTAAGTCATTTCATTACAATAGGTCAAGAGAAAGGGAAGACATAGGTCAAATTCGAATCCATCTATTCGATCGACTTTTAAATGAATAATCAATTCTGACGTGAGATACATATTAGCTACTTGTGCATTATTACTACAGGTATCGTCTCGGCAAATCAAAAGCACCTTGCTCTCTGTCAAATACTCCCAAGAACGACACCTATCAAAGAGTAGTTTAACAAGGCCAGCGAGCTCATAATTGAGACCCGCATATTTTAAACCTAAGTAAAAGTAATTATTGGTACACCATACTAATATAATAACTATGATAATAGCTCAAATTAATGAATTGGGGTCCTTTATGTGTCAGAGGAGATGTGACGGGGACCCCCTGCAGGCTGCAGCTATCCATCAGATGGGCTTTTACCCACAGAAACCTAGGAAAAGGACCTTCTATTTGCTTTTGAACTGGAGACTATTACAATTTGACCATGACCGCCAATCGAAACCCCTACGAAATTGGCAAAAAAGGAGGGAAGCAATTAGACGATTTTGTTCTCAGAGAAATGTTTTAGCGATCGAGATTGACATGAACATGTTTTTCTCAGGTGGTCAATGTCAGATTCAGACAGCAGAGGCTGGCAGCAAAAGAGAGCAACATTCCGTGGCGAAAAAAGATGTAAATGCCAATGTCAGATCAGACCCATAAAAGCATAATCTTATCTACATTTCATTTAGAAAAATTCCAGTAGAGTAATTTATACATTGAAAATCGTAAAATTTTCTTAATTGATTATTAAACAGGGGCGTTTGGCCATTCATTAACATGACCCATCATTTGTTTTAGTAAAACAAATGATGGGTTGGACATTCATTCCAAGCCATATTTTTTCCCCACCGGAGGTAGGAAATGGGAATGGAGGAATTCTAGAGAAAATTCATTTTCCAAAACTTGCCATTCATACATATCTCGAGCTGCTATAAAGACTGCTTGGAAATCCGGGAAGCAAAACTTTGACTTCGTACCGCTCATTCACTCCTCTCTCTCTCTCTCTCTCTCTCTCTCGCAGTCAGTGAGTGAAGTAAGTGGCCAAAACAAGGAAAGTCAGTACGACTTTTGCGCGGATTTTTTGGAAGACCCGAGCAGCATTTATTAAGCTGCAGAGCCAGAAAAACCCTAATGAACAGGAGAAAGAAGGGTTTGCTTTTTCACTGCAAGAAAGAAAGACATATGCGACTCGAAAGAAAAGGTGAAAAACTGCTGCTACTCGCCGACGCGAAGAAGAAGAGAGACTGTTCAAGAAGCTAATTTCAATGGATTTCAACCCATGAATTATGAGGAGCCCTATCAAAAGCAGAACGCCCGGCCCACGCCAGTCTCCGGAGCTGAAGCTGACGGCGGAGGAGGACGGCGGCGTAACCACCGAGTTCGACCATTGAAAGGATAATGGAGGAGACGTCACCGAGGCCTAACCTACGAATCTACATGTGGGTAGCTCATCAAAACGCGCCCGAAGGAGGAAACGGAAACCCTAAAGACCGGGAGCCCGAAAATATGTTTTTTCTTTGAGCGGTGAAGTTTGACTAGGTGCGCACGTCACTGTCGCAGCGACAGTCTCTCTTCGTTTTTGGCCCAAAATAAATTTGATATTTGATCATTTCATTAGTAATAGAAATCGAAAGCAAACACAACGCGTAGATCTGGGGTCAGGACCCTACGGAATCCACATGCAGTCATGTTCTCGAAAGGAGAATTTTACCCTCGAGTCAATTGCTACCCTACAACCGAGCAACTTTCGCGATTTAGCATAGTTCTTGACATCTTACACACGCGATAATGATCAATCTTTGTCCTGAACAATTTCACCACAACCAGCAAGAACCGCGAGTTTTTGGGGGTGAAGTGGAGCACCTATAATTAGGTTTTCGGAGACTAAATTTAACTCTCGTCTTGTTTTTTGAAAAGTGGTGTGATTTTCAATAAAATGAAAACAGAAACCAAGAACACCAAAGAGAAAGACCAAAAGTTCAGAAAGCTTCTGCAAGCAAGAACCGTCGATGTCCATGCCTAATTTACGCATAATTCCACAAGTGTCCAGCTTACGGACTACACTGTTCTAGGCAGACGACATACATGATACAGTTTCAAGGAGATTTTCCGTCACTGCAACAGCTCATCGATTCAGGCGTGGAAAGAGTGTACAGTAGAGTACAGTACAGTTGCGGTGCGCTTACCTGCTGCTGGAGGGCGAAGATGTGGCCGACGCAGCCGTAGACGGGGTCGCGGGCCCGGGCGAGGGCCTCGTAGCAGAGGGTGACGACGGCGTCGAGGCGGCGGTGGGCGGGGACCCGGGCGAGGAGCTTGGAGGCGTTGCTCGCCCCGAACACCCGGTGTACGGCGGCGAAGTGGGCGGGGCCCTGGTCGGCGTCGAAGTAGGGCGCGAAAACGCAGCCCCTCACGCACTTCCTCCGCAGGAACTTGCACGCGCCGCACGGGCCGCCGCCGCCGCCGCCGCTTGCGGTGCTCGACGACGACGACCCGTTGGGATCGCTGTTGCTGGCGGTGTTATTGTCGTTTTTATTGCTCATCTTCGAGGGTTTCTCTCTCTCTCCGCAGGTGATTGTGCTATGAAGTTCCTCCGCGTCGAGAGACTGAGCAAAATCTCAGGGTGGGGAGAAAGGAAAAAGGAGAGCCATTTGGTGGTGGGTCATCACCTTTATATTTGGTGGTGGGTCGTCAGTCTTAAACCATATTGTTTTATTTAGGTTTTATTTATTCTTTGCATAAATCATCATAAAATCTGTTGAAATCGATCTATAAATTTATTATGTTAAGTGACGCTCGATTTTCTTATAATATGATCTACTTATTTAAATATTTAGATGGAGCTGTCGTATTAGATCACTGATCACTGACCTTATATATTAACCGTCAACAATCTTGAACATTTAATATTTCCATATTTCTTCCATCTTGTGGAAACACATGATTTCTTAATAAAAATAGTGAAACAAATTAATATCGCATCTAAAAAGGCTTATCACGATGATTATGATGTTTGATGGGTGCAAATCATGATTTTGTCGTTTGGATAAACTCCAACCCTCACTTACCGGTCCGTTCTCAAGAGGCGACTTCTTACTCCATCTAAACCCTATTTCATGTGACTATAATGTCTAAGCTATTACTATCAACATGCTCTTAACCAAGAGCTACTTCAAGGTGCAAAAAACAAAAAAGAAAAAATTGTGAATAGCTATTTGAGGTAATCTCTACATGTTTTCCCTAAATCTCTATCTTCATTAAATTTTACCATAATTTCTGCCTATTTTCAAGTATGTAAAGTTTTTTTTTTTTTTGGTCGGAAAGTATATAAAGGTATTGGGTAAATGCTAAATTTACATAAACACGTGCAAAATGAATGCGTGAGAAGAGGTAAAAATAACCCTCAAGATGACTCAATTTCCATTTCAAATCTTGGGAGAGAGATCTTTGATGGCGACTCTCTCGACAAACCACCGTTTGATCTAGTTATTAAATTCTCTTTTGGAATTTTTCCACGTACTTGTTTGATCTTATAATAAATAAATATAAAGAAATAAAAAAAGATGATGGAGTGGGAGATTTGCAAATTGAACCTGCTTAATTTAAAGCTTTGAAGTCACGGCAAAGCGTGTGGGAAATCGTACAATAGCTGTGGGAAGCAGCTTGCGTGAAGCAAACATAATAAGAGAGAACCTAATTTTTTTTTTCTTTTTCCCAATCAATTTTTTTTCACATGTTCACAAGAAGATGACCGCCACGTGCGAGCCGCAAGTGGGGCTTTCAACCCATCTAATCTCCTTCAGTCTTTTCGATTGTCATCTCCCACACATCACTCAATCTCTCCTTCCTTCTCTCTCTCTCTCTTTCAAAATAAGAAATTGATTATAAATCAAAAGATAAAAAAAAAATTACGGTTTTTGCCATTTTCCGCCGAAGGAAGAGATGGGTAATTACGGTGCATTTGATTTGACATTTTGAAAGGGTTACAGTGCCCTAGAGTTCCTCAATAAAAAGTATATGACATTTAGCAAAAATTTTAACAGTTTTGGGGAAATATAATTATATTTCCAAAGATTTTTAGCATTTCAGACAAATATGGAAGCATCTTAGAATACTGCAATTTTGAAATGCAAATAGACCTTTTTTAATTTTAATTTTACCTTATTTTTACTTTCTTAATCATAGAAGTGTTCTTAAAAACCCTTACCTTTCTAATGAAACCACCATCTAGTGGTGAACCACCGACAAGCTATCAAGAACCTCGCATGAGGTCGTGCCACTGTAGGTGGCTGTTGCAATTCACACAAAACCTAGGCCAATGGTTGCACGAACAAGGCAACCATCCACCCAGGTTCATGCGAGTCAAGCCGACGATCGCCTATGTTCACGCAACCCAAGTGATCGCGTACCTAGATGGTGCAAACCAAGGCATTGTCTAAGATTAAGCAACCTCAAGTGAGGCTCCCGTTGTTAAATCTAGCTCTTTAACAACCAAGTTTGGCCTAGTTGGAGTCTTGCTGAAGGCTTGCTAGTCACTAGTCCTTGGTCATTTTGAGTTTTTTTCTTCTTCTTCTTTTTTTTTTTTTTTTTTTATAAATAAAAGCAAAAGGGCTTTGCAAAATGTGCGGACAGCATTTAGAACAAAGTTGTATTTCAATGTGTTTTTAAATTACACTTTATTAAATACTACTTGCATTTCGTAAAACTCCTTTAATTTAAAGATTTTTATATTTTTCCCAAGACATCCTCTCAAAATTGAATCAAACACACCTTATGTAGTCATGTATATGTTTTTGGCTTCATGAAAAACGATGTCGTTCCGTAGGAGCTACCAATTTTGAGCTCAATTTACATGGACGATAGAGGAGATCATAGAGCAAGGTTCACGCAAGATCAAGTTCGAAGGTTGGTCATAATGTGCTGCCCAAATTTGCACGTAATATAAAAATTTGCATAGAAATGCTCGGGCGGGCGGGCGGACCAAAATTGGACAGGCCAGGCCTACATTACTCGAGCCCCCAATTTTTTTTTTCGGGCTTTTGGGATATGATCGGGCCGCTACTCGTTGATCACCTCTTTAATGGCAAGCTTTCCTAAGTTTTGCTCTCTGACTTAATGTTTGATTACCCTGCTATCATAAATGCTAGGGGAGATTTTGGCCAAAAAGTTCCCTCAAGTCTATTCACACTAATGGAATAGGTTCCATTCATAATAAGTGATATCTTGTAGATTTTGCAATCGGGTCGCCTAACTTTGATTTCATTTACGACTACACCTTTAATTTTGCAATTGATGCATATATTTTGGTAGAAGTCCAACTAATTTTTGTGGAAGTGGACAAAAAAGGTGCGCCATTTTTTTGGACACCACGCCATTGCTGCATGGATACCATATCAACATGTTAAAAATTGGCTAAATTCCTATTCAGCAAGTGCAAACAATGGAAAGCACTTCAATGAATTGGATAATCAAAATCAAAATCAAAGATGGTGACCTGATTGAAAAATTGTTGTGATTTAATAACCATCAAATTTACGCAAATTTGCCAAATTAAAATTTGTTTGACCATATGCTTATTGAAGAGCAACGTACATAGAAATCATTTGTTACGGTACTAGTTTTTTTTTTTTTTTCATCATGTTAAGGTACTAGTTGAAACCATAAGTATTGCACAGATGTGAAAATTAATTTATTGAAGCTTTTGTGGTGCTATGATTCAGCAATTTTGACATTATGTAGATTGTTTCTTATCTTTATGATATTTCCATGACTAAAAAGACATTTTCCAATCAAATCATATAATTTTCTAAATAATGAGATCTCATTTTTTTCGCGAAAAATTTGACATTATTAAAAAAATTGAAAAAATCATTTTTTTTTTATGAAAATGGCAATATTTTCCTTTATTTGGGTGAAATCTAAAAATCATTTTCCACCATATAGAAAGAAAAGCTTGATTTAATTTTTTGTAAAAAAAGACATACATCATTCATGTAATATAAGGGATACCCTACCATTGGGTCTTGATCACAAGGGTCACGGTTTCTCAATCACCCCAAGCACAAGCATGGGGGACTTAGGTTTGTAGTGACCTAAGCACAGCCCTCGAGTACCCAAGCATGACTGTCAAGGGACTAGGGACGGGTATCATGGTCCTAGGCATGGCCATTGGGGACTCCAGCATGAGCTCTGGAGTCCCAAGTTCAACCTCTATGCACAGTGAGTTGGGCAAGAGAGATGGGTACTCAAGCACAATTATCAAGGACTTGGCATTCACCGAGGTCTTGGGTCCGGCCTCAAGGGACCTAAGCCCCACCATTGAGACACCAGGCCTGGCCTAGGTGAACCCAAGCCTTGGCATTGGTGACTTGGGCAGGAGTTGGGTACCCAAGCATGTCATTGTGGGCCCGCGCCTGGGCACTAGGGTCTCGAGCTCATCCTCTCAAGACCCAGGCCAAGTGTTGGATAGAGGTCCTGGTCTTGATGTTGGCGGACATAGCCCCATGTGCCGGTAACTTAGGCGTGAGAGCCAAGTGCTCGAGTAAGGCCATGAAGACTCGGTCACTGGAATCGGGGTCTCAAGCCCAGCCTCAATGGAGTTGGGCGCAGGAATCGTTTTCCCTTCTCAATGTTTAAATTTCGTCACTTAAGCCAAAACTTAAGGAACAAACCAGTATTTTGTTACTTTAGATCTAACATAACATGACAAAATCACGATTTAATTGTTTCAAGTCCAACACGAAGTGAAAAATTTTTTATGTTTGTCGCCAAAGTTTCGAAATTGTCCCAAATTTGATTGAATCAACGGCGACCGTGCTTATGCTTGACCTAGACGATACACGTAAGGATTAGTCGCCTTGATCGATCCTAAGGCTTCATACTTTGAGACGACAAAATTTTGTCCCGCTGTAGTTCTTTTCTTGTAGTGAAATGTGACGTGCCTGCCCTTAAATTCAGAAAAGTCCATTCTTCTTCCCAAGGCACCTTTCGAAATACACACGACATCCACGAGCCATAATCTGACACGAAATGTACATGAAGCTTTAACTCATTATTTACTTCAGCCTTGAATATGCAGTCTCTACGCTACACTCCCCCCCTTTCGGGGAAGCCCCTTTCATTTTCCTGTACCACGCCCAGTTAAATAACTGGGGAAGGCGTCGCAGGAATCCAGGGTAGGTTCCAAACCCCCTAAGGAAGTGTTTGTGGCTGAGAGCCCTGTGGAGGAAGATTTTATGGACCCCTTCCCCTAGGGTCCGTAGAGCCTTTTAAAGTCCTGAGTACTCGACTATTTAGAGCTCTGCACTTCAACGTTTGCTTCGTGTCACTCTTTGGCGTCGTGTCGCTCTTTGGCGTCATTCGTAGACTGACAGAAAGAATTAGCAATGAACAGGAGAAAGGGAAAAGCAAAAACGAAGACGTACATATACGTATGTTGTACACTATGTCTGACAATTTATACGGTGGAGCAGACAGAGAGAGAGAGAACAGTTGGAAAGAGAGAAGTGGCCGCGCCGTTCGCCGTCATGTCTGGTGCGTGCGAGAAATTGAAGCAAACAAACTTAGGAAACAAGCAAAACGATCGACATCGGATTGTTACTATTTCATTCTCTTTCTTGTCCGACTAAAAGACTCGCCGTATCATTCGTTGGTTTCGGCAGCAGTGGATACACAAGCGACTCCGACTTTATTTATTGAGATTATCTTTCAACGAGAACATCCAAGTTCCTTAAAACACCTAACTAATCTCATCGAATCATGACGGTGGCTCATCTGACATAAAACCCGTTTGATTTATATGGATTATGGTGTTCCCGGGGGTGCCCTCGAACGAGTTTTCATCGGAACTCGAATTAATCACATGCACGTGATTTTAGAAAGTGGTAAGGTAAAACATATAGTTAAATGATTCGGGGAAAATCACTTTCACAAATTTACGAGTTTCCTTCCTTTGCACATTGCAATTGAGATATCCTTGTGTAGCACAAGCTTAAGACTATATCTGTTACATTATTATAATATTGGTGTTGACGCGGATTCTCACGAAAAAAGTACCAAAATAGTCCTAAACCTTTTGTATCGGTACCAATTCAATCCTAAACTTTTTAATTGGACCAATTTAGTCATAAACATTTTCACATTGATATCAATTCAGTCCATCCGGCTAATTTAAGCCGAAAATTGCTGACGTGGCCATTGGCGGTGTTATGTGGCACCACATGGACAAATTTTATATTTTTTAATATTTTTCAGATTTTTAAATTATTTTTTATTATTTTATTATTTTTTTTCCTTTTTTTCTCTTTTCTTTTTTTTTTTTTTTTTTCTTACCCTTGGCCGGCAAGGTCGCCAACCGCCAGCCGACCATCGCCGGCCACAAGCTGGTCGGGCGAGGGCCCCACGCCCTCGCCGGCCACCGGCGAGGGTCGTCGTGCCCTCGCCGGCCACAAGCGAGGTGACGGCCCCGCCCGCCTGATCCGGGCGAGGGCCAAAACCCTCGCCCGTTGGCCGGCGAGGGCCTTTGCGCCCTCGTCAACCACTTTAGCGAGGCGCGGCAGCCCTCACTCGTGGCGGGCGAGGTGCGGCGGCCCTCGCCCGGATCCGGGCGGCTGCGTCTGCCCCATCTGGAGCTCCGTTGCCTCCGATGGCAACATGGTCACCCGAGCCTTCGCGGCCCCCGGAGTTTGAAGGAGGTGGTTGGCATCCCGAGCTTGGGTAGCTTCTGGAGGGATAACAGCGTGGGAAAGTTTGCGATCTTGCACCGGATTAAGCGCAGCGATAGTGTCGCGAGCCTCGCCTGGGCAGGCAAGGCCGCCGTGGCCCTCGCCTGGATCTAGGCGAGGGCCGCCGCACCCTCGCCCGCCACAAGCAAGGGCTGCTGCGCCCTCGCCGGCCAACGGGCGAGGGTTTCGGCCCTCGCCGGATGCCGGCGAGGGCCGTCGCCCTCGCTTGTGGCCGGCGAGGGCGCGGCGGCCCTCGCTAGCGGGGGCGAGGGTGCGGGGCCCCTCGCCCGACCAGCTTGGAAAAGTTTGCGATCTTGCACCGGATTAAGCGCAGCAATAGTGTCGCGAGCCTTGCCTGGGCAGGCGAGGCCGCCGTGGCCCTTGCCTGGATCTAGGCGAGGGCCGCCGCACCCTCGCCCGCCACAAGCAAGGGCTGACGCGCCCTCACCAGCCAACGGGCGAGGGTTTCGGCCCTCACCTGGATTTGGCGGGGGCCGTCACCCTCTCTTGTGGCCGGCGAGGGCGCGGCAGCCCTCGCCAGCGGCCGGCGAGGGTGCGGGGCCCCTCGCCCCGACCAGCTTGTGGCCGGCGATGGTCGGCCGGCCGGCGACCTTGCCGGCCAAGGGTAAGGAAAAAAGAAAAAAAATAAAAAAAGAGAAAAAGGAAAAAAAATAAAAAAAATAATTTAAAAAATCTGAAAAAAAAATATAAAAAAAATAATAAAATTATCCATGTGGCGCCACGTAAGACCACCGGCGACCATGTCAGCAATTTCCAACTTAAATTAGCTGGATGGACTGAATTGGTACCAATATGAAAAGGTTTAGGACTAAATTGGTCCAATTAAAAAGTTTATGACTGAATTGGTACCGATACAAAAGGTTTATGACTATTTTGGTACTTTTCCCGGATTCTCACAATAATCAAATTCTTCGCTAGAGTTTTAAGTAGAGGAACTTTATTACAAATGGGATGGAAGCTATCATTTAAGTTAATCCTCAAATTAAAAGGAAATAAGGGATATAAAATTGCAATATTGGTTGAATCATGATGTAGTATTGTTGGCACCCAAAAATAACCCTACAAACACGTACCGGTCACGAGGAACTTAAAACTCTAAAATCACCCCGTTGCCGCATGTATCTGTAATTTACTTCGGCTCAACCCATAGTGGTTATGAAAACAAATGATAGCCAAGGATTTCGAGAATCCTTAGGCTTGATTTCAATGGACATACAAATAAAGATATGTAATTTTAAGATGAAGCAATTGGTTGCCATCTATCGCCATCTGTTGAAACCAAAAGATGTTGTTGAAGATATAACATTGACGGTGAAATTAGGTGGGAAATGTTAAAAGAGCATCAAACTCAAGAAGAGCAGTTAATTCTTACTAAACAAGCCATGAGAGCATTGTTGAACAAGTCAAAAACCAGATGTGGATAAGGTGGTTCAACATAGAACGTGGAGTGACTCTTGAGGAGGAAGCAACCGACTACCAATAATTACCAAATTGGGCTATAAATATCGCAAGCAATCCAACAGAAAGCCCCCTGAACAATACACAAAATTACTTTATCTTACTTTTATCTCTGCTTAGTCTAGCTTAGCTATAGCTTAAGATTCCCGTCGTAAATTTAATTTCGGCGAATATCTATATCCTAGCCAATACTATTGATTAGATTCTAGTGCCAACCCATTGTCCAGCATCATTGAGTAGATTACGAGGTTACATCCTCTTACTCATCCAAGAACGGTGTTTACTAGGTGTTGTCACCTCTGTCCAACATCGTTGATTAGATTCCAACGTTGTGTCATCTTACTCATCTAGGAGCAGTGTTTACTAAATGTTGTCACCACTTTTCAACATCATCAATTAGATTCCAATATTGTGTCCTCATATCCATTTAGGAGTAGTGTCTACTAGGTGTTATTTTCATCGTCCAGCATTGTTGATTAGATTCCGACGTTGTGTCCTCGAACTTACTAGAAAGTAGTGTTTTTCGAACACTTTTATTAATATCAAGCGTTGTTGAGTCGTCTTTGATATCGTATAAACTACTTTAATTTTAATGGGTTTTCATTATTATGTTAAAATGAGTTTAGATAGCACTGTTGATTAGATTTCGACATTGATTATTGTTGGTATTAAGCTCGTGCGTGTTAAGTGTATTAAACAACTTCTTTGGATTCGGCTTTACCAAAAAAAAAAACAACTTCTTTGGATTCGGAATTATATAGTAGATATAGTCTTGTTCGCATTTGACTATCTCTATCCAAAGCTAATATAGAACTTGAGTATCCTTTAATAAAAAGCAAAATATAACACTTGGTGAAAGATATTTTGTTTGCGGGATCAAAAATCGGTGAACAAAATATATGCAATATTTCAACCACGTGGAATAATATGAATCCATTATAACATGAAAGCGTAAAATAAGATTATAAATTCCTCTCTGTTGATAGCTTTGTTCCATCATCAAAAGCTCCACTTTTTTTATCTTAATGTGGTATGAAAAATAGTGAGCGAGCTATTTGTGTGGAATCTTCTCGAGAGTAAAATAAAATGATTTCTCTTCTCTTCTCTTCTCTTCTCTTCTCCATATTTCCTCCTCTCTATTTATAGAGAATCAAAGGATTTCCATATATTTCACTTTCCTTTTAATTAAAATTCTCAATTTTCATCTGGGAACTATTATTTGGCAAGAATGACTGGATATCTCATCATTCATAATAATGTATCACAAAGTGAATTGATAATTAAAAGAAAAATAAACAAGATAAATAATTCAAATGATAGTTGATAAATCAAAAGTAGTTCATAACTTAATTTATCATAGAAATGTTGGTAAGTCACTCTAATTAAGGTTGGTGATTTCTTTAAAAATATGGCGCTTTTAAGGTGTTACTAAGAATATGTTGATAAAACTTTTAAACAATAAGAAATCTTAGCTAATTAAAAGAAACCAAATAAGTATTGGCAATTAACCCAATTGCGAGTTGATGACACAACACTAGGTGAAAATATAATTTGAGGATGGTTGACGTATCACGCTAATTTAAGTTGATAATCTCTAAAAAGAGTCAGAAGATCTTAAGGGTATGTAATTGATGCAATCAAAATGTGATGACTCAATAGAAATATTGGTAAATGAACATACCTCAAATGAGAATCAGTAACCAACAACCTAATGATAACTAATCTAACAAAAGTTGATGAATCACTCTAGTTAAGGTTGGTAATTTTCTACCCAAATTAATGAATTTGAAGCATTGATCAGTTACACAAATAAGAGTTGGTAAGTCTGAACAAAAATTACTAGTTTGGAAGTTATACAAATAGTGACAATTTCATAAAAGTGGTGGTAAGTTACCGATAAGTTACATAGAAAGATAGTCACAAATGTACTTGTTTTACCAATAATTTTATCACAATTATCAACTCATTGAAATTTCTTGGCACAAAAAATGGATTTGCATTTTCGCATATAGAATGATGGAATATCACTTTATAATGACGTTGTACGCAAATGATGGCTCGAAAGCAATTTGTAATACGATTTTGTCTTCATTTTTTTTTCTTATGTCTTAAAAAAGGTTATCCGGCCATGATCTAAGTCCAATTAATTATTGGAAAAAAATCTAATTAATAGACGTGTGACAAAAATTCATTGAATTACCCCCCAACCAAAACACAGACACACAAAAAAGACGAGCGCCAGGAACTTTTTGCATATTATAATATTCCATTTCATGATATTTACGAAGAGAATGCGTCTCTTGTCGCACGATGAGCAAGTTCACTAAGTAATACGATGGGTCATGCCTTTTATCGAAGCTATACTTCTTGAAAAATAAATAGTTGATTTTCCTGTCCGCCAAATTCATATTTCCAGATATGATTTACAGAAATTGAAAGAGAAGACATGACAAGTTCAAGCATTTCCCTAAAAGTACTATACTCGACAGGGTCCATGAACTCCACGATCAAAATATTTTGAAAATTACAAGTTTAATTGCTAGACATTTTCAAATTGAAGCTCAGTACATGTATAATCTAGCGTTCAATTGCACTAGTTTTTTTGCTTTAGAAGAGGATAAGCAAAATAGAACCAGGCTACAAAGATTTAATTAGCTACTATTACTTGCCTCTAAGTATAACAAGAAAATCAAAGCTCCATTGCTATAGTATGTATCGTCGAACTGTCAATCCCGGGGCAAGTACTAGTATAGATTAGGGTTGTCAAGTCTCATTTTGAGAGAGACGATGGCGATGACATCGCGTCTATGCAGCCAGGAGGTGGAGATCCTTGCCGCCGTAGCAATTCCCGGGCCAGCGCATTAAGATCGCCGCTGCCTGCTGCTGATGACCCGCCGCCACCACAGCCGCCTTCGAATTGGCGGAAATCGATCTGCCGTTGGGGCACCATCCACGCCGCTTGTGCCATTGGATCAAAAAGCGAGGACAAATCATAAGTAGCGGGGATCGACGAGGCGGATGGGAGATCAGCTATTGATAGCGGCGGCCCCACAGCTGAGGGCGGCGGCGGAGGCGGTAAAGGCACCGGGAGCTCCAACGTCGTCAGGTGGGCTTGTAAGTAAGAGAGCTCGGCTTGGAGGTTAACCACCTGCACCATCAATTCCCCAATGGACCAAAAAAAAAACTTGAGTTAGCCCAAAGAGACACTGTCATTTTCCCACAGATGGTTTAAAGTGAGTTCCTAAAGTACGCTTAAACAAGGCAAGATAAGCGTCTAGACATATCACTAATTCCCGGACAAACCCGTCTGCGATAAGAAAAAAGATTGAACGACGTAAATACCAACGACCATCGCATTCAGTCAATGGCAACGAAAGCCCTAATGTCTCGATCTAAAACTTCGCTAAAAGAATCATTTCAACATAATTACAAAGGAAAAAAACCTCGTTCGACAACAAGAAAGGATGGTCCAAAGAAAAGGCAACATTGACCCATTGCATGAAGTGCTTCGTGTCAACTCATCCGTCACAACCGGGCATCAAAACGTCTCATTTCAAACCTTCAAAAAACAATGCATGTAACGTACAGATGTGCCCAAGCATAGATCATTAAGTAAATCGAAAAAGCCAGAAGCATCGGCCATTGCCTGCAGGCGCTTCGTGTCAGCCCATCGTCTTCGTAACGTACGTCTCCCGTATCGTCTACACCATTAAGTAGATGAGAAGAAACTTCGCGAGACGCCAGCTTTGCTTGCCTGCCTCAAGCCTAGAAAGTCTCGCTTTGGCAGAAGACCGGACCGCATTAGACACGCTGAAAAACCAATTTAAACCCTCTCCATACAACCCCCAACCAGCACCCCAGCACACCTCATTCCTCGCCGCAATCAATGCGTTGCCGACGCGGGACGCAAGGTCGACGGTTTTTCTATATGAAAGAGGCCGAACGAGCGACCCTAGGGAAAGGATTACTATACAGCCTCGCCTCGGTCGAGGCAAGCAACCTCCAGGATATGATTAACTTACAATGATTTCGGGTGTGAAACATTTGACGAACTCGTCGTCGTGCGTGCGTGCGCGGTTGCGTGGCGCTTTCCCTTGTGCGGACCGTGCGATGTGCTCGAAAAAGTGCGTGCTCGAACAGCGTGCATGGGGAACGTGGAGGAGTTGCCAACAATGCAAGGCTTAGGAATAAGCCCGGGGGGACAGGGGGATTAATTAAAATACCGAGAAAATTTCAACGTTTTCGCTTGCATAATTGCCCTTGGGATGAGCGTGCATTGAAGCTGGTGGTTGAATTCTTTCGGGTGGGTCCAGTTTTTTACATCCTTTTCAAGTGCCCTCGGAAACTAATATAATATATTAGCTTGTCACCAAATAATTGAGTGCATAAGCGGTCATATTATAATGCTAAATCCGAATGCTACACGTTGGATCAAAGCATAATGTCTGACAAAACGGAAAGATCGTTGTACTACTCCTTGACAACAACATGGAAATTGGAATGTTAGCATCTAAAATATCCAAGATTACCAAACTTTAGGGGCATCTATCATTCATTAATCAAAGAGTAAGAAGGAGAACTTTGGAACAAAGTCCCTAAAGTATTTTTCAATTAAAATGACAAAAATGCCCCATTCTGAGTCACACATTATTTGAAGAGAGGAGAAAAAAAGAATTTCGGACATTGCCCTAAATTAAAGAAAAAGCCACATTTTTTTTTTGTTTTTTTGTTTTTTTTTGTCTGCTATTTGAGAAGAGGAAGCAAACCGACCATTTCCTTAATAACAGCTAAAAACACGATTTCCGCCCACCCCCCATCATCATCATCATATGATATCAGAGAAAAGTTTTTCTAGAATTCAGTAAAGTTTAAAAAAATAAAAAAATTAAATAAAAAAAGCCCTTGAAAACACTCACGTCATACCCTGCAATACATATCCGCTGGCCTTTACAGCCTATTTTTTTCAGAAAATTTTCCTTCTTTTTGGAATAATAAAGTTCCTTTTTCTGTTTTTAATTATGAGGAAGGAGACAGTGAAGATTATACACATTTCAGGAAAAAAGAGAGGGAGAGAGACCCCTTGTGTATTTCTGGGGGGCTGCATCCACCTACCGCAAACAAGGCAGAAGATGATGAAGAACGAGACCAGATTTTTAACCATAGTCTTAAATGAGAAAAAAAAAAAAAAATAGGAGTCGCTATTCATATTCATATTGATCAAACATTTTCATCACTTCGTTGGTAAATTTTTTCGTCGCTTTCAAGCAGGAAGATCATCATGAGTCATCAGACACGGTCGAAGCTTGTGGAAAACACAAAACGAGAAGGATATCTTTTCTTACGGTGCAAACAACTTCCCAATAATGGAACCAGAATTAATTGGGGAGAGAAGGAGAGTAGAATAGGAAGAGCCTCAAGCTAAAGATGCCTTCTAATAAACAAGAATCGGGAGAATTTTCTCCGGTATCGACGATGATCTCACGAAATTTTACCGATGACTGTGACGATGAAGGCGGTGAGGGAGCGTACCTGCTGCTGGAGGGCGAAGATGTGGGCCACGCAGCCGTAGACGGGGTCCCGGAGGCGGGCCTGCGCCTCGTAGCATATGGTGACCACCGCGTCGAGCCGCCTGTGGACGGGGATGTGGAGGAGGAGCTTCGACACGTTGCTGGCGCCGAACACCTTGTGCACTGCCGCGAAGTGCGCCGCCCCTTGCTCCGAGTCGAAGTAGGGCGCGAATATGCACCCGGGCACGCACTTCCGCCTCAGGAACTTGCACGCGCCGCATGGCCCTCCGCTCCCGCTCCCATTGCCCCCGCCGCTGCCGCTCCCCCCTCCGCCGCCTCCGCCTCCGCCGCTGGAGCTGGGGTTAGAACTCATGGTCTCAAACTAATGATCAGAACCCGAGACGTCTTCCATGATTAGGGTTTGATGGGCCATGAAGGAAGGAGAGAAAGCGAGAGAGAGAGAGGGAGAGAGGGGGAGAGAGAGGCTTGTTTGACTTAGGGTTTGGTGTGTTTCTTGGTTGGGTTTGAGAGGATGTTTTGCTCTCTGTGTAAGAAGAGGAGAGGAGGTGAAAAGGGCGAAGGAGGGCGAGGGGTGTGTGCGGTGTGTTATTTTAAAAACGCCCAAGGGGAAGAAGCCTTTAAAGCCACGCGAGGGAGCAAACACCATCTCTCTCTCTCTCTCTCTCTCTCATGTTTTAAGCTGCTTGCGTGAAGCAAACATGCGATAAGTCTTAGCTATCCTCAACTGCCCTTTTTTTTCCCTTTTTCTTTTATTTTAATGCGTGAGTCGATTCATCTTCTCGTGAATCAATTCCCTCTCTCTCTAGACAACGTATATTTAATTAATTTATTAGCCGAAACAGCTCTCGAAAACCTCAACATGGCTTGGCCATAAACCATCTCTCCATCTCTCCATCTCTTTCTCGATGTGTATTTGTGTCGAATTGTCATATGGATCTAATTAATCTCTCTTGGCTTAATTGTTTCTTCTGTGGACTATGGTTTTTTCGAGCAAGAAAAGATGAGGAAAGATCGAACGCCGCGGATGATGGGGGGTTTTCGTTTTAGCTAGCAAGCTGAAACGTGTCGAAGGGTGTCTCTATTCCTTTTGCCACTGCGTGTTTCAAGCTGCGTACAGGGCAAAAGACGCCATCTCTCTCTCTCTCTCTCTCTCTCTCTTCTTGCGACGTTGAAAATGACTCGGCTTTCCACAAAACGGAAGGACAAATATTGGGTGCTGAAAAAGACTCGAAATGCCCAAGTCATCGCACTCCCCATATACACGGCTATTCTTGGCAGTGCCTGATGAAAATCGTAGTACTTTCCTCCAAAAACCCATCCAACAAAAATAAATACAGAAGAAAGAAGTGAACGAGGAGACTTCAAAGATGGGTGCTCGATGTCCATTTGCCACACTATGGAACTTTTGGATCATATTGTTATTGAAATCCGGAGTTTTATGATGTAATTTCACGGTGTATGGAGACTAAAAGGCAGTCTTTGTTAAGATCAAGAGAAGGACCGTGTTGTGGGATAACATATTTGTCTCGAGTATCTATCAATCCATACCATAGACCCCTTACAGTACATATAATAAAAAAGAAAACAAGACCCATTACTTGGTTTCCTAAAATGGGTATAGAGAGATTGGTCTATCTTGTGATGATAAAAAACTACAATGCTTTTGTCATCTTCCTTTAGGCTAGCCCCCAAAATGGAAAACCCATATCAATGTCAAGAAAAGTTGGCATCGCTTAGTAATTGCCATATGCGTCCCGTCCTTACGTAACCCTCGCTGGATTTTCATTCCTGATTTTCAGAGAATAAGTGTTCGCTTCGAATTATACAATCCATATATGAACAGGCACATCTACACACGTCGTACTCTGGTGTTCGTAGCGCAATTGTGCGGTAGGTTTTGCAGCTTTATACGAACGTTGGTGCGTATACGTACACTCCTTAATGCCTGCCCTGTGGAGATGGAGAGGATAGCGTTCGATGCATTTCCTTAAGTTCGCTTTTGGGAATTTAATGTAGACGCTAAGGAGCTAGACACAAACCTTTGTGAATAGCTAGGTTGTTGTTTTTATCAATTGGCCGATCTTGTCATTTAATGGCGATAGCTAAATCGCTAAATTTAACCCAACCCGAAGTTATGTAGTTAACCATCATTTTCCATGGAGGAGAGGGATATTGAATGAATAGATTGGTGAAGGAAAGAGAGCAATATATATAGAATTCAATTTCGCGCACCTTCATGTAGATGGAAATAAGGGGCATGTCGAATCGAAGGTCAGTTCGATGAATTCAATTGCATTGTAACGAAAGAAGTTGGTATAAGAGAACTTTGGTAAAGATAGCCGTCGTGTAGATGAATGTGTTTTCGGAGCGACTTCTACCCGTGGCTAGAGTCTTATTTCCTCTAGTTAAACCGAGTCTTTGGTAGCAGAGGCCAACCGGCTTTGGTTAGCCTTTTGCTATATATCAAAAGCTTTTGGTCCCCAAAAGACTATATTAGTTATGTAAACTTCCTATAAGGCAATCGATCATTCTCGAGTATGTTGAGATAGTCGTTCTCACGTCTATCATTGGTGGGACTTGCTAGTCAAGAGTCGCCCGAAAATTTATTTGAAAAGAAGACCTAAATCAACAGTATAATTGACTAAAAACAGTTGAGTGGTAAACCTAGCCGAAAAATAATTATAATTTAATGATTATCTTACTCGAAAGTGGAAATAACTTTTTTTTTCGTGGTCTGTAAAGTGGAAATGACTTGACTTGTGGTTATATGGATGTGATATAAGCACAGCAATAAATAGTATACCACCCGCGGAAAAACTTTTTGAAGTGAAAATCACCTATTCAGTCTTAAATCTACTATACAAATACCAATTCAATTTTGATCTTTCTAATTTTATCAATTTAATCATACACCTTTACATGAAATTCTAATATAATTTTTCTAGCCAATTTTCATCAGAACTAGCAAACTAGTCATTGCCGACCAACCTTTTTTATACATTGCTACATTAGCAATTCTCACTAAAATTAGTTGAAATGACTACATTGGAATTTTGTGCAAAGATTCGAATTAATTTGATAAAATTGGAAAATTTAAAACTGAATCGACATTCATACAGTAGTTTTAGGACTGATTGGACAATATTCTCATTTTTTGGAAGAGGTGTCAATTTATATGTATATGCGTTTATGTATATGTATGTGAACTCAGTTCTATGTTTAAAAATAAAGTAGAATATAGTCGGGCAATGGTTTCTACTTTCTAGTGCTTTTGCTCTGCATAATTCTGCTTGGAACAGAATCGGTCCACCTACAGTTTTTAGTGCTAGTAAACTATATTTAAATTAGACCAAAAAAAACACTATATTTAAGAAGAAGATTTGTCATGTCATTAATGCATGTCACCTTTAATAAGTGTTTCTTATTGATATAAAGCTCTTTTTTTCTTTTCATTCTAATACGAATTTTATCTTTCATTGCGCAAATCCTAACTTGCGAAATATATGCATGAATCTTGACTCGTGAAATATATACTCACTAACTTTAGAGATCAGAAAAGCACGCGCCAAAACCCAAACGGGCACTTCAAATATAAGTTTATTCATATTGGTAGCGTGCGGGATCGAACTTATGTTTTATGTCCCAAACAAATCAAGATTTTCTTACATCATTCATGGCTAAATTAAGTAAAGTGGAAGACTTTGATGAATAACCTGTTCGAAAAAGAGACGAAACCCTCGCAATTCATGGACACAAGTTCATTTCTCAACTATTGAGCCAACCTCATCGGTTTATAGAGATATATCTCATCAACCTTTAAGAAAAAGTATTTTTTTTAATAAGTGACTCAAATAAGAAAAGTCCGTGATTTTAAATGCAGTACTTTGCTCATGTTACAAGTAATCAACACTACAAAAATCAATTTTTTTTTTTAATTTATTATACATTCTCAACGAGTCTCTTTATTATGACCAAAAAAAAAAAAAAAAGAGTCTCTATAGGGCCAACCTTGGAAAGACTCTTACGAAATAATAACTTCAAAATTAGAAGGATCGTGTTAACAAGTATGTTGCCACATTTGTTCACAATACTTTATTATATATTGTTTGATTTTCAACGCATCATTTATATGTGAAATTACAAAGAAAGCCAATTCATTTAAGAAAGTCTTTTTTTTTTCTTATTTAATAAATGTTGTGTCCTAATTACAGACACCTTCCTGAGAATGTTATGGTTTGAAAAAATTTTGAAATGTCAAAAATTTATCAAAAGATTAGGTATAATTTTCCTTTTTGATATTCAAACATTTTATACATGACTGAATTTGAACGTGTGAGCCATAATTATACAAGCATCAAGATCAAAATTATTTTTTAAAAAAAAATTGCTTCCATCGAAAAAAAGAGTGCGGGTGGAGTCATCAGTTTCCGTGCCAAAAGTACCAAACTCTGATAATAAAATCCCGAGCGACGACCGAACCAATCAAAGAGGTCAAAAGGGCCGACGTTCGGCGTTCAAACTTCGAAGCACAGTGACGGCCCCCGCCCAATCACCTCCCGCCACGTCGGAGTCGGCGAGGTACGAACCGTAACGGCTCGGCGGGACTCGTCCTCCGCCCCGCAAAACCGGGGACCGCCCGCCGTTCGACCACAACAGGGACCGTAACGTCCCTCGGTTTTCCCAGTTCTATTTTCCCATCAATATCTTCTTCTTCTTTTATTGTATTTAGACGATATAATGCAGCTTTTGGAGTCCTCACGAGTTAAATTCGAGTAGATTGTTAAAGTACAAAAATTTTAATATTTGTTGGTGGTATAAACCAAAATCATGATCGATAGATTTTTTTTTTTTTTAAGAAAAAAAGCAAAACACCAAGAACATTCATGCATCTAGTGATATATGTTTAGTCCTGTCTTTCGAATCCCAAAATGTACAAATTGAGTGGTGATAAAAAAAAATGTTATGTAAAGGCAATCAACGTGGCCCGTGACACCTTTAGTGCTTAATAAGATGTGAACCCACTGTATGTGGATCAATTTTTCAAGCTAAACTTATCCCATAACCTTTCAGACTCACTTAAGAAATTACTTAATCGATTTCACAAATTCGAAATATATCGTGTGCTTTTCTCTTTTTTATACTAATGATATACTAGTGCTATTAACTGTTTTTTTTTTGTTAGAAAAATAATTAGTTGTCATCCATTATGAATTTTGGAATTATTGTCAAAAGAATATGCATAAAGATATACATTATATATATCAGAAAAATTTGTCATGATATTTTTTTTTTTTTTTGGTCGACTGAAAATTTGTTATGAGATAGAAAAAGGGAAAATGAATGGAAATGGGGTAACAGTAGATGACGGCGCCTTTCCGCGCCGTCCGATTCTTGTCCGGTCGATGCGGAGTGAAGAGGAAGCAAGGACTGTAGCTTCAACCCCTCTATTCACCCGACACGTGTACTTCGATAAAGTGACAGCCTACGGGCTTCTATGGCTAGGCGCTTACGTCCTCCACAGCTCCCAATTTCCATTTTTGTTCCCATTATTTCCATCAAATCTTCTTGAGGGGAGAGAGGATCTTGATAATGGGAAAATTAGCCATAGAGATAGTAAAAATGAGAGAAGAAAATAACATGAGTTGTCTCAAAGGAAGTTTGATGGGTGATTAAATTTGTATTTTTAAAAAATTACCCTCAATAGAGTGTTGCTTTGCATTTTGATTAATCGATGTAAGACCGAGTTTACATGTTTAGATTGATATCTTTCCTATGCCATGCAATATTTTAAAGTCGTACTAGTTAGAGATAAGAATTAACGATTGATTTTTGGTTTAATCCATGTTGAACGTATTGAATTGACTCACAGAGTTGTCAATGCAAAGTTAGCAAAATACATATAAGTTGTCGAAATCATCAAAACAGTAAAGAAATCGGTGAGACGCTAAAAAAGAGGAAAACATTGAATAGAGTCCACCCATTCACATCTTCGATTAAGATATGGTAAAATATTTTAGTCTATACATATGATATGGGCCGAATTAACAATTCAAGTCATTTATGATAATGTTAGTCTCTCCATATTATAAAGTAAATCCAACATCATTTTTCGATCTAAAAATTGAATATGAAATTTGAATAATATCCTCAATTCTTAAAGAGTGGAGGCATTGATAATTCAAAAGAAACAACATGACAACTATATGATCCCATTAGTATCTCAATTTGTTAGTAAATTCTAAATATAAGATGCATTTGTTTTGTAGGAAATGAATGAATGAAAAATATTTTCATTGCCCATAAACATACTTATACATAAATTATTGTCGATAATGAATTTTTTTGACCAATTATTAAAAACGATACAAGTGATTATTTTTAAGAAAATATTTGGTGAACTATTCATTAGCCATGATCTTAAACAATGTACGTAATGATAATTAAAAGGAATCAACATAACAATTATATAATCACATTAGTATCTCAACAGTTGGTAAATCATAAATTCTAATGAATTTTTTTCATTGTCCAATCATTACAAGCGATCACCTTTGGGAAATTATTCATTTTCAATGAAATAGATTGAGCTTTAATTAAATCATTTTTGCTTTCTATAAATTAAATAATTTCGAAAATAGGTCAGATAGTAGTTTATATTTCCTCGTTTAATAATTTTTTCTTTTTAGTTTTCACTCGCATGGAAGTATGTGCCTATTTTGCTAATATATTAAAATCAAATTATATATATTCTGGAAATCTTTTGTAAAGCTTACATTTAGATGCTAATTTTCTCATCATCCGATTGAATCAAGCCATGTTTTTTTTTTTTTTGAATCAAGCCATGTTTGACTGTAACCCGGGTGGCTAACTCTTTTATTCTATGAATGGGATCGAAGTATGGAAAGTGATAAAATAAAATAATTATTTTTTAACATATTTCTGGATTTTTAAGGTGAGATTGCAGACAAAAAGTCCAATTCAGAAGCGTCAGTTTCACTTCTTCGTTTGAATGGTTTTTTGTCATCATTCACCTCGGATAGAACTAGAAATATTAATGAACAAAGATAAGAAATTCCGACCTTGGTTTTCAGTAAAAAACAAAACATCTTCATATATAAAAATCACAATTAATTATTTAATTCGTTTATCATGTTGGAAGTTCAAGTGACAAAGCTCCCCCAAAACATTTTTGGGGACCCCACCCGTTGTGCGCCAACATGTTCACATTCTTTATTTTGATTTCGTCCCAAAAATTCTTCTGACCATTCCTTTCATTGATTAGATCCTTTTTTATATATATTTTTTTATTTAACATTTTAATTTACATCTTTTAAATATGTATACGGCTTCTTGCCTTAACTTTTCCAAACTGAAACATTGGCTCATCTTTTCTTGGCTAAGTTACTCAATTGTCTTCACAGGACCCACTCGTTTTTTCCCCCACACCCGTGCGGTCAACACCTAGAGATTATACAATAATTATTGTTCTTTTTTTTTGCACATATAATTTGTTTTAGCTGTCAATTCATGCAATAATCAAAAAATGGGTTTTATAATGGAGGGTGTCACCCTAACATGGGGACAAAAATGAGGTTGTTGGAGGTCGATTAGTATAGATTAGGAAACATTGACAAGAATGACTTTAGGAAATGTACCAAGCTTTGGTGACATTTGCTTGAGATTAGTCAAAATAAAGAATTTGGACCCGTCTAATCATGAGGACTTAAGGTTCCCCCTTCCATGAATGACCTTTAAAGACGGACTGGCCAGTCAAGCAATCGATACATGGAGATGTACCTGCTTTGACTCTATTTTTGGCTTTTAATACATGTGTCATCTCAAACCGCCCGTGCATCACGAGGCATGACCTATATAAAGGTATCATAAATCACATAAATTTCATACGATGCTCAAATCATTATACATCAAAAGCCATAATTTTTATGCGAAATTAAGGTAGTGCAAGTGACATAACTTTGTACAACGCTTTTTTAAGTATCATGACTTGCCAATCGATTGCTAAAGTGCCAAGGCTTTTGAAAAGCGTTCATTCAAATGTAGTAACTTCTTAACCGATTAAGTGAATGCTGTATGAAAGTTATAACTTTGTACAACGCTCCCTTAAGTATCATGACTTGCCAATCGATTGCTTAAGTGTCAAGGCTTTTGAAAACCTTTCATTTGAGTGTTGTAACTTCTCAATCGATTAAGTGAATGTTGTGCGAAAGTTATAACACTTGTGATTTTATTTTCTTAATCATATACGTAGCAACACAATTAAAAAATGGCAAGAAGTGTGGAAAAACGACATGTACTTATATATATCGATGCTCGCATGCATAAAACTTTGCATCTTTCATCTTTTGCTTATGTAAAGTTACATGGTTCATAAAATTTACCCTGAAGTGAACAAAGGATACACACATACATATATACATATATATGAAGTATTGAGTTAAAATGGAAAACATATAGTACTTGAATCAAAGGAGTAACCCGAGACGCATGATTCAAGCACAGTCGCGGGTAAAATATAGAAAAACGAAGACCGAATTAATTAGTTGCTCACCTATTTGGAGGTAGTGATCGATAGAAATCAGCCAAATGCTTTTGGAGATATTCCATTGGCTTGACCTAGTGAGTAAGACTTTACTGTAAATTTGATTATATCGAGAAATCCATAGCATTGCATTTAATAATCGAGAATAATGTTGATCAAAGAGGACAACTTTCCAAATTAATGGTGTCTTTATTTTGCAAAAAATATATAATTTGAAAAATAATTTTTAAAAAAGGATCGCTCAAAATTTTTAAAATAATTAATGAATAAAAATCTAATTATTATCGATAAGAATTTATGGTTTCTTACAATGAAAAAAATTCTTTCATTTTGTATGTTTTTAAGAAAATATTTTCTCAATCATTCATTTTTTACATGATAGTCTTTCTCACATGAAAACTCATAATGAAAAATAAGTGAATATGAATTTGCATTTTTTTTTAAATTTTTGATTATTAAGGAACGTAATTACACAATATTGGCTCCATTTATTTCACATAAAATTTGGTGTTTTTGGAAAATGTTTTCCAAAAAGCCATTTTTCATACAAATGACAATATTTTCTAGTGTTCGGTTGAAATTTGAAAATAAAATAAAAAATATTTTCATTCGTTCGGTAAAGAAAATCTTTTCCTTCATACATTCCCTTTCAATAAATTTTTTTAGTATTTTAGCTTTTAAATCAATTTTTTTATTCAGCCCACCGGTGGGTAGCTGCGCTAGTTGAGATGCCCCTCCCTCACGTTGAGGTCAATGGTTCAAAACCCGATTCTTTAGCATCTTAAGTGGGGGGTCATGGTGGTGGGGTCTTGTGCTAACTTCCCCCTAGGTATAGTCGATGGTCTTCATTCGACCAATCGGGTCGGCGGTGGCTATGAGCACCCATAAGATGTGCCATGCCGATATAAAAAAAAAAACATCAATTTTATTATTATTCATATATATCTTTTCTTTTTTTTTCTTTTCCTTCCTTGGTCGGTTGCTAGCCACAAGTGAGTTGGAGCCCCGCCAAAAGCTAACGAGGCTTTAACTTGCTAGAGTCCTGCTGACCTTGGGTGAAGCTCGAGCCTTGCCTAGCTCGCTCGACATTCTCAAGTGAGGGAATCGGCGATCGATTGAAAAAGAAGGAAAAAAAAAAAAAGAAGAAAAACTTTAAAATAAATAAAAATTGGAATTTTGTTAAAAGAAAAAAAAGAAAAAAGGAAAGGTGATTGGTGAAACAAAGTGCTAGGTTTAGAAGTAAAAGAAAGAGGATGGAATTTTTTCGCTTTCTAAAAAGTGGAAAACATTTTCCCCTATCGTAGATGATTTTTTTTTTTTTTTTTGTTGATGGAAAATGTTTTTGTAACCGTTCATTTTACATGAAACGAATGCCAAAAAAATTAGAAAAATGTTTTCCTAAATTTTTTTCTATGAAACGAATGGAGCCATTTACATTTTCCAAAACATGATCATTTGTATTGTTTACAAAATTGAAAAAAGGAAAAACATTTTTATCATGCACGAAAATATTTAAATATAAATTGTAGTCAATAATGAAAATATTTTTTTATCAAGTGATATAACCATTAAATTTTAGGAAAATATTTTTGAATCTCCAGTTTTTGTGAAACAACGGACTCTTCCAATACTCGTAGAACACCCGTCAACCGAATCCATATTAACTTATCAATTCCTCATCATTGATAGGCAATTTGAGAACTTGAAAAAGATGTTCTTAGTTCTGAACCGTCGCGTGTAAAATCGCAATTGAATTTGTACTCTTCATAGCAAAAACAGAAAAAGCTCCCCTGTTTCTGCAAAACATTATGGTAACGAAGTAACCTTTGGGCTTTCCCAACGGAAAGCATGGGAATCAACGAGAAGCTCGAGCTCACAAAAAAAATGTCGGTACGGGGAAAGGGCAAAGAAGCCAGGCGCAGCAGATCTCGGTGTTACCACGATCCGACTTGCACCACCGCTCGCTCTTAGTAATGTAGACGGCCTCGGCCGCTGCCGCCGCCGCCGCCGTGCGTTACTCAATGCTCGCGAGCGGGACGGTTTACGTGCATTTCCGGGAATTGGCAGGCGATGTAATTTCTGAACAAGAGATTGTCTCTCAGGCCCTGTAGCCCAAATGGAATTGAAGATGGGGGTCTCGATTTGACTGGGTTCCGGCGAATTCGGCTCCTCTTTGACGGGATGTTTGGGCTTGGCCGGATTCAATATTTGGGCCCAAATCAATCAGCCTTTGCATGGCCTGGTTGCTGCATGGTTTGGCCCAACTAAAGATTTGATGTGCATGGGGCGAAACGACGTCGTTGCGGCACTCACGGGTAAAAAACTTTTTTGGCTTTCTCTTCTTCTTTAGTGATGGGAAAGCCCTTATTATTTCGGTAAATTTCAAGCTCATGAGATGCTCCGCTTGCCGGTTGAGTAGATAAGACGAGGGCCAAAGCCTTGACGCGTAAGCAAGGGATGGTGCACGCTTTTACAAAGTCACCAATTTCTCTTGTAGTTGTCAAATTAACAAGTTTGTACTGACTTTATTAGTTTTCCAGTTTTTATTTGCATAGCTTGATGATGCTTCCGACCAGTTGGTTTTTTTTATGAAATTACTAGCCAAAAAGTCATTTCCCGGCTTTTGTTAGGTTGAATTACCAATTAGTAATTGAAAAAAAAAAAGGTGGTTTGGCAAATTAGAGCATGGTTAAAAAAAAAAAAAAAGAAAATTGAAGTTATTGGAAGATAAAGATATTTGATAATTTGTAAATTGTCAAAAATAATTAACAATTTCGTAAATGTGTTGTTAAGTTACTTATGGGTTACTAAAAAATAAGGCAATCCATAACTTTTTATGCCGGTGGTTGACACTTGTTAATTCTTTTGGAAATCTACCGATATAGAAAAAAAAAATCCATTTTCTTGGAAAGGGAATCGTAGATTCATCCTTTAACTATGCCTACATTGTTAAGGCAACAATTGGTAATAGTAGCTTCCGATATAGTAAACATGAGGCTGGAATTGAAAATTGAAATCAATGTTATAAGGACAAAAGATCAAATTAATCTCCAAGTGCTTTCATTTGCACCAGTAAATTTGAATTTGTATCCAAATAATCATCGAACTTCCAATTACGTAACTTAAGATTATGATTTTAACTTGATTTTTGTTTGGTGCATGGCATATGATGTGTCATCTTAGTCTTTATTAAGTCTTTTTTGTTATCGTGCCGTCAATTTTGATTTCTAGTATATTCATAGGGAAAATGACATAAAACTTTTATGGACTTTGAGTGTAGTACACATTTGCCCCTAAACTTGTAACTGTTTGGGGAAAATTACCAAAAAAGTCCTAAATATATTGTAATTGTGCTAATTCAATTATAATTTTTTTTTATCAATTTAATCATAAATATTTTGCTTTTGTTCTAGTTCAGTCCATTCGGCCATGTATAATCAAAAAGTCTGATGTGGCATCCTAGTCAATGCTAGTTGATGTTGCTAGCGTTGACATGGCACTAGAGAGGAAAATGACACCATTTTGGTTTTAGAAAACAAAAGCTAAAACAAAGGGGCATGGGGTTGGTTGGGTTCTTTCCCAAATCGAGTGGGGAACCCTAAATTGAGATTTCCCCCAAATTCATGGTCACTCGATGCTGACTCTCGGCAGATGCCTCCGTTTGAGGCCTCTGTCCAACCCCTCCGGCCGACACTTGCTTGATGCCTTCATCCAATGCTCACTTGACACCTCCAGCCGACACTCTCCTAATGCATTCGTCTGCCTTTGCCCAGATTTGCTTAACGCATCCTTGACGCTTACTCAATGCCTTCACCGTCTTCTTGAAATTGTAGTGCTTTATATTTACGTTGAGGCTTTAGCTATCTTGATTTCACTTGAATTTTATTTTAGATTTTGTTGACATGGATTTGTGGTTGTTGAACTTGTTCGTTTAAAATGGCCGGACAAATTGCTGACATGGGTTTATGGATGGTCAGAGCTCCTTTGAGATTGTTGACTCGCCTAGAATGTCTTTGTATCATTGATAGTGCATATGAAATAGAGAGAAAATATTTGTCTTATATATATTTCTTCTTTGAATTATACTTGGATTAAATATGGAAAAATCTGTTAGGGAAAATCCCTTATGATGTTTTGAAGATGACAAAATAAATCAAAGGCTACTAACGTGTTTGATGGTTGAGTAACAGACTATGCAGATGATAGAACATATAAATGATATTATCAAAGACTATACTTGGAAGAACTAGAAGACTGAATGTAACTTATGTCCAAAGTATATTCTAAAGATTTTCAGACTTCTGTGTCAAAGTTTGAAAACCGTCAGACTTTAGTGTTAAAGTCTGTTTTACATTAGAAGTCCTGCTCGACAAATTCCGGGCGAACGTGAATGAAGAACCAAAAGACAGACTCTATACTGAAGCTAAACCAGAAGACAGACTCTATGCTGAAGCTGAATTTATTCAGATTGTATCCAGATCTTAAGGCTAAATCTATTTAGAAGCAGAATATGTTCAGACCCAGATTGTAAAGTCTATTACACTCAGACTTTAAATCCAGATTCGACAGAACGTAACTCAAGCTCTAATCATATAACGGCTAGTGATCTGGTTTGGATTCTACATCAAGATTGATTTGATTGACTCAATCTAATTGATTGACAATTGTATCTTGAAGACAAAAACTTTCTATACGAAGAAGCTTTACTTATGGAAATTAAGATTCTGTTTGTATGGGCGATCGGAATCAATTTGGGATTCTACTTTTGTCACTCAACGGCTATCAAATCTTCTAGATACAAATCTGTCCAATGGGTAGATTGGAAGACGATCCTCAAGATACTGTCCAACGGCTAATTTGGAAGTGGAGGAGTATTTAAGGAGATCAATGACAGATGAGCAAGTAAGAGACGGAGCGTAGAATTTATAATTCCAAAGTCTGAGCGATCTTTGTTCATACAGTTGTCTTTGGTGAGCTTGAACATTTGCAATCGTGAGAAAAATACCAAAAGAGTGACTTAGTGAGATAGTATGATCTATTACTAAGTGTTTGCACTCAAAGTTGTAATCTCTTGTTAATTGCAAAGTGGAATCCAGCAAGAAGGATGTTAGTATGGGAGAGTGGACGTAAGCTTGGTTTAAACCGAACCACTATAAACCTTGTGTTCTTATTCTCTTCCTTAACTCCTTTATTTTGCTCGAAATTTATTTTATTCCGCATATTTTTACCAAGGTTTATTTTAAACACTTATTCACCCCCTCTAGGTGTTCATACTAGCACTTTTAAAATCTATCATTATGTTTGATTCGATCCAATGTTAGCTTATAAAGGCTTTGAAATGCTATTTTGATATAAGAGTAGTTTAACTTTGCATTTGTGCTTCTTATACTGTAGGATGACCTTAAGATTTCAGCTAATTATTTGATTATTGCATGGTGAATTCTACTCTTGAGTACTTGTTGCTTATTCAAATCAATTTAGACATCATCTTGCAGACCCTTAGGCAAGATTGATCTAGCTAGTTCAGCAAAGAGAGAAATTCTAGTATTGTTACTATCTTTGGTTCATTTAGGAAGAAAATACTCCTTTGAGTTGTTGTTTCTGATTCAAAATCAATAAAGTTTACTAGGTACAATGGAGTTCTTGATATACTCCTGGTTCTGATTTCCTAAAACTTGTTTGGATCACCTAAATCTCATAGCAATTGCAACAATCTTGGCTTGCCTATGTTTTAACCTTTATATTATACTTGGAGAGATTTTGTACATATTATCCATGAACACATCAATCTTTTTCCAAGACTTAAACTGAATATAATATGCATATCCAGAATTGTAACTTCAAAAAATTGATTCAAGGTTGAAGCTTTTTATTTTGATTTGTTAAGATGCAATTCATGGAACGTAAGGTCCTTTTCCTAGGTTGACATATGTAACTTGCTGTTCTATGCTGTTGTTTTGTGCGTATGACGTGCTTATCTTGCTATTTCGTAGTTGGTCGCTCACGTATGGCGGGGTTGTGGATGGTTCCAAGTGCAATTGGTGAGCCATGAATGAATGATCGGCTATGTTAGGTTTCAGCGAGAGTTGGTAGTGGTTGTGTGGGTGTACATTGGTGCATGAATTCGTGAGGTTATAACTGGTTTCTAGAAACTGACTATATTAGACGTACTAGATTTGTCGATTTTATAGTGTGGTTTGTAGTGAGATTCTATAGAGGTCTCCTTCATGAAAGTTGCTCCAAGTATCTTAGTCTATAACATATATTTAATTCAATTTTTTTTTGGATTGACATAGTTGACATATACGCCTAATTCTCTATTGTAGCGGTTCTGTCTAGAATAGAGATTTTCGTGACCTTAGTAGCTTCTCAATTTTATATAAAATGTTTTGAATAGAATCATGACATACTTCTTTCATAAAAGTTGTTTAACATCCATATGAAGAACATACTAACATTTCAGGTTGATTGGTGATGTTTTGGGTGTCGAAATGAGTTTCATTTACGATTAGTGATTCTGCCTTACGGGTCTGATTTTGTGCTATTTTTCATGAGTTGCTACTCTTTATATAGATAGAATTAGGCTTAAATTCCTTCATACAAGATGTTTATTAGATAAAAAAAATTCAGAATTTTTAGAGCTCATTAATATGTTTTTCAATTAAATTCCCGAAATTGTGCGACTCTGACTTTGCATGCCCTTATTCGGAATTTTATAGAATTCAATGGGATGATGATGGAATCTTGATTTGTGGTCTATAGATGATGTGAACTCCATTCATTGTGCTATCTTATGATGTATTTTAAAGATTACTGTGATGCCGATTACTCGTGGAAATCTGAGATATAGTGTGAGCACATATTCTGAAATTTGAGTCTTATGTGGTGTGAGAGTTGACTGGCGACTTGCTATGCTTGTAAATGCCATGAGAATTGGCTCTTTGTGTGATTGTGAATTCCATGAGTGCTGGATATATTGGTGTGTGTGATTAATTTGAGGCGTGAAAGTATAAGCTATGTGAAATGAAATGAAAATAAATGATATTCATCGCCAGCATCTTGATGATGCCCTTAGGCAATGAAGATCCCCCTGCCGTGTATCTAGGATGTGCGAGTTTAAAATCTTAAGGCTAGCAACCCCGAATCCAGGATGCCTTAAAGTAAGATGCCCATGGCCAACGTCCCATGAAAGACCGACTAGCGACTCGGTGTTATTTTGTGAGTTTATGAATGGAATTGAGAAATTGGAAATAGTCAAGTTGAGCTTGGGCCATAAAGGTGGTGCCAGTGACTCAAAGATGGCGTTACATTTATGTTTTGAAATGCTTGGCAGTATTGTGATAGGTTACTTTAAATATACTACATCATATCGATTTATTTTGAAGCTAGCGTAGAAAGTTTATACATGCCTATCTTATAAAACAATATGCCTTATGAATTAATTTGAAATGTGTTTTGGATTATGGATTGGATTGTCTTTTGAGTTGTGAACAAATTTTACATTCTAATATGTGATTTATTTTCTCTACTAGGCACAACTCAGTCTTTAATTTCTTTTCAGATAACTAGCAATTGATGTATCCCCAGTAACTACTTATGGTGCTTTAGCATAGTGGAGATTGCCTTCCATGGTGTATATGGTGTCGACCATGGCTGCACCTTCACCCCTTATGAAGCCACCTTATGGATCAACGATGGCTAGCCCACTTGGTTCCCCATGTGGTTGGTGTCTTGGTTTTTAAAACACGATAGGGACTTGAGAGGCCCACTTCGTGGGAGATTGAATGGGGCTAGGGTTGGGATGGCTGGGGCATAGATAGATTGGTTGGTGAAGAGTGACTTTTGTACCAACTTGGGACGACTTTGAGTGGGAAGTTAGGACACTTTTTCAACCCTCTCTCCTAGACATTTCACCGCATTTTTTTTTTTTTTGGTATTTTGTATTTTGATGAAGTGTAAATGTTGTGATAGCAAAACTTGTAAGTAACATGTATCTCAAACAGTTATCTCATGGAAGGATATGAAAACACCTTTTTTTTTTCTCTATTTATACTTTTAAATTATGTGTTAATAGGTGAAATTTGAGATCATATTTCTACCGATGTGTATGGTTAAAATATTTGGAAGAATGGATTGATTGTAGTGGAATAGGCTATGGCCACTAGTTTTGGCTTGGGCCGTGTGTGACTTAATTGTTATCAATTCTTGGGACTCATCTTTTAGTTGAAATCCATTTGCTTGTTGCATTCGAACGTAAAAGTGGTGCTATTGGGACACCACAATGGCAATATACCTTTCGATTGATCTTGATGGACTTCATGACCACCCACCACATAGCTCAACACTTACCGACAACACGATCAAACCGGGACCATCTCACTTGCTTGTGTTTACTGTGGACGAACGAATCGGGTCAACTTTTGGGCTAATCAGTCTTCGAGTCTTTGCAATTCGAGTGAATCGTTTGGTAGCGATGAATAATGGTGTTGGGCAAAATGGGCTTTATTCACGAAGGATATTGATGGAAGAACAACTTGGCTTGAGGAAATCGCAAGAGGAGATCGAATCAACTAAAAATTTGCAAGAATTTTGGAGGAGATTTTATTGGGGTTTGAAGATGATTTGGGCAAGAAGTAAGGAGTAGTCGCACAGCTCCTTTAGACAAACCCATGTGCTTTTGTTTTTGGCTTTTATTTTTTTTTAAAGCAAAACGGTGTTGTTTTACTCTTTGGTGCCATGTCAGCATTGGCAACATTGACTAGGATGCTACATTACACTTTTCCGATTATACAAAGCTGAATGGATTGAACTAGAACAAAAGTAAAATATTTAGGATTAAATTAGTAAAAATAAATAAATTATGATTGAATCAGTATAATTACAATAAGTTTAAGACTTTTTTGATAATTTTTCCTTATTGCTTGTATATTATTTCATAAACCCTTTTTTCGTTACAAACGTTAACTCTCATTTAAATTGTCAGTTATCACAGGATAAATGTACATTTTCTATATATATTTTCATCTCAATCTCTAACTACCATGTGAATTACACATGCTGATGGATAAAGATTGAAGGGTCAACAACTGCAATAAAGTAAAAGCTAAGGAGATATGATGTAACTGTCGAAAGTTCAGTAGTTAAGCATGCATTATGCCAGAACATAAGGGCTTAGCTATCTATATGAAACTTGAAGAGGGGCTGCTCAACGTTATTGTTAATATTACTTGAGATCTTAAATTGGTTCATAAAACTCGTTACTTTGATTTGATCGGATACAAAACGTCACTTATATACTCTTTAACATGTAACTAGATATATCAATTTATACTATACTAAATAAGATGATTAATCTGTCTATATAGCAAAACAAATCAAAAAGATGGTTACAGATCTCAAGCTTTGGACAACGACCTTCATGAAAAAGCACGTTACCTAAGTGAACAACACTCTAATTCAATTAAATAATCTCCTTAACTTTTAAGTCAACAGTAAATTAAATTTTTAATGATGACTAAGATGTCACTGAGTCTTCAAATCTCTAGCATGACCTAATAACCATCTTACTGCATTTGGTAAGTTTCTTTCGGCAAATAGACTAATAAGTTGTAAAGTAATAATCTGAAAATTTGCACCGTCAGAGTGGATTATCAATTTTTGAAATGGAAAATCGAACGATAGACCTATGTTTCTTACATTAGAGTAATATATGGAAATATTTTAATAATATGAGTTAGGTTGGCTATGAATTATTAAATTTCCATTATAAATAAATTGGTTATAAACATGTTAATATATCAATTTGGATCGGACCATTTATGATATGACCAATTAACTCGTCCATTTGATAGGTCTATCGAAGGGTTCCTTGGGAACTAGCCAAGAACCGATCCGGTTGATTCCAAGGTCAATTTAGGAAACAAGGCTATTTTTTATTATTATTTCTAAACAAACTTTATGCAATACGAGTACCGTTTATTAAAAACACACATACTAATAATTCACAACATGATGATCAAGACATCGATGGATTTCTTAATTTTATTCCGATCCCTATGTTAATTGATCTGAAATCGGTTGAGCAAGGGGATCGGTTCGGTTCGATTCGATTCCCGAATTGACCCGGCCGCTCCAAATAGCGGCGGCAGAGAAACGGCGGAGAAGCCAGAATCCCATCGCTTTCCTCGCTGAAGTCCACTTTGGTCTGAAATCTGAATCTTCCTCTCCGCCTCAGCCAAGCCAACCGATTTTGATTATTAAGAAAATATCCTCCACCATCTCTCCCATCGGCTTAACGGCCGCACTTTCCCTGGAATACCCTCCAATCCAACCCGAAATCACAACCTTGCCACCCCCAACCACCCTCCCGCCGCAGGGATCCAAGCGAGGGACGGGAGGGGCGATTTCGTCATTTCGGCCCCGATCTCGGGACTCCCCTGTAAAAAAAAAACCCGATCTAAATCTCGAACGCGCAAAGCTCACTCCTTTCTTCTTCTTCTTCCTCTTCGAATCGCATTTCCTCGACATCTCTCTCCAGGCGGATCGCCATCTCGCCGCCGCCGCCGCCGCCGCCGCCGCCGTCCGACGACCGCCGAGCCGATCCCGCGGGATCCGCGAGCCCGCCGGGTCAACTCGAAGGGGGGGATGGCTTCTCCGGAAGCCGATTCCCTCTCCCGCTTGACCCTGGTGGTCGCGCCGGCCCTCGAGCGGATCGTCAAGAACGCCTCCTGGCGCAAGCACTCCAAGCTCGCCCACGAGTGCAAGTCCCTCCTCGAGAAGCTCACCCCGCCCACCAAATCCCTCCCCTCCCCCGCCGCCGCCGATGGCGACGCCGGCTCCCCGGACTCCGCCGCCGAGCCCGACGCCTCCCTCCCCGGCCCGCTCTTCGACGGGCCCGTCCAGTTCTCCCTCGCCGACTCCGACTCCGTCCTCGGGCCCCTCATCAACGCCTGCCTCTCCGGCAACGTCAAGATCGCCGATCCCGCCGTCGACTGCGTGCAGAAGCTGATCGCCCACGGCTACCTCCGCGGCGAGGCCGATCCCGCCGGGGGCGGCCCCGAGGCGAAGCTGCTGGCGAGGCTGATCGAGGCCGTGTGCAAGTGCCACGAGCTGGGCGACGATGCTGTGGAATTGTTGGTTCTGAAGACCCTGCTGTCCTCGGTCACTTCAATGTCGCTGAGGATCCACGGCGATTGCTTGCTGCTGATCGTGAGGACTTGCTACGATATATACCTGGATAGTAAGAATGTGGTCAATCAGACGACTGCAAAGGCGTCGCTGGTGCAGATGCTCGTGATTGTGTTTAGGAGGATGGAGGCGGATAGCTCGACTGTCCCGGTACAGCCAATTGTGGTCGCGGAGTTGATGGAGCCAGTCGAGAAATCGGATGTGGATGGGTCGATGACCCAGTTTGTTCAAGGGTTCATAACCAAAATTATGCAGGACATTGATGTGGTGTTGAATCCGGTGACGCCCGGTAAGAATCCGCTCGGTGGACATGATGGGGCGTTCGAGACTACCACGGTCGAGACAACTAACCCGGCAGACTTGTTGGATTCGACAGATAAGGATATGTTGGATGCGAAGTATTGGGAGATTAGTATGTATAAGACGGCATTAGAGGGTAGGAAAGGGGAGTTAGCGGATGGAGAATTGGAGAGGGAAGATGATTTAGAGGTTCAGATTGGAAATAAGTTAAGGAGAGATGCATTTTTGGTGTTCAGAGCACTTTGCAAGTTATCTATGAAAACACCTCCAAAGGAGGCTGTGGCAGACCCGCAGTTGATGAAGGGAAAGATTGTGGCTTTGGAGTTGTTGAAAATTTTGTTGGAGAATGCGGGAGCTGTCTTTAGGACAAGTGACAGGTAATTAAGCCAAAACTAGAACGGATAACAATCTGAGTGCTTCAATTTGTACTCACCTGGTCCTGGAGGAGTTTCATGATGGCTGTCAACTTACTGTGTGGTAGTTTGTTTTAGTTTGATTCATCTTGATTTACTGGTCATGTCATGACTGCATAATAGTTTCGATACGGGAACCTGTTCTGTGATATATCTGCACATAAACAGCATACTAGAATATTTTTGACAACAGAAGATAAACATATCGAAATGGAATCAGAGAGCATGTTTTGCTACTTTAGTACGTGTTTGATACAAGGGCTGCTTCAAACCTGAAGTGTGACAATAAGAGTTGAGAAAGAGGTGTACTGATAAATTTTACTGATATTGATGCTGAGAATAGCATCTAGATGAGCTCACGCAGTGGGTATAATATGGTTCTCTGTATTTTGTTGGAGATACCAGTCCTTGCTTTGGGCTGCATGTGCAGTTTAACTACCAAATTATGGATAAGGATATCTACTTGCTCTTTGGTATCTAAAGCATTTATTCAATGGAAGACCCTACATTGCTAGTAGAGACTTTCTTTAGCTGTTGACTTCTGGTTTGGAGGCTCCATTTCCATTACACTTGCTGGATGATTGATGTCTTAGACTCTCAGTTGATTGATTATCATACCAGAGTTTGTTGATAATACTTGGCAAAATAGTCTTGAACATTATAAAGTCCAAGCTTTCTCAAGCTCTCTCCTTCCTTTGCCTCTATTCAAGCATTTGTTCTTCCTCTATGCTTTTGCTTGTTTAACACTTCTTAAGTTGAAGTTTCATGTCTTTGTTCAAGCATTTCTTCTTCCCTTATTTGAACTGCCTTTTTTTTTAATATCTTCTTCTTCTTCTTTTATTTATTTATTTATTTATTTATTTTATGTACATTCTTTTCTGGATACTGCAGTGGCCAGTGAGTTTTTAATTGCTGATCACAATCTTTCCCATTTTTTGTTGATGTCTATTCTTCTGTGGAATCTGCCTGCTGTACTTTCTTTGCCATTTGGGCTCTTTAACTTTGTGTCATATCCTTTGATGTTGTAACAATGTACTTAAAACATTAAAGCTCTCAATGTTTAGGTTTCTCTTTGTTATCTTATAAGAAGTCATGTTCTTTCATTGATGTGACAAAATCTTCTATAAATAAAGCTCTCAAATTAATTTTCTGTTTGACTGCTTTTGTTGTAACAGGTTTCTAGGTGCTATTAAGCAATATCTATGTCTGTCATTGTTGAAGAACAGTGCTTCCACACTTATGATTGTTTTCCAGCTTTCTTGCTCCATTTTCATCAGTCTGGTGGCCAGATTCAGAGCTGGATTGAAAGCTGAGATTGGAGTATTCTTTCCGATGATTGTGCTGAGAGTTTTGGAGAATGTTGCTCAACCTAATTTTCAACAGAAGATGATAGTGCTTCGGTTTTTGGATAAGCTCTGTTATGATTCACAGATTTTAGTAGACATCTTTACCAATTACGATTGTGATGTCAATTCATCTAACATATTTGAGAGGTATGTCTTTTTTGTTTGGTGAAATTGGTCCCTTTTTGATACTGCAGTGCAGCAAATGATGTAGCACATTTATAATTGAATTAAATGTGTTCCAATCCATTCTACTCATTGTTTCAGAATGGTCAATGGACTTCTTAAAACTGCTCAAGGTGTTCCTCCTGGTACTGCTACTTCGCTGTTGCCGCCACAAGAGGCAACCATGAAACTTGAAGCTATGAAGTGCTTAGTGGGTATTCTAAAATCAATGGGAGACTGGATGAATAAGCAGTTGCGTATTCCAGATCGCCATTCTAATAAGCTTGAACCAGTGGAGAACAGTTCTGAAGTGGCAACTCCTATGGCAAATGGGAATGGAGATGAGCCTGTTGAAGGATCTGATGCTAATTCAGAAGCTTCAAGTGAAGCCTCTGAAGTTTTGACAATTGAGCAACGTCGGGCTTACAAACTTGAACTTCAGGTGTGTGATTGTCCAATTTCCTTAATGCAGGCAGAAATAATTTGTCTCCATTATTTGCTAATTCTTTTTTGGTGGAATCCCCTGTGAATAATTTCTGCCAGGAAGGTATATCTCTTTTCAACAGGAAACCTAAGAAAGGAATTGAATTTCTCATCAATGCGAATAAGGTGGGGAATTCACCAGAGGAGATAGCAGAGTTTCTTAAGAATGCATCAGCCTTGAACAAGACTTTAATTGGTGATTATTTAGGTGAAAGGGAAGAAGTATCGCTGAAAGTGATGCATGCATATGTTGATTCTTTTGATTTCCAAGGAATGGAATTTGATGAAGCTATAAGGGTGTTCGTACGAGGATTTAGATTGCCTGGAGAAGCACAAAAGATTGACCGGATCATGGAGAAGTTTGCTGAACGTTATTGCAAGTGCAATCCAAAAGCATTTACCAGTGCCGACACAGCCTATGTTCTTGCTTACTCTGTCATACTGCTGAACACTGATGCTCATAATCCTATGGTGAAAAGCAAGGTATAATCCCTTCATTAGTTGATTGGGTGTTATATCATTGGAAGGTCTTCATATTTCTTTCTTCCTGTCTACTTTTAAACTGTGCAGATGTCAGCTGATGACTTCATAAGGAATAATCGTGGAATTGATGATGGGAAGGATCTACCTGAGGAGTATCTGAGATCACTATATGACCGGATATCAAGAAATGAAATCAAAATGAAGGATGATGATCTGGCCCCTCAGCAGAAGCAGTCTTTGAACACTAACAGGTTTCTGGGTTTGGATGGCATCTTAAACATTGTGATTCGCAAGCGAGGGGAAGAAAATCATATGGGGACCAGTGATGATCTTATTAGACACATGCAAGAACAATTCAAAGAAAAGGCTCGCAAGTCCGAGTAAGATTAACTGTTTTTCCTTTGTTTTGAATAATTTGCAATTCTGAATTCATTGGGTAATCGTACTTTTTCATATTTCTTGTCAAACAGTCAATTTTTCCTGAATGGATGTTGCATTAGTCGTGCATAGATATACCCAATAAATTTTGCATCGCAGTATCCAAGAGAAATTAATTAAATTAACTTGGCAATCGACATTTTTGAGTGGCTTGGAATTTCTACAATTTTGATGTAATATTTCTGCTATGCCTGTGTTGAATGCAAAGGAAATTCAATGAATTTGACCATCTTCAAGCTCCATCTAAAGCTATAGAATTTGACAGTACTTTGTGGATTTCTAATCTGGTCATGCGAGATTTCTGTTTTAGTGGTATGTTAGAAAGAAAATGCAGGCATTCTTTTTGATATATGTTTGTTGGAAATTGTAGGTCAGTCTACTATGCAGCTACAGATGTGGTGATTCTTAGATTCATGATTGAGGCATGCTGGGCTCCGATGTTGGCGGCCTTCAGCGTCCCACTTGACCAAAGTGATGACGAAGTAATTTTAGCTCTTTGCCTTGAAGGCTTCCGCTATGCCATCCATGTCACTGCAGTTATGTCAATGAAGACTCATAGAGATGCTTTTGTGACTTCATTAGCCAAGTTTACCTCCCTCCATTCACCTGCTGATATTAAACAGAAGAACATCGAGGCAATTAAGGTTGTTATCTGGCCCTAAATTCTGTCACTCTTAATTTTAATTTGTCAATTCATGTTTTCAGTTAATTGTTTTCAAGCGAAATCTTAATAGTTCTAGCACCATAAATTGGCGTCACACGTTCGGATTTGCTAATCTCTCTAGGTGTGCTCTGCATACATGCTCAATTGATGCATGCAACTACTGTAAAAGTAAATTTCACAATTTAAAATCCAGTTTAATAATACCTTACTATGGAACTGATGTTTCATGTACTGGATGGTGGTAGGCAATTGTAACCATTGCGGACGAGGATGGAAATTATCTTCAGGAAGCTTGGGAGCATGTCCTGACATGTGTTTCTCGGTTTGAGCATCTACACCTTTTGGGAGAGGGTGCTCCTCCAGACGCCACATTCTTTTCCTTCCCTCAAAATGAATCTGAAAAATCAAAACCAGCTAAATCAAATATCCTTCCTGTTCTTAAAAAGAAAGGACCCGGAAGAATTCAACATGCAGCTGCTTCTGTATTAAGGGGTTCATATGATGGTGGCAATGCTTCTGGGGCAGTCACATCTGAACAGATGAACAATTTAGTCTCCAACTTGAACATGTTGGAGCAAGTGGGAAGCTCAGAAATGAATCGGATTTTCACGCGGAGTCAAAAATTGAACAGTGAGGCTATCATAGACTTTGTGAAGGCTCTCTGCAAAGTCTCTATGGATGAATTGAGATCTGCTTCTGATCCCCGTGTTTTCAGCCTAACAAAGATTGTAGAGATTGCGTATGCACTTTCCTTGCACTTTTTGTCTTTTCCCCTCTGATTTTTGAAACTTGTTCTTAATGTGGAATGCTAGACTGTATATGTAATGTTTATCTCTTGTGACAGGCACTATAACATGAACCGCATCAGACTTGTGTGGTCAAGCATCTGGCACGTGCTGTCTGAGTTCTTCGTAACCATTGGTTGCTCTGAAAATCTATCAATTGCAATTTTTGCCATGGATTCTTTACGGCAATTGTCAATGAAATTTTTAGATCGAGAGGAGCTGGCAAATTATAACTTCCAGAATGAATTCATGAAACCTTTTGTCATTGTTATGCGTAAGAGCAGTGCCGTCGAAATCAGAGAGCTAATCATCAGATGTGTCTCACAAATGGTTTTGTCTCGAGTGACCAATGTTAAATCAGGGTGGAAGAGCATGTTCATGGTAAACATGCTACTTCTGTGTCTATGTTGTAAACTTCAAAAGAAGCTCAGTTAGTTTTGCTCGATATGATGCTGACTATTATCATTGGCTCTTGAACCTTTTTCAGGTTTTCACAACAGCAGCTTATGATGATCACAAAAACATTGTACTTTTGGCTTTTGAAATAATTGAGAAGATTATACGAGACTATTTCCCATACATCACGGAGACTGAAACCACCACTTTTACAGACTGTGTTAACTGCCTCATTGCATTCACCAATAGTAGATTCAACAAGGAAATTAGCCTGAATGCTATTGCTTTTCTCCGATTCTGTGCAACAAAACTTGCTGAAGGGGGTCTTGGGTCTTCATCACGGAATAAAGAAAAGGAAGCTTCAGGAATGATCTCTCCATCCCCTCGAAGGGGTAAAGATGGAAAGATGGAGAATGGAGAAATCATGGAGAAGGATGATCACCTGTACTTCTGGTTCCCACTGTTGGCTGGTAAGAGGATGCAATGCAACTTCCTTTTGCTGTACTTATTTTCCTATTGACCGGAATGATTTACTGAGGGCACGATGGGATTGCTATCCCTGAAAAACTAATTAGGATGGAATAGTTGCATAAACCCTCGGAAGGCTTCTCAGTAAAAATTTGTGCCTAATGCTTAACGAAAGAGAGCTATTGGGCTTAGTTGTTTTTGTAGGATTTTCTTTGTTTGGAAAGGTCTCCGAAGTTTGATGGCCAAAATGGGGCCTTCGAGGTTTTCTCCTTCCAAACTAACTGGAAAATGTGAGGAATAAAAATTAGGAAAAGTTAATCAGTTTGCATGCCTATAGGTCCTTTATAGAACCAGTAGTTGTTTAAGGGAAATACTACTGTTTAATGTAGAAGGGAATGAAAAACTCTCAATATCTTCCTTTCCTTCTTTCTTATTTGATATATAATTAAGGCTTAGATGAAGAGTACCAAGGGGGGGGCAACCCATTACGAGGAGAAATATCCAAGATCTATAGCGAAGAAACCGTCTCAAATGACTTACCACTATAAGACCAATAAAATAGTGGAGCACCATTTGTCCTTTACAACATGAATATGTGGGTTGTAGTGGGGATGCTTCCTTTATACTCAGATTCCCTGTCTGTTTTCTTTGCATGCTATCAGAAAAATGGATAGACATTAAAACAAATTATTTAAACCAGAAAACCAGATCATGATTGAAGCTTCTAAAACACAGAACAGAGCCATATCCATTGGTACTGGGACTGCTATTCTGATATGAGATCCTTCGTAGTTCATATTACCTCATTATTTTCTCCCGCATCACCTGCCATCTACCTCTCAATTCAAATCTACTCGATGCTGTTTATAGGGAAACAATTGCTCTTACTACTAGCCATGCAAAAGAGGTATGGAAGTCCAAAATTGGTCTAACTAAATTAAAACTTATCATGGAAAAGAGACTTTGTGCCTTCTCTGGTATTAGCTAAGGAAAAGCATTTGCTGTCCCCAGACAATCCCTTTCCACATTCTGGAACCCAGCCTTAAACCATCTGATTTTAGGATCTGATGCACCAGGGATGTGGGTTCTTAGTGCCTTGGCTTTTATAAGAAACTATCTTCCTCAGTCATGAATCTTCAGATTGATTTACTTATGAACTTTGTTGTTGATGAGGAGAGATTTGTTGCAATACCATATGCATGGCTTACTCATGAGAGATTTTTTTTCCATCCCTTTATAGAACAATTGGCTTGAACTTTTAGCTATTTGCATATGACTTCTACAGGTTTGTCAGAACTAAGCTTCGATCCTAGGCCTGAAATCAGGAAAAGTGCCTTGCAAGTACTGTTTGAGACTTTACGCAATCATGGACACCATTTTTCGCTGCCTCTATGGGAGAGAGTATTTGAATCAGTTCTCTTCCCTATATTTGACTATGTGCGACATGCTATTGATCCTTCTGGAGGAAACTCACCTGGGCAAGAGCCAGATGGTGAGATGGGTGAGCTTGATCAAGATTCATGGCTCTATGAGACATGCACTCTGGCCCTCCAACTAGTTGTGGATCTTTTTGTCAAGTTTTATGGTACAGTGAATCCCCTACTAAGAAAAGTTCTAACACTTCTTGTAAGTTTCATTAAGCGTCCTCACCAAAGCCTTGCTGGCATTGGTATTGCTGCATTTGTCCGGTTGATGAGCAACTGTGGGGATCTCTTCTCCGATGAGAAGTGGTGGGAAGTGGTTCTGTCTTTCAAAGATGCAGCTAATGCGACACTCCCCGATTTCTCTTATATTCTCAGCGGGGAAACCACAGTTGGGAGCTATGAACATACTATTGATAGACAAAGTATTGATGAGTCAGCTGAGTCTGGAACTCCTGATGATGATGCAGAGAATGCAAGGGCTCGGCATCTTTTTGCTTCTATATCTGATGCGAAGTGCAGAGCTGCTGTCCAACTTCTACTTATCCAGGTAGTTTCTTCATTTTCATGGTTCTCAACTAAGGATGACAATAAACTTATCAAAAAGATGTGAGGTCTGTATGTAGGGCAGATGGTAATACCAAATTTGCATCTGCATTTCTGTTTTCCATGCTTATGCAACTGACTACTGACCAGGAACACGAAGTTGATTCTTCTTAGGGAAGCTTAGTAGACTAGCCCTTAGATTTTAGGGCCATGTCTCTGTTGGAAACCCAACAATGTCTAGAGCTGAGACACTAAAGTTTATTTAATGAAAAGAAAATAAAAATTTGACTCTCAGTCCCCTTCAGTTGGATCCCATAGCATATGCACTGCATCTTTCAAAAAATGGGAGTCATCCCGTAGGAGAAGTACATGATCACCTTAGTTCCGTTTTCAGTCAACTTTTAGTATGGTTTACACCCAATAATTACTGTACAAATGGAAGTTCTTTAATTTTTCTAGCATTAGGTATTCACTCCATATCATTTTCCTCTTAGGGGTTTGAAGTCTTTATTCACTTTTCCACATTACTTTTTGGTTTTGGGAGAAATACTGAGTTTTCTTCATTGACTGACAGGCGGTGATGGAGATCTACAGCATGTACCGTTCTCACCTTTCTGCCAAGAATATATTGGTCCTCTTTGATGCCCTGCGTGATGTGGCATCACATGCACACAAGATTAACACTGATGCTGCTCTGCGTTCAAAGTTGCAAGAATTTAGCTCGATGACACAAATGCAGGACCCTCCATTGTTACGTCTGGAGAATGAGTCCTACCAAATTTGCCTGACATTCTTACAGAATCTGATACTGGACAAGCCTTCAGATTACGATGAGGTCAAGGTGGAGAAGCACTTGGTTGACCTTTGTCAAGAGGTTTTACAGTTTTACATCTCGGCTTCCTCCTCTGGACTCGTAACCAAGTCTTCTTCAGGAGAGCAGCCACGTTGGCAAATTCCTTTAGGTTCTGGCAAGCGAAGAGAATTAGCTGCTCGTGCTCCTCTTATCGTGGCAACATTACAGACCATATGCAGTATGGGGGAAACTTCGTTTGAGAAGAACTTGGCTTGTTTTTTCCCGCTGTTTTCAAGCTTGATATGCTGTGAACATGGCTCAAACGAAGTCCAGGTAGCTCTGAGTGAAGCGTTGAGCTCATCAGTAGGCCCTGTTTTGCTCAGATCCTGCTGATCTCCGGTAAAGACGAACTTCCTGTTTGATATGTATGATAGTTTTGCTCGTGTAACTTCTTACCTCTCTTTCTGTAATAGTTATTCTTTTTTTTCGGAATTAGAAGTTATAGAATATTGAGGAGATAGATATGTTTTTGCCTCTAGCAGTGGCTTTTTAAGTTTTCTTCAGTAGAATCCTCTCACCAGTATTCACACAAGCTGCCAAGATCTTTCCCTCCTTTGCTTGAGTCAATTATTCATCAATTTTTCAGAATGATCAAGAACGTACATTGAATGAATGCTTGGATTTGGATTTTGGATTTGAGAGGCGTTTTAGTTGGTTTCTCAGTCTGAAGGTCCTGTAAATCTTTTGCATATGATGTGTGGATTTCATAGGGAAATGACAATTGGCCCAATGCATCTCCTCTTTCATTTCTCAAATTCACTCAATTTTTACTGGGTTTAGCATATTTTAGAGTACACACAGAAATTATCATAATAAACTTTGTAATAATCTTATTTTTAAGAGTTCTTTGCCTTTTTGAGTTTTAAAACAATTTCTTCAATGGATTACGTAAATACGATGATTAATCATGCTTTGCTTTCTAAGGTCCAACGATAGTTAGTCCCATCAGCTGCAGTGTCAGCTAAATTACACGTAATGACTATTTGGCTAAGATTGATGGAAAAATAATGGTTTTGGATACTCTCAAATAAAAGTGAAAGTTGGATTTAATATAGATTGGTCACCATGGAGGCTCTGCTACAGGCATTCAAAATTTTTATGTTTTGTTTGATTCATTGCGAGACTCCTATGTTTTCTCTCCTCAAACTCTTTTGGGACATGAGGTTGTAATTGAATTGCGTTCATGTACATGGTACTAGGGATTAAATTATACATTTGATGATATGATCGGAATATGGGTGGATGGCAAAGTTTGAAATTTTTTTATAAGTAGTACAAGATCTAACTCATGCTATGTGCGTGCGCTTATTTTCGTTCTCTCGATAAGATTGAAAGGATGTGATGATGAATTATCCGCGCGATTACTCTTTTTTGTATTTTAGAAAGAAAATTACTTAAAAAAGTAATGAAACTTGGTACTTTCTAGGAGGGAAGAGAGAAGTGGGTCATAAGTGGAAAGTGCAACATTTATTTCTGTAATAATGAGCGGGAATGGCCGCCATGTATTTTCCCATTCGGGCATTGTTTGATTATATTTTTCAAGGGTCAATAGTTTTTATTTATTTATTTAAAGAATTAGCTTTATATATAGTATAGGTAGATAAATAATCAAAGAGTCGAGGCCTTCTTTATTTTGTTTATGAAACTCGTATATAAAAAGAAAATACTGAAAACTATATATCAAATATTAATTTTTAAATACTTTAAGTACTGAAAATAAAAATTAGAAGTTGTTTGATATAGATGAACATTATAATTAATTTATTATCTTTCTAACAAACATGGAATAACGAGAATTATAGAAAGGTTTTCATAGATTATAATTATAAGATTCTAACTTCTATATAAAACAAGCCCTTCCAAGAAAATAGTAATTTTGACTTAGAACAATAAATTAAGTTAAATAAAATATTGTCAAAAAAATCTTAAATATATTGCACTCGTTGATTCAATTCCAAATCTTTTAATTTTGCCAATGAGTTATATACTTTTTTGTATTTTATCAATTGAGTCAATTCGATCAATTTTGATAGAAATTCGTTAAGATTCAACCATCCAATGTGGCATGATTGACGCTAATATAGACAATTTTTAATTATATTTTAATATTTTAGATTTATTTTAGTTTTTTTTCCTCTTCCTCAATTCCTTCTTTATTTTTTTCTTATTTACTAGTGGTTGACGAGGGTCATCGGGCCCTCACTGGCCATGGCTAGGAGCTTGAGATTTTGTGTCCATGTTTAGATCATGTGTCCATGTCTATGAGCCTTGAGCTCTCACGATTGCTACCATGAGGTTGAAGCTCAAGCAGTGGGCGAGGCCACCTTCCCTATGGCCATAATGGTCTTGCTTGGATTTGGTTAAGGTCAGGTGGGGGCATTGCTATCCTCACCTAGTGGCCAGCAAGACCCTTGCTAGTCAATAGTTAAAAAAAAAAAAATGGAAAAGGCAAAAAAGAAGAAGAAAATGATATAAAAAAAATATTATTAAGAATTATTTATGTCAGCATTAGTTGTGCTACATAATTGGTCCAAAATTAAACGGATGACTCAATTGATAAAATGTGCAAATATTTATTACTCAATTGACAAAATTAAAAGGTGTAAAACTGCATTGACAAAAGTGTAGTAGGCTAAGAACTTTTTGAACAAATTTTCCCTTTAAGTTATGCATAGCTAAAACTTATCAAATGCACTTAATAACGTTAATTATTGAAATATTTAATATTTTGTACTTAATGTGAGCCTTCAAATAATTACAATAACCAAATCGTTGAGGAAAAAGTTAATGTTATAATGAGAGAGATAATTCTTAATAGTGTAAAGCAATCAATCACGTAAAGTCCAATGTCACGTTCAGCCCAAACCATCTTAGGCATAAGATAAATTAAAAAAAAAAAGTGCTTGAAACTCACTCTAGATCTCATGTCCATGTCTGAGCCTTGAGCTCTCATAATCATTGCCATGAGCTCAAAGCTTAAGCAATGGCTGAGGTCGCCTTGCTCGCGACTTGAAAGGCCATCACGGCCACGGGCGAGGTTGCCTTGCTGGTGGCTACGATGGCCTTGCCTAGATTTGGGCGAGGGCAATGCAACCCTCACCTAGCGGCCGGTGAGACCCTTGTAGGCCATTAGTTAAAAAATAAAATAAAATGAAGAAGGTAAAGAGAAAAAAATGGAAAAGGAAAGAAAATATAAATTTAAAAATATTATTAAGAATTGTCATGTAACTGGTCCAAAATTAGACAATTGAATCAATTGACAAAATGTAAAAAAATTTAGGACTCAATTGGCGAAATTGAAAAGTTTAAAATTGAATTGATAAAAGTGTAGTAAACTTTTTGAACAATTCTCCTCTTAAGTTTAGCATATTTAAAGGTATACTTGAAAAAAACAAGGTAAGGTTCGGCCGCACTTTTTGAACTTTTTGGAGAAAAAAATATAATAAGATTATGAACTTTTTGGACAATTTTCGAGGCATAAGATAAATTTAAAAAAGAAAAGAAAAGGTGATTGGACCACACTAAAACTTTGACCTTAGCCGCCTTGACCTGCGTAGCCGCCATGTCATGATAGGGTAATTTTTTTTGAAAACATTTTCAAGAGGTCTAGACGTTGATAATCAATTTTTTCTACGTGGGATTAATTCTATCGATAATAAAATTGATACTATCTTGTTGTAAAGAGTACTCTTTTTGCTTTCCTGAGAAGTTTTAAAATATCATCTAAATTTCAAAAATTATAAAAGTATACTCATCTTCATGTCAATATTTGTATATTGTGAAAGTTTCTAGTGTTTAATATTTAAAAAAGTCAAATTGTGTGCACTACAAGAGTTACATTAAGCAAAAAGTGAAAATAAAATCTAACGAGACACGTTCTAAATTAAAAATGTAAGGTGATAATAAGAATTTCTAACCTCTTAATATTTCTAGCATTGCATTGACTTGGATGCCATTCCTCTTTCTTTCCAATGTTTTCCTTAACCAAAGCAAATTTTTGTTAATTTTCCTTGTCTAGTTAGACATCAGAGAAAAAACAGTTCAACATGATCTAATGACTCATAGGAAGTGGGGTAATAAAAATTTGAAGTACCTAATAATTTTCTCAAATATTGACACGTGAGACTCAATGATTCCTTTTGGATAAGTTCACCCAAAATTTTAAATTTCATACATAGATCGCAATTTAATTTAAATATTTTTAATTTGGACGATCCGTTCCCAAGCCTTTGTAAGAAAGGTGCAACCAAGTCTTTTGAATAAATAATGCCCACACAATCATTTATTTGGTGATACTTGGAATTTGGGTACATGACAACTTCGAATTGCCTTTCTCAACAAGCCTATATAGTAACTGATTTATACTTTTCAGAGAAGTTAATTAACTTAATTACTTGAGTTGAGATTTTTACAACGTCATCGCTCACGACTTAACTGCTCCAATCGAAATGTTTAGAGCCCGATCATATTTCATTAACAAAGCTAAGTACCTTTCTGGTATGTTTGCCCAAAATTGTCCTTGCCATACGTCTCTCTCTTCCATGTCATCATCTTAGGGCTTCACTTCAATCAGAACTCCAAAGCTATTCATCAAGCAGCTGCAGTTGGTGATAGATTCCTCAAACATACAGTGTAACATCCCAGGCCCTACTGTAGTTTGGGTCACCCGCCCTGACGCGAACGAACCGTGGCAGTTACACAGATTAGAGGGACCCAAGCCTTATAAGCTAACCAAGACCTCCCTCTCTAGGCGATGTGGGACAAGAGAGGAGGCTGTCACACTCTCCACCTCTTAACAGAAGAGCGTCCTCATTGTGGCCCCACATGTGGTCGGGAGTCGACTCTGATACCACTTGTAACATCTCGGGCCTCACTATGTAATATTATCCACTTTGGGTCACCCGCCCTGACGCGGACGAACCGCCATCCCAACCACGGTCTTTTTCCTTACGGCTTTAAAATGCGTTACACAAGTTAGAGGGACCCAGGCCTTATAAGTTAACAAAAACCTCCATCCCTAGGTGATGTGGGACAAGAGAGGAGGCTGTCACATAAGTGGTATCAGAGCCGACTCCCGACCGCGTGTGGGGCCACAGCGAGGACGCTGTTCTGTTAAGAGGTGGAGAGTGTGACAGTCTCCTTTCTTGTCCCACATCGCCTAGGGAGGGAGGTCTTGGTTAGCTTATAAGACTTGGGTCCCTCTAACCTGTGTAACGCATTTTAAAGCTGTGAAGGAAAAAACCGTGGCTGGTTCGTCCGCGTCAGGGCGGGTGACCCAAAGTGGATAATATTACACAGTGGGGCCCGGGATGTTACAAGTGGTATCAGAGCCGACTTTCGACTGTGTGTGGGCGGGCAGGTGACCTAAAGTGGATAATATTACACAGTGGGGCCCGGGATGTTACAAGCGGGCAGGTGAACCAAAGTGGATAATATTACACAGTGGGGCCCGGGATGTTACAAGTGGTATCAGAGCCGACTTCCGACCGCGTGTGGGGCCACAACGAGGACGCTCTTCTGTTAAGAGATGAAGAATGTGACAGCCTCCTCTCTTGTCCCACATTGCCTAAGGAGGGAGGTCTTTGTTAGCTTATAAGGCTTGGGTCCCTCTAACCTGTGTAACACGTTTTAAAGCCGTGAGGGAAAAGACCATGGCTGGCATGGCGGTTCGTTCGCGTCAGGGCGGGTGACCCAAAGCGGATAATATTACATAGTGGGGCCCGGGATGTTACAAGATCAGCCCTCTAACCTGCTTAACACGTTTTAAAGCTGTGAGGGAAAAGACTGTGGCTGGGATGGCGGTTCGTCCGCGTTAGGGCGGGTGACCAAAACGGATAATATTACACAGTGGGGCCCGTGATGTTACATACAGGCACAAGTGCCTATATTACTTCCAAATTACTCTATTCTCTCCTTCCTTTTGCTTCTCAAGATGGCTCGGCTGAAGGTCCAAGGTATGTGTATGAGAGGGTCATTGGCCGAGCTCCGGTCACCAAGCAATTATCTCAAGAGGTTCTTCCATCTGTGCTTTCGCTCAACGAATGTGTGTGTGTACATATGTATGTTTCCATGTGTTCTCATGTCGCGTGTGAGCGCACATAAGAACATGAACTGTTTCTGGTTCCAGGGATAATGTGTAGTAGTAAATCGGTTCGATGAACAGTTCATGGGTGAATCTCAAAGAAACATGAAACACCTTTTGGTGTCGAGTTAATTACTCGCAATTGATTGCTTGTAAAAAGGTTGAATTGTTCATAAAGATTGTTCCCTCAGCAGCTCTAAAGAAATCCTCTTTTGAGAACCGGCGAGCTCAGGATGAATTTTTCGACCTTTACTTGCATTGGAAATAAGATTCGGTTTATGTTGCCTGAACAAGAAAGCTAGAGTTGTCAACTGTTCTTGCAACTTCTCTTCCATCTGTCTCAACTTCTTTATACATTTCTTTGTTCTCCATTTTTTCGTGTGTGCTTGCTACCGATTCTGGAACAGAAGGAATGCGAATTGGTGGCCTCAAAAGGTGACTATAGTCCCTAATCTCTGCCTCCCAGAGAGAAGCAATGAAATCCGAAACTGGTGATCCATATAAAATGTGTGCACAACCAGACTTATTGGGAAATCCTACTTATAGATGTTACATAGGTCACTGTGAATGCCTGTAAAGGTCGCGAAGTTACTTTTCAGCATTGGGTTCCAATCAAGTTCTGCTCTATCCTACAAATTCTATCATGTCTAAGATGGTTTTCAATTTTGTTTCCATACATTGCCCATTGCCTGCTGCTCCACGCAGTGAATATGCACCCATCAAGCAGTTGGCCATGCGGCGATTTGTCACTTAGCTAATCCAGGACTCCGGTTGAGGATATCAGATCGCTCCGGCTGATCACAGGCATCAAAACCCCATACCTAGACGATGGCAGATTGGACCTCAAAGCATATGACAGCTTGATTGAAATGCAGATCGGGCAGGGTGTGGAAAGAGTCATCGTTGGTAGCGCAGTCAGGGAAGGCCATTTAATGAGCTGGGACGAGCACATCACGCTCATTGGACACACTGTCACTCGCTTCAGCTCTTCATTCAAGGTGATCAGTAACACCGGAAGTAACTCCACCGGTGAAGAAACGCAGGCTACCGAGCAGGGCTTTGCTGTTGGAATGCATGCTTCCCTTCACATCAATCCTTACTATGGCAAAACCTCAATACCTGGCTTGCTTGCTCACTTCAATAGTGTTTTGCCTATGGGCCCGATAATAATATACAACATGCCATCAAGGACGAGTCAGGACATTACGCCTAGTGTCATCCAAACCTTGGCTGCAAGTCCGAACTTTGTCAGCGTTAAGGAATGCGTTGGATGTGATCCTGTTAGGCAGTATGGAGAGGAGGGGATCACGGTTTGGTGCGGGATGGATTATGAAAGCCATGATGCTAGGTGGGATTTGGGGGCTACGGGAGCGATGTTGGTCGCTAGCAATTTGACTCCTGGCTTGGTGCGGGAATTGGTTGCGGGGAAGAAGGGTCCTTCGTTGAACAAAACGCTCATGCCTTCAATCGAAATGCCCTTCCATGAGCCAACCCCGATTGGATTGAACACTGCTCCGGCTCAAGTCAGGGTGGTCAAGCCGATCTTCAGGCTTCCTTACCTACCGCTTCCTCTATCGAAGAGGCAAGAATTTGTGGGTTTGGTGAAGGACATTGGAAGAGAGCATTTCGTGGGAGAAAGAGAAGTTCAGGTACTTGACGATGATGACTTCATCTTGGTGGCAAGTTATTGATATTGGTCATCTTCATTCCAAAAAGGCATCCTTCATGTTTCATTTTGCTTCCTCAGATTTACCATGCTCAGTAACGAAACTAGCTGGAACAAGAATCAAGGCGCATCACTTTGAATCTAAGAAGCATTATACGTACAGCCATATACATGACTTGCGTTCTGTCTTTTCCGGGCAAAACATCGTTTTATAGATACTATCTAGGCCGTCTGCGAAATGCTTATCGGAATACCACAAAAACTAGGAGGAGAAAGAGGACACAGAAAACCGCTGAAGTGCTGAGATACCTAACTAATGGAGAACTATGAGAGATTATTGGAACGTATTAGCGGCAACATCTTCCTTCTCATGAACGTTGCCGAAATAAGCAATCCAGCAAAAAAGCAAGTATAACCTATGAAACATCAACCCTCTCCAAGAGCTTTCATGTCGTGTCGGACACTTCAACACGTATCCGACACTCTCGGACACTCTCCGACACTCGGTCAACACGTGTCGGAAAATCCGACACCTAGTTAACTTTGTTGACACTCTCCGATACTTGAGTCGGAATTCTGACATAAGAGTTTCCGACATGTGATTTCTATATCGAGGTCAATTTTAAAAATTAAATATATATATGTGAAAAAATAAAACACAATAATAAAAATAATAAATGGAGAAAGAAGAAAAACCTAATCTTCTCTTCTCTTAAACTTCCACTTCCCGTGATACGTAATTCACTCCTTAAGTTTTTTTTCTACCCTTCCAACATATCTAACATGCGAGTTCATAATATGGATCGCTTATTTTTTCTTCAAGTTTTATGAATTATTGAAATAGAGTTGAATTTGTCAAATTGAAATAACAAATGATATTAATAAATGGCGGATTAATGTTTTTGTGTATATTTATTCTAGGCTTTTTAATTATTTATTCATTTATGAATTTGATTCAAATTAATTTGATTGAAATAATAAAAAAATGATAATTTATTATGTATATATAACAATATATATTTAATATACAATGTGTCCCAATGTGTCGGAATTCTCTGTTTTTTGAGAAACGACGCGTCGTGTCGTGTTGTGTCACGTGTCGCATGTTAGTGTTGGTGCTACTTAAAGTATAACAAGAAAGGCTTCATCAAGTTGCTTCCATGCTAAATCGACAGAGGCATTTTTAATCACATGGATGCTATTCGTACTTAAACCTACTTAAAACCTAATGTCACCCAGAGAGCTAGAGGAATCCACAAGCTTTGCTTTTCTTGATTCGCAAGCACATCAGAAGATAGTATGAAGTAAAGACCATCTCAATCGGAAACCAGTATTCACGCAAGTTGCCTACATCTTTCCCTCCTCTGCATGAGTCAATTATTCATCTATTCTTCCAAAATGATCAAGAAAGTACATTGAATGGATGCTTGGATTTGGATTTTGGATTTGAGAAGCGTTTTAGTTGGTTTCTCAGTCCGAAGGTCCCCTAAATCTTTTGCATATGATGTGTGGATTTAATAGGGAAATTGACAAATTACCTAATCCATCTCTCCTCTTTTATTTCTCAAATTCACTTGATTTTTACAGCGTTTAAGCATTTTTTAAAGTACACACAGAAATTATCATTTTAAACTTCGTACTAATCTTATTTTTAAGAGTTCTTTGCCATTTTGAGTTTTAAAACAATTTCTTCAATGAATTACGTTAATAGGATGATTAATTATGCTTTGCTTACTATGGTCCGAGTGTAGGTAGTCCCATCGGCTGCGATATCAGCTAAATTACAAGTAACGACTAATTGGCTAGGATTGATAGAAAAATAATGGTTTGGGAAACTCTCAAATAAAAGTGAAAGTACAATTTAAGATAGACTAGTCTCCATGGACGCGCTACAGCAAGCATTCCAAATTTTTATATCTCGTTTGATTAATTGCGGGACTTCTATGTTTTCACTCTTCAAACTCTTTTGGGGACATGAGGTTGTAACTGAATTGCATACATGTATATTATACTGGATTGGATTAAATTCTAGATTTAATGGTATGATAGGTGTCTGGGTTGACACCAAAGTTTGAAAATTTTTGTAAGCAGTACCAGATCTAACTCACGTGCTTTGCAGGTGCACCACTTATTTTTGCTCTCTCGCTAAGATTGAGAGGACATGATGAACGATTATTCGAGCAATTACTTTTTTTGTATTTTAGAAAGGAAATTACTTAAAAAGAGTAATGAAACTTGCTACTTTCTAGGAGGTAAGAGAGAAGCGGGTCATAAGTAGAGAGTGCAACATTAATTTATGTAATCATGAGCGGGAATGGTTGCCAAGCATTTTTCAAGGGTCAATAGTTTTTTTTTAAAACAGGTTGGACACCATGTCAAATAATTAGCTTTATATAGAGTATAGCTAGATAAAACATCAAGAGTTGAGGCCTTTTTTTTTTTTACTCGTTTATAAAAAAATAAGTACTGAAAACTATAAATTGACTATTAATTTTCAAATACTTTATATACTGAAAATAAAACTTAGAAGTTCTTCGATATAGATGAACATTATAATTAATTTATTATCTTTCTAACACACATGGAATTACAAGTATTATCGAAAGGTTTTGACAAATTATAATTATAAGATTTTAACTTCCATTAAATGTTTTATCATTTAACCAAATAGGTAAGCCCTTTCAAGTAATTTTTGACTTAAGACACTCAATTAAGTTGTGGAAAGATTATCCAAAAAGTCTTAAATTTATTACACTTTTATAAATTCAATCTTAAACCTTTTAATTTTGTCAATTGAATCATAAACCTTTTTCCATTTTGTCAATTAAATCTATTTAGTCAATTTTGGTAGGAATTCGCTAAGGTCCAACTATCTCAAATGGTATGGCTGATGTTGATATAGGCAATTTTTAATAATATTTAAATATATAAAATTTTGAATTTTTTAAATATTTTTTTAAAAGTTTTTTTTTCCCTTAGTTCATTCTTTATTTATTATTTAATAGTGGTTAGCAAGCTCACAAAGTCCTTATTGGCCATTGGGTGAGGTGGCCTCCCTGCGATCGCTCGAGCTCAATGGACCATGGCCAGGAGCTCAAAATTTAGCGATCGAGTGGCCAGCCATAACTTGAAACTCACTCTAGATCTTGTGTCCATGTCTGTGAGGCTCAAGCCCTCATGGTCGCTGCCATGGGCTCGAAGCTCAAGCAATGGGCGAGGTTGCCTCAACCACAACCCAAAAGGCCATCACGGGTGAGGCTACCTTACATGTGGTCGTGATGGCCTTGTGTAGATTTGGACGAGGTTGGGCAAGGGCATCGTGATCTCTCACCTGGCAGCCGGCAGACCCTTGCCAGCTAGTAGTAAAAAGAAAAAAAAAAAAAGGAAAGAGAACAATATGAGAAAACAAAAAATATTGTTTAAAAAATTATTGAAAATTGTTTACATTAGCACCGACTATGGCACATAGTCGGTCCAAAATTAGAGAGATGGACTTGGTTGGCAAAATGTGGAAAAGATCTAGGACTCAATTGGCAAAATGTGAAAAATGCTTAGATCTCAATTGGTAAAAGTATATTAGGTTTGAAATTTTTTGAACAATTTTCCACTTAAGTATGTATAGTTAAAGGTTATCAAATGCACTTACATCTCGTGTTCATGCCTGCAAGCCTTGAGCTCTCATGGTTGCTGCCATGGGCTTGAAGCTCAAGTTGCAGTGGGAGTGTGCAAAACATACCACCCAAATCAAGAATTGACCGAATTAGACTGGATCGGCCAATTTGGTTTGAAACCTAAGAGTGTTGGTCTGGTTCCCAATTCCAAAGGGAAACTAGATTGGATCGCCTAAATATACTTTTTTTTTTAAATTATTTATTCAAAAAAATAAGTAAAATGTAAGCTAAACATTATTTTGGTCCTGTTCCAAGCAGTGGAAAATAAAGTAATGGGAATAATTAAGTGATCAATTCCATTGGACTGAATTGGAATTGGACGATCCTCGGTTCTGATTTTTGGGAACCAGTCCTTTCGGTTCGGTTCTTGGTTTCACCTTAGAATCGAATCAGATTGAGAATTGATCACCTCTAAGTAGCAAGTGAGGTCGCCTTGCTCATGATTCAAAAGGCCATAGTAGCCGTGAGCGAGGTTGCCTTGCTAGAGGCCGCTATGGCCTTTCTTAGATTTGGGCGAGGTCGGGGGAGGGCATTGCAGCCCTCACCTAGCAGTCAGTGAGACCTTTGCTGGCTAGTAGTAAAAATAAAAATAAAAATAATAAAGAAGGAAAAGATTAAAAAAGGGAAAAAAAGAAAATAAAAAATAATTTTTTAAAAAATATTATTAAGAATTTCCTATGCCACCACCGACGTGCCATGAACCAATAAAAATTAGACAGATGGACTCAATGACAAAATGTGAAAATATTTAGGACTCAATTGGCCAAATTAAAAATTTATTACTCAATTAACAAAAGTACAATAGGTTTAGAACTTTTTGGATAGTTTTTCCTTCAAGTTATGTAGAGGTAAAGGTTATCAAATGCACTCAATAACGTTAATTGTTGAAATGTTTAATTTTCTGTACTTAATGTGAGCCTTCAAATAATTAGAATAACCAAATTGTTGGGTAAAAAAGTTATCGTTACAATGAGAGAGGTAATTTTTAATAATGTAAAGCCATCAATCATGTAAAGTCTAGTGTCACGTTTTGCTTACACCAACTTGGGCATAAGATAAATTATAAAAGTAGGTACTTGAAACTCCCTCCAAATCTCGCGTCCATGTTTGCGAACCTTGAACCCTCATGGTCGCTGCCGTGAGCTCGAAGCTCAAGTAGCGGGTGAGGTTGCCTTGCTCATGGCCATGATGGCCTTGCTCAAATCTAGGCGAGGCCAAGCGAGGGCATTGCAGCTCTCACCTAGCAGTTAGTGAAATCCTTGCTGGCCAATTGTTAAAAAATAAAAATAAAGATGGAAAAGAGAAAAATAAAAGAAAAAGAAAAATTAATTTTTTAAAATATTATTAGGAATTGTCTACATTAGCATCAACTGTGTGTCACGTAGCCGGTCCAAAAATAAATGGATGGACTCAATTGGAAAAATATGAAAATATTTATGACTCAATTAACAAAATATGAAAAGATTTAGAATTCAATTGATAAAAATACAATATGTTTAGAACTTTTTAGACGAGTTTCCAATTAAGCTATGTATAGTTAAATGTTATCAAATGCACTTAATAATGTTAATTATTGAAATATTTAATTTTCTATACTTAATGTGAGCCTTCAAATAATTAGAATAACCAAATTGTTGAGGAAAAAAAAGTTATTGTTACAATATGAGGGATAAATTCCGATAATGTAAAGCAATCAATCATGTAAAGTCACATCCTGCCTACCCCAACTTAGGCATAAGATGGTGCTTGAAACCCACTCTAGATCTCGTGTCCATGCTAGTGAGCCTTGAGCTCTCATCGTCGTTGTCAAAAGCTCAAAGCTCAAGTAGCGAGCCAGGTTGCCTTGCCCGCGGCCCATCACATATGTGGGTGAGGCCGCCTTGCTTGTGGTCGCGATGGCCTTGCCTAGATTTGGGTGAGGCTGGGCCAAGGCATTGCAGCCCTCACTTAGTAGTCGGTGAGACCTAGTAAAAAAAAAAAAATAATAATAATAAATAAGGAAAAGAAAGAAAGAAAAAAAGATATTTTTTTAAAAATATTACTAAAAATGTCTACACTAGAACCAGTGTACCACGTAGTCAGTCCAAACTTAGACAGATTGGACTTCATTAACAAAATGTGAATATGTTTAGGTTTAATTGACAAAATATGAAAAGATTTAGGAATAAATTAGCAAAAGTGCAGTAGGTTTAGAAGTTTTTGGACAATTTTTCAATTAGGTTATGTATAAGGTTATCAAATGCACTTAATAACATTAATTGCTGCGATATTTGATTTTCTGTACTTAATGTGAGCCTTCAAATATTAGAAAAACCAAATTGTTGGGGGAAAAAGTCATTGTTTCAATAAGAGAGATAATCGAGCATGTAAAGTCCAGTGTCACATTCTACCTACCGCAACTTAGGCATAAGATAAATTTAAAAAGTAGGCACTTGAAACTCACCCTAGATCTCATGTCCATGTCTGTGAGCCTTGAGCTCTCACGGCTGCTACCATGAGCCTGAAGCTCGAGTAGTGGGCGAGGTCACCTTGCCCGCGACTTGAAAGGCCATCGCGGCTGCGAGTGAGGCTGCCTTGGTTGTGGCCGTGATGGCCTTGCCTAGGTCTAGGCAAGGTCGGGCATGGTATCATAGCCCTCACCTAGCGGTTAGTGTGACCCTTGCTGATTGGTATCAAATAAATAAATAAATAGAAGAAGGAAAAGAGAGAGAAAAAAGGAAAAAAGAAAAGAAAAAGACGTTTTAAAAAAAAAAAAATATTATTAAGAATTGTTTGCGTTAGCACAAGTTGTGCCACATAGCTAGTCTAAAATTAAACATATGGACTAAATTGACGAAACATGAAAAATGTGTAGAACTCAATTGACAAAGTTGAAAAGTTTATAATTGAATTAGTAAATGTGTAATAAGTTTAGAACTTTTTAAAATAAAATTTTGGAATACAATATGCGAAAATAATAAGATTTTGATCTTACAATTTATGTCAACGCAAAATCACCAGAGAAATAAATGAGAATAATAAGGATATCAAAAATTTATGTGATTCGATCCGAGTATCGGTACTTACATTCGCGGAGAGAGTCAGCAGTGAATAATTCACTATAATCGAAGAATCAGAGTTTACAATCCCTCATACGCTTGAGTGTTTTCCACATGTTCCATATCTAGATTTAATCTAAAAAATAACTCACTTGGATATAGATTCACGACACAAAATCACCGTACGTTCAAACTTAAAGTAAAACGCTTTATGTATGTCGAAACGAAGAATTCATATGCTTGTTCTCCGCTTTCCGTACAGATTTGCATTCTTCTCTCTTCGTGCGCGGCTCTCTTCAGCTTGTCGTGCGGCTTCTCCGTGCGGCTTCTTTTTCTCTCGTAGGGCTGCACTTTTCTTTTCCGCTTAAGGCCACACCTTTTATTTTATGTGTCTGCTTAAAGTCAAAATATTGACTCCGGGCCCCACCCTCGATTCTTTTTCTCTAATATAGATTCTTCTTATGCCTTGTTCTGCACGTACAATAAAAAAGATAGAAATCCCTCACATTTAAAAAAAAAAAAATTCTATCTTTATTTTATTTCATACTTTGTGCAACTTTAAGGAGTCCAGGGTTTCTTTATCCAATTTAAAATCTACTTGAAAAATATTCCTCAACAAAATTTGATTTAACAAATCATTATCCAAATTTAAATTCGAGACATTATTTTTAGTTAAAGGTTATCAAATGCACTTAAAAACGTTAATTGTTGAAATATTTAATTTTCTGTATTTAATTTGAACATTCAATTAATTAGAACAACCAAATTGTTGGGGAAAAAGTTGTTGTTACAATGAGAGAGATAATTTTTAATATTGCAAAGCAATCAATCAAGTAAAGTCCGGTGTCACGTTCTGCCTACACCAACCTAGGCATAAGATAAATTAAAAAAATAGGAGATTGGCCCACAGTGAAACTTTGACCTTAGCCGCCTTGACCTGCATAGCGGTTATGTCATGATAGGGTAATTTTTTTAAAACATTTTCAAGAGATTTAGACGCTGACAATCAATTTTTTTACATGGGATTAATTCTACCGATATTAAGGTTGATAGTATCTTGATGTAAAGGGTACTCTTTTTGCTTTCCTTTTTAAAATATCATCTAAATTTTCAAAAATTATAAAAAAAATATACGAATCTTCATGTCAATATTTATATATTATGAACGTTTCAAATATTTAGAATTAAAAAAAATCAACATGCGTGTCACAAAATTTACAATAAGCAGAAAATGAAAATAAAAGGTTAATTAGATACGCTCTTAATTAAAAATGGAAAGTGGTAATAATAATTTAGAAGATTTGACATCTTAATATTTCTAGCATTGCATCGGCTCGGATGCCATTCCTCTTTCTTTCCAATTTTTTTTACACCAAAGCAAATTTTTATTAATTTTCCAGACATAAAAAACAATTCAACATAATCCAACGACTCAAATGAAGTGGGATAATAAAGATCTGAAATACCTAACAATTTTCTCAAATATTGACACATAAGACTCAACGACTCCTCTTTTGGCAGATCAAACCAATATATAAAGTTATTTGAATTTTCCCTAGGAAATTGTTAGAATAAGTTCACTCAAAATTTTCAATTTCATACATAAGATCGCAATTTAATTTAAATACTTTAATTCGCACGATCCATTTCCAAGCCTTTCTAAGAAAAGTGCAATCAAGTCTTCTGGATAAATAATGCCCACGTAAGCATCTATCTGGTGATAGTTGAAATTTTGCATACTGACAATTTTTCGAATTACCTTTCTCAACACATATAAAGGACCTAATATATACCTTTCTGAGAAGTTGATAGCTTAATTGCTTGAGTTAAGAATTTCACAACGTCATTGCTCACGACTTAACTGCTCCAATCGAAATGTTTAGAACCCAATCATATTTCATTAATAAACGTTATTCATTACTCTATTCTGGGATGATTCCCCAAAATTGTCTTTACCGTGCGTCTCTTTCTCTTCTGTGTCATCACGTTAGGTGGTTCACTTCGACTGGAACTCCAGAGCTATTCATCAAGCCATAAAAGCAGCTGTAGTTGGTAATAGATTCGCGAAGTATACAAACGTAAGTACCCTACAATTACATTACTTACAAAGTGCTCTATTCTCTCCTTCCCCTTGCTTCTGAAGATGGCTCAGTTGGACGTCCAGGGCATGTGCATGAGAGGGTCATCGCCGGAGCTCCGGTTACCAAGCAATGATCTCAAGAGGTTCTTCCTTCTGTGCTTTCGCTCGACCAGTATGTGTGTAAATATGTATGTTTCCATGTGTTCTCACGTCGTGTACGAGCGCACATGAGAAGGTGAATTGTTTCCGGTCCTAGGGATGAAGTGTAGTAGCAAATCGGTTCGATGAACAGTTCATGAGCTAGTCACTAGGAAACACGAAACACCCTTTTGGCCTCGAGTTAAGTTCTTGCCGTCGAGTGCTTGTCAAAAGGTTGAATAGTTCATAATGATTGTTCCTACAGCAGTTCTAAAGAAACCCTCTTTTGAGAACCGGCGAGCTCAGGATGAATTTTTTCTACCATCGCTTGCATCGGAAATAAGATCTGGTTCATGTCGCTTGTACAAGAAGGCTAGAGTTGTCAGCTGTTCTTGCAACTTCTCTTCCGTTACGACTTCTGTGTATGTTTATTTGTTTTCTGTTTCTTTTTGTGTGCTTGCTACCGATTCAGGAACAGAAGAATTGCGAATTGGTGGCCTCGAAAGGCAACTATAGTCCCTAATCTCTGCCTCCCAGGGCGAAGCAATGAAATCCGAAACAGGTGATCCGTATAAAGTGTGTGCACGACCAGACATATTGGGAAATTCCTACTCATGGATGTTACATAGTTCATTGTGAATGCCTGTATAGGTCGCTACTGTGCTGTTTGACATTGGGTTCCGATAAATTTCTGTTCTATCCTACAAATTCTGTCATGACAAAGTCCGACAGTTTTCGATTTTGTTTCTATGCATTGCCTGCTGCTCCCCGCGGTGAAAATGCACTCATCAAGCAGTAGGCCTGCAATGATTCGTCCCTTTGCTAATCCAGGACACCAGTCGAGGATATCAGATCACTCCGGCTGATTACAGCTATCAAGACCCCGTACCTACCCAATGGCAGATTGGACCTCGAAGCCTACAATGGCTTGATCGATATGCAGATCGCGCAGGGTGTGAAAGGAGTCATCGTTGGCGCCACAGCCGGGGAAGGCCATTTGATGAGCTGGGACGAGCACATCATGCTCATTAGACACACCGTTGATCGCTTTGGTGCTTCGCTCAAGGTGATCGGTAACACCGGAAGTAACTCCACCGCAGAAGCAATGGAGGCCACTGAGAAGGGCTTTGTTGTGGGAATGCATGCTTCCCTTCACATCAATCCTTATTATGGCAAAACATCGATACGCGGCGTGCTTGCTCACTTCAATAGTGTTCTACCTATGGGCCCGATGATAATATACAATGTGCCGGCAAGGACGGGTCAGGACATTCCTCCTAGCGTCATCCAAACCTTGGCCACAAGCCCGAACTTTGTCGGCATCAAGGAATGTGTTGGAAATGATCGGGTTAGGCAGTATGCAGAGGAGGGGATCACCGTTTGGTGTGGGATGGATGATCAATGCCATGATGGTAGGTGGGATTTCGGGGCTATGGGATCAATGTCGGTCGCCAGCAATTTGATTCCTGGCTTGATGCTGGAATTGGTCACGGGGAAGAAGAGTCCTTCACTGAACGAAAAGGTCCTGCCTTTGGTTGAATGGCTCTTCCACGAGCCAAATCCGATCGGAGTGAACACTGCTCTGGCTCAACTCGGGGTGGTCCGGCCAGTTTTCAGGCTCCCCTTACGTGCCCCTTCCTCTATCGAAGAGGCTGGAGTTCGTGGGCTTGGTAAAGGACATTGGAAGAGAGCATTTCGTGGGAGATGGAGAAGTTCAGGTACTCGACGATGATGACTTCATCTTGGTGGGAAAGCATTGATACTGGTCATCTTCGTTCTGGAGAGACACCCTTCATGTTTCATTTTGCCTCCTCAGATCTACTATGTTGTTTCAGTGACGAAAATTAGCAAGAACAAGAATTAGGTGCATCACTTGAAATTAAGAAGCATTATACATATTTCTGTCAACGTGATTTGTGTTATTTTTCTTGTCCGCCGTACTTCTTAATTCTACTTGTCTAGCAAGTAACATCTTTGGAGTTGCGATTACTCTTTGAACAACTTATTTTATCAGCAAATTGGAACCGGGGAAAGGGAATTCTAATCACACCCGGAGTGCATAAAATACTTCATCTTCAGGTTGATGAATGCGTAATTATGACAGGAAATCGCTGAAGAACCGAGAAATTTAACTGATGGAGAACTATGAGAGATTACTCGATTATTAGTGGCAAAATCTTCCTTTTCATGATGTTGCTGAAATGGGCAAATCCGATGAAGGACCACGTTTAACTAGAAAGGCGTCATGCTTCATCGAGTTGTTCTGACGACAGTTGACAGAAGCATTTTATATACATGGACGCGAGTCGCACTTGGATAAAGACCGCAGAAAACATAGCAACCAATTTAAACACAATGTCACCTGGAGAACCGCACGCTTTGGTTTTCTTGATTCACAAGGAAATCGGAAGATAGTGTGAAGTACAAACCATCTCATTTTGAAAAAGCCAAGTTCCTGCAATAAACTGCAAACCCTTCATTCGAGCGGATCGCACTTTCAATATGATCTTCCAACTTCATGGCACAAACACTATGAATAGAAAGATCCGACAGGAAATGTCATGAGCAAATAATAATTTCTATACATAATTTAGTTATTTACAAAAAGATGAGACTGATTCCTGACAAAAAGGAGGAGGGGGAAGAGGGAAGAATGTAGATACTTTCAGTGTCAAACATCGATAGAGACCTGATTCAGATACCACGTACAAAATTTCTAGCCAAGCGAGTCTTCTTGGGTATCTTCATCAACTTCATCTATCGGATCATCCAAATTTCGACCCCCATCAGCTCTGCTGCTCTCTTCAATCTCCGTATCTGAACTCGACTGCCCTTGGGCACTGCCGTTAGCATGATCACTTCCAGTGTAATCCTCCGTATCAGAGTCTGAAACAGAACCCTGGTTTTCTCTCCCCTCAGAGTGATCAATATTCATTGCACCAGCAAACTTCTCCTTCAGATCAGGGGCAACATCCCAATCATCTCAGTCAAAGCACCTCGTTCTTGATTAAGTCTAGCCACAGCTGCATCGGATGATGGAGCACTTTGACTCTCGGCAACAAAGCCATTGGAATCGGGTAAAGGTGCCGCACCTATTTCATTCGCACCTCTACTTCCAGGAGATTCATTCTCTCCATGGATAGAGGGAGCAGTGCTACAGGCCCAACTCCCAGCAACTTCAGAAGCTAAGAGGTCTGCTGTCCTGATTGTGCCCAGAGTTTCCGCTTCAATATCTTGCGTAGCTTTTAAGGTTTCTGGAGCATTGTTCGATTCATATTGCTGCAGAGTTTCCTGTTCCTGACTAAGTGTTTGAGCTTGATCAGCAGTTTCTTGCACATTTTCTCCCTCATCAAGTTGCATTGTGTCCCCGCCCAAAGTACTTGCTCTATTCAGATCAATATTTCGTGCACCATCAATTCCAGGGCTCTCAGTCTCGAGAACTTGCTCAGTGTCAACAGGATCTCCATCCATAACTGGTTCCGTTCCAACACCATGAATCTCAGAGCCAAATCCACCTTTAACATTCTGACCAGCACTGGTGAAATCGGCCTCCTGTGTATTTTGAGCATCTTCTTGGCTTCTGATATCACATTCATGTTTCTCAGTGACACTATCTTCGTCTGTAGATGCCACAACATGAACACTGTTGCATCTCTGCGCTGACATAGCAGAATTTCCCTTGGCATCATTGTTACTGCGATTGCTGTTCTCCTCTTTCCTTCTGTTCAGGAAACAGTCAATGTTTCCATAAGTTACATTGAGGTCAACATCAAGTGAAGTGTTTTCGTAATTCTCCTCATCCTCCAGGGTCCTCTGCATCGCTTTCAATTGTTCCTGCTGCTTCGAGAATAAGACCATGATTTCTTCAGTTGTAGAATAAAATGCCCGTAACTGAGTCTCACTGCATGACCAATGAAGCCCCCAAAAATCATGAAGCAGAAGAGGAAACTTTAATGCAATGTGCACAGATTACAGTGGCAAATGTCAAATATTGCAGAATATCAATGAGTTTGAACATCTCACCGCAGCATCACTCTTTCCCGGGCACCTTTCAACCGTCTCCTCTCAAAATCAAGATCGCGGATTGCAGCACTAATCTCAAGCTCAAGTTTTGAAACCTTTGCCCATGCTTCTTCTCGAGCAGCCTGCTACCAAGGCCAGGGAATGCCTCAACTCAGATGCACTTAAAGGTGACAAATTCTCAAATTTCCAATTCAACATGCACGTTTTGATAAGAACAAGAAAAAAAAAATATCAATCTACCCAATCTTTTAGAAAAACAAGATGGATTAGAGAACTATATGACTATCTCTTCTCCCACAAACCATGTACTTGAAAAGAATGTAATTGATGTCCAAGCAACTTCAGGAAAAATCTCAAATAAACAAAAGACACCAGTCCATAGTAAGATATCTTGGCTTCTTTTCAGATTAGCAAATCTGGCAAGATATAGTTAGGGCCATCTATCCTCATCCAAAGATCAATTGAAGCAAGCATTCTGGCAGCTACACAAACCAACGTGAACGAATCCTTTTGCTGCCATTTGACCATTTTCAACACTTCAAGAAAAAGTTTGTTCACTAGTAGATCTCTCCTAGATCAGATAAAAGAAGCCCAAACTTAGTTGCAACTCTTTTAGTGCTTTCTCAGGGGAGCCAGCAGTTACAATCCACACTGAAAGTGCAGAGCAAATCCCCATTGAAATGATAGGGCTTGCAATAAATACAGCCATCATGAAAGAAGAGTTTTCTTACCAAGTTACTATACAGAAGTTGTCTTCAGACATTGATAAAATGAGAAAAATATGCATAACTATGCTTGCAAGAAAACTCGTTTGGCTATTATTCTTATGTTCCACCTGACCATCAATTAAAGCCTTCTAAACTGTTGTACAAGGGTTTTCGTAGAGGCACAGCTCATCTTTGGTCAAGAGGTAATGGGCTATGTTATGAGAGGAAGTTGCACTTCCCACTCTTTGAAAAAAATAAGGACGGAATACTAAATAGTGAAAATTCATACCTTTTCACTTTCAAGCTCTTTTCTCGATGTTCTGAGCTCAAGTTCAAGTTCTTCTACTCTCTGCCCCAACATGTGGCAGTAAGACAAGACAGATTAGATGCGTTGGAACTTGCATAAGTGTGCACCAACAAATTAGAAGTGGAAGATCATTTGTGGTATATGCTGAAACATCTTACTTTTCTTTTATCTAGACAGGCCTCCTGTTCTTCACAAAGTTGAGCTTCCAACTGCCGTACTTTATTGTCAGAGATGACCAAACTTTTCCTTGTATCCTCCTGTGCCAAAATCTTCTGATCAATCGTCTTAATTCCCACCCAACACCAAAAAAATAAAGAATCAAGTGAACCTAAGAAAAAGCTAATGGAGAAGTACCAATTTGATCCTCAAAGTATCCAGTAATAAGCACTTTTCCCTCTCTGTATCCTGAGGATCCAGTACCATATTTTCAATCAGATGCCCAAATAGTCTCTCTCATATTCTTCCCAGATAACCATCACAAACTTAAAGTTCATAATTTAGTCCTTCAAACCTGGAGCTTATTTATCAATTCTTGCTGCTCTTGCTCTTGTTTTGAGGCAGCATCCAAAACCCGCCTTAGCTCCTCCTGAGCCTCTGCATGAGCTCTTTGCACAGCAGCTTTTAGATCTGCTGCAGCCTTTTCACGTTCTTCTCTTCTTTGATCTCGCTCTTCCACCAACTGCTCTTTAAGTTTAGCTATGGATGCCTTTTGACTGAAAGCAAGTATTCAAGCCACTGTCACCTTCTCTAGGTCCACTAAGCCCATCATATGCAGATCAAACAACAAAAACAAGTCCATGCCATACCACACATAAAATATTGTACATGGTTACTTTGCAGAAGTTAGGCCATAAGTAAAGCCACCCATGCCGCCCATATCAAGGGAGTAATGGAACCCCTTTAGAAAGGCTTATATGAGGAGTAGTAAAAGAAAGAAATCAGAAACTAAACCACGAAACACTGCCAAACAGGCGCATACAAAATAAGAAAGACATAAATCAAAATGCAATTCCCCCTGATCAGACAGCTATGAAGCCAAAATTTACATGTAATCCTCTTACCACATCTATTCCAGTGAAAAGCGTCTATGGAAAAGTAAATCAGGTTATTATAGGGTAATAATTCTGGTAAGTTAGTGAAGGAAATGAAATTTGCGCATTTGTGACTTACCTATCCATAATTTCATTTGCTTCAGCACATGACTGCAGAGAAGCATCCAGTCTTTCATTAAGATCTACAATCACATGTTTTTGTTCAGCTGATGACTTGTGCAGTTCCTGAAGCTCCTTCTGTTTTGTATCAACCATATCTTGCAACTCTTTAACCTGTTTGACATAGGACCTTGAAATTGATTCTTTCACCTCCTTCATTTCCTACATCATCAAATTTTAGTAACTACTACTTAAGGAACTTGTCAAATCTAGATCAAGAATTTGAAAATGTTCATCTAACCACATATGAGCCAATAAAACTCAAAAGCGGTAAAAAAAAAAAAAAAAAAAAAAAAAAAAAAAAAAAACCAAACAGAGGTCAACTTGAAGGATGAGCATACATTTTCATGACGTTCAACAGATGCACGATTCTCATCCTGCAATGCATCAATTTGACGGACCTGATTTTCCAGTTGCTTCCTTAATTCCTATAGATAGCAAGTTCCAAGGTAGATCAATAATTTCTGGCGTTTAAGAGACAAATGCATATCAGAAATTAGCCATATCAGTCACTAAATTATGCAAGCAATTGAACATACTGTATTTGAACGCTGCAGACTTCGAAAATCATCAAGAGATATTGGACCTTCTAGAGAACCAATGCCGATGCCTTTAAGTCTCTTGATTTCAGGACCAATTTCCTCTGCCAAGTTCAGAGCCATGAGCGCAGAAAGTTTCGACAAAATTTATTGTGCCAAAGCATTTCAGAATAGTCTTGAAATGGTATCAATATTGACAATTCTTTTGCCACTTAAATCGTGCTCAACATGCAAGACAGCACAAGTTTTTGTTGTGGAAGCACAAAAGGCATAATTGCACATGAAGGTCTCCCATCTAAAACTGCAGTACTTTTCTATCGCCCAGTATTAGTCAAAATTTGAATGCAGTCCTTGCTACCACTCTTCAGACGATATGCTAGGCAAGCTCCACTGGCATCATTCAGCAGATGATAATTTCCATGATCTGACTAAACTTTCATGCCAACAAAGGCGGGAATAAAAGATTGGCAATGCCAAAGCTTGAAGAGAATCCACAGATAAATCAGCCGCATAGAAGTCACAACCAAGAAAACAAGGATATCCTTATAATTAGTTCATTGTATTAGGGCATCCACACTTAAATCCTAAATCTAATTGTGTTTGCCCAAAAGAAGAAGAATGGCCCATATAACGCATACATTATACCCAATGTCATGAATATATACCTCCTTTTCTTTTAGCGGATCCCCCAGCCGTGGATGAAGTGCACCTGCTGACTTCTCGAAATACAAATGCATACGCAGCTTCTGCAATAAGGATAGATTGATAAGATATCCGATTATGACCTAACTTGGCAGCAAAAACACTTGGTAACTTGAATGGCTGTTCATTTATTTAACCACTCTTTGCTCAAGTTTTTATTTTCAAGAAGAATTAATGGGAAAAGGACAAGAAAGAAGTCAATTCTTTATGGTTAATAACCCACATTCTTTTTAAAGGTGCCACGGGGTATTGCCCCTAGTCCCGTTCACAAAATTACAAAGAGTCTTCAAAGTCTAAGAACCTATCTATACCGAAAAGTAACTTTTCAGTAACTCAAAAACTCAAAACCCGTAACCATCTGTTCTATACATCAACAAGATTGGACTCTTAACTCTTAAAAGCCCTCGCATTTCACTCCCTTCAAAATGGTATATATTCCAACTCAAGCCACATTTATGCAAGCCCCATTTTGAGGCTAGATGTTTAGGTCGGGCACCCTTCTTAGTTTTACCATTAAAATCAAATCTGCCAACTGAAAATAACAATTGCACACTAGGCAGGCAATTTAAAAATGTGGAAGCAACACTTGAGCATGCATCACATGTAATACCTTGATGAGGAGGAGCAGCAAATGATATAATGTCTCCATGATTGATGTTGGCTTCAGGATCACTTTTCTTCAACTTTGTCCAGTTAACATATGTCCCGTTAGTGCTGAACAAAGCTCAACACATCCATCAGTATGGAAGGAAGGTGAAATACAAAAGGAGAAAAAACTGCAAGATAAGAAATACAAAAATGATGCTATAGGCAATACCTAGTATCTTTCAAGAAAACTGATATCTGACCCTTAGAAGTTTCCAAAGCTTCAGCGGCGATTGTCTTCTTGTATATCATGCAATGATTCCCACTAACTGCTAGGGAGTCGATCCGAAAATGTGATTCCACTACCATTCTACCGATTTTATGCACATCTGCCGTAAGAAGCATATTTGAGCCCTAAATTCAAATCTCTACTGTGTTAGGCTCACTAGCATAATATATCATATATAAAAAACCATCATCGATCGGACAAATATTTAACTGAAAATTTTCAGACCACGAGGCAACAACATTAAAATTTTAATAATAGAAAGACACATACGAAGCTTCTCGCTAGTCACATTTATCAATTGATACACTTTACTCCAGAACAACCAGAAAGCTAGCCTAACAGTCTGCCAAGTTACCTCCAATGTCCTCCTTACTCAGTAAAGAAAATTCAGTTATTTCCACGACTAGGAATGGAAAAAAGCAATCCTTTCCAAGATGCTAACGACGAAACGACAATTCGCTTCCCGGCAACTCAAGCATTGGGATGATCAAAATCAAATCTTGAACAGAAACAAGGACTCACTTCCACCTCAAACTCGAATTACGAGCAAAAGCTCTAATTTTTCCCCAGACATCCGAGAGCAATGTACTAGCTTTTGACCATCCGCAGAGACTTTTCAGGCGATCGACCTCACCATCATCCAGAACGGGAGGAAAGAAAGAGAAAAGGAAAACGGCCGACCTGGTGCCTCTTGCGCGCGTTGTTCGAAATGGCGGTGAGCACGCCCCAGACTCGAGGGTCGCTGTTGCTCAGAGGCTGCGACGCCAATTTGGCGGCGACTTCCATGATGAACTCCGACGGGCCCTGGGGCCTGCCCGGCTCCTCCTCCTCCTTCGGCGGAGGAGGAGGAGGAGGAGGAGGAGGATCGGAGGAGTTGCTCTGCGACACTTTCTCGCCGGGGCTCGCCGTCGTCTTCACGGCCGGCGGCGACGCCTCCGGCTGCTGCTTCTCTTCTTCTCCGATCGCCATTGGAAAAAAAAAAAAATCGAGATGGCGCGAAGGAAACCCTAATCGATTTGTCCCGCCGCGAGACGGGCGAGTCCGAGCAAAGAGCGAATGAAAAAGAACGAGCGCGGGATTCACGCGCTTATAACATAAGTGACAGGGCGCAGTCAGATTTTAATTTGTTTAACTTGATCTTAAAAATTTTAACTTAATATTGAATATAATTTAAGTTTTTAATTTATTCAAAAACTACATTACACACATTAAGTCAAAGTCCTGGTTCATGTAATTTTCTCGCAAAATTTTAACAAAAAAAAACAAATGCTTGGTAGTAAGAAAAAAAAAAATTACATTTGAAAGATATTTTATTAAAAATAATTGCATCTACAAATGATAGACAAAGTACAATTCTGTTGAATTATATTTTAAAAATGATATTTTAATATAATTAAATAATAAGTTTAATAAGAGGCTATATTAAATCGATATATTAAAAAAAGGAACTTGCAAAGTAAACGTTTAATGAGATTTTTTGCCTCTTCTTATTTTGATATTTATCAGTTAATATCTAAAACGAAAAAATTTCCATTTCTCGCAATGTCCGTTTGTAAAATTACCAAACAGTGCGACATGGCGACGAGATTTTTACCTCATTAATCATATATCGAAAATGAAAATTTTCCATTTCTTGCGATGTTCATTTGGAAAATTCCAAATATCGCGTCTTTCATCAATTTTAGTTCGCCAATGACAAATCCGTACGCATCATGAACACGAGCGTGCCTTGCATATGTTAGCCCAGCTCACAGTCACTGTTACATTAAGTAATTTTAAAATTTGGCTCATCTTGTTCGACCAGAAAATCGGCCATGTATTCCATTTAACATGCCATGGTAGGATCAGCCTAATCAAGTACAACAAATATAGCCTACCTTTATAAAGCAAAATGTACGCAAAAAAGAACCTCCAGAGACCCCAAAAACTTGTGATAATCAAATTCTAATTAGGGTGGATAAGATTCATATTTACTTTGCAGCGACTTGATGACTGATCACTGAGATGAACGGCGAATACATCGCAAACAAAGACCATCATGCAACCAGCACAACAGAGCCACCGGCACATATCAACAAGCATCTTTCGATCTTTTGTATTTGGAATGCTCCAATACAAGGTTTGAAGTAGTTCAGTGTAATTGAATCTTACAAGTACCATCTCCAATGTCTATCATCAGCTTACAGGGATCCCTAACCTAAAGCAAAACTGTAAAAGAGTCCTATCAAGATAAGAAAAAAACCCATCAAGAAAGGCTACCCAGCAAGAGGATTTGCATGAATTGTGACACGATTGAGTCTGATCTCCGCAAGAGGTCTGTCCCCTGGCCCTGTTTGAGTCTGTCAAACCAAAAAAACGAAGCACAGATTATTGTCGCTTGCCGGAGGAAGCATGGATAAGAACATTTTTGGAAAAATTATTAAGGACAAAACAGAATGGCTATCTCTTTTCTATAAGCTGTAGAGACAAGCACGTTTTACAAGAATTTACTAGCCCAACAGACATTCCTGGGGCGCCCTACAGACGCCCTATTTGCCAAACCGTGTTTAGGGGGGATTGCCATACTAACAGAAAATGAGGGTTCCCAATTGATGAAATCAATTTACAATGAGAATAAGAGGACTTGTATTAATACTATCAAGCAGCCCATATACCTTTTCCATGATATCTAGGACCTCAAACCCGTGAATCACTCTGCCAAAGATGGTGTATAATCCATTCAGATGTGGTTGTTTTGCATATGCGATGAAAAATTGACTTCCATTGGTGTTAGGCCCGCTATTAGCCATTGAGAGTATTCCCCTTGCATTGTGCTGGAAAAAAAGAGACATCACTGAATTAAGATGATGAATGATAGGTAGATAAATGTTAGACAAAATAAATAATTGTCAGCTAATCATACAGGGATAAAAGGCCTTGATCAGGGTTTCTTCAACATAGAGTCAACCCCATGAGGGAAAAAAAGAAGTTTGCTTTACTTTTATATGGCAGAGATTATTTGATGATCGTTTGTAATTAGGTGTTTCTCGACTCACTATGTAGAGGGGAGGGAGCATGAGTTAACTACAAAGAATAATACCCCCTAAACAATAGGTGGTTACCTAAGACCACTCTAAAATGAGAATTGGGCAATAAAATCCAAAGCACTACTGGTACATTTCAAATTGACAAAACAGTCCATACACTCTCTAAATGGAGGAATAACCAATTCCAAGACGAAAGAGAAGCCAGTTAATCTTGAGATCAGCAGACGGAATCCTTCAAAATGAATGGTAACAAAAGAAAAGAGGCAATGCAAAGGTTGTGGTATGAATGTTTCCAGCAAAAGATTACATGGTAAATAATTACCTTCAGAGACTCTCTTATCTCATCATTAAATTTTTTGCCCCAGATGCTGGTTCCACCTTTGCCAGTTCCAGTTGGGTCACCACCTTGAATCATAAAACCCTTGATATTTCGGTGAAATATGGTGCCGTCATAATACCCGCTGGCACACAGTGCCAAAAAGTTCTGCAATCAAACACTTTCTTTTTCTTAACAGAATGCCAAAAGTACAAACTGAGACAAAGAAACTAAAGGCAGAAAGTACCCATGCACTAATATTACCCAATAGATGCGCTATATTTTGAACACAACAAGCCCTGATTCAATCTATCTTCTTGATAATGTTTTTCCTCAACTCTGGAATTTAACTAGCTGAACTAGTTTTGCTCAAGATAATGTAAGGGCTGCTGCATGCTTCGAACTCAGTTTCTAATCAACAGCCAAGAGTAAGGGACAAACTACGATTATTTGGGCATTTTTGCCATTTTCCTCTTGAGAACCATATTATTCACTCAACTTTAGCCAGACAGGAGGAAGATAATAAGATAAAAAGCATTAACAAGATATTCACATCACAGCACTACTCAGCTGGGTATCTAAAAGTTAGTGAAAACAAACTTATCAGTGGGAAAAGAATGATGTGCACCTTCACACTGAATCCTTTAGTTTGAGAAGCAGACATCATAAAAACATCATTTATGTGGATATGGTAAGGTTGTAACCCTCCTCATGTCCAAGATGTGCAACCAGTACTCAATTAGCAGCACCACAGTCCAAGTTTCAAATATAAACTACCCATTAAGATCAAAGGGCTGGAGCTGCATTAAATATGTAGATTGACAAAACAACAGAGGAACATGGTTCAGTGTTGCTGAACTTTTTTGGGTGCACATATCCATCAAGTTAAATGCCATTTCACCTCTAATTTTAGCCTGCCAAAAACTGAAGGCATAAATCCCAAAAGATAACAATCTATGTTAATCCGCCCTTCTAGTCTAATATACTAGTTTGACCAACATGATACATCTCTATAGATTTCATCTCATGTTTGTTGGATGCTCAAATGCAACAGCTAAATTTAAGAACTGAGACCACCTTCTGTCTGTGCAACAACCAACTGAAGTCCAACCCATTTATTCTTTAAAATGCTGGAAAATCATGAGAATGAGCAGAAGCCCACAAAAGAATACTTACACAGAAACTACTTAAAGATTTGAATGTCAAATTTGAGCCTCTTTAACTCACTCTCAGGAAGTATAATAGAACGAAGGAGAAATTTAAAAATATTGAGAAAAATGTCAGCAATCACGAAAAACCACTACAACACAATCAAACTCCCTCGACCCAGATCATCATCCAACCTTCCTTGGACACAAAACATAGCAAATTTCAATCTTAAAGTCAAACTATAGTTGATTATATCACAACCATCATAAAGGCCACAAATTCCACAGCAAGCCTAAAACTTGCATTCTCGACCGGCAAGGGCGACCAAGAATTCGCAACATCCACACAAACAACACCCGAAAAACTCCAAAAGGAGCACGTAAACCAGCATTCAACCTTCCTTGAAAGTTTTCACCCGGGAACCACCCACTCCTTTGCATAACCAAAGAAACAAGGAGATGACAAGAGGGAATGGAAGTCACTGACCTCGGCAGCTTTGGGGACCTCGTCGCAGAAGATCTCGCACTTGATGTCGCCGAGATTCGTGTGCAGAGTGACGGCCTGCGACGGAACAGAGAGATGGGTGTGAGAGGGGAGGAAGGCAGGCAGGGCAAGTGTTCGACGAAATTATCCCGACAAAAAAACTCACCATCGCGACTGCTGCTGCGGCGGCGGCGGCGGCGGCGGCGGCGGGAGGAGGAGGAGGAGAGATTCTTTGCTCGTTTCGACGAGCTGAGCTTCGCCGGCGACTCGTCGAGAGGGAACGAACGGCGTTCGGGTTTTGCACCGGAAGGGATTCTTCTGGAGAGCCCTGCCTTTTGTCTTTTTTGGCCCAAAATGATCTTCGCCCTATAGAAAAAAATATTAATAATGTCGGGTGGTTTATATATTTTTTGGTCGAAATTCGGAATTATTTGTCTATTTCTCCTTTTCTTTATTCAAAGTAATCATATTTTCTTTTTTCAAAAAACTCTTTAAAATTAGTCCAAATGTACGATTTCATAGTCATAATGTCGACGTAGTTGTCTGAGTGAGAAGTCAGAGGACCGCAAAGTATGTGTCACATTTTCATTTGTAGAGGTCATATTGATACGACTTATGTGTTGTCAAATAGACATCAAGTCAATAATCTGAAAAATCAAGAGAGAGAGAGAGAGAATGCAAGCTTTACAGAAAAGAAACATGTCAATGGAAGCCAAGACAATCAGTACATACAATGTTGTCACTATGCGGCCTCAAGACCACCTTGCTATGGTCGCTTGAGATTGTACACTAATCAATTTAAGGTAATCTTAATTGACACAGACATCGAATTTCTTTATAGCACTCGGGATAACACAAATCTAAATTCGCTATTATCGTGCATTGATGGAAATTTACTCACTGAACCATCTTATATAAAGTAAATCAAAGAACATGAAAATACAAATTTTCTTATATACATAAAATAGATATAATTAATGTAATTTAGTCACTAATTTGGATGTTGAGATCAAACTTTCTTATCATCTTGGGTCATGAATGGTTTATTGTTTTGAAAATCGCACCATGACGTGATGTTCTATTAAATACACGCAACTCATTAAATGTTTTCATTAGAATTGCATACCTTGTTAGAGATTATTATGCATATTAAAATATGCTTCCCAAATAATTCGATTTAATTATTTAAGTTTGATGTTTTTGTAAGGCGAGAGATGTGAGGAAATTTATGTATTGACTAGAATTAGGGATGCAATCTATAAGTCAAGGCACAGATTGGGGACATTGATGTCATGGCATCTCCAATAACAGTGAGGCGTGTAGGGAGCCCTTTTCTGCTCAACTGGCATCCTATTATGTGGTGTAGTCCCATCAATAAATAAAAATGAAAAAAAAAAAATAAATAAAGGAAGGGCTAAATAATTGAGGTTTATAAAGAAAAGGGTAAGATAAAGGACAATGCATGAGAGAATATGTTTTTACTCCATTTCGCCAAATTTTGGGTCACTATACTAGCTTATCTACAAGATTGCTCCTTGGAGAGTTTGTTGAAATCTAAGCATTCATTACAATTTGTTCGCATTTTCATCCTCTGTCTAGAAAGCTTCATATCTAAACATTTTCTTTTTGCGATCATTCCTTGGGAAAAGTGATAAAATTAGTGGGCTATGATCGGAGCCAATATTGGTAAGGCTAGGCATTCTGCATTAGGATATGCTAATCTCCACTCCATTGTACAAATTGCTCTATCTAGCTTTTCCTTAATAAAGGCATCCATTTCTCTATTATTTGTCTATGTAAATGCACAACCCTTACTCTCCAAATCCATTATAGAACAAGCATGCAGAAAATTCCAAAACGCTGTCATTCAGTAATGCTCATCCATCCTTCTTCCTTCTTTCTCCCAATGATACAGGACTTCATTAAAATCCCCTAGACATAGCCAATGAAGCTAATTTGTAATACTGTCTTTATGGATCGACTCCCATAATAAAACTCTTTCTTTGAAATCGTTGGGGGCATGTAGAAAGGTGATTCTCACGAGTTATCTTAGTTCTAAGATTTGACAACGGACATTTATATGAGTCCCGAAATACCCCTCAATTGTTAAATTAAGCTGGTCATCCCAGAAAATAGCCAATCCTCCTGCTAAACCCTCTGGATCTACCGAAAAACAATTCTGAAACTTGAGTCGCCCTCTAGCGCGTTGCACCATTTGCTCTTGATTTTTTGTTTCCATTAAAAACACCAAATTGGGCATTTCTTGAGTCACTAAGACTTTTAATGCTTGAATTGTCAAAGGTGTGCCTAACCTTTGACAATTCCAACTTAGAAACTTCATGGATGACCCGGTGACTTATTAGGGTTAGCAACCAAAGCCCGCTGAATTGACTTCTTCTCTACCTCAATGGGAGTCTCAATGAGCTGTCAATTGTCTAATACCGGAGTTTTTGAGGATCAAGTGCCATAAGGGCATAATATTTTCTCTTTCTTAGTTGAGGAAAGCTTAGTACTTTAGACCACCGCTCACAGCAGCACAACTGGCTTGGGCTCTATCCCCCTCACGAAGGGGAGGAGTTTGAATTCCAACGGCGTCGTCGAGCGTTCGGGCAGGGGATTTAACCTGGGGTTCCCTAGGTTACCAAAAAAAAAAAAAGCTTAGTACTTCAGGATTTAGTTCTTGTACCTCCTTTAATAGCTTCTAAAATTTCCAATGTGTTAAGTTTTGATTTCTTCAGCGGCTCTTTTTATAGCACACCAATGAAAATTCCTCATTCAGGCAGCTACTACCCCTCTTCTATTTTCCTTTATCTTCAATAACTATTAAGGCTAAAAATGAGGAAGAATGAGTGTATGTTTGTTGTGCTACACTCGCCTTAGGCTGCTTCTCACAAATAGACAGGATTGATTTCCTCGACACCTTAGGTTTAGGGGATGAAGGGGTCTCTGTCACCATATCCTCTTCCTCCTCAATATAATCCTATTTGCCATAGGAAATTTTTCCATACAAACTTAGTTCCTTCATCTCCGCTCGCAACTATTGCCCAAACTTTCCAGGTAAAAGGTCCTCAAGGAGTGAGTCTTTATATGGTATCTCAGTACAAAAAGTGGCATAATAGCCAATTCTTCCACAAGAGTAGCAATAGTGCGAGAGTCTTTCATATTCAAACATTTTTCCTACCCAAGTTAATAATGACTCCAATCTTTAGAGGGGCAGCCGGGTTTAGGTTAATTCTTGCTTTGCCTATCTTGTAATTACTATTTCCTTTTGCTTCTAATTTCCCCTCCATCACTTTTCCAATTTTCGATGCCACATCCTTTACTATTTTGTGAGTAACTCGACCAAATGAGAGACCATAAAGATGTACCCAAAAAGCACAATGGGTAAACTCATAGCATAATTCAGGAGTATTTGGATGACATTGCTGTAACATTAACAAATTGCTGAAAATGACCAGGGCTCCTGAGTTTAAAACTCTCTGTTTATTAGTTTCGAAGGCAAATGAAAACAAGAAAAACTTTGGCTCTAATAAGGTATAGTCCACATTTTCAATCTTCCAAGCTCTCTTTATAGTGTTAAGGAAAGCTTGAAAATTAACATTGGGCTTAGAATATAGCTTCACAAACAAAGTTAGCTTGCATTCTTGCAATTTTTCTTCAAAAATTCCATCTTTCATATCAACAATATCATCTTCGGACCATAAATTGCCAAGACTTTTACACAAAGCCGCCATTCTTCTTTCATCATTATGCTCATTATCCATTTCAACTTCTCTTATATAGGGCAATAAAGAGATAATCAATCTATAGCTACTTTCTGAGAAGATTAAAGAAATAAAATTACCCTGAGGAGGATCTATGAAGTTGAGCCTTGGAGAATAGACTATTTGGCGTGGCAAAGGTAACTTGAAGGGAGCTCTTACGCTGGTGTCGGTTTACTAGAGTGAAGTGCCAAGTGAGGTGGTTAGAGATTGGAATAGTAATGATTAAAAAGTGAAGGGTGGAAGCATCATATGAGTGAAAATCGATTTAGTTGTAATGGTTCTATGGGTCTTCTTGGAGTTGGGATAAAAACCCAGAATGATGGAGCGGTGAAACCTAGATGGGTGGAATGCCAATATAGATATTAGGGTTTTATGGGTATTCTTCAAACTAGGTTTTGTGGAATGTCGAAAGATGGAGGATAGAAGGGATGGATGGGTGGAAGAGGTGGCTATGAGGGATTAAACACTGGATTAGGGGGGGATTTCGGGATTATTAGTGGAGGGGCAGCCATTTCTACACCGGAGGTAAAATGATTCTACACAGATGGTGGAGAGGAGCTCCGATGGACGGAGAGGCTAGGAGTGAGCTCCAAGTGATGATGAATAATCCTAAAGGGTGAAATGATCATGTTAAAATCCAAAGGATAAACCAAGAAATTGAGAGTTTATGGCGGCAATAGGAGTTATATTAGGGAATGAGATCAAGAATTAGCTGGCTTAAATGGGAGGATAGAAACACTAAATATTTTTATGCTATTACAATCCAAAGAAGAAGCTTGAACAGAATCATCATGTTGAAAAATTCAGAAGGGCAGTAAATGAGAGGCGAGAAGGTTATAAAGGAAATAGTATGATAATACTTTAATGATCTGTTTAAATCGGGGGGGGACAAAAATTTTCAACCAATTTTAGATCAGATTCCAAGCTCAGTTGATGCAAATATGAATCAACAATTGACATAGTCCGTCACAATGGATGAAATTACCGCTACAGTATATCAATTAGGAGCTGCTAAAGCTCTTGGGCCTGATAGGTTTAATGGTTTATTCTTTCAACATCATTAGAATGACTTAAATCAAGAGATTTTCAAGGAGATGTAGCAGTTTTTTGAAACGGGATACTTAAACCCTGAGCTTAATAAAATATCAATAACCCTCATTCTAGAAACCCAAAATCTAGAGAAGTTATAACAATTATGTCCTATAAGCCTATGTAATTTCATCTACACGATCATCTCCAAGAAGCTGATGAATAGGCTGAAACCTTTACTCCCCAACCTAATTGAAGTAGAACATAGTGCATTTGTAGAAGGACACCAGATTCAAGACAATATCTTGATCATACGAGAAGTGTTACATAAACTAGGAACACGAGAGAGGAAAAAAAGGTGGCCTATGACTGAATATAATGTGACTTTCTCCGAGAGTTCCTAATTAAGATAGGTTTCCGTGGAAGGTGGGTTAACTAAGTGATGTAATGTGTTTCTACGGTATCTTATAGCATCAAAATTAATAAGGAACCCATGCTTTATTTCAAACCCACCAGAGGAATTCGCCAAGGTAACCCGTTATCTCCCTATCTCTTGATTCTAGTGGCTAACTTACTTTCTATTTTGATAAAGCAAGCAATTTCAGCAGGTACTATTCAAGAAATCAAATTAAGTCATAACTGCCATACTCTATCACATCTTTTATTTGCGGATGACTCCATTTTTTTCCTACATGGAACTATAATGGAATGTCAGAATCTAGTGGCTATTTTTCATCAATACCGCTTTGCTTTTGGTCAGGCTATTAACATAAACAAATATGCCATATATTTTAGCAAAGGCTGTCTAGAGAGTTTGAAGAGGAATATGGATTTTGAGTTACGAGTTAGGTAGCATCGACACGGACACGCAACACGTGATACGACATAACATGACAAGTCAGTTCTCAAAAAGTAATTAATTTCGACACGTTCCAACACGTTAAATATTAAATAAATATTTTTATATATAAATGCATAAATAACTCAATAATAATAATAATAATAATAATAATAATAATAATAATAATAAGAGCCTAGAATTTTTTTTTTTGGTACTCGAGAACCACCGTACAACGCAAACCCGGGGGGCACCAGCGCAAGAACCCACCTTCCATGGCACTCCACTTAAGTTGCGCAACGTGACAAGTTGGAGAATCGAACCCTAGCCAATGGTGTGGCCAACATACGCCCGAACCAACTCGCCCGTCACGGGGTGGGTAAAAGAATTCTTAATTATTATAGTTTAGCCCATGCAGGTCCCGAACCTGCAACCTTCGCGTTATCAGCACAACGCTCTAACCAACTGAGCTAATAGGTCAACACAAAAGAGCCTATAATTAATCTATACTAAAAACATTAATGTTACATTTGTTAATATCATTCATTCTTTTAATTTGACAAATTCAACTACATTTTATTATAATAATCCATAAAACTTGAAGGAAAAACATAAGTAATCCACATTCACTATTAAATTTAAAATTCAATAATAAGCAAAAAAAAAAAAAAAAAAACAATCAGCATTCCATCAAGTAATATAACAAAAAGTCATTCATCCACATTATCCACTTCTTCTGAAAAAAAAAAAAAAAAAAACAGACTCCATCTCCGACTAATCAAGTGAAATATTTGCAAGTTCAAACACCCCAACATTTTCAAACGAGTCAAATGCATTTCCGCAAATATCCCACATATTAGTCTCTTTTTCTGCGTATTGTGGGAGTTTTCTTGATAGAAGACGAAGATTGTTATGAATAAAAATCAAATCTTCTACACGTTTTGGGGTCATTTTATTTCTTCTTATCAAGTGCACAAATAAGTAAGTATTCCAATTTCTTTTAGCACATGATGAAGAAGAAGGTTGTGCAAGAAGCTTTAAGGTTATGCTTTGAAGCATCGGTGCACATGCACCATGATTAACCCACTAAGTCTTATGATCCATAGAATATCGATTTTGAATAGAATCAAAATCTCAAAAATCCCCATTTTTACTTGCAAAATCTCATTGTTATGATCATCCAAGTTAGAAAAGTATTTTTCGAAGCATTTCGGCTTTTCTTGGTTGATCTCCTTATTCTTGTATGGAGAAATTCGAGTAGGATCTTCATTAAGCCATTGATCACTATAGTGCCAAGCAATGGAGTTGAGTGTTGTTTTTTGTCCAACAATCTACAAGAATTGTGTGAACCACCTCATAAAATGTGGACTTCTCATCTAGCCTCTTCACTTCATGTGCATATATAGCTTTCTTCATTTTTTTGATCATCAAACATATCATAAACTAAGTGAAGACAAGGCTTATCGGTGTCACAAATTCTAAGCATATCATAAATAGGAGCCGTAAATGAAAGTATATAATCAATCAAATCCCACAAAAAATCATCCAACACCTTCTCCTTGATAAACTTAGCTTTCTCTTTATTAACATCTCGATAAATATTTCATTTGTTACAAATCATCATGTTTTGAAGACCACTTTTTATTAACTTGAATCTCCTAAGCTTCACAATCATCGAAGCAAAACGTGTATCCGATACAGAAAGTAACTTCAAGCTAACAAACTCATTGTTTATTGCTAATCTCATAGAATGGTTTATGATGAAATGTTTGATTAGTATAACTTCCTTAACAATATCTGAAATCCAACTACATTCCTCATAAACTATTTGATTGCTCTCCATATTTTTTTTTTGTGGCATAAATGTTTTTTAAAGCAAGATTAAGGGTATGAACTACACAAGTCATCCACATAATGAATAGAAATTCTTGTTCAATGAGTTGTCCCACGCCCTTACAATTTGAAGCATTATTCGTAATTATTTGGACCACATTCTCATGCCCAATTTCATTAATAACTCCTTTCAGCAAGTTAAAAATGAAATGCATATCTTTTGTTTCTCCTGAGCAATCAACCAATTTTATAAACATTGGTTTTCCATCCGATACCGCCATGAAATTAATAAGCGGTTTTTTTTGTGAGTCGATCCATTCATCACTCACAATACTTACACTATTCTCCTTCCACATGATTTTGATAGGTACACACAACTTATCAATATATATATATTTTTTTTTTTTTGTAACCCGGGAACCCCGTACAGCCGGGGCAGCCGGCGAGGCAAACCCGGGTGACGCTAGCGGAGGACCCACCACCCCGACGTCACGCTTAAGATCCCGTGCGGCCAGCGGGATTCGAACTCCTCCCCTCTTCGTAAAGGGTCATGGGAGCCTTATCCAACTGGGCCACCGCAGGCGGTGGTCACAACTTATCAATATTTGCCTTTTCTTTTTGCAACAAAGTGGTCCTCAACAAATTATATTCTAGTGGTACATAACCCATAATATTATGATTAGCGGCATAAGTAAAAGCGGATTCAAAATAAGGATTCATTGTTAAGTTAAATGGCAAGTTCATCGAAAAAAATAGGGATAAGTGTTCCAGAAGTCCTAAAACTTGTCACGAAAATGCATTTCAGTCCTAAAACTTGCAAAAAGTGCAAATAAGTCCTAAAACTTGTCAAAATAGTTCAATTGAGTCCTAAAACTAACACCGTCAGTATTTTCCGTTAAAAATGCTGACGTGGCATTTTAAATTATTTTTTATTTTCCAGCTGGCTTTTTAAATTATTTTTTTATTCAATTTTTTTAAAAATATATATTTAAAAACTAAAATTCATTTTTTAAAAACTATTAAAAAAAAAAAAAAAAAAAGAAAAGGACAGAGGAGGCGGCCGTCCATCGCCGGAGGGGTCGGCGACGGTCGCCGGCCGTCTCCCGACCGGGGCAAGGCCTCGCCCAGGCCCCGGCGAGGGCCGGTGACCTCGCCCGACGCGGGCAAGGCTTGCCCAGATCTGGGTTGGGCACGAGACGCGGAAGTCGCTTGGTCGCGGGCGGAGGTCGCCGACGAGGGGACTCGGAACAGCGGTGACTGGCGGCCCGGCAACTAGCTCAGATCTGTTGTCGAGCACGGGGAAGCATGGGAGCAGGCCACTCGCGCGGCCCTCACGCCGTGGCAACGCCCGGATCCGGGCGAGCCTCGCCGCCCCAGCCCGAGGGCCGCCGAGGCCTCACCCGGGTTGGCGACGGTCGCCGGCCCCCGGCGAGGGCCGGCATGCCCAGATCTGGTGCCCTCGCTCGCGTCAAGCGAGGGTCGCCGGCGAGGCCTCGCCCGGTTGGGCAGCGGCGGCGACCGTCGCCGCCCCTCCGGCGATGGGCGACCGCCTCTTCGCCCTTTTCTTTTTTTTTTTTTTTTTTTAACAGTTTTTAAAAATTGAATTTTAGTTTTTAAGTACAATTTTTTTAAAAAATTGAATAAAAAATTATTTTAAAAAAACAGCTGGAAAATAAAAATTATTTAAAATACTACGTCGCGCCACGTCGCATTTTCCGTCAATAAAACGACGGCGTCAATTTTAGGACTCAATTGAACTATTTTGACAAGTTTTAGGACTTATTTGCACTTTTTGCAAGTTTTAGGACTGAAATGCATTTTCGTGACAAGTTTTAGGACTTTTGGAACACTTATCCCAAAAAAATATCCTAGCAATCTCACAATCTAGACATTCCCATTGAGTCATATTAAATGCATTTTCAAGTGATTTTCCACTCCCATTTCCACATTTTCTTTTTTGGAGTTAAATGATAAACCCATTCCGTCACCACCACCACCACTAAGTGAATAACTAGCAAGAGGGAAAGATACATTTCTAGGTGCAATACTCATTAATTTAGTATTGACCTCTTCCTCTAATCTTTCCATTTCCAAAAGATATTTTTATTTTTTTTTATTTTTGTGCACTTTTCAATTCTTTTTCCACTTATCATCATCAAATGGCCCTTCACTCTTGTGTATGAACTCTTAAAATCTTTTTGACAAAAGTTGCATCTCCAAGACAAATTTCCCCCCGTATTAGTATGATTAACTAACTTAGTAACATATCTCCATAATTGTTGTTTTACAATTCCATTGCTAGAGGCAGGTGGTTGTGTGCTTGGAGTACTACTAGCCATATTTAAACTAGAAGACATTTTGCAAAATAAAAATAAAAATAAAATAAACATGTTATTATCAATTGCTATAAGGTTTCTTAGTTAAAGTTAATTAAGGAAGATTGGATACCAATCAGAAGCACGTTGCGGGAAGCAGTAAGCAATAGTAGACAGCAACAAAATAATGACAGACAACAATGAACCACAATAAATGACAGCAAGTAGCAGTAGACAGCAGCAATACAATAGCTATACAGCAGCAAATGGCAAAGAACAACAACAAATGGCAGAGAACGGCAGCGAACAGCAGCAGCCAAATTTCCATCATCAATTCTCGACCATCACACATACACGACCAAAGCCATTATGAGTATTCACAATACAAAAGTGGAAAGAAAATAAAAATAGAGAGAATTCATAGCAAAATCGATATGCCCTTCTGGTTTTCAATTTCGATGCCACGTACTGGAGGTGATGTTAATTATTCAAGAGTTTGTTTGCAGAAATACACTAATTTTTCCTAAGTTATATTCCCAAAAACAATTCAGTAGAGAATACTAATGTGCAATAATTTTATTATCAGTTCGGTGTGTAGATTAATAATTCCTACATTAATAATTTGTACCAAAACATATATGTTGACATGAATTCAGGTGAATAAGTATAGGGTTTGCCAAAAAATGAGTAGATTATCAATTTGGTGTGCAGATTAATAATTCCTACATTAATAACTTTACCTGGTGATTGCCGATTGTTTCTCGGATCAATAATAATGAGCAAACGAGGCTCACAAAATGAGGTCTGGAGCTGATTAGTGAATGTTCCTGGAGTGTGCCTTCTAGCAATTGCTTGAGCACCCGTGTATTGGGTAAACTTCAAAATGGCCCTTTGACCATATGGTTGAGCAGACTAAACAATGATATCTTGCGAGTTCTCAATCATCACAATAACTCTAGTTGCTAGTTGAAGTTTCTCCCAAGTTTTACCAACATTGATAATGTATATACCTGAGAACCCGAGAGTGAGATAGTCGCTGAAAATAATGAAAAGCTTATTCTCCAAGCATACTGAAAAACGATTACTATTCACATTGCAAGTGAACTCTCGTACATGAATCTGTCTAAAGCATAGCATTGCATAATCTAGGGAAAAAAATCTCCGGCAAGCCGATTTTCAACAAAGCATGATGCGACAAAATGCCATGCTATGAAAGAACTAGAGCTCTAATTTCAACATAAAAAACGTAGCCAACAACTGAGCTCCATTGTTTTATTCAATTTTGGAACTTTCAAGTTGAGAAGTATATAACAAAACATGCCGAATTTGCACCTAGCGATCGAGAGTGCAGAACGGGATGGGAATGTCCAATTTTTTTTTTTTTTTTTTTTTTTTTGGTGGGGGACTCAGGCAAGCCGATTCTCGATAAAGCACGACGCTACATACTGTCTTGCTATGAAAGAACTGGAGCTCCAATTTTTCGACATCAATAATTGTAGCCAGCAATGAGCTCCATTTGTTTCATTCAATTTTGGAACTTTTAAGTTGAGAAGTATCTAACAAAACATTCACTAATCCCCCTTTCTCCGAACTAACTCTAGGGTTTGTCGAAAAATCCCAAATCGCATTATCAAGAAATCCAAGATGCTAACCTAAGATGAGCAAAAAGATGAAATCGCAAGATGAAGAAAAGCAACGCAGCAACGCTTGTGAGAGGCAGAGGCGACGGCTCGCCATCGGGGCAATGGCTCGATGCTTGCGAGAGATGAAGGCGTGGTCGGAGGCAACTGTGGCGACGAGTGGGGCTGAGGCGCGGGAGGCTATAGCGAGTCGGCAACTGGCGGGGTGGGCCGCATGGTCGGCAAAGCAACACCGGCGACACTCATGGCGAAAGAAGAGAATAGAGTGCTCGGGTGCGTGCAACCGAAGAGAAGAGTCTAGAACCCCGCTTGTCCGACTGAAGTTTTAGCTTTATTTTTTATTATTTTTATTTTTTTCATATATTTATATTTAGACCCTAGAAGTTTTGGAAATTTGTAAAAATAACCTCGTGCTTATTGGAGTCACGTGTCGGAATTTTCGACTCATGTGTTGGAGACAGTAGACCGCGTGTCGGAGTATCGGACACAACATGAAGGGTTCCGAAGAGTGTCCGTGCTTCTTAGGTTACGAGTTCCTATAATTGACAAAACAGGAAAATATCTTGGCATTCCATCGGATTGGGGGATCAAAGAAAGAGCTGTTTTCTTAGATTCTTGCCAAAGTTAATATGAAATTGGAGAGTTGGAAAGAGAACTTATTGTCAAAAGCTAGGAAGGAAATATTGATATAGGCTGTGGTGCAGGCTATTCTTCAATACGCCATGTCCATTTTCAAAATTCCACTTTCAATTTGTAAAGCTATCAAGAGGAAAATTGCTAATTTTTGGTGGAGAACTGGTAACAAAACAACCGGTTTGCACTGGAAAAAATGGGACAGTTTAAAGCTTAGAAAGGAGGAAGGAGGCATTGGATTCAAATATTTAGGGGTATTTAATAAAGCTATGCTAGGGAAACAAGCTTGAAGATTAGCTCAACAACCAAATACGCTTTATGGTTAAATTATGAAATGATTATATTTCCCACAAGGGGATTTTTTGAATGCTGGAAGAGGGTATCGGTCTTCGTGGGGTTGGCAAAGTCTCATAACGGGGAGGGATGCTATATCTCCCAGAATCATGTGGGTGGTTGGGAATGGAAAGAAAATCTCCATTAGAAATGGTAGATGGCTAAAGAAATGTCCGCTTGGTGGTCCGGCAAAAAGAAATGAGCCAATTAAAGTGGCTAAATTGATAGACATCGAGGAGGGAAAATGGAATGAATCTTTAATTGAGACTTTATTTGATGAACAAACAGTAACGGAAATCCTTACCATTCCTATAGGTTTACCAACTACAGAGGATAAATTAGTATGGGTTGACAACAAATCACGGAAATACACGGTTAAAAGTGGATACTTCAACTATAGGAGCCTTACAAACAATGCTCTCACTACAAGAGCATCATCCTTCTATCAAGCTAAACCAGATTTGTGGAAATACATTTGGAAAGTAGGAATAACCCCCAAAATTAAAATCTTTCTATGGAATGCATGTCATAATGCCTTGCCTACTTTGGAGAACTTATATAGAAGGAATATCGTACTTGCACCAGTTTGTCTGCAATGCAAACAGGAACTTGAGACAGTTGAACACACCCTGCTACTCGGCCTTGGACATCACTACTATGGCATCAGCATCCTTTGCAAATTTGTATCAAAAGAACCGGTCTTACTCGGTTTGATGAGTGGGTAATTAATTTAAGGGAGGATCCACAAACCTCGCCTTAGTTTGACCTCGTAGTGATGACCCTATGGTGTATTTGGAAGGATCGAAACAATGCAATCTTCTGGAAAATGCCCCTAAATCCACAGCAAACTTTAGATAGAGTAATAGTCCATAATGACAGCTTTTGGACTTGGAATGGAAACAAAAATAGAGCAAGCAAAATAGTAGAACATACCCGCAAGTGGCAAAAACTGAGATCTGGTGTTTTGAAGATTAATGTCAATGCTTCTTTCTTTCCTGAATATGATGATCCATCCCAAGCCAAGAATAATACAAAGGCGGATAGAGGAGGGTTTCAAGCGGTTGTTCCCTTCGTGCGATACCCCGAAATCCCACCACGAACCAAGACGAACAAGGGTGAAAACAGAAGACGAGCTGCAACCGTAACAATGGCTAACGGTGGAGGAACTCCAGCAGTCATCTCTCTAGCTCAAACCTCTGTTGCTTCGACCCGACTCAAGCCTAACAGGGAACTGAACAAAGGAGATCCAACGTTGAGGAGTGAGACGAACATAACATAATCTTTAGAGAAGGCCTCATTTGTCCGAGATCTTGCAGATCTACCCCTCATCGAGCCAAGCACAGACGATGTGAACAGTGGAGACTCTTGACTAGAGGCTTCGCTTGATGGAGACTCGAACAAATGACTCCAAGATGAGAAGAATAGAAGACGGAATCGTGCGGCCATAGCATGTGTTGTCCGAGATGTGTCTAGGAGGATGCTTGATGGCTTCTCCAAGTAATTGCGATGAACTCACCCCAACAAGCAGAAGATGTGGCGTTGGTTGAAACCTTAAGCTTTTTTCTTCCCAAATCTGCAGAGACTTTGAAGCTTGAATTTGACTATAGTGTACTTGTACATTGTGTAAACTCTTCTGATCAGCTGAACTAGGAAGTGCAATCCTTGGTGGATCGGGCCAAGGAGGTGAAGAGTAAATTTTCGAGCCTCTCCATAGCCCATTGCAGCTGGGACTCGAACAAGATCGCGGATTGGTTAGCCAAATCACAACGGTTAAACGTTTTACCTAAGAATTGGGTCACCCACCCTCCCTCTACTCTCTTTAACATGTTATGTTATGATGCTCTTAATGTATTTTCACTAAACTTCGTTAAGTAATGAATATCACGCATAGTTTTGACAAAAAAAAAAGGACAATGCATGAACTAGGCCCATGATGACACTCAAAAGCTTTGTCCATAGAAGAGAGTATGAGTTTGGCCCAAAGGACCCTAGCCTCCACTCCACTACTTGGGCCTAACTCCGACCGATCATGCAAGTTGACTTGAAGGTTTTTTTTTCTTGGTTGAAAAGACACTCATTTCATTCATCCAATGATAATACGCAGCAAACAAAGAAAGCAACATTCAAAACATAAAAGGTTCTAGAGGGGTTGGGGGGCTTGGGAAGCCATTTAGAGGGAAGGGTCCCATTTTGATGGACTTTAGCTATCCAATTTGCAACTTGATTGGTTTTACATGGACAATGGGCTAAAGACACATCCTTCTATTGGGTGAGAAGACTCTTACACTCCACAAAGAGCTGCCAGATGACATAGAGGCTTTGGTTCACTTCTCTAAGCCCAATCAATTTGTAAGTAGATGTGCAGATCATTTCGGGAGTGTAGAGTACGTGCCTCCCACGAGTCGACAAAAAAACTAAGGATGATTTCTACTCTTGGTCTCGAAAAACTCTTGCAATCAAGCTTTCTAGGTCACCGTTGAGCCAGGAGCAATCAATGTCGAATTTCCAACTTCCTTGATTTAGTGGCAACCATTGCCCAGGTGAGTCTTTTTCTTTCTCTCGCTAATTCTTTATATGTGGGAGCCATTGATTGTAATTTCTATTTAACAAAGAAGCGTTATTAACAATTAGCTCTGGTTTGGGCCAACGGTGTTGGAAAACAAAGCCATTTCGTCTTTTCCAAATAAGCCACATAACATTTGAGATTAGTTTGTGAGGTGAGGAATTAGGACCAAGGGTGAGTACTAGGGTCGTCAAATGAGTGGATTAGATTGAGTTTGGGTCGGATTGAAAATGGTCTGATCCATATTGACACATTTAACCCATTTTAACCTATTTTCATGCAATGTAAATTTAATGACCCATACCCGATCCAACCTACTCATACCCAACCCATATTATCAAAACACATTAATATTTAGGAAAACCATTTTCTAGGAAAACAATCATATTTTTCGATATTTGGCTAAACCTTGAAAATAAATTAGAAGATATTTTTTGCTGTTTGGGAAGGAAAATCTTTTATTTATGCACCCCTTTCAATAATTTTTTTTATTGTTATATATATTTTAATTTTTATCTCCTTTTTTTTTTTTTTCATTTTCTTTCATTTTTTGTTTTCTTCCTCATTGGCTGGTTGCTAGCCATGGCAGTGGTTGGTGGTTGACGACTGGTCACGAGCGAGGTTGACTTGTGGTGAGGCTTTGCCTCGCCTACTTAGATGAGGCCGAGCTTGGCCAATGTCGGTGAGCTTGCGTCTCACTAGATTTGGTGACTTGGGCAAAGCTAGGTTGCCGGATTGGGTGGGGCTCGAGCTTGCCGACTTATGGCGAGGCTCTAGCTCACCTGTGGCCGGTTGCTGGCCGTCACCAATAAAGAAGAAAAAGAAAAAGAATGAAAAGTAAAAAAAGAAAAAGAAAAAGAAAAAGAAAAGGAAATTGAAAAGTAATAGGTCTATCATATGAATTGAGGAAGCTTTGTGTTAGATTACCCACTTAATAATGAAAATTTTGTAGGCCCATTTTAGCTAGGCTTGTATATTTTTATAACTTACATTCAACCCATTAATATAAAATATGAGTCAGAAAATGGGTCATGGATCTATTTTGCCACCCCTAGTGATTACCTCCTTTACCCATTTGTCGATTCTTGTAATGCTCAAAGGGATACTACAACATTGATTCTTGTATCTACTCAAATGTTTGTGGTTCGGTCATAGAGAAGGAAGATGTGTTCGATGGTCTTTGAGGCTTTCTACATAAAGGACATAGTAGTGTAGGTGCCATCTTTCTCTTGTACAAGTTTTCCTTTGAGGATAAAGCATTTTGGCACACACTTCTTAGACTTTAGGAAGGATATTTAGCTGTCAATCTTTATCCAGAGGCTCCAAGGAGGTTGATATAATATTGATGCTAGTATGTGCTTGGCTATGGCAATTTAAAGAGAATTCTATCATATCCCCTCTTAACCGAGTATGCACCCTATTTATTGTCTTGTCCAAATCAACTTGTTGCCATCTAAACATGGGTTGATTGGGGTAGACAATATCGCTTGAACTATGCTTTAATCAAAGAGCCCTTCACCTTTTGATCATTCCGCATCTCTATTTCTATTACAGCACATTTCCCTTGATTTGCTAGTTCCCCTAGCACTCTAGTGGGTAGCCATTTGTCTTCTTTGATCTTAATGCTCTTCCTCTCCGATAGCCCACCTAACTTTAGATTTAATTGCATCTCTCCCCTCAATTATGCTTTGTCATCCCCAAGAAAGTCTAAAGACTTTTTTTCCTTCCACAAGTCATAGTATGAGAAATAACCCCTTTCAAGAGCCGACTCCATAGAGCTGAGGGATTTTGTGTGAGTCGCCGCGCTTGCTTTCCCAACATAGCCTTGTTAAAGGAAATGAGGTCTTTTAAGCTCAATCCTCCCTCAACTTTTCTAGTTTTCAAAGCTTCTTATTTCTTCCAATGTGTGCTTTACTTCGATGAATTTTGTTTATGCTATAAGTTTGCGATTTTTTGCTCAAAAGCATATAGAGGTAGGAATCTTGAATATCGACATGGCATATTATGGTAAGACATGTACTATATTCTTTATGAAGATTTCCTTGCCTACTTTGGATATTATTTTTTGCTCCAGTCCTCCATTTTTGTATTCACTCTCATTATAATCTATGCAAACAATTGCTTCTTTGTTTGGTCCCAAGCATAAGGAATGCCCAAGTATTTTCCTATTTTCTCTATGATTGGTACCCTCAACTCATTTGCCATATTCCTTTTGAGACCATTTTAGCCCCCATAAGAAGCCGTGCGATGGATGAGCCCGCTACTATGGCTTCCAAATGGGATTTGCGAACAGTCTGGATATCTCTATTGCCCCGGCCCAAATAGGCAGAATAAAACCCTCGATTTTGCATATTCTAATCCAAAATTAGTTACTTTACATGGGTTGTGTAGCTTTTGGTAAATTGCAGTTCCTTATTCTCTGCATCATTTGAACCATGGACGCTTCTAAAAATAATCTTTTACCCTTTTGCCTTTTCTTATCAGTCAATTTGTTTGCTTGAATCGATGAGATACTCCAACATTTACATGATTCATTCAATGATTCATTTGACTTGTATATCTTTCTAGATATTACTATGCCGATTAAATTATGTTTGCTGAATAATTCAATGTAAATTATGGAATATATGTTGGAGTCCCCATCTATCTATCTATCTATCTATCTATCTATCTATCTATCTAAATATATATATATATATATATATATATATATATATATATATATATATATATGTATGTATGTATGTATGTATGTATATGTATATGAATAATTCAAGTCCATAAAAAAAGGTGAGATGAGAAAATGCATTAGCTAGGCCCACGACCCGCAAAGGCCGTGTCTACGGAGTAAAATAAAGCTAAACTCTTAAGAGAGCCCATCAGCTCCATTTTTTCGTATGTATATGTATATGAATAATTCAAGTCCATAAAAAAAGGTGAGATGAGAAAATGCATTAGCTAGGCCCACGACCCGCAAAGGCCGTGTCTACGGAGTAAAATAAAGCTAAACTCTTAAGAGAGCCCATCAGCTCCATTTTTCGAGATTCATATGTCGAAACACTCCAAATTTTAGAATTAGGAGTCTAATGTCATGGTATGGCTTTGCCCAATATGCCATTACCTCTAACTTATGACGTGGGCCTAACGCCGGTCGATTGTGCAAGGTTTGATATCCGACACGAGGTCGGTCCTGCTCAAATTTTCTTTCCAGGCTCGAGCTTGCTCGACACTATCGATGCAGCCGAACTCGACTGGAATTGGTTGTCGGTGAGTTAATTTCTTTAAACCTAAGCTTGACTGATCGGTCCAGATCGGTGCACGATCTCTACCTCGAGCTTGAAACTTGAGCTCCAATGATATGTAGTTGAAGTGCATGTTCATGCTGTTTGATGACATTCCCGCGAGGTGCTCAAGCTAACAATTTTCAATGTTATTCAGTCTGATTTTTTCCTTTTGATACCAATTATAGCTGAATAATATTGATCATTTATAGAATCTTCTATATAAACCTTCGTATGAATAGCTTTTTTAAAAAGTTATTCTACATTATGGGAAGCGTGATTCTCTCATGTCCACCGACGTTTTTGACGGGGCGTAGGCTTCTGCTTATCAGACAAGTTATTAAACTATGAATAAGCTTCCTGCTATATAATGAACGTGAGGCACGACAGAGTCCATCATACGCCAAAACCATGTCATTCACGTAGAAATTTAGTTATTTTCAATTTACGAAAAGATGATGACCATCATCATCATTATTAAGATTATTAAATTATAAATGGTTGGCCAAGATAGACTTTCAAATGTCTTCGTCTTCGTGACAAAAGTCTAATGGCTGTTGGGACCACTGTGTGTTCAAAGAAATTCGAAAAACTATATGTAATCGTCCTTCAAATTACTTTGTGTGTTCAAGATATTCGAAGGATTATATGCAATCGTCATAATTATAAAGTCTAAATATGAGTATCCCAACATGTTAACATATCAATATAGTGTACTCTCTTTGCATGAAATGACCCGTTTTGACAAGAGTAGGAGGCGATCATCAGGACAAGAGGGTCCGAATAGGGAAATGACTACTTCTCAAATGGCTAATGGGGCAGGGAATGGTCTAAATTGCATATTAAATAGGGCGAGCTAGTTCATGAATTATATATGTGAAACTGAAATTAACTTATAAAAATGCATATTTTGATATAATGGTGATGCACCAGGGTGGGGTTTATTTTCAGGGAAATTGTCCACTTATACATCAAATGACAAAATTGCGAGGCAAAGAAATCAATATCAGTCTTGGATGTGTATATAATCATTGTCCTAACAATGAAAATTAAATCATAATCAATTTCACAAAATTAAAGTTACCGAGAGTGAACATCTCAAGAGTCATATAAAACAAATTTTACTCACCTCTATCATTTCGTTGTCATAATGGTCAATCATATTGGATATAATAAGATGATATGATTATCGAGAAATTTTTAATTATTTTCCGAGGGATTTATTATGCGGAGATCAAACATCAGATCACACCCGTGCCGATGCCCGTCACATCCGGATGAAGACGTTTAACGAGACAACTCAAAATCGCCCGTGACGATCAAAACGCCTCGGAGGACGGTTCTTGTACAGTTTTCTCCCCACGTTTTTCAGGTATGCCCTCTAATTTTTATGAATTTTTTTTTTCTCTAATTAGGACAGGCAATATATCGCATCCATAACGTAAGGGACGGTGCATTTTTAGAATTTTTTAAGGCTATATTAGATTTTTTTTTATCGTCATTTTGTAGCACGATATATTCAAATCATTCGGCTTAACTTGTTCGGCACGTTGTAATCTCTATATAAAGTCTTGCATTCTTAACCTCCCATTTGACCTCTAAGTCACTCAAATGTTATAAATTCGTAGATAGTGTACAGATTTGACATGGCTGATCTTTTATGGGGTCAGTAGCAATTCTGAGCATTTATCATATGTCCTAAACCTACGTGATTTTGCAAGGGTATGATATCTACTATTTAATATACAAAATTGCAGGAGCGACTTTACGTTAGTGACTTTATATTCTTCACAAAGAGAAATATTTCGGTAAAACGGCCCATATCGGATGCAAATTTCAAGTCACCTTTAAGACATATCTTCAATCAGTCCCAACCCTATAAGAGTTCGCAATATGAATTCCAAACCCATTCCGTAATCCGGAATAGAAACTTATGTAAGCCTTATTAGGGATTGGGAGGGGTCTGGAACTCTAATAGACGTTGGCCCACTGCCAATCCTAGTGATAATTTGACCAAACATCGAAATCTCAAAAATTGAATTATTATCTATCATATTTGTATTTAGAAAGAAAGTTACAAAAAAATTCCAAACTATACCAGTCATGACACATTTACCATGAACTTTTTTTTTTTTTAATGTAACTGTTCTTTGTGACATAACAAATACCAAACTATTATTCTAAATTTTTTCTTGTGACATAAAATACCCAAAACTTGTACCTACATGACAAATTTACCATTCATCAATATTTCATCAGAAGATTTTTCAGCCAAAATAATGTCATTATTTTTTGCACTTAAGTCACGTTGGGTTAAATGTGTCCAAAAATTTTAGGATAAATATGTCATAGTGGATATAGTTTGGATTTTTTGATGGCTTTTCCCCTTGTATTTAAAACCATATCACTCATCAATCAAAAGATTATCCATTATTAGATTGCGGTGTAAATAATTTGAGCTTCATTCCGTCATTTGACAGCAGAAAATAATGAGTTTTTGCCCTAGATAGACATCACATGCAAAAACTCCAAAAAGATCTTCACCGGAAAAAATTACCCTCAAAAGTTTATTTCTCATGTTATGCCCCAATGTAATTTATTTTGTCCACCCTAACTTTTCAACATGCGTAGGTTTAATGATCTTAAATCTTATCTTTCAAAGTAGGTTTTTCAATTGAGTAAGTCACTCAGTCGAGAAGTCACGCGATCTATGACCCTGGAACTATGGCTCCGACACCGGGTGTGCGAACAATCCAACCAAGCCTTTCTTCATCCCCTATCGTGGCATTCGTGTATTCGCACTGCCGGCGTGCTCCTAAGACTCGATGGCAGCTGACGTTCGAAATTCCTCTAACCCTAGTCTTAGTCGTTGTGCAGTGGTTCCTCCCCCCTGAAATGATTTCGTATTTCCAATTGCTTTCCCAACTAGGACCACTACTCCCTTTATATTAACCCATCAATGCCTGCTAAATTTATTCATTCTTTTCAAGTTAATTGCTTTCCAACTAGGGCCACTACTCCCTTTATATTAACCCATCAATGCTTTGCTAAATTTATTCCTTCTTTTTCAAGTTAATTGCTTTCCAACTAGGACCACTACCCCTTTGGATTGACCCATCAATGGCTGCTAAAGTTGTTCTTTCTTTTTGAAAGTTAACTGCACAGGGTTGCTTCGTACTTTCTCGGGTCAATTTAGAAAAATAAAAGAAACGGTGGATTCTAGTCGTCTTGCTTTGATTGCCAAGTCAATTTATACTAACTAAAAGAGAATATGACGATGACTGAACTTCGAAGCGGGAAAAGACATTGCTCCAACAGTCTCTACGGAATTTACTCAGCTCTTGCCACATGGTGGGCCATCTTCTGTGCTCTAAGGGGCCTAGAATGCTTTACATGGTCCTAATTTCTTACATCTTTTTCTTAGAATACTAGTATTTATGCGAAATTCTAGCTTGAGGCAAAGTGCCCCTTGTGCAAAGGAGAAAATATCGGGTCAATGCGGGAAGTTATAACTGTGTCAATGACCTTTCCAATTCTGGTCCGAATTGAGAGAATTCTGTTCTTCATTGTGAAATAGCAGTAGCTAATATCCATTTGATTAGACGGGAGAGACACTTCAAGGTTCATGGAGTCCAACATCTACATGTGAAATTGGAATTCAACTAAATAAATTAAATAGCATAATTGCCATAACTTTTTGGAGCGTTCGAATCAGTAGCAATCCAACATTCGATCTATAAAATTCGCACAACGGGTGGCAAAACGGTAGTAACTTTTGATTCGAGAGGAGTTACAAGGACCATAATATCAACATGAAAAACTTGTTTAGAGCTCTATACCATTATCAATCGAGGGTTCTTTTCTATATCTGTCTAAATTTTAAATTTTTGTTCATTTTTTCAGACTTATTCTTCCTGCTTATGGCCATTTTCGATTTTTGATATATATATATTTTCATGTCATAGAGGTTTTGGAGAGTACTTTCTAGACAACTCAAGGGCATGGGTAAATCCATAAATTCCATGAATCGGTCAAATTTAGGCATTGGGTCCATGTAGATAATCTTATCCAGAGTAGTTTGCATGCAATTCATTGATTCGAGAGGGTGACCTTTAATTTTCAACGTGAGATTCAACATCTTAATGGTCAATCGTGAGCGATTGCTTATGCTTGAGACGACTTGGCTCCGCAAATTTCTGGAGAATTTACTCTGCTCTTGCCCCATGGAGGGCCACCTTCTATGCTTTGGTGGGCCAAGAATGTTTTACAAGGTCTCCATTTCACACTCCTTTCTTCTTTGAATCTTAATTTTTATGTGAAAATCTACTTTGAGGCAAAGTGCATCTTTGTGCAAAGGAGAAAAAAGCCACTCAGCATGAAAAAGAAATGAGGTTCACGATAAAAAATCATGACTCTTTCATGTATCTAGTCTCTCTCAGATGATCCCTTCAACAATGGTTGTCGAGTGGTGAATACGTCGTGATTGTGAACCTAGTGTCTCTCAGATGATCATTTCAACCATGGTGGTCGACTGGTGAATACGTCGTGATTGTGAACCTAGTCTCTCTCAGATGACCCTTTCAACCATGGTTGTCAAGTGGTGAATACGTCGTGATTGTGAACCTAGTCTCTCTCAGATGACCCTTTCAACCATGGTTGTCAAGTGGTGAATACGTCGTGATTGTGAACTTTTATTGGGTTATTTACATGGACGAAGGGGAATAAATTACACAAAATTTGAACGGTTACATAAGATCTGCCCAATGGAATACGTCAGGTTTTGGCGTACAATATCTACATGAGAAGCTACGTGGGGGCGCATGGACTCATGCTATGCAATATAGGAACTCAATTAAATGATTTAAATTTCGATAAAAAAATACTAAATGAATTAAATAGCTTGTTTTTGGATGCAAACGTGGCTACCTAAACTTTTTGAAGAGTCCGGAGCTACGGGTCAAAAGCACCTATTCAGATAACTCGTTCCGAGCTCTATGCTGTGGCCAAGCGATGGCTGATATATTTATTTACATGCCTATTCCCCTGTTATTTTAGACTTTTGTTGATTTTTCCAAACTTCTTTACTGTTTAGGGTTATTTTCGGGTTTTCTCATGTCACCCAAGATTTGGAGCATATTTTTTGATAATTCTAGTAATGCGAAACGAGCAAAGTATGGAATGATCATATCAATAATCACATAACCACGGTTTAATCCATTTTCTCCTACTTTTAATGTATATACATCATGTGGCTATAGACCATTGTCCATCGATTTACCAATCCTTTTCCCTTTATCTTTTATATCCTTATCTTTATTTCACTTTTCTTTTCCCATATTAAGTCCGCTCCACACAGATGACCCTCCTGTCGTCAGTCGAGGACAAACGTCGCAGTATCCGAACACGGCACGCATGATTCAGACCCATGTGAAATCGAGTTTAGTTTGTCGTTAGCTTGACCTTGACTTGCTATGGTCCTACTAGGTGGCTTTAAGGTAGAGTTCTCTAACTACGAAACCGAATTGACTTTTCTAAGTCAAGTTAAGACGGACTCATACAAATTTGTTCTTTACGTGAAACTTACGTGAAACACGGGCATGCGAGTGCAAAAGGCTCGATAATCAGAGGTCTATAAAAGCTCTTTTATAAGCCCGGTCTAGGGTCTTCGTCAATGCAAGAAGCATTACACAGAAAAGCATGCGGAAAGCGGAACATGGACATGCATTCCCAGTTTTTGAGTTGAAAACCCGTCCGATGACCAAACAACTAGGGCAACACTGGAGGACTCGATATTTGTCTGATTTCTTTTCGTTTTAAGAGGGGAAAAGGTCAAGAAGTAGGTAGGTCGTACAAGACCGAATTGCATTGACTTAAAGCACTCGAAGAAGACCACGCTCCACAAGCGATGCGGAGAACTCCATGTTTACCTATGAGTTAATTAAGCTGGAATGCCGTCGATGAAAAATTCTAGTGAAAAAAGAGTACACGTCCATGAGTAAATTTACTGTAAAAGACGAAGGATGAAATTCGAAAGATGAAAGTATGAGTAGAGCTCTAAGCACTATAGATTCTGTGTTCGATTTACAACGGTTCCATCTTGGCTTGTGGTCTTAGAGTTTATCATTGTCATTTTGTGAACGGAGCCTCATCTGGAGTGTAGGGCGATTTGCATACATTGGTAATTGGGAAGTAGATCATCAGAAGATTTTAGACATTGTATTATGACAAGGCGCAGAGTATTAATTAATTATCACTTGATTTGGCTCCAGCAGTCATTATTTCGAGAAGGTTGAGATATTATAATTTTGAAATTTTACATCGATCGTATAAAACAAAAAATAAATTATTATATAGACACGGACCACCAAGTCGGACGTCTCGAGCATGGCATTTTGGACTCGTTGATTGATTGCATCCACAGTTTTGAGCCAAAACCATGGAATGAAGGAAATTCTGAAAGGAAAATTTTCTTTCTTCTTCTTATATATTCCAAGTCCTTCGATAACATGTCTAGAAATTTCTTTGCCAAGACCAAATGACCATTAAACCGTCTATATTTTCTGTTATAATCGCGTCAATTTTACATGCCACTACCAATGTCCGCATGCCTCGCATCCTTAATTGGGTCAGTATCTCTATCGAGCTCTAACCCCAGCTCTACCCTCTAAATGCTTTACATCCTAGAGATTCCGAGGTTCGAACAAGATTCGGGATGAAGTCTTTTAACGACTCGCTTAGGTCAAAATGAAGGAACCTTTGAAAGGAATTGTTTCTTTTCTTCTTATTTACAAGTCCATCGATGAAATGTTTGGAAATTTAGACCCTATTTGGTAACACTTCTGGAAACAACTAATTCTATTTTTTGTTTTCCGAAACAAAAAAAAAAAAAATAAATCCATTCGATAAATTTTTTGTTCTTGGGAACAAAATTTGTTTTTTCATTCTTGATAATGGATTTAGAACAAAATCAAGAATTAAAAAAAAAAAAATAGATTCTTGTTCCTGGGAATAATTTTAGAATCAAGTCTAACTTTTTCTTTTTTCTCTTTTTTTCTTCTACTCTCCTTCTGTCTTCTTCTTCCTCCACCGGCCATTGTTGACCACCAACTGGACAAGATTCAACAAGCTTGTTGGAGTCTCACTAGACTAGGGTGAGGTTCGGCAATCTTGCCGAAGGCTCCCTTGGCTACCGCAAGCCTCAACTTCATAGATCTGGGCAAGGCTGAGCCTCATTGGGCTGGATGAGCCTCTCTTGACCACTGGCGAGGCTCCGGCAAGCTCACTAGACCTCGCTCGCCCGGTTGTTGGCCACCACCATGGCCGGCAACCGGCCACAAAGAAGGAGGAAGAAGAAGAGAAAAAGAAAAAGAAATAAAAAAATATAATAAAAGTATTAAAAAAAGAAAACAAAAAAAAATTAAGATATCTACCAAACATCTTTGAAAATTCAGAAATTGTTCCCGAAAACAAAATGAAAAAAAAAAAAATCATTTTTGAATAAAAATTATTTCTAATAATAGAATAATGATCAAACACGCCTTTATTCACAAAGACAAAATGACCATTAAGCCATCTATATTTTTGGTTAGAATTGTGCCAGTTTTGTGCTTCTACGACCCTAATAATCTTTATTGATAGTTATATTTATGAAAGGTCTAGAATTTTCTAAAATAATTTTCAAAATGTAAAATTTTGTCCGATTAATTTAAAGGAATCATTTTGCAATTTTATTCAACGTTGACCCCAGATTTCTTGTCCTCTCCACAACCAATGTACTGAAAATAGGTATACAGTTGAGATGTAAATTCCTACACACAAAAATAATCTTTTTTCCGATATTATTTTTTCGGCTCCTAGACTTCTCCCAAGTTTGGAGGCGCATGGTTGCATATAGTAATTAAACAATCTTCATGTTATAGACAATCAATAAATACTACCATCGTACCCATCCGTGGGCAGCTGCGTTAGTTGAGAGTCTTTTTTCACCGAGGTCGAGGGTTCGAAACCTGCAGTTGCTAGCGATTTAAGTGGGGGGCCTTGGCGGTGGGATGCTAGGTTAGTCTCCCCCGAGGTATAGGGGTCCGGCCCTTCGGTGCCATTCGGGCATATGGGGGGGCCTGTGGTGGAGTCCTCAGTTACTCAAAAAAAAAAAAAAAAATACTACCGTTAGTCTTGTTATATGTTTTCTTGTTAGGGTTAACGAGGTTTTCCATATTATTTGCATACACCAACTACTAACGACAAACCCAAAGCATGAGGTGGTGCAACAAGGTAATCAACTACGCATATCAAGAGGGTTACGAGCAAATTGTTGATAAAACTGCAAAATGGCATTTTCTTTTTGACCGCTTTCACGATTATGATCCATCGATCTATCCAATTTGACATGTATTAAATAGTAAACTATATTAATATGGCTAAAATATAAATATAATATACATATTAAGATAATTTTCTTTAAAATTAATATAATTCCTAATCCACTATTCCCATAACTTTCTGTAGCCGTTTTCAAGGGGACAGAAAAGACATGCCCAAGTTAGCCAAAAGCGAAAAGGCCGCAACTTATGCTCTTGAAATATATTTTGTACTTAAAAAATTCGTCAAATTAGACCAAAATGCGTCGTCATCTCAATCCCATCCTCTCCTATATAAGGGACCCCAATCCTGGTGGTTTTTCTCATCCCATCCTGTCCTATCTTTTTATAGGACCCCGATCTCTTCTTCTTCTTCTTCTTCAGTTTAGCGTTTGCGTTCTGAGGAGGAGAATAAGCAGATGGATTTTAATTCCCAGCTGTTCCTTTACCTCTCCATCCTCTACGTCTCTCTTTACCTTCTCTTCCTCGTCTTCCGAAAGAAATCCTCCGCGCCTAACCTGCCGCCTGGCCAAAAGGGATGGCCCATCATCGGCGAGTCCTTGGAGTTCGTCGGCACAGCCAAAAGCGGCTGCCCCGAGAAGTTCATAAATGACCGCACGGCCAAGTACTCCCCGGAGGTCTTCCGTACCTCGCTGCTCGGGGAAGACATGGCCGTGTTCTGCGGTGCCTCCGGCAACAAGTTCTTGTTCTCTGGCCAGAACAAGTACATCACCACCTGGTGGCCCACCTCCATGAAGAAGGTCACCATCTTCCCCGAAACCATGGAGAAGTTCAACAAGGACGACCCCAAGAAAATGCGCAGCTTCTTGCCGGAGTTTCTGAAACCCGAGGCGCTCCAATGTTACATACCTATTATGGACTCCATGACTAGGGAGCACCTGGAGAGTGACTGGTCTCCTTATAAGGAAGTGAAGGTGTTTCCTTTGACAAAGAACTACACCTTTGCTTTGGCATGCCGTTTGTTCATGAATATTAAGGACCCTATGGTCGTGTCGAAATTCGCCGACCCATTTGCTCGTATTGCTCCGGGATTCACTTCAGTGCCTATCAATATTCCCGGCACGCCATTCAACAAAGCAGTTGGAGGAGGAAAACTAATAAGGCAAGAGCTTCTCAACATTATTAGACAAAGGAAGCAGGAGATTTCGGAGGGAAAAGATGCAAACGCGAGGGACTTGTTGACTCGATTGCTAACCGAAGCAGATGACGACGGTAGTGTCTTTTATGAGATGAATGTCTCCAACAAGATCGTTGGATTGCTCATTGCAAGTCATGACACCACTAGTACATCTATCACTGTAACAGTGAACTATCTAGCTTCGTTACCCCACATCTATGAGAGAGTTTATAAAGGTAACCGTCCTATTCTTATTTCCATTGACAAGATGGCAATCTTATTTCCATTGACAAGATGGCAACTTCAATATTCTCACTTGGTTCATGTCAATAGAGCAAATGGAGATTGCAAAGTCTAAAGCCCCGGGTGAATTACTGAACTGGAATGATATCCAAAAGATGAAGTATTCTTGGAACGTGGCTTGTGAGTCAATGAGGCTAACTCCACCTGCACAAGGGGCATTCAGAGAGGCAATTACTGACTTTACTTTTGCCGGTTACACAATTCCAAAGGGATGGAAGGTAACTGTTTACTTATGACCCTATTTTCGACATGGTTTTTCAATGAGTGAATAGATAGCATCCTCAAGCAATGGCAATATGTGTTTTGCTTGCAGGCATTTTGGACAGTTTATACAACTCACAAGAACCCCAAGTATTTCCCTGATCCTGAAAAGTTTGATCCCTCAAGATTTGAAGGAAATGGACCCGCACCTTTCACCTACGTTCCCTTTGGAGGCGGCCCTCGCATGTGCCCTGGAAAAGAGTATGCTCGGCTTGAAATACTTGTTTTCATCCATAATCTCGTGACCAAATTCAAACTCGAGAAGGTCATTCCGGATGAAAAGATTATCTACAATCCATCACCTGTCCCTAGCAACGGTCTTCTTATTCGCCTACAACCCCTTAACTAAAAGCCTAGCTTACTTAGATCATCTTAAAATCTTCTGGCGCTCATGTATGGATACTCTCATTGTAAACTCAACATTTTGTTAATGTTTTCTTCTGACGTCTTTTTATTTTATTTTTGCCAGTGTAATAATGTCAGGTCCATAACATAGATGCCATTTTGCATAATTTGTTTTAGATAATATCTATATTTTCTCTTATATATATATATAAATGTTGAAAATATACTTTGAGTTTGAGCTCTTCTAATAAATACGGTCCAAGTTAACGCATGTAACTCTCTAACGAACGTCCAAGCTTTGTTTTTGACTCTGTTTGTTCGTCCATTAATTTCTTTGCCCGCGTCACAGACGGTTTTTTTTTTTGTTCTTGCGACCGCTGCAAGTGAAAGAAATGAATGGTTTGGACGGTTCACTTTGGGGTTGTCACGCGCCTCATTAAATGAAGGAACGCGAGAAGAAGGCTTTCATGTTGTCCCACATGGAAGATCTGACATGTTAGGTGCAAGAGAAATTGAAGAATATAAAAGGAATGTCGGTTTTGTTTGTCTTTTTCTACTTTGCATTAGATGCGGAAAGAGCGAAGGAGAGCCACGAGCTCTTCGTGCATCAAAGGAAAAAAGAAAAGGGACACCACGAGCAGAGAGATAATAAAAGAGCGAAGGAGACTTCTCACGCTGCAATTGACAGGGACTTCTCTTGGTTATAAAAAATCAAAATTTGAGGAGCCATTGAATGTTGGAGAAAGAATTTGTTTTGATCATTGAGTGCACCACCGTCCATTCGGTGGTCGAGGGAATAAAGAGTTCTTCTCGTGAGGAGATTTTTCTCGTTATAATTATACCTTGCAAAACAAATTAGCAGTATTTTAATCAGTTAAATTCTTAGCACAGATTAAATTTAATTAATTTCTTAAAAAAGTAAGATTTCTTTAGAAATTATGATAATTATATCCGGAGTTAAAAAATTTAATTTAATTTCTTAAGTAAGATTTCATTAGAAATTTGAAGTTATTAGGTGTAATTGAGGTTCGGAAATACCGAAAAGAAAGATTTGAGTACTCGAGTGATTGAAATCTCTTTCTTGTAGAGTAGTTTTGATATTCGGACAAAATCACATAAATTCGATGTCCAATTTCCTTTTCTTTTTTCTGACTAATTTTATCTGATTTGCTGATCTATATTCACAACAATATATGTGTGTGATTTTTTTCATTTATCTTTTTGTTTCCATTGTGTTGATTTTTTTGTCTTACATTATTTATTATTAATATTCCTTTTTGTAACGACTGTTTTTTATTTCATGATAAAAAAAAAGTCGATGGTTTGTGTGATTAATCATACGAAGATGTGAGTTTCCTCTTTTTCATGGTTCTCTACAAAATTAAAGAAGTACCTTTTATATATAATAATAGGAAAAATAACATTACCCTAACCTTTGACCAAATTTGTACCAACTTTAGACTTTCTATCATTTTAATATGATGCTTGAATTATTACTAAATATGCAATGTAGTCTTTAAACTATTAAGAAGTTCAATATCATCCTTTCGTTAGCAATATTTGCTGACATGTCCTTTAATCTATAAAAAAATGATGGCAAAATATAATTCCTGGTCTCATGTTCTTACATTGTATTGACTCATCATTTTAGAAGTTCAACTCACTATTTAATATTTTAGGGAAAATTACCTAAAATTTTCTAAACCTATTGTACTTTTATTAATTTAGTTGTAAACATTTCAATTATATCAATAAAGTCTTAAACTTTTTTACTTTTTGTCAATCAAATCTTTTTAACCAATTTTAATAAGAAATCACTAATGTGGATGTCAGTTGTCTTATATGATATGATCGATCTTGACATGGATAAATTTTTTAACAATATTTTAATATATATTTTGTTTTTTTATAATTTTTTGGAATTTTTTCCTTTTCTTTTCTTTCCTTTTCTTTGGACTTGGGTCAGCAAGGGCTGCCACACCCTCACTAGATGTGGGTGAGGGCCATCGCCCTGTCTGAATCTAGTGATAGCAATGTGGCCCTCTCTTGTGGCCGATGAGGGTCAAGAAAAGAAATGAGAAAAAAAAAAAAAAAAAAATTAAAAATTTCTAAAATTATTAATAAAAAAATATCCACTTCCGTATCCATTGTGTTATATGGGATAATTAATGTCTCATGTCAGCGATTTCTAGTCAAATTGGCTAGATGAACTCAATTAGTAAAATATGAAAAAAATTCAAAATTCAATTGTTATATTGAAATGTTTTTCCGATATTTCATTTCATCGAATAACGTCTAACTTGTTATTTGTTAAAAAGTAGTACATTGACTATATAGGAATAGTTAAGGTTGAATATGAACGTTGCAGTTAAAAGACAAGTTGCTAGATATGTGCGAAGTCCTTATTGTTGATAAAATGTGCGTCGTTTTTGTTCCCCGTCACGAAAGATTCGCCGTAAATTTTTTGCACCACTTTCAAATACAATTTCAAAGAGGTCTTTTTTTTTTTTTTTTTTTTTTTTTTTTTTTTTTAATGTTAATTGCGACTTATTTCAGCAAGTCTTGCTTTGATACTGGACCCGATCATAAGATTGACAATGAAAATATTATACTTAATTTTTTTTTTTGTATTAGAAATGGGAAAAGTCAGCCAGATCTGAATCTATCCAACTTTACATAGACAATCTATTAAAATACGGTCACGTGATAAAAGTGTAATGTCAAATAATATCTCTTCCACCCATTTCTCTTTCATGCTCGATCCTGCCTTCTCCCAAAAGAAAAGATATAAATTGACGTTGACCCCCCACCATGACAAAAGCCGTTGTGACTGCCGCCTTCACCGTGACGGCCTTTCCTTCCCCTCTTCGGCCGATCTTGACGCACACGTTGGGTGCACACTTTGGAATTTGAAACCCCATTAGGCTCTCTCTCCCCGACCAAAGGTGGTGACATAATCGGAATGGATAGACGTGAATTGCAATTCACAACACGGTTGAGCACTCAGACACACACGTAGTGGAAATACTTTCAAAGTGTGTTTGGTTTAACATTTTGAAAACTTTTTGAGTTTCCAAAACTACTCAATGAAAATTTGGAATGATTGGCAATCATTTTCAATGGGTTTTGAGATGAAAGCTAGCCTTTTAACTTTCAGCATTTTCGGAATGCTGAAACGATAGATTAATGAAATTTTGGTCAGTTTCCTATTTTGCCCTAAAAAGCTTATTAAAAGTCCAATTTTGCCCCTTTTGAAAAATGAAACCCTCAGTTATGCCTTGCCTCTTTCTTTTGCTTCGCTGGTTCTCTCTTTGCTCGACTGATCCGTTCTTTGTATGTGCCGACTCACTCAACCAGACTGGATTATCCCCCGATTCCCACCATCAATCGGTTGAAGAAAACGAGTTTTTGGGTGTTGGAGGCAGGACCTTAGCTTGCCCATGGCGGTTGCCCTTGTGAGAATAGTAATCAATTCTGGATCACAAAAATTCAAATCACAAATAATTATAAATTGTTGCAAGATCCATTTTCTCAAGAATTTATGACTCAAAATGTTTAAGCTGGAATTAAATAAAGTCTATCGCTTTTATCCTGCTCTGGTTCGGTGCTTATATCTCTTCCTTGGAGCTGAAGGGTCATGTGAGCTTAGATGAGACTCGTTTCCAGTGCTTATTATGATCATGTTCAACTAAAGGGTGATGAGAGTTTTTCAGGACTCGACTACCTTGTACAGAGGATGTTCACTAGATGAGTGGACTGTATTGACTTGTCTTACTCTTGCTTGATGCAAGCCAGTAGAATGAGATGCTGCTACAGATACAACATTAAAGATTTGCCAGTGGTAACCTATAGAGATAAGTGGTGTCAAATTATTTGATTATTTTGGGCATCGACTAGAAATCTCACTCTCGAGCAGTCACCCTAGATTTATGTTGTTTCACATCATCCTCAAATGCAGTCCATCATTTGTTAAAGCTCTATTTAACTTCTGCCGTTGCTGCTACATCACTTCCCATTACGGAAGCCTTGCGACATATCCTTCCTTCTGCAAGTGCCTTGTTCGGAAGACAAATCTTTATAAAAGAGGGCTTGAAGACTCAAGCAGAGGCCAGTGAGGGCCTGAAAAACCAAGAAGCCTGAAAAAGGAAGCCCAACAATTTCCTTCCACAGGAGCATAAGAGCAATGAAAGTCAAGTACTCTGCCATATTCAACTTGAAAACTTCTTCAAGGCATGATCTTGCCCTGGTTATGCAAGGTGTGTGAAACGAGATCATTGAAGACAGCTTGTCGTGATTCGTACGAGAAGGGCGTAGTTGTGGTTAGATGCGACGGTTCCCTCATATATATGTGATTTTTTTCATTTATCTTTTTATTTCCATTGTGTTGGTTATTATTATTATTTTTTTGTCTTACATTAACTGATTATTAATATCCCATTTTGTAATGAGTGCTTCTCATTTCATGATAAAAAAAGTCAATGCTTTGTGTGATTAATCATATGAAGATGTGAGTTTTCCTCTTTTTTTTCATGGTTCTCTACTAAATTAAAGAAGCACCTTTTGTATATAATAATTGGAAAAATAACACAACTTCTAAACTTTGGCCCAATTTGTACGGTCAACTTTAGATTTTTAATTATTTAATATAATTATTGAATTATTAGTGAATATTCAATGAGTCCTTAAATTACGTTAAGAAGTTCAGTATCGTTTAGTTCCAAGAAGAAAAAATATAACACTACCCCTGGATATGTAGGAAGCAATTATTCCTGATGTAACGTGTACGTCGGTTCTGTTCCACGTCACGTAGGATCCGGCAGGTGATTCATTGAATTTAGTAGATTAATGTTCAGCGCCCATAAGAGGCCAATTCAATGGAGAGCGACCTTAATGGGAGGAAGACCAGGCCTCTAATCTAGAATCCCTAGCTCATCTAGGCGCACCATGAACTTCTAAATCGGTTTCAAATGCAATTTCAAAGAGGTACTTTTTCTTTTTAATGTTAACTGTGATAGTTCTTTGTTATTTTTCAATCCGCAATAATTGATAGTGGGAATATCATACTTGATTAGAGAGCAGTGCATGGTATTTTGTCTTTTGTTCCTTGGTGTTCCTTTTCAGAAAGGTTCTCTAAGTTATTTGAGTTTATTTTAACCCTCACGTGATTTTGTGGATAGTTTGGATAGTTTTATGTGGATAGTTTTATTTTAACCCTCAATTGATAATGGGAATATCAAATAATCGATTTGTGAATAAAATAAGACCATCAACATATAAGTTATTGTGGGTAGTTTTATTTTAACCCTCACGTGATTTTTGGATAATGCACATTAACTTAAGGTGATAAAAGAGCTAATTTAAGCCTTCAAGAAATGCAATCCTAAAGATTAATGTAATTAATTAACCACGTTTCTAGGATGTGGAAATGCTGTACACAATCTATTTTGCTTTTCTGTTTTTTATGCAAAATTTATAAGTTGGCTTTATGGAAATTTTCATACCAAGTCTTTATTTGCACCGACTCAGCATAAGAGGGAACTCTCTCAAATAGCTATAATTTCGGATTCAGATCCATCTTCCCATATGTAGGCCCCATTTAATACAGTGATGTTATGACGTATTACTTATAGAATGTATTTCAATCAAATTCCAAATTTTCTTTTTTGTAGGAAATTATAGATGAAAAAGAGCGTGCGAAGACTTGACTTAGCTCGTGCCTCGTAGCTTCAAAAATTCAGAAGAAAATAAGCATGACTGAAGTCAAAAGTAACAGAAGACTTGGCTCCAAAAATTTTAGAAAATTGATCAGCGCGTGCCACGTGGTAGGCCATCTTCTATACGTTGGGGGTCTAGAATGTTTTACAAGCTCCTCATTTCTATATTTTTTCTTTTTGAAAAATAAATTACGTTAAATTCTACTTTGAGGCTAAGCAAAAAATGCGAGTCAACGAGGGAAGTTATGATTGTGTCATATGACAATTCTCTTGATGACCCTTTCAAATTGCGGTCGGGATCAAGAGAATTCTATTCTCTATTGTGAAATAGTAGGTTATTAACATCCGTTTGATTAGACGGCGGAGACCTTCGAGGTTCAAGGTTGTTAGGAATATCGGATTCTCAAAAACCGGATTCGACACTAAATCAAATCCCTAAAATAAGTGCGGAAGACGAGCCCGGGAAAATCACATGTATCACCGATCCTAAGGCACATCACAGAATCGAACGTACCTTGTTGGCCACAAATTAAACACTGACGCTGATATGAGGAAGAAAAACTTATTCCGTTCGATCCGATGAAGTCAATTTGCCTTGAAGGGAAGAGAGTGTCATCTCTTTTGTTACTGTTTTTCTTTTGGAGGGAGAGAGGGAGGAGGAACGTACGTACTGTCAAAAGGTGCGTTCCTTCCTCTCTTTTCCCCCTTAAATACGTCCTCTCCAAAGGACGTGTACTTTCGGTAAAAGACGTTCCCCCAAAAGTTACAACCCTTCAACATATCCCTCCATCCATGGGCCCTAATCTTGTGGGTCAGGCTTTTAGGCCCAACATGGGTGGACGGGCCAACTTAAGCCCATCACATTAATTAATAAATAAAACCATCATCTCCCACTCGCACATGATGGGCCGAACAAGATCCTCTTTACCTCTCTTAAACATTCATACCGGTGAATAATCCGTGCGACCATTATACTTTGAGAGCTCGTTGCTATACATCTGTTAGGAATATATAGCAGCTCATAATGGACATCACACTCTAAGTAGATTTAGTATGCATTACCCTAGATCGATCGATCACATTTATATCTCTCTTGATCTCTTTTAAACAATGATATATATATTGTATTTACAATTATGATTATCCCAAAGACAGTCATAATTGGTCGACCAGTTAATACAAAACTACAATGTGATTCTCCAAATTCGATCTTCCTCTTTCCTTCAAACTCTCAATTTCAGTTCAGCTTGCTTTTCTAGAAATGTCCCATTAGATCGAATCAACTCATGACCATTGGCAACATCCTAAGATAGCAAACACTAAATACAAATATTGAGAATAAGTAAAAGTCATGAGGGCACTAAAATTGAGGAACTATTTTCCTCAAAAGTCTCACACGGCATAAAAGTTGAGATCAAACTTTTGCCACTCTTATTGGTCGTCTCATGCATACGTATTATGAAATACGTATTACGGTATTAACTCCTTTCCCATTGAGCGTATGTCTACACCTTCAATACCGTATAGATGATAGTTCAGACATACCCAATGTCTAACTTGAGTTTACGTATCTACTCATTCACAAAATTTATCAGAATTTACATCTGGCATCTTAGACAGATAAAGTAAAATATGTGGGGTATTTTACTTTCAGACATAGTACATATCATGTCCTCATCTTAACACTTAGTTAAGGCGACATATATATTTTAAGCTTGAACTCTCGATTATCACCTAGATAATAAGCTTAAAAACTGTCTCATCTCTATTTATCATATAGTAAATAGAGGCGATTACCCGTGTGAGTGGACTAATCTTATATCTGTCCGACATACTTTCTTAACTTAATGTAATGCACTGAGCATTAAGATGCATAAAGGTTAAACAAAGATTCATAGGCATTAATAATGAAAAACACAAGTTTATAAATGTGAACAACTCAGGGAAATTACAATATCCAGTACATCAGACTCTACGCAATCCTAGAAATTTTACATGACCACAAAACACATCTCTAGGTATTGACTTTGTCATAGGATCTGCTACCATTCTATGCGTAGATATGTACTGTAAGTTCACATCCTTTCGTACAATCATATCTTTGACAAAGTTATACTTGGTATCTATATGTTTGGTTTTGCCATGATATTTTAGATCTTTGGTGTACGCTATAGCTGCTTAGCTATCACAGTTAACTAATAATGGATTTGCAGCTTTCTCAATAACACCTAAATGATCTAAAAATCTCTTAAGCCAAACTCCTTTTTGTATTGCTGTTGATAATGAAACGAACTCAGCTTTCATCGTGGACAAGGCTATACACGTTTGCTTCTTACTGCTTCATGATATGGCGCCATTGTTAAGTAAGAAAGCAAAACCAAAGGTAGATTTCCTTTCATCTAAATCTCCTTCCCAATTAGCATCTGAATAGCTTTTAAGTCGCAGATCCTTTCCTTGGTAATTCAGCTTGTAATCAGCAGTTCTCTTCAGATACCTTAATATTCTCTTAACGGCTTTCCAATGTGTTTGACCTAAATTGGATTAGTATCTACTCACCATTCCAACTGCAAAACATATGTCAGGTCTTGTACACATCATAGCGTACATCAAGCTCCCAATAGCACTAACATAAGGAACATGTTTCATTTGTTCCTTCTCTTGTGGAGTTCTTGGACACAGTCTATGGCTCAATCCTTCACCTTTTGCAATAGGAGTGTCTATGGGTTTACAATTTTGCATACGAAATCGTTCAAGAACCTTATTTATATATGTTTCTTGCGAAAGAGATAACGACCTTTTCGAACGATCTCTTGAAATCTTAACTCCAAGAATGTATGCAGCATTACCCATATCTTTTATCTCAAAGTTGGAAGATAACCGACTTTTGATGGTATTAACAAACTCCATATTGCTTCCGGCAATTAGTATATCATCAACATATAATGATATGATCATAAATTGATCTTTGGATCTTTTGATATATACACAATAATCCTTATCAATCATTGTAAAATCATATGCCATTATGGTATTATGAAAACGTATATACTACTATCGATTTCAAAAGTCGACATACCTTTTCTTCTTGGCCTTTTCTAATGAAACCAACTGGTTGTTCCATATATATTTCCTCATCCAATTCTCCATTGAGAAAAGCAGTCTTTACATCCATTTGATGTAATTCAAGATCTATACTTGCCACTATTGCCAGAATAATGCGAATCGAGGTAAATCTCACAACAGGAGAAAATGTTTTCTCATAATCAATTCCTTCCTGTTGATTATACCCATTCGCCACAAGGCGAGCTTTATATTTCTCTATCGAGCCATCAGCTTTACGCTTTATTTTGAGAACCCACTTGTTCCTAATAGCTTTGCGTCCTTTTGGAAGATCAACTAGTTCCCAAACATGGTTTGACTTCATTGACTCCATTTCCTTTCCCATTGCATGCATCCATTTTTCCTTACTAGGGCAACTTAAAGCCTCATGTATATTTTTTGACTCATCCTCATCTTGTGGGGCAATCATAAAAGTTTCCCCTTCAATGTCAAAACGTCGACGGGGAATACTTTTGTGACTTGTTCGCTGTATGGGAGATTATACACTTTGCACATCATTCTCCATTATGCTCCCACTAGGATTAGATAATGATGATGCCGTCTCATCATGTGGTTGTAATTGAGAATGAGTTGAATTCAATTCATCACTTCTCATATTACTCCCACTTGGACGAACTCCACTAACATCATTATCTTGATCCAAGGTTTCAAATAGAGAGTAATCTTCACCTATTTCGCTCTTCTTAGGAAATTCATTCTCTAAGAATGTGACATCCCGTGATTCAAATTCAGTTATACTCCCATTTTCTACTCACCTATGAACACATACCCTTTCGAGTGTTCGGAGTATCTTATGAAAATACTCTTCTTTCCTCTGGGACCTAATTTCCCAAACTTGTGAGATGGCTCATGAGTATAGGCAGCACAACCCCATGGCTTAAGAAAAATTAAGTCCGGTTTTCTACCTGTCCATAACTCATATGGAGTGGAAGTAATTGATTTGGAAGGCACTAGGTTAGTATGTAGACAGCAGTCAACAGCGCATCACTCTAAAAAGTGATAGGTAAGTTAGCATGCGCCATCATTGACCTAACCATTTCTAGTAGGGTTATGTTTCTTCTCTCCGCAATACCATTTTGTTGAGGAGTATATGGAATAGACGACTGTCTTTCTATTCCTTTCTCATCACATAATTTTCTGAACTCATCAAATAAATATTCTCGACCTCGATCGGATCTCAATACTTTTATTTTCTTGTCTAATTGATTTTCTACCAAGTTCATAAACCTTTTGAAACAACTTAATGCTTCAGATTTATGAGAAATCAAATAGACATATCCGAATCGAGTATAATCATCTATAAAAGTGATGAAATAAATAGTCACATACCTTCCTCTCATATTCATTGGACCACGGACGTTAGAATGGATTAAATGCAGAGAAAATTCAGTTCTTTTACCTTTTCCAAATGGTTTTCTTGTCGTTTTTCTACTAGGCAATGCTTACATATAGGCAAATCGACTTTTTCAATGTTGCCCAACAAGCCCTCTTTGGCTAGTCTATTCATACGTTGTTGGCCAATGTGACCAAGTCTAGCATATCACACACTCACATCATTATCATATGAATTAGGAGACGTGAAAAGGGAATAACAAACATTGGCATTATTATAGTCAACATTTGATACAATAAAATCATCTAGAAAATTACCACAACCATAGTAATTTGTATCCAAATACAAATCCACACCACTATTATGGAAGTTCATATTAAAACCAAGTTTAACCAACACTAAAACAGACACTAAATTCCGATGAATCTCTGGAGCATACAACACATCATGTAGGAACAAAGTGCGTCCACCACGCATGTTCAATTGACAGATGCCAATCCCTTTTACTTCTGCTCTAGAGTTGTTTCCTACCTAGATCCACTTAGTTCCAGTCGGTACTCATCGGAATTCCACGAAGGATTCTCTATCCTTCGCTACATGGTCTGTCGCTCCTGAATCCACAGTCCACAAAGGATTAGACTCAGTTAAGAATACAGAACTCGACACATAAGCAAAGTTCTGAAAAGTACAAGGGGTGTATACCTTCTTTGGCTCACGACAGTCGCGAGCATAGTAACCCTTCTTGTCACAATTGTAACACTTCACCTTTGTAAGCTTCTTCATTCGATGACGCTTTCCTCTTTCATGTTGAACAAGCTTAGGTTTCTTCCCTGAAGGACCTGCTTCCTTGCCTTTCCCTTTATCGAACCAGTTAGGACGTTTGCGCTTGGAGCTCAAAGCTCCATGTGAGCTAGAACCAGCATGATAGATTTCAGCTTCCGGCTTAGCCGCCAAGAGGCGGTCCTCTTCCAGCTCAAGATGACGCACTGCATCCTCAAAGGTTTTGATATTCTCATTATGGGTCAGGTGCACCTTCATATGCTCCTAACTCTGAGGCAAGGAACAAATCACTGCTTACACTTGCTGCTCATCAGTCAGGACATGGCCAACATTTTTCAGCTCATTAATCATGTTTGACATCTTTCTAAGGTGTTGCTTTATGGTCTGATCATGAGGCTTCTTATAAGAGTCAAACTTAATAGTGAGCTGCCTTAGTCTGGTCACCGAAGTATGACCAAATCTTGCTGCCAATGCTTCCCACATTTCCTTGGCAGTCTCAAAACGCCTAAACTCTCGCATGACGTCATTTTCCATGCTACTCAGCGACGTAATGTGAGCAAGAGAGTTCTTTCTTTTCCATGCAACCAATGCTTCCTTATCTCTCTTGTGTTGTGCAGTGTTTCATTCTTCAGATTCTACCATGGTCATGTTAAGAGCTTCTAGTGCCTCTTGCTCTTCCAGCACATATTAGATTTTCATGTGCCATATTTGATAGTTATCACCATTGAGCTTCTCACATTTGTTCAGCTTAGCAACTATGCTCTTTGTGGCTGAAGCCATTGATCTGAACATATCAGACATATATGCACGAATTATTAATGCCTATCATTTATGCATCTATTTTGCACAAAACCATCATATTAATGAATAATTTCAAGTAAGGTTTTAGAATCAAAAAGTCACTATGTTTCCAATCATCATCCAAAATATTAACTTGGAGTTATTATTAATATAACATTCTATGCAAAATAAATTCTTTGAAATTACAAAAATTTCTATGAACTTTCCACAACACTTTATAATAACAGAAAGCAAATAGTACTTGATATCAAACAATGATATAATAATAATGCTTTCAAATAATACAACTAACATATCAGTTGCTACACTAACAATAACTAGGTAGATAACATTACATATGATGTCCACAAAGCACACTAAATAAAGACCAGCCAAAACATCTAGCACCAAGTCAATTTACGAATTGGGAAAGATCAGCCAAAACATCTAGCACCAAGTCAATATACGAACAGATATAATAATCATCTATAAAACCATCACAATATTCCTATATGAAGCGGCTTTGTTGACATTCCATATGCGATTCAACACTCCTTGCCATTCTGGTGGAAGAGTGTTCATGAAAAATCGCACCATCTCAGACTGTGATATGGGATGACCATTCCATATGACCTTTTAAATTTTCCCGTTGACTTCAAGAACATGATCTATTATGTCCCCGCTCTCCCATCGATAATTATTCAAATTGGCTATCAACTTTGAAAGCCTTTCCTTTTGTTCGTTGGTAATTGCGCGAATAGGTGTGCCCAATTTAAGGGGAGGCATTGTTCCTGCAACAAATGTAGAACAAAAATGGATTACATATAATCTATATAGACATAATTGAAAAAGAAACACATTCTTTTCCTTTTTTTTTTGGGTCAACGGTCAACGGTCGTCAACGGTCAATTGTTAGTTCGTTGAGGTCAACTGGGTCGGGCCGGGTCGGACGGATCGACCCGGCACGTGCGGCACGCTTGCGCAGCTGACGTCTGCTGGCGCGTGCCGCGCACGTGCGACGCACGTGCGCGCGTCGGCCCTGCGCGCGCGTGCGACTCACGCGCCTGCGTCTTTGGATCGGCGCGTGCGTTGCACGCACCAAAGACCGCATACAGAATTTCCTCTCTGCAGACCTCTCTCGAGTTGGGGACTTGTTGCTCTGTATGCGGTCTTCAAAAAGAAAGGTCTGCAGAGAGGAAACAAAGGATGGCCTAGAATAAAGTACTAATGAGATGAAATGATGTACATTTTTGTCATTTTCTTCGGAGATTAATTGTGAGAAAATTATGCTTAGATGTCGAGAAGGTTTTAGTACGAGCATTTAGACATATGTTTAATTTGGAAAAATAATTGGAATTTAGGCAAGACCGTGAGGTCAAGATCAGCCTTCAAATTTTGATACCCCTAGTGAGTATTATGCTCTCTGTTTTATCTTTTCAACGAAGCAGGAAGTTAAAACAGCTCCTCAACACGATGCAATCTATTCACCGATAGAACGGGATAGAACGAAACACACCTGATGGAAGTATCTGAGCTCGGCACCTAGAGCAACAAGTCCCCAGACTGAGAAGCTTTGGCGCCCTGTTATTGGATCCACATCCGAGTTCACCTGTCTCGTCTCATGAAAGGTTTGAGGTACGTTCAGGAAGACGAAATGGACGCCGTCCAAGCCTTCCCCAAGAATGCCATCGAAATTGACGGAGGAGGTTGGCCCATAAAAGCTGAGCGCAACCTCATCACGATGAAAATCGAAAGAAAGATAATACTGGCCTAAGAAATGCGCGGCCATCTAACCGGCGTTCATTGTGCGAGCGAGTGAGGGGTTCATCGTGCAAGCGGGTGAGGGGCGACGAGGGAGAGTTGCAAAGAAAAAAAAAACCTAACGCGATCGAGGCTCTGCACGTCGTTCTTTGGAGCAGGAATTCATCGAAACGAAGTTAGAAGCTAAATGGAGGCGGCGGGGTGATTTTTGGTAAGATTCGCATGTGTAAACGCGCCAAGGAGATGGCAAGATGGGCAAGCAAGGACGATTATGGCAACATTGGCGAGCAAGGAAAGATTATGTTTGAGGTCACATCATTATGAGCTGACGTCAGCTGGCACGTGCCGCGCACGTGCGTCGCACGTGCGCACGTCGTACCTGCGCGCGCGTGCGACCCTCGCGCCTCCGTCTTTGGATCGGCGCGTGCGTTGCACGCACCGAAGACCGCATACAGAATTTCCTCTCTGCAGACCTCTCTCCGGTTGGGGACTTGTTGCTCTGTATGCGGTCTTCAAAAAGAAAGGTCTGCAGAGAGGAAACAAAGGATGGCCTAGAATAAAGTACTAATAGGATGAAACGATGTACATTTTTGTCATTTTCTTCGGAGATTAATTGTGGGAAAATTATGCTTAGATGTCGAGAAGCTTTTAGTACGAGCATTTAGACATATGTTTAATTTGGAAAAATAATTAGAATTTAGGCAACACCGTGAGGTCAAGATCAGCCTTCAAATTTTGACACCCCTAGTGAGTATTATGCTCTCTGTTTTATCTTTTCAACGAAGAAGGAAGTTAAAACAGCTCCTCAACCCGAGGCAATCTATTCACCAATAGAACGGGATAGAACGAAAAACACACCTGATGGAAGTATCTGAGCTCGGCACCTAGAGCAACAAGTCCCCAGATTGAGAAGCTTTGGCGCCCTGTTATTGGATCCACATGCGAGTTCACCTGTCTCGTCTCATGAAAGGTTTGAGGTACGTTCAGGAAAACGAAATGGACGCAGTCCAAGCCTTCCCCAAGAATGCCATCGAAATTGACGGAGGAGGTTGGCCCATAAAAGCTGAGCGCAACCTCATCACGATGAAAATCGAAAGAAAGATAATAATGGCCTGAGAAATGCGCGGCCATCTCACCGGCGTTCATTGTGCGAGCGAGTGAGGGGTTCATCGTGCAAGCGGGTCATGGGCGACGAGGGAGAGTTGCAGAGAAAAAAAAAAAACCTAAGGCGATCAAGGCTCTGCACGTCGTTCTTTGGAGCAGGAATTCATCGAAACGAAGTCAGAAGCTAAATGGAGGGGGCGGGGTGATTTTTGGTAAGATTCGCATGTGTAAACGCACCAAGGAGATGGCAACATGGGCAAGCAAGGACGATTATGGCAACATTGGCGAGCAAAGAAAGATTTAGTTTGAGGCCACATCATTATGAGCTGACGTCAGCTGGCGCGTGCCGCGCACGTGCGCGCGTCGGCCCTGCGCACGCGTGCGACGCACGCACCTACATCTTTGGATCGGCGCGTGCGTTGCACGCACCGAAAACCGCATACAGATTTCCTCTCTGCAGACCTCTCTCGGGTTGGGGACTTGTTGCTCTGTATGCGGTCTTGTAAAAGAAAGGTCTGCAGAGAGGAAACAAAGGATGGCCTAGAATAAAGTACTAATGAGATGAAATGATGTACATTTTTGTCATTTACTTCGGAGATTAATTGTGGGAAAATTATGCTTAGATGTCGAGAAGGTTTTAGAACGAGCATCTAGACATATGTTTAATTTGGAAAAATAATTAGAATTTAGGCAAGACCGTGAGGTCAAGATCAGCCTTCAAATTTTGACACCCCTAGTGAGTATTATGCTCTCTGTTTTATCTTTTCAACGAAGCAGGAAGTTAAAACAGCTCCTCAACCCGAGGCAATCTATTCATCGATAGAACGGGATAGAACGAAACACACACGATGGAAGTATCGAGCTCGGCACCTAGATCAACAAGTCCCCCGGACCGAGAAGCTTTGGCGCCCTGTTATTGGATCCACATGCGAGTTCACCTGTCTCGTCTCATGAAAGGTTTGATGTACGTTCAGGAAGACGAAATGGATGCCGTCCAAGCCTTTCCCAAGAATGCCAACGAAATTGACGGAGGAGGTTGGCCCATAAAAGCTGAGCGCAACCTCATCACGATGAAAATCGAAAGAAAGATAATAATGGCCTGAGAAATGCGCGGCCATCTCACCGGCGTTCATTGTGCGAGCGAGTGAGGGGTTCATCGTGCAAGCGGGTGAGGGGCGACGAGGGAGAGTTGCAGAGAAAAAAAAAACCTAACGCGATCGAGGCTCTGCACGTCGTTCTTTGGAGCTGGAATTCATCGAAACGAAGTCAGAAGCTAAAGGGAGGGGGCGGGGTGATTTTTGGTAAGATTCGCATGTGTAAACACGCCAAGGAGATGGCAACATGGGCAAGCAAGGACGATTATGGCAACAATGGCAAGCAAGGAAAGATTAAGTTTGAGGTCACATCATTATGAGCTGACGTCAGCTGGCGCGTGCCGCGCACGTGCGTCGCACATGCGCACTTTGGCCCTGCTTGCGCGTGCGACCCTCGCGCCTCCGTCTTTGGATCGGCGTGTCCGTTTCACGCACCGAAGATCACGTACAGAATTTCCTCTCTGCAGACCTCAGTCCGGTTGGGGACTTGTTGCTCTGTATGCGGTCTTCAAAAAGAAAGGTCTGCAGAGAGGAAACAAAGGATGGCCTAGAATAAAGTACTAATGAGATGAAATGATGTACATTTTTGTCATTTTCTTCGGAGATTAATGTGGTAAAATTATGCTTAGATGTCGAGAAGGTTTTAGTACGAGCATTTAGACATATGTTTAATTTGGAAAAATAATTAGAATTTAGGCAAGACCGTGAGGTCAAGATCAGCCTTCAAATTTGGCACCCCTAGTGAGTATTATGCTCTCTGTTTTATCTTTTCAACGAAGCAGGAAGTTAAAACAGCTCCTCAACACGATGCCATCTATTCACCGATAGAACGGGATAGAACGAAACACACCTGATGGAAGTATCTGAGCTCGGCACCTAGAGCAACAAGTCCCCAGACTGAGAAGCTTTGGCGCCCGTTATTGGATCCACATGCGAGTTCACTGTCTCGTCTCATGAAAGGTTTGAGGTACGTTGAGGAAGACGAAATGGACGCCGTCCAAGCCTTCCCCAAGAATGCCATCGAAATTGACGGAGGAGGTTGGCCCATAAAAGCTGAGCGCAACCTCATCACGATGAAAATTGGAAGAAAGATCATACTGGCCTGAGAAATGGGCTGCCATCTCACCGGCGTTCATTGTGCGAGCGAGTGAGGGGTTCATCGTGCAAGCGGGTGAGGGGCGACGAGGGAGAGTTGCAGAGAAAAAAAAAAAACTAATGCGATCGAGGCTCTGCACGTCGTTCTTTGGAGCAGGAATTCATCGAAACGAAGTTAGAAGCTAAATGGAGGGGGCGGGGTGATTTTTGGTAAGATTCGCATGTGTAAACGCGCCAAGGAGATGGCAACATGGGCAAAATTGGCGAGCAAGGAAAGATTAAGTTTGAGGTCACATCATTATGAGCTGACGTCAGCTGGCGCGTGCCGCGCACGTGCGTCGCACGCACCGAAGACCGCATACATAATTTCCTCTCTGCAGACCTCTCTCGAGTTGGGGACTTGTTGCTCTGTATGCGGTCTTCAAAAAGAAAGGTCTGCAGAGAGGAAACAAAGGATGGCCTAGAATAAAGTACTAATGAGATGAAATGATGTACATTTTTGTCATTTTCTTCGGAGATTAATGTGGGAAAATTATGCTTAGATGTCGAGAAGCTTTTAGTACGAGCATTTAGACATATATTTAATTTGGAAAAATAATTAGAATTTAGGCAACACCGTGAGGTCAAGATCAGCCTTCAAATTTTGACACCCCTAGTGAGTATTATGCTCTCTGTTTTATCTTTTCAACGAAGCAGGAAGTTAAAACAGCTCCTCAACACGAGGCAATCTATTCACCGATAGAACGGGATAGAACGAAACACACCCGATGGAAGTATCGAGCTCGGCACCTAGAGCAACAAGTCCCCGGCACCGAGAAGCTTTGGCGCCCGTTATTGGATCCACATGCGAGTTCACCTGTCTCGTCTCATGAAAGGTTTGAGGTACGTTCAGGAAGAAGAAATGGACGCTGTCCAAGCCTTCCCCAGGAATGCCATCGAAATTGACGGAGGAGGTTGGCCCATAAAAGCTGAGCGCAACCTCATCACGATGAAAATCGAAAGAAAGATCATACTGGCCTGAGAAATGCGCGGCCATCTCACCGGCGTTCATTGTGCGAGCGAGTGAGGGGTTCATCGTGCAAGCGGGTGAGGGGCGACGAGGGAGAGTTGCATTGAAAAAAAAAACCTACCGCGATCGAGGCTCTGCACGTCGTTCTTTGGAGCAGGAATTCATCGAAACGAAGTCAAAAGCTAAATGGATGGGGCGGGGTGATTTTTGGTAAGATTCGCATGTGTAAACACGCCAAGGAGATGGCAACATGGGAAAGCAAGGACGATTATGGCAACATTGGCGAGCAAGGAAAGATTAAGTTTGAGGTCACATCATTATGAGCACGTGACGCGCACTCGTCGCACGGCGCGCGTGCCGTGCGCGCGCGTGCGGATCGGCGCGTGCTTTGCACGCACCGAAGACCGCATACAGAATTTCCTCTCTGCAGACCTCTCTCGGGTTGGGGACTTGTTGCTCGTATGCGGTCTTCAAAAGAAAGGTCTGCAGAGATGAAAGAAAGGATGGCCTAGAATAAAGTACTAATGAGATGAAATGATGTACATTTTTGTCATTTTCTTCGGAGATTAATGTGGGAAAATTATGCCTAGATGTCGAGAAGCTTTTAGTACGACCATTTGGACATATGTTTAATTTGGAAAAATAATTAGAATTTAGGCAACACCGTGAGGTCAAGATCAGCCTTCAAATTTGGCACCCCTAGTGAGTATTATGCTCTCTGTTTTATCTTTTCAACGAAGCAGGAAGTTAAAACAGCTCCTCAACCCGAGGCAATCTATTCATCGATAGAACGGGATAGAACGAAACACACCTGATGGAAGTATCTGAGCTCGGCACCTAGAGCAACAAGTCCCCCAGGACCGAGAAGCTTTGGCGCCCACGATTATTGGATCCACATGCGAGTTCACTGTCTCGTCTCATGAAAGGTTTGATGTACGTTCAGGAAGACGAAATGGATGCCGTCCAAGCCTTTCCCAAGAATGCCAACGAAATTGACGGAGGAGGTTGGCCCATAAAAGCTGAGCGCAACCTCATCACGATGAAAATCGAAAGAAAGATAATAATGGCCTGAGAAATGCGCGGCCATCTCACCGGCGTTCATTGTGCGAGCGAGTGAGGGGTTCATCGTGCAAGCGGGTGAGGGGCGACGAGGGAGAGTTGCAGAGAAAAAAAAATCCTAATGCGATCGAGGCTCTGCACGTCGTTCTTTGGAGCAGGAATTCATCGAAATGAAGTCGAAGCTAAAGGGAGGGGGGGGTGATTTTTGGTAAGATTCGCATGTGTAAACACGCCAAGGAGATGGCAACATGGGCAAGCAAGGACGATTATGGCAACAATGGCAAGCAAGGAAAGATTAAGTTTGAGGTCACATCATTATGAGCTGACGTCAGCTGGCGCGTGCCGCGCACGTGCGTTGCACGGGCGCGCGTCGGCCCTGCGCGCGCGTGCGACGCATGTGCCTGTGTCTTTGGATCGGCGTGTGCGTTGCACGCACCGAAGACCGCATACAGAATTTCCTCTCTGCAGACCTCTCTCGGGTTGGGGACTTGTTGCTCTGTATGCGGTCTTCAAAAAGAAAGGTCTGCAGAGAGGAAACAAAGGATGGCCTAGAATAAAGTACTAATGAGATGAAATGATGTACATTTTTGTCATTTTTTCGGAGATTAATGTGGTAAAATTATGCTTAGATGTCGAGAAGGTTTTAGTACGAGCATTTAGACATATGTTTAATTTGGAAAAATAATTAGAATTTAGGCAAGACCGTGAGGTCAAGATCAGCCTTCAAATTTGGCACCCCTAGTGAGTATTATGCTCTGTTTTATCTTTTCAACGAAGTAGGAAGTTAAAACAGCTCCTCAACACGATGCCATCTATTCACCGATAGAATGGGATAGAACGAAACACACCGATGGAAGTATCCGAGCTCGGCACCTAGAGCAACAAGTCCCCGTGACCGAGAAGCTTTGGCGCCACGATTATTGTATCCACATGCGAGTTCACCTGTCTCGTCTCATGAAAGGTTTGAGGTACGTTCAGGAAGACGAAATGGACGCCGTCCAAGCCTTCCCCAAGAATGCCATCGAAATTGACGGAGGAGGTTGGCCCATAAAAGCTGAGCGCAACCTCATCACGATGAAAATTGGAAGAAAGATCATACTGGCCTGAGAAATGGGCTGCCATCTCACCGGCGTTCATTGTGCGAGCGAGTGAGGGGTTCATCGTGCAAGCGGGTGAGGGGCGACGAGGGAGAGTTGCAGAGAAAAAAAAAAAAAAAAAAACTAATGCGATCGAGGCTCGCACGTCGTTCTTTGGAGCAGGAATTCATCAAAACGAAGTTAGAAGCTAAATGGAGGGGGCGGGGTGATTTTTGGTAAGATTCGCATGTGTAAACGCGCCAAGGAGATGGCAACATGGGCAAAATTGGCAACATTGCGAGCAAGGAAAGATTAAGTTTGAGGTCACATCATTATGAGCGACGTCGGCTGGCGTGCCGCGCACACGTGCGCACGCGCACGTGCGTCGTGCGACCCTCGCACCGTCTTTGGAAGACCGCATACATAATTTCCTCTCTGCAGACCTCTCTCGAGTTGGGGACTTGTTGCTCGTATGCGGTCTTCAAAAAGAAAGGTCTGCAGAGAGGAAACAAAGGATGGCCTAGAATAAAGTACTAATGAGATGAAATGATGTACATTTTTGTCATTTTCTTCGGAGATTAATTGTGGGAAAATTATGCTTAGATGTCGAGAAGCTTTTAGTACGAGCATTTAGACATATGTTTAATTTGGAAAAATAATTAGAATTTAGGCAACACCGTGAGGTCAAGATCAGCCTTCAAATTTTGACACCCCTAGTGAGTATTATGCTCTCTGTTTTATCTTTTCAACGAAGTAGGAAGTTAAAACAGCTCATGAACCCGAGGCAATCTATTCACCGATAGAATGGGATAGAACGAAAGACACCTGATGGAAGTATCTGAGCTCGGCACCTAGAGCAACAAGTCCCCAGACTGAGAAGCTTTGGCACCCTGATATTGGATCCACATGCGAGTTCACCTGTCTCGTCTCATGAAATGTTTGAGGTACGTTCGGGAAGACGAAATGGACGCCGTCCAAGCCTTCCCCAAGAATGCCATCGAAATTGACGGAGGAGGTTGGCCCATAAAAGCTGAGCGCAACCTCATCACGATGAAAATTGGAAGAAAGATCATACGGCTCGAGAAATGGGCTGCCATCTCACCGGCGTTCATTGTGCGAGCGAGTGAGGGGTTCATCATGCAAGCGGGTGAGGGGCGACGAGGGAGAGTTGCAGAGAAAAAAAAATCCTAATGCGATCGAGGCTCTGCACGTCGTTCTTTGGAGCAGGAATTCATCGAAATGAAGTCAGAAGCTAAATGGAGGGGGCGGGGTGATTTTTGGTAAGATTCGCATGTGTAAACGCGCCAAGGAGATGGCAAGATGGGCAAGCAAGGACGATTATGGCAACATTGGCGAGCAAGGAAAGATTATGTTTGAGGTCACATCATTATGAGCTGACGTCGGCCGCGCGCTGGCGCACGTGCGCACGTCGTCCCTGCGCGCGCGTGCGACCCTCGCACCTCCGTCTTTGGATCGGCGCGTGCTTTGCACGCCCCGAAGACTGCGTACAGAATTTCCTCTCTGCAGACCTCTCTCCGGTTGGGGACTTGTTGCTCTGTATGCGGTCTTCAAAAAGAAAGGTCTGCAGAGAGGAAACAAAGGATGGCCTAGAATAAAGTACTAATGAGATGAAATGATGTACATTTTTGTCATTTTCTTCGGAGATTAATGTGGGAAAATTATGCTTAGATGTCGAGAAGCTTTTAGTACGAGCATTTAGACATATATTTAATTTGGAAAAATAATTAGAATTTAGGCAACACCGTGAGGTCAAGATCAGCCTTCAAATTTTGACACCCCTAGTGAGTATTATCCTCTCTCTGTTTTATCTTTTCAACGAAGCGGGGAAGTTAAAACAGCTCCTCAACCCGAGGCAATCTATTCACCGATAGAACGGGATAGAACGAAACACACCCGATGGAAGTATCCGAGCTCGGCACCTAGAGCAACAAGTCCCAGGACCGAGAAGCTTTGGCGCCCTGTTATTGGATCCACATGCGAGTTCACCTGTCTCGTCTCATGAAAGGTTTGAGGTACGTTCAGGAAGAAGAAATGGACGTTGTCCAAGCCTTCCCCAGGAATGCCATCGAAATGGACGGAGGAGGTTGGCCCATAAAAGCTGAGCGCAACCTCATCACGATGAAAATCGAAAGAAAGATAATACTGGCCTGAGAAATGCGTGGCCATCTCACCGGCGTTCATTGTGCGAGCGAGTGAGGGGTTCATCATGCAAGCGGGTGAGGGGCGACGAGGGAGAGTTGCAGAGAAAAAAAAAACCTAATGCGATCGAGGCTCTGCACGTCGTTCTTTGGAGCAGGAATTCATCGAAACGAAGTCAGAAGCTAAATGGAGGGGGCGGGGTGATTTTTGGTAAGATTCGCATGTGTAAACACGCCAAGGAGATGGCAACATGGGCAAGCAAGGACGATTATGGCAACATTGGCGAGCAAGGAAAGATTAAGTTTGAGGTCACATCATTATGAGCGACGTCGGCTGGCACGGCGCGTGCCGCGCGCACGTGCGTGCGCACGCACCTCCGTCTTTGACCGCACGCCCGAAGACTGCGTAATTTCCTCTCTGCAGACCTCTCTCGGGTTGGGGACTTGTTGCTCTGTATGCGGTCTTCAAAAAGAAAGGTCTGCAGAGATGAAAGAAAGGATGGCCTAGAATAAAGTACTAATGAGATGAAATGATGTACATTTTTTTCATTTTCTTCGGAGATTAATGTGGGAAAATTATGCTTAGATGTCGAGAAGGTTTTAGTACGAGCATTTGGACATATGTTTAATTTGGAAAAATAATTAGAATTTAGGCAACACCGTGAGGTCAAGATCAGCCTTCAAATTTGGCACCCCTAGTGAGTATTATGCTCTCTGTTTTATCTTTTCAACGAAGCAGGAAGTTAAAACAGCTCCTCACCCCGAGGCAAAATATTTACCGATAGAACGGGATAGAACGAAACACACCTGATGGAAGTATCTGAGCTCGGCACCTAGAGCAACAAGTCCCCAGACTGAGAAGTTTTGGCGCCCTGTTAGTGGATCGACATGCGAGTTCACCTGTCTCGTCTCATGAAAGGTTTGAGGTACGTTCAGGAAGACGAAATAGTCGCAGTCCAAGCCTTCCCCAAGAATGCCATCGAAATTGACGGAGGAGGTTGGCCCATAAAAGCTGAGCGCAACCTCATCACGATGAAAATCAGAAGAAAGATAATACTGGCCTGAGAAATGCGCAGCCATCTCACCGGCGTCCATTGTGCGAGCGAGTGAGGGGTTCATCGTGCAAGCGGGTGAGGGGCGACGAGGGAGAGTTGCAGAGAAAAAAAAAACCTAATGCGATCGAGGCTCTGCGCGTCGTTCTTTGGTGCAGGAATTCATCGAAACGAAGTTAGAAGCTAAATGGAGGGGGCAAGGTGATTTTTGGTAAGATTCGCATGTGTAAACGCGCCAAGGAGATGGCAACATGGGCAAGTAAGGACGATTATGGCAACATTGGCGAGCAAGGAAAGATTAAGTTTGAGGTCACATCATTATGAGCTGACGTCGGGCACGTGGCGCACGTGCGCGCACGTGCGTCGCGCACGCGCTACGCGCGTGCGACCCTCGCGCCTCCGTCTTTGGATCGGCGCGTGCTTTGCAGGCCCCGAAGACTGCGTACAGAATTTCCTCTCTGCAGACCTCTCTCGGGTAGGGGACTTGTTGCTCTGTATGCGGTCTTCAAAAAGAAAGGTCTGCAGAGAGGAAACAAAGGATGGCCTAGAATAAAGTACTAATGAGATGAAATGATGTACATTTTTGGCATTTTCTTCGGAGATTAATGTGGGAAAATTATGCTTAGATGTCGAGAAGCTTTTAGTACGAGCATTTAGACATATATTTAATTTGAAAAAATAATTAGAATTTAGGCAACACTGTGAGGTTAAGATCAGCCTTCAAATTTTGACACCCCTAGTGAGTATTATGCTCTCTGTTTTATCTTTTCAACGAAGCAGGAAGTTAAAACAGCTCCTCAACCCGAGGCAATCTATTCACCGATAGAACGGGATAGAACGAAACACACCTGATGGAAGTATCTGAGCTCGGCACCTAGAGCAACAAGTCCCCAGACTGAGAAGCTTTGGCACCCTGTTATTGGATCCACATGCGAGTTCACCTGTCTCGTCTCATGAAATGTTTGAGGTACGTTCAGGAAGACGAAATGGACGCCGTCCAAGCCTTCCCCAAGAATGCCATCGAAATTGACGGAGGAGGTTGGCCCATTAAAGCTGAGCGCAACCTCATGACGATGAAAATCGAAAGAAAGATCAAACTGGCCTGAGAAATGCGCGGCCATCTCACCGGCGTTCATTGTGCGAGCGAGTGAGGGGTTTATCGTGCAAGCGGATGAGGGGCGACGAGGTAGAGTTGCAGAGAAAAAAAAAACCGAATGCGATCGAGGCTCTGCACGTCGTTCTTTGGAGCAGGAATTCATCGAAACGAAGTTAGAAGCTAAATGGAGGGGGCGGGGTGATTTTTGGTAATATTCGCATGTGTAAACACGCCAAGGAGATGGCAACATGGGCAAGCAAGGACGATTATGGCAACATTGGCGAGCACGGAAAGATTAAGTTTGAGGTCACATCATTATGAGCTGACGTCAGCTGGCACGTGCCGCGCAAGTGCGTCGCACGTGCGTGCGTCGGCCACGCACGCGCGTGCGTGCGCACGCGCCTCCGTCTTTGGATCGGCGCGTGCAACGCACGCGCCGAAGACCGCATACAGAATTTCCTCTCTACAGACCACTCTCGGGTTGGGGACTTGTTGCTCTGTATGCGGTCTTCAAAAAGAAAGGTCTGTAGAGAGGAAACAAAGGATGGCCTAGAATAAAGTACTAATGAGATGAAATGATGTACATTTGTGTCATTTTCTTCGGAGATTAATTGTGGGAAAATTATGCTTAGATGTCGAGAAGGTTTTAGTACAAGCATTTAGACATATGTTTAATTTGGAATAATAATTAGAATTTAGGCAACACCGTGAGGTCAAGATCAGCCTTCAAATTTTGACACCCCTAGTGAGTATTATGCTCGCTGTTTTATCTTTTCAACGAAGTAGGAAGTTAAAACAGCTCATCAACCCGAGGCAATCTATTCACCGATAGAATGGGATAGAACGAAACACACCTGATGGAAGTATCTGAGCTCGGCACCTAGAGCAACAGGTCCCCAGACTGACAAGCTTTGGCGCCCGTTATTGGATCCACATGCGAGTTCACATGTCTCGTCTCATGAAAGGTTTGAGGTACGTTCGGGAAGACGAAATGGACGCCGTCCAAGCCTTCCCCAAGAATGCCATCGAAATTGACGGAGGAGGTTGGCCCATAAAAGCTGAGCGCATCCTCTTCACGATGAAAATCGAAAGAAAGATAATACTGGCCTGAGAAATGCGCGGCCATCTCACCGGCGTTCATTGTGCGAGCGAGTGAGGGGTTCATCGTGCAAGCGGGTGAGGGGCGACAAGGGAGAGTTGCAGAGAAAAAAAAAAAACTAATGCGATCGAGGCTCTGCACGCCGTTCTTTGGAGCAGGAATTCTTCGAAACGAAGTCATAAGCTAAATGGAGGGAGCGGGGTGATTTTTGGTAAGATTCGCATGTGTAAACGCGCCAAGGAGATGGCAACATGGGCATGCAAGGACGATTATGGCAACATTGGCAAGCAAGGAAAGATTAAGTTTGAGGTCACATCATTATGAGCTGACGTCAGCTAGCGTGTGCCGCGCACGTGCGTCGCACGTGCGCGTGTCGGCCCTGCGCGTGCGTGCGACGCACGCGCCTGCATCTTTGGATCGGCGCGTGTGTTGCACGCACCGAAGACCGCATACAGAATTTCCTCTCTGCAGACCTCTCTCGGGTTGGGGACTTGTTGCTCTGTATGCGGTCTTCAAAAAGAAAGGTCTGCAGAGAGGAAACAAAGGATGGCCTAGAATAAAGTACTAATGAGATGAAATGATACACATTTTTGTCATTTTCTTCGGAGATTAATTGTGGAAAAATTATGCTTAGATGTCGAGAAGGTTTTAGTACGAGCATTTAGACATATATTTAATTTGGAAAAATAATTAGAATTTAGGCAACACCGTGAGGTCAAGATCAACCTTCAAATTTTGACACCCCTAGTGAGTATTATGCTCTTTGTTTTATCTTTTCAACGAAGTAGGAAGTTAAAACAGCTCCTCAACCCGAGGCAATCTATTCACCGATAGAACGGGATAGAACGAAACACACCTTATGGAAGTATTTGAGCTCGGCACCTAGAGCAACAAGTCCTCGGGCCGAGAAGCTTTGGCGCCCTGTTATTGGATCCACATGCGAGTTCACGTGTCTCGTCTCATGAAAGGTTTGAGGTACGTTCAGGAAGACGAAATGGACGCCGTCCAAGCCTTCCCCAAGAATGCCATCGAAATTGACGGAAGAGGTTGGCCCATAAAAGCTGAGCGCAACCTCATCACGATGAAAATCGAAAGAAAGATAATACTGGCCTGAGAAATGCGTGGCCATCTCACCGGCGTTCATTGTGCGAGCGAGTGAGGGGTTCATCGTGCAAGCGGGTGAGGGGCGATGAGGGAGAGTTGCTGAGAAAAAAAAAACCTAATGCGATCGAGGCTCTGCACGTTGTTCTTTGGAGCAGGAATTCATCGAAACGAAGTCAGAAGCTAAATGGAGAGGGCGGGGTGATTTTTGGTAAGATTCGCATTTGTAAACGCGCCAAGGAGATGGGAACATGGGCAAGCAAGGACGATTATGGCAACATTGGCGAGCAAGGAAAGATTAAGTTTGAGGTCACATCATTATGAGTTGACTCACCACGCTGTCCTGCTGGGCCCCATCAGGGGATTCACTCAAAAAGTTTATTAAAATAAGGATTATGTTGATAGATTGAGGCAAGGCAACATTTGAAAGTGTATGGAGTTACATGATCCCCATGTAAGCAGAAACCATATCAAGACAAAAAGTATATGCCTCCATGCTTTGTTAATGAGTTTCATAGCCTTTACGTACTGAAAGAAAACTAGGTAGAGCTTGACGACTATTGCTCATACTGCAAGGACAGAGTCTACTACCCATTGGATATACCATTTCAGTCAGGGTAGAACTTAAAGCTCAGCAGTTTCTATTGGAAATTGTGATCCATTTTCTCTAAAAATATCTAGAAACTACTAACTTAATCATGAAGGTGAGAACCTTCTAGAATTGTTGAGAATGGAGGTTGCTAGTTGAATCTAGAAGATTCACATGGGAATGCAAGCAAGCAAAAGCCAAGCATCAAAGAAAATCCTAGAACAAGCTAGAGAAGTCTAGAATCCTCTAAGGCGGTGACTTATGCCTATAAATAGCCTTGTAGTTCATCATTTGAGGGTGTGAGAGGTAATCCCCACCTTGTGTGAGAGGTAAACCCTCCACCTTGTGTGTGAGGTGAACCCTCCACCATGAGAGGTCAAGATCTCTATTGAACCTCCATCAAACTATTTTCTTCAACTAATGAAACTATTTTCCCCATGTCCTATATCCTTCAATTATCCTAGTTGATCCCTTGTCCATCATACACTTGCACACAACATTACTAACCAAAAACTATAACTAACACCAAAACCATGCTTCCGCATCGCACGCTACCTAAAATTTTTTTAACAGTTTCACATATACATAACTGAAGATGATAGGCAAGAGACGAAGGAGATGAGCAACCATCTGTGGAAAGGGCTGCAAGAAAAAGGGACTCTGAAGAAAAATGGAAAAAGGGTACTTAAAAATCAAGAGAAAATTGGCTAGGAAAGGCTTTATGATGATAAGAGAGGAAACAGACTTCTCCTTAAGTATCATAAGGAAAAAAGCTAAGTATTATACAGGGGTACAATAAGCTCCTAAGAATAGACTTGTAACTATATAAGTGACATTCTATCATTCAGTCCACCAGCTGTTAATAGAGAAGGATTAACTGTATGATGACACAGATAACATCAAAGCTATGAAAGTAAGCTGGACAGCTCCAGATTTACCTTTCCAGTCAAGATTTCAAACTCAATGAACTCGTCAACAATCTTTTCGAGAACTCGACGATTTTTCTGTAACATTTCCTTTGCTTTGTAATAAGCCAAATCATACATCTGCAAAATAAGGATTCATCAAAGAAGGAACATTAAAGAATCTCGCACTCAACCAGAGATTTCTGCTCTTTCAATTTAGACTATTGGATATAGTAAGCCAGACAAAGCCTCATAGCAACAGAAATGGGCAGTTTTTGTCAACAACTGAAAGTACATCTTTTATTGAAAAGGAAAGTATAGTGCACGTCTATTTGATGGTGAATCACCTTTCTCCAGTCAACTAAATCAATAAGCTCATCGTCCATCGTTTCTTTAGCAGCAATTTGTAGTATCTTCTCTCTTTCTGCTTGAGTTGGCCTCTGCAGATTGAACACTCTATCCATCCGACCAGGTCACTGCAATGCCTCATCAATATGTTTGAGGCTTCTAGTTGTGGCCATCAGGACAACACCATCTTGTTTCTCAAATCTGCATAAACAATTATGCTTATCAGGATGGCAGAAATGCAGAAGCTTCAACCAGATAATAGGGAAGTCAAATAAATAACCTTTTTTCCCGATAGTTAACCATACAATAAAAAGACATTTAGATAGGCCAGCAGCAAGAAAACCAAAAAAGCTCATATACGCATGTCTTCATATATGATTTGCCTATAATACTGTTTCAATAATACTTGGTCTATTGTTGCATCAAGTTGCAAACAGAGGAAACTTACACTGGAGATGATACAAAATACTTTAGCAAGCACAAAGACTTAGTAGAAGCCAACACCAAGAATGCAAAACAGGAGCAGAATATCTTGAAAAAAGACCAGTTGAGAGGTCACTGGCAAATCTAGAGTTGATATAAGAAAAACTGCAAAAATGACGGACAAGATTTTGCAAACAACAGTATGGTTGAAGTTACCCATCAAGTTCAACAAGAAGTAGATTGATGAAAGCCTCGTGGTCTTGCTTTTTAGTGTGAATGAATTTGCCACGGACACCAGCAAAAAGGTTAAAATCCTCGACAAATATGATTACAGGTGCCTACATCAAAGAACATAGCAATTAGGGTTCAACTGCAAAAGAGAACGTTTTGCAGAAGGGAACATGCAAGAAAGAGGGAATACCCAGCACCAAATATTTGATGTGAAATTTCTAGTCAGTCATTAATGAAAAATATGGCTCGCTATATGGAATGTAACTATGATCAATTTAAGCTAATCACTAGTAAAAAGACACCATCTGACCTCATAGGAGGCCAGCTTATTCAAAAGAAGAAACTATACAGAACTTTTTAGACCAAGAGTTGGGAGGAAAATGCATTTGTGCATAGAGATCCTTTTCTCAACTACCAAACCAGGCATTGATGAAGTATATATTTGAAATGTGTAGAAGACCAAACAAAAATGCAAGGCCTAACATGGATGGATATAGATCAGTCTAAAGTGAAATGCAAGTAAATCAACATGTAACAATAAAAGAAAAATAAAACAAAGAGTTAGAGACGCCAACCAAATCCCGGGCTATCTGAAATAACTCCCTAACATTTGATGCACTTTGTCCAACCCATAGTCTAGCCTCCAACTGCTGGGCTTCAACTTTAACAACGGGCACCCTAGCTTCTGCTGCTATAGCCAATGCCGGAGATGTCTTTCCGGTTCCCCTCTCACCCACAATAAGAACACCCTGCAATATAAGAATGACAAACCCCAAAACTGATTATTTGACAAATAGGATAGAGGGACATAAATATGGAAACTCTTTCGGTTCTTTTGTTAGACAAGATATTCATTTGCCGCATTTTGTTTTTACTTTTATGAGCAATTAATGACATATTTCTCTATCCGAAAAGAACGTAGCAACACAAATAAAGGTTATTTTCCTTTTTCATTATCTCAATAATCACATGGTCTTAATCTATCAGAATGTAATCACAATTTTAACTGTCTTCAACTTGCTCAGATTCTCATTGGTACACAGGAGAGAAGGGTTCTGCCTATGCTGCTTTGGTTCAACAAAAGTCTTGACAGATAACATAGGAAAGGTTCTCCATTTATGTCCCCTCGTCCCCACATATAAGGCTTCAGGGCTAGGAAGCAACAATCAGCCTTGTTATGCTTGATCCAGTGAGCTGGTACATTCCACAGTCTCATGGAAGATACATAAAACACACTAACGTGATGCTCCTGACATGTAAAACTGCTTTATATAAAATGTGATAGGGTACTATGCTTAAAACCATGAAACACAATTTAATCATCGGAGGTTGGGACACCTGGAGTGCCATAACTTGGCACGGAGGGACACTTAAGTGCCATAACTTTAAAATGGTACAATTAAGTGCCAATATTGAAGTAAAATGGGACACTTAAGTGCCACTCCAGCGAAAATCCGGCCAAATGGCTTACGTGGCGACTTTCCGGCGAGTTTGGTCCAAAACGGCGTCGTTTTGCACGCTGACGTGGCGAAGAAAATACAAAAACGACGCCGTTTCGTGTCTACATGTAAATAACAACATAAAAATTAATTAAATTAGATTTAAAATTAATTTTATTTAAAATATTCAAAATTTAAAAAATTAAGAAAAATTAAGAAAAATTAAGAAAAATTTAAAAATTTTAAATTTTTAAAATTTTCTTAATTTTTAAAATTTTTCTTAATATTTAAATTTTTTTTAATTTTTTGAATATTTTACATAAAATTAATTTTAAATCTAATTTAATTAATTTTTATATTATTATTTACACGTAGACACGAAACGGCGTCGTTTTTGCATTTTCTCCGCCACGTCAGCGTGCAAAACGACGCCGTTTTGGACCAAACTCGCCGGAAAGTCGCCACGTAAGCCATTTGGCCGGATCTTCGCCGGAGTGGCACTTAAGTGTCCCATTTAACTTCAAAACTGGCACTCAAGTGTACCATTTTAAAGTTATGGCACTTAAGTGTCCTCCTATGCCAAGTTATGGTACTTGGGCTGTTTTTCTGCCTTAATCATCACCATCAGTTAAAATAATAACTACCACCACTAGATTATGCTATATACGTCATACTATCATTTCAATATGATATCCAACCATCAACTGCTAAAAGTCCAACATAACCCTTCCGTTCTCATACCGTAGTTCATGCACTATCATATTTTGCAAGAGTAAACCTACTTAAAACAGTTTGTTAAGAGTATAAAGAGGGCAACGAGGAAATAGGAAACAAGGCATGCTTGAAATATGCCTCGCCTCAGAAAAAGGGAATCTCTCTCCCGAAAGTACCACCCTGTTCAATGAACATTTGATTGGTTATAGCAAAAGAGGTGATGGGCCATCAAATTCAATAGCACGCTCTCAATATGATTCTGCAGGCATAGAGAGAAGAATTGCTGCAGAAAGATTTCTATCTACTAGTCATCCACAGCCTTCATGCAAGCACAATTTCACGTGGCTGATGGAAAACACAGACATACTGAATAGGAAATTCCACCTAAGCATAGTTCAACTAAGAACCCTTTATATGACTTAATTGATTCACTGAGCCCCTCCACAAACAAGCTAGTGTCAAAAAAAAGGGGGGAAAAGGAACTCTCCAGCAGAATCCATGTTAGTAGACAAGCAACTTATCTGGGTTGAATTTTTACGGACAAAATTCCATCTTTATGCTGGCAAATACCAATGGTGAAACATCTTCCAGACAAAATGAGTTCTATTGTGGAAGTCTACTTTATGCAGAGTACCAAAAGCATAGAGGCATTTGATGTCTTCAAGAGAAAAAAACATACGCGAGGTGCACGGGCGCCCATTTTCTTGAAAAGCGCGGGGATTCTGTAAGAAAGTAACAACTTCATTGATCCCCTCTCTCATTGATTCAACACTAGCAAATTCCTTTAATGGTATTGGCGGATTTTTAACCCTCTGCACAAAACAATGTTTAATTATGAGACAATAATTTACAAGAAAGAGGTTATAAACTAGAGTACTTTGCAGCATAAACACCTTCATTCCATCAAAAGCAGTTTTGATGGGATCTATGCCAGCCTTCTTCTGCTGTTTGATTTTTCTTACTTTATACTGGATATACGATTTCTGCAAGAGGACATAAAGGTAACATTTGATTCAGTCAATCGCACATCATAAGCTATTGAAAAAGAACTCTAATGACTATTTTAATAATCAAGTGAAGATAAAATAGAATTCATGAATAGGTGAGAAGTTTCTTTCTCAGTGTAGGGGTAAGTTCATCACAGGGTAGTGCTGATCTACAAGGGATATCTAGCTCCAAAAAGCATATGTTATTGACGAGAAACTTTAGCTGGTAAAGAGTCAAGACCCAATCTACAATATATTCCAAAGCAAAGCACAAAAGACTGAGTAAAGGATTCCACACAAATGCGATAAAGTACTCCAATTGCATACCACATTTAGAAAAAGCAAAAAGTCGAGGGTCATGCATCAGCTGAAGGGCAAGCCCAAAGCAATTGTAGCTAAAGAATCATAAAGGATATTTGAAGCAAGGAAAAAATAATACCACTCGCCGAAACTTCTGCATGTTTGGATCTCTACGTAAAGGCCCATAACCAAGAAGTCGAGGGACTTTTCTCTTCAAAATCCGGAACACATTATACAAAATGTATCCATATACAGCACTTCTAATCAAAAACCACAAAAACCATTGGAGGTCATCCGTTTTTTTGGATTTAAAGCTCATTTCTGCTTCCGATTGCCATTTCAAGTACCTTGTTGAGCCAGCAGTTTGATCAATTTCCTCCGGCCAGGCCATTCCCAATCGCACCCTCACCTGTGGCACATAAGAAAATAGTAGAACTTATGGACAAAGTTCACAATTACCGTGAGCTCGAAAAAAAAAATTATTGAAATAGACATATTGCAAGGTTAAAGAATCAATACCGGATAGGGGATTGGGTACTCGACAATGGGAAAAAATATCACTGTCACTATGTCATCATTTATGTTTTTGACTTTTTCAACAACCCAACCTCTGGCATATCATATGGCTCGAGTCCTCCACAATCCCCTTAAGCATTGATGGAGGAGACTCGTCGTCAAAGGGAACTGCTGATGAAAATTCAACTCTGAGAAAGGTATCCACATAAGTTGAACGGAAGTCGGGATCCCAGAAGCAAGCATCTTCACGTACAACCCATCAAAGCCCCCCAAACCCTTCAAACAGCATTTCAAATTCCTGGAGACATGCAGAATAACATTAAAAACCGAAAGAAATGAATAACGTAAAGAAGAAACTATAAGTTGAAAGATGCAGTACCTTGATGTTGACATAATATTCCTTTGTGTCCCCCTTCAGAGCAACATACATAGCACCCCAATCATGTCTGATTCGTGCACTGTCTATAAGCTTCTTGGATACGGCATAAGGTACGGCTATGGGATCCATTTCCCACCTATTTTTCTGTTCATTGTACCATGTTTTGGACACCACCCTATCTCAGTCCAAGAGAATTTGTTCCTTCAAAGTTGTAAAAAAAAATCCATCAGTGTTAGAGCAAGCATCTAAATTTGACTTTGACGCTTCTTGAATCTTTATTTACTTGAAAGGTATCTCGAACAAAGAAGAGACGAGGTGTATACACTCTTTTCAAAAGTCCTGAACAAATCAGAAGAGTAAAGACTCAAGGCATCCAACTTGGCCGAATAATGCACAAAGTCTTCAATGGTTTAGGCAAAAAGCTCATGCAAAAGCATGCTTGGGGACTTGTGATATAAATATGAGACGCAAACAGCACATGATCCGACGATGAGTGACCAAATCTTCTCTAATCTGTTATGATTCCACAGAGGGGGTGGGGTTTTCAATTTTTTTTTTTTTTCGCGGGGGAAGGGAGGGGGGTGGGTTTGGCGGGGTCTGGGGAGTTGAGAACAGAATACAATTTTACTTGACAAACCAATAACACAACACACCCACATCACTGCTGCTACTCAATGATCCAAGAGTTACCTGCCGTTGGGTCACATACTCTTTCCCAAAATCCACATCTTCTAGTATTTTCTTTCTTTCGATCTGCCTTAGTTTCTTCACGCCACTTCTTCCACCCATGATACAAATGGAGCCCGATAGCTTTGGGAACCACGACCTCCTTATCCCCGAACATCCACTTCAACTCGAGTACAGGAAAACCCTTGACAACTTCATCAACCGGTGTATTTACAATATAACGCTTTTCATCACCAAATTTCTTCATGCTTTTTCTTATGCGAGCTTCTAGACTCCTCTGCGGTTCCCTAGAATCTTTAAGGCCTTGTTTTATAAGAAGAGCAAAATCTACTGAATATTGATGAAAGAGAGGACCAAAATCTTCAGTCTCCACAATCCTTGGCAGAATCATCATCTGTTCCAGGTACTTCCTTTGAGCACTTTTCAGATCTTTCTCAATATCAGACTTGGAAAGCTTGGTTTCAGAGTTTAATGGCACACTTCAGACAAAGGGAAACATTTTGCTCAAGATGAAGAAGCATGCTCATTTACCTCGGAAAGGAAAAAGAATTGCTCAAACTAGGGTAGCCCATTCTCAAAAGTAGATATGCATAGAAAGACCACAGAAGGTGGAAACACTTCGAGCGAGTTGGCATCATTAAATTGGAAACCTGCCAATCTATTCATAGTGCATACACCGAGAACAACTGAGAAATATTTAATTAAAATGTATGCAGCAATGATGGGGAAAGCCTTGTGGTATCAGCATATTGAACCAACAATTGCCCCTATAATCTGGACTATAATTATAGGGGCAATTATAGGGACGACCCATCAGTTGATGATACCATGAACACTCACACACGTGATCAACAACAATAATGGTCTAAGTAAAACTGCAAGCCTCAGACATAGTTAACAAAAACACAGGCTACACTGCAGTTGTTCTTTTTGTTTTCCTTCTCCCTATCATATCAAGCACCGAGCATGGGAACCAGAATATATAATGCATATAGGCTGGATTCAATTCGAACACGGGCATCGTTCAGAAATGCTATATATATGTACATATCATGTATATACACACCACTGAAGGGTACGTGATCCAGAGCGTAACTAAATAAATATCTGACTTATAACCTTAAAGAGACTAGTCCCCTTTACTCTCCGAATAACATGAAATAAACCACAGAACTTCCACTTCCTATCTTCATGATCTAGAAAGAGGATAGCATACTTATAACTAGACCCAGAAGAAGACAGCACTGAGTCTCTGTAAAGCCTAAAGAGATTTCATCCTGGACATTGGCGATCCGAAGGGGAACGGGGGAGGGCTGTTGGAAGCACAGGTCCTCCAAAGCTGTTGTGCTACATAAAAGCTTCCTTCTGGGGCTGGCATCAGATGGAACGTCTGAGGGGCAGATTCAGAGCAGAGAGCGTTAGAGAAAGTCAAGATGTACACTACAAGGGTAAGGGTATACGACTACACTACTCAGTATGCAAATACAAATACGATTGACTTAAATCGATCGAGGACGGACGGGGATTGATAGAGAGAAATTGCATAGAGTTTACAAGATCTAATAACTTCAAAAAAGAGTAAATTTCTTTGGGCATCACCCCCAAAAAGTTGGCCTTTTCCTAACACTTGGAAACTCAAAAAGAAATAAAATAAAAATATCAAATGGATCCTTCAACCGAGAGAGAGAGAGAGAGAGAGAGCCTGGTTGAAGGGCTTGACACAATGGGTTCTTTCAGATTGTCGATGAAGGAACTAACTAATTTGTTGAGCAAAATATCAAATTTTAACTTATTAGTGAAAACATTGACCAAAAAAAAAAAAAAAAAAAAACTTATTAGTGAAAACTCTGATTTTAAGTGCAGTGAGGATAATCTTGTTCTGTTCATATTTGTGATACACATCATCATGTATGATGAGGCATTTTGCAGAAATTATGAGATTCTTTGTCTACTGCATTATCTCAAGTGACGGTATCATATGAGATGATTAATCTGGACATGCCATCATTGAAGCTGATCCAAAAGTGGGATGCACGGTAAGATTTTGTTGGTTATTAAACTCATAAATGGTATCCAACGTGCTGAAGGGCTTGATATATGGGGTTCTTTCATATTGTTGATGAAGGAGTGTTGACACCTAAATTTTGATTAGGTTTTTAATTAGGCTTAAGTTTCTTTATTTATGTATTTTGCCTCTTTTTCAGATAAATTCAATAAAAAAATAAATAAATAAAAATAATAAAAAAAATAATAATAACAAGAAAAGCAAAAAGCAAAAAAAAGCAGCCAGCCCCTTTTTCTTTCTTTTTCCCTTCGCACGACCCGGCCCCCCCTCTTCTTCTTCCTCCTGTCTTCTTCTTCTTCATTCGCCTCTGCATCTCACGCGCGGTGGCCGGCGACGCGCTCAAGGGCAGCCTACGGCAGAGAGGCACGGAGGTAGGCCGCCGAAGGAGAGGACAACGCGCATGCGCCTTCAATGCGCGCCTTTAATGCTAAGATGAGACGCCGGTTGGGCCGCGGGAGTCCGGTCGGCAAGCCAAAGACCGGTGGCCGAGTCCCTCCGTCGACCGGACCTCCTCGCCTATAAATAGGAGGGCACAACTTCCGTCGAAGGGGACAGCGAGCTCCGAGATCTTCCCACTGAGAGACTTCGGGGGAAGAATCGAAGAGCGAGCGAGAGAGGAGGCAGGTCGTGAGCTTAAACGACCTCCCACCGAGAGACATCGGGGGAGGCCGCCGGCGAGCGAACCTGCAGAGAGAGAGGCGGATCGAGTCGCAGCCCTTGGACACCCCACTGAGAGACTTCAGGGGGGTCCAAGGACTCGCGGCCGCGGATCCGAGCCTCGCCGGAGGAGGAAGTAGAGGGAGAGAGGGGAGAGCACGAGCGATGAGGAGGGCCGGCGAAGGCCCAGATCTGGTCAGATCTGGGATTTGTTGTCGCCAGCGCAATCGCGACTCCGCCACCGTTCCGACGCCGTGGTCGCGATCGATTCGCCCAAGCCGCACCAGATCTGGAGGTTGAGGGCCTGCTGTTGCTGCCCCGTCCCGACCGCCGCTACCTTCTGTTACCGCCGCCGTGCCACACTCTCGCCGCTAGCAGGTAATGACAGCTGCCGCCTTCACACCTCACCGGTGCACCAGATCTCGCCCCAAGCTTGTTCACTGCCATCCCCGAAAACCCAGCAGTCACCCGTCGTCGTTGCCGCCGTTGTTTCTGAGGACCCAGCAGCCGCCCGTCGTCGTCGCCGGAACCCTAGCTGCCATCCGTCGTCGAGTCACCGCTCGGTGACATTCCAGCCACCCCGGCGCCGTGGATCGCCAGATCTCGAGGGTTCCAGAGTCGGGTCGGCGAAGGAAGAAGACGGGTCGTCAAGCGGGTTGGCGTCCGGGTAGGGTTTCCCTTGGTCGGGCCGGGTTGTGCGCGTGGGCCGGGTAGCTTTTGGGCTGAAGTTTTAATGAAAATGGGCCAAGAACGGTTTGGTTTTTTTTAAAAATGAAAGGAAAAAAAAAAAACCTGAGTCGGGCCCGCGTTGCGGGCCCGTCCAGGTCTCGCAGGTCGCGAACCGGGTCGGTCCCAACCCGGGAACCCGACCCGGTTCGTTTTTTATATTATTATAATAAATATAATATTTTAAAAAATAAAAATAATACTAAAAATATTTTATTTTCCAAAAATCAAAAATATTTCATATTTTCCAAAAAATGCCAAAAATCCAAAAAAAGGCCAAAAATTCATGAAAAAGCCAAAAAAATTCAGAAAAAGCCAAAAAGATTTGTATTTTTCCAAAAATACCAAAAAATCCCTTTTGTGTCCAAAAAATTAAAAAACACTCAAAAAATGTTTTTCCTCCCAAAAATGCATGGAAAATCCTCAAACATCCAAAAAACCTCAAGATTTAAACAAGAGATTAGGTACCAAGGGCGTTAGTGATTAACTAGTGTAATCAGTCCCGATCCTAATTTCTACAGTTGCGCGGGGTGAGTATTTCTCCCGATACTTCACTTGGGTTTCTAATCAACCCACCCCAAATTGATTAGTGGCGACTCCATTTTAAAAATTGATTTACGGGTTAAAAACTTAGACTATTAAAGTCGTGAATTGGTGGACTTGGGAGTCCTAGGGCATAACTAATTTCAGTGAGCCATTAGCCTCCTTAGGCGCCCGTGCCCGATCGCGGGCGCCGAAAAAAAAGAGGTCGCGACAAGGAGCTAACTAATTTCCAGGATTACTATAAAGCTCTCCCTCTCCATTACAGAGCGTTGTTGATATGATGAAGACTCATTTTAGGCAGACAGGCGCAATCCTTCACAACCAGCGGATTCCTAATAATACAGTTCCATCTCAAGACGAACATTGGTTTTCATATGCAAAGCTGCTGCGGTGAGTGCATGGTTAATTTTCTCTTTTGTACATGGTGCTAGCATTTGTTTGTTATCCGGGAAGTGTTTCTTCCCGACTCTTTAAGCTCTTATGTGCATTGGTGTAGAGCGTGGTAATTGTCACCTACAAAATGCGGCTGATGATTTAAAAGCCATGAAGGACTACAAGGACTTGCTCACGGAATCAGTGTTTCTTCATGCCCTAACCCAGAGTTTCTTCAAACAATCTGGGAGGAGAGATCTGCCTATTTCTCATGTTCAGCTGATTCAGATGTCTTAGTTTGTCCATTAAGGGCATACATGACAACGGCATTGTGCAAAGGAGGAAACATGGAGGCCCCAGAATCAATTCTCATGGAGCTCAATTTACCTTATTTTGACAAAGTTCTTTGTTGTATATCCTTCTTCGACCGCACTCGTGCTAAAACAGATTTGGGCTCGAGGTAAAATGCAAGTACCTTTCAGCTTTTGAAAAGATGTGTGTCTGGCAACCTTAAGGATTTCTTTCCTACCAGAACCTTAATGAAAACAGGCTTTGATTGGAGAAAGGAGTCACCATAACACCACCTGCATATAGCATGACATCACATGTGTGAACAAGTGCATACTTGACATGCATCTTCACGCCTTCTTATTTCCAGTTTGTTTTCAGTGTTCAGCAATAGGTTTGTCTATGCTTGTTGTGCTCAACCCGTCCAATTTATCGCGGAATTGGGTCGAGGGGTCATCACCCTTGCCATCAGTCTGGTCGCCATGTCTCTGGTGTTCTTTCCTGACTCAGATCCATCTCCAATTGCAATTGCGAGAATCTGCGATTCCTGCCTCGGTTTGATATGTGAACGTAATCAGTGTCGAAGCCCAATAGCTTTGGGAACCATGACCTCCTTATCCCCGAACATCTACTTCAACTCGAGTACAGGAAACCCTTGACAACTTCATCAACTGGTGTATTTACAATATAACGCTTTTCATCACCAAATTTCTTCATGCTTTTTCTTATGCGAGCTTCTAGACTCCTCTGCAGTTCCCTAGAATCTTTAAGGCCTTGTTTTATAAGAAGAGCAAAATCTACTGAATATTGATGAAAGAGAGGACCAAAATCTTCAGTCTCCACAATCCTTGGCAGAATCATCATCTGTTCCAGGTACTTCCTTTGAGCACTTTTCAGATCTTTCTCAGTATCAGACTTGGAAAGCTTGGTTTCAGAGTTTAATGGCACACTGCAGACAAAGGGAAACATTTTGCTCAAGATGAAGAAGCATGCTCATTTACCTCGGAAAGGAAAAAGAATTGCTCAAACTAGGGTGGCCCATTCTCAAAAGTAGATATGCATAGAAAGACCACAGAAGGTGGAAACACTTCGAGCAAGTTGGCATCATTAAATTGGAAACCTGCCAATCTATTCATAGTGCATACACCGAGAACAACTGAGAAATATTTAATTAAAATATATGCAGCATATTGAACCAACAATTGCCCCTATAATCTGTACTTAGCACTAATCCAACTGTGTCTGTAGTATCGGGACTCACAACAAATGAGGGGCTGCAGAAATTTTGCCTACTTGAGGCACTCTTTCGCCAAATTTCCCTCTTGAATCTCTCGACCAGAGCTTCACACTCTCTCTCTCTCTCTCTCTCTCTCTCTCTATGAAACAAATCTCTCTCACTCCAATACTCATTGCAACCGTCTCCCTCCTCATTATACTATCCTCAACATCCCCAACTCTCTCCCAAATTCTATCACACTCGTCCTCCAATTTGCTCAAGGTCTCCTCAAATTCACGCCCTTTTGCAGCCGTCTTCTCGTTCTCCCTCTTCACTCTCATCGCCTCATCAACAATCTCCTCTGACCTCTTAATCAACCCTTCTTTCTCTCTCTTCAATTCCCTCAGCTCCTCGAACATGCCACGCAATATCCCCTCCTGCAATTGCCCTTTTTTTTTCCGATTTCACCGCCTTCATCGCCGCCTCCAGCTCCTTCACGCGCCCCTCCCCTCTCCTAATCTCATCCATACATCTCAGGACCACCGAAACCTTCTCCAGCAATCTCTTCGTGCACTTCTAAAACTCGTGCCCTTTCGCTTCAGACCCCTCCTCTACTCTCTCCAAATTCAGCTCCGTCGCCACGGCCGCCGCCGCCGCCGCCGCAGGGGCCTGAACACGGCGAAACGGAGCGAAACCTACCGCTATGAAGAACACCGCGCAAGCCAACGGCTTCACCGCGCACTGGATCACTCGACCCAACCGGAACCGGCGCCGCCTCCTCTCCCCCGCCGCCGCATTTCGAGCCCCGGAAAGGCTCGGCGAGCCGGAGCGCCTGCAGGCGGGCGGCGAATCTCGGAGGCCGCCGCCGCCTCCCGACCGGCTTCGAGGCGAAGGCGGAGCCAAAGCGGAAGCGCGTCGGGGGAGGAGACGGCCGCCAGGATTGCGGCGAGAGGAGTGGAGTGGCGATGGAGGAGGCGACGGAGTTCATGGCTCTAAGCAGCGGAATGCGCAGCGCGCGAGTGCATTGCGATGAAGAGAGAGAGAGAGAGCTCTTCGGGAGTGCCGGAACGGAGCTGAAAGTGGTTTTTCTGGGATTTCGGAGAGAGCCAGGAAGAAACGGCGGAGGGTGAAACTGTAATTACCGAGCGTTTAAGCTGAGGAGCGTGTTTTTTTTTCAGGTTTTTTTTTCGTTAATATTGGAATTGATGTGTGAATATTTTCTCTATCATACTCTAAATCTATTAATTTTCAAAGTATGTATTTCAATATTAGTACATAAAAGTATGGGTTGAACATGATTTTAGGGTCGAAACGATAAACGAATAACCAGTCTGATTCTAGGTTCTAGGATACTGAGGACGGGTTTCGATTTTTAGAAATTTGGGAATTTGTTCCAATGGATGGAATGCGGAACTAAAATCTATAATTACTAAGAACCCGAAATAAGTTTCTTTTTATCTTTCTTATTCTATGTCTTTGCTCAATCTTATAATATTAAATGGCATCCGATGATGAGTATATAATTTGAAACTAGGAGTGTGCAAAGGAAGCGGGACTCGTCCGAACCTGCCTGGAATCGATGGTTCTTACGGGACAGGTCCACTTCCTAATTCCAATTTATGAGAACCGGCGGATACCGGTCCAGTTCCCGATTCATTGGACGGATCCATTCACATGGATCGAATCGGTTATATTATATTATATTAATTTTTAATATTAAGAAAGTCAAAATCAATAAATCTAAAATTTAGGAATCGCATTATTCTCTCTCAGTTCTCCATCTCGTCTCTCCCAAAATTGCTCAAGCTCTCACAGTCTCTGTTTAGGGCTCCTGTTATGGTATTACCTTATTTGCATGCTTCTCACGTGGAAGGTAGCAACATTCTTGGGGTGGATAGAGAATTTATTTGCTTTGTGGTTGAGATATGAGAAGTCGCGTTGCTAGTTTGAGTTAGTATTGCAGCTTTTCAATTGCTTTGACTTGAATAATAGAGATGAGCATGATTGGATTGTTATCTAGCTTAATCAAGTAAAACAAGTAATTGTCTAAATTTATTTGTTATGCTTTTCCTCTAGAGGGTTCCAAAACTTCTTATCTCTAAATCAAAGACCTTCATCTTAGTCGAGAAAATGTTATTATGAGCGAATCGTGAATAAGAAACGCGGATGAATTTTTTCTTGCCATCCTCATCGTGGTACTAAAGTGCCAAATTTGCCCACTTGTTCCTTGCAACAGCATTAAGTGCACAAATTTGTCCTCATTACCTTGCCAGTTTTGGTTTCTCATTCTCTTTGCGCAAGTCTAGATTGGCAAACATTTAGTTGATGTTTGTCGATCCACCTGGATACCGAAAAGGGTGGTTCTCAATTCTAATTTTTCGGAACCGGTCCTTAGTGTGAGATTCTCGATTCTAGGGCATGCACACCCCTATTTGAAACCACTATTCTAAGCTTTCGTTTCCTACTTAAACATGATCGAGGCTTTTACTTGTTGATGTTTTATATTCTTTGTATGTCTAAATATAAATTATGATTAATGGGTTGAAACGGCAAAAAATATTTTTAAGGTAATGATTCAATGCAATTGTTCAATTATAAATGCAGGTAAAACTTGGAATGAAATAGGCTTAAGCAAGTAAGATAGGTTCTAAGTTCCAAAAATTTGAAAATCAATTGTGATGAATAAGTTTAAAGTTCTAAGTGGAACACTAGGACCAACCCTCGAGCTACTCACCTCTATGTACCAGCACTTAAATCAAAATCTTATCCAAAAGACCGTACAAAGAGGATGGTGTATAGAATTTGCATGAAAAAAACTTTGTTCTTTAATATTATGAAAAACACTAGATTAGTACATATGTAACAAATTTATTCAAAACTAATTTTTTGATCTTAAAAAACCCCCAATTGATACAAAAATTTCCCCGCCATTAATTTCCATTAAATTTTACTATAAAATTACTGAGTTATGTGACATACGGATTGACGAGTGTATCGGTTTGGAATTTTATCTTTCGTCTGTTATAGGTGTGCCATCTTCTCTTTCAAATTCTTACGGATGCATGCAGAGGACTTCTTTCTTCGGACGTTTGTTTGTTGACTTTTGGGCCCCACAGGAATATTGGATAATTTCGTATAGAGAGTGGTCAAGCCGTTACTGTTAATCATACTAAGTCAACACGATAATCTGCTCAGTCATTACTCGAAATAGAGTAATATCTGGGGAGAGTGTTGGTACAGTCCTTCTATCACTTGTCATATAAATAAAAAATAAAAAAAGATTTACATTTTCTAATCACAACAAGTGACTCACTTTCACGCCATAAATTACATTTGCACAGAGAATAATTTATATATAAGTCTAAGACAAATGCTACCTTCACAAGATCAGCATGCAACAGGATATACTAATGAGAAACCTGATGACTTTCCGCATTTACAGGTGCTTTTGACTCTCAAATAATCTAAATCCTCTGTCCCAACAATGAAAAAAGGTGAAAAGCTTCTTTCTATCTGCTTTGTTCCTCATAAAGGTCCACCAAGCTCAATTATCATATCTGACGTCTCGATATAGCATGACATGCAGCATGTTAAAAAAAAAAAAAAAACCAGGAGCTGCCACATCAAGTAGCAATAACAAAGAGGCCTGATTAGGTTTGAAACTTCTTGGCCCAACTGTATCCATTTCAAGGGGAGCAGACTATAATCTCGTTGGCTGAAAAAGGAACGAGAAGGATAAGACAGGCTCCCTAGTCCCTGACGAACAGTACCTGGGCTGTGGGCATGATGAATAAAGTTACTGTCTCACCAGCAGATATAAGAAGTATATACACTGATCTTTTTAGTAACAAGCATACTTATAATAGATCCATTAGATAAATTGTGATGGTAGCCTCACCGTAACATAGAACTATTCTCACGTAGATCCAGAGTAGGAATAGATCGAGGATAACGCTTTGAACCATGGCTCAGTTAGTTAGAAGTTTCTCATCTACAGGTAGGATTTATGAGTTGATTCTTCCCTAACACTAACAATAGAAGGGTCTTTGGTTTCTCAATCAGTTGCTCATAACACCAACTCTAAGAGTCAGTCGGAACCTCGTGGTCTCCGCTACATTTTTCTTGGGTACTCAACCACTCAAAAGGGTCATATTCATGCTTGTTCCCCATGCTCAAAGCTGCAACCTAGTGAAACAGAAACATACAAACTGAGTTAATGTAAAGCACATAAAAGATTCCCAGCTGGAATATGAACCTTCAATATATAACGGTGTTGAGATTGATCATCAATGTTCCATTTTTACGATCATAAAGTGCATGCAAAATGGACCAGAGAAGTACCGCATTACTGTGGTAGTAGATTGCAGGACTGTCGTCAGGCCCCCAACCATACTGAAGGACGATTCTTGTCGCTACATGTCACAGGTTATGTATATTAATATATACATCTGCATGTATTCACCTTTAACTGTGAGAGTTTTCTCTCGAAAGGTAAACTAAGGTAGAGAACATCAACATACTTCTCAAAGCATAATGTTACAGGACCAACCTCTTGAGTTTGCTTCAGATCAGAGAAGAGAGAAATTTTCTTCCCCAAAAGGAAGTAGAAGCTGTGAAGCAACACACGAACCAAAGCAAAATACAAGTGAGCTTGACTCTGAGTTGGCATTAACAGAACCTTCACTCCATGCCTTGGTGATCTTTGTACAGCCAATTCCCCGCAAGAAAGGGGCCAAAGTGAACATCTTCATAAGACTAAGGGCACTAAATCCCATAAGACATGCACCTGCAAATAACAGCCCCCGCGAAGACGAGAACAAGAACAACCCAGGACACAAGTGTATACACTTTGCACAGCACAATGATTAAATTAAGTCTGCCAAAATGCTCCAATAACAGATAAAGCCATAAATAGACATCTCATGTCACTGTGTTCCACTGTTTTGCTGGAAGCCAAGTGTCCATTGAACTAATCTGAAATCTATTCTGCTAACCAACCAGCTGAACAAACCAATGCCATGTCTATGCCGGCTGAAGCCAAAACCTTCACACATTCCTCATTCCGACATCTTGCAGCAATCATTAACGCAGTCTCTCCACATTCTGTCTGTGAATTCAGACTGCAGCCAGCAGAGATCAAGCAACTGAAAAACTTTAGGATACCCGAGGCACACTACCAAACAAACGGGTCATATTCCAGTTTTAGGATAATGAGGAGAGATGACTTAGAGGATTGAAGCAATGCCCTATCACTTCCATTAACATCCACACCTTACCGCATTAAGCGATATTGCAATCTTAGTTGACATCTCATATTCATCGAATAGAACGAGATTGGTGTGTTTTGCTCAGAAGAAACGGGTAATTCGCTCAAAGAGTCATGTACAACTTGGAGCAACACAACTAAACTTTCCCTGGTATGAATAGCTAAGGTTATTGCACTCAGTTATGGCTATCAAAGTCGAGAACCTATTCATTTTATCTGCGACTTCGAAACTGGCAATATACATCTCGCGTAATTGTCAAGCCAAATGATGGATAAAGCTTGATTTCACAAAATTCAATTTTGCTTTGAGTCTTAGTTAGGGTTAATATTTCCTGATTCTGCTTGTAAATCTCTGGGGTTACTAGAGTCCACAAAAGATGAAAAAGACTTCTTCTTGTGACTGACCAGCCATACCTTGATGAGTGCATCAACAACCGCAACGAATCCAATGTAGCACGCGAGGACAAGAGCACGAACAACAGCATGTGGGCTGATCATTTTCCAGCTCTACTACTTTATTTTTACCAATGAAAAAAGTCAGAAGAGAGGAGAGAAAAAACAAGGTTTGCTATCCAATTGATGAACCGAGGTCAACATGTAAGGCTCAGTATAATTACTTTGTTATGTTCCAGAAACAGCATAATGTTATAATGTTATAATATGGGGTCAGATGCTGCACTATAGACATCACCAAGAAAATGGATGCAATAGTGTCGGCTTAAAAAGCATATGATAAGCAATGTATGAGGTTAACCATAGATTAAAATAGGTACAAGCATATAAAACTCAATTAAGGAGCCGAGACTAATATTTTCAGATTAAAATCCATACAAGCATATAATTAAGGAGCCAGGACAAATAATTAAGTCATAGAAATAAGAAGACTACTGGTAATTACAGACCACATAACATAATAACAGCCATGTCTAATGACAGCGACTTTGACATCAGTTCAACAAAACATGTACGTGTATAGCGGCCCAACGGCATCATCTCCAATGATTCTGACCGGTAGAGGCCACCCACGAAGCTGTCATATTGGAGCTCCACGCTTTTGTTGGTGCCGAGGCTCCAGTAATGGATAAGAATTACGGGCTTGAACTGATTGAAGAACCGAGATCAACATGTAAGGCTCTGTATAAATACTGTCTTTGTTATGTTTCAGAAGCAGCATAATATTGTAATATCGAGTCAGATGTTGCACTATAGATATCACCATGAAAATGGACGCAACAGCGTTGGCTTAAAAAGCATATGATAAGTAATCTATGAGGTTAACCACAGAATAATAAATCCAGACAGGCATATAATTAAGGAGTATTTAGGTCATATGTGATGCTGTACCCAGAGCTGCCTTGACCTCTGCTTGGTGCAGTCGTGCCATCCTCAGGTGCCCGTGGCACGAGCGCCCCTGCTGGGAGCACAAGTGGGTCCGCCGGTGGCATAAGCAGATCCGCCGCCGCCGGTTCCGCGAACGAACGGAATAACGAGAAGATAATCCGTTTTCTCGGCACAGTTTCTTCTAAAATAAAGGTCTAAGTGCCATTTCAACAAAGCACTTTGATGATGAGTCAGTTTTATCCTAAGAACTAAGAGACACACGCATCGCTGCTCATTCTAAAAAGAGAGGGAGAGAGAACATATCTCGTTGAATATTCTCCGTTGCCCTGACACAATATAACCTGCCAAGAACGTAACGATGAGACGACCCGTGATTGGTTCGACGAATGAGGTCAGCGTCGTCAAGCTGTGAACGCAATCCCCATACTTAACGAACATAGAAGCTATCGCATCCTCGCCACTGACAAAGTTACCATCGAACAGGTCCATAGAAATCCCTGATGGCCTGTCTATCCAAGTCGAATGCACAATAATACTGTCCAGCAAAATGTGCGGCCCTCTCGTTGCAATTCATTGTGCAATCCATTGTGCCCAGAAAGAGAGCGAGGCGTTTGGGCAGCAATTTAGGGTTTACAGCGGTACCCGAGAGAGAGAAAGAGCGAAAGGGGAGTCGCGGCGACAGCCGATATGTTTGCGACTTTTGGTTTATTTTCTTTTCCCGCCCCTCGTAAAGAGGGTTGTGGCCGAGGTAGGGCAATGGGGCTGAACTCGACCCGAAACCCAAGCCCGGTTTTTTTTTCTTTTTTTTTTCTTTCTCTTTTTCCCCCCTCTTTTCCCCAAAAAAATAAAAAAGATCTAAAACCTAAACACAGCCCTCCCCTTCGCCCTAGTGGACTAATAAAACCAGTTCACGTGTTTTGTTTAACCCGTCAATAATGGATGAGCCGACATGCTCTATAATTATTAATTATTAATTATTAAATTTGTTGAAAATGTGTTTTGTTTAACACGTGCTAAACAACAGAGAGCAATGATGGACAATTCAAAATTTACCTATAAAAGCGTCACGTCATGTACTAATTTTATGATCAACGCTAAATACCAAACAGACATTATAATTTCTAATGCATTTAATTTTAACATTTTGAAAATCAAAACTGTTCATCACAAATACGTCAATATTCCATTTCAAGTTTCACGATCAAGTTACTCAATTATGCAAAAAGATTACTAGAAGGAAAAATTAATGTTTGACCAAAGTTTCGGTATGTTTTGTGGATTGGCCATGCTCAAACTTTGTTTCCACACATGCTCCTGCAAATTACTTCCATTGTTACGAACAAGTCGATGACTCAACCAACACATGTAAATCCAATTTCCGATATAGATGGTCAAGTTTTCTTATCATCCTCCCTATTCTTCAGGATTTCATCAAATGCTTTGGCCTTGTCAATGGGAGATTCCATCTTCTTGAAAATTTCCCCGGTAGAAAAGGACTCATCAAAAGTCAAATTTGTACGTGCCTTCAGAAGCTGTAAATCCCCTGGGCCATTATATATATCTTAGAAATAAGCTTTCTTAAGTTTAGTTAAGTGGATCGGGTATGGATAGAGTATAGATTGGGTCGAGTATAGGTAAAAAAATTTGCATTGCAATAAATGGGTCATAAACGGGTCGATTTGGGTCGGACCATTTATGACCCGACCCAAACTCGACCCGACCCACCCGTTTGGTTGGTCTAGCGCTATGTGATAACGGTGGTAGCCTTTTATGGAACGTCTTCCTTTTTCAATTTTCTTTCCTAATATTTACTTTTTTGCTCTGTTAATTTCTAGAAATTTAGTGATTAGAATACGATTGGTTCCAATTCTTTAGGGCATTCTTCATTCCGGTCTCTATTCTCATTTTAAGCCCTCAACGACTACTTTGAATGCATTATTGTCCCCCTGATGGCATTCCAATGGTTTGTTTTCGTTTATAGAGGGGTGAAAATGATCTTAAAGTACTTATTTAAGTACTACAATGGGAAAGCGAAGGTATTGGGACCAAAATAAATAATGTCCAAAATATTTGGACCAAACTTATAGGTTTTCTTTTAGTGATTCCAGTCTTTTGATTGTTTTGATGCTATTATATCATTTCAACTCCTATGAGAGAAACACCCTCTCTGCCTATGAGTGTGTTCCTTATAGTGGCAAATGGCAATTAGGGACCAGTGGGCATAGTCATTTCTATATTCAACTCGTTATAACAACTTTGACACAATTGGGTTTAACCTAAAGTAGTTTATCTGGTTCTGACTAGGCTTGGCCAATAGAAGATTAATCAGTGCTTAGAATTTAGTTAGCACTGTGAGGAAAGAGAGTTGCATCCGCTCCCTCTAGGATAGGCACATAGGATTTTGCCACTTTGTAAGGGCGTTCCTTTGTATCCGCATGCCATCATTTTTATATATTTTATACCTCATTTAAAATTAAAATTCCAAAGCTCCCCAAGAACTCATATGTGAATCACTGCATTTGTTGACAAAAGAAGCTGCATTTAGTCAAGTGGTTATGTATAAATATCCTTTGGAAATGCCGGTTTGCTAGCTAAGCACTCCCTTAATACGGTCTTACTACTATCGGGTTAGAGAAACATTAGCGTAGACTTTAAAAAAAAAAAAAACCAAATTTGGTCTACCATTTACCAGCTTTGATGAAAATTCTCTACTCTAACTTTGATTATGTCCCAGTGGACTTTAGACAATAAAATTTTTGGAGGTGCAAGTGTGAATTTTCATATTGTATGTGGGATGAAATGTTTATATTGCTTTTAGAATAATATCTACTCTTTTAGTGAAGTTTATGGATGTTCTTATTGCATCTTCTACTTTAGTTTGGTAGGCAACTTTTTAGTTAGATTCATATCTAACTTTTTGTTAGCAATACAGATGTGACAGAAAACATTTGAGGTCATTTCATGGTAGTGAAGAAGATGGTAAAGACTCTGTGATTCTCTTGGATTTTCACATCGTGAAATTGAGATAGGATGATTTATTATTATTATTATTATTTTTTATTATTATTATTATTTTATTATTATTCTTATTTTGATTATTATTATTTCTTTTGAGTTTAGCTCTTTTGCTTAGGTTTCTTCTTCTTCTTTGGTTGGAAGTGGTGAATATGGGCATGGCTTCCTATTAAGCTTCCTGCTATCAGTCTTGAAAATTGTGCAGGAGGAGAAGGGGATAAGGAAGGGGAGAGAGAGAGGGGGGGGGGGAGGGGATTTTTCTTTTTTTTTTTGCACTTGCTTTAGAAAAAAATCTTTGTAGTTGACCTCTCACATTACTTGAAAACCATCATGACCTCTTTTCTTTGAGCTTGAGGTTACGACGGTGTCAAGTAAGAAAGTTTGACTAGACGGGGAAAGAAGATGAATAAGAAAATAGACATAAAGGGAGGAAAATAATACGGATCGGGTCGAATAATTGAGTCGGGTATGGGTTATAAGAAGTCCATTGAAGTTTTTGCATTTAATTTCTTTTGTCAAAAAAGTTAAGTAATTGAGACCTCTTTTGGTAGATAGATATCCATAGACATACTGGAGCAATACTTCTTATCTAGATCGAAATTTAATCAAGATTGAAATAGAAATTCTAAATATCACAGTTTAAGTTTTAACTTTGTGAATTGACAAATTTAGAAGCATTTTAGAAGAGTGCTTATAAGCAAATGTTACTTTCATGTCAATGGTAAGAGTTCTTTATAAGTCATTTCAATTTATAAATTTCTTACAATTTTTTATTTTATTTAATAATTTTTTTGTTTAATTAGCTTTTTTAATCGACATGAAATTTTTATCCAAGTAATATATACACAAAAAAGGCTTAAAGTGGGTTAAATTGGTTCTCTTAGATTACATTAACCATTAATGGGATTTGGTAAATTGGCTGGGAAATTTACATTGCATGAAAATATATCAAAACGAGTTAAATGGGTTAATATGGGTTGGATCATTTTCGACTCGACCCAAATCCCACCCAACCCACCCATTTGATGGCCCTATCTTTAATATACCTTTGTCGATGATTGGCAATGTAGACTCTTAAATGCAAAAATTGTATATACAACCTACACTAGTGTTGTGCATGTGAAAAGTTGGGCTAACAAGTCTCCTGGCATAAAATATATAATTTTCACCTATGCATTGTTTCTACATGGCTAAAAGGTCCAACACCAAGAATCTGTCTTTTCAGAGCTATTGCCCCAATAAAAAAATATTCTTTTGATAGATCCTATTTCTGGTCAAAAATGCATCCTCAATTGTTTTACATGGATGTATTTCTAGTAAATTCCTCAAATTTGAACACTCAATCATGTAGTCGCTAGGTTAGCAAGAAGTAAATAACTAAATCGGGCACGTATATTAGTTAATAATATAGCTACCTTGTTATTCTTTGTTTCATCATAGCATTCTTCTAAATTGGTGTAGATATGTGCACACAGAATTCAATTGCATTTCCGATATCAGGATTTTGATAGTAGTTAGTGATGGCCTTAGTCGCAAGCACACTATTCGGAATTATTATTTTCTGGTTATCGTATCTCAATAAAATAGTTGTTACGATGTTTATCTCTTCCACCAACATCTGAAACACAATACATCATGGTTTAGAAACATATATTTTGAATATCTGTTGAAAACATAGAGCCGTATATGCTTGTGTACCTAGACCCCATCGACTTTACAACAATCGCCAAGATGAAATGGATGCATCACAAACAAGAAAATAATCACTTCAAATGTCATCTTTCAAGAATTTTCAAGTATGAATACCACAAGTAGCAATTGGGAGCTAATAGGAAGTATAAACTTTTTTTGTGGCAATTCCTATTATAAAGATCCATATAACGGCTATAAGGATGCCAACTAGAATGTTCACGATCCAATGGAGTTTGTTCATAACATTCTTAATATAATCTGGAGTCAAAGTTAGTGCTCTTCATTCTTTGAAAGCATTAACTACATTACATCCAATGCAAACTTAAAGCTCAATTAATGGACACAGCAATTATATAAGTTCATTAGATGTAGAAAGACATTATAAATACTTTATTGGGATAACTCAATTTGAAAATATTGCATTTACAAGCCTAGTGCAATCAATTGGTTTCATTATGTCTACATTTTTTTTTTTTTCAAAAGCACCAACTAGTTTCTTACTATTTGAGCTATTGAAAACATTCTCATTTTACATCTAAGTTAAGCCTAGGAGTACTTCTACTTAACTCTAAAAATATTCATTTAGTAAAAAGTTTTGTTTCACAACTATCCCCTCGCATGAAGAGCAAGATCTATTATGTTAACCTCCGCTAAACTTTCAAGATATTAATATGTTGAACTATGGTTCAGCAAGTTATATCAACATCTATTTCGATAACCCCCTTTGTGACCCTAGAAAACACCAGTTGTTTCAGATAAATTTTACAAATGTTGATCTAACTTGTCAAGCCAAACTTCAACATGTTAACCTCCTCTAGAAAGTTTTGTCAATTTTAACGTAAAAGTACTTGCTCTTCATGCAAGCGGGACGGTTGTAAAGCAAAACTTCATTTTGATAATCCCCAATTTTAATTTAGATGCAAAATGAGACCGTATTGTATAGCTCAAATAGCCAAAAAAAAAAAAAAAAAAAAAAAAAAACTAGTTGGTGCTTCTTAAAAATTGTGGACATAATGAAACCAATTGATTGCACTAACGATCTTCTCGAATTGAAGTTACCCCGATAAAGTGATTACATTATCTATCGATATATGTTGAAATTATATAGTTGCAGTGTCCACTAATTGAGCTTTACGTTTGCATTTGGATGTAATGCAATTTAATCATTTCAAAAAACGAAGTTGGATGACACTAAGATGACTGTTAACAAGCTCCATTGGAGATGAACATTCTAGTTAGCATCCTCATAGCCATTATATGGTTTTATGTGTTAGGAATTGTCGCGAAAATGTTTCTGCTTTTCATAAGCTCCCAATTACTACTTGTAATATTCATATTTGGAAACTCCTGCAAGATGACATTTGAAGCGATTATTTTCCTGTTCGCAATGCATCCATTTGATAAGAGCGATCGTTGTGAAGTCACTATGGTTTAGGTAAACAAGCAAATACAACTTTGTGCTTTCAACAAATGTTCAAAACATAGGTTTTTTCTAAACCATGATACATTGTGTTTTAGATGGTGGTGAAAGAGCAAAACATCTTAACTACTGTTTTCTTGAGAAATGACAATCAGAAGATAATAATTCCAAATAGTGTGCTAGCTACTAAGGCCATCACTAACTACTATCGAAATCCTCATATGGGAGATATAGTTGAATTATGTGTGCACATGTCTACACCAACTAAGAAGATTGCCATGATGAAATAGAGAATAACAAAGTGAGTAACTATACTATTAGCTAATCTACTTTACCCCTCTTGTTATTTACTTCTTGTTTTCTTAATGACTAGAGAATTGAAAGTCAAGATTTGAGGAATTTACTGGAAAATTGTCCATTTAAAACAATTGACGATGTTGTCTTGATTTTGGATCTCTGGCCATGTAGAATTGATGCATAAGTAAAAATTATTTGGTTCATGTAGCTGTTTCAAATGTAGAGGGTCCCTCACTAATTATGTGCAATTCATCCTAACACCGAACTTATTATTGCATAAATGATCGAATCTCTTATTTGCTAATGTACTTATTCTTACAATTGGAGACCCCATAAAACAAAAAAATGTTTTTGTTGCGGATCTCATATGTGTTCGTAATGTTATATAACAATTTTGGCAAATCTTTCGTTACAGAATCATGTCGAGTTAGTTTATTTTACTATTTTAAATGCAATTGGTTTGGTAAAATGCATGTGCATTGCACAAAAGAGGGACGTTTAATGCATGAAAAATGCATGTTTAATGCATGAAGTCACTAGTTGGCCAAATTTTCGGCACCGACAAGCCCGTGCATCAAACATGCATCTTTCATACAGTGGGATGGGCAGGGGGTGGTTTCATGCCTTTTACAATTTACTTGCAGTTCTATTTATTGATTAATATAATTCTACCCATTAATATAATTCTACCCACCAGTCTTTCGCAACTCCCTTTGGCTCCAACAATTCTCTTCCTCCTTCATTTGTTGCTTTGCTCTACGTCCTCTCTTCCCATGGCATCAGAATCATTATGTTTGTTTCTCTTAGAGTCACCTTGCGCTCTCTCTTGTCACTCCCACACCTTCCATTTATCGTTGTCCAATGCAAAGCAGCTCTCTGTCCCACCAATCCTCAACCTCAAGCCCCTCGCCTTCCTTTTTCCTTTCAAACCTACCATCTCCTCCTCCTTTGCCTTGTATAGATTGTACTTGAAGAGAGTTAGTGTGTGCGCCATCGCTTCTTCTTCATGTTTGGAGGACACCGCTATGAGGCTCTATATTGGAAACATCTTTAGAGATGTCGAAAACTCCTAACTCACCCAAATCATTGGACAAAATGGCGCCACTAAATGCAATTCTATAGTGATTGCAGCCCGACAATTTTATTCTGGGATGGATCCATGGGATCAACAAGTAGTATCCAATTCCAATTTTTTGAAACCGATTCTTAGTGAACAATTCCCAATTTCATGGTGGAAATCGCCCAACTTGGAGCTAATCACCCCTAATGAGAAGCAACATAGAACAACTCCAACGAAACTAAAGCAACAATAATCTAAAAGTCTAGTACAACATAGTTTGGCAAGCATTTTTTATGGTAATGCTTGGGGATCGTCTGCATACAGAAATTTGTAGATCATGTTCCTCCTTATTTTCTATTTGATTGCAAAGGCAATATTCATGTGCAAGACATGTGGAACTTTCTCCTGCAGCTTAGGTTTTTTCTATAGTAACTTCATCTTTGTGATGGAGCAATTTTGCTACATAGTGAGGATGGTAGAAGTGGCTACAAGTAGCACAAACAAATTGGAATACCCAATATTGTCGGGAGCGGTATAGCTCTCTCCCCAAGCAACGCTGACTAACTTCTAAAAGCCAAGCTTGGTCAGATCAAATTGACTAGTTTACCGAGTTAAACCCTAATTGTGTTTATTAAAATGAGTTGAATATGAAAATGGACTATGCTCATGGCTGGTTCCATATTGCCATTGCCACTATAAGGAACACACTCATATGGACCTCTCATAGGAATTAAAATGATACAATAGCACCAAAACAATTGAAAGACTTTGATCACTAAAAGAAAAACTACAATTTTGGTCCAAGTATTTTAAACGTTCTTTGGTCCTCATACATTCGTTTTCTAATTATAGTCCTTAAACAAGTACTTTAAGACCATTTTCACCCCTCTAAAACCAAAATAGTACATTGGAATGCCATCTGGGTGATGAAAATAGTAGCAAAGTAGTCGTTCAGGGACTAAAATGAGAACAGGGATCAAAATGAAGAATGCCCAAAAAATTGGAACCAATAATATTCTAATCACTAAATTTCCAGAAATTAACATACCGAAAAAAAGTACATATCAAGAAAAGAATGCTGAAGGAGGAAGACATGTAACATAAAAGGTTACCTCCATTATCGCGTAGAGCACAAACAGAATTAGAACAATCATCCTCCTCGGCTATCCCATCTTCAACATCTTCCATCCCAACATTTTCAATATCATCCACAATAAAACTAGACTTTGCAACATTCTAAAAAATTCTTGTGTCAAAAGCCAAGCCTGGTGAGAACCAGATTGACCAATTTACCAGGTCAAATGTGCCAGCTGAATATAGATTGATCTACGCTCATCGTAAGTTAGGTATCCATGTGATGTTTTTATTTTTATTATAATCCTAGAATAAAACCTAACCACTCAACTTTGAAAAGCAAATACAACTTAGAAAAACAACATAAAAGAGTCACAATCAATTCAATCAAAGATGGTAATGAAAGAACGAGTGAAAAAAAATGAAGTGTAGTAAAGTAACTTGGTACGAGTCGCACAAAGAATATAACATAGTCCTATCATTAAGTTTCAGAATAGCAACCCCATGAGCTTAATTCAATTTGAGTCCAATATCCTAAAGAAACTAATTTTCTTCTATCTAAACTAGAGAAAGTTTTGACTTTTCCTAAACTATGTGTATTATCTAACAAAATTAAACTAATTCTTACATCTAAACGTGAGCGTAATTTTATGTGAGCCCAATTTCCTAAAGAAACTAATTTTCTTATGTGTAAAGGAGAGAGAATCATGAATTTTTCCTAAACTATATTTATTATCTGCATAAAACTAGACTAACTCTATAACCAAAATCTAACAACCTAATCATGGACTATTTTTCTAACCAATTTTCCAAGTCTTTTTTTTTCGAAATTTATTATTATTTTTTATTAGTTTTCCCTTCAATCCATAGTCTCTGGGTCCTCTCACCCAGCACCCGAACTCTCATCTTTTTTCTTGGTATTCACTTTCGCTATTCTAACTGCATGCTTGTTTAGGATGGATTAAATGATAACATGCCTAAACCTTATTCAGAGAACCACCCGGTATTACCCTATCAATTACTTCTCATCATCACCGGGGCACCATCATCAGCCGCCGGAACATGACTATCAACTGCCACCATTGTCCCTGGCCACCGCAGTCAACATCGCCGATGGTCGATTAACACGCATACCCAGGAAGAGCAAAGAAGTTTAAAATTGATACCCTAGAAGCACAAACCTTAAACATCAACTGGAGCGAGCATTCAAGTCAAGGACTGCACCTCACGTCTTCAACTGTCTATACCACAGACCATCCTCAGAACATACGAACATCACAGAACCAGAGGCAGAACAGCGAGTCAGAGAGGCAAATTTCGGTAAGCGTGACTTACCTCATCTAATAACCGATAACCTGATTTATAATCATTCAAAAGTAATCATCACATAATGAAATCAACGAACAACAGAAATTACTTCGCAAAAGCTTCTTAGAAACAGTTCGTTGAGCAGGCCATGTGCATCACCAGAACAAAGGAGAATCATGGAAGTAAGGCAATTTGTCTTCCAAAATTCATACAACAACAACAACAGTTTGAGTCACTAGAACTAGTTAAGTTTTCGAGTAATGCTCGTAACCCTAATCATGGATCTCGGTTTCAAAACAAGGTAGAACAGAGGGGCTTTCGTTTCGTTCGTAACAGACAGAGACAGAGCACTATGCAATTTACCTTAACGAGGAAGCATCCAGATCTCGACCGGTTGTAAACTAGTAAGAGGAAGTCCGGGAAAGATCGACGGTGAGGATCGACGCTAGCGAAAGAGCTTCAACCGAGAACTAGGAACCTCGAGCTTCTTGGCCAGAAAACAGAGCCGAACGAAAACCGTGGGAGCGGCGGTTGGCGACAGACGCGCGTCCAGACGGCGATGGAAAAGAAAGCCGATGAAGAATCGGTCATCACCAGAGAAAGTAAGAGGACTTACCTCCATCCATGGAACGACGTGGAGCCGTCGTCTTCGGAAAAAAAAGAAAAAAAAGAAGAAGGGATGACTTGGGAAGCCGCACGTCGAGCAAAAGGAATCGCTTCTGAAGAGGCATTGTCTTGCCCTCAGCGATCCGTTTCTGAAGTCTGGATCGAGTTTCCATCAGAGAATCGACTGCTCCGAGCTTCGCGCTTCGCGGCCAATATACAGGGCAGAACAGAGCGAGATGTGGAGCCTCGGCGACTGGCATCGACCGGCGGCGGCCGGCACGACGGCGGAAGGCGATGGAAGAGCAGAAACCGTCCGGGAAACTCCCCCCCACTCCCGGCGCCAAATCCGTTCTTTCTACATTGGAGATCCAGTCGGTTGAGAGGGAGGGAGGTTACGGTCCCGTTCGTCACGTCGAGAAAATATTGCATGCAAATCCTTTGCCACGTCATGCGATCATCCATTGAATCGACGACACGTGTCATTCGTGGGACCCTCTCTCGGGCGAGGACGACGTGTGTCATCCTTTCACCTTTCCAAATTCTTTTGAACGAATCCGACTTGGGCTCAGTTTCCGGCGCGGGAGACGGGCCGAGCGTGGCCTGATATGGATTGTTATCTTGATTGGGCTAACGGATTGAGTTCAAACGGAGTAGTGGGGGCATGGATCGATTTTAATGGACCGAAGCCTTTTTCGTTTTCTTATTGATTATTATAATTTTTTATTTGCTTTTAATATTTTTTATTTATTTATTTCCTTACCTAGAAAAATGCATATTTGAATTATTGATAAAAATTTACGTGTCAACAATCGTATCTTGAAAGCACCTCCTTGACTTATAGAGAATCACAGTTCGAGGGGGAGAGAAATCGGCAAAAGAGGAAAGCAATTTGAATAGCAGCCATTGGTGAGGGTGTAGAGTTAAAAAAATATTTCTTTTTATTATTTCTTCAGTTGGTTGCTCTAGCTTTTCCAGCTCATTGTGTAGGTGAATGATTTCTTCTCACGTAAAGGGTGAAAAAGAGAGAAGGGAGGCAGAGGGAAACAATTGAAAAAAGGGCCGAAAGAGACAAAATTCTGTGGAGTGCACAGAAGATCGCAAATCCCAAATAGAATCCAGTCAAGTGATATAGGATAATACTTTAATACTCCTTCTCACATGCAAATCATTTGCAAGTCGAACTTCTCTCACATGCAAATTATGTACAAATCACATGAAAATTCATGACCTTTCTAGATTACTCACAAGCTTAAGATGAACATGCCATACATACCCACTCAAAGAAACTCACATTGCTTTTAGGTTTAAAAGAACAGGCAGCATCCAAGATGCCATTACCTTCCGGGCATAGTCATTTCGAAACCAAAAAAAAAAAAAAAAAAAAAAAAGGCCGCTATTGTCAGCTCCACAATTTTTTGCCCTTAGTGATGGTAGCTAGACAATATAGATTGGTGAATGTGGGCCCCCACCGGAAATGAGCATCCTCACTGTACTTATGGCGACACGATTGTAGGTGAGGGTTAGTAATCTTTGGACGTTCATTAATTAGTCCCTAAATGATTACAGGGTCATGAGTACTTCAATTGTATGCTAATGTCCAAAATCCCGAATCAAACCTGATTAAATGATGCAAAATGATACATGCGTTAGTTACATTAGGAAAGACATGGTTACTATTGAAAATAATTTCGGGGTAGCTGTGATTTAGTCAATTGTTTATCGATTACTTTATTATGTAAGTGATTCCTTTTCCTTTTTAATAATTTTTTTATTCAGATATTTAGTTCACATTCTCTAATAAGTCCGCCCATCTTCGTTGATGATACACAATGAATGACTATTGACCAGATGTGCTATGTGAGCTGATGCACCACCTGTCGTCAGCTGATGACTTCGAACATGACATACTTTTTTCAGAACTATTTAAAATGAGTTCTAAGTTTTTGTTGGCTTGACTTTGACCTACTATGGTGCCGCTAGCTGGCTTTGGGGAAAGATGGGTAACTGCAAAACCGAGGTTGACATTAATATGTGAAGTTAAGGACACGTTGAAAGTTGTTGTCACAAATAGAAATTGTCCTCATAAATTTTTATTTATCTTTTTAAAGTACTTGTAATCTAATCAGAACCATGACAATCCATTTTATCTTCTATTATCATTATAAATTAGGAGTCTGACTGAGTGCAGAGATTTGGTTATCCATAAAACCATTTGTGAATCCAATCGGAGCATTTTGCTAGTGCAAGCTTTTCATGAATGAAGGAACCTTCTTTTGAGTGTATGACGATTTGCATACCTTGAAGAATGATAGTTCAACAAAACATTTAGACGATTGTGTTAAGATCAGGTGCTGTGAGTTATGAAAATAAAACGCTATTCGATATAACTACAACTCAATCAACGCTGTGGATGGATACAATTATTTCCCTAATAACATGGATAGACTAGAAATTAATCTGAAAGAGCAAAATTTGGTGACCAGGAGAAGACTAATCTATAAATGCTCCTTTGCGGTAATATCATCGCCCAACTTGGCTCCAGAAGTAATCAATTCAAGATAATTAACATAATATAATTTTAAATTCCACATCAACGAGTGAATAATAGAGCTGTTCTTGTGCTTGCAATTAATCAAATAGGCACCGCATCCTCTTGTCTTTTAGACAATCTCCTATTAAAAAGTTAAAAAATATTGTATTAACAGATTTTTTTTTATTTTATTGTTCTAATATAAGCGTTCATCCAGTTTGCAATGTGTTCTCTGAAATGAAAATTTTACTTCTAGCCAAAAAAGGGACATTATTAATTAAATTCGCCTTTCCATCGTAAATCGCTGCGGTTCTTTCCTCAAACTTGACAACAACAGCAAAGGCGAAGCATTAAATAGACATAGAATACCAGGTAGGGTGACTTAAGCTGGGCATTTCCGAATATTTCATTCATTTGTGGAATTGACGCATTTCTGATCGGAATAGGTTTTTTTTTTTTTTTCTTATTCTTTTTTTTATTCCAAGTCCATCGATGGAATCCGAAAATTTCTTCGCAAAGACCAAAGGACCGTTAAATGATGAATCGTGTCCCGCGATACGTTTCCGTTGCCCTAACAATTCTTGGTAGTTATATTTACGGAATTAAACGTCGAGAATTTCCTAAAATAATTTTGACCCAAATTAATTCTCTCATGGATCGAGACGTCTTATATTCAATCTTTACATGGTCAATTTCTTAAAATCACCCATAAAATGTATTGATTGGTGTGATTTTGTAATAATTCGATACCGATCAATAGTTAATATTCAAAAACCGTATCCTGTCTGGGCAATGGATAGATCGAACACGGACAAACCTGAAATATAAGAAGCCGATGATGATCTTAATCGGGATGATGCAAGGTTTGCTAGTATCTCCCAAGAATCCAAAATCGGTATCATTCCTGTTGCCCAATCACGTCAATGAAGATACATTCATCCACATAAAATTTGGTAGGACATCGCTTTGAAAGGGGAACTAGTCCCATGTCACTTTGAGATTACTTTGATTCTATCAATTGGTTTCAGTCCAGATTCAATTCTCATGTAGGTTTTGTTGGTTATTAACACATAAGCTCCACGTCGATCCATCAACATTGGAGTTTGTAAAGTTCACTATCACCGTACATATGATAGCCTATTGGTAAAAGAACCGTATGTATATCCTGAGATTGCAAGTTTAAAGGCAAAATTATCAACAAAGTCCTAAATCTATAGTATGGATGCAAATTAAGTCATAAGCTTTTTAGTTTGGCCAATTTAATCATAAACCATTTGACAATTTCCCAATGTAATCTTTTTGGCCAATGGTAGTAAGCAATCGTGAATGTCTACAATTTTTGCAATTATTTTTTATAGATTTATAGATTGTTTTATGAAACTCTGATTTTTTTTAACCCTTCAATTATAGGAAAAAACTGAAAGTGATGATATTTTCAATAATGCAAAGAAAATATTATAATAATTGACATTACAATAATCACTCCCAATCACGTAGTCACGGAGGGCAAGCGGGGGCGCTGTTCAATGCTTAAATCTTTTACCATTCTTCTACATTATAATAGAAATTAATGCTTCCTTTTATTGAATTCAAGGTAACCAGAATCTTTTAAAATATTTCTTCTTCTATTCGTTTTTAAATAAGATAGATATACTTTTATATCTATATAATTTGGCATGAGCAATTTTAGTAAATCTCCGATGAACTTGAGTTCCTAATCTAATGCATAACAAGATATATTTTAGTTTTAAGTGCATTTAAAATATAGAAGTTCATAAAATAGATCCAAAACATTGTACGAACCGAACATAACCTTATGATACTCTCTTTTCATTTTTATTTGCTTAGTTTAAATTTGATTTTCCCTTTTCATAGATACATGGTCTTACTATTTTATCGTATTTTAGTCAAATATATTTCCTTAATATTTAGTTCTCTTTTGCATTATCAATCAATTAATTAATTTGATACCACATAGTTCCATCGTTACCAAAATTTTGGACTAATAAATTATGCTGGAAATGTCATGGAAGAAAAATATTACATGGACTTGCTCAATTAATTAATGGCGAGCGAAGCAATTTTAATGCATATGAAAGAAAAGAACAGAAGTGATAAATTTCCCCTTATAGACAAGATACATGAAAACTTAGATTATTTCAAGATAGAATTTAAATAAATATTTTACGAGGAAAATTTTCTTTTAATGAGAATGTTTGAGAGGTTAAGATATAACTCGTTTGTTAAGTTGGTCTTGTTAATTTAGGAACCATCCATAATACAACAGAAGAAGATTATACTCAATTTAATTGTACCAATCCGGGAAAGTTACCCGATTAGCCCTAGACCTATTATACAAATATCTCAATTTTGCTAAATGATTCCTAAACTTTTGCATGAAATTTCATTGTATTTTTCCAACCAAAATTGCTAACGTGATTGTCTAATTATCTTTGGTGTCTTATATGGCTCACGGTCATGTGGACGATTTTCAACGAAAATAGGTTGGAAAGACTTCATTTAGAAGTTAGTTGGTGAAATTAGAAAATTATGACTAAATTGATATACGGATGATAGATTTATGAATCATTGAATAATTCACCCATACTAATCATTATTGAGATCACATACTAGAAAGAATTAAAAATGCTGGCTAACTACAAGAACTCGGAAACAATCTATTTCCTAAAAGAACCAGGGTTAATTCCATTTTCTTCTTCTTCTTATTATTTATTTATTTTTGGGTCAAATGGGTTAGTTCCGCCTTCAACATGTCACTAACAATATCCGTAACGCATTAATTAGATGCTCTTTATTCTCACGCTTTCTTCGCTTCAACTTGTTTACGACTGGCTTGCTTGCATATACATATGTGTGTGTCTTCCATTTAATTATATGCTGATTATTCACCATTTAAGAAACATGCGTGATTTTTATCGTTTTCCAGACAACCCAAAATATAAGTGGAACCAACTAAATTTTCAGCGAAAATTAGCTAGGATGACTGAATTGACATTAGATCAAAATGTTTATAACTAAATTAACAGTAGATCAAAAAGTTTAGGACTAAAATAGCACAACTAAAAGGTTCATGACTGAATTGGAACTAATACAATAGGTTTATGACTTTATAACACTTTTCCTTTCTAATTTTATATGACTAAATCTACCAAATTTTCACCAAAAAGGAAAAATTACCCTTAATCGTTCAATTGTAATTTAAAGTAGTAGCTCTAAATTTTGTTGCTTTCCTTCTTTTTTAGCTTTTCTCTTTTTACAAGGGATTTAGTTGCCATAATTAAGAACTTCACATGTTTTTGTTTTGTTTATCATGAGCACTATGTTTTCTTATTAATGTTAGAGTTTACTTCTGCAGCAATTAGTTTTGTTGAAAAGAAGAATTTTGAAAAAGTTTAATTTTTCTACATTGTCTAGCAAATTAATGGATCAACAATCTAGAAAATTATGATATAGACTATTTTAAAACACCATCACTTATTCACAAACTCTCACATTTGTTGTGCATATCACCATCGAACCTTTTCTAATCAATTGTCTTTTATACACGATATATTTAATGGGATGATAGGATGAAACAAAAAAAAAGAAAAAAAAATCTTTGTTGCATTCTCCAATGTGAAATTTCAAAAAATGAAATTTAGTTAAATCAAAATGTTGCTTAAAGCAAGATTTATTTTTTAAATTGTCAGTGAAATTTCATCATTTTGGATTGACAAAAATTAATATCATCCATAAACTATTTGTGAAAAAATAGCAAAATGCTTCATTATGCATAACTTTTTAACGTAGCTTTATTGAGTATGTTCCTCAATACTCCTATAATGTCTTATATGCTCTGTGTAAATATATCTTGGCAAGAGTAATGAAAAAAGGCAAATTCTTTGATGTAGTAAATTAAGAGAGTTGTTGACCCAAAAAAAATAAAATTAAGAGAGTTGATATATATTTTCTTGAAAGTTTCTTTTTTCGACATAATTTATTTCTGCAAAAGTAAAATCTAAAAATAAAAAAGAAAACATAGTGTCTTTAATATTCATAGAGTACCCACAATATACAAAAGTAAATCATGGATACTCGGTCTTACTATTTTATCATTTTAAAAGTGCCCATCATTGAGATTTTTTCTTTGGTCGAAACACCAATCATTGAGATCACATACTATAAAAAATAAAAAACGCTGGCTGACTACTGTAACTCAAAAACCATCTCTTTCCTATAAAAACTGGGATTAGTTCGGCTTTCAACTACCATTAAACTATATGCTTGACAAGTTGATTTTTTTTTTTTCGGTCATAGCTTGACACATTAAATTAAATGCTCTTCATTTTCGCGCTTTTTTCACTTCAGCTGGTTTCCGATTGGCTTCCTTTACACCTACACACACACACACACATATGTATATACTGATCATAAAAGAAGATTCATATCATTTTCCAGAGAACCCCAAACACAAGTGAAGCTAAAATAAATTTGAGAGAGAGAGAGAGAGAGAGAGAGAGAGAGAGAGAGAGAGAGCTGATTATTTTTGGGCATATTTGTACATGTATGAGAGGCTAATTATTTTTGGGCATATTTTACATGTATTTTTAAAAAATTACCATGTAATATATGTATTTATCCAATAAAATCCGCACAAAATGGGAAATAATTCACTGTCTTATTCATGGTCACAATCAGATATCACAATCAGATATCTTCTTAGGAAGCTTGTGATTAATATATAGTCCCAAGAAAATTAGAATGGCAAAGCAATTATTTGCTCTTTCTCAAAAGGTTGATTGCGAAGCAATCTTTGAACCCATGTGAGCACATTTCTATATTAAAATAATGATAAAATGAAGATTAGTCCCGCACAAAATTCAAAACTGAATTACTTATTCCTGTTGGCAGCTATATTTTGACCATCCTATTTATCACATGACCATCTGCTGCCAAGTTTTAAAAATAAAGGCCTAATTAAATATATTCTATCCCGCATAAAATCATTATATTTTCAAGAAGTAATGATGAGTAACATCTACGCGAGATGCTTCTAAACGCTTTTGCACGCCTGCATTTTCATAGTGAAATTTATTTAATTAGTCATTAACGATATATATGATGAATTGCCCTTTTCCTAACCACATACATGAATAAATCAAAGAATGCATAAAAAGTCCTAAGATGGTTTCTGGCAGCCATGTGTCGATGCCACCTTAATGTCCAACGTCTTCTTCAAGCTGATTATAGACTAGACTAGGTTAAGAAGTTTAGATAATAAATATAATATTACTGATTTAAAATTCTTGTCAATTTTCCGCGGAAAATTGCATTCAACCCTCAAAGTGGGGCGATTTTCGCAGAGAACCCCTAGCAGGGTTTGCCTAAAAAGTCTCCATGAAGCTGGCGATTCATCTCAATTGACCCCACATGTCATGTCGTGGGTAGCAAAAGTCTTCGCACCCGTACATTTCACTCAACGTGGACCACGCGGGTCATGGTGGCACGATTTACAACAACGAAACGCACGCATACTATTTGAAGTGACGGAATGAAATTTTTTTTTTTTTTGTCAGTCTCTTTCACGCGCCTGGATACTATTTGAAGTTTGACGGAATGGAACTTAGTTGGAACTTAGTTGCATTTTTGCACAAACGGAAAGACGTTGCAAAGACAAATCATACCAAACAAGCAAAAGCAACCCTAAAAGAACTTTCTCGCGTGCTATAATTTTTCATCAGTGTCACATTTAATTATAGTAATCGCCTTTTCAATCCATAGCTAAGTCACTCTCCATGTTACTTTAGCAAGTTGGGATTTCATCTTTATCCCTTTTGGGCGAAGAATTGGTATCAAGCGACTGGGGTTTTCTCGCACTCAAGGATTTTTTTTTTTTTTTTTTTGAAATTTTTCACTTTTTAGGTTGAAAAATTATCTTTCATATTTTTGTCGTCGATGCCAGATCTTTAAGCAATATGAAATGACATTCCTCTCCAAAGCCAATGAGCTTAAAGAGGACGGCATCTAATCACCATGTGAAATTACATATGCATGTCATTTTTGACTTGCGATCGTAAACAACAAAAAATGTTCTCTCGGTGTTGATGCTCATCTACCTTGAGGATTTCCTAGGCCATTAGCATAGAAATTTGTAATAAAATATTAACTGAATTACAAATAGAAGATTACGATATAGACCACATCTTAATTAATTGAAAGTGGATTCGCTCAATTTATCTAGTTTCAAACCTCTCAATTAGTACACAGTCGAGATGTAAATCACTACAGACAAATGTAATCTTTTCACACACACACACACACACACACATATATATATCTCCTCCTAAATTTAGAGGATCTAAATTAAGATGGCCAAGTTTATATCCATGACCATGCAAATGGAGGTGAATTAAGCTATCTTCACGTTACAAACAATTAACAAGTACTCCTGTCAGTCTTGATATTATGTTTTCAATTAGGGTTAACGAGGCTAACCGAATTACATACGTAGACCAAACAAAAATGACCAACGCAATGCATAAGATGGTCTGATACGGTCATTTTTGGACAACACCCGTGGTGCTAGTCTCTGTTTGTAATCGTGAATTTTGAGTATTGGAGTTCTCACTCTTTTGACGATAAAAATGTTTATGTCATCATAGTGAAAATTGATGATGTGCAACACGTCTTCTTCCATCTTTGTATTATATCTTTAGTATTAACTCAGATCGATCAATATATGGGCATATATGGAAACTCACTTAAATGCGGAAGTGGTCAAAGCACGTAATTTACGGTCTAGAAATATATTTTTTACTTAAAAAATTCGTCAAATTAGACCAAATGCATGGTGACCTCAATCCCCTCCTCCTCCTATATATATGATCCCAATCCTGGTGGTTTTTCTCCATCTAGACCTTAGCCATCTTTTTCTTCTTCTCAGTATTTGTGTCTGCATTCTGAGAAGGAGAAGAAGAAGATGGTTTCTATTACCAGCTGTTTCTTTACCTCTCCATCTTCTACATCTCTCTTTACCTCCTATTCCTCGTCTTCCGAAAGAAATCCTCCGCTCCTAACCTGCCGCCTGGCAAAAAGGGATGGCCCATCATCGGCGAATCCCTAGACTTTGTCGGTGCTGCGAAGAACGGCTGCCCTGAGAAGTTCATAAATGACCGCACGGCCAAATACTCCCCGGAGGTCTTCCGTACCTCGCTTCTCGGGGAAGACATGGCCGTGTTCTGCGGCGCCTCCGGCAACAAGTTCTTGTTCTCTGGCCAGGACAAGTGCATCACCACCTGGTGGCCCTCCTCCATGAAGAAGGTCGTCATCTTCCCCGAAACCATGGAGAAGTTTAACAAATATGACCCCAAGAAAATGCGCAGCTTCTTGCTGGAGTTCCTAAAACCCGAGGCCCTCCAGCAGTACATTCCTATCATGGACTCCATGACTAGGGAGCACTTGGAGAGTGACTGGTCTCCTTATAAGGAAGTGAAGGTGTTTCCTTTGACAAAGAACTACACCTTTGCTTTGGCATGCCGTTTGTTCATGAACATCAAGGACCCTCAGGTTGTGTCGAAATTCGCCGACCCATTTGCTCGTATTGCTCCGGGATTCACTTCGGTACCTATCAATATTCCGGGGACGCCATTCAGTAAAGCTGTTGAAGGAGGAAAAGTAATAAGGCAAGAGCTTCTCAACATTATCAGACAAAGGACGAAGGAGATCTCAGAGGGAAAAGATGCAAAGTCGAGGGACTTGCTGCCTCGATTGCTTACCGAAGCAGATGATGACGGTAGTGTTTATTATGAAATGGATGTGTCCAACAAGATCTTTGGATTGCTTATCGCAAGTTATGACACCACTAGTACATCTATCACTGTAATAGTGAATTATCTAGCTTCGTTGCCCCACATCTATGAGAAAGTATACAAAGGTAACCGTTCTAGCTATATTTTGATAAACAAGATGACCACCTAACTATGTTCTTCTGAAGCAAAATCAATGTAGTTTGCATATATTTAACTCATTTGCTTTACGTCAACAGAGCAAATGGAGATTGCAAAGTCTAAAGCCCCGGGTGAATTACTGAATTGGGATGATATCCAGAAGATGAAGTATTCATGGAACGTGACTTGTGAGTCAATGAGGCTAACTCCACCTGCACAAGGGGCATTTAGAGAGGCAATCACTGACTTCACTTTTGCCGGTTACACGATTCCAAAGGGATGGAAGGTAAATGTTTCACATTTGAGCCTTCTTCTTGGCTATGTTATCCAATGAACTCATACATTGAATCCACAAGCAATGACAATGCGCATCAATCTTCTTCAACATTTTCCTTGCAGACATTTTGGACCGTGTATACAACTCATAAGAATCCCAAATACTTCCCTGATCCAGAGAAATTTGACCCCTGAAGGTTCGAAGGAAATGGACCTACACCTTTCACCTACGTTCCCTTTGGAGGCGGACCTCGTATGTGCCCTGGAAAAGAATATGCTCGGCTCGAAATACTCATTTTTATACACAATCTAGTGACCAAATTCAAGCTTGAGAAGGTCATTCCAGATGAAAAGATAATCTATAATCCATCGCCGGTCCCCGCCAATGGTCTTCTTATTCGCCTCCAACCCCTTAACCGATAGCCTAGTGTACTTAATGATTTAAAAAGCTTTAAGAGCTCATATATAGATACTCTTGTTGTACACTCAGCATTCTACTGGAGTCTGTTTATTTTAGTTTCCCCCATGTAATTCGATCAAAAATAAGATTTTCACTTAGTCCCTCCAGATATCTTTCCTCATTTGTTTTGTATAATTGTCTTTATATATATAATTAATTTAAGAGCACGAGTTTTGATGCCATTTTGCATAATTTGTTGCAAACTATAGTCGATAGCAAGTGATTTCTCAATGTGGAAGAATATTATCAACTTCATCGATCATGTCTTGATCCAAAACCTTGAAGTAGAACCACGTCATAATCCAGGGATGTTTATTCAGCCACCATTTAAAAATGCAGAATTTTCCTCCTTTTAACCCCCCAAAAAATGCACAAATTCGATACTCGCTATGATAAAATGGCAACTTCAGTATTAATATTAATTTTTGGTTGTATTTTCTCACTTATATGAGAATAATATTAAAGAAAATTCTCAATGAAATGAAGTTCTATTAGTTGTGGATTCAATCTAGACAGATTTGGCTCGCACTTTCTGCCGGCATATATTAGTAGATGCACTTTAAATATATTTTATCTTATTTTGTTGTTAATGTCAACAATTCTTAAATATTTATAATTCTTAGGGTCGTTATCCATTGAATTTAGAAATTACCAAGTAAAAATTCGTCAATCAGACATACAAAATGCTGCCTCAAAGTCTCAATTCAAAATTGACCAACATAGACATATATAGAAAACTTATAAAAAAAAAAAAAAAGAGTTTGAATATTGTCAGCTTCTTCACAAATTCGGATCTATTTCCATTTGTAGAGTATGTGGATTTTTATTTTATTTTATTGCGTATCAGATTCTCCAAATGATATTTTGATTCAATCTCAATGAAAAAATTAAAACTAGAGGCAATCTCTTCTTATCCCTTGTTTAGATTCTATTTGACATGTAAAAATGAAGGCAAAAGCTACCAGTCAAATATGTTTTGTTGAGTTAAATATATTATACCAACTATTTATTAATTTTTACCATTCAAGAACATAGCTTTTAAGATAGTTTTGGTTGAATTAAATCTAGGTGGGAGTGGAAATTGTTTTATTTTATCATGGAATGACTCAGTCCTTTCTATTTTGGTGTCCGATAAAATCTCTCTGCTTTCAATTTCAAAGAGGTCTTTTTTTCTCTGTTAATTGTGACTTAAATTTCAACGAGTCCCACCCACGTTGACCCGATCCGATCTGATCCGATCATTCTTTCGTCCTCTTCTTCTTCTTCTTCTTCTTCTTTGGTTCCTTTCAATCCGAACTGATATAGGTAGAGCCTGACAAAATAAAACACACAATGTATCCCTCCTACTAATTATTGTCTTTTCCTTCATCTATGTCATATTAGAAAACCTAATCACGTTTCTCATAGGAGTGAGTGTTCACATTTGTACTGTTCAAAAAAGTAATTGCACTTTATTAAATTAACTGACCTCCTAGGATCGACGCATTTGTTGGGAGATTAAGGGATTTTCAACTTGAGAGCTGAAAATCACTTGCTCAAATGCTGCTAATTAGTAATTATGTACAGACTGATCCTGGTCAATGTCATTTGCACGGGTCATTATTTTAAATTTAATTGGTTCGTGGTGCGCGCAAGATGTTTCATGATGTTTCATGAGCTTCTAAATAATTGAGCCTTTACACTTGTGGCCCTCAATTATGAAAAGGATGGTTTCAACTTCAACACGTTGTAGGGCCAAGACTTTATCTGTATGAGTTAATAAGCAATTTGAATTGACCACGTAGACTTTACTTGCTTAAAATTCAATTGCTATTACCTGTTTACTGAGTTAAAAAAATTTGCGCAAAAATCTATTTTTTGCTATATTTTCTCTGTCTATTTTGGTATGGATTTTAATTTTCAATTTGCTTTCATTAACAACATTATTATTTATTTCAGTTTTAGTGAGATTCATCTTGCTCTAGTATTAGCTACAATAAGAATAGGATTCCGTACGTGATATTAACAAGTTAAAATGCTTGTGCTTGCAAATAATATTTGTTAACACCCTTTTTCTATCCGATCCAAGCGAGTGCGTCCTTATCAGAAGTTCAGTTTTTCGTCTTTTTCTTTCTTCCATCATGAAGAATCCGACAGGTGGGGTAATCAATTATATTTGGTATCCGTAATGGGCCAATTCAGAGCGCAAGGTGTTGAGATATGGTTGCTCCTCCGTAATTTTTTAAACACGATATTGAATGATTGAAGTTAATCGATAATACAACAGAAGAAGATTATACTCAATTTAATTGTACCAATCTGGGAAAGTTACCCGATTAGCCCTAGACCTATTATACAAATATCAATTCGATCATAAATTTCTCAATTTTGCTAAATGATTCCTAAACTTTTGCATGAAATTTCATTGTATTTTTCCAACCAAAATTGCTAACGTGATGGTCTAATTATCTTTGGTGTCTTATATGGCTCACGGTCATGTGGACGATTTTCAATGAAAATAGGTTGGAAAGACTTCATTTAGAAGTTAGTTGGCAAAATTAGAAAATTATGACTAAATTGATATACGGATGATAGATTTATGAATCATTGAATAATTCACCCATGCTAATCATTATAGAGATCACATACTAGAAAGAATTAAAAATGCTGGCTAACTACTAGAACTCGGAAACAATCTATTTCCTAAAAGAACTAGGGTTAATTCCATTTTCTTCTTCTTCTTCTTCTTATTTATTTATTTTTGGGTCAAATGGGTTAGTTCCGCCTTCAACATGTCACTAACTATATCCGTAACGCATTAATTAGACGCTCTTTATTCTCACGCTTTCTTCGCTTCAACTTGTTTACGACTGGCTTGCTTGCATATACATATGTGTGTGTCTTCCATTTAATTATATGCTGATTATTCACCATTTAAGAAACATGCGTGATTTTTATCATTTTCCAGAAAACCCAAAATATAAGTGGAACCAACTAAATTTTCAGCAAAAATTAGCTAGAATGACTGAATTGACATTAGGTCAAAAGGTTTATAACTAAATTAACAATAGATCAAAAAGTTTAGGACTAAAATAACACAATTAAAAGGTTCATGACTAAATTGGTACTAATGCAATAGGTTTATGACTTTATAACACTTTTCCTTTCTAATTTTATATAACTAAATCTACCAAATTTTCACCAAAAAGGAAAAATTACCCTTAATCATTCAATTGTAATTTAAAGCAGTACCTCTAAATTTTGTTGCTTTCCTTCTTTTTTAGCTTTTCTCTTTTTACAAGGGATTTAGTTGCCATAATTAAGAACTTCACATGTTTTTGTTTTGTTTATCATGAGCACTATGTTTTCTTATTAATGTTAGAGTTTACTTCTGCAGCAATTAGTTTTGTTGAAAAGAAGAATTTTGAAAAAGTTTAATTTTTTCTACATTGTCTAGCAAATTAATGGATCAACAATCTAGAAAAATTTGATATAGACTATTTTAAAACACCATCACTTATTCACAAACTCTCACGTTTGTTGTGCATATCACCATCAAACCTTTTCTAATCAATTGTCTTTTATACACGATATATTTAATGGGATGATAGGATGAAACAAAAAAAAGAAAAAAAAAATCTTTGTTGCATTCTCCAATGTGAAATTTAAAAAAAATGAAATTTAGTTAAATCAAAATGTTGCTTAAAACAAGATTTATTTTTTAAATGTCATTGAAATTTCATCATTTTGGATTGACAAAAATTAATATCATCAATAAACTATTTGTGAAAAAATAGCAAAATGCTTCATTATGCATAACTTTTTAACGTAGCTTTATTGAGTATATTCCTCAATACTCCTATAATGTCTTATATACTTTGTGTAAATATATCTTGGCAAGAGTAATGAAAAAAGGCAAATTCTTTGATATAGTAAATTAAGAGAGTTGTTGACCCAAAAAAAAAAAAAATTAAGAGAGTTGATATATATTTTCTTGAAAGTTTCTTTTTTCGACATAATTTATTTCTGCAAAGTAAAATCTAAAAATAAAAAAAGAAAACATAGTGTCTTTAATATTCATAGAGTACCCACAATATACAAAAGTAAATCATGGATACTTGGTCTTACTATTTTATCATTTTAATAGTACCCATCATTGAGATTTTTTCTTTGGTCGAAACACCAATCATTGAGATCACATACTATAAAAAATAAAAAACGCTGGCTGACTACTGTAACTCAAAAACCATCTCTTTCCTATAAAAACTGGGATTAGTTCGGCTTTCAACTACCATTAAACTATATGCTTGACAAGTTGATTTTTTTTTTTTTTTTTTTCGGTCATAGCTTGACACATTAAATTAAATGCTCTTCATTTTCGCGCTTTTTTTCACTTCAGCTGGTTTCCGATTGGCTTCCTTTACACCTACACACACACACACACATATATGTATATACTGATCATAAAAGAAGATTCATATCATTTTCCAGAGAACCCCAAACACAAGTGAAGCTAAAATAAATTTGAGAGAGAGAGAGGAGAGAGAGAGGCTGATTATTTTTGGGCATATTTGTACATGTATGAGAGGCTAATTATTTTTGGGCATATTTGTACATGTATTTTTAAAAAAAATTGCCATGTAATATATGTATTTATCCAATAAAATCCGCACAAAATGGGAAATAATTCACTGTCTTATTCACGGTCACAATAAGATATCACAATCAGATATCTTCTTAGGAAGCTGGTGATTAATATATAGTCCCAAGAAAATTAGAATGGCAAAGCAATTATTTGCTCTTTCTCAAAAGGTTGATTGCGAAGCAATCTTTGAACCCATGTGAGCACATTTCTATATTAAAATAATGATAAAATGAAGATTAGTCCCGCACAAAATTCAAAACTGAATTACTTATTCCTGTTGGCAGCTATATTTTGACCATCCTATTTATCACATGACCATCTGCTGCCAAGTTTTAAAAATAAAGGCCTAATTAAATATATTCTATCCCGCATAAAATCATTATATTTTCAAGAAGTAATGATGAGTAACATCTACGCGAGATGCTTCTAAACGCTTTTGCACGCCTGCATTTTCATAGTGAAATTTATTTAATTAGTCATTAACGATATATATGATGAATTGCCCTTTTCCTAACCACATACATGAATAAATCAAAGAATGCATAAAAAGTCCTAAGGTGGTTTCTGGCAGCCATGTGTCGATTCCACCTTAATGTCCAACGTCTTCTTCAAGCTGATTATAGACTAGACTAGGTTAAGAAGTTTAGATAATAAATATAATATTACTGATTTAAAATTCTTGTCAATTTTCCGCGGAAAATTGCATTCAACCCTCAAAGTGGGGCGATTTTCGCAGAGAACCCCTAGCAGGGTTTGCCTAAAAAGTCTCCATGAAGCTGGCGATTCATCTCAATTGACCCCACATGTCATGTCGTGGGTAGCAAAAGTCTTCGCACCCGTACATTTCACTCAACGTGGACCACACGGGTCATGGTGGCACGATTTACAACAACGAAACACGCGCCTGGATACTATTTGAAGTGACGGAATGGAACTTAGTTGCATTGATTTGCACAAACGGAAAGACGTTGCAAAGACAAATCATTACCAAACAAGCAAATGCAACCCTAAAAGAACTTTCTCGCGTGCTATAATTTTTCATCAGTGTCACGTTTAATTATAGTAATCGCCTTTTCCATCCATAGTAAAGTCACTCTCCATGTTACTTTAGCAAGTTGGGATTTCATCTTTATCCCTTTTGGGCGAAGAATTGGCATCAAGCGATTGCAGTTTTTTTGTCGCACTCAAGGATTTTTTCTTTTTGAAATTTTTCACTTTTTAGGTTGAAAAATTGTCTTCATATTTTTGACGTCGATGCCAGATCTTTAAGCAATATGAAATGACGTTCCTCTCCAAAGCCAATGAGCTTAAAGAGGACGGCACCTAATCACCATGTGAAATTACATATGCACGTCATTTTTGACTTGCGATCGTAAACATCAAAAAAGGTTCTTTGGGTGTTGATGCTCATCTACCCTGAGGATTTCCTAGGCCATTAGCATAGAAATTTGTAATAAAATATTAACTGAATTACAAATAGAAGATTACGATATAGACCACATCTTAATTAATTGAAAGTGGATTCGCTCAATTTATCTAGTTTCAAACCTCTCAATCAGTACACAGTCGAGATGTAAATCACTACAGACAAATGTAATCTTTTCACATATATATATTTTTGGCTACCATATCTCCTCCTAAATTTAGAGGATCTAAATTAAGATGGCCAAGTTTATATCCATGACCATGCAAATGGAGGTGAATTAAGCTATCTTCACGTTACAAACAATTAACAAGTACTCTTGTCAGTCTTGATATTATGTTTTCAGTTAGGGTTAACGAGGCTAACCGAATTACGTACGTAGACCAAACACAAATGACCAACGCAATGCATAAGATGGTCTGATACGGTCATTTTTGGACATCAGCTGTGGCGCTAGTCTCCATTTGTAATCGTGAATTTTGAGTACTGGAGTTCTCACTCTTTTGACGATAAAAATGTTTATGTCATCATAGTGAAAATTGATGACGTGCAACACCTCTTCTTCCATCTTTGTATTATATCTTTAGTATTAACTCAGATCGATCAATATATGGGCATATATGGAACTCACTTAAATGCGGAAGTGGTCAAAGCACGTAATTTACGGTCTAGAAATATATTTATTACTTAAAAAATTCGTCAAATTAGACCAAATGCATGGTGACCTCAATCCCCTCCTCCTCCTATATATATGATCCCAATCCTGGTGGTTTTTCTCCATCCTAGACCTTAGCCATCTTTTTCTTCTTCTCAGTATTTGTGTCTGCATTCTGAGAAGGAGAAGGAGAAGATGGATTTCTATTACCAGCTGTTTCTTTACCTCTCCATCTTCTACATCTCTCTTTACCTCCTATTCCTCGTCTTCCGAAAGAAATCCTCCGCTCCTAACCTGCCGCCTGGCAAAAGGGATGGCCCATCATCGGCGAATCCCTAGACTTCGTCGGTGCTGCGAAGAACGGCTGCCCTGAGAAGTTCATAAATGACCGCACGGCCAAATACTCCCCGGAGGTCTTCCGTACCTCGCTTCTCGGGGAAGACATGGCCGTGTTCTGCGGTGCCTCCGGCAACAAGTTCTTGTTCTCTGGCCAGGACAAGTACATCACCACCTGGTGGCCCTCCTCCATGAAGAAGGTCGTCATCTTCCCCGAAACCATGGAGAAGTTTAATAAATATGACCCCAAGAAAATGCGCAGCTTCTTGCTGGAGTTCCTAAAACCCGAGGCCCTCCAGCATTACATTCCTATCATGGACTCCATGACCAGGGAGCACTTGGAGAGTGACTGGTCTCCTTATAAGGAAGTGAAGGTGTTTTCTTTGACAAAGAACTACACCTTTGCTTTGGCATGCCGTTTGTTCATGAACATCAAGGACCCTCAGGTTGTGTCGAAATTCGCCGACCCATTTGCTCGTATTGCTCCGGGATTCACTTCGGTACCTATCAATATTCCGGGGACGCCATTCAGTAAAGCTGTTGAAGGAGGAAAAGTAATAAGGCAAGAGCTTCTCAACATTATCAGACAAAGGACGAAGGAGATCTCAGAGGGAAAAGATGCAAAGTCGAGGGACTTGCTGTCTCGATTGCTTACCGAAGCAGATGATGACGGTAGTGTTTATTACGAAATGGATGTGTCCAACAAGATCTTTGGATTGCTTATCGCAAGTTATGACACCACTAGTACATCTATCACTGTAATAGTGAATTATCTAGCTTCGTTGCCCCACATCTATGAGAAAGTATACGAAGGTAACCGTTCTAGCTATATTTTGATAAACAAGATGACCACCTAACTATGTTCTTCTGAAGCAAAATCAATGTAGTTTGCATATATTTAACTCATCTGCTTCACGTCAACAGAGCAAATGGAGATTGCAAAGTCTAAAGCCCCAGGTGAATTACTGAATTGGGATGATATCCAGAAGATGAAGTATTCATGGAACGTGACTTGTGAGTCAATGAGGCTAACTCCACCTGCCCAAGGGGCATTTAGAGAGGCAATCACTGACTTCACTTTTGCCGGTTACACGATTCCAAAGGGATGGAAGGTAAATGTTTCACATTTGAGCCTTCTTCTTGGCTATGTTATCCGATGAACTCATACATTGAATCCACAAGCAATGACAATGCGCATCAATCTTCTTCAACTTTTTCCTCGCAGACATTTTGGACCGTGTATACAACTCATAAGAATCCCAAATACTTTCCTGATCCAGAGAAATTTGACCCCTCAAGGTTCGAAGGAAATGGACCTACACCTTTCACCTACGTTCCCTTTGGAGGCGGACCTCGTATGTGCCCTGGAAAAGAATATGCTCGGCTCGAAATACTCATTTTTATACACAATCTAGTGACCAAATTCAAGCTTGAGAAGGTCATTCCAGATGAAAAGATAATCTATAATCCATCGCCGGTCCCCGTCAATGGTCTTCTTATTCGCCTCCAACCCCTTAACCGATAGCCTAGTGTACTTAATGATTTAAAAGCTTTAAGAGCTCATATATAGATACTCTTGTTGTACACTCAGCATTCTACTGGAGTCTGTTTATTTTAGTTTCCCCCATGTAATTCGATCAAAAATAAGATTTTCACTTAGTCCCTCCAGATATCTTTCCTCATTTGTTTTGTATAATTGTCTTTATATATATAATTAATTTAAGAGCACGAGTTTTGATGCCATTTTGCATAATTTGTTGCAAACTATAGTCGATAGCAAGTGATTTCTCAATGTGGAAGAACATTATCAACTTCATCGATCATGTCTTGATCCAAAACCTTGAAGTAGAACCACGTCATAATCCAGGGATGTTTATTCAGCCACCATTTAAAAATGCAGAATTTTCCTCCTTTCAACCCCCCAAAAAATGCACAAATTCGATACTCGCTATGATAAAATGGCAACTTCAGTATTAATATTAATTTTTGGTTGTATTTTCTCACTTATATGAGAATAATATTAAAGAAAATTCTCAATGAAATGAAGTTCTATTAGTTGTGGATTCAATCTAGACAGATTTGGCTCGCACTTTCTGCCGGCATATATTAGTAGATGCACTTTAAATATATTTTATCTTATTTTGTTGTTAATGTCAACAATTCTTAAATATTTATAATTCTTAGGGTCGTTATCCATTGAATTTAGAAATACCAAGTAAAAATTCGTCAATCAGACATACAAAATGCTGCCTCAAAGTCTCAATTCAAAATTGACCAACATAGACATAAATAGAAAACTTATAAAAAAAAAAAAAAAAAAGAGTTTGAATATTGTCAGCTTCTTCACAAATTCGGATCTATTTCCATTTGTAGAGTATGTGGATTTTTATTTTATTTTATTGCATATCAGATTCTCCAAATGATATTTTGATTCAATCTCAATGAAAAAGTTAAAACTAGAGGCAATCTCTTCTTATCCCTTGTTTAGATTCTATTTGACATGTAAAAATGAAGGCAAAAGCTACCAGTCAAATATGTTTTGTTGAGTTAAATATATTATACCAACTATATATTAATTTTTACCATTCAAGAACATAGCTTTTAAGATAGTTTTTGGTTGAATTAAATCTAGGTGGGAGTGGAAATTGTTTTATTTTATCATGGAATGACTCAGTCCTTTTTATTTTAGTGTCCGATAAAATCTCTCTGCTTTCAATTTCAAAGAGGTCTTTTTTTCTCTGTTAATTGTGACTTAAATTTCAACAAGTCCCACCCACGTTGACCCGATCCGATCTGATCCGATCATTCTTTCCTCCTCCTCCTCCTCTTCTTCTTCTTCTTCTTCTTCTTCTTCTTCTTCTTCTTCTTCTTCTTCTTCTTCTTTTTTGGTTCCTTTCAATCCGAACTGATATAGGTAGAGCCTGACAAAATAAAACACACGATGGATTCCTCCTACTAATTATTGTCTTTTCCTTCATCTATGTCATATTAGAAAACCTAATCACGTTTCTCATAGGAGTGAGTGTTCACATTTGTACTGTTCAAAAAAGTAATTGCACTTTATTAAATTAACTGACCTCCTAGGATCGACGCATTTGTTGGGAGATTAAGGGATTTTCAACTTGAGAGCTGAAAATCACTTGCCCAAATGCTGCTAATTAGTAATTATGTACAGACTGATCCTGGTCAATGTCATTTACACGGGTCATTATTTTAAATTTAATTGGTTCGTGGTACATGCAAGATGTTTCATGAGCTTCTAAATAATTGAGCCTGTACACTTGTGGCCCTCAATTATGAAAAGGATGGTTTCAACTTCAACACGTTGTAGGGCCAAGACTTTATCTGTATGAGTTAATAAGCAATTTGAATTTACCACGTGGACTTTACTTTCTTAAAATTCAATTGCTATTAGCTGTTTACTGAGTTAAAAAAATTTGCGAACTTTTTGCTATATTTTCTCTGTCTATTTTGGTATGGATTTTAATTTTCAATTTGCTTTCATTAACAACATCATCATTTATTTCAGTTTTAGTGAGATTCATCTTGCCCTAGTATTAGCTATAATAAGAATAGGATTCCGTACGTGATATTAACAAGTTAAAATGCTTGTGCTTGCAAATAATATTTGTTAACACCCTTTTTCTATCCGATCCAGCGAGTGCGTCCTTATCAGAAGTTCAGTTTTTCGTCTTTTTCTTTCTTCCATCATGCAGAATCCGACAGGTGGGGTATTCAATTATATTTGGTATCCGTAATGGGCCAATTCAGAGCGCAAGGTGTTGAGATATGGTTGGTCCTCCGTAATTTTTTAAACACGATATTGAATGATTGAAGTTAATCGAACGAAGACCATCACTGAGATCTACGCTCTCATATTGGCCATCCAACATCTGATCCAACAGGGGCTTCATCTCGAACGCATCGTGGTTGAGTCTGACTGTCTGTCGCTGGTAGAGATCGTTCAGGAGCAGCAGTAACCGCCATGGACGGAGCGCCATCTCTTTGCGGTTCTTCGCGACGTGTCTTCTCGATGCCCTAATCTCTCTCTCCAGCATGTTCGACGAGAAGCAAACCTAGCAGCTGACTGGGCTGCCAAAGCCCACTGGGATCACGGCCCGGTTCGAAACTGGCTTATTTTCCCTCCTTTTATTTTTCAGGATATAATATCTACTGAAGCTTTAGAATCTGGTTGTACTTCCGTTTGATATAATATATGATTCGTTTCGACCAAAAAAAAAAATCTTATATTTCAACCCCTTCTGATGATGCCTCTATCATTCTAAAATTCCAAATATTCCAAACTCTTTACTACTACTAACGGTATTTTTTGATCGTTGTACAGTTGAAGTCCAATCCAAAATTCTAAAATACATAATGTTGAATATGAGTTCATATCTTATGAAATAATTGATGCTTGTCAGCTGTGAGTTTGTGGATTATAGGGTAGTGCATGGTAATTGTTTTTGTCAGGAAAAATACTGAAAAAGCCTTAAACTTATTATATCGATATCAATTAAGTCCTAAATCATTTTTATATTGGTACAAATTCAGTCCATCCGACCAATTTTGGCCAGTTGGTATTGACGCGGATGCCACTGATGACCGGATGTTGACGCGGCAATTTTTAAATAATTTTTTTCCAAATTTTTATTATTTTTTTCTTTTTCTTTTTCTCCTTTCATTTTTCTTTTCTTTTTCTTTTTCTCCTTTCATTTTTCTTTTCTTTTTCTTTTTCTCCTTTCATTTTTCTTTTCTGTTTCTGTTTCTTTTCTCTCTTCTTCCCCCGTGGACTTTCCTCGCAGTGGTCAGCGACCCTAGGCAAATCTAGGTGAAGTTGCCTCGCTCGCGACCTTGGGCAAGGGCCGCAACCTTGCTCGCGGCCCTAGGCGAGGCCGAGCAAGGGCCACGACCCTTGCCAATGGCTGGTGAGGGCTTTGCAACCGGTGAAGCTCGCCGGCCATTGTGAGGAAAGTGCAAGGAGGAAGAATAGAGAAAGGAAAAGGAAAAACCAAAAAGAAAGAAAAAAAGAAAAAAATTATTAAAAATTGCCACATCATTACTAATTGGCTAAAATTGGCTAAATGGACTGAATTGGTACAAATGTGAAAAGGTTTTGAATCAAATTGGTTCAATTAAAATGTTTATAACTAAATTAGTATTAATGCAATATGCTTAGGACTTTTTTGGTACTTTCCTTGTCTTTTGTCCATAGCATTCCTTTTTAGGAAGGTTCTCTTAAGTTATTATGAGTTTATATATTTCTAGCAAATAATTGATTCGTAAATAAAATAAGACCAACAAGATATAAGTTATTGTGGATATTTTTATTTAAACCTTTATGTGATATTTCAGATAATGTGCATTAATTAAAGCGATAAAAGAGCTAATTACGCCTTCAAGTAATGCAATCTTAAAGATTAATGTAATTAATTAATCACGTTTCTTGGATGTGGAAATGCTGCACACAATCTTCTTCTTCTTTTTTAATGCAAAATTAAGAAGGAAATCTCTCTCTCTCTCTCTCTCAAACGGTTATAATTCGAATTCAGATTCACCTTTCCATATCTAGGCTCCATCTTAGAAGGTGATATCGTGACGTATTATTTATAGAATGTATTTCGATCAAATTCTATTTTTTTTTTTTCATTTTGTAGGAAATTATAGATGGTAAAAGAGCCGGCGAAGACTTGACTCAGCTCGTGCCTCGCAGCTCCAAAAATATAAAGAAAATATAAAATGACTAAAGTCAAAAGTGAGAGAAGACTTGGCTTCAAAAATTCTAGAAAATTACTCAGCCCGTCCCACGTAGCAGGTCTAGAATGTTTTCCAAAGTCCTCATTTCCAAATTATTTTAAAAAAAAAAATTAAAATTACATTAAATTCTACTTTGAGGCAAAAAGAAAGAAAGAAATGTGAGTCAGCGTGAAAACGAAGTGCGAGTTACTGTGAAAAGCTAGGGCCAGATCATAATCCTATTGTCCCGGTGGCCCCTTCAATAGTAGTCATTAACATCTATCTGTTTAGAGGGGAGAGACCTCCAAAGGTTTAAATCTACATGTGAAACCACATTGTGGGTGTGGTCTCATGGTTAATTAAATTAGGAGTTCAAAAGGCGGGCTTGAAAAATTTGCATAACGTGTGGGAAAACAACCTTGATTTTTTATCTTTACCAAAAAAAAAAAAAAAACCTTGATTTTTATCCTCGAAAAATTACGAGACCATGATACCAATACTAAAAATTCGTTGTATGCTTTATGTTGCGGCCAAATGGGGGGCAATTTTCTATTTTTTGTCTATTTTTTTCCATTATTTTAGATTTTTGTTCATTTTTCGAACTTCTTTGCTGGTTAGGATTATATTTGGGTTTTCTTTCATCATCTAGGGTTTGCATAACATTCTTTTTCAATATCTAGGGGTACAAGCACTGCACACCTCAAGCCCCATGAACCGGTTAAGTTTAGGACTTTAGCCTACGCAAGGACTCTAATTCAAAGCAATTATATTCGAACCGATAATGTTCAGTTTTTAAGTTGGAAATATCCCAATGCCCCAATTAAATGCGCCATTCCGAGATTTTAAAATCATTTTGCAAGTTGTTTACAGAGTATCTATTTGTTCTTTTCAATTTTTCAAACAACTTCGATAACTTTTTTGAAACAGATTTCTCTAATTTCTTACCCGTAAGCAATTTTTTACGCCTTGATCTGTGTTGCGAATTCACTCCTGCTCATCACCGTTTCTGCTACGCCATATTTAAATGACTATCGACCGGATGGGCTTCATCAACTGATGCCCTTCCCATCGTCAGCTGATGACTAGGCTACAGTTTCTCGAGCGTGGCACGCGTGTTTCTGATCCACGTGAAATCAAGTTCTAAGTCGTCGTTGGCTTGCCTCTTGACTTGTTTTGGTCCTACTAGATAAGATGGCTTTGAGCGAAGGTGGCCAGCTGCAAAAACGAAGTTTACATTAAGAGGTGAAGTTAAGGACCCGTACGAATTTGTTTTCACAAATAGAGATTGTCCTCACAGATGTTTACCTTCTTATGTACCTGTGTCCAAAACCCAATCCATATCAATCCATTTTCTTCTCATTTTCCTCATAAATAAATAAATAAATAAATAAATAAATATTTATGTGACTGTATTTAATTTACTACGAGGATAACAATCTATTTTGGACAATAAAAAAGTAAATAACAAATAATTAAAATTATTATAAGATTCACTCTTTCAAGAATTTATGACTCATAATATATTGCTATTTTCACAAAATATCGACTACTTGGGGCCCATGAAACCATTTGCAAAGCCTAGTCAAGACTTTCTGCCGGTGCAAGCTTTTGGTGAATGGAGCATTATTTTGAGTGTAGGACAACTTGCCTACATCAGTAAATGATAATCCAATACTAGGTTACACATTGTATCAAGATCGGGTGCTACGTCTTACGGAAAAAAAAGGATTTGCGCAAAAGATTTTTCTTCCTAATTACATGGGTTTGCCTCCAGAAGTTACTATTTCAAGATGGTGCAGATATTGTAATTTTGTATCATATATATTGCTCGTGCCAATTATACAGATTTAATATATATATATATATATATATATATATATATATATATATATATATATATATATATCTTGTTAAACAAAACTAAAACAATAAAATGATTTTGGTTGACTGGAACGTAATAACAGCCAGCACGAAATTCCTAATCATGATTTTAATGTCCGTTTCCACATTCGCAAAGAAATTTCCCGGCATTCCGTTGATGGACTTCGGATTGAAAAAAAATAAAAATATATAACAAACTCATTCCTTTCAGAAGTTGCGGTTTTTGGTAGGGGTGAGCATTGGTTCAGGGTCAACCCTAGACTGACCCTAGACTGGCCCAACTCTACTGGTCTTGGTCCGATTCCCAGTGAGACTGGGTTGGTAATTGGCCATAGGATTCCTGGACTAGTATTATGTGGGTTGGTCTTCGGTCTTGAGAATTTAGGGTCGGTCTAACCTGGACCCACCCTAACTATATATATATAATTTTTTTATATAGAAAAAACTTTAAAATAAATGGCGTCAACAATATTAAACAGCTCTTTAAAGTAATTTTACATTGCTCTTTAATAACTTATAATTTAATGTCTTTTACGGTGTCTAGAGTCATAAATTATGAAGAAGAAAAATATTTTTGTGAAGAGTTCTCATGGCATCTAAAAAGGCATAAACAACTCCTTACGGCATCCTCCTTTAGTACTCGTTCTCTTCTATCTTATTTGTCCTATTTTCAATTTGTCAAAATCGAAAGAAACAATTTCTCTGCTCGCCACTCGACACTCGCCTCGCTCGCTTTGGGTCACTCGTGCCACTCGCCGCTCGATACTTGCTTGGCTTGTTGCTCCCGACTCAACACTCGATGCTCACCCCACTCGACCATCAGTGCTTGCCTTTCTTAGCTGACCTCGCTCGTTATCGAACCCGTTGGGTTGGTCTGGTTCTCAGTTGCCCTTTCAAAGAGTAAAAAAAATGAAATAAAAAATTATTGGTTGGTCCCGGGTTGACCCTAGAATCGGATCGAACCCATTGGGTTAGTTCGGTCCTTAATCACTTTTTCAAATAGTACAAAAATGAAAAAAAAATTATCGGTTGGTTCCGAGTTGACCCTGGAACTGAACCGAACCTACTAGTCGGTTCGTCGGTCCCAAGCTCAATAGGATCGGTTCTCTGTCACAAAAATTGAGGACTAGCACTGTATGGGTTGGTCCTAGAGTCAGGGGGTGGATCGACTCAATCCAAACCATGCTCACCCCTAGTTTTTGGAATATTTAAAAAATTGAAAACTCATTAAATAGATCCAAAACACTGTATCCACTTGTCATAAATTTTTAATGATACTTTTTGTTCATTTTATTCACTTAGTTTAAAACTGATTTTATTCCTTCATGAATAGTGAAATGTGAAATTAAGATATTTAAGATTTTTCTCAAATTAAAAAAGTTCAGGACAAAAATATCCCTATCATGGAATGATATATGGCACATGACACGCACGCAATCGTTGTCCGGCGAGAAGTTTTGCCACCGATGAGATTGGGGGGACAATTGAGACAAAGTCACCGAGTTTGAAGTTTTTTTTTTTGGTGGAAATCTTCTCGTATTTTAGGTATTGAAACTTGTCATTAGTGTAGTAGTAGAATATTTTCTGAGTTACAAACAAAAGATTATGATATCAATCTCGTCTTAATTAAAGCCATGCTTGTTTTGCCAAAAACTGATAGATTATAAAAACATTTTCCATAGGGATGATTGTTTGTATTGCTTGCAATAAATAAATAAATAATATTTTAATCGTCCAAGAAAATATTTAAACAATTGTTGTCGAAAATGAATATATTCTTCATTGACCAATTATTTTAAGCGAATAAGCAATTATCTTAAAAAAAATGTTTTCCAAAAACATCACTTGAGTCACTTACAAAAATTGAGGAATAAAACTATTTTTATCGTTCACGGAATTTTTTATATATAAATTGTTGTCAATAATGAAAATATTTGTTCTTAGCCTTGGCTAGTTGTTGGCCATGGTGGTGGCCGGCGATTGGTTGTGGGCCAACTCGAACCTTGCCACAGCCAGCAAAGGTTGACCTTGCCTTTGCCTTGCTCGATCTGGCAAAACCGAGGTTTGAGCTCGCTGGTCTGGGGTGAGGATCTAGCTACCCCACGATGAAAAAGAAAAAAAAAGAAAAGAAAAAAGAAAAAACAATTAAAAACCCTATTTAAAAAAGAAAAAAGAAAAATATAATATAAAAATAAAAATGAAAATATGTTTGGTGAAAGACAAGTAAGGTGGAAGAAGATGGATTTCTATTCCCAGCTGCTTCTTTACCTCGCCATCCCTTTCATCTCTCTTTATATTCTCTTCCTTGTCTTCCGAAAGAAATCCTCCGCTCCTAACCTGCCGCCGGGCAAAAAGGGATGGCCCATCATTGGCGAGTCGCTGGATTTTGTTGGCCCGGTGAAGAGCGGCTGCCCTGAGAATTTCATAAATGACCGCATGGCCAAGTACTCCCCAGAGGTCTTCCGAACCTCGCTGTTCGGGGAGGACATGGCCGTGTTCTGCGGCGCCTCTGCCAACAAGTTCTTGTACTCTGGCCAGAACAAGTACATCACCACCTGGTGGCTCACTTCCATGAAGAAGGTCACCATCTTCCCCGAAACCATGGAGAAGTTCAAAAAGGATGATCCCAAGAAAATGTGCAGCTTCTTGCCGGAATTCCTAAAACCTGAGGCTCTCCAATATTACATACCTATCATGGACTCCATGACTAGGGATCACTTGGAGAGTGACTGGTCTCCTTATAAGGAAGTGAAGGTGTTTCCTTTGACAAAAAACTACACCTTCGCTTTGGCGTGTCGCTTGTTCATGAACATTAAGGACCCTAACGTTGTGTCCAAATTCGCCGACCCATTTGCTCGTATCGCTCCGGGATTCGCTTCGGTACCATCAATATTCCTGGCACGCCATTCAACAAAGTAGTTGAAGGAGGAAAAGTAATAAGGCAAGAGCTTCTCAACATTATTAGACAAAGGAAGAAGGAGATTTCCAAGGGAAAAGATGCAAAGTCAAGGGACTTGTTATCTCGATTGTTTACTGAAGCAGATGACGACGGTAGTGTTTATTACGAAATGTAAGTCTCCAACAAGATCATTTGATTACTGATTGCAACTCATGACACCACGAGTACATCTATCACTGTGATAGTGAACTATCTAGCTTTGTTGCCCCACATCTATGAGAAAGTTTACAAAGGTAACTATCTTATTCGTATATCGGGAAAAGTACCAAAATAGTCATAAACCTTTTGTATTAGTATCAATTCAGTCATAAACTTTTTAATTAGACCAATTTAAATCTAAACATTTTCACATTGGTATCAATTCAGTCCATCCGGCTAATTTAAACCGGAAATTGCTGACGTGGCCGCCGGCAATTTTATGTGGCGCCATGTGGACAAATTTTATAATTTTTTTTATAATTTTTAAATTATTTTTTCCTTTTTTCCTTTTTTTTTTTTCTTTTTCTTTTCTCCTTTGCCGGGAGGTCGCCGGGCCGGCTGGGCGACCATCTTTGGCCATAGGCTAGTCGGGGCGAGGGGCTTTGCGCCCTTAATTAAAATTGTTCTCGAGAGTAGAATTTCACCCCTCAATAAACAAAAACAAACCATTGGAATGCCATCAGGGGGACAAAAATGGTATGACCGGCCAGCCGACCATCGCCAGCCACAGGCTGGTCTGGCTGAGGGGCTCCGCACCCTTGCCAGCCACAGGCAAGGGCGTTAGCCCCCACCCAGATCCAGGCGAGGGCCGAAACTCTCACCCATTGGCTGGCGAGGGCCTCTGCACCCTCGTCGGCCACAGGCGAGGGCCTCTATGCCCTCATCAGCCACAGGGGAGGGCTGCACCCTCGCTCGTGCCGGGCGAGGGTGCAAAGGCCCTCACCTAGATCTGGGCGAGGGCGCGGAGGCCCTCACCCAGATCCGAGCGAGGGCCCTTGTGAGGGGGCAAAGTCTTCGAGCGTCGAGCGATAGAGAGAGATGCTGCAAGGAGAAGCACTGAACACAATTTCTATTCCAATAATTAAACACGCCTTTAATTATTGGAAGACTTTGATTATCAGTGCTTCTCCTTGCAGCATCTCTCTCTATTGCTCGACGCTCGAAGACTTTGCCCCCCCCACAAGGGCCCTCGCTCGGATCTGGGTGAGGGCCTCCGCGCCCTCGCCCAGATCTAGGTGAGGGCTGTTGCACCCTCGCCTGGCACGAGCGAGGGTGCAGCCCTCCCCTGTGGCTGACGAGGGCATAGAATAAGAAAAAAAAATTATACAATTATCAAATGCCTTTGAATGCTCACACCTATTTAGGGAATAGAATAAGAAAAAAATTATTTCTAAGCAAAAATTGTTCTCGAGAATAGAATGGTTACCAAATACACCCTAAATGAGTAGTGCATTACTATTTCCGTCCTTCTAATGGCATGCCAACATACTGTTTTGGTTCCTATACAGGGATGAAATTTTGATTATAAGTCATTTCAATTTATAGGTTTTCTTTCATTTTTGAATAATTTTATTACATTTTTCTCTTATATTCTCTTCTCTTCTCTTTTTCCCCCTTGTTCTTCTTCTTTTTCTCCCTTTAGCTGGTTGTCGGCCTCGAACGAGCCTTGACCTCACCATGGCCGGGTGATGCCGCTGGTGGTTGGGCAAGGTCAAGCTCGTCTAGCCATCCGCAAGACTCAACCTCACCCATCCACTGTGAGGTCAAGCCTCGTTGATGGCTAGGCAAGCTCAGCCTCACTATGTGATAACGGTGGTAACCTTTTTGGCACATGTCTTCCTTTTTCAGTTTTCTTTCCTAATATTTACTTTTTTGCTCTGTTAATTTCTATAAATTTAGTGATTAGAATACCATTGGTTCCAATTCTTTAGGGCATTCTTCATTCCGGTCTCTATTCTCATTTTAAGCCCTCAACGACTACTTTGATACCATTTTTGTCCCCCTGATGGCATTCCAATGGTTTGTTTTTGTTTATTGAGGGGTGAAAATGATCTTAAAGTACTTATTTAAGTACTACAATGGGAAAGCGAAGGTATGAAGACCAAAATAAATAATGTCCAAAATATTTGGACAAAACTTATAGGTTTTCTTTTAGTGATTCCAATCTTTCAATTGTTTTGATGCTATTACATCGTTTCAACTCCTATGAGAGAAACACACTCTCTGCCTATGAGTGTGTTCCTTATAGTGGCAAATGGCAATTAGGGACCAGCCATGGGCATAGTCATTTCTATATTCAACCCGTTATAACAACTTCGACACAATTGGGTTAACCCGATAAAGTAGTTTATCTGGTTTCTGAATAGGCTTGGCTAACAGAAGTTAAACAGCGCTCAGAATTTAGTTAGCATTGTGAGGAAAGAGAGCCGCATTTGCTCCCTCTAAGATAGGCACATAGGATTTTGCCACTTTGTAAGGACGTTCCTTTGTATCCGCATGCCATCATTTTTATATATTTTATACCTCTCATTTAAAATTAAAATTCCAAATCTCCCCAAGAACTCATATGTGAATCACTGCATTTGTTGACAAAAGGAGCTGCATTTAGTCAAGTGGTTATGTATAAATATCCTTTTGAAATGCCAGTTTGCTAGCTAAGCACTCCCTTAATACGGTCTTACTACTATCGGGTTAGAGAAACATTAGCGTAGACTTAAAAAAAAAAAAACCAAATTTGGTCTACCATTTACCAGCTTTGATGAAAATTCTCTACTCTAACTTTGATTATGTCCCAATGGACTTTTAGACAATAAAATTTTTGGAGGTGCAAGTGTGTGAATTTTTCATATTGTATGTGGGATGAAATGTTTGTATTGCTTCTAGGGTAATTTCTACTCTTTTAGTGAAGTTTATGGATGTTCTTATTGCATCTTCTACTTTAGTTTGGTAGGCAACTTTTTAGTTAGATTCATATCTAACTTTTGTTAGCAATACAACTGTGACAGAAAACATTTGAGGTCATTTCATGGTAGTGAAGAAGATGGTAAAGACTCTGTGTGATTCTCTTGGATTTTCACATCATGAAATTGAGGTAGGATGATTTATTTATTTATTTATTTCTTTTGAGTTTAGAAGTTAGCTCTTTTGCTTAGGTTTCTTCTTCTTCTTCTTCGGTTGGAAGTGGTGAATATGGGCATGGCTTCCTATTAAGCTTCATGCTATCAGTCTTGAAAATGGTGCAGGAGGAAAAGTGGATAAGGAAGGGAGAGAGAGAGGGAGGGGAGGGGAGAGAGAGAGGAGGGGAAGGGGGGAGGGAGGGGGAGGCTTTTTTCTTTTCTTGCACTTGTTTTAGAAAAAAAATCTTTGTAGTCGACCTCTCACAATACTCGAAAACCATCATGAGGCGATGAGATCTAGTGAGATACAACGAAGCGAAGTGGCAGTTCTTTGAGCTTGAGGTTGCGGTGGTGTCAAGGGTAGGCAATGGCGTGGCGCTTTACTTGCTCCCTAGGCGTATTGTGGACATGCAAGTTGCAAGATGAGCAAGTTTGACTAGACGGGGAAAGAAGATGAATAAGAAAATAGAAATAAAGGGAGGAAAATAGTACGAGTCAGATCGAATCGGATTTGAATTGAGTCGGGTATGGGTTATAAGAAGTCCATTGAAGTTTTTGTATTTAATTTTTATTGTAAAAAAAGTTAAGTAATTGAGATCTCTTTTGGTAGATAGATAACCATAGACATATTGGAGCAATACTTATTATCTAGATCGAAATTTAATCAAGATTGAAATAGAAATTCTAAATATCACAGTTTAAGTTTTAACTTTGTGAATTGACAAATTTAGAAGCATTTTAGAAGAGTGCTTATAAGCAAATGTTACTTTCATGTCAATGGTAATTGGTAAGAGTTCTTTATAAGTCATTTCAATTTATAGTTTTCTTACAATTTTTTATTTTATTTACTAATTTTTTTGTTTAATTAATTTTTTTAATCTGACATGAAATTTTTATCCAAGTAATATATACACATAAAAGGCTTAAAGTGGGCTAAATTGGTTCTCTTAGATTACATTAACCATTAATGGGATTTGGTAAATTGGGTTGGGAAATTTACATTGTGTGAAAATAGATCAAAACGAGTTAAATGGGTCAATATGGGTTGGATCATTTTCGACTTGACCCAAATCCCACCCAACCCACCCATTTGATGGCCCTATCTTTAATATACCTTTGTCGTAATGATGACATGCAATGCGGACTCTTAAATGCAAAAACTATATATACAACCTACACTAGTGTTGTGCATGTGAAAAGTTGGGCTGACAAGTCTCCTGGCATAAAATATTTAATTTTCACCTATGCATTGTTTCTACATGGCTAAAAGGTCCAGCAGCAAGACATCCTCAATTGTTTTACATGGACATTTTTCTAGTAAATTCCTCAAATTTGAACACTCAATCATGTAGTTGTTAGGTTAGCGGGAAGTAAATAACTAAATCGGGCATGTATATTAGTTAATAATATAGCTACCTTGTTATTCTTTGTTTCATCATGGCATTCTTCTAAATTGGTGTAGATATGTGCACACAGAATTCAATTGCATTTCCGATATCAAGATTTTGATAGTAGTTACTAATGGCCTTAGTAGCAAGCACACTATTCGAAATTATTATTTTCTGATTGTCATATCTTTGTTACGATGTTTATCTCTTCCACCAACATCTAAAACACAATACATCATGGTTTAGAAACATATATTTTGAACATCTATTGAAAACATAGGGCTGTATATGCTTGTGTACCTACACCCCATCGACTTCACAACAATCGCCAACATCAAATGGATGCATCACAAACAAGAAAATAATCACTTCAAGAGTCATATTTCAAGAATTTTCAAGTATGAATACCACAAGTAGCAATTGGGAGCTTATGAGAAGTAGAAACTTTTTTGTGGCAATTCCTATTATAAAGATCCATATAATAGCTATGAGGATGCCAACTAGAATGTTCACAATCCAATGGAGTTTGTTCATAGCAGTCTTAGTTTAATCCAGAGTCAAAGTTAGTGCTCTTCATTCTTTGAAAGCATCAACTGCATTACATCCAATGCAAACTTAAAGCTCAATTGGTGGACACAACAACTATATAAGTTCATTAGATGCAGAAAGACATTATAAATACTTTATTGGAATAACTTCAATTTGAAAATATTGCATTTACAAGCCTAGTGCAATCAATTGGTTTCATTATGTCTACATTTTTTTCAAAAGCTTCAACTAGTTTACTAACTATTTGAGCTATTGAAAACATTCTCATTTTCAATCTAAGTTAAGCCTAGGGAGTACTTTTACTTAACTCTAAAAATATTCATTTAGTAAAAAGTTTTTTTTCACAACTATCTCCTTGCATGAAGAGCGGGATCTATTATGTTAACCTCCACTAAACTTTCAAGAGATTAATATGTTTAACTATGGTTCAGCAAGTTATATCAACATCTATTCCGATAACCCCCTTCGTGACCCTAGAAAACACCAGTTGTTTCAAACGGATTTTACAAATGTTGATCTAACTTGTCAAGCCAAACTTCAACATATTAACCTCTAGAAATTTTTGTCAATTTTAACGTAAAAGTACTCGCTCTTCATGCAGGTGAGAAAGTTTTCTTAATTTTAATATAAAGGTACTCGCTCTTCATGCAAGCAGGACGGTTGTAAAGCAAAACTTCATTTTGATAATCCCCAATTTTAATTTAGATGCAAAATGAGATTGTATTGTATAGCTCAAATAGCCAAAAAAAAAACTAATTGGTGCTTCTTAAAAATTGTGGACATAACGAAACCAATTGATTGCACTAACCTATAAATGCGATCTTCTCAAATTGAAGTTACCCCGATAAAGTGTTTACATTGTCTTTCGACATATGTTGAAATTATATAGTTGCATTGTCCACTAATTGAGATTTAAGTTTGCATTTAGATGTAATGCAATTTAGTCCTTTCAAAAAACGAAGTTGGAAGACACTAAGATGGATGTTAACAAGATCCATTGGAGATGAACATTCTAGTTAGCATCCTCATAGCCATTATATGGTTTTATATGTTAGGAATTGCCACGAAAATGTTTTTGCTTCTCATAAGCTCCCAATTACTACTTATGATATTCATATTTGGAAACTCCTGCAAGATGACATTTGAAGCGATTATTTTCCTATTCGCAATGCATCCATTTGATAATAGCAATCGTTGTGAAGTCACTATGGTTTAGGTACACAAGCAAGTACAACTTTGTGCTTTCAACATATGTTCAAAACATATGTTTTTAAACCATGATACATTGTGTTTCAGATGGTGGTGAAAGAGCAAATCATCTTAACGACTATTTTCTTGAAAAATGACAATCAGGAGATAATAATTCCAAATAGTGTGCTAGCTACTATGGCCATCACTAACTACTATCCAAATCCTCATATGGAAGATATAGTTGAATTCTGTGTGCACATGTCTACACCAATTGAGAAGATTGTCACAATGAAATAGAGAATAACAAAGTGAGTAACTATATTATTTAGCTAATCTACTTGCCCCCTCTCGTTATTTACTTCCTATTTTCTTAATGACTAGAGAATTGAAAGTCAAGATCTGAGGAATTTACTGGAAAGGTGTCCGTTTGAAACAAGTGACGATGTTGTCTTGATTTTGGATCTCTAGCTATGTAGAATTGATGAATAAATAAAAATTATTTGGTTTATGTAGCTGTTTCAAATGTAGAGGGTCCCTCACTAATTATGTGCAATTCATCCTAACACTGATCTTATTATTGCAGAAATGATCAAACCTCTTCTTTGCCAATGTATTGATTCTTACAATTGGAGACCCCATAAAACAGAAAAATGTTTTTGTGGCGGATTTCATATGTGTTCGTAATGTTATATAACAATTTTGGCAAATCTTTTGTTACAGAATTGTGTTGAGTTAGTTTATTTTACTATTTTAAATGCAATTGGTTTGGTAGGATGCATGTGCATTGCACAAAAGAGGGACATTTAATGCATGAAAAATGCATGTTTAATGCATGAAGTCACTAGTCGGCCAAATTTTCGGCACCGACAAGCCCGTGCATCAAACATGCATCTTTCATACAATAGGATGGGCGGGAGGTGGTTTCATGCCTTTTACAATTTACTTGCAGTTCCATTTATTGATTAATATAATTCTATCCACCGATCTTTTGCAACTCCCTATGGCTCCAACAATTTTCTTCCTCCTTCATTTGTTGCTTTGCTTTGCGTCCTTTCTTCCCATGGCATCAGAATCACTATCTTTGTTTCTCTTAGAGTCGCCTTGTGCTCTCTCTTGTCACTCCCACACCTTCCATTCATCGTTGTCCAATGCAAAGCAGCTCTCTGTCCCAATCCTCAACCTCAAGCCCCTCGCCTTCCCTTTTCCTTTCAAACCTACCATCTCCTCCTCTTTTGCCCTGTATAGATTGTACTTGAAGAGAGTTTATGTGTGTGCCATCGCTCCTTCATGTTTGGAGGACACCGCCACTATGAGGCTCTATATTGGAAACATCTTTAGAGATGTCGACAACTACTACTCACCCAAATCATTGGGCAAAATGGTGCCATTGAATGCAATTCTATAGTGATTGCAGCTTGACAATCTGGTTCTCGAATGGATCCATGGGATTAACAGGTAATATACAATTCCAATTTTTTGGAACCGATTATTAGTGAACAATTCCCGATTTAATGGTGGGAACCGCCCAACTTGGAGCCAATCACCACTAATGTGAAGCAACATAGAACAACTACAACGAAACTAAAGCAACGATAATCTAAAAGTCTAGTACAACATACTTTGGCAAGCATTTTTTATGGTAATGCTTGGAGATCGTCCGCATATAGAAATTTGCATATCATATTCCTACTTATTTTCTGTTTAATTGCAAAGGCAATATTCATGTGCAGGACATGCAAAACTTTCTCCTGCAGCAATCCTCAACTTAAGTTTTTTCTGTAGAAACTTCATCTTTGCGATGGAGCAATTTTGCTACATTGTGAGGATGGTAGAAGTGGCCACAAGTAGCAGAAACAAATTGGAATACCCAATATTGTCGAGGGAGCGAAATGGCTCTCTCCTTGAGCAATGGTGACTAACTTCTGAAAGCCAAGCTTGGTTAGATCAAATTGACTAGTTTACTAGGTTAAACCCAATTGTGTTTATTAAAATAAGTTGAATATGAAAATGGACTATAATCCTGGCTGATTCCATATTGCCATTGCCACTACATGGAACACACTCATACGGACCTCTCAATGGAACTAAAATGATACGATAGCACCAAAACAATTGAAAGGCTTTGATCACTAAAAGAAAAACTATAAATTTGGTCCAAGTATTTTAAACGTTCTTTGGTCCTCATACCTTCGTTTTCTAATTATAGTCCTTAAACAAGTACTTTAAGACCATTTTCACCCCTCTAAAACCAAAATAGTACATTGGAATGCCATCTAAGAGATGAAAATAGTAGCAAAGTAGTCGTTCAGGGACTAAAATGAGAACATGGATCAAAATGAAGAATGCCCTAAATAATTGGAACCAATAATATTCTAATCACTAAATTTCCAGAAATTAATGTACCGAAAAAAAGTACGTATCAGGAAAAGAATGCTGAAGGAGGAAGACATGTAACATAAAAGGTTACCTCCATTATCGTGTAGAGCACAAACATAATTAGAACAATCATCCTCCTCGGCTATCCCATTTTCAACATCTTCCATCCCAACATTTTCAGTATCATCCACAATAAAACTAGACTTTGCAACATTATGAAAAATTCTTGTGTCAAAAGCCAAGCCTGGTGAGTACCAGCTTGACCAATTTACCAGATCCAATGTGATTGTGTCAGAGTTACTAAAACTAGCTGAATATAGATTGATCTACGCTCATCGTAGATTAGGTATCCATGTGATGTTTTTATTTTTATTATAATCCTCGAATAAAACCTAACCACTCAACTTTGAAAAGCAAATACAACTTAGAAAAACAACATAAAAGAGTCACAATCAATTCAATCAAAGATGGTACTCAAAGAACGAGTGAAAAAAAAATGAAGTGCAGTAAAGTAACTTGGTACGAGTTGCACAAAGAATATAACATAGTCCTGTTATTAAGTTTCAAAATAGCAACCCCATGAGCTTAATTCAATTTGAGTCCAATTTCCTAAAGAAACTAATTTTCTTCTATCTAAACTAGAGAAAGTTTTGAATTTCCCTAAACTATGTGTATTATCTAACAAAATTAAACTAATTCTTACATCTGAACATGAGCTTAATTCTATGTGAGCCCAATTTCCTGAAGAAACTAATTTTCTTATGTGTAAAGGAGAGAGAATCATGAATTTTTCCTAAACTATATTTATTATCTGAATAAAAGACTAACTCTATTACCAAAATCTAACAACCTAATCATGGACTATTAATTACCAAAAAAAAAAAAATCATGGACTATTTTTCTAACCAATTTTCCACTTTTTTTTCGAAATTTATTATTATTTTTTATTAGTTTTCCCTTCAATCCATAGTCTCTCGGTCCTCTCACCCGGCACCCGAACTCTCATCTTTTTTCTTGGTATTCACTTTCGCTCTTCTAACTGCATGCTTGTAAAGGATGGATTAAATGACAACATGCCTAAACCTTACGCAGAGAAGCACCCGGTATTACACTATCAATTACTTCTCATCATCACCGGGGCACCATCATCAGCCGCCTGAACATGACTATCAACCGCCGCCATTGTCCCTGGCCACCACAGTCAACATCACCGATGATCGATTAACACGCATACCCAGGAAGAGCAAAGAAGTTTAAAATTGATACCCTAGAAGCACAAACCTTAAACATCAACAGGAGCGAGCATTCAAGTCAAGGACTGCACCTCCCGTCTTCAACTGTCTATACCACAGACCATTCTCAGAACACACAAACATCACGGAACCCCGAGGCAGAACAGCGAGTCACAGAGGCAAATTTCGGTAAGCATGATTTACCTCATCTAATAACCGATAACCTGATTTATAATCATTCAAAAGTAATCGTCACATAATCAAATCAACGAACAACAGAAATTACTTGGCAAAAGCTTCATAGAAACATTTCGTTCATCAGGCCATGTGCATCACCAGAACAAAGCAGAATCATGGAAGTAAGGCAATTTGTCTTCCAAAATTCATACAACAATAACAACAGCAGCAGCAGCAGTTTTGAGTCACCAGAATTAGTTAAGTTTTCGTGTAATGCTCACAACCCTAAACATGGATCTCGGTTTCAAAACAAGGTAGAACAGAGGGGCTTTCGTTTCGTTCGTAAGAGACTGAGACAGAGTACTATGCAATTTACCTTAACGAGGAAGCGTCCAGATCTCGACCGGTTGTAAACTAGTAAGAGGAAGTCCGAGAAAGATCGACGGTGAAGATCGACGCTAGCGAAAGAGCTTCAACCGAGAACTAGGAACCTCGAGCTTCTTCGCCAGAAAACAGAGCCGAACGAAATCATCCAGACGCGTCCGTGGGAGCGGCGGTTGGCGAAGGTCAGTAGCGAACAGCGTCCAGACGGCGATGGAAAAGAAAGCCGATGAGGAATCGGTCCTATCAATTGAACCAAAATCGAAACCAGAGAAAGCAAGAGGACTTACCTCCATCCATGGAACAATGGGGAGCGAAGGAATCGCTTCTGAAGAGCATTGTCTTGCCCTCGGTGATCCGTTTCTGAAGTCTGGATCGAGTTTCATCAGAGAATCGACTGCTCCGAGCTTCGCGCTTCGCGGCCAATATACAGGGCAGAACAGAGCGAGATGTGGAGCCTCGGCGACTGGCATCGACCGGCGGCGGCCGGCACGACGGCGGAAGGCGACGGAAGAGCAGAAACCGTCCGGGAAACTCCCCCCCGACTCCCGGCGCAAAATCCGTTCTTTTTACATGGGAGATCCAGTCGGTTGGAACGAGAGAGAGAGGGAGGGAGGTTACGGTCCCGTTTGTCACCTCGAGAAAATATTGCATGCAAATCCTATGCCACGTCATGCGATAGTCCATTGAGTCGACGACACGTGTCATTCATGGGACCCTCTCTCGGGCGAGGACGACGCGTGTCTTCCTTTCTCCTTTCCAAATTCTTTTGAACGAATCCGACTTGGGCTCAGTTCCGGCGCGGGACACTGGCCGAGCGTGGCCTGTATGGATTGTTATCTTGATTGGGCTATGGATTGAGTTCAAACGGAGTAGTGGGGGCATGGATTGATTTTAATGGGCCGAAGCCTTTTTCGTTTTCTTATTGATTATTATCATTTTTTATTTGCTTCAATTTTTTTTTTAATTCCCTGACCTAGAAAAATGCATATTTGAATTATTGACAAAAATTTAGGTGTCAATAATCATATCCCGAAAGCACCTCCTTGACTTATAGAGAATCACAGTTCGAGGCGAGAAATATGCAAAAAGAGGGAAGCAATTTGAAGAGCAGCTATTGGTGAGGGTATAGAGTGAAAAAAAATATTTCTTTTTATTATTTCTTCGGTTGGTTGCTCTAGCTTTTCCAGCTCATTGTGTAGGGTAAAGGGTGAAAAAGAGAGAAGGGAGGCAGAGGGAAACAATTGAAAAAAGGGCCGAAAGAGACAAAATTCTGTGGAGTGCACAGGAGATCGCAAATCCCAAATAGAATCCAGTCAAGTGATATAGGATAATACTTTAATACTCCTTCTCATATGCAAATCATTTGCAAGTCGAACTTCTCTCACATGCAAATTATGTGCAAATCACATGAAAATTCATGACCTTTCTAGATTACTCACAAGCTTAAGATGAACATGCCATACATACCCACTCAAAGAAACTCACACTGCTTTTAGGTTTAAAAGAATAGGCAGCATCCAAGATGCCATTACCTTCTGGGCACAGTCATTTCGAAACCAAAACTAAAAATAAAACAAAGGCCGCTATTGTCAGCTCCACAATTTTTTGCCCTTAGTGATGGTAGCTAGACAATATAGATTGGTGTATGTGGGCCCCCACCGGAAATGAGCATCCTCACTGTACTTATGGCGACACGATTGTAGGTGAGGGTTAGTAATCTTTGGACGTTCATTAATTAGTCCCTAAATGATTACGGGGTCATGAGTACTTCAATTGTATGCTGACATCCAAAATCCCGAATCAAACCTGATTAAATGATGCAAAATGATACATGCGTTAGTTACGTCAGGAAAGACATGGTTATTATTGAAAATAATTTTGGGATAGCTGTTATTTAGTCAACTGTTTATCGATTACTTTATTATGTAAGTGATTCCTTTTCCATTTTAATAATTTTTTTATTCAGATATTTAGTTCACATTCTTTAATAAGTCCGCCCATCTTCGCTGATGATACGTAATGAATGACTATTGACCAGATGTGCTTTGTGAGCTGATGCACCACCTGTCGTCAGCTGATGACTAGGTTGCAGCTTCTCGAACATGACATACGTTTTTCAGAACCATGTAAAATGGGTTCTAAGTTTTTGTTGGCTTGACTTTGACTTACTATGGTGCTGCTAGATGGCTTTGGGGAAAGATGGGTAACTGCAAAACCGAGGTTGACATTAATAGGTGAAGTTAAGGACACGTGCAAAGTTGTTGTCACAAATAGAAATTCTCCTCATAGATATATATTTATCTTTTTAAAGTACTTATAAGCTAATCCTAAACCATGACAATCCATTTTCTCTTCTATTATCATTATAAACTAGGAGTCTGACTCAGTGCAGAGATTTGGTTATCCATGAAACCGTTTGTGTATCCAGTCAGAACATTTTGCTAGTGCAAGCTTTTCATGAATGAAGGAGCCTTCTTTTGAGTGTAGGACGATTTGCATACCTCAAAGAATGATAGTTCAACAAAACATTTAGACGATTGTGTTACGATCAGGTGCTGTGAGTTATGAAAATAAAATGATATCACATATAACTACAACTCAATCAACGCTGCAGATGGAAACAATTTTTTCCCTAATGACATGGATAGACTAGAAATTAATCTAAAGAGCAAAATTTGGTGACCAGGAGAAGACTAATCCATAAATGCTCCTTTGTGGTAATATCATCACTCGACTTGGCTCCAGAAGTAATCAATTCAAGATAATTGACATAATATAATTTTGAATTCCACATCAACGAGTGAGTAATAGAGCTGTTCTTGTGCTTGCAATTAATCAAATAGGCACCGCCTCCTCTTTTCTCTTAGACAATCTCCTATTAAAGTTAAAAATATTGTATTAATAGAGTTTTCTTTTATTTATAGTTCTAATATAAGTGTTCATCCAGTTTGCAATGTGCTCTTTGAAATGAAAATTTTACTTCTAGCCAAAAAAGGGACATTATTAGTTAAATTCGCCTTTCCATCGTAAATCGCTGCGGTTCTTTCCTCAAACTTGACAACAACAGCAAAGGCGAAGCAATAAATAGACATAGAATACCAATCATCCATATTGTGGAATTGAGGCATTTATGATCGGAATAGTTTTTTTTTTTTTCTTATTCTCTTTTTTTATTCCAAGTCCATCGATGGAATCCGAAAATTTCTTCGCAAAGACCAAAGGACCGTTAAATGATGAATCGTGTCGGCTTTACATTTCTGTTGCCCTAACAATCCTTGGTAGTTATATTTACGGGCAATTTTTCAGAATAATTTTGACCCAAATTTATTCTCTCGTGGATCGAGACGTCTTATATTCAATCTTTACATGGTCAATTTCTTAAAATCACCCATAAAATGTATTGATTGGTGTGATTTTGTAATAATTCGATACCGAACAATAGTTAATATTCAAAAACCGTATCCTGTCCGGGCAATGGATAGATCGAACACGGACAAACCTGAAATATAAGAAACCAAGTTGAGATGATGATCTTAATCGGGATGATGCAAGGTTTGCTAGTATCTCCCAAGAATCCAAAATCAGTATCATTCCTGTTGCCCAATCACGTCAATGCAGATACATTCATCCACATAAAATTTGGTAGGAGATCACTTTGAAAGGGGAACTAGTCCCATGTCACTTTGAGATTACTTTGATTCTATCAATTGGTTTCAGTCCAGATTCAATTCTCATATAGGTTTTGTTCGTTATTATGAGGAACACATTCAGCTCTCTCGCGATGTAGAGTCTCTCCCTACCGAAATGGTAGTTTTCCTCTTCCTTCGGAACCCTAATTTTCAGAAAATCTCCTTCTCCTTCGGGCCTTCTGTCTAAAGTCTAGGTTTATCCGTAAGTTTCACCCATGATTTACTTAGATGGGTTTCATTTTCTCGCCTTTGGAATTACCATCATCAAATACCTCTTCATCTTGTTTCTTCATCTTATCTTAGAACCCTAAGTTTCACACGTTTTGGTTTCAAGTCTCTTTCTCGCTGTTTCCGCATAGATTTCGCATGCCTCCAATAAGCCCTCCATCTCGCTTCTTACAGATTCTGCATTCATCCAATTTAGTATCTCACTTTGTCTGGACCTCCAATTGAAGCTATTCCCCTAATGGACAATACGGATGCGGCTGAGGAGGCTCGGTTAGCTGCTTTATGTAGTCATTTAGGCTGACTTTGGTCCACCCAGGAAATTGACGTGTGGGACAAAGCACCTCCTGCAGAGAAAGTCGCAGAATGTAAGTTGATCCTTGTAGGTAAACTTCTTGCAAATCCCTCTATTAACTTTCCAGCATTCCAGCACACGATGAAAAAAGCTTGGCGTTTAGACCAAGTCGATATTTCTCAAAGAGAAGCTGAACTTTATGTGTTAAAATTTAATTCGGAGGGGGAAAAACAGCATGTACTAGAAAATGGACCCTGGTTATTCTCCAGCAATTTGGTTATACTCAAACCCTAGACCCCCAACACGCCCCTGCATTGCTATAATTTTAGTACTTGTGCTTTTTGGGTGCAAGTATTTGGTCTCCCCTTAGAGAGATGTATGGATAAGCTATTAAGTAAGGCAGTTCATGATGTTGGCAAGGTTCTGGATGTCAGAATTGAGGCGAAAGAAGGATCGACTTTAAGAGCAGAGAGAGTTATAGTGGACATTAATCTACGTGAACCTCTTAAACTGGATAAACTCATTCGCGTGGCGGGGAAAAACATTTGGCTTGATTTCCGTTATGAACGGTTACCACATTATTGCTATTCCTTTGGTGTTTTAGGCCACTATGCATCCTATTGTAAAGATATTCCATACGATGAGGCCAAATTTGAAGGGAGGGACAAGATGTACCATGGACAATGGTTAGGGGTTGAAGTCAGGGAGCACAGCCCTTTCTGGCAGGCATTTTATGAACTTAACACTACTCAAGAGGATTTTGAAGAAACAGTACCTAAAATACCTCAGCCTGGGATGTTGTTACTCCCTACTGCACCTTGCGACATAAACACACAGCCAGCTCCTATGGACATTCAGATAGTTCAGCATATAAATACCTCAACCGTAAACTTAATGCCCACCTCCCCTCATGTTGACACTTCACAAGGAGTTATTCAGAATAACTTGGAATCTGCTGCATCGCCTGCATCAGTAAAAAAGACAGACATCAAAGAATTTACAGCTAAAGTGTCATCATCCAAAAAATCCAAAAACTCTCGCTTGTAGACTAAGACTAATCCTTTAAAGAAAGCAAAGAGATTTTCGCCTTATAGGTCACATCCTATTCTGCTAAACAATCTAGATGAAAGTAATCTAATGGAGACTCCAATATTTCAGGCCGAAAGGGCTAGTGATTGTGCTGTGGTGGCTTGCCCAAATAAGCCACCATTTGACAAATGAAGATCATAAGTTGGAATTGTCAGGGATTGGGCAATTCCCAGATAGTTCGAGCACTGAGGGCCATAGTGGCTCAAGATCGGCCCGATATCATCTTTTTGATGGAGACTCAGAATCAAGAACCTGTTATCAAGCAAATCCAACGGAGAATGAATTATTGTAAGAGTTTTGTGGTGAATCCTCAAGGTTTGGCTGGAGGGATGGTTCTTTTTTGAACTGGCGAGATCTCGCTTAGTGTTAAGGCCCATAACTCACATTTGATTGATACTGTTTGTTCTGAAGATGGTGGTGTAACCCCCATGTGCCTTACCTGTTTACATGCTTCGGCTGTTTATCATTAGAGATAGCTTTTCTGGGCAGAATTGAGGTAACTCAGTCACTCAAACACTCAACCTTGGGTGTGTATAGGGGATTTTAATGAAGTTTTATATCATTGGGAGAAAGTAAGTAAGCGACCAGCTGAGCCTTATAGATTGCATTCCTTTCGGGAATTACTACATGATTGTGCTTTGATGAATCTTGAGACTAAGGGTTGTGCCTACACTTGGGTCAACAACAGAAGTTGACAAGAAATTGTCAAAGAGAGATTGGACCGAGCATTGTGTACTATTGAATGGCATTGAAATTATCCAGAAGCTAAAGTTGTGGCTTTACCTGCCATAGGGTCGGATCACAGTTCGATACTTTTAAATACCAATATCAAACCAGTAAGGAGGAGAAAAATCTTTACCTTTGAATCCTTTTGGCTTGAACATGAAGAATGCCAAGAGATGGTATTGGATTCTTGGTCTGCCTTATCATTCAATAACTCCACAATCTCTCAGAAGCTTCGGGCTACAACTAGCGCGCTGGCCAAGTGGAGCAAATCAACTTTCACAACAGGTCATCTTCAAATAAATTTTCTGCAGCAGCAACTTCAACAATATACAAATCAACCTGCTTGCAATTATGACAAAAATCAGGTTACTTCATCGAGGGAAAAAAATTCAGAAAATATGGTTACAGGAAGAACAATATTGGGGGATGCGCTCCAGGATTAAATGGATGTGATGGGAGGATAGAAACACAAAATTTTTTCATGCCACCACAGTACAAAGACGGAAAAGAAATAGAATTAGCATATTAAAGGATGAAAATGAAGAGTGGATCAGAGAACCAGATCAGCTGAAGCATAAGACTCTTACTTTCTTTAAGAATCTTTACACTTCATGTGGACAACGAGCCTATGAACCTATTTTAATGCAATGTCCTCGAGTAGTAACAACAGCTATGAATACGCAACTAACAGCTGAAATCACGTGAGAGGAAGTCAAGAAGGCGAGATTTCAATTAGGAGCCACACAAGCGCCAAGACCTGACGGTTTAGATGGACTGTTTTACCACAATTATTGGGACATTATTTAGGAAGATATTTTTAAAATAGTCCAAAATTTTTTCACTACAGGAAGGATGCCCGCTGATATTAATAGAACAACCATATCCCTGATCCCCAAAATTCCGAACCTCGAGAGGTTAGATCAATTTCACCCTATCAGTTTATGTAATTTAATCTATAAGATTATTTCGAAAGTTTTAGCAAATCGCTTGAAGCCTTGGCTATCGGAGTTGATTTCCAAAGAACAAAGTGCCTTTGTATCAGGCAAACAAATACAAGATAATATCCTGATAGTTCAAGAGGTACTTCATCAGTTAAAGATTCGAAACAGTAAGAAAAGATTTCAGGGGATCCTTAAATTGGATATGCATAAAGCATATGATAGGGTGGAGTGGGACTTATTACAAGCTTACCTTTGTCGAATGGGATTTCAAGATTGTTGGGTAAATTGGCTAATGCAATGTGTTACTACGACCTCTCTAAGTGTAAAGCTCCACGGCAAACCTCTTACTTATTTTCAACCATCGCGAGGACGTAGACAAGGCAACCCTCTCTCCCCTTACTTATTTATCCTATTGGCAAATTTGCTCTCCACCCTCATCCAGCAAGCTGTTGACATGAGCAATCTACGGGGAATCAAACTTAATAGGTGGTGTCCAACTTTATCCAATTTATTTTTCGTCGATGATGCTATCTTTTTCCTTGATGGTAGAACCCAGGAATGTCAAAACTTAGCAAGCATCCTAAATCAGTATTGCCTAGCTACAGGCCAAGAAATTAATAGGAATAAATTTGGTTTGTTCCTTGGTAAACACTGTCCTCAGCTTCTTAAGACAAACTTGGCTAGAGAATTAAGGGTACTACTGTTGGACAAAACTTTGGCATACCTTTTGATTGGGGATCATCAAAAAAAGATATGTTTGCTTGGATTCTAGGACGAGTAAATGCTAAATTGGAGGAGAGGAGAGAAAATTTGATTTCTAAAGGAGGGAAAGAGATTCTGTTGAAATCAGTGGTTCAAGCATTACCGCAATATGCTATGATGATATTTAAAGTTCTTGTATTTATTTGCAAATCTGTTGAACAAAAAATAGCTTGGTTCTGGTGGCAAAACAACAGTAACAGATCTGGTATTCACTGGAAAAGTTGGGATCTTCTGAAAGAGAGTAAAGATAAAGGAGGGATTGGATCTAGAGACCTACTATCCTTTAATAAAGCCCTTTTGGGAAAGCAAGCTTGGTGACTCTTTTAAAATCCTTCCTCTTTATGGAGCAGTGTTTTCAAAGCGTTATATTTTCATTCTACAAACTTCTAGCAGATGGATAAGGGGACTAGACCTTCTTAGGGATGGCAGAGTCTTCTTCTAGGTAGAGATTCTATTTTAGACAAGCTTAAATGGTTAGTAGGTAATGGTAAATTGATCAGAGCCAGAGAGGACAAATGGTAATGTTGAACGAGTCTATGTTTCTGGTTTGTTTTTTATGTGTTAATAGTCTATTAAGCACTTTTATTATGTGGATTGGTTGCTGTACGTGTGAAGTTAGTGGGGTGTGGTTATGCAGACGTTTCTTTGTTTTTTGTGCATATCAGAAAAATCTCCTTTGTTTTCCTCTGTTTTTAACGCTGTTCTTGTGCGCATCTGCATATCTGCATCTCCTCTGGTTTTTAACATTGGTATCAGAGCGGAGGTTAGGAAGAAAAGTGTGTGTTTGAGTGCTGTAAAAAGGTGAGAACCAAAAGAGAGTTTTTACTGCAGCAAGTACTTTTGTTTGCAGCAGTCAAGGGAGAGTATTGCAGCAGGTTATTTTCATTTGTAGCAGCAGCAGGTTGCTTTTGTGGTGGTTCTATCTTGCAGCAACAGTAATGGCCTCAGAAACATTTGTACAACCTGCTATTCCACACTTTGATGGTCATTATGATCATTGGAGCATATCATTGGTCAGGAACATGGGCGTAGGCAATACACCCAAAAATCCTGAAGTGATCTACTGCAGGTCTTTGGCCGCTCCATGCTTCTTCCGGTGTCATATTTTGAACAGCTAGAGTGGGACTTCTATTTAAAATATGAATGCTCCAATTGACTCGCTTCAGGCCAGAAACTTTTGGAATTCCACTTCCCCTCAAGAGACTTCGCACCATATTCTTCAGAATGGTACGATTCTTCCTCTCACATACGCCATTTTGCTGTGGTGTATAGGCTGCTGTAAGTTGTCTCTTGATCCCATGCTTCATACAAAAATCTGTAAACTCAAGTGAGTTGTACTCTCCACCACGATCCGTGCGAAGGACCTTTATTTGATTTCCTCCATCCTTTTCAACAAGTGCTTTGAAGTTCTTGAAAGCCGCAAAAGCTTCAGATTTTTCTTGCAAAAAATACATCCAAATCTTCCGGCTAAAATCATCGATGAAGGTAATAATATACCGTTTACCTCCATTGGAAATTGGAGATATTGGTCCGCAAATATCTAAATGAACCAACGCCAACGGACTTTTTGCTCTCCACGATTTTCTTTGTGGAAATTGAGCACGATGTTGCTTGCTAACAACACAATCTTCATAAATTTCCAAAGGAGCAGAGATTTGAGGAAGACCCTCCACCATCTCTTTTTTATATAGTGTTCGCAACCCACCGAAATTAAGATGCCCATAGCGAAAATGCCATAACCAGGCTTCCTCCTTCAATCTTGCAGAGAAACATGAATTTGTAGTGTTGTGGAGATATAATGGAAACATCCGATTGCCCGTCATTTTGACTTCAGCAATTAAACCCAACTTCTCATCTTGGATTCTACAAATCTCACCTTTAATAGAGATTTCATATCCCAATACTCCTTGGACAAGTGAACAAGGTGTTGGTAAGCAAATTCCAACGAATTTTGAAGATGAAAATGGGCTGGTGCAGCAATCCACAACAACCCAAATCGCCACAGGCAGTGTCCAAAGTACTGCAGCAGCTGCGGAACCTGAAGATCGGCCTCATCGTGTTTGACGGAGGCCTGCATGGATGAGTGATTATGAAGTAACAGGAGTTGATCAATATGAAGATCCACTTATCCATTTTGCTTTGTTTTCAGATTGTGATCCAACAACTTTTGATGAAGCAATACAAAAAGAAAATTGGAGGATAGCAATGGATGAAGAAATTGCAGCTATTGAGAGGAATAACACTTGGGAGTTAACAGATCTTCCAAAAGGATACAAAACAATCGGAGTCAAGTGGGTGTACAAGACAAAATTGAACAAGAATGGTGAAGTTGATAAGTATAAGGCGCGCTTGGTGGCTAAAGGCTACAAGCAGGAATTTGGAGTGGATTACAAAGAAGTATTTGCACCTGTAGCAAGACTTGACACAATCAGATTGGTAATTGCATTAGTAGCGCAGAATTCATGGCCTATCTTCCAATTGGATGTGAAGTCAGCATTCTTGCATGGTGATCTTCAAGAAAAGGTATTTGTTGATCAACCTTCTGGTTATGTGAAGCTCGGTAGTGAACATAAAGTTTATAAATTAAAAAAGGCACTATATGGGTTAAAACAAGCTCCCGAGCTTGGTATAGTCGCATTGATGCCTATTTCTTGAAGAAAGGTTTTAGAAAATGTCCATATGAGCATACACTCTTTATTAAAATTGGTGATGGTGGAAAGTTGCTTCTTGTATGCTTATATGTGGATGATCTTATTTTTACTGGGAGTGATAGTGCCATGTTTGACAAATTCAAGGAGTCTATGATGGATGAATTTGAGATGACTGATCTTGGATTGATGCATTATTTTCTGGGCATAGAAGTTATTCAATCTGCAGCTGGAATCTTTATGTCTCAAAAGAAGTATGTTCAAGAGATTTTGGACAGGTTTCAAATGAATAATTGTAACCCCGTGACTACTCCAACTGAAGTTGGATTGAAGCTCTTGAAAGATCCTAATGGAAGCAAGGTGGATAGCACTCTCTACAAGCAGATTGTTGGAAGTCTGATGTATTTGACGGGGACAAGACCAGATATCATGCATGCTGTGAGCCTTATAAGCAGGTATATGGAGCACCCAACTGAGTTACATTTACAAGCTGCAAAAAGGATTTTTCGCTATTTGCAAGGAACTAAAAATTTTGGGCCGTTCTATAAAAAGGGAGAAAAGTCAGATTTGTTTGGGTTTACAGATAGCGATTTTGCTGGAGATGTTGATGATAGAAGAAGTACTTCAGGGTATGTATTCATGCTTGGTTCGGGGCGGTTTCATGGTCTTCAAAGAAGCAATCAATTGTTACTTTATCAACAACTGAAGCAGAATTTGTTGCTGCAACTTCATGCGCCCGTCAAGCCATATGGTTACGGAAGATTCTTGAAGAGCTTCGGTTCAAACAGCAAAAAGCAACTATAATCTATTGTGACAACAGCTCGGCTATCAAGCTGTCCAAAAATCCAGTTCTACATGGGAGGAGCAAGCATATAGATGTGAAGTACCACTTCTTAAGAGATCTTACAAAGGATGAAGTAGTTGAGCTAGTTTTGTAGAAGTGAAGATCAAGTGGCTGATATACTCACCAAGCCCCTAAAGTTGTCCATGTTTCGTAAGCCGAGAAAGCTCCTTGGTGTTCGTTTGTTGGATATTCCAAATTGAGAGAGGGTCCTTTAAACTGATTGTTTGCAACATTAGTTTAAGGGAGGGAATGTTGAACGAGTCTATGTTTCTGGTTTGTTTTTTATGTGTTAATAGTCTATTAAGCACTTTTATTATGTGGATTGGTTGCTGTACGTGTGAAGTTAGTGGGTGTGGTGGTTATTTGTTTTTGTAAAGCCTATATAAAGGCTATGGTGTCAGTTTTTTTTAGTATGTGTGGTTATGCAGACGTTTCTCTGTTTTTTGTGCATATCAGAAAAATCTCCTCTGTTTTCCTCTGTTTTTAACGCTGTTCTTGTGCACATCTGCATATCTGCATCTCCGAATATGGGCATTCTCGGTGGGCCAGAAAATAGAGAGGAACTAAAATCAGTAGCAGGTTTTATTATCCCTGATCAGAATGAATGGAACGTTGAGCTTCTTAATCAAACATTTCCTAAACAAATTATTGAGGAAATTCTAACTATAAAGCTATGGATAGCTTCATCCGAAGATAAACTCCTATGGACAGCAACACAAGATGGACATTATACTGTGAAGAACGGCTATCATTTCATCAAGCAAACATCATCTAGAAAGGTAAATTCTCATGCATCCTCTTCCTATAATACACCCAGAAAGCTATGGAAGCAGATTTAGAAAACACAGACAGCCCCAAAAATTCGTACCTTCCTCTGGTTTTTATGCCAAAATGCGTTACCTACTAAAGATAATCTTTTTCGACGCAGAATTACCCCCAACCCACTTTGTAAACCCTGTTCATCTAACACCCCTGAAACCCCCGAACATTTGTTTATGTTTTGTCCCTGGACACGTTATATCTGGAGCCACCCTAAAGTGCAGATCAACATTCCAACTTATACAACAAACCGCATGGATGCATGGTTTGCAAATATTATAGAACAGAAGGGGAACATATCGGATTTTGAGATCATTGCAGCCCTATTATGGTAGATTTGGAAAGCTCGGAACCAATTTGTCTTTCGCCATCAACGTACCCATCCGGATCTACTTGTTGATACAGCTCTAACTCTAGCACAGTTTAGTCTCAGAACTCAAAAGCAAGAATCGAGTAAAGGGACGACTCGGCTGAACCCTAATCGAATCTAGCAGCCACTGAAGCAAGGTGTTATTAAGGTAAATATGGACGGCGCCTTTCCTACTGCCAATCATATGGGAGCGATCACAAGTATAGCTCAAGATCACACTGGCAGAATGATCGAAAGCTTTACACGCAGCATTCAGGTCTCTTCTGCACTCAAGACGGAGACCCAAGCCCTTTTGTATACACTTAAGGACCTATTGTAGAAAGGAAAAACCGAATCTCACCTGGTGCTTGAATCCGATAATCTCATTCTTGTTGAGACCATCAACCAGTGCCGTTTGCTGCCATGGGATTGCCGTGCTCTGTTCGCCGAATGCACAGCCTTGATGCTATGTTTTCCAAATCTCACAGTGAAGCACTATCGACGTGAGGCAAATGCCCTAGCTGATTGGGCTGCGAAGGCCCACAGTCGAGGCCTCCTTTCACCAAACTAGGTTCATTCTCCTCCCTAAGTTATGTTGGATATGATATGTACTGATGCCCTTGTTAAGGGTTGTTCTTTCTTCCCTACTTGAATAGAAATCTATCCTTTTTCGACCCAAAAAAAAAAAAAAAAAAAAAGGAACGCACAAGCTCCATGTCAATCCATCGACGTTGGAGTTTGTAAAGTTCACCATCACTGTACATATGATAGCCTATTGGTAAAAGAATTGTATGTATATCACGAGATTGCAAGTTCAAAGGCAAAATTATCAACAAAGTCCTAAATCTATAGTATGGATACAAATTAAATCATAAACTTTTTGATTTGACCAATTTAATCATAAACCATTTGACAATTTCCGAATGTAATACTTTTGGCCAATGGTAGTTAGCAATTGTGAATGTCTACAGTTTTTGCAATTATTTTTTATAGATTTTTTAGATTGTTTTATGAAACTCTGACTTTTCTAACCCTTCAATTATAGGAAAAAACTGTATGTGATGATATTTTCAATAATGCAATGAAAATATTATGATGATTGACATTACAATAATCACTCCCAATCCCGTAGTCACGGAGGGCAAGGGGGGGGGCTGTTCGATGCTTAAATATTGCTAATGTGAATGTCAATAAACTGAATATTGAAAAGTACATCATCATTTAACGGTCCTAAACTTTTTAATCTACTGTTAATTTAGTTATAAACATTTTGACCTAATATCAATTCAGTCATTCTAGCTAATTTTCACTGAATATTGCTAATGTGAATGTCAGACGATTTATGTAGTACCATTGGCGTTATCGTTGACAATTTTTAATGATTTTTTTAATGATTTTTTCTTTTTGTTTTTCTCTCTCGTCTTCTTCCTTTCGCAAGTGACCGACCACCAACCATGGCTAGGTGGGCTAGTCTCGCCTAGCCATGGTGAGGCTGAGCATTAGTGAGGGTTGGCCTCACCAAATCTAGCTTGGGCAAGGGGAGCCCTGGCCAAGGCTCACCCTTGACCAGGCGACGCCCGGCAAGGGTTGGCCTTGCCAAGGCTAGATTTGGCGAGGTCGACGCTCATCAAAGCTCAGCCTCACCATGGCCAGGCGAGGCCAACCGGCTTGGCCATCACACGTGACTAATGGTTGGTCATTGGTAAAAATAAAAAGAAATGAGAGAAAAATATTTTAAAAATAAAAAAAATTATTAAAAATTGTCAACGTCGGCAATGTCACGTAAGTTAGCTGACGCCCATGTCAATAATATCTGGTTAAAATTAGTCAGAATAACTGAATTGATACCAAATCAGAAAGATTAAGACTAAATTGACACCATAAAAAAATAAAATTAACTTGGCACTAATACAATAGGTTTAGGATTATTTTCACATTTCAAGATTAGAAATAGGCCACCCAAAAAGAATCTCCCCGATGATGTTATTCTTCGCATCTAATCTTCTTGGTGTAGTTAGCTTTAAGATCACATCGGGCACGAAGGTTGAATTGACACATGGTAGCTAAAAGTAGAAGCAATTTTATTAGGCTTCGCATCTAATCTCCTTGGTGTAGTCCAGTCAATAATCAGCTTGAAGATCATGTCGGACATGAAGGTTGAGTTTACAGATGGTTGGTAACAGTAGAAGCAATTTTCTGACTTTTTGGATACTCTTCAATTTATTTATGTATGTATCTGGAAAAGGGGAAATTCATCGCATATAATACTAATGACAAATTAAATAAATTTCCCTATGAAAATGTCTTGAGTGTGCAAAGCGTCTAGAGGCATCCAACATAGATGTTAGTCATCACAACTCTTGAAAAATTTGAAGGATTTGATGGGGGACAGAATATGCTTAATTATGTCTTTAGTTTTAAAACTTAATAGCTTATGGTCATGTGATAATTAGTATGGTCAAAAAATAGCTGCTGCTAGGAATAAGTTATTCAGTTTTGAATTTTGTGCAGGACTAATATTCGTTTTATCATTATTTTAATTTTGGAATGTGCTCGCATGCGTGCAAAGATCGTTTCACAGTCAACCCTAGTTAGCTAGCATTTTTAATTCTTTCTAGTATGTGATCTCAATAATGATTAGTATAGGAGGAAGAAGAAGAAGAAGAAAACTAACCCTAGTTCTTTTAGGAAATAGATTGTTTCCGAGTTCTAGTAGTTAGCCAGCATTTTTAATTCTTTCTAGTGTGTGATCTCAATAATGATTAATATAGGTGAATTATTCAATGATTCATAAATCTATTATCCATATATCAATTTACTCATAAATTTTCTAATTTTACCAACCAACTTCTAAACAGAGAAATTTATGATTGAATTGAGGGTCGCCTGGCCATGGCGAGGCCGAGCTTCGATGAGTGTCGGCCTCGCCAAATCTAGCCTTGGCAAGGCCAACCCTCGCTGAGCGTCACTTGGTCGAGAGTGAGCCAAGAGGGCTCCCCTTGCCCAAGCTAGATTTGGCGAGGCCAACCTCGCTAATGCTCAGCCTCACCATGGCCAGGCGAGGCTAGCCCACCTAGCCATGGTTGGTGGTCGGTCACTTGCAAAAGGAAGAAGACAAGAGAGAGAAACAAAAAGAAAAAATAATTAAAAGATAATTAAAAAATGTCAACGATAACACCAATGGTACTACATAAATCATTCGACATTCACATTAGCAATATTCAGTGAAAATTAGCTAGAATGATTGAATTGATATTAGGTCAAAATGTTTATAACTAAATTAACGGTAGATTAAAAAGTTTAAGAAGAAGAAGAAGAAGAAGAAGAAGAAGAAGAAGAAAGTGGAATTAACCCTAGTTCTTTTAGGAAATAGATTGTTTATGAGTTCTAGTAGTTAGCCAGCATTTTTTATTCTTTCTAGTATGTGATCTCAATAATGATTAGTATGGGTGAATTATTCAATGATTCATAAATCTATTATCCATATATCAATTTACTCATAAATTTTCTAATTTTACCAACCAACTTCTAAATGGAGAAATTTATGATTGAATTGAGGGTCGCCTGGCCATGGCAAGGCCGAGCTTCGATGAGGGTCGGCCTCACCAAATCTAGCCTTGACAAGGCCAACCCTCGCTAATGCTCAGCCTCACCATGGCCAGGACCTAGCCATGGTTGGTGGTCAGTCACTTGCAAAAGGAAGAAGAAAAGAGAGAGAAACAAAAAGAAAAAAATAATTAAAAATTGTTAATGATAACGCCAATGGTACTACATAAATCATCCGACATTCAAATTAGCAATATTCAATGAAAATTAGCTAGAATGATTGAATTGATATTATGTCAAAATGTTTATAACTAAATTAACAGTAGATTAAAAAGTTTAGGACTAAAATAGCACAATTAAAATGTTCATAACTAAATTGGTACTAATACAATAAATTTATGACTTTCTACACTTTTCATTTCTAATTTTATTTGACTAAATCTACCAAATTTTCACCAACTATACAAAATTACCCTTAATCGTTCAATTGTAATTTAAAGTAGTAGCTCTAAATTTTGTTACTTTCCTTCTTTTTTAGCTTCTCTTTTTACATAGGATTTAGTTGCCATAATTAAGAACTTTACATATTTTTGTTTTGTTTATTATGAGCACTATATTTTATTATCAATGTTAGAATTTACTTCTATAGCAATTAGTTTTGTCGAAAAGAAGAATTTTGAACAAGTTTAATTTTTTCTACATTGTCTAGTAAATTAATGGATCAACAATCTAGAAAATTTTGATGTAGACTATTTTAAAACACCATCACTTATTCACAAACTTTCACATTTGTTTTGCATATCACCTCAAACCTTTTCTAATCAATTGTCTTTTATACACGATATGTTTAATGGGATGATAGGATGAAACCAAAAAAAAAAGAAAAAGAAAAAGAAAAAACTCTTTGTTGCATTCTCCAATGTGAAATTTAAAAAAAAAATGAAATTTAGTTAAATCAAAATGTTGCTTTAAAAAGATTTCTTTTTTTAAATGTCAATGAAATTTCATCATTTTGGATTAACAAAAATTAATATCAGCCATAAACTATTTGTGAAAAAATAGCAAAATACTTCATTATGCATAACTTTTTAACGTAGCTTTATTTAGTATATTCCTCAATACTCCTATAATGTCTTATATGCTTTGTGTAAATATATCTTGGCAAGAGTAATGAAAAAAGGCAAATTCTTTGATGTAGTAAATTAAGAGAGTTGTTGACCCAAAAAAAAAAAAAAGTTTAGAGAGTTGATATATATTTTGTTGAAAATTTCTTTTTTCGATATAATTTATTTCTGTGAAAGTAAAATCTAAAAATAAAAAAGAAAACATAGTGTCTTTGATATTCATGGAGTACCCACATATGCAAAAGTAAATCTTGGATCCTTGGTCTTACTATTTTATCATTTTAGTAGTACCAATCATCGAGAATTTTTTTTTTTTTTTGGTCGAAAGACCAATCATTGAGATAAAATAAAAAATGCTGGCTGACTACTAAAACTCAAAAACAATCTCTTTCCTAGAAAAACTGGGATTAGTTCGGCTTTCAACTACCATTAAACTATATACTTGACAAGTTGATTATTTTGTTTCGGTCATAGCTTGACACATTAAATTAAATGCTCTTCATTTTCGCGCTTTTTTACAATGGCAAAGCAATTATTTGCTCTTTCTCAAATGGTTGATTGCGAAGCAATCTTTGAACCCATGTGAACACATTTCTATATTAAAATAATGATAAAATGAAGATTAGTCCTGCACAAAATTCAAAACTGAATTAGTTATTCCTTTTGGCAGCTATATTTTGACCATCCTATTATCTTAATCGACCCCACATGTCATGTCGTGGGTGGCAAAAGTCTACGCACCCGTACATGTCACTCTACGTGGACCACACGGGTTATGATGGCGCGATTAACAACAACGATACGTGCACCTGGATACTATTTGAAGTCACGAAATGGAACTTAGTTGCATTGATTTGCACAAACGGAAAGACGTTGCAAAGACAAATCATACCAAACAAGCAAAAGCAACCCCAAAAGAACTTTCTCGCGTGCTATAATTTCATCAGTGTCACATTTAATTATAGTAATCGCCTTTTCAATCCATAGCAAAGCCACTCTCCATGTTACTTTAGCAAGTTGGGATTTCATCTTTACCCCTTTTGGACGAAGAATGGGTATCAAGTGATTGGGGGATTAGGGCTTCATTAATTGGAAAATTTGAATATTTTGTATCAAATTCCTATCAAATAAGACATTTTGGAAAAAAAAATACTTTTGTCTGTGGCGTGAAATATGGCACGTGACATGCAATTGTCATAATCTGACAAAGATATTTGGCTAGTGAGATGGGAGGTTAATGGAGACGAAGTCACCAATTTTAGGAGATTTTCTAGATAAATCCAATTTTGGGGTACTTTGACAAAATTGTCTCACTTAAGGGTTTTTTTATTTTTTGAAAATTTTCACTTTTTAGATTGAAAAATTATCTTCATATTTTTTACGTCGATGCCAGATCTTTAAGCAATATGAAATGACGTTCCTCTCCAAAGCCAATGAGCTAAAAGAGGATGGCATCTAATCACCATGTGAAATTACATATGCACGTCATTTTTGACTTGCGATCGTAAACAACAAAAAAGGTTCTCTAAGTGTTGATGCTCATCTGCCCTGAGGATATCCTAGGCCATTAGCATAGAAATTTGTAAAAAAGTATTAACTGAATTACAAATAGAAGATTACGATATAGACCACATCTTAATTAATTGAAAGTGGATTCGCTCAAATTATCTAGCTTCAAACCTCTAAATTAGTACATAGTCGAGATGTAAATTACTACAAACAAATGTAATCCTTTCATATATATATATTGGCTACTATATCTCCTCCTAAATTTAGAGGATCTAAATTAAGATGGCCAAGTTTATATCCATGACCATGGAAATGGAGGTGAATTAAGCTATCTTCACGTTACAAATAATTAACAAGTACTCCTGTCAGTCTTGATATTATATTTTCAGTTAGAATTAACAAGGTTAACCGAATTATGTACGTAGACCAAACACAAATGACCAACACAATGCATAAGATGGTCTGATACGGTCATTTTTGGACAACAGCCGTGGCGCTAGTCTCCGTTTGTAATCATGAATTTTGAGTACTGGAGTTCTCACTCTTTTGACGATAGAAATGTTTATGTCATCAAAGTGAAAATTGAAGACGTGCAAACACCTCTTCTTCCATCTTTGTATTATATCTTTAGCATTAACTCAGATCGATCAGTATATGCACTCCCATTCTCCATTATATGGGCATAAATGGAACTCACTTCAATGCAGAAGTGGTCAAAGCACGCAATTTACGGTCTAGAAATATATTTATTACTTAAAAAATTCGTCAAATTAGACCAAATGCATGGTGACCTCAATCCCCTCCTCCTATATATATGATCCCAATCCTGGTGGTCTTTCTCCATCCTAGACCTTAGCCATCTTTTTCTTCTTCTCAGTATTTGTGTCTGCATTCTGAGAAGGAGAAGAAGAAGATGGATTTCTATTACCAGCTGTTTCTTTACCTCTCCATCTTCTACATCTCTCTTTACCTCCTATTCCTCGTCTTCCGAAAGAAATCCTCCGCTCCTAACCTGCCGCCTGGCAAAAACGGATGGCCCATCATCGGCGAATCCCTAGACTTTGTCGGTGCTGCGAAGAGCGGTTGCCCCGAGAAGTTCATAAACGACCGCACGGCCAAATACTCCCCGGAGGTCTTCCGTACCTCGCTGCTCGGGGAAGACATGGCCGTGTTCTGCGGCGCCTCTGGCAACAAGTTCTTGTTCTCTGGCCAGGACAAGTACATCACCACCTGGTGGCCCTCCTCCATGAAGAAGGTCATCATCTTCCCTGAAACCATGGAGAAGTTCAACAAAGATGACCCCAAGAAAATGCGCAGCTTCTTGCCGGAGTTCCTAAAACCCGAGGCCCTCCAGCATTACATTCCTATCATGGACTCCATGACTAGGGAGCACTTGGAGAGTGACTGGTCTCCTTATAAGGAAGTGAAGGTCTTTCCTTTGACAAAGAACTACACCTTTGCTTTGGCATGCCGTTTGTTCATGAACATCAAGGACCCTCAGGTTGTGTCGAAATTCGCCGACCCATTTGCTCGTATCGCTCCGGGATTCACCTCGGTACCTATCAATATTCCGGGGACGCCATTCAATAAAGCTGTTGAAGGAGGAAAAGTAATAAGGCAAGAACTTCTCAACATTATCAGACAAAGGAAGAAAGAGATCTCAGAGGGAAAAGATGCAAAGTCGAGGGACTTGCTGTCTCGATTGCTTACCGAAGCAGATGATGACGGTAGTGTTTATTACGAAATGGATGTGTCCAACAAGATCATTGGATTGCTTATCGCAAGTCATGACACCACTAGTACATCTATCACTGTAACAGTGAATTATCTAGCCTCGTTGCCCCACATTTATGAGAAAGTTTACAAAGGTAACCGTTCTAGCTATATTTTGATAAACAAGATGACCACCTAACTATGTTCTTCTGAAGCAAAATCAATGTAGTTTGCATATATTTAACTCATCTGCTTCACGTCAACAGAGCAAATGGAGATTGCAAAGTCTAAAGCCCCAGGTGAATTACTGAATTGGGATGATATCCAGAAGATGAAGTATTCATGGAACGTGACTTGTGAGTCAATGAGACTAACTCCACCTGCACAAGGGGCATTTAGAGAGGCAATCACTGACTTCACTTTTGCCGGTTACACGATTCCAAAGGGATGGAAGGTAAATGTTTCACATTTGTGCTTTTTTCTTGACTAGGTTATCCAATGAACTCATACATTGAATCCACAAGCAATGACAATGCGCATCAATCTTCTTCAACTTTTTCCTCGCAGACATTTTGGACCGTGTATACAACTCATAAGAATCCCAAATACTTCCCTGATCCAGAGAAATTTGACCCCTCAAGGTTTGAAGGAAATGGACCTACACCTTTCACCTACGTTCCATTTGGGGGCGGACCTCGTATGTGCCCTGGAAAAGAATATGCTCGGCTCGAAATACTCATTTTTATGCACAATCTAGTGACCAAATTCAAGCTTGAGAAGGTCATTCCAGATGAAAAGATAATCTATAATCCATCGCCGGTCCCCGCCAATGGTCTTCTTATTCGCCTCCGACCCCTTAACTAATAGCCTAGTGTACTTAATAATTTAAAAAGCTTTAAGAACTCATATATAGAGACTCTTGTTGTACACTCAGCATTCTACTGGAGTCTGTTTATTTTACTTTCCCCCGTGTAATTCGATCAAAAATAAGATTTTCACTTAGTCCCTCCAGATTTCTTTCCTCATTTGTTTTGTATAATTGTCTGTATATATATAATCTAAGAGCACGAGTGTTGATGCCATTTTGCATAATCTGTTGCAGACTATAGTCGATAGCAAGTGATTTCCCAATGGTTGGTCCTCCGTAATTTTATAAACATATATTGAATGATTGAAGTTAATCGAACAAAGACCATACCTTAGTATCTAGAAATCGCTTAGCTTATCATAGTCAGCCAAAAATTCTCCTACCTCTATCGAATATAATCTTATATTTCAACCCCCTTCTGAAGATGCCTCTATCATTCTAAATTTCCAAATATTCTGAACTCTTTACTACTACTAACGGTATTTTTTTTATCATTGTAAAGTTGAAGTCCAATCCAAAATTCTAAAATACATAATGTTGAATATGAGTTCATATCTTATGAAATAATTAATGCTCGTCAGCTTCGAGTTTGTGGATTAGAGGGTAGTGCATGGTAATTGTCTTTTGTCAGGAAAAATACTGAAAAAGTCTTAAACATGTTATATTGATATCAATTAAGTCATAAATCTTTTTCATATTGGTATCAATTCGGTTCATCCGACCAATTTTGGCCAGTCAGTATTGACGAGGATGCCACTGATGACCGGACGCTGATGTGACAATTTTAAATAATTTTTTATTTTTTCCGAAATTTTTTATTATTTTTCTTTTTCTTTTCTTTTCTCTCTTCTTCCCCCATGGACTTTCCTTGTAGTGGTTGGTGGCCCTAGGTAGATCTAGGTGAAGTCGCCTCGCTCGCAACGTTGGGCAAGGCTGGGTGAGGGCTGCAACCTTGCTCGCAGCCTTGGGCGAGCCCGAGCAAGGGCCATGGCCCTCGTTGATGGCCAGCGAGGGCTTCGCGATCGGTGAAGCTTGCTGGCCATTGTGAGGAAAGTGCAAGGAGGAAGAATAGAGAAAGGAAAAGGAAAAAGAAAAAAAGAAAGAAAAAGAAAAGAAAAGAATTATTAAAAACTTATTAAAAAAATTTCATGTTAGCACCAATCGGTTAGATTTGGTTGGATGGATTGAATTGGTACAAATGTGAAAATGTTTTGGATTAAATTGATTCGGTTGAAAGGTTTATGATTGAATTAGTATCAATGCAATAGGTATATGACTTTTTTAGTAATTTTCCGGTACTTTTCTTGTCTTTTGTCCTTAGCGTTCCTTTTTAGGAAGGTTCTCTTAAGTTATTATGAGTTTATATATTTCTAGCAAATAATTGATTTGTAAATAAAACAAGACCAACAAGATATAAGTTATTGCGGATATCTTTTTTTAAACATTTATGTGATTTTTCAGATAATGTGCATTAATTAAAGTGATAAAAGAGCTAATTATGCCTTCAAGTAATGCAATCTTAAAGATTAATGTAATTAATTAATCACGTTTCTTGGATGTGGAAATGCTGTACACAATCTTTTTTTTAATGCAAAATTAAGAAGGAAATCTCTCTCTCTCTCTCTCTCAAACGGTTATAATTCGAATTCAGATTCACCTTTCCATATCTAGGCTCCATCTTAGAAGGTGATATCGTGACGTATTATTTATAGAATGTATTTCGATCAAATTCTATTTTTTTTTTTTTCATTTTGCAGGAAATTATAGATGGTAAAAGAGCCAGCGAAGACTTGACTCAGCTCGTGCCTCGTAGCTCCAAAAATATAGAAGAATATAAAATGACTAAAGTCAAAAGTGAGAGAAGACTTGGCTTCAAAAATTCTAGAAAATTACTCAGCCCGTGCCACGTAGCAGGTCTAGAATGTTTTACAAAGTCCTCATTTCTAAATTCTTTTTAAAAAAAATTAAAATTACATTAAATTCTACTTTGAGGCAAAAAGAAAGAAAGAAATGTGAGTCAGCATGAAAACGAAGTGCGAGTCATGTGAAAAGGTAGGGCCAGATCATAATCCTATTGTCCCAGTGGCCCCTTCAATATTAGTCATTAACATCTATCTGTTTAGAGGGGAGAGATCTCCAAAGGTTTAAATCTACACGTGAAACCACATTGGGAGTTCTAAAGGCGGGCTTGAAAAATTTGCATAACGTGTGGGAAAACAACCTTGATTTTTTATCCTCGAAAAGTTACGAGACCATGATACCAATACTAAAAAATCGTTGTAAGCTTTATGTGTTGGAAATTTCCTATAATATGGGCTTACATTAATTAATTGATTTTCTATTTTAAATAATCGGGTTAATGGATATTCCAATATTTGTTGAACCCTAAAGTGATCTGATTGAATTGGGTATTGGCATCTATTGATAACGGGCTTAGTTGAGCAGCAAAGTGTAGGCAATTGTGTTTGACTGAAGCCCGTAATGGGAAGGGCCCAGTTGACACGCTGTTGATTAGGATTTGCTAAGTCCCCTCTCTAGCCTATAAAAATGGTAGGTTATACCTATCAGTTGCTTTAATCCCATTGAAAGCTGCTATATCGAAATAGGTCATAGAGAGGAAGATCTGGCATTCCAATAGATCCCTGATTATCAGAGTGATCTACTTTTCGTAAAGCCATGGCTCAAACAAGTATGCTTTAATTCCGCTGCATTATTGATCTTGGTGTTTTACAATCATGTATGGATCAGTTTGTTCTGAAAAAATTAATTGTTTATGAGAATAATTTTCTACATGTGGTATCAGAGCTAGTCATATATGATTGTAGAACCCAAATTTTTTTTTATAAACAAAGTTCGAAATTTTCTTTTTTGAGCCGAATATGGACATTATTTTTTCATGTGAATTTTTTGCTTGATTGATCTTGAAACCATAGGGTTTTTGTTCTACTTGTCGAGATATTTTCAACCATATATAATTTGTATAATTTCGTTGAGAAATTGAAAGAGATTTTTCTAATCCGATTCGCACGCTTCGCTTGAGATCGCAGTCCGCCTCCCGCTTTGCGATTCGCCAAGATAAATGACAATCCACCCTCTCGTGTTCGGTTTGATTTTTTCTGGGAAAGTTCTTGTTTGATTTTCCGGGAAAATATTGCCGTTGGCTCCTCTCTTTTTCCCTCATCGCGATTTCTTTGTTCGGCGGATTGGACGTGCTTTTTTTTTTTTGAGCAATCTCTTCTGGCTTTCCAAGGGATGATCGAAGCCGTAGTTTTGTGCGGTTAGAGGTTGGATTGCCCGAGCAGGTGCGTCGAGGAAGCATGGGGCGATTGATTGTCGGTGCGCGTTTTGGGAACGAGTTCGTATTTTTGAAACCCTAGTGTTTCGGCTGCTGAGTGAGCCCGTGGTTTCAGTTGCGTACTGTTGCGAGGCAACAGTATCCTAAAACTGCGGAGACGGTCGAAATTAGAACTCCGGAACAGTTTTTTTTTTTTTTTTTTTTTTTTTCAAAGTTGTTGACTGATTTGCTAGCAAGTAAGTAGTGCAGAGCTTGGGATTTGACTGCTTCGAACTATGCTCGTTTTTTTTTAGGAGATTATGGTAGCTGATTTTTTTTTTTTTTTTTTTTTTTTTTTATGGGAAAATTCTCAGACAGTGTTTGTTTGCTCCCGAGTCGTATCCGCACTTTCCGTTTTGTTATTTGCTCGTGTTCACGTTTGTTGTTTTGGCGCTTGTCTGTTAGAATCAGTTTCTGGGTTACATGGATTGCAAAATATTGTCATCAGTATCCGAAATATTTGCTACATGTTGGGTAGCCATAGTAAATATTACAGAAATTGCTCCGCGCATGGGAGACTTTCTTGTTCTTGCGTTGCTTTACGCTTGATCTTGTTTGATGGTTCTTTGTGGTGTTCTGATTCTGTCACATTGCTGACATCATGGGTTCTTTTATTTTTGTCATGTGATGGCTTGGCCCTTCTGTTAGACTTTTGAGTTATAAAGGAGTAGGGAAATTAAGCAACTCGGTGGAATTTATTTGATTGAGAAAGATGATTGACGGTTGTGTTGTTTAGTAGCCAGTTGATCATTCTGCATTGTCGACATAACTGTGTTCTGGAAAATCTTCCAGCAAAAAGATTTGGTTGCATTAATTGCTTGTATAGAGTTTTACCCAAATCATGTGACTTGTGTCCACTGACCACATATATGTGTTGCGCATTGATTAAGCAATATTAAGTAATCCTCTCGAGTCACATGTGCCTCATCTCTGCAGATTTTCGCTGGGATTTATTTGATAGTGAAAAAGTTCTAAAATTTTCAAATTACTTGAAATTGATTGATGTTCGTTGTAAATTGTTGAATGGGTATTGTTTTATATATGTTTTAGCATCCTTTTGTTGCATCAAGGTAAGTTTTTAGGGTTTAAATTTAAGAAAACCAAATTTTCGGCCATGGGAGGCTTGGATCTGAAATTTGGAAGCTTGTATGTGGTAGATTTACTCGGTTTCTCTTTGTTTAATTCATTCTAGTAAATTATATTGATGTTATATGCAAGTCTCCGTTTCACAAACCTTTTGGCTTGAAATTATCAAGCGTTTTTTCGTGTTATTTGCTCGTGCTATTGCTATTATATTGATGTTCTAGAAATTGGTATTCTATTAATCGGATTTTAGTTCAGTTCGTTGCGAGCTTGATTCGAAGCTGGGTAAGGTGTGGTTTTTCGTGTGATCTATGTGAATGTGGATACTGGTTGATTTCGTGTCTACTTGTTTCGAATCTTTATGGGGTTTATGAGTTTCTCGTTGAGGGGCTTTTTTTTTTTTTTTAATTGTCGTTTTACGCGAAGTGTGGTCGAAAAAGACTTGGTTTGTAATGATGGATAATCGTGGGTAAGGATGGGTTTTTCACTTAAATTATTTGGGATGGGATTTAATTGTTACCTGCCTTGTTCAACTAGACTGGATGGGTAGAATGTTTAGTCCTTGAGGAGAGGAGCTGGTGACCATTGAGTAAGTTTTTTCAGTCTCATGGCTAGAGTTACAGGGCTGAAGATCACCTTGTCGGCTGAATTTTCTTTCTTTCTGTGCGAAAAAGGAGTGTCGAGTGCTACCTGTCGGAGAACAATGAAACTGTCGAATGTCAATGGTGGATTTGTGTGCAAGCATGTTGCCATGTTTCTGAATATATACGTCTCGCGAACCTTGTCGTCCTATATGTTCAGAAGGGTGTCGTAGCTAGTGATGGTTCAAGCTGACAATTTAATGAAAGGTGGAGTACCGAGCATGCTCTTATGTTACGATCCCTTCACAAAGTAGTGAGTGCTTGCAAATAAGCTGCGAGAGATGAAATGTGGATTAAGCTGGTTTGCTGAAACTAGTGGATAGAAACTCATAAAATGAAGCAACACTTATGTTTTCCTTTGAATTGTTTTCTTTGATGAGCGTACAAAGCCTTGACTGCCTATTTCTGTTAGCAATCACTAATTACCCATGATCTTGTAGCCACTGCCACTTTTTGTGGTGACTGTACATCAGTGCCATTCAGGAACCTTCTATTTAATTAAATTCCTAGAGCTTGCTTGTCATCATGCCCATTTCCTCATGAGCAATCCTTGCTTCTGGACCATCTTCTGCTTTCACCACCATATTATTTTTAGCATGGATTGCTTAGTATATTTGGTACTTTTGACCATTTCTTTCACACATCATCTCCAATAGCACCTCGAGCCATCTGGTTCCTAGGCCGCCAAAGAAGCATTAACAGTCTAATATGTTCATGCTCTTATTGATGCTACTAAGAGGTAGTGAAGTTGTCAACTAACTTGACGTGTGCATCCATTATTTATAGAACTGCGTTTTTTTTCCTTTTTTAACAATTCTGTCGATTGGAGTGTTGAACAGTAATGGGTTGACTATTAGTAGTTGATTACTCGATAGACATTTATGCAGCTCCCAGTAAAAGAACTCAAATCTGTTTCTTTTAGCGTGGTTTGTGCTTTGCGGTCAACCGTCTGCTTGTTTGGAAAGTGGCGGTGAAATCCTAAGGGAGGTTACGGTCACAGTAGTTGGCCGTCCGAAATTTGTCAAATTTTTGGGTTTTGTCAGTTTTTTGAATAAGTTTGTGAGATGGATTTTGATGCTGGAGCATGGTGGGTTTAGGTATTGGGAAATCTCATGATGCGGTCTTCTTGAACGTTGTGCTTAAAGTAACATAAATTAAAGTAAATTTTAGATTGTTTTAAATTGGGAGGATCTAATTCTTTACTATATAAATATTTGTTTTGAGGATATGATTATTTATTTAATTATTCTTTTTTCTTCCTCTGTGGGTGATCAAGTTAGAGAATGATCTTGAATTTGCATCGCGTATGTGTTGTGCGGGATCATTAGCTGTGGAAGTGATTTATGTATCCTTGGTTGGTTGTTGATGTCTCTCTCTTCTATCCTTAGTGCTGAGTTGCGTGCCTTTGTTCTGATTATTTATATGTTACTAATTTGAGAAATATATGGCACTTTTGTTGCTTCCCGTCACCCATTGTCAGAGAGCTTAGCCTACCGGTAGTTAAGATCTCAGGCCCAAAATTTGTGGAAGTGATGCTTTCTTTCATAAGATATTGCAATTCTTGCTGCAAAATCAGCGTTCACTTTTCAATTTGCTGTTTTGTCTTGGTCTCTTGCCTATATGTACTTGGGATTTGATGTGAGTGCTTAAGATTTGCTGGTGGGGCTTTTATTTACTAATTTAAACATGAGGACCTATTGACTAAAGGTGACAAAATGGTGGGTTGTTTTCCCTGTCTAAAGTAATTGGGTGCCTTTGTTTGGTATTCGGTGCACGAGTAATTTAAACTTAATATGAAATATGTTGACTGAAGTGCTAGAGGCACCTATCTTTTCTTTTGTTTGGTTAATTCAGTGATTTGGATTAAAACCGTTTTTTTGACCCACAAAAAAAAAAAATTGTGGGAAAAATTGTTTCTTGATAAATGCAATATGATCTTGGAAAGCACATGTTGTAAAGCGCTTCATATTTTTTGATGAATTTTGGGCATAAACTTTGTTGAAGTTCCTTATTGATAAAAATTAGTATATACAATTGCCTGCCCAAAGGGGGTTATTGTGTATATTAATTTGAAAATTGCATGAAGATAAATTCCAAAATTAAAAGATGGGGATGTATGACTCAAAAAAGATTTATCTGCCCAAAGGGGATAAATTTTTGAAAGTTATATGTAATTCCCCTCTATATTGATATATTAGAGATGAATGATGGGGATGTGTGACTCAAAAAGTTTATCTGCCTAAAGGGGATAAATTTTTTAGAGTTATGTGTAATTCCCCTCTATGTTGAGATAATAGAGATATGTATAATTTAAAGGATTTGTCTGCCCAAAGGGGATTGATCCTTGAAGATTATATGTAATTCTCTTTTATCATCTCTATATATTGATATCATGGAGATGTATAATTTAAATGATTTGTCTGCCCAAAGGGGATGGATCATTGATAATTATATGTAATTCTCCTTATTGTTGCTTTATAAACTTCATGCTGTGAAAAATAATTGTGCATTATACACTCTGCCCAAATGGGAGTTTATAATGTACTAATTATTTTTGTTGAAATATTTATTGCCCATAATTGATCTTATTGCATTATGTGTGACAAACAATTACTTTTGATATAAATAACAACAATGCCATGGTTGAAATGTTAATTGGATCAAATATTATACTGTTAAGGACTTGGTCAAAAAGGGAGACATTGTGATTGAGAATATTAGAATTAAGTCCATATTGGCTGATCCTCTAATAAAAAACTTACGACCCATTTTGTTTAAAGAACATGTAAAGAATATGGGTGTTTTAGATTCTTTTGATTTCTTTTATTAGTGGGAGTTATACAAATTGTATTTCTGGATATTATAGTTATATGCAGATTGATAATGCTTTTATGATGTTTATTAAAAGCATTTATTTTGATAATTGTTGTTGTTGATTCTATTATTATCCTTTCTCCTGTTGACTGAGAAATGGAAGTAGAAAACAGTATCTTTAAACAAATTTTGTTTAAAGATGACTGGATGTCACCGATTATGAGATCTCATGTTAGATTGTGACATAATTGTGCAATTTCATGTTGTTTAGAAATCGCACTGAGGCAATTTCATGTTGTTTAGAAATTGCGCTAATGCAGTTTCATGTCGTTGAGAAATTGCATTGAAGACCGATAAGAAATAGTGTATATCTTGATCACATGTTGGCACTATTTCTTACTACACAACTAGGCCCATGATCCATGAAAATATAATACTTATTATATGTGATTATGGAAGGTCTTGTGTTGTGGTATTTTCTTAACACATTGATCTCCATAGTCCTATATTGAGGTTATATAGGATTGGATTGGTATTGAGATGCCATTATTGGAATATTAATTTTTAAAAGTTGTGGCCACATAAAACAAAATTTTCAGTTATTAACCCGATAGTGTCGTTTTCTATATAAAATCTTTTTCAAAAAAAATAAGTTAATTAATGTAGCCCAAGTGGGAGAATGTTGGAAATTTCCTATAATATGGGCTTATATTAATTAATTGATTTTCTATTTTAAATAATCGGGTTAATGGATATTCCAATATTTGTTGAACCCTAAAGTGATCTGATTGAATTGGGTATTGGCATCTATTGATAACGGGCCTAGTTGAGCAGCAAAGTGTAGGCAATTGTATTTGACTGAAGCTCGTAATGGGAAGGGCCCAGTTGACACGCTGTTGATTAGGATTTGCTAGGTCCTCTCTCTAGCCTATAAAAAGGGTAGGTTATACCTATCAGTTGCTTTAATCCCATTGAAAGCTGCTATATCGAAATAGGTCATAGAGAGGAAGATCTGGCATTCCAATAGATCCCTGATTATCAGAGTGATCTACTTTTCGTAAAGCCATGGCTCAAACAGGTATGCTTTAATTCCGCTGCATTATTGATCTTGGTGTTTTACAATCATGTATGGATCAGTTTGTTCTGAAAAGATTAATTGTTTATGAGAATAATTTTCTACATTATGTTGAGGCCAAATGGGGGGCAATTTTCTATTTTTGTCTATTTTTTCCATTATTTTAAATTTTTGTTCATTTTTCGAACTTCTTTGCTGGTTAGGATTATATTTGAGTTTTATTTCATCATCTCGGGTTTGCATAACATTCTTTTTCAATATCTAGAGGTACAGGCACCGCACACCTCAAGCCTCGTGAACCGTTTAAATTTAGGACTTTAGCCTACGCAAGTACTCTAATTCAAAGCAATTTGCATGCAATTGATGATATTCGAACTGATAATGTTCAGTTTTTAAGTTGGAAATATCCCAATGCCCCAATTAAATGCGCCATTCCGAGATTTTAAAATCATTTTGCAAGTTGTTTACAGAGTATCTATTTGTTCTTTTCAATTTTTCAAACAACTTCGATAACTTTTTTGAAACAGATTTCTCTAATTTCTTACCCGTAAGCAATTTTTTACGCCTTGATCTGTGTTGCGAGTTCACTCCTGCTCATCACCGTTTCTGCTACGCCATATTTAAATGACTATCGACCGGATGGGCTTCATCAACTGATGCCCCTCCCGTCGTCAGCTGATGACTAGGCTACAGTTTCTCGAGCGTGGCACGCGTGTTTCTGATCCACGTGAAATCAAGTTCTAAGTCGTCGTTGGCTTGCCTCTTGACTTGTTTTGGTCCTACTAGATAAGATGGCTTTGAGCGAAGGTGGCCAGCTGCAAAAACGAAGTTTACATTAATAGGTGAAGTTAAGGACCCGTACGAATTTGTTTTCACAAATAGAGATTGTCCTCACAGATGTTTACCTTCTTATGTACCTGTGTCCAAAACCCAATCTATATCAATCCATTTTCTTCTCATTTTGCTCATAAATAAATAAATAAATATTTATGTGACTGTATTTAATTTATTATGAGGATAACAATCTATTTTGGACAATAAAAAAGTAAATAACAAATAATTAAAAAAATTATTATGAGATTCACTCTTTCAAGAATTTATGACTCATAATATACTGCTATTTTCACAAAATATCGACTACTCGAGGCCCATGAAACCATTTGCAAAGCCTAGTCAAGACTTTCTGCCGGTGCAAGCTTTCAGTGAATGGAGCATTATTTTGAGTGTAGGACAACTTGCCTACATCAGTAAATGATAATCCAATACAAGGTTACACATTGTATCAAGATCGGGTGCTACGTCTTACGGAAGAAAAAGGATTTGCGCAAAAGATTTTTCTTCCTAATTACATGGGTTTGCCTCCAGAAGTTATTATTTCAAGATGGTGCAGATATTGTAATTTTGTATCATATATATTGCTCGTGCCAATTATACAGATTTAATATATATATATATCTTGTTAAACAAAACTAAAACAATAAAATGATTTTGGTTGACTTGAACGTAATAACAGCCAGCACCAAATTCCTAATAATGATTTTAATGTCCGTTTCCACCTTCGCAAAGAAATTTCCGGGCATTCCGTCGATGGACTTTGGATTGAAAAAAAAATTTTAAAAAAATAACAAACCCATTCCTTTCAGAAGTTGCAGCTTTTGGTAGGGGTGAGCATTGGTTCAGGGTCAACCCTAGACCGACCCTAGATTGGCCCAACTCTATTGGCCTTGGTCTAATTCCCAGTGAGACTGGGTTGGTCATTGGCCCTAGGATTCCCGGACCAGTATTATGTGGGTTGGTCTTCAGTCCTGAGAGTTTAGGGTTGGTCCAACATATATATATATTTTTTTTTGGTAAAAGGTAAGAAATATATTAAGGAAAGGCCAAATGTACAAAAAATCTCGACACCGGGAACTTGCACTCCAAATGAAGGAACAAAGGAAGTGGAAGGGTGACGAGATGTAAAAGCCGCAAAGACGGCACAAACACTACAACAACAAGACCAAACTAAGCACGGCTAGGTCAACCAGCTACCAAGCAGAACAGAAGCAAGGAGGAGGCCACCGTCAGATCGAACGACCTACGGGTCCCTAGTGAAAATAATCGGGTCTAGTCCCCAACTTCTCTGCAACCTTCTGTTTCTGAAATTATCTTCGACGTTCCTGAAGGTGATAGCCTTGTCTCGGACCACTTTGAAGAGGTGGTTCTTCATGGCTGGAACCGAGAGAGGCTGGTCTCTAAAGATGATGTTATTCCTGTTTTTCCAAATGATGTGACAAAGCGTGCCAAAGGAAAAACGGGTTATGCACTTGTAGAAATCTTTCCCCATCAAATAGGTAGTTGCCCATCGGAAGTTCTCCCCCCAAGTTCTGTTACGCCAAGGTAAATTGCATCTGGAAGCCCAAAAGAAAGCAACGCTAGCCGTGACACAGCAATAAAAAAAAAAAAGGTGATCAACAGAGTCGGGCATATTCTTGCAAAACGCACAGGCAGCACTTCCAATTATACCATAGGACAGAAGGATATCCTGGGTTGGAAGCCTGCGCTTGGCCATGAGCCAAAGATTGAGCTGATATCGAGGCACTATGGCATTGTCCCAAATGAAAGAGTACCAATGGACCCGCGTCCTCTTCTTCCTGATGAAGTTCCACGCCGATGCCATAGTGAACTGGCCCGAAGAGCTTTCACGCCAGCAGCAACGATCCGGGACACCCGCCAGGACCGGAAGAGGATGACCCCACGATTCAAGCACCATCCTAAGAGCTTGGCCAGCATCTGAGAAGAGGTCAGCAACACAGGCTTGCCTAGAGAGCCCTGAGCTGTAGATAAGAGAATCTAAGAAGATCAGGTTCAAGGGCCCTATAGGGTGCCAATTGTCAAACCAAAGAGAGGTTGTTTGGCCATCGCCAATTTTCCAGTAGAAGGCCATCCTAAAATCCCTTCTTAGGTTCAACAAGCTCTTCCAGGCCCAGGATCCAGATGTTGGCTTCCTAGCAACCCAAAAGTTCTTGTTTTTTAAGAAAGTGGAATGGACCCATTTACACCACAGCGCTTCCTTGTCGGAGAACAAGAGCCAGATATGCTTTAGCATGGCGGCTTTATTGCAATCTTAGAGCCTCCTGATACCTAGTCCTCCTTCATCTTTTGGAAGGCAAACTTCATCCCAGGCTACCTTAGCACCACCCTTGCCTAGGTCCGGACCTTTCCACAAGAATTGTCTAAATATTTTCTCTATTTGGTCCACCACAGCTATAGGTAAAACAAAAACACTAGCCCAGTAGGCTTGTATAGCATGAAGAACTGACCTGATAAGGTGAATCCGACCAGCAAGAGAGAGGAAATGGTGGGTCCAAGACTGAACCCTTGCAGTGATACAGTTGACCAGGGTACAATAGTCTGCTTTGCTGATCCTCGAAGTGATAATGGGAACCCCCAGGTACCGAACTGGCAAGCTTCCTTCTCGAAAGCCCAACTCCAAGAGAATATTATTCCTTAAGGAGGGATCGCCACCCGCCAAAAAAATTTCGCTCTTGCACGGGTTAGGACAAAGGCCACTCCAAGAGGAAAAGATATAAAGACCTTCCTTAAGGAGAGTCACCGTAGGAAGATGAGCCTCACAAAAAAGGAAGACATCGTCCGCAAAAAAGAGATGGAAAGACCCACTGCCTTGCACCTCCAGAAGAACTTGAAATCAGGTCTCGAAGAGTACCTAAGAATGATCCCTGAAAGCACTTCCATAACCATAGTGAAAAGGTAAGGAGAGATGGGATCACCTTGGCGGAGACCTCAACCGCTCGCAAAGAACCCGTGGAGCTCTCCATTCAAAGCAATTGAAAATTTAGGAGTGCATACACAAGTCATAATAAGTCGAGTCACAGACTGAGGGAAGCCAAAGGCCAGCAGCACACTTTCAAGGAAGTCCCAATCCACAATATCATAGGCTTTCCTGAAGTCCACATTTATCGCACATTTAGGGAGATAAGGCTCAAGGTGGAAGCTAGAGAATAGCTCCTGAGCCAGCAAGATATTGTCCCTGATCCGCCTACCTTTTACAAAAGCAGTCTGAACGGGGCCTATCGTGCTCTTCAAAGCTAGGGCCACCCGATTAGCTAGCACCTTTGTAATACACTTGTAAATAGTGTTGCAGCAGGCGATAGGCCTATAATCCTCCACAGAAGTGGCGTTGGGCACTTTAGGAACCATCACCAAGATGGTATTGTTAATCTCCCTCAAGAGTTTTCCGGAGGTGAAAAAATCCATCACTGCAGCCGTTACTAAAGGACCAACCGTGTCCCAGTTTTCTTTGAAGAACTCCACTGTGAAACCATCCGGCCCAGGAGCCTTTCCCCTAGGCAAGGAGAAGATAGTGTCCCGGATCTCCAACTCTGTAACCGGCCGAGCAAGAAGCTCCGCCTGATCAACCGAGAGTGGATGGTGGATAACCTCCCTCAAGTCCTCTAGCGAAGGTCTAACGAGCTCCCCTTGCGGCGCCAAGAGGTCCTCAAAGAACTCTACAAATCGCCGTTGCACCAGCCGTGGCTCAGTCACGAGGTTCCCCGAAGAGTCGAGGACGGAAAGGATTCTGTTCCTCAAATGTCTTTTGTTGACATATTGGTGGAAGAACTTGGTATTACGGTCTCCCTCCTTGAGCCATCTGACCCTGGACTTCTGCCTGAAGAATGACTCCTCCGAGGAGCGCAACTCTGCAAAGATACGTCTTTGGTTCTTTTCCACCTCAGCAAGGTCAGCAGAAAGGGGGTTTAGCTGTAAGTCTGCTTGAGTGGCCTCCAACATCTTCCGCGCATCAAGAGTTCTGGCAGAGATATTAGAGAAGAAATCTCTATTGAGCTGCTTGAGCCGACATTTAAGAGCCTTGAGCTTAGACACAAGCCTATACATAGGAACGCCACCCCCCGGCGCATCCCACACTTGCGAGACAATCTCATTGAACTCCGGGTGCTTCATCCAGAAGTCGAAGAACTTGAAGGGCTTCCTCCGATGAGTCGGATTAAGCACCTTCACCACCATAGGCGAGTGATCCGAGATTCCGGAGCTAGGAAGGAGGCTTCCGAGTATGAGAGATCCAGGCTCCACTTGGTGTTCACTAGAACCCTGTCAATCTTTCTTGCTTTCCTAGAAGGTCCCGAAGACGTAGTCCAAGTGTATTTAAAACCAACGAACCTCAAGTCTTCCAGCTCAGCTTGTTCCAAGCACTGTCGAAACTCATCAAAACAAGGGAGCCAATCTTCGGAGCCACCGACACGGTCCGATGGATCCTTAATAGCGTTGAAATCCCCCAAGACAAGCCAAGGAGTGTCCTGGAGATGGATGCTTCTAAGAATGATATCCTCCCAAAGAGGTCTCCTCAACGAAAAAGAGTGTTCTCCATAAATAAAAGAAACACAGCAAGCCACCCCAGAGACCAAGCTCTCAAAGTTCACATGAACCGCCTGCTTGGTAACTGAGAAGGCTTCAAACTTAACCCTCACGGGGTCTCAACCGACCCAAATTCTACCCCTGGGGGAGAAGTCATAGTTTGCAATCCAACACCAATCCCTCAATAGACCTTCGGAGATGGAGTTGAAGTGATCCTATGGCACCTTAGTTTCCACCAAACCAATACAGCACAAGTGGTTCGAAATAATGAAGTTACGAATCTCCACTTGCCTAGTCGGGTCAACAAGGCCTCTAATATTCCAGCATCCTATATACATATGTACAAAAGAGGAAGAGAGTAAGGGTTACCTCCTTTTCGGTGGCCTACGACGGCTCGGAGGGGGAGCCGCACGAGCCGATGGAGGAGGTGGGTCTGGGGAGAGCGCCAAGAGCTTGTCCTGGGTAGTCTCCTCGCTGCTCCTAGTTGGTGGAGCCTTCGGCAATAGACGAGGCAAGAGAAGATCATCTTCTGAGCTATCTAGGTGGTTGACAGACCCATTCAACTCCGCTCCACTCCCCAGGTCTGCATCCGGATGGCTAATGGGGTCTTCCTCCACTGTCGAGGCGGGAGCATCCACCTTGATTAGGGCTCGAAGTCCACTCTGAGCCCTCCGGGTAGAGGTTGATGGCAAGCTCATAAGAGCTGCTGCTGTCTGTTTGAGGGATGGCTCCTCGTCTCCGGAGCTGACCGGATGGTCCACGCACGTCTCCTTAGGAGGGGGAGATTTCTTCTTCTTTCCCTTGACTTGTTTCCACCCCAATTCAGCCTCATTCAGATCTACCACCAACACCGGAGAAGTCTCGGGGGGGCGGGCCTCCACTGGGGGAGGGGATGGCCTGAGCCTGCTTCTGGCCTTGCACCGCCTTCGAACCAGCTAAAGAGGCTGCACAATTGTGCCCAAAGGAGCCACACTTCAAGCATTCCGCTAGCTTCCACTCATACTCGATGGCAATGGACCGAGCAACTCCATTTAGTCTTACCTTGGCTGAGGAGAACCTCGGCTGATTAACTTGAAGTTCCACGCAAACTCTTGCAAAAGAGATCCTTTGAGTTTGCTCCGTGCGTTGATCAACAAACAAAGGCTTGCCAACAGTACTCGCGATGGCGCTAATTGCCGGGGCTGTCCAGAGGTCAAGAGGTAGGTTCTTCAAGCGAATCCACACCGGCACCGTGGTTTGCTTCTCCCTCTTCAACTCTAGAAGAGGCTTCCATTGTTGCAAAACGAGCGGAACCCTTGCAACCGTTATAGGTCCTTCTTCCAAAATCTTCCTTCGGAACTCGGGGTCAGGGATGCGAAAGAAAAAGAAGCCTGGTCATCGGCAAAGACCTCAACAAGCTTCGGTCCCCAACAAAGCTTGAGCGTGTGCTTCGTGAGCTGGAAAGGCAAACTCCTTCCTACATAATACCCAACCAGGCACTCATGCCATTTGGGATCCACCGCATCTAACACTTCTTCAGGGAGATCCACCACAGGGACATCATCCTCAAACGAAGGAGGAACAAAGATAAGGTCATACCCTTTCGCTGCAAGCTTCGCAACATTTGCCCACATTCGGGCAGCCGGGGCCTCTAGTTTCCTCACTTGCTTTTGCGAGGCCTGGGGCCGTTTGGAAGCCGACCTCGCTCTGCTTCGTCCTCTCAAACGCCTATCACGGACTGCATCCTTGGGACGACCACGGTTTGAGGTCTTCGCTGTTGCAGAAGCCTTGCCCGTGAGCAAGGAGGACTGGGCCTCCTTGCTTCGATTGAGAGGGCTAGAAGCCTTCTCCGTTCCAGCTCTCAACTGGGCCGCAATACTCGGCTCACCAACCACGGCAGATGGAGCAGCCATAATTTTTTTATATAGAGAAAACCTTAAAATAAATGGCGTCGACAATATTAAACAACTATTTAAAGTAATTTTACATTGTTCTTTAATAACTCATAATTTAATGTCTTTTACGGTGTTTATAGTCATAATTTATAAATAAGGAAAATATTTTTGTGAAGAGTTCTCATGGCATCTAAAAAGGCATAAACAACTCGTTCTCTTCTATCTTATTTGTCCTCTTTTCAATTTGTCAAAATCGAAAGAAACAACTTCTTTGCTCACCATTCGACACTCGTCTCGCTCGCTTTAGGTCACTTGTGCCACTCGTCGCTCGATACTCACTTGGCTTGTTGCTCCCCACTTAACACTCGATGCTCACCCCACTCGACCATCAGTGCTTGCCTTTCTTAGCTGACCTCGCTCGTTATCGAACCCATTGGGTTGGTCTGGTCCTCAGTTGCCTTTTCAAAGAGTAAAAAAAAATTGAAATAAAAAATTATTGGTTGGTCCCGGGTTGACCCTAGAATTGGATCGAACCCATTGGGTTAGTTCGGTCCTTAATCACTTTTTCAAATAGTACAAAAATGAAATAAAAAATTATCGGTTGGTTCCGAGTTGACCCCGAAACCGGACCGAACCCACTAGGTCGGTCCGGTTCTCGGTTCCAAGCTCAATAGGATCGGTTCTTTGTCCCAAAAATTGAGGACCAACACTGTATGAGTTGATCCTAGAGTTAGGGGGTGGATCGGCTCAATCCAAACCATGCTCACCTCTAGTTTTTGGAATATTTAAAAGAGTCAAAACTCATTAAATAGATCCAAAACACTGTATCCACTGATCATAAATTTTTAATGATACTCTTTGTTCATTTTATTCACTTAGTTCAAAACTGATGTTATTCCTTCATGAATAGTGAAATGTGAAATTAAGATATTTAAGATTTTTCTCAAATTAAAAAAGTTCAGGACAAAAATATCCCTATCATGGAATGATATATGGCACATGACACGCACGCAATCGTTGTCCGGCAAGAATTTTTGCCACCGATGAGATTGGGGGGACAATTGAGACAAAGTCACCGAGTTTGAAGGTTTTTGTGTGTGTGTGTGTGTGTGTGTGTGTGTGGAAATCTTCTCATATTTTAGGTATTGAAACTTGTCATTAGTGTAGTAGTAGAATATTTTCTGAGTTACAAACAAATGATTATGATATTGATCGCGTCTTAATTAAAGCCGTGTTTGTTTTCCCAAAAACTGATAGATTATAAAAGCATTTTCCATAGGGATGATTGTTTGTATTGCTTGCAAAAAATAAATAAATAATATTTTAATCATCCAAGAAAATATTTAAACAATTGTTGTCGAAAATGAAAATATTCTTCATTGACCAATTATTTTAAGCGAATAAGCAATTATCTTTAAAAAAATATTTTCCAAAAAACATCACTTGAGTCACTTACAAAAATTGATGAATAAAACTATTTTTATCGTTCACGGTATTTTTTATATATAAATTGTTGTCGATAATGAAAATATTTGTTCTTGGCCTTGGTTAGTTGCTGGCCATGGTGGTGGCCGGCGATTGGTTGTGGGCCAACTTGAGCCTTGCCACAGCCAGCAAAGGTTGACCTCGCCTTTGCCTTGCTCAATATGGCAAAACTGAGGTTTGAGCTCGCTGTTTTGGGTTGAGGATCTAGCTGCCCCACGATGAAAAAGAAAAAAAAAAGAAAAAAAAAAAAAAAAATTAAAAACCTGATTTAAAAAAAGGAAAAAAGAAAAAAAAAAATATAATATAAAAATAAAATGAAAAGATGTTTGGTCCTAGTCGTCGAGAAGCCAGTGCAGCAGAGCTAGGATTAGGCCGGAGGGGTGTTTCCAAATTTGATTACAAATTCCTCCCGCGGTTAACCCTTCCGTTTTATTTACGTGGAACAGAGGCTCCAATAACCACGGCCTTTATTTAAGGTCCTTAGGCTGGACCAAAACCAAACCTAAAATTTTTGGATCTTCAGGTTGAAAGACAGTAAGGTGGAAGAAGATGGATTTCTATTCCCAGCTGCTTCTTTACCTCGCCATCCCTTTCATCTCTCTTTATATTCTCTTCCTTGTCTTCCGAAAGAAATCCTCCTCTCCTAACCTACCGCCTGGCAAAAAGGGATGGCCCATCACTGGCGAGTCGCTGGATTTTGTTGGCGCGGCGAAGAGCGGCTGCCCCGAGAATTTCATAAATGACCGCATGGCCAAGTACTCCCCAGATGTCTTCCGAGCCGCGCTGTTCGGGGAGGACATGGCCGTGTTCTGCGACGCCTCCGCCAACAAGTCCTTGTACTCTGGCCAGAACAAGTACATCACCACCTGGTGGCTCACTTCCATGAAGAAGGTCACCATCTTCCCCGAAACCATGGAGAAGTTCAAAAAGGATGATCCCAAGAAAATGCGCAACTTCTTGCCGGAATTCCTAAAACCTGAGGCTTTCCAATATTACATACCTATCATGGACTCCATGACTAGGGATCACTTGGAGAGTGACTGGTCTCCTTATAAGTAAGTGAAGGTGTTTCCTTTGACAAAAAACTACACCTTCGCTTTGGCGTGTCGCTTGTTCATGAACATTAAGGACCCTAACGTTGTGTCCAAATTCGCCGACCCATTTGCTCGTATCGCTCCGGGATTCGCTTCGGTACCATCAATATTCCTGGCACGCCATTCAACAAAGTAGTTGAAGGAGGAAAGGTAATAAGGCAAGAGCTTCTCAACATTATTAGACAGAGGAAGAAGGAGATTTCCAAGGGAAAAGATGCAAAGTCAAGGGACTTGTTATCTCGATTGTTTACTGAAGCAGATGACGACGGTAGTGTTTATTACGAAATGTAGGTCTCCAACAAGATCATTGGATTACTGATTGCAAGTCATGACACCACGAGTACATCTATCACTGTGATAGTGAACTATCTATCACTGTGATAGTGAACTATCTAGCTTTGTTGCCCCACATCTATGAGAAAGTTTACAAAGGTAACTATCTTATTCGTATATCGGGAAAAGTACCAAAATAGTCATAAACTTTTTGTATTAGTATCAATTCAGTCCTAAACTTTTCTATTAGATCAATTTAATCCTAAACATTTTCACATTGGTACCAATTTAGTCCATCCAACTAATTTAAGCCGGAAATTACTGACGTGGCCGCCGGCGGTCTTATGTGGCACTATGTGGACAAATTTTATAATTTTTTTATAATTTTTAAATTATTTTTTTATTATTTTCCTTTTTTTTTCTTTTTCTTTTCTCCTTTGCCAGGGAGGTCGCCGGCCAGCTAGGCGACCATCTTCGGCCATAGGCTAGTTGAGGCGAGGGGCTCTACGCCCTCGCCAGCCACAGGCGAGGGCGTTGGCCCCCACCCAAATCCAGGCAAGGGCTGAAACCCTCGCCTGTTGGCTGGCGAGGGCCTTTGCACCCTCGCTCGTGGCAGGTGAGGGCGTGGTGGCCCTAGCCTAGATCCAGGCGAGGGCATGGCGCCCCTCGCCTAGATCCGAGCGAGGGCATCTATGCGCTCAGTGCTTCTCCTTGCAGCATCTCTCTCTATGGCTCTACGCTCAAAGACTTTGCCCCCCCACGAGGGCCCTCGCCCGGATCTTGGGGAGGGCCGCTGTGCCCTTGCCCAGATCTAGGTGAGGGCCGCCGCGCCCTCACCTGGCACTTGCGAGGGTGCAGCCCTCCTCTATGGCCGACGAGGGCATAGAGGCCCTCACCTGTGGCCGACGAGGGCGCAGAGGCCCTCGCCACCAACGGGTGAGGGTTTTGGCCCTCGCCCGGATCTGGGTGGGGGCCGACGCCCTCGCTTGTGGCTAGCGAGGGTGCGGAGCCCCTTACCCCGACTAGCTTGTGGCCAGCGATGGTTAGCCGGTTGGCCGGTTACCTTGTCGGCCAAGGGTAAGGAGAAAAGTAAAAGAAAAATAAAAAAGAAAAGAGAAAAAAAGAAAAAAAGAAAAAAATAATTTAAAAAATCTGAAAAAAATATAAAAAATTATGAAATTTGTCCACATGGTACCACATAAGACCGCCGACAGCCACGTCAGCAATTTCCGGCTTAAATTAGCCGGATGGACTGAATTGGTATCAAGGTGAAAATGTTTAGGACTAAATTGGTCCAATTGAAAAGTTTAAGACTAAATTGGTACCAATACAAAAAGTTTATGATTATTTTGATACTTTTCTTTTCGTATATCTATAGACAAGATGGCAACATCAATATGCCTTTTGAATGTAGTTTGCATATATTTAACTCACTTGTTTAATGTCAAAATGGAGATTGCAAAGTCTAAAGTTCCGGGTGAATTACTGAATTTGAGATGATATTCAGAAGATAAAGTATTCTTGGAACGTCGCTTGTGAGTCAATGAGGCTAACTCCACCTGCACAAGGGGCATTCAGAGAGACAATCAGAGATTTTACTTTTGTTGGTTACACAATTCCAAAGGGATGGAAGGTAACTGTTTACTTATGACCCTTTTTTTCGACATGGTTATTAATGAGTCAATAGATAGAATCCTCAAGCAATGATGATGTGCATTTTTCTTGCAGACATTTTGGACGGTTTATACAACTCACAAGAACCCCTAGTGCTTCCCTCATCCAGAGAAATTTGATCCCTCGAGATTCGAAGGAAATGGACTTGCACCTTTCACCTATGTTCCCTTTGGAGGCGGACCTCGCATGTGCCTTGGAAAAGAGTATGCTTGGCTTGAAATACTCGTTTTCATCCACAATCTCGTGACCAAATTCAAACTCGAGAAGGTCATTCTGGATGAAAAGATCATCTACAATCCATTGCTTGTCCCTGCCAATGGGCTTCTTATTCTCCTCGAACCCCTTAACTGATAGCCTAGCTTACTCATAAGATCTTAAAATCTTCTCATGTATGGATACTCTCAATGTAATCTCAACATTTTGTTAATGTTTTCTATTGGAGTCTTTTTATTTTGTTTCTGCCAGTGTAATAATGTTACGTTGATAAAAAATAAAATTTTCACTTAGTCCCTCCATGATATCTAAATCTTGCCTCATCATATTTACATAATTTTTCTTTCGTAATTTAGGGGCACGAGCATAGATCCCATTTTGCAAAATTTGTTTTAGTTAATACCTATATCTTTCCTCATATATATGTGATTTTTCTATTTATCTTTTTATTTCCATTGTGTTTTTTTTTTGTCTTACATTAATTGATTATTAATATCCCATTCTGTAATGAGTGCTTCTCATTTCATGATAAAAAAAAAAAAAAAAAAAAAAAAAGTCAATGCTTTGTGTGATTAATCATATGAAGATGTGAATTTTCCTCTTTTTTTTCACGGTTCTCTGCTAAATTAAAGAAGCACCTTTTGTATATAATAATTGGAAAAATAACACAACTCCTAAACTTTGGCCCAATTTGCACAGTTATATTTAGATTTTATTTAATATAATCCTTGAATTATTAGTGAATATTCAACGAGTCCTTAAACTATGCTAAGAAGTTCAATATCGTTTAGTTCCAAGAAGAAAAGAAATAACACTACCCCTCGAGATGTGGGAAGCAATTATTCCTAATGTAACGTGCGTCGGTTTTGTTCCACGTCACGGAGGATCCGGCGGGTGATTCATTGAATTTATTCGATTAATGTTTAGCACCCATAAGGGGCCAATTCAATATAGAGCGACCTAACCACTGGGAGTTCGCCCCAGTGGCCACCCTTCTAACTTGGAAGGGGGAGGTGGGGGGTTCAAATCCCCACATTCTCAGGGGGATTGGGGTGGGGATGATTTCATTTCAGGAGTGGGTTTCGACTCCCACGCCCTGCAAGGAGGCAGGGCAAAAGTCTGAGAATGAGTGTTAGAGTAGGATTAGAGTAGGACCGACTAAAAAAAAAAAAAATAGAGAGCAACCTTAATGGGAAGAAGACCAGGCCTCTAATCTAGAATCCCTAGCTCATCTAGGTGCACCATGAACTTCTAAATCGGTTTCAGATGCAATTTCAAAGAGGTACTTTTTTCCTTTTTAATGTTAACTGTGATAGTTGTTTGTTATTTTTCAATCCGCAATAATTAATAATGGGAATATCATACTTGACTAGAGAGCAGTGCATTGTACCTGTCTTTTGTTCCTTGGTGTTCCTTTTCAGAAAGGTTCTCTAAGTTATTTGAGTTTATATATTTCTATCGAATAATTGATTCGTGAATAAAATAAGACCATCAAGATATAAGTCATTGCGGATAGTTTTATTTTAACCCTCATGTGATTTTTGGATAATGCACATTAACTTAAGGTGATAAAAGAGCTAATTTAAGCCTTCAAGAAATGCAATCCTAAAGATTAATGTAATTAATTAACCACGTTTCTAGGATGTGGAAATGCTGTACACAATCTATTTTGCTTTTTTGTTTTTTATGCAAAATTTATAAGTTGGCATTATCGAAATTTTCATATCACGTCTTTATTTGCACCTACTCGGAATAAGAGGGAACTCTCTCAAATAGCTGTAATTTCAGATTCAGATCCATCTTCCCATATGTAGGCCCCATTTAATACAGTGATGTCATGTCGTATTACTTATAGAATGTATTTCAATCAAATTCCAAATTTTCTTTTTTGTAGGAAATTATAGATGGGAAAAGAGCGTGCGAAGACTTGACTTAGCTCGTGCCTCGCAGCTTCAAAAATTCAGAAGAAAATGAACATGACTGAAGTCAAAAGTAACAGAAGACTTGGCTCCAAAAATTTTAGAAAATTGATCAGCGCGTGCCACGTGGTAGGCCATCTTCTATACGTTGGGGGTCTAGAATGTTTTACAAGCTCCTCATTTCTATATTTTTTCTTTCTGAAAAATAAATGACGTTAAATTCTACTTTGGGGCTAAGAGAAAAATGCGAGTCAACTAGGGAAGTTATGATTGTGTCATATGACAATTCTCTTGATGACCCTTTCAATTGCGGTCGGGATCGAGAGAATTCTATTCTCCATGAAATAGTAGGTTATTAACATCCATTTGATTAGATGGCAGAGATCTTCGAGCTTCAAGGTGTACCGCATCGATATATAAAACTATGTTGCACGCATGTTATGTCCAATGAATAAAGGAATTCAAATAAATGAATCTAATAACGCTTTTTTTGACGCGAAGGCATAGGTGGCTGCCGTGACTTTTGGGAGCATTTGGATAGGCTAAAATCCAAAAGGCGAACTTTGGATAATTCACACAATGCGCAAAAAGATGTGATTTGGGGTTTTCCTTGAAGGTATTCGGAATAAATTGGAATTCGAGAACTCAAAAGCGAAAGTCTCTTTCAACTTTTGGTCCTAGAAATGTTAATGAGTGTCATATGACTGGTTTAAAAAACTCATGGCCGTGACTTTCTGACGCTTTTGGATAGCCAAAAATCCAACAAGCGGACTCGGAAAGTTTGCAAAATGAGTGATGAAACATCCGTAGTTTTTTTTTTTAATCAAAGAAGAGTTATGAGGTCCATAATACTCACGTGAGAAATTCGTTTTGAGCTCCATGGTGTGGCCAAATGAGGGCACTTTTTGATTTTTTTATGTCAAATTTTTCCGTTATTTTATATTTTTGTTAATTTAGCGTTTGCAAAGCTTTTTCCCCGATAATCTATGGCCACAGCATACCTTGTGAGTCCCATGAACTAAGACTAGATCTTTAGTTTGTGCAGGTGTCCCTTACTCATAGCAATTTGCACGTATATGTTGGGTTTCGAATAGTTGACATCCAAATATTAAGCTAAATTTTTTTTTGACGCACCAACTAATTATGCCAAAATAAGGGGGTTAGAATCGTTATGTGAATTGATTGTAGAGTATTTATTTCTTCCTTTTGATGTTCCATACAAATTTGATAATTGTTTCAATAATGAAAATGCAATTGAGTTTTAAAACTTTCAAAAAGTACAATTAAGTCTTAAAACTTCTTACAAAAGTACAATTGAATCTTAAAATATTTAAAAAATACAATTAAGTCTTAAAATTTGTTAAATTGATGCAATTAAGTTGATGCCATTGACTGGGCTGATTTTAAGTTTGGTTAGGCCTTTTTACTTTCTTCCCACTGCTACTTTTTTTTCTTTTTTGCTAGGAAACTCCCTCAGTACCCATGTGTGTACTTATCCAACAAAAAAGACCGGCCTATTGCAATCACTGGAATTAGCGCTATGAGGAAAGACAGTTGCATCCGCTCCCTCTAAGATAGGCACATAGGATTTTGCCACTTTGTAAGGGCATTCCTTTGTATCCACATCCCATCATTTTTATATAATTTATACCTCTCATTTAAAATTAAAAGTCCAAAGCTCCCCAAGAACTCATATGTGAATCACTGAATTTGTGACAAAAGGAGCTGCATTTAGTCAAGTGGTTATGTATAAATATCCTTCTGAAATGCTGGTTTGCTAGCTAAGCACTCCCTTAATACGGTCTTACTTCTATTGGGTTAGAGAAACATTAGCGTAGACTTAAAAAAAAAAAAATCAAATTTGGTCTACCATTTACCAACTTTGATGAAAATTCTCTACTCTAACTTTGATTATGTCCCAGCTTTAGACAATAAAATTTTTGGAGGTGCAACTGTGTGAATTTTTCATATTGTATGTGGGATGAAATGTTTATATTGCTTTTAGGATAGTTTCTACTCTTTTAGTAAAGTTTATGGACGTTCTTATTGCATCTTCTACTTTAGTTTGGTATGCAACTTTTTAGTTAGATTCATATCTAACTTTTTGTTAGCAATACAATAGTGACAGAAACCATTTGAGGTCATTTCATGGTAGTGAAGAAGATGGTAAAGACTCTGTGATTCTCTTGGATTTTCACATCGTGAAATTGAGGTAGATATCCATAGACATATTGGAGCAATACTTCTTATCTAGATCGAAATTTAATCAAGATTGAAATAGAAATTCTAAATATCACAATTTAAGTTTTAACTCTGTGAATTTAGAAGCATTTTAGAAGAGTTCTTATAAGCAAATGTTACTTTCATGTCAATGGTAAGAGTTGTTTATAAGTCATTTCAATTTATATGTTTCTTACAATTTTTTATTTTATTTACTAATTTTTTTTGTTTAATTAACTTTTTTAATTTGACTTGAAATTTTTATCCAAGTAATGTATAGGTATAAAAAGCTTAAAGTGGGTTATATTGGTTCTCCTAGATTACATTAACCATTGATGTGATTTGGTAAATTAGGTTGGGAAATTTATATTACATGAAAATTGATCAAAATGAGTTAAATGAGTCAATATGGGACAGACCATTTTCAACTTGACCCAAATCCCACCTGACCCACCCATTTAATGGCCCTATTTTTAATATACCTTTGTTGTGATGATGATACGCAATGCAGACTTTTAAATGCAAAAATTGTATATACAACCTACACTAGTGTTGTGCATGTGAAAAGTTGGGCTGACAAGTCTCTTGGCACAAAATATATAATTTTCACCTATGCATTGTTTCTACATGGGTGTGTGCATTTGTTGGTTTACTCAGAATCATTATCTCTGTTTCTCTTAGAGTTGCCTTGCACTCTCTCTTGTCACTCCCACACCTTCCATTCATCGTTGTCCAATGCAAAGTAGCTCTCTGTCCCAATCCTCAACCTCAAGCCCCTTGCCTTTCCTTTTCCTTTCAAACCTACCGTCTCCTCCTCCTTCGACCTGTTATATTGTACTTGAAGAGAGTTTGTGTGTGCACCATTGCGAAGAGTCACTTCTTCTTCATCTTTGGAGGACTGCCGCTATAAGGCTCTATAGTGGAAACATCTTTAGAGATGTTGACAACTCCTAACTCACCCAAATCATTGGGCAAAATGGCGCCACTGAATGCAATTCTATAGTGATTGCAGCCCGGCCCCAATCTAATTCCTGGATGGATCCATGAGATCAATAGGTAGTATCCAATTCCAATTTTTTGGAACCAATTCTTAGGGGGTGCATGACAAACTACAATTTATGTTACATAAACAATTTTTTTATTCTAGACTTGTTTCTGGAATAGAAATCTGTTTCATAAAATTATTCCATTTTTCTATTTCTGAAATAAATTTTTGTTCCAGAAATATGTTTGGAATAGAAATCAGAAGTAAAAATTTACTACTTTTCTATTTTTGGAATAGAAATGAGAAATAAAATTTTTTCTCATTGTTTGTCCTTGCTATGAACCGGTCATCTATCCATCGCCGCCAACCACCATCCACCGGTCACCGGTCATCACCGCCGCTGTCCACCAGTTGCCGCCGTCTAAAAGGAAGAATTTTTGTATCGTTATCAAACGAATTTCTATTTTTAGAGTAGAAATTTTGTGTCGTTATCAATCGGGTATTTTTGCTTAGAAACTCATCAAGAAATAGAAATAGAAATAGAAAAATCTATTTCTCTTCAAGAATTCAATTTTTGGCCAAAATGGTTATCATTCCCATGGCATCAGAATCATTATCTTTGTTTCTCTTAGAGTTGCCTTGCGCTCTCTCTTGTCACTCCCACACCTTCCATTCATTGTTGTCCAATGCAAAGCAGCTCTTTGTCCCAATCCTCAACCTCAAGCCCCTTGCCTTCCCTTTTCCTTTCAAACCTATCGTCTCCTCCTCCTTTGCCCTATTATATTGTAATTGAAGAGAGTTTGTGTGTGCGCCATTGCGAAGAGTCGCTTCTTTTTCATCTTTGGAGGACACCGCCGCTATGAGGCTCTATAGTGGAAACATCTTTAGAGATGTCGACAACTCCTAACTCACCCAAATCATTGGGCAAAATGGCACCACTGAATGCAATTCTATAGTGATTGTAGCCCAGCAATTTGATTCCTGGATGGATTCATGAGATCAATAGGTAGTATCCAATTTCAATTTTTTGGAACCGATTCTAAGTAAACAGTTCCTAATTTCATGGTGGGAACCACCCAACTTGGAGCCAATCACCCTTAATGTGAAGCAACATAGAACAATTACAAAGAAACTAAAGCAACGATAATCTAAAAGTCTAGTACAACATACTCTGGCAAGCATTTTTTATGGTAATGCTTGGGGATCGTCTATATACAGAAATTTACAGATCATGTTCCTACTTATTTTCTATTTGATTGCAAATGCAATATTCATGTACAGGATATGTAGAACTTTCTCCTACAACAATCCTCAGCTTAAGTTTTGTCTGCAACAACTTCATCTCTGCGATGGAGTTGCTCCATATCGTAGAGGGAGAGGGCCCCATACCGGAGTCGGAGATACTTGTTTATGTGCTGGAGGTTGCTTTTGGACAAGGCACGGTAGATCCCCCTGGTGGTTCAGTGGTAGACCCGGATCTTTCGGATCCAAGGACCCCGGAGTATTCAACTGAAGGCTCCAATGGAGAAGAGAATCTGTAGTACTCTGAACCCCCCTGTTTTGCAGACTTTGTATATATATATATTTGATAGATTGTATAAGACATTGTTTGATATGTATATAAGTGTGTTGTGGCTTTTGAAAAATTTGTGGCCCTACTTTTTTATACTATCTTGTTGATGTCTAGGGATTATTTATTTGCTTCCGCATGCGCATTAAAATGAAAGGGTTGGCTATGCGTCCTGGGACGTCGCTATTTAATCGACCGCCGAGGGATGGGCACATGCTCAGAGGATCATGGCATGACAACTAGTGTTGTGCATATGAAAAGTTGGGTTGACAAGTCTCCTGGCATAAAATATATAATTTTCACCTATGCATTGTTTCTACATGGCTAAAAGGTCCAACACCAAGACATCCTCAATTGTTTTACATGGACGTTTTTCTAGTAAATTCCTCAAATTTGGACACTCAATCATGTAGTCATTAGGTTAGCAGGAAGTAAATAACTAAATTGGGCACATATATTAGTTAATAATATAGCTGCCTGGTTCTTTGTTTCATCATAGCATTCTTCTAAATAGGTGTAGATATGTGCACACATAATTCAATTGCATTTCTGATCTTGGGATTTCGATAGTAGTTACTAATGGCCTTAGTAGCAAGCACACTATTCGAAATTATTATTTTCTGGTTTTCATATCTCAACAAAATAGTTGTTATGATGTTTATCACTTCCACCACCATCTAAAACACAATACACCATGGTTTAGAAACATATATTTTGAACATCAACATAGAGCTCTATATGATTGTGTACCTAGACCCTATCGACTTCACAACAATCGCCGACATCAAATGGATGCATTACAAACAAGAAAATAATCACTTCAATTGTCATCTTTCAAGAATTTTCAAGTATGAATAGCACAAGTAGCAATTGGGAGCTTATTGGAAGCGGAAGCTTTTTTGTGGTACTTCCTATTATAAAGATCTATATAACGGCTATGAGGATGCCAAGTAGAATGTTCACAATCCGATGGAGTTTGTTCATAGTAGTCTTAGTATAATCCGAAGTCAAAGTTAGTGCTCTTCATTCTCTGAAAGCATTAACCTACATTACATTCAGTGCAAACTGAAAGCCCAATTAATGGACACTGCAACTATATAAGTTCATTAGATGTAGAAAGACATTATAAATACTTTATTGGGATAACTTCAATTTGAAAATATTGCATTTACAAGCCTAGTGCAATCAATTGGTTTCATTATGTCTACATTTTTTTTTTTTTAAGCACCAACTAGTTTACTTACTATTTGAGCTATTGAAACATTCTCATTTTGCATCTAAGTTAAGCCTAGGGAGTACTTTTACTGAACTCTAAAAATATTCATTTAGTAAAAAGTTTTGTTTCACACCTCCTCGCATGAAGAGCAGGATCTATTATGTTAACCTCCGCTAAACTTTCAAGAGATTAATATGTTGAACTATGGTTCAACAAGTTATATCACGTCTATTCTGATAGCCCCCTTCATGACCCTAGAAAACACTAGTTGTCTTAGACAAATTTTACAAATGTCTAACTTGTCAAGCCAAACTTCAACATATTGACCTCTAGAAAGTTTTGTCAATTTTAACATTAAAGTACTCACTCTTCATGCAGGCAAGACAGTTATAAAGCAAACTTCATTTTGATAATCCCCAATTTTAATTTCGATGCAAAATGAGACCGTATTGTATAGCTCAAATAGCCAAAAAAGGAAAAAAAAAAAAACTAGTTGGTGCTTGTTAAAAATTGTGGACATAATGAAACCAATTGATTGCACTAACCTATAAATTTGATCTTCTTGAATTAAAGTTACGCCGATAAAGTGGTTATAATGTCTATCGACATATGTTGAAATTATATAGATGCAGTGTCCACTAATTGAGCTTTAAGTTCGCATTCGGATGTAATGTAGTTTAATCCTTTCAGAAAACGAAGTTGGATAACACTAAAATGGCTGTTAACAAACTCCATTGGAGATGAACATTCTAGTTAGCATCCTCATAGCCATTATACGGTTCCATATGTTAGAAATTGCGCGAAAATGTTTCCGCTTCTCATAAACTCCCAATTACTACTTGTAATATTCATATTTGGAAACTCTTGTAAGATGACATTTGCAAGATGGCATTTGAAGTGATTATTTTCCTATTTGTGATGCATCCATTTAATAACGGCGATCGTTGTGAAGTCACTATGGTTTAAGTACGCAAGCAAATACAACTTTGTGCTTTCAACATATGTTTCTAAACCATGATACATTGTGTTTCAGATGGTGGTGAAAGAGCAAAACATCTTAACAACTATTTTCTTGAGAAACAACAATCAGAAGATAATAATTCCAAATAGTGTGCTAGCTACTAAGGCCATCACTAACTACTATCGAAATCCTCATATGGGAGATATAGTTGAATTTTGTGTGCACATGTCTACACCAACTAAGAAGATTGCTAAGATGAAATAGAGAATAACAAGGTGAGTAACTATATTATTAGCTAATTTACTTGCCCCCTCTAGTTATCTACTTCCTGCTTTCTTAATGACTAGAGAATTGAACGTCAAGATTTGAGGAATTTACTAGAAAATTGTCCATTTAAAACAATTGAGGATGTTCTCTTAATTTTGGATCTCTGGCCATGTAGAATCGATGCATAAGTAAATATTATTTGGTCTATGTAGCTGTTCCAAATGTAGAGGGTCCCTCACTAATTATGTGCTATTCATCCTAACACTAAACTTATTATTGCAAAAATGATCAAACCTCTTCTTTGCCAATATACTGATTCTTACAATTGGTGATCCCATAAAACAGAAAAATATTTTTGTGGTGGATCTCATATGTGTTCGTAATGTTATATAACAATTTTGGCAAATCTTTTGTTATAGAATTGTGTTGAGTTAATTTATTTTACTATTTTAAATGTAATTGGTTTTGTAGGATTCACGTGCATTGCACAAAAGAGGGACGTTTAATGCATGAAAAATACATGTTTAATGCATGAAGTCACTAGTTGGCCTAATTTTCGGCACCGACAAGCCCATGCATAAAACATGCATCTTTCATACAATAGGATGGGCGGGGGGTGGTTTCAGGCCTTTTACAATTTACTTACAGTTCCATTTATTGATAGATATAATTTTACCCACCGGTCTTTCGCAACTCCCTCTGGCTCCAACAATTCTCTTCCTCCTTCATTTGTTGGTTTGCTCTGCGTCCTCTCTTCCCATGGCATCGTAATCATTATCTTTCTTTCTTTTAGAGTTGCCTTGCGCTCTCTCTTGTCACTCCCACAACTTCCATTCATCGGTGTCCAATGCAAAGCAGCTCTCTGTCCCAATCCTCAACCTCAAGCCTCTCACCTTCCCTTTTCCTTTCAAACCTACCGTCTCCTCCTCCTTTCCCTGGATAGATTGTACTTAAAGAGAATTTGTGTGTGCACCATTGTGAAGAGTCACTTCTTCTTCATCTTTGGAGGACATCGCCGCTATATTGGAAACATCTTTAGAGATTTCGACAACTCCTAACTCACCCAAATCATTGGGCAAAATGGTGCCATCGAATGCAATTCTATAGTGATTGCAGCTCGGCGATCTGGTTCTCGAAGATCAACAAGATCAATAGGTAGTATCCAATTCCAATTTTTTGGAACCAAATCTTAGTGAACAATTCCCATGGTGGGAACCGCCCAATGTGGAGCCAATTACCCCTAATGTGATGCAACATAGAACAATTACAACGAAACTAGAGCAACGATAATCTAAGAGTCTAGCACAACATACTTTGGCAAGCATTTTTTATGGTAATGCTTGGGGATCGTCTGCATGCAGATCATGTTCCTACTTATTTTCTATTTGATTGCAAAGGCAATATTCATGTACAAGACACGCGGGACTTTCTCCTACAACAATCCTCAACGTGAGTTTTTTCTGCAGCAACTTCATCTTTGCGATGGAGCAATTTTGCTACATAGTGAGGATGTTGGAATACCCAACATCGTAGAGGGAGCGGCATGGCTCTCTCCCCGAGCAACACTGACTAACTTCTGAAAGCCAAGTTTGGTCAGATCAGATTGACTAATTTACCAGGTTAAACCCAATCGTGTTTATTAAAATGAGTTGACTATGAAAACGGACTATACTCATGGCTGGTTCCATATTGCCATTGCCACTATAAGGAACACACTCATAAGGAGGAGTGTGTTCCTCTCATAGGAACTAAAATGATGCACCAAAACAATTGAAAGACTCTAATCACTATAAGAAAAACTATAATTTTGGTCAAAGTATTTTAAACGTTCTTTATTTTGGTCCTCATACATTTGTTTTCTAATTATAGTCTTTAAACAAGTACTTTAAGACCATTTTCACCCTTATAGAACCAAAATAGTACATTGGAATGCCATCCGGGGGACAAAAATAGTAGCAAAGTAGTTGTTCAGGGACTAAATGAAGAATGCCCTAAATAATTGTAACCAATGATATTCTAATCACTAAATTTCCAGAAATTAACATACTGAAAAATAGTACATATCAGGAAAAGAATACTGAAGGAGGAAGACACGTAACATAAAATGTTACCTCCATTATCGCGTAGTGCACAAACAGAATTAGAACAATCATCCTCCTCGGCTATCCCATCTTCAAAATCTTCCATCCCGACATTTTCTGTATCATCCACAATAAAACTAGACTTTGAAACATTCTAAAAGATCCTTGTGTCAAAAGCCAAGCCTGGTGAGAACTAGATTGACCAATTTACCAGGTCAAATCTGATTGTGTCATTTACTAAAACCAACTGAATATAGAAACGATCTACGCTCATCGTAAGTTAGGTATCCATGTGATGTTTTTATTTTTATTATAATCCTAGAATAAAACCCAACCACTCAACTTTGAAAAGCAAATACAACTTAGAAAAACAACATAAAAGAGTTACGATCAATTCAATCAAAGATGGTAATGAAAGAACGAGTGAAAAAAAAAAATGAAGTGTAGTAAAGTAACTTGGTACAAGTTGCACAAAGAATATAACATAGTCCTATTATTAAGTTTCAAAATAGCAACCCCATGAGCTTAATTCAATTTGAGTCCAATTTCCTAAAGAAACTAATTTTCTTCTATCTAAACTAGAGAAAGTTTTGAATTTCCCTAAACTATGTGTATTATCTAACAAAATTAAACTAATTCTTACATCTAAACATGAGCTTAATTCTATGTGAGCCCAATTTCCTAAAGAAACTAATTTTCTTATGTGTAAAGGAGAGAGAATCATGAATTTTTCCTAAACTATATTTATTATCTGAATAAAAGACTAACTCTATTACCAAAATCTAACAACCTAATCATGGACTATTAATTACCCAAAAAAAAAAAAATCATGGACTATTTTTCTAACCAATTTTCCACTTTTTTTTCGAAATCTATTATTAGTTTTTATTAGTTTTCCCTTCAATCCATAGTCTCTCGGTCCTCTCACCCAGCACCCGAACTCTCATCTTTTTTCTTGGTATTCACTTTCGCTCTTCTAACTGCATGCTTGTAAAGGATGGATTAAATGACAACATGCCTAAACCTTACGCAGAGAAGCACCCGGTATTACACTATCAATTACTTCTCATCATCACCGGGGCACCATCATCAGCCGCCTGAACATGACTATCAACCGCCACCATTGTCCCTGGCCACCACAGTCAACATCACCGATGGTCGATTAACACGCATACCCAGGAATAGCAAAGAAGTTTAAAATTGATACCCTAGAAGCACAAACCTTAAACATCAACAGGAGCGAGCATTCAAGTCAAGGACTGCACCTCACGTCTTCAACTGTCTATACCACAGACCATCCTCAGAACACATAAACATCACCCCTGAGGCAGAACAGCGAGTCAGAGAGGCAAATTTCGGTAAGCATGACTCACCTCATCTAATAACCGATAGCCTGATTTATAATCATTCAAAAGTAATCACCACATAATCAAATCAACGAACAACAGAAATTACTTCGCAAAAGCTTCTGAGGAACATTTCGTCGAGCAGGCCATGTGCATCACCAGAACAAAGCAGAATCATGGAAGTAAGGCAATTCGTCTTCCAAAATTCATACAACAACAACAACAACAACAACAACAACATTTTTGAGTCACCAGAACTAGTTAAGTTTTCGGATAATGCTCATAACCCTAATCATGGATCTCGGTTTCAAAACAAGGTAGAACAGACGGGCTTTCGTTTCGTTCGTAAGAGACAGAGACAGAGCACTTTGCAATTTACCTTAACGAGGAAGCATCCAGATCTCGACCGGTTGTAAACCAGTAAGAGGATGTCCGGGAAAAATCGACGGTGAAGATCGACGCTAGCGAACGAGCTTCAACCGAGAACTAGGAACCTCGAGCTTTTTGGCCGGAAAACAGAGCCGAACGAAATCATCCAGACGCGTCCAGACGGTGATGGAAAAGAAAGCCGATGAAGAATCGGTCATACTAATTGTGACTTGGGAAGTCGCAAGTCGAGCAAAAGGAATCGCTTCCGAAGAGCATTGTCATGCCCTCAAGTGATCCGTTTCCGAAGTCTGGATCGAGTTTCCATCAGAGAATCGACTGCTCCGAGCTTCGCGCTTCTCGGCCAAAATACAGGGCAGAACAGAGCGAGATGTGGAGCCTCGGCGACTGGCATCGACCGGCGGCGGCCGGCACGGCGTCGGAAGGCGACGGAAGAGAAGAAACCGTCCGGGAGATCCGGTCTGTTGAAACGAGAGAGAGAGAGAGAGAGAGAGAGAGAGGGAGGTTACAATCCCGTTCGTCACGTCGAGAAAATATTGCATGCAAATCGTATGCCACGTCATGCGATAGTCCATTGAATCGACGGCACGTGTCATTCATGGGACCCTCTCTCGGGCGAGGACGACGCGTGTCATCCTTTCTCCTTTCCAAATTCTTTTGAACGAATCCGACTTGGGCTCAGTTTCCGGCGCGGGACACGGGCCGAGCGTGGCCGATATGAATTGTTATCTTTGATTGGGCTAAGGATTGAGTTCAAACGGAGTAGTGGGGGCATGGATCTATTTTAATGGGCCGAAGCCATGACCATAACTTTTGATTCAAAAATAATTACAAGTTTGATATACCCATACGAAAAATTCATTTTGAGCCCTATGCCATGACCAAATGGGGCACGTTTTGATTTTTTATGTATGTTTCCGTTGTTTTAGATTTTGTCTTCTTTGCTACTTAGGGTTATTTTTGGGTATTCTTACATCATCTAGCATTTTCATAGTTTCTTTTTCTTGATGATTCAATGACATAACATACTTTGCGAGCCCTATGAACCAATAAAGTCTAGACCTTTAGCTTGTGCAAGTTACTCTTACTCACAATAGTTTGCACACAATTGATAAGATTCAACTAGTAACATCCAATTCCTAAATTAGAAATATCTCAATGCCCCAACTAATTATGCCAAATTGAGGGATTGAATTTGTCAAGTTAGTTGTTTACTCTATATATATTTATATATTTATATATTTATTCTTTTTTATGTTTCGGACAACTTTGATCACTATTTCAATAATATGGGCATGGGATCTCTCTAAATTTTCACTTGAAAGAACTTTTTGTGCCTGAGTGTGTTTAGCAAATTTACTCCTGCTAATCACCTTTTTTGTTGCGCCATTTTAAAAATGTAATTGTTGAGCCTTCTAAAAATGAAAAATTTGTGTGTTTTCGTGCTACCATAAATTCATGGGGAAAATACCGAAAAGTCATAAGCCTATTATATTTGTACGAATTCAATCATAAACTTATTTTTGGCCAATTAAGTCCTAAATCTTTTGCAATTATTTCAGTCTATTTAGCCAAATTTGGCCAGTTAGCGCTAACATGGATGCCAGTCAATAATTTTTTAATAATATTTTATTATTTATTTTTTTATTAATTTGTTCCCACTTTTTTTTTTCCTCCTTCCTCCTTCTTCCTCTTACTCTAGCAACCAGCCAAGGGGAGGGCGGGTCGCCGAACTGAGGTAGCTGGCCAGTGGTAAGCTCATTGTGAGCTTGCCCAATCACTAACGAGGCAAGTCATTGCCGGATCTGGCAAGGCGAGCCTCCCTAGTGGATCAGTGAGCTCGACCTTGCTGTCGTTGCCCTATTGGATCCGGCAAGGGCTTGCCTCGTTAGTGGTTGAGCAAGCTCACCCTTGCCCAGCTTGCCATTGGCCGGCTACCTTAGTTCGACGACCTGCCCTCACCTTTAGTCGGTTGCTTTGGAGCAAGAGGAAGAAGGAGGAAGGAGGAAAAAAAAGAGGAAAAAATTAATAAAAATCAAAAAGAAAATATTATTAAAAAATTGTCGATCATAGCCCACGTTAGCGCCGCCTAGCTAAATTTGGCCGAATGAACTGTATTAGCACAATTACAAAAGGTTTATGACTTAATTGGCAATAAAAAAGTTTAGGACTGAATTGGTACAATTGTAATATATTTAGAAGTTTTTTGGTAATTTTTCCTAAATTCATGATGTGTAGGATAGTTGTAGTCACATGATATGACAAAACTTCTCACAAAATACAATTGAATCCTAATTTTTTTTTTTTTAAAATACAATCAAGATTTAAAATTTGTTAAGTTGATGCAATTAAGTTGATGCCGTTGATTGGGCTGATTTTAAGTTTGGTTAGGCCTTTTTAGTTTCTTCCCTCTGTTACATTTTTGATGTATACTCTCTTAGTACTCTTTTTTCTTTTTTGTTAGGAAACTCCCTCAGTACCCATGTGTGTCCTTATCCAACAAAAAAGACGGGCCTATTGCAATTACTGGAATTAAATTGTCTGAGATGCCTTTGGCGTATTAATTTGTTGAAAAAGATATTGTACAAACATATATACATTTAGATTTTAATTGTGCATGTACGCATGTGCTCGCATGCTGTCGCATTCTATGGGACAAGTCTACCTTGTTGTTGATATTTTGGGGTCAACATTGCCACTATAAGGAACACGTTCATAGGGAGAGAGAGGGTGTTTCTCTAGTAGGAAGTAAAACAATACCATTGCACCAAAACAACCAAAAGACTGTCTCAGGAATGGATTGGACCTTTGAAGTTAGAATACTTGCATCACTATAATTTCAGTCCAAGTACTTCTAGGGTTCTTCATTTTGGTCCTTATCCTTTCACTTTTCCCATTGTAGTCCTTGAACAAGTACCTTAAGACCAATTTCATCCCTGTATAGGAACCAAAACAGTATGTTGGCATGCCATTAGAGGGACGGAAATAGTAATGCACTACTCATTTAGGGTGTATTTGGTAACCATTCTATTCTCGATAACAATTTTTGCTTATAAATAGTTTTTTTCTTATTCTATTCCCTAAATAGGTTTCTGAGCATTCAAAGGCGTTTGATAATTGTACAAAATTTTAATTATTGGAAATGAAATTGTGTTTAATTTGACCCTCAATTTTTTTTTTTTTTTGTGATTTAGAATTTCTTTCATTTTTGAATAATTTTATTACATTTTTCTCTTCTCTTCTCTTCTGTTTTTTCCCCCTTTCCTTCTTCTTTTTCTCCGTTTAGCTGGTTGTCGGCCTCGAACGAGCCTCGACCTCACCATGGCCGAGTGATGCCGCTGGTGGTTAGGCAAGGTCAAGCTCGTCCAGCCATCCGCAAGACTCAACCTCACCCATCCACTGTGAGGTCAAGCCTCCCTGATGGCTGGGCAAGCTCAGCCTTGCTATGCGATAACGGTGGTAACCTTTTATGGTACATGCCTTCCTTTTTCAGTTTTCTTTCCTAATATTTACTTTTTTTGCTCTGTTAATTTCTATAAATTTAGTGATTAGAATACCATTGGTTCCAATTCTTTAGGGCATTCTTCATTCCGGTCTCTATTCTCATTTTAAGCCCTCAACGACTACTTTGATACCATTTTTGTCCCCCTGATGGCATTCCAATGGTTTGTTTTCATTTATAGAGGGTGAAAATGATCTTAAAGTATTTATTTAAGTACTACAATGGGAAAGTGAAGGTATGAGGACCGAAATAAATAATGTCCAAAATACTTGGACCAAACTTATAGGTTTTCTTCTTTACCAAAAAAAAAAAAAACTTATAGGTTTTCTTTTAGTGATTCCAATCTTTTGATTGTTTTGATGCTATTATATCGTTTCAACTCCTATGAGAGAAACACCCTCTCTGCCTATGAGTGTGTTCCTTATAGTGGCAAATGGCAATTAGGGACCAACTATGGGCATAGTCATTTCTATATTCAACCCGTTATAACAACTCTGACACAATTGGGTTTAACTCAATAAAGTAGTTTATTTGGTTCTGAATAGGCTTGGCCAATAGAAGTTAATCAGCGCTCAGAATTTAGTTAGCACTGTGAGGAAAGAGAGCTGCATCCGCTCCCTCTAGGATAGGCATATAGGATTTTGCCACTTTGTAAGGGCGTTCCTTTGTATCCACATGCCATCATTTTTATATATTTTATACCTCTCATTTAAAATTAAAATTCCAAAGCTCCCCAAGAACTGATATGTGAATCATTGCATTTGTTGACAAAAGGAGCTGCATTTAGTCAAGTGGTTATGTATAAATATCCTTTTGAAATGCCGGTTTGCTAGCTAAGCACTCCCTTAATACGGTCTTACTACTATTGGGTTAGGGAAACATTAGCGTAGACTTAAAAAAAAAAACCAAATTTGGTCTACCATTTACCAGCTTTGATGAAAATTCTCTACTCTAACTTTGATTATGTCCCAATGGACTTTAGACAATAAAATTTTTGGAGGTGCAAGTGTGTGAATTTTTCATATTGTATGTGGGATGAAATGTTTATATTGCTTCTAGGGTAATTTCTACTTTTTTAGTGAAGTTTATGGATGTTCTTATTGCATCTTCTACTTTAGTTTGGTAGGCAACTTTTTAGTTAGATTCATATCTAACTTTTTGTTAGCAATACAGCTGTGACAGAAAACGTTTGAGGTCATTTCATGGTAGTGAAGAAGATGGTAAAGACTCTCTGTGATTCTCTTGGATTTTCACATCATGAAATTGAGGTAGGATGATTTTTATTTTTTTTAAATTTCTTTTGAGTTAAGAAGTTAGCTCTTTTGCTTAGGTTTCTTCTTCTTCTTCTTCTTCGGTTGGAAGTGGTGAATATGGGCATGGCTTCCTATTAAGCTTCATGTTATCGGTCTTGAAAATGGTGCAGGAGGAAAAGTGGATAAGGAAGGGGAGAGAGAGGGAGGGGAGGGGAGGGAGGGGGAGGGGGAGGGAGGGGGAGGCTTTTTTCTTTTTTTTTGCACTTGTTTTAGAAAAAAATCTTTGTAGCCGACCTCTCACAATACTCGAAAACCATCATGAGGCGATGAGATCTAGCGAGATATAGTGAAGCGAAGTGGCAGTTCTTTGAGCTTGAGGTTGCGGCGGTGTCAAGAGCAGGCAATGGTGTGGCGCTTTACTTGCTCCCTAGGCGTATTATGGACATGCAAGTTGCAAGATGAGCAAGTTTGACTAGACGGGGAAAGAAGATGAATAAGAAAATAGAAATAAAGGGAGGAAAATAGTATGAGTCACATCGAATCGGATTTGAATTGAGTCGGGTATGGGTTATAAGAAGTCCATTGAAGTTTTTGTATTTAATTTTTATTGTCAAAAAAGTTAAGTAATTGAGACCTCTTTTGGCAGATAGATATCCATAGACATATTGGAGCAATACTTCTTATCTAGATCGAAATCTAAACAAGATTGAAATAGAAATTCTAAATATCACAATTTAAGTTTTAACTTTGTGAATCGACAAATTTAGAAGCATTTTAGAAGAGTGCTTATAAGCAAATGTTACTTTCATGTCAATGTTAAGAGTTCTTTATAAGTCATTTCAATTTATAGGTTTCCTACACTAGTGTTGTGCATGTGAAAAGTTGGGCTGACAAGTCTCCTGGCATAAAATATTTAATTTTCACCTATGCATTGTTTCTACATGGCTAAAAGGTCCAACACCAAGACATCCTCAATTGTTTTACATGGACATTTTTCTAGTAAATTCCTCAAATTTGAACACTCAATCATGTAGTCGTTAGGTTAGCAGGAAGTAAATAACTAAATCGGGCATGTATATTAGTTAATAATATAGCTACCTTGTTATTCTTTGTTTCATCATGGCATTCTTCTAAATTGGTGTAGATATGTGCACACAGAATTCAATTGCATTTCCGATATCAAGATTTTGATAGTAGTCACTGATGGCCTTAGTAGCAAGCACACTATTTGGAATTATTATTTTCTGATTGTCGTATCTCAATAAAACAGTTGTTACGATGTTTATCTCTTCCACCAACATCTAAAACACAATACATCATGGTTTAGAAACATATATTTTGAACATCTATTGAAAACATAGAGTTGTATATGCTTGTGTACCTACACCCCCATCGACTTCACAACAATCGCCAACATCAATTGGATGCATCACAAACAAGAAAATAATCACTTCAAGAGTCATATTTCAAGAATGAATACCACAAGTAGCAATCGGGAGCTTATGAGAAGTAGAAACTTTTTTGTGGCAATTCCTATATAGATCCATATAACAGCTATGAGGATGCCAACTAGAATGTTCACAATCCAATGGAGTTTGTTCATAGCAGTCTTAGTTTAATCCGGAGTCAAAGTTCGTGCTCTTCATTCTCTAAAAGCATTAACCGCATTACATCCAATGCAAACTTAAAACTCAATTGGTGGACACAGCAACTATATAAGTTCATTAGATGCACAAAGACATTATAAATACTTATTGGAATAACTTCAATTTGAAAATATTGCATTTACAAGCCTAGTGCAATCAATTGGTTTCATTATGTCTACATTTTTTTCAAAAGCACCAACTAGTTTTCTAACTATTTGAGCTATTGAAAACATTCTAATTTTCAATCTAAGTTAAGCCCAGGGAGTACTTTTACTTAACTCTAAAAATATTCAATTAGTAAAAAGTTTTTTTTCACAACATCCCCTCGCATGAAGAGCGGGATCTATTATGTTAACCTTCGCTAAACTTTCAAAAGATTAATATGTTGAACTATGGTTCAACAAGTTATATCAACATCCATTCCCATAACCCCCTTCGTGACCCTAGAAAACACTAGTTGTTTCAAACAGATTTTACAAATGTTGATCTAACTTGTCAAGCAAAACTTCAACATATTAACCTCTAGAAAGTTTTGTCAATTTTAATGTAAAAGTACTCGCTCTTCATGCAGGCAAGAAAGTTTTCTCAATTTTAATGTAAAGGTACTCGCTCTTCATGCAAGCAGGACGGTTGTAAAGCAAAACTTCGTTTTGATAATCCCCAATTTTAATTTAGGTGCAAAATGAGACTGTATTGTATAGCTCAAATAGCCAAAAAAAAAAAAAAAAATTTAATTGGTGCTTCTTAAAAATGGTGGACATAATGAAACTAATTGATTGCACTAACCTATAAATGCGATCTTCTCGAATTGAAGTTACCCCCATAAAGTTGTTACATTGTCTATCGACATATGTTGAAATTATATAGTTGCAGTGTCCACTAATTGAGCTTTAAGTTTGCATTTAGATGTAATGTAGTTTAGTCCTTTCAAAAAACGAAGTTGGATGACAGTAAGATGATTGTTAACAAGATCCATTGGAGATGGACATTCTAGTTAGCATCCTCATAGCCATTATATGATTTTATATGTTAGGAATTGCCACGAAAATGTTTCTACTTCTCATAAGCTTCCAATTACTATTTATGATACTTATATTTGGAAACTCCTACAAGATGACATTTGAAGCGATTATTTTCCTGTTCGCAATGCATCCATTTGATAACAGCCATCGTTGTGAAGTCGCTATGGTTTAGGTACACAAGCAAATACAACTTTGTGCTTTCAACAGATGTTCAAAACATATGTTTCTAAACCATGATACATTGCGTTTCAGATGGTGGTGAAAGAGCAAATCATCTTAACGACTATTTTCTTGAGAAATGACAATCAGAAGATAATAATTCCAAAAAGTGTGCTAGCTACTATAGCCATCACTAACTACTATCAAAATCCTCACATGGGAGATATAGTTGAATTCTGTGTGCACATGTCTACACCAATTAAGAAGATTGTCACGATGAAATAGAGAATAACAAAGCGAGTAACTATATATTAGCTAATCTACTTGCCCCCTCTCGTTATTTACTTCCTATTTTCTTAATGACTAGAAAATTGAAAGAAGATTTGAGGAATTTACTGGAAAGGTGTCCATTTAAAACAATTGACGATGTTGTCTTGATTTTGGATCTCTAGCCATGTAGAATTGATGAATAAGTAAAAATTATTTGGTTTATGTAGCTGTTTCAAATGTAGAGGGTCCCTCACTAATTATACGCAATTCATCCTAACACTGAACTTATTATTGCATAAATGATCAAACCTCTTCTTTGCCAATGTACTGATTCTTACAATTGGAGACCCCATAAAACAGAAAAATGTTTTTGTGGCGGATTTCATATGTGTTCATAATGTTATATAACAATTTTGGCAAATCTTTTGTTACAGAATTGTGTCGAGTTAGTTTTACTATTTTAAATGCAATTGGTTTGGTAGGATGCATGTGCATTGCACAAAAGAGGGACGTTTAATGCATGAAAAATGCATGTTTAATGCATGAAGTCACTAGTCGGCCAAATTTTCAGCACCGACAAGCCCGTGCATCAAACATGCATCTTTCATACAATGGGATGGGCGGGGGGTGGTTTCATGCCTTTTACAATTTACTTGCAGTTCCATTTATTAATTAATATAATCCTACCCACCAATCTTTCGCAACTCCCTATGGCTCCAACAATTCTCTCCCTCCTTCATTTGTTGCTTTGCTTTGCGTCCTTTCTTCCCATGGCATCAGAATCATTATCTTTGTTTCTCTTAGAGTCGCCTTGCGCTCTCTCTTGTCACTCCCACACCTTCCATTCATCGTTGTCCAATGCAAAGCAGCTCTCTGTCCCAATCCTCAACCTCAAGCCCCTCGCCTTCCCTTTTCCTTTCAAACCTACCATCTCCTCCTCCTTTGCCCTATATAGATTGTACTTGAAGAGAGTTTGTGTGTGCGCCATCGCTCCTTCTTCATGTTTGGAGGACACCGCCACTATGAGGCTCTATATTGGAAACATCTTTAGAGATGTTGACAACTCCTACTCACCTAAATCATTGGGCAAAATGGTGCCACTGAATGCAATTCTATAGTGATTGCAGCTGGACAATCCAGTTCTCGAATGGATCCATGGGATTAACAGGTAGTATCCAATTCCAATTTTTTGGAACCGATTATTAATGAACAGTTCCTGATTTAATGGTGGGAACCGCCCAACTTGGAGCCAATCACCACTAATGTGAAGCAACATAGAACAACTACAACGAAACTAAAGCAACGATAATCTAAAAGTCTAGTACAACATACTTTGGCAAGTGTTTTTTATGGTAATGCTTGGGGATTGTCTGCATATAGAAATTTGCATATCATATTACTACTTATTTTCCGTTTGATTGCAAAGGCAATATTCATTTGCAGGACATGCAGAACTTTCTCCTGCAGCAATCCTCAGCTTAAGTTTTTTCTATAGAAACTTCATCTTTGTGATGGAGCAATTTTGCTACATAGTGAGGATGGTAGGAGTGGCCACAAGTGGCAGAAACAAATTGGAATACCCAATATTGTCGAGGGAGCAAAATGACTCTCTCCTCGAGCAATGCTGACTAACTTTTGAAAGCCAAGCTTGGTTAGATCAGATTGACTAGTTTACCAGGTTAATCCCAATTGTGTTTATTAAAATAAGTTGTATATAAAAATGGACTATGCTCATGGCTGATTCCATATTGCCATTGCCACTATAAGGAACACACTGATACGGACCTCTCAAAGGAACTAAAATGATACAATAGCACGAAAACAATCGAAAGGCTTTGATCACTAAAAAAAAAACTACAAATTTGGTCCAAGTATTTTAAACGTTCTTTGGTCCTCATACCTTCGTTTTCTAATTATAGTCCTCATACCTTCGTTTTCTAATTATAGTCCTTATAGTCCTTAAACAAGTACTTTAAGACCATTTTCACCCCTCTAAAACCAAAATAGTACATTGGAATGCCATATGGGGGATGAAAATAGTAGCAAAGTAGTCGTTCAAGGACTAAAATGAGAACAGGGATCAAAATGAAGAATGTCCTAAATAATTGGAACCAATAATATTCTAATCACTAAATTTCCAGAAATTAACATACCGAAAAAAGTACATATCAGGAAAAGAATGTTGAAGGAGGAAGACATGTAACATAAAAGGTTACCTCCATTATCGTGTAGAGCACAAAAAGAATTAGAACAATCATCCTCCTCGGCTATCCCATCTTCAACATCTTCCATCCCAACATTTTCAGTATCATCCACAATAAAACTAGACTTTGCAACATTATGAAAAATTCGTGTCAAAAGCCAAGCCTGGTGAGAACCAGATTGACCAATTTACCAGGTCAAATGTGATTGTGTTAGAGTTACTAAAACTAGCTGAATATAGATTGATCTATGCTCATCGTAAATTAGGTATCCATATGATGTTTTTATTTTTATTATAATCCTAGAATAAAACCTAGCCACTCAACTTTGAAAAGCAAATACAACTTAGAAAAACAACATAAAAGAGTCACAATCAATTTAATCAAAGATGGTAATGAAAGAATGAGTGAAAGTAACTTGGTACGAGTTGCACAAAGAATATAACATAGTCCTGTTATTAAGTTTCAAAATAGCAACCCCATGAGCTTAATTCAATTTGAGTCCAATTTCCTAAAGAAACTAATTTTCTTCTATCTAAACTAGAGAAAGTTTTGAATTTCCCTAAACTATGTGTATTACCTAACAAAGTTAAACTAATTCTTACATCTAAACATGAGCTTAATTCTATGTGAGCCCAATTTCCTAAAGAAACTAATTTTCTTATGTGTAAAGGAGAGAGAATCATGAACTTTTCCTAAACTATATTTATTATCTGAATAAAAGACTAACTCTATTACCAAAATCTAACAACCTAATCATGGACTATTAATTACCCAAAAAAAAAAAAAAAAAATCATGGACTATTTTTCTAACCAATTTTCCACTTTTTTTTCGAAATTTATTATTATTTTTTATTAGTTTTCCCTTCAATCCATAGTCTCTCGGTCCTCTCACCCAGCACCCGAACTCTCATCTTTTTTCATGGTTTTCACTTTCTCTCTTCTAACCGCATGCATGTAAAGGATGGATTAAATGACAACATGCCTAAACCTTACGCAGAGAGAACCACCCGGTATTACACTATCAATTACTTCTCATCATCACTGAAGCACCATCATCAGCCGCCGGAACATGACTATCCACCGCCACCATTGTCCCTTGCCAGCACAGTCAACATTGCCGATGGCCGATTAACACGCATACCCGGGAAGAGCAAAGAAGTTTAAAATTGATACCCTAGAAGCACAAACCTTAAACATCAACAGGACCGAGCATTGAAGTCAAGGACTGCACCTCACGTCTTGAACTGTCTATACCACAGACCATCCTCAGAACACACAAACATCACGGAACCCCAAGGCAGAACAGCGAGTCACAGAGGCAAATTTCGGTAAGCATGACTCACCTTATCTAATACCCGATAACCTGATTTATAATCATTCAAAAGTAATCATCACATAATCAAATCACCGAACAACAGAAATTATTTCGCAAAAGCTTCTGAGAAACATTTCGTCGAGCAGGCCATGTGCATCACCAGAACAAAGCAGAATCATGGAAGTAAGGCAATTTGTCTTTCAAAATTCATACAACAACAACAGTTTTGAGTCACCAGAACTAGTTAAGTTTTCGAGTAATGCTCATAACCCTAATCATGGATCTCGGTTTCAAAACAAGGTAGAACAGAGGGGCTCTCGTTTCGTTCGTAAGAGACAGAGACAGAGCACTACGCAATTTACCTTAACGATGAAGCGTCCAGATCTCGACCGGTTGTAAACTAGTAAGAGGAAGTCCGGGAAAGATCAATGGTGAAAATCGACGCTAGCGAACGAGCTTCAACCGAGAACTAGGAACCTCGAGCTTCTTGGCCAGAAAACAGAGCCGAACGAAATCATACAGACGCGTCCAGACGGCGATGGAAAAAGAAAGCCGATGAAGAATCGGTCATACTAATTGCGACATGGGAAGTCGCAAGTCGAGCAAAAGGAATCGCTTCTGAAGAGCATTGTCTTGCCCTCAGTGATCCGTTTCCGAAGTCTGGATCGAGTTTCCATCAGAGAATCGACTGCTCCGAGCTTCGCGCTTCTCGGCCAACATTCAGGGCAGAACAAAAAGAGATGTGGAGCCTCGGCGACTGGCATCGACCGGCGGCGGCCGGCACGGCGTCGGAAGGCGACGGAAGAGAAGAAACCGTCCGGGAACTCCCCCCGACTCCGGCGCGAAATCCGTTCTTTTTACGTGGGAGATCCGGTCTGTTGAAACGAGAGAGAGAGAGAGAGGGAGGTTACGATCCCGTTCGTCACGTCGAGAAAATATTGCATGCAAATCGTATGCCACGTCATGCGGTAGTCCATTGAATCGACGACACGTGTCATTCATGGGACCCCTCTTGGGCGAGGACGACGCGTGTCATCCTTTCTCCTTTCCAAATTCTTTTGAACGAATCCGACTTGGGCTCAGTTTCCGGCGCGGGACACGGGCCGTGCGTGGCCGATATGAATTGTTATCTTGATTGGGCTATGGATTGAGTTCAACCGGAGTAGTGGGGGCATGGATCGATTTTAATGGGCCGAAGCCTTTTTCATTTTCTTATTGATTATTATCATTTTTTATTTGCTTCAAATATATATATATATATATTTTAATTCCCTTACCTTGAAAAATGCATAGTTGAATTATTGACAAAAGTTTAGGTGTTAACAATCGTGTCCTGAAAGCACCTCCTTGACTTATTGAGAATCACAGTTCAAGGAGAGAAATCAGCAAAAAGAGGAAATCAATTTGAAGAGGAGCTATTGGTGAGGGTGTAGAGGGTGTAGAGTTAATATATATATATATATGATTGGTTGCTCTTTCTTTTCCAGCTCATTGTGTAGGTGACTGATTTCTAGCCACGTAAAGGGTGAAAAAGAGAGAAGGGGGTGGAGGGAAACAATTGAAAAAAGGGCCAAAAGAGACAAAATTCTGTGGAGTGCATAGGAGATCACAAATCCCGAATTGAATCCAGTCAAGCAATATATATTTTAATACTCCTTCTGACGTGCAAATCACTTGCAAGCCGAACTTCTCTCACGTGTAAATTATGTGCAAATTGCATGAAAATTCATGACCTTTTTAGATTACTCACAAGCTTGTAAGATGAACATGCCATACATACCCACTCAAAGAAACTCACATTGCTTTTAGGATTAAAAGAACGGGCAGCATCCAAGATGCCATTACCTTCCTGGCATAGTCATTTCAAAACTAAAAAAATAAAATAAAAATGAAGGCCACTATTATCAGCTCCACAATTTTTTCCCCTTAGTGATGATAGCTAGACAATATAGATTGGTGTATGTGGGACCCCACTGGAAATGAGCATCCTCATTGTACTTATGGTGACACGATTGCAGGTGAGGATTAGTAATCTTTGGACATTCATTAGTTAGTCCCTAGTTGATTACGAGGTGATGAGTAATTGAATTGTATGCTAACGTCCAAAATCCTGAATCAAACCCAATTAAATGATGTAAAATTAAACATCAACACCCTTTCTCACATGCAAATCACGTGCGAGTCAAACTTCTCTTATTTGCACATCACATGCAAATCACATGTAAGCTCGTGAAGTTTTAGATTATTCACAAACCTATAATATTATCAATGTAATATTTTAATTTTGACTAAACACTCTTGTTAAGAAAATATATTTATCTCATGCATTTTGAGATTGCATTCATATTCATTTTAATGATATAGAGGATTCCCCTCGGCCCAAATGAGCAGAGGAGAGAGGAAGATGAATATGCCATACATGCCCACCTAAGATAACTCTCATTGCTTTTACGATTACAAGAACAAGTAGGGTACAAGATGCCATACCTTTAGAGCATAGTCATCCCAACACCAACAAAAATACAAGGCAACTTTTATCACCTCCACAATCGTTGGCATTAACTCCTACTGATGGTAGCTAGACGGTATAGATGGGAGAAAATATTACATAGGCTAGTTTTACCAAGTCAGCAAAAGGCCTATCCGCTTGAATCTTGTCATGTGAACCATGCAGGTCCCACTTTGCAGAAATTTTGAAACACTCTCTCTCTTCTCTTTCCTCTTGTTACTTTTCCATCATCTCCTTTGTTATTGACACTCCGTGTCCTCCCTCTCTCCCTCCCTACAAAACTTCATCCTCCACTTTTTTTTTTTTTTTTGGTCAGAAAAGGAAATATTATTGATAGGGTGTCAAAATACATTGCGCTGTGATAGCATCCAAAAGAAGCAGATCAAGGAGAATAGGGGGAGGGGATTTGGCCCAAGACGAGGAAAGGGAACCCTTGTTGTGGGATCTTGCGGCCCAATCAGCTACAGCGTTTGCTTCCTTCTTGCAAAACATAATATTCACGCTGCAAAAAAGACAACACAAAGTGGCGGCTTCATGGACAAGAGGACGGATCTCCCATGGCGATTCTTGCTTGCTGTTTATGGATTCTACCAAGAGGAGACTGTCCGATTCAATCAGCAGAGGCGTGTCAACCTTTCCTTGCTGCAAGAGATGACGTAAAGCAACAATCAAGGCTTGGGATTCCGTTTGCAATGATGACGACGCTTGCACAGTTCTGGTAAAGCCTTCTTTCAAATGTCTGGTATGATCCCTGCAAATAAAAGCGATAGATCCCTCTGTATGACCTAATGTATAAGCTCCATCCAAATTAATTTTCAGAGTGCCCGGATCAGGGGATTTCCAAATAAGGCAAAGGTTATCTCGGTTCTTCCCTGTTCTGTTCTGATATAAATTGCAAATCTGAGCAGATTTAATGAGGGTGATTGCAGCTTGGACTACAAAGCTCAGATGTGGTTGCTGATTAGAGAAGATGGTCCTGTTTCGGGCTTTCTAGACTTGCCAGAGAACTGCTACAACTGTCTCGAGATCAGGTTCTGTTCTCTTATGCAATATGCAATCTGCTAACCATTCATCTATGCATTGAACTGTTGTGGCGTTAATTTGGATGCCTATGTGAGGGTGTGACCATATTGACTTGGTCCAAGGACAAAACAGAAAGAGGTGTTCAATTGACTCAGGTTGTTGAGTAAGGCATATAGGATAGATAGGATCAATACTAATGTGGCGTCAAAATAGATTTTCTTTCATGGGCAATGCATTGTGACAAATAGTCTAGAGAAAAACCCTAACTTTTGGCGGTAGTTTAAGTTTCCATATGCTCTTCCAAAGCTGTGGAGGCTGTTGGTATGAGGATGAAGGTTGCTGCATGAGGTTGCTTTTTTCTGCTTTCCTGATTGATTGATAGCTGCTTCTGACTGTGAACTGTCTATTGGTTGTTGCCGTCATATGATTTTGTCTTCGATATAATTAGGTCACACTGGAATTCTGAGAATTTCTTATGTTGTTTGGTCATCATATAATTTATTCAGAGTAGCGATATTCCAGCTATTAGAATTATGAACTAGTAGATCAGCCACCAATGTTGGTTCTTCTCTCTACACAGGACCACCAAGAATTCCCCTAGGAAGCCATCTATCCTCTCTGATTTTGATTTTTGAACCATCGCCTACTGACCACATAAGATTAGGTAGAATAACATCCCTTCCTAACAGAAGGCTTTGCCAACCCCATGAAGGGCGGGCACCTTTGTGGGCATAACGAAAATCTTGTGAAGGGAAATAAAATGCTCTTGAATAGTTTACTCCATAGTGAGGAAGGTTGCTGGACTAGTCGCCATGCTTGTTTTGCGAGCATGACCTTGTTGAAATCCACAAGGTCTCGAAAACCCAATCCTCCCGATGCCTTTGTGCCCATTAAAACATCCCATCGTTTCCAATGAATACCTGCTTTCCAACTATCATTCTGCCACTGGAAACGGGCAATCTTTTTCTCAATAGATTTGCATATGGAAATAAGAATTTTAAAAACAGACATAACATACTGCGGAATGGCTTGCACAACAGTCTTGATGAGGACCTCCTTACCACCCTTAGATATTAGATTCTCCTTCCAGCCTTCCATTTTTGAAGTCACTCTACCCAAAAGCCAAGCAAACATCTCTCTTTTCGAATGCCCCCAATCAGAAGGAATGCCTAGGTATTTGCCTGTTCTTTCTAGCAAAGGAATTCTTAGTGCAGTAGCCAGATTTTCCTTGAGACTCCTTGGATAGTCCTGACTAAGGAAAATACTCGACTTATTCTTGTTGATAGATTGGCCCGTAGCTAGACAATATTGATTTAGAATATCGGACAGGTTTTGACATTCTTTGATTGTACCATTTAGAAAGAAAATAGCATCGTCAACGAAGAATAGATGAGAGAGAGTAGGACTCCACCAGTTGATTTTGATACCTTTCAATTGTCCTATGTCAACAGCCTGATGAATGAGAGTTGAAAGGAGATTTGCCAATAGAATGAATAAATAAGGGGATAAAGGATCTCCTTGACGAAGTCCTCGCATCAGGTGGACATAATCTAGTTGCTGGCCATTGAGTTTAATACTAATGGATACTGTTGATATGCACTGATAGATCCACTGAACCCATCTGGGATGGAAACCAAGCTTGAGTAGGTAAGTTGTTAAAAAATCCCATTCCGCCCTATCGTATGCCTTCTGCATGTCTATTTTTAGAATTGCCGGGAAATTTCTTCTTCGTTTTCTAATTTTAATCTGATGGAGAATCTCCTGGACGATTAGAATATTGTCCTGGATTTGTCTTCCACTAATGAAAGCCGTATGTTCAGTTGATATCAATTGAGGTAGGAACGGCTTTAAACGGTTAGCAATAACTTTGGAAATGATTTTATATGCATAATTACAAAGGCTGATAGGACGGTAATGGTCCAAACTTTCAGGAAGAGGATTCTTCGGTGTCAAAACAACAGCAGTCTTATTAAGCTCTAGGGGCATCAAACTTGATTGAAAAAAGTTTTGAATTGAAAGAACTAACTCATCCTGTAGAGTGTCCCAGTTGGATTGATAAAACAGCCAGTTCAGTCCATCAGGTCCCAGGGCCTTGTTTGCGCCTAGTTGAAAGGTAGTAGTGTGGATCTCTTCCTTTGTTACCATGGCTGTGAGAGAGGCATTCATATCAGAAGTTACAATGCAGGGACATTGAGCAAGTATAGGATCGAAGTCGCGATAGCCTGCTGTTTTGTAAAGGTTGGTAAAGAAAGTCTGAGTCATTTGTGTAAGTGTGGCCTCCTCTCTTACCCATCTCTGGTCGGTGTCTAGTAACATTGTAATGTGATTCATTTGCCTTCTTTGGATGGTGGTTGCATGGAAGAATTTTGTGTTTCTATCACCCCATTTTAACCAACTAATCCTTGATCTCATAGCCCAATACTGCTCCTCTTGCTGCCAAAGCTTCTGAATTTCTGACTTGATTTTCGTTGCTATATCTTTGTCATAGGTTATCGTTGTTTGATTTGTGATCTGTTGAAGCAAAGACTGTAGCTCGGCAATTCTTTCATTTGCTTTGGAAAGAGTCTGTCGATTCCACATGGTAAGTGCTAAGCTTACTTTTTTCAAGTGATGTGGCAGATCGAAACCAGAAGTAGTAGCTTGATTCCAAGAACTAGAGATAATCTTCCTACAGTCTGGGTGTTGTAACCAGAACACTTCAAAGGTAAAAGGTCTGCGGCTTCTGGTTAGACAAGCTTCAGTATTTAAGAGAAGAGGGCTGTGATCCGACCCCACCGTAGGTAAGGTACACACCTCTGCTTCGGGGAAGGCAATTCTCCAATCTAGATTGCACAAAACCCTATCTAAACGCTCTTTGATTATTTCTTCCCCTTCTCGGTTGTTCATCCAGGTAAATGCACATTTTTTACTCTCCATGTCAATTAAAGAACACTCATGTAACACCTCTCTAAATGAATTCATATGATTAAAATCAGCTAACCTCTTGGCAACCTTCTCCTAGTGGTAGGTTACCTCGTTGAAGTCTCCAACACATATCCACGGGGAAGAATTAGACATAGAAATTCGTCGAAGGACATCCCAGAGCTACTAACGAAGCCGAAACACCGCTGGTGCATGGACATAGGTCACACGAGTAGGTACGTAACTGCCCGGATCAGTGCATATCATGTCTATGAAGTCGTGATGTGATTGAACCGCGTTGATAGAGATGTGTGCGTTCCAAAATATAGCTAAACCCCCTGCTAGGCCTAAAGGATTTACCAAAAAGGAATTCGAGAAATGCAAGTGATGCTGAATTTTTATAAACTTATTTGAGCTGTTCTTAGTCTCCATCAAAAATACTAGATCCGATCTTTCTTTGGCCACTAGGGCCTTGAGGGCTTGAATTGTTAGGGAAGACCCTAGACCCTGACAATTCCAACTCAATAGCTTCATTGTACTGTTAGTGGCTTTTGGGGGCAAGCCACCTCAACCCTTTTACTATTCTCGTCAGCCACAAGAACAGGAGTATCTAGTAATTGATTCTCATCCTGATCCTCTATAATATTAATTCTCGATTCATACGGGTTATAACGCTTCAGCTTTTTTGCAAGACCGGCCTTTGTTGAAACTCATGATTGCTTCACATTCCTTGGTATTAGGCTATTCATGTGCTGCTCTGGAATCCCTTTCGTCTGTGAAGAAACAGCAATCAGCTCTCCCATGGAAGCTGGTAGGGACACAGAGCTTGTATGAAGATGAATTTGCTGATGCTAGCATGGTGTATCCTGTTGAGTTTCAAATGCTGGCTGAGGAATGAGTGGCTGCTATGAAGTCGCAGCTTTCTTCTCTTTTTCAGTCAGGTAAGGAACCATAACACCTTTGTTTTTAGGTTGAACAGAGGTTGTATCATTTTTTGGTACTTGTTCAGCTCTCCTACCTTTAAAATCGAACTGCATTGTGGGAAAAAGGGAACTGCCTGCCTCTTTATTAGCTGTGGGGGGAATGACAGGAGCCTTTATTGATAGAAAAGGAGGAGTTTATGGAACTGTTTCCTCTGTTTCAGTGGGTTTACCTTGGTCAGCATAAAAGGTATGCCAATAAGGATTGTGTTCTCTCACTTCTACATGCAACCACTGGCCATAGGCCATTTTTTTCTTACCCTCCATTTTTGCTTCTATGAAGGGTATCTTCGGATAGTACGCTCCATAGTGGCATAGCCTACCACAGGAATAACAAAAATGTGGAAGTTTTCATATCTGAAATCTAGCCAAATAGTTTTTCCATCTATGCAAATTAGGTGTCTTGTCTTTAAAGGCGTCTGTAAGTTAATTTCCACCCTTGCTCTGCCTGATCTGAAGTTTGAACCTTCTCTGAAATCCATTTTGACCTCTATTACTCAGCTCACATGCTTAATAGCTTTCCTTAACATCTGGTTAGAAGTCCATTCAAGTGGTAGACTGAAAATTTGAACCCAAAAAGAACATGTCGAGAAGTCATAACAGTGTAAGGGCATAGGTATCCAAGACTTGAATATGAGCAGGTGATTAGAAAATAGCCACGGTCCTCCCTCTATAATTCTCTGCTTATCTCCTTCAGATTTAAAAGTAGCTACGTATAATCCAGCATCTTGTTGGGTAATTTCGACTTGATCTGTCCGCCATGCACATTTAAGAGTATTTTGAAGTGCCTGAAAATTAATCGAAGGATTTGAGGGTATTTTACCGACGATAGTGAGCTGACATTCCTCTATTTTCTCCCTTGGCAGCAGGTCATCCCACACTTCAAGTTCGTGGTCAGAGCAAAGTCGGCCCAACCTGGAGCAGAGAGCGGCCAGACGAGATTCTTCCTCCAATTCGCTTGCTGCCATAGATTAAGGCATTAGGCAAAGTAGGAATGGAAGGTAGATGGAAACTCTGTTGCATGCAGTGAAAACAGAGGTGGGTCAATGGTACGACAAAGATAAAGAAAGACAGGACTGCCCAGATGATAGATAATCAAAGTCGATCCCAAATGGAAGTTTGCAATACGCTGAGATTTGCGAGGCCGAGATACTGTGAGACAAGGAACTAAGAAGAATATGGAGGTGAGGAGGCGGAGGTCGAAATGAAACTGAAAGAGAGAATTAGTGGGAATTCTGTTCACAGATGGTGTAAAGGATGAAAGGGGATTGCATAAACGTCATTAAATTAGGGTTATTCTGGTGAAACTACCATGGCGGTAGAAACTGAACTCTACATGGCGTGAGAGAAAGCCCAGATGGAAGAATAACAAATGAGAAAGGCCTCTCTCTCTACCCTCGGGCTTCTCTCTATTTGTTGGACAAACCATGCTACTGCCTCTGCCGTTGCCTCCTGGGGCCCCATTATTGCGTTGAAGGATTTTGAAATGGAATTAAAGGTGAGGGCCATCAGCCCGCCTTTTTGGGCATTACCTCTCAAACCATCTCCCCAACCATGACATGATTGGGACGGTTATTGGGAATGAAATAAAATTTGAGAATTTGAAAGCAGAAGGCCCTTTTAACTTTTGATCCAAGAAGAGTTATGACGGCCATATTATCAGTTTGAAAACCTAGTTCGGGACTTTTTGGAGCATTTGTGTAGCCAAAAATCCAACAAGCCGACCCGAAAAATTCGCATAAGAAAAAAAAAGAAAAACTAAAACAACCATAACTTTTGGTCCAAAAATAGTTACAAGGTTGATAATACCCATACGGAAAATTCATTTTGAGCCCTATGCCATGACCAAATGGGGGCACGTTTTGATTTTTTATGTCTATTGTTTCCGTTATTTTAGTTTTTTTTTTTTTTCTAACTTCTTTACTGCTTAGTGTTATTTTTGGGTATTCTTATATCATCTAGCGTTTTCATGGTTTCTTTTTCTTGATGATTTAAGGACATAACATACCTTGCGAGCCCTATGAACCAATAAAGTCTAGACCTTTAGCATGTGCAAGTTACTCTTACTCACAATAGTTTTGCACACATTTGATAAGATTCAAATAGTGACATCCAATTCTTAAATTAGAAATATCTCAATGCCCCAAATTGGACAACTTTGATCACTATTTCAATAATATGGGCGTGGGATCTCTTTAAATTTTCACTTGAAAGGACTTTTTGTGCCTGAGTGTGTTTAGCAAATTTACTCCCGCTAATCACATTTTTTGTTGCGCCATTTTAAAAATGCAATTGTTGAGCCTTTTAAAAATATAAAATTTGTGTGTTTCCGTGCTACCATAAATTCATGGGAAAAATATCGAAAAAGTCATAAACCTATTATATTTTTTCAAATTCAATCATAATATTTTTTTTTGCCGATTAAGTTCTACATCTTTTGCAATTATACAAATTCAGTTTATTTGGCCAAATTTGGCCAGTCGACGCCGATATGGATGCCGATCAACAATTTTTTAATAATATTTTATTTTTTGATTTTTTTATTAATTTTTTCCTCTCTTTTTTACCTCCTTCCTCCTTCCTCCTCTTACTTCGACAACTAGCTAAAGGCGAGGGCGGGTCGCCGAACTGAGGTAGCCGGCCAGTGGTGAGCTCATCTCACCGTCACTGGGTAAGGATAGAGGTGTCAAATGGGTGGGTCGGGTCGAGTCATCAATGGGTCGACCCAAATTGACCCATTAACCCATTTATGACCCATTTATGCCTAATGTAAATTTTTCAACTCATACCGACCCGACCCATATTAATAAAATACTTTCATATTTAACCAAATTTAGGAAAACTTATTCTTATGTTTTTTTTTTAAAGATTATATCTAAAAACTTCAAAGCAGTACAAATCCAATCAATAATTTTTCATAAAAAAATTATTTCTTATATATATATATATATATATATATATATATATATATATATATATAAAAAAAAATGTTATTGCTAAAACAGTTTTATACAACACAAATTTAATGGACAATTTTTATAATTTTTAAAATAATTATTTTAAAAATTGAATTTCAATTATTTTTATTTTTAAAAAATTAAATTTGTAATTATTTTATTTTTATTTTTAAATATAATTTTTATTTTTTATTTTCTTTTTATTTTTTATTTTTTGTTCTTCTTCCTCTTTGGCAGGCCGCCGGCCAAGCGAGCCTCGAGCTTGCGCCGCCCGGATCCGGCGAGCTCGAGCTCGCCTAACGCCGGCGAGCTTGAGTCTCGCCCGGATCGGCGAGGCTCGAGCCTCACCGGATGTTGGCGAGGCCTCCGCCTCGCCGGATCCGGCGAGCTCAAGGCTCGCCGGTGTCGGGCGAGCTCGAGCTCACCCCCCTCGCCGGATCTAGCGAGGCTTGAGCCTTGCCGGACGTCAGCGAGGCCTCCGTCTCGCCGGATCTAGCGAGCTCAAGGCTCGCCGACGTCGGGCGAGCTCGAGCTTGCCCCTCGTCGGTGAGTTCGAGTCTCGCTAGATTGGCGAGGCTCGAGCCTCGCTAGGCATCGGCGAGCTCGAGGCTTGCTTCGTTGGTCTCCCGCCATCGCCGTGCCGGCGACCGGAGGAAGAATAAAGAAAAAAAAAAGAAAGAAAAAAGAAAAAGAAAAGAAAATTAAAATAAAAAATAAATTATAATTTCGGTTTTTATAAAAAATATTTTTGTAAAGTTAAAGAGAGAAAAGAGAGATTGTGAGGTTTTGAATGAAAAATAAATGGGTTCATTTTTAATGGGTTGATAAATGGGTCTTAAATGGGTTAGAGAACTAACCCATTTAAGACCCTTATATCTCGATCTTGACCCATTAAAACCCATTATGGGTGTTTTAGGAAATAAAACTTGACCCATTAATGACTCATTTAAACATAAATGGGTTCATAAATGGGTCAATAACCCATTTTGACACCTCTAGGTAAGGGCAAGCTTACCTAGTCACTAGTGAGGCAAGTCCATGTCAGATCTAGTGAGGCGAGCCTCCCAAGTGGATTAGTGAGCTCGACCTTGCTATCGTCGCCCCGTTGGATTTGGCAAGGGCTTGCCTTGTTAGTGGTTGAGCAAGCTCACCCTTGCCCAGCTTGCCATTGGCTGGCTGCCTCGGTTCGGCGATTTGCCCTCGCCTTTAGCCAGTCACTAGAGCAAGAAAAAGGAGGAAGGAGGAACAAAAAAAAAAAAAAAGAGAGGGAAAAAATTAATAAAAAATAAAAAATTAAATATTATTAAAAAATTGTTGATCGGTGTCCACAATTACGACTTAATTGGCAAAAAAAAAAAAAAAAAAAAAGGGATTGAATTGTTACAATTGCAATATGTTTATGACTTTTTTGGTAATTTTTCCTAAAATCATGACGTGCAAGATAATTTTAGTCTCATGATATGACAAAATATGACATGATCATAGCACGTCCATATCATTAATGTGTGTATAGTAGCTTATTTTATAATCTTATGAGGCTTTAGCATGTACGGTACAAAATCTATGGTTCACTCATCCATGCCAGAGAATTGATATGTGCCGTTTTCCTAATTAAACAATTGGAGAGCACCCCTTATTTTAAAGTTACGAGGTCATTTTGGTGAGTTGACATGATTCTCTCTAGTGCCTCTAGTATACTCTACTTGTTCGCCTATCGGTTTGGAGTAATTGCATTTGATGACCGTCGTCAAAACAATGAAACATGTTAAATACGGCATAATCATGCGTTAGTTACATCAGGCAAGACATGGTTATTATTGAATATAATTAGCTATCAGTTAGTCAATTGTTTATTGATTACTCTATTATGTAAGTGACTCTTTTTCCTTTTTAATAATTTTTTTTATTTATATTTAGTTCACATTCTTTGATAAGTCCGCCCATATTCGTTGATGATACGTAATGAATGACTGTTGACCTGATGTGCTTTGTGAGCTGATGCACCACCTGTCGTCAGCTGATGACTAGGTTGCTGCTTCTCGAACATGACATACGTGTTTCAGAACCGTGTAAAATGAGTTCTAAGTTGTTGTTGGCTTGACTTTGACTTACTATGATCCTGCTAGCTGGCTTTGAGGAAAGATGGGTACCTGCAAAACCGAGGTTGACATTAATAGGTGAAGTTAAGGACACGTACAAAGTTGTTGTCACAAATAGAAATTGTCCTCATAGATATATATTTATCTTTTTAAAGTACTTGTAATCTAATCCTAAACCGTGACAATTCATTTTCTCTTCTATTATCATTATAAATCAGGAGTCTGATTGAGTGTAGAGATTTGGTTATCCATGAAACCGTTTGTGAATCCAGTCGGAACATTTTGCTAGTGCAAGCTTTTCATGAATGAAGGAGCCCTCTTTTGAGTGCAGGACGATTTGCATACCTCGAAGAATGATAGTTCAACAAAACATTTAGACAATCGTGTTAAGATCAAGTGCTGCGAGTTATGAAAATAAAAAGATATTAGATATAACTACAACTCAATCAACATTGCAGATGGATACAATTTTTATCCCTAATTACATGGATAGACTATAAATTAATCTAAAAGAGCAAAATTTGGTGACCAGGAGAAGACTAATCTATAAATGCTCCGTTGCGGTAATATCATCGCCCAACTTGGCTCCAGAAGTAATCAATTCAAGATAATTGACATAATATAATTTTGAATTCCACATCAATGGGTGAATAATAGAGCTGTTCTTGTGCTTGCATTGAATCAAATAGGCACCGCATCCTCTTTTCTTTTAGACAATCTCCTATTAAAGTTAAAAATATTGTATTAATAGAGTTTTCTATTATTTATTGTTCTAATATAAGTGTTCATCCAGTTTGCAATGTGTTCTTTGAAATGAAAATTTTACTTCTAGCCAAAAAAGGGACATTGTTAGTTAAATACGCCATAAATCGCTGCGGTTCTTTCCTCAAACTTTCCAACAACAGCAAAGGCGAAGCATTAAATAGACATAGAATACCAAGTAGGGCGACTTAAGCTGGGCATTTCCGAATCTTTCATTCATATTGTGGAATTGACGCATTTCTGATCGGAATAGTTTTTTTTTTTTTTTTTCTTATTCTCTTTTTTTATTCCAAGTCCATCGATGGAATCGGAAAATTTCTTCGCAAAGACCAAAGGACCGTTAAATGATGAATCGTGTCGGCTTTACGTTTCTGTTGCCCTAACAATCCTTGGTAGTTATATTTACGGAATTAAACGTCGAGAATTTCCTAAAATAATTTTGACCCAAATTAATTCTCTCGTGGATCGAGACGTCTTATATTCAATCTCTACATGGTCAATTTCTTAAAATCACGCATAAAAGATACCGAGCAATAGTTAATATTCAAAAACCGTATCCTGTCCGGGCAATGGATAGATCGAACACGGACAAACCTGAAATATAAGAAGCCGATGATGATCTTAATCGGGATGATGCAAGGCTTGCTAGTATCTCCCAAGAATCCAAAATCAGTATCATTCCTGTTGCCCAATCACGTCAATGAAGAAACATTCATCCACATAAAATTTGGTAGGACATCGCTTTGAAAGGGGAACTAGTCCCATGTCACTTTGAGATTACTAAATTAATAGTAGATCAAAAAGTTTTGGACTAAAATAGCACAATTAAAAAGTTCATGACTAAATTGGTATTAATACAATAGGTTTATGACTTTATAACACTTTTCCTTTCTAATTTTATATGATTAAATCTACCAAATTTTCATCAAAAAGGCAAAATTACCCTTAATCGTTCAATTGTAATTTAGAGCAGTAGCTCTAAATTTTGTTACTTTCCTTCTTTTTTAGCTTTTCTCTTTTTACAAGGGGTTTAGTTGCCAAAAACCCCAATCAAGAACTTCACATGTTTTTGTTTTGTTTATTATGAGCACTATGTTTTCTTATTAATGTTAGAGTTTACTTCTGCAGCAATTAGTTTTGTTGAAAAGAAGAATTTTGAAAAAGTTTAATTTTTTCTACATTGTCTAGCAAATTAATGGATCAACAATCTAGAAAATTATGATATAGACTATTTTAAAACACCATCACTGTGCATATCACCATCGAACCTTTTTCTAATCAATTGTCTTTTGTACACGGTAATGGGATGATAGGATGAAACAAAAAAAAGAAGAAAAAAAAATCTTTGTTGCATTCTCCAATGTGAAATTTAAAAAAATAAAATTTAGTTAAATCAAAATGTTGCTTAAAACAAGATTTATTTTGTAAATGTTAGTGAAATTTCATCTTTTTTTTTTTTGGGTTTTTTTTTTGGGTAAGGTAACTATTATATTGACTTTTGAACCAAGAGGCTATACAACTGTACAGCTAAGGACCCCCGAACCAAAAAGCTTAAACTCAGAAGACAAGGTAGTCAAAAGAGTGGAAGGGTACCGGGGGTAAAGCTACAGAACGGGAAAGAAAGAACAGTAGCAAAGAAAAAGGCTAAAACAACAGCCACAGCAGAGGAGAGAAGGGCCAAACAAGGCAGCCCGCACACGAGACAGAGAAACAAGGGAGAAACAAAAAAACAGCAAGACAGCAAAACACCAACGTGGAGCCACCGATTGCTGAGGAGAAGCTGGACGCCGCATCACACGAGAGGGCAACACCCGCATCAACGAAGCAGCAAGTGGGCCATCATCTTGAAAGCACCGGAGACAAACAACAAACCAGCAACGAGCAGAAATAGGACCAACCAAGAAAGGAGAACCTCAAAGGGAGAAAGGGACAAGGAAAGGGGTGTTCAAGAACTTAGATCGAAAAGGATCCGCAATAAACAACCAATTAGGAGCATAAAAGAGGCACCGACCAGCATAAACAACCATCATTTTGGATTGACAAAAATTAATATCATCCATAAACTATTTGTGAAAAAATAGCAAAATGCTTCATTATGCATAACTTTTTAACGTAGCTTTATTGAGTATATTCATCAATACTCCTATAATGTCTTATATACTCTGTGTAAATATATCTTGGCAAGAGTAATGAAAAAGGCAAATTCTTTGATGTAGTAAATTAAGAGAGTTGTTGACCCCAAAAAAAAAAAAAAAAAAAAATTTAAGAGAGTTGATATATATTTTCTTGAAAAATTCTTTTTTTCGACATAATTTATTTCTGCAAAAGTAAAATCTAAAAGTAAAAAAAGAAAACATAGTGTCTTTAATATTCTTGGAGTACCCACAATATACAAAAGTAAATCATGGATACTCGGTCTTACTATTTTATCATTTTAATAGTACCCATCATTGAGATTTTTTCTTTGGTCGAAACACCAATCATTGAGATCACATACTATAAAAAATAAAAAACGCTGGCTGACTACTGTAACTCAAAAACCATCTCTTTCCTAGAAAAACTGGGATTGGTTCGGCTTTCAACTACCATTAAACTATATGCTTGACAAGTTGATTATTCTTTTCGGTCATAGCTTGACGCATTAAATTAAATGCTCTTCATTTTCGCGCTTTTTCACTTCAGCTGGTTTCCGACTGGCTTCCTTTACACACACACACACACAGATAAATAAATATATATATATATATATATATATATATATATTAGTTATATGTATATACTGATCATTCACCATAAAAGAAGATTCATATCATTTTCCAGAGAACCCCAAACACAAGTGAAGCTAAATAAATTTGAGAGAGAGAGAGAGAGAGGCTGATTATTTTTGGGCATATTTGTACTTGTATTTTTTTTTTAAATTACCATGTAATATATGTATTTATCCAATAAAATCCGCACAAAATGGGAAATAATTCACCATCTTATTCACGGTCACAATCAGATATCTTCTTAGGAAGCTGGTGATTAATAAATAGTCCCAAGAAAATTATAATGGCAATGCAATTATTTGCTCCTTCTCAAAAGGTTGATTGCAAAACGATCTTTGAACCCATGTGAGCACATTTCTATATTAAAATAATGATAAAATGAAGATTAGTCCCGCACAAAATTCAAAACTGAACTACTTATTTCTGTTGGCAGCTATATTTTGACCATCCTATTTATCACATGACCATCTAGTGCCAAGTTTTAGAAATAAAGGCCTAATTAAACATATTCTATCCCGCATAAAATCATTATATTTTCAAGGAGTAATGATGAATAACATCTACGCGAGATGCTTCTAAACGCTTTGCACGCCTCAGGCATTTTCGCAGTGAAATTTATTTAATTAGTCATTAGCAATATATATGATGAATTTCCCTTATCCTAACCACATACATAAATAAATCAAAGAATGCATAAAAAGTCCTAAGGTGGTTTCTGGCAGCCATGTGTCGATTCCACCTTAATGTCCAACGTCATCTTCAAGCTGATTATAGACTAGACTAGGTCAAGAAGTTTAGATAATAAATATAATATTACTGACAAGAATTTTATTTAATTTTCCGGGGAAAATTGCATTCAACCCTAAAAAAATGGGGCGATTTTCGCAGAGAATCCCTGGTAGGGTTTGCCTAAAAAACTCCATGAAGCTGGCGATTCATCTCAATCGACCCCACATGTCATGCCGTGGGTAGCAAAAGTCTTCGCACCCGTACATTTCACTCTACGTGGGACCACACGGGTTATGATGGCACGATTTACAAGAACTTTCTCGCGTGCTATAATTTCATCAGTTTCACATTTAATGATAGTAATCGCCTTATCAATCCATAGCAAAGTCGCTCTCCATGTTACTTTAGCAAGTTGGGATTTCATCTTTATCCCTTTCGAGTGAAGAATTGGTATCAAGTGGTTGGGTTTTTTTGTCGCACTCAAGGGTTTTTCTTTTCTTTTCTTTTTTTGTTTTGAAATTTTTCACTTTTTAGGTGGAAAAATTGTCTTCATATTTTTCACGTCCATGCCAGATCTTTAAGCAATATGAAATCACGTTCCTTTCCAAAACCGATAATCTAAAAGAGGACGGCATCTAATCACCATTAAGCAATATGAAATCACGTTCCCTTCCAAAGCCGATAATCTAAAAGAGGACGGCATCTAATCACCATGTGAAACTCCATATGCACGTCATTTTTGACTTGCGATCGTAAACAACAAAAAAGGTTCTCTGGGTGTTGATGCTCATCTTGATGCTCATCTGCCCTGAGGATTTCCTAGGCCATTAGCATAGAAATTTGTAATAAAATATTAAATGAATTACAAATAGAAGATTACGATATAGACCACATCTTAATTAATTGAAAATGGATTTGCTTAATTTATCTAGTTTCAAACCTCTAAATTGGTACACAGTCGAGATGTAAATTACTACAAACAAATGTAATCTTTTCACATATATATATTTTTTGCCTACTATATCTCCTCCTAAATTTAGAGGATTTAAATTAAGATGGCCAAGTTTATATCCATGACCATGCAAGTGGAGGTGAATTAAGCTATCTTCACGTTACAAACAATTAACAAGTACTCCTGTCAGTCTTGATATTATATTTTCAGTTAGGGTTAACGAGGCTAACCGAATTATGCACGTAGACCAAATACAAATGACCAACACAATGCATAAGATGGTCTGATACGGTCATTTTTGGACAACGGCCGTGGCGCTAGTCTTCGTTTGTAATTGTGAATTTTGAGTACTGGAGTCCTCACTCTTTTGACGATAGAAATGTTTATGTCATCAAAGTGAAAATTGAAGACGTGCAACACCTCTTCTTCCACCTTTGTATTATTTCTTTAGTATTAACTCAGATCGATCAGTATATGTACTCCCATTCTCCATTATATGGGCATATATGGAACTCACTTAAATGCAGAAGTGGTCAAAGCACGCAATTTTACGGTCTAGAAATATATTTATTACTTAAAAAATTCGTCAAATTAGACCAAATGCGTGGTGATTTCAATCCCCTCCTCCTATATATATGATCCCAATCGTGGTGGTTTTTCTCCATCTAGACCTTAGCCATCTTTTTCTTCTTCTCAGTATTTGTGTCTGCATTCTGAGAAGGAGAAGAAGAAGATGGATTTCTATTACCAGCTGTTTCTTTACCTCTCCATCTTCTACATCTCTCTTTACCTCCTATTCCTCGTCTTCCGAAAGAAATCCTCCGCTCCTAACCTGCCGCCTGGCAAAAAGGGATGGCCCATCATCGGCGAATCCCTAGACTTTGTCAATGCGGCGAAGAGCGGCTGCCCCGAGAAGTTCATAAACGACCGCACGGCCAAATACTCACCGGAGGTCTTCCGTACCTCGCTGCTCGGGGAAGACATGGCCGTGTTCTGCGGCGCCTCCGGCAACAAGTTCTTGTTCTCTGGCCAGGACAAGTACATCACCACCTGGTGGCCCTCCTCCATGAAGAAGGTCACCATCTTCCCCGAAACCATGGAGAAGTTCAACAAAGATGACCCCAAGAAAATGCGCAGCTTCTTGCCGGAGTTCCTAAAACCCGAGGCCCTCCAGCATTACATTCCTATCATGGACTCCATGACTAGGGAGCACTTGGAGAGTGACTGGTCTCCTCATAAGGAAGTGAAGGTGTTTCCTTTGACAAAGAACTACACCTTTGCTTTGGCATGCCGTTTGTTCATGAACATCAAGGACCCTCAGGTTGTGTCGAAATTTGCCGACCCATTTGCTCGTATTGCCCCGGGATTCACTTCGGTACCTATCAATATTCCGGGGACACCATTCAATAAAGCTGTTGAAGGAGGAAAAGTAATAAGGCAAGAGCTTCTCAACATTATCAGACAAAGGAAGAAGGAGATCTCAGAGGGAAAAGATGCAAAGTCGAGGGACTTGCTGTCTCGATTGCTTACCGGAGCAGATGATGACGGTAGTGTTTATTACGAAATGGATGTATCCAACAAGATCATTGGATTGCTTATCGCAAGTCATGACACCACTAGTACATCTATCACTGTAATAGTGAATTATCTAGCTTCGTTGCCCCACATTTATGAGAAAGTTTACAAAGGTAACCATTCTAGCTATATTTTGATAGACAAGATGACCACCTAACTATGTTCTTCTGAAGCAAAATCAATGTAGTTTGCATATATTTAACTCATCTGCTTCACGTCAACAGAGCAAATGGAGATTGCAAAGTCTAAAGCCCCAGGTGAATTACTGAATTGGGATGATATCCAGAAGATGAAGTATTCATGGAACGTGACTTGTGAGTCAATGAGGCTAACTCCACCTGCACAAGGGGCATTTAGAGAGGCAATCACCGACTTCACTTTTGCCGGTTACACAATTCCAAAGGGATGGAAGGTAAATGTTTCACATTTGAGCCTTCTTCTTGGCTAGGTTATCCAATGAACTCATACATTGAATCCACAAGCAATGACAATGCGCATCAATCTTCTTCAACTTTTTCCTCGCAGACATTTTGGACCGTGTATACAACTCATAAGAATCCCAAATACTTCCCTGATCCGGAGAAATTTGACCCCTCAAGGTTCGAAGGAAATGGACCTACACCTTTCACCTACGTTCCCTTTGGAGGCGGACCTCGTATGTGCCCTGGAAAAGAATATGCTCGGCTCGAAATACTCATTTTTATCCACAATCTAGTGACCAAATTCAAGCTTGAGAAGGTCATTCCAGATGAAAAGATATTCTATAAACCATCGCCGGTCCCCGCCAATGGTCTTCTTATTCGCCTCCGACCCCTTTACTAATAGCCTAGTGTACTTAATAATTTAAAAAGCTTTAAGAGCTCATATATAGATACTCTTGTTGTTCACTCAGCATTCTACTGGAGTATGTTTATTTTAGTTTCCCCCGTGTAATTCGATCAAAAATAAGATTTTCACTTAGTCCCTCCAGATATCTTTCCTCATTTGTTTTGTATAATTGTCTTTATGTGTGTGTGTATATATATTTTAAGAGCACGAGTGTTGATGCCATTTTGCATAATTTGTTGCAGACTATAGTCGATAGCAAGTGATTTCCCAATGTGAAAGAACATTATCAACTTCATTGATCATGTCTTGATCCAAAACCTTGAAGTAGAACCACGTCATAATCCAGGGATGTTTATTTAGTCACCATTTAAAAATGCAGAATTTTCCTCCTTTTAACCGTCCAAAAAATGCACAAATTTGATACTCGCTATGATAAAATGGCAACTTCAGTATTAATATTAATTTTTGGTTGTATTTCTCACTTATTTAAGAATAATATTAAAGAAAATTCTAGATGAAATGAAGTATTATTAGTTGTGGATTCAATCTAGACAAATTTGGCTCGCACTTTCTGCGGGCATAAATTAGTAGATGCACTTTAAATATATTTTATCTTATTTTGTTGTTAATGTCAACAATTCTTAAATATTATAATTCTTAAAGTCGTTATCCATTGAATTTAGAAATTACCAAGTAAAAATTCATCAATCAGACATACAAAATGCTGCCTCAAAGTCTCAATTCAAAATTGACCAACATAGACATATATAGAAAACTTATAAATAAAAAAAAAGAGTTTGAATATTGTCAGCTTCTTCACAAATTCGGATCTATTTCCATTTGTAGAGTATGTGAATTTTATATTATGTTATTGCGTATCAGATTCTCCAAATGACATTTTGATTCAATCTCAATAAAAAAGTTAAAACTAGAGGCAATCTCTTCTTATCCCTTGTTTAGATTCTATTTGACATGTAAAAATGAAGGCAAAAGCTACCAGTCAAATATGTTTTGTTGAGTTAAATATATTATACCAACTATATATTAATTTTTACCATTCAAGAACATAAATCTAGCTGGGAGTGGAAAAATAACAAAAACACAGGCTACCAAGTAGGACGACTTTCGGACTCTTTGATTCCTTGCATCCACAGGTTGAGCTAAAACCATGGAAATCAGGAACTTCTGAAAGGAATGGTGTGTTATTTTCCTTTTCCTTTTTTTTTTTTTTTCGAAGTCCATCAATGGAATGTCCGGAAATTTCTTTGCGGAGATGGAAATGACCATTAAACCAAAATCATTATTAGGAATTTGATGCTGCCTTTTATTACGTTCACGTTATCCAAAATTCATTTTATGGTTTTAGTTTTGTTTAATAAGATAGATATATTTTAAAATCTTTATAATTGGCACGAGCAATATTTTTAAACTTCAATAAATATGAATTCGTGTTTTTAACGAGTTTAACAAAATATTAGGCGGACCACCCACCTAGGTGGCGTTGCTGGCTTTGGGCCTCCTCCCCCTCACGAAGGGGAGGGGTTCGAATCCCCAGCGCGTTGCAGGGTGACTTGCCCGCTAGCGTGAGTGTGGTGGCTAGCTTGCGTCAGCCCCAAGGTTTGTCCGTTGTTTGTCGGCTTACGGGTTTCCCTGGGTCACAAAAAAAAAAAAATATTAGGCGGTTTTAAGGATATTCAGAAAGTGAAAGTCCATAAAATAGATCCAAAACGTTGTATCCACTGATCATAAATTTTTAATGATACCATTTGTTCATTTTATTCACTTAGTTTAAAACTGATTTTATTCCTTCATGAATAGTGAAATTTGAAATTAAGGAATTTAAAATTTTCTCAAATTAAAATATGAAAGTTTTTGCCGCCGATGAGATTGCGGGGACAATTGAGACGAAGTCGCCAAGTTTGAAGGTTTTTCCTCCCCCGAAATTTTCTCTTATTTTAGGTATTGAAAATTGTCTTCATGTGTTCGATGTCGACGCCTCATCTCCAAAGCGTATGAAATGGCATTCCTCTCCGCGGTCAATGCGCTAAAAGGGGGCCGGCATAAATTCCCACATGAAATTATATATATGCACGTCTTCTTTGACTTGCAGATTAGTGAGCATAGTGACGGTTCCCTCATATACATCAAAAAAACAAAAAAGGGTTCTCGAGATATTGGTGCTCATTTAGGAGAAACTACAGAGATTATGCTCAATTTGTTTCACAGAAAATGAATAATTTTAAAAATATTTTTCTAAGCATAATTGTTTGTATTGTATATAAAAATGAATGAATGAAAATTGTCCACGAAAATATTTAGATATAAGTTGTTGAAAATGACAATATTTTTTATTGGCTAATATTTCGAGGATATGAACAATTATTTAAAAATATATATTTTAAATTATTCATTTTCTTGAAATAAATGACCCTAGAAATAAACCACATGCTATCTCATAGGAGCTCGGATAATCAAAGTCAAAATTGATGACTTTTTTTTTTTTTTTGGTGTTGGAGGAATCGAACTTTGCGGTGACAGTTGGCCACACGGGAGGAACCCTCAGTTGAAACCCTGCCTAATTGACAAACAGCGGGAGGACCCACCACCCCTAAGTCACACTTAATAACAAGCCCCCAGACACTAGGACCCACCACCCCTAAAGTCAACACCTGGCTGTGACTTCCTTTTGAACCCTTCACCTCTTGGTTGAGGATCGGCGGGCGCCTTATCCACGAGCCGCGGCGTGGTGACTTGATCACCTCTTCTTCCAACTTTGTATATGATTGCTTACAATGCATAGCACAGATACATTTCGATCATTCACCTGAGGTAAGATGATATCCATGATACATATTGAGTCAATTTTCTCGTAAATCGAGATGATTTCTAATTCACTATTTCCAAAAATGGTTACTTTTCTATAGCCATTTTTATGGGGATATGGGGATATATTAAAAAAATGAAATTATAGTTAGCCAAAAGTGAAAAGCTATATATTGATTATGACGACCTAGAATTTCCACGCACTTTCTCCATCAGTGGGCATTCATGGAACTCAGATAAATGCAGAAGTGGTCAACACGCAAGGTGCCCTCCATACATACATACATACATACATACATATGTATAGATTGTAAAAGTTCGTCAAATTAGACCGAAGTTCGTTAAATGCAGAAGTGGTCAACACGCACGGTACCCTCAATCCCATCCTCTCCTATATGTATGACTCCAATCCTGCTGGTCTTTCTCCATCCTAGACCTTGATCATCTTTTCTCTTCTCAGTATCAGCGTTTGCTTTCTGAGAAGGAGAAGAAGATGGATTTCCATTCCCAGCTGTTTCTTTACCTGGCCATCCTCTACGTCTCTCTTTGCCTTCTCTTCCTTCGTTCCTAACCTGCCGCCTGGCAAAAAGGGATGGCCCATCATCGGCGAATCACTCGATTTTGTCGGTGCTGCAAAGAGCGGCTGCCCTGAGAAGTTTATAAACGACCGTACGGCCAAACACTCCCCGGAGGTCTTCCGTACCTCGCTGCTCGGGGAAGACATGGCCGTGTTCTGCAGCGCCTCCGGCAACAAGTCCTTGTTTATTAGCCAGAACAAGAGCGTCACCACCTGGTGGCCCACCTCCATGAAGAAGGTCGTCATCTTCCCCGAAACCACGGAGAAGTTCAACAAGGATGACCCCAAGAAAATGTGCAACTTCTCGCCGGAGTTTTTGAAACCAGGGGCTCTGCAACATTACATACCTATCATGGACTCCATGACTAGGGCGCACTTGGAGAGCGACTGGTCTCCTTATAAGGAAGTGAAGGTGTTCCCTATGACAAAGGACTATACCTTTGCTTTGGCGTGTCGCTTGTTCATGAACATTGAGGACCCTAAGGTCGTGTCCAAATTCGCCGACCCATTTGCTCGTATCGCTCCGGGATTCACTTCGGTGCCCATCAATGTTCCTGGCACGCCATTCAACAAAGCAGTTGAAGGAGGAAAAGTAATAAGGCAAGAGCTTCTGAACATTATCAGACAAAGGAAGGAGCAGATTTCGTAAGGAAAAGATGCAAACGCGAGGGACTTGTTGTCTCGATTACTAACCGAAGCAGATGATGACTAGTGTTTATTACGAAATGGATGTATCCAACAAGATCATTGGATTGCTCATTGCAAGTCATGACACCACCAGTACAGCTATCACTGTTATAGTAAACTATCTAGTTTCCTTGCCCCACCTCTATGAGAAAATTTACAAAGGTAACTGCTCTTGGTCGTAGTTTCATAAACAAGAACTTCGCAGTCTGGAGGAGAGAGGAACGGTGTTTTCCTACAATGCTTTCGAGCGTCATCGACTCTGATTCCGGCGATTTCACCTCACCGAACGAACCGGGTGAAAACTTCATCTAGTTTTGCCCTGTTTTCCCCTACCGAACCGAAGCTTGAAACGTTGGGTTCGTCGACAAAATTCTGAACGAATTTCGTGAAATGGGACCGACCCGTGAGGGATAGTGATGATTTAGAGCGTCATATACGGTGTCGAGGCTGTGAATGATACTGAAATTGAATCTGAAATAGTCATATTCAAGCGCATATCACTTGTTTGTTGTTTTGCCTAAATGAGATGTCGAAATCTGTTTCCAGAAAATCAGTATCCAGGGCTAGGCGTGAAGCACGTTTTTCTGATTTATTTGTTGAACCATGTCTGATTAGTATCTTTTCCTCGATTTTGTGGCATGTTCATGGATTTCCGGCGGCGTCGGTCATGGATAAACATTTGAGCCGGAGACCTCCCTCCTTACCGGTGATGCCCCCAGTTTGAGTCCGCTACAGTGAAATCCCTGTTTCCCTCTCCTCGCTGTGTGTACATGTGTTCATTGTATCTCTTGGGAAACTTTAATCGATAATGATGTTTTAGCTGGAAATTTTAGCCATTTGAGGATGAGCTTGTCCCAGTCATCGTTGGTAACAGACCGGCGACGGCGGGAGTAGTAGGCTGACGGGATGGCTCTAGTGGTAGATGGTGACGTCAGCTGTCAACGTCGTGCTGGCCGGAGTTCCAGGGAGAGTTTGTCTGAAAATGGCAGACTCTCGGCGAAGACTTCGTTGCTGAAGTCTCGGTGAAGAAATTGGGGAAGAAGACAGAAAATAAAAATAGAAAAAGAAAATAAAAAATAGAAAATAATATGCGCATTAAGGATATAGGTTATTCGAGCTTATATATTTGTAGCAAATAATTGGTTCGTGAATAAAATAAGACGAATCTGTTAAAAAAAATAATAAAATAAGACGAAGAAGATATAAGTTATTGCGGATAGTTTTATTTTCACCCTTATGTGATTTTCAGATAATGCGCACTAACTTAAGGTGATAGAAGAGCTAAGTTTATGCTTTCAAGAAATGCAATCTTAAAGATTAATATAATTAATTAATAATGTTTCTTAGATGTGGAAATGCTGTACACAATCTCCTTTTTTTTTTTTTTTTATGCAAAATTTAGAAGTCGGCATTATCGAAATGTTCGTACCACGTCTTGATTTGCACCTTACTCAGATTAAGAAGGAACTCTCTCAAATGGTTATAATTTCGGATTCAGATCCATCTTTCCATATCGACGCTTTATTTATAGAATGTATTTCAATCAAATTCCTTTTTTTTGGTAAGAAATTATAGATGGGAAAAGAGCGTGCGCGAAGACTTTGACTCAGCTCGTTCCTCGTAGCTCCAAAAATTTCAGAAGAATATATAAACATGACTGAAGTCAAAAGCGAGAGAAGACTCGTCTCCAAAAATTTCTAGAAAATTACTCAGAAATTCACATACTTTGCGACCAGCTAGCAACGATTTCCAACACGTTAGCGGCCATACTGAATTTCGGGGCGTCCATCGTCGCGGAGTCCTTTCTTTGCATGTCCAGCAAGCTCTAAGCGAATGTCCAGCAAGCCGGTTCCAACGCGCCGCTGCATCGCTGTCCCTGTTCTGGCGTCAAGCTGCTGTTCCGATCCGCCGCCATCGAATTCGATTTGGAAACGTTATCCGCGCAATATTTTGAATTAGGTAAGAATTTTATGTAATTTTATTTTTGGATATTTTGCTTTCTTATTTGAAATATTGTGATTTTAAGTGATTCTTGAATGATATGTCTATCCACGATTTTTCTTAACCCGCGTGCATATGGATGGCAATTTGATCTCAACCCATGAGATGTTGTCAATTTATTTTGTTTCCAAATTTAAATAGGAAAATCTTCTAATCTATACATAATCAGATCAATGATTTATTTTATCCCCAAATTTAAATGGATGATATATCCTTCGCGGATTGTGTGGATTTCGTTTGGTGATGGGTGCTTATCTTTTATCTTATTGGTTCTACAAATGAAAATATAAAAAGATTAGGTAGAATTTAAAAAGATTCTTATAGATTGTGTTGCATGTGAGGGAATTTAACGTTGTATTGAAATTTAAAGTTGTGTTGGTTCTTATAGATTGTGTGAATTTAGGATAGATAGTGTTTACTTTAATTCTATAAGATTGAAGTTGTATTGAAATTTAAATTGGAATTTAATGTAGATTACATCCTAGTTCAAGTTAGATATTATTTTAATCTTGATATTTAATTTAGAGTAATTTTAATTTCGAATTTCTGTGAAAAATATCAAAAATATCGTCTTCGATGGATTAGATTCCTTTCTATAGATAACATTGCATGTTTAAATAATGGGTATTTTTAATAAAAAAAAATACATATTGTGCATGTCATATAGAATTATGTTCACAAACTACAAGTCATTTAATAATTACATGTTTAAGGTCATTAAATTAAATGCATGACATGTTAGAATAATTGCATATTAATTTGACCTTTGTTTGGAAATTGCATGTTGAAGATTGCATGCCATGTTAGAGTAGTTAAATATTAATTATTGCCCGTCATTAGAGTTAGGTCATTCATTTAAAATCGCATGTCATATAGCTTGTATGTTAGGTTTATTTAATTAGAAATTGCATGTCATGTTGATTTTCTAGCTAACATTACAGTTTCTTACATTACTTTGAGGTATGTAATTCATCCATTTCTTTGCAATTTATTTAACGCATTGATTATTGAGTGTTAAATAATAGTTGTGCATTCGCATAATCACCTCACATATTATGGAGTAAATTAAAATCAACTCATGCTGCCTATAAAACATTTTTTGAAATAATAAAAAAAAAAAGGTATCCAAAGCATGTTAGAATAATCTCGCGTAATTAAGTCCCCAAATCTATAACTTCTAATATGTTGGAGCTAAAGTATATCTCTCGATACTTGGATTTCTAATTGGCCCTCTAAGAAATAGAGTAGTGGTGACTCCAAAATGAAATCAATTTGTATGTTTAAGAGCTTGAACCTTTAGTTGTGGATTGTTATGGACTTGATAGAGTCAAGCTAAGTCTAGGCTTAGTATTCTATTAGTCGAACCCTTATGCCGGTGCATTCTAGATAAAGAATCTTGAATAGAAGAAGTCATAACACACCACAACATCATAGAAGTCCTCACTGTAGCCATCAAATAACATGATCAAAATCCAAGGGGTGACCCAACCAAACATGCCCTAATATGTACCTAGTGATGGGTGTGGCAGTTGTGAATCCTTTCGATATCTTAAAAAAAATATATATTTACCTACTTTTGTTGTTAAAAGATTAAGACTTCATTCATTTCATGGAAAACAATCTTCAATAAAAAAGTTTTTTGGATTTTTTGTCATTTACTTCACATAAAATAAACTAGTAGAAGAAAATAATTTCAATCAATGGAAAAAACACCTTCAAAATTATTGTGATCTACCTTTGGAGACAATAATTTACCTCAAGTTATCATAAACTCAAAGGTCTTCATAACCGCAACTACTCTTTCCCTACTCTTAGTAACTTTACTTAAGCAATCAAATTTTCTTGCTAAGTTCGTAATCAACGGAGCCTATGCATTAGTAATAATCCTTGTTTGTCATAATTTCCCTTTATTAATTATAAAAATTACAATTTTATAAAAATTAACTTCCTTAACATCAATAAATTACCGCTTTAACATGCTTAGTTACACAAAATTGATTCCATGGTTGAGAATTTTTTACTTTAAATCCAATGTGATATCCTACTACCATAGTATTTTCTTTAGTGGTAACTACCACAAATCAAATCTAGTAAAAATCCATTCATTATATATGTAAGCCCCATCCTTTACATAAATTCAACATGCTTAAAACTATGGGGGAGAATTGGGGACAATAATTCACCACGAGCCAAACAAATCCATGATTAATTTCTCCGCAAAACTAAATCAATTGAAACTCTCTTAGCCCTTAGCAACAATTAGCAATATATATCATCACAATATGCAAATATAATGCTGAAATAATGTGGAAAATCCAATGCGGGAAAAACCACGGACTGCCTAAAAACATCCATTTCTTACTAAAAATAGTAGGATGCACAGAGTATTATTTTTCTAGTCACACATTAGAGGCTTAACATTGATATTACAACCATATTTTCTCACCCCATAGGTGGATAAACAAATTTGAATCAAGAAAACCCTAACTGCAATTGAAGAATTTAGAGGCGATTCTCAACGAACGAAAACCATCAACTCGTAACTCTTAGTCTCACGAACAACATATTCAAATTTGAGCTGATTCCATTAACGTTTGGCCTTTGAATCGGTAGTTTCTGTTTTTTCTCTCCCTCTCCTCACTTTTTGGGCGCACACACGCACGGAGCCACTACTCTTTCTTTTTTCTTATTTATTTATTTTTTTGTTTTTTATTTACATATTGATTGGGCCCCACAAATGAGACAGACTTAGCTAACAAATCTCCCCTTCCACCTCATGTGGGAAGATCTATCATGATTGCTTTCCTTCTATAAGAGTTAAGCTTCATTACGGGCAATACTTTGGTCATCCTGTTGGATCCATTGTTGTCGGTGTGAATTTTCTCAAGTAGGAAGAGCTTCTCTTCTAACTTCTCTCAGATTCAATTATATTTGACATTAACATGCTTCAATCTTGAATGCAATACTGGATTTTTGCTAAAATAGAGAGCACTCATGCTATCACAATATAGAACAAACTTCTCTTACTTCAAACCCAACTCTTATAGGAATTTTGCATCCACAAGAGTTTTTTCCTCCTTTGGTAATAGTAATATACTCTGCTTCCGTTGTAGACAAAGTAATATATTTTTGTAATCTTGATTGTCATGAAACATCTCTCTTTGCAAAAATCATTATGTAACTTGGCGTGGACTTTCGCGAATCAACATCACCGGCATTATTTGCATCCAAATAGTCACTCAACTAAGGCTTCACATTTTCATAATACAAGCAAAGTGCAGAAGTGCCTCTGAGATATCTTAAAATCCATTTAACATCGATCAAATGCTCCTTACTTGGATTTAAGAGAGATTTACTTACAACACCAACTGCATGAGCAATATTAGGTCTTGTACAAACCATGACGTACATCAAACTACCTATGGCCGATGCATAAGGAATTTCCTTCATCTCTTCATTGTCTTTCTCATTTGGACACTCATTACTATTCAACTTGAAATGGCCTGCAAATGGAGTACTTACCGGTTTATATGTACTCATGTTAAATCTTTTAAGCACCTTTTCAATGTATCTCTCTTGAGATAACTAAAGTTTCTTATTCTTCCAATCACGAGTGATTCGTCTGCCTAAGATTTGCTTGGCTAGACCTAAAACTTTACTCAACTCATTTTTCAAGCTCTTGATTTTCTTAGCATCATGCCCAATAATCAACATGTCATCCACATAAAGTAGAAGGATAAGAAATCATTATTTGAAAATCTTTGTATAAAGACACAAGAATCAAAGTTTTTTTACCATATCCTTATTCTTCCATGAATGATTCAAATTTCCTTGGCGTTTGCTTTAGATCATATAAGTATTTCTCAATCTACATACAAGACACTCATTGCCTTCAACTTCAAAACCCTTCGGTTGCTTCATATATATATTTCTTCTTTTAGGTCTCCATGAAGAAAACTTGTCTTTACATCAAGTTGTTCAATTTCTAAATTCAAATTGGCAGCCAACCCAAGAACAACTCGAATAGAAGACATTTTTACAACCAATGAAAAAATCTCCTCAAAGTCAATGTCATTCTTTCGAGGAAAGCTCTTTACAACAAGCCTAGCCTTAGATCATGGTTGGAAACTTTTCTTCCATCTTCAACTTGTACACCCATTTATCTGTGAGTGTTCTCTTACCCTTAGGCAATTTCACCAATTCAAATATGTGGTTCTCATGTAAGAATTTAAGTTCCTCTTGCATAACTTCATGCCACTCATTCTTTTGTTCACATGACATAACCTCTTCATAAGTTTCTAGCTCTTCTACATCAATGAGTCACAAATACATACTCATACGGTAAATATTTTTGAGAAGGTCTATACTCTCTTTCAGATTTTCTAACTTGAGGTAGGGTAGGTAGCCCTTGCTCAACTGGTTCAATGGGCTGCTCTTGCTTTTAACTATTTCACCTATCTCAACTGAAGAATCAACATTATGTGAGGATACACCATCTTCATGATTTCTATGCATTTCACCATGATTTCCACCAATGGCAGGAGGATTTGGGTTGAAATTAACCAAATGTTGAGCTATATTCTTTAGTCTCTCCGCCTTGTCGATGTCTTCAATAATTTGATACTCAAAAAACATCACATCTTGACTTCTAATGACTTTATTTGCAACTGGATCCCATAACCTATAGCCAAACTCTTCATGTCCAAAACCTATGAAGATACACTATTTAGACTTATTATCAAGTTTGGATCTTTCATCTATTGGAATATGCACAAATGCCCGATAATTGAACATTTTTAGATGATTGTAGGAAATATTTTTGCGATTCCAAACTTTTTGCGAAATATCCTCCTTTAGAGGAAATGATGGAGAAAGATTTATTAAGTCTACTACCATTCTCATTGCTATACCCCAAAATGGATTAGGCAACCTCGGATGAGAGCATACACCAAATGTTATCATTTATTGTTCGGTTCATTCTCTCCGCTACTCCACTTTGTTGTGGTATCTTTGGAATAGTTTTCTCAAACTTGATACCATAATCCTTGCAATAATATTCAAATGGGCCTATATATTCACCACTGTTGTCAGTTCAAATACATTTAAGCTTCTTCCTAGTTTCTCTTTTCACGTTGACATGAAATTGTTTGAAAGCCACAAGCATCTGATCTTTAGATTTCAAAGTAACAGTCCATATTTTTCTAGAGCAGTCATCAATAAATGTCACAAAATATAATGCACCTATAAGTGTTCTAGCATTCATGCAACACCTATTAGTATGAACTAAATCAAGTACATTTGATTTTGTGTGTGGGGAGGAACTATGAAATGATAATCTATGTTGTTAACCCGTAAGGCAATGAGTGCATCCTTCAAATTTCTCTCTTTCAATGGTAGAAGATTCTTCCTAGCAAGAGTGTTAAGTCCTTTCTTGCTAAGTTGACCAAGCCTGATATGCCATAAATCAATTGAGGAATCCTCCAGTGCATTTACCTCTCATTTAACCAAGTTAGTTTGCATGGTATAGAAAAAGCCTGTCTTCTTACCTATTGCCACTAATATGGAATCTTTAGTTGTCAAAGAAGGAATTGCAATAACCATTATCATCTAAGACACCCATGGAGATCAAGTGAAGTCGAATATCCAGAACGTGTCTCACATTTTTTAAAAGCAAACTGCATCTGACATCAATTTCCAAATAAACATCTTCCATGCTAATAACCTTAGAAACACGACTATTTCCCATCTTAACAAAACCAAAATCACCACCATGATAAGAAGCAAAGTAATCACATCATGAGGTGACATGAAAAGAAGCCATGGAATCAACAACCCACATAAAGTCTTGGCATGTAAAGTTCATACATTCGTCGTTACATACGAACACAATATTGCCATCAGATGCAACTGTCTTTGTAACTTGTTTCTTTTCTTTCTTTCAATCTCCATTTCTATCATGAGATTTATCTTTCTTTGGCAACTAACACTTTTTTGCATAATGTCCTATCTTAGTATAATTGTAACACTTCATACTCCTCTTTAGTCTTGATTTCGGCTTTTCTCTTGACTTGCTGCAATTATCATTTCTTTGGAACCTTCTTGATTGACTACTCACCCTATTTTCTATGACAAGTAGAAGCATAATTATTGAACAAGCTTTCTTTAACCATAGTCATAGGATACACACCATAAAGAGCCGAATTATTTTAACACCACAACCAAGATGTCCCAACTATTTGGAAGAGTATCAAATAATAAGCATGCTTGCAACTCATCATCAAGATCAATCTCAAGATTTTTTAATTGATTTGCAATATATTGAAATTCACTCAAGTGTTCTAACATGCTACTTCATTTCTTATATCTCAAATTTACAAGTTGTTTAACTAGAAAAAACCTTATTTTGTGGAGTTTTCCTCTTATAGAGATCTTGTAATTTCTTCCACAAAATATCCACTTTCGTTTCTTGAGCAATATGATGGAACATACTATCATCAATCCATTGTCGGATAAATCCAACTATTTTCCAATTCATTTTCTTCCATTCTTTGTCTCCTTATCTCCTTTGACTTAATCACCCTCAATCAGATCAAACAAGTCTTTATAATATAACACGTCTTCCATTCAAGGCTTTCAAATAGAATAATTTGAGGCATTTAACTTAAACATAGCGTTGCTAGTTTTCTACATTAATAACTAGTTTCTCAACTCTAGCTTTGATACCACTTTATTGGGGAGAATTAGAGATAATAATTCACCGGTAGCCAAACACAATCTAGGATCAATTTCTCTCCCGAAACTAAATCAATTGAAATTCTTTTAATCCCCAACAACAAATAGCAATATTTATCCTCAAAATGTGCAAATATAATGCCGAAATGATAAGTAAACAAAGTAAATAACAATACCAAGGATTTAACATGGAAAGCCCAATGTGGGAAAAACCATAGAATGTTCAAAAACGTCCATTAATCACCAAGAATAACAAGATACACAAAATATTATTCTTTTGCCACATACTAGAGACTCAACAACAATATTACAATCATATTTTCTCACTACATAGGTGGATAAACAAATTTGGAGTAAGAAAATGCTAATCACAATTGGAGAAATTGGAGGCGATTCTCGACGAACGAAAACCATCAACTCATAGCCCTTGGTTTCACAAACAACATATTCAAATTTGAGTCAATTACGTCAACGTTTGGCCTTTGAATCAGGATCACAAAATTACAACCCTCTTCTTTTCTTCTCTTATCCCATTTTCGGTGGTTTCTATTCTCTCTCTCTCTCTCCCCTCACTTTTTGGGCACACACACATGATGTCACCACTCTTTCTTTTTGTTATTTTCTTCTTCTTCTTTAAAAAAAAAAAAAATCATAATTTACATATTGGCTGGGCCCACAAATGAGGCGGACCAAGCCAACAAAAACATTTATTGTTTTCACAAGCACATACACACATACATGCATTCTCAAATGTATCATTAATGCTTTATATGGTCGGCGTGTTGAATGATGCATGCTATGTAGCATCTAATCTTGCATGGTCTTATGGCTCAATGCACTTCTTTTAGGACAAACACTTGTAGCAATATACAACCACTAAACTATAAGGTCCTCCCGTTTCTGTTTCTTCAAGGCATTATAGATGAACTTTAGGACTTTGAGTATCAATTTCGGGAATTTGTGTAACAATTTCAGGATTAATCATACAAGGTGGCATAGGAAAACAAGAGCCATCAATAAAGCCCATGCCAGCCCTACCAACCCAATTATTTCATATGCAGTATTCCTTTTGCTATCTAGTGTGAAAATAAAGATGGCATAAGTCGCTGCCGTGAAAGTCATTGCAACTCACATGGTCAACATTGCAATCTCATGAAGATCTAACCCTGCTTTAAAGGAAGACCACTTATAAGAATCATAATGATGCTAAGCGATGCAATGAAGCTTAAGGTGTTACATGTTGCAAGGAACTTATACTCATATGGGTACCTAAGGGCCATTCAAAGTTGCCTGCAAAATGTGTTGTATAACTTTATTGCCCTTTAAATTATCTTGTCAAATGCCGCTAGATGGGGTCATTCCTGCTTGAAATGCCATGTAAACTAGCAATATCGTCACCACCATTAGTGTTTTAAACATATTGTTTTGCCACTTTCTCTTTCTTTCCCTTTTTATTTTCTTCTCCTACAAGTGGATGGAAGGCAGCATGTTATTTACATGGACAATTCGTTTGGATGATTCGTGATTCTCTAAAGTTTGAGGAACAGAATCCACAATTTTTGAGGCTTTTTCCACGCTTTTCACCTTGTGTTAATAGGGTGAGTGCTGTGAAACCTATGGAGTAAACCCGAACATTACAAACTCCATAGGTTTGACATCACTTGGCCTATTAGCACAAGGCGAAAGTGAGGGAAGAGCCCCAGAGATTAAGAATTTCATTCATCAAATTTCAAGGAATCTAGACTCGCCCGCATGAACAGTTGGTGCTAATAACTCAATCGCCATCTCTTATCCACTTGTAGGAGAAGAGGAAGAAAGGGGCAGAAAGAAAGAGAAAGTGGTGAGACAGCATGCATGAGACATTAATGGTGGTAGCAACATTCATAGCTACCATGGCATTCCAACTCAGTATTGCCTTGCGCGGTCGCATTTGGCAAGATGATTTCCTAGGCAACAGAAAGAGTGCAACACATATTGCGGGTGAATCTGTAATGGTAGATTAGTACTCGGATCAAGTATTTTGTAGCATGTAACACAATAAGCTTGGCGTGTTGCTTAGCATCATTATACTTCTCGTAAATGATCTTCCTCTAAAACGGCATCGCATCTCCACGTGGACTGTAATGCCAACTATGTGGGTTGCGATAACCTCCATGTTGGTGACTTATGCCATCTCCATAGTTGTCTTCACATGGGAGAGCAAACTGAATTCTATAAATGGAATAGTTAGGTGAGCAGTGCTAGCATGGGTTGGATTTAGGGCTCTTCTTTTTTTGTGTCTTGTTGTTCGCTTAATCTCAAAGTTGGTACCCAAAGTCCTGAAACTCATCTTACAAAGCCTGGACAAAATGGAAGCTGGAGGATCTTATAGCTTAGTAATTGTATATTTGTTGCAAATGTATTTGTCCAAGAAGAAGTGCCCTAATCCCTTGACAGTTCAAGCTCTCAAGGCCTTAGCAGCCAAGGAAAAGCCCGACTTGGTTTTCCTAATGGAAATTAAGAATAATGAACCAATGATCCAACGTTTGTAGTGCTGTCTACACTTCCAAAGTACTTTTGTTCAAAACCCAGTTAGTCTGAAAGGGGGATTAGGGCACTTCATGTAGAGTATTTCGACATGATCTACCGAGATTGATGACAGAACGATGCACATTACCCATCTCCATGCCCCCTCATCCTACCATAATCGATAGATGTTATGGGAAGAGCTAAGAACGATCAATAACTCCAACACTTTGCCTTAGATATGTGCCAGAGATTTCAATGACATTATCTACCCATGGGAAAATGTTGGCAAGCAACCATCAGCTTCATATCGTTTCTTTTCCTTTAGAGTCGTCATTAATGACTGTGCCCTAATGGAATTAGAAAGCAAATGTTGTGCTTTCACTTGGATGAATAATAGAGCGGGGGATGAATTAGTTAAAGAACGTTTAGATCGGGTAATGTGTATGCTAGAATGGCGATTGTTATATCCTGAGGCTGAAGTATTCGCTTTGCCGGCTATGGGTTTTGACCATAGTCCCCTACTCTTATCCACAACAACACCTACTAGAAAATGCAGAAGGCCTTTCGTCTTTGAGGCTTTTTGGAACCAGGATCGAGAATGCCAAGCAATCATCTATAATGCATGGAACTCAATTTAGGTAAGTCATCCTACTCTACTGCACAAACTAAATGTTGTTTCTATGGCTTTAGAAGGCTGGAGTTGCTCAAAATTTCACAACGGACACTTGCGGGTAAATACCTTACACCAATAGCTTCAGTTGATCACCAATAGACCACATATTAATAGCAATGATAAAGAGGCAGCCTCTATTATCCGTGATGAAATTAGAAGAATATGGCAGCAAGAAGAACATTTTTAGGCTATATGTTCCAGAATCAATTGGTTGCGATGGGGCGACAAGAATACTAAATTTTTTCACACAGCTACCATCCAAAGACGCCAAAGATATAGGATTACTATGTTACAGGATGTCAATCAGGAATGGGTGCGGGATCCTCAAGCCCTCAGGGAGATGACGACTGATTTCTTCTCAAATTTATATACATCAGGGGGGTATCGAGACTGCGGGCCTATTTTGAATGAATGTCCTCCAATTGTCTCACCAGAAATGAATGACCAATTAACCGATTTGGTCACTATCGAAGAGGTGCGCAGGGCAACTTTCTAGTTGGGGCTTCGAAAGCCCCAGGCCCAGATGGTTTGAACATAATTTTTTATTAGACGCATTGGGATATTATTAAGGATGACCTTCTGATGTCAGTGCGAGATTTCTTTAATTCAGGAGCGCTGCCTCGCAATCTAAATAGAACCATTATTGCTTTGATTCCCAAAACCAATCACCCTAAAAGACTAGATCAGTATAGGCCTATCAGCCTATGCAACTATGCATATAAAATCATTTCAAAGGTTATCGCTAATCATCTCAAACCATGGCTATCTGATCTTATCTCTAAGGAATGGGCTGCTTTTGTGAGTGGATGACAAATCCAAGACAATATTTTGATCGTTCAGGAAGTTTTTCATCAATTCAAGACTAGGAAGTGGAAGCGAAAGTATAAAGTACTAATTAAGACAGACATGCAAAAGGCGTATGATAGAGTTGAGTGGGATTTCCTCAGAGATTATTTACTTAGATTGGGTTTCCACCCAAGGTGGGTTATTTGGGTGATGCAATGCATCACTACCCCATCCTTTAGTGTACGCTTTAACGATGAACAGCTACCTTACTTTCAGCCGTCAAGGGAACTCCGTCAAGGTGATCCACTATCCCCTTACATTTTTATCTTACTGGCGAACGTTCTTTCAACCCTGATTAACCAAGCAGTCGAAGTAGGCCATCTCGAAGGGCTCATGCTATCCAGGTCATGTCCGACTCTCTCCCATCTTTTTTCTACTAATGACTCGGTATTTTTCCTAGATGGTACAATTAATGAATGTCAGAACCTTGCTAACATCTTGAACCAGTATTGCATAGCCACAGGACAGGTCATCAATAGGAACAAATCTGGAATGTTTTTTAGTAAATATTGCTCTTTGAGACTACAGGAAAATTTGGCAAGGGAATTTAGAATTCCGGTGTTGCAACGATATGGCAAATACTTGGGTATACCTTCGGACTGGGGACGATCAAAACAAGAAATGTTTTCTTGGATATTAGGGAGACTAATGCAAAACTAGAAGGTTGGAAAGAACGATTACTATCTAAAGGGGGAAAAAATCTTACTTAAATCTGTTATGCAAGCTATTCCTCAATATGCTATGTCTATCTTCAAGCTTCCTCTATCTCTTTGTAAATTGCTTGAACAGAGAATTTCCAGTTTTTGGTGGAAGAACGACAAGAGCAGGACAGGAGTGCATTGGTAGAAATGGGATGTGCTAAAAACTAGCAAGAACAATGGGGGTCTTGGCTTCTGAGACCTAATAGCTTTTAATAGGGCAATGCTTGGCAAGCAAGCATGGCGATTAATTCATCAACCTCTCTCTTTGTGGAGTCAGATTTTTAAGGGGCTTTATTTTCATTCACAAGACTTCCGAACAGCGGATAAAGGGTCTCGCCCATCCTAGGGCTGGCAAAGCCTTCTTATTGGTAGAGAGGCCATCATACCTAATGTAAGATGGTCTGTTGGTGATGGCAAAAACATCAAGATACGTGAGGATAGGTGGCTACCTATAGGAACTATAGGCGGACCAGCCGCAAGAGAGGAGCCAGCGTTGGTGGCTGATCTTATTGACCCTTACCACCAATCCTGGAACCTTCCTCTTATCAAACAGATTTTCGATGATCAAATCATCAATGAAATCCTTCGAATTCCTATCAGACCACATTATGCTTCTGATCAGTTAGTCTGGATAGCAACAAAGCATGGTTTTCACACAGTGAAAAGTAATTACAATTCTATCATCAACACAGCAAGCAAACTCAAAAATCATCAAGCCTCCACATCATTCCAGCCTCGCAGAATACTCTGGCGACGAATATGGACTATGCAAACAGCACCAAAAATCCGCATGTTCTTATGGTCAGCATGTCAAAACTCGCAACAAAAGCAAATTTGTTTCATCAACACATCACCCCTGATCCTATATGTAATCTCTGCAATCAACATACACAGGAAACCCTAGAACATCTATTTTTCTTTTGTTCATGGACTAGGGGAGTTTGGAGTCATCCTAATCTCAATGTATTGATCACACCTCATTCAGTTAATCGCCTCGACGCATGGATCACAGCAAGAAACCTTACCTGGACTAGAGACTATTGCGCATGTTTTATGGCATATCTGGTGTGGCCGCAATAACTTCATCTTCAAACATTAGCAACCAGATCCGAGCATTGCTGTTGCAAACGCCATTACACAGACCCGGATCTACGAAATGTCCACTCCCAGGCATCAGCAAACAGGGCATTCTGCTCTCAACCTAGCACACTTATGGAGACCCCCTGATCGTGGAACCTTGAAATGCAACATAGACGGGGCTTACAAGCCAGGCAATCAAATAGGATCTATGGCATGCATAAGTCGAAATCACAAGGGCATACTTACTGACGTTTTTACTAGAGGATTTCCAGCCGTCTCTGCACTTCAATCGGAGGTACAAGCACTTAGCTTTACGCTCCATCATTTGCTGCACCAAGGCCTTAACAACAAACATCTGGTGATTGAATCGGACTACTTGCTCTTGATCGAAACGGTGAACGACAGAAGAACGCCGCCGTGGGAAGTACGCGTGCTATTTGCTGAGGTCGATGATTTGCTTTCCTCTTACCCTAACTTGTAGCTTCGACACTGTAGACGGGAGGCAAATGGAGCGGCTAATTGGGCTACTAAGGCCCATGGCAAATTGGACCTGGCCCGTAACCGGAACATTTTCCTCCCTTTTCTTCTACTGGACCTTGTGTACACAGATGCGTTATCTTCTGGTTGTACTTTCTCGACATTTTAAATATATCCTTTCTTTTTGACCAAAAAAAAAAGAAAAGAAGAAAGAAGTGCCCTAAGCCCTGAGACCATGCAAAGAGGAGATGCTGTACAATGTGTTGTTTAGTGTGCCGATTAGACGACTTAGCTACGATACATTTGAGTATGCATGTATGTGTGTATGTGCTTGTGAAAATAATAAATGGTTTATTAAGCATGTTGAACCTATGTGAAAGATGGAGTTTAAATGTATTATGGATGGTTGTTTAATTTGATTTGATTTTAATTGTGGTGGTGAGAATATAACTTGTTGGATTTAAAGTCCGAAAATTTCAGCCATGGGATCAATTTTAATAAGTGCAACCAAAACATATTAAAGTAATAATTTATTGATAACTAAGGAAGTTTGTTCCCGTAGAATTGTACGTTGTATGATTAATTAAGAAAAATTACAACAAACAAAAGGATTATTACTTATGGACAGGCTCCATTTTTTGAATTTGAGGAGAATGCAAGGATCATTTACATAAATTTACTAAGAATAGGGAAAGAGAAAGTTACAATACCTTTAGGCTGCTTAATACTAAAAAAATTACCATGAATAAAACCTTCGGGCTTACGATAACTTGAGGTTATTTACTATCTAAAAAGGTAGAGTGCTAACTACCATTTACACGTACTTATGAAAGGTTTACGATTATTGTGGTCAGTTATTTATCATAAGTAGTATCTTTTATGACAATTTCAAGTGCCTTATTATCTCATTAGTTAATTGCTAAGTGATAGGAATTTCTTGTTTCGAACTGTATCACTCAATTACCACACAAAAAAAGAAGGTACTAACTAGAAGTGTAGTTGAGATCGTGAGGATTTCGAGCAAATTATATTTGTCGGAGGCATAATTATATGGGACGGGAACTACAAGTCATGACCTGACGAGTTACGAAGTACAGAAGCAAGTTATTGTTAATAATGGAAAAATAATGAACTACCGATTTTGACTAATTTATGAAAATTATAATATGACTGGATAACTAGTGACAACATCCCCGTGTTGAGTGGTGTATATGAATGTTACAATTTTAATACAATTTTAAGAATAATAGGTGCGATCAGATTACGAGGAATTATAATTACCAAATAATATATCACACGCCATGGTTTGAGGTAATCTTGCAAGGAAATTACAATTTTAATACAATTGTAAGCATTCTCACGTTACAAAATAAATAACCTACTATCAAAGTAATAACATCTTTTAAGACGGTAATTTACCATCAAAGCATTCTTGTTACAAACTGTATAGTAAATTACTATGCAAAAAATGAATGTAGTAACTACTGGTACAATTAAGATGATGGCGATTTCAGTAAAATTACAATTGTTGGAGATATAATTATTAAGGACAGGAACAACGAGTTATGGAATGTTGAGAAAAATTACACCATTGTAGCACAGTTACTCAGGAATATTATTGTTGAGTTATGAAATATAAAGGGAATTCATTATTAATAATGGAAAAATACAAAAAATAACGAACTACCAATTATGACTATATAAAGCAATTACATTAATATTAGATAATTTCTAGTGAAAACATCCCCAGCAAACGAAGTGTAAAGGAATGTTTCTATTTTTAATAAAATATTACGAACCATAAGTGCAATCAATTGGTGAGGAGTTCAGCCATTCACCATAGCTTTAGGTCAACCAACTAATATATCACATGCAATGGTTTGAGGTAATTTACTATGTTATAAGGAAATTACTAAGTGTAAGCATTCTCAAGTTACAAACTTTGTAATTTACCTTAAAAGTAGTAACATTTCTTAAGACTGTATTCTATTTTTTATAATAAATAATTCCAAATAGTAATTTATCATATAGGAAATAATTCACCTTTCAACCTGTAATTTCACTTATAATTAGTAAATTGAGCGAGTGCTAATCCTTGATGATCTTAATTATACTCGTTCTTAGCAAATTGTTTTTTTTTTGGGTCAAATTTCTTAGTAAATTGTCAAAAAAGCCTAATCGTAGTAACATACCTTATTGTATCATAAATGCCAAATAATGTTTGTAAGTTATATGCCATGTTCACAAAATTCGTTTCATCATCGTTAAATTACCCTTATGTTTTTAGATATTTGCAAATTCAAAAATTATCTTACAATTCATAAATTCCCTTTAGAATTCGCAACTGTCTACAACCAAAGTAAACTACAAATAACTGGCTATAGCCAGTCAATATTGCACATGGGATGGAGGTCCTTTTTTTCATATGGGACCCCAGAATCGCCCCCAATAAGCTTAAGACCAAAGTAGAGGATCCTAGAACGTAGAATCATTGAAGTAGATGTTTTATGATAATGAGGGCAATTTAGGGCAAGGACTTTCAAACAACTCATGATTCGCTTTCACAAAATACAAAGCTAAAGATGAATGTCCAAATAAAAATAAAAATAAAAAATTGCGTGCCAACAAATTTTCTACATCAGTCGTGGAGGAAGAATCGAAACTTTCTCAAGAATTCTTTGCAATGTTCTCTGAATGCAGTGGAGCAAGTGATCTGATTATGTAACGTACTTAATTTAGTCGCATGACCTGGTTTTCATGCTCTTTCGTCTCTTTCATTCCGGGAAGAAACTTAACAGGTTAAATTGATTCGGACTATCTTGGCTTTCCTTTCTTCAATTTATGATCATTTTGTTTTTGCCGATCATCCCTTCAAAGAAAATTAATCTTTGCCCAAAAGCACACTGGTGTTTGAACAAAAATGGGCAGTCAAATGTGTGGCAACACTGCTGATTGCTTATTGTGCTTAAATTATTTGCTAGCTCGAAATTATTTGCTACTGTTTTGGCGGAAAGACTAACCCTAAATGCGCTTACAACACCACTGCTCGTTTCAAGCATCTGTGGGTGCACACTTTGGAGTTTGGAACCCAACGGTCCCTCCCTCCCTCCCCCACCAAAGGTGGCGCCTCCATGACGATGACAACGTTGAGGATAGCAGCCACAGTTGCCCCTCGCATCGCCAGGATCGACCCACAATGGCGTTTCTCTTTGTGGCCGAGTCACCGAGTCTGGCTCGTGCCCTCGAATCGGTCGCAGCGGGATTGCACCTACTTGTGACGGAAGTGGTGACGCAGTCTGTCGGTCACCGCTTGGATACAATACTACTTAATTCGCATGGATAGGATGGTTTTCTCGTGTTGTGCTAATTAATTGAATCGAAAGGTAGAACGTGTATCACAAAAGATAAAACAAATATGTAATGATTCATGTGTATGGGGTTCCGTCTAACAGACTTCACACCCTCATAATTGATAAATTGATGACTTCAGGACAACACCCAAAGTTAGGGCAATATACGCATTAAAAAATATTGTTTAAAAAATATTTTTTTCTTAGAAAAATAGAAACATATTTTTCAGTCGGGTTATAATGTTAAATTACCCTTAGCCGATCCACTTTGAATTGAAGCTACCACGCCCACCAATAGACGAGACTACAGATGAATACCTCCAGACATTTTCGAGTTGTCAACATTTACAAATCTTGGTTATAAGATGGTACAATTACGTTTAACAAGGGGAATTTATAGAAAGGTTAACGCAAAACTTTAAAATGATTTTCACGAAACAAAAGAACATGAAATATATAACTTTTCCACAATGCTTGCCTCCTCAAATGCATATAAGAAAGAAGAGAATGGAAAGAAGAGCAAAATATTTTGACCGATATTATTACTGCTCATTCGCCGTAATATCATCACTGCTTTGGCTTTAAAATTGCATAAGCTGTAACATCAATGAGCCGGGAATTAGAATTTTAAAATGCACATAATTAACTTTATCATATAGAACCAAAAGTAACATCTAAACGAGAAAGGAGAAAGATGGAGACCTCCAATTTGGACATCAGCAGTCAAATTTTCAACTCTCATTCAGTTCAGAATCCAAGTTCATCATCAACAGAATTTCCAGAAAATGGGACGAAACACACTCTTGGGAACTTGAAGTTCAATTTGCCATGCTTAGTAGAGAAAAATAATTTGGGTGGAAAATTTTGAGAAAAAACATAAGAATTATGCGAGCATAATTAGGAGAGAAAATTTAAATCAACAGAGAAGAATTATGCCACAAGCTACCGTATACCTTTTTCAGTTTTCTCTTATTTTTATTTTTAAAAAAAAGTGATTTTATGGGCGAAATGCTTCTCAGGTGTTCTAAATCTAAAAATTGTCAGATGATATCCATCTCTTGCAAAATGTTGAAAAAGAATAATCTCATAAAACATCACAAACCAAACTATAAGCGATCTAACAAGTTTCTTAAATATTTTTGCTTATGTCTTCTCTTTTTATACAAACCGATTAGTGATTTCTATTTGCAAGACGTTCTTATCATATGGTTCAAACTACTCAAGCTGACCTTCGCTTGAAGAATTATAGTTAGTCAAGGCAATAAGGCAACAATTAAAATAATTGTCACCCATAAAAAATGATTAAGCACAGTCCTAGAATACCAAATATTCTGAACTCTATGCTACTACTAGCTTTATTATAAACTACATAATGCATCTCTCCAATCTCTTTTAGTCATCATTGATATAACCCAAAAGAAAAAAAAAATTAGGGAAAAAATCTTCTTACCAAGACAAAATTTTGGGTCATTCTCGGCGACCGGCCGAGGATAACGTTGGAAAGGTTGAATTGCCATTTGGTTCGCTAGGCGTTACGACGACGTCTCATTTCTTCATATGTTCCACGTTGACTCGTAGCTTTAGAATATTAAATGACATTTTTGTCCTTGCGGAAGATGTTTAAGTATGACTCCGTATGAGTACATATCTGGGGATATTATTTATGCTCGTCAACTTTGACTTCGTGGATTAGAGAGCAATGCACGGTAACTGTCTTTTGTTCCTTTCTAGAAAGGTTTTCCGAGTTATTTGGGTTTAATTATATCTAGCAAAAACAATATATGACTCGATGGAGATTAGTGATCGAAAAATAAGTAATTGCGGTTAACAAGATTTTTGATAATGTGCAATATATGCGTTCAAGAAACTGAAACCCTAAAGTTTAACGTAATAACTTAATCACCGTTTTCTGTCGGGTGGAAATGCTTGGGCACAATGTGCCTTTTCTGGAAAATTTATGAGTAAGAACGCAGTAGCATTGTCACAGGCAGAAGTGTTAAAAAAGTCCTAAACTTTTTACTTTGTCTTTGATTAGTCATATTCGACCAATTTTGGCTGAATTTTGCTGACCGGGCAATAGCCGATTGACATGGCCTCATCAATACGATGTGGACAACTTTTAATAATATTTTTATTTCTAATTTATTTATTTATTTTTTCTCCTCCTCCTTCCTCTAGTTAGTCGTTGGACGTCGGCAAACCAGCCAGAGGTGACGGCTAGTGAGGTCGAGGTTGACCTCGTCGGCCACCTCACCAATGGCCACAAGGGTCAAGCCTTGCCCATGGTCCAACCCCGAGTTGGGCTGGCGAGGATCAAGCTTTGCCCATGGTCAACAAGGGTGAGCCATGCCACCTAGTGTGAGGCCAACTCGAGGCTACCTAGGTCACGAGGGCGGCCTTGTGTCAAGTTGGTGAGGCTTGAGCGGCCTCAAGCTGGCCTGGCGTTAGGTGAGTGAGGTTCAACCTCGCCGAATTTGGCAGGGGTCAAGCCTCACCACCTAGCATGAGGTCGCCCTCGCGGCCACTGGCGAGGTGGCCAGTGAGATCATCCTTAAACTCGCTAGCCATCTCCTCTAGTCGGTCGTCGAGGTTCGGCAATTGACTAGAGGAAGGAAGAGGAGACGAAAAAAAGAAAAAGAAAAAGAAAAAGAAATTCAAAAATATTAAAATATTATTAAAAGTTGTCGATGTCGGCGCCGATGGGGCCATGTCAATTTCAGAGGTGCCACCATCAACAAAATCTGATCAAAATTGGCCGGAAAGGACGAATCGACATTAAGTAAAAATATTTAGGACTAAATTGGCACAATGTAAAAGATTTATAAGTTTTTTAACACTTCTCCCCATGGTCGCATGTTGGGATTTTTGAAGTGTTATAGCTTGCAAACATTGACCAAATAACTGGATGACCACGCAAAAGCACATGGCGATAGTCCTAAATTGGTACCATATCTTGATTTGCCGGCACTCACACGATTAGGACGGATCTCTCTCAAATGGTTAGGATTTTCAATTTCAAAACCGTGTTTTAATTACACAATTCGATTCAATGCGATGATAACACAGCATGACTTATAGAATGTTTCCCAACAAATTCTGTATTTTAGGGAACGGTTGACGGGACACGAGTGATGAATTAAAGAGTGCCAGATACCACAAGTGCCAAAATTTGACACGATTAGATATTTAAGTGCCAAAAGTTCCAAAAGATATATTTAAATATCAAAATTGAAAAAAGAATGGATCATTTAAGTGTTAATTGCAAGAAATTCTGACTAAATTGTTGATGTGGCATTTTCTAACAACCTTTTTTTACTGACGTGGTAATTTTCTTAAAAAAATTATCCACATGACAATTCTTTTAAAAAAAAATTATCCACGTTGCAATATTTTTAAGAAAAACTATCCACGAGGCTCTTTAAGCCCCATAATTGATTTTTTTATATAAATATTAATTAAAATAAATTAAAAATAGCAAAGGGAGGCAACAGCATTCGGCAAGGGCATCCACAGCCCTCGCTGAACCCTGCTGCCAAACCTTTTTAATAATTCAATTTTTAATTTATTTTTAATTAATATTAGATTAATAAATTTGGGGACAAAATGATGTTGTTTTGCATGTTCATTGCTGAGTTTTTTTTTTAATTTTTTTAGTTTAATTTTAATCAATATTAAATTAATTTGGGGGCAAAACAACGTAGTTTTGTATGTTCATTGTTGAGTAAGCATTTTGGCGAGCCACGCAGACCACTTATATTATTCAAAATAAGCTACGTCGGATTTTCAGCTATCTTTGCCAATGTTGGCACTTAAGTGTCCGATTCTTTTATTTTTTTTTTTTATTTTTTTTTTTGAAAAAGTGGTACTCATGTATACATTTTGGAAGTTTTGGCATTTAAGGATGTAAATGATAACCATTTTGATCAGAAATTGATTTCTTGAACAAAAATATTTTTTTTTTATTTCCATTCCTAGATGCATTTATGAGCAAAAATATGTTGATAACAATAGAAAATTTCTTTTCCCAAAATAGAAATTCGTTTGATAACAATATAAAATTTCTCCCTCTAGTCGATGACGAACAACGTGGGTGGCCAATGGCAACCAGCAGGGGGCTAGCTAGTGGACAACAACAACGGTGAACAGCTATTGGCAATTGGCAGCGGCAATGAACAACAGTCGGTGATCTATGGTGGGCACCAAGCAGTAGAGGCTAGTGGGTGACTAGCTAGTGGCGAGGACTAACAATGAGAAAAGTCTTTATTTCTTATTTCTATTTCAGAAATAAATAAATAAAGAAAATTTTTACTTCTCATTTCTATTCTAAATCTATTTCTAGACTAAAAATTTGTTCTAGGAATAAAAAATGAAATTGCATTGCTTAATGGATTTTTATTTCAAAAATAAGTATGAAATAGAAAATAAGTTCTAAAACTAAAATAGAATAGTTGTTATGCATGCCCTACGTGTCCACCCGTTCTAAGTTTTGGCACTTTTGATGTATTTTTAGCTTGAATTAAACTAATTTAACTCAAGATTAGAGAAAGCATATATTACGCTAACGTGTTGTAAAAAAAAAATAGTGGAGACAATTTTATTAAATAATAATAAAAAACTTAATTACACCTAAAATATAATTATATATAATTGATAGTATGTCACGTCACATCAATAGTATTAAAATTTTTTAGCCAAGCTAGCCAACAGGAGAAAAAACAGCCTCAACAACTCTTGGGGTCACCGACCCAAAAAAAAAAAAAAAAAAAAAACTCTTGGGGTCAAAGCACGTGACTTAATGTGTGTGTACACTGACATTTTTCTAAGGACGTGGAAAGAGAGCGAAATGAGATTATAGCAACTTCGTACAAATCTCGTCTATAAATAGCCACAATCTTGCTGTCTTCTCTTCATCCTCAAACCTGGCTTCTTTTCTCTTCTCGGTGTTAGTATCTGCATTCGGAGTAGAGAAAGAAGATGGATTTCTATTCCCAGCTGTTTCTTTACTTCGCCGTCCTTTACATCTCTCTTTACCTTCTCTTCCTCGTCTTCAGAAAGAAATCCTCCGCTCTTAACCTACCGCCTGGCAAAAAGGGATGGCCCATCATCGGCGAGTCCCTGGATTTCGTCGGCACGGCGAAGAGCGGATGCCCTGAGAAGTTCATAAATGACCGCACGGCCAAGTACTCCCCGGAGGTCTTCCGTACCTCACTGCTTGGGAAGACATGGCCGTGTTCTGTGGCGCCTCCGGCAACAAGTTCTTGTTCTCTGGCCAGAACAAGTACATCACCACCTGGTGGCCCACCTCCATGAAGAAGGTCACCATCTTCCCGAAACCATGGAGAAGCTCAACAAGGATGACCCCAAGAAAATGCGCAGCTTCCTGCTGGAGTTTTTGAAACCAGAGGCTCTCCAACATTACATACCTATCATGGACTCCATGACTAGGGATCACCTGGAGAGTGACTGGTCTCCACATAAGGAGGTGAAGGTCTTTCCTTTGACAAAGAACTATACCTTTGCTTTGGCGTGTCGCTTGTTCATGAATATTAAAGACCCTGAGGTCGTGTCGAAATTCGCCGATCCATTTGCTCGTATTGCTCCGGGATTCACTTCGGTGCCTATCAATATTCCTGGCACGCCATTCAACAGAGCAGTTGAAGGAGGAAAAGTAATAAGGCAAAAGCTTCTGAACATCATTAGACAAAGGAAGCAAGAGATTTTGGAGGGAAAAGATGCGAACGCGAGGGACTTGTTGTCTCGATTGCTAACCGAAGTAGATGATGACAGTAGTGTTTATTACGAGATGGATGTGTCTAACAAGATCTTTGGATTGCTCATTGCAAGTCATGACACCACCAGTACGTCTATCACTGTAATAGTGAACTATCTAGCTTCGTTGCCCCACATCTATGAGAAAGTTTACAAAGGTAATAGTCCTATGCGTATTTCCATAGAAAAGATGGCAACGTCAATATGCCTTTTTGGATTTAGTTTGCATATATCTAACTCACTTGCTTCATGTCAATAGAGCAAATGGAGATTGCAAAGTCTAAAGCCCTCGGCGAATTACTGAACTGGGATGATATCCAGAAGATGAAGTATTCTTGGAACGTGGCTTGCGAGTCTATGAGGCTAATGCCACCTGCACAAGGGGCATTTAGAGAGGCGATTACTGACTTCACTTTTGCTGGTTACACAATTCCAAAGGGATGGAAGGTAAATCTCTAGCTTTTGATCCTTCTCCTTGGCATGGTTATCCAGTGATTTAATACATGGAGTCTCCAAGTAATGATCATACACATTGATCATCTCAAACTTTTTTCTCTCAGACATTTTGGACCGTGTATACAACTCACAAAAATCCCAAGTACTTCCCTGATCCGGAGAAATTTGACCCCTCAAGGTTTGAAGGAAATGGACCTGCGCCTTTCACCTATGTTCCCTTCGGAGGTGGACCTCGCATGTGCCCTGGAAAAGAGTATGCTCGGCTCGAAATACTTGTTTTCATACACAATCTGGTGACTAAATTCAAGCTCCAGAAGGTCATCCCGGATGAAAAGATCATCTACAATCCCTCTCCGGTCCCCGCCAATGGTCTTCTTATTCGCCTCCGAGCCCATAACTAAGAATTAAGCTTACTTATGCAATCTTCATACTATGAAGAACTTGTATACGAATCTATATGTGTGCTACAAGCACACCATCGTTTTTCTAGTTTAGTTTTTTCTTCTTCATCCCTAGACTAATAAATACTCGGTCGATCTAGTAAAAGTTAATGGAAGTGATGTACAATGTGGATATGTAATTCTCAATTATATGAAATCAGTCGAAACTTTCTATAGTAACTTTCGTTGAGCACATATATCTTCTCTTGTCCATTTGACCCAGAAGTAATCAAATGAGCGGCCAGTATGAGGCTATGAGCACATATATTTCATGCATATGAATATGAAACTCTTCGTAAAAAATAACAGAAAAAAAGAAGAAGAATATTTTGGGGAGTACTCATTCAGAAGGGACATCTATTTCGATTTTAAGAAAATGATTATCTTATCTACCAAATCATTGGATATCATAATTAGAATTAAGAATTCCATGTACATACAAGCATTCCTTAACTACTTACATACATATTATATCGGATCATACTCAACCAAGCAAACACGAGTATAAGAAAAATGCAGTAATTTTCAGGGCCGAATTGAACCCGGTCGGCTTGAGAGAAAATCATGTAGTTCCAGGGTTTTCTATGTAAAAACCAATTCCTAAGTCTCCAGATTATCTGGTATACTTATGGGAGTTTGCTCTTCCCTCACCTTACTGTTTTTTTTTCTCTTTGCCTGACTTTGCTTCGTTGCATTGCCATATAGTACAGTCTTAAAACTATCTAATTAATGAATTTTTATGAACTGTTAAATATACCTAACTATTAAATATCTTGACTCACCTCTTCATTCTTTTCTTTCTTGTGACCTGTGCCTATCTATTAAATTATTTTAATTTAATTAAGGCTAATTAGTTCTTTGACATTTGGTGAAAGCTCAAATGTTCGTATTTAACTTCACTCTAGGTTTACCAATGTACGTTGAACCTAAATGCCCCTTTGGTGTTAGTTTCAACGCACGGTGGTTGTATGCTTCTTGGCCAAAACAATCGCTGTGATGTTGATAAAAAGTATGTTGTTAACATGTTTAAATTCAACAGCAATTTAAATGCATATTTGTCGATTCCTAAATTTCGGGAGAAGGACCACCAATTAGTTGCATCAATTTTCCAACTTTTTTTTTTTTTTTTTTTTTTTGGCTTTTCAACTTGATCATTTTATTGAGCCTGAAGTTCTAACTTCGACCGGAAGGAAGCTCCAATTTCTTATTATCTTTCTATTCTAGGGAGATTTTTCTCGGTCTCGTTCCAATTATATCTTTAGTTAGAAAATTGCCCAATAAAATTTTTCAATAGGGTGGTTCCGGTCAAATCAATTTTTTACTCTTTGGGTTTCTCATATTTCACATCGAATTTTTCTCAGGATAAATGTCGACCACATTCCAAATTGTCACATCCATCAATTTGGACTTATGATGGTCGCCTCTGTCATCTTGGATCTTGACCATTAGTCCATCACCAATCCTAGAGGCCTCAAAATTCAAATTGTGCGAAATGGTAGCTTCTGTGACGCTTGCTGTCAATCAGGCAAGTACTTGTTTTCCTTTTAAAAGATTTAGAGAAAACTTCAAAGAATTGTCAGAAATGAGGTCATTTTCTTAAGACAATAACCTAAAGTGGAATTTGTGTTAAATAAAGCTCTAAAGTTGTTTATTTACGATGCGTTTGGTAAACATTCTATTCCCGCAAATAAGATAAATGCATTTGATAACCATTTTATTCCCGCAAATAATTTTTGATAAGAAATAATTCATTTTATTTTATTCCCAAAAATAATTTCTAAGCATTTTAAAACGTTTGATAATTGTCCAAAATTTTTATTCTCAAAATAAAATTGCGTTTAGTACAATTCTAAAAATTTCTAATACAAATCATTTTCTTTTAATTTTTAAAATAATTTTATTTATTTTTTCTCTTTTCTTCTTTTCATTTTTTTCTTGTCTCTCTCTTCTTCTTCTTCAAGCTTTGTTGGTTGCCGGCTTCACCAGTCAACTAGCTAGACGAGGGCCATGACCATGCTGGAGCATTGCTGGCCCTTAGTGAGGCCATGCCTCGTCTATCTTGCCTCCCCAGCAACTGGTTGAGGCTCAACTGAGTTTGCCTAATCGCTGGTTGGGCTCGACCTCGCCGAGCCACCGAGAGATTAGCCTTGCCTTGGCCAGGCGATATCGAACTCGTGGTGACCCGATGAGGTCGAGCCTCACTAGTGGTGGGGCGAGCTTGGCCTCACTAGATTTGGGTGAGGTTGGGCTTTGCCTAGCTAGGCAAAGCCAGGCGGTGGCTTGGAGAGGCTCGGGCGAGGTTTGCCTAGCTATCGGTGAGGGTCGACCTCGCCGATGATTGGGTGAGCCACTAGTGAGCTTGCCATACCTCACCTTGGCTCATCAGACATCACCTAACTAGTCGCTGGCTACCAACGATGGCATATGGTGGTGGTGGTGACGGCTGATGGCGATGGTGGTTGAAGAAAAAGAGAAAGGGAAGAAGAACAAGAAGAAAAGAAGAGAAAAGAGAAAAATTGGATTTACTTGATTTTGGAATTGTTTTTGGGAACAAAAAATCAATTTTTTTTTTTTTTTACTTCTTGATTCTATTCCAAATCTATTATCGAGAACAAAAAATTACTAAATAAATTTCTATTCTAAATTTACTATCGGGAACAAAAGAATAGAAATTTTTACTATTTGACAAGTTGCCAAATGCAGCCTTAGTCTCAAAATAAGGTATTGAGCTCATTGGGTGACAAAATTTGGGTAAGGGCATCCCGTCCCTCACCTATGATGGACGATCCTTGCTGGCCCTAAATCCGAGGAAAAAGAAAGTAGAGAAAACAAAAAGAAAACAATTATAAAAATTATAAAATATTATTAAAATATTATTATAAAAGATCTACTACAGCGCTAATTGTGCCATATAGGATCGCTAGCATCCACGTCAGCGATTTTTGGCTAAAACTAATCGAATTCACTCAACTGATAAAATGTGATAAAGTTTGACACTCAATTAACATAATTAAAAGATTTAGGACTTAGTGGGTATAATTATAATAGATTTAAGACTTTTTTTTTTTATAATTCTCTCAAATTTTGTAGTATCATGCTTGTTTTCTTTCTTACAAGTTTGGATGAAGTGATTAGGACGGATTAGAGAGCAAGATAAAATATTAAATAAGTATTTCCTTTGTGGTAGAAGGGATTGAGATGAAGGGATTTGGAGTGAATTTGCGGGATTACGATCCCAAAATTCCTTACTTTTTCTAATCCCCTTGAATAACTCTAAATCTGGAGGGATTGTAGGAGGAACAATTTTTTTTTTCTCTCTCTCTTCCATGTATGCCCTATGTTATATCTACAAAATAAAATAAACTTGTCATTGGAACATGCGTTCCCTTTTAACAAGCAAAACGCACTTCTAGCCCCAAAAAAAAAAGAACACGAAGAGTAAACAACAATTTCCCTTGTTAATTTTCATTTTCTTTCATGTTTTTCTTCTTTAAACTTGCGATGTTGTGATCCTTAAATTATCTTGTTATGGACGAAGTATCTCCAATAACTTTGTCCATATCTTTTAATCATTTTCAAATAAGTCATAGTATACTCTGCCTTTTCATTTGTTTGATTAAATAAGTACTCTTATAATAAATTTTTAGACTGTAAATATTAAACATGACATTTGTTTTAATGATTGCTGTTAATGTGTGCTTTTTCATTTTTCATACTGATCACATGAAATTAATGTGTACTTTAATCGTTCACAGCACACATGTTTTCCTGCTGCATATTTTTCACGAAACTAATATTAACTCTGCACTGCATCGCAAGTAACCTATAATTTTACATAAACATATATTTATCATGATATTTACTACCATGGCACGTGGTGAATTCTTATTAGAATTTTCTCAATAATAAAGGTGAACAATTTTGAAAATATTACATGTGGATATGCCCATTGCATTTTATTTTATGTTGTTAATATGAATGTGTAGTTTTTTAATGTCTTTTTCCGTATGCTAGTCATAAAGATATAATTAGATGCCTTTCTTTTTTAACCAAAAAGAAGTTACTATATTTCCCTTTCATTTCCTTTCTCTTCTCTTCACCCGTCGGCCTTATCAGTTATCACTTCCACCCTCGACCATAACCACGATCCTCGATGCTTCTGGCTCCTTGAGCATGGCCCGGTGACCTTGGATTGAGGCCATTCGAGGTGGTCATCCTCAAATCGACCACAGATAAGCAAGAAAACGTAGATCAAGATGCTAATCGACATAAAATGGACTGGATCAGACATAAATTTGGCATTTGCCACAAGATGCGAAACTTGTGACATCAAATACAATGAAGTATTAGAAGAAAGGCAACACACGACACCATCGATTCGAAGGGTTTAGTGACCCGCATGCTCGCTCTCCCCACTTCTCTTCCACGTTTCTGAATATAAGCTTTGCCATCCTTTCATATTCGCGCATCACTTCAATTAATGATGCAGAGCATGACGGAAGCATGTCCCGCTTTCTCAATCACGTCACGCCCGTAGGTGAGATTCAGTCCACTGCGTCGTTTTCTTCATGCGCTTATAATGGACTAAGCTTTATAAAAGATAGCAAACTGACAAAACTGAATAGACGCATGCTTATATTTGTCCTTGAAAATAGTGTTGAATATGAGTTCATACCTCATGAAATCAATTGTCAACTTTGGCTTGATGATTGAAGAGCAACGCACGAGTTCACACATTACGCAGGTTCTAGCTAATTAGGTTTAGTTATTTCTAGCAAAAAATAATTCGTGAATAACATAAGAAAATCGCATATGACTCTAATGGAGACGAGTGATTGAGAAACAAGTTATGACAGATGGTTTTTATTTTCAACCCTTACATGATCTTTGGGTAACGTATGATATATGCCTTCCAGAAATGCAGCCCTAAAAATTGATGCAATTAATCAGCCACGTTTTCCGTTTGATGTGGAGATGCATGTATCCAAAATCTGCATTTTCTGGGAAATTTTGTAAGTAATAATTCAGGCAGCATTGTCAAATTTTGAGGATTTTCAAAGTTTATGGCTTGCAAATATTGACCTAATAGGCTAATACCTTATGAACACACACAAGCACATGGTTTTAGTCCTTTTCTTTTAAATTTTATACTCACCAGGGGCGCCTCCGAGATCGTTGAGCAGACAGTGACCTTCTCATTGGCAACAGCTGTGCCATCACATAAACCATATTATTATCTATTACAGAAATAAATAATTTCCGTGATATTAAAATTCTATATGTAGTCTCAACTCACGATGGAACCCCTTCCTTTTCCCACTATTTTTCCGTTGTCGTACTACGAGGCAGTTTTTGTTTAATCATTTTCTCATCTTAAAAATGTAATCGCTTAAAAAAAATGTGATCACCTCACACGTACGCCAAAATTAAATTCCATGATTACGTGCATGTTACAAGGAATAACTAGAGATATTGCACGATTAATTATTTCACACAACTAAAATTTTCATGCTACATCTTGATTTGCATGAAGTCATGATTAAGATGAATCTGTTAAAACATTTAAATATTAAAATTTTCAAGCAGTTAGTAGTTGTCTATAAAATTTTATAAGACCTCTTTTAAATAATTATAATTTTCGGATATGAATCCAGCTTTTAAGTACAAAACTCAATTTAATACGGTGATCTAATGATATATCACCTAGAGAATGAGTCTCCACCAAATTCTATTTTTTCAGGAAACGATAGATGGCGCATGAGGCATGAAGTGAACAAATTCAGGTCCAAGTTAGAGAAAGTATTACTTCAATAACGTGTCATTGGAAAAAGTGAGGGTAGTTTTTCAAAATTTTAATTAAGAAACTTAATTTCACCTAGATATGATTTCATTTAATTAAGAAAATGTTATTGACCTGCTACGTCAAGTCGGGTCAACAAAAGGATATTCTTTTATTCTGGTTAAAAGCAAATTTATGGACCACTTCAGTTCGCATTCCAATTTGCAACCATGCAAAAAGTCTCAAGCCTGGAAACAGAATCCGACTAATTAGGTTAACGTCTAAAGTTGCCACACGACCATTATTTAAGAAATTATTCGGGTCCTCATTATAAGTGGCCTATTCTACAATATTTTAGGAGCTATTTTTTTAATATATCCCATTTATAAATGACAATGGCCGCTAAAATAGGCAAACAATTCAATAATTTTTTATGTACTACAACAAATATATTACACTTTGAAACATGGAGAGACCAATTGAGTAAGAAATCTTACGAAGTAAAAGAGTGAAAGACAAAGCAGGTCTTCTTTCACCCAGCCAAAAGAATCCAGTGGTATACAATGTGGAAAATTAGATCACAAAATATTATATTATCTAACATTCTTCTTGGTCAAGTCCTATTTTTCTTGGTCATGAGAGCGATCTGCGGCCAAAGATAAGGTTGGAGAGATTGAAAGGCCACTTGTTAGCTACAAGCCAGGCTATGACTTTTTCAGTCTTCATCGTTTACTTTTCACTTGAATACGAAATAAAAAAAATGACTAATTCGGTAAGCCCTGTCCACAATCATTTCAGGAAAGTTTGGACATCAGGTTTGAATTGAAGATAAGACGCAGAGCATTCGAATTCATCCATAAGGTGGTGCGTTCATTAAATTCGTGTGTGGAATTGCTACCCTAGAACTATGTGCATGTGCCCAATGTCTAAGCTCTTCGTGTATGAATCTCTACCATGAAATGTTGTTAGGAATTTCATGATTAAGTGATGCCACTCTTACTGACAATCTTTGAGATCCTCTTAATTACTTGGATAATAATCTCACGGCATAACGTTTTCACGGAGTGTGCATAATCACTCTTCAGAAGATCGTTACTTTCTCATTATGTGAAGACCCAACACATTCCACGTGGATCAAATCCCCAAATTGAGTACTCTGTATGGCCACATGAGATAGAGACCATTTAATGGGCTAGCAACCAAAAGAGAGATTTTTTAATGGGCTAGCAAGAAGAATTTAAGGAACCGAATATAAGACATCGCGATTTTGTTTTCGCATTATATAAAGCGGGCAATTGATTACTTAAGGAGTGTAATTAATTGTCTGATAAATGACATGAAACGCACTTGAGTTCTTAACATTCTAAATTGTGGATGTATTTTTATATATATATTTAGGTCCGCCCGGCCCAATGGGCGGTTCACCGGGGCTCATTGTTGACACGTTATTTTGTGCCGACATGTCAAACATACTTTTTTTGTAAAAAATGAAAAAAAAAAAAGAAGGTAATAATAGTAAAAGGGCAAAAAAAATGAAAATGAAAGAATGTAATTGCTCTTGGAAAGCTGAAAGAATTGTAGCTCCTAACTTTATTACACTTTACAGACGCTTGGCCACCGAAAGAAATAGGTGAACTAACAGAGTTGAGATTTTTGAACTTGACAATGTGCACCAGGCTCAAAGTTATCGAACCCAGCATTCTCGAAAGCTTGGTTGAAGAACTGTACATGGAAGATGGTATTGATTAGTGGGAAACCGAGGATGAAGCACTGCGAAGGAACTTTGCTTGGCTCAGTTGAAGAACATGAAAAAGTTAAGCACTTTGTCTATATCGTCAATCTGTCAAGAGACTTGCCATTTGGGAAACTGAACAAACATAAAATCCAACTTGAGGATGTTTGGAATCGGTTGGGCTTATTCAAAGGATCCACAAAAGCTCCAACTGTATTTAGGCAACCTTCTTCATGAATAGTGTGGAGATGCTTGGAGAGAACGCAAGAGGTCTCTCCACAAGGATGGCGTTGACACCTCAATTTTTCTGAGCATACACTTTTGCAAGAAGATAACAATAATAGCAAAAAGAACAAATAATGAAACAAACAAACAAATAAATAAATGTAAAAGAAATGTGGAAGAAAGAAAAGAAAGACTTACTCAGTCCAATTAGGAATCAGACCGGCCCATCTTACTTGAGGCCACATGCGAGGCCCAAAGAAATACAAGCCCAGTCCTCTCTCTCTCTCTCTCTCTCACCCCTCTCCCGCCGTCCGCAACTCCTATAATCCAGTAAAATTAAATGACATTATCAACTTTAATTTATATTTAAATTGAATGTGAGAAACGAAAAATTCATGGAAAGTTAGAATCAGAGTTCTGAAGACCATGACTGATCTGGAAAGATGATGGAAATAACAAATATTTTTTACTCTAATAATGAGATGGAGAGATGTTTTAATACTACCGTGCACCCAGACCTATTGAAATGAGATTTAGTTACTATTAGCGGCAGCATATTGGCCATTGCTCTGATCAAATTACCTTGGCTCTAGATTCTAAAAGAATTCAAAATGCTTTCTGCAAATTACCATCTAATTTATTTGAATTCTAGACATTAAATCTATCTATCTGATATACATTAAAGACATAGTGTAATATGTGGATAGTCCTATTATAAAATACATATAATGTAGTCATCTGACAATAAGAAATGGGGGTAAGTACACTATTAGTGCCAAAAGTTATGTACGGTGCTCATTTTGTTGCCAAAAGTTTATTTTGGATCACTTAAGTGCGAAAATTTTTGAAAAACAATCATTTTAGTGCCAACTCCAATCTGATTGACTGGAAATCCGACGTGGTACTTTTTTATTAATTTTTTAAGCTGATGTGGCTCGTTGGAGAGTACAGTCAGTATTTAAACCACAAAACGACGTCGTTTGGCGTCTTTCCCTCAAGTTAGAACCCTAAATTCCCAAATTGAGAGAGAGAGAGAGAGAGAGAGAGAAGGCATGGCAAGGCTTCCTCGTCGTCTTCTTCCCCAAAGACCAACACCAGCACCAGCACTAGTAGTGACACCTGTAGCAGCATCGGCACTAGCACTAGCACAACTCCGCCTCTGGTTTGTCCGACATTGTTGACAAGCCCAAGCTCCTCTCCTCCTCCTTCTCCTTCCCCCTTTAGAAGGACCCACTTCAGCCACTCCATGAGCAAAGCCCAATCCACCATCTCCATCTGCACCCTCCTTGTTTCCCTCGCCCTCCTCGTCTTCTCTCTCTCCACCTTCAACCCCCTTCTTCCTCCTCCTCTGCCCTCGCCTCTTATTCTTCCTGTCGCTTCTTGCCCAAGAAACAACCTTAGCCTCTCATTGCTCACCTAGTCAAGCAACTACGATGGAGGCCAAATGACGGTGACTGAGCACGGTGGCTGAGCAATGGTGGCCAAGCGAGCTAGGTCGGCGTTGGGCAAGGATCGAACACAAAAACCCTAATTTTAATCCCATATGAACTGTGCGGTATCGTTTTTGTGAGGTCATCCACATATGACAGCAAAACGATGTCGTTTTTTTAAGGAGGACGGAAAACGACGTCGTTTAAAGCCATGTCAATTTTTTTTTTAATATAAAAGCCACGTAATCATTTTAGTTGGAATCTTTCACTGGTGGCACCAAAGTGATCATTTTTCCTCCAATTTGGCAATCCGATGAAACTTTTGGCACCAAAGTAACCGCCGTACACAACTTTTGGCACTTATAGTGTACTTACCCCAGAAGAAATGTTATATTCCATTTACAATTAATCCGATATAATCGAGCCCTTCTTGTACTTTTCATTATATTATATATCAATGAAAATTAATTTCTTTCATCAATTATTAATGTGAAATACAATGAAAATGCCAAATTAATACCAAGTATTATCTAGTAATTCCTATGTCTACCAATAAGATTAATTCCACGATATGCAATAATTTTAACATCCTCATTTTCAATATAGATCTATAAAGAAGTATCCTCAACTACTTTTGGAAAAAAAAAGTAGTAGATAACTTTTTAAGTTTTCGAATTACTGCGTTAAGTAGCTATTTTATATCAAAATATGTTAGGCCGGCAAGAAGAAATGTTCGAATTATAGAATTATAACAAGTCTGCATCATATCGATAGTAAGGAATTCTGCTTTAACTCGCCGAGGACGAAGCTGGGCTTTAAGGTTGGACGACCTCGCCTTCTTCAGGTGTTCGATGTTGACGACGTACCTCCAAGATCACGAAATGTTGTTCTTGTCCATGGTCAATGCTAAAACTAACTTGATGCTGAAACAGCGACGTCGTGTGGCATCAGATTTTATATGCACGTCGACTTTGACTGTTAGAATAAGAGAGAATATGTTGCGACGGCTTTTTGGTTGTCTTTTTGTCTTGCTGTCCCAATAGGTTCTCTGAGTTACTCATATATATATATATATGAAAGCATAATTCGAGTATAAAATAAGAACATTCATAACATAAGGGTCCTCCAAATTTATGGGCAATGAAATTGACTTAGTTCACCAAAAAAAAAAAAAAAAAATTGACTACTCTAAAGCATTGAATGCTTACATTGTTTTGGGATGAATTATCCTGATCATATATCCTTTCCATAATCGATGTGGGATGATCCTAACATATTTGGTTAATATACGTGTCTAGAAACCAAATTCAAAACAGGAGATACAACTGCATTTCTATCATGTTGAAATGCCGGCACACTCTGGAAAATCGCTGGTGTTCCTGTCAATGTAGTTGTAGGTATTTCTTTAGCCGTTACGAGCTTAAGGCTTACAAATATTGACCAAATAATACTATTACGACCAGCACAAGCGCTAGGGCAGTCCTCCATAAGATCTCCCTTCACCAGGTACGCCTCCGATTTATTTTTCGACGAAACTGTAGTGATTGTTGGGCTTTCTGAATTATTAATATTTCTTTTACCAGGTCCAGGAAACGAAGGCCGTGTTCTTAGGGCAGCTTCAACTTTGGAGACCGATCCCAGTCTGTTGCACCAAGTCATGAAACTTTATAACGCAGAGAAGGCCAAAGCACCTAACCTAAGCTCGGTAATTATTATTATTATTATTATTTTATTTTTGAAGTGACTGCATGACAATGCCATCTTCCCCTATAAATAGTGACAATCCCTGGTGGCCTCTCTCCATCGTCATCCTCAGCCATCCTCAGCCATCTTTCCTCTCAGCATAAGCTTTGTGTCTGCTTTACTGAGAAGAAGATGGGAGTTCTATTCCCAACTGGACCTTCTCTTTCTTGGCTTCCGAAAGAAATCCTCCGCTCTTAACCAGCCGCCTGGCAAAAAGGATGGCCCGTCATCACCTGGACGTTGAATTTTAGTAAGGCAATCGCAAAAAAAGAACACAAGGATTATAAGGTTTAGCAATGTGCTTATGTTCTCGGACAAAACTCTCAACTTTCTTATTTTTTTGTCATGACATTCTTCTGCAATTTGTATAAAAGTGTTACATGCAAACCCAAACCGAAAACTAGGAAAACTATTAATATATAAATTAGCCTACAATCTCTCCTTTCCTTGAATGGGAGCGCAAATCTTGCCAATATTGCCAATACTCCCTCTCAAGTTGGAGCGAAGACATTGTCAGATGTCAACCTGTTCACCATATCCTGAAATACTCCCTTAGATAAAGCTTTGGTAAATACATCAGCAAGTTGATCCTTACTACAAACATATGGTGTCTCTATTGTTTTGTCTTGAACCTTTTCCCTTACAAAGCGACAACTGACCTCTATGTGTTTGATTCTCTCATTAAAGATTGGATTTGAAGCAATGTGTGTTATCACCTAATTATCATTGAATATCTTCGTAGATTTAGACATGGCATCACAACACAATTGTTGAAGTAATAGATGGAGCCATACAATCTCACTAGTGGCGGTAGCCATGGCTCGATACTCAGCCTCTACACTAGATCTAGCCACAACAGTTTGCTTCTTACTGTTCCAAGTAACAATGTTTCCACCAGCAAAGGTACAAGAACCTACGGTAGGTTTTTTATTCATGGGGTTCTCAGCCCAATTAGCATCAGTAAATCCCACAATCGCTATATTACCATTATTCTTCAACAATATTCATCTTCTTGGAGAAGCTCTTAGGTATCGAAGGAGTTGGTTTAACAACTCCATATGCCCTTGTGTAGGTCTCTACATAAATTGGCTCACATAGCTGACAAAATAAGTAATGTCAAGTAAATCAATCTCCCTACCAAACGCTGAAATTGCCTAATATCTTGTGAGGGTGATTCCTTAGACATGGTCTTATTGTTGTAATTCATAAGAGTGCTACTGGGTTTAACACCAAACTTACTAGTCTCCTTTAGTAGATCTAGGACATATTTCCTCTGAGTCAAGAACATACCTTTATCAGAACTTGCTACCTCTATGCCAAAAAAATACCTTAATTTTCTAAGATCTTTAATGTCAAACTCATTGCTCAACAATTGTTTAAGTTCTACAATACCCTTTAAGTTTCTGCCAGTAATAATAAGATCATCACCCTAAATGAGAATAACAACAATACCTTCACTAGCTGCTTTAGTAAACGTCAAAGAATCGGCTATACTCCTTTTGAAACCAAATCTAATGAGTGCGAAACTCATTTTGCCATACCATACTCTAGGTGACTGTTTGAGACCATATTGCCTTCTTTAATTTGCAAACCATTCCCTTATTATTCTCTAAGTGATGTCTTGAAAGGAGATCCGTGCAAACCTCTTCTTGCAAGTCTCCTTGAAGGAAGGCATTCTTTACATCCATTTGAAACAATGGCCTGCTACAATTAACTGCCATAGATAGAAGGACACAAACAGCTTTCATTTTCACTACAGGAGCACATATTTCTTTGTAGTCTATCTAATAGGTTTGAGTATACCCTTTTGCGACAAGCCGAGCTTTGTACCTCTCGATCGAACCATCACGATTGTATTTGATCTTGTAAATCCACTGGCATCCAACTATTTTTTTCCTATTTGGCAATTTAACAAGTTCCCAAGTATGTTTATGGTCCAATGCCTGAAGCTCATCTTTCATGGTATTCACCCACTGTTGACACCTAATATTTTAGAAAATAATAAATAAAATAAAATTCGGTTTTGGAAATTTTTTGTTGAAAATATATCTTCATTTCAAAATTCAAAATAATTCAGTTTTTATTTGATTTTGGAGCCTTTTTATTGTTGGAGTTGTTGAGTGAATATCTCACTCGCAACAACAACTTTAAGCCTTCTTCTATAAATAAAGGGCGAGGTTTCGGAACCAAGAGGGGGGCGACTTCTCTTCGTCGAGGGAAAAAAAATAGAAAATTGTGGGGGGCTTCTCTTCATTGTTCGTCTAAGAAAAAAAGCAAACTGAAGAGAAAGAGAAAAGAAGTTGACGAGAGCAAGAAAAGAGAAAAAGGTACAGTGGCAGAAAGAGAGAGAGGGGAGCCGTCCGTGGAGTCTTCGAAATGGGAAAAAAGAAAAAAAAAAGGAGAAAAAGTGAAAAGAGAGGAAAGGGAAGAGAGGTTTCGAAAAGGAAAAGTCAGCTGAAGCTTTTTTTTTTGGGTTTTTCCGCCGAAGTACAACAGCACCAGGGGAAGACAGAAAGGGAACAGCAACGTACAGAGAGAAGACTTGTGCAGCAGAAAAGAAAAAAGAAGAAAACAGAGGAGAGCCTTTCGTCTTCTTCGCGGACTCCCTCCGCCCGAGCGTCGACGTTGCCCCTGCACAGCGCAGCCGCGCCCCTCGCCGGCCACCACCGCTCCGCCTGCAGCCCCTCGTCGCGCCACCGTGACACCAGCCGCCTCCGCGACTCGCCACCTCGCCGCTCCGTCCGCGCCTCAGCCTGTCGAACCCCCTCGCCAGTCTCCGCCGCTCGAGATCCGCCCGTGACGCCGCTGCTGCCCCTGCTCGCCTGCTGTTGCTCTTCCGCCCGAAGCTCTGCCCTGCCGGTCGCTGTCCGTGAAGCCCGACGCCGGAGCCGTTCCTGCCCTATTATGCCACTCGTTCGCGACTGCCCAGTGCAGATCTCGCCTTCGCCGAGTCCTTCGCAGCGCCATCGAGACTCCGGTAGCTTGAAGCTCCTCTGCTGACCCCTGCGACGTTGCTACTTCTGCCGGATCTGCCGCCTGCAGCAGACTTACACCCGACGCCCCGCACCAGCGACTTGCAACTGCCCGAACACCGCACGCCTCCACCGCCGTTTTGTTGGTCTTCCCCGAAGCTTGCCGCGACTCCTCTGCATCCGCTGTTGCGCGTCTCTGCCCTTGCTGCTCTACACGCCCGAGTGACTTCCCTACTGCTGAGTTTGCTGCTCTTCTCGCTGCTGCAGCCCGAACAGAGACACCTGCTGCCTTCTTTGTTTTGCTGTAGGTGTGGTTACTGCCGAATCTCGCCGAACCTCCGACGGACAGCCTCTGCTCCGGCCACCAGGACCTTCCTCGCCATCCCTAACCTCGCCGACGCCGTGCTTCCGCACCACCTCTGCCTGCGATCTGCTTCCTCGTTGACGTTGGCTTATCCTCCTTAGGTAGTTTTTTTTTTTTTTATATTTACTTTTACCTTTTTGTAGTTTAGTTTATTTTACTGTCTTTATTTTTATGTTATTTTTATGTTTATTTTATTTGATAGCATTCTTTTAGTTTAATTATTTGAATTGTAGTATAGTATGTCAATAATTTGTAGACCTTGTAGACATTAGGGGTTTTATCTCAAATTAAGGTAATCATTAATTTGACCCGTAAGACGCCGGGTCATTTTTTTTAATTACTTTAATTTTTAGGAATTTTGATAACATTTCAATCTTTAAATCATTATAGAGTTAAAATAATTGTTAATTTAATCCGTGAGACAACGGATTATTTTTTCAGTTATTTTAATTCTTATCTTCATTCTTTTAAAATAATTACTTGTTTGGAAAGATTAAAAAAATAAAAAAAATCAAAAAGTAAATATTGCATTAGAGCATTTAGGTTTAGTAAATTAGGACTGTATTTTTAGGGTTAGTAAAATTAGAATTGCATTTATAGGATTATAATTTTTAGATTTTACTTTTAGATGGGTGATTTTTGTTAGGGCTAATTTTAAATAATGTTGGCATGTCTTGATTTTTTATATAGCTTTTAAGATAAGATATAGTTTAAGTTAATTGATTCCTAAAATAAATTAGAATATCATTCACTTTAGTTAGTCTAATTAGTTTTTTTTTAAATTCCTTTTCAATAAAAAGAATCCAAAAATATTAGGTACATATTAATTAATTTGCATAATAGGTTTAATTAGAATATTGTCATATCTAGAACTTAGGTACTTAGGTCCATACACATTTCATATTAAAGCAACACACCTAGATATTTTTAGATTAAGTCAATTTTTATTTAGTAAAACAAAAAGAGGAACAAAAAATCTTATGCATGCCATATGAGTTATAGTTTAATTGTTTTTAAAAAAAAAAAGAAAATGCTAAAAGATGATCATTGCACCATTAAGTTACTTTCTTTTCAATAAAAAGCATTATGTCATTAAAAGAAAGAAAAACTAAAGATCATTTCCTTGGTTAGTTAATAGGTTAATTCATAATTAATCTCATTTCATATCATCATTATTTAGCATAGGTTGCATATATGCATTAAAAAATGAATCATCATAAAAAAAATCATAAAAGAGCATGCATGTAGAAATATCATGTCATTCATCCCATATCACGTAGCACATGTATATTTAGGATTATATAAATTAGATTGCAAACATATAGTGATAAGTTTAAGTCATATTATATAAATTGCATCTCACATGTCATTAAAATAAATTCATGCATATAGAATTACCACGTCATACATCTCATATCATATAGCATATGCATATTAAGTTAAATTAAGATTGCATATAATTAACATTTTTAAAAGAAAAAGAAAAAATTAGGTGTCATGTCATTTAGAAATCATGTTTAGGGCATGCATTTTTTATTGAATGTTATTTTATTGATTGTGCACTCGCATGACCACCATTTGCATGTTAGTAGCTTAGGTTAAAATTAATCAACATTGCCTGCAAAATATTTTTTAAAATTAAAATAAAAGGTACCGAAAGGGCGTTAGACTAATCTAGCGTAACCATGTCCCCGACCTATTGAATCTCAGTTCGCAATAGTAAAGTATTCTCCCATACTTTACTTGGGTTTCTAACCAGCCCTAATTGGTTAGTGGCGGCTCCAAATTGAAATTGCATGTTTAAATGAATTAATTTCAATCAAGTCGCAATTGGTAGGACTTGGGAGGGTCCGTGCCAAGTCTTCGGACTTAGTAATCCATTAACCTTCTTTAGGTAATTCACACCTTCAAAAAATTCGGGAAGGTCGCGACACCCACACACTGCTTTTTCATGCTTCCAAGAAAGTATTGGGTTCCTATTGATTTTCAATGGCAAATAAGAACTTAAATATTTATAAGAAATTCTATCATACCCAATAAAATCCTAAATGGGATGCTAAGCATTACAATACATTGAAAAATCATGGAGCCGTGTTGAAGGCCTTAGAATGTGTGATAACCAGCAGGTTGAGGTTAAGATAATGGGTGTTGCAACTATTGGAGCTACCTCTATTGCATTTTTAGCCCTAGCTTCCAAATCACTTGCATCTATTGTAATGACAATAGTCTCAGGAATGGCAGCGACATTGGGGGCAAGCCGACTCCCTTGAACAACTGTTGTTCAAATTTCCTCCTAATCCAACATTGAATTCCCGACAGGTAGGACAGGAAGCAAAAATTCAAAATAGTCATCTTGCTCATCTTGAATTTGATTCCTAGCAAAATGCTTGTGCACCTCATCAAAGACAATATCACGAGAAATATAAACACATCTAGTACTTGGTTCATAGCATTTTTATCCCTTCTTGACATTTCAGTATCCCACAAACTCACACTTTTGAGTCGGTGGATCTAGCTTGTCACCAGATTAAGAATGCACCTAACACACATATCCGAAAATTCGTAGGTGGGAGATACCAAATTTTTGGCCATATAAACTTTCAATTGGAACTTTACCCCAAAACCTTACTAGGCAAATGGTTGATTAAGTAGCAGTTAGTAAGGATTGCATCCACCCAATATGTCTTGGGAAAATTTCCCCAGAATAACATGCTCAAGTAACCTCAAGTAGATGCCTATTTTTCCTTTTTGTAACTCCATTTTGTTGTGGAGTTCCCATGTAGGAGTTTGGCAAATGACTCCTAGGCCACGCATGAACATTTGAAGAGCTTGATTGGTATATTCAGCTTCATTGTCTACACAAAAAATCTTCACGAGAGTGTTAAATTGATTTTTCATAATATTACAAAAATCTTGAAACACGGTCATACTTCACTTTTGGATTTAAGTAAACAAAGCCATGTAGCTCAAGATTTATCATCTATAAATGTAAAAAAATACTTGAACCCCTCCATAGAGTCAATAGGAGAAGCCCCCCAAACATCCGATTGAACTAAAAAAAAAAAACTTGTTCTAATTTATGTGTGCTATGTGGAAAAGGTAACCTATGTTGCTTAGCATAATGACAAGGATCACAACAATTGGAATCATAACTTAAAGTCATATCAAGAGCATGTAACACCTAATCAGATGGATGATTGAGATGCCAATGCCATAACCAAGAAGTGTCAATAGTCTTCCTTTGCATCATCAACACTTCGTAGTTAAGGTCCACCGTATATAGCCCATTCTACAACCACCTTTCACCAATTATCCTCCTGGGGATTCGATTTTGAAAAAAACACCTTTTGAGGAGTAAAAATAACATTGCAATTTCACTAATTAGAATATTTGCTAATTGACATTGAATTGGAGGATAATTCAAGTACCAATAATGCTTTAGAATCATTTGAGAAAAATTTAATTTGTCCAACACCACTATTTGGAACTTGCCCACCATTAGCTACAGTAATAGGTGGATACAACACACCTTAAGTAATATTGGATAGCAATTTTGGAAAACTACACATGTGATCTGTAGCCCTAGAGTCAATAATAAACCGAGGTTTTTATAAAGCTAAGAAAGCATGAACATTACCAGATGTCATAGCCAAATTTGTAGTTTCAGTGCCAAAAGCGTTCGTTTTGTTGTCATGTATTTGAAGTAATTGTTGAACTCGTTGAGACAAAGCCTCCAACTTGGATTGAAAACCATTCGGATTGTCTTGGATTGCCACCTTAGCTTCCAAACCCTTGTCTTCGGAAAGATGCAAATGTAGATGAAGAACCCAACACCTCTCTTTGGAATGGCCATCGTGATTGCAATGGGCACAATGGAACAATGCTGGTTTCTTAGAATTTCCTTTGCCAAACCAAGTAGTGGAGTTTCCTTGCTTCGTGTTGATAGCACTGTGGGCTGATTGTTCATTAAGCTCTCTTGATGCAATTGGAGCTGAAGGCATGACACCTCTCCTCATTTCCTCACTTTACATTATGGCACAAACTTCATTAAAGGTAGGCAATTGAGGACTCATAAGAATTTGAAGTTTGGTGTCCTCAAATTCCGGCCCGATGTTTGCTAACAGCTAAAATATTTTATCTTGCTCTTCTCAATTGACATAATCCATCACATTATGGGTTGCAAGTCTATACTAACGAAGCACATCCCATCGCTTCTTCATTTTTGTCAGGTGTTCAGGGAAAGATTGTGTTGCGCCTTGCTTAGAACAAGCAAGTCCTTGCTACAGCTCAAAGTTCCGAGATGCATTTCTGGCTTGACCATAAATCTTGTATACTAAACCCCACAATGCCTTGGTTGACTATGAATATGCAAATATCTCGTAGATCTTTGGTTCCATGGAATTGAATATCCAAGACATCAGATTGTGGTCATTTGCTAGCCATTCATCAAATCTGGGATCTGTCGTGGGAAGGGCTCTAATCTTCCCCTTGACATGACCAAGCTTTGATCTACCTACGAGAGCAACTGTTATGGCTCGTGAACAAGGAAGGTAATTTCTTTCTTTTAACAACAACAAAGTCAACCGTTGGTTGTTTGTCTCATGCATCTTTGTTGTGTTGGATGCATCTCCTAACTTCTTTGACCCTGTGATGACACTTTATGATTTTAATAAAATATCACTTCAAACATAAGTGTTTGATAGATATAATTTATATATGGAAAACATTTAGTGCTTCCATCGCTTTGGGGATGTGTTATTAGCTAATATATGGGTCAAAAAACCTAATTCGAAATATAAATTCAATGACGTTCTATCATGTTGAAATGCCGCCACAAAAACCGCAGCTTCTGTGGAAAATCATAAGTATTCTTGTCAATACTGTCGTGTTTATTTATTTAGCTGTTGCGAGTTTAAGGGTTACAAATATTGACCAAATAATACTAATATGACTAGCACAAACCGTAGGGCAGTCCTCAATAAGATCTCCCTTCACCGGGTACACCTCCGAGTTATCCTCAACGACGCAGCAGTAATTCTTGGACTTTTTGGATTATATTGTTTCTTTTACCTGGTCCAGGAAACGAAGGCCATGTTTCCAGGCAGTTTCAACTTTGGAGACCGATCACTGTCTGTTACATCAAGTCATGAAAATTTATCATGCGGAAGAGGACAAAGCACGTAACCTAAGCTCAATAATTATTTTTTTTTTATAGAAAAAGCCCCCATGAATTGACTGCATGGCAATGCCATCTTCCTCTATATAAAGGGACAATCCGTGGTGGTCCTTCTCCATCGCATCCTCGGCCATCTTTCGCCTCAGTATTAGCTTTGTGTCTGACTGACTGAGAAGAAGATGGAGTTCTATTCCCAACTGTTTCTTTACCTCGCCGTCCTCTATGTTTCACTGTACTTTCTCTTCCTCGTCTTCTGAAAGAAAATCTCCGCTCCTAACCTGCTGCCCAGCAAAAGAGGATGGCCGATCATCGGCAAGTCCCTAGATTTTGTTCGTGCTGCGAAGAGTGGTTGTCCCGAGAAATTTATAAATGACCGAACCACCAAGTACTCGCCGGATGTCTTCCATACCTCGTTGCTCGGCGAGGACGTGGCCGTGTTCTGTGGGGCCGCCAGCAATAAGTTCTTGTTCTCTGGCCAGAACAAGTACATTGCCACCTGGTGGCCCACCTCCATGAAGAAGGTGACCATCTTCCCCGAGACCATGGGGAAGTTCAACAAGGATGATCCCAAGAAAATGCGCAACTTCTTGCTGGAATTCCTAAAACCCAAGGCACTCCAACATTACATACCTATCATAGACTCCATGACTAGGGAGCACTTGGAGAGTGACTGGTCTCCTTATAAGGAAGTGAAGGTGTTTCCCTTGACAAAGAGCCACGCCTTTGCTTTGGCATGCCGTTTGTTCATGAACATTAAGGACCCTAAGGTCGTGTCGAAATTCACCAACCCATTTGCTCGTATTGCTCCGGGATTCACTTTGGTGCCTATCAATGTTCCTGGCACGCCATTCAACAAAGCAGTTGAAGGAGGAAAAGTCATAAGGCGAGAGCTTCTTAACATCATCAGACAAAGGAAGAAGGAGATTTGGGAGGGAAAAGATGCAAAGTCAAGGAACTTGTTGTCTCGATTGCTTACCGAAGCGGCTGACGACGGTAGTGTCTATTACAAAATGGATTTCTCCAACAAGATCATCGGATAACTTATTGCAAGCCATTACACCACCAGTACATCCATCGCTGTGATAGTGAACTATTTAGCTTCCTTACCCCCACATTTATGAGAAAATTTACAAAGGTAAGTATTCTAGTTGCGGTGTTCTTTTCAAGCGAAACCAACATTGTTTACATATATTTAACTCACTTGCGTCACACCAACAGAGCAAATGGAGATTGCAAAGTCTAAAGTCCCGGGTGAATTACTGAATTGGGATGATATCCAAACGACGAAATATTCATGGAACGTGGCTTGTGAGTCAATGAGGCTAAGTCCTCCCGCACAAGGGGCATTTAGAGAGGCAATTACTGACTTTACTTTTGCCGGTTACACAATTCCAAAGAGATGAAAGGTAATTGTTTACTTACTACCCCTTTTCTTCGCATGGTTACCCAATACATAGGGTCAACTTCTGATAATATGCGTTGATCTTCTTCAACTTTTTTTTTCTCACAGACATTTTGGACGGTACATACATCTCACAAGAACCCCAGATACTTGATCCTGAAAAATTCGATCCCTCAAGATTCGAAGGAACTCGACCTGCACCTTTTACCTATGTTCCTTTTGGAGGCAGACCTTGCAAGTGTCCTGGGAAAGAGTATGCTCGGCTTGGATACTTGTTTTCATACATAATCTTTCGACAAAATTCAAGCTTTTTTTTTTTTTGGTCAGTCCTACTCTATTCCTACACTACACTCACTCTCAGACTTTTGCCCTGCCTCTTGCAGGGTGTGGGAGTCGAAACCCACTCCTGAAACTTACGCGTCCCCATCCCATCCCCCCTGAGAAGGTGGGGATTTGAACCCCTCACCGGTCCCTGATAGAGAAGGTCATTCCGGATGAGAAGATCATCTACAATCCCTCACCGGTCCCTGATAGTGGTCTTCTAATTCGCCTCCAACCACTTAACTAATAGCCTAGCTTCCTCATATGATCTTAAAATCTTTTAGAGTTCATATACGCATACTCACATTGTACACGCAATATTTTAAATATTTTTTACTGAAGTACTTTAATTTATTTTCCCCGGTGTAATAATGTTCTGTCGATCAAAAATAATATTTCCATTCAGTTCCTCCAGAATATCTCTAGCTTACCTTATTTGTTTTCCATAATATGTTTCTTTTATAATTTAAGGGCACGAGTGCAGAATGCAGAAGAACATATTTATCTACATTGATCACCTTGAATTTTAACCACATCATATGTCATAACCAGCGCCACACTTGCGTCATACATATATTTTTACACTTTTATAATATTCACGTTTACAATGACTTTTAAATACTCTAAGCTTTTGTAGGTTGATTGCTTTAGATCTATAGTAAAGTTCGACAGTCCTCTAACTCTAAGATTCTTTTTTTTTTTTTTTTTTCTGGGATCCTTTTTTAACTACCATTTTAAAATGCACAATTTCCTCTTTTTTAAACCCCACCACCCCCGCCCCCCCAAAAAAAACGGGAATGCACAAATTTAATACCAACACCTTGTTTTATTGATGTTCTAAAGGAACTCGCTCTGATAAAATGGTAACTTCAGGACTAATATTGGTTTTTGGTTGTATTTTCTCTCTGACGTCTGAGAATTACTATTAAATAAAAGTTTTGGTGAAATTAAGCGGTATTATTTATGGATTACATTGGTTCGCTAAAAAGGTTTAAGACTCGGTTGATGTCTGCACAGTAGCTTTAGGATTGAATGTGTAATTTTCCCTTGTTTTGAATGTATTTTCTTTTCTGTCTCCAAGAGTCAATTTTAAAGAAAAAAAATCCACTTTAATGAACTTGTATTAATTTTGGAAAATTTTTATTATATACAATAATATGACGTGCGGTATTTCTAGTTATTTCTCGTGACATGTACTAGCACAAATTAATTTTGGCATATGACCCAGACAATAGTGGGAAAGGAAGGTATTCTGTGGCATCCGGGAATTTCAACCCGAAATATTGATTTTGAGGGAAACGATATTTGTCTTTGAATGGTCATAGGGACAATTACATCATCGGCCACGATATTTTATCTCTTGGACTGAACCCCTTATGAAGATGTTAATTGATTATGAGAATGTTAATTGACTTCTATAAATAAAAATCAAAATCAAATGCCCTAAAGTGGTGTAGGAATTATGGGCTTATTATTGATATTTTTTCTATGGGCTATTTAAATTGGACATAGGACAATTTGATGAAGAAGACTTTGTTCTTGACTATGCACCTTATGGATTTGATTTTATGGGTTAATGTCACAAAGTCTTTTGGCCATTTTATTATGCAATTAGGTATTTATTTAAATGATGATTAAGATGTATTATTAAAAATAAACTTGGGCCATTTAAGTTTGGACTTTAGGCCTAAGAATGTTGAAATTAAAGTGGGCCAAAAGGCTGGCCCATGAAGCCCATTGGGCTGTCGACGCATGGAGGGGGGAGGAAGAGCCGCATGGCCTCCTCCAAACGTCTTCAACAATGGAGACACTTGTCTCCTCCTTGGGGACAAGTGTCCCCCATGCAAAATGAGGATGCATGCAAGTATATAAGCAACCCAAAAGAAAGAGAGAGAGGGAGTGGCCGGTTTTGAGAGAGTGAGAGAGAGAGAGAGGGAGTTGCCGAGAGAGTGAGGAACCGAGAGAGAGGAGGAAGAAGCCGTGTGTCCGTCCGTCGCTCGTCGCCGAGCGTCCGTCATCCACCGTCGTGCTCGTTGTAGCTCGGTACAAAGGCAAGTTGGGATCTATATTCTACTCTTGCATGTTATGTCTTGCTTGTGTGTTTGAATGGTGGTGAATCTCGGACGTTTAGGGTGTGAGAAACCGAAGCTTGAGTGTGTTGTTCTTGAAAATGTGTTCTGTTTTTTAGTGTGCCGCTTGACCCAGAATTTTGTAGAGGCTTGCATGTGGGTTTCGAGTCGGATTTTGGCTTCGACTTCTTCACGAAAGTTGTAGAAAACATCTCAAAGTATAACATACTAAAATTTGGGACAAAATGGCTGATTTTTAAGGGGTGAAACCCTTCCTCTACGAAAACGCCAGATCTGAAACTGTTTTGTTGACCTCTTGGTGGTTTTGTGGGTTGCGTGTCACTTTTTACCGAGAATCTCACTTCGACTTCTTCACGAAAGTTGTATAGAACATCCTGACGATTAACATACTCAAATTTGAGGTAAAACGAGCAAGTGTAGCCTAGTGAAACGATTTTCTTTTGAAGACGGCAGATCTGGAAGTACGGTACTGGACTCCCGAGACTTCGTGGACTATATGGTGACTATCTTTTGAGAATATCACCTAGATCCCTTAATGAAATTTGTAGGGGACCTCTTGAGGCAAAACATATCAAAATTTGAGAGGAAATGATGGAAGATAAGTAGGTGAAACCTTGATTTTTCGGAGACAGCTAAACTGGACTGTTCGGTACTAGGAACAGGGGCTTCGACCGTCCATAGTTAATTATCTAGGACAAATATAGCCTGGATGTCTTCATGAAAAATCTACCTTAGGGTCTTGACTATCACCTGGTAAAATTTCATAATTTTTGGAGGCCATTCGGGTATTTAAATTGAAATATTTCAAGAACTGCACAATCTGATTTTATCCGAAATTTTGCAAGCTGTATTGTGTGAGCTATATCTTTTTGTGTGAAGTTCTTTTGGGCATGTGTTCTTCATGGAGTTGCTACCTTTATGTCTTGCCTATCACATGTTCTGATTTTATAATTTTAAGATCATATGAATATTTAATTTATATGTTTTCTGAAATTGTGCAAGCTGGAATTTGGTAAATTTCAAAAAGTCATGATGTATGGATTGTTCTAAGTTGTATGGACCCCATGGATTGTGTTGTCATGAGTGATTGGATCTTGCTGCATATATGATGATGATTGGAACTACATATAAGAATCAAAATGCTGAAAATGACCTTGTTGCCATCATATCATGTGCCATGTTGATATTGAGACACAAATATGAAATTGAAAATGAGATGTATGGGAATATGCATTGTGGTGATGAGAAGGCCGTCGGAGGTGTGACCTGACGATGCCCCGGGAGTGTCGGGATGCCCGGAATGTGGGGGTGCCGGATGCCTGGTGGCCTAGTGGCGTAATTCCGGAGGGCCCTCGGGAGTTTCGAGATACCCGGTGGTATACGGTACGTAATTCCAGAGGAGGGGGGAATCTTGGTGGTATGTCGGTACATAATTCCGGAAGCCCTGGAGGTTTGTGCCTAGGGGGATGCCTCGTGATGCTAGTTGAGATGCGAGATGCCCAGAATGTGGGGGGCCGGATGCCCGGTTGTATTTTGAATACATGCCCGGAGGTTCCTCGCGATGCCTGGTTGGGTGCGAGCGATGAATTGTGGGATGCAAACATTGGTCCCTGGAAAGAAAAACTGATGAGATCCTTGTGAAAGATAAGAATTGAAAATGAATCATGTGCATGGGTGTATGCATATGGCATGATGCATGATCGGCTTATGAAAATAAATTGATGCTATTTGATATTGAAAATGCGATCATGAATGCATGAATGGATCTCATGGTGATGTATGCTTGATAGCATGGATGATATGAATCATGGTGGTATGTGCACATATGGCATGGATATGCATGAATGCTTGATGATGAGTGCATGGTGGTATGTGCACATATGGCATGGTGATATATGCATGGATGCATGATGGTAAATGCATGGATGTATGTGCACCTATGGCATGATGGTATGTGTGACATGATGATGGTAAGTGCATGGATGTATGTGCACCTAAGGCATAATGGTATGTGTGACATGATGATGGTAAGTGCATGGATGTATGTGCACCTATGGCATGATGGTCCATGTATGATATGACGGTGATGATTACATGAGGATGTGTGTATATGTGGTATGATGACATATGCATGGCTCCAAGGTAAATTATGCATGGATGCTTGAATGATATGTCTTATGTTATGATTGTTATGATTGTATTGTGTGATGCATTGAGTGGTTTATTGGGTTCTTTACCTGCTGAATGGCTGTACTCACCCCTTTTGGGGAATAACATTTCAGACTAGATAAGATACCTTTGCTGCCACTGTCACCGGTAGATGGATCAAGTGGTTGGATATGACCGCGAGGAGAATGATAGCAAAGGAAGGAACGTTTGGACGCCGACACTGATCGATGGACTTTAAGTATACGACTGTTGGAGGAGATGTCGGTCATCTTTTGAAGTATAGCCAAGTATAGAAAACCATGGCATTTCGATGTACCGACTAAAGATGTCCATCTGTTTTATGTAAATAAAAGTGTTCGGCTTTAACTTATATAAGATGTTTAGTTGGTGTGCATCGTATTCTGAATATAGGGAAGGGTGTTGTTGGATATGCTTCCGTTACATGAATTGCGCAAGGGACCGATCTCAAAGATGTAAACCCCCAGATTGTATGGACCCGCTGCAATTGAAATGGTATCAGAGTGACATGTTATTAAGGAAAGTGAATGGAAATCGAATTGTGGCGAACCTAACGGATCGGGGGCCGTCGAGGGGTGCCACATATTCCATCGTGACTTGAGACTACAAAATAGCATTTTAATTTCACCTTTTTAGATGAAATTATTATTTTTGTAATAGATATTAATATGTTCATTAATTGCACGGCTATCGTCAATGAGGAGATCACAGCCTGTTCGGCGATCTGGATATTAAAATTGAAATAGGACTAGAACCATGTGCTTTTGTGGGTTCATCCACTATGCTTTGTCCATATTTGTAAGCTATATACTTTGAAAATCTGAAAATATGGCAATGCTGACTGGATTAGTGCTCATAAATTTTCCATAAAATGCAGATTGGGTACAACATTTCCACACAATTGATTAAATTGATCTTTTATGCTTTCATTGCTTGATGGCCGACGTGGCCAATTATCTGAAATCATGCGAGGGTTGTAATAAAACAATCCGCAATTACTTATTTCTCGGTCACTCATCTCCATCGTAGTCATATGTGATTTCCTTGTTTTGTTCAAGAATTGAGTTTTTGCTAGTAATAACTAAACTCAAATAACTTAGGGAACCATTCAAGAAGGGATCACCACGGTTCTCTAGTCAACAGGTCAAAGTTGACGAGCATAAATAATAATAATAATAATAATAATAATAATAATAATAACAATAACAATAATAATAATAATAATAATAATAATAATAATAATAATAATAATAATAATAATAATAATAATAATAATAATAATAATAACTGTAATCATCATCATCATCATCATCATCATCATTATTGTTTAGACTAACTGTAATTCTTGCAGTCAAGGTCAGCTTGAATGGTTCGAACTATAAAAATCGTTAAATTAGTTTTTATATAAAGACGACGTAAGCAAAACCTTTTGAGAATCTTTTAGATGGCCTATAGTTGGTTTGTAATATTTTATGAGATAATATCTCTTTTTAACATTTTGCGAAAGATGAATGTCATTTGATATTTTTAAAGTTAGAACACTTCAGTAAGTATTTCCTATATAAAAGTATAGATTTGCGGAAGAAAGAGTTGTGTAATTCATGTATGTTTATGTGTGTTTCATAATGAACAGTATATGAGCTATTTTATAGGTTATATGAGATAACTAACCAATATATTAAAATTGTAGATAATCAATCAGTGATGAGCATGATTAATGGAGATATATGAAATCACGGGAGATATGAAGAATCTCTTAGATATATCTCTAATGAGTTCTTTTCAAAATAAAAATAAAATAAAATAAGACTGAAGAAGTCGTAAAGATGTTGAGTATTTATTTTCCAATGTCTTAAGAGTCTATTAGAATGAATCCCATTTACATGAATCATTTACACATCCGACATATTTATTTTACTTCATAAAATGACATATTTAGACCTTTTGATTCTCACGGTACAGAAACAAATCCATCCCATCAATGTGAACTAAGTAAGAGAGAGAGGGAGATATATGGGTGGGTAAGGATATTCTTTGATGTAAAACACATTTTCACGTGTCAATATTTTAATTAAAGGGTCTGTAAAGTTAGGTAGGTTCAGGTCCAACCAACTCTTTTCCACATTTAATAAAAAAAGTTATATTTGATTATAACATTCACAATGAAGAACGGCCCAACTCTAAACATACATGTCACTAATTCAATGATAAATGTATATAAATCTACACTGGTGGGGGATATGATATTAATCCTTAAAAAATATCAAAATGTGGTTGAAATATAAGTGACAATATTTAATTGGGGTAGAAGAATTTATGGACTGTGATGTACTAAGCGATTCTAGATACTCAAGCTCGGTCTTGATTTGATTAACTCCAATCAATATTGGAGACTAAATATAGAACCAACCATATCCCTCATGATTAAATTAGACTAAGTTCATTCCAAATGAATTAAAAATTCCACTCCCTGCTACATTACGCATGAAGGTCACTATCCATCGAATCGGCCCAGTGTGGCTACTAAATCTTGTGGCTACTAAATCTTAATTCTTAAATAATTACTAAACAAATTATCAATTAATACCAACTGTCATTGCGCACTAAGCGGACACGGAACTTTGATCTGATACGGAGTTACTCGAGTGAATCAGATTAAAAAAAAAAGAAAAAGAAGACTTTATATACTATTATCTGTAGGCACATAAATCAAATTTCCTTAGGCATTTAAGTAATTTATAGGGATAATGACACAAATGATCCTTAATTTTTCACCAAATATGCAATGTGGTCCATGAACTTTTAGTTTATTTAATGTAGCTCATGAAAATTTGATACATATTCATTTTAGTACCTAAACTACGTAAAAATGTTAATTGTTGCCCTTTTGTTAGTTCAAGTTCGTAGATAACATTGAACATTTTCATGTTGTTTAGGAACTAAATTGAATATTTATCAAAAGTTCAAGTGCCACATTAAAGAAAAAGTTCATGAACCGCATTGCATATTGGGTGAAAATTTAAAGATCATTTGTGTCATTTTCTCTTATTTATATCACCCACCAAATTGTATTCTCGTTATAGCTAATACTAGAGCAAGACCTCCATCAAAGTACTATATTACTGTCTTGAGGTGAATTAAGTTAATTTAGTCCCCCTAAATTAGGACATATGCCACATTCCAACTTCCTTTTTTCTTTATATCCGAATTATTTTATGGTATAAATTAATGCGCATGACCTAGAGAACCTTTGTAGAAAGGAACATCAAGCAACCCAAAAAAAAGTGATTGTCCAAGCTCTCTAATCTGCAGAAGATAATTGCCTGCTATGAACTCATTGTTAAAAAAAAACTATCAAATAGGAGAATGTCATTTCATATTGTAGAGCCACATCGTCAACGTGGAACACCTGAAGTCGTGAAGGACTTACACAACCAAAGACGGCATTCAACCTTGAAAGTCCAACGTTATCCTCGGCCGGTTTCAAAGAATGACCAAGAAAACTAATTTGGTTTACCAAGACGATTCTTCTCTTTTTGAATTTCCTTCTTGGGATTTATGTCTCAAACAATATAGACGAAGTAACAGACATTAAATAGTGGGAGAAACACAGTGGGTATTTAATTTTGTAGGACTCTACATATAACTCTTTATTTAGTTTCCCATTGTTAATTTTTAATATTCTATGAGTTTATAAGGTTTTGGAGTCTATACAATTTTTATATTATCATTAAGAAAAACTGCTTACCTTTGTAATATTGATAACATTGAGAGTTTTTCAGCCAGATTTATGTGCATCAGGATCTCCCAGAGGAGGGAAGGAGATGTTGTCACGGTGCTGGCGGTGGTGGCAATTATCATCAGGGAGTGTCACTCCAAGTTTATTTTTAAGAAAAAATGAATACCATTAAATTAATTATTAAATTGATTGTGGTGGACTTTCTCATAGTTAATTATTCAATATTGGGGGAAAATGATACTATAGTACCATAGTTTGCGTATAACGCTCACTTTGATGTCATAACATTTGGATCGATCATTTAAGTATTATAATTTAAAAAAAAAATGCTAAAATGGTGCTTGGGGATACAATGCGTTGTCATTGATTCACTATGGTGCCCATAGGAATTATGGATGAATTATGAGGAAAGCTTGGGAGACAAAATAGAGTACAAATGCTTTGTATAATGTCCTGTTATTGTAGTTACTCGTTAGTTTCTCTAAGATAAAAGATGTCTGTGGTATGAAGATTGCAATTGGTTCGGAATCTGTAAATAAAATGATAGATTTGATTTTTGGATATTTGAAATGATGAAATAGATTGCTCCACAAACAGAAAATGACTTTTACCCTCTCGGTATACTGTTCACCTTCTCCTCTCTAGCTGGGCGAATTGGTTACTGTTCATCTGTGCGGCTGTTTTGCTGAGCCCGATTGATCCGCTGGACCGATTGCTCTGATTTTTCGGTGGGGGGACGCGCCTGGAGCCTTCCTCCATCTTCACCGAAGCCTTTTCAGTGGCGTGCTCTCTTCGGGTAACTATGGTCATCTCCAGGTAGGGTTTCCGTTTTCCTTCTTCGCTCGTGTGCTGGGCTCGACCTGGGTATGGACACGCCTACGACAGAGAAAGGGATAGCAATGGAGGCCCAACAAGTTGGGTTTCGGGGTCGGAGTCGAGGTAGAAGATCCCGTCCCCCTACGGATAGGGGGAAGTCTATAGTTGAAGCTGGAAACTCGAACCCTTCGGGTTCTGCTCTGGACTCGACTGTTGCTGCTGCTCGCTCTTTGAAATCCCAGACCCAAAGACAGCAGGCAAGAGGCTCAAAGCCCCCTCCAACTCGGTCGTGGGCCAATGTTGCCAAGGTTGCGGCTAAAGGGTACAATCTCTCTTATGTAGCTCCTTCTCTGGTTGATAGGAAACCGGTGGTTGTTCTTTCGGATGATATCCTGCACGCCATAGATCCAAAGTGGAATGAATGTCTTGTGGGTTATTTTGTGGGAAAGAGACTCCATTTAAACTTGTTGAAGTTGCTCTAAAACACACTTGGGGACATCATCTCCATGATGTCATGGCCAATGACTAAGGCTTTTTCTTTTTTCACATTCCATACCAAGATTTTAGAAGGAAAGTCCTTGAAGATGGACCTTTGACTGTTGCTAGAGTCCCACTCATTCTTCAATAATGGCATCCGCTCCTTGAGCTAAAAAAGGATGACCACTCTTCCGTCCCGGTGTGGGTAAGATTGAAAAACGTCCCTTATGCTTTCTAGTCAGCTCTTGGGATAAGCACTATTGCTAGTGTCATTGGGAAACCTTTATATGTTGATCATAGGACTGAGCAGATGAAAATGATTTCATTTGTAAGGGTTTGCATAGAGATATCTGCAAAGGATGAACGTTGCGATTCAGTGGATATTATTGTTAATGGGGAGCCTCGATCTGTTGTTGTTGAATATGAATGGCGTCCTGTGTCCTTTCTTAAATGTGGCACCTTCGGCCACAAGTGTCCCTCCCAAGACCCCCCCGGCTCCTGAGATTCCTTAACAGACAGAGGCTGACCATGGTGCCCATGCTCCTGAAGTTAACCCTGTTTAGGCCCCTCTACAAGCCTTATTGGGAGCTGCTCCTTTGCCAGTGAATGATCCAGCTCCTGCTGCGTCGGTCCCGATTGCTACAGAGGAGGGATGGCAACTAGCACTTACCAAAAAGAAGAAGCACCTATCAAAGGAAGCAGGCCCTTCTCTCCCTGAGGGAAAAGCGTCTTGCTCGGGTCAACCCCCGGCCTCTAAGGTGATCCAGAAGAAGCAAATCTTGTCCCAGCTTGATGAAGTCTTGGCACCGCTTGCTTCTTCCAGTGATGCTCTTTGAACAGAATCAACCATCCCAGTCTCTTCACCAAGCTTGGTCGAAGATTCTATAGAAGAAGTTAGCAATGCTAGTAGTTCGGGTGAGGAGGTTGAGGAGGACCCTAGACTGGACCTCAGTCTCAATCTTCTAAGAAGTCAACTGATGCATCAAAGGCTTCCAACCAGCTGCCTGGCTTGTCTCAGGGCCATTCCCTGGTGTCCTCTGTTCCCAAATCCTCTTCGAAGATGGCTACCAGTAGGAAGCGGGTGGCTAAGAGGCGGTAAAACCCTTCTAGCGGGTGGCTAAGAGGTGGTAAAACCCTTCTCCTTCCTTGTATATATTAACATATGAATGTAGGAGTTTGGAATATGAGGGGTCTTATGGGCCCTCTTAGACAAGCTGAATTAAGAAGCTTTGTTAGTACCAATAACATTTGTTGTGTTGGTATTTTGGACACCAAAGTTCCTGAGTCTCTATTCCCCTCCATCTCGGCGTGTCTTTGGTGGGCTGGAATTGGATTTCAAACTATGGATACTTCCCCAGGGGTAGAATATAGGTTGGCTGGAACCCAAGTCTGGTGAGATTTATTCTCTCCTCCTCTAATGCCTAGGCGATACATGATAATCTTAGATTTTTAAACACTGATTCGGAATGCTGTTTATCTATCATTTATGGGGAACACACTTTTGTTGCTCAACGGCCGCTTTGGGAGGAGCTGATTCAACTCAGTTCCAGCTGGTTGGATCGTCCTTGGGTGGTGGCCGGGGATTTTAACGCCATCAGGGACCCTTCGGATTGCGTAGGTAGCTCTACCTCATGGATTCCTTCTTTTGATGAGTTTGGGCATTGTCTAGCCCAGGGGAAGCTTGAAGACTTGAGGTATGTTGGCTTTCGTTACTCTTGGTCATCTTCCTCAGGTGCTAACAGAAAATTGAGGAAAATAGACAAGGTGCTAGTTAACACTAAATGGTCCCAAGTTTTCTCTTATTCGGAGGCCTCATTTCTAGCTCCGGGCATTTCGGACCATACTCCTATGGTTCTTAAAGTTGCGGCCTATTCTTCTTCAAGGAAACCTTTTAAGTTTTTTAATTTCTGGATGAAGCATCCGGAATTCAGCAATATTCTTGCTCATGTGTGGGACATTTGGGGATCTAGCACGCCCATGTTTAAGCTTTGCTACAAGCTTCATAATCTAAAAGGCCACTTGAAGCGGTTTAATAGAGAATCCTTCTCGGATATTTTCATTAGAACGGCAAATGCGAGACAAGCATTACAGATCACTTAGGAGGCTCTAATTCTTGATCCGACCAAGCAGTCGCTTGCGGATCTGGAAAGGAGTCAACTCCGGAACTTCTCGGATCTTAGGATGCAAGAGGAGTCTTTTTACAAACAAAAGTCGAGAGTAAGGTGGCTGAAAGAGGGTGATCAAAATACTAAATTCTTCTATCACTTTGTCAATAAAAGGCACCTCAGGAATAGAATTCTCTCAGTAATGGACAATTCGGGCAATCTTGTGAATGATCATAGTGCTGTACAACAGGTTTTTGTGTCTTACTTTCAGAATCTCTTGGCCTCTTCAGACTCTACTTCTTGCTCCTCTGTCCAAGAGATTCGAGGGATTGTGCGCCAGTCTTTGAGCAACGAGCAGGTTAGCTCTCTTGCCCGTCTAGTTTCAGAGATGGAAATACGTGACATCCTCTTCTCTTTAGCCATGGGGAAGGCCCCTGGTCCTGATGGTTTTAATGTCGACTTCTTCAAGCTTAATTGGGACGTAGTCAGGCCATCAATGTTGCAAGCAGTTAAGGATTTTTTCAGCTTTGGGAATCTTTTGCATGAGGTGAATAATACTATTATTGCCTTAATGCCTAAGACTCCTAATGCATCATCAGTTTCTGATTTTAGGCCAATTCCTTGTTGTAACACCATTTACAAAGTCATTACTAAGATTATAGCTAGCAGATTGGTGGCCTTATTACCGTCTTTGATCAGCTCCTCTTAGAATGCCTTTGTCAAAGGCAGAAGAATCACTGAGAACATTCTCCTAGCTCAAGAGCTATTTAGTGGGTTCCATGTTGATCCGTATTTGCCGAAGTGTGCCATAAAGGTTGACTTCCAGAAAGCCTATGACACCGTTGATTGGGCCTTTTTGGAAGCAACACTCCAAGCTTTTGGCTTTCCTAAGCACTTGATTAGCCTGATTATGATTTATGTTTGAACTCCTGAGTTCTCTATCTCAATAAACGGGGAGCTCAATGGCTTCTTTCTAGTGGACGGGGCCTTCGCCAAGGAGATCTGATGTCGCCTTATTTGTTTACTCTAGTGATGGAGGTATTCTCCGGGATTCTCTATTGTCAATCTAGACAACAAGGGTTTAAATATTTTTGGAGGTGTAAGCATACTTGCCTTTCCCATCTATTTTTTCCCGATGATGTTTTCCTCTTTTGCGAAGCTGATATGGCTTCAATAGCTTCTCTTAAAGAAGGACTTCTCACTCTCTCCTCTTGGGGCGGGGGGAGCGAAAGTAGCTTGGGTAGATGTTTGTCTCCTGAAACAAGAAGGAGGCCTTGGCATCCGCAATCTCCGAGATTGTAATACAACAGCAATATTGAAACATATATGGATCTTATTTACAGATAAGGAATCCTTTTGGTGCAAATAGATACAATCAACCTTTCTAGAACTTTTGGATAGTTAAAAAGCATACCTATTGTTCCTGGGCGTGGAGGAAATTATTGGATCTTAGAAGTGACTTCCAACAATATTTTAAATGGCGGGTGGGGGATGGCCGGTCCATCTCTCTTTGGTTTGATCCCTGGCATCCTTGTGGTCCTCTAAATTTGTTCATCACGGACTCCTTTATTTATTGATCGGGGCTCCCCAGGCATGCGAAACTAGCGGACTTATTCTCTACCTTAGGCCGAGAGACCAAAGAGTTTCTCCAATTGTGGATGCACCCCTTACCTATCCTCAGTCAGGCTCCTAACAGGCTAATATGGCTCCAGCACTCATTGGGTACTTTCTCGATCTCTTTGGCTTGGGAAACCATTCGCCAAAAGAGCAATGTGGTGCCTTGGTTCTCTTTTGTTTGGCATCAAACACTTATCCCCCGGTATCGATTCCATTTATGGCTCATCTCTAGGAACAGGTTACCTACTCAGGCTTTGCTGCTGTCCTATGGTCAAATTGCCATTGTCTCTTGTGGGCTTTGCAACTCCACTCCAGATTCTAGAGACCACTTATTTTTTGAGTGCCATATCTCTTCTGGCCTGGCAACTTTTTGGGCTTCCTACTGCAACCTCCTGTGGACGAATAGATCATGGGTGGAGAATTTTAGTTGGGCCATTAAATTCCTCTCAGGTGATGATTTCTACCATACTATTGCTCGGTTCACTTTTGCTGCTCTTTGTCATATAATTTGGAAGGCTAGGAATAATATATTGTTCCGTGGGTAGACTTTGGTCATGCCAACTTTAAAGTATCACCTTACCAAAGTTGTTAAGGACAAGGCTCTCACTTTCAAGTATGTGGCAGACACTTTGAGGAATAGAAGATTACAAAGAAGTTGGGTACTGGATCCCTCTCTTTTTTCTTCATAGGTGTCAGTTTTTGTTTGTTCTTGCTAGAGGATTGTTGTTCCTTTAGTCCTTCCTCTTTGTTTTTACTCTTGGTGCCCTTCCACTCACGGTGATCTGTTGTTTGTAAGTTTTTGGTGCTTAGTCTTACTTTTTGTAAAGTTCTGTTGGTAAAAGTTAATATACATCTTATCTTACCAAAAAAAAAAAAAAAAAAAAAAAAAGATAGCTCCATGTATGAAGAGAGGCCTTCTATATAATTTTGGGAAACAGCAAGCAACTGACTAAAGGGTAAAAAGTTGACTCCGCGTCCTTGGATTCCACGAACAGTTCCGTGCTTGGAATGGACATGACATGTTTCAGGAGACATGTGATAGGGTTTTTCCCCACCGACGGAGTACATGTCTTTCCCTGCCGGGACGGTGAAGAAGACAAAGACATTGTCAACAAGCACTCGTCCGCATTCACTGCCAACAAAGATCCCACGACACAAAAGACCCACCAAACCTCATCAAACACGCAAAAGATCCCCCAAATTATCCAGAAACCAATCGTAAATTCACAAATACACGTAGCGCTGAAATTGATGGTTGATATGCGTTAGTGTGGTCAGGTCGCGTAAATGCATCCGAAAGCCGTTCACTTTGATGTCATAACATTACAATCGATCACCTCAATATCATAATATTTGAAAAAAAAAAGTACTAAAATGGTGCAAAAGAAAACTCTGATCACTTCACGTTTTTCTATTGTGTATATGTTATATGAAATGTTTCTTTGATTGAAAAAAAAAATGATTAAAATCTAAATTTTGGCAGGCGAGTGTAAAAAGTCTATTAAATTCAAACAAACAAGCAATTACACGTATTTGTAAGTGGGAATTAGGAGGCAAGAAAAGTGGTACTAAAAGCATAATCGCGTTTGGATGAAGGGAAACAAACGGAGGTTAAAGATTAAAAGAATTAGGAGATATTAGGAAGAATTGGTTTGGTTATAAATATATATATATATATATATATATATATATATATATATATATATATATATATATTCTCTAAATCTATTCAAATCTCTTCAAATATGGAGCAATTCGAAAGGATTCGGAGGGATTTATCTATTAATAAACACAATTATCCTTCTTTCTCACTTAAACCCTTATTTTCCTCTATTTTTTCTCGCGAGCATCCAAATAACTCAATAACTCAATCCCTTGAAATCCTTTCTCCTCTTTTCTCTCTTAATTATATTATTTTTCGTTACTAACCACTACATCCACGCTGAGTGTCAGTCTTTTGAGCGATGAGTGAGTATCAATGTTCACGTGGTACTTCCTTACTAAAGCTATAAACAAGTTACGATAAATAAATATGATGCTAAACAATCCCACAACATATATTTATGGGGTTTATATGATGTTTAAATACTTATAATCTCCCTTTAACTGAAAGAATTGATTAAAAAAATCCTAACCTTATTATATGGTGGTTATTTTAGTCCTCAACCTATCAATTATGCCAATTTAGTCCTTAACCTTTCGATAATTTATCAATTTAATTATAAACCTTTTAATTTTGTTAATTCAGCCCTAAACATTTTATAAATTTATGAATATAATCTTAAACCATTTAATGAATTACCAATCTATTCATTCCAGCTAATCTTAGTCGGAAATAGTTGACGTGAAATTTATTGTCAACCATTGTATGTGATGCCGTTGGCACTAGCATGGAAAATTTTTTAATTTTAAAAAATTATAAAATTTTTATTAAATTTTCTTTTTTCATTTTTATTTTCTCTCTTTTTTTTTTTTTTTTTTTCTTCACAATGGCAAGCGAGGTTGCAAACCATTGGCCGAGGGTTGGCAACCCTTGCCGGCCCAAAGGTGAGGATTGCAAAGCCCTTGCCAATCACAAGCAATGGTTGTGGTCCCCGTCGGATCTAGCGAGGGCTCGTGAGCCTTGCTATGGTTGGCGAGGGTGCCAAGACACTTGCCCAATTCTTGCCAACCATAGCAAGGGTGAGCAAGGGCCACAAAGCCCTTGCTTAAATCCCATGAGGGTAGCATCCCTCGCTTACAATTGGTGAGGACTTCCCGATGCTTGCCCAGGGGTCGATAAGGCTTGGTAACCCTCGACCGGTTGCCTTGCTGACCTTGCGAAGGAAAAAAAGAAATTTAATAAATTAATTAAAAAATTGAAAATTTTTTAATTTCACATTGGACAGTAGACGTTGAATGGACCGCCACATTAGTGATTTCCAATTTAAAATTATCAGAAAAATTACATTATTAATTTGTTCTTGTCGTGATTTGCTCTATGGTCTTCAAGTGTGATGCTCAACTCTTGCCGCCAGATGAAGGTACGCAAGAATAACTCAGCCCTTTTCTTTAATGGTACTTAGTCAAAATTTAGGTGTCAAAAAAAGGCTGTTCAAGTTTTTCTTTTTGACCCTTTGTTTTTGGGATATTTGCTTTGTGAGTTCTCGTGAATCACTTTCGCGCTCCTCTGTTGAGGGATGACAAGTTAGTCATTATCTATTTCGTCCTCACCTCTCATATCTCAGGGTGAGCAAATGACTCCTTGAGGCTTTAACTTGTTTGATTTTTATTTTATTTTTTTGACATTAACCTATGATCGTTTTTGGCTTTGACTCAAGAATACAGAACCATTGCTAGAGTGAAGTACTGTATTGATGCGGTAGTAATCAATCTGAAAAGAATAGCGACTGAAATGACTACACTATGACGTTACTTCCTTAAAGATGATCCGATGTTTCACCTTTTAGTTACTATTGGCACGCTGAGTCTTGAACTCGACAAGGACCGCCAAGTCAACCATGCAACAAACGGACCATCTTTGGCCAATGGTAATGTTCTTCGATGAGAAACGTGCATGCATGCATTGACTACGGAAGTCTCTAGAGACAATTATTGGTTCCTGCCGACACTGAGAACCCGACCTCCATGATTTGACAATTTGCTTTTGCGTTCACACTCCATAAGGCAAAATTTATGCTATTGAACTTCTTTGAATTTTCCATGTCCCTCTTTTTTTCTTGTGATAGGAAACTTTCCACAAGCATGTTTCATCGTGTTCACACGAAATGTCGATCTTCACATCTACATGATGATTTCATTAATGTCTTCACACATTACACTGTGAATCGATGGGTACATGCATTAATGTAGCTGAGAGTTGATTCAGACGCCAATGAGAGTAAGTGTGGGTTGGGTCGAAGGTATTCATTCAATTGGCAAATGTGTCAAATGCAGGAAAATTACCATATTGGGGTGGCAAAATATGATTTTCAGCATATAAATAACATGAGTTGAAGCGTCTAATGTGATCTATCTTAAATTTTGAGATGACTGGTACGTGTTTAAATTCTCTATTCCTTTCTTATATTCCAGTTCGATTTACATGTTCCTAATCTTCAAAATAAAGAGAGAAGAACATTAAAAGTGCCAAAAATTATGTACGGCGCTTATTTTAGTACCAAAAGTTTTTGTTAGCTCACTTAAGTATCAAATTGGAGAAAAAAATAATTATATTAGTACCTCCAGTGGGAAATTCCCATTAAATTGATTACTTGACCTTTATAATTAAAATTTTAATATGACTTTGCATACATTTTAAAATTTCCAGTCCACGTGGACATCCAAAATGACATCTCACAATGATCACTTTTTAATTGATTGGTACTACAAAAGTAATCACTTTTTAACAATGATTGGTACTGGGTGATCATTTTTTTTAATAATGATTGACACTTAAATGATTATTTTTATTAATAATCGACACTCAAACAATCCATATTTACAATTTTTAACACTTAAATAATCACTCGTCAACTTGTCTACACGACATCATTTAAAAGTTATATGCTGACTGTTCATGTCATCGAATCACGTAGGACTAAGAAATTAAGAAAATATAGCCACATCGTATTTTCGATGACTCAAATTGGAGTTGGTAATTAAATAATCATTTAAAAAAATGATATTTAAGTGATCCGAAATTGTTTTTTTTTTTAAGACTTCTAGTGTCATCCCTCCCGGAAAGAGGAGTCTTTGCCCCGTCTGAACCCAAACACAAGACGTCAATCCCCGACACCACGAAAGCGCGTCCGGCCCCATCTTCGGAAGCAGGTGTCGCAACACGTGATCTGCATGACCCACAAAAATTACCATTTGGCGTGACAATGGCCAACAAATGTTTAAAAGGGGCAAAAAAAAGTCAATAGTAATTATAACAGGAGATAAAGCTCTCTGTCTCTGTCTCTGTCTCTGTCTCTCTCTCTCTCTGTTTTTGCGAATAACATTATTACATTAAACGGAACAAGTCAAGTTACATTGTCTGAAATATATGTGCTCCCAACAGTCATTATGCATGATGTCTTTCATAACACCTGGAAGAGAGTATCAAATAACAAACTGAAGATGTTGTTCCTTTCCAAGCACGGCCAAAGCATTCGTGCGACAATCTGCTTGTCTGAATATGTGCTCAATTCTGTATTTCTCCAACTCCGCAAGCACTTCCTTGCATTCAGTCAAAAGAGATTCCATCAATAAATGTGCCTGTGAGTGTTTATAAGTGCTTAATAACGGACATAACATTCATTTCAATGTGCGAGTGGGTAGCCTTATTGGCGACTTCTAGTCTAAGGACATCACATGGCGCCACAATTCTGCCGCAAGTTCATTGTTTAGTGGAACTTCTAGAATTTCCTAGAAATTTATGCACATTCGTAATTCATTCTAATGAGGCATATCTTATGATTATTTATACATAAAATGAGGTGACGATATATACAATTTGAAAATATATTAAATCAGTGATTGATTTTTTTTTCTCATTTGTGATTCGAGGATTAGGAATACTCTTAGAAATTGTAGAATGACTGCGGTTCGTCAATCTGAAAACATGGGCAAAAGTCTTTTCACGCACCTCTGGATTTTGGTCCTTGCATGGAAAATATGAGAGATTCCATTATAAACTCAGATGCCTCCGACATAACTATTTTGTGTTCTCTCTTTTTGACCGAGAGGACTATAATGTTCACATTTGGAGGTTGGAAATGCCAAACGTGGTGCTCTTTTAATTTTATCCCTGTCCAAATGAGGCATCCAAATCCTACTTGCACTAGATAGGAAAAGCTCGAAAGAGGAGTCTTTGCCCCGTCTAAACCCAAGCACGAGATGTCAAAGGCCGACGCCAGGGAAGCGCGTTCGGTCCCACCTTCGGAAGTAGGCACCGCGCTACGTGATCGGCATGACCCTCCACCTGCTCGCGCGCGCGCATCACGTGTTCTCGCCAGTCTCTTCTTTTTGTACCATCGTGAGTTGCCAGGTTAGAATGCGGGTGCAAACCCTAAGCAATCCAATTCCTACGGGCAACATCGCATGGAGTTAGTTATATAATTTACTTTTACAATTTCACGGTACAATATAAGCTTCCATGCCGAAATAAATAAATATTCATGATTTTCAAAGATGTTATTTCAAGCAAACCGGCATCGCGTGGACTGCTATGCTAGTGTTGTTACGCAGTAAGAGTAAAGAATGGAAATATTCTCACTTCAAAAATTAATTTTGGTTCGATAATGGCCAATAGACGTTTAAAAAGGACAAAAAGAATGATGAATACCTATATATACTGGAGATAAAGTTTTTTCTACTCTCTTTTTTTCGACAAATGTCGTAATTATACTAATAACATTGTCTGGTTACATTGTCTGAAATGCATGTGCTCCCAGCGCCAATGCCACCTAATTTGTACCTTGTTGATGTGGGACCATTTGTTCCCTTTTGAAAACGCAATGCCTATTTGCTTATAACTCTTAACATTAATTTAAAAAAGGCAGGGAGACTTAAGCAATATCTTGAAATTATACAACATCTATGGCAAGACATTCATACATGGTATGCTCCAGCTTAATTGTCAATTTGTTAGTACCTCAATTTTTCATGTTAATTGTTGATTCATTTATAAGAAGCTATCAAAACAGTGACCCATTAGGAAATCAAGCGGCTAGACCAATAGAATGTGCCCGTTATCTACATCCAAAACATCTAAATTTTCACTTGTGTTTGTATCAGGTAATATCCCAAGTCAGATTTCATGTACAAATTAAATTTGCCCCTTTGATCTAATTGGAGAAAGGTCGTTGAGACTAAAACTGAAAAATTAATAAAGAATTACTTTCCTTGGCTCGGCCTTAGGAAAAATAATTATAGGTCATCCAAAAGAAAATCATGAATGACAATGCCCCTACTAATGTGAAGATGATAAATCATCCGAAGAAAAATAATGAGCCCAAAAGACAGACATTTTTGTCCATGTTTACTCGATGTCAACTCATGTTTTCCATTGGCTATTATGTAAACGCTACCTTCTTGTTCGATGTTCTGTCTTTCTAACTGCTTTTTCTCCCCTAGAAAGGATAGCTTGTTATCCTTAATCATCAACGTATTTCGTGAAGAGGTTTCTAATTTGGATTAAGACATTGGAATTTCACTCTTCAAATATTAATAACGGAAACTTGGAATTTGGGTTGAAAATGTGTAAACACAGCATCAAGAAGGTACATCCATTCGACATCTTCAAACCCATACGAGATGGAAATTGCACCTTTATATTTAACTCAAATTTCGAGTACGTCATTTGCACAAGAAAATTCTACTCATAATGATCAACAGATCAATTATACTTTTAGAATGATTAGTTCCATCAACCCACGTCCTTGGACATTGGCCATTTATAGCACGTGTCTATAGGCTTTTTCCATTCTTAGATCGACTCTTTCTTCAATTAAATCCTTGTGCCTTTTCAGATGTATACAGGGCTTGAATGGCCAAAGCAGCACGAAAGTTCAACCATCAAATTGCATATCGCTGCCTATAAAAGCTTCTCCGCTGAAAACGAACTCTACCAAAAAGCAGAAGAACAACACAAAAACATGGAATCATCGTTATTCTACATGTTTTGTACTTGGATCGTCCTTCTCGTGATGATTCATGCTTCGCCTACTAAGCCATCATGCCATCCGGAAGAGAGCTCAGCCTTGATGGAATTTAAGCGAAGTTTCAGAATCAAAAGGTTGGATTCTCATTGTTTTTATCCAAAGGTTGAATCATGGTCGCTAGATGAAAGCAAAGATTGTTGCTCATGGGATGGAGTCGAGTGTGACAAGACCAACAGTCGTGTGACAGGCCTTGACCTCAGTAACAGTTGTCTCTTTGGTACCATAAGTTCCAACACCACCCTCTTTCGCCTCCTCCACTTAGAATCGCTCAATCTTGCTTGGAATGACTTCAACTCTTCCTCAATACCATACGGCTTTGGCAATTTTTCCAGGTTATGCTATCTTAATTTCTCTTATTCAAACATTTCAGGGAAAGTCCCATCAGATATCTCATGGCTTTCAAGATTAATTTCTCTTGATTTGTCTTGTGGGTTGTATCTTGAGATGCCCAACGTAGGCAACTTTATTTGGAACTTAACTATGCTTAGAGAACTTGATCTCTCTTATGTAAACATGCTATCACCATTCCCTCATGTACTTGCAAACTCCTCCTCTTTGAAGTCGCTCAAACTTGTGGGATGTGGATTGCATGGAGAATTTCCAGTAAGCATCTTTCAATTACCAAACCTGGAAGTCCTCGACATCGCTCAAAATGCCAACCTTTCTGGTTTTATTCCCGAATTACATTGGGGTAATCGCCTGAAATCATTGTCACTTCAAAGGACGAATTTTTCAGGGAAAATACCTATTTCGCTTGGAAACCTTGTTTTTTTTTAATAAATTATCAATTGGGTCTTATCATTTCTCTGGTTCACTTCCCACTTCACTGAATAATCTTTCTCAACTCGCTTATCTAGATATATCAGAAAATAAATTCCAAGGTCAAATCTTCGCTTCCTTCGCTAATCTTACCCAGCTATCAGCTCTATATCTTTATTACAATAATTTCAGCGATGGGAATTGGGACTGGCTTGTCAACTTGTCAAAACTCACCCATTTGCTCCTTTCAGGTAATAGTTCCACTAGCAACGTTCTCTAACTGAAGAAAAGAATGCTAAGATTCAATCGATGGCCGAACTAACCGTCCTTATTTCTTTAAATTTGGCAGATGTCCAGCTAAGTGGTCCAATTCCATCTTCAATTGCGAACCTGACGCAATTGGTTGATCTTTTCCTTGTATATAACAATTTGCAAGGTGAAATTCCAAACTCAATGTGGGAACTCAAGAATCTTGAACGTCTAGTACTTTTTGGGAATAATTTGAGTGGCATCGTGAAGTTACACAAACTTGTGAACTTGGAAGTATTACGTTTGGACTTCAACAACATATCTTTAGTCAGCAAGACCGAAATGAATGCCACTCTTCCAAAACTTTCCATGTTAGGTTTACGTTCATGCAACTTACATGTGGTCCCTAAGTTTTTAGGCTACCTAAGCGGATTAAAGTGGGTAGATCTATCGAACAATAAAATCAGAGGGAGTATTCCTACATGGATGTGGAATGGCAGCAAAGATACGTTGGAGTCGATAGATCTTTCTCACAATTTTTTGACTTGCCACAGCCAAATCAATCTACCACTACCCAAGTTGATTTATCTTGACATTAGTTCTAACCGGCTCAAAACAGAGCTCCCCAGTCCACCTCCATCAGTGACTTATTACAACATCTCCAACAACATCCTCTTTGGAGAAATTCAATCTATCTGTAGAGCAAAATCCCTCATCGTTCTTGATTTGTCCAACAATAATCTGAATGGCACAATTCCTTTTTGTTTGGGAAATATTGATTCTTTGTCAATTTTGGATTTTGGGAAAAATAAACTTGGGGGCATGAGTCCTCATGCTTTCGCTAAAGGTTGCGCATTGAAGATAATTGACCTCACAGAGAATCGATTGCATGGGCCTATTCCAAGATCTTTGGTGAATTGTACAATGCTAGAGTGTTTGAACCTTGGTTACAATCAAATTCTTGATGGGTTCCCTCTATGGCTATCAAAGTTGACCGAGCTAAAAGTGATCATCTTGAAATCTAATAAGTTTCATGGTCCAATAGAAACATATCAAAGCCAGTTTAGCTTTAGCAAAATGCATATCATGGACCTTTCGTATAATAATTTCAGTGGTGAACTTCCTTCCAAATTGTTACAGAGTTTCCATGCCATGCAAGTGATTATTAGTCAAGATCAGTTGGAATATATGAATTCTTTTGAAAACATCTCTATTTCCTTGGGTACACTTCGAAAAAAATTCAATTATGAAATGAAATTGATGAATAAAGGCATAGAGAGGGAATACCCCAAGGTTCCATTTGCACTTATGCAAATTGACCTCTCTAATAACCAATTCGAAGGACACATACCTGATCTCATTGGAGATTTGAAGTCACTTGTTTGTCTTAACCTTTCAAACAACTTTCTCACCGGTTCCATCCCGCCATCCTTAGTAAATCTAATGATGTTGGAATCTCTGGATCTTTCTCAAAACAATCTCTCAGGAGAGATCCCTCAAAAGCTAGCCCAACTCACATTTCTTTCATCTTTCAATGTCTCTCATAATCAACTGTCCGGACCAATACCACAAGGGAGTCAGTTCAACACATTCACAGAAGATTCATTTGCCATGAATGAGGGTTTAAGTGGAAGTCTTTTGCCAAACAAATGCACAATGAGTTGGGAAAACTTACCATTACCACCACCTCTCGAGGAAGACGTTGGCGAAGAATCCCTGTTCAACTTGGATTGGGAATTTGTGCTAATTGGGATTGGCGTTGGGTTTGTGATTGGCGTTGTGCTAGGGAACTTGATCATTGACGAGAAGAGTAGGTGGTTCATACTCTACTCCAAGAGAATGGTGAAAGGATGGAGTAGATTGAGAAGGCACTGAACAATAAGGAGTTGCCCATGTAGTCAGATACTTATATGACACCGATCAGTAATGTAATATTTTCCGTGTTCAGTTTGTACCAGAAATAAGAAAAGATAGAGCATACAATATTCCTCTTGTTGTAATGTCATTCATTTGAATTTAACTAGAAGAACAATCGCACGAGGTATCCTTATTCAAAGCAAAGTTGATTCTGACCTTCTTGTTAACGTGATAAGAAACGAACACCTCAAAACACGATTCCATTTACTACTGAAATCACACGCTTAATGGCCTTCCTAAAATCGACATAATTGTATTCGACCGGTACGAGCAAAGAGTGTTTAACATGAATCCCTCAAGTCCAAACTCAAATTTAGCAATGAAGCCAACAGTCGAAGTATACACCAGCAATAAGATGGACCCCCATTGACGAAGATAATCAAACGAACACTCGTGAAGGCTCTCGGTTCCAACATGGAGGGGAGCACTCTGGATGCAAAAGTAATAGGGAAGGAGTAACGGCCAGATTAAAATAGGCAACATAGCACCCTTAAAGGTCATCGAGAGATTCAAGACGAACGCAACATATTTTCACTCTGACGGAGGCGAAGGCTCTCGATCTGTGCCTCACAAAAACAGAATAAAAAGAGTTTACCTTGAGTGAGAGCAGTGACTGGACGTGATTGACGAATGGATCAGAAGGAGGAGGCCTCTGAAGTGACGACCCAGAGAATTGGAACCGGTGAAGAGAGAGTGAACAAGAATCGAAGGCAGTGACGGGAGTGACCGAGAACATAGATGGAGTATGATTGTGGACGTGAGGCTTGATGTACTATGAACGGTTATGACGACAATCGGCAGAGGGAATTGAAAAATGAACATGGAAACCAAAGATGGTGGAGGTTACGTTAGCCGGAGAGTGGACTGCTAAAGTTGACCAGCTCTCGATCCTTCATTTGTCTAAATTTTAATGTTAAGCTCGAGGTATCGATATCATAGTGTCCCCGAGTTATATATTAATCTTCTTCGAAAAATGTATTTTGAAATCATTGGCGTAATTCAGGCATCGTTCAATTTGTTGTTGATTTGTTCATGTGAACTCACATACAAATGCAGGAAGATATGGCATCAATTTCATGTCAATTTATCATCAAAATAATCACGAATTTCAGTCTTTTGTGCCCCTGAATCAATTCTGAATGTTGCTGGGTGTCAGCACTCAGCCATGCATTTGAATGGTTTTGGTTTAGTTCGGTTGTTCTATCGATTGTCCATAATGTAGTGCCAATGTGAGATTGATTATCTATCCAAGTTACCGCACGTTCACAGTTCATCCGCATGGGTAATTTCTCAATTTTGAATGTTGGACATTGCTGAAAAATGCAATTTGACTGTGACTTTTGAATGTGTTTGGCTTGGTTTGTTTATACTTTATCATTCACCTATGATCAGGGGTTAATGTATTATTCATCTCATAGCCTTCTGAGCATGTTTAAAGGTCCCTTGTCCTAATAATTTCCAGCACTGCATGCTAAAATTTATTGAGAGCCTCGGTTTAGGCACGAAATTCAAGGAAGTTGATGGAGATAATTCGGGATTGAATTTCATGATTAATGCAAATACATTGGCATGTGATTCATTTCTAAGGCTTTCGGTTGGACTGGATTTTAATTGAATAGGTTAATTGTGGGTGTAACCTGCCATCACAACAAACGTATGTAACTGTTTGTGCCTGCTTAATAATCAATTGGCTTTTTTTACGAGAAAGGTCACAACAAATGTTATTTCAAGTAACCTGCCATCACGCGTGTTAAAATGCTAGTCTCATTATACTATGGGAGTTAAGAATGGGAATGGAATTTTCCCATGTTGATATTGACCTTTTTGTGATATCGGACAACAAATGTTTAGAAAGAAATAAAAGAATGATGAATACATATTTACTGAAGATAAAAAAATTCCTCCCCCTTCTGTGGGTAAATAACATAAATACATTAAACAAAAGAAGTCAAGTTTCATAGTGTGAAGTATATGTATTCCCGATGGAGTCTACATACAAAAATGTCTTTAATAACGTTTGGAACAGAAAAATAAATGACAAACTGTATATGTTCTTTTTTTTCTTTTTTCTTTTTTTGGGTCGAATAAAACTGCAGATGTTGTTCCTTCTCAAGTGAGGCCAAAAAATCCGTGTAAATAGATAACATTATTGACTAATTTTAATCTAAGACCATCTCTTACCGCCATGTTTCTGCCGCGATGGGTTCCTCATTTGTCGGAGTTTCTTTAATTCTTGAAAGATTTATGCTCGCTCGTAATTTGTCGTAAGCACCGATGTTATAAACTTAGAGATGATATAAAAAATCTAAAATAGTTGCAATCAATAATTACGACGTATACTGTTGAAAACTTCTTAGTCGTTCAATATAAAAGATGGGCAAAAATCTTCTCATGAGTCTCTCAAATTTGTTTCTTATGTGAAAAATAAAATAAAATATGAGATGTCATTTACGAGGACCACCATATAATTGTGACTGCACATGACTAGTCAATCATGGCATGTATGAGAATGCGACCTAAGTTGTACCTTGTCGATATATGACTATTTTTTCCCTTTTGAAAAAAAAAATGCCTATTTTCTTGTAACTCTTAACATTACTTAAACAAATTTTTTTTTAAAAAAAAAAAAAAGCGTGGAGGCTTAAGCAACTTGTTGAAATTGCACAACATCTACACTAAACATACATACACATTATGTTCCATATTTAATTATCACTTTATCAGTACCTCAAATTTTCATGTTCCTTGTATTTTTAGTGATAAGAACCTATGGAAACAGTGACCCATTACAAAGTCAAGCGGCTAGACCAATGGAATATGCATGTTATTTACACCAAAATATCTAAATTTTATCTTGTTTGTATAAGGTCATATGTCGAATTCGATTTTGCATCAAAATTGAATTTGCTCCTTTGATATGATTGGAAGTAGTTTTTTTTTATTTAATTTTTTTTGTTCGGAATTGGAAGAGGTGATTAAAACTGAAATGGAAGAGTTCATAAACGATTACTTTCTTAGATTAGGCCAAAAATGACGATGATCCTAATTACGTGAAGATGATAAGTCATTCAAAGAAGATTCCCGAGCTCAAAAAACAGCCATCTTGCCTTTAGTCACCCTCGCATGTCCTTTCACATAAAATTATGGAGTGGCTAAGAGGAAACCCCAGAATTCATATCTACAAAAATTGCTATCCATAAAATAAACACAAAAAATATTATTTAGAAAACAAACACAAAAAAATATATATATATATATTTAGAAAAAGAAAAGACAATATCATGCGACCGTTCTTAGTGTGCGTGCTAGACAATATCATGCGACCGTTCTTAATGTGCGTGCTATCTGCTTGGATCATTTTTTTTATCTCGGTGTTTCATTCATGCTTTGCCTTGAAATGATGTAAGAGGAGTCTTTCGGAATCAACCGAGCATATTCTCCTTGCGTTTATCCTAAATTCAGCAGTCGCGTTGTTGGCCCAGACTTCAGTTGCGATTGTCTATCTAGTACCACTAGTCTTTTTAATCCACTCTGTTACGTTCGCCTTCTGTCAGAACTTCTATAGTTCCCAAGGATTTATGCTTGTTTATAATTTACCGTAGTCACGTACATTACATCATTATTTTATTTTATTTTTTATAAAATGAGATAATAATATTTAAAATTTGACAATATTTTCAATGGATGATTACGAACATTTATTTTTCATGATTCGATGACCAGGACTAGGAATGGAGAATGACTCCTCTTCGTCGGCGTGAAAGTTGGGCAAAAGACTTTTTGCTAGCCTCTCAAAGTTTTGGTCTTTTCGTGGAAAAAAATGAGATGCCATTTAAGAGGACCGACTATGCAATTGTGATTGCACATGAACGATTAATCACGGCATGCCTAAGAGTGCAGCCTAATTTGTCCCTTGTGGAAATATGTTGAAATTGCAAAACATCTATGGCAAGACATACACAAATATTATGGTAATCGTCACTTTACTAGAAAGGTTTCTTAATTTGATTGTTGATCCAGTTATAAGAAGTTATGGAAACATTGACCCATTATATAGTCAAGTTGCTAGATCAATTGAAGGTGTCTATTTTTTTGTACCCAAATTATTTGAATTTTTCTATAGTTTGTATTATGTGATATCTTAAGTCCAATTTCGCATACATAATGAATTTGCTTCTTTGATTTGATTGGAGATAGGTCATTGACGCTGAAAATGAAGAATTCATATATAAGTACTTTCTTAGGCCTTGAAGTTATGACAAAAGAAAAAACACACCTAAATTTTGAAATTTCATCCAGACATGTCTCGTCTTCCCCCCTCAATTATTCCCATCGGCATCACATATTTATTTAGCGGAGCAAGTATGAAACACCAAGACTAAAAAAAAAAAAAAAAAAAAAATTTGATCCAAAAATATAAAGCACGGAGACTAATGACAGTGACCTGATATTGTCCTTCATTTGTTTTCTTTTTTAAAAAATTGTGGTTGTTGTTAGAGCACCTATGTCATGGAAAAGCAGATAGCAATGCCATAGCTTTCATGTTTAAAAATTTTTGTGAGTTGGAATCCTTGCGCTCCTCCAATAGAATAGCAAAAGCATGGAAAAGATCAGGAAGCCACTGATTGATCGGGAATTGCGCATGTAGTAGTCATATATTTAGGTGACACTGATTATTATGTAGTAGTCTGGTTTTAATTGAAAGTGGGTATAAATGAATTAAGATCTTTATCTATGTTTACTTCATGTCAACTCATGTTTTCCATTGGCTATTATGGAGACACTATCTTCTTGCTCCTTATTCTATCTTTCTAATAGCTTTTTCTGTCCTAGAAAATTATGTCATATCATTGTATAAATTAACACGTATAGCAGCATGTACACGTACTAGTGCTTGTTGTGACTATGCGCGGAGGGGCACTCCCTGTCATGCCCTAAACCCCGAGCACGCAACAACCCACTCCTTGGTCAATAGAAAGCGATGTCCAGGACTCATCGCCGACCCTTCATTTTTAATCTTTCATTATGCGCAAGCGGAAATGAACCATCTCCCCATCAACAGACAATTAAGCAATCAAACAGGGATAGTGAGATGAACAGTAGAAACACAACCTCTACTCATATATATATACATTTTTACATTTTCATATTGGATTAACCTACGGAGGATCACTTCCAATCTACAAGCCCAATAGAGGGGCCGACCCATCCTCTAAGCCAAACCAAAAAGAAACTAGGCTAGGCTAGTCCAACTATACACAAAAGAACTCTCGAGCTCGACACTACGGTCACTCAGATCCGGCAGACTCAGACTCCGTCAATTCAAAGTTGGAGCCATATGGGTCAGTCGTTGGTGAAGCAGGGCCAGGGTTCTCCATTGCACCGTCAGGAGGGTTCAACTCCATGAGATTCTAGTCATCGTCCTCAAGGCCCCTACCAGGCGGCCTGTCAAAACCTCTTAGGGGACCAATCAACATGTCGCCATCCCGAATGAACCACGCTAGGAACCTATGGGGTATCCATTGCCCCGGTCTCTCATCCACCCAGATGGTGGAAAGATATTTCTCGTGTAGATGCGCCTAACCTGGAAAGTGGTGGCACGTCACGAAAATATCTCAGTCCTTGGGGATACCAAACCTCATTGGCGGAAGTGTCATCTTAAGGACTTGAAAGTGGTTATACAATAACTAATGAGATATAAATCTTAGCGAGTCCTCCCCTAAACCCCCGATTAGAACACCAACTCAACTTGGGGTATCTCTCCAGAACCATCCCACAAACCAACCACGATTAACAACCAACAATCAACAAATCGCAACAACCAAGGTCAACCACTAACCACATAGTTGATTTGCATGCAATCTTACCTGGTATGCCATACCCTGCACGTTAGATCTCAGTGCAATACACGCAATGCACATAGCCATTAGATGATATAGATCATCAATCACATACGAGTCGAGTCACAGGCGATCTCACCTAGCCATTGCCACACCATGCACGTTATCGATTCATGCATGCTTGCCATAATCAATATGCTCAACTCATGCACAGTCATAACCAATGATGCCATGATTCTTATACACTCTTGTGCTTTAGTGCGCCACCTATCATGTATCAATCGATCACATGGGTCCCAATTATAAAGTAAAATCATTATGACACGTCTCATACTGCGCCACACAATTTTACCTCATAATAAGGCCCAACCATCTTAACCCTCACGCGTGTTTCCAATTCTTACGACCCATTGGCCACGGTCAACTCCCCAGTTGACAATCCGGTTAATTTATGACCTCCCGGCCATGGCTAACTTTCCAATTAGCATTCATCCGATTCCCGCCGGGCTACCGATAAAGATCAGATTTCGTCCCGCCCCGTCGGGCACGGCTATGTCTAGAACTCCCGTTTAAAAGGTTTCCCAAAAAGGGACATTGGTTCAGAATCTACTATGACCGACTTCCGACTCCCGCCGAGTAACAGGAGTGGCAATCCAACCTTTGATCACGCAAACATACCACCACAACTCACTACACATCGCCCCCAAACTCCTATTGGGTGACGGATTCCACTTCTTAATCACGCAAGCACACCATTAAGACTCCCTTTTTATATTTGAGTATTTAACCAATGCACAATGCTTGCAAATACAATTTCAAATCATTTTTCCCCTAAAGGCGGTCCATTTCGGTGTCCCTCGGACAAAGCATATTTCCCTTTTCGTGAAAATCACTCAATTCATACGGATGCACATGTATTTATACACTAAAATCACCTCATAAGATCGAAACGCATGAAATTATACAACTTTTCATTCTCGGGTGAACAGTGTTTCGTGAACAGTGTTTTGTGAATAGTGTTGTATGAACAGTAAATTTCCAGAATTAAATAACTAATAAATTAAATTCAAAAGTCATTAAAACACTAATTAAAGTAATCAATTAATCAACTAAAGTTAACCAAGCTTAATTAAACACATATGCCACAATTAAGCAAATAAAGTAAGATTAAACTAAACTAACCTTAATCATTAATCTAACCACCTATCTTAGGACTAATATAACTTAATTAAACCTTCTAATCTAGAATTAACACTAATTAAACCAATCTTAAGCAAGTTTAGGCACTAATAAAATAATTAGGAGCTAAACTCACCCGTTAAACGGACCGAATACACGGACACGACGACGATGACGGAGGCTATGCTCGGGAACCTCTACCACAATGATCAAGGCTGTCCCTGGGCTGGAACAACAACCACAAACTCGAACTCCCACTGAAACACCAAAAACTGGACTGCCGGAGGAGAAACAAAGCTGAACAGGCTTGGCCGAGCTCGGCGAGGGGTTAGCCGGTGACCGGTGGCACCTAGGGGTCGAGGGGGACTTGCTGGTGGCTGGGATGGGTGGAGGCTATGTCAAAATGGGAGGAAAATGGCTTAAACAGGCGAAACAGGCAAAGCAGTGCAGGCTGCCAGGCGGACTGACGGACCGGCCAACGGTTTCTTTCGGCCGGCCGGTGGGTCGACTGGCGGCTCCGTTCGGCGAGTGGCTGGGTCTTCTTGAACAGTTTAGGCCATCTGAGCGCGATGATGGATGGCACAAAGGCTGATTCTCACGGGAAGACAACAATCAACTCAGCTTTTCACAAGAAGGTCAATTGGAGCAGAAACAGGAAGAAATGAAAAATGAGGGAGAAAATGCTACGAATTTGCTTGGGGTTGAAGAGGGGAGAGAGAGTGATGTGAGGGTTGGTTTCTCTGGTTCTCTCAAGCTCTCAAATGCCTCAACAATGGATAATGCAAAGCTTGGGAGGAAGAAGGGGATAGCTGAAGATAGGACCCTCCTTGGCTTCTAAAGCCTTCTTTCTTATCCATTTTGTCTCTTGGCAAGGCCCCACCAACATTGGCTGTCTTCCTCAGCCTCTTGGCAGCCCACAAACTTCCCTTGTAAGCCAAAGAAGTGGTCCAAAGGTGGTGGACCAAGGAACCTACGAATTTGATGCCACATCTTCCCTAAATTGAACAAATTTTCCTTAAATTGAATTCAATTTGGTCCCCATAAATTCCACCAAGGTGTCCTCGACCAAATTGACATTTTTTCTCGCCAATAGAACAAACTTGCATCCCAAAAACGCGATAAAAAAGGTCCTATATTGAACTTTCGCCGAAAATCTCAGTTTGTAGAAAAATCTTCGGAGGGTGAGTCGACGTTCCTAAAATGAATCGTGACATGACAAAACTTTCAATTTCTGAAATTGGGTTTAAATTCGTGGTTAATTTCAATCTGGTGCAATTTTAGCGTGACCTAACCTACCATGTAGCTTTTAGGAATTTTTGATGCAATTAGCCCGTGGTTAATTATTTTCAAGCCACATTGTACATCTTCGACTCATTGGCGACTCTCAATTGTCGTGAAAATTATAAGGTTTCAAATGCGGACACATGATATAGAAATGACAGAAAAATCAATCTAGTGCCATTCGAAGAAAATTTTGCAATTAGGTGGAATCACCGGCATACTAATCACATACCTCTGTCAAACCGACCTATCTCCGGTTTCTAGTCGATTTTGATAGTGCCATAATGACCCTTGCAGATTAGCATGGTCGAGCAATCGATTCTTGGTCGAATTCTCGAGTCTATTTTTTAACGGCTTCACATGATAGATTAGTTATCTCGTGAGTGGCCAACTCAGAGAAAAGAACTCTCAGTGCGTCGATAAAAAGCCCAGCTTATTCAATCGAAAACAGAACCCGAAAATCAAGATGTCACACTCCCTTTGATGTCTTGGCTGTTATAAAGAATCTAATTTAGGAGATGTACTCATTCCAAAGTCTAGTTTCTGGAAGCTAGTAAAGGACGAGGAGATAAATATTGTAATATTAACATGGAAACAAATCAGGTCTTACTATTATATCAATATGAAATCGCAAAAGAAATAAATGAGTAATGATGAAGAACAATTAAAATTTTACGTCATTTGGTCCAAATATCAATGCATACTCAATAGTAAGTGTTAGCAGTAAATGATCCATTAATCTAATGGTTAAACATATCAATAACAAGGAAATAGCTTGTGATCCTGGATCATCAATTTATTTCATGAAGATGTTTTTGGATGCAGAAGAACAAAATAATACATTTGGTGGCACCATAGCCACTAAAAAATAATAAAAAGGTTTACAATTTTTTTCTCTTTGTATGGGTAAGATTTACAAGTGACGGTGTGAAAAAAACTCTCTCTTCATTTTAGGATTGAAAATGTGTTAATTAACACACTATCGAGAAAGTACGAACGTTCGACGTCTTCGAAAGCATACAAGCGATGAAATGATTATTTCCTCCAATCCACATCCTAAGACTTTGGTCATGTATAGCATGGGTCTAATAGCTATTTAATTTTATTGTGACTCTTTCTTCAATCAAACCGAAGTGTCTTTTCAAATGGGTATATTGCTTGAATGGCCAATGAAATTTCTACAATCAAATTGCTTCTTGTTGCTTATAAAAAGCTTCTCTACTGAAATCAAATCTACCAAAAAAACACAATAACAAAACAAATATATGGCACCCTTACTATTCTTCATGTTTTGTACATGAATTGTCCTTCTCGTGATTATTCATACTTCACTTGCTAAGCCACTATGCCATCCGAATGAGAGCTCAACCTTGATGGAATTCAAGTGAAGTTTCAAAACCAACGGAATAGCTTTTCGGTGTGTTTATCTAAAGGTTGAGTCATGGTCACTAGATGGTTGAGACAATTGCTACTCATGGGATGGCGTCAAGTGCGACGAGAGGCCACCGATCATGTGACAGGCCTCGACCTTAGCCACAGTTGTCTCTTTGGTACTTTATCTTTTAACACTAGCCTCTTTTGCCTACTCCACTTGGAATCGCTTAATCTTGGAATGACTTCAACTCTTCCTTAATCCCATACAGCTTCAACAATCTTTTTAGGTTACAGTACCTTAATCTCTTTAGTTTAGTATTTTCAAGAAAATTCCCATAAGATATCTCATGACTCTCTAGATTAGTTTCTCTTGATTTGAATCCTGAGTGGGATCTTGAGGAGTCTCTTGGTCTTTCTTGGTCAAGTGGTCTTGAGATGCCCAACATAGACAGCTTTGTTCAAAACTTAACCATGCTTAGAGAACTTGATCTCTCTTTTATAGACATGTCGTCACCATTCCCTCTTGTACTTCCAAACTCGTTATGATACTCGAGGATCTCAAATTTCTTATTCTTGTGAGGAATGATTTGAGTGGCACGATGGATTTACACAAACTCAAGAACTTGCAACGTTTAGGTTTGTCCTTCAACAACATGTCTTTTGTTAGCAAGATCGGGATCAATGCCACTCTTCCAAAACTTTCCATTTTATATTTAGATTCAAGCAACTTACATGAGTTCCCCAATTTTTTAGGCTACCTAAGCAGATTAGAGGAGATAAATCTTCCATACAATAAAATCGGGGGGAGTATTTCTATGTGGATGTGGAATGTTAGTAGAGAATCCTTGCTCTATATGGATCTTTCCCACAATTTTCTGACCGGCTTTGGAAAGAATCAGATCAATCTACCACTACCTAAGTTGGCCTATCTTGACATTAGTTCTAAGTAGCTCAAAACAAAATTACTAAGTCCACCTCCATTAGCTGGTTACTATAATATCTCCCACAACTTCTTTTTTGGAGAAATTCAATCTATTTGTAATGGGACATCCCTTGTCGTTCTAGATTTGCCCAACAATAGTCTGAATGGCACAATTTCTTCATGTGTGGGAAATATCGATTCTTTGTCAATTTTGAATCTTGGGAAAAATAAACTTGAGGGCATGATTCCCAGTGCTTACCGAAAAGGATGTGTGTTGAAGATTATAGACCTCACAGAGAATCAATTGCAAGGGCCTATCCCAAGATCTTTGGCGAATTGTATAATGCTAGAGTATTTGAACCTTGTTTGTAATCAAATTCTCGATGGATTCCCTTTATGGCTATTAGAATTGACCAAGCTGAAATTTGTTAGCATCAAATCCAATAAGTTCCATGGTCCAATAGAAGCATGTGGAAGCAAGTTTAACTTCAGCAATATGTGTATCATGGACCTTTCATATGATGGTTTCAATGGCAAACTTCCTTCCAAGTTGTTGAAGAGTTTCAATGCAATGGAAGTGATAATTAGTCAAGATCAATTGGAATATATGAATGCATCTAAAGTGATTTTTGCATCCTCGTTGGCATTTGGAAATGATTTCAAGTATGGAATGAAATTGATGAATAAAGGTACAAAAAGGGAATACGCGAAGGTTCCATTTATACTTGCAAATCGACTTCTCCAATAACAAATTCAAAGGAGACATACTCGATCTCATTGGAGATTTGAAGTCACTTGTTTTGCTTAACCTTTCAAACAACGGTTTGATTGGTGCCATCCCGCCATCCTTAGCAGATTTGACATTGCTGGAATCTCTATATCTTTCTCGAAACAATCTCTTAGGAGAGATCCCCCAAAAGTTAGCCCAATTAACATTTCTTTCATCTTTCAATGTCTCTACTAATCAACTATCGGGACTAATACCACAATGGAGTGAGTTCAATGCATTCACGATCGATTCATTTGCTATGAATGACGGATTATGTGGAAGTCCTTTGGCAAAAAAAAGCCCAACATTTGGATATAACTTACCATTACCACCATCTCCCCATGATGAAATTGGCGAAGAGTCTCTCTGTTCAAGATGGATTGGAAAATTGTGCTAACTAGTGCTGGAGTCGGGTTTTTGATCGGTGTGGTGCTTGGGAACTTGATCATTAATGAGAAGAGGAGGTGGTTCTTACACTGGTCCAAGAGAATGGCAAAAAGATGGAAAAGATTGGGAAGGCACTAAACAAGGAAGAGTTGTACTTGCAATCACATATCTATGGGACGCTATCTGTAATGTAGCCCTATGTGTGTTTAGTTTGTACCGTAAATCGGAAAATATAGAGCCTACAATATTCCTCTTATGGTATTATTGTTCATTTAAATTTAAAAACTGTATTCGTAGAGTGAATTAAAAAACAATCTGTCCTTCTTCGCTTCTTCTTCTTCCTCTCTCTTTCATCTCTAAGGTTGAGACTCACGAGTGATGGAGGAGGGGAGCAAAACAGTTGGAGCAAAGAAAGGAGCACACGCGCGAACCAATCCACCATTTTTCCTCTGGATTCCTCCTGATCACCACCATCCACCACCTCCAATCCCCATTGGCCATCCCAGCCGCTCGATCTCATTTGCACTAGAAACAGAGCACACACTCCAGAGAACAGAGATCGCCAAAAACCGCCTAGACTGAATTGATACGAGCTCCTCTCATCGATTTTCTCTCACTGATAGTTTTGCTACATTGATTTCAGGTCACCGGTTGACGTCGTTAGCCATTCTCAAGTCGTCTGGCTCTATTCTAGTCCGTTTTGAGGATGAAATATCCAAAGAGTTCGAATCTTCATTCGAAGCGTCTTTGCCAGTACCAACCACCGAGGTGACGCCTCTAAGAGCTTGATTATATGTTCTATGGCCAGAGACTGCATATCCAATGTGTATACATCATTGCTCTGTTTTACTAAGCTGAGTCCGAAAGCTGTAATTGAAGCTTGAGTGAAAATCGAGTAACTGATTTGGGACAAAACAGTAGTCTGCTCATACTTTGATGTCACTGAAATCGTCTAGATCGGTATTAGTACTTCGATGATGTTTCTGTGCTCTGTGTTTGAACCGATCACCGATTGTTCGTGAAAATGAAAGAGTGAGATCACATATATATTCGAGAGGCTGTCCTTCAGAAATGCATATACGTTTATCTCATGCTCAGATCTGATATCTGCATGTGATTCGCTAGTCTTGCTTCTGGTTCCTTTGATTTCAAGTCATGGCCAAGACTCAAAGTGACCGGTGTTGCTTCGTTTTCTGTCTCTGTGTTCCGTATGCCCCCTGAATATTCTGGTTGGGTGTATGTGTGGTAGCCAGTGGACGTTTGTATGGATTCACGTGGTGACTGGAGTTGATCGTTGGCGGAGCAAGGCATGTTTAGCCCTCTATATGAAGCTTGTAAAAGTCATTCTCGGGCAAAAAGCTCGTGTGCTTTTGCTGCTTAAGGTGAAGGATGGACATCAATGGCGAGTGTTGAGCTTATAGGTTGAACAGCTTGGTTGTGAATAGTAAGGGAAGAAGACCAGACTAAAGCTTGTGTGTTCAGGAAATAATTGAGGGAGAGACTTAACCAAGAAAAAACGAAATAGTAAAGAGGAAGACGGGGAAATCTGCAGAAATGCATGTTCTGGAAGAGGACCGAGAAAGAAATAATAATAATAATAATAACAATAATAATAATAATAATAAATGATAGAATCACCAAAGCCAAAAGGGCCATGCGGTATCATTCAAGAAAAGAAAATTTCACAAGAAATTGACCAACTTTTTTAGCAGGTTAATATTGCTATAAAAGTAATACATAATAATTCGAAAAAGAAGGAAAGGAAATATATATGTGATAGACATAGTAACATATTTTGGAATTGGTAAATTTGATTAATGATCACTGTGTTTTAGCTGATTTCACGTTCAAATTACTGAATTTTGACATTTTTTAAATTACCAAGTGTAGTAATTAATCAGAAAAATTTTCAAGTTTAGAATTCCCAAATTGTTGAGTGCCAAAACGCACTAGTTAAATTATGAGGCCTCTAGAACTAGGAAAATGATAAACTAAGGGTCTGTCCGTTTCGCGGAAAACAACTTCCGAGAAAATATTTTCTGGAATTTCCGGTGTCCAGGTGGACGGAAAATGGACAGTCAAAGAAAATGTTTTCCGTTGACCGGAAAATCCCCTCGTAAAATTGTGGAAAATGATTTCCTCTTTTGAAAAGAGGAAATCATTTTCCCGTCTTCTCGCACACTCTCTCGCGCTAACTCTCACGCTACTTCTTTCTGCCCTAATCTCGTCCTCCTCCTCCTTTGACGCTGACGATCAGCAGCGGCGGAGCGACTCACTCGCCTCGGACGGTTTCCCCTCACCGGAAGCAAAGAATATCCGCGATCCAGGTACGCGCCTCTCGCTTTAGCCACCGTATGGTTTTCCGCCCGGCCGGCCGCGTGAGTCGACCGTCACGCTTAGACTTGAAGTGCATGCCGGTGTGAATCGCGGCGTTTGACTTCATGTCTCTGCTTTGTTTTCACTTCTTTCTTTTGCCCGAATGTTTCAAATTCTCGATTTACTCGTGTTGCAGAAATTGTTTGCGAATGTGATTTTGCTGTTGTGTTGTTCTTTGATCTCGGTGGCGATTGGGGTTTGAGCCGCGCTCGCTGAGGTGTTTCCTAAATGCGTGGAACGCCTCTGGACAGTGGATGCGTTTCCGTTTTTTCTGGATTTTTGAGATTGTGTTGTCCGGAGGTGCAGAGATGATGGTGTCCGGACGGGAGGAGATTGTGTCTTCGGGATGCATATGCCTCTTTCATTTGATGATGTGGATTTTACTAGATTTAACTATAGGCTCCGGTTGATTGTATATGTGGAAATGAAATTGAGGCAATGCTTCCCTGATTTCTCATGATTCCCTCACTTGAGGTAAGTTGCAACGTCATAGACACCCACTTAGTCGTTCCATATTTTAGTTGTCGAACCCAACAATGCAAGTCCTTGGATGTCTTCTTCATTGTGGAGATAGTGGCTCTGCATGATCTGGAGTGATCTACATGGGGGTGAAATTCTCACTTGCTTCTTTTCAAATGCTTGCTGATGTTTGAGGATTAAGGTTTTGGTGCTACTTATTATTGTTTGCATTTGTGAAGATGAATAACAGTAGCTTGAAGCTACAAGACAAGGGAAATGATTTCTTGAAGTTCTTTATCTCTTACTTGCATTTGTGATGGTGATTTGATCTTGATTATGGGTACTGTCTGATCTCTTTTCTGGGTTCAAAGCATGTTTGAAAATCACTGTCAATGTATAGTTTGTTTTACATCTGCCAAACAATTGCTTGGCTTTATTGGACGACCTTCATTGAACATAAATTCTAACGAATTTGGATTGAAATGAAGACTATTGTACTTGTTCGTATCAAGTTGATACTTCTTTGTAGGTGTACATTAAGCAGCTTGCTTTCCCTTGTTGAATGCAACTCTGAAAATGGAGGCTGAAATGTGTCTTGCAAGTCCTGTTGTGTGACCTATAAAAGGAAATTGATTAAGCTAGACATCCACATTGACACAGACAAAGTAAGGTAATACATTCTTACAATACAACCCGAAGTTTTCTGGATTAAGAGCTAACTCCTTCATAGTAGACAAGCCTAGTGAAGATTCATTTGGTCTCTTTCATGAGAAATATGTGCGTTATATACTGATTTACCCTCTTAACCCCTTCTACCATGTTTATAGACAGTTGATTAAACAAGTTGTCACGTATATGGGTTGACCTCTTAATCCCCTTAAATATCATTTAGATGAAAATAGTTGAGCATATTATCATCTACTGTCCCCTATTTTTTTTACTCTTCTAGTATTGCCCTTCTTGTATTTCACATGCATTTTGTGTTTAATGATTAATGTGTTCCAATATAGATGGATAACAAAATTCAAGCGGTGGTAACGGGTGCAGCTGCAGCTATGTGATATGTCTGAAGAGTCGTTGACGATTTGTTCGGTTCTTGCTTTGAAGTGTTAGGTCAGATTCAGATCTTGTAACCTGTTTGGGCAGCAAGTTTGAAATTTGATAATCTGAGGTTGGAGCTTCGAATGTTAAGACTGGAGGGTAGTCAAAATTATGCCTTTAAGCCGCGGGAGTTGTTCGTAGTTACTCGGATTTTAGATGATGGGTAGAACTGTTTCTTGAGTGAAGGAAACTATGGTGGAGGGCGAGCTATGCGGGGTTGTTGACATGTTGTATTGGGATATGGATGTAGAATTTTTCAGTAGCAAGATGTTGTCTTGGACTTGTCTCTGGGTGTATGGTTGGTGATCGTGATTGTGATGCTGATCGAGAACTCTTCCTTGATGCTCTGTTTCTCCTCCGGTGAGGCTTAGATGTTTGTTAGCACTTGTAAGATTGTATCCAGGAAGGACTTCGAGCTTCTACGGCCTAGAAAAACCAGCCTAGGAAAACCGGTCTTTGCACTGTGCAAGAATTTAGCGGCTCTAGATATTGGTTGACTGAAGTTGCAGAAGCAAGAGTCAATTCGTAAGTGTTTATTTGCCAAAAAACTCTATTTTAAATGGCAGTAGATGCGAAACATGAATCCAAGTTCAGTTGTTTGGTTTCCCAGAATAATTTTGCCAAGTGGGTACATTCTGAGTTGAACACCAATGGCTTGATGCATTGATTTTTAGCCCATATCAGTTAAACTATTCCCAATCCCAAGCAAAAGGGTTAGAAAATATTTTCCTTACCGAACACCGGAAAATATTTTCCGAAACATTTTCGGTTTTAGCCGAACACCGGAAAATATTGTTATTTTCCTGGAAAATGACATCCTGGAAAATATTTTCCGGGTTGGTCCATTTTCCGTGAAACGAACGGACCCTAATAATGCCAGTGACTTTCAGTGCTAGCGATTTTCATTTCTAACCGTCTAATACCAGCCACAAGTTTTAATGGAGAAACTTGGACAATGCTTTGACCAGTTTCATTTGTTTGTTTGTTTGTTTGTTTTGAACTTCCCATCATTTCCTTTGTCTCTTGGCTTAATTTAGGATCTCAGGATTTATAAAGGCCCAAAAAGCGCCAATCTAAAAGGAAAAATCTAGGTATCCCGAAAAATTAAAAATCCTTGAATATGAAAAAAAAAAATTATATACCACGAAATAAATAATTACAAGTAAAAAAAATTATCACTAAGTAAAAAGAAATCATTAATATTATTAGAAAGATATATTGCATTTTTTTACTCGTAATTATTTATTTCGTGGTACATAATTTCTTTTTCTTTTTTTTCATATTCAAGGATTTTTAATCTTTTGGGATACCTAGATTTTTCCTTTTAAATTGGCGCTTTTTGGGCCTTTATAAATCCCGAAATCCTAAATTAAGCCAAGAGAAAAAGGAATTATGGGAAGTTAAAAAATAAAAAATAAAAACAAACAAATGAAACCGGTCAAAGCATTGCCGCGGTTTCCTCCATTAAAACTTGTGGCTGGCATTAGACGTTCAGAAAATGAAAATCACGGCACCCTTAGGCTAGCCAAGCCCCTAGAACTATTGGCTGAACTATTATTCTAGAGGGAGGAAATAGTTACTCGATCAATTCTAAATATATTATATAAATATTAATTCAATCATAAACTTTTCAATTTTACCAATATAGTTCTAAACTTGTACATAAAATTTTTATATAGTCTTTATGGCCTATTGGTATCGGAAATTGCTAACATCACCAACTGTCTAGCATGCTACGTGGACATGAACAATTTTACTTGCACTACATCAGTAATTTTTGGCGGCAATTGATTGGGAAGATTACACTAAAAATTTGGGCAAATGATTAGGATTATATTGATATATTGAACAGTTTAAAACTAAATTGACATCCATACAACATGTTTATAATATAATTAATAATTTTCCCAATGCATTGTTAATTTTCAATTTGTTTTCATTATACATATAATAAATTCCAACTTTAGCGAGTTCTCGATCTTGCTCTTAGCCTCTTGCTCTAGTATTAGCTATAACAAGAACAGGATTTGGTGGGTGATATAAACAACTAAAATACTTAAGAACGTTTAAGCTATGTTCTTGCAAAAAATAGTATATCAAATCGTCCTTCTCGGAAGATCAAAGTTCTGTGCAAGTGAGCAGTGACAATTCTGGACGTGGCGAAGTACTTCCATTTCAAAGGATAGAGAAATATTAAATGATATTTTTTTTGGTAAAATATTAAATGATATTTTGGTTACTAATGATCTAATAATTAAGATTGAATGCCCGCGTTAGGCTAATTCAAAGGATAGTTCGGAGTGGAATTTTTAATTCATTGGGAATGGAATAAGTCTCTTTAATAATGAGGTATACAGGTTGGTTCCATACTTAATCATCAATGATGATCAAAGTTAATTAACTAGAAGAACAATCACACTAGGTGAACCATTAGACGTGAAGACACAAGAGCAAGGCCAAACAATCCTCATTCAAAGCAGAACTGATTCTGTCCTTCATTTTAACGTGATAAGTGGCAAAACACCTCAAATCACGGACTCAATTTACCAGCAATATCTCACGCTTAATGGCCTTCCAAAAATCGACTCGAATGTATGCAATTGCACGAGCGAAGAGGGGAAAACATGAATCACTCGAGACCAAACATAAATTTAGCGATGAAGTCAACGGTCGAAGTGTACACAAGCAATAAGATGGAAGCGTCCAGAGATCAAAACTGGGGACAGCAGACCTGCATTGACGAAGGTAATCAAAGGAGCACTCTTGAAGGCTCTCGGTTTCAACATGGAGGGGAATACAAGACTTCCAAATTCGAAAATACTTCTACACGAGCCTCAGTATACTGAAAAAGGACTACGAAGTTTATTTACCGCAAGAAACATCATCCTAAAACAGTTTGGAGGAAAACAATCAGACACGCGGAAAACATTCGAATGAGAGACTAGATGCAAAAGAAACAGGGAACGAGTCACGGCCATATCAATGTAAAGGCAACGCAGCACGCTTGAGGTCATCGAGATAGCCTTGGACGCAACCGGTTTTCACTCCGGCGGAGCCAAAGGCTCTCGGTGTCTACCTCACGAAAACAGAGTACGAGGCTTTAACCTTGAGTAAGAGCAGTGACTGGACGTGATTGACGAGTGGATCGGAAGGAGGAGGCCTCTGAAGTGGCGACACCAAGAATTGGAAGCGGTGACGAGAGAGTGAGTAAGAATTGAAGGCGGCGACAGTAGTGACCGAGAGCAGAGACGAACGGAGTACGATTGTGGAGGTGAGGCTCTATGTACCGTGAACGGTTACAGTAACAATCGGCAGACAGAATGGAGAAGGAAAAAATGAAGATGGAAACCAGAGATGCTGGAGGTTACAGTAGCCGGAGAGTGGAGGGAGGTTGGACGGTGACGTAGTGGCCGGGGGTTGAAGGTGAGGGAAGTGGTGGCTGGCGAGGGCACGAGCTGGAGATGAATATGTCAGAGAGGAGAGAGAGGAGAGAGAAATTATAAGGCGAGGTGTACAAGTGAGATGAGGAGGGTGTCGACTTCGTGGGCGGGGCCGAACCGGGCCTCCAGGTTCGAACTCACCTGAATATTTCTTAGATTCTTTACCAGGCCCAGGTGGCTGGGGTGTCGTGAAATTATGCTCATTGGGCTCGGTTCTTGCTAAAAATTCAATTGGGCCTTGCTGCGGATGTCAAACTGGACTGTGAAAGTTGACCGGCTCTTGATACTTCGTTTTTCAAAATTTTAATAGTTGGGCATGAGATATCAAAATCTTAATGTCTCTGATATGTGCATTAATCTTCTTCAAAAAATGCAATTTGAAATCATTGGCAAAAAATTGTTGTAATCCTCTTGCCAGTTAATACTATTTCTCCGTTCTCGTCCAAAAAAAAAAAAAAAATCATTGGCAAAATCCGGATGCCGGTCAATTTGTTGTTGATTCGATCATGTGAACTCATATACACTTGCAGGAAGATATGGCATCAATGTTAATATCAATTTATCACCAAATAATCACAAATTTCAGTCTTAAATGCTCCTGAATCAATTCTGAATGTTGCTGGGTGTTAGTACCCACGTATCAATTGGAATGGTTTTGGCTTAGTTCAGTAGTTCTATGAATTGTCCAAACGTAGTGCCAATGTGAGATTGATTATCTATCCAGTAACCGCATGTTCGCAGTTCATTGGCATGGGTAATTTGTCGATTTTCAATGTTGGACGTTGCTGGAAAATGCAATTTGACTGTGAATTTGAGTGCATTTGACTTGGTTTGTTTATACTTTCATTCACCAGTGATTAGGGGCTAACGTATTATCCATCTCAGCCTTCCGAGCGTGTTTAAAGGTCACTCGTCCTGAGAATTGCCAGTAATGCATGCTAAAATTTAATGAGCGTCTCGGTTTAGGCATGAATTCAAGGAATTTAATTGAGATAATTCGAGGTTGAATTTCATGATTTATGCGAATACATTGGTATGCAATTCATTTCCAAGGCTTTTGGTTAAATCGAATTTCAATTGAATAGGTAAATTGTAGGTTCCATGTGTCGAATGTTGCTGGTGGTTTTGATTTACGCTTTGATCTTGGAAGAGATTGCGGTGATTTAGGGGTTAAGTTGCTAGTTCATGTAGGTACATACGCAAAAGGATCCATTTCATGTCATTTTAATATTGTTTAGTGTTATTTCCTTTGCATAAATAGTTAGGTCTGCATATGATAGTGGGCGAATTTAGTTTACTGAGTTTTAGAATGGTAATAAAACAAGAATCCTTTTAGTAAACAGCTCTCTTTAAGTCTCTTTATGATTGTGGCGTCTTTAGCTTATGGTGGCTCATGTTCCGGGCCTTATTAACAATGTCATATATATTTTTTACCCGACATCTTATAGGGTGTATATTCTCGTATTTTACTTTAATACTATTTTGCTTTGAAGTGTTGATTTTATTGTCTTGATTTGGTGCATTAGAAATCATATAACAATTCAGATTTGATCATATACAGTGATCAATTTCATTATCTTGATCCAAAAGCTTACTTCAATCTAAACAATTTGTTTCATCCAACTAATTATGTTTACTCCAAAAAGAATCCCATGAATGGTGGCATTAAAGAAGAATACCATGAAAGTAGGCAGTTGAGGACTCATAAGAATTTGATGTTTAGTGTCCTCAAATTTAGGCCTAATGCTTGCTAATAGCTAAAAGATTTTATCTTGCTCTTCTCAATTGACATAATCCATTACATTTTGGGTCGTAGGTCTATACTAATGAAGCTCATCCCATTGCTTCTTTATTTTTCCCAGGTGTTCAGTGAAAGATTGTGTTGCGCCTTGCTTAGAACGAGCAACTCCTTGTTGTTACTCAAAGTTCCGAGATGCATTTCTGGTTTGACCATGCATTTTGTATATCGAACCCCACAATGCCTTGGCCAACTCTGAATATGCAAATATCTCGTAGATCTTTGGTTCCATGGAACTGAATATCCAAGACATCATATTGTGGTCATTTGCTAGCCATTCATCAAATCTGGGATCTGTCGCGGGAAGGGCTCTAATCTTCCCCTTGATGTGACCAAGCTTCGATCTACCCCCAAGAACAATTGTTACGGCTCGTGACCAAGGAGGGTGATTTCTTTCTTTTAGCAACAATGAAGTCAACCACTTGTTTGTCTCTTGCACCTTTACTGCGTTGGATACATCTCCTAACTTCTTTGACCCCTCTATGATGTGTTGCTCATAATGACAAGGATATGATAGCAACAAAGAGAGGAACAAGCACTAATCGAAAAACACAAATCGTCGTAGAATAGGAACGGATCCGAATATAAGCAAATCAAGACAATCAGATGTGCAGAAAAAACAAACCCAAAAAATCACAAGCTGAATCAAACCTCCTCTAAAACCATGTTGAATTTTAGTAAGGCAATCACAAAAAACTCCTTTAATACCATGTTGAATTTTAGTAAGGCAATCACAAAAAAGAACACGGTTTAGCAATGTGCTTATGTCCTTGGACAAAACTCTCAACTCTCTTAATTTTTTTATTTTTTTTTGGTCATGAAATTCTTGTGCAATTTGTACACAAGGGTTGCTACAACAAAGGAAACAAGCAAACCTTAAAAATACTTCTTCTTCCTCCCCTAGTTGGTCGCTCGGTGGCGATGGAGGCCATAAAAGACGACAGACGGTGGTAGATGGCAAAGACCGGTGGACAGTGGGTGGCGGGCAGTGAGGCTCCAACGACCGGTTAAAAGAGGAAGAAAAAGAAAAGAAAAAAATAAAGAAAGAAAATGACTTGTTCCAAAAATTATTCCCGGAAATAAGAATCTACTTTTTTTCTATTTTGTTCCATATCTATTCATTTTTTTTTTAATCTGTTCCAAATCTAATCCCTAACCACTTTTCTATTCGAATAGAAAAATTAACTGACGTTTAAAAATTCAAATGTTACCAAATGGAGCTTTTGTGGTTGGCTCCCTGTGATGGCTCAGTTTGCTGTAGTTCTCAGTCAAGGAAGGAACGGAGCCTTAGTGGCTGGCTCACCGTGACGGCTCGGTTTGCCGTAGTTCTCAGTCGAGGAAGGAATGCCGCGGTGTCTTTCGACAATGGCTTGCGACGCTCGACGATGGTAACTCAACGAGGATTGCAGACATAACTCGATGGCGTTCGCCGTTAGTGCATGCTGTGGCGTTGCTTCGTTGGGACTAAAATCTATTTGAATAACTCACTAGAAACCCCACGAACTCCAAAAATGTAGGACGAGATGAGTGCAACAACAAAGGACCGAGTAACGTGTCCCAAAACTAGCAGGAGTAGCCACCTGGAATCACTAAAAAACAATTCTCGAACTATGAAGGGGCTCGGCAAGTAAGATGCAAAACCAACGATGGCCAGAACAGCAACTCTGGAATCTCGGGTGGCCGTCGTCAGTAAAGATCGGTCAGCAATAAAGCGGCAACGGACTGGTCAAGGCAGTACCTTTGTCGTCCGGTAACTCACAGTACGAGGACACAACACAAAGGCAGCTTGCGGAACTTGGTGAAGCAACTAATCATCGTCGCGTGTCGGACACAGCAACAGCAATGACGCCGTCTCAGTCAAGTGGCGCGGCAGTGAGCTAAGGAACAGCCACGAAGCACCACAGCAGCAAACGTCGCGGTTTAGCATGGGGGAAACTCACTTAGTGGCAACAGGCGGCGTTTGCCGATGCATGATCGGCGACAGTGGTTCAGAGAGCAACGGCGTTGGTGCGGCAACAGAGCTTCGCAGCAAGGAAAAACAGCCTCGGGTCGTCGTCGAGGGTTGAGGAGCTCGGTTGTGGTCGTGGAGACACACGGCCAAATATATGTTGTCAGACCAAAAGAGAGCCTCTCCCCATTATTGTCCAGTAATAGTTTGCATTTTATTGTCCAGCTTTCCTTTTCTTTAGATGAATATATTTTATTCCTTTCCTCCTTCCCTCTGTACGCATATTGCCCCTTTGCATGAAAAGATTTCTTTCTTTACGCTAGTGTACCGCTTCTTTCAAAATATATATTGCCCAAAGATAACACCAAATATATGCCCCAACGTGTGCAACGTTACCTCTTATTTTCCAAATCTTTTCTTGCCCTCTTTAATTTCCTTTGTGCGCACGCTTGTATCTTGTACCTTTCTTTCTTTATTTTATTTCCTTCTTGCTCCATTTGTCTGGTCATGTCGTGGAGAGGAAATCTCCACGTCTATGCTATTTGATCAAATGGGCTTTTGGCCAATTTTTAGCTCCCGCGGGTTCAGTTCAAATAAATTAATTAGGCTCAAAACTATTCACTCAGGCCCATTCACTGCCGGTCCAATTAATGCAATAAATGAGCTAAGCTATTATGATATATGCTCCCAAAAACTATACACAATTTAACTAATATTTTTGCTAGGGGTTGAAGTTGATCCATAATTTGTATATGCAATAAATAACTAATTGAGTTATCAAAATTTAGATGTCAACAAATTGAATAGATCGAGAAGGCATAGAACAATAAGGAGCTGCACATGCTATCATATATTTATATGACACTATATTTTTTGTGTTTGGTTTGTAAGATAAATAAGAAAATATAGAGCATACAATATTCCTCTTATTATGATGTCGTTCATTTGAATTTAACTGGAGGAACGATCAGACGAGGTAAGTTATCAGACGTTCAAAGCAAAACAGGTTCTGACCTTCTTGTTAACGTGATACTAAACGAACACCCCAAAATACTAATTGAATTTACCAGCGAAATCACACGCTTAATGGCCTTCCTAAATCGACACGAATGTATGCAACCGGTACGAGCAAGAGTGATTAACATTAACCCCTCAAGTCCAAACTCAAGTTTCGCAATGAAGCCAACAGTCAAAAGTATACACCAGCAATAAGATGGACCCGTGTTGACGAGGGTAATCAAACGAACACTCGTGAAGTGAAGGCTCTCGGTTCCAACATGGAGGGGAGCACTCTAGATGCAAAAGTGATTGGGAAGGAGTAATGGCCAGATCAAAATAGGCAACACATCACCCTAAAAGGTCATCGAGAGATACGAGACGAACGCAACCGGTTTTCACTCTGGCGAAGGCAAAGGCTCTCGATCCTCACAAAACAGAGTACTAGAGTTTACCTTGAGTGAGAGTAGTGATTGGACGTGATTGACGAATGGATCAGAAGGAGGAGGCCCCTGTAGCGGCGACACGGAGTATTGGAACCAGTGAAGAGAGAGTGAACGAGAATTGAAGGCGGTGACAGTAGCAACCGAGAATAGAGACGAGCGAAGTATGATCGTGGAGGTGAGGCTCGATGTACTGTGACTGGTTAGGCAAACAACTGGGGGAGAGAATGGAGGAGGAAAAGATGAAGATGGAAACCAAAAATGGTGGAGGTTAGGTTCGCCGGAGAGTGGAGGGAGGTTGGACAGTGACACAGTGGCCGGATTTTGAAGGTGAGGGAAGTGGTGGCTGGCGAGGGGGGGAGTTGGCGTGTCGTGAAATTATGTTTATCGGGCCAAAAAATTCAATTGGGCCTTACTGCAAACGTCGGATTGGACTGCTAATGTTGGGCCCGAGGTTTCAACATCATAATGTTCCCAATTTGTGTGTTAATCGTCTTCGAAAAATGTATTTTCAAATCATTGGCGAAATTCAGGCGTCGTTCAATTAGTTGTTGATTTGATCATGTGAACTCACATACAATTGCAGGAAGATATGGCATCAATTTCATGTCAATTTATCACCAAATAATCACGAATTTCAGTCGTGAATGCCCCTGAATCAATTCTGAATATTACTTGGTGTTAGTACTCAATTCTAAATGTTGCTTGGTGTTAGTATTGATGGGAGAACGATAACAATTCGAACAATATCGAATTAACGTAGCGGAATAAAATAATCTCCCATCTTGTGTAAACCTAATAGGAATCAATATAATAGAGTAAAATAAATACCAAGCACGCAAACATAAGATAATTTTTTACATAGAAAGCCTCCTCGATGTGAGGAGATAAAAAAACCACGGGACCGGAGTCCACCCGAAAATCTTCACTATCAACAAAATTGGGTGAACAATGTTCTTCTCTAGCAAATACTAGAGGTACATAGCAGCAAAGACCTCAAGAATATAATTATTGGCAATACACATGAATTTCACAAGAGATCAATGATAAATCTGATCAAAAAGGTAGGTTTTGATCAATCCACGAATGTCGTAGTATTCATCTTATTGCCTTCTGAGCGTGTTTAAGGGTCGCTTGTCCTGTTAATTGCTAGCAATGCATGCTAAAATTCATTGAGGGTCTCGGTTTAGGCATAAAATTCAAGGAAATTGATGGAGATAATTTGAGGTTGAATTTCATGATTCATGCAAATACATTGGTATGTGATTAATTTCTGAGGCTTTTGGTTGGATTGAATTTCAATTGAATATGTGAATTGTGGTTATATACATTGAATGTAACCAGCCAACACAACAAACGTATGTAACTATTTGTGCTTGCTTCATAATCCATTAGCTCTCTTTGACAAACGTTGCGACAAATGCTATTTCAAGTAACCTGCCATCGTGCATACTAAAATGCTAGAGTCATTATACAATGGGAGTGAAGAATGGGAATGTAATTTTCCTACATTGATATTAACTTTTGGTGTGATAGTGGACGATGAATATTTAGAAAGGAGTAAAGAATGATGAGTACCTATTTACTGAAAATAAAAAAATAAAAACTTCTCCCCCTTTTTTTGGGTGAAAAACATAACTACATTAAACAAAACAAGTCAAGTTTCATAGTGTTAAGTATATGTACTCAACCACTGGGGGTTCGCCTCAGTGGCCACCCTTCCAACATGGAAGGGGGAGGTGAGGGGTTCAAATCCCCACCTCCTCAGGGGGGATGGGGTAGGGACGCGTAAGTTTCGAGAGTGGGTTGAGAGTGGATTGCGACTCCCACGGCCTGCAAGAGGCAGGGCACAAGTCTGCAGTGAGTGTATAGTAGGAATAGAGTAGGACTGACAAAAAAAAAAGTATATGTACTCCTAGCAGAGTCTACATATAAAAAAGTCTTTATTAACATCTGGAACAGAAAAATAAATCACAAACTCCAGATGTTGTTCCTCTGCAAGTAGGGCCAAAAAATCCGTGTAAATAGATAACATTATTGGCTACTTTTAATCTAACACCATCTCTTAGAGCCATGTTTATGCCACGATGCGTTCCTCATTTGTTGGAGTTTCTATAATTCTTGAGAAAATTATGCTCGCTCCTAATTTATCGTAAGCCCTGATATTATATACTTAGGGATGATATATAATATCTAAAACTACTTTTAATCAATAATTACGATGTATATCATTGGAAACTTCTTAATCATCCATATAAAAGATGGGCAAAAGTCTTCTCGAAGGTCTTTCAAGTTTCTTTCTTATGTGGAAGAAAATATGAGATGTCATTTACGAGGACCACTATACAATTATGACTACACATGAGCGGTTAATCACGGCATGCATGAGAATAAGACTTAATTTGTACCTTTTCATTATATGACTATTTTTTTCCCTTCTGAAAAAAAAAAATGCCTATTTCCTTAATATTACTAATATAAATTTAAAAAAAAAAAAAAAAAAAAAGGCATGGAGTCTTAAGATATTTGTTAAAATTGCACAACATCTACAGTAAAACATACATGCCTATTATGTTCCATATTTAATTATCACTTTGTCAGTACCTCAATTTTTCATGTTCATCATATATTTAGTTATAAGAACCTATGGAAACAATGACCCATTACAAAGTCAAGTGGCTAGACCAATAGAATATGCCTGTCATTTCTACCCAAAATATTTAAATAATTTTTCTTGTTTGTATCAGGCGATATCGTAACCCCCGATATTATATACTTAGGGATGATATATAATATCTAAAACTACTAACCCCCGATATTATATACTTAGGGATGATATATAATATCTAAAACTACTTTTAATCAATAATTACGACGTATATCGTTGGAAACTTCTTAGTCATCCATATAAAAGATGGGCAAAAGTCTTCTTGCAGGTCTTTCAAGTTTGTTTCTTATGTGGAAGAAAATATGAGATGTCATTCACGAGGACCACTATAAAATTATGACTACACATGAGCGGTCAATCACGGCATGCATGAGAATGCAACCTAATTTGTACCTTGTCATAATATGACTATCTTTTTCCCCTTTTGAAAAAAAAAAAAAAAAATGCCTATTTCCTTAACATTACTAATATAAATGAAAAAAAAAAAAGTATGGAGTCTTAAGATATTTGTTAAAATTGCACAACATCTACATTAAAACATACATTCCTATTATGTTCCATATTTAATTATCACTTTGTCAGTACCTGAATTTTTCATGTTCATCATATATTTAGTTATAAGAACCTATGGAAACAGTGACCCATTACAGAGTCAAGTGGCTAGACCAATAGAATATGCCTGTCATTTATACCCAAAATATTTAAATATTTTTTTCTTGTTTGTATCAGGCGATATCGTAACCCCTGATATTATATACTTAGGGATGATATATAATATCTAAAACTACTTTTAATCAATAATTACGACGTATATCGTTGGAAACTTCTTAGTCATCCATATAAAAGATGGGCAAAAGTCTTCTCGCGGGTCTTTCAAGTTTGTTTCTTATGTGGAAGAAAATATGAGATGTCATTTACGAGGACCACTATACAATTATGACTACACATGAGCGGTCAATCACGGCATGCATGAGAATGCAACCTAATTTGTACCTTGTCATTATATGACTATATTTTCCCTTTTGAAAAAAAAAATGCCTATTTCCTTAACATTACTTAAATAAATGAAAAAGAAAAAGAAAAGCATGGAGTCTTAAGCATTTGTTGAAATTGCACAACATCTACAGCAAAACATAAATACCTATTATGTTCCATATTTAATTATCACTTTGTCCGTACCTCAATTTTCATGTTCATTGTATATTTAATTATAAGAACCTATGGAAACAGTGACCCATTACAAAGTGAAGTGGCTAGACCAATAGAATATGCCTGTCATTTCTACCCAAAATATTTAAATACTTTTTCTTGTTTCTATCAGGCGATATTGTAACCCCCGATATTTTATACTTAGGGATGATATATAATATCTAAAACTACTAACCCCGATATTATATACTTAGGGATGATATATAATATCTAAAACTACTTTTAATCAATAATTACGACGTATATCGTTGGAAACTTCTTAGTCATCCATATAAAAGATGGGCAAAAGTCTTCTCGCGGGTCTTTCAAGTTTGTTTCTTATGTGGAAGAAATATGAGATGTCATTTACGAGGACCACTATACAATTATGACTACACATGAGCGGTCAATCACGGCATGCATGAGAATGCAACCTAATTTGTACCTTGTCATTATATGACTATCATTTTCCCTTTTGAAAAAAAAAATGCCTATTTCCTTAACATTACTTAAATAAATGAAAAAGAAAAAGAAAAGCATGGAGTCTTAAGCATTTGTTGAAATTGCACAACATCTACAGTAAAACATAAATACCTATTATGTTCCATATTTAATTATCACTTTGTCCGTACCTCAATTTTCATGTTCATTGTACATTTAATTATAAGAACCTATGGAAACAGCGACCCATTACAAAGTCAAGTGGCTAGACCAGTAGAATATGCCTGTCATTTCTCCCCAAAATATTTAAATACTTCTTCTTGTTTGTATCAGGCGATATCGTAACCCCCGATATTATATACTTCAGGATGATATATAATATCTAAAACTACTAACCCCCGATATACTTAGGGATGATATATAATATCTAAAACTACTTTTAATCAAGAATTACAACGTATATCGTTGGAAACTTCTTAGTCATCCATATAAAAGATGGGCAAAAGTCTTCTTGCAAGTCTTTCAAGTTTGTTTCTTATGTGGAAGAAAATATGAGATGTCATTTACGAGGACCACTATACAATTATGACTACACATGAGCGGTCAATCACGGCATGCATGAGAATGCAACCTAATTTGTACCTTGTCATTATATGACTATTTTTTTCCCCTTTTGAAAAAAAAAAATGCCTATTTCCTTAACATTACTAATATAAATGAAAAAAAAAAAAAAGCATGGAGTCTTAAGATATTTGTTAAAATTGCACAACATCTACAGTAAAACATATATACCTATCACGTTCCATATTTAATTATCACTTTGTCAGTACCTCAATTTTTCATGTTCATCATATATTTAGTTATAAGAACCTATGGAAACAGTGACCCATTACAGAGTCAAGTGGCTAGACCAATAGAATATGCCTGTCATTTATACCCAAAATATTTAAATACTTTTTCTTGTTTGTATCAGGCGATATCGTAACCCCTGATATTATATACTTAGGGATGATATATAATATCTAAAACTACTTTTAATCAATAATTACGACGTATATCGTTGGAAACTTCTTAGTCATCCATATAAAAGATGGGCAAAAGTCTTCTCGCGGGTCTTTCAAGTTTGTTTCTTATGTGGAAGAAAATATGAGATGTCATTTACGAGGACCACTATACAATTATGACTACACATGAGCGGTCAATCACGGCATGCATGAGAATGCAACCTAATTTGTACCTTGTCATTATATGACTATCATTTTCCCTTTTCAAAAAAAAAAATTGCCTATTTCCTTAACATTACTTAAATAAATGAAAAAGAAAAAGAAAAGCATGGAGTCTTAAGCAATTTGTTGAAATTGCGCAACATCTACAGTAAAACATAAATACCTATTATGTTCCATATTTAATTATCACTTTGTCCGTACCTCAATTTTCATGTTCATTGTATATTTAATTATAAGAGCCTATGGAAACAGTGACCCATTACAAAGTCAAGTGACTAGACCAATAGAATATGCCTGTCATTAAAAAATTTAAATATTTTTTCTTATTTGTACCAGGCGATATCGTAACACTCGATATTATATACTTAGGGATGATATATAATATCTAAAACTACTTTTAATCAATAATTACGACGTATATCGTTGGAAACTTCTTAGTCATCCATATAAAAGATGGGCAAAAGTCTTCTCGCGGGTCTTTCAAGTTTGTTTCTTATGTGGAAGAAAATATGAGATGTCATTTACGAGGACCACTATACAATTATGACTACACATGAGCGGTCAATCACGGCATGCATGAGAATGCAACCTAATTTGTACCTTGTCATTATATGACTATCATTTTCCCTTTTGAAAAAAAAAATGCCTATTTCCTTAACATTACTTAAATAAATGAAAAAAAAAAAAAGCATGGAGTCTTAAGCAATTTGTTAAAATTGCACATCATCTACAGTAAAACATACATACCTATTATGTTCCATATTTAATTATCACTTTGTCAGTACCTCAATCTTTCATGTTCATTGTATATTTAGTTATAAGATCCAATGGAAATAGTGACCCTTTACAAAGTCAAGTGGCTAGACCAATAGAATATGCCTATCATTTATACCCTAAGGGTCCGTTCATTTCGCGGAAAATGGGCCATTTTTGGAAAATATTTTCCCATAAGTCATTTTCCAATAAAATGACAATATTTTCTGGTGTTCGGCCAAAACTTGAAAATGTTTCGGAAAATATTTTTCGGTGTTCGGTAAGGAAAATATTTTCGGTGTTCGGTAAGGAAAATATTTTCTTAGACTTCACCACTTAAGCATGCATCACTTATCAACCTATAAATCCATCAAATATGAACTTGCCTTTAAATCCAGACAAACTTGGTTCATATCTTTGTTTCCTCATTGTCGCCAAACGCTCATCTACTCTAAAAAATGTTCCTATGGATTTTAAAAAGAAGCAAAAGAGAAAAGAAGTAAAGCATGTACAACCCTAATGAGAATCTTTCAGTTGAGTGGCCTGTTCTCTTCCTGTGTCTTTTGTGTTCTAATAAACAAAAGAAAAAAGAAGCAAAGCATATAAAGCTCTTTGCTTGAGCAATGTACAACTGCGGGGTAGAATATATAAAGAAAATGATAAGCAAAAGTGCATAGCGCGAGCTTGAGATCGACGAGCTCGAGATTCGCCTAGCAACGGCTGACGACTAGCAAAGAAATAAGAAGATGGGAAACAAAGAAAAGAAAAAGGAAAAATAAAAGAAAAATAAAAAAGAAAGGAAAAGGAAATTAAAATTAATTTGAATTAAAAAAGAAAAAGAAAATTAAAAAATAATTTGAATAAAAAAAAAAAAAAAGAAGAAGAAAAAAAGGGGAGGAGGAAATGAAGATTTATAGAAGTGTGAGATAAGAGAGATTAGGTGAGGAAAATGTTTTCCACTTTTCAAAAGTGGAAAAAATTTTCTCTTAATTTAGAAGACTCTTTTTCCTTCCATGGAAAACATTTTTCCCAGGGAATTCATTTTCCATGAAACGAACGCCGGAAAATCTGAAAAGCATTTTCCTGGAAATTATTTTCCGCGAAATGAATGAAGCCTAAATATTTAAATATTTTTTCTTGTTTGTATCAGGCAATATATGGAGTTAGATTTCACATCAAAATCGAATTTTCCCCTTTGATCCAATTGGAAGTAGTTTTTGTTTTTTTTTTTTTTGTCAGAATTGAAAGTAGGTGATTAAAACTGAAATTGAAGAGTTCATTAAGGATTACTTTCTTACACTAGGCCATAAATGACGATGAACCTAATTACGTGAAGATGATAAGTCATTCAAAGAAGAGTCCCGAGCTTAAAAAACAGTCATGTTGCCTTTAGTCACTCCCGCGTATTCACATAATATTATAGAGTGGCTAAGAAGAAACCCCAGTGTTCCTATCCACAAAAATTGCTACCCATAAAACAAACACAAAAATATTATTTAGAAAACAAACACACACAAAAATTATTTATAAAAAAAAGACAATATCATGCAACCGTTCTTAGTGTGCATGCTATATGCTTGGATCATTTTTTATCTCGGTGTTTCATACATGCTTTGCCTTGAAATGATTTAAGAGGAATCTCTCGGAATCAACAGAGCATATTCTCCTTGCGTTTATCCTAAATTAAGCAGTCGCGTCGTTGGCCTAGACTTCAGTTGCAATTGTCTATCTAGTACCAGTAGTCTTTTTAATCCACTTCGTCGTGTTCGCCTTCTATTGGAACTTCTAGAGTTCCCATGGGATATATACTTGTTTATAATTTACCGTAATCACATATATTACATCATTATTTTTTTATAAAATGAGATAATAATATATAAAATTTGACAATATTTTCAATGGATGTTTATGATCTTGTTTTCTTCATGATTCGATGACTACAACTAGGAATGGAGAATGACTCCTCTTCATCGGCGTGAAAGTGGGGCAAAAGACTTTTTGCTAGCCTCTCAAAGTTTTGGTCTTTTTGTGGAAAAAATATGAGATGCCATTTAAGAGGACCAACTATGCAATTATGACTGCACATGAACGATTAATCATGGCATGCCTGAGAATGTGACTCATTTTGTCCTGCACGAAAATATGTTGAAATTGCAAAACATCTATGGCAAGACATACACAAATGGATGGTCAATCTTAATCATCACTTTACTAGAAAGGTTTCTCCAGTTGATTGTTGATCCAGTTATAAGAAGTTATGGAAACATTAACCCATTAGATAGTCAAATGGCTAGATCAATTGAAGGTGCATGTTATTTATACCCAAATTATTTGGATTTTTTTTACTAATTTGTATTAGGTAATATCTTGAGTTTGATTTCACATACATAATGAATTTGCTTGTTTGATCTGATTGGAGATAGGTCACTGACATTGAAACTGAAGAATTCATATATAAGTACTTTCTCAGGGCTCAAAAGTTATGACAAAAAAAAAAAAAAAAGAACACCTAGATTTTGGAATTTTATCTTGACATGTCTCGTCTTCCCCCTCAATTATTCCCATCGGCATCACACATTGAATTAGCAGAGCATATATGAAACACTAAGATTAAAAAAAAATGATACAAAAATATAAAGCACGTAGACTAATGACAGTGACCTGACATTGTCCTTCATTTGTTCTCTTTTAAAAAAAAATTGTGTTTGTTATTAGAGCACCGATGTCATAGAAGAGCAGATAGCAATGCCAAAGCTTTCGTGGTCAGCAGTTTTTGTGAGTTGGAATCCTTGCACTCCTCCAACAGAGTAGCAAAAGCATGGAAAAGATCAGGAAGCCACTGATTGGTCAGGAATTGCGCATGTAATAGTTCCTGAGAGATCCATGCTCATTAGGAGTCTGTCATGATTGCGTGTATATATGTAATGAGCTGATCTAGAAGATGGGCGAAAGTCTGGGCGGGCCTCTCAATTTTGGTAATTTTTGTGAATAAAATTATGAGAATCCATTTTTGTTGACCTACTAAGCAATTATGATTGCATAGGACGGTCAATCCTAGCATGCATGAGAATTTGACCTAGTTTATACCTTGTGCATGTGTGACCATTTTTTTCCCTTTAGAAAATTCCCTACTTGCACTTAACTCTTAACGTTATTAAAGAAAGAAAAAAAAGAGCCAGGGGTGCTAATACAAACCCTGAGCAGTCGACTCTTGTTCAAATTGAATGCTGGTACAAACCTGCTTGTTGGAGTGTCAACCTCTGCTTGCGAACGGCGCTGCCTTGCTTCGGTGTTTCCTAATCTGCAATTCCAGCACTGCAGGTGTGAAGCAAATTCCGCTGCTGATTGGGCCGCGGCTCTCTTTTCCCAAATTGGGCTCTTGATTCCACCCTCTCTCCCCCCCTCCCCACAACAAATACTTTTGAATATGCTTTGTATTGACGCCCTGTCTAGGGGTTGTGACAATTTACCTTCGTGAATGCAAAGCTGTGTTTTCGACCAAAAAAAAAAAAAAAAAAAGATCTTGGTTAAGATCCCATAGGTAAAATCGCATACAGTAGGTAAGAGGCAAGACACTTCGTTTATCCATCCAGAACCAAAGATAAATACACACACGATACAAAAAGGTTGAAAAAAATTATTAAAAAAGTTATAAATCTATTGCAATTGTGTCCAATCAATTATAAACATTTTTTTATTTTTGCCAGTTGAATCTTAAACCTCATGCATTTATGTCAATTCAGTCTATCTAATCAATTTTAATTGGCTGGAGCTAACATAAACGTTGGTCATCCTAATCAGCGAGGGCGAGCCTCCTCAGCCTAGTGGGCGGCTTGACAAGGCTTGAGGTTAGGCAAGGCTTGACCTCACCAACCAACAAGGGACCTTGCCAGCCTCGGGGAAACATGGCCATGGCTAGGCGAATGGCCTTGCTTCTCGGAGGTTGGTGAGGTCCCTTGTCAGCCTTGCTTAAGGCTAATTGTGAGTTGACGAATGGTTTGATGAAGAACGAAGTGAAAATAAAATAAAAATAAAAATTTCAAAAAAATATTAAAATATTATTAAAAATTATTCATGTCCATGCTTTGGTGATGTCACGCGAGAACCCATTATGTCCATATTAGCGCTTGCCTGGTTAATCGACCGGCCAAAATTGGCCAAATGAACTGAATTGGCACAAATGCAAAATGTTTAAGACTCAATTTGTCAAAAAAAAATGTTTAGAATTGAATTGATGCAATTACAATAAGTTTATGACTTTTTTGTAATTTTCCCCAACAAACTTAGAAACCTATAGCTAATTGAGGTTTACCATAACCCCTTAGTCAACTCAATTTCGGTTAAAATGTAGATGAATTTTTTATGTCGTAATTAGGTTGAGTGGGACAGTGGAAACATTAAAAGATTTAAATTAATTAGGATTTCGATCAATAAATCCAGTCTTTCACTAATTTTTACGTTGTAGGTTTATGAGAAATGTCTTTGGCGGGTCTTCGATTCCTTTGTTTCGTCCCTTTCGTGTTTGAAGCCAAATGGTGTTATGGAACTAATTATGATGGAACAGCACGGGCTCAAATGCTACTCACTGGGAGTGAGGAATGGAAATGGAATACATCACACAAAAATTACCATGTGGCGTGACACTGGCCAACAAATGTTTAAAAGGGAAAAAAAAAACTGACGAGCATTTATAACAGGAGATAAAGCTCTCTCTCTCTCTCTCTCTCTCTCTCTCTCTCTCTCTCTCTCTCTCTTTGTTTTTGCGAATAACATAATTACATTAAACGGAACAAGTCAAGTTACATTGTCTGAAATATATGTGCTTCCAACAGTCATTATGCATCAGGTCTTTCATAACACCTGGAAGAGAGTATCAAATAACAGACTGAAGATGTTGTTCCTTTAAAAGCAGGGCCACAGCATCCGTGCAACAATCTGCTTCTCTGAATAAGTGCTCAGTTTTGTATTTCTGCGACTCTGCAAGCACTTTCTAGTTTCTTGCATTCAGTAAAAAGAGATTCCATCGGTTAATGTGCCTGTGAGTGTTTGTAAGTGCTTGAATAACAGACATAACATTCATTTCAATGTGCGAATGGCTAACCTTATTGGCTACTTCTAGTCTAAGGATATCACATGGCGCCACAATTCTGCCGCAATTCGTTCATCGTTTAGTGGAACTTCTATAATCTCCGAGAAATTTATGCACATTCGTATTTCATTGTAATGAGGCATATTTTATGATTATTTATACATAAAATGAGGTGACGATATATACAATTTCAAAATATTTTAAATCGGTGATTAATTTTTATTTTTCTCTTTTTGTGATTCAAGGATTAGGAATACTCTTAGAAATTGTAGAATGACTCCGGTTCATCAATCTGAAAACATGGGCAAAAGTCTTTTCACGCACCTCTCGATTTTGGTCCTTGCATGGAAAATATGAGAGATTCCATTATAAACTCAGATGCCTCTGACATGACTATTTTGTGTTCTCTCTTTTTGACCGAGAGGACTGTAATGTTCAGACTTGGAGGTTGGAAAAGCCAAACGTGGTGCTCTTTTCATTTTATCCCTGTCCAAATGAGGCATCCAAATCCTACTTGCACTAGATAGGAAAAGCTCGAAAGAGGAGTCTTTGCCCCGTCTAAACCCAAGCACGAGATGTCAAAGGCCGACGCCGGGGAAGCGCGTTCAGTCCCACCTTCGGAAGTAGGCGCCGTGCTACGTGATCCGCATGACCCTCTGCCCATTCGCGCGCACGCATCACGTGTTCTCGCTGGTCTCTTCTTTTTGTACCATCGCGAGTCGCCAAGTCGGAATGCGGATGCAAACCATAAGCAATTCAATTCCTACAGGTAGCATTGCATGAAGTTACTTATATATTTTACGCTTACAATTTGACGGTACAATATAAGCTTCCATGGCGGCATAAATAAATATTAATGATTTTCAAAGATGTTATTTCAAGCAAACCGGCATTGCGTGGATCGCAATGCTAGTATTGTTACATAGTAAGAGTGAAGAATGGAAATCGAATATTCTCACATCAAAAATTATCTTTTCACTTCAAAAATTCTATTTTCATGGGACAATGGCCAACAGACGTTCAAAAAGGACAAAAAAGAATGACAAATACCTATATATACTGGAGATAAAGTTTTTCTTCTCTCTTCGTTTCGACAATGTCATAATTACATTGACAAAGCAAGGCTGGTTACATTGTCTGAAATGTATGTGCTCCCAGCGGAGTCATTATATGAAAGGTCTTTAATAACATCTGGAACAGAGGAATAAATAACAAATTGTAGATGTTGTCCCTTTCCTAGCGGGCTAAAGCATCCGTGCAACCACATGCTTTTCTAAATATGTGCTCAATTTTGTATCTCTGTAACTCTGCAGGCAATTTCTTGCATTCAGCCAAAAGGGTTTCCCCTAGTAAATTATGCCTACGAGTGCCTATAATTGCTTGAATAACAAACACGACATCCATTTCGATGTATAAATGGGTTACATTATAGGCTAATTCTACCTTTGATGTGCTTACTATCCATTGGAGCTTTTATTGGTCCTACAAGATTTATACTTGCTCGTAATTAATCTAATTATGTATAAGTTACCATTAGTTTTATATAAAATGAGGTGGTGGTGGTATATTAAATCTGAAATTATTTTCAATCGATGATTACGACCTTTTCTTCTTGTGATTCGGGTACTAGAAATCCAATCCTTGAAATTAGGATTGAAAATGTGTTAATTAACGCACTATCCAGAAAGTACAAATTGTCGACATCTTCGGAAGCATACAAGCGATGAAATGATTATTTCCGCCAATCCACATCCTAAGACTTTGGCCGTGTATAGCACGGGTCTAATGGGTATTTAATTTCTTTAGTGATTCTTTCTTCAATCAAACCCAAGTGTCTACTCGGATGGGTATGGTGCTTGAATGACCACTGAAATTTCCACGATCGAATTGCTTGTTGTTGCCTATAAAAAGCTTCTCTATTGAAAACCAACCAACTCCACCAAAAAGCACGATAACAAAACAAAAATATGGCACCCTCACTATTCTTCGTGTTTCGTACATGGATTGTCCTTCTCATGATGATTCATACTTCACTAGCTAAGCCACTATGCCATTCGGATGAGAGCTCAGCCTTGATAGAATTCAAGCAAAGTTTCAAAACCAACAGAACAGCTTTTATGTGTGTTTATTCGAAGGTTGAATCATGGTCACTAGATGGACATGAAGATTGCTGCTCATGGGATGGCGTCAAGTGTGACGAGGCCACCGGTCATGTGACAGGCCTTGGCCTTAGCAACAGTTGTCTCTTTGGTACTTTATCTTCTAACACTAGTCTCTTTCGCCTACTCCACTTGGAATCACTTAATCTTGCTTACAATGACTTCAACTCTTCCTCCGTCCCATACGGCTTCGGCAATCTTTCTAGGTTACAGTATCTTAATCTCTCTTATTCAGAATTTTCGGGAAAAGTCCCATCGGATATCTCTCGGCTCTCCAGATTAGTTTCTCTTGATTTGGATTTTATGTGGGATCTTGAGATGCCTAACATAGACAATTTTGTTCAAAACTTAACTATGCTTAGAGAACTTCATCTCTCTAGGATAAACATTTTGTCACCATTCCCACATGTACTCACAAACTTCTCATCTTTGAAGTCGCTTAAACTTAGTTCTTGCCAATTGCAAGGAGAATTTCCAGCAAGCATCTTTCAGCTACCAAACCTGGAAGTCCTCGACCTTAGCGGAAATTACGACCTTTCTGGTTTTATTCCCGACTTACATTGGGGTAATCCCCTCAAATCATTGTCTCTTTCGGAAGTGAATTTTTCAGGGGAAATACCTATTTCGATCGGAAACCTTGTTTTCTTGAATGAATTATCAATTGGATATTGTAATTTCTCAGGTTCACTTCCCACTTCAATGGGTAATCTTTCTAGGCTTGCTTACCTGGATTTATCATCTAATAAATTTCATGGTCAAATCCCCACTTCCTTTGCCAATCTTACCCAACTATCATCTCTATATCTCTATTCCAATAATTTTAGCAGTGGTATTGGGCATTGGTTTGTCAACTTGGCGAAACTCACCTATTTGAACCTTGCAGGTAATAATTCATCTAATAGCAATGTTCTTTAATGAGAGAAAATATGAAATGTCAATTTTCAATTTATAGCCAAACTCACCGTCCTTGTTTCTTTACATTTGACAGATTGTCAGCTAAGTGGTCCTATTACCTCTTCATTTGAGAACTTGACGCGGTTGGTTTCGCTTGAATTTTATTACAACAATTTGCAAGGTGAAATTCCAAACTCATTATGGGAACTCAAGGATCTTGAAACTCTTGATCTTTATGGGAATAATTTGAGTGGCACCATGGATTTACACAAACACAAGAAATTGCAAATGTTAGATTTGTCCTTTAACAACATATCTTTTGTCATCAAGACCGAGATCAATGTCACTCTTCCAAAACTTTCCTATTTATATTTACGTTCATGCAACTTACATGAGTTCCCCAAGTTTTTAGGCTACCAAAGGAAATTAAGGTATATAATCCTTTCATACAATAAAATCGGGGGGAGTATTCCAATGTGGATGTTGAATGGTAGTAGAGAATCATTGTCCTATGTGGATCTCTCCCACAATTTTTTGACTGGCTTGGACAATAATCAGATTGATCTGTCACTACCCAACTTGGTCTATCTTGACATTAGTTCTAATCGGCTCAAAGCAAAACTCCCTAGTCCACCTCGATCAACAGCTCACTACAATATCTCCAACAACTTCCTCTTCGGGAAAATCCATTCTATTTGTAGTTGGAGATCCCTTGTCGTTCTGGATTGGTCCAATAATAGTTTAAATGACACAATTCCTTCATGTGTGGGAAATTTCGATTTTTTGTCATTTTTGAATCTTGGGAAAAATAAACTTAAGGGCATAATTCCCCGTGCATACCCAAAAGGCTGTGTGTTGAAGATGATAGACCTCACAGAGAATAGATTGCAAGGGTCTGTCCCAAGATCCTTGGCAAATTGTACAATGTTAGAGTATTTGAACCTTGCTCACAATCAAATTCTCGATGGTTTTCCTTCATGGCTATCAAAGTTGACCAAGCTGAAGTCTGTTATCTTGAAATCCAATAAGTTCCATGGTCCAATAGATGCATATCGTAGCCAATTTAACTTCAGTAATATGCATATCATGGACCTTTCATATAATAGTTTCAGTGGTCAACTTCCTTCCAAGTTGTTGCAGAGTTTCCATGCCATGAAAGAGATTGTTAGTCAAGATTGGTTGGAATATATGAATATAGAGGAAGATCTTAGTTCAACCTCGATTGGATTTAAAAGAATTGTCGAGTATGCAATGGCATTGATGAACAAAGGCATAGAAAGGGAATACTTGAAGGTTCCGTTTGCACTCATGCAAATTGACTTCTCCAATAACAAATTCGAAGGACACATACCCGACCTCATCGGAGATTTGAAGTCACTTATTTTGCTTAACCTTTCAAACAACGTTCTGACCGGTTCCATCCCGCCATCCTTAGCAAATCTGACATTGCTGGAATCCCTAGATCTTTCTCGAAATAAGCTCTCAGGAGAGATCCCTCAAAAGCTAGCCCAACTTACTTTTCTTTCATCATTCAATGTCTCTGATAATCAATTGTTGGGACCAATACCACGAGGGAATCAGTTCAACACATTTGAGATTGATTCATTTGCCATGAATGAGGGGTTATGTGGAAGTCCTTTGCCAAGAAAATGCACAACATTTGGGCATAACTTACCATTACCACCATCTCCCAAGGAAGAACTTCGCGAAGGGTTTCTGCTCAACTCGGATTGGAAATTTATGTTAATTGGTGCTGGAGTCGGGTTTTTGATCGGTGCTGTGTTGGGAAACTTGATCATTGATGAGAAGAGTAAGTGGTTCTTACATTGCTCCAAGAAAATGGCAAAAAGATAGAAAAGATGAGGAAGATACTGAACGATAAAAGAGTACATGTAATCAGATGCTTATCGGACACTATCAATAATGTAACCCTTTGTGTGTTTAGTTTGTACTGTAAATACGAAAATATAGAGCATACATTCCTCTTATCGTACTATTTTGAATTTAAAAATTATCTTGATGGAGTGAATTGAAGTCCATATGACTTCATGGAGGGTCCAGCAGAGGAGGCCATGGATATATACAAGCCCGGCCTCTTTCCTTCTTTGCTTCTTCTTCTTCTTCTCCTCTCTTTCGCCTGTAAAGCTGAGACTCACACGTCATGGAGGAGGGGAGCGAAGCAGTTGGAGCAAAGAAATGAGCACACGCGCGAAGCAAACCAATGTTTTTTCCTCTGGATTTCCTTTTGTTCACCACCAATCCACTGTCCACCACCTCCAACCACCGTCGGCCATCCCAGCCGCTTGAGCTCATTCGCACCAGAAACAGAGCACACACCAGAGAACAGAGATGGCCAAAAACCACCAAGACTGAATTGTTACGAACTCCTCTCATTGATTTATCTCACTTATAGGTTTCCTTCATTGATTTTAGGCCACCGGTCGATACCATTTGCCATTCCCAAATCGTCTGGCTCTGTTCTAGTCCGTTTTGAGGCCGAGAAATCCAGAGAGTTCGAGTCTTCCTTCGAAGCTTCTTTGCCGGTGCCGACCATCCGAGTCGACGCCTCTCAGAGCTCTGTTATCTGTCCGATCGCCATTTGCCTCCGCTCGACATTGCCTCTACTTGCCCAATGCATAACGCCCGCTTCTGGAGGATCGCGACACTTAAAAGAGTTGATTTGTGCCAGTGCAATATCAACTACTCAATAGATTTCAATATTAAATATTCCAAATTTTTTTCTTATTTATCTTTACCATCTATACATATATCGTATTAGGAGGCACAACATTTCAACATAATTTTCGCTCAAATGCGTTGTTACATTATTTATCATCACAAACTATTGTGTTTCAAAATTACTTACAAGAGTGGCGTCTTTTGGTCAATGGTCGCATCTGTTACTAAACTAGTATGTCCATTCTGAAAAGAGTTTTCATAATACGTGACCGTTCATGCAAATAGTGTCTTTCAATCTACTTTTGAACAAGTAACTACGCGAAAATCTATTGTTTCAATGAAATATAATCTATGGTTAGTAAAACAAAATGCTCGATTTTTGCATCTTTTTATTTCCATTGTGTAGACTTGTTTTCTTGAATTTATTTGTTATTACTAACTCTTTTTGCAGCGAGTGTTTCTCATCTCACGCATTTTTTCCCCTTCGTAATCATTCTATCTAAATTAAGGGTTAGTCTTTTGGGTCATGAGTGAGTTTTAGGGTTTGCAAAGCATGTGGTGCTTCCAAACTGAAGCTACGGACAATTTCGGAGAAATATATGGAGTTATATATAGCTCCAGGTTAAATTTGTCTTCTTCCGATTGTGAAGGCTCTCGGCAGGGAGCCCGTTGGCCGCCTCCACCTCCGCCTCGGGGATGGCGTTGAAGAGAAGAGGTGGAGACATGCTCAGGAAGAGGCTGCTGAGCCTGGTGTACGTGAAGCGCAGTGCGGTGGTGCAGCGGTGCGCAACTACGAGCTCAACCGCATCGTTGGAGAGCTTCGCAAGCTCAAGCGCCACGAGCACGCCCTCGAGGTTCTCCTCTCTCTGTATTGAAGTTATTTACATACGAGCACTTCTTGTACTTTTGCGTGGTTAGCCGTATAGAAGCTCAAATGCTTTTATATAAATGAAGAGTCGATTCTTCGGAGAAATGGAGGCTGAGCTCTGAAAGGAGAGCTCTATAGTTCGGAATTATAGGTAGATTGGAGTTACGCAAGTGATTGATACTGAGTACATTTCTCAACGTGGTGGTTAAATTGATCTAGCATATCCTGCATTCAAATCTCTGGTTTGCAAGAGTAAGATGGACTCCCCCATCTTATTCGAATTTCTAACTGGCGTATAATATATTAGCAACAACTTCTAATTAAATCTTAAATGCCATAATAGATTGGGAAGACCAAACAAGGTAATTGCAAAATCAGAATGCAGCGCGACCTACCGAAAAATATGTTTTCCTTGTCAGGTTTTACTAATGATGTAAACAACAGTATACAATAGCTGGCGCAATCGAACGAAAGAAAACTAACAGCATGGACACAGACAAAGAAGATGACCAATGGATTTGAGAATGGAAAAGACAACGATCGTCACTTAGGCTCTGTTTGATAACGTTTCTATTCCTCCCAATTTAAATTTCTTTAATCCCTAGAACAAAAAAAAAAAAAAAAAATCCGTTTGGTAACATTAACTAATTTTTGTATTCCCGGATTAGGATTGGAACAGAAATAAGAAGTAGAAAAAAATAGTTTATTGTTTCCAAGAACAATTTCTAAAAATAAGTCATTTTCTTTCTTTTCTCTTTTTTCTTTTCTTCTTCTTCCTTGCCGCTCGCTGTCAGCCGCTGCCGCCGGTTACTATTGCTGGCCGCCGTCAGTCGCTATCGGTTGCTGCCATTTCCTGTCCACTACCGGTCACCATTGGTCGCCGGCAGTCACCACTGTCGACTAGAGGAGGAGCAAGAAGAAGAAGAGAGGGAGAAAAAGAAAAATCTAAAAAATATATTAAAAAATTAATAGAAATTATATGTTACAAAAAAAAAATTTGGGTCGCATTAAATGCATTCCTATTCTTTTTTTTTTTTTTTTTGATGACCCGGGAAGCCTCGCACGGCCGGCAGCCCGAGGAGGTAAACCACTGGGGGTGACACGTGCTAATCACCACACACGTCCCACCAGGTAAGTTGCCAAGAGACTCAAAGCTAGCCTTCTTGCAACTTGTGTTGCAGGAGCTTCGAGCACTAGACCTCCTCGATGGAAGTCTAGCGTCTATCCAGCTGAGCCACCGCGGCGAGTGGTATGCATTCCTATTCTTTTTCTATTATGAGAATAGAAATTTGGTGTAATTACCAAACGTGTTCTTTTATTCAAAATAGAAATGTTTTCCAGAACATAAATGTTATCAAACAAGCCCTTATTCTAAAAAATTAAACTACCCTATTGTCTTCTTCTTCTTCTTTTCCACTTTTAGTGGCACTAACAGAGTAAAATAATATGATAACTAATATAGAAAGAAGATATTGCAGTTGAACTTACCTTAAACAAACTTTTAATATTAAATTAATTAGTTAACATTGTTTTTTTCACTTAGCAGAGATGGACATTAGTCATCTTGATCAAAGGAAAAGATATATAGTCATTGAAGTGGACTTGATTCTAATTGTGGTGATGAACCATTCCTAAATATTTCCTCAGTCAAGAAAGGCCTTCAAATAAACAATGAATGCATATAGATCTCTTTGACAATCAACAAAGACTCAAGGAAGCAATCCTCAGTGCACATATACCCCAAAACACCTACTTCAAACAGACTATTTTACTTTTACAACCACAGATAAGTTCGTTGCCAAGAGTTGATCAAGTTCTCACACAAAATTCTAGTTTCACGAAACGCCTAGTAGATTAGCCATCAATCTGTGAGAGGTTTGGAGCTGTAACATTCATGGTGACTTAATCAGTACCTCTGACAGAACACAAATCAACCAACGATATGCCCACCCAGGGGGACGACACAAATCTATGAGTTCAATAATAAGATCTGGCAACGAGTGGAACTTGTCAACGAAATAGAGATGTAAACTTGAGTAGATTGATAAGAGGCAACGGTGTTTTAGATTCATGAGTTATATCTGTGAATATTTCCTGATAGAGAAACTCACTGGACAATAATAAGCGAGTCGCAAGAACTATCACATATGAGTCCAATATATCTACATTAATGTGTGTATGCTATGTACTCACACAGATAACATGTGCATCCTGTTCATAATGTAGATGAGAATTGCACATTTTATTCTTGAATTATTTGCTTTAGCACCAAAAACATTTGCGACAAATTTCCGATATCAAACAGCCATTGATGAATTGGACATTTTATTGTAGCTTGAATAGGCAATTACCTTTACAAGGATGCTTTCCTGAATGCCTGAACACCGACGGTGATTGAGGGAAAAGCCAACAAAGCTCCTTGTCTAGAGTGTGCAAATTCTGTCCATGTCAAGGGCCTCATGACTTGGAACAGTGCCTTCTGGAACCGCTCATTTAAGTCCTCTAATGATCCAGTGTTGTCAATTACTCTGTCTGCCTTAGACCTTTTCAGGTCCAACAGCATCTGAGCATTCATCCTGTTCCTAGCATCTTTCTTGTTTGTTCTGTCTCTTGCCATAAGCCGTCGAAGCTGAGTTTCTGGATCAACTCAGACGGCAACGATGGGCCTTGTCCACTTGCCCATCTTTTTCTCAAGCAACAATGGGATGTCAAGAGCAATAACCTTATGTCCTCTCAACCGAAGTTTCAAAATTTCTTGGAGGATGCCAGATGATATGTAAGGAGCGAGCAGCCTAAACATAAGAAAGAACACAAAGCTTCAGGAAGTTAGAAGATTAGAAGGTTTCTTCTCTTGAAGTCCAATGCAAGTGTTAACGCATCATTTAAACGAACATGAAAAAAATCCAAGGGGCGTCATTGGCTTTAGAATGGATAACTCAGCTAAGACCAAGGCAATGAAGGTGCAAAAATTTCGAACTGATATCACAAATTACAGACAGCAACTACATCCATGATGGGTTAAAAAGAACTCAAAAATTAGAATTGATCCCCTGTTTCATCAGAGCAAGAAATTTCTCTAGTCGAGCAGAATCGTACGCATCTGTACTTATGCATGGTAAATTTGCCGTTGTGTCCAACATGCTTCGATCCCCATTTTGAAGCTAGAACTAGCACAGCAAGTTTAGTTCAGATTTATCATTACCTATTCAAAACCTGACGCATTGTAGGATCAGAAAAGACAATTTGGCCCAACTTTGGCCTATCAACTTCTCCATCAGCTTGTAGAATCTCCTCCCCAAACGCAGCAACCACTTTTTTGATTTTTCCATCCACCAGTCCCTTTCTTTAATGCATCTTGCAAGCACAACAAGGAATTCAAGAATTCCAAGAAGGAAAATACAGTCTTCAAGTCCTGTCAAGTAGCAAGATGCCATCCTCACTACATCGATCAACCCAATTGTTGAAACTTGCTAGAACAAGAATAACTCCTTGCGGTATTTTACTTGTACTCTCAAGCGAAACTAGCTGCCCATTGTTACATGACACGGTTTAAGGTTGCTATAGTCTATCATCTCATGAAGGGAAATCATGAGTATATATAGTAGACCTATCAAGTGGGTGGGGTCGGGTCGGGTTTGGGTCGGGTCGAAAATGGGTCGACCCATATTTGACCCATTTAACATGTTTTGACCCATATTCATGTAGTATAAATCAAGTGACCCATGCTCAACCCGACCCATACCCAACCCATATCCGTATTGTTAAAATCTATTAATATTCTAGGAAAACCCACCTCTACTATATGCTAATTGGATTAAAACTTCAAATTAAACTAAAAAAAAAGTTTTAAAAAACCTATAAATTGAAATATTTATAAAAAATTAGACCATGCACATGCTTCTCTTATTTGAAGTGAACATACCATTGAATAACTAAAAACTGTGACATGAAATTTTTTAACTAAACCCGAAAAAGCTCATTTTTATGATTTTTTTAATAAAAAAAGTATTGTTAAAACATTTTTATGCAATACAAATTTTTTAACAATTTTTATGCAATACAAATTTAATGGAAAAATTTTATAATTATTTTTTAAATATTTTTATAAAAAATTATTTTTAAAAATATATTTTTTAATTATTTTTATTTTTTAAAATATAATTTTTATCATTTTTAATTGTTATTAATTATTTTTTTCTTTTTCTCTTTTCTTTTTCCTTCTTCTTGGCCGACCGCCAGCCACGACGATGGCAGGCGACCGGCCACATGCGAGATCGAGCTCGCCGGAGTTGGGCGGGGCTCAATCTCACCGACCGACAACGCCAAGGCCCCGCCCGATGCCAGCAAGCTCGAGTCTCACCAATTGTCGCAAGGCTTGAGCCTCCCAAATCTAGCGAGGCCAAGGCTCGGTCGACGTCGGGCGAGGCTCGTTGTCATCAATCTAGCGAGGCCAAGGCCCCGCTCGACATCGGTGAGCTCGAGTCTCGCTAGATCCAGCGAGGCCGAGGTTCCGTTGGCATCGGGCGAGACTCAATCTCCCCTACTGGGGAGGCCAAGGCCCCACCCAATGCCAACAAGCTCGAGTCTCGCTAGATCCGGCGAGGCCGAGGCTCCATCGGCGTCAAGCAAGGCTCGATCTCGCCGATCTGGTGAGGCTGAGGCCCTACCCGATGCCCGCAAGCTCGAGTCTCGCCAGATCCGGCGAGGCTCAAGCCTGGCCAGTCGTTGGAGAGGCCGAGCCTCATCGGATCTAGCAAGACTCGAGCTCACTGGCGTCGGGCGGGGCCCAATCTCGCTGATCTGACGAGGCCGAGGCCCTGCCCAACGCCTGCGAGCTTGAGTCTTGCCAGATCCAGCGAGGCTCAAGCCTCGCCAGTCATTGGCAAGGCCGAGCCTCGTCGGATCTAGCGAGACTCAAGCTCGCCGGCGTCGGGAGGGCTTGATCTCACCAATGTCTGGCGAGACCAAGCCCCGCCTAACGCCGGCAAGCTAGAGTCTCTCTAGATCCGGCGAGGCTCGAGCCTCGCTAGTCGTCGGTGACCTCGAGCTCACATGCTGGCGACCTCGAGCCTCGCTTGGCCTGTCGCAGGCTGGCGGCTGGCTATTGTCGTGCCGATCGCTAGCTAAGGAAGGAAGAAAAAGAAAAAAAAAAGAAAAGAAAATTGAAATATGAAAAATAATTATAATTTCAATTTTTTATTAAAAAAACATTTTTATAATGTTAAAGAGGGAAGGCCATGGGTTCAAAGTGGGTTTCCAAATAACCCATTCAGACCCATTTTTTTTGTGCTTTACTTTCTTAGACTCATTTATTATCCATATTTAATTTTCACTTGACCTATATATGACCCATTTAACTAAAAATGAGTCATGATATGAGTTTATGACCCATTTTGCCAACTCTAGTATATAGATATTCACATGAGCTTAAAGTAGGAGGGACACTGAAAAACAAAAATGCAAAGCTCCTTAACATGGAAACTATTTAGCCAATAAGAAAGGCATCATTTACCCAAAGAACAGCCCTCTCAAGTTTGCACAATGTTTCTCGTTGTTGGAGATTCCAACTTCTTAAACATTCCCTTGTTTTTCATATTTCTCTTAAAGAAGGAAAGAAATCAATAGTAAACATACTCGATGAATATAAAATAAACCATCTACCATCCCCTTGCTGTCATATTTCTAGACAGAATTTAATGTACATATCGTGATTGATTTACAGTCATCTACTTCAGGAAAACGCTAAAAAAATCCTTTTCAAAGATCACTTTAACATACGTCCAAAAAAGAAAAAAAAAAAGATCACTTTAACACACCAGAATAAGGGAACATTCTTGAGGAATATAAAGTGAATCATAACTAGGCAAAGAAATCAATAGGACCAATAGTTGTGTCATGGTCAAGATACATATCCAAATTGGAAAATAAGAATCCGGGGCAAAGAATGAAGATTTTCGGACCAAAATTGAGGGGAGGATGATTTCTCAGGATGGAAGCAAGAATCAAGGGAAGCTTAAAATGGAAAAGAATTATTAGCTGAATCAATTAGCATTATAGCTGGGTCAATTTACATTATTAGTTTTTCCATTTCCTTTTATAATAAAATTCCTTGGATGTATGAAAACTATAAATTGTATCTCCTATGAGCAATTATGCATTGAAAAAATGAAACAAAATCAAAGCGTTTGAGATTTCTTTGGTGGAAACATCCCATAGACGTTTCAAAAACGCGTCCAGGAAGGCGAAGAAACCACGTTAGAAATTCCGTTCCTAACAACTTGGTATCGGAGCCAGAATCAATGGCGTAAGAGACCAACCCCGAAGACTTACAGCTACAAGTGTTGGCAGCCTTGCAGGACATTCAGCAGTGTCTCACAACGGTAGAAGGGAACCAGGGGCACGGTGGAGGCCGGAGCCAAGGCTTGATGCAGGGGTTTGTAAACCAGAACCTGCAGGACCAAGAGGAACTTGAGGAAGGTCAGGGGCGAGCGGCCCATCCTCACTGATGGTATCATCCCGATATTCCCCAATTCAACTGAACCACCAATGCAACAACCTGGATAGGGAGAGAGGAACCAATATTTCGATATAATCAGACTCCAGAAGACGAGAAGTTCATTCTTGCATCCATACATCTTGAAGGGGAAGCCCAATTATGGGTCCAATCCCTACAGGCGGATGATTATCTACCATGGGAGCATTTCCGCTTCGTATTTTTGGAAAGGTTCGGCCCCCATCGATTCAATGATTTCTTTGGAGAGTTGACAAAGTTAACACAAACCGGAACTCTCAAGGATTACCAAACCCAGTTCTAACGGCTGCTTGTGCGATGCGGTGTGCGACTCTTTCCAGCGGAAGTAGTAATTTGTTTTGTTAGTGGCCTTAAAGAACTTGTAAAATCTGATGTGTGTGCTGTAGGCCCAAGAACACTTTTTGAACGCAATTAGCTTGGCTCGAATTTTCGACGAAAGGAGCAATGCTTTACGAAGGGCCACAACTACTGTCCAATTCCGCTACGACCCCAACACGGGACCACCTTAGGCCCCATGGGATAACCGAGCAATGAATAATACTGGAAAGCCTAGTCCTACCATATCCCAAGCACCCATCAAGCGCTTAACATCGACGGAGGCTCAGGAACGGCAGAACTGCGGGTTATGCTACAATTGCGACGAGATTTACACCCCCGGACATAGGTGCAAGCGGCTGTTCTTAATTGAGGTTGGGGAGGAAGAATCCATGGAAGAGGAAGCGGAGGCATTCGAGGAGCAACGTGAAGCAGCAGACGCGAAGGGGGGAGACATACCTGAAAATCTCGCTGCATGCAATTGCGGGAGTCACCACTCCACAGACCTTGCAAGTCCGGGCCACAGTGAAGAAACAGCCTCTTGGTGTGCTCATCGACACTGGGAGCATACACAAATTCCTCAATACCACGACGGCACGCAAGTTGGCCTTGACCATAGAGAAAGTACGTAATTTGAGTGTGGCAATGGCTAACGGCGAGAGGCTTGCAAGCATGGGGAGTTGTCACGCGGTGGAGGTAACCATCCAAGATACCATATTTGCGATTGATTTCCACGTTATTTCTCTTTGTGGATGTGATGCAGTACTTGGGGCATCATGGCTTCGGAATCTTGGCCCGATTTTATGGGATTTCAAGACTATGGAGATGTGGTTCCGGTGTCATGGGAAGAATGTGAGATTAATTGGTATGGAGAAGGAGGAAGCAAAGGAGATCAACCCCGAAAACTTACGTTGACAGATTGGGCAATCATGGGTGCATGGTTTTTTGCTTCGGATAGAGGCTGATTCGGGGGTGGCAGCGGACCAAAAATCCACCGGCAAGACCGACTCAAAACTAGGACAGAACTGAGAATGGTTCGAGAAGAGTATCCAACGGTTTTCATGGAGCCCAAGGGTGTACCACCGTCACAAAGCCAAGATCACCGCATTACTATGGCGGAAGGAAAGGGTCACATCTACGTGCGCTCTTACTGCTACCCATTTTTTCCAAAAGCAAGAGATCAAAAGACAAGTTGATGGAATCGCCGTCGGCCATGCCAGCCACTCGAGCTTATCCGCGGCAAAACAGAGCACACGCACCAGGGAGCAGAGATCGCCAAAAACCGCCGAGACTGAATTGATACGAACTCCTCTCATCGATTTTCTCTCACTTATAGGTTTCATTCGTTGATTTCAGGCCGCCGGTCGACGCTGTTGGCCATTCCCGAATCGTCTGGCTCTGTTCTAGTCCGTTTTAAGACCGAGAAATGCCAAGAGTTCGAGTCCTCCTACGAAGCTTCTTCGCTGGTGCCAACCATCTGAGTCGACGCCTCTAAGGGCTCGGTTATCTGTTCGATCGCCACTCGTGGCCAGAGGCTGCACCTCCAAGGTATGTACATAATTGCTCTATTTTTCAGTAAGCTGAGTCCGAACGTTGTAATTTAAGCTTGAGTTCGAGTACAGATTAGGAATAAAATAGTAGTCTGAGCACACTTTAATGTTACTGAAATCGTCTGGATCGGAATTAGTACTTCGATGATGCTTCTATACTTTAATTTTGAAGCGATCACCAAGTGTTCGTGAAAATGCTTGATCGAGATCACATATTTATTCGAGAGGCTTCTTTTAGAAATTGAATGCATACACGTTTATCTCATACTCAGATCGTGATACCTGCATATGTTTCGCCAGTATTGCTTCGTTTTTTGTTTCTGTGCTCCGTCTCCACCACCCACACCCCCCCCCCGGGAGCATTATGGTTGGGTGCATGTGTGGCGGCGGCGGATGTTTGTATGGATTGACATGGTGACGGGAGTTGATCATTGGTGGAGCACGGCATGGTTAGCCCTCCATATGAAGCTTGTAAATGTCATTCTTGGGCAAAATGCTCACGGGTTTTTGTTGCTTAAGGTGAAGGATGGACATCATAAACTATTGGCTAAACTATTGTTCTAGAGGGAGGGAATAATTACCCGATCAGATCTAAATCTATCATACAAATGCTAATTAAATCATAAACTTTTCAATTTTATGAATGTAGTCCTAAACTTGTGCACAAAATTTTAATATTGTCCTTCTGACCTATTGGTACTAGAAATTGCTGACGTAACATCTAATTATTGCCGATTGTTCGGCATGCCACACTAATGTGAACAATTTTACTTGCACCACATTAATAATTTTCAGTGGCAATTTGCTGGAAGGATTACACTAAGATTTTGCATAAAGATTTAGGACTACATTGACAAAATTGAAAAGTTTATAACTAAATTGACATATGTACAATAAATTTATGATAGAATTGGTAATTTTCCCAATGCATTATTAATTTTGAATTCGCTTTCATTATGCACATAATAAATTCCAACTTTAGCGAGGTTTATTCTTAGTCTTGCTCTTGCTCTAGTATTAGCTATGACAATAATAGGATTGGTGGGTGATATAAACAACTAAAATACTTAAGAACGTTGAAGCTACGTTCTTTAAAAAAATAGTATAAAAAATCGTCCTTAAAGTTTTGTGTAATCTAGTGGACAGTGACAGTTTTGGACGCACCCAAAGTACTTCCATTTCAAAGGATAGAGAAGTATTAAATGATATTTTGTTTGCGAATGATTTAATAACTGAGATTTAGTGACCGTAATGGGCCAATTCAAAGGATAGTTGGGAGTGGAATTTTTAATTCATTGGGAATGGACTAAGTCTGTTTAATAATGAGGTATATGGGTTGGTTCTATACTTAATCTTAGTGTTGATCGAAGTTAATCGAACGAAGACCCGGCTTGAGAATCTAGAGTCGCTCAAAAAGATCATAGTCCACTATATATTCTTCTACCTCTATCAAACATTGGCATTTTAATCATCTGTGTAAAAATGTTTATACATATTTATTATTAGATAAATGATATGTATTTTTGGAGTTATGCCAATCTAGATTGAGAATGAGATAATCGTATATTACTTATTTTTTCTCTTAAATCTTGAAAAGAGTTACAAGTCTACCAAACATTAATCGATTTAAATTAACTGGAAGAACAATCACACTAGGTGAACCATTAGACGTGAAGACAAGAGCAAGGCCAAACAATCCTCATTCAAAGCAGAACTGATTCTGACCTTCATGTTAACGTGATAAGTAGCAAACACCTCAAATCAGAGACTCAATTTACCAACAATATCTCACGCTTAACGGCCTTCCAAAAATCGACTCAAATGTATGCAATTGGCTCGAGCGAAGAGGGGATAACATGAATCACTCGAGCCCAAACATAAATTTAGCAATGAAGCAACGGTCGAAGTGTACCCCAGCAATAAGACGGAAACGTCCAGAGGTCAAAACTGTGGACACCAGACCTGCATTGACGAAGGTAATCAAAGTAGCACTCTTGAAGGCTCTCGGTTTCAACATGGAAGGGAATACAAGACTTCCAAATTCGAATATACTTCTACACGAGCCTCAGTATACTGAAAAATGACTAGGAATTGAGGAAAACCATCAGATACACAGAAGACAATCGAATAAGAGACTAGATGCAAAAGATACAGGGAAGGAGTCACGGCCAGATCAATGTAAAGGCAATGCAGCACACTCGAGGTCATCGAGACAGCCTCGGACGCAACCGGTTTTCACTCCGGCGGAGCCAAAGGCTCTCGGTCTCTACCTCACGAAAACAGAGTACGAGGCTTTAACCTAGAGTAAGAGTAGTGACTGGACGTGATTGACGAGTGGATCGGAAGGAGGAGGCCTCTGAAGTGGCGACACCAAGAATTGGAAGCGGTGACGAGAGAGTGAGTAAAAATTGAAGGCGGCGACAGTAGTGACCGAGAGCAGAGACGAACGGAGTACGATTGTGGAGGTGAGGCTCTATGTACCGTGAACGGTTACAGTAACAATCGGCAGACAGAATGGAGAAGGGAAAAAATGAAGATGGAAACCAGAGATGCTGGAGGTTACAGTAGCCGGAGAGTGGAGGGAGGTTGGCTGGTGATGCAGTGGCCGGAGGTTCAAGGTGGGGGAAGTGGTGGCTGGCGAGGGGACGAGCTGGAGATGAATATGTCAGAGAGAGGAGAGAGAGGAGAGAGAAATTGTAAGGCGACGTGTCCAAGTGAGATGAGGAGGGTGTCGACTTCGTGGGCCGGGCCGAACCGGGCCTCCAGGTTCGAACTCACCTGAATATTTCCTAGATTCTTTATCAGGCCCAGGTGGCTGGCCTGTCGTGAAATTATGCTTATTGAGCTCGTTTCTTGCTAAAAGTTCAATTGGGCCTTACTGGGGATGTCAAACTGGACTGCGAAAGGTGACCGGCTCTTGACACTTCGTTTTTCAAAATTTTAATTATTGGGCCTGGGATATCAAAATCTTAATGTCTCTGATATGTGCATTAATCTTCTTCAAAAAATGTAATTTGAAATCATTGGCAAAATTCGGATGCCGGTCAATTTGTTGTTGATTCGATCATGTGAACTCATATACACTTGCAGGAAGATATGGCATCAATGTTAATATTATTATTATTTTTTTTTTTTTTTTTGGTTACGAAGGCAGCGAACATGCCGACCAAACAGCGCCATAAACCTCCGGGTGACACGTAGCGAGGACCCACCATCCCCGATGTCACACTTAATACACCTACGCCTCCCAGGTTTTGAACCCTTCACCTCTTCGTTGAGGATCACCAGCGCTTATCAGAGTGGAGCGCGGCCGGTGGTCAATGTTAATATTAATTTATCACCAAATAATCACAAATTTCAGTCTTGAATGCTCCTGAATCAATTCTGAATGTTACTGGGTGTTAGAACCCACGTATCAATTGGAATGGTTTTGGCTTAGTTCAGTAGTTCTATGAATTGTCCAAACATAGTGCCAATGTGAGATTGATTATCTATCCAGTATCCGCATGTTCGCAGTTCATTGGCATGGGTAATTTGTCAATTTTCAATGTTGGACATTGCTGGAAAATGCAATTTGACTGTGAATTTGAGTGCGTTTGGCTTGGTTTGTTTATACTTTCATTCACCAGTGATCAGGGTCTAACGTATTATCCATCTCAGCCTTCTGAGCGTGTTTAAAGGTCACTCGTCCTGAGAATTGCCAGTAATGCATGCTAAAATTTAATGAGGGTCTCGGTTTAGCATGAATTCAAGGAATTTAATTGAGATAATTCGAGGTTGAATTTCATGATTCATGCGAATACATTGGTATGCAATTCATTTCCAAGGCTTTCGGTTAAATCGAATTTCAATTGAATAGGTAAATTGTGGGTTCCATGTGTCGAATGTTGCTGGTGGTTTCGATTTACACTTTGATCTTGGAAGAGATTGCGGTGATTTAGGGGTTAAGTTGCTAGTTCATGTAGGTACATACGCAAAAGGATCCATTTCATGTCATTTTAATATTGTTTAGTGTAATTTCCTTTGCATAAATAGTTAGGTCTGCATATGATAGTGGGCGAATTTAGTTTACTGAGTTTTTGAATGGTAATAAAACAAGAATCCTTTTAGTAAACAGCTCTCTTAAGTCTCTTTATGATTGTGGCGTCTTTAGCTTATGGTGGCTCATGTTCCGGGCCTTATTAACAATGTCATATATATTTTTTACCCGACATCTTATGGGGTGTATATTCTCGTATTTTACTTTAATACTATTTTGCTGTGAAGTGTTGATTTTATTGTCTTGATTTGGTGTGTTAGAAATCATATAATAATTCAGATTTGATCATATACAGTGATCAATTTCATTATCTTGATCCAAAAGCTTACTTCAATCTAAACAATTTGTTTCATCCAACTAATTATGTTTACTCCAAAAAGAATCCCATGAATGGTGGCATTAAAGAAGAATACCATGAATGTGAATCCGGTCAACATTGGCACGATTTGTGTTTGTTTAGTAATCCATTAGTTTTCCTAAAGGAAGGGGGTGACCGGTGCAATTTCAAGTAATCCACCATCATGGGTGCTAAAATGATAGTGTCATTATTCAATGGGAGTGATGAACAGGAATAAAATTTTCACGCATTTATATTAAGTTTCGGCGTGATCAAGGACAACGAAAGTTCAAAAAGAAATAGGAGAATGATGGATACCTACTTACCGAAGATAAAGCATTCAACAGAATTACATTAAACAAAAGAAGTCAAGTTTCATCATCTGAAATGTACTCCGAGTGGAGTCCACATACAAAAGGTCTTTAATAACTTTTTGAACAGAGAAATAGATAACAAACTGCAAATATTGTTCCTTTGCAAATAGGGCCAAAGAATCCGTGTAAATGGGTAACATTATTTGCTAATTCTAATCTAAGGTGATCTCTTAGCCCCATGTTTCTGCTGTAACATGTCCACCATCTGTTGAAACTTCTATAGTTCCTGAGAAATTTATGCTCGCTCGTATTTTATCATAATCATGTATATTTTGTCATTCTAAACTTGGAGAAGATGATATATAAAATAAAAAAATATTCACTATGGATAATTACAATCTTCTAATTTTGTGATTGCTGGACTGCTTATGCCGTTGGAAACTTCTTACTCGTCAATCTAAAAGATGGCAAAAGTCTTCCCAAGTTTGGTCCTTTTGTGGAAAAAATTTGACATCATTTATGAGGACCGTCTGTGCAAACTATGGCTGCTCATGCTGGTGGAAAAATTATGACATCATTTACGAGGACCATTTGTGCAAACTATCACGGCATGCATTAAAACGCCACCCAATTTGTACCTTGTCGATGTATGACCATTTTTTTCCCTTTTTTTTTAAAAAAAAAGTGCCTTATTGCTTGTAATTCTTAACTTTACTTTAAAAATAAGCAAGGAGGCTTAAGCAATATGTTAAAATTGCACAACATCTACGGCAAGACATACATAGTATATATGCCAAAAAACGATCAACTTTTAGTCATTATCAACAAGTGATAAATTTAATTGATGAGAGCAGAGTTTTGCCTTTTATGAACAAAATTATGATATTTTGAGAGAGTCGACAACTTATTAGTGAAGTCACTGATAACACAATATGAAATTGCTAACGAGAACCTTGAAATTTCTCAACAAAGTTATTGATATCAACAATGAGCAATCGACATGAAGATGACCGATGGGTGGTTATGTCCATATTTGTTTAATTTAGATTTGTGTAACTTCTTTTGAATAAGTGTTTGTGAAATAATTTTCAGTAACCACCGATAGGATTAAGGAGTTATTTGTTCTTTCAAATTTAGTAATCATTATGTTTAAATGCCATTAATAAGTTATTTGTTATTTGAATTTCAAAGTTGTAACAGCTATATGTAATTGTTGATCGTGAGCTATAAATAACAGCATCATAACAGCATCCTACTCTTTATGAAGGTTTTTGAATCAATTATAGAACTCAACATTCTCGCAAATTAATCTTTATCTTCGCTTTTCCACACTTTGTCTTTCTCATAATCTAAATATCTTTCAATTCCCGTACTTTAGCCGTAATTCTATGTCATTGCTGATTAAATTTCACATTGTATCTCTCTATCATTTCCCTTTGAGTTCGATTAAATTTCAGCGAAGTGTTTTGTAGTTCGTGGAAAAATCATCAAGACTTCAAACCAAAATTGCCACAGAACTCGTCTTCTATTAAGATCAAAGAACAAATTTAGGTGAAAGATATTTCATCGACGATCCAATTTTGGTGAAACACAGAGTACGTTTCATATTTAATTATCACTTCATCAGGAGCTCAGTTGTTCATGTTAATTGGACATTTATTTATAAGAACCTATGGAAATACTGACCCATCAAGAAATCAAGCGAGTAGATCAATAGAATATGGCTGTTTATTTGCACGCAAAATGTCTATATCTTTACCTTGTTTGTATGAGGCAATATCTTGAATCACATTCGGGCCAAAATTACATTTGCTCCTTTGTTCTGATTGGAATTGGCTATTTACACTGAAATTGAAGATTCCATAAAGAATTTCTTTCTTAGACTAGGATTAGAAGCTGTGCAAAAAAGAAAAAAAAAATCCTAGATTTTGGCAGCCTTGAATGATGATGGCGCTACTTCTGCGAAGATGATAAGTCATCCAAAGAAAAATGTCGAGCCCAAAAAGACTTTGACATTTTGCCTTTAGTGGTCCCCACGTGTCCTTTCACAGAAAATTATGTAGTGGCAAAGAAGAGACCCCAGAATTCCTACCCACGAAAATTGCTCCTTATGAAACCTATGGCATCACAATCTTATGAAAGCTATGGCATTACAATCTCCTCTGGCTCTTCTATGACATGCGTGCTCTAATAACAAACACGAAAATTTGAAAGAAAAAAAAAACGAAGAAGAGAGTATCATGTCACCGTCCTTTAGTGTAAATGTTTTATACTTGGATCAATTTTATATCGGTGTTTCATAGATGCTTTGCTAATCCAATGTGTCGCATCCACAAGAGCTCAGCCATAATACAATTTAAGAGGAATCTCATGATTGGCCGAGCATATTCTCGTTCCTTTTATCCTAAACATGGTTGTCACTTGTCACTCGGTGGAAATGGAGAATGGTGCTTGCGGGAGGGTATAGAGAGGGACGAATTCAACAGTCACATTGTTGGCCTAAGCCTCAGTGGCAACCGTCTCTCTAGCAACACTAGTTTTTTTAATTTACTCTGTCGTGTTCATCTTCTGTTAGAACTTCTATAGTTCCCAAGGGATTTATGCTTGTGTGTAATTTATCGTAATCATGTATATTGTATTATTATTTTTATATAAAATGAGGTAATGATATACAAAATCTGAAAATATTTACAATGGAGGTTTACCAATTTCGTTTCCTTGATTCAAGGACTCCGAAAACTCCTAAGGAATGCAGAATGACTTCTGTCCGTTAACGTGATAGATGGACGAAAGACTTTTCGGTGGCCTACCAAATTTAATCTTTTTGTGGAAAAAATATGAGATCCCATTTAAGAGGACCAGCTACGCAACTATAACTGCGCATGATCCATGGCCTGCATGAGAATGCGATCTAATTTTCCCTCGTGCATGTGCGACCATTTTTCCCCTTTTGAAAACTAATGCCTATTTGCTTATAGCTTATAACATTACTTTAGGAAAAAGAAAAAAGAAAAAGCAGGGAGACTTAAGCAATATGTTGAAATTGCAAAACATCTATGGCAAGACATACATAAATAGTATGATTGATCTTAGTCATCACTTCATCAATAAGGTTTCCCATGTCAATCATCGATTTATTCATAAGAAGCTATGGGAATGTTGATCTATAAAGGAGTCCAATGCTAGACTAATTGAAGGTGCCTGTTATTTTCACACATGATATCTAGATTTTTCAATTGTTTGTATTATGTGATGTCTAGAGTCAGATTTCGCATCCAGAGTATAATTTCCTTTTTGATCTGATTGGAGGTAGGTCATTGACACTGAAATTGAAGAATTCATAAGTACTTTCTTAGGCATTAGAAGTTGTGGAAAAAAGAAAACACCTAGTTATTGGAATTTTATCCTCACTTTTCTCGTCTTCCCCACCTTAATTGATTTCTCTTCACACTAGATTAGATTAAAAAAAAAAAAACCGGAAAAAGATATGCTACTATTGTCGATGCCAACAATGCATGTATTAAACACCGAGATCAAAATGACCCAAGTATAAAGCATACATACTAATGATAGTGACTTTATATTGTCCTTTATTTGTTATTTTATTGTTATTTTCATGTTCGTTATTAGAGCATAGGTCACAGAAGAGCCGAAGGAGATAGTGATAACACAGCACCCGTGTCTCGGCCGCAATTTGTTCATCATTTGTTGGAACTTCCATAGTTCTTGAGAGATTTATACTCACTCATGATTTGTCATAATCATCTATGTTTGTCATTATAAATTTGAAGATGATATATAAAGCTAAAAATATTTTCAATTGATAATTACAATCTTTTAATTTTGTGATTCCAGGACTATGTATACTACTGTAAAACTCCTTATTTGTCAATCTAAAAGATGGAGAAAAGTCTTCTAACAGGTCTCTCGAGTTTGGTAATTATGAAAAATTATGAGATGTCATTCATGAGGACCAATTGTGAATTATGACTGCACATGAACCATCAATCACAACATGTGTGTGAATACGACCTAATTTGTAACTTGTTGATGTGCAACGATTTTTTCCCTTTTGGAAAAATTATCTTTGATATAGTATAAAACCGAAAAGTCTCTTCTTCATCGTTGATCTTCAACAACTTATTGATTTTTGTACCTCTTATTTTGAAAGCACACTTTCTTGGTGAACTTTTCATTAAGTTCATTAGTCTAAAATATATATCAAGTCTCTTTATCTACTATATCAAAGAATTTATCTTTTTTTCCTTATTATATTGACGGATAATTTTATACAGAGCATGTTAGAAGTTAGAGGAATATTTAGGAATACACTAAAAACATTATGCACAATGAGATATCTTGATTTTTTTCATAAATAGTTCATAGATGATATTACTTTTTGTCAATCCAAAATAATACTATTTGACTGGCATTTTCAAAAGGAAAGTATTACTTTAACCATAAATTTGATCAACAACGTAGAAAAGAATTAGATTTCCTGGAAATTTTCTCTTTTTGACAAAATAATTTTTTCTGGGAGTAATATCTAAGCATAAAAAAAAAAAACATAGTGTCTTTAATATACATGAAAAATTCTTGATAAATGAAACCTAAATATATATGAAATTCTTAATAATGGCAAGTAGATTCTACACATATATAATAAAAAAGGAAAGTAAATAAATTTGAGACCACCAATTTGAATCGCAATTGAAGACTAAGGGCAATTTTGTCTTTTTATGAAAATTGAGTAGATTTAGATATATAGGGGTGGAAATAGCGTCGCCCTTTCAAAATTGTCTTCTTTTCTATTTTAGAAATGAATAATTATTGTCTTTTCTCATGCTTTTTTAACCTTAATATGTTTGAAAGAACCGGTAAGAGTTTATTTGAGTGGGCATAATATCAGCTAACCAAAAATTTCAATATGATGTGTTTTGAATTTTCTCTATACAGAGGTCATATTATGAGGCACAACAATTCAACTTAATTTATGCTTTTACGCTCAATGTATTGCTGTATTATCTATTATCATAAATTATTGTGTTTCAAAATTATTTAGTATGTTTATTCATATAAAATTTGCAGTCTTTTTTCGTGATACGTGACTATTCGTGCAAATAGTGTTTTTCAATAAATTCTGAACTAATAATTACAAGAAAATCTATGGTTACAATAAAATCCCCTCGATGGTGAGTAAAAGAATATGCGCGATCTTTGCATCTTTCTGTTTCCCTTGTGTTGACTTGTTGTCTTAAATATGTTTGCTATTAATATCTCATTTTGTAATGAGTGTTTCCCATTTCATGCTAAAAAGAGTTAGTGCTATCACAAATTGACTTGATAGACAATTAGCAATCGCGTTTTGTATGAAGATGTCATATTTTCTCCTTTTCATTGTCCTTTGGGAAAATTCCAAATAAGAGCAAGAAGTGTCTTCATTTTCTCAAATAAGGGCTTAAAGTGGACCTTGCTTCAAACAAGAGCTTGAATTAGATATTGTTTCAAATAAGGGCTTGACTTTCTCACTAGTCAAGGGCATTTTAATCATTTATCTATTTTTTTTTAATCTTTTCATTTTTTTTTTCTTTTTCCATTTTTTGGTTTTTCTTTCTTCATCACCATCGGGTGGCTGGCCAGCCACCAGTGATATCGGAAAGGGCTAAGCGAAGGCTTTGCCAACCTTGCTGGCCTCGCTTGAGGCCAACGAGGGTTTGGCTTGGCCTTGGTGACCCATGCTGACCACTAGTAAGGGATGGTCTCACTTGGGCAAGGCAACCCTCGCCTTGGGGAAGAACACCCTCATGGCTATCGGTAAGGTCGACCCTCGCTAGATCTGGGCAAGGTTGCCTTGCTGGCGGTCAGCGAGGGACAGCCTCGCTTGGGCAAGATGACCTTTGCCCTAGGTATGTCCGTCCTCGCCAGCGATCGACAAGGCTCGCAAAGCCCTTGCTGGTCCCAGGCAAGGCCAACCTTCACCAGATCTAGTGAAGATGGCCTCACGAAAGGCTAGCAAGGGCTAGCAGGCCCTTGCTCGCCCTTACCAGCGGTTTGCGAGGTTGGTAGAGCCCTCATCGACCCTTACCAACGATTGATGAAGGTGGTTGAGCCCTCATCAACCCTTACTAACAAACAATAAAGGGTACCGAGTCCTCGCCGGCACCGCTAGCCCTTGGCAAAAAAAAAAAGGTGAAAAAAAGAAAGAAAATAAAATAATAAAAATAATTTAAAATTACAATTGTAATTGGATGAAAATGCCCTTGACAAGTTGAAATATTTAGTTGGTTGGCGACTAGTGAAGTTAGACCCTTATTTGAAATGACCAAGGCCACTTTAGGCCCCTATTTGAAACAATCATGGCCACATCGAGCCCTTATTTGACACAAAATCTACTTTAGGCCTTTATTTGAGAAAATGAGTTTACTTTAGATCATTTTTTGGAATTTTCACCTCATATTTTTTCCACAAAAAGATTAAATTTGGTAGGCCACCGAAAATCTCAAATAAGGACCCAAAATGGCTTCATTTTCTCAAAAAAGGACCTGAAGTGGAGTCTATTTCAAATAAGGACCCGAAGTAATCATTTAGTCTAAAAAAAAGACCTGACTTGCCGACTGGTGAACTGATGCATTTTTTAAGCGTATTCCGATGACCTAATCAGGGTATTTTCGTCCAAAAAATATTCTCTTTTCGTTTCTCTTTTCCCCTGTTCATCTTCTCCATCTCTGAGTAGACCTCTAGTATCTCACCGGTGAAGTAATTGCCAACGAGATCAAGCCACTTCAGCTTCTTTAGCCCAACCACCTCTGGCGGTAGCGGCCCCATGAACTTGTCATTGCCTAAGTTGAGTTCTTTGAGCTAGGTTATCGCCCGCAGGACTCTGTTGGGGAAGATCTCTAAGAGGTTGAGAAACCGGAGGGAGGTGGGGCTACCAAGCTCCGTTGGGAGGGTCCCGATGAGGTTGCCGGTGGTGAACCTGAGGTTGATGAGGTCGCAGAGAAGGCCGATTTCGGGTGGGATGTAGCCCAAGAGGCCAACGGAGGTGATGTTGAGAGAGATGACCCACGAGCCGGCATTGTATGTGACTCCGGTAAAGGAGCAATGCGAAAAGGGCAACGGCGAGGAGGAGGAGGAGGAGGAGTCAACCCAATCGCTGATGGCGGCGAAGGGAGGCCCAACCATGGCGGTTTTGAGCTTCAGGAGCACGTCCAGGTCGCTCTGTGCAAGGGAAGCGGAGACAAAGAGGAGGAAGAAGAAGAAGACGCCATTGCAGAGCAGTTTCATCCTTAGTGAGTTCAGCAAGGTCGGCAAGGGCTCGCCGACCTCTCTGGCCACTGGTAAGGGCGGGCGAGGACTTGCAAGCCCTCGCCCGTTACTAGTCCTTGTTGCCAGCGATGGGCGTCAAGCCCTCGTTGGCCTCGAGCGAGGCCAACCCTCGCTAGTCCCATGACCTTCGCTGGCCCTTTCCCACTTCCGATGTTCTTGATTTGGGTAATGCCTATCTTCAACATCGACGAAGAAGACAATGAACAAGGACAACCATGGGTAGATCAAGAAGAAGATGAACAAGAGAAGAAAAACAAAAAGAGTATTTTTTGGACAAAAATACCCTAGACCAGATCGCCGGAATACGCATTGAAAATGCATTAGTTCGCTAGCCGGCAAGTTAGGTCTTTTTTTTAGACTAAATGACTACTTTGGAGCCTTATTTAAGATAGATTCCACTTCAGGTCATCTTTTGATAAAATGGGGCCACTTTGGGACCCTATTTGAGATTTTCCCTATATTAAATAAATCATTTTTCTAGCTAACATATCTTCCTAGCTGACATATTTTAGTTTTTTTTTTCCCTAATTTAAACTTCTGGTATTTTTACAGCACTTTATACTAATATTTAAACTCATAAAATAAATCTGTTCATATTGTTCTAAAATTTGACTAAAATCTAAATTTTGGCAGGCGAGTGTAAAAAGTCTATTAAATTCAAACAAACAAGCAATTACACGTATTTGTAAGTGGGGATTAGGAGGCAAGAAAAATGGTTCTAAAAGCATAATCGCGTTTGGATGAAGGGAAACAAATGGAGGTTAAAGATTAAAAGAATTATGAGAGATTAGGAAGAATTGGTTTGGTTATATATATATAGATATATATATAGACACACACACGTAGTTACTCTAAATCTATTCAAATCTCTTCAAATATGGAGCAATTCTAAAGGATTTGGAGGGATTCGAAAGGATTTGGAGGGATTTATCTATCAATAAACACAATTATTCTTCTATCTTACTTAAAACCTTCTTTTACATCTATTTATAAATAAGTAAAAGAAGCATTTGTGCCATAATACATTCTTTTCCTCTATTTTTCCTCGCGAGCATCCAAATAACTCAATAACTCAATCCCTTGAAATCCTTTCTCTTCTTTTCTCTCTTAATTATATTATTTTTCGTTACTAACCACTACATCCACGCTGAGTGTCAGTCTTTTGAGCGATGAGTAGTATCAATGTTCACGTGGTACTTCCTTACTAAAGCTATAAACAAGTTACGAGAAATATATGATGCTAAACAATCCCACAACATTTATCTATGGGGTTTATATAATTTTTAAATACATATAATCTCCTTTTAACTGAAAGAATTGATTAAAAAAATCCTAACCTTATTATATGGTGGTTATTTTAGCCCTCAACCTGTCAATTATGCCAATTTAGTCCTTAACATTTCGACAATTTATCAATTAAACCTTTTAATTTTGTTAATTCAGCCCTAAACATTTTGTAAATTTGTGGATATAATCTTAAACCATTTAATGAATTACCAATCTAGTCCTTGTAGCTAATCTTAGTTGGAAATAGCTGACGTGAAGATCCATTTATTGTCAACCATTGTATGTGGTGCTGTTGGCGCTAGAATGGAAAAATTTTTAATTCAAAAAAATTATAAAATTTTTATTAATTTTTCTTTTTCATTTTTATTTTCTCTCTCTCTCTTTTTTTTTTTTCCTTCACAATGGCAAGCGAGGTTGCAAACCATTGGCCGAGGGTTGGCAACCCTTGCCGGCCCAAGGGCAAGGATTGCAAAGCCCTTGCCAATCACAAGCAATGGTTGTGGTCCTTGTTGGATCTAGCGAGGGCTCGTGAGCCTTGCTATGGTCGACGAGGGTGCCAAGACACTCGCCCAAGTCTTGCCAACCATAGCAAGGGTGAGCAAGGGCCACAAAGCCCTTGCTTAAATCCCATGAGGGTAGCATCCCTCGCTCACAATTGGTGAGGACTTCCTGATCCTTGCCCAGGAGTCGGCAAGGCTTGATAACCCTCGACCAGTTGCCTTGCCGACCTTGTGAAGAAAAAAAAGAAATTCAATAAATTAATTAAAAAATTGAATTTTTTTTTTTAAAATTGTGAAAATTTGTCATCGTCGATGCACCACATCACATTAGACAATAGACGCTGAATGGACCGCCACATCAGTGATTTCCAATTTAAAATTATCAGAAAAATTACATTATTAATTCGTTAAAAAGTTTTAGGACTAAATTGACAAATCCTCATAAGGTTTGAAATCAAATTAGTGCGATTGAAAGGTTTAATATTGAATTGGCAACTTATCGAAAGGTTTAGGACTCTATTAGTACAATTGAAAGGTTTATGATTGAATTGATTGCCAAGCAATAGGTTTAGGACTTTTAGAGAACTTTTCCCCTTTAAATTAAACTCTTTTTTGTTTGAATATTCTAATATGGTATTAGAGCTAGGTTTTATTCAATTTTTTTCAGGTGTGTGGCACACTATTTGTCCCTTTTTAATATGGTGGTTTTAAAATATGTAACTATGTTTTTGTGGTTCCCCTCCAATGGAGCTATATATTGATGTAGGTTAGAGTTTTCTTCTTAACAAGGAAAGACAATTTTGTTTGGATAATAATCTAGTTCGTGCTTTTGTAAATTAGCGAAGAATAGATGGTGACAGGAAGTTTTATTTTGAAATAGTATAGAAATGACCTAGGACTATGTTTCATAGTCAGGATTAGAGTCGGAATATAATAAAATATATCATATCCTGTATTTATAAATTTAAATTTCTTTTTATTCTGTATATATAGACACACACACACATATTTAGTATCTATATTTATTATATAGTTTATTTTTTTAATAAAATATTTATTAAAGAATGATGGAATGGGATATAAAAGAAATATAAGAGAGGAAAAAATAATTAAAAATATAAGTAAATAAAATTGAAGAATGAATAAATTTGAACTTGAAATGGATTTTCCTAAATTCTCTTCGTCTCTTTCTCGTCTGTATCTCTAATGAAGCTTCACAACTCCTTTATAGCTCTCTAATTCATGTCAAAAGTCCACGAAAGCAGCGAAAAAGTCGAAACTCTTCTTTTCTACAGCTTTATGATTCATGTTGATGTTTCATGAAAAAAGCAAAAGAGTCAAAACACTATACTTTTTGGAATGGGAAATGTGAAATATCATGTTTTCTCTCTTTTACTAGATGTACCATTTGCGTAATCCACCGCATTGATTTTGCTATAACCCAATTACATTGCTTGTCATAGTTGTGGCTCTAGAATGCTACAACGAGCCTATTTTCTATCTGAGACATAGGTTGTACAATTATTATGAATTGATTTATGGAGATTATCTTCATTTGTACCTTTATGATTTCTTTACTAGTAAATCATGAGGAATTCTTACTAACGAAATATGGGATTTGGTTAAGTTACTTGATGGTGCAAAGGCCATTGGTTGTAAATGGGTCTTGAAAACTAAGAAGGATTCATTGGGCAACATTGAAAGATATAAAGCTAGATTCGTTGCTAAATGATTCACTTGAAAGGAATGAATTGATTATATAGAAACATTTTCTCCTGTTTCTAAGAAAAATTCTCTTCGTATTGTTTTGGTATTGATTGTCCATTTTGATATAGAATTACATCAAATGGATGTGAAAACGACGTTCTTTCATAGGAAACTAGAGGAGGAAGTTTACATGAAACAACCTAAAAGATTCTCCTCTAGTAAAAGTGAGCATTTGGTATGCAAGCTTAAGAAATCTATATATGGCTTGAAACAAGCATCTCGCCAATGATACTTAAGATTTCATGAGGTCATCTTTTCATTTAGTTTTATAGAGAATGTCATAGATCAATGTATATGTCAGAAGGTCAGTGGGAGCAAAATTTGTTTTCTTGTGCTATATGTGGATGATATTCTACTTGCGACCAATGATAAGGGGCTGCTACATGAGGTGAAATAATTTATTTCTAAGAGTTTTGACATGAAGGATATGGGTGAAGCATCTTATGTTACTGGCATTAAGATCCATAAAGATAAACTTCGAGAAATTTTAGGACTATCTCAAGAAATTTATATCAATAAGGTCCTAGAGAGACTTTGGATGAAAGATTGTTCACCAAGTATAGCAACCCTTGTGAAGGGTGGCATGTTTAATTTGAACCGGTGCCCAAGAATGATCTAAAAAGGGAACAAATGAATAACATTCCAAATGTTTCTGTTGTCGGAAGCTTGATGTGTGCTCAGGTTTGTACTCGACCTGACATTGCCTTTGCTATGGGAATGTTGAAGATATCAAAATAATTCAAGTATGGACAACTGGAGAGTTGTAAAGAAAGTGATGAGATATATTCAAGGTACCAAAAGCTACATTCTTATGTATGATGGATGGACAACTTGGAAGTAATCGTTTATTCTGACGAGAACTTTGCGAGTTACGTTGATTCTTAAAAATCAACATTTGGATATATTTTTATGTTAGCTGGTAGAGTCGTATAATGGAGGAGTGCAAAGTAGACTTTGACTGCTACGTCTATTATAGAGGCTAAGTTTGTTTCTTATATTGAGGCTACCTCACATGATGTATGGTTGAAGAGTTTCATTTTTGGGCTTAGAATTGTTTATTCTATTTCTAAGCCATTAAGAATATATTGTGATAATTAAGCTACAGTTTTTATGGCTAAAAATGCCAAAAGTGGCAGTCAAAGTAAGCATATCGATATCAAGTATTTAGCCTTAAGGGAACGTATTAAGGAGAATAAAATGATCATATAACATATTAGTACTAAATTGATGATAGCCGATCCTTTAACTAAAGGAATGCCACCAATGAAATATAAGGATCATGTAACTAGTATGAGAATAAGTCCCATCATGTGATTTGTTGTCATATAGACGATTTTTGTTGTATGAAACTCTTATTCTATTGTGATGTTGATTCTCAATTTTTTATGTACACATTTTGTTGTTTATGAGAATAACATTTATCCTTGGTTCTTGAATAAATATAGGGTTTATTCATTAAGATGTGTTGTCACTGGCATTAAAGAAATAAGATGCATTGTGATACATGGAAGATAGTACTCGTTCTTAGAGAACATGTCGCCATGATTCATGCGTTTTGTTTCTTTTCTTTAAGCATAAAGTTTTAGTGGATTTGCTCAGATAATCCATATGATGAAAATATTGGAATCAAGTGGGAGAACGTTTTATACACACACACACACACACACACACACACACACACACACGCACAGAATATGATCCCACATTTTCGGACTCACATTCTCTCTTTAAAGTAGAGATTATTCCACATGCAGTTTATCTACACTTCGTTTCTTTTCGTGACAACCGCCCATTTGATAATCGCTTTAATGGGAGACGGTATATAAAATGAGTGATTGTTCATTTGTAAAGGGTAATCACAAGATCTAATACAAATCCTCTAATTTAAAATACACTATCAATACATAAGGGGATTGGGTTAGTAGAGTATACCCATAATTTCGCCGAATTTCCGTGAATTTCCTATGAACATTTGCTAGAGGTTTATTTACTTTTGATCCTGTTTTTTTCCGTATATAATTTTTACTCTAACAGAGAAACCATACTGCTAAAGTGATTATTAAGATTGATCATATTATCTGTGTTTGTCTTGCCTTAGATAATTTGCAATTTCAATATTTTGCCTAAGTCCGCATGTTTTTTCCCCCGCTAAAGTAATGTCAAAAGTTACAAGCAAATATAGGCATAAATTTTTCAAAAGAGAAAAAAATGGTCACACGTCCACGAGGGAAAAATGAGGTCAGGTTTTTATGCATGTCGTGAATAATCATCCACGTAGTCAATACTCTTCAATATCTTCTCATGTTTTTTTTTTTTTTCTAAGAAAAGACCAAACTTGAGAGGCCAGCCAACGGTCCTTTACCCCCTCTTTCACGTTGGCGTGCAAGAGTCGTTCTCATTTCCCGTATATTTATTCCACTGTCTAAAATACTTTCCAAAGTCATTTCAAGTTAGCTTCCCCGGCATTCTATATATACCTCCTATACTAGAGAAACAATAAACGGAAAAAAAAAATCTGAAGCTCTCGATCATGGACGCAAGAGCATCTTTTTTCCTCCTCCTGCCTTTCCTAGTCCTCCTCGCAAGTAAGCACGTTGTCATCATAATCTATCTATTTTCAACTATTACAAATTTCTACATTAACATTACCTTCTTCCCAAACTAGAAAATAAGATCCTACGTTTAATTTTTTGTTTTTGGGGATTCGGAAGTTAAAGTCCCGTGTTCAAATTTCCATCTTTGTTATGGAGATTCCCGCGCTGATAAACCCCAGGAGGAAAAATAATTAATCCGCGTACATCAATTTTTTGGCTTGCATGCATGCTTGCAGGAGGAGCCGGCGCAGCCACACTCACCTTCACCAACAACTGCCCCTACACGGTCTGGCCCGGGACGCTCACCGGTGGGGGCCACGAGCAGCTATCCTCAACCGGATTCGAGCTCACCAAAGGTGTATCCTTCTCGATCAATGATGTCCCGGACACATGGTCCAGTGGCGGGGTTTGGGGCCGAACGGGTTGCGCCTATGATGCCACCGGCAAATTCATCTGCACCACCGCCGACTGTGGGTCTGGCCAGGTGAAATGCAACGGTGCAGGGGCGATCCCGCCGGTCTCCTTGGCGGAGTTCACTCTCAAGGCACCGGGCTCTGTTGAGAACAGCATCTACGACGTCAGCCTCGTGGACGGCTTCAACCTGCCCCTCTCTATAACCCCACAGGGCAGCGGCAGTGGGTGCACCACGACCAGCTGCGCAGCCAACGTCAACTCCGTGTGCCCGTCAGAGCTGGCGGTAAAGGGGTCGGACGGGAGCACCGTGGCGTGCAAGAGCGCGTGCGTGGCGTTCAAGGAGCCGCAGTACTGCTGCACTGGGGCGTACAACACGTCGGAGACATGCCCGCCGACGAAATACTCGAAGATTTTCGAGGACCAGTGCCCTCAAGCTTACAGCTACGCTTACGACGACAAGAGCAGCACTTTTAGTTGCGCGGGTGGGGCTAGTTACCTCATTACATTCTGTCCGTGACATATTCCCTCTTCTTACGAACTTGAATGGACCATTTTCCCATACAAGGTGAAAATCTGAGGTCCACAGGTTGTCTCGGTTGGCCTAAAAACTATTTGTATCCTCGTCTCTGGATTGAGCGATCATGCAAGTAGTTTCATTTTCCACTAGGAAAATTACATGTAATCTGCCTAGAGAATAATGGATTATACAAAATAAATGTATTCCATAGTATATTTAAATATTAAATCACGTTTTCATCTAAGAGCATAAACTTTTATTGCAGTCGGCAATAATTTCACCAAATCTCATATAGTATCAAAACTAGATCTCCTGAGTTCAAAATTGTTTAGGCCTCATTTGTTTTCCCAATTAAATATGTCCACTACTTAGTTCTAGGTAAATAAATATCAGACTAAATATGAGAGAGAGTGATAGAATATTCAAATATTAAACCACGCTCTTATTTAAAAGTTTAAGCTCTTTAGACAGTTGGCATTGATTTTACCTCCGTAATCCTATATTAAATGATTTACATGTGCCTAAAGCATAATCTTTCACTTAACTTTCATGCTTGCTTGTCTATTCGAATTGATTAGTAAGTGATTGATACAAGGACAAAGCATAAATCAAAAGCGAATCCAATTGTGTCTTTGGAATTACCATCATTCTTTAACTCAACTTTCATGCTTACTTCTCAATTTGAATTGATTCTGGTAAGTCCGTAAAGGAAAGAGATTCGAAAAATCACACTCAAAGTCAATCAGATTTGAGGAATTTTCTTTGACCTTTTTTCCCTTTGCTCCTATGAGAATCTTCTCCCCTAAGAGAAAACTTTAGTTCTCATTCCTAATATTTACTTAAGTACCATAATAGCCGTTACCATAGAAATTTTTCTGTGTTTATCAAGAATGCCATATACATTTGAAGAACCCAACAAAAACTCTCTCTCTCTCTCTCTCTCTCTCTCTCTCTCTCTCTCTCTCTCTATATATCCATCATCTAAGATACATTCACGATTAATTTCAACTTAGCTTCCCCGGCATCCTTCATATATATCTCCTCGAATTTGAGAGACAACAGCTAACAAAACAAATCTCAAGCTTTCAATCATGGATGCAAGATAATCTTATATTGTCTAGCAGCAAAATTCTATTTTGACTTTGATATGTTCTTTTAGTATCAATACAAGTAGTCACTACAACTTAAAACTTGAAGTCATTTATTTCCTAATTGGCAAAGCATGTATAGAACACCGAGATAAAAGATGATCCAAGTATGAAGCATGAACACTAATGAAGGTGACATGATAGTGACTTGGCTGTGTTATGGCCTACGTGCTCTAATAACGACCACGAAAATAAAAATACAAAAACAAATAAAGGACAATATCACGCCATTTTCATTAGTGTATAAGCTTTATACTTGGGTCGTTCTGATCTTGGTGTTTTGTACACACATTGTCGGCCTCTCGACCTTAGTAGCATAACTTCTTCTGGTTTTTAATCTAATCTGGTGTGAAGAGAAATCAAATAAGGTGGGGAAAACGAGAAATGTGAGGATGAAATTCCAAAATCTAGTTTTTTTTTTCAATCACAACTTCTAATGAAATATGCAGTTTTAGTGTCAATGACCTATCTCCAATCAGATCAAAGAGGCAAATGCATTATGTACACGACTCGAGATATCGCCTAATAAAAACAACCAAAAAAAAATCTAAATATCTTATGTAAAAATAACAGGCACCTTCTATTGGTCCAACCGCTCGACTCCTAAATAGCTCAACGTTCCCATAGCTTCATATAAATGAATCAACAACCAACATGGGAAACCTAACTATTTGTGTATGTCTCGCCATAGATATTTTACAATTCAACATATTGCTTAAGTCTCTCGGCTTTTTTTTTTTTTTCCTTCTTTTTACCTAAAGTAATGTTAAAAGTTATAAGCAAATAGGCATCAGTTTTCAAAAGGGAAAAAAATGGTCACACGTCAAGAGACAAATTAGGTGGCATTATGATACATGTGATTAATGGTTCATGCACAGTCATAATTGCGTAGTCAGCCCTCTCATAAAAAGTCCAAATTTGAGAGGCCACCGAAAAAGTCTTTTGCCCGTCTTTCACGCGGACGAACGGGAGTCATTCTCTATTCCGAGGAGTATTCCTAGCCCTTGAATCACAAAAACAAGAGATGGTAATCATCCTCTGAAAATATTTCAGATTTTATATATCATTACCTCGCTTTATATAAAAATAATGATACAATATACGTGATTACCATTAATTACGTATAAGCATAAATCCCATGGGAGTTATAGAAGTTCCAACAGAATGGTGAGCACAACAAAGTAGATTAAAAAGACTAGTGGTACTAGAGAGATAAATGCTACCGAGGTCTAGGCCAATGATGCAACCGCTGAATTCGTCACTTGAGCACTAATCTCCATTTCCACCCAACGACGAGCATGACATGAGTAGTTTAGGATAAACGCAAGAAGAATATGCTTGATTGATTCCGAGAGACTCCTCTTAAACCATTTCAAGGCCGAGCTCTCATTAGCACATGGATTAGTGAAGCATGTATGAAATGCTAAGATAAGGAGACATCAAGAGAGAGCTCAAGTCCGAGCCTGTTAATATATTCAATTAAATCCATCTTCACTAAAAAAAACTTAAGCCAATGAGTTATGGATCAATTAGAATATACAAATTGCTCTACACCACATCAATTTTCTGATATGAGATTTCTCTAAAACAACTCATTCACACGTGTATTCTAACAATTTCTCCCTCATCTATGAGCTCAATGTTAGGTCCATTCTCCCTTAATTCAAGGCATCAACTTTAGGCCCGCATGGCTACACCATAACATCCACCTATCCATATGTGCAGCAAAAATCCAATACCTTCACTCGGGGAGATTGCTAAGGGAGAACCCAAATCCGAGCCCGTTAATATCCACTTTCACTCAAAAGTTTAAGTTAATGAGTTATGAGCCAATCATTATATATTAACTATTTTATATCACATTAATTTTCTAATGTTGGATTTATCTGCTACAACTCACTCACACATGCATCTTAATAAATGTGATGTGAAATCTAACTCGAGATATCGCCTGATGCAAACAAGCAAAAAATTTAGATATTTTGGGGTAAATAACAAGCATACTTGCTCTAACCGCTTGACTTTTGAATAAATCAGTATTTTCATAGGTTGTTATAACTGAACATACAATGAACATGAAAAATTGGGTACTGACAAGGTGATAGAACAGATTATGTATGCATGTTTTGCCGCAGATGCTGCGCAATTTCAGCATATTGCTTAAGCCTCCATGCTTTTATTTTTTTTATTTAAGTAATGTTCAGAGTTACAAGGAAACAGGCCTTTTTTTTTTTTCCTTTCAAATGGGAAAAGATAGTCATATATCGACAACGTACAAATTTACATGCCGTGATTGACCGTTCATGTGCAATCGTAATTTCATAGTTGGTCCTCATAAGTAACATCTCATGCTTTTTTCCACAGAGGAACCAAACTTGAGAGACCGGTGAGAAAACTTTTGCTCATCTTGAAAATTGACAAGTAAGAAGTTCTAGTTGTATACATCATAATTATCGATTAAAAGTATTTTTAAATTTTATATATCATCTCCAGATTTATAATGACAAAATATCCGTGCTTAGGACATATTACAAGTGAACATAAATCTCTCGGGAGCTATAGAAGCTCCGACAAACTGTGAATGTATCGCGATAAATACATCACGCTAAGAGATGGCCTTAGATTAGAATTAGCCAATAATGTTAATCTTTTACATGGATTGTTTTGCCCAACATGCAAAGGAACGACATGTGTGGTTTGTCATTTATTTTTCTGTTACAGATGTTATTAAAGACCTTTGTATTAGACTCCGCTGGGAGTACATATACTTCACGCCATGAGACTTGACTTATTTTGTTTAATGCAATTATTTTATTTACCCAAGAAAGGGGGAGAAAGTTTTTTTATCTTTAGTGAATAGGTAGTCATCTTTATTTTATTTCACCTTCATCATCCATTATCACATCAAAAGTTATCATCAACATGAGAAAATTTCATTCCTATTCTTCACTCCCATTGTATAATGACAATAACATTTTAGCACGTGATGGCAAGTTACTTGGAATAGCATCCGTCGCGACCTTCCTCGAGAAAAGCCAATGAAGTATCAAGTAATCACAAACGGTTACTATTGAAAAAGATGGTGCATAGCTTAATACAGGCTCTTCCAAGCCTGTACTAATTGCAACTTGGAATTCTCTTTAATGCCATCATTCATGGTATTCTTTTTGGTGTAAACACTATTAGTTGGATGAAACCAATTGTTTAGATTGAAGTAAGCTTTTAGATCAAATTAATGAAATTGATCATTGTATATGATTACGATCAAATCTGAATTACTATATGATTTCTAATGCACCAAATCAAGAATGAAATCAACACTTGAAAGCAAAATAGTACTAAAGTAAAGTACGAGAAAATAAACCCTATAAGATGTTGGCTAAAAAATATAGATGGCCTTGTTAGTAAACCCCGGAACATGAGCCACCGTAAGCTAAGATGCCACAATCGTAATGAGACTTAAATGAGACCTATTCACTAAAAGGATTCATGTTTTATCACCATCCTAAAACTCAGTAAACTAAAGACGCCCACCATCATCTGCGGACCTAACTATTTATGCAAAGGAAATTACACTAAATAACATTGAAATGACGTGAAATGGATTCTTTGCCTATGCCTAAACCGAAGCCACCAACAACGTTCAACACATGTAACCCACAATTCACCCATTCAAATGGAATTCAATCCAACCAAAAGCCTTGGAAATGTATCGCATGCCAATGCATTGATGTGAATCATGAGATTCAACCTCGAATTATCTCCATCAATGCCCATCAGTTTCATGGCTAAACCGAGACCCTCAATAATTTCCAGCATTCGTTGCTTGAAATTGTCATGACAAATGACCTTTAAACACACTCGAAAGGCTATGAGATTAATAATATGTTGAGTCCTGATCACAGGAAAATGAAAGGACAAACAAATTAAGCCAAATGCTCCGAAGCCACACTCAAATTGCAGCCTCCAGCAACATCCAGCCAATGAACTGTGAACGTGTGGTAACTTGACAATATTCTATCTCACATTGGCACTACGTTATGGACAATCGAGAGAAACACCGAAATAAGCCGAAACCATTTCAATTCACGCCTAATTAATAACATCCAGCAGCATTCATAATTGATTCAGTGGCATTCAAGACCAAAATTGGTGATTATTTGGTGATAAATTGACATGAAAATTGATGCCGCATCTTCCTGTAAGTGTAAATGAGTTCAAATGATTAAATCAACAACAAATTGACGGCACCCGATTTTCGCCAATGATTTCAAATTACATTTTTCGAAGAAGATTAATATACATATATTATGATATCGATATATCGGGCCCAACAATTAAAATTTTGAAAAACGGAGGATCGAGAGTTTTGACTCTCGCGGTAAGGTCCAATTGACTTTTCGGCCGGAGCCGAGCCCAGTAGCATAATTTCACAGTACGCCAACCACCTAGGCCTGGTATAGAATCTAAGAAATATTCAGGCAAGTTCAGGCCCGAAGGCCCCGTTCGGCCCGGCCCACGAAGTCAACACCCTCCTCATCTCACTTGGACACCTCGCCTAAATTTTTCTCTCCTCTCTCATCTCCAGCTCCTCCCTCGCCAGCCACCACATCCCTCGCCTTCAACCTCCGGCCACTACATCACCGTCCAACCTACCTCCACTCTCCAGCTCGCTGGTTTCTATCTTCATCTTTTCCTCCTCCATTTTCTCTGCCAATTGTTGTCATAACTTGTAACTGGTCACAGTGTTGGTAATTTGTTTATAAAACAAATGAAGAGATGCCTTGTCCCACATCGAAAAGATGTGAGTGCGCACGTGGACGAGATTTGGCGACTAACCGACAATCGTTAATTTTATTTATTGAAAATTCGGATTTAATTTTATAAAAAATTAACTATAAAGTCTTATTGAAAACAAGATTTATTTGTTCATGAAAAGTTACAATTATTTTTTATTTTTTATTTATTTAATTTCGAATTTCTTATGTCTTTTCAACGTAACTTTTGAGACATACTTATTCATTTTGTAACCTTTCCCGAAAGGTTGCCTTTGTTCATTTGTAATCTTTTGAAGAGTTGCCTTTATTCGAAAGACATATATAAGTACGTTTGTTTTGAGATCAAACAATCATCGTCTTTCAAATTTTCGTCTTCTTTCAAAAGAAATTACAGCCATTGTTTCTAATTGTTTCCTATGAGAGACCCGGAGAAATACTTAAATTCTTTATCTAGTATTCTCATTTGAGATTTTGTTGTACCATGGAGGAAATTTGCCGGTGACCATTAGCAATTTTGTGGGGCAAAAAAATCCTTAAAGAAAGTGATATCACACCTCAAAGTCCGACTTGATTACTCGATCCGACTTCATTGTTTTACCCAATTCGAAGCTATATTTTCCCAACAATTTTAAGGATTTATTTTTGCTACAATGAAGTTAGAGTTGATCAAATCATGAATCAAGATACGGTGAAACTAGATCGCACGAGGAAGAGAGGTGAAGATGATGGTGAAACTATTCACAATGTGGCGTGCGTTGACCAGCATGTGGGAATCAGTCACCGGGGCCAATGGATCATTTTCACTGCCTTCTCTGCTCTCATTATCAATGCGCTTTTAGAGATCTTAATATTATATTATTTGATGGCAACGATATATTCAGCACTGAGTGGGAACACTACAACGTTTCATCGGAATCCCGGGAAGCATGACCAGGACGTGCTGAACGAGATCAAGATGAACCGCTTCCTTGACGAAATCGGGCTCCGGATAAAGTTCCTGGACACGGCGTATTTCGGGGTTCTGCCAGCCGAGCAGGGACTTGAATCTGGTCTGCACGATGCAGGCCAATTGCTGTGTCGGCCTCGACAACAAGATCCACGACCTCAAAATTCTGCTCGATGATTGGAGGCAATACATGAAGTCGCTCCCTAACGCAAACCCGTCCCTGTCCTGGAGCGTCCCGCAAGACAGCAAGGGGCCCTTCCACAAGCCGCATCATCATCATAGGCAGCACGATTAACATGGGGAATCACTCCATTTTGGGATATCTTTTTTGACGGGAAACGGTGGTTCATCGGGGAATGGGTCGTTTATCATGCCTGAATTCGAGTGCATTCATCTACGACAACAGTAGCGAGGATGATATAGATGACATAATCGAGCCCCTTGCCAACGTCGATTACAACATCTCGAGGCACGCGTGGCCATAGATTTAGACGCAAGAAGCAAGGTCTGTTCTTGGATGGCTTACATGGATGCCAATGATCATCGCTCATTGCATGAGAACCTGAGACGACTGGATCTCGATCGAGATCTTTCCGTTGACCGTGACTCCGATTGTCAATGATAACCGAAGCCGGATCATGCCCTCATGGAACAGATCAACACGCAGGAAAGGCCTTGGAACCATGTGGGAACGATAATTGGCAGATATTTGGCCAATAATGCTCCTCCACACGAGATATCAAGCGAAGTCAGAGCCTCCACTTCACACAAAAAAAAAAAAAAAAAACCTTCGTACCCAGAAGCTGCGGAACACCATGTTGCCGCACTCCTTGCGGTTGCGGATGAAGGTGTGGATGATCCGCGCCACCACCACGGTGCTGCTGTGGATGTGCGTGGTGCAATTGACGGCCTTGGGAGAGACGTGGGGCCGAGAGCGTTGCTGGGTTTGCCCTCTTGTCTGTCTCAAGAATCTGCGGTCTTGGACGACAAGGCTTCCGCGGTTCCTGTCAGGTTCAAGATGAGAGTGGATCAAGGATTGACCTTTCAAATACCACCAATTAGTTGGTCAGATATTTCCTACTATCAGCACCAGATTCCTCCATTGATACAGATAAGTATATTTATTTAAAATTCACTAAGAATATGCTGTTTTAGTGTATTTGATGAAAAATCGTAGTCAGTTTGCAAACATGAACAGGTTTGAAGGTAGGAGTTGTATGAGGAACCTAAAGTGAAGAAATGAATCCTGAGAACATGATCAAATAATGAATTCGTTTTCAAAAATAAAAAAAATGATTAAAATCTTTTGACTCGTCGAATTTTGTCATACTTGTTCAGTTGCAAATGAAAGAGCTATGCTTACTTAAAAGTTGAATCCCATTGTTTGGGAATAGTGTTTGTTTCCCTCTAGCCAGCAACCTTGAATTTGTCTAGGTGGCTCTGAATGTGAATGATGCATAATGTATTTGATTCATTTGAACTTCAAAATGTCAAGTCCAACTTTTATGTCTGGATTGTGCGTAAGTTCCTCTGACTACTGTCGAAGTATGTATATTCATTTGTACATTCCTCAATTATGCATGTTCAATTATCATTTGCTGATACCTTTGACGGTTTGGCCTCTTGAAGTGGCTGCATTTGTTCAGACAGCTTATATAGTGTTGGATATGTCTTGCTTTATGCCTTGTAATGCTTAATAGTGTTGCATTGCTTTCTAGAGTGCATGCATGTCGAGAAGTTGCAAAGATTGAAAGAATGTCTTCTTATGGTCTCGTGAAATCATAAATCTATTGGTTTATGAGAGTGGTAATGGTCATTGTAGTGGCATCGAATTTTATGGCACTAGAACTTGGCAATTTCTGTATAAACATTCATTGAGACAAAAGGTATCTAACTTTCATTTTAAAATGAAAGATTTGAGTGAAGTAGATACCTTATTGGGTATTAAAATTTAAAAATAGTGGGGGTTATACTTTGAGCCAAAGTGATTACATGGAGAAGATGTATAAATTTAAACATCTTGTTTTCAAATATATAAGTAATCCATTTGATTCCTGGTGGAGAATTTTTAATGTGTGTGCTATGGGTCTTTATGCGATACATTATACTAGACCTAATATTACTTTTTGTATATGCAAGTTGAGTAAATACTAATAATCCAAATATAGAACATGCAAGAGTTATCTTATTGTTCTATAATAATTTGGCTATATTAGAAGGATACGCCGATGGTACTTGGATTACAAGTGTGAGAGATGAAACTTTTGGATGGATTTTCACATTACGTGAATGTGTTGTTTCTTGGGTGAGCAAGAAACAAATGTGCATAATTCACTCAACTATGGAATTTGAATTGTTGCTTTAGCAAAATTTGGGAAAGAGGCTAAATGGACTATGAATTTGTTGTTGAATATCAATTCATAGCTTAGTTCTATGCCTCATATTTCTATCCACTGTGATAGTTAGGCTACTTTGGCAAGAGCCTATAATAGCACCTATAATGGTAAGTCTTAGACATATTAGTTTAAGACATGAGTATATGAGACAATTGATTAAAGATGGTACCATAAACAATTGTTTACGTGAGGTCAAGTAATAATCTTGCCGATCCTTTAACGAAGGCTTTACCAAGACATATGGTAATAATGACCTCATAAGAAACGGGGCTGAAACCCTTTAACTTAAATCACCAATAATGGTAACCCGACCTTTTTCTAGAACATCACTAGTTACAAGGTTTAATGGGTAAGAATAAGTTATTGAATGTAATTGTTTGATATTGACGTAGCCCTGATATGAGAAGTCAGTATCGTCTGTTACGTTTTTGTAGGTTGAATTGAATTCTTAATGAAGTATGATACAAATTTGTAATGTGTTGATAGTAACAGAAACACATGGTAGATACTTCACCTATATGAGCTTAGAAGTGGTGCCGCTTCTTACGAAAGTTAGGGTTGCTTTCTAGAGAGCTCATGAAACAGGATCAAGCACAAGGCCATAATAGTGCGGAGTAATATAGAACTTCTCGCTGAAACAAGAGGTTAGTGTATGTGTGGTATGTCCGGTTCTATTATATAAAAGTACAAGTTTAAAGCCGAGCTACTTGTCACTTTGATAGGGCTTTGAGATACTTGCACTAAGTAAAGGTTTAACTCGAAAGAGACATTTATATATGTATATTAATCTCACGGAAATTTTGGCTGTATATTTCTAACGTTTTATTTCTTGTTTTTGTTTTATAAACAAAAGTGGAGGATTGTTGGTAATTTTTTTATAAAACAAATGAAGAGATGCCTTGTCCCACATCGAAAAGATGTGAGTGCGCACGTGGACGAGATTTGGCACTAACCGACAATCGTTAATTTTATTTATTGAAAATTCGGATTTAATTTTATAAAAAATTAACTATAAAGTCTTATTGAAACAGTACGACTGTTCATGAAAAGTTACAATTATTTTTTATTTTTTATTTATTTAATTTCGAATTTCTTATGTCTTTTCAACGTAACTTTTGAGACATACTTATTCATTTTGTAACCTTTCCCGAAAGGTTGCCTTTGTTCATTTGTAATCTTTTGAAGAGTTGCCTTTATTCGAAAGACATATATAAGTACGTTTGTTTTGAGATCAAACAATCATCGTCTTTCAAATTTTCGTCTTCTTTCAAAAGAAATTACAGCCATTGTTTCTAATTGTTTCCTATGAGAGACCCTGGAGAAATACTAGAATTGCTATCTAGTATTCTCATTTGAGATTTTGTTGTACCATGGAGGAAATTTGCCGGTGACCATTAGCAATTTTGTGGGGCAAAAAAATCCTTAAAGAAAGTGATATCACACCTCAAAGTCCGACTTGATTACTCGATCCGACTTCATTGTTTTACCCAATTCGAAGCTATATTTTCCCAACAATTTTAAGGATTTATTTTTGCTACAATGAAGTTAGAGTTGATCAAATCATGAATCAAGATACGGTGAAACTAGATCGCACGAGGAAGAGAGGTGAAGATGATGGTGAAACTATTCACAATGTGGCGTGCGTTGACCAGCATGTGGGAATCAGTCACCGGGGCCAATGGATCATTTTCACTGCCTTCTCTGCTCTCATTATCAATGCGCTTTTAGAGATCTTAATATTATATTATTTGATGGCAACGATATATTCAGCACTGAGTGGGAACACTACAACGTTTCATCGGAATCCCGGGAAGCATGACCAGGACGTGCTGAACGAGATCAAGATGAACCGCTTCCTTGACGAAATCGGGCTCCGGATAAAGTTCCTGGACACGGCGTATTTCGGGGGTTCTGCCAGCCGAGCAGGGACTTGAATCTGGTCTGCACGATGCAGGCCAATTGCTGTGTCGGCCTCGACAACAAGATCCACGACCTCAAAATTCTGCTCGATGATTGGAGGCAATACATGAAGTCGCTCCCTAACGCAAACCCGTCCCTGTCCTGGAGCGTCCCGCAAGACAGCAAGGGGCCCTTCCACAAGCCGCATCATCATCATAGGCAGCACGATTAACATGGGGAATCACTCCATTTTGGGATATCTTTTTTGACGGGAAACGGTGGTTCATCGGGGAATGGGTCGTTTATCATGCCTGAATTCGAGTGCATTCATCTACGACAACAGTAGCGAGGATGATATAGATGACATAATCGAGCCCCTTGCCAACGTCGATTACAACATCTCGAGGCACGCGTGGCCATAGATTTAGACGCAAGAAGCAAGGTCTGTTCTTGGATGGCTTACATGGATGCCAATGATCATCGCTCATTGCATGAGAACCTGAGACGACTGGATCTCGATCGAGATCTTTCCGTTGACCGTGACTCCGATTGTCAATGATAACCGAAGCCGGATCATGCCCTCATGGAACAGATCAACACGCAGGAAAGGCCTTGGAACCATGTGGGAACGATAATTGGCAGATATTTGGCCAATAATGCTCCTCCACACGAGATATCAAGCGAAGTCAGAGCCTCCACTTCACACAAAAAAAAAAAAAAAAAAAAAACCTTCGTACCCAGAAGCTGCGGAACACCATGTTGCCGCACTCCTTGCGGTTGCGGATGAAGGTGTGGATGATCCGCGCCACCACCACGGTGCTGCTGTGGATGTGCGTGGTGCAATTGACGGCCTTGGGAGAGACGTGGGGGCCGAGAGCGTTGCTGGGTTTGCCCTCTTGTCTGTCTCAAGAATCTGCGGTCTTGGACGACAAGGCTTCCGCGGTTCCTGTCAGGTTCAAGATGAGAGTGGATCAAGGATTGACCTTTCAAATACCACCAATTAGTTGGTCAGATATTTCCTACTATCAGCACCAGATTCCTCCATTGATACAGATAAGTATATTTATTTAAAATTCACTAAGAATATGCTGTTTTAGTGTATTTGATGAAAAATCGTAGTCAGTTTGCAAACATGAACAGGTTTGAAGGTAGGAGTTGTATGAGGAACCTAAAGTGAAGAAATGAATCCTGAGAACATGATCAAATAATGAATTCGTTTTCAAAAATAAAAAAAAATGATTAAAATCTTTTGACTCGTCAATTTTGTCATACTTGTTCAGTCGCAAATGAAAGAGCTATGCTTACTTAAAAGTTGAATCCCATTGTTTGGGAATAGTGTTTGTTTCCCTCTAGCCAGCAACCTTGAATTTGTCTAGGTGGCTCTGAATGTGAATGATGCATAATGTATTTGATTCATTTGAACTTCAAAATGTCAAGTCCAACTTTTATGTCTGGATTGTGCGTAAGTTCCTCTGACTACTGTCGAAGTATGTATATTCATTTGTACATTCCTCAATTATGCATGTTCAATTATCATTTGCTGATACCTTTGACGGTTTGGCCTCTTGAAGTGGCTGCATTTGTTCAGACAGCTTATATAGTGTTGGATATGTCTTGCTTTATGCCTTGTAATGCTTAATAGTGTTGCATTGCTTTCTAGAGTGCATGCATGTCGAGAAGTTGCAAAGATTGAAAGAATGTCTTCTTATGGTCTCGTGAAATCATAAATCTATTGGTTTATGAGAGTGGTAATGGTCATTGTAGTGGCATCGAATTTTATGGCACTAGAACTTGGCAATTTCTGTATAAACATTCATTGAGACAAAAGGTATCTAACTTTCATTTTAAAATGAAAGATTTGAGTGAAGTAGATACCTTATTGGGTATTAAAATTTAAAAATAGTGGGGGTTATACTTTGAGCCAAAGTGATTACATGGAGAAGATGTATAAATTTAAACATCTTGTTTTCAAATATATAAGTAATCCATTTGATTCCTGGTGGAGAATTTTTAATGTGTGTGCTATGGGTCTTTATGCGATACATTATACTAGACCTAATATTACTTTTTGTATATGCAAGTTGAGTAAATACTAATAATCCAAATATAGAACATGCAAGAGTTATCTTATTGTTCTATAATAATTTGGCTATATTAGAAGGATACGCCGATGGTACTTGGATTACAAGTGTGAGAGATGAAACTTTTGGATGGATTTTCACATTACGTGAATGTGTTGTTTCTTGGGTGAGCAAGAAACAAATGTGCATAATTCACTCAACTATGGAATTTGAATTGTTGCTTTAGCAAAATTTGGGAAAGAGGCTAAATGGACTATGAATTTGTTGTTGAATATCAATTCATAGCTTAGTTCTATGCCTCATATTTCTATCCACTGTGATAGTTAGGCTACTTTGGCAAGAGCCTATAATAGCACCTATAATGGTAAGTCTTAGACATATTAGTTTAAGACATGAGTATATGAGACAATTGATTAAAGATGGTACCATAAACAATTGTTTACGTGAGGTCAAGTAATAATCTTGCCGATCCTTTAACGAAGGCTTTACCAAGACATATGGTAATAATGACCTCATAAGAAACGGGGCTGAAACCCTTTAACTTAAATCACCAATAATGGTAACCCGACCTTTTCTAGAACATCACTAGTTACAAGGTTTAATGGGTAAGAATAAGTTATTGAATGTAATTGTTTGATATTGACGTAGCCCCGATATGAGAAGTCGTATCGTCTGTTACGTTTTGTAGGTTGAATTGAATTCTTAATGAAGTATGATACAAATTTGTAATGTGTTGATAGTAACAGAAACACATGGTAGATACTTCACCTATATGAGCTTAGAAGTGGTGCCGCTTCTTACGAAAGTTAGGGTTGCTTTCTAGAGAGCTCATGAAACAGGATCAAGCACAAGGCCATAATAGTGCGGAGTAATATAGAACTTCTCGCTGAAACAAGAGGTTAGTGTATGTGTGGTATGTCCGGTTCTATTATATAAAAGTACAAGTTTAAAGCCGAGCTACTTGTCACTTTGATAGGGCTTTGAGATACTTGCACTAAGTAAAGGTTTAACTCGAAAGAGACATTTATATATGTATATTAATCTCACGGAAATTTTGGCTGTATATTTCTAACGTTTTATTTCTTGTTTTTGTTTTATAAACAAAAGTGGAGGATTGTTGGTAATTTTTTTATAAAACAAATGAAGAGATGCCTTGTCCCACATCGAAAAGATGTGAGTGCGCACGTGGACGAGATTTGGCACTAACCGACAATCGTTAATTTTATTTATTGAAAATTCGGATTTAATTTTATAAAAAATTAACTATAAAGTCTTATTGAAACAAGTACGACTGTTCATGAAAAGTTACAATTATTTTTTATTTTTTATTTATTTAATTTCGAATTTCTTATGTCTTTTCAACGTAACTTTTGAGACATACTTATTCATTTTGTAACCTTTCCCGAAAGGTTGCCTTTGTTCATTTGTAATCTTTTGAAGAGTTGCCTTTATTCGAAAGACATATATAAGTACGTTTGTTTTGAGATCAAACAATCATCGTCTTTCAAATTTTCGTCTTCTTTCAAAAGAAATTACAGCCATTGTTTCTAATTGTTTCCTATGAGAGACCCTGAGAAATACTAGAATTGCTATCTAGTATTCTCATTTGAGATTTTGTTGTACCATGGAGGAAATTTGCCGGTGACCATTAGCAATTTTGTGGGGCAAAAAAAATCCTTAAAGAAAGTGATATCACACCTCAAAGTCCGACTTGATTACTCGATCCGACTTCATTGTTTTACCCAATTCAAGCTATATTTTCCCAACAATTTTAAGGATTTATTTTTGCTACAATGAAGTTAGAGTTGATCAAATCATGAATCAAGATACGGTGAAACTAGATCGCACGAGGAAGAGAGGTGAAGATGATGGTGAAACTATTCACAATGTGGCGTGCGTTGACCAGCATGTGGGAATCAGTCACCGGGGCCAATGGATCATTTTCACTGCCTTCTCTGCTCTCATTATCAATGCGCTTTTAGAGATCTTAATATTATATTATTTGATGGCAACGATATATTCAGCACTGAGTGGGAACACTACAACGTTTCATCGGAATCCCGGGAAGCATGACCAGGACGTGCTGAACGAGATCAAGATGAACCGCTTCCTTGACGAAATCGGGCTCCGGATAAAGTTCCTGGACACGGCGTATTTCGGGGGTTCTGCCAGCCGAGCAGGGACTTGAATCTGGTCTGCACGATGCAGGCCAATTGCTGTGTCGGCCTCGACAACAAGATCCACGACCTCAAAATTCTGCTCGATGATTGGAGGCAATACATGAAGTCGCTCCCTAACGCAAACCCGTCCCTGTCCTGGAGCGTCCCGCAAGACAGCAAGGGGCCCTTCCACAAGCCGCATCATCATCATAGGCAGCACGATTAACATGGGGAATCACTCCATTTTGGGATATCTTTTTTGACGGGGAAACGGTGGTTCATCGGGGAATGGGTCGTTTATCATGCCTGAATTCGAGTGCATTCATCTACGACAACAGTAGCGAGGATGATATAGATGACATAATCGAGCCCCTTGCCAACGTCGATTACAACATCTCGAGGCACGCGTGGCCATAGATTTAGACGCAAGAAGCAAGGTCTGTTCTTGGATGGCTTACATGGATGCCAATGATCATCGCTCATTGCATGAGAACCTGAGACGACTGGATCTCGATCGAGATCTTTCCGTTGACCGTGACTCCGATTGTCAATGATAACCGAAGCCGGATCATGCCCTCATGGAACAGATCAACACGCAGGAAAGGCCTTGGAACCATGTGGGAACGATAATTGGCAGATATTTGGCCAATAATGCTCCTCCACACGAGATATCAAGCGAAGTCAGAGCCTCCACTTCACACAAAAAAAAAAAAAAAAAAAAACCTTCGTACCCAGAAGCTGCGGAACACCATGTTGCCGCACTCCTTGCGGTTGCGGATGAAGGTGTGGATGATCCGCGCCACCACCACGGTGCTGCTGTGGATGTGCGTGGTGCAATTGACGGCCTTGGGAGAGACGTGGGGGCCGAGAGCGTTGCTGGGTTTGCCCTCTTGTCTGTCTCAAGAATCTGCGGTCTTGGACGACAAGGCTTCCGCGGTTCCTGTCAGGTTCAAGATGAGAGTGGATCAAGGATTGACCTTTCAAATACCACCAATTAGTTGGTCAGATATTTCCTACTATCAGCACCAGATTCCTCCATTGATACAGATAAGTATATTTATTTAAAATTCACTAAGAATATGCTGTTTTAGTGTATTTGATGAAAAATCGTAGTCAGTTTGCAAACATGAACAGGTTTGAAGGTAGGAGTTGTATGAGGAACCTAAAGTGAAGAAATGAATCCTGAGAACATGATCAAATAATGAATTCGTTTTCAAAAATAAAAAAAAATGATTAAAATCTTTTGACTCGTCGAATTTTGTCATACTTGTTCAGTCGCAAATGAAAGAGCTATGCTTACTTAAAAGTTGAATCCCATTGTTTGGGAATAGTGTTTGTTTCCCTCTAGCCAGCAACCTTGAATTTGTCTAGGTGGCTCTGAATGTGAATGATGCATAATGTATTTGATTCATTTGAACTTCAAAATGTCAAGTCCAACTTTTATGTCTGGATTGTGCGTAAGTTCCTCTGACTACTGTCGAAGTATGTATATTCATTTGTACATTCCTCAATTATGCATGTTCAATTATCATTTGCTGATACCTTTGACGGTTTGGCCTCTTGAAGTGGCTGCATTTGTTCAGACAGCTTATATAGTGTTGGATATGTCTTGCTTTATGCCTTGTAATGCTTAATAGTGTTGCATTGCTTTCTAGAGTGCATGCATGTCGAGAAGTTGCAAAGATTGAAAGAATGTCTTCTTATGGTCTCGTGAAATCATAAATCTATTGGTTTATGAGAGTGGTAATGGTCATTGTAGTGGCATCGAATTTTATGGCACTAGAACTTGGCAATTTCTGTATAAACATTCATTGAGACAAAAGGTATCTAACTTTCATTTTAAAATGAAAGATTTGAGTGAAGTAGATACCTTATTGGGTATTAAAATTTAAAAATAGTGGGGGTTATACTTTGAGCCAAAGTGATTACATGGAGAAGATGTATAAATTTAAACATCTTGTTTTCAAATATATAAGTAATCCATTTGATTCCTGGTGGAGAATTTTTAATGTGTGTGCTATGGGTCTTTATGCGATACATTATACTAGACCTAATATTACTTTTTGTATATGCAAGTTGAGTAAATACTAATAATCCAAATATAGAACATGCAAGAGTTATCTTATTGTTCTATAATAATTTGGCTATATTAGAAGGATACGCCGATGGTACTTGGATTACAAGTGTGAGAGATGAAACTTTTGGATGGATTTTCACATTACGTGAATGTGTTGTTTCTTGGGTGAGCAAGAAACAAATGTGCATAATTCACTCAACTATGGAATTTGAATTGTTGCTTTAGCAAAATTTGGGAAAGAGGCTAAATGGACTATGAATTTGTTGTTGAATATCAATTCATAGCTTAGTTCTATGCCTCATATTTCTATCCACTGTGATAGTTAGGCTACTTTGGCAAGAGCCTATAATAGCACCTATAATGGTAAGTCTTAGACATATTAGTTTAAGACATGAGTATATGAGACAATTGATTAAAGATGGTACCATAAACAATTGTTTACGTGAGGTCAAGTAATAATCTTGCCGATCCTTTAACGAAGGCTTTACCAAGACATATGGTAATAATGACCTCATAAGAAACGGGGCTGAAACCCTTTAACTTAAATCACCAATAATGGTAACCCGACCTTTTCTAGAACATCACTATTTACAAGGTTTAATGGGTAAGAATAAGTTATTGAATGTAATTGTTTGATATTGACGTAGCCCTGATATGAGAAGTCAGTATCGTCTGTTACGTTTTGTAGGTTGAATTGAATTCTTAATGAAGTATGATACAAATTTGTAATGTGTTGATAGTAACAGAAACACATGGTAGATACTTCACCTATATGAGCTTAGAAGTGGTGCCGCTTCTTACGAAAGTTAGGGTTGCTTTCTAGAGAGCTCATGAAACAGGATCAAGCACAAGGCCATAATAGTGCGGAGTAATATAGAACTTCTCGCTGAAACAAGAGGTTAGTGTATGTGTGGTATGTCCGGTTCTATTATATAAAAGTACAAGTTTAAAGCCGAGCTACTTGTCACTTTGATAGGGCTTTGAGATACTTGCACTAAGTAAAGGTTTAACTCGAAAGAGACATTTATATATGTATATTAATCTCACGGAAATTTTGGCTGTATATTTCTAACGTTTTATTTCTTGTTTTTGTTTTATAAACAAAAGTGGAGGATTGTTGGTAATTTTTTTATAAAACAAATGAAGAGATGCCTTGTCCCACATCGAAAAGATGTGAGTGCGCACGTGGACGAGATTTGGCACTAACCGACAATCGTTAATTTTATTTATTGAAAATTCGGATTTAATTTTATAAAAAATTAACTATAAAGTCTTGTTGAAACAGTACGACTGTTCACGAAAAGTTACAATTATTTTTTATTTTTTATTTATTTAATTTCGAATTTCTTATGTCTTTTCAACGTAACTTTTGAGACATACTTGTTCATTTTGTAACCTTTCCCGAAAGGTTGCCTTTGTTCATTTGTAATCTTTTGAAGAGTTGCCTTTATTCGAAAGACATATATAAGTACGTTTGTTTTGAGATCAAACAATCATCGTCTTTCAAATTTTCGTCTTCTTTCAAAAGAAATTACAGCCATTGTTTCTAATTGTTTCCTATGAGAGACCCTGGAGAAATACTAGAATTGCTATCTAGTATTCTCATTTGAGACTTTGTTGTATCATGGAGGAAATTTGCCAGTGACCATTAGCAATTTTGTGGGGCAAATAAATCCTTAAAGAAAGTGATATCACGCTTCAAAGTCCGACTTGATTACTCGATCCGACTTCGTTGTTCTACCCAATTCGAAGCTATATTTTCCCAACACATAGTAGATCAGCAATCATACTCCATCTTTGTTCTCAGTCATTACTATCACTGCCTTACATTCTCATTCACTCTCTCTTCAATGGTTTCAATTCTCGGAGTTGCCACTTCAGAGGCCTCCATAATCATACTCCGTTCATCTCTGTTCTCTGTCACTACTCACACGCCTTTGATTCTTGTTCCCTCTCTCTTCACTGGTTTCAATTCTCAGCGTCTCCGCTTCAGAGGCCTACCCCGTCCGATCCACTCGTCAATCACGTCCAGTCACTGCCCTTACTCAAGGTAAACTCTCGCACTCTGTTTTCGTGAGGCAAAGACTGAGACCCTTCGCCTTCGTTGGAGTGAAAACTGATTGCTGGTGTATACTTCAACTATTGACTTCATTGCTAAATTTGAGTTTGGTCTCGAGTGATTCAAGTTATACACTCTTTGCTCACGTATTCCTGAACCTTTGCTCAAAAGTTTAATATAGTCCTTATAGTCTATTGGCGCTAGGAATCACTAACATGGTGTCTAGTCATTACTGAGTATCCGTTGTGGCATGCTAATATGGAAAATTTTACTTGCGTAAACTCAGTAATTTTTTGCGGCAATTGACTAGAAGGATTATATTGAAATTTTGCATAAATGCCTAGGACTACATTTGTAAAATTGAAAAGTTTAGGACTACATTGATATCTGTACAATAAGTTCAATGTTGAATTGGTAATTTTCTCAATATGCCCATGATAAATTCCAACTTCACTAAGGTTTTGGACCATAGTGAGCCCCATCGCTGCCCACACCGTGGTGCCATCTCCTTTCCCAACGTGAATGCTCATAAATCTCAATTCAGACCTTTAACTGATATAAAGTCTACGCTGACTTATCTTTTGAGAAAAAGGCCTTCAGGTCTCCTATCTGAAATTTCCCTTCAATTTAATGAATCTGTCACATCGTTGTCAGCAGTCGCATTTTTCAAATGTAGTGGGAATTGCTTTTCTTCGTAAATGGTACATCGGTGTCATCTTAGGAAACCGAATACCGGAAGCATTTACTGCCACACATACAAGAGGCTATGAAGCGACCATAGTTGGAGCTTTATTGTGTCATCTTTATATTCACATTCCTTCAACATAACTAGGGGTGTCGGGTCCAGGGTGGATAGGGTCTAGACCTGAACCCTGTACCTGACCCTGTTATAACTGGTTATGTTTTTCTGGACCATGTTCCCGACTCTATTTGCATTGAACCCTATTCCCGACCCACCCTTTTTTTTTTTTCGGTCCGGGAATAGAGTTAACCCTGTTTATATTGGAACCTATTTTGCAAGGCTGGCGAGCAGCCAAGAACCGGGTTGACAGAGGCGGCGTCGCGATTTCGAGGGGTACGGAGCAAGGAGAGGTGGAGTGGCGACGTCGGGATCTCACGGGCTGCTGCTGTTGCAGGAGGAAGGCGACGGTGGGCGAGCGGAAGCAGCGTCAGCGCTTGGATGGAACAAATTAGGGTTTGCTAGCGTCATTCATTGGCAGAAACGAACAGAGCAGAGGGCAATGCCGATCGTCGAACCGCTGGATCTGTGGCGTCGGGTCACTGATCGGAGGTCGTGATGTTCGGATCTAGTTGCAGGAGCGGAGCAAGGCAAGCACGGTGGTGTGGCACAATGTAGGGATGCGGGTTTGCAGGCGAGAGTTCCGACGAGATGGGACAGCAACGGCTTCGTGGGTCTGGGGCAGATCTGATGGGCGTCAGAGCAGGAGCGTCGCGGGTGGAGGCTCGAGCAAAGGCAGTGGGCTCGTGGGTGAGGCAGAGCGCAACAAAGGCTTTGGTTGAGCTGCTGCGCAGGGCGTCAGTGAAGGAGATCGGAGGCGCGAGCGTTGCGGCGATCGGCTCAGATCTGTTGGCGTCAGGCTCTTCTGTGGTGTAGCGACAACAGACGCGAGGACAAGTGAGCGTCAGCGCTCGGGCGGAGAGGTAGGTGTGGGCTCGCCGGTGAGGCGGTAGCGTAAGTGGTGCGGCGTTGCTACTCGGAGACCGGCGTTGCAGGGGACCGGCGGTGCAGGGAATTGGCGGACGCCACAAGCTCGGGGAAGTTTGCGGGTGTGAGAGCAGACAGAACCAATTTAGGGTTTTGGTCTTTTTGGGTTGGTTCTCAAATTGGTTCCCAAACCGGTCTGGTCGATCCGGTTCCTAAGTGGGTAATCCCTCAGAACCAGTTCCCAGACCAGTTCAAACCGGTTATGCATTTTGGGAACCGGTTCCCGGACCGGTTTCAACCGGAACCGGTTCCCGGACCGGTTTCAACCGGAACCGGTTCCTGACCCTGTTTTCCGGGTGGGCCGATCCGGGAACCGGGTTAACCTGATCCGGTTGCACACCCCTAGACATAACAACGTGATCTGCACGTCTTTGCCCGTCTGAACCCAAGCGCAAGGCGTCAACGGCCGACGCCATGCACCCCCCACCTTCGAAAGCAGGCGTCGCGCTACGTGATTGAATGCCATGACCCTGTTTGCGGGTCCATAGCAACATGCGCATCGCACACCTCCACCCACTTGCGCGCGCGCATCACGTGTGCTCGCTGGCCTCTTCTTTTTGTGCCCATCGCGAGTTCCCAAGTGATAATGCTAGCAGAAACCCTAAGCAATCCAACTCTTGTTCAAATTGGATGCTGGTGCAAACCCGCTTGTTTCAGATCCTGCAGCTAAGACAGCATAAAGTAGGTAATAACCATGAGAGTTCGCCGATTTTACCTATTATAACGTTGGTTTTCAATGCAGAACGAAAAATAAATACGTACACAGAACAAAACCTTAGAAACCTGTGGCTAGTTCTATGTGTTGATGAAATGAAAGATAAAGTTAACAGCCAAGAAGGCAGGTAACTTGTAAGATATTAGCTAACCAGAGGATAGATATTCTATGAATAGTTTATGCCATAATTAGGTTGAGTGGGGCAGTGGAAACATTAAAAGATCAAAATTCGATTAGGATTTTGATCGATAAATCCAATCTTTTTCTAATTTTTTTGTAGAAATTTTATGAGAAATGTCTTCAGCGGGTCTTCAATTTATTTGTTCTACGTTTGAAGCCAAATGGTTTTACAGAACTATATATGATGGCGCCATGCGGGCTAAAATGCCATTATATACTAGGAGTGAAGAACGGGAATGGAATAATCCCCCATCAAAATTGCCCTTTGGCGTGATAATGGCCAACAGACTTTATAAAGGAAAAAAAGATTGATGAGTACCGATAACCGGAGATAAAACTTCTTTTTTTCTCTCTCTTTCTCTCTTATTATTTCAGCACATAACATAATTACATTAAACGGTACAAGTAAAGTTACATTCTTTGAAATGTATGTGCTCCCAGCAGCGTCATTATCCAAAAGGTCTTTCATAACATATGGAAGAGAGGAACAGAAAGCAAACTGCGTATGTTGTTCCTTTCCAAGCAAGGTCAAAGCATTTGTCCAACCATCTGCTTCTCTAAATACGTGATCAATTTTGTATTCCTACTGCTCTGTAAGCAGTTCCAGCATTCAGCGAAAAGAGGTTCCATCGGTAAGTATGTTCATGAGTGTTTATAACTGCTTGGATAGCAGACATAACATCCATTTCAATGTGAGAATGGGTAACCTTATTGGCTACTTCAAGTCTAAGGACATCACGTAGCACCACATATTTGCCGCGATGAGTTCACCGTCCGTCGGAACTTCTATAGTTCTTGTTATGCGCATTCATAGTTCACTGTAACGATGCATGTTTCATTATTATTATATAGAAAAGTTGGTGATGATATATAAAATTTGAAAATATCTTGAATTGATAATTGGCGTTTTCTTTTCCTTCGTGATTTGAGGATTAAGAATATTCCTACAAATTGTAAAATGACTTCGGTTAGTCAATTTACAAGATGGGCAAAAGCCTTGTCATGGGTCTCTTAATTTTGGTCTTTTCGTAAAAAAAATGAGAGATTCCATTATAAACTCACATGCCTTTGACATAACTAGTTGGTGTTTTCTGTTTTCTTTTTGGCCAGGAGGAATATAATGTTCACATTTGGTCTGGAGGTTGGAAAGCCAAACTTGTGCTCTTCACTTTTATCCCTGTCCAAACGAAGCATCCCAATCCTACTAGACGTCAACGGCCGACACTGTGAAAGCGCTTCCGGTCCCACCTTCGGAAGCAGGTGGCGCCGCTACGCGATCTGCGTGGCCCTGTGCTGCGATTGACAGTTAGATTTATCGAAAAATGCCAACAAGAAGCCAAACAGGTGCTGGCACAAACCCTCAGCAGTCCTCCTCTTGTTCAAATTGAATGCCGGTTACAAACCTGCTTGTTTAAGATCTTGTTTAAGATCCTATAGGTAACATCGCATAAAGTAGGTAAAAAACAAGGCACTTCGCCGAATTTCGCCTATAACGTTGGTTTTCCACCCAGAACCAAAGATAATACACGGCACAGAAACTTAGAAACCTATAGCTAATTGAGGTTTACCATGACCCTTGGTCAACTCAATTTCAGTTTAGATGAGTTGTCTATGCCGTAATTAGGTTGAGTGGGACGGTGGAAACATTAAAAGATTTAAATTAATTAGGATTTTGATCGATAAATCCAGTCTGTCTCTAATTTTTAGGTTGTAGTTTTATGAGAAATGTCTTTGGGAAGTCTTCGATTTCTTTGTTCTGTGTTTGAAGCCAAACGGTGTTATGGAACTATATATCATGGCGTCACCTGGGCTAGAATGCTAGTGTCGTTGATCCACTGGGAGTGAAGAACGGGAATGGAATATTGTCAAATCAAAATTGCCATTTGGTGTGATAATGACCAACAGATTTTTAAGAAGTAAAAAAAGAAGGATGAGTACCTATAACTGGAGATAAAGCTTTTTTTCTGTCTCTTATTTTTCGGTGAATAACATAATTGCATTAAACCAAACAAGTCATGTTACATTGTCTGAAATATATGTGCTCCCCGTAGAGACATTATCCAAAAGGTCTTTCATAACATATGGAAGAGAGGAACAAATAACTAATGCGAATGTTGTTCCTTTCCAAGCATGGCCAAAGCATTCGTGCAACCATCCGCTTCTTTGAATATGTGCCTGATTTTGTATTCCTACACCTCTGTGAGCAGTTCCAGCATTCAGCTAGAAGAGGTTGCATTAGTAAATATGCCTGTGAGTGTTTATAATTGCTTGAATAATAGAGATAACATCAATTTCAATGTGTGAATAGGTAACCCTATTGGCTATTTCTAGTCTGAGGACATCATAGCGCCACATTTCTGCCGCGTTGTGTTCACCATCCGTTAGAACTTACTATGATGCCCAAGAGATTTATGTCCATTCATAATTCATTGAATAGTGAATATTTTATTATTACTTAAATATAAAACGAGGTGACAATATATAAACTATGAAAATATTTTGAATTGATGATTGCTTCTTTTTTCTTTTTCTTTTTCTTTTTCCCTTTTGTGATTCTAGAATAGGAATGCACCTAGAAATTGTAGAATGACTCTGGTTCTTCAACCTAAAAGATGGGCAAAAGTCTTCTAACGGGTCTCTTGGTTTTGGTCTTTTCGTGGAAAACACGAGAGATTACATTATAAACTCGCATTTCTTCAACATAACTACTTAGTGTTTCTCTTTCAATTTGACCAGGAGGACTAAAATATTTACAATTGGAGGTTGGAAAACCAAACTTGTGCTCTTTCCACTTTTATCTTTGTCTAAAAGAAGTATCCCAATCCTACTACTAGTAGGTAGGAAAAACTCAAAAGAAGGAGAGAAGAACATTAAAAGTGCCAAAGATTATATACGACGTTTACTTTAATACCAAAAGTTTTTGTCGGCTCACTTAAGTATCAAATTGGAGAAAAAATAATTATTTTAGTGCCTCTAGCGGGAAATTCCCACTAAATTGATTACTTGACCTTTATAATTAAAATTTTAATATGACTTGACATATATTTTAAAATATCCAATCCACATGGACATCCAAAATGACATCGCACAATGATCACTTTTTAATTGAGATTGGCACTAAAGTAATAACTTTTTAACAACGATTGGCACTTGAGTGATTATTTTTTAATAATGATTGACACTTAAATGATTACTTTTAATAATAATTGACACTCAAACAATCCATATTTACAATTTTTGACACTCAAATAATCACTCGTCAACTTGTCTACACGACGTCATTTAAAAGTTATACGCTGACTATTCATGTCATCGAATCACGTAGGACTAAGAAATTAATAAAATATAGCCACATCGGATTTTCGATGACTCAGATCGGAGTTGGTAATTAATCAATCATTTTAAAAGAAAATGATATTTAAGTGATTCGAATTTTTTTTTTTTAACACTTCTAGTGTCATTCCTCCTGGAAAGAGGAGTCTTTGCCCCGTCTGAACCCAAACACAAGACGTCAACCCCCGACACCACGAAAGCGCGTCCGGCCCCATCTTCGGAAGCAGGTGTCGCAACACGTGATCTGCATGACCCACAAAAATGACCATTTGGCGTGACAATGGCCAACAAATGTTTAAAAGGGGCAAAAAAAACTCACTAGTAATTATAACAGGAGATAAAGCTCTCTCTCTCTCTCTCTCTCTCTGTTTTTGCGAATAACATTATTACATTAAACGGAACAAGTCAAGTTACAGTGTCTGAAATAAATGTGCTCCTAAAAGTCAGTATGCTTAAGGTCTTTCATAACATCTGGAAGAGACTATCAAATAGCAAACTGACGATGTTGTTCCTTTCCAAGCAGGGCCAAAGCATTCGTGCGACAATCTACTTCTCTCAAAATGTGCTCAATTTTGTATTTCTCCAACTCCGCAAGCACTTCCTTGCATTCAGTCAAAAGAGATTCCATCAATAAATGTGCCTGTGAGTGTTTATAAGTGCTTGAATAACAGACATAACATTCATTTCAATGCGCAAGTGGGTAACCTTATTGGCTACTTGTAGTACTTTAGCTGGTACGTCCATGATGGGGTGCGATTGGATCACACCATTTGGACTTAATATGCTACGTTGGAAAGACACAATTGAAAGGGTATGAAGGGTGTCGTATATAAGTCTTTTGTAGACACTCGTTGGCACTGTTTGGCAGATCATTTGTACCAAAGTTTCTCTCCATTTCCATCAAAGAGATAAGGCGTTCCATTTCATCTTTACAAGAACAATAGGCATTTATGCTGTGGAAATCGGGTGTTTTCCTCGTGATCGCATCCAGACCAACGTGAGATAATATTGATCGTGTTTCATCGGCAATTCAACGTTCGTTCCGGGGCTATTTGCTGTTTGCACATTGGAATCAGGTAAGTCGTCTTCCGCCGACTTGAATTCCAACATTGGTATCAGAGCCCGGTCGTGATTTCTGCCTTGTTTTTCAACGAGTTTTCTCATTTACCATTTGATATTGAGATCAAGAGATTGTATTCTACACTATTTTTTATGTTTATTGGTCGGAATTACAATTTGAAAAACTTGAAATCGAACCAAAGTGAAGAACGGGTTTGGAGTCGCGTACACCCGTACGGTTTTGGACATTTTTCGAAATAATTTTTTGGCCAAAATTAAATTTTGAATATATAGGGTAAAAGAGCTCGTCGAGACGAGTCCGGCGATGGATCGAGCGCCGCCGTGCGACGCCGGACGCGCCCACATGCATGGCCAGAAACCGTTGTGTGTGGGCTCCACGCGCCCAGAGCATTGGCAAAGCCAACGCGTGCATCACACGCGCCGGTCGGCGAATCGGCACGTGCGCGACGCGCGCCAGTCGGCGAACCGGCACGCGCCGGTCGGCGAACCGGCGTGTGGTGACGTCACCATGACGTCATCCAACAGCGCTCGCCGGATGACGTCATCGATGACGTCACCACCGTCGACAGTTGGCCGGCTGGCGACCCGACCCGACCGGCGACCTGACCTATGACCCGACCCGACCTGACCCGATCGTTGACCGGTCAACGGTCGGACCGGTCAATCAGTTCGACGGTCAAATCGGTCGGACCGGTCGTTGATCGAAACGATTGGACTGGTCGGATCGATCGGACCGGTTGGATCGGTCGGATCGGCCAGAAGCCGTTTGGCTCGCTGGCGCATACGCCACACGCCCCACGCACTCAAGCGGCGCGTGCGCCACCTGCGGGCTCCAATTGGAGCGTGGTCAGCGGCGTTTGGTTCGTATGAATGTTCTCTACACAGTGGTATAATTATTTTATACTTTTGAATTTTATAAATGTATGAAAATGTGTAGGAAACCCTATGTATGCGTATTTTTTGGGGTTTAATGCATAGTTTATTCATTTGTAGCTTGTATTTTCTTGTGATTTAGAAAATATTGTAGCTAGCTTGTGTGCAAATGAGTTATATATGCTGTGTAAAGCTTGGTTCAATGATATGCTGTATATATTTTAATATACTGGCAATTTTCTAGTTGCTAGAAAATTAGAACAATGGTAGGAAATCCATTACATGTTGAATTGCATTTTTGATTATAGTTGAAGCATGATTGTTGTTTACACGTTGGTTATTATCATGCTATATTTTTGTGTTAAGGAAAAATGTAGAAATTACATAAGGTCATGTAATTATTTTTCCTAGTGGGAGTTCGTAGGTTGGTAGAATTGAAAGTTCTCACCTAGAACTTAAAATTTGCGCAAATTAAACTAATTAATGATAACAGAACAATTGTACATAGAAGTTGATTGGGAACATAGTGAACTTTTGCTTTTGTGTCTTTTGTTGAATTATCATTAATTTAGCTTGTCTTTGTTGCAAATTAAATATGTGTGTTACTCTGTAAAGTGTGCTAGTATTGATTTTGCGTTTATTATGTCAATGTATTATAGCAATTGATTATGGCTTCGGCATCCAAGACCATTGTTGCTGACCTCAATAAGGGTGAGAAGCTGAACGGTGACAATTATGATATTTGGCACCGAAAGGTTTAGTACATTATTGAGGAGTAAGAGGTTTTGGAAACCCTCAACCATACCATGGATGAACCTGAGCATGGAATTTCAGCTCAACACAGGAGAGAGATCTGGAAGCTTATCAAGCTTGAAAAAAGAAAAATAGCATTGCTCGCATTACGTTGCTGAGTTGTATGCAAGATGATCTCATGTGTGAGTTTGAGAGTTATGATAAAGCTCAAGCTATGTGGGTTGCCTTGAAAGATAAGTTTGGGGGTACATCTGCCACTAAACTGAGGAGACTCACCATCAAGTTTGACACATTCCGAAAGCGCCCAAATGTAACGATGAGGCAGCATCTTCGGGAGATGTCAAACATGATCTGTGAGCTGAAGTCGGCAGGTCACTCCCTTACTGATGAATAGCAAGTTCAGGCTATTATAAGGTATCTTCCTAACAATTGGGAGCATATGAAGATCAATATGACGCATAATGAGAATATTATCACTTTTGATGATATTGCACGCCATTTGGAATTAGAGGATGAGCGTCTAGAGGCTGCGAGATCCTCTACCCATGCTTATGTTGTTGAATCGAGTTCGCGCAAAGTTTCAGGCTTCAAACGCAAGAGAAATCTTCAGTTCAACAACAAAGGGAAGAGGACTGATCAGGCACCCAAGATGGCTAAGACCTTCCGACGCAAGAAGCGTGGTGGGAAGAAGGACAAGGCCAAGATGGAGGGCCACAATTGTGGCAAGATGGGTCACTTTGCTCGTGAATGCATTAAGCCGAAAAAGGTACCCTATTATTCCACTGCTTTGAGTAATGCTTTTGTTTATAGTACTGTAATGCTTGCTGAATCTCATCCAATGTGAACTATAAACTCAGGAGCAACAGACCACGTAGCTAGAGACAGAGAAACATTTGTGGAGTATCGTCGGATACCGCCTGGAAGAAGATGGATATATGTTGGGAATAACTCAAGAGTTGAAGTGAAGGGTATCGGCACATATAAATTAATCTTACGTGGTGGTTGAAACCTATTCCTGCATGATGTCCTTTATGCTACAGATATTCGACGAAACGTGGTCTCTGTAGTTGTTCTTCTTAGCTTAGGTTATATATTGAATTTCCATGGTGATTGTGTTGACATTTTGTATGGAACAGTTTATTATGATTCAGGTCATGTATCGAATGGTTTTATGATATTAGACATTGACTATGATCAGTACAATGTTAATGTTGATGGTTGTTTTTCTTTAATTGCGTCTTCTAATAACGTTGAGATTAATGCAAGTACTTGGCATGCTAGATTAGGTCACATTGGATTGCAAAGAATGCAAAGATTAACTAGAGAATGCCTTTTAGGGTCACTCACTAATGTTAGTCTATCCGTATGTGAACATTGTCTAGCGGGGGAAACAACTAAAAAACCATTCGGTAAAGGGACTAGAGCTAAATTTCCATTGCATCTCATACATTCTGACATTTGTGGTCCTTTGAATGTGAGGCGAGGCATGGAGCCTCATATTTCATCACTTTCATAGATGACTTCACACGTTTCGGTTATATCTTTCTGATCTCCCATAAGTCAGAAGCATTAGATTGCTTTAGACGATATATAGCGATGGAAGAGAATCAGTTAAACAAAACAATAAAGGCATTGAGAACCAATCGTTGACATGAGTATCTATCAGAACAATTCAAGGCTCTTTGTGATGAAAAGGGAATTGTACGACAATTGACTATTCCTGGTACTCCACAACAAAATGGGGTAGCTGAGAGAAGAAATAGAACCCTATTGGAAATGGTTAGGTCTATGATGGCGCAAGCAAATTTACCTATCTCCTATTGGGGAGATGCGTTATTGACTGCTGCCTATATACTTAACCGTGTGTCCTCAAAATCGGTCACTTCCACCCCTTATGAATTATGGACTGGTAGGAAACTAGACTTGAGTAGTCTACGTCCATGGGGATGTGCAGCTTATGTTCATGATTCTTCCCATAAACATGGAAAATTAGGTTATAGATGGAAGAAATGTATCTTTATAAGATATTCCGAACACTCCAAAGGATACGTGTTCATAGGTGAACAAGCTGATGGAAGTGTGACCGAAATGAAGTCACGAGATGTCATGTTCTTGGAGAACGATTTTCCTAATAGAGGTGAGATTAATAAGGACTTCCAATTATATGAGATGAAAGATCCTGATAACACACCCACTGATGTTGTAGAGGGAAATGAAGATTTACCTCAACACACAAGACCAAGTGGGAGTATTGCATCGCTTGATGAATTGAATTCAAGAGAAATTCAATTGCGGAAAAGTAATCGTAAAAGTATTCATCGTCGTCATTTTGAGATTGAAGAGGAATCATTTATGATTACTCGAAAAGACAATGCCGAGTCTAAGACTGTTCAAGAGGCTCTCTCGTCCTCTAATAAGGAAGAATGGAGAAAAGCTTTGGAAGATGAGATTGAGTTAATGAGGGCAAACCATGTCTGGGACTTGGTTGATTTACCACCCAATCATAAGACCATTGGAAACAAATGGGTCTTTAAGATTAAGCGAAGGGCAGATGGATCCATTGAAAAGTATAAGGCTCGCTTTGTGGCAAAAGGTTATACTCAACAAGAGGGTATAGACTATGAGGAAACTTTTTTCACCAATTGTAATGTTTGCCTCAATACGCCTTATTCTAGCCATCGTTACACATTTGGACCTTGAATTACATCAAATGGATGTAAAAACGGCATTTCTCAATGGAAAATTAGATGAGGAAATTTATATGAAACAACCAATAGGTTTCATAGCTAAAGGTCAAGAGCATAAAGTTTGCAAACTTCATCGCTCAATTTATGGCCTTAAGCAATCATCTAGACAGTGGTATCTTCGTTTTCATCGAGTCATAACCACTTTTGGTTTCACGATGATCGAGGAAGATCACTGTGCATATGTCAAGTGGTCCGAAGATAAATTTGTGATTTTATCACTTTATGTGGACGATATTCTGTTAGCTGGAAATGACAAGGTTTTGGTTATCACTATAAAAGAATGGTTGTCCTCCAATTTTGAGATGAAGGACATGGGAGAAGCTGCTTATATATTATGAGTTAAGATCGAAAGAGATTGATCGAGGAAACTCCTTACTTTATCACAAGAGTCTTATATTATGAAGATTCTTGAGCGTTTCAATATGCAACATTGTAATCCCATAGATACCCCTGTCATGCAAGGTGAAGACCTAAGTACTGAGATGTGTCCTAAAACTCCAGAAGAAATTAAAGTGATGGAAACTGTTCCTTACGCTAGTGCGACCGGAAGTTTGATGTATGCTATGATGTATACTCGACCCAACATATGTTATGCCGTAGGATTGGTGAGCCGATATCAATCAAATCCTGATCAAGCACACTGAAAAACAGTGAAGAGGATCCTATTGGGTTATTCAGATGCTGATTGGGGTGGAGACCTAGATGAGCGTAAATCAACTTCTGGATATGTGTTCTTGCTCAATAGATGTGAGATTTCTTGGAATAGCAAGAAACAGACATGCACGGCCTTGTCTACGATGGAGGCAGAATTTATTGCGTGTTCTGCCGTAGTGCAAGAAGCAGTATGGCTAAAACGTTTCTTGAAAAATTTAGCCATTGTCACTGAAGTTCCAAGATCGGTGACAGTTTATTGCGATAGTCAAGCAGCCATTGCCTGTGTGAAAGATCCCAAGTATCATGGAAGGACAAAGCACATTGACATAAAGAATAACTTTATTAGAGATATTATAGCGCAGAAAGAAGTGATCTTGCAATACATTTCAACTAATAGAATGGTTGCTGATCCATTTATGAAAGCTATTCCTAAAGACATATTCTTGACCCATAGGATGTCACTAGGATTGCGTAGAATGTGATATCTGTTATTGTAGAGGATCATTGGTTTATATATATGTGGACAGCTGTATTGTACTTGTTTATTTATTAGTGATTTGATGTTTTATCAATAAGTACAAATCCACTATGAGACTAGCACAAACACACATATATTATTGAAAAGTATGTCAGTAGGCAATGATTAGCTCACTCACACGAGCAATCGCCTCAAGTGCTGTAGTTAGCATGTTGAAATGAGACGTTATGTACAAATAAATGCTGAAAAGCAAGTTTGGTACATAAAATATGTCGCCTTGATTGGAGTCAAGATGAAGTCTGTGATTTGTTTATAATAAGACCAAATATGATAGTCCCACAATCATGTATGCCTGAAAGATGCCGGATGCGAGTACTTAATTGAGCTCTATAGAAAGCGAGCTGATATAGCATTCGGGCTAAACATGAGTACGTGAGAAGCACGTGACTATGTTTAGGCTAAGATCCGTATAGTGGATATGATTAATAAATGATATACGCTCTTATAGAAAGAGAAATCCACTATAGCATGTAATTCATACTACATGTGCATTGTATGACCGACAAGGGAAGGTGAGTAAAATTATCCCTATTTACTCATCGTGTTAGTCCTTGAGGTAATTTCTAATTTACCTCAATTTTGTGCCCTATATTACTTTTGACTATGTTCTCGAAGTGAAAGATCAATGTTGCTACTTTAGCATGTTACGGGCGGTCATGAATAGATATGGCCTATGGGATGTGTCTAGGAAAGTAGTTGTTCTGAAATTAAGAGAGACATGAGTGTGAAGGAAGACTATTGTTGTTTTACATCTATCACATGTATTTACTGGTCGACCAATTATATCGTCCTATGTGGTTGCGGATGTAATTGTAAATACATGGTGTTTTTTTAGAATAGTCAAGTATAGCCTTTAAGGGATAGGTATACTTAGACTGATGTAACAAAATATGTTTGGGGCACTGTGAGACATCGATTGTTTATTTCTTTTTGGGTTGTAGCCATTATGTCATCCCTAATAGGTGCATAATTAGAGCTCCCAAGTGTAGGTGTATTCACTGGTCGCACGGCTTATTTGCCAGTATGAATTGTTTTGTAAAGTTGATGAATGTTGAATGCCTTATATTCTTGATAGAGCGCTATCAAGCCCATCATGTCCGAGTGGGAGATGTAGTATTTTAGCTGGTACGTCCATGATGGGGTGCGATTGGACCGCACCATTTGGACTTGATATGCTACGTTGGAAAGACACAATTGAAAGGGTATGAAGGGTGTCGTATATAAGTCTTTTGTAGACACTTGTTGGCACTGTTTGGCAGATCCTTTGTACCAAAGTTTCTCTCAATTTCCATCAAAGAGATAAGGCGTTCCATTTCATCTTTACAAGAACAATAGGCATTTACACTGTGGAAATCGCGTATTTTCCTTGTGATTGCATCCAGACTAACGTGAGGAAGTGTCGTTCGTGATTTATTCGCAATTCAACGTTCGTTCCGGGGCTATTTGCTGTTTGCGCATCGGAATCAGGTAAGTCGTCTTCCGCCGACTAGAATTCCAACACTACTTCTAGTCTAAGGACATCACATGGCGCCACAATTCTGCCGCAATTCGTTCATTGTTTAGTGGAACTTCTACAATTTCCGAGAAATTTATGCACATTCGCAATTCATTGTAATGAGGCATATCTTATAATTATTTATATATAAAATGAGGTGACGATATATACAATTTGAAAATATTTTAAATCAGTATTGATTTTTTTTTCTCATTTGTGATTCGAGGATTAGGAATACTCTTAGAAATTGTAGAATGACTCCAGTTCATCAATCTGAAAATATGGGCAAAAGTCTTTTAACGCACCTCTCGATTTTGGTCCTTGCGTGGAAAACATGAGAGATTCCATTATAAACTCAGATGCCTCCAACAAAACTATTTCATGTTCTCTCTTTTTGACCGGGAGGACTATAATGTTCACATTTGGGGGATTGGAAAAGCCAAACGTGGTGCTCTTTTCACTTTATCCCTGTCCAAACGAGGTATCCAAATCCTACTTGCACTAGATAGGAAAAGCTCGAAATAGGAGTCTTTGCCCCGTCTAAACCCAAGAACGAGAAGTCAAAGGTCGACGCCGGGGAAGCGCATTCGGTCCCACCTTCGGAAGCAGGCGCCTGGCTACGTGATCTGCATGACCCTCTTGCCACGGCATTATTGCATGGACCCTCTGCCCATTCGTGCGCGCATCACGTGTTCTCGCTGGTCTCTTCTTTTTGACCCATCGCGAGTTGCCAAGTTAGAATGCGGGTGCAAACCACAAGCATTTGTATGAGCGATCACAAGATCTAACAAAAACCTCCCTCTTTCATAAATACATCATCAGTATGCAAGAGGATTTGATTAGTAGAGTGCACTCATAATTACCGTCAAATCTCTACAGATTTTTGTCACAAGTAAACTCGAACAATGACTAGAGGTTAAAATTATTTTACGTCATGTTTTTTTGCATGTGATTCTAATTGATGCTTGAATTATGTTCTTCAATGTATGATTAGAGTCGTTCCTTTTATCTAACAACATATGGTAGTGCTTGTTGTGATTATGTACCGAGTGGCACTCACTTTGTTTTAGAGAATCTAACTTAGGAGATTTACTCATTCCAAAATCCAACTTTTTTTTTTTGGTCGAACTAAAATCCAACTTAGGAGATTTACAAATGTTGGTGTGAAAAAAGTTTCACTCTTCAAATACAGCCGTTAGACATGTTCAAAAGCATACAAGGGTTGGAATTTTCACCTTTATATTTAAATAAAATCCTGGATAAGTCATTTGCACAAAAAATTCTACTTTTGGAATAATTGTTTCCATCAATCCACATCTTAAGACTTTCGCCGTGTATAGCCCAGGTCTATAGGCTACTTGATTTCTACAGCGACTCTTCAATCAAAGCAGCAGGGAAGTTCAACTATTGAATGGCTGATCGCTACCCATAAAAGCTTCTCCACTGAAAACGAACTCTACCAAAAAGAGAAAAACAAAATAAAAATATGGCCTCCTCGTTATTCTACGCATTTTGGAGATTCAAATCGAGACTGAGAAGATAAATATGAAAGTCAATAAGTAATTTAATCATTAAACACGAATAAGGAGATAACTTGTTATCCTTAATCATCAATTTCTTTCATGTAGAGGTTTCTAATTTGGATTTAGAAGAACGAAATGGTACATTTGGCGGCACCATAGTCACTGAAAAATAAAAATAAAAAATAGAAAAGCTTTTCTCTTTGGGTAAGTAAAATTTACAAATATTGGTGTGAAAAGAATTTCACTCTTCAAATACAGCCGTTCGACATCTTCAAAAGCATACAAGGGATGGAATTTTCATCTTTATATCTAAATAAAATTCTGAATAAGCCATTTGCACGAAAAAGTTCTACTTCTGGAGTAATTGTTTCCATCAATCCACATCTTAAGACTTTGGCCGTGTATAGCACGGCTCTATAGGCTATTTGACTTCTACAGCGACTCTTCAATCAAAGCAGCAGGGAAGTTCAACGATTTAATGGCTCATCGCTGCCTATAAAAGCCTCTCCACTGAAAACGAACTCTAACAAAAATCAGAAAAACAAAATAAAAATATGGCCTCCTCGTTATTCTACGCGTTTTGCACTTGGATCATCCTTCTTGTGATGATTCATATTTCGCTTGCTAATCCATTATGCCATTGGGATGAGAGCTCAGCCTTGATGGAATTCAAGCGAAATTTCAGAACCGACAGAACACATCTTCGTTGTGTTAATCCACAGGTTGAATCATGGTCACTAGATGGACATGGAGATTGCTGTTCTTGGAACGGCGTCAAGTGTGACAAGGCTTCTGGTCACGTGACAGGCCTTGACCTCAGTAACAGTTGTCTCTTTGGTACCATAACTTCTAACACCAGCCTCTTTCGCCTACTCCACTTGGAATCGCTTAATCTCGCTTGGAATGACTTCAACTTTTCCTCAATCCCATATGGCTTTGGCAATCTTTCCAGGTTACACTACCTTAATCTCTCTAATTCAGAATTTTCTGGTAAAGTTCCATTGGATATATCACGACTCTCGAGATTAATTTCTCTTGATTTGTCTTCTCAATCGAAATATTTGGAGATGCCCAACGTGGGCAACTTCATTCAGAACTTCACTATGCTTAGAGAACTTGATCTCTCTTTTATAGATATGTCATCACCATTCCCTCATGTACTTGGGAATTGCTCCAATTTGAAGTCACTTAAACTTGCGGATACTAAATTGCATGGACAATTTCCAGTGAGCATCTTTCAGTTACCAAACCTGGAAGTCCTTGACATCGGGGATAATTACAACCTTTCTGGTTTTATTCCTGAACTTCAGTGGGGTAATCGTTTGAAATCATTGTCTTTTCAGAGCGTGAATTTTTCAGGGGAAATACCCATTTCGATCGGAAACCTCGTTTTCTTGAAAGAATTATCAATTCAGGGTTGCCATTTCTCGGGTTCACTTCCCAGTTCATTGAGTAATCTTTCTCAGCTTTCTTATTTGGATATATCATATAATAGTTTTCATGGTCAAATCCCCGCTTCCTTCGCTAATCTTACTCAACTGTCAGTTCTATGTTTCTCTTACAATAATTTCACGGGTGATATTTGGCATTGGCTTGTCAACTTGTCAAAACTCACCGACTTGCAACTTTCAGGTAATAGTTCCACTAGCAAGGTTCTTTAACAAAAAAAAGAAAAGAAAAAAAAGAAAAAGGATATGTTGTGATTCAATCGGTAACCGAACTAACTATCCTTGTTTTCCTACGTTCTGTAGATGTTCAGCTAAGTGGTCCGATTCCGTCTTCATTTGAGAACTTGACACGGTTGGTTTATCTTTTCATTTCCAACAACAATTGGCAAGGTGAAATCCCAAAATCATTATGGGAACTCAAGGATCTTGAATTTCTAAGTGGTGGGGGAATAATTGGAGTGGCACCGTGAATTTACACAAACTCAAGAACTTGTGGTATATGGATCTTTCTTACAATTCTCTAACTGGCTTTGGAGACAACCAATTCAATCTGTCACTACCGAAGTTGAACTATTTTGACATTAGTTCTAACCAACTCAAGACAAAACTCCCTAGTCTGCCTTCATCAGTGACTTATTGCGATATCTCCAACAACTTTTTCTTTGGAGATATCCAACCTATTTGTACAGCAAGATCCCTAGTCCATCTTAATTTGTCCATCAATAGTCTGAATGGTGCAATTCCTTCATGTTTGGGAAACATTAGATCATTGTCAATTTTGGATCTTGCGAAAAATAAACTTGAGGGCATCACTCCCCGTGCTTTCCCAAAAGGTTGTGCATTGAAGATTATTAACCTCACAGAGAATCGATTGCAAGGGCGTATCCCAAGATCTTTGGTGAATTGTAAAATGCTAGAGTATTTGAACCTTGGTTACAATGAAATTGTCGATGGATTCCCTTTATGGCTATCAAAGTTGAATGAGTTGAAAGCTATTATCTTGAAATCCAATAAGTTCAATGGTCCAATAGAAACATATCCAAGTCAGTTCAACTTCAATAATTTGCATATCATGGATCTTTCCAAAAATAGTTTTATTGGTGAACTTCCTTCGCGGTTGTTTCAGAGTTTCCATGCCATGAAAGTATTTGTTGATGAAGATTTGTTGAGATATATGAATACCGGTGCTGAGATCTCTATGTCCTCGTTTAAATTTACATCAAATTTGGAGTATGGAATGAAATTGATGAATAAAGGCGTAGAAAGGGTATACTTGAAAGTTCCATATGCACTTATGCATATTGACCTCTCCCAAAACAAATTTGAAGGACACATACCCCATGTTATTGGAGATTTGAAGTCACTTCTCGTGCTTAACCTTTCAAACAATGCTCTAGCTAGTTCCATCCCACCTTCCTTAGCAAATCTGACAAAATTGGAATCTCTAGATCTTTCTCGAAACAATCTCTCAGGAGAGATCCCTCAACAGCTAGCACAACTTACGTTTCTTTCATCTTTCGGTGTCTCTCATAATCAACTGTCAGGACCAATACCACAAGGTAGTCAATTCAACACATTTACGATCGATTCATTTGCTGTGAATGAGGGGTTATGTGGAAGTCCTTTGCCAAATAAATGCACAACATCTGGGGATAACTTACCATTACCACCATCTCCTCGGGAAGAAATTGGCAAAGAGTCTCCATTCAACTTGGATGGGAAATTTGTGCTAGTTGGCATTGGAGTCGGGTTTTTGATCGGCATTGTGCTAGGCAACTTGATCATTGATGAGAAGAGTACGTGGTTCTTATACTACTCCAACAAAATGGCAAAAAGATGGAAAAGATCAGGAAGGCACTGAACAATAAAAGAGTTGTATATTCAGTCAGATACTTATGTGACACTATGAGTAATGTAACCCTTTGTGTGTTTAGTTTGTATTGGAAATAGGAAAAATAAAGCATACAATATTCCTCTTATTGTATTATCGTTCATTTGAATTTAAAAATTGTCTTCTTTTCTATCTCTCTTTTCTCATGCTCTTTTACCTTCATAGTGTTTGCTTGTGTTTCGCTGGTTTCAGATCCCGCAACGAAATATCTTTCACCAAGTGCAATATTTTGGTTTTTTAATTTAGGGTACTTAGGTTATGTGCTAGTATTGGACAAACAAGGTCAAATGCAATTAGATATAAATATTATAGTCTCAAGTCTAATAAAATCATTCTGTACAAGCTTGAATTTGATGATAACAGATACCATAATCTAATCAACGACTTAATTTGTGATATCCTGGATTTTCAATTATGTTTTCAATTGAATAAATCGGGCCTTTCATCGATGCGCCTATAGTGCTATTCTCAGAGCCGATCACTCGTGAGGTAACTAGATTATCTGGGGAAGTCATTAAGAGATTTTAATGTAATAAGACTTGAGGATTCGATCAGGAATCGGTTACTCGACCGTGTTTATCTGCCAAGATCATTACGACACAGTAAGATCAATTAAAAATCAAAGATAGGTCAGTTCAACTGAGCTATGTTGTTAAACGTGGGTGATTCCATTAAATTACAAAATTCTCATCGATTAATACTAGATTGATTTTTCTATCGTTTTGGTATCATATGTCCGTATTTGAAACCTTGAGATTTTCATGACCACCGAGAGTTGCCAATGTATCGAAGGGGTTCATAGTGGCTCGAAGAAAATTGACCACGGGTTATTTGCACTAAAAATTTCTGAAAGCTACTCGGTAGGTTAGGTCACGCTAAAATCGTGTCTGATTGAAATTAACTGCGAATTTGAACCTAATTTCAGAAATTGAAAGTTCTATCATGTCACAGGTTATTTTAGGAACGTCAACTCATCTTTCGAGGATTTTTTAGTGAGTTCGAGATTTTTACGGTAAATCTCTGAAAGTTATTTGGTAGGTTAGGTCACGCTAAAATCGCGTCTGATTGAAATTAACAACGAATTTGAACCCGATTTCAGAAATTGAAAATTCTATCATGTCACAGGTCATTTTAGGAACGTTGACTCATCTTTTGAGGATTTTTCGGTGAGTTCAGGATTTTTACGGAAAATCAATTTGGACAATTAAGAAAACAAACGGAAATTCGGATTGGCCAAATGGAAGGGATTTTGGCCTCCAGCGTGAGTTACTGGGTGAATGGAAGTTGTGTGGGCTTTTTCTTCATCAAAATTAGACCTCAATTGGAGAGGTTTGTTCAGAAAATCAGATTTTGAGAAAAATGAATTAGAATTCAGAATTGAAGGATATAGCCGTTTTTGTTGCCCAAAACTTGTTATTTGGGGGAATTTTGATGCAAGAAAGCAAGTGAGAATCAAGTACTTTAGCATGAAGATTTTTTTTGGGACTAAATTGGATTAAATAAGAGCAAGTGGGACCAAGATTTTTGAGTTATAGGATTTTCTCTTTAATTTTCTCTTCTTTTCCCCCTTGGCCGTGCATCCCCATCCCTCACGCCCACATACCTTTCTCTCTCTCTCTCTCTCTCTCTCTCTCTCGTGTGAATTCCACACCCCCCCCCCCCGCCCCCAAACCGACGTCCCCTCTCTCTCTGCCGTGTCTCACTTTTCCTCCCTTTTCTTTGACTTTTTTTGGTCATCTTTATCTTTCCCCTCCCCCACGTTGCCGACGCCACCCTCTCTCCTTATCCTCTCTTTTCTTTTTGGCCAATACACCTCGCTCAACCCCTCGGTCTTCTTCTGCATTTCCCTCATCCCCTTAGGCGACTCCATTTTCTCCTCCTTGCTGTCTCCGTTTTGTCCCACCGAAGCCCACGTCGCCAGCTCGCCTTCCTCCTTCGCCCGCAAGAAGTGCCGTCCGCGTTCGAGTCCAGTGTCTCGCGCGAAATCAGCCGCTCAAAGCAGTCTTTAGCCAAGGAAATCCAGCACCACTATGAGGCTTTGCGGGCCAATTTTTGGGCCCGATCCGTGCCTTGTTGGCATCGTCGTTTTGGAGCTTTTCGTTCCTTGTCGTGTCCCTATTGTTTTGATCCGAGTGGATCGTTAATCAGGTGAGTTTAACTTACTAATCCTCGCTTAGTAAGCTAATGACATTAAAAAGGTTATTTAGTTTAGACTAAGCTTGATTTAGTGGATAATTAGAACGATTTAGTAAATTAGTTAATTATTGATGCATGTTAGGTGGTTAGAGTAATATAGTTAAAGCCTAGACAAGCTCTAGAATTTATCTAGAGTAGTTTTGAAATTTTCCGGACTCATCTCGGCTTCCAATTAGACTTTTTCGGGCCTAAGTCGCATTTTTGGTATTTATTTATTAATTTTCTCAATTAATTAATTAATTAATTATTTTCCAGAAATTAGATCGGAATAGTTGGTGACCGGAATTTTATGCCGATTACAATGGTGTGATCTGTTATTTAATTGAGCTCTAATTTGTGTTGTTTGTGTGTGATTTGCGAATTTAGGAATTTATTCCTAAATTTATTTAATTTCATTATTTAATTAGAAAATTACCAAGTGTCGGTTTATAGTGCCAAAAATGTTTTTATCGACTATATAAATGGTGGAAATTTTTAAAGTAAAGATATCATATTTTTTGCTAAGGTCGATCGTATACCCACACACGCTTATTTTATCAGGTACCCTTAATATGAGGGAAAATAGGCCAAGAGGTCTTGTTAATTGATGAATCAAGTTGAGAAGTGTAATTTTGTTGGCTATAGGTGAATAATCGTTTGATGATGTGGGTTAGATCAAGAATACCACCGAACTTGGAATTGGTTGTGCCGCTGAGCCGTAATTCAGCATTACCACCAAAGTATGGTTGTGTCCATTGGACCGTAATTTACTACCAAAATTGGAATCGGTTATGCTCACTGAGCCGCAACTTAGCATTACCACCGAACTTGGAGTCGATTGTGCCCACTGAGCTGTAATTCAATATTACTACCGAATTTGGAATCGGTTGTGCTCGCTGAGCCGCAATTCAACATTACCGCCAAAGATTTAGTAGGCCGTGCTCACTAAGTCGTAATTTAACGTTGGGATTGAGTAAGTGAAATGATCGTGGAAAGGTCTTGTTGACATGTAATCGACTAAGTCGATTGATCGATGATTCGATCTGAGTTCTTGATTGATGTGATGATGTGATTCGATGATTGTTTATTGAATTGACTTTTAGGAAGGAACTGAGGCTAAGGTAAGCCATTTGACTCGTCATTGTGCTTAGGCAGCCCTTTGGGCGTATTTTCTTCCTAGTCGGGGCTTAGAGGGTTGAACTTGCTGAGACGTCGTCTCACCCCGTTGTGGGATAACATTTTTAGGTCCCTAGTTGACAATGGTGGAGGACCCAAGGCCGAAAGTTTAAAAGGCGAAGCCTGAAGAATCGGCGAACTTGTCTGACTAGTTAGTCATAGGACAATTCTCTTTTGTTGAAATCTGATCCCTTTTTGTAGGCTTCTGTGTATAAACCCGTGTGTCTATAAAAAGGAATTTTGAGAAAAATTGGTCATACTTTTCTATCCCATCTTGTTGTTGTCTAGGGATTATTATTCGCTTCCGCATGTGCATTAAAATAAATGGGTCAGCGATACGTTCTGGGACATCGCTATTATATCGACCAAGTAGGGATAGGTATGTGCTCGGAGGATTAGGACGTGACATAATTCAAACACTCTTCAATATACTGAAAAAAACCCACTAAGATCAAATGGATTACACAATGTCCAAATCTAATCAACAACATTGAATAGAGCAAACAACACCGGGTAAGTACTACTCCTAAATGGAATTGAGGACACAACATTGGAATCTAATTAACAACGTTGAACAGTGACAACACTAGGAAGATATTGCTCCTAAATGGGTATGGAGACATAACGTCGGAATTTAATCAATGATGCTGGATCGTAGAAACAACACCAGGGAGGTACTGTTCCTAAATGGATATGAGGACACAACGTCGAAATCTATTCAACGATGTTGGATAGTGGAAACAACACTAGGAAGGTATTGCCTCCTAAATGGGTATAAAGACATAACATCAGAATCTAATTGATGACACTGGATGGTAGGATGGCACTGGAATCTAATTAGTAGCAATACTTAGAATATAGACATTCGCCGGAATTATATCCACAAGAATCCAAAGCTACAACTCAACTAGGCTAGGTTAAGATAACTAAAGGATAAAATAAAGGATTTTGATATGTTATTCGAGGGGGGATTCTTCGTTGGATTGCCTGTGGTATTTATAGGACAATCTGGTAACCGATGGTCGATTGATCCTTCCTTGAAAGTCGCTTCTAATTTCTTCCTCGTTCTTTGCTTAACTGCTTATCCACATCTTGTTGTCTTCTAACTTGTCAACGATGCTCGCATGACTTGTCTAGCAAGTAATAACTATTCTTTTGATTTTGCACGCCCGTTTGAACATCAACTGTTCCCGCTTAAATCATGATGCCAATTCTATCTGAATTGTACGTCCATAGTAGTATTTCTTGACCTGGACACATGACAATCAACTACCTTACCATTGAACACGCATCTCCACTTGTAGGTCTATCAATGTCTAGCCCAAAAGTTCTTGAAAACCTTGGCTATCTTTCATCTCTATGACTAATATGGGCTGGATTGTTGCTAATCATAATCATCACGTGACAGCAAGGATGATTTTAAATGTCAATATCCCTCATGATCACTACGTGACAATAAGGGTAATTTTGGGAGTCAACAACTTGTTTTCTGAAATTTATTTCTTATTAATCTCTTTTTGTAACGAGTGTGTCTCATTTCATGCTAAAAAGTGTTAATGCTTTCCCAAAATGACTTGACAGATAATCAGTTGTCTTGTTTAGTGTGATTAACCAGGTGAAAATGTCAGTTTTTCTTCTTCTTCTTTTCGTGGTTCTTTACTAAATTAAAGAAGTACGATATATTTAATAACTCTCGCAATCAAATGAAGTTCTCAAAACACGTTCAAGCAAATTTGGTTTACGTGCAATACCCACGACAATTTACTAGTCTACATAAATTTGCTACTAGTTTAGGGAAGTAAAATTAGACAATAAAAATATTGCGTGAATATTATATAGCATCAAACGTGTTCTTTATCTAACATATTTCTATTATTTGGGCAAGCCTCCAAGGCATCGCACTCGGTTACTCCTATAATCAACTGTTTTCGTAAACAACCCAAATATGTAACTCATGGATTTCAGTCCCATCACGGCAACTTTCCTTCGAAGCCACATCCAAGGGACCTCCTTATTAATAAATCTTCCGGTCGCAATGAGAGGGGAACATTGGTCGGTCCTACTCTAAGCCTCTCTACTCTAACACTCACTCTCAGACTTTTGCCCTTACCTCCTTGCAGGGCGTGGGAGTCGAAACCCACTCCTGAAATGAAATCGTTTCCACCCCAATCCCCCCTGAGAAGGTGGGGATTTGAACCCCCAACCTCCCCTTTCCAAGTTGGAAGGGTGGCCACTGGGGCGAACCCCCAGTGGTTGACATGTTATATATTGAATGATTCGTTTAAGGGTTTATTTGAATTGATTTTTATTATCTATTTTTTTTAGTAAATTCAATCTTCCAGTTGACACATTGTAGCGTTCTCTTAAATTTAAAATTCCTAAAACATCCACAATACTTTCATGTTGATAGGTAGATTCATAATCTTCTAAAATCCGAGTAAATTTTAGATTTTGGCGGGAAAGTGAATTTCTTTTTTTGATTGAAACCAACCAGGAAGTTATATTATATTCATAAGGAGGGATTAGGAGGGAAGAAATATGGTTCTAAAAACACAATTGTATTTGAATGGAGCGGCAGTTAACCTTTTAACAAATTAGTCAAGAATGGGGGAATATGAATAGATGGTGACGTGGCTCTGCATAATCTAGTTTCCTATTTGGGCAAATACCACAAGAAATTCCAAATTATACCATTCATGACACAAATACCTCAATTTTTTTTTTTGTCACCAAAACCCCAAAACTTATATATTGTGACGCAAATACCCCTAACTTTTTTTTTTTGTATCACGAAAAAACCAAAACTTAGACATGCATGATTTATATATATCCTCTATTTCAGTTCTATCCAAGATATATTTGTCACACGAGTATAAATTTGAGGATTTTCATAATACAAAAAAAGTTTGGGGTATTTGTGTCACAATAGATAAGTTTAGAGATTTTAGAGAGTATGAAAAAGTTCGGGATATTTAAATTACGCTTTACGCTCAAATGATCACCTTATTTTGGGTGATATCTGGTAGTCAAATGAACTTATATATAACTCATTTAGGTTGTGTTAGTTCAATGCAGGGACTCGTCGGAAATTCATGCCAGAAGGTAATTATGCGTGTATAATTAAATATCCCGCTTACTATTGAATAGTGACTCCAAGTGAATATAATTTTGATAAACGAATTATTTTTTAACAGCATGCCTCATAACCCTTCACTTTCACCTTCAAAATGAAGATGCTCTTTGCTTTGAACTGGACTTCGCATACTCCAAATTGAAAGTGTGAGACATAATTGGGAAATTCTCCATACCTCCCAAGATTGTCTGCATTTTCTTTTTCTGTAATTAATATTGTAATATATTGTTTTTTTTTTTTTTTTTAATTTGTAGTCGTCCAGGATGGTTATATAATTTTTACGAATATGATCATCCTGTACGACTACAGATACCAGATCTTCAGACACGAATGTATGCAATTGGCACGAGCAAAGGGTGTGTATAACATGCATCACTCGAGGCCAAGCTTAAATTTAGCAGCGAAGACAACCGTCGAAGTGTACACCAGCAATAAGATGGAGGCGTCCATAGATCAAAACTGAGGACACCAGACTTGCATTGACGAAGGTAATCGAAGGAGGACTCTTGAAGGCTCTCGGTTCCGACATGGAGGGGAAAACAAGACTTCCAAATTCGAAAATACTTCTACACGAGTCTCAGTATACTGAAAAATGACTGCGAAGTTTATTTACCGCAAGAAACATGCATACTAAAACAGTTGAGGAAAACAATCAGACACGCAGAAAACATTCGGATGAGAGACAAGATGCAAAAGAAACAGGGAACGAGTCACGGCCATATCAATGTAAAGGCAACGCAGCACGCTTGAGGTCATCGAGATAGCCTCGGACGCAACCGGTTTTCACTCCGGCAGAGGCGAAGGCTCTTGGTCTCTACCCCATGAAAACAGAGTACGAGATTTTAACCTCGAGTAAGGGCAGTGACTGGACGTGATTGACGAGTGGATCGGAAGGAGGAGGCCTCTGAAGCGGCGACACCAAGAATTGGAACCGGTGCAGAGAGAGTGAGTGAGAATCGAAGGCGCCAACGGTAGCGACTGAGGGCAGAGACGAACGGAGTATGATTGTGGAGGTGAGGCTCTATGTACCGTGAACGGTTACTGCGACAATCGGCAGACAGAATGGAGGAGGAAAAAATGAAGATGGAAACCAGAGATGCTGGAGGTTACAGTAGCTGGAGAGTGGAGGGAGGTCGGACGGTGATGCAGTGGCCGGAGGTTGAAGGTGGGGGAAGTGGTGGCCGGCGAGGGGACGAGCTGGAGATGAATATGTCAGAGAGGAGAGAGAGTAGAGAGAAATTATAAGGCGAGGTGTACAAGTGAGATGAGGAGGGTGTCGACTTCGTGGGCCGGGCCGAACCGGGCCTCCAGGTTCGAACTTACCTGAATATTTCTTAGATTCTTTACCAGGCCCAGGTGGCTGGCGTGTCGTGAAATTATGCTTATTGGGCTCGGTTCTTGCTAAAAGTTCAATTGGGCCTTACTGCGGATGTCAAACTGGACTGCGAAAGTTGACCGGCTCTTGATACTTCGTTTTTCAAAATTTTAATTATTGGGCCTGGGATATCAAAATCCTTAATGTCTCTGATATGTGCATTAATCTTCTTCGAAAAATGTAATTTGAAATCATTGGCAAAATCCGGATGCCGGTCAATTTGTTGTTGATTCGATCATGTGAACTCATATACACTTGCAAGAAGATATGGCATCAATGTTAATATCAATTTATCACCAATAATCACAAATTTCAGTCTTAAATGCTCCTGAATCAATTCTGAATGTTGCTGGGTGTTAGTACCCACGCATCAATTGGAATGGTTTTGGCTTAGTTTAGTAGTTCTATGAATTGTCCAAACGTAGTGCCAATGTGAGATTGATTATCTATCCAGTAACCGCATGTTCGCAGTTCATCGGCATGGGTAATTTGTCAATTTTCAATGTTGGACATTGCTGGAAAATGCAATTTGACTGTGAATTTGAGTGCGTTTGGCTTGGTTTGTTTATACTTTCATTCACCAGTGATCAGGGGCTAACGGTATTATCAATCTCAGCCTTCCAAGCGTGTTTAAAGGTCACTTGTCCTGAGAATTGCCAGTAATGCATGCTAAAATTTAATGAGGGTCTCGGTTTAGGCATGAATTCAAGGAAATTAATTGAGATAATTCGAGGTTGAATTTCATGGTTCATGCGAATACATTGGTATGCATTTCATTTCCAAGGCTTTCGGTTGGATCAAATTTCAATTGAATAGGTAAATTGTGGGTTCCATGGGTCGAATGTTGCTGGTGGTTTCGATATACGCTTTGATCTTGGAAGAGATTGCAGTGATTTAGGGGTTAAGTTGCTAGTTCATGTAGGTGCATACGCAAAAGGATCCATTTCATGTCATTTTAATATTGTTTAGTGTAATTTCCTTTGCATAAATAGTTAGGTCTGCATATGATAGTGGGCGAATTTAGTTTACTGAGTTTTAGATTGGTAATAAAACAAGAATCCTTTTAGTAAACAGCTCTCTTTAAGTCTCTTTATGATTGTGGCGTCTTTAGCTTATGGTGGCTCATGTTCCGGGCCTTATTAACAATGTCATATATATTTTTTACCCGACATCTTATGGGGTGTATATTCTCGTACTTTACTTTAATACTATTTTGCTTTGAAGTGTTGATTTCATTGTCTTGATTTGGTGTGTTAGAAATCATATAATAATTCAGATTTGATCATATACAGTGATCAATTTCATTATCTTGATCCAAAACCTTACTTCAATCTAACAATTTGTTTCATCCAACTAATTATGTTTACTCCAAAAAGAATCCCATGAATGGTGGCATTAAAGAAGAATACCATGAATGTGAATCCGGTGGAATAGGCGGCATCTCCATAAAAATAGCAGAGAGAAGCAAACACAAAGAGAGGGGAACATCGAGAGACGGGTTTAATCAAAAAGTCTTTGGTAATGCACGTCCAGGACAGACCACAACCACTCTCCCCTCATTTATCAACCTCTATCAACAGGTCAAGCCACAGTCGACAAGGTCATATCCGATCGCAATTCTCGTAGCAATGCCAACTGCTCGTGACCTGGTTTGCACATATAGGCCGGCAGCTCTGGACGCCACTGGTTCTGTCGTCACATTGTCCGTTAACGACATCGTCACAAAAGCTTGCGCATCATTTTGGTCTTGACTTAGCGCACAAATAGTCACTTCGTTATCCATCTTTTTCATGGATTCAGACGCTGATCAATAAGCTAAGTCAATCATCTCCTTCTTTTGTTTGATTTTATGGGACTTCACTTACTATGTTTGTGTTTTGCTCATGCCATTTGGAGTTTAGTTTAAGCCCTTTGTTATTCTTCATTTATAGGGGGTGTCATTAGAACCGCTCTACAAAACCGGTCTCCAGAACCAGTCTGTCCAGCAGTCTCCTTTCGCAACCATGGACATTATGCCCCATCCATTGCCATTGATACATTCGATTTATTCACCGTCCAGTCACCATCCATCTACATTGCATTAGGGTTTGGGTAAAATTGGGTTGAGTTTATTCATTATTTAGTAGGTTAAAAAAAAAAAAACTTGTCTTCTTTAATAGCATCAGATAAAAACATATTCAAGCATGTTCACGGCAAAGAATGGTATATTGCATGTTCTTTAAATTTATAATTAATGAGAAATCTCATGTCATATTTTGCTTTAGGAAACCGCATATTCTTTTTCTCATTAAAAAATCAAGCTTATGTTTAAGCATTGTCATTGATTTGCATCATCTGTACATATTTCGCACGTCTAGATATGTTTCATACTCTATTCCAACATGATAATTGCCATCCTAAAAAAATTAGAATTTTCATGAATCATCGTTTTCCTGCATATTTCTCATTATTATTTGATTGAAATTTTTGCACTTGCAATCCATGGAACACATATAATAAAATAAAAAAACTAAAAAATCGCATCTTAAATGATTGGTAATATTAGATTGCAATGTGCATTGCATATTTCGTTTGGGCAGGCCTTTGAGCCTACAGGTCGGATCGGATCTTCAACCATGTCTCATGCATTGCACATGGTTTATAAAATATAATATATGATTTCATGACATGATTATCCAAATAAAAAATGCATGTTTCTAAATATGAAAAATAGTATATCGTTAATAAATATTAAGGATCTGTGGCATTATATATATATATATACATATATATATATATATATTATATGCATTAAATCCAGGATTTACATTGTATTCTTGCGGGTTTCCTAATTTAGAATCTCATATATTGATGCATTGGAAATCATATAGCAATTACCGACCCAAAAAACAATAAGAAATCATATAGTAATTTAAGAAATCGTGATGTTTAGCTCGTGCATGACTAGGATTTAATACAAGTTAACTGCTAGTTAATTTAGGTCACCATTATAGATTTAGGAGAATTTCCTATCTCTAATTCATCAAGAAAATTCCAAAAGTATTTCATCTAGATTGCATTTAGGTGCAGAAATAATTCATAATTAGTTTTATAATGAACATGTTACATATCGTACGTCACATAGAGATTGCATGCTTTCATTTAAATAGCATTAATTAATTAGCGCATCTCATCGCATGTAGTTCATCATTAAAAATAAACACCAAAAATAATTAATTGGCATTGCATTTTATGTATTAATCTAAATTATTTCATATAGCTTTAATTATACTTATGCGCTTTTAATTTATCATCATTATCATTAAATAATAAGAAAAAGAAAATGATAGTCTAGCTCGCATATTACTTTTGCATCATCGCAAATCATCAAACTTGCACAATCATATTCGCTTTAGAAATCATATTTTGGACATGCACACATCATTGTTTGCCTGTTCAGTAAACACTTACAGAACCCATGTTTCAATGCGCGATAAATAAAGATTCGCTTTTGCTTGCTCATGCGTTACGGATTCTTCAATCTTTTCAGTAATTTATTTATTATTTTTCTGAAAAAAAATATTATTATTTAATTATGGAGTGTTACATTAATATTTGTGCACCAACATGATCACTTCTCATGTGTTAATGACATAGGATGAAACTAACAAATACTGCATGCAAAAACATTATTAAAAAAAAAAGGAACTGAAATGGCAAATTAATCTAGTGTAAAAGTAAGACATACTCTCGTATCTTACTTGGGTGTCTAATGGACTTATAATTGATTAGTGGCAGCTCCAAAAGTAATTTTAAATTACATGATTGAATTAAGGACCCCAGTTACGCTTAGTGTGGGCTTGAGCGAGATCGTGCTAGACAATGACACCATCTCTTTCGAGAACAACCATTCGTGTTTGTTTAGTAATCCATTAGTTTTCCTCAAGGAAGGGGGTGATTGGTTGTGGCATCCGAGAATTTCGACGACCCTTGAATAAGCGATGGTCCCTAACTGATCGACGGAAGTATCGTTGGACTGTGTCATTGGTATTATTTACGGACACCATTCTATTTTCATCGTTGGACCGATGAGTCACGATTAGAAATGGTTCGACCATGAGTGAGTTATAGCTTCGTTCCTAGGTACCATTACTAGCGAGGCCGAGGTTTATTCCGAGTAATGTGCTAACAAGATATTTCCTATGCTAAATTCGGCTGTCTAGTTGTGTACTCTACGAACTAAATCTCCCATGTACATTGTTGCGACCCCGTGCAGCCACGTAAGTAATTATTTTTCAGCACTTGCACATGCTGAAGTTAAGAGTCGAATTTTGGAAGAATTAATCCGTGCGTAAGGACCATGCACGTTTCTTCACATGCGCGACTATACATTCACGTAAGAATTTCTCCTAGTCCATTGACCTACCATGCACGGCCATACGGCCATGTTCTTTTCTTTCCTGTCGAAGTCAGTCAATAAGAAGAAAAAGAAAGCTCGACCTATGCAGCCTTTTATTTCCGCACATGAAGAATCGTGCAACCGGTCAACTAAGGAAGGGGATTGTTGACTGAGGGGCACTCAGCAAAAGCCACGTAGCTTCCTTATATGGTTGCCAGCGAAGGAGAAGTCCATGAAGAAATTACGCTGGCAAGGCAAGGGGGGGAAATCTGCATGCAAGGAGCCACGCTTCCTCCACCTGCCACGTTCACCAGCTGGCTTCGTTGGATGATGCCACCAAATAACCTGCATGCATGCAGTAATTAGATTAATTAAAGAATTGAAAGAGCAAAGTGCTCGTGTGATTGAGAGAGAGAGGAGAGAGAGGAACCGAGCGAAATAATCAGCGAGCGAGAGAGGGTAGCGAAGGAAGACGGAAAGGAGACCGCCCTCCGTCCGTGCTCGTGCGAGCTGCCACCGTCGGTCTTCGCTGCCATTGAGCCGCGTCCAAAGACTCGCGAGCTTCCTGTTCGGTTTGTCGATTGAGTTTAGGAGTGAGGCAAGTGGAAGTTCATCAACCTATGTCTTTGCATGCTGTTATTATCTAGTGAGGAGTTGGTAGATGTGAGAAAATGTGAAATTGAGAGCTGCATGTTGATTTTGACATATAAGATGAAGCTAGATCTAGAAGGTAAGTAAAAACAGGGCATGTATTGTGGATTTCGAATTTTAAATTGGAACGAGAATTTAAAGATCTAACTATGGTGGATTTTTGGAAGTGAAGAGGGTGTGTTGTAGTGTAATACACTTGTATACACTTAATTGTTGGCGTTGGATGCCGAGATTCAAGGGTAGGAATAATTCTCTTTAGGTTAGTATACTGTTTTGTAGAGAACAGCTTGACCTTCGGTGACTCCATGAATTTTCTGTAATTATCTAACCGGAATTAGACTTTGAACCTTTAATGAAAGTTGTAGGAAATATCCTTAGGAATAACATATCAAAATTTGAGAATAAATGGACAAGGTTTGGTTAGTAAAACGATTTTCCTTATAAATGTTAAATTTGGAAGTTATTACAGAGTGTTAGTAAGGAATATCGAAATTACTGCTCTCGATATACAATGAATCTGACTTAGTGTTCTTCATGAAACATTTTCCTTTAAGTCTTTTTTTATAACATATCCAAATTTCAGAATTTTCTGAGTTCATTTAGGGGTTATTCCGAAATTTTCATTAAAACTGCACATTCTGGTTTTTAAGTTGTTTTACTCTAACTTTGCTCAACTGATTTCAAAAGTGAATGCATCTTGGGTTGTTATGTGATATGATGATACTGGCATTGGCATATCGTGCAATATTGAGATGTGATGAGACTCAAGAGACATTTTATCATTGCATTGAAAAGTGTTTTTGGAAATTAAGATGTTAATTATTACCTTTGGACCCTCGGGTCAACGATGCCCCAGGAGTCGGGATGCCCAAAGGTTCGAATGAGTCGATGCCCTTTGGATGCCTTGTTGTATTTTGAATACATGCCTAAGGGTTTTTCCCCGGGAGCTTCGGGATGCCCGGTGGTATGCTTGTCGGTACGTAATTCCGGATGGCCGGGGTAACCATGTCTATGGTCCCCAGTGATTCCTCATGATGCCAGGTGGGGTGCAAGATGCCCAAATGTTCGAATAAGTCGATGCCCTTTAGATACCCGGTTGTATTTTGAATACATGGCCGGAGGCTTCCACGATGCTAGGGATGGATGCGAAATCCCAGAAGGATGCAAACATTGGTCCTCTGGGGAATGAAACCTTTTGAATGATAAAACGAACGATTATATTAAGTGTGAGTGTGGTTTGGTTATGGGACTAAATTGTATGGCATGGAATGGGACGTATCATTACAGTTTGGCCATATGATCAAGACTTGTGTAATCTGGACATGATGCATCTGAATCTTTTGAAATTGCATTTGCCATTGCATTAAAGAATTTCATGATTTTGATGTATAATGATCCCTTGATTACCTGATCTTGTCTATCCTGCATGAGTCTAGATATTGATGGTACTGCTTGATATAACTTGATGAATCTTTTACTGCTAAGTGGTTATACTCACCCCTTTTGGGGACTAACATTTCAGACTAGACAAGATACCTCTGCCGCCACCGCCACCAGCAGATGGACCGAGTGGTTGGATATGGCCGCGAGGAGGAGGACAGCAGATGAAGGAACTTTTGGACGCCAACACTGATCGATGGACTTTAAGTATACGACTGTTAGAAAAGATGTCGGTCATCTTTTGAAATATAGCCGAGTATAGAAAACCTTGGCATTTTGATGTACTGAATAATGATGTCCATCAAGTTATGTAAATAAAAGTGTTCGGCTTTAACTTTTAAAAATGTTTAGTTGGTGTGCATCGTTTTTGAATATAGGGAAGGGAGTTAATGGATGTGCTTCCGCCATGTAAACTGCGTAGGGACCGATCTAAAAAATATAAACCCTTAGGACTTATAGACTTATTATAACTCTTTGGTACCATAGTAATATATTATTAGGTCAAGAGAAAGGCAAGTGGACTGTGGTGACCCTAGCGGATCGGGAGCCGTCGAGGGGTGCCACACTGGTGCAATTTCAAGTAATCCGCCATCATGGGTGCTAAAATGATAGTGTCATTATTCAATGGGATTGAAGAATAGGAATAAAATTTTCACGCATTTATATTAAGTTTTGGCGTGACGAAGGACAGCAAAAGTTCAGAAAGAAATAGGAGAATGATGGATACCTACTTACCAAAGAGGATACCTACTTACCAAAGATAAAGCATTCAATAGAATTACATTAAACAAAACAAGTCAAGCTTCATCATCTGAAATGTACTCTGAGTGGAGTCTACATACAAAAGGTCTTTAATAACTTCTTGAACAGAGAAATAGATAACAAACTGCAAATATTGTTCCTTTGCAAATAGGGCCAAAGATTCTGTGTAAATGGGTAATATTATTTGCTAATTCTAATCTAAGGTGATCTCTTAGCCCCATGTTTCTGCTGCAACGTGTCCATCATCTGTTGAAACTTCTATAGTTCCTGAGAAATTTATGCTCGCTCGTATTTTATCATAATCATGTATATTTTGTCATTCTAAACTTGGAGAAGATGATATATAAAATAAAAAAATATTCACTAAGGATAATTACAATATTTTAATTTTGTGATTGCTGGACTGCTTATGCCGTTGGAAACTTCTTACTCGTCAATCTAAAAGATGGCAAAAGTCTTCCCAAGTTTGGTGCTTTTGTGGAAAAATTATGACATCATTTATGAGGACCGTCTGTGCAAACTATGGCTGCTCATGCCGGTGGAAAAATTATGACATCATTTATGAGGACCATCTGTGCAAACTATCACGGCATGCATTAAAACGCCACCCAATTTGTACCTTGTCAATGTATGACCATTTAAAAAAAAAAAAAATTGTATGACCATGTTTTCCCTTTTGAAAAAAAAAAAGTGCCTTTTTGCTCGTAACTCGTAACTTTACTTTAAAAATAAGCAAGGAGGCTTAAGCAATATGTTAAAATTACACAACATCTACGGCAAGACATACATAGTATTTATGCCAAAAAATATTGAACTTTTAGTCATTATCAACAAGTGATAAATTTAATTGATGAGAGCAAAGATTTGCCTTTTATGAACAAAATTATGATATTATGAGAGAATCAACAACTCACTAGTGAAGTCATCTATAACACAATATGAAATTGTTAACGAGAACCTTGAAATTTCTCAACAAAGTTATTGATATCAACAATGAGCAATCGACATGAAGATGATTGATGGGTGGTTATGTCCGTATCTGTTTAATTTAGATTTGTGTAACTTCTTTTGAATAAGTGTTCGTGAAATAATTTCCAGTAACCACCGGTAGGATTAATGAGTTATTTGTTCTCTCAAATTTAGTAATCATTATGTGTAAATGCCATTAATAAGTTATAATCATTATTTTTAAATGCCATTAATAAGTTATTTGTTACTTGAATTTCAAAGTTGTAACTGCTATATGTAACTGTTAATGGTGAGCTATAAATAACAGCATCATAACAGCATCCTACTCTTTGTGAAGGTTTTTGAATCGATCATAGAACTCAACATTCTTGCAAATTAATCTTTATCTTTGCTTTTCCACACTTTGTCTTTCTCATAATTTAAATATCTTTCAATTCCCGTACTTTAGCCGTAATTCTATGTCATTGCTGATTAAATTTTCATATTGTATCTCTCTATCATTTCTCTTTGAGTTCGATTAAATTTCAGCGAAGTGTTTTGTACTTCGTGGAAAAGTCATTGAAACTTCAAACCAAAATTGCCACAGAACCCGTCTTCTATTAAGATCAAAGAACGAATTTCGGCGAAAGATATTTCATCGACGATCCAATTTTGGTGAAACACAGAGTACATTTCATATTTAATTATCACTTCATCAGCAACTCAGTTTTTCATGTTAATTGGATATTCATTTATAAGAACCTATGGAAACATTGACCCATCAAGAAATCAAGCGGGTAGATCAATAGAATATGGCTGTTTATTTGCACGCAAAATGTCTATATTTTTACCTTGTTTGTATGAGGCAATATCTTGAATCACATTCGGACCAAAATTAAATTTGCTCCTTTCTTCTGATTGGAATTGGTTATTTACACTGAAATTGAAGATTCCATAAAGAATTTCTTTCTTAGACTGGCCTAGAAGCTGTGCAAAAAAGAAAAAAAATCCTAGATTTTGGCAGCCTTGAATGATGATGACGCTACTTCTGCGAAGATCATAAGTCATCCAAAGAAAAATGTCGAGCCCAAAAAGACTTTGACATTTTGCCTTTAGTGGTCCCCACGTGTCCTTTCACAGAAAATTATGTAGTGGCAAAGAAGAGACCCCAGAATTCCAACCCACGAAAATTGCTATTAGTCTCCTCTGGCTCTTCTATGACATGCGTGCTCTAATAACAAACACGAAAATTTGAAAGAAAAAAAAAACGAAGAAGACAGTATCATGTCACCGTCCTTTAGTGTACATGTCTTATCCTTGGATCAATTTTATATCGGTGTTTCATAGATGCTTTGCTAATCCAATGTGTCGCATCCACAAGAGCTCAGCCATAATACAATTTAAGAGGAATCTCATGATCGGCCGAGCATATTCTCGTTCCTTTTATCCTAAACATGGTTGTCACTTGTCACTCGGTGGAAATGGAGAATAGTGCTTGTGGGAGGGTATAGAGGGGGACGAATTCAACAGTCACATTGTTGGCCTAAGCCTCAATGGCAAGCGTCTCTCTAGCACCACTAGTTTTTTTTTTTTAAATTTACTCTGTCGTGTTCATCTTCTGTTAGAACTTCTATAGTTCCCAAGGGATTTATGCGCTTGTGTAATTTATCGTAATCATGTATATTGTATTATTATTTTTATATAAAATGAGGTAATGATATACAAAATCTGAAAATATTTATAATGGAGGTTACCATCTTTCCTTTCCGTGATTCAAGGACTCCGAAAACTCCGAAGGAATGGAGAACGACTTCTGTCCGTTAACGTGAAAGATGGACGAAGGACTTCGGTGGCCTACTAAATTTATTCTCTTTGTGGAAAAAATACGAGATGCCATTTAAGAGGACCAACTACGCAATTATGACTGCGCATGATCCACGGCATGCATAAGAATGTGATCTAATTTTTCCCCCATGGATGTGTGACCATTTTTTTTTCCTTTTGAAAACTAATGCCTATTTGCTTATTGCTTTTAACATTGCTTTAGGAAATAGAAAAAAGAAAAAGCAGGAAGACTTAAGCAATATGTTGAAATTGCAAAACATCTATGGCAAGACATACATAAATAGTATGATTGATCTTAATCATCACTTCATTAGTAAGGTTTCCCATATCGATTGTTGATTTATTCATAAGAAGCTATGGGAATGTCCATCTATAAAAGAGTCTAGCAGCTAGACTAATTGAAGGTGCCTGTTATTTTCACCCAAGATATCTAGATTTTTCAATTGTTTGTATTATGCGATGTCTCGAGTCAAATTTCGCATCCAGAGTATAATTGCCTTTTTCATCAGAATTGGAGGTAGGTCATTGACACTGAAACTGAAGAATTCATAAGTACTTTCTTAGGCATTAGAAGTTGTGAAAAAAAAAAAAAAAAAAAACACCTAGTTATTGGAATTTTATCCTCACATTTCTCGTCTTCCGCACCTTAATTGATTTCTCTTCACACCAGATTCGATAATAAAAAAAAAGGGGGAAAAGTTATACTACTATTGTCGAGGCCAACAATGCATGTATTAAACACCGAGATCAAAATGACCCAAGTATAAACGCATACACACTAATGACGGTGACTTTATATTGTCCTTTATTTGTTATTTTATTTTTATTTTCATGTTCGTTATTGGAGAATGTAGGTCATAGAAGAGCCGAAGGAGATGGTGAGGCCACAACGCCGTGTTTCTGCCGCAATATGTTCATCATTTGTTGGAACTTCCATAGTTCTTGAGAGATATATACTCACTCATGATTTGTCGTAATCATGTATATTTGTCATTATAAATTTGGAGAAGATATATAAAGCTAAAAATATTTCAATCGATAATTATAATATTTTAATTTTGTAATTCCGGGACTATGTATACTATTGTAAAACTTCTTATTTGTCAATCTACAAGATGGAAAAGGTCTTCTAACGGGTCTCTCATGTTTGGTCATTATGTGGAAAAAATATGAGATGTCATTTATGTGACATCCTGATTTTCTGATTCTGTTTTCGATTGAATAAGTTGGGCTTTTCATCGACGTGTCTATAGTTCTTTTCTCTGAGCTGATCACTCACGAGATAACTAGTCTAATGCAATAAACTTGAGAATTTAACCAGAAATCGACTACTCGACCGTGCTAATCTGCAAGGGTCAATACGGCACTATCAAAATCAATCAAAGATCGGAGATAGGCTGGTTCGACAAATGCATGTGATTAAAGTGTGGGTGATTCCACCTAACTGCAAAATTCTCGTTGAACGGCACTAAATTGATTTTTTTTGTCATTTCTATACCTTGTGCCCGTATTTGAAATCTTGAGATTTTCATGACAACTGAGAGTCTCCAATGAGTCAAAGATGTATAATGTGGCTCGAAAATAATTGACCACGGGTCAAATGCGCTAAAAATTCCTAAAAGTTACTCGGTAGGCTAGGTCACGCTAAAATCGTGCCCGATTGAAATTAATCGCAAAATTGAACCCAATTTCAGAAATTGAAAGTTCTGTCATGTCACGATTTATTTTAGGAATGTCGACTCGTCCTCCGAAGATTTTTCTGCAAACCCGAGTTTTTTGGCGAAAATTCAAAATTAGGTTATTTTGGACTGGAAAAATTAGAGGACCGCTTTTAATTGCATTTTTGGCATTCATGTTGGACTAATTGACAAGGAAAAATGTTGAATTGAGTGTGGGCATTCTCCTTGACATTTTAGCCTTTGATTTGAACCTAATTGGAGAAGATTTGAGTTGAATTTGGAGGAGAAATGTTGCAAATTCGTAGCCTTGGTGGTCTGCAACTTTTCAGCACAGGAGGCTTCTAAGAGAAGTTTGAGTGAGGAAATTGGGCAGAGGATAGGGTTGGACATGGTGGGGCATGTGTGATGAGTATTTGGGATATTTTGCTAAGACTTTTGAGGCATTTTGGGTCCCCCCCTTCAGCTGAGCTCTTCTTCTTCTTCCCTTGGCTTGCTTTCTCCATCTTTGTGTTGTTTGAGCTTAAGAAAGACCAGAGGAAGCCGCTTGAAAGCCCCCGCCCGTCGACCACTCCTCCGTTTGCCATTCAAGCAGCCGAGTGTCGCCCGAGCTCTGCGCGCCAACCCGCACGCCCGTCCGCCCGTCTTCACCGTCCCGAGCCCATGTCCGACGAAGCCAGGCCCACGTCGCAGCAGTCTCGAGCTGCCTCCGTCGTCCAGGCCGTCCGTCCAGCCGCCGAACCCACTGTCGTTGCTCGCTACAGCCGCTGCCATCCTGCCTTGCCGTTTCCCCCGCTGTTCGACCGCTCGACCATCTCTCCTTTGGCTCAAAGCAGAAGCTGAGTCTCAACCCAAGTTGAGACTTATGGGTTGTTTTCCGGGCCCGTCCGAAACTCCTTTGGCATCGCTCCAAGCTTGTGTCTCGCTCGTCGCCGCGTTGCCGTCGCCGTGAACTCATCGGCCCGCTAAATCGATGAGTTTACTTACTAAACCTTGCTTACGAGGTTAATGACGCTTAAGAGGTGATTAGATTAATTAAATGTGATTGGTATAATTGTTAGCTTGTTAAGTTAAATTAGGTTAGTTAGATTAGTTAATTAGGTGGTTAGAAATGGTAGTTAGTTAGTTTAATATGTGGCCTCATAGTTAGAATGGTTAGAATAATTTAATTAGTCTAATAGGTGGTTAGATTAGCATTATTAGGCCAAGTATGTATTTATTGATTTAATTTGTATTTAATTAATTAATTTTGCTATTTATTTAATTATTTAATATTTTGCGGAAATTATACCGGGATAGCCAGTGACTGAAATTCCGTGCCGATTGCAATGGTGTGCTTAGTTTATGCAATTGAATGTTAATTTGTGCAAATTGAGTGATAATTGTGATTTTGAGCTATGATTTCAAAATTATGAAATTTTGGTATTTAATAAGAAAATACCGGGTGTCGGGTTTTGACACTGAAAATGATTTTAAATACTATATCAAATAGTGGGATCTTAAAGGGAATATATCAATTTTTAAAGTTTGATCTGATCGTGTACCTATACACGATTATTTTCATCAGGGTGTTTTTAATACGGAGAAAATAGGCCAAGTGCATTATCTTAATTGAGACATTTGAGTGCAATGCACAATGTCCTTGGCCAGAATTGAATGATCATGTGATGGTTAAGAGAACCCGTCCCCAATGTGCGTTGGGTGGACGATGCCCCTATATGGGATGCCCTAGCAATGGATGCCGGATCGTGGTAAAGGCCGAACTAAAGCTTCTTCGGGAATGCCGTCTCCAATGTGTGTCAGGTGGACATTGCCGCGCTTAAGGGATAAGGCGAAGCCTGGCTACGCCAAAGGACCGATGTGTGTCAGATAAAACTGCCTGTGTGGGTAGTAGTAAATTGAAACGCATAATTGATTGAGATAGACGCGCAAGATTATGGGACAAAATTGTATGGCACGGAATGGGACGTGTCATAACAATTTGGCCCTATAATCATGACCCCTATGATTTATTGAGATTGAGTGAGACGTTCCAATTGATGTGTGCATTTATTATATGCATCCGTGATATGAATTGTACTAACGTGTAGGAAAGAACTGAGGCGAGGTGAGTCTTCTGTGATGTGTGATTAGACTACCTCTAGACGTATTTTCTTCCTAGCCGGGTTTAGGGGGTGAACTTGCTGAGACATTGTCTCACCCCGTTGTGGGCTTAACCTTTTTAGGTCCTTAAATGGCGGTCCTTCCGGTTCGTTTTGGACAGCCTCGGGGGATTTCTGAGTGGAGTATAGATGTCCCTGTCCCCAGGAGTCACTGGATCCATGAGCTTGTTATGACCACTATCTGGGTCAATGAGGGCCTACCTCATCGATTCAGGGCGTGGTTTCGCCATGGGCTCAATGGGTATAAGGGAAAGTCCCCTTCAGGGTTTTGATATCCCCACTATTGTGGTCAACGCCATTCTAGGCGAGGGTGCAGCTGACCCTCCTAGTAGGGTTGTGGAGGACCCGAAGCCCCTAGAGCCTGTGGAGGTGGAGTCCGAAGGATCGACAAATGTGTCCAACTAGTAAGTCGTAGGATAGTTTCTTTTTGAAAGCCGATCTTTTCGTAAACTTTTGTATATAAACCCAATGTGTTTATAAAAAGTGTTGTGAAAATTTTATCCTACTTTTCTATCCCATATCTGCGTTGTCTGGGGATTTATTATACGCTTTTGAATGTGCAATAAAATGAATGGGTCTACAACGTCATAGGATGTCGCAATTTTATCGACCACCGAGGGATGTGCGAGCGCTCGAGGTTCAGGGTGTGACATCCCCGTCTGAAGTGGTATCGGAGCTAGTTAGTGGTTGGAGTGATAAGGTGCAATAGGTTTATGGGATAGTTAGTAGGAAAGACCTTTTTTCTTATGCTCATGCATATGATTGATAGCTGATTGGTAGCTTGTTTTGTAAGGATCACTCAGTTTCTAATTATGTATGGAATTGGGAACATGTTCTATAGAAAGTCTACATAATGAGTGATCAAGAGCAGAGGACACCTAGAAAGATGACCATAAGACCAATGACTCGAGATAGGATGCCGACAAGGGTCGATACCTAAGGTGGTCGTAGTAAAGCGCAAGCTCAGGCTAGTGCAAGTGGAATAGTACTACCTCCAGTCGGTGCTGGGGTAGTAGCCCCTAGTGATCCTGGAATAGATGGAATCATTTAGGTGCTTGAGACTCTTGGAGCTTTGATAGGGTAGCAGGCCTAGAATCAAGCCACTGCCACTACCACTACCGCTATAGCTACTGCTATTGCTGCCGTCGTTGCTACTGCTGCACTTGCTGAAGTTTCACTTGGAAACATGGTTGTTGAGAGTCCTGATGCACAAGCTCATAGAGTAGTTCTTAAAGTTGAACCCACCGAAGTTCACCGATGCATGAGATCTCGAGGCTGCAACACTCTGGATCCAAGACTTGGAGAAGACCTTTGCATTGCTTATGTGCACTGAGGAGGAAAAGGTTATCTTGGCAGTATATCAGTTACAGGGTAACGCAAGTACCTGGTGGAGGGCCACCAGAGGCAGAGTAGTCCCAGAAGGTGTGGTTCCGGTGTGGAACGCCTTCCTTGGAGCCTTTAATGGCAAGTATTTCTCTAGTAGCACAAGGGAGCAGAAGATGGAGGAATTCCAACACCTCCGTCAAGGGATGCTGATAGTGGACCATTATGAGGCCAAATTTGCAAAGCTGTCACAGTATGCTCCCAGACTGGTGGAAGATCCAAAGGACGAAGTTAGGAGGTTCAAGAATGGCCTCAGAACAGAACTGAAGAATCCACTGGTGCCGCTTGATCTGAAAGATTATGATGAGCTTTATGGCCGGGCCCAGTTGATAGAAAGGAATTTGAGTGAGCAAGCTACCGCATTTGGGTCAAGGTTCAGCTCGAACAGAGATGGAAACCAGTTTGGGAAGAAGCCCATGACCGGAGGAATGTATCCTGTCCCACCTAACAGGAAAGGTGGGGTAGGTACCAAGCTTCATTATGTCGCTTCTACGGAAGGCGACATGAATCAGCCCCGTGCCATTTTAGGACGAGTGTGTTCTATGAGTGTGGCCAACAAGGTCACTTGGCCAGAGATTGTCCCAGAAAATTGAGGGGACCACAGCAGTTGCCGCCGCCGCCACCGATGGGTCAGAATAAAGGGTACGCACCACAAAGTGCACAGCAAGGTGAACAGAACAGACCTCCAACTCAGGGCAGGGTGTATGCCGTCACCAGAGGACAGGCAAAGGACTTGTCTGATGTGATCACAGTACGATCTCGCTAAACAACTATGCTGCTTATGCTTTATTTAACCTTGGCGCAACTCAATCGTTTATAGCTGAGCAATTTGTTAAGCTGGTAGGATTGAGTCCTGAAATATTGGAGTCAGTGGTTAACATATCTACACCGTTAAAGGATAAGGTGTTGTCTACAGTGGGCTGTCCTAGTTGCAAGTTAGTGATTTGTGAGCAAGAGGGAAGAATAGATTTGGTAGTCCTAGCCATGTATGATTTCAATATGATAATTGGCATGGACTGGCTCATTAAGCAACGAGCTAAGATGGACTGCTATCGTAAAGTGACTCAATTTAACTTGTTAGCGGGTGAAAGTTTTGAGTTTATTGGGAGTCGAGGAAGACCTTCGATTACTTTAATCTCGTTACTTGAGGCAACCCGTTTGTTAGACGGGGGTTGTCAAGGTTCCTTGGCGACTGTCGTGGATACGACAATTGATGAGCTGAAGATTGAAGATATCACAATGGTTCAGGAGTTTCCAGACATGTTTCCGAAGGAATTACTAGGTCTGCCACTAAAAAGAAAGATTAAGTTCGTGATTGAGTTAGCCCCCAGGACGGAGCCAATCTCTAAGGCTCCTTATCGCATGGCGTTGTCTAAATTGAAAGAACTAAAGGTGCAGATGCAGGAGTTGTTGGACGTAGGCTTGGAATAAGCCGAACCACTATAAACTCCGTGTTCAAATTCTCTTCCCTACACTCTTTTACTTTGATCATAACTTATTTTGTTTACAAGAGACGAATTTCCTTTTCATAATCTATTGTTGATTAGTGCTGCACTTATCTCGCAAAATTGTTTGTGCACCTATTCACCCCCTCTAGGTGCTTATACTAGCTTTCTCAATTGGTAACAGTGCATGTGTACTCACTTAATTTGAAGTGTTTTACTTCAGAGTTAAAGATCCATGACTAGTATGTTGGCTCCAGGACTGGTTGAAGGGCAAAGCAATACCAGACCGCCTTACTTTGATGGAAAGGAATACAACATATAGAAAAACAAGATGAAGGCATTCCTAAGATCAAAGGATACTCTGGAATGGGACGTGGTAGACAAAGGAATCATTCCTAAAGCTGCACCTGTCTCAGAGAGAGGAAAAGAAGCTGTTGAGTCTAGTGAAATGACTCAGGAAGAGATAACCAAAAGACAAGCTCTTGATGCAAAAGCAATTTATTCTTTATATTGCGCTTTATCACCTACTGAATATAATAGAATATCTTCTTGTGTTACAACCAAAGAAGTTTGCGATAGATTACACATCACTTATGAAGGAATTGATCGAGTGAAAGAAACCAGAATCAACATTCTCATCGGTCAATACGAAGCATTCAAAATGAAATCAGGAGAATATATCCTAACATGTTTAGTCGTTTTATAGAAATCGTGAATGGTCTTGAAAATCAAGGTCAACCAATTTCTGATCCCATGAAAGTAAACAAGCTACTGCGTGGACTTTCCAAGGATTGGAATCACATAAATACCTCAATAAGGGAGACACAAAGAATTATGTCACTTTCTGTCGATGAGTTGGTTGGGACTATTCAATCTTATGAAGTGGAGTGAATCAATGAAGATGAAGATTCTAAAGGTAAGAAATCCATTGCTTTAAAATCTAATGATGATTCTCATGTCACAGATTTTGAAGACGATATGGATGATGATGAGCTTGCTCTCATGATAAGAAGATTCAGAAAACTGAACAGGAAATGAAGAAGATTCAATCCAAAGAAACAGAGTTTTGAAAAGCAATAGAGTAAGTCTATTGAGGATGATGAATCCAATAGAGATGTAGTTTGCTTTGAATATAAGAAAAAAGGACACATCAAACCTAACTGTCCCCTTCTGAGGAAAAAGAAAGGAAAAGCTAAGAAATATCGAAAGGCAATCAAAACAGAAACCTGGAGTGATACAGAATGTGAAGAAAGTGATGATGATTATGCCAATATATGTCTAATGGCACAATCGGATTCAGATTCAAACTCCGAGACAGACTCAGATTCAGACAGTGAATTTGAGGTAAGTAATTTGAAAATTCCTACTAAAGTTTCTAAATACATTGATGAATTGTGTCTTAGTCTCAAGACCTCTCTTAAAAGGATTTCCGAACTTAAAAGAGAAAATTCTGCACTAAAATAATAGGAAAATGTTTTGAAAGAAAATATCAAATGTTTAGACAAAAGTGTTTCTACTTTGAAAAAAAAAATGCAAACAACCTTTCAAAAGAAAATGTATTTTTGAAAAATGACATCTCAAATATTTCTAAAAGATTTTCTATAGGATTTGAGAAACTTAAGAAAATTCTTTCAGCACAAAGACCTTATTTCAATAAATCTAGTTTGGGAATGACTGCAGAAACCATTCCTCTAATTGATTTTCCTAAAGTAAATGAAAGAATTAAACGAAGACCTACAAAAGATGCTTACAAAAATCATTTCCAAAAAGTTTTTGTAAAACCAGTAGGTCGCAATGCTCTCAGATGTTCTAAGTACAATAGCTCAGATCATTTTGAGAAAGAATGTCGTATGATTTGAAAACCTGTTAAGAAAGTATGGGGAAAGACCGTATATCATACTAACACCAATGGACCCAAGAAAATATGGGTACCAAAGAAAGCTTGAGTCTCTTTTTTAAATGCAGGTCACTATTAAGAAAAAAGTAAAATGGTATCTGGATAGTGGATGCTCAAGGCATATGACAGGAGATTCAAATTACTTCATAAAGCTCGTTCAAGTTAATGGTGAAAAAGTTTCATTTGGAGGAAACAGCAAAGGAAGAATTGTGGGATTTGAACCGTAAAGATTGGAAGCCTCACAATCGTAATGTTTCTTAGTGGAAGGACTCAACTACAATTTGCTTAGTATCAGTCAGTTGTGCTACACTGGTTTCAAAATCAACTTTCAAGAGGGAATATGTTTAGGAACCAGTAAAGATTCCTCTCAGTCGTTCATGGGTCGAAGACATGGAAATATCTACCTCTTGGATGTCAAACCAGATGAAACCCAATGTTTAATCTCAATTCAAGACAAAGCAAACTTATGGCACAGAAAACTTGGGCACATCAACATGAAGCAAATAGCCAAAATTTCAGCAAAGAAGCTTGTTCGTGGTCTACCCAATCTGTCATACCAAAAGACTGATCTATGCACACCATGCGTGTTGGGAAAATAGGTAAGAAACTCATTTAAACCAATAAATCAAGTTTCCACTAACCGTGTACTGCAGCTTATGCATATGGATCTCTTTAGACCAACCAGAACTCAGAGCATTCGAGATCAGAAATATTGCCTAGTAATTGTGGATGACTACTCACGATTCACTTGGGTATATTTTCTGGTAAGTAAGTCTGAAACATTTTCTTACTTTAAAAAGTTTGCTAAAAAGGTCCAAAATGAGGAAGGGTATGTTATTTCAAGTATACGAACTGACCATGAAGGCGAATTTGAAAATCAAGACTTTACAAGATTTTGTGATGAATTTGGTTTTCAGCATGTGTTCTCTTCTCCATATACTCCAAAGCAGAATGGAGTTGTGGAAATGAAGAATAGATCTTTGCAAGAAATGGCTAGAACTCTTTTAATTGAAAGTAACATCTCTTCACGTTTTTGGGCTGAAGCTGTTTCTACAGCATGTTACATCATTAATAGAATTTTTCTAAGGCCTATTCTGGAGAAAACTCCCTACGAGTTATTCAAAGGAAAGAAGCCCATTGTTTCATATTTTCATGTGTTTGGATGTAAATGTTTTATATTGAAAAATGCAAATGATCGAGTTGGCAAGTTTGAAGAAAAATCAGACGAAGGCATCTTCCTTGGATATTCAACCTCAAGCAAAGTTTACAGAGTCTACAACAAGAAGACTTAATCTGTGGAGGAATCAATGAATGTCAAATTCCAAGATTCTATGCAAAATGAATCCATTCAGACTCAACTTGAAGAATCTGAACCTGCTCCAAACTCTACAAAGTCTAAATCTCCAGAAGCAGCTCAGACTTCAGAAGATCAGCAACAAATGATTGTCGAAGATTGAAATGAGGAAAAAGATCAACAATTTGACAAATCAACCAGCAACTGGAAGCATAAGTCCAGTCATCCCAAAGATCTCGTTATTAGTGACATTAATGAAGGAATTCGCACAAGATCCAAAAGGCGTGAAGAGTCTAGTGCTGTGGCTCTTATTTCTGAAATAGAACCCAAAAGCATAGAAGAAGCTTTAACTGATGAAAGCTGGATTGAAGCTATGCAAGAAGAACTCAGGTAATTTAGTATTAATGATGTCTGGGAATTGACTCCTAAACCGAAAGGTAAATCTATCATTGGAGCTAAATGGGTTTTCAGGAACAAGATGAACGAGAAAGGAAAGGTTGTAAGAAACAAAGCAAGACTCGTGGCCAAGGGATATACGCAAGAAGAAGGGATAGACTATGATGAGACTTACGCGCCAGTAGCGAGGTTAGAAGCAATTAGATTATTACTTGCTTTTGCTTGTTATAAGAATTTCAGGTTATTCCAAATGGATGTCAAAAGTGCTTTCCTAAATGGATTTATCCAAGAGGAAGTCTATGTGGAACAACCACCCGGTTTGAAGACCCAAGGAAACCGGACTCTATATTCGACCGAAAAAAAGGCTTTATATGGTTTAAAACAAGCACCTCGAGCTTGGTACGACAGACTAAGTAAGTTTTTAATTCAAAATGGCTTTGTCAAAGGTAAAGTAGATACTACGTTGTTTATCAAAAGAGAAAGCAAAAGTTTTATACTTGTTCAAATTTATGTTGATGATATTATTTTTGGATCTTCTAATGAAAGTCTCGTGTAAGAAATTCTCTAAGTCTATATAGGATGAATTTGAAATGAGCATGATGGGTGAACTAACCTTCTTTCTCGGGCTTCATGTGAAACAACTGAAGGAAGGAACTTTTATTCATCAAGAAAAATATGCCAATGAACTTGTCAAAAAGTTTGGGCTGGAAAATTGCAAAAAGACTGATATACCAATGTCAAGTTCCTTGAAGCTGGACAAAGATGAAGGAGGAAAGAAAGTTGACCAGAAGCTATACAGGAGCATCATTGGTTCACTTATTTATCTTACTGCTTCTAGACCTGACATTTTGTTTAGTGTTTGCATTTGTGCCAGATTTCAATTAGACCTTAAAGAATCTCATCTAAGTGCTGCAAAGCGTATTATCAAGTACATTGCTTCAACTTCAAACTCTGGTCTCTAGTATCCTAAAAAGGGAGGCTTTACTCTTCTTGGATACTCAGACGCAGATCTAGCCGGATGCAGAGTTAATAGAAAGAGCACCTCAGGCACCTGTCAACTACTTGGAAGTAGGACAGTATCTTGGTTTTCAAGGAAGCAAAGTACAGTAGCTCTTTCTACAGCAGAAGCAGAGTATGTAACTCTTGGAAGTTGTTGTTCACAAATTTTGTGGATAAAACAATAGTTAAGAGACTTTGGAATCGAAGATTCATGCACTGAAATCAAATGTGACAACACTAGCGCAATCAATCTCACCAAGAATCCGATTCTTCACTCAAGAGCAAAACATATAGAGATTCAACATCACTTCATTAGAGATCATATTCAAAATGGAGAAGTTTCGATTCAGTTTATTGACTCAAAGAATCAACTGGCGAATATATTTACAAAGCCTTTGGAGAAAAATCAATTTGAAGCTATTCATTCCAGACTCAATATCTTAAAGTTTGAGGAAGTTAAGACCCAGGACTGAAAATTTAAAGACACTCAGACTCAGACGATCAAGATTTTTTACTATAAGTTATTTTATTTTATTATCTCTTAGATTAAATCTCAAAAAGATACAATCATCTATCCGTAATTGATTTTTGCTATTTTCAATTTCTGTGATTATTGCAATCTTTCCTTTTCGAAAAAGGAGTTATTTTTTGAAATGACAGTTATCTAATTTTTTTTTAAGGCATTTATTTTTAAAAGGCATCTTTATACTTCTTTTTTTACGACGTTCCGTATGCCTCTCTTCGACTGTCTTATATACTATCGGTTCCTCTTCATTTTACTCTTAAAAACCCTAAAGAGCACCGATCTTCCATTTCCTCTGTCTTTTCTCTTTTTAATCTTCGAAAAATTGTCATCTTTCTTGGGAAAACAAGCTTGGAATCTCTCAAAGACTATGAAAATGTCATCTCAAAGAAAGTCTTTAAGGATCGCGAACAGGGGACCGCAGCAAATGCGTGAGGGGCCTACGCACTTTGATCTCACCGAGGAAGAAGAATCTCCTAGTCAGCAGCAGAGCCCACAGCATTCTCAACAGCGTCCATCTTCTCCATCTATACCTCAGGATGTTGCACATCGAGAAGAGGAAGAAATAATCGAAGACGCAGAACCCGTAAGAACTTTTAAGCCCTCTTTTACCTACAAGCTTTATTGTGCTTTGAAGAGGGGTGGTACTCCTTTGAACTACATTGATGAATTTCTGAAAGACAAATGGTACAAAAATGAAACTTTCTTTTTACCCACAATGGAACGATTGGGAATTGCCCCTGTTGGGTCGGCGGAAGAGGCATTGGCAAATATCCCAAGCGATCCACGTGTTGGAGGGCTGAGTCAGCCAAATGGGAATGATGATGACAAGTTGTACAGTCAGTTTAAACCGAGAATGGGTGTTGCAGCAAAAATCCGAAGCAAAAGGACGGATTTGTTTCGATCGGAGGAACACAAGCAACTGTATTCTAAGTTGCTGAAGCGTGGGGTGATAAACCCTAGAAGTGTGGATTTTGATTTTCTTGACTCTGTGAATGTCAATCTGCGGGAAAAATTCAGTCTTCTTCAACTTGAATAGTTTTGTTCTGAATCTACAGAAACTTATGCTGAACTTACTGCTTATTTCTATTTGAATCTTAGTTTCCTGGATGCGAATAGATTCTCTTTTAGTGTTCGAGATCAGGACTATGTGGTTGACATGAATACATTGGCTGATGTGATTAGGGTTGAAAGAGGAAGATATCAACCTATTAATGTGTCTATTGCTCGTGCAACGTTGGAGCTTGTTAAGGATAGAATGACAGATGGAAAGATTTCCTATTTGAGGATGAATGCGTCCGACATTCTGCTTCACAAGATTGTGATTAACTGCCTCAGACCAAAATCTACCTCAAAGACCGATGTTTCAAACTCGGAGGCAAAGCTTATGTATGCCATCAATGCTGGGAAAAAGTTCTCTCTTCCACACACTATTATGTTCCACATGTACAGGGCAGTGGTGAAGGACAAGGGTCAACTTCCTTATCCAGCTCTTGTGACTAAGTTATTCAGACATTTGAACATTCAGCCTCCCCGAATTCTTTGTGTTCGAACGTGCGATCAAATGGTGGTGGGACTGAAAATGGTTTCTAAAATGCGTCTAAAGGAACTCAACAAGGCGTTGGAGAAATTCAAGGAGAAAACCCCTGTCAAGTCTCATCAAATCTCTTCGGCTGCAAAAAGAAAAGGGAAGGAGCCCATGGTTGCTCCATCCAAGAAAAGAAGAGCTCTCATCATTGAGGATGAAGAGGATGAGGATGATATCACCATTTCTGCAATGGCATTGAAGAACTTGAGTCGTTTTGTTCCAGAATCAACGGAGAGACAAGATAAAGACACGGATGAGACAGAACAGAGGACTGGAGAAAGAGAAAATTTGGAAGCAGAGGAGAAAGAAACAAAATAGAGAGAAGTAGAAGAAAGAGATGCAAAGGAGGAAAGAATTGAAGAAGAAGAAGAAGAAGAAGCAGAGGAGAGAGGAGATCAAGCGGAAGTAGGGCATGAGAAACACTCTTCTCCACCTAAAGGCATGGAAACAAGGGGAGATCCTGAGAAAAGAGGAATGTCCTCATACCCTGCCACCAGTGAAGGAGTAAGCCACTCTCCAGCAGATCTAGAGAACATCTATGCCTCTCAATTTCCTGAGGAGGGACATGATGTTTCATCGCCCAATCTACGTGACCATGCTGATTTACCATCATTTGCCTTTACACCGTCTGATCGTGCAGAAGCCAGTACTCAGACTGATAATTCAACAGATTTTCGCAGAATTCTTGATGTTCTCTTAGAGATGCGGGGTCAAATATATGCTCTGGGATGCGAAGTACAGAACTTGTAGAATACAGGACAAGCTTCTTCAGTTTCTTTGAATGATCAAATGCAAGCCCTTGCTCTTCAAGTTCAAGCAAATGCCAAGGGTGAAGATGTGGCACAACTAAAGGAGGACTTGAAAAAGCTGGAAGGCATTGTCCAATCAATGGGAGATTTCCAGCTTGTTCGTGTTCCCAAGCAATCTTAATTCCATTCTCTTTTCATCTCTACCTTTTTAATGATGACAAAAAGGGGGAGAGATGTGGTGCAGATTTGATTTGAACTTTTGAACTCTTGACTTTTATGATGTTTTGTTTTGACTTGACTTTTGTGTTTGGCTGTTTGGATTTGGATTGGATTTGGATTTGACTATTTGAACGTTTGTTTATCTTAAGTACCATTGATATCTCATGGCTTTGTTCATCTACAAGACTAACCTACTTTCTGTGGATGTAGATTCTAGTGTTATCATTAAGCCATTTATCTTTGTGAGATATCCATACTTGCTTGAGTAATGTTTTGCAGGTCAAAGTTATCCAAATCTACAGGAAAGTTTTGTCACCATCAAAAATGGGGAGATTGTTGGAGAAAACTTCCTTGAATGTTTTGAAGTTGACAAAATGTTTCCATCAGTCTAATCTGAAGACTTGCAGACTCTACTATTAAAGTCCGAAGACCTCCGGACTGCCAGACTCAAGACTCAAAGTCTATCCTCATTGAGAGTTTCTAGTCCGTCGAAGAAGACTTATTCAGAACTGGATGTTTCGTTAAGGATTTGACTTTATCGATTTGAGAAGATCTCTTGGCTGGATATAACATGTCGGAATCCTTTATTCAAATCAAGATTGATTCGGAGATTGTGGATCCGTTGATTGGCGAAGTATACTTGGAAGGTTCTACTTATGGAAACCGAGATCCTGATTGTATGGGCGAGCAGAATTGATGGGCTATCGTCATGTTCCTTAAATAGCTCGAATGATCTTCTTAATTGATTCTGTCCAACGGGTAGATTGGAAGAATTCCTTTGGTAAGTGCCAACGGGTATGATGGCATAAAGAAGTATATAAGGAAGACGTTCCAGTTGTTCAAGGGTGTGCGCGATAGAAGAATTCCAAAGTCTAAAGCTCTTTATTCTTAGTCAATTCATTTGTTGAGCAAAATCTTGTACATAAAAGAGAGTTTATATCTTTGAGAAACCTTGAGGAAGTGTGGTAGAGTCTCTACATTGTGGAATCAAATGAGAGCTTTACTGTAACAACTCTTTTGTTCATAGTGAAATCCAGCCAGTGGGCTGTCAGTGCGGAAGAGTGGACGTAGGCTTGGAATAAGCCGAACCACTATAAACTCCATGTTCAAATTCTCTTCCCTACACTCTTTTACTTTGATCGTAACTCATTTTGTTTACAAGAGACGAATTTCCTTTTCATAATCTATTGTTGATTAGTGCTGCACTTATCTCACAAAATTGTTTGTGCACATATTCACCCCCTCTAGGTGCTTATACTAGCTTTCTCATTGTCAACTTAATTAGGTGACGATCAAGAACAAGTACCCGTTGCCGAGAATCAACGACTTGTTTGACCAGTTGCAAGGAGCGTCGATATTTTCTAAGATCGACTTGAGGATAGGGTACCATCAGCTGAGGATTAGAAAGGAGGACATACCGAAGTCAGCGTTTCATATGTGATACGACCATTATGAGTTCACTGTAATGCTGTTTGGTTTGATGAACGCCCAAGTTGCTTTCATGGATCTGATGAACCGGGTATTCAAGGAGTATTTGGATCAGTTTGTGATTGTGTTCATCGACGATATCCTAGTGTACTTGAGAAGCTCGGAGGAGCACGAAAGGCATTTGAGGATGGTGTTTCAAACACTGAGGAATCATGAATTGTATGCTGAGTTCAATAAGTGCGAGTTTTGGTTGACTCGTGTGGCGTTCCTAGGTCACATGACTTTAGGCGAAAGAATTTATATGGACCCGACCAAGATCAAAACAGTTATCAACTGGCTAAGATCGACGATAGTGACAAAGATCATAAGCTTTTTGGGTTTAGCCGAGTACTATAGAAGGTTCGTGGAAGGATTCTCAACATTAGCTTCACCTTTAACTCGATTGCTAAAGAAGGAAGAGAAGTTTGTGTGGACAGATAAGTGCGAATGTAATTTCCAAGAGCTTAAGCAGAAGCTGACTACCGCACTAGTGTTGACAATATCATTTGGTCCTGGAGAATACGAGATCTATAGTAATGTGTCATTTAAAGGACTGAGTTGTGTGTTAATGCAGCATGGCAGAGTTGTTGCATACGCGTCCCGTTAGTTGAGACCTCATGAGCTGAATTATCCGACGCATGACTTGGAACTCGCAGTAATTATCTTTGCTATGAAGATTTGGAGACACTATTTGTGTAGAGAAAGGTTCCAAATCTTTATAGATCATCAAAGTCTTAAGTACCTATTCTCTCAGAAGGAGTTGAATATGAGATAGTGTCGCTGGATGGAACTTCTAAATGATTATGATTGCAACATCCCATATCACCCTGGAAAGGCTAATAAGGTCGTAGATGCGTTGAGTCGGAAGTCTTTAGTTGCGCAGATGGTGATCAAAGAGTGGGTCTTAGTCGAAGAAGCTCGAGATTTGGTTTTCAAATTTAAGGTAGGCCACCTTTCAAATCTTATGACCACCCTCATAATTGAACCGGAAGTACAAATAAGGATCAAGACACTTCAGCTAACATACCCAGAGATTTAGAAAATCCTGCAAGAGGATACCGAAAAGAGAAAGGCTAACTTTCAGATTTTTGAAGACGGAACACTAATGTTCCGAGGACGATTGTGTATACCTAACGATATAACGCTTAAAGAGGAGATTTTTTCAGAAGCTCATCGTAGCAGTTACAGCATTCATCCAGGTAGTACGAAGATGTATCAAAATTTGTGTCAACACTATTGGTGGACCAGTATGAATGTGGATATCGCCAAGCATGTCGCCAAATGTCTAACATGCCAGCAAGTGAAGGCACTGCACTGTAAGCCGGGAGGACTTCTACAACCTCTCGACATTCCCGAGTGGAAGTGGAAACACATCACGATGGACTTTGTGATGGGCTTACCGAGGAGTTAGAGGGGTAATGATTCCATCTGGATTGTGGTTGACAGACTGACGAAGTCGGCTCACTTTATCGATGTACGAAAGGACCTTGCATTGGATAGGTATGCAAAATTGTACGTGCGTCATATTGTTCGTCTATATGGAGTGCTGGTGATGATTACATTTGATAGAGACTCGAGATTTACAGCTGCCTTCTAGAAAAGCTTGCAGATCGCCTTGGTAACGAAGCTGCAATTCAGTACACCTTACCATCCGCAGACAGATGGCCGATTTGAAATGACAATTCAAACTCTCGAAGACATGTTGAGGGCATGTGTGCTAGACTTCAAAGGAAACTGGGAGGAACAGCTTCATCTTGTTGAGTTTGCCTACAATAACAGCTACCAACAGAGTATCCAGATGACACCTTTTGAAGCGTTGTGTGGCAGAGCGTGCAGAACGCTAGTTTATTGGGATGAAGTCGGAGAATGAAATATCACATGCCCAAAATTGGTTTAGCAATCAGTGGATGCAGTTGCAATTATCAGAGACAAATTAAAGATCGCTCTGAGTTGCTAGAAAAGCTACACAGATAAGCATCGAAGACCTTTGGAATTCCAAGTTGGTGAGCACATCTTTTTGAAAGTGTCACCGATGAGAGATACTTTGCGCTTCGGTAAGAAAGGGAAGCTGAGTCCGAGGTACGTTGGTCCTTTCGAGATTCTAGAGAGGATAAGGACTCTAGCGTATTTTCTTGCGCTACCACCGAGACTGGCACAAGTGCATGACGTCTTCCACGTGTCGATGTTGAGAAAGTATGAGCCTAACTTGACCCACATACTGAATTTTGAAGAATTAGATGTCGACGACAGAGTGTCGTACGTGAAGAGACCAATTCAGGTTGTGGACCGCAAGGAAAAGGTTTTGCGCACCAAGACAATCCCATTAGTCAAAGTGGTCTGGCAACACCACGGGACAGAAGGAACAACCTAGGAAAGTGAAGATTTGATGAGACGACAATACCCCTACCTTTTTGTTTAAAGTTTGTAATGATTTAAATTTTAAGGACGAAATTTTTATAAGAGGGAAATAGTTGTGACATCCTGATTTTCTAATTCTGTTTTCGATTGAATGAGTTGGATTTTTCATCGACGCGCCTATAATTCTTTTCTCTAGATCTGATCATTTACGAAATAACTAGTCTATCTAGTGGAGCCGTAAAGAATTTTAACGCAATAGACTTGAGAATTTAACTAGAAATTGACTGTTCGACCCTGCTAATTTGCAAGGGTCAATATTGCATTGTCAAAATCAATCAAAGATCGGAGATAGGTCGGTTCGACAGAGGCATGTGATTAAAGTGTGGGTGATTCCACCTAATTGCAAAATTCTCGTCGAATGACACTAAATTAATTTTTCTGTCATTTCTGTACCATGTGCCCATATTTGTAACCTCGAAATTTTCATGACAATAGAGAGTCGTCAATGAGTCAAAGATGTATAATGTGGCTCAAAAATAATTGACCATGGGTCAAATACGCTAAAAATTCCTAAAAGCTACTCGATAGGCTAGGTTACGCTAAAATCGCGTTCCGTTGAAATTAACCGCGAAATTGAACCCGATTTCAGAAATTGAAAGTTCTGTCATGTCATGATTTATTTTAGGAATGTCGACTAGTCCTCTGAAGATTTTTCTGAAAACCCAAGTTTTTGGCAAAAATTTAAAGTTGGCTTATTTTGGACTGGGAAAATTAGATGATTGCTTTTGGTTGCATTTTTAGCGTTCATGTTGGACTAATTGACAAGGAAAAATGTTGAATTGAGTGTGGGCATTCTCCTTGACATTTTAGCCTTTAGTTTGAGCCTAATTGGAAAAGATTTGAGTTGAATTTGGCGGAGAAATGTTGCAAATTCGTAGCCTTTGTGGTCTGCAACTTTCCAGCACACTTGGGAGGCTTCTAAGAGAAGTTTGAGTGAGGAAATTGGGTAGAGGATAGGGCTAAACATGGTGGGGCATGTGTGATGAGTATTTGGGATATTTTGCAAAGACTTTTGAGGCATTTTGGGTCCCCCCTTCAGCTGAGCTCTTCTTCTTCTTCTTCCCTTAGCTTGCTTTCTCCATCTTTGTGTTGTTTGAGCTCAAGAAAGACCAGAGGAAGCTAGCTGAAAGCCCCTTGCCCGTCGATCGCTCCTCCTGTCATGCCCTGATCCTCATCCCTCAGTAGTCGATTAAATAGCGACGTCTCAAAACGCGTCGCCGACCCATTTATTTTAATGCGCATGTGGAAGTGAATAATAATCCCTAGACAATAACAAGATGGGATAGAAAAGCAGGACCACAATTTTTCAAAAACCAAATCCCACATTTATATACACATATCAAACTATGTCATATACATAGTAGCCGATATATACAAGGCCTGCGAGAAATTGAAGGGGGGGAAGCTACAAGTCCACTAAGCATTCGAGTCCTCAATTGAATACTCCAGGATCTCAAGCTTTGGGGACTTCGGGTTTACTACTGCTCCGCCAAGAGAGTCTGCCATGCCTTTTCCAAAAACAACCTCTAGCACCAACATAGGAACCTCAGCTTCTAGTATGGGACATTCTCTTTGTCCATTTCGCTCACGATAGTACCATGATCTATATTGATGCGGTACTTTATGGGGTAGACCCTCATCCACCCAGACCACGGACCTTCTGAGTTCATAAACCCATCCCCTAGGGTTCCCATGAAGCGGAATGTAAGATACCTGCTCGGTGACCTTCAGCTGTCCAAAACGTTTGAGAGGTGCTACCATCTAAAGTCCTATAAATGTTATCCCACAACGGGGTGGGACGACGTCTCAGCAAATTCACCCCTTAAGTTCCAACTAGGAGGGAAATATGCCCCAAGGTTATCTAAGCACACACAAAACAGAGGACTTACATTTGCCTCAGTTCCTTCATGCAAGTTAGTATGGTTCACACACTCAACCAATCAATTCAATTTAATCAATTCAACCCCAACGATACTATCTATCAATCCATCCAATCAATACTATCTATCAATTCAATACTATCTATCCAGTACTATCAACACCGACTATGCTCTCACAAGCTGAAAATGATAGATAGTAACTCACACAAGCTGATATAGATAGATAGTAGCTCCCACAAGCTAATATATGGATCGTTGCTCTCACAAGCTGATAAACGATCATTGCTCACACAAGCTGATAAAGTATACTGCTCTCACAAGCTGACATATCAAGCACTTATAGGCTGATATAGCATACTGCTCACACAAGCTGAACTACGATAAACTCACCCTAGCCAAGAACTTTGTGCCTTGCACACCAATCCCTCAATTAATTAACGAACTTGACCTAATTTCAACATATTAAAATATACCCGATGAGAATAATCGTGTGTGGTTACACAATAGGCCTCAGCCAAAAATATAATATATTTAATTCATAAAATCCCACTAATTATATAGTCGATAAAAACATTTTTGGCCCTATAAATCGATGCCCGGTAATTTTCTAATTAAATACTGAAATTATTAAATTTGGGAGATAAAAACCCAAAATTACAATCAACATGCAATTTGCACAATTTAGCACTCAATTAAATAAACCAATCATGCCATTACGATCAGCATAGAATTTCGGTCACCGATTATCCCGGTTTAATTTATAGAAAATAATAATTAATTAAAGAATTACTAAAATTAATTAATAAATACCAATAAATGCAACTTAGGCCGGAAAAGCCTAATTAAATACCGAAACGAGCCTAGAAAATTTCTAAACCTATTGAGATAAATACTGCAACTTATCTAATCTTTAAGTACACTACTCCAACCACCTAACATGCAATATTGAACGATTAAATTGCTAATCCGTTCTAACTAACTACCTAATACATACTTAACATAAACTAATCAATCCTTAAGCATAATTAACTCTATAAGCAGAGATTAGTGAGTAAACTCACTGGTTTTGAATTCCGATGAGTTCACGAGGACAGCGAGGCGGAGATGATCGATAAATTCCGAAGCGGCGCTGCACTACGAGGTCTGGAAGGGCTTAGAAACGGGCCTCGAAGCCCAAGGTGGGTTGCTGGGTTTTAGTTTCTGCTTTGGGCTGAGCAAGGGTGAACTAGCCGCTGGTTGTGGCTGAAAAGAGCAAGGATAGGTGGGGGAGCTATTGTGGGGACGACGGGTGGTGATGGTTGCCGGACGGCGGTGGCATGGCTTCGACGTCGACCTAAGGAGCTCGTGGGATGGCGAGGAGGCACGAGAGAGGCGGTTGGATGTGAAGACAAGTGGGCGGCGCACGCGGCTCGTGGCTGAGCAGCACGCGACTACAGCGACGGCGTTCTGGCGGTCCAACGGGCAGCGGGGGGCATCGACGGTGGAGGGGGTCTGCTGGCTAGTTCTCTGCAACTTCTTGAGCTCTAAAAGGTTGGAAATGGATAAAGCAAAGGCAGAGGAAGAAGATAGGAGACCAAACAAGCTTGGAGGGGGCCACCTTTGGTTCAATCTATCTTCTTGTCCCCTTGACCAAGGCCCACCATGGCCAGCTGGCTTCCTCAGCACTATTGCAGTAGCCAAACTTCCTTTAAAAGCTATTGAAGAGGTCCAAAGGTGGTGGACCAAGGGGGGCTACGAATTTCCCTCAAATCCTCTCCAATTCTCTCTTGAATTGAAGCAATTCAGCCCTTATAAATTCTCTTTGTATTGTTTTGGCATTGGTTGTCCATTTTGATATGGAATTACATCAAATGGACGTGAAAACGGCGTTCTTTAATGGGAAACTACAGGAGGAGGTTTATATGAAACAACCTAAAAGATTCTCCTCTAATAAAGGTGAGCATTTGGTGTGCAAACTTAAGAAATCTATATATGGCTTGAAACAAGCATCCCAACAATGATACTTAAGATTCAGGAGGTCATCTCTTTATTCAGTTTTGTAGAGAATGTCATGGATCAATGTATATATCAGAAGGTCAATGAGAGCAAAAATTATTTTCTTGTGCTATATGTGGATGATATTTTACTTGCCACCAATGATAAGGGGGCTGCTACATGAGGTGAAATAATTTATTTCTAAGAGTTTTGACTTGAAGGATATGGGTGAAGCATCTTATGTTACTAGTATTAAGATCTATAAAGATAGACCTCGAGAAATTTTAGGACTATCTCAAGAAATTTATATCAATAACGTCCTAGAGAGACTTTGGATGAAAGATTGTTCACCAGGTATAGCATCCCTTGTGAAGGGTGGCATGTTTAATTTGAACCAGTGCCCAAAAAATGATCTAGAAATGGAACACATGAATAACATTCCAAATATTTCTGCTGTTGGAAGCTTGATGTATGCTCAGGTTTGTACTCAACCTGACATTGCATTTGTTATGAGAATGCTAGGAAGATATTAGAATAATTCAAGTATGGACCACTGGAGAGCTGTAAAGAAAGTGATGAGATACATTCAAGGTACCAAAAGCTACATTCTTATGTATAGACGGATTGACAACCTAGAAGTAATCGTTTATTTTGACGCAGACTTTGCGAGTTGCATTGATTCTTAAAAATCAACATCTTGATATATTTTTATGTTAGCTGGTAGAGTTGTATCATGGAGGAGTGCAAAGTAGACTTTGACTGCTATTTCCATTATGGAGGCTGAGTTCGTTTATTATTTTGAGGTTACCTCACATGGTGTATGATCGAAGAGTTTCATTTTTGGGCTTAAAATTGTTTATTCTATTTCTAAGCCATTGATGTGAATCGTTACGAAAGGATCGTTCTACGAAGGCCCAGATGGTGCGAATTGCAAACCTCAACCTCCAATCAAACCTGTGATTGGCAACCTCGGTATGAACGTGACCTGTTGACGAACACGTGTCAACCAACCAACGTTATAGACGCCACGAGCGAAAGAATTCGCTATCTCGCTCGATAAGTCGAATTGACCGTCACAAGAGAATCTTGATTAGGTCAAGTCCTTCAAAAGAACAGTAAAAAGAGAACCTCTCAATTCTTTTCCTCAAAAATAAAATATATCTGTCCCCAAAGAAATTTGGCAAATCCTTTATATAGGTTGACATACAAACCCTAAAAACCAACCCTAAAAATCTAATGCGTTATATTCTAAAATATTCCTATTTTAGAATATTCTTAAACAAGAATATATATAAATTGACTTGGTCAATTATTTGGTGACAAGATAATTAAATTGCACCAAGATTTCCAAGATTCTTCAAGATTTGATCCAAGGTCATCTTCACGCCAAAGATCACGTACCATGACGCCAACAGCTTGCCTGAATTGTTTGGCCCGCGCTCGAGTAATCGAACCAGTAGGAATAGACAATGGGTCCCTAGCACCTCCTCCTCGATATGACTCGATGTCCTCATCATTCCCTCCCCCGTGCAAAGGATTTGTCCTCAAATCATCAATGGCATCAAAAAGAGTCAAGTCAGAAACATTAAATGTGGCACTAACGTCATACTTACCTGGAAGATCAAGCTTGTAAGCATTATTGTTAATTCTTTCCAAAACCATGAATGGTCCATCCCCTCGTGGTAATAACTTAGAATGTCGCTGCTTAGGAAATCTCTCTTTGCGCATATGAACCCAAACCCAATCGCCAGGTTCAAACACCACTTCCTTGCGCCATTTGTTAGCTTGCCTTGCATATTGCTTAGTCTTGCGCTCAATATTTGTACACGTCTTCTCATGCAACGCCTTGACAAATTCAGCTTTCTTTGCTCCATATAAATCCACACGCTTATCAACAGGTAAATGGGTTAAATCTAACGGAGTTAATGGATTAAAACCATAGACAACCTCAAATGGTGTAAATTTAGTAGCAGAATGCATGCTCCTATTATATGCAAATTCAACATGTGGCAGACAATCTTCCCAAGATTTTATGTTCTTTTTAATAATAGCACGCAACAATACCCCTAAAGTTCTATTAACTACCTCGGTTTGACCATCGGTCTGTGGATGACAAGTAGTAGAAAATAACAACCGTGTTCCTAGTTTTTTCCACAATGTTTTCCAAAAGTAGCTAAGAAATTTAGAATCTTGATCTGAAACAATCGATCTAGGCATGCCATGCAAACGTACAACCTCCTTAAAGAACAAATTAGTAATATGAGATGCATCATCAGTTTTATGACAAGGTATAAAATGAGCCATCTTTGAAAACCGATCAACAACCACATAAATAGAATCTCTACCATACTTAGACCTAGGCAATCCTAACACAAAATCCATAGAAATATCAATCCAAGGATGCGTTGGAATAGGTAATGGTATATACAAGCCATGCGGTTTAGTTGTAGACTTCGATTGCTTACAAGCAATGCATCTCTCACAAACACGTGTGACATCTCTCTTCATATGTGGCCAATAAAAATGTTCATACAGCACTTCATAAGTCTTATTAATGCCAAAATGCCCCATTAAACCACCACTATGCGCTTCTCGAACCAACAATTCACGCAAAGAACACTTAGGCAAACATAGTTTGTTTTCACGAAAAGATAACCTTCATGCCTATAAAATTTATCAAATGCAGCATGTTCACATGCTTCATAGACTCTCCCAAAGTCATCATCATCAATATATAAGCCCTTGATATGCTCAAAACCTAGACACTTTGCTTCTAAAATAGTTAGAATCGCATACCTTCGAGAAAGTGCATCGGCTACCACATTTTCCTTACCTTTCTTGTACTTGATCACGTATGGAAAAGTCTCAATGAACTCCATCCATTTGGCATGTCTTTTATTCAACTTCTGCTGTCCTTTCAAGTACTTCAAGGTCTCATGGTCGGTGTGGATCACAAACTCCTTTGGCCATAAATAATGTTGCCAAGTCTCCAAAGCTCGCACTAAAGCATACATCTCCTTATCATAGGTGGGATAATTCAATGTTGCTCCACTCAATTTTTCGCTGAAATAAGCTATGGGACACCCTCCTTGCATCAACATGGCTCCAATTCCTGTACCAGAAGCATCGCACTCTATCTCAAAAGTAGCACTGAAATTCGGCAAAGATAATAAAGGAGCATTAGTTAACTTATCTTTTAGCAGATTAAATGCTTTCTCTTGCTCTTCTCCCCACGTGAAACCCACGTGCTTCTTGATTACCTCAGTTAATGGTGCGGCAATAGTGCTAAAATTTCTCACAAATCGTCGATAAAAACTCGCCAATCCATGAAAGCTATGCACCTCTCCTATGGTCTTAGGCGTTGGCCATTCACGGATTGCGTTAACCTTTTCTTCATCAACCTGTATACCATTAGCACTAACAACAAATCCTAGAAATACTAATTTGTTGGTAACAAAAGGGCACTTCTTTAGATTAGCGTATAATTGCTCGGCCCTTAAAACCTGCAAGACAACTCGCACATGCTCAATATGGTCATCAGGACTTCGGCTATAAATTAAGATGTCATCGAAAGAGACAACCACAAATCGACCAATAAAAGCACGCAAAACATGATTCATAAGTCGCATAAACGTGCTCGATGCATTAGTTAATCCAAATGGCATTACTAACCACTCATATAATCCATACTTGGTCTTAAATGCAATTTTCCATTCATCACCTTCTTTCATCCTAATTTGATGATAGCCACTTTTCAAATCGAGCTTAGTGAAAACGCAAGAACCATGCAACTCATCCAACATGTCATCTAACCTAGGAATATGATGTCGATACTTTATCGTAATATTATTGATTGCTCGGCAATCAACACACATTCACCAAGTTCTATCCTTCTTTGGCACTAACAAAACAGGGACGGCGCACGGGCTAAGACTCTCTCTCACATATCCCCGTTCCAATAGTTCGCTAACTTGCCGCTGAAGTTCCTTTGTCTCCTCGGGATTGCTTCGATATGCAGGTCGATTAGGTAATGGCGCACTAAGAATCAAGTCAATTTGATGTTCTATGCCTCGAATCGGTGGTATCCCTCCAGGAAGTTCATCAGGAAAGACATCTTCAAATTCCTGCAATAAAGATACAACAGGACTAGGCAAACTTGGGTCAAGATCGTTAGTAGAAAATAAAACTTCCTTGTACACAAGTACAAGCATTGGTCGATCTAGAACTAAAGCTCTCCTCACTTCACTTGATTTTGCATAAAAATTATTTTTCCTCTTTTCTTTCCTCTCTTCTTTTCCCTCGGTTTTTACCACAATCTTTCTCTCGGCCTCTCCTTTTCCTTGTGTCTCAAACACACCACGCAAGCCCTCGAATTTCTCACCTTTTCTCTCTCTCTCGGCTTCTCGTTGTAACTTTAGTTGATCTTGATACACCTCACTAGGTGTCATTGGTACCAAGGTATAAGTCTTTTGATTCATCATCAATGAATAACGATTAGTATACCCATCATGATGTACCTTTCGATCATATTGCCATGGTCTTCCAAGTAAGATATGACCCGCTTGCATAGGTACAACATCACACTTTACCTCGTCCTTATATCTCCCTATCTCAAATGGAATTCGAACTTGCTTCGATACTTTCACCTCACCACTATCATTTAACCATTGAAGTCTATAAGGCCTAGGGTGCTTTGTTGTCTTCAAGCCCAACTTATCCACCATAATACAACTTGCCACATTCGTACAACTACCTCCATTAATTATCATACTACAGATCCTACCATTCACCACACATCTTGTATGAAACAAATTATCTCTTTGTTGGTGATGCTCCTCCTCCTTTACTTGCACACTCAGAGAACGCCTAACCACCAATAAGTCTCCTTTTATAGCCACTTCTCCATCACTACAATCCTCTAATGGTGGCATCTCATCATCATCTTCTTCCCTTTCACTTTCGGACTCAATAACACCATGTCTAGTCATGATCATCACCCTCCTATTAGGGCATTGATTCGCCATATGACCCCTGCCTAAACACTTAAAACATTTAATTTCACGAGTTCTAGTGTTAGGGTTTTCGGTTTTACCTGAAACCGGATTCGTTCCAACTTTACCGTCCCTCTCCTTCTCCTTTGAAGTTTCGGTTTTGATGTTGTTTCCTCTCCAATTTGGCTTCTCATCTCTCTTCCAATTGGATCTCCAATTCTGATTTGAACCTCCTCCACTCTTGTGATTTCGGTCCAACTTCAATTGCCGCTCAACTTTGATGGTTTTGTCCACCAATTCCTCCAATTCAACATAGTGTTGCAACTCTACCACCCTTGCTATGTCTCGGCTCAAACCACTCAAAAATCTTGACATTGTGGCCTCACGATCCTCCATCACATTAGCACGGATCATGGCAATCTCCATCTCCTTGTGATATTCTTCCACGCTCTTATTGCCTTGTGTGAGGTTTTGTAACTTTTGAAACAAATCTCGATGGTAATGACTTGGCACAAAACGCCTCCTCATCACTGCTTTCATCTCATCCCACGTCTCTATCGGTCTTTCACCATTGCGCCTCCTACTAGTCACAAGTTGATCCCACCAAATTATAGCATAATCAATAAATTCAACAGCTACAATTTTTACCTTTTTGAGCTCAGAGTATCGTTGGCAATCAAATACCATCTCCATGCGTTTCTCCCACTCTAGATACGCATCGGGATCATTCTTCCCTTGGAAGGAAGGAATCTTCATCTTGATGTTGCCAAGTTCATCATCTCCTCGGTGTCTAAACCTTCGACCTCCATTCCACCTTTCAAATCGAGCATCTCGATCATCCTCCATGTCGGCCTCATCATCATCATATTGTCGCTGCCTTCTATGTTGTGTTCTAGAGGCATCTCGCTGATGTTGCGGCCTTCCTCGGGGTATCTCTCGGTCACCATCAACCCTCATGCCATTCCCCATCATTCGGCCACTAAGCTCCTCCACTACGACCCTCAATTGCTGGATGCTTTCCATGAGCGCTTCATCCCTTCGTATGGAGCCAACCTCCCGTTGATTCACGCTTTCTTCGCGCGACATATTTTAGACTTGCAAGTAAACGTTAGTCTAAAAAAAAAATCCTCACCAATCGCTCCCTCACGTGTTTCTCTCGAGATGTTTATCACTCCTCTCGTGTTTAACTCAAGTCTAGGCTTTTTCCACCCTCAATTAAGCTTACACACTTTTGCCTTTTTCCTCTCGTATTCTCTTTTCACAAGCTCTTTATTGGACTCAAAACCTGTCTCTCAACCCCCTCACGACAATCAATCAAACTAATCAAACAAGATTAGATCACTATTGGTTTTTGTTTCTGCAAGTAACAATTTCAAACCAACAAGTACAACTTTCGAAATTCCAATTGAAACGTAAATCACTACTGAGTTTGTTTCAATTTGGTCTACTAACAAACGAGTCGCCTTCTTGATTTTTTTTTTTGTTCGGCTAATTTTTTTTTTTTTGCCGAATCTGTTTTTTTTTTTTCTCTTGCACACTTTTTTTTTGTGCGTTTTCTTTCTCTTCTTTTTTTTTTTTTTTTTTTTTTTTTTTTTTTTTGATGAACTCAGATACAATTTAAGATGCTAGAAAAGAAAATTTAAAACTAACAGCAAACAACTACGTATGGAAGCACAAAAGCAATCGGATCCCTAAATTAACTAGAACCGAAACCCTAACTCAATAAATCTCAAATTGCTGAATATCAACAGAAAATTAAAGATAAATAGACCTTGTAGAAGCAAGCTCTGATACCAAACTGATGTGAATCGTTGCGGAAGGATCGTTCTACGAAGGCCCAAATGGTGCGAATTGCAAACCTCAACCTCCAATCAAACCTGTGATTGGCAACCTCGGTATGAACATGACCTGTTGACGAACACGTGTCAACCAACCAACGTTATAGATCTCGCTCGATAAGTCGAATTGACCGCCACAAGAGAATCTTGATTAGGTCAGGTCCTTCAAAAGAACAGTAAAAAGAGAACCTCTCAATTCTTTTCCTCAAAAATAAAATATATCTGTCCCCAAAGAAATTTGGCAAATCCTTTATATAGGCTGCCATACAAACCCTAAAAACCAACCCTAAAAATCTAATGCGTTATATTCTAAAATATTCCTATTTTAGAATATTCTTAAACAAGAATATATATAAATTGACTTGGTCAATTATTTGGTGACAAGATAATTAAATTGCACCAAGATTTCCAAGATTCTTCAAGATTTGATCCAAGGTCATCTTCACGCCAAAGATCACGAACCATGACGCCAACAGCTTGCCTGAATTGTTTGGCCCGCGCTCGAGTAATCGAACCAGTAGGAATAGACAATGGGTCCCTAGCACCTCCTCCTTGATATGACTCGATGTCCACATCAGCCATTAAGAATATATTGTGACAATTCAACTACAGTTTTTATGGCTAAAAATGCCAAAAATGGCAGTCGAAGTAAGCATATCAATATCAAGTATTTAGCCTTAAGGAAACGTATTAAGGAGAATAAAATGATCATATAACATATTAGTACTAAATTGATGATAGCCGATCCTTTAACTAAAGGCATACCACCAATAAAGTATAAGAATCATGTAACTAGTATGAGAATAAGTCTCATCATGTGATTTGTTGTCATATGGACGATTTTTGTTGTATGAAACTCTTATTCTATTGTAATGTTAATTCTCAACTTTTGATATACACATTTTGTTGTTTATGAGAATAACATTTATCATTGGTTCTGGAATAAATATAGGGTTTATTCATTAAGATGCATTGTCACATATAGGCTGGCATTAAAGAAATAAGATGCATTGTGATACGTGGAAAATATTACTCATTCTTAGAGAATATGTCGCCATGATTCATGCATTTTGTTTCTTTTCTTTAAGCATAAAGTTTTAGTGGATGTGGTCGGATAATCCGTATGATAAAAATATTGGAATCAAGTGGGAGAATGTTATATATATAATTTGATCCCACATTTTCGGACTCTCATTTTCTCTTTAAAGTAGCGATTATTCCACATGCAATTTATCCACACTTCGTATTTTTTCGTGACAACCACTCATTTGATAATCGCTTTGATGGGAGATGGTATATAAAATGAATGATTGTTCATTTCTAAAGGGTAATCACAAGATCTAATGCAAATCCTCTAATTTAGATTACACCATTAGTACACAAGGGGATTGGGTTAGTAGAGTCTACCCATAATTTTGCCGAATTTCCGTGAATTTTCTACGAACAATTGTTAGAGGTTTATTTACTTTTGATCCTGTTTTTTCTGTATATAATTTTTACCTCTAACAGAGAAACCATACTGCTAAAGTGATGATTAAGATTGATCATATTATCTGTGTTTGTCTTGCCATAGATAATTTGCAATTTCAATATATTGCCTAAGTCCGCATGGTTTTCCCCCTAAAGTAATGTCAAAAGTTATAAGCAAATATAGGCATAAATTTTTCAAAAGAGAAAAAAATGGTCACACATCCAAAAGGGACAAATGAGGTCAGGTTTTTATGCATGTCGTGAATAATCATCCATGCTATGTCAAAATTGAGTAGTCGATACTCTTCAATAGCTTCTCATGTTTTTTTTCTAAGAAAAGACCAAACTTGAGAGGCCAGCCAATGGTCCTTTGCCCCCTCTTTCACGTTGGCGTGCAAGAGTCGTTCTCCATTCCTAGCCCTTGAATCACAAGAAAAAAAAATCGTAATCATCAATTAAAAATATTTTTAAATTTTATATAATATTACGATAGACTAGCTTCTCATTTCCCGTATATTTATTCCACAGTCTAAAATACTTTCCAAAGTCATTTCAAGTTAGCTTCCCCGGCATTCTATATATACCTCCTACACTAGAGAAACGACAAACAGAAAAAAAATCTGAAGCTCTCGATCATGGACGCAAGAGCATCTTTTTTCCTCCTCCTGCCTTTCCTAGTCCTCCTCGCAAGTAAGCACATTGTCATCATAATCTATCTATCTTCAACTATTACAAATTTCTACATTAACATTACCTTCTTCTGAAACTAGAAAAAAAGATCCTAAGTGTAATTTTTTGTTTTTTGGGATTCGGAAGTTAAAGTCCTGTGTTCAAATTTCAATCTTTGTTATGGAGATTCCCGCGCCAGGAGGAAAGATAATTAATCCGCGTACATCAATTTTATGGCTTGCATGCATGCTTGCAGGAGGAGCCGGCGCAGCCACACTCACCTTCACCAACAACTGCCCCTACACAGTCTGGCCCGGGACACTCACCGGCGGGGGCGGTGGGCAGCTATCCTCAACTGGGTTCGAGCTTGCCACGGGTGCAACCTTCTCGATCAATGACGTCCCGGACACGTGGTCCAGCGGCCGGTTGTGGGGCCGAACAGGCTGCACCACTGATGCCTCCGGCAAATTCGTATGCGCCACCGCTGACTGTGGGTCTGGCCAGGTGAGCTGCAATGGTGCAGGGGCAATCCCGCCGGCCTCCTTGGCGGAGTTCACTCTCAAGGCACCGGGCTCTGGCGAGAACGACATCTACGACATCAGCCTCGTGGACGGCTTCAACCTGCCCCTCTCTGCAACCCCACAGGGTAGCGGCAGTGGGTGCAGCACGACCAGCTGCGCAGGCAACGTCAACTCTGTGTGCCCGTCAGAGCTGGCGGTGAAGGGGTCGGACGGGAGCATCGTGGCGTGCAAGAGCGCGTGCCTGGCGTTAAACCAGCCGCAGTACTGCTGCACCGGGGCGTACGGGACGCCAGAGACGTGCCCGCCGACGAACTACTCGAAGATCTTCAAGGACCAGTGCCCTCAAGCTTACAGCTACGCTTACGACGACAAGAGCAGCACTTTTAGTTGCGCGGGTGGGGCTAGTTACCTCATTACATTCTGTCCGTGACATATTCCCTCTTCTTACGAACTTGGATGGACCATTTTCCCATACAAGGTGAAAATATGAGGTCCACGGGTTGTCTCGGTTGCCTAAAAACTATTTGTATCCTCGTCTCTGGATTGAGCGATCATGCAAGTAGTTTCATTTTCCACTAGGAAAATTAAATGTAATCTGCCGAGAGAATAATGGATTATACAAAATATGCAATTTATTCAATAGTATATTTAAATATTAAATCACGTTTTCATCTAAGAGCATAAACTTTTATAACAGTTGGCAGTAATTTCACCAAATCTCATATAGTATCAAAACTAGAACTCTTGAGTTCAAAATTTTTTAGGCCTCATTTGTTTTCCCAATTAAATATGTCCACTTTTTAGTTCTAGGTAAATAAATATCAGACTAAATGTGAGAGAGAGTGATAGAATATTCAAATATTAAACCACGCTCTTATTTAAAAGTTTAAGCTCTTTAGACAGTTGGCATTGATTTTACCTTTGCAATCCTATATTAAATGATTTACATGTGCCTAAAGCATAATCTTTCACCTAACTTTCATGCTTGCTTGTCTATTCGAATTGATTAGTAAGTGATTGATACAAGGACAAAGCATAAATCAAAAGCGAATCCAATTGTGTCTTTGGAATTACCATCATTCTTTAACTCAACTTTCATGCTTACTTCTCAATTCGAATTGATTCTAGTAAGTCCGTAAAGGAAAGAGATTCGAAAAATCACACTTAAAGTCAATCGGATTTGACGAATTTTCTTTTTCCTTTTTTCCCTTTGCTCATAAGAGAATCTTCTCCCCTAGGAGAAAACTTTAGTTCTCATTCCTAATATTTACTTAAGTACCATAATAGCCATTACCATAGAAATTTTTCTGTGTTTTTCAAGAATGCCATATACATTTGAAGAACCCAACAAAAAGATTTAGTTGCCTGTTAATGATTCGGCTGGAACCAGGAAAAAGGCATACCCTATATAATTCAACTCAAGCACTATATATATATATATATATATCCATCATCTAAGATACATTCACGATTAATTTCAACTTAGCTTCCCCGGCGTCCTTCATATATCTCCTCGAATTTGAGAGACAACAGCTAACAAAACAAATCTCAAGCTTTCGATCATGGATGCAAGATAATCTTATATTGTCTAGCAGCAAAATTCTATTTTGACTTTGATATGTTCTTTTAGTATCAATACAAGTAGTCACTACAACTTAAAACTTGAAGTCATTTATTTCCTAATTAGCAAAGCATGTATAGAACACCAAGATAAAAGATGAGCCAAGTATGAAGCATGAACACTAATGAAGGTGACATGATATTGACTTGGCTGTGCTATGACCTACGTCCTCTAATAACGACCACGAAAATAAAAATACAAAAACAAATAAAGGACAATATCACGCCATTTTCATTAGTGTATAAGCTTTATACTTGGGTCGTTTTGATCTCGGTGTTTCGTACACACATTGTCGGCCTCGACCTTAGTAGCATAACTTCTTCTGGTTTTTAATCTAATCTGGTGTGAAGAGAAATCAGTTAAGGTGGGGAAGACGAGAAATGTGAGGATGAAATTCCAAAATCTAGTTTTTTTTTTTTTTTTTTTCAATCACAACTTCTAACGCCTGAGAAAGTACTAATGAAATATGCAGTTTTAGTGTCAATGACCTACCTCCAATCAGATCAAGGAGGCAAATGCATTATGTACACGACTTGAGATATCGCCTAATACAAACAACCAAAAAAATCTAAATATCTTAGGTAAAAATAACAGGCACCTTCTATTGGTCCAGGCGCTTGACTCCTAAATAGTTCAACGTTCCCATAGCTTCATATAAATGAATCAACAACCAACATGAGAAACCTTACTAATAAAGTGATGATTAAGATCAATCACATTATTTGTGTATGTCTCACCATAGATATTATACAATTCAACATATTGCTTAAGTCTCTCGGCTTTTTCTTTTTTTCCTTCTTTTTACCTAAAGTAAAGTTAAAAGTTATAAGCAAATTAGGCATCAGTTTTCAAAAGGGAAAAAAATGGTCACACGTCAACAGACAGATTAGGTGGCATTACGATACATGTCGTGATTAATGGTTCATGCACAGTCATAATTGCGTAGTCGGCCCTCTCATAAAAAGTCCAAATTTGAGAGGCCACCGAAAAAGTCCTTTGCCCGTCTTTCACGCGGACGAACGGGAGTCATTCTCTATTCCGAGGAGTATTCCTTGCCCTTGAATCACAAAAACAAAAGATGGTAATCATCCTCTGAAAATATTTCAGATTTTATATGTCATTACCTCGCTTTATATAAAAATAATGATACAATATACGTGATTAGCATTAATTACGTATAAGCATAAATCCCATGGGAGTTATAGAAGTTCCAACAGAATGGTGAGCACAACAAAGTAGATTAAAAAGACTAGTGGTACTAGAGAGATAAATGCTACCGAGGTCTAGGCCAATGATGCAACCGCTGAATTCGTCACTTGAGCACGAATCTCCATTTCCACCCAACGACGAGCATGACATGAGTTTAGGATAAACGCAAGAAGAATATGCTTGATTGATTCCGAGAGACTCCTCTTAAAGCATTTCAAGGCCGAGCTCTCATTAGCACGTGGATTAGCGAAGCATGTATGAAATGCTGAGATAAGGAGATGCCAAGAGAGAACTCAAGTCCGAGCTTGCTAATATATTCAATTAAATCCATCTTCACTAAAAAACTTAAGCCAATAAATTATGGGTCAATTAGGATATATAAATTACTCTACACCACATCAATTTTCTAATGTGAGATTTCTCTAACACAACTCATTCACATGTGTGTCCTAACAATTTCTCCCTCATATGTGAGCTCAATATTAGGTCTCTTCTCCCTTAATTCAGGCATCTTTCCGCATCAACTTTAGGCCCACATTGCTACACCATAATGTCCACCTATCCAGAACTCGCAACTTGGCTCCGATACCATTTGTTGGGAGTGTGCAGCAGAAATCTGATACCTTCACTTGGGGAGATTGTCAAGGGAGAACCCAAATCATAGCCCGTTAATATCCACTTTCACCCAAAAGCTTAAGCCAATAAGTTATGGGCCAATCATTATATATTAACTATTTTACATCACATCAATTTTCTGATGTTGGATTTATCTACTACAACTCACTCACACATGCATCTGAATAAATGACAAATTCAATTTTGATGTGAAATCTAACTTGAGATATCGCCTGATGCAAACAATTTAGATATTTTGGGGGTAAATAACAAGCGTACTTGGTCTAACCGCTTGACTTTTGAATGGATCGCTATTTTCATAGGTTGTTATATTTGAATATACAATGAATATGAAAAATTGGGTACTGACAAAGTGATAGAACAGATTATGTATGCATGTTTTACTGTAGATGCTGTGCAATTTCAGCATATTGCTTAAGCCTCCATGCTTTTATTTATTTATTTAAGTAATGTTCAGAGTTACAAGGAAACATGCCTTTTTTTTCTCTTTTCAAATGGGAAAAGATAGTCATATATCGACAAGGTACAAATTTACATGCCGTGATTGACCGTTCATGTGCAATCGTAATTTCATAGTTGGTGCTCATAAGTAACATCTCATGCTTTTTTCCACACAGGAACCAAACTTGAGAGACCCGTGAGAAGACTTTTGCCCATCTTGAAAATTGACAAGTAAGAAGTTTCTAGTAGTATGCATCGTAATTATCGATTAAAAGTATTTTTAAATTTTATATATCATCTCCGGATTTATAATGACAAAATATCCGTGCTTAGGACAGATTACAAGCGAACATAAATCTCTCAGGAGCTGTAGAAGCTCCGACAAACGGTGAACGTATCGTGATAAATGCATCACGCTAAGAGATGGCTTTAGATTAGAATTAGCCAATAATGTTAGTCTTTTACACGGATTGTTTTGCCCAACATGCAAAGGAACGACATGTGCGGTTTGTCATTTATTTTTCTGTTCCAAATGTTATTAAAGACCTTTGTATTAGACTCCGCTGGGAGTACATATACTTCACGCCATGAGACTGACTTAATTTGTTTAATGTAATTATGTTATTTACCCAAGAAAGGAGGAGAAATTTTTTTTATGTTCAGTGAATAGGTAGTCATCTTTCTTTTATTCTTTTCTAAACCTTCGTCGTCCATTATCACATCGAAAATTATCATCAACATGAGAAAATTTCATTCCTGTTCTTCACTCCCATTGTATAATGACAATAACATTTTAGCCCGCGATGGCAAGTTACTTGGAATAGCATCTGTCGCGACCTTCCTCGAGAAAAGCCAATGAAGTATCAAGTAAGCACAAATGGTTACTATTGAAAAAGATGGTGCATAGCTTATTACGGGCTCTTCCAAGCCTGTACTAACTACAACTTGGAATTCTCTTTAATGCCACCATTCATGGTATTCTTTTTGGAGTAAACACTATTAGTTGGATGAAAGCAATTGTTTAGATTGAAGTAAGCTTTTAGATCAAATTAATGAAATTGATCATTGTATATGATTACGATCAAATCTGAATTTCACAGTACGCCAACCACCTGGGCCTGGTATAAAATCTAAGAAATATTCAGGCAAGTTCAGGCCCGAAGGCCCGGTTCGGCCCGGCCCACCAAATCAACACCCTCCTCATCTCACTTGGACACCTCGCCTCGGAATTTCTCTCTCCTCTCTCATCTCCAGCTCCTCCCCTCGCCAGCCACCACATCCCTCACCTTCAACCTCTGGCCACTACATCACCGTCCAACCTACCTCCACTCTCCAGCTCGCTGGTTTCTATCTTCATCTTTTCCTCCTCCATTTTCTCTGCCAATTGTTGTCATAACTTGTGACTGGTCACGGTACATCAGCAATCATACTCCATCTTTGTTCTCGGTCATTACTGTCACTGCCTTACATTCTCATTCACTCTCTCTTCAATGGTTTCAATTCTCGGTGTTGCCACTTCAGAGGCCTCCATAATCATACTCCGTTCATCTCTGTTCTCTGTCACTACTGTCACTGCCTTTGATTCTTGTTCCCTCTCTCTTCACTGGTTTCAATTCTCAGCGTCTCCACTTTGGAGGCCTCCCCCTTCCGATCCACTCGTCAATCACGTCCAGTCACTGCCCTTACTCAAGGTAAACTCTCGCACTCTGTTTTCGTGAGGCAAAGACTGAGACCCTTCGCCTCCGCTGGAGTGAAAACCGGTTGCTGGTGTATACTTCAACTATTGACTTCATTGCTAAATTTGAGTTTAGTCTCGAGTGATTCATGTTATACACTCTTTGCTCATACCGATTGCATACATTCGTGACAATTTTACGAAGGCCATTAAGCGTGTGATATCGAAGATAAATTGAATCCGTAGTTTGAGGTGTTCGCTGCTTATCCGTGGTTTTTTTTTTTTTTCTTTTCTAGTACAAACTAAATACAGAAAAAACTACATTATTGATCAATATTACAAGAGTATATGACTGCATGTATAACTCCTTATTGTTCATTGCCTTCTCGATCTGTTCCATCTTTTTGCCATTCTCTTGGAGTAGTGTAAGAACCACCTATTCTTCTCATCAATGATCAAGTTCCCTAACACAACGCCAATCAAAAACCCGACTCCAATGCCAATTAGCACAAATGTCCAATCCAAGTTGAACCGAGACTTTTCGCCAATTTCTTCCTCAAGAGATGGTGGTAATGATAAGTTATCCTTAGCCATTGTGCATTTTTTTGGCAAAGGACTTCCACATAATCCTTCATTCATGGAAAATGAATCTTTCACAAATGTGTAAAATTGACTCCCTCGTGGTATTGGTCCCAACAGTTTTTTTTTGGTAATAGGTAAGATGTATTATAACTTTTGAACCAAGGAGCTATACAAAAAGCACAGCAACACAACCGACTAGTATTGGTCCCAACAGTTGATTATGAGAAACATTGAAAAAATGAAAGAAATGTAAGTTGGGCTAGCCGTTGAGAGATCTCTCCTGAGAGCTTGTTTTGAGAACGATCTAGAGATTCAAGCTTTGTCAAATTTGCTAGGGAAGGTGGGATGGAACCGGTGAGAATATTGCTTGAAAGGTTAAGCAAAATAAGTAACTTCAAATCTCCAACGAGATCGGGTATGTGTCCTTCGAATTTGTTATTGGAGAGGTCAATTTGCAAATGGAACCTTTGAGTATTCCATTTCTGTGCCTTTATTAGTCAATTTCATCCCATAATATAAAAATCTAGCAATTGTAGACAAGGATGAAGGGATCACTTCGAAAGTAGTCATATATTCCAATTGATCTTGACTAACAACCACTTCCATGGCATGGAAACTCTTCAACAACTTGGAAGGAAGTTCACCATTGAAACTATTATTGGAAAGGTCCATGATATGTAAATTTTTAAAGTTAAATTGGCTTCGATATGTTTCTATTGGACCATGGAACTTATTGGATTTCAAGATAATAGCTTTTAGCTTGGTCAATTCAGATAGCCACGAAGGGAATCCATCAATAATTTGAGTGGCACCATGGATTTACACAAACTCAAGAAATTGAGAATGTTAGATTTGTCCTTCAACAACAAATCTTTTGTCAGCAAGACTGAGATTAATGCCACTCTTCCAAAACTTTCCACTTTACATTTAGATTCATGTACCTTACATGAGTTCCCCAAGTTTTTAGGCCACCTAAACAGATTAGAGTGGATAAGCCTTTCAAACAATAAAATCGAGGGAGTATTCCTATGTGGATGTGGAATGGTAGTAGAGAATCTTTGCAACTTGTGGATATTTCCCTTGCTTACCCAAAAGGTTGTATGTTGGAAATTATAGACCTCACAGAGAATCGATTGGAAGGGTTTGTTCCAAGATCTTTGGTGAATTATACAAAGCTAGAGTAATTGAACCTTGCTCAAAATCAAATTCTTGATGGGTTCCCTTTATGGCTATTAGAGTTGACCGAGTTGAAAGTTGTTATCTTGAAATCCAATAAGTTCTATGGTTCAATTGATGCATGCCGAAGCTAGTTTAACTTTAGCTTTTCATATAATAGTTTCAGTGGCGAACTTCCTTGCAAGTTGTTGCGGAGTTTCCATGCAATGGAAATGATAACTAGGCATGAACAGTTGGAATATATGGAAACTCGGGCACTCCGTGACAATGCAATATAGAAATTGTGGCTTAGGCATGAAATTGATGAATAAAGGTATAGAAAGGGAATACTTAAAGGTTCCATTTACACTTATGCAAATTGACTTATCCAACAACAAATTCGAAGGACACATACCCGCTTTCATTGGAGATTTGAAGTCACTTATTTTGCTTAACCTTTCAAGAAACATTTTAACCGATTCCATCCCACCATCCTTAGCAAATTTGACATTTCTAGAATCTCTAGATCTTTCTCGAAACAAGCTCTCCGGAGAGATCCCTCAAAAGCTAGCCCAACTTACATTTCTTTCATCTCTCAATGTCTTTGATAATCAATTGTTGGGACCAATACCACGAGGTAGTCAGTTCAACGCCTTCTCGATCATTTCATTCGCCATGAACGAGGGGTTATGTGGGAGTCCTTTGCCAAAAAAATGCACAAAAGTTGGGGATAACTTACCATAACCACCATCTCCCCACAAAAAAAATTGGCGAAGAGTCTCTATTCAACTCAGAGTGGAAATTTGTGCTAATTGGCACTGGAGTTGGGTTTTTTATCAGCATTGTGCTAGGAAACTTGATCAGTGATGAGAAGAGTAGGTGATTCTTACACTACTCCAAGAGAATGGCAAAAGGATGGAAAATATAAGGAAGGCATTGAAAAATAAAGAGTTGTGCATGCAGTCAAATACTTATGTGACACTATCAGAAATGCAACCTTTTGTGTGTTTAGTTTGTATTGGAAATACGAAAAGATAACAATACAATATCATTCAATTGAATTTAAAAACCGTCTCTTTTTCTATTTTAGAATTACATGGCTTGTCTTTTCTCATACTCTTTACCTTCATATGTTTGAAAGAACTTAATGTTAAAACCTGAATTTTTGCCGGCAAAATTAAGCATATAGTTTTGCAAAAAAGAACTAAGAAATAAACTATAGTGAAAAAGAACCAAAAAAAAAAAAAAAAAAAAAAGCAGAAGAGGAAAGCCCTTAGGTTAGGCCCTAAACAGTCCAATACGCCCATCACTTGCGAGGCCCAATCCGGGCAGCCCAGGTCTGATTGAAGTCAATTGAAGCCCACAGGACTTCATATACAAGCCCGGACTCTTTCCTTCTTTGCTTCATCTTCTTCTCCTCCTTCTCTCTTTCATCTCTGAAGCTGAGACGCGCGCGTGATGGAGGAGGGGAGCGAAGCAGTTGGAGCGAAGAAAGGAGCACACGCCCGAAGGAAAGCAATATATAATGGCCCATTTTCCTCTGGACTTTCCATGTTTTGAAATCCACCGTCCACCACCCCCAGTCGCTGTCGGCCATCCCAGCTGCTCGAGCTCATTCGCAGCAGAAACCGAGCACACACCAGGGAACAGAGATGGCCAAAATCCACCGAGGCTGAATGTATACGAACTCCTCTCATCGATTTTCTTTCACTTATAGGTTTCCTTCATTGATTTCAGGCCGCCGGTCGACGCTCTTTGCCATTCCCAAATTGTCTGGCTCTGTTCTAGTCCGTTTTAAGTCCGAGAAATGCCAAGAGTTTTGAGTCCTCCTACGAAGCTTCTTCGCTGTGCCAACCATCTGAGTCGACGCCTCTAAGGGCTCGGTTATCTGTTCGATCGCCACTCGTGGCCAGAGGCTGCATCTCCAAGGTATGTACATCATTGCTCTATTTTTTAGTAAGCTGAGTCCGAATGTTGTAATTTAAAAGCTTGAGTTCCAGTACAAATTAGGAATAAATTAGTATTCTGAGCAAACTTTAATGTCACTGAAATCGTCTGGATCGGAATTAGTACTTGGATGATGCTTCTATACTCTGTGTTTGAAGCGATCACCAAGTGTTCGTGAAAATGCTTGATCGATATCACATTTATTAGAGAGGCTTCTTTTAGAAATTGAATGCATACACGTTTATCTCATACTCAGATCGTGATACCTGCATATGTTTCGCCAGTCTTGCTTCCGGTTCCTTTTATTTTAAGTAGGAAAGAAGACCAGACCAAAGCTTGCGTGTTCAGGAAATAATGGAGGGAGAGAGTAAAGGTAAGGAAAGAGGAAGTCAGGGAAATCTGCAGAAATGCATGTTCTGGAAACGAAGGACCGAGAAGGAATAATGATGATGACGATGATGATGATGATATTTATAGTAAAAATAATAAAATGACAGAATCACAAAAGCCAAAAGGGCCATGCGGTATCATTCAAGAAAAGAAAATTTCATAAGAAGTTGACCAACTTTTTTAGCAGGTTAATATTGCTATAAAAGTAATACTTAATAATTCGAGAAAGAAGGAAAGGAAATATATATGTGATAGACATAGTAAGCTTTTTTTTGTATTGGTAAATTTGATTAACGATTACTGGGCTTTTGCTGATTTCACGTTCAAAGTACTGAATTTTGACATTTCTTTTTAATTACCAAGCGTGGTAATTAATCAGCAAAATTTTCAAGTTCAGAAATCCCAAATTGTTGGGTGCCAATATGCACTAGTTGAATTTTGAGGCCACTAGAACTATTGGCTAAACTATTGTTCTAGAGGGAGGGAATAATTACCCAATCAGATCTAAATCTATTATACAAATGACAATTAAATCATAAACTTTTCAATTTTATTAATATAATCTTAAACTTGGGGACAAAATTTTAATATTGTCCTTATGACCTATTGGTACTAGAAATTGTTGACGTAACATCTAATCATTGCCGACTGTTCGGCATGCCACACTAATGTGAACAATTTTACTTGCGCCACATCAATAATTTTCAGTGGCAATTGGCTAGAAGGATTACACTAAGATTTTGCGTAAAGATTTAGGATTATATTGGCAAAATTGAAAAATTTATGACTAAATTAACATCCGTACAATAAGTTTATGATGGAATTGGAAATTTTCCCAATGCATTATTAATTTTGAATTCGCTTTCATTATGCACATAATAAATTCCAACTTTAGCGAGGTTTATTTCAGTCTTGCTCTTGCTCTAGTATTAGCTATGACAAGAATAGGATCGGTAGGTGATATAAACAACTAAAATACTTTAAGAACGTTGAAGCTATGTTCTTTCAAAAAATAGTATATAAAATCGTCCTTAAAGTTTTGTGTAATCTAGTGGGCAGTGACAGTTTTGGACGCACCCGAAGTACTTCCATTTCAAAGGATAGAGATGTATTAAATGATATTTTTTTTTTTTTTGGTAAAGGAGATGTATTAAATGATATTTTGTTTGCTAATGATTTAATAATTGAGACTTAGGCCATGTTTGGTAACCATCCAAACAGCAGCCAAATTCCGATTCTTTGTTCCCTAATCGCCGCCTAATCGCGTTTGGTAAAATTTTTGTTCCCTAACAAATTTGTTCCCGGAACAGTTGGGAACAATGAATCAAGAACCAAAAAAAGTTGATTCTGTTCTAACGAATTTGAGAATCAAAATCAATAAATTTTCTTGTTCCCTTCGGCCATCTCGCGACCGCCGTCCACCACCGCCCGCCACCATCCGCCATCCGCCACCGCGCCGCCGCCGCCGTCCCGCCGCCGCCGCCGCCGTCCGCCGCCGCCGGCCGCCGGTCCGGCGAGCTCGCCGGAGGCTCGCCGGACCGGGCGAGGTCCGGCGAGCTCGCCGAGGCAAGCCCAGCCACCGGCGAGCTCGCCGAGGCTTGCCCAGCCACCGGCGAGGCTCGGCCTCCCAGATCCGGCGAGGCCGAGCCTCGCCGGTGGCCGGGCCTCGCGGGTGGCCGGGCGGGCCTCGCCGGGCCGGGCGAGGCCTCGCCGGGGCGGCGAGGCCCGCCTCGCCGGGGCGGGCGGCGGGCCGGGCGAGCCTCGCGACGCCCGGCCCCACCTCGCCCGGCCACCGGCGAGGCTCGCCCGGCCCGCCGGTGGCACCGGCAGCCTCGCCCAACCCCGACGAGGTCGGCTCGGCCATCGGCGGGCTCGGCCTCGCCGGATCTGGCTCGGCCGAGCCTCGGCGGGCTAGGCGAGCCTCGCCGGCCGCTCGGCGAGGCTCGGCCGACGAGGGCCGGCCTCGCCGAGGGCCGGCGACGCTCCGGTGAGGTCGCCGGCCCTCGTCGGCGGTCGCGGTCCGGCGACCGGCAAGAAGAAGAAGAAGAAGATGAGAAAAAGAAAAGAAAAAAGGAAAAAAAAAAAAAAAAAAAGAAAAAAAGGAAAATGAAAAAATGAAAAAAGAAAAGAAAACAAAGGAAAAAGTAAAAAATTATTTAAAAATTAAAAGAAATTGATTTGGAACATAATTAATGAACACGGTACCAAACGCACTTCTATTCCGTAATCAAAATTTTGGACGCTTCTAAACGCAAAATCTTAGAATCGGTTAATGTAATCAAAAAGAATCGCCCGATCGAATCGCCAGGAATGTAATCGTTACCAAACGCGCCCTTAGTGGCCGTAATGGGCCAATTCAAAGGATAGTTGGGAGTGGAATTTTTAATTCATTGGGAATGGACTAAGTCTGTTTAATAATGAGGTATATGGGTTGGTTCTATACTTAATCTTCAGTGTTGATCGAAGTTAATCAAACGAAGACCGGGCTTGAGAATCTAGAGTCACTCAATAAGATCATAGTATATATTCTTCAACCTCTATCAAATATTGGCATTTTAATCATTTGTAAAAATGTTTATACATATTTATTATTGGATAAATGATATGTATTTTTGGAATTATACCAATCTAGAGTGAGAATGAGATAATTGTATATTACTTATTTTTTCTCTTAAATCTTGAAAAGAGTTCCGAGTCTACCAAACATTAATCGTTCTAAATTAACTGGAAGAACAATCACACTAGGTGAACCATTAGACGTGAAGACACAAGAGCTAGGCCAAACAATCCTCATTCAAAGCAGAACTAATTCTGACCTTCATGTTAACGTGATAAGTAGCAAACATCTTAAATCACGGACTCAATTTACCAGCAATATCTCCCGCTTAATGGCCTTCCAAAACTCGACTCGAATGTATGCAATCGGCACGAGCGAAGAGGGGATAACATGAATCACTCGAGACCAAACATAATTTTAGCAATGAAGTCAACGGTCGAAGTGTACACCAGCAACAAGATGGAAGCGTCCAGAGATCAAAACTGGGGACACCAGACCTGCATTGACGAAGGTAATCAAAGGAGCACTCTTGATGGCTCTCGGTTTCAACATGGAGGGGAATACAAGACTTCCAAATTCGAAAATACTTCTACAGAGTCTCAGTATACTGAAAAATGACTAGGAATTGAGGAAAACCATCAGACACACAGAAGACAATCGAATAAGAGACTAGATGCAGAAGATACAGGGAAGGAGTCACGGCCAGATTAATGTAAAGGCAATGCAGCACACTCGAGGTCATCGAGACAGCCTTGGACGCAACCGGTTTTCACTCTGGCGGAGCCAAAGGCTCTCAGTCTCTACCTCACGAAAACAGAGTACGAGGCTTTAACCTTGAGTAAGAGCAGTGACTGGACGTGATTGACGAGTGGATCGGAAGGAGGAGGCCTCTGAAGTGGCGACACCAAGAATTGGAAGCGGTGACGAGAGAGTGAGTGAGAATCGAGGGCGGCAACAGTAGCGACCGAGAGCAACGGAGTATGATTGTGGAGGTGAGGCTCGGTGTACCGTGACCGGTTACAGTGAAAATCGGCAGACAGAATGGAGGAGGAAAAAATGAAGATGGAAACCAGAGATGCTGGAGGTTACAGTAGCCGGAGAGTGGAGGGAGGTTGGACGGTGATGCAGTGGCAGGAGGTTGAAGGTGGGGGAAGTGGTGGCCGGCGAGGTGCACGAGCTGGAGATGAATATGTCACAGAGGAGAGAGAGGAGAGAGAAATTACAAGGCGAGGTGTACAAGTGAGATGAGGAGGGTGTCGACTTCGTGGGCCGGGCCGAACCGGGCCTCCAGGTTCGAACTCACCTGAATATTTCTTAGATTCTTTACCAGGCCCAGGTAGCTGGCGTGTCGTGAAATTGTGCTTATTGGGCTCGGTTCTTGCTAAAAAATCAATTGGGCCTTTACTGCGGATGTCAAACTGGACTGCGAAAGGTGACCGGCTCTTGATACTTCGTTTTCAAAATTCTAATTATTGGGCCTGGGATATCAAAATCTTAATGTCTCTGATATGTGCATTAATCTTCTTCGAAAAATGTAATTTGAAATCACTAGCCAAATCCGGATGCCGGTCAATTTGTTGTTGATACGATTATGTGAACTCATATACACTTGCAGGAAGATACGGCATCAATTTTTAATATCAATTTATCAACGAATAATCACGAATTTCGGTCTTGATTGCCCCTGAATCAATTCTGAATTGTGCTGGATGTTATTAATTAGGCGGGAATTGGAACGGTTGTGCATGAGTTCGGTTGTTCTATAAATTGTCCATAACGCAGTGCCAATGGGAGATTGATTATTTCTATCAAGTTACTGCACGTTCATAATTTATGGGCATGTGTAATTTGTTAATCTTGAATGTTGGACATTGCTGGAAATTGCAATTTGACTGTGACTTTGAGTGCGTTTGGCTTGGTTTGTTTATACTTTCATCTGCTGGTTAAGGTACTATTCACCTCAGAGCCTTTCGAGCGTGTTTAAAGGTCATTTGTCATGATAATTGCAGGCAATGCATGCTGGAATTTATTGACGGTCTCAGTTTAGACGGGAAATTGAAGGGCATCGGTGGAGATATTTCGAGGTTGAGTTTCATGATTTATGGAAATATATTGGCGTGTGATTTATTTCCTAAGGCTGTCAGTTGGTTTGAATTTTAATTGAATGGGTGAATTGGGGTTTACATGTATTGATCGTTGCTGGTGGTTTCGGAGTAGGCTTTGATCTTGGAAGAGGTTGCGGTGATTTAGTGGATAAGTTGGTAGTTCATGTTGGTGCATAGGCAAAGGATCCATTTCATGTCATGTTAATATTGTTTAGTGTAATTTCCTTTGCATAAATACTTAGGTCTGCAAATGATAGTGGGCGTCTTTAGTTTACTGAGTTTTATGATGGTAATAAAACAAGAATCCTTTCAGTAAATAGGTCTCTTTCGGTCTCTTTACAATTGTGGCATCTTTAGCTTATGGTGGCTCATGTTCTAAGGCTTAATAATAAGGTCATGTATATTATTTATCCGACATCTTATAAGGTTTATTTTCTCGTATTTTACTTTAATCATGTTTACTTTAGTACTATTTTGCTTTGAAGTGTTGATTTCATTATCTTGATTTGGTAAGTTAGAAATGATACAATAATTTAGATTTGATTACCTACAATGTTCAATTTCATTATCTTGGTATGAAAGCTTACTTCAATCTAAACAATTGGTTTCATCCAAACTGATTATGTTTACTCCAAAAAGAATCCCATGAATGGTGGCATTAAAGAAGAATTCCAAGTTGCAATTAGCAAAGACTTGAGAGAACCCGTGCTAAGTGATGCACCATCTTTTTCAATAGTAACTATTTGTGCTTATTTAATAATTCATCAGCTTTTCCTGAGCAAGGTCATGATAGATGCTATTCCAAGTAACCTACAATTGAATAGTGTCATTATACAATGTGATTGAAGAATGAGAATGGAATTTTCTCACATTGATAATAACTTTTGATGTGATAATGGGAAACGGATGTCTAGAAAGGAATAAAAGAATGATGGATACCTATTTACTTCTTAGCCATCAATTTATAAGATGGGTAAAAGTCTTCTTGTGGGTCTCTCAAGTTTGGTTCTCATGTGGAAAAAAATAAGAGACGTTGTTTACAAGGACCAAGTATGAAATTATGACTACACATGAATGGTCAATCACGGAATGCGGCCAAATTTATACCTTGTCGATATATGCCTATTTCTTTCCTTTTTGAAAAAATGCCTATATCCTTGTAACTCTTAATATTACTTAAATAAATAAATAAAAGCATGAGGCTTAAGCAATATGCTAAAATTGCGCAACATCTACTGGAAAACATACATACATAATATGTTCCTTATATAATTATCACTTTGTCAGTACCTCAATTTTCAGGTTCATTGTACATTTAGTTATAAGAACCTATGGAAACAGTGATCCATTTGGAAGTCAAGAGGCTAGACCAATAGAATTTGCCTACTATTTACACCCAAAATATCTAACTTTGTTGCTTGTTTGTATTAGGCGATATCTTGAGTTAGATTTCACATCAAAATTGAATTTGCTTCTTTGATCTAATTGGAAGTAGTTTTTTTTTTTTTTTTTTGGTTGTGGGAGTTGGAATTGGAATTGAAGAGTTCATAATTACTTTCTTAGACTAGGCCATAAACGACAATGAACCTAATTACGTGAAGATGATAAGTCATTTAAAGAAAAGTCCTGAGCTCAATACACAATCATCTTGCCTTTAGTCAACCCCAACATGTCATTTCACATAAAATTATAGGATAAATGTATTGAAAATCCTAAAACTTATCACAAAAGTGTAAATGAGCTTTAAAACTTTGAAAAAAGTGTAATTAAGTTATAAAACTTGTCACTAAAGGGTAATCAAGTCTTAAAAATTTCCAAAAATGCAATCAAGTCATAAAACTTGTCAAATTAATCAAATCAAGTTCTTCTATTAATTGTACTTTTTAAAAGTTTTATGACTTGAATGCATTTTTATTATAAGTTTTAAGATTTCATTGCTCTTTTTAAAAGTTTTAAAATTCAATTACATTTTTCGTGACATATTTTAGGACTTTAGGGATAAATGCGTCAGAAGTCTTAAAACATGTCACAAAGTGCAATTGAGTCTTATCATTTATGTGATAAAAAATAAAATAAAAAACAAGGTAAAAGCTATGGCATACGTGCTTTCCTATCCACAAAAATTGCTATCCATAAAAGCTATGGCATTACAAGCTCCTCTGGCTCTTTTGTGACATGCGTGCTCTAAAAACAAACACAAGAATTTTATTTAGAAACAAAAGGACAATATTATGTCACCGTCCTTAGAGTACATGCTTTATACTTGGATCATTTTTTTATCTCGGCGTTTTCAGACATGCTTCGCTAATCAATGCGTTGATGAGAGCTTGGCCTTGAAATGATTTAAGAGGAGTCTGTCGGAATCGACCGAGCATATTCTCCTTGCGTTTATCCTAAACTCATATCATGCTGGTCGCCCAGTGGAAATGGAGATTAGTGCTCCTGGGAGGGTATGGAGTGTGACAAATTCAGTAGTCGTGTCATCGGCCTAGACCTCAGTAGTTGTTATCTCTCTAGTACCACTAGTCTTTTAATCTACTTTGGGTGCGTTTGGGAAGACTTTTGGGGAAAGTCCTTGAGAAAATGTAAAGATACTTGAGTTAAAGGAGCTTTTCAAAATGCAAATTGTGTTTGGTAAATGGTATTTATGAAAGTCCATTGTTAAGTATCTTTGAATAAAATAGTGTTTTGATAAATTAAATTTGCAAAATGCTTTTTTTATTAAAAAAAAAGGGAAAAAAGGAGAGTTGGCCGGCCAAGGCTTTGCCGGTTACCGCCGGCGAAGGGTAGGCGGTCCGGCGAGGGGGAGGCGACGCGGTGAAGGTTAGGCTGTCCGACGAAGGGCAGCGTCTCGGCTAGGGTTCCCGTGCGGAGGACACGGCTCGGCGAGGGTCGCGGCGACCGGGATCTCACGATCCGTGTCGCCACGACCCGCATCGCGAGATCCCGCCGCCGCGACCCTCGCCGAGCCATCGTGCGACCCACCACGCCGCAGAGGTCGCCGGCGCTCACGATTTGGTCGCCGCGACCCAGATCTGCGCGACTAGATCTACGCACGATTTGGGTTGTCGGCGTCCTCCGCGCGGCGACCCTCGTCGGAGGGTCGTGGGACCCTAGCCGGACCACTTGCCCTTCACCGAACCACCTGTCCTTCACCGGCGACTGCGCGTAGATGCTGGCCGTGTTCTCAATAGAGAGAAGGGAAGGATGAAGACAATGAACAGTAGTTGGGGTAAAGCCCGAAAAACAAAAATTAACAAGGACAATTTCGGAAGAAAAATATTCATTATCTTCAAGGCCAGCATTCCGAGAATGCTCAAGGCAGCCCCCAACCTGCCTTGGGCTTTCAGCCTTGGAAAGGCTTTGCATTTGGCAAAGGCAAGTGAAAAAAAGTTCCCAAACACTCAACAATTTGGCCCGAAGGCCTTTAACTCCTCAAAGGCCCTTGGGAAAGCTGTTCCCAAGCGGAGCCTTTGTCGTGCTCACCTTCTATCAAAACTTCTATAGTTCCCATGGGATTTGTACTTATACATAATTTATCATAATCACTTATATTGTATCATTATTTTTATATAAAGCGAGGCAATGATATATAAAATCTGAAGATGGTTACCATCTTTTCTTTTTGTGATTCAACGGGTAGGAATACTGCTAGGAATGGAGAATGACTCCAGTTTGTACACGTGAAAGACGGGCAAAAGACTTTTTTGGCGGCCTCTCAAATTTGGACTTTTTATGGAAAAAAAAAATATGAGATGACATTTAAGAAGGCTGACTATGCAATTGTGACTGCACATGAACCATTAATCACGGTGTGTATGAGAATGCGACCTAATTTGTCCCTTGATGTGTGACCATTTTTTGAGGACCAACTATGTGATTTGACTGTACATGAACCGTCAATCTCCGCATGCATGAGAAGACGACTAAATTTGTACCTTGTGAATGTGTGACCATTTCTTTCCCTTTGAAAAAAAGAAAATGATTATTTGCTTATAACTCCTTACATTAATTTTTTCTTCAAAAAAAAGAAAAAGCAAGGAGGATTAGGCAATATGTTGAAGCTGCACAACATCTACAGCAAGACATACATATATAGTATGTTACTCTTAATTGTCACTTGGCCAGTACCTCAATTTTCATGTTGATTGTAGATTGGTTTGTAAGAAGCTATGGAAATAGTGAACCATCAAGGAATCAAACGTGCTAGTTATTTACGCTTAAGATATCTAACTTTTTCACTTGTTTATATAAGTGATATCTTGAGTCAAATTTTGCATACAAATCAAATTTGCGCCTTTGATCTAATTGAAGGTAGGTTGAGACTACAACTGAAGAATTAATAAAGAATTAATTGGAGTGGTTAATAAGAAGTCCTATAATTCCTATCCTAAAAAATTGGCCCCCCATAAAAGCTGCAGCATCACAGTCTCCTCCGGCTCTTCTATGTCATACGTGCTCTAGTACAAACACAGAATAAAAATGAAAAAACAAAAAATAAAAGACAACAATATTATGTCACCGTCATTAGTGTACACGCTTTTATACATGGTTCATTTTTCTTTTCGGTGGTCCGTCATGCCTTGCTAAACCAATGTGTCATGACGAGAGTTCCGCCTTGATATGATTTAAGAGGAGTCTTTCGAAACCGATCAAGTGAATTCTCCTTGCGTTTATCATTAAGTCAAATCACGATTGTCGCTGGATGGAAATGGAGATTAGTGATCACGAGAGGGTATGGAATGTGACAAATTCTACAGTCACATCATCGGCTTAGATCTCAATCGCAGTTGTCTCTCCAGCATCCCTCATATTTTTAATCAACTTTAATGTGTTCACCTTCTATCAAAGCTTCTGTCATTCCCGGGGGATTTAGTTTATTTGTAATTTTATCATAATCGTGTATATATGAAATTTTATCATTATTTTAGATAAAATGGTGACGATATATGAAATTTGAAAAATATTTTTAATAGATGATTATGATCTTTTTTTTTTCGTGGTTTGAGGGCTACTCCTACTCCTAATATTGGAGAATCACCTGTTTGTTGACCTGAAAAATGAGCTAAAGTCTTTTCGGTTGCCTCTCAAGGTCGGTCGTTTTGGAAAAATGTGAGATGTCATTTTAGACTACCAACTACGTGATTATGACTACACATGAAACGTTAATCACGACATGCACGACAATCGACCTAAGTTGTCCCTTGTGGATGCGTGATCATTTTTTCCCCTTATGAAAAAAATAATGCTTATTTGCTTATAACTTTTAACATTACTTCAACAACACAAAAAAGCAGGGAGACCTGAGCAATAAGCTAAAATTGCAAAATGTCTATGGCAAGACATACACAAATAATACGATTGAATATCAATAAGGTTTTCCATGTTGATTGTGGATTCATTTATAAAATAAAATAAAAAAAATCAAAATTCATGCAACCGTCTGCTTCTCTAAATATGTGATCAATTTTGCATTCCCACAGCTCTGTGGGCAGTTCCACCATTCAGCCAAAAAAGGTTCTATCAGTAAAGATGCCTGTGAGCATTATAATTGCTTGAATGACAGACATAACATCCATTTCAATATGTGAGTGTGTAACCTTATTGGCTACTTCTAGTCTACGGAAATCACATAGCCACATTTCTGCCACAATGAATTCACTATTGATACTTCTATAATTTCCAAGAAATTTATGCCTATTCGTAATTCATTGTAATGACGCATATTTTATTATTTATATATAAAATGAGGTGACAAAATATAAAAATTGAAAATATTTTGAATCGGTGGTTGATTTTTTTTTTTTTTTTTTTGGTGATTTGAGAATTAGGAATACTCCTAAAAATTGTGAAATGACTCCAACTTGTCAATCTAAAAAGATGGGGAAAAGTCTTTTCACGCGTCTCTCAATTTTGGTCTTTTCGTGGAAAACATAAAATATTCCATTTTAAACTCACATGCCTTTGACATAACTATTTTATGCTCTTTTTCTTTTTGACCAAGAGGTACTATAATGTTCACAATTGGAGGTTGGAAAAGCTCTGTCCAAACGAAGCTTCCCCATTCTCCTAAGCTTTGCCCGTTTGAATCAAAAGCATGATTAAATTGACTACGTGATTTGTTGGACCCTCTTTGGCCAAACCGTTCGACATGAGTCCAACTCCAGATCAAATTACGGGAACAACCTGTGTCGAGATTTTTAGTTAGATGTATCAAAGAGTACGAATGAGCAACCAAACCCTAAGCAATTCAAGTCCTACAGGCAACATCGCATAAAGTTAGTTATATAACTTACGTCTCCAATTGCACAGTGCAATATAAGCCTCCATGCTGAAATAAATAAATACTAATGATTTTCGAATATGTCATCTAAAGTAACCGGCTTCGTGCAGACCAAAATGCTATTATCGTTACACAATAAGAGTGGAAAAGGGAAATCGAACATTCTCACGTCAAAATTACTTTTTGGCACGATAATGACTGAGATGTTTAAAAGAGAAAAGAGGAATGATGAATAACTATACACTTGAGACAAAGCTTTTTTTTCTTTTCTCTCTTTTTCCACGAATAATATAATTAAATAAACAAAACAAGTCTACTTACATTGTCTCAAAGATATGTATTCTCAGTGGAGTCATCATACGAAAGGTCTTCAATAACATCTGAGCAGAGAAATAAATAGCAAATTGTAGAAGTTCTTCCTTTCCAAGCAGGCTAAGGCATCCGTGCAACCACGTTTTTCTAAATACTTGCTCAATTTTGTATCTCTGCAACTCTGCAAGCAATTTCTTGCATTCAGCCAAAAGGAGTTCCGTTAGTAAATTATGCCAATGAGTGCAAGTAGTCGCTTGAATAACAGACATGGCATCCATTTCAATGTGTAAATGTGTAACAATATAAGCTAATTCTAATGTAAGGCTGTGTCTTAGGGCCATATTTCTGCCTTCGATGTGTTTACTGTCCATTGGAGCTTTTATAGTTCCTACGAGATCTATGCTTTTTCTTAATTCATCTAATCATTAGAATTTATCATTAGTTTTATAAAAAATGAGGTGGTGATATATGTAATTTGAAAGCATTTTCAATCGATGATTATGATTTCTTTTTGTGATTCAAGGATTAGAAAACTCTTATGAATTGTAGAATGATTCCAGTTCATCAATACAAAAGATGGGCAATTTGTATCTGTTAGCTAGTTGGTCATGCCGTGCTTTTCCTTTGTGTTTGTTTTTGGGTTGCCACGGCTGTGGTTTTTACATCCCGGCATCCTTCCACTCATTATGATCTGTTGTTTTGAGTGTGGATTTTGATGCCGTGATCTTTTGTACAGTTGATCTTTACTCATTACATTTATTACCTTTCACAAAAAAAAAAAAGGCAAAAGTCTTGAAAAATATGTAATTTCCTATCGTTAGGAAAATAATATTTACCAAAGACCCTATGAAGTGCATTAACTATTAACAACCACAGTTAGATTATAGTCAAATTGGTTCTCATGCATTTTCCATGTTGTCAAAGTTGAAGTGGCGATGTTAGATTCTCAGCTAGTGGAAGATTTGGAAGATTTTCAAGTCTCCTTTTTGTCCCCATCGCCATGCCTCGTGGGGCCATTTTTGGTCAAATTGTTTAACATGAGTTCAGCTCTCAAACGAAATTACGAGAACAACCCTATAATTAGATTTATCGAAAATTGCTGCAAGCCACCAAACAAGTGCTGGTACAAACCCTAAGTAGTCAAATCTTGTCCAAATTGAATGCTGGTACAAACCTCCTTGTCTAAGATCTGGTTTAAGATCCCATAGGTAACATCGCATGAAGTAGGTAAAAAACAAGACACTTAGCTAATTTCGCCTATTACAACGATGGGTTTCCACCCAGAACCAAAGATCAATACGTACATGGTACAAAAAACTTGAAAAAATTATCAAAAAAGTCATAAATTTATTATAATTGTGCAAATTCAATTATAAATATTTTTTTATTAATTGAGTCATAAATCTCTTGCATTTGTGTCAATTTAGTTCATCCAACTAATTTTAATCGGCTAACGTTGACATGGACTCTGGTCATCTTAAGTGGCGCCATCACCTTGACGCCACCCTCATAGCCTCTTGCAAGGCGGGAGAGGTTGGGCCTCGACTATGGCTAGTGAGGGTGAGCCTTGCCTAGCCATGGCCACACTTCCCGAGGTGGGCGAGGTCCCTTGTTAGCCTTGCCTCAAGCCAATTGTGAGTTGATGATCGGTTGGAGGAAGAAAGGAAGTGAAATATATATATAAATTTCAAATAATATTAAATTATTATTAAAAATTATTCACGCGCATCGGTGATGTCACGTAGAGCCCATTGTGTTCATGTTAGCACCGACCGACTAACAGAATTTGGTTGAATGGATTCAATTGGCAAAAATGCAAAAGTTTAGAACTCAATTGACAAAAAAAGAGATTTAAAACTGAATTAATACAATTATAATAAGTTTATGACTCTTTTAGTAATTTTCCCAAAAAAAAACCTTACAAACGTATAGCTAATTGAAGTTTACCACAACCCTTTTGTCAACTCAATTTCGGTTAAAATGTAGATGAATTGTTTATGCCGTAATTAGGTCGAGTGGGATAGTGGAAACATTAAAAGATTTAAATTAGTTAGGTTTTCAATCGACAAAATCCAGTCTTCTAATTTTTACGTTGTGGTTTTATGAGAAATGTGTTTGGCGGGTCTTCAATTTCTTTATTTTGTCACTTTTGTGTTTGAAGCCAAATGGTTTTATGGAATTACATATGATGGCGCAACTCAGGCTAAAATGCTAGTGTCAATTTAAATTGGGAGTGAAGAACAGGAATGGAATATTATCAAATCAAAAATACCATTTGGTTTTATAATGACCAACCAATGTTTTTTTTTTTTGGTTCTACTCTATCCCTATTCTAACACCCACTCTCAGATTGCAAGGCATGAGAGTTGAAACTCACTCTTGAAATTAAATTGTCTCCACCCTAACCCCCTCCTTACAGGGCGTGGGAATCAAAACTCACTCTTGAAATTAAATCATCCTCACCCCAACCCCCCTGAGAAGGTAGGGATTCAAACCCCCCACCTCCCCCTTCCAAGTTGGAAGGGGGAGAGTGACCAACAGATGTTTAAGAAGTGAAAAATAATGATGAGCATCTATAACTGGAGATAAAGCCTTTTTTCTGTCTCTTATTTTTCGGTGAATAACATAATTGCATTAAATGAAACAAGTCAAGTCACATTGTCCGAAATATATGTGCTCCCGATAGAGTCATTATCCAAAAGGTATTTTCATAACATATGGAAGAGAGGAACAAATAACTAACTGCGAATGTTGTTTCTTTTCGAGCATGGCCAAAGCATTTGTGCAACCATCCGCTTCTCTGAATGTGTGCTTGATTTTGTATTCCTACACCTCTGCGAGCAGTTCCAACATTCAGTCATAAGAGGTTGCATTAGTAAATATGCTTGTTAGTGTTTATAATTGCTTGAATAACAGAGATAACATCCATTTCAATGTGCGAATGGGTAACCCTATCGGCTATTTCTAGTTTGAGGACATCATAGCACCACATTTCGGGGTAAGTACACTATCAGTGCCAAAACTTGTGTACGGCGCTCACTTTAGTGCCAAAACTTTATTTTGGATCACTTAAGTGCTGAAATTTTTGAAAAACGATCATTTCAGTGCCAACGCCGATCTGGTTGGCCGGAAATCTGACGTGACACTTTTTTATTAATTTTTTAAGCTGGTGTGGCTCGCTAGAAAGTACAGTCAGCATTTAAACAACAAAACGACGCCGTTTGGTGTCTCTCCCTAATTCAAAACCCTAAATCCCCAAATTGAGAGAGAGAGAGAGAGAGAGAGAGAGAGAGAGAGAGAGAGAGAGAGCGAGTGAGAAGATAAGCCACCTGAATCGTCCCTCCTCCTCCCCCTTCAATCGCCCACATCCCTTGCCTCCGCCTCTGCTGGCGATGGGTCAGTCACCATCCTCAACAGCCCCTGCACTCGGCGGCCGCGGCTTCGACCTTGACCCCGACCCTGACGACGGCCACTCGGCGGCCAAGTGTTGAAGGCTGTGATTTGGCTAGTGCTTGGAGAGGCCGTCGATAAGTGTGCCGCCCTCGATCTCTTGCTCTCCATCTCTAATCTCCTCGACGAGTGCTTGGCCTGAGTCTTACAGTACCTAGGCTTTGGCAACCAAGGTCGATGCTCCCTCATGTGCCGCCGCTGGCTACCGATCGAAGCGCAGAGCTGCTAGAGGCTCGCCCTCCATGCCCACTCGGAGCTGTTGGAAGTAGTCCCGCCGCTATTCGCACGGTTCGACCCGGTCACGAAGCCCACACTCAAGTGTGATCGCAAGTTGTTGAGCATCGGCGACGACGCGCTCATGGAGGGCGTCCGAACAGCACCGAGCGACGGCGGCCGAGCGAGCTAGGTCGACGTTGGGTGAGGATCGGACAAAAAAACTCTAATTTCAATCCCCAAATAAATAAATCCCCAAATGAGTTGTGTAGCGTTGTTCTTGTGAGGCCATCCACTTAGGATGGCAAATGTCGTCGTTTTCTTAAGGAGGACGGAAAACGACGTCATTTAAAAGCCATGTCAATTTTTTTTTTTAAATATAAAAGTCACATAATCATTTTGGCTGAAATCTCTCGCCGGTGACACCAAAGTGATCATTTTTCCTCCGATTTGGCGCTTAAGTGATCCAAAATAAAGTTTTGGCACTAAAGTGAGCACTGTACACAATTTTTGGCACTGATTGTGTACTTACCCCCCACATTTTTGCTACGATGTGTTCAACGTCCATTAGAACTTACTATGATGCCCAAGAGATTTTTTTTTTTTTTTTTTTTTTATGCCGAGGATCCGGCCTAGCTCACCTTACAGGAGCATAACATCAACTATACCTTGAGGGAGACTGGCCTAGCAACCACTAGACGAGGCCCCTCGCTTAAGTCATGGAACTGCTCTAGGAATTGTGGCAGATTTCAGGAGTCGAACCCTTGACCTTACGATAAGGAGGCCAGGCCTCAACTAGCATAGCCATACGTGGGTGGGTCCAAGAAATTTATGTTCATTCATAATTCATTGAATAATTCATATTTTATTATTACTTAAATATAAAACGAGGTGACAATATAGAAAATATGAAAATATTTTGAATTGATGATTGCTTCCTTTTTTTTTCTTTTTTTGATTCTAGAATTAGGAATGCACTTAGAAATTGTAGAATGACTCTGGTTCTTCAAACTAAAAGATGGGCAAAAGTCTTTGCACGTGTCTCTTGGTTTTGGTCTTTTCGTGGAAAACATGAAAGATTACATTATAAACTCACATTCCTTTGACATAACCGCTTAGTGTTTTTCTTTCTGTTTTACCAGGAGGACTACAATATTCACATTTGGAGGTTAGAAAACCAAACTTGTGCTCTTTCCACTTTAATCTCTGTCAAAACAAAGTATCCCAAATTATGTACGCCACTTACTTTAATACTAAAAATTTTCGCCAGCTCACTAAAGTTCAAATTAGAGAAAAAAAACAATTATTTAAATGCTTACGGCAAGAAATTCCCATTAAATTGATTATTTGGCCTTTAAAATTAAAATTTTAATATGATTTGGCATATATTTTGATATATCCAATCCACGTGGATGTCCAAAATGACATCGCATTCAATGATAACTTTTTAATTGGGATTGGCACTAAAGTAATCATTTATTAATAATGATTGGTACTCAAGTGATTATTTTTTAATAACAATTATCACTTAAATAATAATGATTGGCACTCAAACAATCCATATTTATAATTTTTGACACCCAAGTAATCGTTCGTCAACTTATCTACATAATGTCATTTAGGAGTTATATCTTGATTATTCACGTTGGCAAATCACGTAGGACTAAGAAATTAATAAAATATGGCAAGTAAATCTATAATTATTTTCAAGCGATGATTACGATTCTCTTTTTTGTGATTCGGGGATTATAAACTCCCGAAAATTGTAAATGACTCATGTTCGTCAATTCAAAAGATGACAATAGTCTTGAAAAATCATGTAATTTTCCATAGTTGGTAGAGGAATATTGGTCCAATTTCAAAGTCTCTCGACTCTCTTTTTAAAATAATACGGATTTTTCTTTCATAGCTCAAACACCCGATTAAGTACATTAACTATCAAGTTTTGATTATAGTAAAATTGGTTCTTGTGCTTTTTTTATGTTGTCAAAGTTGAAGCGGTCACATTAGATTCTCAAGTTCTCAACTAGTGGAAGTCTTCTAAAGCTAGGGGAAGAGTTAGAAGACTTCTTTCATCCATTAACTCAAAGAGGTTCCATCAGTAATTATGCCTACGAGTGCCTGTAATTGCCTGAACAACAGGCATGGATAATGTGTAAATGCTAAACATTACTGACTAATTCTATTATATGGCCACGTCTTTGCACCATATTTATGCCGTGTATATTGACCGTTCTTTATGCTCATTAGGAGTCCGTCATGATTGCGTGAATATATATAAAACGAGCTGGTGATATATAGAATTTGAAAATATTTTCAATCAATGATTATATATATAACGAGTTGGTGATATATAGAATCTGAAAACATTTTCAATCGATGATAAAGATTTTTTATTTTTTTTTAAATTCGAAGACTAAGAATACTCCTAGAAATTGTAGATGGACTCCAATTCATCAATCTAGAAGATGAGCGAAAGTCTTGGTGGGCCTCTCATTTTTGGTCATTTTTGTGAATAAAATTATGAGAATCCATTTTTGTGGACCTACTAAGCAGTTTTGATTGCATAGGACGGTCAATCCTCGCATGCATGAGAATTTGACCTAATTTTGTACCTTGTGTGATCATTTTTTTTCCCTCGAGAAATAAAATAAAATTTCCTACTTGCACTTAACTCTTAACATTGACAAAAAAAAAAAAAACAAATAAACAAATAAACAAACAAACCAGGAGTGCTGGTACGAACCCTGGGCAGTCGACTCTTGTTCAAATAGAATGCTGGTACAAACCTGCTTGTTTAAGATCTTGGTTAAGATCCCATAGGTAACATCGCATAAAGTAGGTAAGAAACAAGACACTTTGCTTATCCACCTAGAACCAAAGATAAATACGCACACGATACAAGAAGCTTGAAAAAATTACCAAACAAGTCATAAATATATTCTAATTGTGCCAAATCAGTTCTTTTTTTTTTTACTAATCAAATTCTAAACCTTATGCATTTGTGTCAATTTAGTCTATCTAATCAATTTTGATTGGCCGAAGCTAACATGAATGTTGGTCATCCTAATTAGCTAGGGTGAGCCTCCCCAACCTAGCAGGCAGCTTGATAAGACCAGAGGTTGGGCGAGGCTTGACCTCATCAACCGACAAGAGATCTCACCAGCCTTGAGGAAGTGTGGCCATGGCTAGGGGAGGCTCGACCTTGTCAGCCTTGCCTCAAGCCAATTTTGTATTTTTGCAACTCTGCAAACACTTTCTTGCATTCAGTCAAAAGAGATTCCATCAATAGATGTGCCTGTGAGTGTTTATAAGTGCTTGAATAACAGACATAACATTCATTTCAATGTGCGAGTGGGTAACCTTATTGGCTACTTCTAGTCTAAGGACATCACATGGCGCCACAATTCTGCTGCAATTCGCTCATCGTTTAGTGGAACTTCTATAATTTCCGAGAAATTTATACACATTCGTAATTCATTGTATTGAGGCATATCTTATGATTATTTATATATAAAATGAGGTGACGATATATACAATTTGAAAATATTTTAAATTAGTGATTGATTTTTTTTTTTTTTTTCTATTTTGTGATTCGAGGATTAGGAATATTTTTAAAAATTGTAAAATGACTCCGGTTCGTCAATTTGAAAAGATGGGCAACCTGCCTCTCAATTTTGGTCCTTTCGTGGAAAACGTGAGATTCCATTATAAACTCAGACGCCAACGACATAACAATCTCGTGTTCTCTTTCTTTTTCACCAGAAGGACTATAATGTTCACATTTGAAGGTTGGAAAAGCCAAACGTGGTGCTTTTTTCATTTTTATCCCTGTCCGAACGAAGCATCCCAATCCTACTAGTACGAGGTAGGAAAAGCCCGAAAGAGGAGTCTGTGCCCCATCTAAACCCAAGCACGAGACGTCAACGGCCGACCCCGGGAAAGCGCGTTCGGTCCCACCTTCGGAAGTAGGCGCCGCCCTACGTGATCTACATGAACCTCTTTGCGGATCCATGCAATAACGCCACGACATTATTGCATGGACCCTCCGCCTGCTCGCGCGCGCACATCACGTGTTCTCGCCAGTCTCTTCTTTTTGTACCATCGTGAGTTGCCAGGTTAGAATGCGGGTGCAAACCCTAAGCAATTCAATTCCTACGGGTAACATCTTATGAAGTTAGCTATATAATTTCCTTTTACAATTTCACGGTACAATATAAGCTTCCATGCCAAAATAAATAAATATTCATGATTTTCAAAGATGTTATTTCAAGCAAACCGGCATTGCGTGGACTGCTATGCTAGTGTTGTTACGCAGTAAGAGTAAATAATGGAAATTGAATATTCTCACTTCAAAAATTATTTTTGGCGCGATAATGGCCAGTAGACGTTTAAAAAGGACAAAAAGAATGATGAATACCTATATATACTGGAAATAAAGTTTTTTCTACTCTCTTTTTTTCGACAAATGTCGTAATTATATTAATAACAGGTCTGGTTACATTGTCTAAAATGCATGTGCTCTCAGCGTCAATGCCACCTAATTTGTACCTTGTTGATGTGGGACCATTTTGTTCCCTTTTGAAAACGCATTGCCTATTTGCTTATAACTCTTAACATTAATTCAAAAAAGGCAGGGAGACTTAAGCAATATCTTGAAATTATACAAAATCTATGGCAAGACATTCATACATGGTATGCTCCAGCTTAATTGTCAATTTGTTAGTACCTCAATTTTTCACATTAATTGTTGATTCATTTATAAGAAGCTATCGAAACAGTGACCCATTATGAAATCAAGCGGCTAGACCAATAGGATGTGTCTGTTATCTACGTCCAAAACATCTAAATTTTTCACTTGTGTTTGTATCAGGTAATATCCCAAGTCAGATTTCATGTACAAATCAAATTTGCTCCTTTGATCTAATTAGAGAAAGGTCGTTGAGACTAAAACTGAAAAATTAATAAAGAATTACTTTTCTTGGCTCGGCCTTAGAAAAAATAATTATAGGTCATCCAAAAGAAAATCATGAATGACAATGCCCCTACTAATGTGAAGATGATAAATTATCCAAAGAAAAATAATGAGCCCGATAGACAGACATTTTTGTCGATGTTTACTCGATGTTAACTCATGTTTTCCATTGGCTATTATGTAAACGCTACCTTCTTGTTCGATGTTCTGTCTTTCTAACTGCTTTTTCTCTCCTAGAAAGGATAGCTTGTTATCCTTAATCATCAACGTATTTCGTGAAGAGGTTTCTAATTTGGATTAAGACATTGGAATTTCACTCTTCAAATATTAATAACGGAAACTTGGAATTTGGGTTGAAAATGTGTAAGTTAACACAGCATCAAGAAGGTACATCCATTCGACATCTTCAGACCCGCACGAGATGGAAATTGCAGCTTTATATTTAACTCAAATTTCGAGTACGTCATTTGCACAAGAAAATTCTACTCATAATGATCAACAGATCAATTATACTTTTAGAATGATTAGTTCCATCAATCCACGTCCTTGGACATTGGCCATTTATAGCACGTGTCTATAGGCTTTTTCCATTCTTAGAGCGACTCTTTCTTCAATTAAATCCTTGTGCCTTTTCAGATGTATACAGGGCTTGAATATCCAGAGCAGCACGAAAGTTCAACCATCGAATTGCATATCGCTGCCTATAAAAGCTTCTCCGCTGAAAACGAACTCTACCAAAAAGCAGAAGAACAACACAAAAACATGGAATCCTCGTTATTCTACATGTTTTGTACTTGGATCGTTCTTCTCGTGATGATTCATGCTTCACCTACTAAGCCATCATGCCATCCGGAAGAGAGCTCAGCCTTGATGGAATTTAAGCGAAGTTTCAGAATCAAAAGGTTGGATTCTCATTGTCTTTATCCAAAGGTTGAATCATGGTCACTAGATGAAAGCAAAGATTGTTGCTCATGGGATGGAGTCGAGTGTGACAAGGCCAACAGTCATGTGACAGGCCTTGACCTCAGTAACAGTTGTCTCTTTGGTACCATAAGTTCCAACACCACCCTCTTTCGCCTCCTCCACTTAGAATCGCTCAATCTTGCTTGGAATGACTTCAACTCTTCCTCAATACCATACGGCTTTGGCAATTTTTCCAGGTTACGCTATCTTAATTTCTCTTATTCAAAGATTTCAGGGAAAGTCCCATCAGATATCTCATGGCTTTCAAGATTAATTTCTCTTGATTTGTCTTATGGGTTGTATCTTGAGATGCCCAACGTAGGCAACTTTGTTTGGAACTTAACTATGCTTAGAGAACTTGATCTCTCTTATGTAAACATGCTATCACCATTCCCTCATGTACTTGCAAACTCCTCCTCTTTGAAGTCGCTCAAACTTGTGGGATGTGGATTGCATGGAGAATTTCCAGTAAGCATCTTTCAATTACCAAACCTGGAAGTCCTCGACATCGCTCAAAATGCCAACCTTTCTGGTTTTATTCCTGAATTAAATTGGGGTAATCGCCTGAAATCATTGTCACTTCAAACGACGAATTTTTCGGGGAAAATACCTATTTCGCTTGGAAACCTTGTTTTCTTGAGTAAATTATCAATTGGGTATTGTCATTTCTCTGGTTCACTTCCCACTTCACTGAATAATCTTTCTCAACTTGCTTATCTAGATATATCAGTAAATAAATTCCAAGGTCAAATCTTCGCTTCCGTTGCTAATCTTACCCAGCTATCAACTCTATATCTCGATTCCAATAATTTCAGCGATGGGAATTGGGACTGGCTTGTCAACTTGTCAAAACTCACCCATCTGTTCCTTTCAGGTAATAGTCCATTAGCAACATTCTCTAACCGAAGAAAAGAATGATAAGATTCAATCGACGGCCGAACTAACCGTCCTTATTTCTTTACATTTGGCAGATATCCGGCTAAGTGGTCCAATTCCATCTTCAATTGTGAACCTGACGCAATTGGTTGATCTTGACCTTTCATCTAACAATTTGCAAGGTGAAATTCCAAACTCATTGTGGGAACTCAAGAATCTTGAATATCTAGTACTTATTGGGAATAATTTGAGTGGCGTCGTGAAGTTACACAAACTTGTGAACTTGGAAGTATTACTTTTGGGCTTCAACAACATATCTTTAGTCAGCATGACCGAAATGAATGCCACTCTTCCAAAACTTTTCATGTTAGGTTTACGTTCATGCAACTTACATGAGTTCCCTAAGCTTTTAGGCTACCTAAGTGGATTAGAGTTGGTAATTCTGTCAAACAATAAAATCAGAGGGAGTATTCCTACGTGGATGTGGAATGGCAGCAAAGACACATTGGAGTGGATAGATCTTTCTCACAATTTTCTGACTTGCTACAGCCAAATCAATCTACCACTACCCAAGTTGATTTATCTTGATATTAGTTCTAACCAGCTCAAAACAGAGCTCCCCAGTCCACCTCCATCAGTGACTTATTACAACATCTCCAACAACATCCTCTTTGGAGGAATTCAATCTATTTGTAGAGCAAAATCCCTCGTCTTTCTTGATTTGTCCGACAATAGTCTGAATGGCACAATTCCTTCTTGTCTGGGAAATATTGATTCTTTGTCAATTTTGGATCTTGGGAAAAATAAACTTGGGGGCATGATTCCTCATGCTTTGCCTAAAGGTTGTGCATTGAAGACGATTGACCTCACAGAGAATCGATTGCATGGGCCTATCCCAAGATCTTTGGTGAATTGTACACTTCTAGAGCATTTGAACCTTGGTTACAATCAAATTCTTGATGGATTCCCTCTTTGGCTATCAGAGTTGACCGAGCTAAAAGTGATCATCTTGAAATCTAATATGTTCCACGGTCCAATAGAAACATATCGAAGCCTGTTTAGCTTTAGCAAAATGCATATCATGGACCTTTCGTATAATAATTTCAGTGGTGAACTTCCTTCCAAATTGTTGCAGAGTTTCCATGCCATGCAAGTGATTATTAGTCAAGATCGGTTGGAATATATGAATGCTTTTGGAAACATCTCCACGTCCTTCGGTATTTTTCAAGGAAATTTCAATTATAAAATGAAATTGATAAATAAAGGCATAGAGAGGGATTACCCCAAGGTTCCATTTGCACTTATGCAAATCGACCTCTCCAATAACAAATTCGAAGGACACATACCTGATCTCATTGGAGATTTGAAGTCACTTGTTTTTCTTAACCTTTCAAACAACGTTCTCACCGGTTCCATCCCACCATCCTTAGTAAATCTAATGATGTTGGAATCTCTGGATCTTTCTCGAAACAATCTCTCAGGAGAGATCCCTCAAAAGCTAGCCCAACTCACATTTCTTTCATCTTTCAATGTCTCTCATAATCAACTGTCGGGACCGATACCACGAGGGAATCAGTTCAACACATTCACAAAAGATTCATTTGCCATGAATGAGGGTTTATATGGAAGTCCTTTTCCAAACAAATGCACAATGAGTTGGGAAAACTTACCATTACCACCACCTTTCGAGGAAGATGTTAGCGAAGAATCTCTGTTCAACTTGGACTGGGAATATGTGCTAACTGGCGCTGGAGTCGGGTTTGTGATCGGCATTGTGCTAGGGAACTTGATCATTGACGAGAAGAGTAGGTGGTTCATGCTCTACTCCAAGAGAATGGTGAAAGGATGGAGTAGATTGAGAAGGCACTGAACAATAAGGAGTTGCCCATGTAGTCAGATACTTATATGACACCGATCAGTAATGTAATATTTTCTGTGTTCAGTTTGTACCAGAAATAAGAAAAGATAGAGAATATAATATTCCTCTTGTTGTAATGTCGTTCATTTGAATTTAACTAGAAGAACAATCACACGAGGTATCCTCATTCAAAGCAAAGTTGATCCTGACCTTCTTGTTAACGTGATAAGAAACGAACACCTCAAAACACGATTCCATTTACTACTGAAATCACACGCTTAATGGCCTTCCTAAAATTAACATAACTGTATTCGACCGGTACGAGCAAAGAGTGTTTAACATGAATCCCTCAAGTCCAAACTCAAATTTAGCAATGAAGCCAACAGTCGAAGTATACACCAGCAATAAGATGGACCCCCATTGATGAAGATAATCAAACGAAAACTTGTGATGTCTCTCGGTTCCAGCATGGAGGGGAGCACTCTGGATGCAAAAGTAATAGGGAAGGAGTAACGACCAGATTAAAATAGGCAACACAGCACCCTTAAAGGTCATCGAGAGTTTCAAGACGAACACAACATGTTTTCACTCTGACGGAGGCGAAGGCTCTCGATCTGTGCCTCACAAAAACAGAATACAAAGAGTTTACCTTGAGTGAGAGCAGTGACTGGACGTGATTGACGAATGGATCAGAAGGAGGAGGCCTCTGAAGTGGCGACCCAGAGAATTGGAACCGGTGAAGAGAGAGTGAACAAGAATCGAAGGCAGTGACGGGAGTGACTGAGAACATAGATGGAGTATGATTGTGGACGTGAGGCTTGATGTACTATGAACGGTTATGACGACAATCGGCAGAGGGAATTGAAAAATGAAAATGGAAACCAAAGATGGTGGAGGTTACGTTAGCCGGAGAGTGGACTGCTAAAGTTGACCAGCTTTCGATCCTTCATTTATCTAAATTTTAATGTTGAGCTCGAGGTATCGATATCATAGTGTCCCCGAGTTATATATTAATCTTCTTCAAAAAATGTACTTTAAAATCATTGGCGTAATTCAGGCATCGTTCAATTTGTTGTTGATTTGTTCATGTGAACTCATACAAATGCAGGAAGATATGGCATCAATTTCATGTCAATTTATCATCAAATAATCACGAATTTCAGTCTTATCTGCCCTTGAATCAATTCTGAATGTTGCTGGGTGTCAGCACTCTGGCATGCATTGGAATGGTTTTGGCTTAGTTCCGTTGTTCTATCGATTGTCCATAATGTAGTGCCAATGTGAGATTGGTTATCTATCCAAGTTACTGCACGTTCACAGTTCATCCGCATGGGTAATTTCTCAATTTTGAATGTTGGACATTGCTAAAAAATGCAATTTGACTGTGACTTTTGAATGTGTTTGGCTTGGTTTGTTTATACTTTCTCATTCACCTATGATCAGGGGTTAATGTATTATTCATCTCATAGCCTTCTAAGCATGTTTAAAGGTCCCTTGTCCTAATAATTTCCAGCACTGCATGCTAAAATTTATTGAGGGCCTCGGTTTAGGCATGAAATTCAAGAAAGTTGATGGAGATAATTTGAGATTGAATTTCATGATTCATGCAAATAAATTGGCATGTGATTCATTTCTAAGGCTTTCGGTTGGACTGAATTTTAATTGAATAGGTTAATTGTGTGTGTAACCTGCCATCACAACAAACATATGTAACTGTTTGTGCTTGCTTAATAATCAATTGGCTTTTTTTCGAGAAAGGTCACACCTGCCATCACGCGTGTTAAAATGCTAGTCTCATTATACTATGGGAGTGAAGAATGGGAATGGAATTTTTGTCACGCCTCGAACCTCGAGCACATGCCCATCCCTCGGTAATAATTAAATTGTGACGTCCCAAGACGCGTCACTGACCCATTTATTTTTAATGCGCATGTGAAAGCATATAAATAAATCCCCAGACAGCACAAAGATGGGATAGAAAAGCAGGACCACAATTTTGCAACCAAAACACACTTTTATACACAACTGACTAGTTTATATACAATATTAGTCTATATACACAAGTCTACATAAGACCGGCTCTCAAAACGAAGCTGTCTTAAGACTAGCTAGCCAGATACATTCGTCGATCCTTCAGTCTCCACCGGCTCTAGGGGCATTGGGTCCTCCACCACACCATCAAGAGAGTCAGCTGCATCCTCACCTAAAGTAGCCTCAACTACCACAATGGGGATTTCAAAACCCCTTAGGGGACCCACCCTGAATCCATTGGGTCTGTAGCGAAACTGTGCTCTAAATCGATGAGGCACCTTATGAGGTAGGTTCTCTTCGACCCAAATGGTAATTACTACCAGTTCATAGACCCAGTGACTTCCGGGATCGGGGTAGCTAAAAACCTGCTCGATAACCCTCATGGGCTGGCTAAAACGCTCTGGAGGAACCGCCACTTAAGGACTTAAAAAGGTTGAGCCCACGATGGGGTGAAACAATATCTTAGCAAGTTCACATTCTAAACTCTAATTAGAAAAGAAATACGCCTAAAGGTAGTATATGCACACACAAGATAGAGGACTTACCCCGTCTCAGTTCCTTCCTACACGTCAGTACAGTTTATATACTCAATGAATCAATTCAATTCAAATCATCAATCAACTCAGTCAATCAACTTAATTCGACACAATCGATATGATCCATACTATCTATCAATTCAATACCATCCATAACTCAATACCATCTGTAAGTTCGATACTATCACTGCTCACACAAACTGAAATAGATGGTCATAACTCTCACAAGCTGATATAGATAGATAGTAGCTCGCACAAGCTGATATAAAGATCGTTGCTCTCACAAGCTAATAAACGGTCATTGCTCACACAAACTGATATAATATACTACTCTCACAAGCTAACGATAAATGCTCTCACAAGCTGATTTTAAATACTCTCACAAGCTGACGTGCAATAAGGCTCTCACAAGCTGACGATGAACCGTGTTAAAAATACTCGATAAAAATAATTGTGTGTGGGTATACAGTCGGTTTGAGCCAAAAATATAATATCTTTCTTTTCAAAAATCTCACTATTTATATAGTGCATAAACACATTTTCGACATTGAAAACTGACACTTGGTATTTTCTAATTAAAATACCGAAATTCCACAATTTTGGAATAAATACTTGAAATTACAATTACCACTCAATTTGCACAAATTAGCACTCAATTAAATAAACCAAGCATACCATTGCAATCAACACGAAATTCCGGTCACCGGCTATCCCGGTATAATTTCTAAAAAATAATAAATAATTAAATAAATACCAAAAATAAATAAATAAATGAAAAAATTGAAACTTAGGTCGGAAATACCTAATTAAACACCGAAACAGTCTTGAAAAATTTCCGAACCTATTTAGATAAATAGTACAACTTATCTAGTCTCTAATTATGCTATTCTAACCATCTAACATGTTACAAACGAATATTTAAATCACTAATCCATTCTAACTAACCACGTAAACCATACTTTGCCTAAATTAATAAACTCCTAAGAATCATTAACACCCTAAGTAGAGTTTAGCAAGTAAACTCACCGATTTAGCAATCCGGTGAGTCCATAACAACAGCAATGCGGAGACGGGCGACAAACCTCCAAACGGCGACACTCAACAAGGCCCAGAAAAGGCCTAAAATGGGCCTTAAAACTCACGGCTGAGCTGGGCTTCTCAGTTCTATCCAAGGACCAAGCAAGCTGGAACCAAGGCTGGAACGGCAGGCTGAGGTGGATCGGTGGCCGGACGGGCGACTAGGCAGGCAAGCGGAGCTGAATGGCGGTGGAGGCAAGCTCGAGCAGTGACCAAGGCTTCGACGGCGACCAAGGACGACTCGAACATAGGCTGGGCTTGCGAGACAGTGAGCTAGAGGCGGACAAGTGGCGGATGAGCGCGGGCTAGTGCGCATTTCGCGGTAGCAAGCGGAGGGGCTCCGATGGCTCGGGGTGGCTTGCAACGGCAGGGGGGAAACTTGGCTAGTTTATCTGAAATTTTTGGAACTTCAAGGGCCCAAAAATGGAGAAAGCAAATTGAATGAAGAAGAAGAAGACAGCTCAAGAGTATAGGGACCCAATTTGGCCTCAAAGTCTTCTATCTCATCTCTTTGTCCCTTGGCAAGGCCCCACCTCAATTGGCTGGCTTTCTCAGCCAATTTTGTGCACAAAAATAACCTAAGAACTAATCCCAAGTGGTCCAAAATGTTGAGGGAACCATGGCCTACGAATTTGAACACATTTTCCCCAAATTGAGTTTTGAACACATTTTCCCCAAATTGAGTTCAATTCCTCTCCAATTGAGTCTAATTCGATCCCCATAAATTCAACTAAGGTGTCCTCGACCATATTAACATTTTTTATTGCCAATAGAACCAACTTGCATCCCAAAAATGTGATAAAAAATGGTCCATTGAATTTTCCGGTCAAAACAGCCCTATTTTGAATTTTCGCCAAAAATCTCAATTTGTAGAAAAATCTTCGAATGATGAATCAACGTTCCTAAGATAAATCGTGACATAACAGAACTTTTAATTTCTAAAATCGGGTTCAAATTCGCGGTTAATTTCAATCTGGCATGATTTTAGCGTAACCTAACTTATCGGATAGCTTTTAGGAATTTTAAATGCAATTGACTCGTGGTCGATTATTTTCAAGTCACAATGTACATCTTTGACAAATTGGCAACTCTCAGTTATCGTGAAAATCTCTAGGTTTCAAATACAGGCATAGGGTAGCAAAACGACAGATAAATCGGTTTAGTGCCGATCAACGAGAATTTTACAATCAGGTGGAATCATCCACACTTTGATCACATATCTCAGTCGGACCGACCTATCTTTGATCTCCGATCAATTTTTAACTGTGCTGTAATGACCCTTACAAACTATCACGGTCGAGCAGTCGATTCCTAATCGAATTTTCAAGTATATTACGTTAAAATCCCTTAACGGCTTCACTAAATAAACTAGTTATCTCATGAGTAATCAGCTTAGATAATAGAACTATTGGCACGTCAATGAAAAGCCCGATTCATTCATTTGAAAATAGAATCTGAAATTCAGGATGTCACAATTATTCATTTCTTATAAAAATTTCGTCCTTGAAATTTAAATCTTTAACAAATTTTAAACAAAAAGGTGGGGGTATAGTCGTCTCATCGAATCTTCATTTTCCCAAGTTGCTCCTTTTGTACCGTGGTGTTGGTAGACCACTTTAACCAACGGGATCGTCTTGGTGCACAGAATCTATTCCTTGCGATCTACAATCTGAACCGGTCTTTCCATGTATGACGTTTTTTCGTCTACGTCTAATTTCTCGAAATTTAGCACGTGGGTCGGGTCAAGCTCATCCCTCCTCAACATCGACACGTGAAAGACATCATGCACTTGCATCAATCTTGGCGGCAATGCAAGACAATATGCTAGAGTCCCTATCCTTTCCAGAATCTTAAAGGGACCTACGTACCTCGGACTCAGCTTCCCTTTCTTGCCAAAGCATGAAGTACCCCTCATCGGTGACACATTTAGAAAGATGTGCTCACCAACTTGGAATTCCAATGGTGTCACGCCCCAATCCTCAGACACACACCCATCCCTCGCCTGATCGATTAATAGCGACGTTTCAGAACGCATCGCCAACCCATTCATTTTAATACGCATGCGGAAGTATATAAATAATCCATAGACAATAAAACACTGAGATATGAAAGTATGACCAATTTTTCATAAAATACCTTTTTATAAACACATGGGTCTATACATAAAGGTTTACAAAAAGGAATCGGCTCCATACAAAAGAGAATTGTCTACGACTAGCTAGTCGGACATGGTCATCGATTCTTTGGACTTCACCTCACGAACTCCAAGCTCCTGGTCCTTTACCAACACCATCTATGGACCTAAAAATTGTCATTCAATAACCAGTAAAACAATGTCTCAGCAAGTTCTACACCATAAGACTCGATTCGGAAGAAAATATGCCTTAGGAGCTGCTTAAGCACAACACGAGTCAGAGAACTTACCTTGGCCTCAGTTCCTTCCTACAAGTCAGTTCAATTATAAATATTGATAGATACAACACCCAATCAAAGCAGGTCAAATCATCAATCAATCGACTTAGTCGATTACATATCAATTAGACAATTTCCCGGTCATTTTAATTCATATTGTTCAGTTTTCCAAGATAATATATCTAGTTACCGAGCCACATAATATAGCATTCCTTCTCACCTCTTATCATAGCTGATAATTTTCCACTCAACATCCCCATTCAATAAACAAACTCAAGACTCTAGAGGTAATTCCTATGCGACTCAAGTTGCCATGTAACACTTAGCCCTTGATTATAATAAGTGATAGTCTAAGACTTTAGAAGTGACCCACATGAAGTCTTGCCATCATGCAATACTCAGTCCTTGACAACATATAGCAAAAGTGCAAAGCTCTAGAGGTGACTTACACGAGTTCCAATATCGTGTAGTACTTAATCCTTGACTACACATTACAATCCTACAAGACTCTAGAAGTAATTTCCATGCGACTCAAGTCGTTATGTAACACTTAGACCTTAGTTATAATAAATAATAGTATAAGGCTCTAGAGGTAACTCACGCATAATCTTGTTATCGTATAGCACTTAACTCTTTACCTACTCACAACCTATTCACATATATAAGCAATAGTATAATACTCTAAAGGCAACTCACACAAAGTCTCATTCTTGTGTAGTACTTAGTTCTTTACTTGTTCACAACACATCGAGTTCCCTCAACACAACACATATCACCCCAATGTTTAATAGTCACCTTGCCATGATTATAAATCATCGCACGATCATCAAACATAAGCTTTAGGCATGTCATAAGCCAACCATATCATCAAATATGCACAAACCAGCAAGCATTGCACCAATAACACCACAATATCATAATCGGCCATAACCGACATAAAAGGCTCACTTGCACATCTCCAAATTTAAATTCAGAAACCTAACCAAACGAGTTCATAAAATTCCCAAATTTGAATATGTTGTAATAGACACATAAAAGAACATTTTTTTATGAAGACACCTTAATCTAAATCTTTCTAGATTCGGCCCAGTAAGTCGCTCAGTCCAACACCAAAACTAGGTCTATTTATAGAAAATCTATTTTCCGAAATCAGTTTGGCTCGAGGTTCAAAATATGTCAATTTGATTTTAAATTTGAATATGTTAAACTAGAAGATATGAAAAAAAAAATTTGTCAAGAAATAATTTTGAAATTTGAACCATAAGAGTTGATAAAAACCCCTAAAATCCTAAAAGGTCACAAATTCCAATAAAAGCTGAGGTTTTGTTTGAAAATGACGAAGTTGATATCTCCCTTTTTTAAGTCCCCAAAAATCTAAAAAAAAATATATGTTGTAGCAAATGATGTCTAAAATATTTCTCAAGAAGATATCAATCTCAAATTCGTAATTTATTTCGATTTACAAAAATGACAAACGCCGAGAGTCTAGAAACCGAAACTATAGGAACTCCACTAGATTTGACTAATGCATCATCAATTGTACAAACCTCACTAATTAAGTTACACTAATTCATTCTAAGGCTAATCTAACCATCCTAGTTTATCACAAATCCATACTTAAGCTAATCTAAACAACGTTTAAGCATAATTAATATACTAAGCAGGGACTAGTGAGTAAAACTCACTTGTTTCATGAGCTGGTTAGTTCAAATCGACGGGAACGCAACGAGAGACGATTTTTCTTAAAGCAGGCCAAGCAATCGAGGCTCAGGACCACCTCAAAACGGACTTGGAAGCTTGCTGGAAACCCACAAATTTCCTTTCTATTTTGCTTCTACAAAAGAGAGGAAACAAGATTGGTTAAGGCTAGAATTGATCAGGAAAAGTGGAAAGGGCCAAATTGAGCCTTGACAGGCACTCATGGGGGTTGGAGGTGAGTTAAGCGACTCTAGCATGGGCTGAGGAAGCTATTGGAACGGTAAGGATAGCACAGCAGGCGGAGGGTGCGCAAGCAGCGACAGGCTAGCACAGTGACGCGGGTGGTGTTCCGGTGACACTGTGCGACTGTGGCGACATGAGGGGCAGTTCGAAGGCCTTACTGGTCTTTCTTGCTTTTGCTGGTGGGCAAAAAACATAGGGAAGGGAGAGGATGGCTGACCAGACTTGGAGAGGAAGGAAGAGAGGGCAAGAGGGGACCACTGTAGCTTGATTTTCCACCAAGTTGTCTCTTTAAACTTGTCCACTAAATTTGGTTGGCTTGCATAGCAATTTTCAGCACTAATTCCTTCTAGAAATCTACTTAGATGGTCCATAAGTCATAGTGGTGGGGGAGTTATGAGTTTCTACATTTCTCCCTCAATTGGACTTAATTTTTGCTCAATTCAATTATATTTGGCATCAATAAATTCCATTATCGAGTCAATATTCAAACTGGTATTTTTCTTCACCAATTGAACCATTTTGCATTCCAATTGCGCAATCAAAAACGATTTTTCTAGACAAAAACGGCCTTAGGACGACTTTTTCCTAAAAAGTCTTAGGTTGCAGAAAAATCTTCTAAGATTGAGTCGACGTTCCTAGAATTTATTATGAGATGACAGAATCTTCAATTTCCGAAATCAGATTCAAATTCGCGATTAATTTCATTCGGACGCATTTTTAGCTTGACCTAGACTATTGGGTAGCTTTCAAAATTTTTTAGGGTAAATGACCTGTGGTCAATTTTCTTCGAGCCACAATGAACCTATTTGACACATTGGCAACTCTCGGTCGTCGTGAAAATCTCAAGATTTCAAATACGGACATAGGGTACCAAAACAAAAGAAAAATCAAACTAGTGCCAATCAATAAAAATTTTGCAATTTATGGCGCACATGACAAAATTTCTGTTTCAAAAATTGATTTCTGTCCAAAAATTAATTTCTTAATTTATATTCTCCGAACAAGTTTCGAGTAAAGAAACCCGTTTGATGACAATTCAAAATTTCTATTTCTGGAACACATATCCATTTGATAACAGAATAAAATTTCTATTTCTAGGAATAGAAATTGATTAGATAACAACATAGGAAATCCTACAAAATAATAGTCCAGATAATACTAAAACAAGATAGGAAATACTAAAATTTCAATCGAGCTCGGTGCAAGAACGGCCAAGAGTAGTGAAACCCCAACCAAGGAAAACAGAACAAACAAATCGCGCATAGAGAGAGAGAGAGAGGGGGGGAAGACCTCGAATCGGAGAGGAAGGAAGGCGCAACCCAAATCCGAATGGGGATGCGGACAAAGGAGGTGAGTCCAACGGGATGACCGGAGCAAATTGAACGGTTTGAGGATGGTGACGACGAGATGAGCGACAATTTGACCGGCAAGAGGATGGCGACGGCGTCGGAGTCAACAGTGGTAAGAATGATGGATTCAGAGTCGACGACGAGGATGGACAGGTTGTTCGGAGTCGACAACGCTAGGGTTTGGTTGAAGCATTGAGAGGAGAAGGAGAAGCAACACCCAAATAGAAAAGCCCGTGAATGAAGAAGGATGCCGAAATGGAGAAAAGAAAAAATAATTTCTATTTTTACCTTACCAAAAAAAAAAAATTTCAATTTCAATTTCAGAAACGAGAAGTTAAAAATTTCAACTTCTAATCTTTTCAATTTCTCTATTTCTGGAATAGAAATCTATTTCAGAAATAGAGAAATCAAATTGCGTTACCAAACGGATTTCTGTTTCAAATCTACTTCGAGGAACAGAGAAATAGAGAAATCGAAAAACAGAAATTTTATCATGCACGCCCTTAGTGGGATCACCCACGTCTAACCATTCATCTCAGTCGAACCGACCCATCTTTAATCTCTTAATCAATTTATGTCTGTGCCGTGATGATCTCGATAGATGAACACGATCGAGTAGCCGATTCCTAGTCAAATCCTCAAATTTATTTACCTTAAAACCCTTAATAGTTTCCCTGCATAGTCTAATTATCTCATGAGTGATCGGCTCTTAGAATAGCACTATAGGCACGTCAATGAAATACCCAATTTATTGAATAGAAAGTAGAGTCGAAAATCTAGGATGTCTCAAATGGTCTCCGGCGCTTATCTGCATAGCTTTTCTAGCGAATCTGAGCGATATTTAATCTATCTCTAATGACTGCAATTGCATCCACTGACTGCTGGACTAACTTTGGATCTGTGATCCTTCGTTCTTCGACCTCATCCCAACAAACTGGCGTTCTGCATGCTCTGCCATACAACACTTCGAAAGGAGCTATTTGAATGATCTGCTGGTAGCTATTGTTGTAGGCGAACTTGACAAGATGAAGCTGATCCTCTCAGCTTCGCTTGAAGTCCAACACGCAAGCTCGCAGCATGTCTTCGAGGGTTTGAATCGTCCTCTTAAACTGGCCATCCGTCTAAGGGTGATAGGTCGTACTATAGTGTAGCTTTTCCCTTAAAGTAGTTTGTAAACTTTTCCAAAAGGCAGCTGTACCTCGGGTCTCGGTCTGATGTAATCATTACTGGCACTCCATGCAAATGAATTTGACGCACATACAATTTTGCATGCCTGTCCAAAACAAGGTATTTCCGAACTGTGATGAAATGAGCCGACTTCATCAGTCTGTCAACCACTACTCAAATAAAATCATTACCTCTCTGACTCCTTAGTAAGCCTACCACAAAGTCCATGGTGATGTGCTCCTATTTCCACTCAGGAATCTCGAGAGGTTGTAGAAGTCCTCCCGGCTTACAATATTGTGCATTTACCTGTTGACACGTCAGACACTTGGAATCATGCTTGGCGATGTCCGCCTTCATACCGGACCACTAGTAGTGTTGACGCAAATTCTGATATATCTTCATACTACCAGGATGAATGCTGTAGCTGCTACAATGAACTTCTGATAAGATCTCCTTTTTAAGCTCTGGATCATCGAGCACACACAATCGTCCTTGGAACCTTAGTGTTCCGTCTTCAGAAATATGAAAATCAGCATTTCTCTTATCGGTATCCTCTCGCAGGATCTTCTGAACTTCCGGGTCTGTCAACTAAAGTGTCTTGATTCTAACTAGCACTTCCGACTCAATTATGAGGATGGCTAACCGCAAATTTGAAAACCGAATCTCGAGCTCTCTCGAGTAAAACCCATTCCTTAACCATCATCTGTGCAACTGAAGACTTCCAACTCAGCGCGTCTGCGACCCTATTCGCTTTTCTAGGGTGATAAAGAATATCACAATCATAGTCCTTCAGAAGTTTCATCCAGCGACACTGTCTCATATTCAACTCAATATAAGAAAATAGATATTTGAGACTTTGATGGTCTGTGAAGATTTGGAATCTTTCTCCACATAAATAACGTCTCCAAATCTTCAGAGCGAAAATGATTGCTGCGAGTTCTAAGTCATGCGTCGAGTAATTCAGCTCATGAGGTCTCAACTAATGGGACGCGTATACAATAACCCTACCATGTTGCATCAACACGCAACTCAGTCCTCTAAATGACATATTACTATAAATATTGTATCCTCCAGGACTAAATGGAATGGTTAGCACAAGTGCGGTAGTCAATTTCTGCTTAAACTCTTGGAAACTACGCTTACACTTGTCTATCTACACATCTCTTCCTTCTTCAGGAGTTGAGTCAACGGCGATGCTAACGCTGAAAATCATTCCACAAACCTTCTGTAGTAACTTGCCAAACCCAAAAAGCTTCTAATCTCTATCACTATTGCCGGTCTTGACCAATTGATTACTGCTTCAATTTTGGATGGGTCCATGGAGATTCCTTCGCCTGAAATCACGTAATCTAAAAATGCTACACGAGTCAACCAAAACTCGCACTTACTGAACTTGGTGTACAGCTCATAAATCCTTAGGGTTTGAAGTACCATCCTCAAATGCCTCTCGTGCTCCTCAGAACTCTTTGAATACACCAGAATATCGTTAATGAACATGATCACAAACTAATCCAGATATTCTTTAAACACTCGGTTCATCAAATCCATAAAAGCAGCTAGGGTGTTGTCAAACCAAACGGCATCACAGTAAACTCATAATGGTCGTATCGAGTACAAAATGTTGACTTCAATATGTCCTCCTTTCTAATTCTCAACCGATGATACCCTGTCCTCAGGTTGATTTTTGAAAATATCGACACTCCTTGCAATTGGTCAAACAAGTCGTCAATTCTCGGGAGTGGATACTTGTCATTGATCGTCACCTGAGTGAGTTGACGATAATCGATGCACAGGCGCAACGAACCATCTTTCTTCTTCACGAACAGAATTGGTGCTCCCTAAGGTGATGCACTGGGATGTATGAATCCTTTATTCAACAATTCCTACATCTGCACATTCAGTTCTTTCAACTCAGACAACGATATCCGGTAAGGAGCCTTAGAGATTGTCTCTGTCTTAAGTGCTAACTTGATCACGAATTCTATCTCTCTCTAGAGCGGTAGGCCTAGCAATTCTTTCGAAAACACGTCTGGAAATTCTTGAACCACTGTGATATCTTCAATCTTCAACTCCTCAACTGTTATATCGATGATAGTTACCAAGTAACCTTGACAACCCCCGTCTAACAAACGGGTTACCTCAAGCGACGAGATTAAGGAAATCGAGGGTCTTCCCTGACTCCTAATAAACTCAAAACTTTCACCCGCTAACAGGTTAAACTGAATCACTTTATGATAGCAGTCCATCTTAGCTCGTTGATTGGTGAGTCAGTCTATGTCAATTATCACATCAAAATCATACATGGCTAGGATTAACAAATCTATCTTCCCCTCTCGCTCACCAATCACTAACTTGCAACCAGGACAACCTAATGCAGCTAATACCTTATCATTTAACGGTGTAGATATGCTAATCATTGACTCCAACAACTCAGGACTCAATCCTATCGGCTTAACAAACTGTTCAGCTATAAACGAATGAGTCACGCCAGGATTAAATAAAGCATATGCAGCATGATCGTTCAGTAAAACCGTACCTGTAACCACATCAGGTGAGTCATCTACCTATCCTCTTATGATGGCATACACTTGTCCTTGCGCTGGGGGTCTGTTATGTTCACCTTGTTGTGCAATCTGCAGCACGAACCTTCTATTCTGACCCATCGGTGGCGGCAGCGGTAACTGCTATAATCCCCTCGACCTTCTGGGACAGTCTTTGGCCATGTGCCTTGTTGGCCACACTCAAAACAAGCTCTCATCCTAAGATGGCACGGGGCCGAACCATATAGCCTTCCACAGAAGTGGCACACGCCATTCAAATTCAGCGCTGACTTTCCAATTCCACCATTCTTATTGGGCGGAACGTGGTACCTTCCTCCGGTCATGGGCTTCTTCCCATACCGGTTCTCATCTCTATTGGAACTGAACCTCGACCCAGACGAGGCAGTTTGCTCACTCAAACTTCTCTCTATCAGCTGGGCCCAACTATACACTTCATTATAGTCCTTTAGATTAAGCAGCACCAGCGGATTCTTCAGCTCTAGTCGAAGGCCATTCTTGAACCTTTGAGCTTTATCTTCGAGATCTTCCACCAGTCTTGGAGCATACTAAGATAGCTCTGCGAACTTGACCTCATACCGGTCCACGGTCATCATCCTTTGGTGGAGGCATTGAAATTCCTCTATCTTCTGTTCTTGGGCGTTACTCGAAAAATACTTACTATTAAATGCTCTTAGGAAAGCGTTCCACACCGGGACTATGCCTTTCGGGTATACTGTGCCTCTAGTGGCCCACCACCAAGTATTCGCGTTACCCTGTAGCTGGTATACTGCCAGGACAACATTTTCCTCCACATTACACATTAGCAGTGCAAAGGCTTTCTCTAGGTCTTGGATCCATAGCAATACAATCTCAAGATCTCCAACACCGGTGAACCTCGGCGGGTTCAACTTCAAGAACTGTTCTACCAACTTGTGAATAGGTCTCTCCCTCTCCACAACTACATTCTCAGCTGGAACTTCGATATGTGCGGCAGTAGCGACAATGGTAACTTAAGTGGCAGCAGTAGTGGCGACGGCTTGATTCTGAGCTTGCTACCTTATCACTGCTCCCCTTGCTTCAAGCGCCTGCATAATCCCTTCGATTCTGGGATTAGCAGAGGCTGCTACCCAAGCACCAACAGGAGGCGATGCTACTCCACTAGCGCTTGCCTGAGCTAGCGCTCAACCACGACCCCCTCAGGTACCTGCCATTGTCGGTGTCCTACCCCATGTAATAGGTCCAATGGTTTACTTTCTAGGAGTCCTCTGCTCCTGATCACTAATTATGCAGATTCTTTAAAGAAACCTGGTTTTCAATTCCACACAAAATTAAAAGCTGAGCGATCCTCATAAACAATTTATCAAACAACTATCACTGACATGCACCAGCATGAAATAAATGTCATTCCTACTAACTATTCCATAACTTATCACACCTTATCACTCTAACTATCAACTAGCTCTGATACCACTCCAAGTGAGGATGTCACGCTCCAAACCTCGAGCGCGTGCCCATCCCTCGGTGGTCGATTAAATTGCGACGTCCCAAGATGCATCGCCAACCCATTCATTTTTAATGCGCATGTGAAAGCGTATAAATAAATCCCCAGATAGCACAAAGATGTGATAGAAAAGTAGGGCCACAATTTTGCAACCAAAACATACCTTTATACACAGCTGACTAGTTTATATACAGTACTAGTCTATATACACAAGTCTACACAACACCGGCTCTCAAAATGAAATTGTCCTAAGACCAGCTAGCCAGACACATTTGTCGATCCTTCAGTCTCCATTGGCTCTAGGGGCGTCGAGTCCTCCACTACACCATCAGGAGGGTCAACTGCATCCTTGCCTAAAGTAGCCTCAACTACCACAGTAAGGATTTCAAAACCCCTTGAGGGGACCCACCCTGAATCCATTGGGTCCGTAGCAAAATCACGCTTTAAATCGATGAGGCACCTTATGAGGTAGGTTTTCTTCGACCCAGACAGTAGTTACTACCAATGAGTCTAATTGAGTTTAATTCGGTCCTTATAAATTCAACTTAGGTGTCCTCGACTAAATTAACATTTTTCATCGCCAATAGAATCAAGTTACATCCCAAAAATGCGATAAAAAACGGTTCCCTGAATTTTCTGGTCAAAATGGCCTATTTTGAATTTTCGCCAAAAATCTTGGTTTTCAAAAAAATCTTCACAGGATGAGTCGACGTTCCTAAGATGAAATCGTGACATGACAAAACTTTCAATTTATGAAATTAGGTTCAAATTCGCGATTAATTTCAATCTGGCACAATTTTAGCATGACCTAACCTATCGAGTAACTTATAGGAATTTTTAGTGCAATTGACCCGTAGTCGATTATCTTCAAGCCACAATGTACATTTTCGACACATTTGTGACTCTCGGTTGTCGTAAAAATCTCGAGATTTCAAATACAAGCATAAGGTACCAAAACGACAGAAAAATCGGTTTAGTGCTAATCAACGAGAATTTTGCAATCAAGTGGAATCATTCACACTTTGATTACATATCTCAGTCGGACCGACCTATTTCTGATCTCTGATCGTTTTTTTTTAACTATATCATAATGACCCTTGCAGACTAGTATGGTCGAGCAGTCGATTCCTGGTCGAATCTTCAAGTCTATTGCGTTAAAATCCCTTAACGGCTTCACCAGATAAACTAGTTATCTTATGATTTATCAGCTCAGAGAATAGAACTATTGGCGTGTCGATGAAAAACCCAATTCATTCAATTGAAAATAGAACTTGAAATTTAGGATGTCACAATTTTCCCACATTGAAATTGACCTTTTTGTGATATCAGACAACAAATGTTTAGAAAGAAATAAAAGAATAATGAATACATATTTACTGAAGATAAAAGGCTTCCTCCCCCTTCTTTGGGTAAATAACATAAATACATTAAATAAAAGAAGTCAAGTTTTATAGTGTGAAGTATATGTATTCCCGGTGGAGTCTACATACAAAAATGTCTTTAATAACATTTGGAACAGAAAAATAAATGAAAATTTGTTTATGTTTTTTTTTTTTTTTAGGGTTGAATAAAACTGCCAATGTTGTTCCTTTTCAAGTAGGGCCAAAAAAATCTGTGTAAATAGATAACATTATTGACTAATTTTAATCTAAGACCATCTCTTACCACCATGTTTCTACCACAATGGGTTCCTCATTTGTCTTAGTTTCTTTAATTCTTGAAAGATTTATGCTTGCTCATAATTTGTCATAAGCACCAATATTATAAACTTAGAGATGATATAAAAATTCTAAAATAGTTTCAATCAATAATTACAACACATACTGTTGAAAACTTCTTAGTCATCAATATAAAATATGGACAACCGAGAGTCGCCGGTGTGTCGAAGAGGTTTATTGTAGCTCAAAAAAATCGACCACGGGTCATTTGTACTAAAAATTTCTGAAAGCTACCCGGTAGCCTAGGCCACGTGAAAATCGCGCCAGATTGAAATTAACAGCAAATTTGAATCCGATTTCAGAAATTGAAAGTTCTGTCATGTCACAAATCATTTTAGAAACGTTAACTCAATCTCTGAAGATTTTTTCTGCAAAACGAGTTTTTTGACGAAAAGTCGACATAGGGCCGTTTTCGACTGAAAAATTTAGAGGACCATTTTTTATCACAAAATTGGGATGTAAGTGGGTTCTATTGGTGAGAAAAAATGTCAATTTAATCGAGGATTCGATGGTTGAATTTTTAGAAATCGAATTGAGTTGATTCAAGGAAAAATTTAAGTTCAATTTGAGGGAATTGCCTCCAAAATTCGTAGCCCCCCTTGCCCACAACCTTTGGACCTCTTTCAAAGCTTCTAGAGGAAGTTTTGTGATTTCCTTTGGGCTGTGGAGGCCAGCCGGCCATGGTGGGCCAAGGTCAAGGGGACAAGAAGATGTTTTGAAGATCAAGTGGCCCCTTCCAAGAGTTCTTGGTCCCCCTCCCTCTCCTTCCTCCTCATCGTCGACCTCCCCTCCCATTTACAGCCATGTGAAGCTCCCAAAAAACCTTGAAAACATAGCCAACAGCCATCTCTTTCCTTCGAGCAACCCGCCGGAGCCTAAACAACCGTCGTTGCGCACCCGAGCCCATTACTGCCTCTCTCGCTCGTGCGCCAGACTCGCGCACCCCTGGCCGTCGTTCCACCTCTGCCGTGACCCCCAAGACGTCCCCAGAGCTGTCCGAGCTCGCCTCGCCATTGCCGAAGTTGCCTAGACGCCTACTGAGCTCAGTCAAGTCCCGCCACAGTCGATCTGCCCCTTCCTTGGCCGTTTCCCGCTCAACCGACCATCGAAGGAGCTCTCTTGACCAAGAGCAGAAACTGAATCTCCTGGGTCTCTCCAGCACTGTTTGGCCCGTTTTGGTGGCCTTCTAGACCTCAAAAGGCGCACCCGCTTCGAAGTTTGTCGATCGTCTCTACGTCCCCATTGTTGTGGTATGAGCAAATCGTTAATCAAGTGAGTTTACTCGCTAATCCCCGCTTAGGAAGTTAATTATGCTTAAGGGTTAATTAGTTTAAGTTAAGTATGGATTATGTGGATAGTTAGAATAGATTAGTGAATTAATTGATCATTATTGCATGTTAGGTGGTTAGTTTAGTGCAATTAGCAACTAGATAAGCTCTAGTATTTATTTAAACAGATTCATAAATTTTCTAGGCCTGTTTCGGTATTTTATTAGGTTTTTCCGGCGTAATTTGCATTTGTGGGTATTTATTAATTAATTTTTGAAATTATTTATTTAATTATTTATTTTAAAATTAGAGCAGGATAGTCGGTGACCAAAATTTTATGCGATTACGGTGGTGTGATTCATTTATTTACTTGACTGCTATTTTGTGCAAATTGGGTGTTGTTTGCAATTTTGGGTATTTAACCCAAAATTTATTAATTTAAGTAATTAATTAGAAAATCACCGAGCGTTGGTTTACAACGCCAAAAATGTTTTTTAGGATCTATATTAAATTGTGGGATTTATGAAAAGGGAAATATTATATTTTGGCTAAGACCGACCGTGTACCCATATACAATTATTTTTATTGGGTATAATAAAAATGGTGTCATTCTCAATTGGTGAGAACAAATATACTATCGGCCTATGAGTCTTGATATGTTAGCTTTGGGTGAGCAAAATACTTTATCAATTTAGGGTGAGCATCATGGGTATACTATATCAGCCTAAGAGCTTCAATATGTCAGCTTTGGGTGAGCAGTATACTGATATATTATATCAATCTACAAACTTTGATATATCAGCTTTAGATGAGTAGTATACCTTATCAACTTTGAGTGAGTATTGTAAGTATACTATATCCGCCTGCGGGCCTTGGATATATCAGCTTTAGATGAGCAGTATACTCTATTATCAATTTTGGGCAAGCTATATTATCTATCTTCAGCTTAGGGTGAGCATTTCTTGATATGATCAAACTAGATAGATAATATTGAATGAGTGGACCGAGAGATAGTCTTGGTATCATGGAATTGACTGAGTAGATTGATCGATGGTTTGATTTGATAGGATGAATTGATTTACTGAAATGAATTATTAAAATGATTGAATTGTACTGACTTGCAGGAAGGAACTAAGGCCAAGGTAAGTTCTCTGACTTGTGGTTGTGCTTAGGCAGCTCTTAAGGCGTCTTTTCTTCCTAGCTAGGTCTTAGGGGGTGAACTCGCTGAGACGTCGTCTCACTCCGTTGTGGGATAACATTTAAGGTCCTTAGATGCAGCTTCTCCCGAGCATTTTGGGTAGCCAAAGAAGGTTACCGAGCAGAGGTGCTATATTCTGCTTCATGGGGACCCTAGGGGATGGGAGTACGAATTTGTGAAGTTCGTGGTTTAGGTTGATGCGGGCCTACCCAAAAAGATACCCCATCAATACAGATCATGGTACCATCATGATCGGAATGGATAGAGAGAGGGCCCCATATCGAAATCTGAGATACATCTATATACGCTGGAGGTTGCTTTTTGAAAGGGGATGGCAGGTCCTCTTAGTGGTTCAATGGTGGACCCCAACCTATCGGAATCGGAGTCCCCAATGTATTCAGATGAAGGCTCCAATGAGGATGAGAATGAGGATGAAGATGAAGATGAAGATGAAGATGAGGATGAGGATCCGTAGTTTTATGAAACCCCCCTGCTTTGTAGACATTGTAAATAGATCAGCTAGTATTGTATATTATGACATGGTTTCTTATATATATGTATATATATAAGTGTGGTTTGATTTTCAATTCAAAAAATGATGGTCCTACTTTTCTATCCAATCTTGTTGTTGTCTAGGAATTAATTGCATATTAAAATGAATGGGTCAGCGATGCATCCTAGACGTTGCTATTTAATCGACCATAGAGGGATGGGCACGCGCTCAGAAGATCAGGGCATGACAAGATGTCATTTACGAGGACCACCATACAATTATGACTGCACATGAATAGTCAATCACGGCATGTATGAGAATGCGACCTAACTTGTACCTTGTCAATATATGACTATTTTTTCCCTTTTGAAAAAAAAAATGCCTATTTTCTTGTAACTCTTAACATTACTTAAATAATTTTTATAAAAAAAAAAAAAAAAAAAAAGCATGGAGGCTTAAGCAACTTGTTGAAATTGCACAACATCTACAGCAAAACATACATACACATTATGTTCCATATTTAATTATCACTTTATCATTACCTCAAATTTTCATGTTCGTTGTATTTTTAGTTATAAGAAGCTATGGAAACAATGACCCATTACAAAGTCAAGCGGCTAGACCAATGGAATATGCATGTTATTTACACCAAAATATCTAAATTTTTGCTCGTTTGTATAAGGTCATATGTTGAATTTGATTTCGCATCAAAATTGAATTTGCTCCTTTGATATGATTGGAAGTAGTTTTTATTTATTTATTTATTTTTATGTTCGGAATTGGAAGAGGGTGATTAAAACTGAAATGGAAGAGTTCATAAACGATTACTTTCTTAGATTAGGCCATAAATGACGATGATCCTAATTACGTGAAGATGATAAGTCATTCAAAGAAGATTCCTGAGCTCAAAAAACAGCCATCTTGCCTTTAGTCACCCTCGCATGTCCTTTCACATAAAATTATGGAGGGGCTAAGAGGAAACCCCAGAATTCCTATCTACAAAAATTGATATCCATAAAACAAACACAAAAATATTATTTAGAAAACAAACACAAAATATATATAGAAAAAGAAAAGACAATATCATGCGACCGTTCTTAGTGTGCGTGCTATCTGCTTGGATCATTTTTTATCTCGGTGTTTCATTCATGCTTTGCCTTGAAATGATGTAAGAGGAGTCTTTCGGAATCAACCGAGCATATTCTTCTTGCGTTCATCCTAAATTCAGCAGTCGCGTTGTTGGCCCAGACTTCAGTTGCAATTGTCTATCTAGTACCACTAGTCTTTTTAATCCACTCCGTTACGTTCGCCTTCTGTCAGAACTTCTATAGTTCCCAAGGATTTATGCTTGTTTATAATTTACCGTACTCACGTACATTACATCACTATTATTTTTTTTTTTTTATAAAATGAGATAATAATATTTAAAATTTGACAATATTTTCAATGGATGATTACGGACATTTACTTTTCATGATTCGATGACCAGGACTATGAATGGAGAATGACTCCTCTTCACGGCGTGAAAGTTGGGTAAAAGTCTTTTTGCTAGCCTCTCAAAGTTTTGGTCTTTTCGTGGAAAAGAAGGAGATGCCATTTAAGAGGACCGACTATGCAATTGTGACTGCACATGAACGATTAATCACGGCATGCCTAAGAGTGCAGCCTAATTTGTCCCTTGTGGAAATATGTTGAAATTGCAAAACATCTATGGCAAGACATACACAAATATTATGGTAATCGTCACTTTACTAGAAAGGTTTCTTAATTTGATTGTTGATCTAGTTATAAGAAGTTGTGGAAACATTGACCCATTATATAGTCAAGTTGCTAGATCAATTGAAGGTGCCTATTATTTATACCCAAATTATTTGGATTTTTCTATAGTTTGTATTAGGTGATATCTTAAGTCCAATTTCATACATAATGAATTTGCTTCTTTGATTTGGTTGGAGGTAGGTCATTGACGATGAAACTGAAGAATTCATATATAAGTACTTTCTTAGGCCTTGAAGTTATGACAAAAAAAAAAAAAAAAAAAAACACCTAAATTTTGGAATTTCATACAGACATGTCCCGTCTTCCCCCTAAATTATTCCCATCGGCATCACATATTTATTTAGCGGAGCAAGTATGAAACACCAAGGCTAAAAAAAAAAATTGATTCAAAAATATAAAGCATGTAGAATAATGACAGTGACCTGATATTGTCCTTCATTTGTTTTCTTTTTAAAAAAATTGTGGTTGTTATTAGAGCACCTATGTCATGGAAGAGCAGATAGCAATGCCATAGCTTTCATGTTTAAAAATTTTTGTGAGTTGGAATCCTTGCGCTCCTCAATAGAATAGCAAAAGCATGGAAAAGATCAGGAAGCCACTGATTGATCGGGAATTGCGCATGTAGTAGTCATATATTTAGGTGACACTGATTATTATGTGGTAGTCTGGTTTTAATTGAAAGTGGGTATAAATGAATTAAGATCTTTATCTATGTTTACTTCTTGTCAACTCATGTTTTCCATTGGCTATTATGGAGACACTATCTTCTCGCTCCTTATTCTATCTTTCTAACGGCTTTTTCTGTCCTAGAAAATTATGTCATATCATTGTATAAATTAACACGTATAGCGGCATGTACACGTACTAGTGCTTGTTGTGACTATGCGCGGAGGGGCACTCCCTTTGATGTCTTGGCTGTTATAAAGAATCTAATTTAGGAGATGTCCTCGTTCCATAGTCTAGTTTTTGGAAGCTAGTAAAGGACGAGGAGATAATATTGTAATATTAACGTGGAAACAAATCAGGGCTTACTATTATATCAATATGAAATCGCAAAAGAAATAAATGAGTAATGACAAAGAACACTTAATATTTTACGTCATTTGGTCCAAATATCGATGCATACTTAATAGTAAGTGTTAGCAGTAAATAATCTATTAATTTAATGGTTAAACATATCAATAACAAGGAAATAGCTTGTGATCCTTGATCATCAATTTATTTCATGAAGAGGTTTTCAATTTGGATTCGGAAGAACGAAATAATACGTTTGGTGGCACTGTAGCCACTGAAAGATAATAAAAAGGTTTACAAAATTTTTCTCTTTGTATAGGTAAGATTTACAAGTGCCGGTGTGAAAAAAACTCACTCTTCATTTAGTAAAATCCAATCCTTGGAGTTAGGATTGAAAATGTGTTAATTAACACACTATCGAGAAAGTACAAATGTTCGACGTCTTCGAAAGCATACAAGGCATGAATAGATTATTTCCTCCACTCCACATCCTAAGACTTTGGCCATGTATAGCACGGGTCCAATAGCTATTTAATTTTTATTGCGACTATTTCTTCAATCAAACCCAAATGTCTTTTCATATGGGTATATATTGCTTGAATGGCCAATGAAATTTCTATGATCGAATTGCTTCTTGTTGCTTATAAAAAGCTTATCTACTGTAGTCAAATCTACCAAAAAAAAACACAATAACGAAACAAATATATGGCACCCTTACTATTCTTCATGTTTTGTACATGGATTGTCCTTCTCGTGATTATTCATACTTCACTTGCTAAGCCGCTATGTCATCCGGATGAGAGCTCAACCTTGATGGAATTCAAGTGAAGTTTCAAAACCAACTAATTAGCTTTTTGGTATGTTTATCTGAAGGTTGAATCATGGTCACTAGATGGACAAGACGATTGCTGCTCATGGGATGACGTCAAGTGTGACAAGGCCACCGATCATGTGACAAGCCTCGACCTTAGCCACAGTTGTCTCTTTGGTACTTTATCTTTTAACACAAGCCTATTTTGCCTCCTCCACTTGGAATCGCTTAATCTTGGAATGACTTCAACTCTTCCTCAATCCCATACCGCTTTGGCAATCTTTCTAGGTTACAATACCTTAATCTCTTTGGTTTAGTATTTTCAGGAAAATTCCCATTAGATATCTCATGGCTCTCTAGATTAGTTTCTCTTGATTTGAATCTTGAGCAGGATCTTGAGGAGTCTCTTGGTCTTTCTTGGTAAAGTGGTCTTGAGATGCCCAACATAGACAACTTCGTTCAAAACTTAACCATGCTTAGAGAACTTGATCTCTCTTTTATAGACATGTCGTCACCATTCCCTCTTGTACTTGCAAACTTCTCATCTTTGAAGTCGCTATTGCATAGAGAATTTCCGGTAGGCATCTTTCAACTACCAAACCCGGAAGCTCTCGACATTAATGACAATTACGACCTTTTTGGTTTTATTCCCAACTTACATTGGGGTAATCCCCTCAAATCATTTTCTCTAGGGGGAACGAATTTCCCAAGGGAAATACCTATTTCAATCGGAAACCTTGTTTTGTTGAATGAATTAAATTGAAATTTGTAGTTTCTAAGGTTCACTTCCCATTGTGGGTAATCTTTCTAAGCTTACTTATCTAGATTTATCATCTAATAACTTTCATGGTCAAGGCCCTGTTTTCTTTGCCAATCTTACCCAGCTATCGATTTTAGATCTCGGTTTCAATAATTATAGTGGTGGTATTGGGCATTGGTTTGTCAACTTGGCGAAACTCACCTATTTGGACCTTGTAGGTAATATTTCATCTAATAACAATGTTCTTTCACGAGAATAGAAATGAAATGTCAAGATTCAATCGATAGCCAAACTAATTGCCCTTGTTTCTTTACATTCGGCATATTGTTAGTTAAGTGGTCCTATTACATCTTCATTTGAGAACTTGATGCAGTTGGTTTTGCTTGGATTTGGCTCCAACAATTTGCAAGGTGAGATTCGAAACTCATTGTGATACTTGAGGATCTTGAATTTCTTAGTCTTGTGAGGAATGATTTGAGTGGCACGATAGAATTACACAAACTCAAGAACCTGCAATGTTTAGATTTGTCCTTCAACAACATATCTTTTGTCAACAAGATCAGGATCAATGCCACTCTTTAAAACTTTCCAATTTATATATAGATTCATGCAACTTACATGAGTTCCCCAAGTTTTTAGGCTACCTAAGCAGATTAGAGGAGATAAATCTTTCATCCAATAAAATCAGAGGGAGTATTCCTATGTGGATGTGGAATGGTAGTAGAGAATCTTTGCTTTGTATGGATCTTTCCCACAATTTTTCAGACCGGCTTTGGAAAGAATTAAATCAATCTACCACTACCCAAGTTGGCTTATCTTGACATTAGTTCTAACTAGATCAAAACAAAACTACCGAGTCCACCTCCATTAGCAGGTTACTATAATATCTGCCACAACTTCCTCTTCGGAGAAATTCAATACATTTGTAATGGGACATCCCTCATTGTTCTAGATTTGCCCAACGATAGTCTGAATGGAACAATTCCTTCATGTGTGGAAAATATCGATACTTTGTCAATTTTGAATCTTGGGAAAAATAAACTTGAGAGCATGATTCCTAGTGCTTACCAAAAAGGCTGTGTGTTGAAGATTATAGACCTCATAAAGAATCGATTGCAAGGGCCTTCCCAAGATATTTGGCGAATTGTACAATGCTAGAGTATTTGAACCTTGCTTGTAATCAAATTCCTAATGGATTCCCTTTATGGCTATCATAATTGACCAAGCTGAAATTTGTTATCATCAAATCTAATAAGTTCCACGGTCCAATAAAAGCATGTGGAAGCCAGTTTAACTTCAGCAATATGTGTATCATGGACCTTTCATATAATAGTTTCAACGGCGAACTTCCTTCCAAGTTGTTGAAGAGTTTCCATGCAACGGAAGTGATAATAAGTCAAAGATCAATTGGAATATATGAATGCATCTGAAGTGATTTTTGCATTCCCATTGGCATTTGGAAATGATTTCGAGTATGGAATGAAATTGATGAATAAAGGTATAGAAAGGAAATACACAAAGGTTCCATTTATACTTGCAAATCGACTTCTCCAATAACAAATTTGAAGGAGACATACCCAATCTTATTGGAGATTTGAAGTCACTTGTTTTGCTTAACCTTTCAAACAACGGTTTGACTAGTGCCATCCTACCATCCTTAGCAGATTTGACATTGTTGGAATCTCTAGATCTTTCTCAAAACAAGCTCTCAGGAGAGATCCCCCAAAAGTTAGCCCAACTTACATTTCTTTCATCTTTCAATGTCTCTTATAATCAACTATCGGGACTAATACCATAATGGAGTGAGTTCAACACATTCACGATTGAATCATTTGCTATGAATGAGGGATTATGTGGAAGTCCTTTGCCAAAAAAAATGCCCAACTCCCCATGATGAAATTGGCGAAGAGTCTCTATTCAAGTTGGATTGGAAAATTATGCTAAGTGGTGCTGGAGTTGGGTTTTTGATCGGTGTTGTGCTTGGGAACTTGATCATTAATAAGAAGAGGAGGTGGTTCTTACACTGATCCAAGAGAATGGCAAAAAGATGAAAAAGATTGGGAAGGCACTAAACAAAATAGAGTTGTACTTGCAATCACATATCTATGAGACGCTATCTGTAATGTAGCCCTATGTGTGATTAGTTTGTACTATAAGGGCCTGTTTGTTTGCGTTTCTTTTTTTTTTGAACACTTTTTCTGTTTTTTGTTCTCGGGAACAAAAAAGGAACAAACGCGTTTGGGTGCGTTTACTTTTTTGTTCTTTTGTTCCGAAAAAAAAAAGCAAATAAGAAACAACAAAAAGTTGTTTCTTATTTCTGAAACAAAACTTAGAAATACTTTTTATTTTTTCTTCTTTTCTTCTTCTTTTTCTTTCTTTTTCTTTCGCCGGTCGCCGGCCTCGGCCATGGCCGGCGACCGGCGACGACGAGGGCCGGCGGCCTTGCCCGGCCACGGCGAGGTTCGCCGGCCCCCGCGAGGCCGAGCCTCGCCGTCCCCCCGAGGCCGAGCTCGCCCAACGGCTGGTGAGCCTCGCCGAGGCTAGGCGAGGCTACCGGCCCTCGTTGGCCGGTCCCCGGCCATGGCCGAGGCCGGAGACCGACCAAAAGAAGAAAAAAGGAAAAAAGAAAGAAAAAAAGGAAAAAATAGAAAAATAAAATAAAAATATTAAAAAATAAAAGAAATAAAAGAATTATACAAATTTATCAAACGCTTTTTTTTGTTCAAAATTGTTAGAATGAAAACACTTTTTTATTTCTGTTTTAACAATTTTTAAACAAAAAACGCAAACAAACACACCCTTAAATCGGCAAATATAGAGCCTACAATATTCCTCTTATGGTATTATCGTTCATTTAAATTTAAAAATTGTATTCATAGAGTGAAATAAAAAATAATCTTTCCTTCTTCGCTTCTTCTTCTTCTTCTTCTTCTTCTTCTTCTCTCTTTCATCTCTAAGGTTGAGACTCGCGAGTGATGGAGGAGGGGAGCAAAACAGTTGGAGCAAAGAAAGGAGCACACGCGCAAAGCAATCCACCATTTTCCCTCTGGATTCCTCCCGATCACCACCATCCACCACCTCCAATCCCCATTGGCCATCCCAGCCGCTCGAGCTCTTTTGCACTAGAAACAGAGCACACACTCCAGAGAACCGAGATCGCCAAAAACCACCGAGACTGAATTGATACGAACTCCTTTCATCGATTTTCTCTCACTGATAGGTTTGCTCCATTGATTTCAGGTCACCGGTTGACGCCATTAGCCATTCTCGAGTCATTTGGCTCTATTCTAGTCCGTTTTGAGGATTAAATATCCAAAGAGTTTGAATCTTCATTCGAAGTTTCTTTGCCAGTGCCAATCACCGAGGCAACGCCTCTAAGAGCTTGATTATCTGTTCTGTGGCTAGAGACTGCAAATCCAAGGTGTATACATCATTGCTCTCTTTTAGTAAGCTGAGTCCGAAAGCTGTACTTGAAGCTTGAGTGAAAATCGAGTACCTGATTTGGGATAAAAAAGTAGTCTGCTCATACTTTGATGTCACTGAAATCGTCTAGATCGGTATTAGTACTTCGATGATGCTTCTGTGCTCTGTGTTTGAACCGATCACCAATTGTTCGTGAAAATGACAGAGTGAGATCACATATATATTCGAGAGGCTGTCCTTCAGAAATGCATATTCGTTTATCTCATGCTCAGATCTGATATGTGCATGTGATTCGCTAGTCTTGCTTCTGGTTCCTTTGATTTCAAGTCATGGCCAAGACTTCAAAGTGACCGGTGTTGCTTCGTTTTCTGTCTCTGTGTCCCATATGCCCCCTGAGTATTCTGGTTGGGTGTATGTGTGGTAGCCGGTGGACGTTTGTATGGATTCACGTGGTGACTGGAGTTGATCATTGGCGGAGCAAGGCATGTTTAGCCCTCTATATGAAGCTTGTAAATGTCATTCTCGGGTGAAACGCTCGTGTGCTTTTGTTGCTTAAGGTGAAGGATGGACATCAATGGCGAGTGTTGAGCTTATAGGTTGAACAGCTTGGTCGTGAATAGTAAGGGGAGAAGACCAGACCAAAGCTTGTGTGTTCAGGAAATAATTGAGGGAGAGACTTAACCAAGAAAAAACGAAATAGTAAAATAAAGGAAAGAGGAAGACGGGGAAATCTGCAGAAATGCATGTTCTGGAAAAGGACCGAGAAAGAATTAATAATAATAATAATAATAATAATAATAATAATAATAATAATAATAATAATAATAATAATAATAATAAATGATAGAATCACAAAAGCCAAAAGGGCCATGCGGTATCATTCAAGAAAAGAAAATTTCACAAGAAATTAACCAACTTTTTTAGCAGGTAAATATTGCTATACAAGTAATACATAATAATTTGAAAAAGAAGGAAAGGAAATATATATGTGATAGACATAGTAACATATTTTGGAATTGGTAAATTTGATAATGATCACTGAGTTTTAGCTTATTTCACGTTCAAATTACTGAATTTTCAAATTTTTTTAATTACCAAGTGTAGTAATTAATCAGAAAAATTTTCAAGTTTAGAAATCCCAAATTGTCGAGTGCCAATACGCACTAGTTAAATTATGAGGCCTCTAGAACTAGGAAAATGATAAACTAACAGTGCCAGCGATTGTCATTTTCTAACTGGTCTAATACCAGCCGCAAGTTTTAATGGAGAAACCGGACAATGCTTTGACCGGTTTCATTTGTTTGTTTGTTTGTTTTGTTTTGTTTTTTGTTTTTTGTTTTTTTGTTTTTTTAACTTCCCATCATTTCCTTTGTCTCTTGGCTTAATTTAGGATCTCAGGAATTATAAAAGCCCAAAAAGCGCCAATCTAAAAGGAAAAATCTACGTATCCCAAAAAAATTAAAAATCCTTGAATATGAAAAAAAGAAAAAAATAAATTATATACCACAAAATAAATAATTACGAGTAAAAAAATTATCACTAAGTAAAAAAAAAATCATTAATATCATTAGAAAGATATATTGCATTTTAAAGATGAACAAACACTTGAAATGTTGGCTTTGCAACTAATGAAAAAATCATTGTGAATTCTGACTTTTCATTAAGTCACTCAAATCAGATTGCTTTAGAATAACTCTCCGATTGCCTTGAAGGTGCTTTCATCACTAGTAACTTAGTATTGCATGGTGTCATGACTCTTTCATCACTAACATCTTCAATTGAATTGTTCATTTTGTCTTTATCACTAACATTATTTTCATTAATAATACGAACTCCATTTATTAGAGAAAAAATGAAAGCTAAAGAACTGTTAGCTTATCATTTTGAAAGCAATTTCATTAATGAAAATAATGTTAGTGATAAAGACAAGATGAACAATTCAATTGAAGATGCTAGTCATGACTACAGTTTTAAGTTACTAGTGATGAAAGCAACTTCAAGGCAAATAAGAGTTATTCTAAAACAATTTGATTTAAGTGAAAAATGAAAAGTCATAATGCACAATGATTTTTTCATTAGTTGTGTTGCAATATATTTTTCTAATGATATTAATAATTTATTTTTACTAAGTGATAATTTTTTTTACTCGTAATTATTTATTTCGTGATATATAATTTATTTTTTCTTTTTTTTTTCATATTCAAGGATTTTTAATTTTTTGGGATACCTAGATTTTTCCTTTTAAATTGGCGCTTTTGGGCCTTTATAAACCCGAAATCCTAAATTAAGCCAAGAGAAAAAAAGGAATTATGGGAAGTTAAAAATAAAAATAAAAACAAACAAATGAAACCGGTCAAAGCATTGCCGCGGTTTCCTCCATTAAAACTTGTGGCTGGCATTAGACGTTCGGAAAATGAAAATCACGGCACCCTTAGGCTAGCCAAGCCCCTAGAACTTTTTTTTTTTTTTTTTTTTTTTTTTTGGTCGTACTTATTCTTACTCTACACTCACTCTCAGACTTTTGCCCTGCCTCTTGCAGGGTGTGGGAGTCGAAACCCACTCCTGAAACTTACGCGTCCCCACCTCTTCCCCTCTGAGAATGTGGGAATTTAAACCCTTTACCTCCTCCTTCCATGTTAGAAGGGTGGCCACCTGGGGCGAATCCCAGTGGTTCCCTAGAACTATTGGCTGAACTATTATTCTAGAGGGAGGAAATAGTTACTCAATCAATTCTAAATATATTATATATATATATATATATATATATATATATATATATATATATATATTAATTCGGTCATAAACTTTTCAATTTTACCAATATAGTTCTAAACTTGTACATAAAATTTTGATATAGTCTTTATACCTATTGGTACCGGAAATTGCTAACATCACCAACTATCTAGCATGCTACGTGGACGTGGACAATTTTACTTGCGCTACATGAGTAATTTTTGGCGGCAATTGATTGGGAAGATTACACTAAAATTTCAGGCAAATGTTTAGGATTACATTGACAAATTGAAAAGTTTAACACTAAATTAACATCCATACAACATGTTTATAATAGAATTAATAATTTTCCCAATGCATTGTTAATTTTCAATTTGTTTTCATTATACATATAATAAATTCCAACTTTAGCGAGTTCTTGATCTTGCTCTTAGCCTCTTGCTCTAGTATTAGCTATAACAAGAACAGGATTTGGTGGGTGATATAAACAACTAAAATACTTAAGAACGTTTAAGCTATGTTCTTGCAAAAAATAGTAAATAAAATCGTCCTTCTCGGAAGATCAAAGTCCTGTTCAAGTGGGCAGCGACAGTTCTGGACGTGGCGAAGTACTTACATTTCAAAGGATAGAGAAATATTAAATGATATTTTGGTTACTAATGATCTAATAATTAAGATTTAGTGCCCGCGTTAGGCTAATTCAAAGGATAGTTGGGAGTGGAATTTTTAATTCATTGGGAATGGAATAAGTCTCTTTAATAATGAGGTATACAGGTTGGTTCTATACTTAATCATCAATTTTGATCAAAGTTAATTAAATGAAGACCAGGCCTGAAAATCTAGAGTCACTAAGTAAGATCATAGTCTGCTATAAATTTTTCTACCTCTATCAAATATTGACATTTCAATGGTCGATTTAAAAATGTTTATACATATTTAGTATTGGATAAATAATGTGCACGTTTGGAGTTATACCGATCTCGATTGAGAATGAGATAATTATTTATGACTTCTTTTTTATCTTAAATCTCGAAAAGAGTTCCGAGTCTACCAAACATTAATCATTTTAAATTAACTAGAAGAACAATCACACTAGGTGAACCATTAGACGTGAAGACACAAGAGCAAGGCCAAACAATCCTCATTCAAAGCAGAACTGATTCTGACATTTATATTAACGTGATAAGTAGCAACCACCTCAAATCACACACTCAACTTACCAGCAATATCTCACGCTTAATGACCTTCCAAAAATCGACTCAAATGTCTGCAATCGGCACGAGCGAAGAGGGGATAACATGAATCACTCGAGACCAAACATAAATTTAGCAATGAAGTCAACGGTCCAAGTGTACACCAGCAATGAGATGGAAGCGTCGAGAGATCAAAACTGGGGACACCAGACTGCATTGACGAAGGTAATCAAAGGAGCACTCTTGATGGCTCTCGGTTTCAACATGGAGGGGAATACAAGACTTCCAAATTCGAATATACTTCTACACGAGCCTCAGTATACTGAAAAATGACTAGGAATTGAGGAAAACCATCAGACACACAGAAGACAATCGAATAAGAGACTAGATGCAAAAGATACAGGGAAGGAGTCAGGGCCAGATCAATGTAAAGGCAATGCAGCACACTCGAGGTCATCAAGACAGCCTCGGATGCAACCGGTTTTCACTCCGGCGGAGCCAAAGGCTCTCGGTCTCTACCTCAAGAAAACAGAGTACGAGGCTCTAACCTAGGGTAAGAGCAGTGACTGGACGTGATTGACGAGTGGATCGGAAGGAGGAGGCCTCTGAAGTGGCGACACCAAGAATTGGAAGCGGTGACGAGAGAGTGAGTGAGAATCGAAGGCGGCAACAGTAGCGACCGAGAGCAGAGACGAACGGAGTATGATTGTGGCGGTGAGGCTCGATGTACCGTGAACGGTTACAGTGACAATCGGCAGACAGAATGGAGAAGGAAAAAATGAAGATGGAAACCAGAGATGCTGGAGGTTACAGTAGCCGGAGAGTGGAGGGAGGTCGGACGGTGACGCAGTGGCCGGAGGTTGAAGGTGAGGGAAGTGGTGGCTGGCGAGGGCCCGAGCTGGAGATGAATATGTCACAGAGGAGAGAGAGTAGAGAGAAATTATAAGGCGAGGTGTACAAGTGAGATGAGGAGGGTGTCGACTTCGTGGGCCGGGCCGAACCGGGCCTCCAGGTTCGAACTCACCTGAATATTTCATAGATTCTTTACCAGGCCCAGGTGGCTGGGGTGTCGTGAAATTATGCTTATTGGGCTCGGTTCTTGCTAAAAGTTCAATTCGGCCTTACTGCGGATGTCAAACTGGACTGCGAAAGTTGACCGGCTCTTGATACTTCGTTTTTCAAAATTTTAATTATTGGGCCTGGGATATCAAAATCTTAATGTCTCTGATATGTGCATTAATCTTCTTCGAAAAATGTAATTGGAATCATTGGCAAAATCCGGATGCCGGTCAATTTGTTGTTGATCCGATCATGTGAAATCATATACACTTGCAGGAAGATATGGCATCAATGTTAATATCAATTTATCACCAAATAATCACAAATTTCAGTCTTAAATGCTCCTGAATCAATTCTGAATGTTGCTGGGTGTTAGTACCCACGCATCAATTGGAATGGTTTTGGCTTAGTTTAGTAGTTCTATGAATTGTCTAAATGTAGTGCCAATGTGAGATTGATTATCTATCCAGTAACCGCATGTTCGTAGTTCATCGGCATGGGTAATTTGTTGATTTTCAATGTTGGACATTGCTGGAAAATGCAATTTGACTCTGAATTTGAGTGCGTTTGGCTTGGTTTGTTTATACCTTCATTCACCAGTGATCAGGGGCTAATGTATTATCAATCTCAGCCTTCCGAGCGTGTTTAAAGGTCACTTGTCCTGAGAATTGCCAGTAATGCATGCTAAAATTTAATGAGGGTCTCGGTTTAGGCATGAATTCAAGGAAATTAATTGAGATAATTCAAGGTTGAATTTCATGATTCATGCGAATACATTGGTATGCATTTCATTTCCAAGGCTTTCGGTTGGATCGAATTTCAATTGAATAGGTAAATTGTGGGTTCCATGTGTCGAATGTTGCCGGTGGTTTCGATTTACGCTTTGATCTTGGAAGAGATTGCGGTGATTTAGGGGTTAAGTTGCTAGTTCATGTAGGTGCATACGCAAAAGGATCCATTTCATGTCATTTTAATATTGTTTAGTGTAATTTCCTTTGCATAAATAGTTAGGTCTGCATATGATAGTGCGCGAATTTAGTTTACTGAGTTTTTGAATGGTAATAAAACAAGAATCCTTTTAGTAAACAGCTCTCTTTAAGTTTCTTTATGTGACATCCTAAAATTCGACCATGTTTCGATAAAATGAAATGGACATGTCGTCAACGTGCCTATGGTCCTTTTTCTCTGAGCTGATCACTCACGAGTTAACTAATCTATTGGGTGAAGCCGTTAAGGGATGTATCTGCAGTAAAATCCCTAAAAGCTATTCAATTGGTTGGATTGGACTAAAACCGCGTTTGATTGATTCTAATCATGAAATTTAATTTGGTTTTAAAATCGAATATTCGAGCGTGTCATTGGTCATTTTAGGATCCTGTCTCATCGTCTGTCAAATTATTGACGAGCCCGAAATTTCAAGAAAGAAATTATCGAAGATCAAAAGAAAATAGAAAGGAAAAGGGAAGAGAAAAGAAAAATAAGAATAAGACTATTATTCTATTTGTTTTTCTCTCTCTCTTCTCTCCCCCTCGTGCATTTTCCCCACTGACCGCCTACCCCTTGGCCAATTTCAATTTGGCTTCTCCCTTTGACCATTCAAACCTATCTCTTCTTCCCCACCCCACGTGACCGTATTCTTCTTCTTCATTCTTGGCGTGCGAACCAGCGAGCTGAGGAGGAACAGAAGCCGTAGCTCGCCGTGGCTGCTCCGTCGCCGCCCCCGCCCGCGCACGCGCCGCCGTGCTAGCCCCGTCCCTCACGCCAGGCGTTCCCAGGCGAATCCCAGCTGCCCAGCCCCCGTTCGCCGAGCCGGCTCCGGGTCGTGCCGCCCGGCCTCGTCGGACCTCCCCAGCGCCCCCCTCGTCTTCCGCCGGCCTCCCCTCGCCGCCCTAGCCGCCGGCTAAGCTCCGGCAAGCCTTAAACCGCAACCCACGAAATGGGTTTCCAGCTGGTTCGGGCCCGCTTTTGGGCCGTTTTCGGGCCCCGAACCCGAGTCGTGCTTTGGAAAGAATCATTCCTCGTGTCGCCCCCGTCGGATTGATCCAATTTGCGCGCGATTTGGTGAGTAATCTCACTAATCCCGGATTAGTTGGCTAATTATGCTTAATGTTGGTTTAGTTTTAATTAATTATGTTTAGGTTGTTAGATTAGAATAAATTAGCAATTATTAGTCAATTGTGATGCGATTTAGATAAATTGATTGCGCAATTAGCAAGTAGACGTAGTCTACTATTTATTGGAAGTATCTCGGGAATTTTCCGACCCCTTAGTGGGCTTCAATTTGGCGATTCGGGCCTAAGTGGAATTTTTGGTATTTAAATATTAATTTTCGAAATTAAATTAAATAATTATTTATTTTCCGAAAACTCAACTGAGATGATCCGGAACCGGAATTTTATCTTTGAGGACCGTGGTGAAGTCCGTTTATTTAATCGGGCTTTATTTTGAGCTAAATGGAATTTTTAATATTAATTAATTAATTTCGAACTTGAAATTCGACCATGTTTCTCATTTAGCTTTCAAAATAAAAACTCGATTAAATAAACGAACTTCACCACGGTCCCCAAAGATAATATTCCGGTTCCGGATCATCTCAGTTGAGTTTTCGGAAAATAAATAATTATTTAATTTAATTCCTAAAATTAATATTTAAATACCAAAATTCCACTTGTTTCGAATCGCCAAATCAAGCCCACTAAGGAGTCGGAAAATTCCCCGAGATACTTCCAATAAATAGTAGACCACGTCTACTTACTAATTGCGCAATCAATTTATCTAAATCGCATCACAATTGACTAATAATTGCTAATTTATTCTAATCTAACAACCTAAACATAATTAATTAAAACTAAATCAACATTAAGCATAATTAGCCAACTAATTCGGGATTAGTGAGATTACTCACCAAATCGTGCGCAAATCGGATCAATCCGACGGGGGCGACGCGAGGAACGATTCTTCCCAAAGCACGACTCGGGTTCGGGGCCCGGAAACGGCCCAAAAGCGAGCCCGAACCAGCTGGAAACCCATTTCGTGGGTTGCGATTCAAGGCTTGCCGGAGCTAATCCGGCGGCTAGGGCGGCGAGGGGAGGCCGGCGGAAGACGAGGGGGGCGCCGGGGAGGTCCGACGAGGCTGGACGGTGGCCGGAGCTGGAGCTGGTCGGCGGAACGGGGGCTGGGCAGAGCTGGATTCGCTCGGGGGAACGCCTGGCGCGAGGGACGGGGCTGGCGGCGCACGGCGGCGAGCGGCGCGCGCACGGGCGCGGGCGCGGGCGGCGAGACGGGTGGCGACGGAGCAGCGACGGCGAGCTGTGGCTTCTGTTCCTCCTCAGCTCGCTGGTTCGCACGCCAAGAATGAAGAAGAAGAAAAAGAATACGGTCACGTGGGGTGGGGAAGAAGAGAGAGGAGAGAGAAGAAGAGATAAGAGATAGAAGGAGAAGAGATAGGTTTGAATGGTCAAAGGGAGAGGAGAAGCCAAATTGAAATTGGCCAAGGGGTAGGCGGTCGGTGGGGAAAACGCACGAGGGGGAGGGAGAGAAGAGAGAGAGAAAAGAGAGAAAAGGGAGAGAGAAAATAAATAAAATAATAATTTTATTCTTATTTTTCTTTCTCTTCCCTTTTCTTTCTATTTTCTTTTGATCTTCGATTTTTCCTCCGATAATTTCTTTTTTTTTGAAATTTCGAACACAATAATTTGACGGATGATGAGACATTTATCCTAAAAATAAATTGTGACACGCTCAAATATTCGATTTCAAAACCAAATTAAATTTTATGGTTAGAATCAATCAAACGCGATTTTAGTACCAATCCAACCAATCAATAGCTTTTAGAGATTTTACTGCGGATACATCCCTTAACGGCTTCACCCAATAGGTTAGTTAACTCTACGAGTGATCACTGAGAAAAAGGACCATGGACGTTGACGACACGCCCATTTCATTTTATCGAAACGGGGTCGAATTTCAGGATGTCACACTTTATGATTGTGGCGTCTTTAGCTTATGGTGGCTCATGTTCCAGGCCTTATTAACAATGTCATATATATTTTTTACCTAACATCTTATGGGGTGTATATTCTCGTATTTTACTTTAATACTATTTTGCTTTGAAGTGTTGATTTTATTGTCTTGATTTGGTGCATTAGAAATCATATAATAATTCAAATTTGATCATATACAGTGATCAATTTCATTATCTTGATCCAAAAGCTTACTTCAATCTATGCAATTTGTTTCATCCAACTAATTATGTTTACTCCAAAAAGAATCCCATGAATGGTGGCATTAAAGAAGAGTACCATGAATGTGAATCCGGTGGAATAGGCGGCATCTCCGTAAAAATAGTAGAGAGAAGCAAACACAAAGAGAGGGGAACATCGAGAGACGGGTTTAATCAAAATGTCTTTGGTAATGCACGTCCAGGACAGACCACAACCACTCTCCCCTCATCTATCAACCTCCATCAACAGGTCAAGCCACAGTCGACAAGGTCATATCCGATCGCAATTCTCGTAGCAACCCCAACTGCTCGTGACCTGGTTTGCACATAGGCCGGCAGCTCTGGACGCCACTGGTTCGTGGTCACATTGTCCGTTAACGACGTTGTTGTCACTGAAGCTTGCGCATCATTTTGGTCCTGACTCAGCGCACAAATAGTCACTTCGTTATCCATCTTTTTCATGGATTCAGACGCGGATCAATAAGCTAAGTCAATCATCTCCTTCTTTTGTTTGATTTTATGGGACTTCACTTACTATGCTCGTGTTTTACTCATGCCATTTGGAGTTAGTTTAAGCCTTTGTTATTCTTCATTTATAGGGGGTGTCATTCGAATTGCTCTGCAGAACCGGTCTCTAGAATCAGTCTATCCGGCATTGTCGCCTTTCGCAACCATGGACATTATGCCCCATCCATTGCCATTGGTACAGTCGATTTATTCACCGTCCAGTTGCCATCCATCTACATTGCATTAGGGTTTGGGTAAAATTGGGTTGAGTTTATTCATTATTCAGCAGGTTTTTTTTTTTTAACTTGTCTCCTTTAATAGCATCCGATAAAAACATCTTCAAGCATGTTCACGGCAAAGAATGGTATATTGCATGTTCTTTAAATTTATAATTAATGAGAAATCTCATGTCATATTTTGCTTTAGAAAATCGCATATTCTTTTTCTCATTAAAAACCAAATTTATGTTTAAGCATAGTCATTGATTTGCATCATCTATACATATTTCGCACGTCTAGATATGTTTCATACTCTACTTCCAACATGATAATTGCCATCCTAAAAAAATTAGAATTTTCATGAATCATCGTTTTCCTGTATATTTCTGATTATTATTTTATTGAAATTTTTGCACTTGAAATCCATGGAACACTTATTACCAAAAAAAAAAAAAAAAAAATCCATGGAACACATAAAAGTAAAATTAAAAAACTAAAATCGCATCTTAAATGATTGGTAATTTTAGATTGCAATGTGCATTGCATATTTCGTTTGGGCAGGCCTTTGAGCCTACAGGTCGGATCGGATCTTCAATCATGTCTCATGTATTGCACATGGCTTATAAAATATAATATATGATTTCGGATCTTCAATCATGTCTCATGTATTGCACATGGCTTATAAAATATAATATATGATTTCATGTCATGATTATCCAAATAAAAATAGCATGTTTCTAAATATGAAAAATAGTATATCGTTAATAAATATTAAGGATCTATGGCATTATATATATTATAATCGTGGCGTGAGAATCATATGTTATATGCATTAAATCCAGGATTTACATTGCATTCTTGCGGGTTTCCTAATTTAGAATCTCATATATTGATGCATTGGAAATCATATAGCAATTACCGACCCAAAAAACAATAAGAAATCATATAGTAATTTAAGAAATCGTGATGTTTAGCTCGTGCATGACTAGGATTTGATACACGTTATCTCCTAGTTAATTTAGGTCACCATTATAGATTTAGGAGAATTTCCTATCTCTAATTCATCAAGAAAATTCCAAAAGTATTTCATCTAGATTGCATTTAGGTGCAGAATTAATTCATAATTAGCTTTATAATGAACATGTTACATATCGTACGTCACATAGAGATTGCATGCTTTCATTTAAATAGCATTAATTAATTAGTGCATCTCATCGCATGTAGTTCATCATTAAAAATAAACACCAAAAATAATCAATTGGCATTGCATTTTATGTATTAATCTAAATTATCTCATATAGCTTTAATTATACTTATGCGCTTTTAATTTATCATCATTATCATTAAATAATAAGAAATAGAAAATGATAGTCTAGCTCGCATATTACTTTTGCATCATCGCAAATCATCAAACTTGCATATATTCGCTTTAGAAATCATATTTTGGACATGCATACATCATTGTTTGCCTGTTCAGTAAATACTTACAGAACCCATGTTTCAATGCGCGATAAATAAAGATTCGCTTTTGCTTGCTCATGCGTTACGGATTCTTAAATCTTTCAGTAATTTATTTATTATTTTTCTTAAAAAATATTATTTTAATTATGGAGTGTTACATTAATATTTGTGCACCAACATGATCACTTCTCATATTAATGACATAGGATAAAACTAACAAATACTGGATGCAAAAACATTATTAAAAAAGAAAAGAAAAAAGAATTGAAATGGCATTAAATTAATCTAGTGTAAAAGTAAGACATACTCTCGTATCTTACTTGAGTATCTAATGAACTTATAACTGATTAGTGGCAATTCCAAAAGTAATTTTAAATTACATGATTGAATTAAGGACCGAAGTTACGATTAGTGTTGGCTTGAGAGAGATCGTGCTAGACAATCCATCTCTTTCGAGAACAACCATTCGTGTTTGTTTAGTAATCCATTAGATTTTTTTCAAGGAAGGGGGTGACCGGTGCAATTTCAAGTAATCCACCGTCATGTGTGCTAAAATGATAGTGTCATTATTCGATGGGAGTGAAGAATAGGAATAAAATTTTCATGCATTTATATTAAGTTTTGGTGTGATGAAGGACAGCGAAAGTATAGAAAGAAATAGGAGAATGATGGATACCTACTTACTGAAGATAAAGCATTCAACAGAATTACATTAAACAAAACAAGTCAAGTTTCATCATCTGAAATGTACTCCGAGTGGAGTCTACATACAAAAGGTCTTTAATAACTTCTTGAACAGAGAAATAGATAACAAACTGCAAATATTGTTCCTTTACAAATAGGGCCAAAGAATCTGTGTAAATGGGTAACATTATTTGCTAATTATAATCTAAGGTGATCTCTTAGCCCCATGTTTCTGCTGCAACGTGTCCACCATCTGTTGAAACTTCTATAGTTCCTGAGAAATTTATGCTCGCTCGTATTTTATCATAATCACGTATATTTTGTCGTTCTAAACTTGGAGAAGATGATATATAAAATCAAAAAATATGGATAATTACAATCTTTTAATTTTGTGATTGCTGCACTGCTTATGCCGTTGGAAACTTCTTTTTCGTCAATCTAAAAGATGGTAAAAGTCTTCCCAAGTTTGGTCCTTTTGTGGAAAAATTATGACATCATTTATGAGGACCGTCTGTGCCAACTATGGCTGCTCATGCCGGTGGAAAAATTATGACATCATTTATGAGGACCATCTGTGCAAACTATCACGGCATGCATTAAAACGCCACCCAATTTGTAACTTGTCGATGTATGACCATTTTTTCCCTTTTGAAAAAAAAAAAGTGCATTTTTGCTTGTAACTCTTTACTTTAAAAATAAGCAAGGAGGCTTAAGCAATATGTTAAAATTGCACAACATCCACGGCAAGACATACATAGTATTTATGCCAAAAAATGATCAACTTTTAGTCATTGACAAATTGTCAACAAGTGATAAATTTAATTGATGAGAGCAGAGTTTTGCCTTTTATGAACGACATTATGATATTCTAAGAGAATCGACAACTCACTAGTGAAGTCATCAATAACACAATTGAAATTGTTAACGAGAACCTTGAAATTTCTCAACAAAGTTATTGATATCAACAATGAGCAATCGACATGAAGCTGACCGATGGGTGGTTATGTCCATATATGTTTAATTTAGATTTGTGTAACTTCTTTTGAATAAGTGTTTGTGAAATAATTTTCAGTAACCACTGATAGTTCTTTCAAATTTAGTAATCATTTTCTTTAAATGCCATTAATAAGTTATTTGTTATTTGAATTTCCAAGTTGTAATTGCTATATGTAACTGATGATCGTGAGCTATAAATAACAGCATCATAACAGCAACCTACTGTTTGTGAAGGTTTTTGAATCAATCATAGAACTCAAGATTCTTGCAAATTAATCTTTATCTTTGCTTTTCTGCACTTTCTCTTTCTCGACATTTAAATATCTTTCAATTCCCATACTTTAGCTGTAATTCTATGTCACTGCTGATCAAATTTTCACATTGTATCTCTCTATCATTTCCCTTTGAGTTCGATTAAATTTCAGCGAAGTGTTTTGTACTTTGTGGAAAAATCATTGAGAATTCAAACCAAAATTGCCACAGAACCTATCTTCTATTGAGATCAAAGAAGAATTTAGGCGAAAGATATTTCATCGATGATCCAATTTTGGTGAAACACAGAGTACGTTTCATATTTAATTATCACCTCATCAGCAACTCAATTTTTCATGTCAATTGGATATTCATTTATAAGAACTATGGAAACACTGACCCATTCAGAAATCAAGTGGGTAGATCAATAGAATATGGCTGTTATTTGCACGCAAAATGTCTATATCTTTACCTTGTTTGTATGAGGCAATATCTTGAATCACATTCGGGCCAAAATTAAATTTGCTCCTTTGTTCCGATTGGAATTGGTTATTTACACTGAAATTGAAGATTCCATAAAGAATTTCTTTCTTAGACTAGGCCTAGAAGCTGTGCAAAAAAGAAAAAGAAAATCCTAGATTTTGGCACCCTTGAATGATGATGACGCTACTTCTGCGAAGATGTCATCCAAAGAAAAATGTCGAGCCCAAAAAGACTTTGACATTTTGCCTTTAGTGGTCCCCACGTGTCCTTTCACAGAAAATTATGTAGTGGCAAAGAAGAGACCCCAGAATTCCAACCCACGAAAATTGCTATTAGTCTCCTCTGGCTCTTCTATGACATGCGTGCTCTAATAACAAACACGAAAATTTGAAAGAAAAAAAAAAAAAAAAAAAAACGAAGAAGACAGTATCATGTCACCGTCCTTTAGTGTACATGTCTTATCCTTGGATCAATTTTATATCGGTGTTTCATAGATGCTTTGCTAATCCAATGTGTCGCATCCACAAGAGCTCAGCCATGATACAATTTAAGAGGAATCTCATGATCGGCCGAGCATATTCTCGTTCCTTTTATCCTAAACGTGGTTGTCACTTGTCACTCGGTGGAAATGGAGAATAGTGCTTGTGGGAGGGTATAGAGGGGGACGAATTCAACAGTCACATTGTTGGCCTAAGCCTCAACGGCAATCGTCTCTCTAGCACCACTAGTTTTTTTTTTTTTTTAATTTACTCTGTCGTGTTCATCTTCTGTTAGAACTTCTATAGTTCCCAAGGGATTTATGCGCTTGTGTAATTTATCGTAATCATGTATATTGTATTATTATTTTTATATAAAATGAGGTAATGATATACAAAATCTGAAAATATTTATAATGGAGGGTTACCATCTTTCCTTTCCGTGATTCAAGGACTCCGAAAAATCCGAAGGAATGGAGGACGACTTCTGTCTTTTTTTTTTTTTTTTTTTTTTTTTGGTCGTCTACTCTACACTCACTCTCAGACTTTTGCCCTGCCTCTTGCAGGGCGTAGGAGTCGAAACCCACTCCTGAAACTTACGCGTCCCCACCCCATCCCCCCTGAGAACTTCTGTCTGTTAACGTGAAAGATGGACGAAGGACTTTTCGGTGGCCTACTAAATTTATTCTTTCTGTGGAAAAAAATATGAGATGCCATTTAAGAGGACCAACTACGCAATTATGACTGCGCATGATCCACGGCATGCATGAGAATGCGATCTAATTTTTCCCCATGGATGTGTGACCATCTTTTTCCTTTTGAAAACTAATGCCTATTTGCTTATAGCTTTTAACATTGCTTTAGGAAATAGAAAAAAGAAAAAGCAGGAAGACTTAAGCAATATGTTGAAATTGCAAAACATCTATGGCAAGACATACATAAATAGTATGATTGATCTTAATCATCACTTCATCACTAAGGTTTCCCCATAAGAAGCTATGGGAATGTCCATCTATAAAAGAGTCTAGCAGCTAGACTAATTGAAGGTGCCTGTTATTTTTACCCAGAATGTCTAGATTTTTCAGTTGTTTGTATTATGCGATGTCTCGAGTCAGATTTTGCATCCATAGTATAATTGCCTTTTTCATCTAATTGGAGGTAGGTCATTGATACTAACACTGAAGAATTCATAAGTACTTTCTTAGGCATTAGAAGTTGTGAAAAAAAAAACACCTAGTTATTGGAATTTTATCCTCACATTTCTCGTCTTCCCCACCTTAATTGATTTCTCTTCACACTAGACTAGATAATAAAAAAAAGGGGAAAGGATTATGCTACTATTGTTGAGGCCAACAATGCATGTATTAAACACCGAGATTAAAATGACCCAAGTATAAAGCATACACACTAATGACGGTGACTTTATATTGTCCTTTATTTGTTATTTTATTTTTATTTTCATGTTCATTATTAGAGCATGTAGGTTATAGAAGAGCCGAAGGAGATGGTGAGGCCACAGCGCCGTGTTTCTGCCGCAATATGTTCGTCATTTGTTGGAACTTCCATAGTTCTTGACAGATTTATACTCACTCATGATTTGTCATAATCATGTATATTTGTCATTATAAATTTGGAGATGATATATAAAGCTAAAAATATTTTCAATCGATAATTATAATTTTTTAATTTTGTGATTCTGGGACTATGTATACTATTGTAAAACTTCTTATTTGTCAATCTAAAAGATGCAGAAAAGTCTTCTAACGGGTCTCTCAAGTTTGGTCATTATGTGGAAAAAAATATGAGATGTCATTTATGAGGACCAATTGTGAATTGTGATTGCACATGAACCACCAATCACAACATGTGTGTGAATACGACCTAATTTGTAACTTGTTGATGTGTGACATTTTTTTACCTTTTGGAAAAAAAATGAGTATTTGCTTACAACTCCTAACATTAATAAAATAAAATAAAAATGCAGGGGGCTTAGGCAATATATTAAAATTGCACAACATCTACGGCCAGACATATATACATCATACATAGAATTAAGCGGTATCTCAAATCAAATTACAAAAAAAGTAATTTTTTCCCTTTGATCTGATCGACGGTAGGTTATCGATACTGAAACTGACAAGTTCATAAAGAATTGCTTTCTTAGATTAGGTCTTAGAAGTTGTGAAAAAAAAAAAAACACAAAATTTTGGCAGCCACGACGATGACCCTCTACTTTCGTGAAGATGATTGGTCATCCAATGGAAAATAGTCAGCCCGAAGGACTGGGACACTTTGCCTTTTGTCAACCCCACGTGTCCTGTTTACATAAAATTATGGAGTTGCTAATAAGAAGCCCCAGAATTCCTATCCACAAAAATTGCTATCTATAAAACCGAAGGCATTTCGATTTCATTGGCGCTACACATTGGTAACATCAATATCAGCAAATTGACCTCTCCAATAATGAATTTGAAGGACACATACATGATCTTGTTGGAGATTTGAAGTCAATTGTTTTGCTTAACCTTTCAAACAACGTTCTCATTGGCTCCATCCCGCCATCCTTAGCAAATCTGACAATGCTGGAATCTCTAGATCTTTCACGAAACAATCTCTTAGGAGAGATTCCTCAACAACTAGCACAGCTTACTTTTCTTTCATCTTTCAATGTCTCTCATAATCAATTGTTGGGAATAATACCGCAAGGGAGTCAATTCAACACATTCACGATCGATTCATTTGCCATGAATGAATGGTTATGTGGAAGTCTTTTGCCAAAAAAATGCACAAAGGTCGGGGATAACTTACCATTTCCACCATCTCACCAAGAAGAAATGGGTGAAGAGTCTTCATTCAACTTGGATTGGAAATTTGTGCAAATTGGCATTGGATTCGGGATTTTGATTGGCGTTGTGCTAGCAAACTTGATCATTGACCAGAAGGGTAGGCAGTTCTTACACTACTCCAAGAAAATGGTGAAAAGATGGAAAAGATTGGGAAGGTGATGAACAACAAGGAGTTGCATATGCAGTCAGATACTGATGTAACACTTATCAGTACTGTAATCTTTTGTGTTTTTTATTTTGTACCAAAAATAGGAAAAGATAGAGCATATCATGTTTCTCTTATTATAATATTGTTTATTTGAATTTCAAAAGGGCGGCGCTATTTCCACCCCTTAAATAACTAAATCCACCTCCATTACACTAAAAAGACAAAATTACCCCTAATCCTTCAATTGAAGTTTAATGTGGTGGTCTCACTCCTTTGCTGTCCATTTTTCCATTTTTCTATTTTGCAAGTAACCGTAATTAAACAGGTCACATGTTTTGGATTTTAACGTATTAAAGAAAAGTGTATTCTTGGATATTCTTATAATGTTTTACGTGTTTTTGCATAAAATTATCTTACTAATAGTAAAGAAAAACGACATTCTTTGATATAATATAAAAATGAAAAGTCTCTTCTTCATCATTGATCTTACAACGACTTATCTATTTTTGTACCTCTTAATTTGAAAGCTCACTTTCTTGGTGAACTTTTCATTAAGTTCATTAGTATCAAGTCTCTTTATCTACTAGATCAAAGAATTTATCTTTTTTCCTTATTATATTGACGGATAATTTTATCCAGAGCATGTTAGAAGTGAGGAATATTTAGGAATACACTAAAAATATTATGCACAATGAGATATCTTGATTTTTTTTTCATAAACAAGTCATAGATTATATTACTTTTTGTCAATCCAAAATAATGATATTTCACTGGCATTTTCAAAAGGAAATTATTACTTTATCCATAAATTTCATCTACTTAACAATTTATCCATAAATTTGATTGACAACGTGGAAAAGAATTAGATTTCCTGGAAATTTTCTCTTTTTGACAAAACAAATTTTTATGGGACTAATATCTAACCATAAAAAAAATAAAACATAGTGTCTTTAATATACAAGAAATATTCTCGATAAACAAAAACTAAATATATATGAAATTCTTAATAATGGCAAGTAGATTCTACATATATATAATAAAAAAAAAGGAAAGTAAATAAATTTGAGACCACCGCTTTGAATCACAATTGAAGATAGAGGGCAATTTTGTCTTTTTATGAACATTGAGTAGATTTAGTTATATAGTGGTGGAAATAGTGTCACCCTTTCAAAATTGTCTTCTTTTCTATTTTAGAAATAAATAATTATTGTCTTTTCTCATGATTTTTTAACCTTCATATGTTTGAAAGAACTTGTAAGAGTTGATTTGAGCGGGCATAATATCAACTAACCAAAAATTTCAATATGATGTGTTTTGAATTTTCTCTAGACAGAGGTCATATTATGAGGCACAACAATTCAACTTAATTTATGCTTTTACGCTCAATGTGTTGCCGTATTATCTATTATCATAAAATATTGTGTTTCGAAATTATTTAGTATGTTTACTCATATAAAATTTGCATTTTTTTTTCGTGATACATGACTATTCGTGCAAATAGTATTTTTCAATAAACTCTGAACTAATAATTGCGAAAAAGTCTATGGTTGCAATAAATTGCCCTTGATGGTGAGTACAAGAATATGCGCGATCTTTGCATCTTTTTGTTTCCCTTGTGTTAACTTGTTGTCTTAAATATGTTTGCTGTTAATATCTCTTTTTGTAATGAGTTTTTCCCACTTCTTGCTAAAAAGAGTTAGTGCTTTCACAGATTTTTTTTTTTGGACAAAAAGAAAATAACTATTAACTGGAAAAGATATTACAACCTGCAGCTAATGCATCCGAAAGAAGAAGATCAAAGAGAGGAGGGGGGAAATTTGGCCCAATTAGGTAGAAGACAGCCCTTACTATTGGCTTTTGCAGCCCAGTCTGCCGCGAAATTGGTCTGTCTCTTGCAAAACCTAAACCAAAGATGAGAAAAGCGGCGAAAGAGAGCGGCAACTTCGGCGATCAGGGAGCGTATCTCCCATGGAGGATCTAGCTTGTTGTTGATGGAGTTAACCAAGAGAAGACAATCTGAATCAATCTAAAAATGCGCTTCGGTGTTCCCTTGCTGCAATAAGTGATGTAGGGTGATGATCGGAGCTTGTGTTTCGGTTTGCAAGGCTGAAGAAGCAGGTACAGTCCTAGTAAACCCTTCTCGCATTTTCCCAAAGTGGTCTCGGCATATAACTGCCATAGATCCTTCTATATTGTCCATGATATAAGCCCCATCAATATTGATCTTCAATATACCTTGATCAAGGGCTTGCCAAAAATTGCTGCAGTCGAAGGGGTTGCAGTGTGGCCCGTTCGAGAGATGAAGGAGGTTCTGAGCCGTTTTAACTTAAGCAAGAGAGGCTTCAACAACAAGGATTGGATCTGGTCATTGTCTGCAAAAGACGGACCTGTTCAGAGCTTTCCAGATCTGCTAGAAAACTACAGCAATAGTTTCCAGATTAGGTGAGTTTTTCCTTTGAATGATACGGTCTACTATCCACTCTTCCACTCTATGTATTGATGCTGCGACGATGTGAATGCGCATACTAGGGTGAGCCCAGATTCTATGAGTCCGTAGGCATTGAAGAAGGAGATGTTCAATTGTTTCAGGTAGTTGTTGATGGCATAATGTGCAAACCGGATTAGTATTGATCCGTCGCTGGAATAGGTTGTCTTTGGTTGGCAATGCATTATGATAGATAGATCAGAGAAAAATTCTTACTTTGGGTACGAGTTTAATCTGCCAAATGTTTTTCCAAAGGATTGAAGGAGCTTGATAGGAAGATGAGGCTTGATGATTGGTTGTGCTTGGTACTGTTTTTTTGATAGAGATATAACCACTTTTAACTGTGTACTCCCCCTGGGTGGTGGTTGTCCAAACTAGATGGTCTGAAGCAAAATTTGCTCTAACTGGGATTCTCAGTATCTTATTAACTGTTGGTGCATCATAGAATTGATTTAGCATAAGGACATTCCAATTATTTGTGTCATACTCCAATAGATCAGTTACAAACATAGGTTCCTCTCTTGCTACTAGGCCGCCTATTCTCCCACTTGATAGCCACCGGTCTTCGCGTGTTTTGATCTGAGTTCCATTGCCGACTGACCATTGGAGGTTAGGTAAGATCACCTCCCTTCCTGACAAAAGGCTTTGCCAACCCCAGGAAGGGCGGGCTCCTCTGTCCGCCTCAAGAAAGTCTTTGGAAGGGAAATATAGTGCCTTAAACAGTTTACTCCAAAAGGGAGGAATGTTGATGTAATAATCACCATGCTTGTTTCCCAAGTATTGCCTTATTGAATGCAACTAAATCTCTGAAGCCCATTCCTCCCGTAGCCTTTGTATATTTTAAAACCTCCCACATTTCCAATGAACCCCTGACTTCCGACAATCATTCTGCCGCCAGAATTGAGCAACCTTATGTTCAATAAATTGCAAATAGATATAGGAATTTTAAAGACAAACATGGAATACTGAGGTATAGCCTGCACAACCGTCTTAATTAGGATTTCCTTTCCACCCTTGGAAATAAGACTCTCCTTCTAACCTTCCAACTTGTTATTTACTCTACCCAAAAGCCAGGCAAACATATCTCTTTTGGATCTACCCCAGTCAGAAGGAATGCCTAGGTATTTACCTATTTTTTCAAGCACAAGGACTCTTATTTTGCTAGCCAGGTTTTCCTTAAGGCATATAAGGCAATCCTTACTGAAGAAAATACCTGACTTATTCCTCTTAATTTCTTGTCCCGTGGCTAGGCAGTATTGGTTCAGTATGTTAGCCAGGTTCTGACATTCCCTAATTGTGCCATCTAAAAAGAAAATGGCATCGTCAGTGAAAAACAAGTGGGAAAGAGTATGGCACGACCTGTTAAGTTTGATGCCCCTCATATTCCCGATATCGATGGCTTGATGGACGAGGGTTGATAGGATATTTGTCAGCAAGATAAACAGATAATGGGACAAAGGGTTGCCTTCACGTAGACCTTGGGTCGGGTGAAAATACTCTAACTGCTTGCCATTGAAATTGATGCTGATCGACATTGATGAGGATACACTGCGAAACCCACTGAACCTAGGTAGGATGTAAGCCTAGCTTGAGTATTTAAGTCGTTAGAAAATCCCGTTCGACTCTATCATATGCCTTCTTCATGTTCATTTTTAAGATCGCTGGGAAATTCCTTCTTCGTTTCCGAGTCTTTATCTAATGAAGAATCTCTTGGACCATGAGGATGTTGTCCTGGATTTGACGCTAGAAATAAAGGCAGTTTGTTCCATAGGAATTAGGTCAGGCAGTAAGGGCTTTAGGCGATTAGCAAGGATTTTGGATATGATTTTATAGGCGTAATTGCATAGGCTAATGGGACAGTAATGGTCTAGACTTTCAGATAGTGGTATCTTTGGTATCAAAGTTATAGAAGTCTTGTTAAGGTTTGGTGACAGCACACCCGATTGAAAAAAATTCTCTACTGAAATGAATATCTCATCCTGAAGTGTCTCCTAGTTAGATTGGTAAAACAATCCATTCAAACCCTCCGGGCCAGGGGCTTTTGTACTACCCAATTAAAACGTTGCAAGGTGAACCTCCTCTTTAGTTACCGTAGCTGTAAGAATGGAATTCATATCAGCATTAACTATACCTAAGCATTGGGCCAGAATGGGGTCATAGTCGCGATAGCCCACTATTTTGTAGAGGTTAGAGTAGAAATCCTGTGTCATCCCCTTCAAAGTCTCCTCATCTCTCACCCATCTGTGGTTAGTGTCCAACAGCATTTGTATTCTATTCCTCTGTTTTCTTTGGATGATAGTTACATGGAAGAATATTGTGTTTTTGTCGCTACATTTTAGCCAATTAATCATTGACCTCATAGCCCAATATTGCTCCTCTTGCTACCAAAGTTTCTGAAGTCCCGTCTTGATTTTGGTTGCTGTGGATTTATCAAATCGAGTATTATTTTGGTTTGTGATCTGTTGTAGTTGAAATTGTAATTCTGATATTTTGTTTTTGGCCTTGGAGAACTTTTCATGACTCCACCGGGCAAGTGCAGAACCAACAAACTTTAATTTATGTGGCAGGTCAGAACTGGAGCTGGTTGCAATGTGCCATGCGTTGGCAATAATCATCCTACAATCCGAATTTTGTAACTAGAACGATTCAAAGATAAATGGCATCCGTCTCCTTTGCAAAAGGGCTTTAGTATTTAAAACTAAAGGACTATGGTCCGACCCCACTGCTGGTAAAGCAAACACCTCGGCTTCCGGGAAGGCGAGTCGCCAATCCAATTTGCAGAGAACCATGTCTAATCTCTCCTTAACAATCTCATCACATGAACGATTATTTGTCCAGGTGAACGCACATCCCTTACTCTCCATGTCTATTAAAGAACAGTCATGTAGTACCTCTTAAAAAGAGTTCATACGTTGGAAATCTGCTAACCTCTTACCTACCTTCTTCCAGTGATAGGTTATTTCGTTGAAATCACTAGCACAGATCCAAGGTAAAGAGTTAGAGTTTGCAATTCGACGGAGGTTAGTCCAAAGCTGTTGTCGAAGTCGAAACATAGGTGGTGCATGGACGCAAGTCATACGGATAGGTATGTTGTTCCTTGATTCTGTGCACATAAAGTCTATGAGGTCTTGATGCGAATGAAGCACATTGAGAGAGATGTGTGCTTACTAGAAAATGGCCAAACCTCCTACTAAGCCAACATGATTAACCAATTAAGAATTTGTGAACTTCAGTTGCCTCTAAATTTTTGTGAGCATCTCTGGTCTATTTTTGGTTTCCATAAAAAAAAAAAAAGGTCAAGTCTTTCTTTGGCCACTAGGGCTTTAAGGGCTTGAACTGTCAGGGAAGATCCTAGACCCTGACAGTTCCAACTAATGAGCTTCATTTTGCTGTGGGTGGCTTTTGAGGGCAAGCCACCTTAGCCCATCTGTTATTCTCTTCAACAATGAGGATCAGAGTATCCATTAGTTGGGTTTCATCAAAATCCTCTACAATATGAGCTCTAGACTCATATGGATTATACCTTTTTACCTTCTTGGAAGTTCCTGCTTTAGTTGGTAATCTTGACTGCTTTAATTTTTTGGGAGTTGGGACAATCGTGTGCTAATCCTGAATGCCTTTTAACTCTACCCGCCCTGATATTGTAACCTTCCTTTGTGTCTACTTTAACCGCAATCACACTCCCAACATGCCTTACTGCTTTACTCAGCATCTGTTCTGAGCACCATTCTAGAGGTAAGACGAAATTTGAACCCAAAAGGCACATGTTGAGAAATCATAACAATGCAAATGTGCATTAGGAAGCCATGGCTTTAATATAATCAGGTGGCTAGCGAAACACCATGGACCTCCCTCTAGAATTCTCTGTTTCTCCTCTACAAATCTAAATTTTGTAACGTATAGGCCAGTATCGCGTTGTGTGTACGCCATGTTCGTTTAAGAGTATTCTGTAATGCCTAGAAGTTTACTGAAGAGTTTGACAGAATTTTATCAACTAAGATGAGCTTGCATTCCTCAATCTTCTCTAGCGGCGGCAGGTCGTCCCAAACTTCAATTTCATGAGCAGCGCAAAGTCAGCCCAACCTATTGCAGAGGGCGGCAAGGCGGGAATCTTCCTCCAAATCCTTCTCATCCAGGAAATTGAGGTTCTGAACAATATTGGGAGAAGTCGCGATGGCAACAGATGCGGCATGCAATGAGACAGGGGAGTAGAGGTTTTGTAAGGATAAGTAGAGATGAGTTAATGGTGATGAAACGGGGGATGAGAGGGTTTGAGTGGGGGCGCAATTCGAGCAAGACAGAGGAAATACGAAACACTACGAGTCCCCAGACTGGAGTGCGGAGATCCGTGAAGAAAGTCATTCACAAGCAGATGGAAGAAATTTTGAGGGAGTGAAGGGACAATGGGTTATGGAGAAACATCTTCAGTGGGGGTTGATTAGGGCAAACTACCTTGACGGTAGAAGGTGAGCTCTGCATGTCGAGAGAGTAACAAATCACAAAAAATAGTGCTTTCACATATTGACTTGATAGATAATCAACAATCATGTTTTGTACGAAGACGTCATCTTTTCTTTTTTTCATTGTCCTTTGGGAAATTTTCAAATAGGGGCTTAAAATATCTTCATTTTCTCGAATAAGAGCCTAAAGTGGATTTTATTTCAAACAAGAGCTTAAAGTAAATCTTGTTTCAATTAAGGGCTCGACTTTCTCGCTGGTCAAGGGCACTTTACTCATTTATCCTTTTTAAAAAAATCATTTTTTCTTCCTTTTTTTCCGCCATTTTTTGGTTTTTCTTTCTTCATCACCATTGGTGGTTGGCTAGCCACCAGTGATATCGGAAAGGGCTGGGTAAGGGGTTCCCTCACCCGATTCGATGAGGGCCACCCTCGCCAACCGCTAGTAAGCATCAGCAAAGGCTATGCTAGCCTTGATAACCTCGTTTGGGGCTAGCGAGGGCTTGGCAACCCACACCGGCCACTGGTGAGGGGGACGGCCTTGCTTAGGCAAGGCAACCCTTGCTTTGGGGGAGACCACCCTTGTGGCTATTGACAATGTCGGCCCTCGCCAGATCTGGGTAAGGTTGCCTTGCCAGCAGTCGACGAGGGATAGCCTTGCCTGGGCAAGATGACCATCGCACCAAGTGAGTCCGTCCTCGTGAGCGGTCAACAAGGCTCGTCAAGCCCTCTTGGTCCTAGGCAAGGCCGACCTTTGCCAGATTTGGTGAAGATGGCCTCATTGGTGGTTGGCGAGGGCTAGAAGGCCCTTGCTCGCCCTTATTAGCGGTTGGTGAGGTTGGCAGAGCCATCAGCCCTTACTAGCTGCTGATGAAGGTGATCGAGCCCTCATCAACCCTTACCAACAATCGACGAAGAGTACTAAGTCCTCATTGACAACCACTGGCCCTTACCCAAAAAAAAAAAAAAAGTGAAAAAAAGAAAGAAAATAAAAGAATAAAAATAATTTAAAATTACAATTGTAATTGGATGAAAATGCCCTTGACCAGTCAAAATATTAAGCTACCGGCAACCAGAGAGATTAGACTATTATTTGAAACAACCGAGACCACTGTAGGCCCCTATTTGAAACAATCATGGCCACCTTGGGCTCTTATTTGACACAAAATTCACTTTAGGCCTTTATTTGAGAAAATGAGTTCACTTTAAACCTTTTTTTTTTGAATTTTCCCTTGTCCTTTCCTTAATTAAAGAAGTGCCATATATTTAATAACCCTTACAATTAAATAAAGCTCTCAAAACACGTTTAATAATGCATTTTGAAGAAAATATATTGTTTTATCACGCACAACACAGTCGTTGGCATGTAGTTCATATTCCCATAAATTGTGCAAAGATAACATCCCTGTGACATTGAAGGGCTTTTGTAATTTGATTTCATATAATTTGGATTTTGGCTATATGTACATATCTTTCTCTTGTAATTTGAGGGATGTAACATAAGGGTGTGATATGCTAATTATAGTGAAATTTTGAGCTGAACGTAATCTTAGTTTAAAGGTGAACCAAGATAAAACATTGCATCTCAAATTCTCTTTCTTGCTTTTACTCCTAATTTGTTTTTGTGATTGTTCGGTGAATCCTAACAATAGTGTCCATTTATTACTCTACATAAATTTGCTACTTGTTTAGCGAAGTTATAAAAATATAGGGAAAAAGTAACCAAAAATGCAAAATTATGCTAGTTATGACACAGTTATCCCAAAACTTTTTTTGTAACATAGAAAACTCCAAACTTATAGTCATGTGACACATTTACTTCATTTTTTTTTTTTTGGTGATCTAAATCCCTAAATTTGTATCCATGCACCACATTTACCTCAAAAATTTGAGATAAATATGTCATGTAAGTACAAGTTTGGAGTTTTCATGTCATATAAAAATAAATTTAGATAAATGTGTCACACAAATATAACTTTAGATTTGTGATAAACATGTCGCAATGTGGTTCTTTCTATAAAAAAGTAAAAGAAGATAATATGATGATTCTACAAGTACTATATGGTATCAAACATGTGCTTTGTATTTTGAGGAAGCCTCCAAGGCATCTGATGTAATTGACCTCATCATCATGGATCCGAGTCCCATCACACTAACTTTTTAGAAGCCCCCCTTAAGCCATCCGATGCAATCAACCGTTTGGTCGTTGTAAGAGGGGGACTGTGATTTGATGAGATCATATGTTGGGTGTCTCGAAAGTCTCTCATACCCAATGCTATATATTAATTGAATCGTTTTCCTAGCTGACATATTTTAGTTTTTTTTTTTTACCTAATTTAAACTTCTGATATTTTCACAACACTTTATACTAATATTTAACCTCATAAATAAATCTGTTCTTATTCTTCTAAAATTTGACTAAAATCTAAATTTTGGCAGGCGAGTGTTCAAAAGTCTATTAAATTCAAACAAACAAGCAATTACACGTATTTGTAAGTGGGGATTTTTTTTTGTTTTTTTTTGGTCGAATGTAAGTGGGAATTAGGAGACAAGAAAAATGGTACTAAAAGCATAATCGCGTTTGGACGAAGGGAAACAAACGGAGGTTAAAGATTAAGAGAAGTAGGAGATATTACGAAGAATTGGTTTGGTTATATATATATATATATTCTCTAAATCTATTCAAATCTCTTCAAATATGGAGCAATTCGAAAGGATTCGGAGGGATTTATCTATTAATAAACACAATTATTCTTTTTTCTCACTTAAACCCTTATTTTACATCTATTGATAAGTAAGTAAAAGAAGCATTTGTGCCATAATACATTCTTTTCCTCTATTTTTTCTCGCGAGCATCCAAATAACTCAATAACTCAATCCTTGAAATCCTTTCTCCTCTTTTCTCTCTTAATTATATTATTTTTCGTTACTAACCACTACATCCACGCTGAGTGTCAATCTTTTGAGCGATGAGTGAGTATCAATGTTCACGTGGTACTTCCCTACTAAAGCTATAAACAAGTTACGATAAATATATATGATGCTAAACAATCCCACAACATTTATTATGGGGTTTATATGATCTTTAAATACTTATAATCTCCCTTTAACTGAAAGAATTGATTAAAAAAATCCAAACCTTATTATATGGTGGTTATTTTAGTCCTTAACCTGTCAATTATGCCATTAGTTAACCTTTCAACAATTTATCAATTTAATTATAAATCTTTTAATTTTGTTAATTCAGCCCTAAACATTTTATAAATTTGTGACTATAATCTTAAACCATTTAATGAATTACCAATCTAGTCCTTCCAACTAATCTTAGTCGGAAATAGCTGATGTGAAGATCCATTTAGTGTCAACTATTGTATGTGGTGCCATTGGCGCTAGCATGAAATTTTTTTAAATTTTAAAAAATTTATACATTTTTTATTAATTTTTCTTTTTTCTTTTTATTTTCATTCCTTTTTTTCCCCTTCATAGTAGTAAGCGAGGTTGCAAACCATTGGTTGAGGGTTGGCAACCCTTGCCGATTAAAGGGTGAGGATTGCAAAGCCCTTGCCGATCACAAGCAAAGGTTGTGGTCCCTGTCAGATCTAGCGAGGGCTCGTGAGCCTTGCTATGGTCGGTGAGGGTGCCAAGACACTCACCTAAGTCTCACCAACCATAGCAAGGGTGAGCAAGAGCCACAAAGCCCTTGCTTAAATCCAATGAGGGTAGCATCCCTCGCTCACAATTAGTGAGGACTTCCCGACCCTTGCCCGGGGGTCGACAAGGCTTGGTAAACCTCGACCAATTGCCTTGCTAACCTTGTGAAGGAAAAAAAGAAATTTAATAAATTAATTAAAAAATTGATTTTTTTTTTTAAATTGTGAAAATTTGTCAACGTCGTGCACCACGTCTCATTGGACAATATCACAATAGACACTGAATGGACCACCACATCAATGATTTCCAATTTAAAATTATCAGAAAAATTGCATTATTAATTCATTAAAAAAATTTAGACACACAACAAAACCTTCTGCTCCATACAAAAATTGCAGCAAACCAAAAACACACTTTACTTATAAATAATCCAATACAACTGCATATTCCACATCTTCGACTATGGTAGACATACAAACTTCTTCTCATTACTCACTTCACATTTGAATAGACTACACAAGAGAATAACAACACAATCAACGCTCGATAAATTTTTTTTTCAATTTTCAGCCTTGAAATCTCCCTCTTCAAATGGTCAACCAGAGATGTTAAACCATTTATTTGAGCTTGGATTGAGTCGACATCCTCCAAGTCATCCATTAATGTAGGTGGAGGTTGATGTCAGCCTTCAAGTAACTCCAATATCACCTTTGTCGCTTGATTAGAGAATTTCTTATCAATCCATTTGAAATATTTGCACTTCAAGCCTTCTCTATATCTACCGCACCCATGGAATCTTCTCCCGGGATTCAACCGAGTCCAAGATGTTCTTCTTAGACTTGGTGACCCATAATAACAGTAACACTCACAATCTAATTCGCTTTTTTGTATAGGAATGTGAACCGCTGCTGAAGCTTCTGCCCTCCATTTGCAAGAGCGAGCTGATAAGTTTGAGAGAAAATTGAAGCATGCACTCAAATTGAGGATTTAGGGTTTTGAATTTCTGGTTCTCTCCCAATTTGGGGATTTATGATTCTTACTTGGGGGAAACGACGCCGTTTAGCATCGTTTTGTTGTTTGTATGCTGATTGTACTCTCCAGCGATCCACGTCGGCTTAAAAAATTAATAAAAAACTGTCACGTCGGATTTCCGGCCAACCAGATCGGTGTTGGCAGTAAAGTGATTGTTTTTCAAAAGTTTTGACACTTAAGTAATCCAAAATAAAGTTTTGGCACCAAAGTGAACGCCGTACATAAGTTTTGACACGATAGTGTACTTACCCCATATTTATTATATAGTATATTTTTTAATAAAATATTTACTAAAGAATGATGGAATGGGATATAAAAGAAATAAAAAGAGAGGGAAAAATAATTAAAAATATAAGTAAATAAAATTGAAATAGAAGAATGAATAATTTTGAACTTGAAATGGATTTTCCTAAATTCTCTTCATCTCTTTCTCATTTGTATCTCTAATGAAGCTTCACAACTCCTTTATAGCTCTCTAAGTCATGTCAAAAGTCCACGAAAGCAGCAAAAAAGTCAAAATTCTTCTTTTCTACAACTCTGTGATTCATGTTGACGTTTCATGAAAATATCAAAAGAGTCAAAACACTATACTTTTCGGAATGAGAAATGTAAAATATCACGTTTTCTCTCTTTTACTAGATGTACCATTTGGAGTAATCCACCACACTGATTTTGCTATAACCCATTGACATTACTTGTCATAGTTGTGGCTTTGGAATGCTACAACGAGCGTATTTTCAATCTGAGACATAGGTTGTACAATAATTATGAATTGATTTATGGAGATTATCTTCATTTGTACCTTTATGATTTCTACTAGTAAATTATGAGAAATTTTTACTAACAAAATTTGGGATTTGGTTAAATTGCTTGATGGTGCAAAGGCCATTGGTTATAAATGGGTCTTGAAAACTAATAAGGATTCATTGGGCAACATTGAAAGATATAAAACTAGATCCGTTGCTAAAGGATTCACTCAAAAGGAATGAATCGATTATATAGAGACATTTTCTCCTATTTCTAAGAAAAATTCTATTCGTATTGTTTTGGCATTGGTTGTCTATTTTAATATGAAATTACATCAAATGGATGTGAAAACGGCGTTCTTTAATGGGAAACTAGAGGGGGAGGTTTACATGAAACAACCTAAAAGATTCTCCTCTAGTAAAAGTGAGCATTTGGTGTGCAAGCTTAAGAAATCTATACATGGCTTAAAACAAGCATCCCGCCAATGATACTTAAGATTTCATGAGGTCATCTCTTCATTCATGTTTGTAGAGAATGTCATGTATCAATGTATATGTCAGAAAGTCAGTGAAAGCAAAATTTCTTTCCGTGTGCTATATGTAAATAATATTCTACTTGCGACCAATGATAGGGGGCTACTACATGAGGTGAAATCATTTATCTCTAAAAGTTTTGACATGAAGGATATATGTGAAGCATCTTATGTCACTGACATTAAGATCCATAAAGATAGACCTCGAGAAATTGTAGGACTATCTCACGAAATTTATATTAATAAGGTCCTAGAGAGACTTTGGATGAAAGATTGTTCACCAAGTATGGCACCCCTTGTGAAGGGTGGCATGTTTAATTTGAACCAGTGCCCGAAGAATGATATAGAAATGGAACAAATGAATAACATTCCAAATGTTTTTGCTGTTGGAAGTTTGATGTATGTTCAGGTTTGTACTTAACCTGACATTACCTTTGCTATGAGAATGTTGGGAAGATATCAGAATAATTCAAGTATGGACCACTAGAGAGCTGTAAAGAAAGTGATGAGATTCCTTCACGGTACCAACGGCTTCATTTTTATGTATAGATGGATTGACAACCTAGAAGTAATCGTTTATTATGACGCGGACTTTGCGAGTTGCATTGATTCTTAAAAATCAACATCTGGATATATTTTTATGTTAGCTAGTAGAGTTGTATCATGGAGGAGTGCAAAGTAGACTTTGACTACTACTTCCATTATGGAGGCTGAGTTCATTTCTTTTTTTGACACATGGTGTATGGTTGAAGAGTTTCATTTTTGGGCTTAGAATTGTTTATTCTATTTCTAAGCCATTAAGAATATATTGCGACAATTTAGCTACCGTTTTTATGGTTAAAAATGCCAAAAGTGGCAGTCGAAGTAAGCATATCGATATCAAGTATTTAGTCTTAAGGGAACATATTAAGGAGAATAAAATGATTATATAACATATTAGTACTGAATGGATAATAGTTGATCCTTTAACTAAATGCATGCCACCAATAAAGTATAAGGATCATGTAACTAGTATGAGAATAAGTCTCATCATGTGATTTACTGTCATATGAACGATTTGTGTTGTATGAAACTCTTATTCTATTGTAATGTTGATTCTCAATTTTTGATTTACATATTTTGTTGTTTATGAGAATAACATTTATCCTTGGTTCTGGAATGAATATAGGGTTTATTCATTGAGATCCGTTGTCACATATAGGCTGGCATTAAAGAAATACGATGCATTGTGATATACGGAAGATATTACTTGTTCTTAGAGAACATGTCGCTATGATTCATGCATTTTGTTTCTTTTCTTTAAGCATAAAGTTTTTAGTGGATTTGGTTGGATAATCCGTATGATGAAAATATTGGAATCAGGTGGGAGAATGTTATATATATATATATATATACTATGATCCCACATTTTCAGACTCACATTCTCTTTTTAAAGTAGCAATTATTCCACATGCAGTTTATCCATACTTTGTATCTTTTCATGACAACTGCCCATTTAATAATCGCTTTGATGGGAGACGGAATATAAAATGAATGATTGTTCATTTCTAAAGGGTAATCACAAGATCTAATGCAAATCCTCTAATTTAGAATACACGATTAGTACACGAGGGGATTGGGTTAGTAGAGTATACCCATAATTTCGCCAAATTTCCGTGAATTTCCTACAAATAATTGCTAGAGGTTTATTTACTTTTGATCCTGTTTTTTCCGTATATAATTTTTACCTCTAATAGAGAAACCATATTGCTAAAGTGATGATTAAGATTGATCATATTATCTGTGTTTGTCTTGCCATAGATAATTTGCAATTTCAATATATTGCCTAAGTCCGCATGTTTTCCCCCTGAAGTAATGTCAAAAGTTATAAGCAAATATAGGCATAAATTTTTCAAAAGAGGAAAAAATGGTCACACATCCACAAGGGACAAATGAGGTCAGGTTTTATGCATGTCGTGAATAATCACCCATGCTATGTCAAAATTGCGTAGTCGATACTCTTCAATAGCTTCTCATGTTTTTTTCTAAGAAAAGACCAAACTTGAGAGGCCAGCCAACGGTCCTTTGCCCCCTCTTTCACGTTGGCGTGCAAGAGTCGTTCTCCATTCCTAGCCCTTGAATCACAAGAAAAAAAATCGTAATCATCAATTAAAAATATTTTCAAATTTTACATAATATTACGATAGATTAGCTTCTCATTTGCCGTATATTTATTCCACAGTCTAAAATACTTCCCAAAGTCATTTCAAGTTAGCTTCCCCGGCATTCTATATATACCTCCTACACTAGAGAAACAATAAACGGAAAAAAAAAACCTGAAGCTCTCGATCATGGACGCAAGAGCATCTTTTTTCCTCCTCCTGCCTTTCCTAGTCCTCCTCGCAAGTAAGCACGTTGTCATCATAATCTATCTATTTTCAACTATTACAAATTTCTACATTAACATTACCTTCTTCCGAAACTAGAAAATAAGATCCTAAGTGTAATTTTTTGTCTTTTGGGATTCGGAAGTTAAAGTCCCGTGTTCAAATTTCCATCTTTGTTATGGAGATTCCCGCGCTGATAAACCCCAGGAGGAAAAATAATTAATCCGCGTACATCAATTTTATGGCTTGCATGCATGCTTGCAGGAGGAGCCGGCGCAGCCACACTCACCTTCACCAACAACTGCCCCTACACAGTCTGGCCCGGGACACTCACCGGCGGGGGCGGCGGGCAGCTATCCTCAACTGGGTTCGAGCTTGCCACGGGTGCAACCTTCTCAATCAATGACGTCCCGGACACATGGTCCAGCGGCCGGGTGTGGGGCCGAACAGGCTGCACCACTGATGCCTCCGGCAAATTCGTATGCGCCACCGCTGACTGTGGGTCTGGCCAGGTGAGCTGCAATGGTGCAGGGGCGATCCCGCCGACCTCCTTGGCGGAGTTCACTCTCAAGGCACCGGGCTCTGGCGAGAACGACATCTACGACATCAGCCTCGTGGACGGCTTCAACCTGCCCCTCTCTGCAACCCCACAGGGTAGCGGCAGTGGGTGCAGCAAGACCAGCTGCGCAGGCAACGTCAACTCTGTGTGCCCGTCAGAGCTGGCGGTGAAGGGGTCGGATGGGAGCATCGTGGCGTGCAAGAGCGCGTGCCTGGCGTTAAACCAGCCGCAGTACTGCTGCACTGGGGCGTACAACACGTCGGAGACATGCCCGCCGACGAAATACTCGAAGATTTTCAAGGACCAGTGCCCTCAAGCCTACAGCTACGCTTACGACGACAAGAGCAGCACTTTTAGTTGCGCGGGTGGGGCTAGTTACCTCATTACATTCTGTCCGTGACATATTCCCTCTTCTTACGAACTTGAATGGACCATTTTCCCATAGAAGGTGAAAATATGAGGTCCACAGGTTGTCTCGGTTGCCCTAAAAACTATTTGTATCCTCGTCTCTGGATTGAGCGATCATGCAAGTAGTTTCATTTTCCACTAGGAAAATTACATGTAATCTGCCGAGAGAATAATGGATTATACAAAATAAATGTATTCCATAGTATATTTAAATATTAAATCACATTTTCATCTAAGAGCATAAACTTTTATAGCAGTTGGCAGTAATTTCACCAAATCTCATATAGTATCAAAAACTAGATCTCCTGAGTTCAAAATTGTTTAGGCCTCATTTGTTTTCCCAATTAAATGTCCACTGCTTAGTTCTAGGTAAGTAAATATCATACTAAATATGAGAGAGAATGATAGAGTATTAAAATATTAAACCACGCTCTTATCTAAAAGTTTAAGCTCTTTAGACAGTTGGCATTGATTTTACCTCTGTAATCCTATATTAAATGATTCACACGTGCCTAAAGCATAATCTTTCACTTAACTTTCATGCTTGCTTGTCTATTTGAATTGATTAGTAAGTGATTTTTTTTTTTTTTTTGGTAAGGTAAGAATCGATTAGTAAGTGATTGATACAAGGACAAAGCATAAATCAAAAGCGAATCCAATTGTTTTTTTTTTTTTTTTGGAATTGTTGTAATCGGCGTCATAACGGAAGCGGATCGTAAATTTTACAATTATGTCGGGAGCTATAGAAATCGTCAGAAATAAACCGAGGAACAATAAAAGGATACCATAAATTTACGTGGTTCGGTTCGAATGTTGGAACCTACGTCCATAGAGAGAGTCAGCAAAATAATCCACCATAAATCGGAAAATTATAGAATTACAATCACACATGCACTCAAGTGTTTCCCAGGCCTATTGTACACCCAATAACCACGGTATTTAACAACTCAACTCAATGGACTTGACTACGCACAAGCCTCTCTGAGCTCACGCCTCTCACTCTCTCTAGAGCTCTTTCTTTTCGCTGCTCTTTCGAGCTCTTTTCTTTTCTGCTACTTCGTCCTCCGAAGCTCTCTCTCCTTTTTATCGGTGGCGGGGAGAAAACGTAACAATATTGTACTCCAGAATTGTCAGAACGGCGCCGATCTTCAAAGCATGCGCCTCCATGCAATTAATGAGAGTGTGCGCGTATGACCATGCAGAAGGAGAATAGCTTTTGCCTTCCCTCTTTCTTTATTAATAATAAAACAAGAGAACCCACAAAAGATGACCAAGAAGAGAGGGAATTAGACGCCTACATGATACGCCATGTGCATGCATTTAATGACGTAGAAGAAATTCAGACGATCAACTCTTCAGAAATGATGCTGACAAGTGAGAAGGGCCACAAAAGTCAACACATGGATTTTGTGGCCTTCATTTCCAACGTGAAGGGCTGGATCTTTTTCGGCTCCTATCACGCGCTCTTTATTTTTAATTAAATGCTCTGCGGACGTGCTTCTTCGTTTCAGCATGTGAATGCTTTGCACATATCGAGTATCATATATGAACTTAAACTCGAGATATGATTTAACAATTTTCTATCTTAACTTGACGTTTGAAGCCAAGTTATAGTGCTTATATTCCATGCTCGGCTCTCTCAATGCCTCAATGGGCGCTAATACTCTACAAACGCCAATCGAGCTCATACAGAGCTCAAGCTTTGCTGAAGGAACAGGCTTCATCATCGTATTTGTTGGGTTCTCCATTGTTGATATTTTCTTCAGAACAATTTTACCCTTCACTATGACATCTCGGATGAAATGGTACCTGATGTCGATATGTTTTGTTCGCTCGTGATATATTGGATTATAAGCCAAATATATCGCATCTTGATTGTCATAGTGTATGGTGACACTTTTCTGCTCCAATCTAAGGTCCGAGAGCAAACCCCTTAGCCATATCGACTCCTTTGCAACAAAGGTTAGTGCCATGTACTCCGCCTCAGTCGAAGACAATGCAATATCATCTTGTAAATACGATTTTCAATTTATTGCACTACCTGCTAGTGTAAACACGTACCCTGCTAACAATTTGCGATCATCCAAGTTACCGACATGATCTGAATCCACGTACCCTGTGGTCTCATTGCCATTGACGTTCCTCCAATACATAATGCCAACATCTATTGTCCCCTTTAGATATCTGAGGATCCATTTCACTGCTCCCCAATGAGCCTTACCTGGGTGCTTCATGTAACGGCTGACAACACTTACAGCTTGTGAAATGTCAGGTCTAGTACATACCATGGCATACATGATACTACCCACTGCACTAGAATAAGGAACACGGGACATATGTTCCTCCTCCTCCTTAGTTTGCGATGATAACTTGTCAAAAAGTTTAAAATGTGCAGCTAAAGGAGTACTTACAGATTTTGCTGACTACATATCAAAACATGCAATGATCTTCTCAATATATTTCTTTTGAGACAAACGCAACATTCCTACAGCCTTGTCACGCAAAATTTCCATACCCAATATTTTCTTAGTAGCACTTAATTCTTTCATTTCAAACTTAGCACTCAACGGCCGCTTCAACACATCAATATCAGACATATCTTTAACTGCTATTAACATATCGTCAACATATAATATCAAATAAATCAAAGACTCATCCTCCAATCTTCTAAAATAACACAACTATCAAACTGACTTTTCGAATAATTTTGACTAGTTATGAAAGCATCAACATGCTTATACCACTGTCTAAGAGATTGTTTCAGCCCATATAAAGATTTCTTTAATAAGCAAACACGGTCTTCCTTACCTGGAATAGCAAATCCCTCAGGTTGCTTCATGTAAATTGGTTCCTCCAATTCACCATGAAGAAATGCCGTTTTCACATCTAGTTGCTCTAGCTCAAGATCCTGTGTAGCAACTAAGGCAAGTAATACACAAATAGAGGTATACCTTACCACAGCAGAGAATACTTCATTGTAGTCAATGCCCTTTCGTTGAGTATATCCCCTCGCAATAAGTCTTGCCTTGAAACTGGCTGCCTCTACACTGGGAATGCCTTCTTTCTGTTTGTAGACCTATTTGCATTCGACAATTTTCTGACTTTTGGGTACTTTGACCAACTTTCATGTCTGATTTCGATAGAGTAATTCTATTTCTTCACTCATAGCCTCTAGCCACTATGATGACTCAGCACTATCCATTGCCTCAGAATAGGATGAAGGCTCATCCATCTTCACCTCATCACCTACAATTAATGCATAGGCAATATCATAATAACCATAACGTACTGGTGGTTTAATTTGCCTCCTTTGTCTGCCCATGGCTATTCTGTGTTGTGGCTTTGCTAGTTGTTCAATATCACCGTCTTCAGAAATTGTGGCCTCATTCGCAATCTCTTCCTCTGTTACCTCTGAGGTCTTTGGAGACTTCGCTTGAATCTCCACCTCACTTTTGACACCATGATCCGTTTGCTCTGCTGTTTGAGTCTTAAGACTCCTCTTTTGAAGCATTGTAGTCTCGTCGAAGATCACGTTTCTACTGATTAGAAAATCGGGTGATATGGGATTAGTGCACCACAGCCGGTAGCCTTTCACCCCTTGTGCATAACCTAGAAATATGCACTTCTTCGCCCTTGGCTCAAGCTTACCATCTCTCGCTTAAGCATACGCAGGACATCCGAATATTCGTAATCCGGAGTAATCAATAGGTTTCCCTAACCGTACTTTCTCAAGAGTCTTCCACTCAATAGCAGAAGATGGAGATCGATTAACCAAGTAACATGCCATATTAATTGCTTTGGCCCAAAATTCCTTGCCTAGTCTTGCATGTGAAAGCATGCACTGAGCTCGCTCAAGTAGAGTTATGTTCTTCCGTTCTGCTATGCCATTCTACTGTGGTGTCCCAGGAAATGTGCGGTGTCTCACAATCCCTTCCTTTTGGCAGAACTCGGTAAAGTCTTTGCCACAGAACTCCATGCCATTATCAGTTCTCAGGCACTTGATTTGTTTACTTGACTGTTTCTCAATCAATGCCTTAAAATTCTTGAATCGATCAAATACCTCGGATTTGTGCTTTAGGAAGTACACCCATACCTTCCTTGAGTAATCGTCGATGAATGTCAGCATATATCTAGCATCTTCTTTCGATGGAACTGGAGACGGCCCCCAAACATCTGAATGAATGTATTCGACTGGTTGCTTAGTCGAATGTAGAGTTGTACCAAATTTAACACGACGTTGCTTCCCGAAGATGCAGTGCTCACATAGTTCCAACTTTCCTGTCTTCTGACCTTTCAGCAATCCCTTTTCACTCAACATTGTCATACCTACCTCACTCATATGTCCCAATCGCATATGCCATAAGTGAGTCAAATTTGAGTCTGACTCACCTGATTAAACTACAGCAACTCCAGTCACGGTTTCTCCCAGTAAATGATAGAGAGAATTCACCTTCTTCCCTTTCATCATTGTCAAGGCACCCCGAGAGATCTTCAGTACTCCACCTTCAGCTGTGTATTTGCACCCGAGGTCATCGAGTGTACCCATAGAAATAAGGCTCTTCTTAAGCTTCGGTACGTGCCTTACGTCTGTCAACGTCCGTTCTACGCCGTCGTGCATTCGGATCCAAACTCTTCCTATCCCTACAACCTCGCGGGCTGCATTATTCCCCAAAAGAACTCTACCACCATTTGCAGTCTGGTAGATAGTGAAGCAGTTCTTGTGAGGAGTCATATGATAGGAACATCCAGAATCTAGCACCCATTCGTCTCCTGATGAACCCGTAGATACACAGGATAGCCTCGACATCACTAGTACTCTCCTCAGCAACATTCACCACACTACTTGTGGCATTTTGCCAAATGCCTTTATTTCTTAGCTTTGGACAATCTCTCCTTATGTGCCTCTCCTCGTGACATTCAAAGTACTTCAAGTGACCTTTTGATTTTCTATGTCGTGACTTCAACCTGCTTTTTCTTTTGCTTCTATTGCTAGGCCTTCGATGTTGGTCTCTACCTCGAATCACCAATCCACGCGCTACATCTTGCGCTAGATTGTCATCACGCAACTTTCTCTGCCACTCCTTTGAGAACAGGGCAGATTTTACCTCATTTGAGGTAATCGTAATACGCTCCTGTAGCAAGGAGTCGGTAAAGTGCTCCCATGTCTCCGGTAGAGACGCCAACAACATTATGCCTTGTTCTTCATCATCTAAAATCTTGCCAACATTCTTCAAGTCCATCATGAGTTTATTAAACTCATCTAAGTGGGATCTAATGGACGTACCTTCAGTGTATCGAAATTGGAACATTCTCTTTAGCATATATAAGCGATTGTTCAAACCCTTTGTTACATAAGAGGGCCTAAAGTTTAGCCCATAACGTTGTGGCATTCTCCTCCTTGGCCACCTTATTAGCACTTCATCCGATAAGTTCAACAGGATGATGCTCATGGCCTTCTCCATTGGCTCGTCATTTTCGGCATCTCGCATTGTTTCGGGCAACTGAGCCTTGCCCTCCAATCCCTTGGCTAATCCTTGAGTTGTTAATAGCGCCTTCATCTTGACACTCCACAACCTGAAGTTGTTCCTTCTGTTAAATTTCTCAATTTCTACTTTTGCTTAAGACATAATTGCAAAGTCTTAACTCTGATACCAAATTGTTGTAATTGGCATCGCAGCGGAAGTGGATCGTAAATTTTGCAATTATGTCGGCAGCTATAGAAATTGTCAAAAATAAACCGAGGAACAATAAAAGGACACTGGAAATTTACGTGGTTCGGTCCGAATGTTGGAACCTACATCCACGGAGAGAGCCAGCAAAACAATCCACTATAAATCGGAGAATTATAGGATTACAATCATACATGCATTCAAGTGTTTCCTAGCCCTACTATACACCCAATACCCATGGTATTTAACAACTCAACTCAATGGACTCGACTACGCACAAACCTCTCTGAGCTCACGCCTCTCACTCTCTCTGGAGCTCTTTCTTTTTGCTGCTCTTTCGAGCTCTTTTCTTCACTGCTACTTCGTCCTTCGAAGCTCTCTCTCCTTTTTATCGGTGGCAGGGGAGAATACAAAACAAAATTGTACTCCAGAATTGTCAGAACGGTGCCGATCTTCAAAGCATGCACCTCCATGCAATTAATGAGTGTGCGCGTATGACCATGCAGAAGGAGAATAGCTTCTGCCTTCCCTCTTTCTTTATTAATAATAAAACAAGAGAAGCCCACAAAAGATGACCAAGAAGAGAGGGAATTCGGCGCCTACATGATAAGCAATGTGCATGCATTTAATGACGTAGAAGAAATTCGGACAATCAACTCTTCAGAAATGATGCTGACAAGTGAGAAGGGCCACAAAAGTCAACACATGAATTTTGTGGCCTTCATTTCCCACGTGAAGGGCTGGATCTTTTTCAGCTCCTATCGTGCGCTCTTTATTTTTAGGTAAATGCTCCACGGACGTGCTTCCTCGTTTCAGCATGTAAATGTTTTGCACGTATCGAGTATCATATATAGACTCAAATTCAAGACATGATTTAACAGGAATTACCATCATTCTTTTAACTCAACTTTCATGCTTACTTCTCAATTTGAATTGATTTTGGTAAGTCAGTAAGGGAAAGAGATTCGAAAAATCACACTCAAAGTCAATCGGATTTGAGGAATTTTCTTTTTCCTTTTTTCCCTTTGCTCCTATGAGAATCTTCTCCCTTAAGAGAAAACTTTAGTTCTCATTCCTAATATTTACTTAAGTAACATAATAGCCGTTACCATAGAAATTTTTCTATGTTTATCAAGAATGCCATATACATTTGAAGAACCCAACAAAAAGATTTAGTTGCCCGTTAATGATTCGGCTGGAACTAGGAAAAAGGCATACCCTATATAATTCAACTTAAGCACTCTATATATCCATCTTCTAAGATACATTCACGATTAATTTCAACTTAGCTTCCCCGGCATCCTTCATATATCTCCTCGAATTTGAGAGATGACAGCTAACAAAACAAATCTCAAGCTTTCGATCATGGATGCAAGATAATCTTATATTGTCTAGCAGCAAAATTCTATTTTGACTTTGATATGTTCTTTTAGTATCAATACAAGTAGTCACTTTTTTACCAAAAAAAAAAGAAAAAAGAAAAAATACAAATAGTCACTACAACTTAAAACTTGAAGTCATTTATTTCCTAATTGGCAAAGCATGTATAGAACACCAAGATAAAAGATGATCCAAGTATGAAGCATGAACACTAATGAAGGTGACATGATATTGACTTGGCTGTGCTATGACCTACGTGCTCTGATAACGACCACGAAAATAAAAATACAAAAACAAATAAAGGACAATATCACGCCGTTTTCATTAGTGTATAAGCTTTATACTTGGGTCGTTTTGATCTCGGTGTTTCGTACACACATTGTCGGCCTCGACCTTAGTAGCATAACTTCTTCTGGTTTTTAATCTAATCTGGTGTGAAGAGAAATCAGTTAAGGTGGGGAAGACGAGAAATGTGAGGATGAAATTCCAAAGTCTAGTTTTTTTTTTTTTTTTTTTTTTTTTCAATCACAACTTCTAATGAAATACGCAGTTTTAGTGTCAATGACCTACCTCCAATCAGACCAAAGAGGCAAATGCATTATGTACATGACTCGAGATATTGCCTAATACAAACAACCAAACAAAATCTAAATATCTTATGTAAAAATAATAGGCACCTTCTATTGGTCCAGCCGCTCGACTCCTAAATAGCTCAACGTTCCCATAGCTTCATATAAATGAATCAACAACCAACATGGGAAACCTTACTATTTGTGTATGTCTGTCCATAGATATTTTACAATTCCACATATTGCTTAAGTATCTCGGCTTTTTTTTTTTTTCCCCTTCTTTTTACCTAAAGTAATGTTAAAAATTATAAGCAAATAGGCATCAGTTTTCAAGAGGGAAAAAATGGTCACACGTCAAGAGACAAATTAGGTGGCATTATGATACATCTCGTGATTAATGGTTCATGCACAGTCATAATTGCGTAGTCGGCCCTCTCATAAAAAGTCCAAATTTGAGAGGCCACCGAAAAAGTCTTTTGCCCGTCTTTCACGCGGACGAACGGGAGTCATTCTCTATTCCGAGGAGTATTCCTAGCCCTTGAATCACAAAAACAAAAGATGGTAATCATCCTCTGAAAATATTTCAGATTTTATATATCATTATCTCGCTTTATATAAAAATAATGATACAATATACGTGATTACCATAAATTACGTATAAGCATAAATCCCATGGGAGTTATAGAAGTTCCAACAGAATGGTGAGCACAACAAAGTAGATTAAAAGACTAGTGGTACTAGAGAGACAAATGCTACCGAGGTCTAGGCCAATGATGCAACCGCTGAATTCGTCACTTGAGCACTAATCTCCATTTCCACCCAACGACGAGCATGACATGAGTAGTTTAGGATAAACGCAAGAAGAGTATGCTTGATTGATTCCGAGAGACTCCTCTTAAATCATTTCAAGGCCGAGCTCTCATTAGCACGAGGATTAGCGAAGCATGTATGAAATGCTGAGATAAGGAGATGCCAAGAGAGAGCTCAAGTTTGAGCCTATTAATATATTCAATTAAATCCATCTTCACTCAAAAACTTAAGTCAATTAGTTATGAGTCAATTAGAATATACAAATTACTCTCCACCACATCAATTTTCCAATGTGGGATTTCTCTAACACAACTTATTCACACGTGTATTCTAACAATTTCTCCCTCATCTATGAGCTCAATGTTAGGTCCATTCTCCCTTAATTCAGGGCATCAACTTTAGCCCCGCATGGCTACACCATAATGTCCACCTATCCAGAATTCACAACCTAGCTCCGATACCATTTGTTGGGAGTGTGTAGCAAAAAGCCAATACCTTCACTCAGGGAGATTGCCAAGGGAGAACCCAAATCCGAGCCCGTTAATATCCACTTTCACTCAAAAGTTTAAGCCAATGAGTTATGGGCCAATCATTATATATTAACTATTTTACATCACATTAATTTTCTGATGTTGGATTTATCTACTACAACTCACTCACACGTGCATCTTAATAAAGGAAAAAATCAATTTTGATGTAAAATCTAACTCGAGATATCGCCTGATGCAAACAAGCAAAAAATTTAGATATTTTGGGGGTAAATAACAAGCATACTTGCTCTAACCGCTTGACTTTTGAATAAATCACTATTTGCATAGGTTGTTATAACTGAACATACAATGAACATGAAAAATTGGGTACTGACAAAGTGATAGAACAGATTATGTATGCATGTTTTGCTGTAGATGCTGCGCAATTTCAGCATATTGCTTAAGCCTCCATGCTTTTATTTATTTATTTAAGTAATGTTCAGAGTTACAAGGAAACAGGCCTTTTTTTTTCCTTTCAAATGGGAAAAGATAGTCATATATCGACAAGGTACAAATTTACATGCCATGATTGACCGTTCATGTGCAATTGTAATTTCATAGTTGGTCCTCATAAGTAACATCTCATGCTTTTTTCCACAGAGGAACCAAACTTGAGAGACCTGTGAGAAAACTTTTGCCCATCTTGAAAATTGACAAGTAAGAAGTTCTAGTTGTATACATCGTAATTATCGATAAAAGTATTTTTAAACTTTATATATCATCTCCAGATTTATAATGACAAAATATCTGTGCTTAGGACAGATCATGCTAAGAGATGGCCTTAGATTAGAATTAGCCAATAATGTTAGTCTTTTACATGGATTGTTTTGCCCAACATGCAAAGGAACGACATGTGTGGTTTGTCATTTATTTTTCTATTCCAGATGTTATTAAAGACCTTTGTATTAGACTCCGCTAGGAGTACATATACTTCACGCCATGAGACTTGACTTATTTTGTTTAATGTAATTATGTTATTTACCCAAGAAAGGGGGAGAAAGTTTTTTTTTATCTTCAGTGAATAGGTAGTCATCTTTCTTTTATTCCTTTCTAAAGGTGTGGCTGTCAGCTGTAAGCCAATTCCTCCAGAACCAAAAAAATAAATAAAAAGTTATCATCAACATGATAAAATTTCATTCATGTTCTTTACTCCCATTGTATAATGACAATAACATTTTAGCACATGATGGCAAGTTACTTGGAATAGCATCTGTCGCGACCTTCCTCGAGAAAAGCCAATGAAGTATCAAGTAAGCACAGATGGTTACTATTGAAAAATATGGTGCATAGCTTATTACAAGCTCTTCCAAGCCTGTACTAATTGCAACTTGGAATTCTCTTTAATGCCACCATTCATGGTATTCTTTTTGGAGTAAACACTATTAGTTGGATGAAACCAATTGTTTAGATTGAAATAAGCTTTTAGATCAAATTAATGAAATTGATCATTGTATATGATTACGATCAAATCTGAATTACTATATGATTTCTAACGCACCAAATCAAGAATGAAATCAACACTTGAAAGCAAAATAGTACTAAAGTAAAGTACGAGAAAATAAACCCTATAAGATGTTGGCTAAAAAATATAGATGGCCTTGTTAGTAAGCCCCGGAACATGAGCCACCGTAAGCTAAGATGCCACAATCGTAATGAGACTTAAATGAAACCTATTCACTAAAAGGATTCATGTTTTATCACCATCCTAAAACTCAGTAAACTAAAGACGCCCACCATCATCTGCGGACCTAACTATTTATGCAAAGGAAATTACACTAAATAAATGACATGAAATGGATCCTTTGCCTATGCCTAAACCGAAGCCACCAACAACGTTCAACACATGTAACCCACAATTCACCCATTCAAATGGAATTCAATCCAAGCAAAAGCCTTAGAAATGTATCGCATGCCAATGCATTGGTATGAATCATGAGATTCAACCTTGAATTATCTCCATCAATGCCCATCAGTTTCATGCCTAAACCGAGACCCTCAATAATTTCCAGCATTCGTTGCTTGAAATTGTCATGACAAATGACCTTTAAACACACTCGAAAGGCTATGAAATTAATAATATGTTGAGTCCTGATCACGGGAAAATGAAAGGACAAACAAATTAAGCCAAATGCTCCGAAGCCACACTCAAATTGCAGCCTCCAGCAACATCCAGCCAATGAACTGTGAACGTGTGGTGACTTGATAATAATCTATCTCACATTGGCACTACGTTATGGACAATCGAGAGAAACACCGAAGTAAGCCGAAACCATTTCAATTCACGCCTAATTAATAACATCCAGCAACATTCATAATTGATTCAGTGGCATTCAAGACCAAAATTGGTGATTATTTGGTGATATATTGACATGAAAATTGATGCCGCATCTTTCTGTAAGTGTAAATGAGTTCAAATGATCAAATCAACAATAAATTGACCGGCACCCGATTTTCGCCAATGATTTCAAATTACATTTTTCGAAGAAGATTAATATACATATATTATGATATCGATATATCGGGCCCAACAATTAAAATTTTGAAAAACGGAGGATCGAGAGCCGGTCACCTTTAGCAGTCCAGTTTGACTCTTGCGGTAAGGTCCAATTAAGTTTTCGGCCGGAGCCGAGCCCAGTAGCATAATTTCACCGTACGCCAACCACCTGGGCCTGGTATAGAATCTAAGAAATATTCAGGCAAATTCAGGTCCGAAGGCCCGGTTCGGCCCGGCCCACGAAGGCAACACCCTCCTCATCTCACTTGGACACCTCGCCTCGGAATTTCTCTCTCTTCTCTCTCATCTCCAGCTCCTCCCCTCGCCAGCCACCACATCCCTCACCTTCAACCTCCGGCCACTACATCACCGTCCAACCTACCTCCACTCTCCAGCTCGCTGGTTTCTATCTTCATCTTTTCCTCCTCCATTTTCTCTGCCAATTGTTGTCACAACTTGTAACTGGTCACGGTACATCAGCAATCACACTCCATCTTTGTTCTCGGTCATTACTGTCACTGCCTTACATTCTCATTCACTCTCTCTTCAATGGTTTCAATTCTCGGTGTTGGCACTTCAGAGGCCTCTGTAATCATACTCCGTTCATCTCTGTTCTCTATCAGTACTGTCACTGCCTTTGATTCTTGTTCCCTCTCTCTTCACTGGTTTCAATTCTCAGCGTCTCCGCTTCGGAGGCCTACCCCGTCCGATCCACCCGTCAATCACGTCCAGTCACTGCCCTTACTCAAAGTAAACTCTCGCACTCTGTTTTCGTGAGCCGAAGATTGAGACCCTTCGCCTTCGTTGGAGTGCAAACCGATTGCCGGTGTATACTTCAACTATTGACTTCATTGCTAAATTTGAGTTTGGTCTCGAGTGATTCATGTTATACACTCTTTGCTCATACCGATTGCATACATTCGTGACAATTTTAGGAAGGCCATTAAGCGTGTGATATCAAAGATAAATTAAATCCGTGGTTTGAGGTGTTCGCTGCTTATCCGTCGTTTTTTTTTTCTTTCTAGTACAAACTAAATACAGAAAAAAACTACATTATTGATCAATATTACAAGAGTATATGACTGCATGTATAACTCCTTATTGTTCATTGCCTTCTTGATCCGTTCCATCTTTTTGCCATTCTCTTGGAGTAGTGTAAGAATCACCTATTCTTCTCATCAACGATCAAGTTCCCTAACACAACGCCAATCAAAAACCCCACTCCAACGTAAATTAGCACAAATGTCCAATCCAAGTTGAACCGAGACTTTTTGCCAATTTCTTCCTCGAGAGATGGTGGTAATGATAAGTTATCCTTAGCCATTGTGCATTTTTTTGGCAAAGGACTTCCACATAACCCCTCATTCATGGAAAATGAATCTTTCACAAATGTGTTAAATTGACTCCCTCATGGTATTGGTCTCAACAGTTGATTATGAGAAACATTGAAAAATGAAAGAAATGTAAGTTGAGCTAGCTATTGAGGGATCTCTCTTGAGAGCTTGTTTTGAGAAAGATCTGGAGATTCAAGCTTTGTCAAATTTGCTAGGGAAGGTGGGATGGAACCAATGAAAATATTGTTTGAAAGGTTAAGCAAAATAAGTGACTTCAAATCTCCAATGAGATTGGGTATATGTCCTTTGAATTTGTTACTAGAGAGGTCAATTTGCATAAGTGCAAATGGAACTTTTGAGTATTCCCTTTCTATGCCTTTATTAGTCATTCATCCCATAATATAAAAATCTAGCAACTATAAACAAGGAATTCCAATTGATCTTGACTAACAACAACTTTCATGGCATGAAAACTCTTCAACAACTTGGAAGGAAGTTCACCATTGAAACTATTATTGGAAAGGTCCATGATATGTAAATTGCTAAAGTTAAATTGGCTTCGATATGTTTCTATTGGACCATGGAACTTATTGGATTTCAAGATAATAGCTTTCAGCTTGGTCAATTCAGATAGCCATGAAGGGAACCCATCGATAATTTGATTATAACCAAGGTTCAAATACTCTAGCATTGTACAATGCGCCAAAGACCTTGGAATAGGCCCTTGCAATCGATTCTCTGTGAGAACAATCGACTCCAATGCACAACCTTTTGGGTAAGCTTCAAGAATTGTGCCTTCAAGTTTATTTTGTCCCAAGATCCAAGATTGATAAAGAATCAATATTTCCCAAACAAGAAGGAATTATGCCATTCAAATTATTGTTGGACAAATCAAGAATGAAGAGGGATCTTGCTCTACAAACAGATTGAATTTCTCCGAAGAGGATGTTATGGGAGATGTTAAAATAAGTCACTGATGGAGGTGGAGTAGGGAGTTCCATTGTGAGCAAGTTAAAACTAATGTCAAGGTAGGTCAATTTAGGTTGTGACAAATTGATTTGGTTGTTCTCAAAGCCAGTTAGAAAATTGTGAGAAAGATCCATATACCATAAGGATTCCCTACTACCATTCCCCATTCACATAGGAGTACTCCCTCCAATTTTATTGTGTGAAAGATCTACCCACTTAATCTGCTTAGGTAACCTAAAAACTTTGGGAACTCATATAAGTTGCATGAACATAAAACTAAAGTGGAAAGTTTTGGAAGAGTGACATTCATCTTGGTCTTGCTAACAAAAGATATGTTGTTGGTCTTCAAATTTAACATCCTCAAGCTCTAAGTCTGTGTAAATCCATGGTGCCACTCAAATTATTCCCACTAAGATCTAAATATTCAAGATCCTTCAGTTCCCATAATGAGTTTGGAATTTCACCTTGCAAATGGTTGGATGAAAGGTCGAGTTGAACCAACCGTGTCAAGTTTTCAAATAAAGGCGGACTTGGACCACTTAATTGAACATTTGCCAAATGTAAAGAAACATGGACAGTTAATTTGACTACCGATTGAATCTCAACATTTTGTTTTCTTTTTATTTTATTTTATTTTATATGAGGAACCTTATTGGATGAAACAATACCTGAAAAATCCAAGTAGGTAAGTTTTGCCAAGTTGATGAGCCAATGCCAAATACCACTGCTGAAATTATTGGAATGGAGATATAGAGTTGACAGCTAGGTAAGATTAGCAAACGAAGCGGGGATATGACCTTGGAATTTATTAATTGATATATCCCAAAAAGTAAGCTGAGAAAGATTACTTAGTGAAGTGGGAAGTGAAACCGAGAAATGACAATCCCAAATTGATAATTCATTCAAGAAAATGAGGTTTCCAATCGAAATGGGTATTTCACCTGAAAAATTCGTGCCATGAAGAGACAAAGATTTCAAGTGACTACCCCAATGTTGTTCTAGAATAAAACCATAAAGGTGGGCATTATCACCGATGTCAAGGACTTCCAAATTTGGTAAATGAAAGATGCTTATCAGAAATTCTCCATGCAATTGACAAGATAAAAGTTTAAGTGACTTTAAAGAGGAGAAGTTTGCAACTACTTTTGGGAATGGCGATGTTATGTTTGTATAAGAGAGATCAAGTTCCCTAAGCATAGTTAAGTTCTAAACAAAGTTGTTTATGTTGGGTAGAGACACCCACGCAAAAGACAAATAAAGGGAAACTAATCTCGAGAGTTGTGAGATATTCGATGGGATTTTCCCTGAAAAGTATGAACCAGAGAGGTTAAGGTAGTGTAACCTAGAAAGATTGATGAAGCCGTGTGGGATTAAGGTAGAGTTGAAGTCATTCCAAGCAAGATTGAGCGATTCCAAGTGGTGGAGGTGAAAGAGGCTAGTGTTGGAAGTTATGGTACCAAAAAGACAACCATTGGCCTTGTCGCACTCGACACCATCCCATAAGCATCAATCTCCATGTCCATCTTGTGACCATGATTCAATCTTCGGATAAACATAACCAGAATAAAGCCCAAGTTGTGTTGAAGATGAACCTGATTTGCTGTTTTGAAAACTTCTCTTGAATTCCATCAAGGCAAAGCTCTCATCTGCATGACATAAGGCATTAGCAAATGGAGTAGGAAACTCAGCGAGGAAGAAAATCAAAGTACAAAACATGTAGAATAATGAGGGTGCCATATTTTTGTGTTGTTTTTCTTCTTTTTGGTGGAGTTAGTTTTCTTTGAAGAAGCTTTTATAAGCAGCGATAAGCAATTTGATGGTGGAAATTTCATGCTGCTTTGACCATTCATGCACTATACAAATCTGAAAAGACATTTGGGTTTGATTGAGGAAAAAGAGGCGCTCTAAGAAATGGAAAAAGCTTGTAGGCCTTAGCCATTCACAAATAAAGTCTTAGGATGTGGATTAAAAGGAAATAATCATTCTAAAAGTATATTTGATCTGTTGATCATGATGAGTAAAAAATTTTGTGCAAATGACTTCAGAATTATCCTATAAAGGTGAAATTTCCATCGCTTGTATTTGAAGATGTCAAATGGTTGTACCTTCTTGATAGTATGTTGATTGACACATTCTCAATCATATTTCCAAGTATTCATTACTAGTATTCAAAGAGTGAAGTTTTCACTCCAACATTTGTAAATTTTGCTTATCTAAAGAGAGAACTTGGTAAATTTTTTATTATTTTTTTGTGGCCACAGCACCAAACGTACCATTTTGTTCTTCTAAATCCATATTAGAAATCTCTTCATGAAATAAATTGATGATTAAGGATAACAAGCTATCCCCTTGTTACTATCATTCTAAATGACTTTTATATTAATCTTCTTGGTCTCTACTAGCTTTCGAAACAAGATTTTGGAACTAGTACATCTCTAAAATTAGAATCTCTATAATAGCCAAGGTGTCAAAATGAGTGTCCCTCAGCACCTGATCACAACAAGCATTAATATGCATGCATTGCCGATATAAGTGCTCTGTTACATGATGATATGACATGATTTTCTAGGGGAGAAAAAACAATTAGAAAGATAGACTATCGAACAAGAAAATAGCGTCTACTCAATAGCCAATGGAAACACGAGTTGACATGAAGTAAACATGGGTAAGAATCTTAATTACCATTTTTAGTTCAAACCAGATACACAGCATAACATAACTAATCAGTGTCACATATGTACATGTTTATAAAAGTCGTATATTTAGTCAAATACTTATGTGACACTATGAGTAACATAACCTTTTGTGCAATTAGTTTGTACTTGAAATAGGAAAAATAGAGCATACAATATTCCTCTTATTGTATTATCATTCATTTGAATTTAAAAATTGTCTTCTTTTCTATCTATCTATTCTCATGCTCTTCTACCTTTATATTTTTTAAATAACTTAAAAGAATTGATTCAACTAGCCATAAATTTTAATATCATGTGTTTTCAATTTTTTCTTATTTTTTTCTTGCCATCTATACAAGTATCATATTATGAGGTTTACACTTTTTCTGCTCTATGTATTGTTGTATTTTCTTTTACCATAATCACTGTGTTTCAAAATTAATTAGTAGAGTGGTGTCTTCTGGTCAAGAGTTGCCTCTATTACTTAATTAGTATGTCTATTCACATAAGAGTTGCAATATTTTCATTATACATGACTATTCGTGCAAATAGAATAATTATGAGAAAATCTATTGTTTCAATAAAATTCCCTCTATGGTTAGTGTCACACCCCAAATGCGCGAACATCCCACGGCAGTCGAACTAATTGCAATGTCCTAAGACGCATCATCGACCCAATCTTTTATTTTTCGATTAAACGGAAGCATAAGCATAATATGAAGAACACCTAGTCAATCATCACGATAGGGATAGTAAAACATAGCAAATATTTCCAAAGGCACAACCTTTATTTATTAACTTGTTAACCCTAGGAAGTTTAATAATTACAAGCCCATTCCAAATGGCGACTTCCTACCAACTAACTCAAAAACCCACTGGGGTCAGAATTAACATAAACTTCATGGAGTGCGGGACACCTGGAGTGCCATAACTTGGCACGCCGGGACACTTAAGTCTTGCCATAACTTTAAAATGGTACACTTAAGTGCCATCATCGGAGTAAAATGGGACACTTAAGTGCCACTCCGGCGAAAATCCGGCCAAATGGCTGACGTGGTAACTTTCCGGCGAGCTCGGTCCAAAAACGGCGTCGTTTTGCATGCGACGTGGCGGAGAAAATGCAAAACGACGCCGTTTCGCGTCTACGTGTAAATAATAGTATATAAATTAATTAAATTAGATTTAAAATATTCAAAAAATTTAAAAAAAAAATAAGAAAAATTTAAAAAAATAAAAAAAATTAAGAAAAATTTTAAAAATTTTAAAAATTTTAAAAATTAAGAAAATTTTAAAAATTTTAAAAATAAAAAAAATTTAAAAAATAAGAAAATTTAAAAAAATTTTAAAAATTTTAAAAATTTTAAAAATTTTAAAAAATTAAGAAAATTTAAAAAATTTTAAAAAATTAAGAAAATTTTAAAAATTTTAAAATATTAAGAAAATTTTAAAAATTAAGAAAATTTTAAAAATTTTAAAATTAAAAAATTATAAAAAGGGGGCGGTGGGAGGCCGAACGAGGCGGCTCCCTTGCCGCCGCCGGCTCCCTCACCGTCGCCACCTCCGCCGCCGCCGCCACCGGCTCCTTCACCGCCGCCACCTCCGCCGCCGCCGCCTCCCCCTCCCTTTTTTTTTTTTTTTTAATTTTTAAATTTTTAAAATTTTCCCTATTTTTTTAAATTTTTAAAATTTTCTTATTTTTTAAATTTTTAAAATTTTTTAAAATTAAAATTTTTAAAATTTTTAAAATTAAAATTTTTAAATTTTTAAAATTAAAATTTTTAAAATTTTTTAAAATTTAAATTTTTAAAATTTTCTTATTTTTTAAAACTTTTAAAAATTTTTAAAATTTTTAAAATTTTCTTATTTTTTAAAATTTTTAAATTTTTTAAAATTAAAATTTTTAAATTTTTTAAAGTTTTTTAATTTTATGCTGATTTGGAGCTCCGGCGAGCCACGTAGGCAAAAAATAATAATACAATATTGCCACGTAGGATTTCCGGCAAGGGTCACCGGATGTGGCACTTAAGTGTCCCACTCGAAAAAAAAAGTGGCACTTAAGTATCTTGGTTTTGAAGTTATGGCGACTTAAGTGTCCCTACGTGCTTGCTTATGGCACTTGTGGTGGACTTCTGCCAAACTTCATGTGACGTCCCAGGGCGTCACGTACTAAGCGCAAGCAGAATTATAATTATTATTATCTTCTTGCCTAACTTGTAATCTCCTTTAGATAATCTATAGTGTTCACCATTGAAGGTTAGCATGTATAACATGGATTATTTAAAATCTCAAGTTTATATTATGAGGTTATCCTGCAAACACTCTACCCTCAGTTTTAAGTATTGGCCAAATCATTCATGCACATAAACAAGATTACGAGAAGCTTCATTTCTTCTTATCATCATCAGGGCTTACAAAATTTATCAACCTGGACTCTTTCCATGTTCATCACCTATATATACAACATATACATAACAAAAGTCAGGCATAACAAAAGCCAGGGATAAAGGGTGAGGGTGTCTACTCCACGAGTTCCTACACTAGCCCACGTCTAACAAAAAACAAAAGTCAGTCAGCTTCTACAAGATCAAAGGCGTCTAGGCACCGTCCATCCCTGCTCCAGGTCCTCCTGCTCCAAAGAGTAAAGGTCCGAATATCTCCCCTTCATGGTTGATAAACCATGCAACGAACGTCATCGATATCAAGTCAACTCTACCGTCATCCATCCATAAAATAGCCTCATACTTGGAGAAAGTCATGTCAATGTCAGGATCATACACGTCATGAAGAGAAACATCGAGACGCACTATTGCCCCGTATCGAGCTACTGGCGGTACATCCATGCTATCAATTTGAAAATGTAAGGTATGAGCAAACAACCTTGCCCAGTAAAGAATGATAAAACTCTAACTTAAACAATCCACAACAATCAAGATTACAAGAGAATCATCAAACAATTTAGGATGCTAAAGGAAGTATATCATAAACATAAATAATTGGATATTAACACATCATGTATATAATCATCTTATGTGCATCCATATCTATACTTACCTTTCTCAAGCTCAATCTTATATCAAGATGCAATGCAACAACAGTAAATGGACTCACTCGCCAAGTAGAATTATATTTAGTGTGCATATGATCCACCCTCGATCAGTCACTAATCGGAACTCTACCGGCCCGATCGAGTCAATTCCGGAAGTTACCTCATCCGGATTTCCACAATATTTTTGTTATGGGCATCTCACTCCGAGACATCTCAATATCACACAACCAAGGCATCCTTGATCACATACAAGGGCATCTCACTCTGAGGCATCTCAGTATCACACAACCAAGGCATCCTTGATCACACACAAGAGCATCTCATTCCAAGGCATCTCAGTATCTCTCTACCGAGGCATCCAAGACCACTTAGCAAGGGCATCCCAAACTTCCGGGGGCATCACTGGTATCTCTCTACCGATGGGTTCATTCACTTTCTTAAGCACACGTTTCACACCACCACACCTTTGATTAATGCATTTATTGTATGCAAAAGAAAAGACTCCAAAGTATTTAACTATATATCTTACTCTCATGAACCCAGCACATGTGCGTGTCCAAATTATAAGAAAAAACCCATTACGTCATGTCCCATTCCATGGCGAACAGATATTTACCCTATAATCAAGCACTATGCACCGCACTCATTGCACACACATGATACTATATGCACTTATATCTCAAATCATATATGAGACTTACTCTTACATGACTAACATCTATTATGAGGTTTATTAGACTCTACGTGCATCACAAAAGCCTAATATAAAAGACACAACATCTAATATATGTTCTCAGTTCCAGACAGTTTACTAACTAAATGTACAGTTTCAGTTTCGGACACAGAAGGTATACCAATTCTTGTCGAAATACTACCAAATTTTAGTATGTTATATTTAAGACATAGACCGACAATTCCTGTGAAGAAACTTAAGTCTAATTCTCACTTTATTAAGAGTAACAATTGCCATAATCTTTACTAGCACCCTGTATCGACATCCAGATTCTTTATCTACAAAGAAAATTGTTTCACTAGCTAACTCTCATCCATTAAATCTCAAATTTTGACACGTCATTCCTTAAGATGTATTCTACAATTTTCATTATGGATTCAAAGTCATTCTAACTAGGTAAATACAGAAAATTCGTATAATCAATAAAGGTCAAACCATTTCTCACAAAACAGTTTACTAGTTTTTACCAAATTCACTTCTATCTCTACGTTTTTATATTCATAAAATCATTGCTAGGTTTCTAATTTAATCTAATGGATGTTTTATCATGTAGAATGGTTCCTTTCTTATTTTCATCAACATACATAAAGAAAATAATACAAAACAGAAGACTCCCTAACCGTATTCTCCTAGAACAAAATTGGTATACACGATTCCTTCACTCCTAGCCCGACCAAACCATTTATTTTTCCACAAGTCTCTTCTACAACACTTCATTACTTAATCACAGCAACTAAGAGTAACTTTAGCAAGTTTTCTCAACAAAGAATCCTTTCGCAGCTCGGCTCAAGTATATATCCACACTTCAACTCACACATCACCACATTCACCTCATTTCTTCACTCAGCAAACATCTCTTCACTTTGCTCAATCAAAACAACCAACTCTCATCAAGTTTTTGAAATATACAAGGCTAAAAAACAACATGCAATGGCTTCTATCTTCAATCTAACACTTACTAAGCTTAGATTAATCACAAAACAGCAACTATAAACCAAATCCTTCACTATTTGGTTAGATCCGCAAGCTTTCTTGACAAAACATTGGATAACTTTTAATTTAGAGCTGTATCTTTCCTTACCTTGTTTCAGCTACTAAACAACACAAAGATGCTTCAAGATCAACACCAAAATCTCGCATGCAAGAAGGAGAAAGAACTGGTTTGTTGCTGGTTCTTCACTGCTTGACCGAGAGAAAATGAGAAGAAGAAGATGAAGATGGGTTTCTCGGTTTTTAAATAGAGAGAGAGAGAGGGTTCCGAAACTTATGAGGGAAATACATCTACAAGGCTAATCCCTAGGCTAGGCTAATGATGAGATTTTCTAATGATTATGTTTCTTGAAGCTACTAGTTTCGATTTCTAGGGAATAGAAAACTGTGGGTGTCAAGTACATGGAGAAACGAGAGAGAGAGAGAGAGAGATGTCGTGGCCTCCAAGTTTGTTGTCTCAAATTCAATTTATTTCTAATCCATGTCATTAGTCGGTTCATTAGTTTATAATGTTTTTCAATTAATTTCCTTTTGTTTCTACTTGATTTCAATCATTTTATAATTATACAAAGTCATGACATAACATATCGACTAGTCAATGTTAGTTTATAAAGAATTCATCACAAGAAATGCTAAAGTTAGAAATTGATATTAACATTACAATCACTAATCAAATTATCATAACTATAATCTATAAACTTAGTTGAAAATAAAATCACTCGGGCCTAAATATTCATCTCTGGCCCAACAGACTTAATCTATAACAATCCAGCCCACTAAACTAAATTTACAAATCTAATAATTCCGAACCTTGGCCCGCTTCAAGCCAAGTCCAAGCCCGTAATCTCTCATTTGACTTTTCAAGTCCAATTCGTGTGGCCCATTTACTTCTCAAGCCACACATTTCTCACGATCCATCAGGTTCACTTTTTGGCCCAATCTAATTAATCTAAGTTCCTAATGATCTAATTACACTAATGAAGGTCGGTAAAATTTGGGATGTCACACTTCACTAACGGTAGGGTCAGCCAAAAAGTATCGCATCACGCGCCCACCACAAATGCACCTGGCAGTTCTCCCCACTACGGCCCTAAAAATCCTTAATAACAACGAGGTGAGATAAAATCTCAGCGAATCAACTTCCTAAACCTCAATTAGGAAGCTAATTCACTTTGGAGGTAGCCTAAACACGTAATGACATACAATCTTACATCGCATTAGCATACCCCTGCATATTAGTACATCACATATGCCAACATTAATGTAACAAACATAATCAATAATCAAAATACATAATTTTCATACATCAAGCATCCACACGGGTCCTGATTATAAAGTAAAACCCGTTTTGGTCTGTCCCATACTGTGCTCACAGTTTTACCCCATAATCAAGTACAATGCATCACAATCATTCACACGTATTCCAATTATGACGAACCCTCGAGCCATGGCCAACACACAATTTGGCAGTCTTCCGACATGACTAGGCATCATTCCGCCCCATCGGGCATAGCATCTTCTAAAACCCTCGCTTAGACGACATTCTATAAAAGAGCACCAATTCGGCCTCAACCGTGACTCAACATTCGAACCCTCGCCGGGCATCCGATAAAAATCGGGCATCATCCACAAACTTCCATTGGGTGATGGGTTCGATTAAATGACTGCCCAAGCACACCAACAATTAAACCAATTCTTATTGCTATTAATTAGCCCATACCAAAAGAGTTTGTTTTCAAATAATCAACTTAGCAATTTTTCACACTTAAAAATCCTAGTAAAATAATCGTACATAGTCACGTATTTGAAATCAACTCGTCAAATTTTGGACACTTCTATTTTAAAATCCCATTATTTTATTTAGCACATAAAATTTGGCGTCCAAACCTCACACCTCAAAATTCTTTATTTTCTTGCCCATAAATCCCTTTTTTTTTAAGTAATAAATAAAATCTATAATTGCGCAATCAATAACATAGCATCACAAGCTCAAAAGATCATAATTAGGCACAATCCCATCTAGAAAATCGAGCATAAAATTCTATTTACGACTAATCTGTCATTAATTACACTAATCATGATTAATTAAGCTAATCATGATTAATTTGGCTAAGCGTGATTAATTAATCTAATTGCAATTAATTATGCTAAACTTGATTAATTAAACTAACTATAATTAATTAAAAACTATTTGTTGTTACTTAAAATAATCATGATTAATTAAACTAAACTCGATTACTTAATCTAATTATACTTACTTACACTAATCGCATTTAAATTTAATCTAAACCGTCCTCAATCGCAATTAAGGATAAACTAAAATTAACTAATACTAACCTCCATTATCCTTAACTAGCTTACCCCCTAAATGTAATTAATACCCTAATCTACGATTAGAAAGTTAACTCACAGGTTTTCAGTGATAGCGGCGCGACGACAAAAACATAGAGCTTACTATCCAACGACGGCCCATAGCGTGGTGGCGGCTCCTCAAAACCCACAACCAAGCTTAGCTTGGGTGGTGGTGAACCTATGATGGTGGTGGTGGTTTGAGGTGAAGGTGGAGGTGATGGCTCGGCAAGACACAAGCAACGGTGGACAGGGGCTCGCTACGACAACGGTGGCTTGATGGACGGGCGGCTTGAGTGGTACCAGCTTGGGGGCTTGGCGGTGGAGATGGTGATGTGGGTGGTGGGATGAAAATTATGGTGATGAGGGCGGGTGATGGTGGTGGAGATAATGGGGGTGGTGAAGAAGAAACTAAGCAAGGGACTAAGTAAGGAGAAGATAGAAAAGAAGAAAAAGAAGAAGAAGGGAGGTTCGGCTGAGGGAGTGGGGAGTGGCGTGAGGGAAGAGGGAAAAGAGAGGGGGAGAGAGAAAAAAAAATGATTTTCCCAAGATTTTTCCTCAAAATCTCATCATTTCTTCACCAAATCCTCTAAAAACCCTTGATGCCAAGCATTATGTCCCCCACAATATCTACTTATTTCCATTTTTCTTGAAACCAAAATCTTGGCTCAAAAATCACCATTTTGCCATTAGATCTAAATTTTGTCCTTTTCCAGTCTCTAATTTTCATCCAATAATTCTTTTTCTGAAAATTTCGAACTAGCCGATAATTTGACGGACAATGAGATGACGTCTAATAATTTAATCTCAAAATCCTCAAAAGTTCGGTACCCGAAATCGAATTAAATTTCATGGTTAAAAATCGATCGAATGCGACTTTAGTATGACCTAAACTATCAGGTGACTTTTAGGGATTCTCGTGCGATTAACCTGTGAACGATAATTTTCGATTCACATTTGTGCCTCTTCGAATCGTGAACGACCCTTGATTGTCATGTAATCGCAAGGGTTCAATTATGTACCCTAAATATAAGATCAACAGAAAAATTGGTTTATCGTTATTCGACGTGAATATCATAATCATGCAAAATCACTAGCAAACCGATCACGTACTTCCATCGAATCAATTTATATCCTTTTGCTAATTGACTTATAACAGTGTAGTATTGACTCTTGTCGATTCTTATGGTCAAACGGTTGATCCCTGATCAAATTCTCTAGTCTTTCGTATTTTAACTTTTTACGACCTCACTCAATAAATTAGTTAACTTATGAGTGATCAATTCAAAGTAAAATAACCGTAAGTGCATCGATGAATAAAAATTTCATATATTTTGAAATAATGCCAAATTTCAGAATATCACAGTTAGTAAAAGAAAATGCTTGATTTTTGCCTTTTTTTCATCATAGTGTTTACTTGTGTTTTGCCGGTTTCGGATCCCACAATGAAATATCTTTCACTAAGTGTTATGTTTTGGTTTTTTAATTTAGGGGACTTAGGTACTGTGCTAGTATTGGACAAAGAGGGTCAAATGCAAATAGATATAAATATTATAGTCTTGAGTCTAATAAAATCATTTAGTACAAGCTCAAATTTGATGATAACAAACACCTTAATCTAATCAACGACTTAATTCAAACACCCCTCAATATACTGACGAAAATCCACCAAGATCAAATGGATTACACAAAGTTTAAATTTGATCAATGGCACTGGATGGAGGAAACAACACTAGATAAGTACTACTCCTAAATGGAATTGAGGACACAATGTGAGAATCTAATTGACAACGTTGGATGGTGGAAACAACATCAGGAAGGTACTGCTCCTAAATGGGTATGGGGACATAACGTCGAAATCTAATCAATCATGCTGGATAGTAGAAATAACGTTGAGTAGGTACTTCTCCTAAATGGGTATGAGAATACAACGTCGAAATCTAATCAATGATGCTGGACAATGGAAACAACATTAGGAAGATACCACTCCTAAATGGGTATGAGGACATAACATTAGAATTTAATCGACGATACTAGATAGTAGGATAGTATTAGAATCTAATCAATGGCAATACTTACAATATAGACACTCGCCGGAACTTTATCGACAATAATCCAAAGCTATAGCTAAACTAGGCTAGGTTAAGATAACTAAAGGATGAGATAAAGGATTTTGATGTATTGTTTGAGGGGGGCTTCTCCGTTGGATTGTCTACAATATTTATAGGACAATCTGGTAACCATCGGTCGATTGATCCTTCCTTGAAAGTCGCTTCTAATTTCTTCCACGTTCTTGGCTTAACCACTTATCCACATCTTATTGTCTCTTGACTTGTCAACGATGCTCGCACGACTTGTCCAGCAATTAATAATCGCTCTTTTGATTTTGAGTGTCCGTTTGAGCACCAACTATTTCCGCTTAAATCTTGATGCCAATTCCATTTGAATTTTATGTCCATAGGAGTATTTCTTAGCCTGGACATGTGGCAATCAACAGCCTTACCATCAAAACACGCATCTCCACTTGTAGTTCCATCGACATCTAACCCAAAGGTTCTTGAAAACCTTGGCCATCATTCGTCTCTATGACTAATATGGGCAGGATTGCTGCTAATCATAGCCATTATGTGACAATAAGGATGATTTTAAATGTCAATATTTATTGTGATCAGTACGTGACAGTAAGGGTAATTTTGGGCGTCAACAACTTGTTTTCTTAATTTTTTTTGTTATTAATATCTCTTTTTGTAACGAGTGTGTGTCATTTTATGCTAAAAAGTGTTAATGTTTTCACAAAATGACTTGACAGATAATCGGTAGTCTTGTTTAGTGTGATTAACCAGGTGAAAATGTCAGTTTTTCTTCTTCTTTTTTCATGGTTCTTTACTAAATTAAAGAAGTACGATATATTTAATAATTCTCGCAATCAAATGAAGTTCTCAAAACACGTTCAGGCAAATTTGGTTTACGTGCAATGCCCACGACTAATTACTAGTCTACATAAATTTGCTACTAGTTTAGCGAAGTAAAATTAGACAATAAAAATATTGCGTGGATATTATATAGCATCAAACGTGTTCTTTATCTAACAGATTTCTATTATTTGGGCAAGCCTCCAAGGCATCGTACTCGGTTACTCCTATAATCGACTGTTTTCGTAAAAAACCCAAATATGTAACTCATGGATTTGAGTCCCATCGCGGCATCTTTCCTTCGAAGCCACATCCAAGGGAACTCCTTAGAAATAAATCGTCCGGTCGCGATGAGAGAGGAACTTTGATATGACATGTTATATATCCAATGATTCCTTTAAGGGTTTATTTGATTTGATTTTTATTATTAATTTTTTTGAGTAAATTCGATCTTCCAATTGACACATTTTAGCTTTTTCTTAAATTTAAAACTCCTGAAACATTCACAATACTTTCATGTTGATACATAGATTCATAATCGTATTTTAATTGAACCAACCAGGAAGTTACATTATATTCATAAGGAGGGATTAGGAGGGAAGAAATATGGTTCTAAAAACACAATCGTATTTTAATGGAGCGGCAATATCTTTTAACAAATTACTCAAGAATGGGGGAACATGAGTAGAATGGTGACCTCGCTCTGCATAATCTAGTTTCCTATTTGGGCAAATGCCACAAGAAATTCCAAACTATTACATTTGTGACACAAATACCCTAAATATTTTTTTTTGTCACAAATACCCTAAACTAATATATTGTGACGCATATACCCCTAACTTCTTCTTCTTTTGTGTCATGAAAAAACCAAAACTTAGACATGCATGATATATATACCCTCTATTTCAGTTCTATCCAATATATATTTACCATACCAGTATAAGTTTGAGGATTTTTATAACACAAAATAAGTTTGAGGTATATGTGTCACAATTGATGAGTTTAGAGATTTTAGAGAGTACAAAAAAGTTCGGGATATTTGTGTCATAGTAGGCATAATTTATAATTTTTGGTGGTATTAACCCTTCCCATTTTGAATGGTAAGTTTTATTTTGACTAAGTTTATTAACTGACCGCTTGACAATCTGGAATCATTCACCTCTCGTTGTCGAACATCGTTCTCCTTCGCTTTCTAAAAGAAGTTCAAAGTGGTCCGGCTTTTCTATTTCTCCCCCTCCCCCTTTCATTGCTAATTGTCACTCTAATATTTTTTTGAGTCCGCCAAATTGTACATAGACAATCTTCAGTTGTCAAAGAACCAGCAAACTAAAACTTGAATTACGCTTTAGACTCAAATGATCACCTTTTTTCGGTGATATTTGGTAGTCAAATGAATTTATATATAACTCATTTATGTTGTGTTAAGTCAATGCCGATCCTCGTCGGAACTTCATGGCAGAAGGTAATTACGCGTGTATAATTAAATATCCCGCTTACTATTGAATAGTGACTCCAAGTGAATATAATTTTGATAAACGAATTGTTTTTTAAAAGAAGGTGAAGATTAAAATTTGAGATGAACTCAAATTTCATAGATGTAAACTGGACAATGACAAGATAACGTGCCATACATGGCATCATTAGCTAAATAGGTATAGTAACAGCATGCCTCATAACCCTTCACTTTTACCTTCAAAATGAAGATGCTCTTTGCTTTGAACTGGACTTCGCATACTCCAAATTGAAAGTGTGAGACACAATTGGGAAATTCTCCACACCTCCCAAGATTGTCTGCATTTTCTTTTTCTGTAATTAATATTGTAATATATTGTTTTTTTTTTTTTTTAAATTTGTAGTCGTTCAGGATGGTTGTATAATTGTTACGAATATAATCATCCTGTACGACTACAGATACCTCATCTTCAGACACGAATGTATGCAATTGGCACGAGCAAAGGGTGTATAACATGAATCACTGGAGGCCAAGCTTAAATTTAGCGGCAAAGTCAACGGTCGAAGTGTACACCAGCAATAAGATGGAGGCGTCCATAGATCAAAACTGAGGACACCAGACTTGCATTGACGAAGGTAATCGAAGGAGGACTCTTGAAGGCTCTCGGTTCCAACATGGAGGGGAATACAAGACTTCCAAATTCGAAAATACTTCTACACGAGTCTCAGTATACTGAAAAATGACTGCGAAGTTTATTTACTGCAAGAAACATGCATACTAAAACAGTTGAGGAAAACAATCAGACGCGCAGAAAACATTCGGATGAGAGACAAGATGCAAAAGAAACAGGGAACGAGTCACGGCCATATCAATGTAAAGGCAACGCAGCACGCTTGAGGTCATCGAGATAGCCTCGGACGCAACCGGTTTTCACTCCGGCAGGGGCAAAGGCTCTTGGTCTCTACCTCATGAAAACAGAGTACGAGAGTTTAACCTTGAGTAAGGGCAGTGACTGGACGTGATTGGCGAGTGGATTGGAAAGAGGAGGCCTCTGAAGCGGCGACACCAAGAATTGGAACCGGTGAAGAGAGAGTGAGCGAGAATCGAAGGCGCCAACAGTAGCGACTGAGGGCAGAGACGAACGGAGTATGATTGTGGAGGTGAGGCTATATGTACCGTGAACGGTTACTGCGACAATCGGCAGACAGAATGGAGGAGGAAAAAATGAAGATGGAAACAAGAGATGCTGGAGGTTACAGTAGCTGGAGAGTGGAGGGAGGTCGGACGGTGATGCAGTGGCCGGAGGTTGAAGGTGGGGGAAGTGGTGGCCGGCGAGGGGACGAGCTGGAGATGAATATGTCAGGGAGGAGAGAGAGGAGAGAGATTGTAAGGTGAGATGTCAAGTGAGATGAGGAGGGTGTTGACTTCGCGGGCCGGGCCGAACAGGGCCTTCGGGCCGGAACTCGCCTGAATATTTCTGAGATTCTATACCAGGCCCAGTTAGCTGGCATGTCGTGAAATTATGCTCACCGGGCTCGGTTCGGGCCGAAAAATTCAATCGAGCCTTACTGCAGACGTCCAACTGGACTGCTAAAGTTGACCGGCTCTCGATGCTTCGTTTTTCAAAATTTTAATTGTTGGGCCCGAGATATCGACATTATAATGTCTCTAATATGTATGATAATCTTTGAAAAATATAATTTGAAATCATTAGCGAAATCCGGGTGCCAGTCAATTTTTTGTTGATACGATTATGTGAACTCATATACACTTGCGGGAAGATAAGGCATCAATTTTTAATGTCAATTTATCACCGAATAATCACGAATTTCGGTCTTTATTTCCCCTGAATCAATTCTGAATGTTGCTGGATGTTATTAATTAGGCGGGAATTGGAACGGTTGTGCATCAGTTCGGTTGTTCTATAAATTGTCCATAACGCAGTGCCAATGGGAGATTGATTATCTCTATCAAGTTACCACACGTTCATAATTTATCGGCGGGTGTAATTTGTTAATTTTGAATGTTGGACATTGCTGTAAATTGCAATTTGACTGTGACTTTGAGTGCGTTTGGCTTGGTTTGTTTATCCTTTCAGCTGCAGGTTAAGGTACTATTCACCTCAGAGCCTTTCGAGCGTGTTTAAAGGTTATTTGTCATGATAATTGCAGGCAATGCATGCTGGAATTTATTGAGGGTCTCGGTTTAGACAGGAAATTGAAGGGCATCGATGGAGATATTTCGAGGTTGAGTCTCATGATTTATGGAAATATATTGGCGTGTGATTCATTTCCTAAGGCTGTCAGTTGGATTGAATTTTAATTGAATGGGTGAATTGGGGTTTACATGTATTGATCGTTGCTGGTGGTTTCGGAGTAGGTTTTGATCTTCGAAGAGGTTGCGGTAATTTAGTGGATAAGTTGGTAGTTCATGTTGATGCATAGGCAAAGGATCCATTTCATGTCATTTTAATATTGTTTAGTGTAATTTCCTTTGCATAAATACTTAGGTCTGCAAATGATAGTGGGCGTCCTTAGTTTACTGAGTTTTGTGTGGTAATAAAACAAGAATCCTTTCAGTAAATAGGTCTCTTTTGGTCTCTTTAAAATTGTGGCATCTTTAGCTTATGGTGGCTCGTGTTCTAAGACTTAATAATAAGGTCATGTATATTCTTTATCCGACATCTTATAAGGTTTATTTTCTCGTATTTTACTTTAATCATCCGTACTTTAGTACTATTTTGCTTTGAAGTGTTGATTTCATTATCTTGATTTGGTGAGTTGGAAATCATACAATAATTTAGATTTGATTACCTAAAATGTTCGATTTCATTAGCTTGGTCTGAAAGCTCACTTCAATCTAAACAATTGGTTTCATCCAACTAATTAAGTTTACTCCAAAAAGAATCCCATGAAAGGTGGCATTAAAGAAGAATTCCAAATCGCAATTAGTACAGATTTGGGAGAGCTCGTGCTAAGTGATGCACCATCTTTTTCAATAGTAACTATTCGTGCTTACTTAATAATTCATCAACTTTTCCCAAGGAAGGTCATGATAGATACTATTCCAAGTAACCCGCAATTGCATGTGTTACAATGCTAGTGTCATTATACAATGTGACTGAAGAATGATAATGGAATTTTCTCACATCGATAATAACTTTTGATGTTATAATGGGCAACGAATGTTTAGAAAGGAACGAATGAATGATGGATACCTATTTACTGAAGACAAAAAGATTTTCTCCCCCTTCTTTTTGGTAAATAACATAACCACATAAACAAAACAGTCAAATCTCATCGTGCGAAGTATATGGACTCCCAGTGGAGTCTAATACAAAGGTCTTAATAACATCTGGAACAGAGAAATAAATGACAAACATAGATGTTTTTCCTTTGCAAGTAGGGCCGAAAAATGCGTGAAAATGGGGAACATTATTGGCTAATTTTAATCTAGGCAATTTCTTATTGCCATGTATTTACCACAATGCGTTCACCATTTGTTGGAGCTCCTATTGTTCCTAAGAGATTTATGTTCGCTCGTAATTTGTCATAAGCACGGATAGTTTGTCATTATAAATTCGGAGATGATATATTAAATCGAAAAATACTTTAATCGATAATTACGACGTATACTCTGCTAGAAACTTCTTAGCCATCAATTTACAAGATGGGCAAAAGTCCTCTGGTGGGTCTCTCGAGTTTGGTTCTCATGTGGAAGAAAAATAAGAGATGTTGTTTACAAGGACCAACTATGAAATTATGACTGCATATGGATGGTCAATCATGGAATGCATGAGAATGCAACCAAATTTATACCTTGTCGATATATACCCATTTCTTTCATTTTTGAAAAAAAAAATGCCTATATCCTTTTAACTCTTAATATTACTTAAATAAATAAATAAAAGCATGAGGCTTAAGCAATATTCTGAAATTGCGCAACATCTACAGTAAAATATACATACATAATATGTTCCTTATATAATTATCACTTTGTAGTACCTCGATTTTCATGCTCATTGTACATTTAGTTATAAGAATTTATGGAAACAGTGATCCATTAAGAAGTCGAGAGGCTAGACCAATAGAATTTGCCTACTATTTACACCCAAAATATCTAACTTTCTTGCTTGTTTGTATTAGGCAATATCTTGAATTAGATTTCGTATCAAAATTGAATTTGCCTCTTTGACCTGATTCGAAGTAGTTTTTTTTTTTTTTTCTTTTTTGGAGTCAGAATTGGAATTGAAGAGTTCATAGGCGATTATTTTCTTAGACTAGGCCATAAACGACAATGAACCTAATTACGTGAAGATGATAAGTCATTTAAAGAAAAGTCTTGAGCTCAATACACACTCATCTTGCCTTTAGTCACTCCTAGCATGTCATTTCACATAAAATTATGGGATAAATGTATCGAAATTCCTAAAACTTGTCACAAAAGTGTAATGAGTTCTAAAACTTTGAATATATGCAATTAAGTCCTAAAACTTATCACCAAAGGGTAATCAAGTTTTAAAAATTTTCAAAAATATAATCAAGTCCTAAAATTTATCAAATTAATCAAATCAAGTTCTTCTATTGATTGCACTTTTTGGAATTTTATAATTCAAATGCATTTTCATTATAAGTTTTAAGACTTCATTGCACTTTTTAAATTTTTAAAATTGGAATGCACTTTCTTGATAAGTTTTAGGACTTGATTATATTTTAAAAAAATTTTAAGACTCAATTGCACTTTTCGTGACATGTTTTAGGACTTTAGAGATAAATGCATATGAAGTCTTAAAAGATGTCACAAAGTGCAATTGAGTCTTATCATTTATGTAATAAAAAAATAAAAAACAAGGTAAAAGCTATGGCGTACGTGCTTTCCTATCCACAAAAATTGCTATCCATAAAAGCTATGGCTTTACAAGCTCCTCTGGCTCCTCTGTGACATACGTGCTCTAAAAACAAGCACAAGAATTTTATTTACAATCAAAAGGACAATATTATGTCACCGTCCTCAGAGTACATCCTTTATACTTGGATCACTTTTTATATTTTATTTTTATCTCGGCGTTTCATACATGCTTCGCTAATTTACGCGCTGATGAGAGCTTGGCCCTGAAATGATTTAAGAGGAGACTCTCGAAATCAACCGAGCATATTCTCCTTGCGTTTATTTTAAACTCATGTCATGCTGGTCGCCCGGTGGAAATGGAGATTAGTGCTACAGGTCCTGAGAGGGTATGGAGTGTGACAAAGTCAGCGGTCGTGTCGTTGGCCTAGACCTCAGTGGTAGTTATCTCTCTAGTACCACTAGTCTTTTTAATCTACTTTGTCGTGTTCAACTTCGGTCAAAACTTATATAGTTCGTCCACGTGAAAGAAGGGCAAAAGATTTATTGGTGGCCTCTCAAATTTTGACTTTTTATGGAAAAGATATGAGACGCCATTTAAGAAGGCCGTCTACGCAATTGTCACTGCACAACCATCAATCACGGCATGTATGAGACTACGGCCTAATTTGTCCCTTGATGTGTGACCCTTTTCTTTTTTCCCTTTTTGAAAACTAATGCCTATTTGCTTATAAATTTTAACACTAATTTAGGTATAAGAAAACAAAATCCGGGATAATTAAGCAATATCTTGAAATTGTAAAACATCTATGGCAAGACATACACAAATGGTATGATTGATCTTAATCATCACTTTACCAGTAAAGTTTCCCATGTTGATTGTTGATTCATTTATAAGAAATTACGGGAACATCGATCTATTTAGGAGTCAAGTGGCTAGACCAATAGAAGGTGCCTGTTATTTTTACCCAAGATATTTAGATTTTTTGGTTGTTTGTATTGGGTGATATCTCGAGTTGTGCACATTATATATTTGCCTCTTTGATCTGATTGGAGGTAGATCATTGAAACTAAAACTCAAGAATTCGTAAGTACTTTCTTAGGCAGTCGAAGCTGTGATTGAAAAAAAAAAAAAAAAAAAAGAAGAAAAAGCTAGACTTTGGAATTTTATCCTCACATTTCTCGTCTTCCCCACCTTAATTGATTTCTCTTCCTACAAGATTAGATTAAAAACCGGAAGAAGTTATGCTACTAAGGTCGAGGCCAACAATGTAGGTATGAAACACCGAGATCAAAATGACCCAAGTATAAAGCATATACGCTAATGACAATGACGTGATACTATCCTTTATTTGTCTTATTATTTTTATTTTTGTGTTCGTTATTAGAGCACGTAGATCCTAGAAGAGTCAAAGGAGATAGCAATGCCATAGCGCCATGTTTCCGCCATGATGTGCTCACCATTTGTCGGCACTTATATAGTTCTTAATGCTCACTCATAATTTGTCATAATCACATACATTTGTCATTATAAATTTGGAGATGATATATAAATCTAAAAATATTTTCAATCGATAACTATTATCTTTTAATTTTGTGATTCCAAGACTATGTATACTGCTGTAAACTTCTCATTCATCAATCTAAAAGATAAAGAAAGTCTTCTGACGAGTCTCTCAAGTTTGGTCTTACGTAAAAATAATATATATGAGATGTCTTTTATGAGGACCAATTGTGCAATTTTGACTATACATGAACCATCAATCACAACATGTGTCAATGCGATCAATTTTTTTTATTGGTCGAATTGCAACCTAATTTGTAACTTGTTGATGTGTGAATATTTTCCCCCTTTTGGAAAAAAGAAGAAGAAGTGACTATTCCCTTATAACTCTTAACATTAATTAAAAAATGCAGGGTGGCTTAGGCATATTAAAATTGCACAACATCTACGGCAAGACATAGATACATACATAGAATGTTTCATCTTAATTGTGACTTTAGTTAGTATATTTCATGCTAATTTTAAATCCGCTGATAAGAATCCATCAGGAAGTCTAGTGGCTAGACCAATAGAATGCACCTATTATTTATGCTCAAAATGTCTAAAATTTTCACTGGCTTGTATTAGAAGATTTTTCGAGTCAAATTACAAACAAATTAAAATTTTACCTTTGATTTGATTGACAGTAAGTCGTTACTATTGAAACTGACGAGTTCAGAAAGAATTGTTTCTTAGACTAGGTCTTAGAAGTTGTGAAAAGAAAAAAAAAACTAAATTTTGGCAGAATGGTGATGACGCTCTACTTATGTGAAAATGGTAGGTCATCCATTGAAAAATAGTGAGCTTAAAGGACTTTGACATTTTGCCTTAGGTCAACCATGGAGTGGCTAATAAGAAGCCCCAAATTTCTATCCCCAGAAATTGCAATCCATAAAAACTATGGCATTACAATCTCCTTTGGCTCTTCTAGACATACGTGCTCTACTACAGACACAAAAAAGAAAAAAGAAAAAAGGACAATATCGTGTCACCGTCGTTAGTGTACATGCTTCATACTTGGATAATCTTTTATCTCGGTGTTCTATACATACTTTGCTAATTAGGAAATAAAAGGACTTCAAATTCTAAGTTGTAGTGAGTATTTGTCTTGTTACTAAAAGAACATATCAAGGTCAAAATAGATTTTTGCCACTAGAAAATATAAGATTATCTTGCGTCCATGATCAAAAGCTTGAGATTTGTCTAGCTCGTCGTTGTCTCTTATATTCGAGGTGATATACGAAGGACGCTGGGGAAGCTAAGTTGAAAAGACTTGTGAATGTATCTTAGATGATGGAATATATATAGAGTGCTTGAGTTGAATTATATATGGTATGCCCTTTTTCGAGTTCCAGCTGAATCAATTATAGGCAACTAAATCTTTTTGTTGGGTTCTTCAAATTTATATGGTATTCTTGATAAAAATAGAAAAAATTATATGTTGACAGCTATCATGATACTTAAGTAAATATTAGGTACGAGAACTAAAGTTGTCTCTTAGGGAAGAAGATTCTCTTAGGAGCAAAGAGAAAAGGGAAAAGGAAATCCCAAAATTTGATTAAACTTTAGTATGATTTTTCAAATCTCTTTCCTCTACAGACCCACCCAAATTAATTCGAATTGACAAGCAGGCATGAAAGTGGAGTCAAAGAATGATGGTGATTCCAAAGACACAATTGGATACACTTTCAATATATGCTTCCTCCTCGTATCAATCACTTATAATCAATTCGAATCGACGATTAAGCATTAAAGTTAAGTCAAAGAATATGCTTTGTCCTCTTACAATAATTACTATAACATTATAGAGGTGGAATCGCTGCCAACTGCTCTAAAACCTTAAACTATTAAATAAATGTGTTGTTTAATATTTAAATATTCTATCATTCCCTCATGCTTAGTTTGGTATTTTATTGCCATAGTATTAAGCGGATGACATATTTAAATGGGAAGGCAAATGAGACGTAAAAAAAATTTGAATTTAAGAGTTCTACCTTTGATTCCATGTGAGATTTAATGGGATCACTGCCAACTGTTCTAAAAGTTAAAGCTCTTAAATGAAAATGTGACTTCATATTTAAATATTCTATCGAATACATTGTTTATTTTGTATAATCCATTATTCTCTCGGCAGACTACATTTAATTTTCCTAGTGGAAAATGAAACTACTCGCATGATCCCTCAGTCCAGTGACGAGGGTACAAATAGCTTTAGCCGAGACGACCCATGGACCTCTTATTTTCACCTCGGAGAGGAAAATGGTCCATCCAAGTTCAGAAGATGAGAGAATATATCACGGACAGAATGTGATGAGGTAACTAGCCCCACCCGTGCAATTAAAAGTGCTGCTCGTGTCGTCGTAAGCGTAGCTGTAAGCTTGAGGGCACTGGTCCTTGAAAATCTTCGAGTAGTTCGTCGGCGGGCACGTCGCTGGCGTCCCGTACGCCCCAGTGCAGCAGTACTGCGGCTGGTTTAACGCCAGGCACGCGCTCTTGCACGCAACGATGCTCCCGTCCGACCCCTTCACCGCTAGCTCTGACGGGCACACGGAGTTGACGTTGGCTGCGCAGCTGGTCGTGGTGCACCCACTGCCGCTGCCCTGTGGAGTTATAGAGAGGGGCAGGTTGAAGCCGTCCACGAGGCTGACGTCGTAGATGCTGTTCTCGCCAGAGCCCGGTGCCTTGAGAGTGAACTCCGCCAAGGTGGCCGGCGGGATTGCCCCTGCACCATTGCAGCTCACCTGGCCAGACCCACAGTCGGCGGTGGTGCATACGAATTTGCCGGAGGCATCAGTGGCACAGCCCGTTCGGCCCCACACCCGGCCGGCTGTCCACGTGTCCGGGACGTCATTGATTGAGAAGGTTGCACCCGTGGCGAGCTCGAACCCGGTTGAGGATAGCTGCCCGCCACCCCCGCCGGTGAGCGTCCCAGGCCAGACTGTGTAGGGGCACTTGCTGGTGAAGCTGAGCGTGGCTGCGCCGGCTCCTCCTGCAAGCATGCATGCAAGTCATAAAATTGATTTACGCGGATTAATTATTTTTCCTCCTGGGGTTTATCAGCGCGGGAATCTCCATAACAAAGATGGAAATTTGAACACAGGACTTTAACTTCCGAATCCCAAAAAACAAAAAATTAAGCTAGGATCTTATTTTCTAGTTTCGGAAGAAGGTAATGTTAATGTAGAAATTTGGAATAGTTGAAAATAGATAGATTATGATGACAATGTGCTTACCTGCGAGGAGGACTAGGAAAGGCAGGAGGAGGAAAAAAGATGCTCTTGCGTCCATGATCGAGAGCTTCAGATTTTTTTTTTCGTTTATGGTTTCTCTAGTATAGGAGGTATATATAGAATGCCCGGGAAGCCAAGTTTGAAATGACCATGGAAAAGTATTTTAGACCGGGGAAGCTAAGTTTGAAATGACTTTGGAAAGTATTTTAGACAGTGGAATAAATATATGAGAAATGAGAAGCTAATGTATCGTATTTTTTTTTATAGAATTTGAAAATATTTTTAATCGATGATTACAATTTCTTTTTTCTCATGATTCAAGGGTTAGGAATGGAGAATGACTCCTGCACGCCAACGTGAAAGTGCGGCCGTCGGCTGGCCTCTCAAGTTTGGTCTTTACTTTGAAAAACATGCGAAGTTATTGAAGAGCATCGACTACGCAATTTTGATAGAACATGAACGATTATTCACAACATGCATAAAAACGCGACCTCATTTGTCCCTAGTGAATGTGTGACCATTTTTTTCTCTTTTGAAAAATTAATGCCTATTTACTTATGACTTTTAACATTACTTTAGGAAAAAAAAAAAAAAAGAGGGATACTTAGGGAATATATTGAAATTGCAAAATATCTATGGCAAGACAAACACAAATAGTATGATCGATCTTAATTATCACTTTAACAGTATAGTTTCTCGTGTTGATTGTTGATTCATTTACAAGAAGTTATGGGAATATAGTGCCGTCAAGGAGTCAAGCGGCTAGACCAACTGATGGTGCCTTTATTTTATTTTTATTTTTTTGGTAAGAAAAGGTGCCTTTATTTACGCCCAAATATCTGGATTTTTCAGTTGTTTCTGGATAGGAATTCTTGTGCTACTCCAAGAGAAAATTAACAACATGGAAAAGATCAGGAAACCACCGATTGATCAAGAATTGTGCATGTAGTCATATATGTGACATTGATTAGTTATGTAATGCTGTATGTCTAGTTTGAATTGAAAGTGGATACAAATGAAATAAGATTCTTATCTATGTTTGCTTCATGTCAACTCATGTTTCCATGGGCTATTGAGGAGACGCCATATTCCTTTTCGATATTCTATCCTTCTAACTGCTTTTCCCCCCTAGAAAATCAGGTCATAGAGTCATATAAGGCAACATATATACGGGCAAGATACACATACTAGTGCTTATTGTGATTATGCGCCGAGTAGTCTTGACTGTTGTAGAGAATCTAATTTAGGACATATGCTTATTCCAAAATCTAGTTTGGGGAAGCTAGTAAAGACCAAGGAGATAAATATGAAAGTCAGTAAGGAATTTTAATGATCAAACAAGACAATATTAAGGGGATAGCTTGTTATCCTTAATCATCAATTTATCTCATGAAAAGTTTCTCATTTGGATTTAGGAGAATGAAATGTTACGTTTGGTGGCACCCTAGCCACTGAAAAATAAAAATAAAGAAATACAAAAGAGCAAGGCGGAATTTGGATCGAAAATGTGTTAATTAAACCACTATCAGGAAGGTACATCTGTTCGACATCTTCAAACCATACAAGGAATGGAAAATTCACCTTTATATTTAACTAATGTTCTGAATGAGTCATTTGCACCAAAAAAAATTCTACTCAAAGTGGTCAACATACTTCTAGAATCATAATTTCCAACAATCCACGTCAAATATTAATTCAGTCATAAACTTTTAAATTTTACCAATATAATCCTAAACTTGTACATAAAATTTTAATATAGTCCTTATAGCCTATTGGTGCCGAAAATTGCTAACATGACATCTAGTTATCACTAACTGTTTAGTGTGCCACGCTGACGTGGATCATTTAATTGCTCCACAGCAGTAATTTTGGGCAACAATTGGTTGGAAGGATGACACTAGAATTTCGCGCAATAGTTTAGGACCACAGTAGCAAAATTGAAAATTTTATGACTAAAATGACATCCATACAATAGGTTTATGATAGAATTGGTAATTTTCCCGATGCATTGTTAATTTTCAATTTGCTTTAATTATATTCATAATAAATTCCAACTTTAGCGAGGTTTATTCTCAATCTTAAACTTGCTTTTTTTTTTTTTTTCTAGTATTAGCTTTGACAAGAATAGGATTTGGTGGCTGATATAAAAAACTAAAATACTTAAGAACGTTTAACCTATGTTCTTGCATAAAATAGTATATAAAATCGTCCTTATTGGAAGATCAAAGTTCTGTGTAATCTAGTGGGCAGCGAGAGTTTTGGACGTGGCGAAGTACTTCCATTTCAAAGGATAGAAAAGTATTAAACGATAATTTGGTTGCTAATGATTTAATAATTAAGATTTAGCGCCCGTAATGAGCCAATTCAAAGGACAGTGGGCAGTGGAATGTTTAATTCATTGGGAATGGACTAAGTCTCTCTAATAATGAGGTATATGGGTTGGTTCTATACTTAATCGCCAATGTTGATTAAAGTTAATCGAATGAAGACCAGGTCTAAGAATCTAGAGTCACTCAGTAAGAAAAGATCATAGTCCACTATAAATTTTTCTACCTCTATCAAATATTGACATTTCAATCGTCTGTTTAAAAATGTTTATACATACATAGTATTGGATAAATGATATGCATGTTTGGAGTTATACCGATCTTGATTGAGAATGAGATAATCGTACATAACTTCTTTTTTTTCTTAAATCTTGAAAAGAGTTCCGAGTCTACCAAGCTCTAAGTGTACTAATCTAATCGGAAGAAACATCACATGAGGTAAACCATTAGACATGAAGACAGGAGCGAGGCCAAACAATCCTCGTTCAAAGCAGAGCTGGTCCTGACCTTCACGTGAAAGACGGGCAAAAGATTTATTGGTGGCCTCTCAAATTTTGACTTTTTATGGAAAAGATATGAGACGCCATTTAAGAAGGCCGGCTACGCAATTGTCACTGCACAACCATCAATCACGGCATGTATGAGACTACGACCTAATTTGTCCCTTGATGTGTGACCCTTTTTTTTTCCCTTTTGAAAACTAATGCCTATTTGCTTATAAATTTTAACATTACTTTAGGTATAAAAAAACAAAAGCCGGGATAATTAAGCAATATGTCGAAATTGTAAAACATTTATGGCAAGACATACACAAATGGTATGATTGATCTTAATCATCACTTTATCAGTAAGGTTTCCCATGTTGATTGTTGATTCATTTATAAGAAGTTACGGGAACGTTTATCTATTTAGGAGTCAATGGGTTAGACCAATAGAAGGTGCCTGTTATTTTTACCCAAGATATTTAGATTTTTTGGTTGTTTGTATTGGGTGATATCTTGAGTCGTGCACATTATACATTTGCCTCTTTGTTCTGATTGGAGGTAGATCATTGACACTAAAACTCAAGAATTCATAAGTACTTTCTTAGGCGGTTGAAGGTGTGATTGAAACTTAAAAAAAAAAAAAAAAAAAAAAAAAAAGAAGCTAGACATTGGAATTTTATCCTCACATTTCTCGTCTTCCCCACCTTAATTGACTTCCTACGAGATTAGATTAAAAACCGGAAGAAGTTATGCTACTAAGGTCGAGGCCAACAATGTAGGTATGAAAAACCGAGATCAAAATGACCCAAGTATAAAGCATATATGCTGATGACAATGACGTGATGCTGTCCCTTTTTTGTCTTATTATTTTTATTTTTGTGTTCGTTATTAGAGCACGTAGATCCTAGAAAAGTCAAAGGAGATAGCAATGCCATAGGGCCATGTTTCCGCCGTGACGTGCTCACCATTTGTCGGCACTTATATAGTTCTTAAGAGATTTATGCTCACTCATAATTTGTCATAATCACATATATTTGTCATTATAAATTTGGAGATGATATATAAATCTAAAAATGTTTTCAATCGATAATTATTATCTTTTAATTTTGTGATTCCAAGACTATGTATACTGCTGTAAACTTCTCATTCATCAATCTAAAAGATAAAGAAAGTCTTTTCACGGGTGTCTCAAGTTTGGTCCTTACGTATTATATATATATATATATATATATGAGATGTCTTTTATGAGAGGTGAGGACACCTGAAAGTGCCATAACTGGCAAGCGCGTCGGGACACTTAAGTCTTTATAATTTTAAAATGGTACACTTAAGTGCCATCATCGGAGCAAAATGGGACACTTAAGTGCCACTCCGGCGAAAATCCGGCCAAATGGCTGACGTGGCAATTTTCCGGCAAGTTTAGTCCAAAACGGCGTCATTTTGCACGCGACGTGGCGGAGAAAACGCAAAAACGACGCCGTTTCGTGTCTACGTGTAAATAATAATATAAAAATTAATTAAATTATAAAGTATTCAAAAATTTTAAAAAAAAAAAAGAAAATTTAAAAATTTAAAAAATTAAGAAAAATTTAAAAGTTAAAAAAAAAAAAGGGGGGGGATTGGGGGAGGTCGAACGGGCGGGAGGCTGAGCCCTCGCCGCCGCCGTCTCCCGCCGTCGGGGAAGGGCCGGCGACGGAGGGGGAGGGTCGGCGGGTCGCCGGCCCTCGGCCGACCGACGGCGAGGGCTCGCAGCCCTCGCCGCGATCCGGGGCGAGGGTCGCGGCCCTCGCCGCGATCTGGGCGAGGGTCGCGGCCCTCGCCGCGATCCAGCGAGGGCTGCGAGCCCTCGCCGTCGGTCGGCCGGGGGCCGGGCGACCCCGGCCGACCCTCCCCCCGTCGCCGGCCCTTCCCGGCGACGGCGCGGGAGGCGGCGGCGGCGAGGGCTCAGCCCTCGCCCGCCCGTTCGACCTCCCCCTTTTTCTTAATTTTTTAATTTTTAAATTTTTTAAAATTTTCTTATTTTTTTAAATTAAAATTTTTAAATTTTTTAAAATTAAAATTTTTAAATTTTTTAAATTTTCTTTTTTTTTAAAATTTTTTTAATTTTTATGCTGATTTGGAGCTCCAGCGAGCCACGTAGGCAAAAAAATAATAATAAAAAATTGCCACGTAGGATTTTCGGCAAGGGTTGCCGGAGGTGGCACTTAAGTGTCCCACTGAAAAAAAGTGGCACTTAAGTGTACCGTTTGGAAGTTATGGCACTTAAGTGTCGTGCCTTGAGTTATGGCACTTGCGCTGTACTTCTACCCTTTTATGAGGACCGATTGTGCAATTATGACTATACATGAACCATCAATTACACCATGTGTGTCAATGCGATCAAATTTTTTTTTTTTTATTGGTCGAATTGTGACCTAATTTGTAACTTGTTGATGTGTGAAATTTTTTCCCCCTTTAGGAAAAAAAAAAGTGACTATTCCCTTATAACTCTTAACATTAATTAAAAAATGCAGGGTGGCTTAGGCATATTAAAATTGCACAACATCTACGGCAAGACATATATAAATACATAGAATGTTTCATCTTAATTGTGACTTTGTTAGTATATTTCATGTTAATTTTAAATTTGCTTATAAGAATCCATGAAGTCTAGTGGCTAGACCAGTAGAATGCGCCTATTATTTATGCTCAAAATGTCTAAAATTTTCGCTGGCTTGTATTAGGGGATATATCGAGTCAAATTACAAAAAAATTAAAATTTTCCCCTTGATCTGATTGACAATAGGTCGTTAATATTGAAACTAACGAGTTCATAAAGAATTGCTTTCTTAGACTAGGTCTTAGAAGTTGTGAAAAAAAAAAAAACGAAGAAAAAACTAAATTTTGGCAGAATGGCGATGGCGCTCTACTTATGTGAAAATGATAGGTCATCCAATGAAAAATAGTGAGCTTAAAGGACTTTGACATTTTGCCTTTGGTCGACCATGGAGTGGCTAATAAGAAGCCCCAAATTTCTATCCCTAGAAATTGCAATCCATAAAAACGATGGCATTACAATCTCCTCTGGCTCTTCTAGACATACGTGCTCTACTACAGACACACACACACACACACACACACACACACACACACACACACACAAAAAGAAGAAGAAGAAGAAGAAGACGATATCATGTCACCGTCGTTAGTGTACATGCTTCATACTTGGATAATCTTTTATCTCGGTGTTCTATACATGCTTTGATAATTGGGAAATAAAAAGTCTTCAAATTCTAAGTTGTAGTAAGTATTTGTCTTGTTACTAAAAGAACATATCAAGGTCAAAATGGATTTTTGCCACTAGAAAATATAAGATTATCTTGCGTCTATGATCAAAAAAGCTTGAGATTTGTCTGGCTCATCGTTGTCTCTTATATTCGAGGTGATATACGAAGGACGATGGGGGAAGCTAAGTTGAAAAGACTTGTGAATGTATCTTAGATGATGGAATATATATAGAGTGCTTGAGTTGAATTATATATGGTATGCCCTTTTTCTGGTTCTAGCCGAATCAATTACGGGCAACTAATTCGGCTAGAACCAGAAAAAGGGCATACCATATCAATTACGGGCAACTAACTTACCAAAAAAAAAAAAAAAAATTACGGTCAACTAAATCTTTTGTTGGGTTCTTCAAATTTATATGGTATTCTTGATAAACACAGAAAAATTATATGTTGACAGCTATCATGGTACTTAAGTTAATATTAGGTATCAGAACTAAAGTTGTCTCTTAGGGAAGAAGATTCTCTTAGGAGCAAAGGGAAACAAGGGAAAAGGAAATCCCGAAATCTTATTAAACTTTAGTTTGATTTTTCAAATCTCTTTCCTCTACCGATCCACCCGAATCAATTCGAATTGACAAGCAGGCATGAAAGTGAAGTCAAAGAATGATGGTGATTCCAAAGACACAATTGGATTCACTTTCAATATATGCTTCGTCCTCGTATCAATCACTTACTAATCAATTCGAATCGACGATTAAGCATTAAAGTTTAGTTAAAGAATATGCTCCGTCCTCTTACAATAATTACCATAACATTATAGAGGTGGAATCGCTGTCAACTGTTCTAAAACTTTAAACTATTAAATAAATGCGTTGTTTAATATTTAAATATTCTATCATCCCCCATCATTTTTAGTTAGATATTTTTTTTGCCATAGTATTAAGCAGATGACATATTTAAATGGGAAGGCAAATGAGACCTAAAAAAAAATTGAATTTAAGAGTTTCAGTTCTTATTTCATATGAGATTTAATGGAATCACTGCTAACTATTATAAAAGTTTAAGCTCTTAAATGAAAATGTGATTTCATATTTAAATATTATATCGAATACATTTTTTATTTTGTATAATCCATTATTCTCTCGGTAGATTACATGTAATTTTCCTAGTGGAAAATGAAACTACTCGCATGATCCCTCAATCCAGTGATGAGGGTACAAATAGCTTTAGGCCGACCGAGACAACCCATGGACCTCTTATTTTCGCCTCGGAGAGGAAAATGGTCCATTCAAGTTCAGAAGAAGAGAGAATATTTCACGGACAGAATGTGATGAGGTAACTAGCCCCACCCGTGCAATTAAAAGTGCTGCTCGTGTCGTCGTAAGCGTAGCTGTAAGCTTGAGGGCACTGGTCCTTGAAAATCTGCGAGTAGTTCGTCGGCGGGCACGTCGCTGGCGTCCCGTACGCCCCAGTGCAGCAGTACTGCGGCTGGTTTAACGCCAGGCACGCGCTCTTGCACGCCACGATGCTCCCGTCCGACCCCTTCACCGCCAGCTCTGACGGGCACACGGAGTTGACGTTGGCTGCGCAGCTGGTCGTGGTGCACCCACTGCCGCTGCCCTGTGGAGTTATAGAGAGGGGCAGGTTGAAGCCGTCCACGAGGCTGACGTCGTAGATGCTGTTCTCGCCAGAGCCCGGTGCCTTGAGAGTGAACTCCGCCAAGGTGGCCGGCGGGATCGCCCTGCACCATTGCAGCTCACCTGGCCAGACCCACAGTCGGCGGTGGTGCATACAAATTTGCCGGAGGCATCAGTGGCGCAGCCCGTTCGGCCCCACACCCGGCCGGCTGTCCACGTGTCCGGGGCGTCATTGATTGAGAAGGTTGCACCAGTGGCGAGCTCGAACCCGGTTGAGGATAGCTGCCCGCCACCCCCGCCAGTGAGCGTCCCGGGCCAGACTGTGTAGGGGCACTTGCTGGTGAAGCTGAGTGTGGCTGCGCCGGCTCCTCCTGCAAGCATGCATGCAAGCCATAAAATTGATGTACGCGGATTAATTATTTTTCCTCATGGGGTTTATCAGCGCGGGAATCTCCATAACAAAGATGGAAACTTGAACACAGTACTTTAACTTCCGAATCCCAAAAAACAAAAAATTAAACTTAGGATCTTATTTTCTAGTTTCGGAGGAAGGTAATGTTAATGTAGAAATTTGTAATAGTTGAAAATAGATAGATTATGATGACAATGTGCTTACTTGCGAGGAGGACTAGGAAAGGCAGGAGGCGGTAAAAAGATGCTCTTGCGTCCATGATCGAGAGATTCAGATTTTTTTTTTTTTTTTTGTTTCGGTTTATCGTTTCTCTAGTAAAGGAGGTATATATATAGAATGCTGGGGAAGCCAATTTTGAAATGACCGTGGAAAAGTATTTTAGACCGGGGAAGCTAAGTTTGAAATGACTTTGAAAAAGTCTTTTAGACAGTGGAATAAATATATGGGAAATGAGAAGCTAATGTATTGTATTTTTATATAAAATTTGAAAATATTTTTAATCGATGATTACAATTTCTTTTTCTCATGATTCAAGTGTTAGGAATGGAGAATCACAAAAGCCAAAAGGGCCATGCGGTATCATTCAAGAAAAGAAAATTTCATAAGAAATTGACCGACTTTTTTAGCAGGTTAATATTGCTATAAAAGTAATACTTAATAATTCGAGAAGGAAGGAAAGGAAATATATATGTGATAGACATAGTAAGCTATCTTTGGATTGGTAAATTTGATTAACGATTACTGGGTGTTTGCTGATTTCACGTTCAAAGTACTGAATTTTGACATATTTTTAATTACCAAGCGTGGTAATTAATCAGCAAAATTTTCAAGTTCAGAAATCCCAAATTGTTGGGTGCCAGTATGCACCAGTTGAATTTTGAGGCCACTAGAACTATTGGCTAAACTATTGTTCTAGAGGGAGGGAATAATTTACCCAATCAAATCTAAATCTATTATACAAATGCCAATTAAATCATAAGCTTTTCAATTTTATTAATGTAGTCCGAAACTTGGGCACAAAATTTTAATATTGTCCTTATGACCTATTGGTACTAGAAATTGTTGACGTAACATCTAATCATTGCCGACTGTTTGGCATGCCACACTAATGTGAACAATTTTACTCGCGCCACATCAATAATTTTCAGTGGCAATTTGCTGGAAGGGTTACACTAAGATTTTGCATAAAGATTTAGGATTACATTGACAAAATTGAAAAGTTTATAACTTTATTGACATCCGTACAATAAGTTGATGATGGAATTGGTAATTTTCCCAATGCATTATTAATTTTGAATTCACTTTCATTATGCAAATAATAATTTTCAACTTTAGCGAGGTTTATTCTCAGTCTTGCTCTTGCTCTAGTATTAGCTATGGCAAGAATAGGATTGGTGAGTGATATAAACAACTAAAATTCTTAAGAACGTTGAAGCTATGTTCTTTCAAAAAATAGTATATAAAATCGTCCTTAAAGTTTTGTGTAATCTAGTGGGCAGTGACAGTTTTGGACGCACACGAAGTACTTCCATTTCAAAGGATAGAGAAGTGTTAAATGATATTTTGTTTACTAATGATTTAATAATTGAGATTTAGCGGCCTTAATGGGCCAATTCAAAGGATAGTTGGGAGTGGAATTTTTAATTCATTGGGAATGGACTAAGTCTGTCTAATAATGAGGTATATGGGTTGGTTCTATACTTAATCTTCAGTGTTGATTGAAGTTAATCAAGCGAAGACCGGGCTTGAGAATCTAGAGTCACTCAATAAGATCATAGTCAGCTATATATTCTTCTACCTCTATCAAATATTGGCATTTCAATCATCTGTGTAAATATGTTTATACATATTTATTATTGGATAAATGATATGTACTTTTGGAGTTATACCAATCTAGATTGAGTATGAGATAATCGTATATTACTTATTTTTTCTCTTAAATCTTGAAAAGAGTTCCGAGTCTACCAAACATTAATTGATTTAAATTAACTGGAAGAACGATCACACTAGGTGAACCATTAGATGTGAAGAAACAAGAGCAAGGCCAAACGATTCTCATTCAAAGCAGAACTGATTCTGACCTTCATGTTAACGTGGTAAGTAGCAAACACCTCAAATCACGGACTCAATTTACCAGCAATATCTCACGCTTCATGGTCTTCCAAAATCGACTCGAATGTATGCAATCGGCACAAGCGAAGAGGGGATAACATGAATCACTCGAGACCAAACATTAATTTAGCAATGAAGTCAACGGTCGAAGTGTACCCCAGCAATAAGATGGAAGCGTCCAGAGATCAAAACTGGGGACAGCAGACCTGCATTGACGAAGGTAATCAAAGGAGCACTCTTGAAGGCTCTCGGTTTCAACATGGAGGGGAATACAAGACTTCCAAATTCGAAAATACTTCTACACGAGCCTCAGTATACTGAAAAATGACTACGAAGTTTATTTACCGCAAGAAACATCATCCTCAAACAGTTTGAGGAAAACAATCAGACACGCAGAAAACATTCGAATGAGAGACTAGATGCAAAAGAAACAGGGAACGAGTCACGGCCATATCAATGTAAAGGCAACGCAGCACGCTTGAGGTCATCGAGATAAGCCTCGGACGCAACCGGTTTTCACTTCGGCAGAGGCGAAGGCTCTTGGTCTCTACCTCATGAAAACAGAGTACGAGAGTTTAACCTCGAGTAAGGGCAGTGACTGGACGTGATTGACGAGTAAATCAGAAGGAGGAGGCCTCCGAAGCGGCGACACCAAGAATTGGAACCGGTGAAGAGAGAGTGAGTGAGAATCGAAGGCGCCAACAGTAGCGACGGAGGGCAGAGACGGAGTATGACTGTGGAGGTGAGGCTCTATGTACCGTGAACAGTTACAGCGACAATCGGCAGACAGAATGGAGGAGGGAAAAATGAAGATGGAAACCAGAGATGCTGGAGGTTAAAGTAGCTGGAGAGAGGAGGGAGGTTGGACGGTGATGCAGTGGCCGGGGGTTGAAGGTGAGGGAAGTGGTGGCTGGCGAGGGCACGAGCTGGAGATGAATATGTCAAAGAGGAGAGAGAGGGAGAGGAATTGTAAGGTGACGTGCCTAGAGGTAAGCATGGTCCGGGTTGGGCGGTCCACCCTAACCCTGGACCAACCCTTGCATCTTTGTCCTCAATTTTTAGGACCAAGAATCGACCCTATTGAGCTTGGGACTCGGACCAGGGGCCCACCCAATAGATTCGGTCCGGTTCCAGGGTCAACCCGGGACCAACTGATAATTTTTTATTTCATTTTTTGTACTCCTTAAAAAAGCAATTGAAAATCGACCTTACCCAATGGGTTCAGTTCGATTTCAAGGTCAACCTAAGACTAACCAATAATTTTTTATTTCATTTTTTGTACTGCTTGAAAGAGCAACTGAGAACCGTACCGGCCCAATGGGTTCAATGATGAGTAAGGTTAGCTAAGAAAGGCAAGCGGCGAGGGTCAACTAGGGTGAACGTTGAACAGAATGAGCATCGACTATCGAGCGGGGAGCAACAAGCCAAGCGAGCATTGAGCGGCGAGCGGCACGATTGACCCAAAGCGAGCAAGGCGAGTATTGAGTGGCGAGTGGAGAAGTAGTTTTTTTTTTTTTTCGATTTTAGCAAATTGAATACTAAAAGGACAAATAATATAGAAGATAATGAATACTAGAGGAGGATGTTATGAGGTGCTTGTTTGGACACTATGAGGACTCTTCATAAAAACATTTTCCTCATTTGTAAATTATGACTATTAATGCCCAAAAGACATTAAAAACCTAAGGGGGTGCATACCAAACCATAATTTCTATTCCAGAAATAATTTTTCTATTCCAAACCTGTTTTTGGAATAGAAATCCGTTTGATAATATTATTTCATTTTTCTATTTCTGAAATATATTATTGTTTAAGAAATAGGTTTGGAATAGAAATCAAATGCTAAAATTTTATACTTCTCTATTTCTGAATAGAAATCAAAAATAAATATTATTCTCATCGTTCGTCAATTGGTTCTTCATTCCTTGCCGCCGACCACCGTCCGTCGGTCACTCGCCGCTTCTTTGCCGCCGGCCGCGGTGGCCCGCTGCCACCGTTGTTCGAAAGGAAGAAATTATGTATCGTTATCAAACGGTTATTTTTGCTTAGAAACTCTTCTAGAAATAGAAATAGAAAAATCTATTTACGTTCGGGAAGAATGGTTGTCATGCGCACTCTAAGTTATTAAAGAATAATATAAATTACTTGAACTCATCACTAAAAAGATGTTTAATGTTGTTGACGCAATATATTTTAAGGCTTTCTCTATTTAAAAAATTATATATATAGGTAGGGTTGGTTCGGGTTGAACCCGACTCGGAAGTCTCGAGTTCGAGACCAACTTTGCCGCACAAGGTCTTTGTCTAGGAATTCTAGGACCAAGAATTGACCCAATCTCCTTAGGAACTGGACCAGGACTGGCAGGGTTGGATTGGTCCAGGGTTGGTCTAGGGTTGACCCTAGACCAATGCTCACCCCTAAACATGTCCAAGTGAGATGAGGAGGGTGTTGACTTCGTGGACCGGGCCAAACAGGGCCTTCGGGCCGAAACTCGCCCGAATATTTATGAGATTCTATACCATGCCCAGGTAGCTGGCATGTCATGATATTATGCTCATCGGGCTCAATTCGGGCCGAAAAATTCAACTGAGCCTTACTGCAGACGTCGAACTGGATTGCTAAAGTTGACCGGCTCTCGATGCTTCGTTTTTCAAAATTCTAATTGCTGGGCCCGAGTCCGTTCGCAATTGTGGACTCTCTCTCTCGCCTATGCGAGTTTCTCTCTACCTCATGGTAGTGTTTCCGTCTTTAACAAGCACCAAACCCTAATCCGATTTCCTGTTTCATTACTCAGCTTCCAAAAATGAAAAAACTACAAAAAAAAAAAAAAATTCACGGTATGCTATGCGTTCTCTGGAGGGCATTTGGTCTCCATCGGATAAGATCTTCACCGAAAGCATTTCTTCAGCGATCTGGAGGTACCGGGATTTTCACCAGTCATGAAGGGTGCTCAAAAGTTTTTCCTCTAGATGAAGAGCTGCGTGATTTTCTCAGTATAGTATCTTAGTAGTAAATCGGTATCTCCTGGTATTGGGTTGTTTTTTCTTCAACTTGCTTTAGTTTTTTGGCTGATGAGTTGTCGGAGTGGAAAAGTTGAATCTGGGTAAGTCTGGAGATGCGGATAGTCTGAATCTGAGACGCTACTGGAAAAAGAATCCGAAGTTAGCAAAATGGAAAGTAAAGAGGAAAATGAGATGAGAGTGGCTGCATTATGTAGAAGTCTGGGGCATTTGTGGTCTGAAGAAGATGTAGTCCAAGTGTCTGAAGAAATACCTCAACAGAAACAAGAGGAATGTAGTCGAACTCTCTTCGGAAAATTGTATTCTAAACCAAACGTGAACTTCCCAGCTTTCGTCACTACAATGACAAAAGCATGGAAATCAGAAGAGGTCATATGTTCCCAGAAGGAACCGGGGCTATTCAGCTTTGTATTCCCAACGGAGGAGGAAAAGCAGAGAATCAAGAGGAATTCACCTTGGTCTTACTCCACGAATCTGATTGTTCTGAAACAGTGTCTCCCTGAAGTTCCTGAACACTGCTATGATTTCACTAAGGAAGAATTCTGGGTGAGTATTGGAGGAGTTCCCCCTGGGTGGAGAATAGAAAAAGTGTTTAACGAATTGGGGAAAAGGGTAGGAAAAGTAAAAGAAGTTCAAATCGACTCAACAACTAATGCTCAAAATAGAGGAGGAAGAGTTAGAGTTGAGATTGATCTGACCTCACCTTTGAAATCGGGAGCTGTTATGGATATTGGCAATAGCTGGCTTTGGGTGGAGTTCAAGTATGAGCGACTTCCACACTTCTGTTTCTCTTGTGGCCGAATTGGCCACTATGCAACTGACTGTATTGAGATCCCATATGCAAACTCACCTTGGGCAATGAACAAAAAAGGGTTATATGGACCCCGGTTAAAGGCATAAACAAGTGATCATAGTCCCTATTGGAATGCATTTTATGGGAATATGGGGAAAGAAATAGTAGTGGAAGAAACTATACCTGTTCAATCAAATCCACTGAGAGGTATGAACTTAAGTGATCAAGAGCCAGCCTCAAATTTGCAAATATTAGCATGCAGCAAAAAGAGAACAGTTGGTAGCCCAGACAAAGTGAAAAACCCAGTAGAAGTACCTATTGCAGCAGAAGTCCGAGATCGTGGAAAACATGTACTACACTCTGAAATTCAGAAACCTTTGTTATCAAAAGTGGGGAACAGTAGCAAGAAGTCTATGAAAGTACAAAAGGCAAAAAAACAGAAATGCCTACCAGCAACACCCCCATTGCTTACAGATGAAATAGAACTCATGGAGACCCCGTTGCATCTGGTCCAAGAAGGACAAGAATGGGCTTTGGTGGCTAGCCCTAATAAGCCACCACAGAAGCCACGAAAATAGTTAGTTGGAATTGTCGTGGGGGGCAACCCCGACAATCCGAGAACTAAGAGCTTTAATAGCTCTTGAAAGGCCTAAGCTACTCTTTCTAATGGAGACAAAAAATAAAGAAGTCATGGTGGAAAAGATTTGCAAAAAACTTCAGTTTCAGAAATCACACTTGGTTAATCCAACAGGAATAGCAGGAGGATTGGCAATCATGTGGCAAGAAGAGATTGATTTACAGGTAAATACTAGTTCTAAACAACTCATAGACGTGCAATGTATTGATCCTGAAAGTAAACAGATTATGCAGATCACCTTTGTCCATGCATCCGCTGATTTTGGCGAGCGTCTGGAATTATGGCATGTGATGGGAAATATTAAGCCGTTGTCGTCTCTTCCCTGGGTCTGCATAGGAGATTTTAATGAGATTCTGTATGTATGGGAGAAAGTGGGAAAAAAGGAAGCAGATAATCGAAGAATTGCAGCGTTTAGAAACATGATCAATGATCTAGCCCTAATGGATGTAGAATGTCATGGCTGTGCTTTCACATGGACAAACAACAGGGAGGGGGCGGAGTTGGTTAAAAAGAGACTTGACAGAGTACTATGTTCTCTAGAATGGCGAGTTACCTTCCATGATGCTGAAGTCCAGGCCCTTCCAGCCATAGGATCGGACCATAGTCCTTTAATTCTCAATCAGTATCTCGAGTAAGAAAAAGACAAAGCAAGTTCGATTCGAATGGAAGTCTTCTGGACAGAACATACAAATTATCAGGCAATTATCCGGCAAGCATGGGCAGAGAATTCAAGTCAAACAGCCCCATTTGCAGAGAAACTAGGAAGAACATCACAAGCATTAACTAAGTGGAGCAAACAGCACTTCTCAAATGCTTACATAGAGATCAAAGATCTAAAGCAAGCACTAACTAGTCTGATGAATCAAACAGATCAACATACAAGTAAGCAGACAAAGCAGCAACTCATCAGCTAAATAGACTTTCTCATAAAACAAGAAGAACAATTCTGGGGAATGAGATCACGCATTAAATGGCTTCAGTGGGGGGACCAGAATACATGGTTTTTTCATGCCACAACAGTCAATAGAAGAAAACAAAACCGTATTTCAATGCTGCAATTAGAGGATAACAGATGGTCTAGAGAACCCATGATGATACAGGCACACATTCAATCCTATTATGAGAATCTATACAGGACTGATGGTCAAAGATATTACCAGCCTATCCTGAACCAATGTCCAACCCCTATAACTGACCATATAAACGAAAATCTGGTGACAGTTCCTACTTTAGAGGAAATCCACGCAGCAGTGTTTCAATTGGGAGCCTATAAGGCTCCTGGCCCCGACAGTTTCAACGGAATGTTCTACCAACAATCATGGGAGACTATAAAACCTGACCTGTTGCAGCTAGTACATAAATTCTTCTAGACAAGTGTCCTCGACCCCCGGATAAACCAGACCCACATTGTGCTGATCCCCAAAGTAAAAAGTCCTGAAAATATCAGCTAATTCAAACCCATCAATCTATGCAACTTTAGCTACAAAGTTATATCAAAAATTTTAGCTAATAGACTGAAAAGATGGCTGCCACTTATCATTGAACCAGAGCAGGGGGCCTTTGTCCCAGGGAGGCAAATCCAGGACAATATATTCATTGTACAGGAGGTATTGCATCACCTACGCAAAACAACAAGGAGGAAAAAGAATCAAGCCATCTTGAAGCTGGATATGCAGAAAGCATATGATAAGGTAGAATGGGATTTTGTGAGGGATCTTATGTTGCACATGGGGTTTCATGTCAAATGGGTTTCTTTAATTATGCAATGCATCTCAACAGTCACCTACAGTGTAAAAGTTAATGGAGAACCTACCTCCTTCTTCCATCCTTCGCGAGGTCTAAGACAAGGTGACCCACTTTCACCTTATATCTTCATTCTAATGTCCAATGTGCTCACCTGGATGATGAAAAAAGCATTAGAAGATGGCACACTCACAGGAATACAGCTCAACAGGAATTGCCCTAAGCTATCACATTTAATGTTTGCTAATGATGTCATATTCTTTCTGGATGGAACTATATTAGAATGTCAGAATGTAGCCCAAGTTCTAAATCAATATTGTTATGCTACGGGTCAAACAATCAACTTAAATAAATCAGGAGTTTCTTTCAATGGTAGCTGTCCAGCAATGCTAAAACAGAATCTAGCTACAGAACTGAGAGTCCCTATCCTACAGAGAACAGGAAAGTATCTGGGAATACCTACTAAATGGGGACAATCCAAAAAGGAGCTGTTTGCATGGATCCTGGCCAGAGTAAATTCAAAGTTAATAGGATGGAAAGAAAAATTATTGACAAAGGTAGGCAAGGAAGTGTTAATCAAAAGCGTGGTACAAGCTTTACCTACCTATGCAATGTCCATCTTCAAGTTGCCCGTATCTATCTGCAAAGCCATAGAACAACGAATAGCATCATTCTGGTCGCAAAATGGCGATGCAAAAAGAGGTTTGCACTGGAAAAACTGGGAGATATTGAAGACCCGAAAGGATGCAGGGGGTTTAGGGTTCAAGGACCTTCTAACCTTCAATAGAGCCATGCTCGGAAAGCAACTTTGGAGATTAGCCACTTCCCCTTCAGCTCTATGGAGCAGAGTGCTAAAAGGGATTTATTTCCCCAATGGGGATGTTTGGACAGCTTCGAAGGGACACTGACCATCATGGGGTTGGCACAGCTTGATGCTTGGCAGAGACACCATAAAGGACAACATAATATGGTCAGTAGGTGATGGAGAAACTATTCGTATAAGAGAAGATAGATGGCTAACGCAAGGTGTAATAGGAGGACAACCAAATCAGACAGAGCCAAAAATGGTTTCCGGATTGATAAATGCAGAGAACAGAGTATGGAAACAACAACTTATTTTTCAATTGTATGATGAATCAATTGCAAATGAAATATTAGCAATCCCTCTATGTCAGCAATCAAAGCCAGATATGTTAATATGGACAGGCAACAAAACAGGGCAATACTCTGTCAAGAGCGGATATAATCGAGCACGGGAAACAACAGATAAACCAGAACAGAACAGACCCTCTTGCTCTTATCAACCACCGCGTACCTTATGGACTCAAATTTGGAGTCTGAATGTGCCACCAAAAGTTCGATCTTTCCTCTGGAGTCTAAGTCAAAATGCCCTTCCTACGAGGGAAAACCTATATAAAAGAAAAATTGTTACTGATCCATTATGCCCCTTCTGTTGGTCGAATATTGAAACGATAGAACATATGTTATTTCTATGCAAGTGGACGAAGAGAGTATGGGAAGAACAGATTTTTGAGAAGATAAAACCAGATGGAAGTCTCAGGAGAACAGATAAGTGGATTGCCAACGCCTTCCATCGAAATCAGAGCTTACCCGAACGAGAATTCACGGGAATGGTTTTGTGACACATCTGGAAGGCACGAAACACCTGGATATTCCGATCCAAAGAACCTAGACCCGCAGATCTGGTGAGCACAGCAAAGGAACAACAAGAGTTCTTCAGTCAAGGAAAAACAAAGAGAAGCAAAAAATCAACGGATCTAGCAAAACCTGACCGATGGAGGCCTCCGGAAGTGGATGAGCTGAAATTAAATGTCGACGCGGCATGGTGCTCCGGTGAATTTCTCGGATCTGCGGCGGGTATTGTTCGCGATCAGGAAGGAAGACTTCTCGAGGGTTTCGCTGCAACGATTAGGGTTTCCTCGGCAAGTGAAGCGGAAGCCCAAGCAATCCTACATGGGATCTCCTATACGCACGAACTCAAGTCGTCTCACGTGCAAGTCTTCGGAACACGAATAGGAAAGTGGATTATTGAAAGTGACAGTTCTTCCGTCGTGGACATGATCATGGGCCGGGCTGAACCAGCTTGGAATCTTAAGGAGATAGTGCAGAGGTGCCGAAATGGGCTCAGTAGAAATAAATATATTTCGGTGACCTATTGCCCTCGCCAAACGAATGCAGCTGCGGACTGGATAGCAAGGAAACACCGCCATTAGTCTCTTCCACGTAATTGGCTATTTTCCCCACCTTTACCACTATGGAACATTTTATGTGCAGATCTTTCCCCATCTGCATTTTGTAAGTCTCCTCTAAAATTAAGCAATAGAATGCTATCTTTTGACCCAAAAAAAAAAAAAATTGCTGGGCCCGAGATATCGACATTATAATGTCTCTAATAGGTATGATGATCTTCTTTGAAAAATATAATTTGAAATCATTGGCGAAATCCGGCTGCCAGTCAATTTTTTGTTGATACGATTATGTGAACTCATATACACTTGCAGGAAGATACGGCGTCAATTTCTTTTTCTTTTTTTTTTTTAAGTCGAACATTCAATTCATTTAAGGGACACAAAAGGCGACCACATCGACGGGATAATCCAAGAACAGACGACAAAATTGAACGTAAACGAGCATGTATGTGAGACGAGTGTAGTAGCATCAAGAAACGTTAATGAACAATGCATGCCCCAAAATGGGCAACGCCGCCAAGACCAGCAAACATCCGCAGCCATACAATGCGAACGAGGCTTACAATTCAAAGCATGAGTTTTGGGCCGGTCAAAGTAAAAGTGCTGAATGGACGGCGCCAATCACGGTGGATGGGAGTGAACCAGAAGGAACGCCGGGGTGATCGCAAGGTTGAGGATCCACGGAGAGCAGAAGACGATGGCCACGGCCCGTGCTACGAAGTCCAGGACTCTGACCAGGTTCAGCATCGAGATCGACTGGCTCTCCGCTCTCCGCGTCTCCTATACGGCGTCAATTTTTAATGTCAATTTATCACCGAATAATCACGAATTTCGGTCTTTATTTCCCCTGAATCAATTCTGAATGTTGCTGGATGTTATTAATTGGGTGGGAATTGGACTGCTAAAGTTGACCGGCTCTCGATGCTTCGTTTTTCAAAATTTTAATTGCTGGGCCCGAGATATCGATATTATAATGTCTCTAATATGTATGATAATCTTCTTTGAAAAATATAATTTGTAATCATTAACGAAATCCGGGTGCCAGTCAATTTTTTGTTGATACGATTATGTGAACTCATATACACTTGCAGGAAGATACGGCATCGATTTTTAATGTCAATTTATCACCGAATAATCACGAATTTCAGTCTTGATTGCCCCCGAATCAATTTTAAATTTTGCTGGATGTTATTAATTAGGCGGGAATTGGAACGGTTGTGCATCAGTTCGGTTGTTCTATAAATTGTCCATAACGCAGTGCCAATGGGAGATTTGATCATCTCTATCAAGTTACTGTACGTTCATAATTTATCGGCGTGTGTAATTTGTTAATTTTGAATGTTGGACATTGCTGGAAAATGCAATTTGACTGTGGCTTTGAGTGCGTTTGGCTTGGTTTGTTTATACTTTCAGCTGCAGATTAAGGTACTATTCACCTCAGAGCCTTTCGAGCGTGTTTAAAGGTCATTTGTCATGATAATTGCAGGCGATGCATGCTGGAATTTATTGAGGGTCTCATTTTAGACAGGAAATTGAAGGGCATTGATGGAGATATTTCGAGGTTGAGTTTCATGATTTATGGAAATATATTGGCGTGCGATTCATTTCCTAAGGCTGTCAGTTGGATTGAATTTTAATTGAATGGATGAATTGGGGTTTACATGTATTGATCGTTGCTGGTGGTTTCGGAGTAGGCTTTGATCTTGGAAGAGGTTGCGGTGATATAGTGGATAAGTTGGTAGTTCATGTTGGTGCATAGGCAAAGGATCCATTTCATGTCATTTTAATATTGTTTAGTGTAATTTCCTTTGCATAAAGACTTAGGTCTGCAAATGATGGTGGGCGTCTTTAGTTTACTGAGTTTTATGATGGTAATAAAACAAGAATCCTTTCAGTAAATAGGCCTCTTTCAGTCTCTTTACAATTGTGGCATCTTTAGCTTATGGTGGCTCATGTTCTAAGGCTTAATAATAAGGTCATGTATATTCTTTATCCGACATCTTATAAGGTTTATTTTCTCATATTTTACTTTAATCATCTTTACTTTAGTACTATTTTGCTTTGACGTGTTAATTTCATTATCTTGATTTGGTAAGTTAGAAATCATACAATAATTTAGATTTGATTACCTACAATGTTCAATTTCATTATCTTGGTCCGAAAGCTTACTTCAATCTAAACAATTGGTTTCATCCAACTAATTATGTTTACTGCAAAAAGAATCCCATGAATGGTGGCATTAAAGAAGAATTCCAAGTTGCAATAAGTAAAGACTTGGGAAAGCCCATGTTAAGTGATGCACCATCTTTTTCAATAGTAACTATCTGTGCTTACTTAATAACTCATCAGCTTTTCCCGAGGAAGGTCATGATAGATGCTATTCCAAGTAACGTGCAATTGAATGTGTTACAATGGTAGTGTCATTATACAATGTGACTGAAGAATGAGAATGGAATTTTCTCAGATTGATAATAACTTTTGATGTGATAATGGGCAACGAAAGTTTAGAAAGGAATAAAAGAATGATGAATACCTATTTACTTCTTAGCCATCAATTTATAAGATGGGCAAAAGTCTTCTTGTGGGTCTCTCAAGTTTGGTTCTCATGTGGAAAAAAATAAGAGACGTTGTTTACAAGGACCAAGAATGAAATTATGACTGCATATGAATTGTCAATCGCGGAATGCATGAGAATGCGACCAAATACCTTGTTGATATATGCCTATTTCTTTCCTTTTTGAAAAAAATGCCTATATCCTTGTAACTCTGAATTTACTTAAATAAATAAATAAAAGCATGAGGCTTAAGCAATATGCTGAAATTGCGCAACATCTACAGTAAAACATACATACATAATATGTTCCTTATATAATTATCACTTTGTCAGTATCTCAATTTGCATGTTCATTGTACATTTAGCTATAAGAACCTATGGAAATAGTGATCCGTTAGGAAGTCAAGAGGCTAGACCAAGAGAATTTGCCTACTATTTGCACCCAAAATATCTAACTTTGTTGCTTGTTTGTATGAGGCAATATCTAGAGTTAGATTTCACATCAAAATTGAATTTGCTTCTTTGATCTGATTGGAAGTAGTTTGTTTTTTTTTTTTTTTTTGGTTGTGAGAGTTGGAATTGGAATTGAAGAGTTCATAGACGATTACTTTCTTAGACTAGGTCATAAACGGCGATGAACCTAATTACGTGAAGATGATAAGTCATTTAAAGAAAAGTCTTGAGCTCAATACACAGTCATCTTGCCTTTAGTCACCCCTAGCATGTCATTTCACATAAAATTATAGGATAAATGTATCGAAAATCCTAAAACTTCTCACGAAAGTGTAAATGAGTTCTAAAACTTTGAAAAAGTACAATTAAGTCCTAAAATTTATCACTAAAGAGTAATCAAGTCTTAAAAATTTTCAAATATATAATCAAGTCATAAAACTTATCAAGTTAATCAAATCAAATTCTTCTATTGATTATACTTTTTGAAACTTTTAGGACTCGAATGCATTTTCATTATAAGTTTTAAGACTTCATTACACTTTTTAAAAGTTTTAAAACCGGAATGCTTTCACGATAAGTTTTAGAACTTAATTATATTTTTAAAAAGTTTTAAGATTCAATTGCACTTTTCATGACATGTTTTAGGACTTTAGGGATAAATGCATTAGAAGTCTTATAACATGTCACAAAGTGCAATTGAGTCTTATCATTTATGTAAAAAAAAAAAAAACAGGTAAAAGCATACGTGCTTTCCTATCCACAAAAATTGATATCCATAAAAGCTATGGCTTTACAAGCTCCTCTGGCTCTTCTATGACACACGTGCTCTAAAAACAAACACAAGAATTTTATTTAGAAACAAAAGGACAATATTATGTCACCGTCCTTAGAGTACATGCTTTATACTCTGATCATTTTTTATTTTTTTTATCTCGGCGTTTCATACATGCTTCGCTAATCCACGCGCTGATCAGAGCTTGGCCTTGAAAAGATTTAAGAGGATTCTCTCGGAATCAACCGAGCATATTTCCTCGCGTTTACCCTAAACTCCTATCATGCTGGTCGCCCGGTGGAAATGAAGATTAGTGCTCCTGGTCCTGGGAGGGTATAGAAGTGACAAATTCCGCGGTCGTGTCGTTGGCCTAGACCTCAGTAGCAGTTATCTCTCTAGTACCACTTGTCTTTTTAATCTACTTTGTCGTGTTCACCTTCTGTCCAAACTTCTATAGTTCCCATGGAAAATGTGAAAATGTTTTCAGTGGATGATTACCATCTTTTGTTTTTGTGATTCAAGATGTAGGAATACTCCTAGGAATGAAGAATGACTAGTTCGTCCACGTGAAAGACGGGCAAAAGATTTTTTGGTGGCCTCTCAAATTTTGACTTTTTATGGAAAAGATATGAGACGCCATTTAAGAAGGCCGTCTACGCAATTGTGACTGCATAACCATCAATCACGGCATGTACGAGACTACGACCTAATTTGTCCCTTGATGTGTGACCCTTTTTGTCCCTTTTGAAAACTAATGCCTATTTGCTTATAAATTTTAACATTACTTTAGGTATAAAAAAACAAAAGCCGGGATAATTAAGCAATATGTTGAAATTGTAAAACATCTATGGGAAGACATACAGAAATGGTATGATTGATCTTCATCATCACTTTATCAATAAGGTTTCCCGTGTTGATTGTTGATTCATTTATAAGAAGTTACGGGAATGTCTATCTATTTAGGAGTCAAGTGGCTAGACCAATAGAAGGTGCCTATCATTTTTACCCAAGATATTTAGATTTTTTGGTTGTTTGTATATCTCGAGTCCCATTATACATTTGCCTCTTTGATCTGATTGGAGGTAGATCATTGACACTAAAACTCAAGAATTCATAAGTCCTTTCTTAGGCAGTAGAAGCTGTGATTGAAACAAAAAAGAAAAAGAAAAAGAAAAAGAAGAAGCTAGATTTTGGAATTTTATCCTCACATTTTTCGTCTTCCCCACCTTAATTGATTTCTCTTCCTACGAGATTAGATTAAAAACCGGAATAAGTTATGCTAATAAGGTCGAGGCCAAAAATGTAGGTATGAAACACCGAGATCAAAATGACACAAGTATAAAGCATATACGCTAATGACAATGACGTGATAATGTCCTTTATTTTTCTTATTATTTTTATTTTTATGTTCATTATTAGAGCACTTAGATCATAGAAGAGTCAAAGGAGATAGCAATGCCATAGCGCCATGTTTCCGACGTGATGTGCTCACCATTTGTCGGAACTTATATAGTTCTTAAGAGATTTATGCTCACTCATAATTTGTCATAATCACATATATTTGTCATTATAACTTTGGAGATGAAATATAAATCTAAAAATATTTTCAATCGATAACTATTATCTTTTAATTTTGTGATTCCAAGACTATGTATACTGCTGTAAACTTCTCATTCATCAATCTAAAAGATAAAGAAAGTCTTCTCGCGGGTCTCTCAAGTTTGGTCCTTATGTAAATATACATACATACATATATATATATATATATATATATATATATATATATATATATGATATATGAGATGTCTTTTATGAGGACCGATTGTACAATTATGACTATACATGAACCATCAATCACAACATGCGTGTCAATGCGACCAATTTTTTTTTTTATTGGTCAAATTGTGACCTAATTTGTAACTTGTTGATGAGTGATTTTTCCCCCTTTTGGGAAAAAAAAGAGTGACTATTCCTTATAACTCTTAACATTAATTAAAAAATACAGGGTGGCTTAGGCATATTAAAATTGCACAACATCTACGGCAAGACATATATGCATACATAGAATGTTTCATCTTAATTGTGACTTTTGTTAGTATATTTCATGTTAATTTTAAATTCGCTTATAAGAATCCATCAGGAAGTCTAGTGGCTAGACCAATAGAATGCGCTTATTATTTACGCTCAAAATGTCTAAAATTTTCATTGACTCGTATTAGATGATATCTCGAGTCAAATTGCAAACAAATTAAAATTTTCCCTTTGATCTAATTGACAGAAGGTCGTTAATATTGAAACTGATGAGTTCATAAAGAATTGCTTACCCATACTAGGTCTTAGAAGTTGTGAAAAAAAAAAAAAAAAAGACTAAATTTTGGCAGAATGATGATGGCGCTCTACTTATGTGAAAATGATAGGTCATCCAATGAAAAATAGTCAGCTCAAAGGACATTGACATTTTGCCTTTGGTCGACCATGGAGTGGCTAATAAGAAGCCCCAAATTTCTATCCTCAGAAATTGCAATCCATAAAAACTATGGCATTACAATCTCCTCTGGCTCTTCTAGACATACGTGCTCCACTACAGACAAAAAAAAAAGGACAATATCATGTCACCGTCGTTAGTGTACATGCTTCATACTTTGGGTAATCTTTTATCTCGGTGTTCTATACATGCTTTGCTAATTAGGAAATAAAAAGACTTCTAATTCTAAGTTGTAGTGAGTATTTGTCTTGTTACTAAAAGAACATATCAAAGTCAAAATAGAGTTTTGCCTTTAGAAAATATAAGATTATCTTGCGTCCATGATCAAAAGCTTGAGATTTGTTTGGCTCGTCATTGTCTCTTATATTCGAGGTGATATACGAAGGAAGCTAGGGAAGCTAAGTTGAAAAGACTTGCGAATGTATCTTAGATGATGGAATATATATAGAGTGCTTGAGTTGAATTATATATGGTATGCCCTTTTTCTGGTTCCAGCCGAATCAATTACGGGCAACTAAATCTATTTTTTGGGTTCTTCAAATTTATATGGTATTCTTGATAAACACAGAAAAAATTATATGTTGACAGCTATCATGGTACTTAAATAAATATTAGGTATGAGAACTAAAGTTGTCTCTTAGGGAAGAAGATTATCTTAGGAGCAAAGGGAAAAAAGGGAAAAGGAAATCCCGAAATCGGATTAAACTTTAGTATGATTTTTTGAATCTCTTTCCTTTACGGACCCACCCGAATCAATTCGAATTGACAAGCAGGCACGCAAGTGGAGTCAAAGAATGATGGTGATTCCAAAGACACAATTGGATTCACTTTCAATACAGTCCTTGTATCAATCACTTGCTAATCAATTCGAATCGATGATTAAGCATTAAAGTTAAGTCAAAGAATATGCTTCGTCACCTGTGGCTGGGTCAGTGGTGGGGGCCCAGATCACCCCAGGGTTTACTCTGCCGCGAAGCGGCGCACGGAGGTTTCTTAGGTCACCAAAAAAAAAAAAAAGAATATGCTTTGTCCTCTTACAATAATTACTATAACATTATAGAGGTGGAATCGCTGCCAACTGTCCTAAAACCTTAAACTATTAAATAAAGGCATTGTTTAATATTTAAATATTCTATCATCCCCCATTATGCTTAGTTTGGTATTTTTTTGCCATAATATTAAGCGGATGACATATTTAAATGGGAAGGCAATTGAGACCTAAAAAAAAAAAAATTGAATTTAAGAGTTCCAGCTCTGATTCCATGTGAGATTTAATGAGATCACCGCTAACTGTTATAAAAGTTTAAGCTCTTAAATGAAAATGTGATTTCATATTTAAATATTCAATCGAATACATTGTTTATTTTGTATAATCCATTATTCTCTCGGCAGATTACATGTAATTTTCCTAGTGGAAAATGAAACTACTGGCATGATCCCTCAATCCAGTGACAAGGGTACAAATAGCTTGAGGCCAACCCATGGACCTCTTATTTTCACCTCGGAGAGGAAAATGGTCCATTCAAGTTCAGAAGAAGAGAGAATATATCACGGACAGAATGTGATGAGGTAACTAGCCCCACCCGTGCAATTAAAAGTGCTGCTTGTGTCGTCGTAAGCGTAGCTGTAAGCTTGAGGGCACTCGTCCTTGAAAATCTGCGAGTAGTTCGTCGGCGGGCACGTCGCTGGCGTCCCGTACGCCCCAGTGCAGCAGTACTGCGGCTGGTTTAACGCTAGGCACGCGCTCTTGCACGCCACGATGCTCCCGTCCGACCCCTTCACCGCCAGCTCTGACGGGCACACGGAGTTGACGTTGGCTGCACAGCTGGTCGTGGTGCACCCACTGCCGCTGCCCTGTGGAGTTATAGAGAGGGGCAGGTTGAAGCCGTCCACGAGGCTGACGTCGTAGATGCTGTTCTCGCCAGAGCCCGGTGCCTTGAGAGTGAACTCCGCCAAGGTGGCCGGCGGGATCGCCCCTGCACCATTGCAGCTCACCTGGCCAGACCCACAGTCGGCGGTGGTGCATACGAATTTGCCGGAGGCATCAGTGGCACAGCCCGTTCGGCCCCACACCCGGCCGGCTGTCCACGTGTCCGGGACGTCATTGATTGAGAAGGTTGCACCCGTGGCGAGCTCAAACCCGGTTGAGGATAGCTGCCCGCCACCCCGCCGGTGAGCGTCCCGGGCCAGACTGTGTAGGGGCACTTGCTGGTGAAGCTGAGTGTGGCTGCGCCGGCTCCTCCTGCAAGCATGCATGCAAGCCATAAAATAATTAAAATTGATGTACGCGGATTAATTATTTTTCCTCCTGGGGTTTATCAGCACGGGAATCTCCATAACAAAGATGGAAATTTGAACACAAGGCTTTAACTTCCGAATCCCAAAAAGCAAAAAATTAAACTTAGGATCTTATTTTCTAGTTTCGGAAGAAGGTAATGTTAATGTAGAAATTTGTAATAGTTGAAAATAGATAGATTATGATGACAATGTACTTAATAGTTGAAAATAGATAGATTATGATGACAATGTGCTTACTTGCGAGGAGGGCTAGGAAAGGCAGGAGGAGGAAAAAAGATGCTCTTGCGTCCATGATCGAGAGATTCAGATTTTTTTTGTTTCGGTTTATCGTTTCTCTAGTATAGGAGGTATATATATAGAATGCCGGGGAAGCCAATTTTGAAATGATCGTGGAAAAGTATTTTAGACCGGGGAAGCTAAGTTTGAAATGACTTTGGAAAGCATTTTAGACAGTGGATAATGAGAAGCTAATGTATCGTATTTTTATATAAAATTTGAAAATATTTTTAATCGATGATTACAATTTCTTTTTTCTCATGATTCAAGGGTTAGGAATGGAGAATCACAAAAGCCAAAAGGGCATGCGTTATCATTCAAGAAAAGAAAATTTCATAAGAAATTGACCGACTTTTTTAGCAGGTTAATATTGCTATACTTAATAATTCGAGAAAGAAGGAAAGGAAATCTATATGTGATAGACATAGTAAGCTAGAGGTGAGCATGGTCCGGGTTGGGCCGGTCCACCCCCTAACCCTAGGACCGAGAATTGACCTATTGAGCTTGGGACTCAGGACCAGAACGACCCAATAGGTTCAGTCCGGTTCTAGGGTCAACCCAAGACCAACTGATAATTTTTTTATTTCATTTTTTGTACTCCTTAAAAAAGCAATTGAAAATCGGACTCACCCAATGGGTTCGGTCCGATTTCAAGGTCAACCTAAGACTAACCAATAATTTTTTATTTCATTTTTTGTACTGCTTGAAAGAGCAACCGAGAACCGTACCGGCCTAATGGGTTCGATGATGAGTAAGGTTAGCTAAGAAAGGCAAGTGGTGAGGGTCAACTAGGGTGAACGTTGAATAGAATGAGCATCAACTATCGAGCAAGGAGCAACAAGCCAAGCGAGTATCGAGCGGCAAGCGGCACGATTGACCAAAGCGAGCGAGGCGAGTATTGAGTGGTGAGCGGAGAAGTTATTTTTTTTTTCGATTTTAGCAAATGGAAAACTAAGAGGACAAATAAGATAAAATATAATGAATACTAGAGGAGGATGTCATAAGGTGCCTATTTAGATGCCGTGAGGACTTTTCACAAAAATATTTTCCTCCTTTGTAAATTATGACTATCGATGCCCTAAAAGACATTAAAAACCTAAGGGGGTGCATGACAACCCATAATTTCTATTCCATAAACAATTTTTCTATTCCAAGCCTGTTTTTGTAATAGAAATCCGTTTGGTAACATTATTTCATTTTTCTATTTCTGAAATAGATTCTTGTTTAAGAAATAGGTTTGGAATAGAAATCAGAAGCTAAAATTTTATACTTCTCTATTTCTGGAATAGAAATAAAAAATAAAAATTATTCTCATCGTTTGTCAATCAGTCCTTCATTTGTTGCCGCCGACCACCGTCCGTTGGTCGCTCGCAGCTGCTGCCACCGGCCACCCGCCACCGGCGCCGGTCGCCGATCGCCGGTCGCCCGCCGCCACCGCTGTCCGAAAGGAAGAAATTTTGTGTCGTTATCAAATAGTTATTTTTGCTTAGAAACTTTTATAGAAATAGAAATAGAAAAATCTATTTATGTTCCAGAAACTATTTCTAGAACAGAATGGTTATCATGCGTGCCCTAAGTTATTAAAGAATAATATAAAATTATTTGAACTCATCACTAAAGATATGTTTAATGTTGTTGACGCCGTTTAAAGAATAATATAAAATTATTTCGAGTTGAACTGACCCGGAAGTCTCAGGTTTGAGGACCAACCCGCACAGTGCTGGTTCAAGAATTCTAAGAGCAAGGACTGACCCAATCTCCATAGGAACTGGACCAGGACCGGTAGGGTTGGACTGGTCCAAGGTTGGTCCAGGGTTGACCCTAGACCGATGCTCACCCCTAAACGTGTCCAAGTGAGATGAGGAGGGTGTTGACTTCGTGGGCCGGGCCGAACAGGGCCTTCGGGCCGGAACTCGCCTGAATATTTCTAAGATTCTATACCATGCCAAAGTAGCTGGCATGTCGTGAAATTATGCTCACCGGGCTTTGTTCGGGCCGAAAAATTCAATTGAGCCTTACTGCAGACGTCGAACTGGACTGCTAAAATTGACCGGCTCTCGATGCTTCGTTTTTCAAAATTCTAATTGCTGGGCCCGAGATATCGACATTATAATGTCTCTAATATGTATGATGATCTTCTTCGAAAAATATAATTTGAAATCATTGGCGAAATCCAGGTGCCAGTCAATTTTTTGTTGATACGATTATGTGAACTCATATACACTTGCAGGAAGATACGGCGTCAATTTTTTCTTTTTTCTTTTTAAGTCGAACATTCAATTCATTTAAGGGACACAAAAGACGACCACATCGACGGGATAATCCAAGAACAGTCGACAAAATTGAACGTAAACGAGCATGTATGTGAGACGAGTGTAGTAGCATCAAGAAACGTTAATGAACAATGCATGCCCCAAAATGGGCAACGCCGCCAAGACCAGCAAACATCCGCAGCCATACAATGCGAACGAGGCTTACAATTCAAAGCATGAGTTTTGGGCCGGTCAAAGTAAAAGTGCTGAATGGACGGCGCCAATCACGGTGGATGGGAGTGAACCAGAAGGACCGTCGGGGTGATCGCAAGGTTGAGGATCCACGGAGATCAGAAGACGATGGCCACGGCCCGTGCTACGAAGTCCAGGACTCTGACCAGGTTCAGCATCGAGATCGACTGGCTCTCTGCTCTCCGCGTCTCCTATACGGCGTCAATTTTTAATGTCAATTTATCACCGAATAATCACGAATTTCGGTCTTTATTTCCCCTGAATCAATTCTGAATGTTGCTGGATGTTATTAATTGGGTGGGAATTGGACTGCTAAAGTTGACCGGCTCTCGATGCTTCGTTTTTCAAAATTTTAATTGCTGGGCCCGAGATATCGACATTATAATGTCTCTAATATGTATGATAATCTTCTTTGAAAAATATAATTTGTAATCATTAACGAAATCCGGGTGCCAGTCAATTTTTTGTTGATACGATTATGTGAACTCATATACACTTGCAGGAAGATACGTCATCAATTTTTAATGTCAATTTATCACCGAATAATCACGAATTTCAGTCTTGATTGCCCCTGAATCAATTTTAAATTTTGCTGGATGTTATTAATTAGGCGGGAATTGGAACTGTTGTGCATCAGTTCGGTTGTTCTATAAATTATCCATAACGCAGTGCCAATGGGATATCGATTATCTCTAACAAGTTACCGCACGTTCATAATTTATCGGCGTGTGTAATTTGTTAATTTTGAATGTTGGACATTGCTGGAAAATGCAATTTGACTGTGACTTTGAGTGCGTTTGGCTTGGTTTGTTTATACTTTCAGCTGCAGGTTAAGGTACTATTCACCTCAGAGCCTTTCGAGCGTGTTTAAAGGTCATTTGTCATGATAATTGCAGGCAATGCATGCTGGAATTTGTTGAGGGTCTCGGTTTAGACAGGAAATTGAAGGGCATCGATGGAGATATTTCGAGGTTGAGTTTCATGATTTATGGAAATATATTGGCGTGTGATTCATTTCCTAAGGCTGTCAGTTGGATTGAATTTTAATTGAATGGGTGAATTGGGGTTTACATGTATTGATCGTTGCTGGTGGTTTCGGAGCAGGTTTTGATCTTGGAAGAGGTTGCGGTAATTTAGTGGATAAGTTGGTAGTTCATGTTGATGCATAGGCAAAGATCCATTTCATGTCATTTTAATATTGTTTAGTGTAATTTCCTTTGCATAAATACTTAGGTCTGCAAATGATAGTGGGCATCCTTAGTTTACTGAGTTTTGTGATGGTAATAAAACAAGAATCCTTTCAGTAAATAGGTCTCTTTCGGTCTCTTTAAAATTGTGGCATCTTTAGCTTATGGTGGCTCATGTTCTAAGGCTTAATAATAAGATCATGTATATTATTTATCCGACATCTTATAAGGTTTATTTTCTCGTATTTTACTTTAATCATCTGTACTTTAGTACTATTTTGCTTTGAAGTGTTGATTTCATTATCTTGATTTGGTGAGTTAGAAATCATACAATAATTTAGATTTGATTACCTACAATGTTCAATTTCATTATCTTGCTTCAATCTAAACAATTGGTTTCATCCAACTAATTAAGTTTACTCCAAAAAGAATCCCATGAATGGTGGCAATAAAGAAGAATTCCAAATTACAATTGGTACAGACTTAAGAGAGCCTGTGCTAAGTGATGCACCATCTTTTTCAATAGTAACTGTTTGTGCTTACTTAATAATTCATTAGCTTTTCCCGAGGAAGGTCATGATAGATGCTATTCCAAGTAACCTGCAATTGCATGTGTTACAATGCTAGTGTCATTATACAATGTGACTAAAGAATGATAATGGAATTTTCTCACATTGATTAGAACTTTTGATGTTATAATGGGCAATGGATGATGAAAGAATGATGGATACCTATTTACTAAAGATAAAAAGATTTTCTCCCCCTTCTTTTTGGTAAATAACATAACTACATAAACAAAACAAGTCAAGTCTCATTGTGCGAAGTATATGGACTCCCGGCGGAGTCTAATACAAAGGTCTTAATAACATATGAACAGAGAAATAAATGACAAACATAGATGTTTTTCTTTGGCAAGTAGGGCCAAAAAATGTGTGAAAATGGGTAACATTATTGGCTAATTTTAATCTAACACAATTTCTTATTGCCATGTATTTACCACAATGCGTTCACCATTTGTTGGAGCTCCTATAGTTCTTGAGAGATTTATGTTCGCTTGTAATTTGTCATAAGCACATATAGTTTGTCATTATAAATTTGGAGATGATATATAAAATCTAAAAATACTTTAATCAATAATTATGACGTATACTCTGCTAGAAACTTCTTAGCCATCAATTTATAAGATGGGCAAAAGTCCTCTTGTGGGTCTCTCAAGTTTGGTTCTCATGTGGAAGAAAAATAAGAGATGTTGTTTACAAGGACCAGCTATGAAATTACGACTGCATATGGATGGTCAATCACGGAATGCATGAGAATGCGACCAAATTTATACCTTATCGATATATACCTATTTCTTTCCTTTTTGAAAAAGAAAATGCCTATATCCTTGTAACTCTTAATATTACTTAAATAAATAAATAAAAGCATGAGGCTTAAGCAATATGCTGAAATTGTGCAACATCTATAGTAAAACATACATACATAATATGTTCCTTATATAATTATCACTTTGCCAGTACCTCAATTTTCATGTTCATTGTACATTTAGTTATAAGAACCTATGGAAACAGTGATCCATTAGGAAGTCAAGAGGCTAGACCAATAGAATTTGCCTACTATTTACACCCAAAATATCTAACTTTGTTGCTTGTTTGTATTAGGCAATATCTTGAGTTAGATTTCGTATCAAAATTGAATTTGCCTCTTTGACCTGATTTGAAGTAGGTTTTTTTTTTTTTTTTTTGGGGAGTCGGAATTGGAATTGAAGAGTTCATAGACGATTACTTTCTTAGACTAAGCCATAAACGACGATGAACCTAATTACGTGAAGATGATAAGTCATTTAATGAAAAGTCTTGAGCTCAATACACACTCATCTTGCCTTTAGACACTCCTAGCATGTCATTTCACATAAAATTATGGGATAAATGTATCGAAATTCCTAAAACTTGTCACAAACGTGTAAATGAGTTCTAAAACTTTGAAAATGTGTAATTAAGTCCTAAAACTTGTCACCAAAGGGTAATCAAGTCTTAAAAATTTTCAAAAATATAATCAAGTCCTAAAACTTGTCAAATTAATCAAATTAAGTTCTTCCATTGATTGTACATTTTGGAAATTTTGTGACTCAAATGCATTTTCATCATAAGTTTTAAGATTTCATTGCACTTTTTAAAAGTTTTAAAACTGGAACGCACTTTTTTGATATGTTTTAGGATTTGATTATATTTTTAAAAAAATTTAAGACTCAATTGCACTTTTCGTGACATGTTTTAGGACTTTATGGATAAATGCATCTGAAGTCCTAAAAGATGTTACAAAGTGCAATTGAGTCTTATCATTTATGTAATAAAAGAAAAAAAACACAAAACAAGGTAAAAGCTATGGCGTACGTGCTTTCCTATCAACAAAAATTGCTATCCATAAAAGCTATGGCTTCACAAGCTCCTATGGCTCTGATGTGACATACGTGCTCTAAAAAAAAATCACAAGAATTTTATTTAGAAACAAAAGGACAATATTATGTCACCGTCCTTAGAGTACATGCTTTATACTTGGATCATTTTTTTATCTCGGCGTTTCATACATGCTTCGCCAATCCACGCGCTGATGAGAGCTTGGCCTTGAAATGATTTAAGAGGATTCTCTCGGAATCAACCGAGCATATTCTCCTTGCGTTTACCCTAAACTCATATCATGCTGGTCGCCCGGTGGAAATGGAGATTAGTGCTCCTGATCCTGGAAGGGTATGGAGTGTGACAATTCAGCGGTCGTGGCGTTGGCCTAGACCTCAGTAGCAGTTATCTCTCTAGTACCACTTGTCTTTTTAATTTACTTTGTCGTGCTCACCTTCTGTCGAAACTTCTATAGTTCCCATGGGATTTATGCATATACAAAATTTATCATAATCACGTATATTGTATCGTTATTTTTGTATAAAGCGAGGTAATGATATATAAAATGTGAAAATGTTTTCAGTGGATGATTACCATCTTTTGTTTTTGTGATTCAACAGGTAGGAATACTCCTAGGAATGGAGAATGACTAGTTCGTCCACGCGAAAGACGGGCGAAAGATTTATTGGTGGCCTCTCAAATTTGGACTTTTTATGGAAAAAATATGAGACGCCATTTGAGAAGGCCGTCTACGCAATTGTGACTGCACAACCATCAATCACGGCATGTGTGGGACTACGACCTAATTTGTCCCTTGATGTGTGACCCTTTTTTTTCCCTTTTGAAAACTAATGCCTATTTACTTATAAATTTTAACATTATTGTAGGTATAAAAAGACAAAAGCCAGGATAATTAAGCAATATGTTGAAATTGTAAAACATCTATGGCAAGACATACACAAATAGTATGATTGATCTTAATCATCACTTTATCAGTGAGGTTTCCCGTGTTGTTTGTTGATTCATTTATAAGAAGTTACGGGAATGTTGATCTATTTAGGAGTCGAGGGGCTAGACCAATAGAAGGTGCCTATTATTTTTACCCAAGATATTTAGATTTTTTGGTTGTTTGTATTGGGTGATATCTCGAGTCGTGCACATTATACATTTGCCTCTTTGATCTGATTGGAGGTAGATCATTGACACTAAAACTCAAGAATTCATAAGTACTTTCTTAGGTAGTAGAAGCTGTGATTGAAGAAAAAAAAAAAGCTAGACTTTGGAATTTTATCCTCACATTTCTCGTCTTCCCCACCTTAATTGATTTCTCTTCCTACGAGATTAGATTAAAAACCAGAAGAAGTTATGCTACTAAGGTCGAGGCCAACAATGTAGGTATGAAACACCGAGATCAAAATCACCCAAGTATAAAGCATATACACTAATGACAATGACGTGATACTGTCCTTTATTTGTCTTATTATTTTTATTTTTGTGTTCGTTATTAGAGCACGTAGATCATAGAAGAGTCAAAGGAGATAGCAATGCCATAGCGCCATGTTTCCGCCATGATGTGCTCACCATTTGTTGGAACGTATATAGTTCTTAAGAGATTTATGCTCACTCATAATTTGTCATAATCACATATATTTGTCATTATAAATTTGGAGACGATATATAAATCTAAAAATATTTTCAATCGATAACTATTATCTTTTAATTTTGTGATTCCAAGACTATGTATACTGCTGTAAACTTCTCATTCATCAATCTAAAAGATAAAGAAAGTCTTCTCATGGGTCTCTCAAGTTTGGTCCATACATAAAAAATAATATATATATATATGAGATGTCTTTTATGAGGACCGATTAAGCAATTATGACTATACATGAACCATCAATCACAACACGCATGTCAATGTGATCAATTTTTTGTTTTTTATTGGTTAAATTGCGACCTAATTTGTAACTTGTTGATGTGTGAAATTGTGTCCCCCTTTTGGCAAAAAAAAAAAAAAAGTGACTATTCCCTTATAACTCCTAACATTAATTAAAAAATGCAGGGTGGCTTAGGCATATTAAAATTGCACAACATCTACGGCAAGACATATATACATACATAGAATGTTTCATCTTAATTGTGACTTTGTTAGTATATTTCATGTTAATTTTAAATTTGCTTATAAGAATCCATCAGGAAGTCTAGTGGCTAGACCAATAGAATGCGCCTATTATTTATGCTCAAAATGTCTAAAATTTTCGCTGGCTTGTATTAGGTGGTATCTCGAGTCAAATTACAAAAAAAAAATTAAATTTTTCCCCTTGATCTGATTGACAATAGGTCGTTAATATTGAAACTGACGAGTTCATAAAGAATTGCTTTCTTAGACTAGGTCTTAGAAGTTGTGAAAAAAAAAAAAAAACTAAATTTTGGCAAAATGGCGATGACGCTCTACTTATGTGAAAATGATAGGTCATCCAATGAAAAATAGTGAGCTTAAAGGACTATGACATTTTGCCTTTGGTCGACCACGGAGTGGCTAATAAGAAGCCCCAAATATCTATCCCCAGAAATTGCAATCCATAAAAACTATGGCATTACAATCTCCTCTGGCTCTTCTAGACATACGTGCTCTACTATTCACACACACACACACACACACACACACACACACAAAGAAGAAGAAGAAGAAGAAGAAGAAGAAGAAGAAGAAGAAGAAGAAGAAGAAGAAGAAGAAGAAGAAGACAATATCATGTCACCGTCGTTAGTGTACATGCTTCATACTTCGATAATCTTTTATCTCGGTGTTCTATACATGCTTTGCTAATTAGGAAATAAAAGGACTTCAAATTCTAAGTTGTAGTGAGTATTTGTCTTGTTACTAACAGAACATATCAAAGTCAAAATAGAATTTTACCTCTAGAAAATATAAGATTATCTTGCATCCATGATCAAGCTTGAGATTTGTCTGTCGTTGTCTCTTATATTCAAGGTGATATACGAAGGATGCTGGGGAAGCTAAGTTGAAAAGACTTGTGAATGTATCTTAGATGATGGAATATATATAGAGTGCTTGAGTTGAATTATATATGGTATGCCCTTTTTCTGGTTCCAGCCGAATCAACTATGGGCAACTAAATCTTTTTGTTGGGTTCTTCCAATTTATATGGTATTCTTGATAAACACAGAAAAAATTAGGGAAAATTCCAAAATGGGACCCGAAGTACCCTCTTTTTCTCAAATAAGGGTCCGAAGTGAACATTGTTTCAAATAGGGACCCGAAATGCCATTACTTTCTCAAATAAGGGCCTAGAGTGGATGTTGTTTCAAATGAGAATCTAAAGTGATTATGTTTGTTTCAAATAAGGACCTGACTTTTCAGTCATCAAGGGTATTTTTTTCTTTTGTGATTTTTCGCCTTTTTTCTTTCCTCTTTATTTTTTATTTTTGGGAAAATTTCAAAAAATGACCCAAAGTGCCCTTATTTTTTAAATAAGAGCCCAAAGTGGACTTTGTTTCAAATAATAATCTAAAGTGGCTTTGGTTGTTTCAAAATATGGACCCCACCTCGCCGGTTGTCGACCAGCTAATTTTTCGACCGGTCAATGGTATTTTCATCATTTGGCATTTTCCCCTTATTTCCTTTTTTTTTTTTTTTTTTCTGGTTCTTCTTCTTCCTCATTGTCGATGGCTGCCACCATCGACGATGCCCACAAAGGGCTGGGTGAGGGTCGCCTTCGCCAGTGAGGGCCATCCACGCTAGCCACAAGTGAGGGATGGCGTCGCTTGGGCGTGGCGACCCTCACCTAGGGGCCATCGACGAGGTTGGCCCTCGCTAACTACTAGTAAGGACCGGCGTAGGCGGTCTCGCCTAGCCCTTTGTGGGCATCGCCGGTGGTCAGCTGGCCACTAGCGAAAAGGAAGAAGAATAACAAAAAAAAAAAAAAAAAAAGAAAAAAAAAAAGGCGGAAAATGGAAAGACAAAAATATCCTTGATCGCCGAAAAGTCAGGTCCTTATTTGAAACAAAAATAACCACTTTAGGTCCTCATTTGAAATAACATCCACTTCAGGTCCTTATTTGAGAAAGTGATGGCACTTCGGGTCCCTATTTGAAACAATGTGCACTTCGGACCCTTATTTGAGAAAAAGATGGCACTTCGGGTCCTATTTTGGAATTTTCCCAAAAAATTATATGCCGACGGCTATCATGATACTTAAGTAAATATTAGGTATGAGAACTAAAGTTGTCTCTTAGGGAAGAAGATTCTCTTAGGAGCAAAGGGAAAAAAGGGAAAAGGAAATCCCGAAATCGGATTAAACTTTAGTATGATTTTTCGAATCTCTTTCCTCTATGGACCCACCCGAATCAATTCGAATTGACAAGCAAGCATGAAAGTGGAGTCAAAGAATGATGGTAATTCCAAAGACAGAATTGGATTCACTTTCAATATATGTTTCGTCCTCGTATCAATCACTTACTAATCAACTCGAATCGACGATTAAGCGTTAAAGTTAAGTCAAAGAATATGCTCCGTCTTCTTACAACAATTACTATAATATTATAGAGGTGAAATCGCTGCAAACTGTTCTAAAACCTTAAACTATTAAATAAAGGCGTTGTTTAATATTCAAATATTCTATCATCCCCGTCATGCTTAGTTTGGTATTTTTTTTGCCATAATATTAAGCGGATGACATATTTAAATGGGAAGGCAAATGAGACCTTCAAAAATTTGAATTTAAGAGTTTCAGTTCTGATTCCATATGAGATTTAAGCTCTTAAATAAAAATATTCTATTGAATACATTGTTTATTTTGTATAATCCATTATTCTCTCGGCAGATTACATGTAATTTTCCTAGTGGAAAATGAAACTACTGGCATGATCCCTCAATCCAGTGACGAGGGTACAACTAGCTTTAGGCCAACCGAGACAACCCATGGACCTCTTATTTTCACCTCGGAGAGGAAAATGGTCCATCCAAGTTCAGAAGAAGAGAGAATATATCACGGACAGAATGTGATGAGGTAACTAGCCCCACCCGTGCAATTAAAAGTGCTGCTCGTGTCGTCGTAAGCGTAGCTGTAAGCTTGAGGGCACTGGTCCTTGAAAATCTTCGAGTAGTTCGTCGGCGGGCATGTCGCCGGCGTGTTGTACGCCCCCGTGCAGCAGTACTGCGGCTGGTTTAACGCCAGGCACGCGCTCTTGCACGCCACAATGCTCCCGTCCGACCCCTTCACCGCCAGCTCTGATGGGCACACGGAGTTGACGTTGGCTGCGCAGCTGGTCGTGGTGCACCCACTGCCGCTGCCCTGTGGGGTTATAGAGAGGGGCAGGTTGAAGCCGTCCACGAGGCTGACGTCGTAGATGCTGTTCTCGCCAGAGCCCGGTGCCTTGAGAGTGAACTCCGCCAAAGTGGCCGGCGGGATCGCCCCTGCACCATTGCAGCTCACCTGGCCAGACCCACAGTCGGCGGTGGCGCATACGAATTTGCCAGAGGCGTCAGTGGCGCAGCCCGTTCGGCCCCACACCCGGCCGGCTGTCCACGTGTCCGGGACGTCATTGATTGAGAAGGTTGCACCCGTGGCGAGCTCGAACCCAGTTGAGGATAGCTGCCCGCCACCCCCGCCGGTGAGCGTCCCGGGCCAGACTGTGTAGGGGCACTTGCTGGTGAAGCTGAGTGTGGCTGCGGCGGCTCCTCCTGCAAGCATGCATGCAAGCCATAAAATTGATGTACGCGGATTAATTATTTTTCCTCCTGGGGTTTATCAGCCCGGGAATCTCCATAACAAAGATGGAAATTTGAACACAATGCTTTAACTTCCGAATCCCAAAAAACAAAAAATTAAACTTAGGATCTTTTCTAGTTTCGGAAGAAGGTAATGTTAATGTAGAAATTTGCAATAGTTGAAAATAGATAGATTATGATGACAATGTGCTTACTTGCGAGGAGGGCTAGGAAAGGCAGGAGGAGGAAAAAAGATGCTCTTGCGTCCATGATCGAGAGATTCAGATTTTTTTTTTCGTTTATGGTTTCTCTAGTATAGGAGGTATATATAGAATGTCGGTGAAGCCAAGTTTGAAATGACCGTGGAAAAGTATTTTAGACCGGGGAAGCTAAGTTTGAAATGACTTTGGAAAGTATTTTAGACAGTGGATTAAATATATGGGAAATGAGAAGCTAATGTATCGTATTTTTATATAAAATTTGAAAATATTTTTGATCGATGATTACAAATTCTTTTTCTCATGATTCAAGGGTTAGGAATGGAGAATGACTCGTGCACGCCAACGTGAAAGTGCCGCCGTTGGCTGGCCTCTCAAGTTTGGTCTTTACTTTGAAAAATTTATAGTGGACTATGATTTTTTTTTCGTTCTTGATACCTAGGTTTATCTCGTGTGATGGTTCTTCCTGTTAGATTATACAATTAGAGTTTGGTAGGCTCGAAACTCTTTTCAAGATTTAAGAAAAAAAGAACTTATATACAATTATCTCATTTTCAATCAAGATCGGTAACTCCAAATATGCATATCATTTATCCAATACTATGTATGTATAAACATTTTTAAATAGATGGTTGAAATGTCACTATTTGATAGGGGTAGAAAAATTTATAGTGGACTATGATCTTTTCTTACCGAGTGACTCTAAATTCTTAGACCTAGTCTTCATTCAATTAACTTTAATCAAGATTGGTGATTAAGTATAGAACCAACCCATATACCTCATTATTAAAGAGACGTAGTCCATTCCCAATGAATAAAAAATTCCACTCCCCATTGTCCTTTGAATTTGCCCATTACGGGTGCTAAATCTTAATTATTAAATCATTAGCAACCAAAATATCATATAATACTTCTCTATCCTTTGAAATGGAAGTACTTTGCCACGTCCAAAACTCTCACTGCCCACTAGATTTCACAAAACTTTGATCTTCCGATAAGGACGATTTTATATACTATTTTATGCAAGAACATAGGTTAAACGTTCTTAAGTATTTTAGTTGTTTATATCTGCCACCAAATCCTATTCTTGTCATAGCTAATACTAGAAAAAAAAAATTATGACTGAATTTACATTTGTATAGTAGATTTAGAGCTGATTGGGTAAGTATTGCCTTCCTCTAGAACAATAGTTCAGCCAATTGTTCTAGAGGTCTCAAAATTCAACTAGTGCATATTGGCACCTGACAATTTGGGATTTCTAAACTTGAAATTTTTCTAATTAATTACTACACTTGGTAATTAAAAAAATGTCAAAATTCAGTAATTTGAACGTTAAATCAGTTAAAACTCACTAATTGTTAATCAAACTTACCAATCCAAAAATATGTCACAATGTCTATCATATATATTTCCTTTCCTTCTTTTTTGAATTATCATGTTTTACTTTTATAGCAATATTAACCTGCCTAAAAAGTTGGTCAATGTCTCATGAAATTTTCTTTTCTCGAATGATACCGCATGGCCCTTTTGGCTTTTGTGATTCTATCATTTTATTATTTTTACTATAAATATTACTGTTGTTGTTGTTGTTGTTATTCCTTTCTCAATCCTTCGTTTCCAGAACATGCATTTCTGTCAGATTTCCCTGTCTTCCTCCTTCCTTTCCTTTACTCTCTCCCTCCATTATTTCCTGAACACACAAGCTTTGGTCTGGTCTTCTTCCCTTACTACTCACGACTAAGCTGTTCAACCTAAAAGCTCAACAGTCACCATTGATGTCCATCCTTCACCTTACGCAGCAGCCTGTGAGCATTTCACCCAAGAATGACATTTACGAGTTTCATACAGAGGGCTAAACATGTCTTGCTCCACCAATGATCAACTCCAGTCACCACGTCAATCCATACAATCATCTGCCGCTGCCACATGCACCCAACCATAATGCTCCCGGGGAAATGGGTTTTTTTTTTTTTTTTTTTTTTGGGGGGGTGTGATGTGTTGGTGCATGGAGCACACAACTAGAAAACGAAGCCACAGTCACTTCGAAGGCTTGGCCATGACTTGAAATAAAAGGAACCAAAAGCAAGACTGGCGAAACATGTGCAGGTATCACAATCTGAGTATGAGAAAAACGTGTATGCATTCAATTTCTAAAATAAGCCTTTCGAATAAATATGTGATCTCGATCAAGCATTTTCACGAAGACTTGGTGATCGTTTCAAACATAGAGTATAGAAGCATCATCGAAGTACTAATTCCGATCCAAATGATTTCAGTGACTTTAAAGTGTGCTCAGACTACTATTTTATTCCTAATCTGTACTCAATTTTCACTCAAACTTAAATTACAACGTTCGGATTCAGCTTACTAAAATAGAGCAATGATGTACATACCTTGGAGATGCAGCCTCTGGCCACGAATGGCGATCGAACAGATAATGGAGCTCTTAGAGGCGTCGACTCGGGTGGTTGGCACCAGTGAAGAAGCTTCGTAGGAGGACTTGAACTCTTGGGATTTCTCGGCCTTAAAACGGACTAGAATAGAGCCAGACGATTTGGGAATAGCAAAGAGCATCAACCAACGGTCTGAAATTAATGAAGGAAACCTATAAGTGAGAGAAAATCGATGATAGGAGTTCGTATGCATTCAGCCTCGGTGGTTTTTGGCCATCTCTGTTCCTTGGTGTGTGCTCTGTTTTTGCTGCGAATGAGCTCGAGCACCTGGGATGGCCGAGAGCGACTGGGGGTGGTGGACGGTGAATGGTGATAGAGAGAAAATCCTATGGAAAAATGGCCATTATATATTGCTTTCCCTCGTGCGTGTGCTCCTTTAAATTAAGAAAGCAAATGGAAAGATATCAAAAGTAGTAGATAGTTTCGGTAATACAACCATGAAGAACGTAGGGAATGAAGCAGTCCCACATTGGTCATGGGGAACTGGGTGAAGAAACTGAGCAGCACGTGAATAAACATTGTTATAAGCCTAAGCGTAGGAAAACCAAGCATCCATCAACATGTCCAACCATGAGGAAATACATGTCCAAGAGCAAAAGAGAACTGCGAAGCCACGAGATGCTACATTGATTCAAACATAAGAAAGTCAGAGATGAGAGCATTCCCACTCAACTAAAGAACAAAAAGATAGAAACTTCTTGTCGCAAGCCAAATTCTTAGCTAGAAGCTTCGGCTTGATCATCTTTTGACAGTCCAAAGTAGCAACAGATTTCTCGGATTCCTCAAATTGTTCTGCTGCTTTGTCAATTCCGCTGCTCAACAAGCACCGAGTGTCAGTCATATCTAGTTGATGGGATAGAAGCTTGTGACGCTCCTTAGTGAGCTAAGCTTCAAGATTCAGAATGTTTGTTTTCAGTTGAAGCTCAGTCTTCATCATAACTAGAAATGACTGCATGAGACGATCTGCCTCGACCCTCTATTTTTTAGCCTTCCCAGTAAATGACTGGACTTGACATTTTGAAAGAGCCAAGGACTAAAGCTAATCGCTACTCTTCTTGATAGTGTCCCAGCTCTCAATAAAGACAAGAAGGTATTTGTCGCAACTGATTCAGAAAGCACGACCCTTGGCAAAAGCGAAATCATAATAGAATGATTGGAGAAGTGCTTTAGCTTGTACCATCAGTTAAGGGTCACCAAAAAGCCCGATAAGGCCTTCTCCAGATATCTTTAGGAATGATTGAATTCATTCTTCCGGGGTAAGCTTGGCAAGTTCCTATGGGCTAAATTCGAAAAGGGTAATGGAAGGTGTCTGCGTAATTTTGCGAAGAGTTTGCTTGGCATTCTTAATGGCATCGGAAGCAGGAAGAGATACTATCCTTGAGTCAACTTGGGTTGTTGATCCGATGATCGTAGAAACAGGTTCACGATTAGATAATCTAACAAAATAGAAGTCAGAAGCGATATACTGAACATAATAAAGGCTAAATCAGAGCCGAAATTATACCAATGGGGGCACTATACTCCAATTCATTGGATAGCAGCATGGTAATAGAGGAGGCCGAAACTGTAGTCGAAGTAACGACTAGGGAAGAAATAGCTTCCAAAGTCACTAGAGCTGATGATGAAAAACATAGTCTTGAACCGAAGACAAAGTAGAGTCTCTTTCTTCCCCAGCATAGGAAGTGAAAGCAATTGGCGGCTCTTGGAAAGAACCCGAGGCAGCAATAGATGTGATAGGAGCAGCAATGGAACTACTTCCTCTTTCTAGGGAGGGATCTAGAGCAAGAGGGATATTTACTTCCAAGTTTTCCTGGACTGATGAAGAGGCTGGTTCTCCTTAAGGTACATCGGAATCATGCTCACTAGTAGTAGATGAGATAGGCTCTCGAGGAAGGGTTGGCTCTAGCGGAATTTCTCTAGGTGTTGAAGGAGATCCATTTGCTCTATCGGAAGATGAAGAAGCATGCTCCGACATACGAAGATTTGTGGGACTTGGGAAGTTGTCGATATCAACCGGGGCCGATGCCGAAGTTTCACCAACAAAGGGAATCGCAAATGCAGGACTATTTGCAAGAGTGGCCTTGAACTTGCAATAGTTCCATATCGACAATGTTGCGAGTGGAAGAGCTAGAGGTTAGGCATGCTGGCGGAATAGATTTTGTAGTCAAGATAGACCTTGATAAGAGTCTCCTAGTTCGAGGAGCGAATATTTGCGTGGAAGCAAGTATATTTGAATTACCGAAGCATCAGACTAAGGCTGGATTAAAAAATATCACAAAGTCAAGAGAAGAAGATACTTAAATCTCGTGATCTTTTTGGCACCCAATGAGTCGATGAGGCAGGAAGGCTAGATGAAGGTTCGACAATATTGGTAGAGTGAGTTTTAGAGACGACCTTGCTAAAGATGGTGTCGAAATCTTCGATGAAAAGGGAATCTCGATAGATCCTCCACCAAGTAGTGAAACTTTTGAGAACACTAGGGGCTGGGACAAACGATTTGATCGTAAGTGGCAAAGTATTTTGCTGGTGATTGTGCGGCTACAAACGAAGGGATCAAATGTTTTGGTCACCCAAAATAAAAAAAAATTAAAAAAAATGCTTCTCATCGAAAGGAAAATCCATAGAGTAAGGAGCCGCAAGAGGAATGCCCTGGGTTAGGCCAAGTTGCCAAGCGCAATATTGAGGGGAGTAAATTTCCACACCTGACTTCAATTTCCCTTTCAGTGACAGCCTCAATGCCAAGTTGGATGCAACTAAATCATAACGCCAAAAAAATTTTGGTTGTCCTTGGCGCGGCCAAAATCAAGATAGAGATTAAATATGGGCTTGAAAGTGGGCATAAATCATCAGTGTTCAGAGAGTGATGGTAGAACCAATGGAGGAAATGCTAGAAAGACGAAGACCTTTCAGGAGAAGGACGAAGACGGAAGCTCAATAGCTGCGCTTCTTTACTCTCATGATAGAACGGTTCGGATTTGGACCCTTATGGAAGAGGGACTTTGGCATTTGAAAAAGGGACAAAAATACAATTTGACCCATGCTTGGAGGATCCATAAAGGATCATGAAAAACCCTAGAGGTAGGAACACATATAGCAATCGACGAGAAACCACGCCTATGATAAAGGGCAGCGAGAGCAAGACAGCCCATGGCTATATGGTTACCTCAGGAAAGGTAAAAAGCTTAACCTTTGAGATCCTGAGCTACTTGAATGGAGAGGTGACAAAAAACGAACTTAGACAGCTAGTATAGCAAAAAGGCAATGTGCTCATCATCCTCAACATCTCCTATCTAACAAGCGTAGGCTTTTTGGAAGCCGATATTGGAAAGGTCCGTACCTTTTTCCAAGAAGTCACAAGCTGAAGGATTAATAGATCTAGTATCATCACTATCTAGACTCAATCCAGTAATGGCGAACACGTCGAGCAAAGTTATTGACATAGGGCTTGACCTGAAGAAGAAACGATTAAAAGATGGCGACCAAAAGCAAGCAAGGCTACCTAAAAGCTTGTGATTGATTTTCCAATCAAAGGTACAGAACTCCAAAGCCTTGTCAGTTCGAGCCTTGCACCACATCTCCTGCTTGATGGACTTCGACTTATAATACCAATCAAAGAAAGTGTGGTTGAAGGGATAAAAAGCCCTGAGTTCTTAGGTAGGAGGCAATAAGACATGCTCCAAAGATGGTCCCTTTGAAATGGGAGTGGTTCTTCCACATTCCAAGGGAAACACTCAGCAATAGAGGGAGAAGGAATCGGTGCCCGCAAATAGAGGCCAAGGATGATCTCATCGGCTGCTTCCTCTATAGAGCTTTAAGATGACAAGAGAACATTGTTTGCATGTTTCTACGATTAGATTTTTTCGGAACGAGCAAGAAAAGTGTCAGGATCATATGATCGAGACAGGGTAGGACCAAAAAGGGACTAGGAAGGTTGAAAATGACAAAGAAAAGATTATAAAAATTTGATCTTGAAAGTGGACTTCAATGGCATCAAAAGTGACAAGGGAAAGTCAAGAGTTGCGTAGTTACACAGGAAAATGGGGTGAAATATTCAAAAAGGATGCAGGTTTGAAAACACTAAAAAGCACAAGGTTGCGTACAAAAGAAGGGAAGCTGAAGTGACAATGCATGAGGCACAAGGTGATAACACTGGTCAATGTAATCATTAACATGGTTAAAAGAATTAAATTATCATTCAATTCTTTTAAAGAGAGCATTTGTTGGCACTCAAATTAGCTTACTGAGCTTTAGAAGCTAGAGAGAGTAAAACAGGCCAAGTACATGGGAATTCATAGAGAGCAGGCCAGAATGCCAATAGTTGACAAATGGTGGTCTCGAACCATGCGACAAGGGCCTTGCCAAAACTGGGGAGATAAGAATAAAAGCAGTTACGAGAGTCAGTACCAGTGGAAATATCAGCAAGGTAGGATAGTTATCGATAGGGAGCTTAAGCTTCCAGAACATTGTAGATATCGAAATGTTAACTACTAAAAGACAACTACCTGTGGGTTACCACTATAAATAGCCGAAGAGGCATCAACGTAGGGTCTTTGGCCAAATCAACAATCGATCATTTGGTTTTCAATTGTTAACTTTCCTTTGTTGCACTTTTTCATTCAATTGTATCTTTACTTTTCTCCTATTTTCCTGCACTTTACTTTTATCAATAGTTTAAATTGGTTTCTTCCTATCCAAAGCGACACAAGACCCGTTGTAAACAATAAAACCAAAGCTCTGCCTCTTCAGTGAAAGATTTTGTCAAGAGAACTTTCCCCGGCGAACAAGTACATATGAAACCTTCGAGTATTCCACATCCATGCCTTCATTCATCAGTTTCATTCCATAATAGATATATTCGGCAAATCTAGACGAAGACGTAGGGATCTCTTCATTAGTATACATATATTCCAAATGATTTTCAGAACAATTAGTTCCATGACTTGGAAACTTTGCAACAACTTAGAAGGAAGTTTACTATTGAAACTATTATTGAAAAGGTCCATAATATGTAAATTGTTGAAGTAAAACTGGCTTTGACACGTTTCAATTAGACCATGGAACTTATTAGATTTCAAGATAATAGCTTTAAGCTTGGTCAATTCGAATAACTATAAAGGGAACCCATCAAGAATTTGATTGTAACTAGGGTTCAAATACTCTAATTCACCAAAGATCTTGGGTAGGCCATTTCAATCGATTCTTTATGAGGTCAATCATCTTCAATGTACAACTTTTTGGGTAAGCATGAGGACTCATGCCCTCAAGTTTATTTTTTCCAAGATTCAAAATTGTCAAAGAATCAATATTTCCAAGACATGAAGGAATTGTGCCATTTAGACTAGTGTAGGCCAAATCAAGAATGACGAGCTTAGTATACAAATTGAATGAATTTCTCTGAAGAGGATGTTGTTGGAGATATTGTAATAAGTTGTTGATGGGGGTGGAGTAAGGAGTTATGTTTTGAGCCAATTAGAACTAATGTCAAGATAGGTCAACTTGGGTAGTGACATATTGATTAGATTGTTCCCTAAGCCAATTAGAAAATTGTAAGAAAGATCCCCATGCCACAAGGATTCTTTGCTACCATTGCCCATCCAATTAGGAATGCTCCCTTTGATTTTATTGTTGGACATATCTAACACTTTAATCCGCATAGGTAGCCTAAAGCCTTGGGGAACTCATGTAAATTGCATGATTCTAAAGTTAACTAGAAAAGTTTTGGAAGAGTGGCATTCATCTCGGTTTTGCTCACAAAAAATATGTTGTTGTAATCCAAAAATAATGTCCACAAGTTCTTGAGTTTGTGTAAATCCACGGTTTTACTCAAATTATTCTCACTATGATCCAGATGTTTGAGATTCTTGAGTTCTCATAATGACTTTGGGATTTCATCTTGCAAATTGTGAAATAAAGGTTGAACTCAACCAACTGCATAAGTATTATGAATTGAAGATGGAATTGGACCACTTAGCCGAACATTTGCCAAATGTAAAGAAACAAGGATGGTTAATTTGGCTACTAATTTAATCTAAACTTTTTTTTTGGTTAAAGAACTATGCAGAGTGGAACTATAACTAAAAGGGTATAGATTGATGAGTTTTGACAAGTTGACAAGCCTATGCCAATCCCTTGTGAAATTATTGAAAGAGAGATCTAGATATGACAATTGGGTAAGATTAGCAAAGGAAGCGGGGATTTGAACATGAACTTTATTAAATGATATATCTAGATAAGCAAGCTAAGAAAGATTATTTAGTGAAGTGGGAAGTGAACCCAAAAAATAGCAATCCTAAATTGATAATTCATTCAAGAAAATGCTAATCCAAATAGGTACTTCTCCTTAAAAATTAGTGCCCTAAAGAAACAATGATTTCAAGCAATTACCCCAATGTTGTTCTGGAATAAAACCAAGAAGGTTATCATTGCCATTGATATCGAGGACTTCTAGGTTTGGTAATTGAAAAATCCTTACTGGAAATTCACCATACGAAAGAGAATATGCAAGTTTAAGCGACTTCAAAGGGTAGGAGAAGTTTGCAAGCACGTGAGAGAATGATGGTGGCATGCTTACATAAGAGAGATCAAGTTCTTTAAGCAAAGTTAAGTTTTAAACAAAGTTGTCCACATTGGACATCTCAAGATCCCACCCACTAGACAAATCAAGAGAAATCAATCTCGTGAGCCATGAGATATTTGATGGGACTTTCCCTGAAAAATATGAGCCGAGAGATTAAGGTAGTGTAACCTGAAAAATTACCAAAGCCATATATGATTGAGGAAAAGTCGAGGTCATTGAAAGCAAGATTGAGCAATTTCAATGTGGAGTAGGCGAAAAAGGCTAGTGTTAAAAGATAAAGTACCAACGAGACAATTATGGCTAAGGTTGAGGCCTATCATGTGACCAATGGCCTCATCACGCTTCACACCATTCCATGAGCAATAATCTCTATGTCCATCTAGTGACCATGATCCAACCTTCAGATAAACACAATTATAAATTGTTCTATTGGTTCTAAAACTTTGCTTGAATTCCATTGAGGTTGAGCTTTAATACCAATGGCATAATGGCTCAACAAGCAAAGTAGGAATCATCACGAGAAGGACAATTCATGTACAAAACATGTAGAATATCTAGGGTGCCATATTTTATCTTTTGTTTTTCTGCTTTTTGATAGATATTGTTTAAGTGGAAAAGGTTTCACAGGCAGCAATAAACAATTCGATCATTGCACTTTCATGCTGCTTTGGCCATTGATGCAATAGACACATCTGAAATGACACTTGGGTTCGATTGAAGAAATAGTTGATCTAAGAAATGAAAAAAAAAAAAAAAAAACCTATAGATTGGTGTATACACAGTCAAAGTCTTATGATGTGGATTGTTGGAAATTATGATTCTAGAAGTATGTTGACCACTATGAGTAGAATTTTTTTTTTTTTTTTGGTGCAAATGACTCATTCAGAAAATTAGTTAAATATAAAGGTGAATTTTCCATCCCATGTATGGTTTGAAGATGTTGAACAGATGTACCTTTCTGATTGCGTGTTAATTAACACATTTTCGATCCAAATTCTGCCTTACTCTTTTGTATTTCTTATTTTTATTTTTCAATGGCGAGGGTGCCACCAAACGTAACATTTCATTCTCCTAAAATCCAAATGAGAAACTTCTTCATGAGATAAATTGATGATTAAGGATAAGGAGCTATCCCCTTGATATTGTCTTGTTTGATCATTAAAATTCCTTATTGAATTTCATATTTATCTTCTTGGTCTTTGCTAGCTTCCCCAAACTAGATTTTGGAATAAGCATATGTCCCAAATTAGATTCTCTACAACAGTCAAGACTACTCGGTGCATAATCACAACAAGCACTAGTATATGTATCTTGCCCGTATATATGTTGCCTTATATGACTCTATGACATGATTTTCTAGGGGAGAAAAAGCAATTAGAAGGATAGAAAATCGAACAGGAAGATGGTGTCTCCTCAATAGCCCATGGAAACATGAGTTGACATGAAGCAAACATAGATAAGAATCTTAATTCATTTGTATCCACTTTCAATTCAAACTAGACATACAGCATAACATAACTAATCAGTGTCACATATATGACTACATGCACAATTCTTGATCAATCGGTGGTTTCCTAATCTGTTCCATGTTGTTACTTTTCTCTTGGAGCAGCCCAAGAATTCCTATCTAGAAACAACTGAAAAATCTAGATATTTGGGCATAAATAAAGGCACCTTCAATTGATCTAGCCACTTGACTCCCTGACGCCTCTATATTCCCATAACTTATTGTAAATGAATCAACAATCAACACAAGAAACCATACTGCTAAAGTGATAATTAAGATCGATCATACTATTTGTGTTTGTCTTGCCATAGATATTTTGCAATTTCAATATATTCCCTAAGTATCCCTGTTTTTTTTTCCTAAAGTAATGTTAAAAGTCATAAGCAAATAGGCATTAATTTTTCAAAAAATAATAAAATGGTCACACATCCACTAGAGGCAAATGAGGTCACGTTTTTATGCATGTCGTGAATAATCGTTCATGTTCTGTCAACCACCCAAGTCGACGCCTCTAAGAGCTCCATTATCTGTTCGATCGCCATTCGTGGCCAGAGGCTGCATCTCCAAGGTATGTACATCATTGCTCTATTTTAGTAAGCTGAATCCGAACGTTGTAATTTAAGCTTGAGTGAAAATTGAGTACAGATTAGAAATAAAATAGTAGTCTGAGCACACTTGAATGTCACTGAAATCGTCTGGATCGGAATTAGTACTTCGATGATGCTTCTATACTCTGTGTTTGAAACGATCACCAAGTCTTCATGAAATGCTTGATCGAGATCACATATTTATTCGAAAGGCTTATTTTAGAAATTGAATGCATACACATTTTTCTCATACTCAGATCGTGATACCTGCATATGTTTCGCCAGTCTTGCTTCTGGTTCCTTTTATTTCAAGTCATGGCCAAGCCTTCGGAGTGACTATGGCTTCGTTTTCTGTTTCTGTGCTCCGTGCGACCCCCACCCCCCAACCCCCACCCATTTCCCCCGGGAGCATTATGGTTGGGTGCATGTGGCAGCGGCGGATGTTTGTATGGATTAACGTGGTGACTGGAGTTGATCATTGGTGGAGCAAGACATGTTTAGCCCTCTGTATGAAACTCGTAAATGTCATTCTTGGGTGAAATGCTCACAGGCTGTTGCTTAAGGTGAAGGATGGACATCAATGGTGACTATTGAGCTTTTAGGTTGAACAGCTTGGTTGTGAATAGTAAGGGAAGAAGACCAGACCAAAGCTTGTGTGTTCAGGAAATAATGGAGGGAGAGAGTAAAGGAAAGGAAGGAGGAAGACAGGGAAATCTGCAGAAATGCACGTTTTGGAAACGAAGGATTAAGAAAGGAATAACAACAACAAAAACAACAATAATATTTATTGTAAAAATAATAAAATGATAGAATCACAAAAGCCAAAAGGGCCATGCGGTATCATTCGAGAAAAGAAAATTTCATAAGAAATTGACCAACTTTTTAGGCAGGTTAATATTGCTATAAAAGTAAAACATGATAATTCAAAAAAGAAGGAAAGGAAATATATATGATAGACATTGTAACATATTTTTGGATTGGTAAATTTGATTAACAATCAGTGAGCTTTAACTGATTTAACATTCAAATGACTGAATTTTGACATTTTTTTAATTACCAAGTGTAGCAATTAATTAGAAAATTTTTCAAGTTTAGAAATCCCAAATTGTCGGGTGCCAATATGCACTAGTTGAATTTTGAGGCCTCTAGAACAATTGGCTGAACTATTGTTCTAGAGGAAGGCGATACTTACCCAATCAGCTCTAAATCTACTATACAAATGTGAATTCAGTCATAATTTTTTTTTCCTAGTATTAGCTATGACAAGAATAGGATTTGGTGGCAGATATAAACAACTAAAATACTTAAGAACGTTTAACCTATGTTCTTGCATAAAATAGTATATAAAATCGTCCTCATCGGAAGATCAAAGTTTTGTGTAATCTAGTGGGCAATGAGAGTTTTGGACGTGGCGAAGTACTTCCATTTCAAAGGATGGAGAAGTATTATACGATATTTCGGTTGCTAATGATTTAATAATTAAGATTTAGCGCCCGTAATGGGCTAATTCAAAGGATAGTGGGGAGTGGAATTTTTTATTCATTGAGAATGGACCAAGTCTCTTTAATAATGAGGTATATGGGTTGGTTCTATACTTAATCACAAATGTTGATTAAGGTTAATTGAATGAAGACTAGGTCTAAGAATCTAGAGTCACTCGGTAAGAAAAGATCATAGTCCACTATAAATTTTTCTACACCTATCAAATATTGACATTTTAATCATCTATTTAAAAATGTTTATACATACATAGTATTGGATAAATGATATGCATATTTGGATTTATACCGATCTTGATTGAGAATGAGATAATTGTATATAAGTTATTTTTTTCTTAAATCTTGAAAAGAGTTTCGAGCCTACCAAACTCTAATTGTATAATCTAACAGGAAGAACCATCACACGAGGTAAACCATTAGACATGAAGACACGAGTGAGGCCAAGCAATCCTCATTCAAAGTAGAACTGGTCCTGACCTTCATGTTAAATTGATAAGTAGCGAACACCTCAAATCACATATTCATTCCCCATCGATATCACATGCTCAACGGACTCCCTAAAATTGACACAAATGTATGCAACCGGTATGAGCAGAGAGTGCATAACATGAATCGCTTTAGAGACCAAACTTAAAATTAGCAACGAAGTCAATAGTCGAAGTGTGCACCATAGATAGAAAGGAAGCGTGCAGAGATCAAAACTGAGGATACCAGACCTGTATTATCAAATGTAATCAGATTAACACTCTTGAAGGCTCTCGGTTCCAACATGGAGGGGAATACAATACTTCAAAATTCGAAAATACCATAACTAGAATAGTTGAGGAAAATAATCAGTCAGACACGTAGAAGGCATTCGATTGAGAGGCTAGATGGAAAAGAGATATGGAAAGAGGAACGGCAGACGTCAAACTGGACTGCTAAAGTTGACGATTGCCCTTGAATCAATTCTGAATGTTGCTGGATGTTATTAATTAGGTGGGAATTGGAGGGGTCGCGCCTCAGTTCGGTTGTTCTATAAATTGTCCATAACGCAGTGCCAATGTGAGATTGATTATCTCTATCAAGCTACTGTGTGTTCACAGTTCGTTGGTATGGGTAAATTGTCAATTTTGAATGTTGGACATTGCTGGAAAATGCAATTTAACAGTGACTTTGAGTGCGTTTGGCTTGGTTTGTTTATACTTTCATCTACCAGTGATCAGGGCTTAACGTATTATTCACCTCAAAGCCTTGCGAGCGTGTTTAGAGGTCATTTGTCATGATAATCGCAGTCAATGCATGCTGGAATTTATTGAGGGTGTCCGTTTAGACAAGAAATTTAAGGGCATTGATGGAGATATTTCGAGGTTGAGTTTCATGATTTATGGAAATACATTGAAATGTGATTCATTCCTAAGGCTTTCAGTTGGATTGAATTTTAATTGAATAGGTGAATTAGGGGTTACATGTTTTGACCGTTGCTGGTGGTTTCAGTTTAGGCTTTGATCTTGGAAGAGGTCGCGGTGATTTAGTGTATAAGTTGGTAGTTCATGTTGGTGCATAGGCAAAGGATCCAATTCATGTCATTTTAATATTGTTTAGTGTAATTTCCTTTGCATAAATACTTAGGTCTGCAAATGATAGTGGGCGTCTTTAGTTTATTGAGTTTTAGGATGGTAATAAAACAAGAATCCTTTCAGTAAATAGGTCTCTTTCAGTCTCTTTACGATTGTGGCATCTTTAGCTTATGGTGGCTCATGTTCCGAGGCTTAATAATAAGGTCATGTATATTCTTTACTTGACATCTTACAAGATTTATTTTCTCATACTTTACTTTAATTGTCTTTACTTTAGTACTATTTTGCTTTGAATTATTGATTTCATTATCTTGATTTGGTGAGTTAGAAATCATACAGTAATTTAGATTTGATCACCTACAATGTTCAATTTCATTATCTTCCTTCAATGTAAGCAATTAGTTTCATCCAACTAATTATGTCTACTCCAAAAAGAATCCCATGAATGGTGACATTAAAGAAGAATTCCAAGTTGCAATTAGTACGGGCTTAGGAGAGCCTGCCCTAAGCAACACACCATCTTTTCCAATAGTAACCGTTTGTGCTTACTAAATAATTTATCAGCTTTTCTCAAGGAAGGTCACGATAGATGGTATTCCAAGTAACCTGCAATTGCACGTGCTACAATGCTAGTGTCATTATACAATGTGACTGAAGAATGGGAATGGAATTTTCTCACATTGATAATAACTTTGATGTGATAATGGGCGACTAATGTTTAGAAAGGAATAAAAGAATGATGAATACCTATTTACTGAAGATAAAATAATTTTCTCCCCCCCCCCCTTTTGGTAAATAACATAACTACATAAACGAAACAAGTCAAGCCTTATCGTGCGAAGTATATGGACTCCCAGCAGAGTCTAATACAAAAGTCTTAATAACATCTGGAACTGAGAAATAAATGACAAATGCAGATGTTGTTCCTTCGGAAGTAGGGCCAAAAAATGCGTGAAAATGGGTAACTTTATTGGCTAACTTTAATCTAAGGCAATTTCTTATTGCCATATATTTACCACAATGCATTCACCATTTGTTGGAGCTTCTATAGTTCCTAAGAGATTTATATTCGCTCGTATTTGTCATAAGCACAAATAATTTGTCATTATAAACTTGGAGATGATATATAAAATCTAAAAAAATACTTTAATTGATAAATACGACGTATACTGTTAGAAACTTCTTAGTCATCAATTGACAAGATGGGCAAAAGTCTTCATGTGGGTCTCTCAAGTTTGGTTCTTATGTGGAAAAAAATAAGAGATGCCGATTACGAGGACCAACTGTGAAATCATGATTGCATGTGAACGGTCAATCATGGCATGCATGAGAATGTGACCAAATGTATACCTTGTCGATATATGACTATTTTTTTCCCTTTTGAAAAAAGAAAATGCCTATATCTTTCTAACTCTTAACATTGCTTAAATAAATAAAAGCATGAAGCTTAAGCAATATGCTGAAATTGCACAACATCTACGGTAAAACATACATAAATAACATGTTCCTCGTATATTTATCACTTTGTCAGCACCTCAATTTTCTTGTTCATTGTATATTTAGTTATAAGAACCTATGGAAACAATCATCCATTAGGAAGTCAAGAGGCTAGACCGATAGAATATTCCTACTATTTACACCCAAAATATTTAACTTTGTTGCTTGTTTGTATTAGGTGATATCTCAAGTTAGATTTCACATCAAAATTGAATTTGCCTCTTTGACCTGATTGGAAGTAGGTTCTTTTTTTTTCCCTTTTGTGTGGGGGTCGGAATTGGATTTGAAGAGTTCATAAACAATTACTTTCTTCAACTAGGCCATAAATGACAATGAACCCAATTATGTGAAGATGATAAGTCATTTAAAGAAAAGTCTTGAGCTCAATACACAATCATCTTGCCTTTAGTCACCCCCAGCATGTCCTTTCACATAAAATTATGGGATAAATGTATCGAAAATCCTAAAACTTGTCACAAAAATGTAAATAAGTCATAAAACTTTGAAAAAGTATGATTAACTCTTAAAACTTCTCACCAAAAGGCAATCAAGTCCTAAACCTTTCAAAAAGTGCAATCAAGTCCTAAAACTTGTTAAATTAATCAAATCAAGTTGTTCTATTGATTGCGCTTTTTGAAAGTTTTAGGATTCGAATGCATCTTTATTATAAGTTTTAGGACTTCATCGCATTTTTTAAAAGTTTTAAGACCCGAATGTATCTTCTCGATAAATTTTCAGATTTGATTACATTTTTAAAAAGTTTCAAGACTCAATTGCACTTTTCGTGACATGTTTTAGGACTTTAGGGATAAATGCATTGGAAGTCCTAAAACATGTCACGAAAAGTGCAATTGACTGTTATCATTTTTTTTAATTAAAAAAATAAATTGTAAAAGCTATGGCATACGTGCTTTCCTGTCATGCCCCGAACCCCGAGCGCGTACCCATCTCTAGCGCGTGTCCATCTTTATTTGGTCGATAAAATTTTACGACTTCCTAGGACGAGTCACCGACCCTTTCTTTTTATTGCACATGCGGAAGCAAATAATAAATCCCCTAACAGTAATCATCTTAGGATAGAAAAGTAGGACATCAATTCACAAAAGCACACTTTTATAAACAACGAGATTCAAGTACAAAACGAGTCTAGTCGACAGCCTACAAAAAGGCCAACTCTTAAAAGAGGCTGTCCTACGACATACTAATAGGACACATCCGCCGATTCTCCATACTCCTCCTCCTCAAGCTTCGGGGCCTTGGTCCTCCATGATCACCTTCTAAGGACCTGCAAATGGTTATTCAATAACCAATGAGACAATGTTTCAGAAAGTCCACGCTCTAAACCCCGATTAGGAGGGTAATATGCCCAAAGGCGTCCTAACCACTCAATCACGTATTTAGTATAGAGGACTTAGCTCACCTCAGTTCCACCCTGCAAGTCAGTACAATTTATATCACAGACAGCCATACAGATATGAGCAACAATTAAGCTCCAACAATAGGAATGCCACACTCAATCAATCATGCATTTCTAGTTTTACTCTCGGCATATGGTACGGCCTACTTTCTGTTCAATTGTCCTTTAGCATTGTCAGGCATCATCTCACACCATTGTGCACAGCAATGTCACTACGTTGACGGCATTCCATAAAGGAGCATCGGTCTAGAATCAATTGCGACCGACATCTATTGGTAGGGCATCCATTGGTAGGGCATCCTATAGCTCAGGACGGGTTTTCTTAACCAACACACAATCACTCAAACATGGCCTAGGACACCATACATTGCACTCAAATATCTCCATTAAAATAGTGAACCTAACCTATTTTCTTCGTATTAGAATTACTCATGAAAATCGTCATGTGTGGGTACACGGTCAATTCACCCCAGAAGATTGATATCCTTTCTTTTCAAAATCCCACCGGTTTACATAGTATATAAAATCATTTTCAGTATTTAGAGCTCGACACCTAGGACTTTCTAGATAAATATTGAAAATTCACAATTTTTTAAATTAAATGCCAAAAATCCAATCAGCACTCAATTTGCAGAAATTAACACTCAATTGTAGAAATTAACCACACCATTGCAATCGGTACGAAATTCCAATCACCAACTATCCTAGCCTAATTTCCGGAAAAATAATTAATAATTAATTTCGAAATTTAACTAAATAAATCACTTTAATTTCTAAAATACTAACCTCGGCCAAAATTATTAAATTAAATACCAATACGGACCCGGAAAATTCCCGAACCCTTCTAGACAAATAATACGATTTATTTAGGCCTTAATTAAACCATGCTAACCACCTAACATGCTCAATTAAATAATTAAATTTCTAATTTAATCTAACTAACCACCTAATTCCTAATTAAATTAAAATAAACACTCCTTAGACGTCATTAGCCTACTAAGAAGAGTTTAGTGCATAAACTCACCGGTTAATTGTGGAAACCGGTTTACTGCGACGACGGCGTGATGGTGGCCGAAATCCAAATTTTAGGTGGCGTCGGTAGACTTGGAATGGGCCTAAAACAGGCCCAACAAATCTCAGTCCAATATGAGATTTACTTTTGAATAGGGCTCGGCTTCGCTGGACTGAACAGGCCTTGAATGGGCTGTCTTTGCGGGCTTCTGAAGATGGGCTGGCTTGCAAAAAGCAACTTGCTGGGCTGCTGCTTGGTGAAACCTCAACTGGACTGGGCTGCAGCTTGAATGGGCCGAAGATGCTGGAATGGGCCGGCGTTGTTGCTGCTGAAAGCTGGGCCAAGCTTCGCTGGAGGAGTCTCGCACGAAGGGAGACGCGGGCAAGAAGCAGCTTCGGCTGGGGAACTCACGCGGACGAGTGGCAGCAGGCGGCTGGGCTTCGGTCAACCAAGGGCTTCCGTGAGTGGCGTCGTTGACCATGCGTGGGACGTGGACGCGGAGAGAGAGAGATGAGGCGTGCGTTCGTGGCCGACCAAGGAAGAAATGGAGCAGAAATCGAAGATGGCGGGATGCTGGGCTCAACCGCTGCTGGAGGTGGGTGAAAGATGGGGAGGAAACGTGGCAGGGCAAGGAAATTTCACGGTCAAAAACTCATCTGGAGTTGACCGAACAAGCAGCAATTGAAGACGTGTGGCGGCTTGGAGATGGGGGATGATGATGGGGATGAAGCGGCAGATGCGGTGGGGAACTGAGCGCGCGGCTCGTCCAGAAGAAAAGAAGAGGCAGCTGGTCCTTTGCTGAAGCAGAAATCGTTCGAAGCAAATGGTGGGCAGCTGGCGTTGGCGTGCTGAAGAAGCTGAAGATGAAGGCCCCAAAGTCAAGCAATCCTATCTATTTAATTAAATGCATGCCTCTAATACTTTCTTGAACCATAATACCCCAATGTTAAACCACCAATTATCCAATTTTTGAAGTCAAAGTTGCTGCCCCATGCCTTATTCCGACTTTCACCAAATTAACTTCAACTCCTCACTCAAATCTCCAAATCGAGGTCCAATTTTGCCGAAGAAAAATCCCGAACAATTTTCTACAAGTCCCTGACACTCAAAGGCTCGGTTTAGAACTCCCAATTTCCATCAATTTAGCCCATCTGAATTTCTGCTAATTTTCTGCAACGTTCGAAACGGTTTACTGTAAAAATCTTGGAATCTCTAAAAAATCTTCGGAGGATGAGTCGACGTTTCTAAAATAGCTCATAACACCACAGAACTTTCAATTTCTGAAATTGGGTTCAAATTCACAGTTAATTTCACTTCGGCGCGCTTTTAGTATGACCTAGTTTACTGGGTAACTTTTAGGAATTTTTGGTGCAATTGACCTGTGATTGATTTATCTCGAGTAACTATGTACATCTTCGACACATTGGCAACTCTCAGTTGTCGTGAAAATCTCAAGATTTCAATTACACACAGGGTACATTGACGACTCTTAGTTGTTATGAAAATTTCTGGGGCAAGAGTCGCGGCCCTCGCCCAGAAAGACACAGGGTATCCAAAAGGACATAAAATCAATTTAGTGCCGATCGATGAGAATTTTGCAATCAGGTGGAATCACCCACATTTTGATCACACATCTCAGTCGAATTGACCTATCTTTGATCTCTTATCGATTCTGACAATGTCGTAATGACCTTTGCAAACTAACACGGTCGAACAGTCGATTACTGGTCGAATTGTCAAGTCTATTGTATTTAGATTCCTTAATTGCTTTCCCAGATAGTCTAGCTATCCCGTGAGTGATCAGCTCAGAGAATTGCACTATCAACACGTTGATGAAATGTCTTATTTATTTAATCAAAAACAAATTCTGAAAATTCAGGCTGTTACATTTCCTATCCACAAAAATTGCCATCCGTAAAAGCTATGAAGCTCCTCTGGCTCTTCTGTGGCATACGTGCTCTAAAAACAAACACGAGAATTTTATTTAGAAACAAAAGGACAATATAATGTCACGGTCCTTAGAGTACATGCTTTATAATTGGATCATTTTTTTTTTTTTTTTTTATCTCGGCGTTTCATACATGCTTCGATAATCCACGCGCTGATGAGAACTTGGCCTTGAAATGATTTAAGAGGATTCTCTCGGAATCAACCGAACATATTTCCTTGCGTTTACCCTAAACTCATATCATGCTGGTCGCCCGGTGGAAATGGAGATTAGTGCTCCTGGTCCTGGGAGGGTATGGAGGGTGACAAATTCAGCGGTCGTGTCGTTGGCCTAGACCTCAGTAGCAGTTATCTCTCTAGTACCACTAGTCTTTTTAATCTACTTTGTCGTGCTCACCTTCTGTCGAAACTTCTATAGTTCCCATGAGATTTATGCATATACATAATTTATCATAATCACGTATATTGTATCATTATTTTTGTATAAAGCGAGGTAATGATATATAAAATGTGAAAATGTTTTCAGTGGATGATTACCATCTTTTGTTTTTGTGATTCAACAGGTAGGAATACTCCTAGGAATGGAGAATGACTAGTTCGTCCACGTGAAAGACGGGCAAAAGATTTATTGGTGGCCTCTCAAATTTGGACATTTTATGGAAAGGATATGAGACGCCATTTAAGAAGGCCGTCTACGCAATTGTGACTGCACAACCATCAATCACGGCACGTATGGGGGACTACGACCTAATTTGTCCCTTGATGTGTGGCCCTTTTTTTCCCTTTTGAAAACTAATGCCTATTTGCTTATAAATTTTAACATTACTTTAGGAATAAAAAAACAAAAGCCGGGATAATTAAGCAATATGTTGAAATTGTAAAACATCTATGGCAAGACATACACAAATAGTATGATTGATCTTAATCATCACTTTATCAGTAAGGTTTCCCGTGTTGATTGTTGATTCATTTATAAGAAGTTACGGGAACGTTGATCTATTTAGGCATCAAGGGGCTAGACCAATAGAAGGTGCCTGTTATTTTTATCAAAGATATTTAGATTTTTTGGTTGTTTGTATTGGGTGATATCTCGAGCCGTGCACATCATACATTTGCCTCTTTGATTTGATTGGAGGTAGATCATTGACACTAAAACTAAAGATCTCATAAGTACTCTCTTAGGCAGTAGAAGCTGTGATTGAAAAAAAAAAGCTAGACTTTGGAAGTTTATCCTCACATTTCTCGTCTTCCCCATCTTACTTTATTTCTCTTCCTATGAGATTAGATTAAAAACCGGAAGAAGTTATGCTACTAAGGTCGAGGCCAACAATGTAGGTATGAAACACCGAGATCAAAATGACCCAAGTATAAAGCATATACGCTAATGACAATGACGTGATACTGTCCTTTATTTGTCTTATTATTTTTATTTTTGAGTTTGTTATTAGAGCACGTAGATCATAAAAGAGTCAAAGGAGATAGCAATGCCATAGCGCCATGTGAAAATGATAGGTCATCCAATGAAAAATAGTGAGCTTAAAGGACTTTGACATTTTGCCTTTGGTCGACCATGGAGTGGCTAATAAGAAGCCCCAAATTTATATCCCCAGAAATTGCAATCCATAAAAACTATGGCATTACAATCTCCTCTGGCTCTTCTAGACATACGTGCTCTACTACAGAAAAAAAAAAGGACTATATCATGTCACTTAGTGTACATACTTCATACTTGGATAATCTTTTATCTCAGTGTTCTACACATGCTTTGCTAATTAGGAAATGAAAAGACTTCAAATTCTAAGTTGTAGTGAATATTTTTCTTGTTACTAAAAAAACATATCAAAGTCAAAATAGAATTTTGCCTCTTGAAAATATAAGATTATCTTGCGTCCATGATCAAAAGCTTGAGATTTGTCTTGCTCGTTGTTGTCTCTTATATTCGAGGTGATGGAATATATATAGAGTGCTTGAGTTGAATTATATATGGTATGCCCTTTTTTTGGTTCCAGCCGAATCAATTACGGGCAACTAAATCTTTTTGCCGGGTTCTTCAAATTTATATGGTATTCTTGATAAACACAGAAAAAATTATATGTTGACAGCTATCATGGTACTTAAGTAAATATTAGGCATGAGAACTAAAGTTATCTCTTAGGGAAGAAGATCCTCTTAGGAGCAAAGGGAAAAGGGAAAAAGAAATCCCGAAATTTGATTAAATTTTAGTATGATTTTTCGAATCTCTTTCTCTATGGACCCACCTGAATCAATTTGAATTGACAAGGGCATGAAAGTGAAGTCAAAGAATGATGTTGATTCCAAAGACACAATTGGATTCACTTTCAATATATGCTTCGTCCTCGTATCAATCACTTACTAACCAATTCAAATCAACGATTAACCATTAAAGTTAAGTCAAAGAATATGCTTCGTCCTCTTACAAAAATTACTATAACATTATAGTGGTGAAATCATTGTCAACTGTTCTAAAACATTAAACTATTAAATAAATGCGTTGTTTAATATTTAAATATTCTATCATCCTCCTCATGCTTAGTTTGGTATTTTTTTTGCCATAGTATTAAGCGGATGACATATTTAAATGGGAAGGCAAATGAGACGTAAAAAAAATTTGAATTTAAGAGTTCAAGCTCTGATTCAATGTGAGATTTAATGGAATCATTGACAATTATTCTAAAAGTTTAAGCTCTTAAATGAAAATGTGATTTCATATTTAAATATTATATCGAATACATTGTTTATTTTGTATAATCCATTATTCTCTCGGCAGATTACATTTAATTTTCCTAGTGGAAAATGAAGCTACTCGCATGATCCCTCAATCCAGTGATGAGGGTACAAATAGCTTTAGGCCAACCGAGACAACCCATGGACCTCTTATTTTCACCTCGGAGAGGAAAATGGTCCATTCAAGTTCAGAAGAAGAGAGACTATATCACGGACAGAATGTGATGAGGTAACTAGCCCCACCCGTGCAATTAAAAGTGCTGCTCGTGTCGTCGTAAGCGTAGCTGTAAGCTTGAGGGCACTGGTCCTTGAAAATCTTCGAGTAGTTCGTCGGCGGGCACGTCGCTGGCGTCCCGTACGCCCCAGTGCAGCAGTACTGCGGCTGGTTTAACGCCAGGCACGCGCTCTTGCACGCCACGATGCTCCCGTCCGACCCCTTCACCGCCAGCTCTGACGGGCACACGGAGTTGACGTTGGCTGCGCAGCTGGTCGTGGTGCACCCACTGCCGCTGCCCTGTGGGGTTATAGAGAGGGGCAGGTTGAAGCCGTCCACGAGGCTGACGTCGTAGATGCTGTTCTCGCCAGAGCCCGGTGCCTTGAGAGTGAACTCCGCCAAAGTGGCCGGCGGGATCGCCCCTGCACCATTGCAGCTCACCTGGCCAGACCCACAGTCGGCGGTGGCGCATACGAATTTGCCAGAGGCATCAGTGGCGCAGCCCGTTCGGCCCCACACCCGGCCAGCTGTCCACGTGTCCGGGACGTCATTGATTGAGAAGGTTGCACCCGTTGCGAGCTCGAACCCGGTTGAGGATAGCTGCCCGCCACCCCCGCCGGTGAGCGTCCCGGGCCAGACTGTGTAGGGGCACTTGCTGGTGAAGCTGAGTGTGGCTGCGCCGGCTCCTCCTGCAAGCATGCATGCAAGCCATAAAATTGATGTACGCGGATTAATTATTTTTCCTCCTGGGGTTAATCAGCGCGGGAATCTCCATAACAAAGATGGAAATTTGAACACAGGACTTTAACTTCCGAATCCCAAAAAACAAAAAATTAAACTTAGGATCTTATTTTCTAGTTTGGGAAGAAGGTAATGTTAATGTAGAAATTTGTAATAGTTGAAAATAGATAGATTATGATGACAATGTGCTTACTTGCGAGGAGGACTAGGAAAGGCAGGAGGCGGTAAAAAGATGCTCTTGCGTCCATGATCGAGAGATTCAGATTTTTTTTGTTTCGGTTTATCGTTTCTCTAGTATAGGAGGTATATATATAATGCCGGGGAAGCCAATTTTGAAATGACCGTGGAAAAGTATTTTAGACCGGGGAAGCTAAGTTTGAAATGACTTTGAAAAAGTCTTTTAGACAGTGGAATAAATATATGGGAAATGAGAAGCTAATGTATCGTATTTTTTTATAAAATTTGAAAATATTTTTAATCGATGATTACAATTTCCTTTTTCTCATGATTCAAGGGTTAGGAATGGAGAATGACTCTTGCACGCCAACGTGAAAGTGCGGCAAAGGACCGTCGGCTGGCCTCTCAAGTTTGGTATTTTATTTGAAAAACATGGGAAGCTATTGAAGAGTATCGACTATGCAATTTTGACAGAACATGAATGATTGATTATTCACGACATGCATAAAAACATGACCTCTTTGTCCCCAGTGGATGTGTGACCATTTTTTTTCTCTTTTGAAAAATTAATGCCTATCTGCTTATGACCTCATTATTTTTTTCTTCTCTTCTTCTTCCTCCTTTAACCCGTCACCGGGCGGCGATGGAGGACAGCAAATGGCAAGCGATGGCGGGTGCTGGTGACCAGCGGATGGTGGGCAGCGGGCGGTGGGGCTCAAGTGACCAGTTTTATAGAGGAAGAAGAAGAAAAGCAAAAAAAAAAAAAAAAAAAAAAAAGACTTATTATAAAAATTATTCTCGGATACAAGAAGTTATTTTTCTCTATTTTTGTTTTTGCTTCAAATCTATTCTTTAGCCACTTTTTTATTCCATATAATAGAAAATTTTACTAACGTAAAAAATCGGAATGTTACCAAAGCCTTAGTGGCTGGCTCAGTATGATCGCTCGGTTTGCTGTAGTTCTCAGTCGAGGAAGGAATGCCGCGGTGTCTTTTGACAGTGGCTCGCGATGCTCGATGATGGTAACGTGGCAAGGATTGCTGACACAACTCGATGGCTCTCGCGGTTAGTGCTCGCGGTGGTGTCGCTTCGTTGGGACTAAAATCCATTAGAGTAACTCAGTAGAAACCCCATGAACTCCAAGAGTGTTGGACGAGACGTGTGCAGCAACAAAGAACCAAGTAACGTGTCCCAAAACCAGCAGGAGTAGCCACCTGGAATCACTGAAAAAATAAAGAATTCTCGAACTATGAAGAGGCTCGGCAAGCAAGATGCAAAACCAACAATGGCGAGAACAGCAACTCTGGAATCTCGGGTGGCCGTCGTCAGTAAAGATCGGTCAGCAATAGAGCGGCAACGGACTGGTCAAGGCAGCACCCTCGTCGTCCGGTAACTCACAGTACGAGGACGCAACAAAAAGGCAGCTTGCAGAGCTTGGTGAAGCAACTAATCATCTTCGGGCGTCGGATACAACAGCAGCAATGACGTCGTGTCAGTCAAGTGACACGGCCGTGAGCTAAGGAGCAGCCACGAAGCACCACAGCAGCAAACATCACGGTTCAGCGCAGCGCAGGGGAAACTCAGGGACCGGAGACGGCCAGCGTTTGCCGCTGCATGATCAGCGACAGTGGTACAGAGAGCAACGGCGTTGCTGCGGCAACAGAGCTTCGCAGCAAGGAAATTCAGCCTCGGGTCGTCGTCGAGGGCGGAAAAGCTCGGTCGTGATCGTGGAGACACACGGCCAGGGAAGAAGATAACTCGCTTTTCCTCTCTCTCCTCTCGTCTTTTCTTTATTTTTATGTGTTGTCAGACCAAAAGAGAGACTCTCCCCATTATTGTTCCGTTTTCCTTTTCTTCAGATGAATTTATTTTATTCCTTTCCTTTGTATGAAAAGATTTCTCTCTTTATGCTAGTTTGCCGCTTCTTTCAAAATATATATTGCCCAGAGAATAACACCAAATATATGTCCCTACGGGCAACATTACCTCTTATTTTCCAAATCTTTTCTTGCCCTTTTCAATTTCCTTTGTGCGTTACTTTATTTTATTTCCTTCTTGCTTTATTTGTCTGAACTTTTCGTGGAGAAGAAATCTGCACGTCCACCGAATTTTCGCCCATGATATTTGATCAAATGGGCTTTTGGCCAATTTTTAGCTCCCATGGATTCAATTCAATTAAATGGATTAGGCTTAGAACTATACACTCAAGCCTATTCACTGCTGGTCCAATTAATGCAATAAATGAACTAAGCTATATGATAAATTCTCCTAAAAATTATATGCAATTTAACTAATATTTTTGCTAGTGATTGGGGTTGATCCCTAATTTTTATATGCAATAAACAACTAATTGAGTTGTTAAAATTCAAATGTCGACAGATGGAACAGATCGAGAAGGCACTAAATAATAGGAATTGCACATGTAGTCGGATATTTATGACACTGATGAGTAACTTAATATTTTTTGTGTTCAGTTTGTACAAGAAATAAGAAAAGATAGAGCATACGATATTCCTCTTATTATAATGTTGTTCATTTGAATTTAACTGGAAGAACGATCACAGGAGGTAAGCTATTAGACGTGAAGACACGAGAACGAGGCCAAAAGTAATCCTCATTCAAAAGCAGAACCAATTCTGACCTTCTTGTTAACGTGATAAGAAACAAACACCTCAAAATACAGACCGAAAAACCAGCGAAATCACGCGCTTAATGGCCTTCCTGAATCGACACGAATGTATGCAACCGGTACGAGCAAAAGTGTTTAACATAAATCCCTCAAGTCCAAACTCATATTTAGCAATGAAGCCAACAGTCGAAGTACAGACCAGCGATAAGATGAACCCGTGTTGAAGAAGGTAATCAAACGAACACTCTTGAAGGTTCTCGGTTCCAACATGGAGGGAAACACTCTAGATGCACAAATGATAGGGAAGGAGTAACGGGCAGATCAAAATAGGCAACACATCACCCCTAAAAGGTCATCGAGAGATTCGAGATGAACGCAACCGGTTTTCACTCTGGCAGAGGCGAAGGCTCTCTATCTATGCCTCACGAAAACAGAGTACGAGAGTTTACCTTGAGTGAGAGCTGTGACTGGACGTCATTGACGAATGGATCAGAAGAAGGAGGCCCCCCTAGTGGCAACGCAGAGAATTGGAAGTGGCGAAGAGAGAGTGAATGAGAATTGAAGGAGGTGATGGTAGCAACCAAGAGTAGAGACGAGCGGAGTATGATCGTGGAGGTGAGACTTGATGTACTGTGACTGGTTACGCAAACAATCGGCGGAGAGAATGGAGGAGGAAAAGATGAAGATGGAAACCAGAAACGGTGGAGGTTACGTTCGCCAGAGAGTGGAGGGAGGTTGGACGGTGACGTAGCGGCCGGATTTTGAAGGCGAGGGAAGTGGTGGCCGCCTGGCCGGCGAGGGGGAGCTGGCGTGTCGTGAAATTATGCTTATCAGGCCAAAAATTCAATTGGGCCTTACTGCAAACGTCAGATTGGAATGCTAATGTTGGGCCTTAGGTATCAACATCATAATGTTCCCAATTTGTGTATCAATCTTCTTCGAAAAATGTATTTTCAAATAAGTGGCGAAATTCAGGTGTCATTCAATTAGTTGTTGAATTGATCATGTGAACTCACATACAATTGCAGGAAGATATGGCATCAATTTCATATCAATTTATCACCAAATAATCACAAATTTCAGTCGTGAATGCCCCTGAATCAATTCTCAATGTTGCTTGGTGTTAGTATTCGGGCATGAATTAGAATGGTTTCGGCTTAGTCTGATTGTTCTATCGATTGTCCATAACGTAGTGCCAATGTACAATTGATTATCTATCTAGTTATTACACGTTCACAGTTCATTGGCATAGGCAATTTGCCAATTTTGAATGTTGGACATTGCTGGAAAATGCTATTTGACTATTACTTTGAGTGTGTTTGGCTTGGTTTGTATAAACTTTCTCATTCATTTGTGATGAGGGATTAACGTATTATTCATCTTATTGCCTTCCGAGCGTGTTTAAAGGTCGCTTGTCCTGTTAATTGCCAGCAATGCATGCTAAAATTCATTGAGGGTCTCGGTTTAGGAATGAAATTGAAGGAAATTGATGGAGATAACTTGAGGTTGAATTTCATGATTCATGCAAATACATTGGTATGTGATTAATTTTTGAGGCTTTTGGTTGGAATGAATTTCAATTGAATAGGTGAATTGTGGTTACATACATTGAACGTAACCAGCCATCACAACAAACGTATGTAACTATTTGTGCTTGCGTCATAATCCATTAGCTCTCTTTGACAAACGTCGCGACAAATGCTATTTCAAGTAACCTGCCATCATGCATACTAAAACGATAGTGTCATTATACAATGGGAGCGAAGAATGGGAATTTAATTTTCCTACTTTGATATTAACTTTTGATGTGATAGTGGACGATGAATAGTTAGACCGGAGTAAAGAATGAATACCTATTTACTGAAAATAAAAATAAAAATAAAAAATTCTCCCCCTTTTTTTGGGTAAATAACATAACTACATTAAACAAAACAAGTCAAGTTTCATAGTGTTAAGTGTATGTACTCCCAGCAGAGTTTACACATAAAAATGTCTTTATTAACATCTGGAACAGAAAAATAAATGACAAACTACAGATGTTGTTCCTCTGCAAGTAGGGCCAAAATATCTGTGTAAATAGATAACATTATTGGCTACTTTTAATCTAAGACCATCTCTTAGAGCCATGTTTATGCCACAATGCGTTCCTCATCTGTCGGAGTTTCTATAATTCTTGAGAGATTTATACTCGCTCCTAATTTATCGTAAGCCCTGATATTATATACTTAGGTATGATATATAATATCTAAAATTACTTTTAATCAATAATTACGACGTATATCATTGGAAACTTCTTAATTATCCATATAAAAGATGGGCAAAAGTCTTCTCGCAAGTCTTTCAAATTTGTTTCTTTTGTGGAAGAAAATATGAGATGTCATTTACGAGGACCACTATACAATTATGACCACACATGAGCAGTCAATCATGGCATGCATGAGAATGCGACCTAATTTGTACCTTGTCATTATATGACTATCTTTTTTCCCTTTTGAAAAAAAAAAATGCCTATTTCCTTAACATTACTAAAATAAATGAAAAAAAAGTTGGAGTCTTAAGCAATTTGTTGAAATTGCACAACATTTACAGTAATTCATAAATACCTATTATGTTCCATATTTAATTATCACTTTGTCAGTACCTCAATTTTTCATGTTCATCGTATATTTAGTTATAAGAACCTGTGGAAACAGTGAACCATTAAAGAGTCAAGTGGCTAGACCAATAGAATATGCCTATCATTTATACCCAAAATATTTAAATATTTTTTCTTGTATGTATCAGGCGATATCGTAACTCCCGATATTATATACTTAGGGATGATATATAATATCTGAAACTACTTTTAATCAATAATTACGACGTATAACGTTGGAAACTTCTTAGTCATCCATATAAAAGATGGGCAAAAGTCTTCTTGCAAGTCTTTCAAATTTGTTTCTTTTGTGGAAGAAAATATGAGATGTCATTTACGAGGACCACTATACAATTATGACTACACATGAGCAGTCAATCACGGCATGCATGAGAATGCGACCTAATTTGTACCTTGTCATTATATGACTATCTTTTTTCCCTTTTAAAAAAAAAAATGCCTATTTCCTTAACATTACTAAAATAAATGAAAAAAAAAAAAACATGGAGTCTTAAGCAATTTGTTGAAATTGCACAACATTTACAGCAATTCATACATACCTATTATGTTCCATTTTTAATTATCACTTTGTCAGTACCTCAATTTTTCATGTTCATCGTATATTTAGCTATAAGAACCTATGGAAACAATGACCCATTAAAGAGTCAAGTGGCTAGACCAATAGAATATGCCTATCATTTATACCCAAAATATTTAAATATTTTTTCTTGTTTGTATCAGGCGATATCGTAACCCCCGATATTATATACTTAGGGATGATATATAATATCTAAAACTACTTTTAATCAATAATTACGACATATAACGTTGGAAACTTCTTAGTCATCCATATAAAAGATGGGCAAAAGTCTTCTTGCGGGTCTTTCAAGTTTGTTTCTTATGTGAAAGAAAATATGAGATGTCATTTACGAGGACCACTATACAATTATGACTACACATAAGCAGCCAATCACGGCATGCATGAGAATGCAACCTAATTTTTACCTTGTCATTATACGACTATTTTTTTTTTCCCTTTTGAAAAACTAATGCCTATTTCCTTAACATTACTTAAATAAATGAAAAAAAAAATGGAGTCTTAAGCAATTTGTTGAAATTGCACAACATCTACAATAAAACATAAATACCTATTATGTTCATATTTAATTATCACTTTGTCAGTACCTCAATTTTTCATGTTCATTGTATATTTAATTATAAGAACCTACGGAAATAGTGACCCATTACAAAGTCAAGTGGCTAGACCAATAGAATAAGCCTGTCATTTATACCCAAAATATTTAAATATTTTTTCTATTTGTATCAGGCAATATCATAACCCCCAATATTATATACTTAGGGATGATATGTAATATCTAAAACTACCTTTAATCAATAATTACGATGTAGATCGGTGGAAACTTCTTAATCATCCATATAAAAGATGGGCAAAAGTCTTCTCGCAGGTCTTTCAAGTTTGTTTCTTATGTGGAAGAAAATATGAGATGTCATACCACCGGCCTTGGTGGCGAAGTTGGATAAGACCTTGAACCTTGGGGGAAAGGTGCAAGGGTCAAAACCCAGTGGAAGCATCGGCGTCTTAAGCGTGATGTCGGGGTGGTGGGTCCTCCGCTAGCATCACTCAGATTTACCTGGCGGCTATGTACCGCCGTAAGGTGACGAACGGCTGACGGGGTTCCCTGGATCACCAAAAAAAAATATATATATATATGAGATGTCATTTACAAGGGCCACTATACAATTATGACTACACATGAGCGGTCAATCATGGCATGCATGAGAATGCGACCTAAATTGTGCCTTGTCATTATATGACTATTTTTTCCCTTTGAAAAAACAATGCCTATTTCCTTAACATTACTTTAATAAATGAAAAAAAAAAAAAAAGCATGGAATCTTAAGCAATTTGTTGGAATTGCACATCTACAGTAAAACATACATACCTATTATGTTCCATATTTAATTATACTTTGTCAGTACCTCAATTTTTCATGTTCATTGTATATTTAGTTATAAGAACCAATGGAAATAGTGATCCATTACAAAGTCAAGTGGCTAGACCAATAGAATATGCCTGTCATTTATTCCCTACATATTTAAATATTTTTTCTTGTCTGTATCAGGCAATATCTGAAGTTAGATTTCACATCAAATTCGAATTTGCCCCTTTGATCTAATTGGAAGTAGTTTTGTTTTTGTTTTTGTTTTTTTGTCAGAATTGAAAGTAGGTGATTAAAACTGAAATTGAAGAGTTCATTAAGGATTACTTTCTTACACTCGGCCATAAATGACGATGAACCTAAAACAGTCATGTTGCCTTTTGTCGCTCCCGCGTATTCACATAATATTATAGAGTGGCTAAGAAGAAACCCCAGTATTCCTATCCACAAAAATTGCTACCCATAAAACAAACACAAAAATATTATTTAGAAAACAAACACACACAAAAAATTAAAAAAGAAAAAAGAAAAAAAGGACAATATCATGCAACCGTTCTTAGTGTGCATGCTATATGCTTGGATCATTTTTTTTTATCTCGGTATTTCATACATGCTTTGCCTTGAAATTATTTAAGAGGAATCTCTCGGAATCAAGCGAGCATATTCTCCTTGCGTTTATCCTAAATTAAGCGGTCGCGTTGTTGGCCTAGACTTCAGTTGCAATTGTCAATCTAGTACCAGTAGTCTTTTTAATCCACTTCGTCGTGTTCGCTTTCTGTCGGAACTTCTAGAGTTCCCAAGGGATATATGCTTGTTTATAATTTAACGTAATCACATTTATTACATCATTAGTTTTTTATAAAACGAGATAATAATATATAAAATTTGACAATATTTTCAATGGATGATTATGATCTTTTTTTCTTCATGATTCGATGATTACGACTAGGAATGGAGAATGACTCCTCTTCATCGGCGTGAAAGTGGGGCAAACAATATGAGATGCCATTTAAGAGGACTAAGCAATTATGACTGCACATGAACGATTAATCACGGCATGCCTGAGAATGTGACCCAATTTGTCCTGTGTGGAAATATGTTGAAATTGCAAAACATCTATGGCAAGACATACACAAATAGATGGTCAATCTTAATCATCACTTTACTAGAAAGGTTTCTCAAGTTGATTGTCGATCCAGTTATAAGAAGTTATGGAAACATTGACCCATGATGGTCAAATGGCTAGATCAATTGAAGGTGCATGTTATTTATACGCAAAATATTTGTATTAGGTGATATCTTGAGTCCAATTTCACTTACATAATGGATTTGCTTGTTTGATATGATTGGAGATAGGTCACTGACACTGAAACTGAAGAATTCATATATAAGTACTTTCTTAGGCCTCAGAAGCTATGACAAAGAAAAAAAAAAAAAAAACCCACCTATATTTTGGAATTTTATCTTGACATGTCTCGTCTTCCCCCCCTCCCCGCCCCCCCAATTATTCCCATCGGCATCACACATTGAATTGGCACAGCATGTATGAAACACCAAGATTAAAGAAAAAAAATGATCCAAAAATATAAAGCACGTAGACTAATGACAGTGACCTGACATTGTCCTTCATTTGTTTTCTTTTCAAAAATATTTGTGTTCGTTATTAGAGCACCGATGTCATAGAAGAGCAGATAGCAATGCCAAAGCTTTCGTAGACAGCAGTTTTTGTGAGTTGGAATCCTTGCGCTCCTCCAATAGAGTAGCAAAAGCATGGAAAAGATCAGGAAGCCACTGATTGGTCAGGAATTGCGCATGTAATAGTCATATATTTATGTGACACTGATTATTATGTAGTAGTCTAGTTTTAATTGAAAGTGGGTATAAATAATTTGAGATCTTTATCTATATTTACACTCATGTTTTCCGTTGGCTATTATGGAGACGCTATCTTCTTGCTCCATATTTCTTCTTTCTAATTGCTTTTTCTGTCCTAGAAAATCATGTCATATCATTGTATAAATTAACATGTATAGTGGCATATACACGTACTAGTACTTGTTGTGACTATGCGCTGAGGGACACTCCCTTTGACATTTTGGCTGTTCTAAAGAATCTAATTTAGGAGATGTCCTCATTCCAAAATCTAGTTTCTGGAAGCTAGTAAAGGACGAGAAGATAAATATTGTAATATTAATGCGGAAACTAATAGGATCTTACTATTAATCAATACGAAATCGTAAAAGAAATAAACGAGGAATAATGAAGAACACTAAAAATTTATGTCATTCAATCTAAGTATTCATGCGTACTTAATAGGAAGAATCGGCAGTAAATAATCTACTAATTTAATGGTTAAACATATCAATAATGAGGGATCATCAATTTATTTCATGAAGAGGTTTTCAATTTGGATATGGAAGAGCGAAATAATATGCTTGGTGGCACCGTAGCCACTGAAAAATAATAAAAAGGTTTACAAAAATTCTCTTCATATAAGTAAAATTTGCCAGCGTTGGTGTGAAAAAAACTCACTCTTCATTTAGTAAAATCCAATCCTTGGAATTAGGATTGAAAATGTGTTAATTAACACACTATGGAAAAGGTACAAACGTTGGACATCGAAAGCATACAAGCGACGAAGATTATTTCCACCAATTCACATCCTAAGACTTTGGCTGTGTATAGCACGGGTCTAATGGATATTTAATTTCTATAGTGACTCTTTCTTCAATCAAATCCAAGTGTCTTTTCGGATGGGTATGGTGCTTGAATGATCAATGAAATTTCCACGATTGAATTGCTCGTTATTGCCTATAAAAAGCTTCTCTATTGAAAACCAACCAACTCTACCAAAAAGCACAATAACAAAACAAAAATATGGCACTCTCACTATTCTTCATGTTTCATACATGGATTGTCCTTCTCGTGATGATTCATACTTAGGGATGATATATGATATCTTAAACTACTTTTAAGCATTAATTACGATGTATATTGCTATAAACTTCTTAGTCATCCATATAAAAGATGGGCAAAAGTCTTCTCACGGGTCTTTCAAATTTGTTTCTTATGTGGAAAAAAAAATATAAGATGTCATTTACGAGGACCACTATACAATTATGACTACACATGAGCAGTCAATCACGGCATGCATGAGAATGCGACTTAATTTTTACCTTGTCATTCTATGACTATTTTTTTTTTTTCCTTTTTTGAAAGAAAAGCATGCCTATTTCCTTAATATTACTTAATATATGAAAAAAAAGAAGAAGCATGGAGGCTTAAGCAATTTGTTGAAATTGCACAACATCTATAGTAAAACATACATACCTATTATGTTCCATATTTACTTATCACTTTGTCAATACCTCAATTTTTTATGTTCATTGTATATTTAGTTATAAGAACCTATGGAAACAGTGACCCATTACAAGGTCAAGTGGCTAGACCAATAAAATGTGCCTATTATTTGTACTCAAACTATTTAAATATTTTTTCTTGTTTGTATCAGGAGACATCCAGAGTTAGATATTACATCAAAATTGAATTTTCCCCTTTGATCTGATTGGAAGTGGTATTTTTTTTTTGGGTCGGAATTGGAGGTAGGTGATTAAAACTGAAATTGAAGAGTTCATTAAGGATTACTTTCTTACACTAGGCCATAAATGACGATGAACCTAATTACGTGAAAAGGATAAGTCATTCAAAGAAGAGCCCCGAGCTCAAAAAACAGTCATCTTGCTTTTAGTCACCCTCCTGTGTTCACATAAAATTATGGAGTGGCTAAGAAGAAACCCCAGAATTCCTATCCCCGAAAATTGCTATCCATAAAACAAACACAAAAATATTATTTAGAAAACAAACACAAAAAAAAATTAAATTAAAAAAAAAAAAAAGGCAATACCATGCAACCGTTCTTAGTGTGCACGCTTCATGCTTGGATCATTTTTTATCTCGGTGTTTCGTACATGCTTTGCCTTTAACGATTTAAGAGGAGCCTCTTGGAATCAACCGAGCATATTCTCCTTGCGTTTATCCTAAATTCAGCAGTCGGGTTGCTAGCCTAGGCTTCAGTTGCAATTGTCTAGCTAGTACCACTAGTCTTTTTAATCCACTTCGTCGTGTTCGCCTTTTGTCAGAACTTCTATAGTTCCCAAGGGACTTATGCTTGTTCATAATTTACTGTAATTACGTATATTACATCATTATTTTCTTATAAAATGAGATAATAATATATAAAATTTGACAATATTTTGAATGGATGATTACGATCTTTTGTTTTTCATGATTCGATGACTAGGACTAGAAATGGAGAATGACTCCTCTTCGTCGGCGTGAAAGTTGGGCAAAAGACTTTTTGCTAGCCTCTCAAAGTTTCGGTCTTTTCGTGGAAAAAATATGAGATGCCATTTAAAAGGACCGACTATGCAATTATGACTACACATGAAAGATTAATCACGGCATGCCTAAGAACGCAACCTAATTTGTCCCTTGCAGAAATATGTTGAAATTGCAAAATATCTATGGCAAGACATACACAAATAGTATGGTAATAATCACTCTACTAGAAAGGTTTCTCAAGTTGATTGTTGATCCAGTTATAAGAAGTTATGGAAACATTGACGCATTAGATAGTCAAGTGGCTAGATCAATTGAAGGTGCTGTTATTTATATCCAAATTATTTGGATTTTTCTATAGTTTATATGGTGATATCTTGAGTCTGATTTTGCATACATAATGAATTTGCTTCTTTGATTTGATTGGAGATAGGTATTGACACTGAAACTGAAGAATTCATATATAAGTACTTTCTTAGGCCTTAGAAGTTATGACAGAAAAAAACACCTAGATTTTGGAATTTCATCCAGACATGTCTCGTCTTCCCCCCTCAATTATTCCCATCGGCATCACACATTGAATTAGCAGCGCATGCATGAAACACCTACATAAAAAGAATAATAAAAAAGTATAAAGCATGTAGGCTAATGACAGTGACCTGAAATTGTCCTTCATTTGTTTTCTTTAAAAAAACAAATGTGTTTGTTGTTAGAGCACCTATGTCATAGAAGAGCAGATAGCAATGCCATAGCTTTCATGTTTAGCAGTTTTTGTGAGTTGGAATCCTTGCGCTCCTCCAATAGAATAACAAAAGCATGGAAAAGATCAGGAAGCCACTGATTGATCGGGAATTTCGCAAGTAGTTTTCCTATATATATAGATTATTATGTAGTAGTCTAGTTTTAATTGAAAGTGGACATAAATGAATTAAGATCTTTATATATGCTTACTTCCTGTCAACTCATGTTTTCCATTGGCTATTATGGAGACGCTATCTTCTTGCTCCTTATTCTATCTTTCTAACTGCTTTTTTGGTCGGAGAATATCATGTCATATCATTGTATAAATTATCATGTATAGTGGCATGTACATGTACTAGTGCTTGTTGTGACTATGGGCCGAGGGGCACTCCCTTTGACGTCTTGGCTGTTATAAAGAATCTAATTTAGGAGATGTCCTCGTTCCAAAATCTAGTTTCCAGAAGCTAGTAAAGGACGAGAAGATAAATATTGTAATATTAATGCGGAAACTAACTGGATCTTACTATTATATCAATACAAAATCATAAAAGAAATAAACGAGGAATAATAAAGAACACTAAAAATTTTATGTCATTCGGTCCGAGTATTGATGCGTACTTATTAGAAAGTGCAGCAGTAAATAATCTACTAATTTAATGGTTAAACATATCGATAACAAGGAAATAGCTTGTGATCCTTGATCATCAATCTATTTCATGAAGAGGTTTTCAATTTGGATGTGGAAGAACGAAATAATACGTTTGGTGGCACTACTGTAGCCACTGAAAAATAATAAAAAGGTATACAAAATTTTTCTCTTTATATAGGTAAAATTTTCAAGTGCTGGTGTAAAGAAAAATCACTATTATTTTGTAAAATCCAATTCTTGGAATCAGGATTGAAAATGTGTTAATTAATACAATAACGAGAAGCTACAAACGTTTGACATCTTCGGAAGCATACAAGCGATGAAATGTTTATTTCCGCCAATCCACATCCTAAGACTTTGGCCATGTATAGCACGGGTCTAATGGATATTTAATTTCTATTGCAACTCTTTCTTCAATCAAACCCAAGTGTCTTTTCAGATGGGTATGGTGCTTGAATGGCCAATGAAATTTCCATGATCGAATTGCTTGTTGTTGCCTATAAAAAGCTTCTCTACTGAAAACCAACCAATTCTACCAAAAATCACAATAACAAAACAAAAATATGGCATCCTCACCGTTCTTCGTGTTTTGTACATGGATTATCCTTCTCATGACGATTCATATTTCAGTTGCTAAGCCATCATGCCATCCAGATGAGAGCTCAGCCTTGATGGAATTCAAGCAAAGTTTCAAAACCAACAAAACAAATTTTTGGTGTGTTTATCCAAAGGTTGAATCATGGTTACAATATGGACATGGAGATTGCTGCTCATGGGATGGCATTGAGTGTGATGAGGCCACTGGTCATGTGACAAGCCTCGACCTTAGCCATAGCTGTCTCTTTGGTACTTTGTCTTCCAACACTAGCCTCTTTCGCCTACTCCACTTGACATCGCTTAATCTTGCTTGGAATGACTTCAACTCTTCCTCAATCCCATACGGCTTTGGCAATCTTTCTAGGTTACAGTACCTTAATTTCTCAGGTTCTTTTTTGGGAAAAGTCCCATCGGATATCTCACAGCTCTTTAGATTAGTTTCTCTTGATTTGAATCGTGGGTGGGATCTTGATATGTCTATTGATTTGTCTTCTACTCTTGAGATGCCTAACATAAACAACTTCATTCAAAACTTAACTATGCTTAGAGAACTTGATCTCTCTTTTGTAAACATGTCATCACCATTCTCTCATGTACTTGCAAACTTCTCATCTTTGAAGTCGCTTAAACTTAGATCATGTCAATTGCATGGAGAATTTCCAGTGAGCATCTTTCAGTTACCAAACTTGAAAGCCCTCGATGTTGGTGGCAATTACCACCTTTCTGGTTTTATTCCCGATTTACATTGGGGTAATCCCCTCAAATCATTGACTCTTTTTGCAACTAACTTTTCAAGGGAAATACCTATTTCAATTGGAAACCTTATTTTCTTGAATGAATTGTCAATTTCAATTTGTAGTTTCTCAGGTTCACTTCCCACTTCAATGGGTAATCTCTCTCAGCTTGCTTATTTGGATTTATCGTCTAATAACTTCCATGGTCAAATCCCTGCTTCCTTTGCCAATCTTACCCAACTATCAACTCTATATCTCAGTTCCAATAATTTTAGTGGTGGTATTGGGTATTGGTTTGTCAACTTGACAAAACTCACCATCTTGAGCCTTGAAGGTAATATTTCATCTAAGAACAACGTTTTTTAACAAGAAAAGCAATGGAATGTCAAGATTCAATCGATAGCCAACTAACCGTCTTTATTTCTTTACATTTGGCAGATTGTCAGTTAAGTGGTCCTATTACATCTTCATTTGAGAACCTGAAGCGGTTGGTTTTGCTTGAACTTTCCTCCAACAAGTTGCAAGGTGAAATTCCGAACTCATTATGGGAACTCAAGGATCTTGAATCACTTGATCTTGGTGGGAATAATTTGAGTGGCACCGTTGATTTACACAAACTCAAGAACTTGCGAAAATTAGGTTTGTCCTTCAACAACATATCTTTTGTCAACAAGATTGAGATCAATGCTACTCTTCCAAAACTTTCCACTTTATATTTAGATTTATGCAACTTGCATGAGTTCCCCACATTTTTAGGCTACCTAAGCAGGTTAGAGTGGATAGATCTTTTTAACAATAAAATTGGAGGGACTGTTCCTATGTGGATGTGGAATGGAAGCAGAGAATCCTTGCTCTATATGGATCTTTCCCACAATTTTCTAACTGGCTTTGAAAATAATCAGATCAATCTACCACTACCCAAGTTGGCCTATCTTGACATTAGTTCTAATTGGCTCAAAATAAAACTCCCTAGTCCTCCTCCATTAGTGAATTACTACAATATCTCCTGCAACTTCCTCTTCGGAGAAATCCAATCTATTTGTAGGGGCAGATCCCTCGTCACTCTAGATTTGTCCAACAATAGTTTGAGTGGCACAATTTCTTCATGTGTGGGAAATATCGATTCTCTGTCAATTTTGAATCTTGGGAAAAATAAATTTGAGGGCATGATTCCCCACGCTTACCTAAAAAGTTGTAAGTTGAACATTATAGACCTCACAGAGAATCAATTGGAGGGGCCTATCCCAAGATCTTTGGCAAATTGTATAATGCTAGAGTATTTGAACCTTGCTCACAATCAAATTCTTGATGGGTTTCCTTCATGGCTATCAAAGTTGACCGAGCTAAAAGTTGTTATCTTGAAATCCAATAAGTTCCATGGTCCAATAGAAGCATATCAAAGCCAGTTTAACTTTAGCAATATGCATATCATGGACCTTTCGTATAATAGTTTTAGTGGTGAAATTCCTTCCAAGTTGTTGCAGAGTTTCCATGCCATGAAAGTGAATGTTAGTCAAGATCATTTGGAATATATGTTTACACTTGAAGAGATTACTTCATGCTCGTTTGGATTGGGATTAAGTTTCGAGTATGGAATGCAATTGATGAATAAAGGCATAGAAAGGGAATACTTGAAGGTTCCCTTTGCACTTATGCAAATTGACCTCTCCAGTAACAAATTCGAAGGACCCATACCTAATCTCATTGGAGATTTGAAATCACTTCTTTTGCTTAACCTGTCAAACAATGTTTTGACCAGTTCGATCCCACCATCCTTAGCAAATCTGACAAAGTTGGAATCTTTGGATCTTTCTCAAAACAATCTCTCAGGAGAGATCCCTCAACAGCTAGCCCAACTTACATTTCTTTCATCTTTCAGTGTCTCTGATAATCAACTGTCAGGACCAATACCACGAGGGAGTCAGTTCAACACATTTGGGATCGATTCATTTTCCATGAATGAGGGGTTATGCGGAAGTCCTTTGCCAAAAAAATGCACAATGTTTGGGGATAACTTAACATTACCACCGTCTCCCCAAGAAGAAATTGGCAAAGAGTCTCCATTCAACTTGGATTGGATTGTGCTAATTGGCGTTGGAGTCGGGTTTTTGATCGGCATTGTGCTAGGAAACTTGATCATTGATGAGAAGAGTAGGTGGTTTATACACTGCTCCAAGGAAATGGCAAAAAGATGGAAAAGATCGAGAAGACATTGAACAATAAAAGAGTACATGCAATCAAATACTTGTCCGGCACTATCAGTAATGTAACCCTTTTGTGTGTTTAGTTTGTACTGTAAATAGGAAAATATAGAGTATATAATATTCCTCTTATTGTACTATCGTCCATTTGAATTAAATATTATCTTCTTTTCTATTTGAGAAATGAATAGTTCATCCTTTCCCATACTCTTTTACCTTCGTATGTTTGGAAGAAGTTAATGGTGACACTTGAATTTTTGCCGGCAAAATTAAGCATATTATTGCAAAAATAAATAAATAAATAATAGCAAAAAAGAAGAAATTTTGGCGCTAATGGAATCGGTTTTGGGGTTACAAAACAGAGGAGAATGGGAAATCTCTCACGGGGAAGCAATATACGAAGGCTGTTTTTCCTCTGGATTTCCCCTCGATCTTCACCAATCCACCGTCCACCACCTCCAATTGCCGTTGGCCATCCCAGCTGCTCAAGCTCATTCACACCAGAAACAGAGCACGCACCGGAGAACAGAGATGGCCAAAAACCACCGAGACTGAATTGCTGCCAACTCCTCTCATCAATTTCTCTCGCTTATAGGTTTCCTTAATTGATTTCAGGCTGCTGGTCCATGCCGTTTGCCATTCCCAAATCGTCTGGTTCTGTTCTATCACCATTCATGGCAAAAGGCTGCACCTCCAAGGTATGTATACATCATTGCTCTGTTTTAGTAAGCTGAGTCCGAACGTTGAAATTTAAGCTCGAGTGAAAATCAAGTACCAATTAGGGATAAAATAGGCATAATTTTATGTCACTCAAATCGTCTGGATCGGAATTAGTATTTCGATGATGCTTCTGTACTCTGTGTTTGAACCGATCATTAGTTGTTCGTGAAAACGACTGAGTAAGATCGCATATATATTGGAGAGGCTGTCTTTCTGAAATTGAATGCATATTCATTTATCTCATACTTAGATCGTGATATGTGCATATAATTCGCTAGTCTTGCTTCTGGTTCCTTTGATTTTGAGTCATGGCCGAGACTTTGAGGTGACTGTGTTGCTTCGTTTTCTGTATCCGTGTTCCATATGCCCCCTGAGTATGCTGGTTGGGTGTATGTGTGGTGGCCAGTGGAGGTTTGTATGGATTCATGTGGTGACTGGAGTCGATCATTGGTGGAGCAAGACATGTTTAGCCCTCTGTATGAAGCTTGTAAATGCCGTTCTCGGGCAAAATGCTCATGTGCTTTTGTTGCTTAAGGTGAAGGATGGACATCATTGGTGACTGTTGAGCTTATAGGTTGAACAGCTTGGTCGTGAATAGTAAGGGAAAAAGACCAGACCAAAGCTTGTGTGTTCAGGTAATAATGGAGGGAGAAACTTAACCAAGAAAAAACGAAAGAGTACTAGAAAGGAAAGAGGAAGATAGGGAAATCTGCAGAAATGCATGTTCTGGAGGGAGAAACTTAACCAATAATAATAATAATAATAATAATAATAATAATAATAATAATAATAATAATAATAATAAATTGCTGGTTTCAATCAGGCAGCTAAGAGTTAGGAATAAATTTAGTCGAATTTCTTTTGATTTGTATTCACCTAGGTAAGGGAGTCCTCCTTAAATTGTGAAATAAATCGATTTTTTTAGATCGTGCTTTGCTTAGATGAAAATAGAAATGGATAAAAATAATAAAAATAACCAATTAAAAAAATTAATTGTCGTTTTTCTTTCGATTACTTTTAGGGGTTGCTAGGTCATCTTCATTATTGCAAAGCATGTGGCACTTCCGAACTGAAGCTACAAACAAGTTGGGAGAAATATATGGAGTTCTATATTGCTCTGGGTCTAATCCATCTTCGTACCATTGTGAGGGATCCGACCACCGGTGAAGCATTTCAGACATTTTTATCTTAGAAGCAACGACGTTATATAAATCTTCTTTCCATGAAGGGTATTGTCCGCGTCCGCAATCTTTTAAGAGAAAACTTTATTTGGACTTATATGCCCCTCTTTTTTTTTTAGCAATACTATGTTCATTTTTCAATTTTGTTCTGTAATTGAGGGCACCTAACGCTATGCTGCTTCGCTCTACACGCGCATCCCTTCTGAAGGCTTTATTAAATATGGGCTTAAGGCCCGTCCGCCCAAGTTGGGCCCAGAAAGCCCGGCCCACAGGAATAGGGCCCGTGGAAGGAAGGGGGTATAAAAGGGAGGAGAGAGAGAGAAAAAGGAACCGTTTTAAGAAAAACGTACGCTTCTCTCTTCACTTACGCTCTCTCTCTCCCGTTTTCTTCAAAAGCAAAACAGTAAAGCACGTTGAAGGATTTTGCCTCCTCGGATCGAACAGGGCCTAGTTTCTCTTCCTCCATTGGCGTCGGTGTTTAATCTGTGGCTAAAAGGTACGCTCGAATCCGTGGTGTGCTTTAGGATCGGTGATACGTGTCGTTTTCTTGGGCTTGTCTTCCGCATTGATTTAAGGGTTCGATTTAGTGTCGAATCCGGTTTTTCGGGGATCCGTTATTCCCAACATTGGTATCAGAGCCCTAGTTCACGTTTTTCCCGATCTGTTTGATGTATTTTGATTGATTTTTCGCAAAAACAAGTTCGGCCGTACGGATCGGGCGACAAATCCCGACACCCGAGCGTTGTTCGGCCATTTTTCTGAGTTTTCGTAAGTCGAAACCAAATTCTGATGGCATAGGGAGAAAGGGGGCGTCGAGACGAGTCTGGCGATGCCTCGAGCGCCGCCGGGCGACACCGCACGCGCGGCCGGAAGGCGCTGCGCGTGGGCGCGACGCGCCCGGAAGCGCTGGTTCGCCCAGCGCGTGCGGCACACGCGCCGGTCGGCGAACCGGCGCGTGCACGACGCCGGCGGCGAATCGGCGCGCGCCGGTCGGCGGACCGACACAAGCTGACGTCAGCATGACGTCACCCAACGGTAAATAACCGCTGGGGTGACGTCATCGATGACGCTCAGCGTCGCGGCGGTTGGCGGACCGGTCACCGGCCGGCGACCCGACCGGCGACCCGACCCGACCCGAACGTGCGACCCCGCACGAACCCGGCATGTGCCGGCCGACGTGCGTGACGTCGCCCGCGCGCGTGCGGGCGGTTCGCGCGAACCTGCCCGACGGCCCGACCGGTGCGACCGGCCCGACGACCGACGACCGTTGACCGTTGACCGACGACCGTTGACCGTTGACCGTTGACCCAAAAAAAAAAAAAAGAGAGGAAAAGAATGTGTTTCTTTTTCAATTAAGTCTATGTGGATTATAAGTAATCCCTTATTTTTGTTCTGCATTTGTTGCAGGAACAATGCCTCCCCTGAGGTTGCACACACCTATTCGCGCAGTTACCGATGAACAAAAGGATAAGGTTCTTCCCTTTGTTGTTCGGCCTCGGCTGTCTAAGTTGATAGCCGAGCAAAATCAATATATTTCTTACCTTAACCAAAAAAAAACAATGACCGATCATCGATGGGAGAGAGGTGACTTAATTGATCACGTCCTTGAAGTCAACGGGAAAATTCAACAGGTCATATGGAATGGTCGTCCTATGTCACGATCGAGATGGTGCGATTTTTCATAAACACTCTTCCACCTGAATGGCAAGATGTGTTGAATCGCATATGGGATGTCAACGGAGCTGCTTCCTATAAGAAAATTGTAATAGATTTTGTAAATGAATATTACTGTATTATGACAAGGGAAAAGATCAAGAAATTGAACAAAAGAGGATCTTTCCCAGTGCGTGTGCTGACTTTGTGTTAGTTGTATTGGTTGATTTATGTTTAGTGTGCTTTGTGGACATAATTATGTAATGTTAACTGCCTGATAGTTGTTGATGTAGCAACCAATGTCTTGATTGTATTAGTGGAAAGCATTATTGTTTTATTTGAATTCAATTATCTGTTGCTTTCTGTTATTGCTGGTTGCTGTGGGTAATTAGCTGTGGGTAGTTATAGAAGTTTTTGTAGCTTCATAGATACTTTGCATAGGACAATTATATTAATGATAATTTTAAGTTAGGATTTTTGGAGGATGATTGGAAACATAGTGACCTTTTGATTTTGAAGCCTTACTTGAAATTATTCATTAATATGATGGGTCTATGCAAATAGGGATGCATAAATGATAGGCATTAATGACTCGTGCATATATGTCTGATGTGTTCAGATCAATGGCTCCAGCCACAAAGAGCATAGTTGCCGAGCTGAACAAAGGTGAAAAGCTCAATGGTGACAACTATGAGATATGGCACATGAAAATCCAATATGTGCTGGAAGAGCAAGAGGCACTTGAAGCTCTTAACCTGACCATGGTTGAACCTGAAGATGGAAATACTGCGCAGCACAAAAGAGATAAAGAAGCTTTTGCTGCTTGGAAACGTAAGAACTCTCTCGCTCGCATCACGTTGCTGAGCAGCATGGAAAATGATGTCATGCGGGAGTTTAGGCGTTTCGACAATGCCAAAGAAATGTGGGAGGCATTGGCAGCTAGATTTGGTCATACTTCGGTGACCAGATTGAGATAGCTCACTATTAGGTTTGACTCCTATAAGAAGCTTCATGGTCAGACCATGAAGCAACATCTTAGAAAGATGTCAAACATGATAAATGAGCTGAAAGATGCTGGCCATGTCCTCACGATGAGCAGCAGTGCAAGCGGTGATTCGTTCCTTGCCTCAGAGTTGGGAGCATATAAAGGTGCACCTGACCCATAATGAGTCTATCAAAACTTTTGAGGATGCTGTGCGCCATCTTGAGCTGGAAGAGGACCGCCTCTTGGCGGCTAAGCTAGATGCTGAACTTTATCAAGCTAGTTCTAGCTCACATGGAGCTTCGAGCTCCAAGCGCAAGCGCCCTAACTGGTTTGACAAAGGAAAAGGCAAGGAACCAGGTCCTTCAAGCAAGAAACCCAAGTTTAACCAACAAGCAAGAGGAAAGCGTCCTCGCATGAAGAAGCTAGCAAGGGTGAAATGTTACAACTGTGATCAGAAGGGTCACTATGCTCGCGACTGCCGTGAGCCAAAGAAGGTAAACACCCTTGCACTTTTCAGAACTTTACTTATGTGTCGAGTTCTGTATTTTTAACTGAATCTAATCCTTTGTGGACTGTGGATTCAGGATCGACAGACCATGTAGCGAAGGATAGAGAATCCTTCGTGGAATTCCGACGAGTACCAACTGGAACTAAGTGGATCTATGTGGGAAACAACTCCAGAGCTGAAGTGAAAGGAATTGGCACATGCCAACTGAATATGCGTGGTGGACGCACTTTATTCCTGCATGATGTGTTGTATGCTCCAGAGATTCATCGGAATTTAGTGTCTGTATTAGTGTTGGTTAAATTAGGTTTTAATATGAACTTCTTTAGTAGAGGTGTGAATTTGTTTCTAGATACAAATTACTATGGTTGTGGTTATTTTTTTGATGGTTTCATTGTATTAGATGTTGATTATGTTAATACAAATATTTGTTATTCCCTTCTCACGTCTCCCAATACATATGAAAATGATGTGAATGTGTGGCATGCTAGACTTGGCCACATTGGCCAACAGCGTATGAATAAACTAGCCAAAGAGGGCTTGTTGGGCAACATTGAAAAAGTCGATTTGCCCATGTGTAAGCATTGCCTTGAAGGGAAAACGACAAGGAAACCATTTGGAAAAGGTAAAAGAGCTTAATTTCCTCTGCATCTAATCCATACTGATGTATGTGGTCCAATGAATGTGAAAGGAAGGCATGGGGCTGTTTATTTCATCACTTTTATTGATGATTACACTCGATTCGGATATGTTTATTTGATTTCTCACAAATCTGAAGCAATAAGTTGTTTCAAAAGGTTTATGAACCTGGTGGAAAATCAATTAGACAGAAAATAAAAGCATTGAGATCCGATCGAGGTCGAGAATACTTATCGATGAGTTCAGAAAATTATGTGATGAAAAAGGAATAGAAAGACAGTTGTCTATTCCATATACTCCTCAACAAAATGGTGTTGCAAAGAGAAGAAACAACCCTACCGGAAATGGTTAGGTCTATGATGGCGCATGCTAACTTACCTATCACTTTTTGGAGTGATGCGTTGTTAACTCCGCCTATATACTTAACCGGGTGCCTTCCAAATCAGTTACTTCCACTCCATATGAGTTATGGACAGGTAGAAAACCGGACTTAAGTTTTCTTAAGCCATGGGGTTGTGCTGCCTACACACATGAGTCCTCTCACAAGTTTGGGAAATTGGGTCCTAGAGGAAAGAAGAGTATTTTCATAAGATACTCAGAACACTCAAAAGGGTATGTGTTCATAGGTGAGCAGGAAAGTGGGAGTATAACTGAGTTTGAATCACGAGATGTCACATTCTTAGAGGATGAATTTCCTAAGAATGGCGAAATAGGGGAAGATTGTTCCCTATTTGAGACCTTGGATCAGGATAATGATGTTAGTGGAGTTCGTCCAAGTGGGAGTAATATGAGAAGTGATGAATTGAATTCAACTCATTCTCAATTGCAACCATCTAATGTGACGACATCATCATTACATAATCCAAGTGGGAGCATGATGGGAAATGATGTGCAAAGTGTGCAATCTCCCATACGGCGAACAAGTCGCCAAAGTATTCCCCGTCGACGTTTTGACATTGAAGGGGAAACTTTTATGGTTGCTCCACAAGATGAGGATGAGCCAAGAAATATAAATGAGGCTCTAAATTGCCCTAGCAAGGAAAAATGGATTAATGCAATGGAAGAGGAAATGGAGTCAATGAAATCAAACCAAGTCTAGGAACCGGTTGATCTTCCAAAAGGACGCAGAGCTATTGGGAACAAATGGGTTCTCAAAATAAAGCGAAAGGCTGATGGCTCGATAGAAAGGCATAAGGCTCGCCTTGTGGCGAAAGGGTATAATCAACAAGAAGGAATTGATTATGAAGATACATTTTCTCCTGTAGTGAGATTTACCTCAATTCGCATTATTCGGCAATAGTGGCTAGTCTGGATCTTGAGTTACATCAAATGGATGTAAAGACCGCTTTCCTCAATGGAGAATTAGAGGAAGAAATATATATGGAACAACCTGCTGGTTTCATAATGAAAGGCCAAGAAGAAAAGGTATGTCGACTTTTGAGATCGATATATGGCCTTAAGCAGTCATCAAGACAATGGTATATACATTTTCATAATACCATAATGGCATATGATTTTACAATGATTGATGAGGATCATTGTGTATATATCAAAAGATCCAAGGATCAATTTGTGATCATATCATTATATGTTGATGATATACTAATTGCCGGAAGCAATATGGAGTTTGTTAAGACTGTCAAGAGTTGGTTATCTTCCAACTTTGAGATGAAGGATATGGGTGAGGCTGCATACATTCTTGGAGTTAAGATTTCAAGAGATCGTTTGAAGAGATCGTTGTCTCTTTCGCAAGAAACTTATATAAACAAAGTTCTTGAACGATTTCGTATGCAAGATTGTAAACCCATAGACACTCCTATTGCAAAAGGTGAAGGGTTGAGCCATAGACTGTGTCCAGGGACTCCACAAGAGAAGGAACAAATGAAGCATGTTCCTTATGCAAGTGTTGTTGGGAGCTTGATGTACGCTATGATGTGTACAAGACCCGACATATGTTTTGCAGTTGGAATGGTGAGTAGATACCAATCCAATCCAGGTCCAGCACATTGGAAGGCCGTTAAGAGAATACTGAGGTATCTGAAGGGAACTGCTGATTACAAGTTGAATTACCAAGGAAAGGATATGCGAATTGAAGGCTATTCATATGCTGATTGGGGAGGAGATTTAGATGAAAGGAAATCTACCTCGGGATTTGCTTTCTTACTGAGCAATGGCGCCATATCATGGAGTAGTAAGAAGCAAACGTGCATAGCCTTATCCACGATGGAAGCTGAGTTCGTGGCATTATCAGCGAGAGAGACAAGAAGGAGTTTGGCTTAAGAGATTCTTGGATCATTTAGGTGTTATTGAGAAAGCTGCAAATCAATTATTGGTTAACTGTGATAGCCAAGCAGCTATAGCGTACACCAAAGATCCAAAGTATCATGGCAAGACCAAACATATAGATACCAAGTATAACTTTGTAAAAGATATGGTTGCACGAAAGGATGTGAACTTGCAGTACATATCTACGCATAGAATGGTAGCAGATCCTATGACAAAGCCAATACCTAGAGATGTGTTTTGTGGTCATGTAAAATCTCTAGGATTGCGTAGAGTCTGATGTACTGGATTGTAATTTCCCTGAGTTGTTTACATTTATGAAATTTTGTTTTTCATTGATTAATGCCTATGAATCTTTGTATGATCTTTATGCATCTTAATGCTCAGTGCATTATTTTAAGTTGAGGAAGTATGTCGGACAGATAAAAGATTAGCCCACTCACACGGGTAATCGCCTCTATTTACTATGTGATAAATAGAGATGAGACTGTATTTAAGCTTATTATCTAGATGATAATCGAGAGCTCGGGCTTAAAATACACATGTCGCCTTAACTAAGTGTTAAGATGAGGACATAGTACTTATGATGTCCGAAAGTAAAATACCCCACATATTTTACTTTATCTGTCTAAGGTGCCAGATGTGAGTTCTGATGAATTTTGTGAATGAGTAGATAGGTGAACTCAAGTTAGACATTGGGTATGTCGAACTATCATCTCGTACGGTATTGAAAAATGTAGACATACGCTCCATGGGGAAGGAGTTAATACCGTAATACGTATTTCATACTACGTATGCATAAGACGACCAATAAGAGTGGCAAAAAGTTTGATCTCAACTTTTATGACGTGTGAGACTCTTGAGGAAATGAGTTCCTCAATTCTTAGTCCCCTCAAGACTCTTACTTATTCTCAAGGTTTCTATTTAGTGTTTGCTATCTTAGGATGTTGCCAATGGTCATGAGTTTGATTCGATCTAATGGGACATTTCTAGAAAAGCAAGCTGAACTGAAATTGAGAGTTTGAAGGAAAGAGGAAGATCGATTTTGGAGAATCACATTGTACTTTTGTGTTCACCGGGTCGACCAATTATGACTATTTTTGTGATAATTATAATTGTGAATACAATATATATCATTGTTTAAAAGAGATCAAGAGAGATATAAATGTGATCGATCGATCTAGGTACCGTATACTAAATCTACTCAAAGTGTGATGCCCAATTATGAGCTGCTATATATTCCTAACAGATGTATAGCAACGAGCTCTCAAAGTATGCTGGTCGCACGGATTATTCACCGGTATGAAAGTTGAAGAGAGGTAAAGAGAATCCTGTTCGGCCCACCTTGTGCGAGTGGGAGATGAAGGCTTTATTAAATATGGGCTTAAGGCCCGTCCGCCCAAGTTGGGCCCAGAAAGCCCGGCCCACGGGAATACGGCCCGTGGAAGGAGAGAGGTATAAAAGGGAGGAGAGAGAGAGAAAAAGGTACCGTTTTGTTTTAGAAAAAGACGTACGTTTTCTCTTCACTTACGCTCTCCCTCTCCGTTTTCTTCCAAAAGCGAAACCAAGTGAAGCACTTGAAGGATTTTGCCTCCTCGGATTGAACAGGGGCCTCGTTTCTCTTCCTCCATTGGCGTCGGTGTTTAATCTGTGGCTAAAAGGTACGCTCGAATCCGTGGTGTGCTTTAGGATCGGTGATACGTGTCGTTTTTCTTGGGCTTGTCTTCCGCATTGATTTAAGGGTTCGATTTAGTGTCGAATCCGGTGATCCGTTATTCCCAACACCTTCATACCGTCAACTGCCACTTCTCCGCAGAGGCTGCGGAGGCGGAGGACGGCGTCGAAGAGAAAAGGTGGAGACACGCTCGGGAAGAGGCTGCTGGGCCTGGTGTACGCAAAGCGCAGTGCGGGTGGTGACGATTCGCAAGTGGAAAGAGGGAGGAGGCGCGGCGTGCAAGTACCAGCTCAACAGCATCGATAGAGAGCTTCGCAAGCCCAAGCGCTACAAGCATGCCCTCGAGGTTCTCCTCTCTCTATGTTGAACTTATATACACACGAGCAATTCTCGTACTTTTGCGTGGCTCGCCGTATAGAAGCTCAAATGCTTTTATATAAGTGAAGAGTTGATTCTTCGGAGAAATTGACACCCTTGAAAAGACAAAGTTATGAAAGGAGAGCTCTATTAGTTCGAAATTATAGGTAGATAGGAGCTAAGCAAGCGACTGATATTGAGTACGTTTCTCGATGTGGTGGTTCAATTAATCTAGTGTATCCCATATTCATATATCTGGTTTCCAAGCCCATCTCACTCGAGTTTCTAATCGGCCCATAATATGTTAATGAGGACTTCTAATTAAATCTTGAATGCATAATTAATTGAGAAGATCAAACAAGGTAATTGTGCAATCAGAATGATGCACACGACCTATTGAGAAATAGATTTTCTTGGGTTTACTAATGATGTAAACAACATATACAATGGACGGCACAATTGAACTTATCTTAAGCAAACTTTTAATATTAAATTAGTGGGTTAACTTTGTTTTTCTTTTTTTCACTTATCAAAGGTGGACATTAGTCATCTTGATCAAAGGAAAAAACGTAGGGATATTAGGCAGTTTACATACTCACTGGCGTGGACTTGATTCTAATTGTGGTGATGAACCATTCATAAATATTTCCTCAATCAAGAAAGACCTTCAAACAAACATTGAACGCATATACATCTCTTTGACAATCAACAAAGACTCGAGGAAGCAATCCTCAATGCACATATACCCCAAAACACCTGCTTCAAACATACTATTTTACTTTTAAAACCGCAGATAAATTCATCGCCCAGAGTTGATCAAGTTCTTACACAAAATTCTACTTTCACGAAACGCCTAGTAGATATAGCCATCAATCCATCAGAGGTTTGGAGCCGCAACATTCATGGTGACTTAATCAGTACCTTCGATAAAACCCAAATCAAGCAATGATATGCCCACTCAAGGGGTCGACGCAAATCTATTGATTCAATAATAGGATCTGGCAATGAGTGGAACTTGTGAACGAAATGGAGATGTAAACTTGAGTAGATTAATGAGAGGCAATAGTGTTTTAGATTCATGAACTATATCTATGATTATTTCTCGACAGAGAAACCCGTTGGATAATAATAAGCAAGTCACGAGAACTATCACATGTGAGTCCCCAATATATCTGTGTATTGATGCGTGTATGCTGATGTACTCACAGATAACATATGCATCCTGTTCATAATGAAGATGAGAACTGCCCATTTTATTATGAGTTATTTGCTTTAGCACCGAAAACATTTGCAACTAACTTCCGATGTTAAACAGCGATTGACGAATTGGACATTCTATTGTAGCTTGAATAAATAATCACCTTTACAAGGATGCAAATTCTGTCCATGTCAAGAGCCTCATGACTTGGAACTGTGCCTTCTGGAATTGCTCACTGAAGTCCTCTAGTGATCCAGTGTTGCCAATTACTATGTCTGCCTTAGACCTTTTCAAATCCAACGGCATCTGAGCATTTATCTTGTTCCCAGCATCTTCCTTGTATGTTCTGTCTCTTGCCACAAGCCGTCGAAGCTGAGTTTCTAGATCGACCCAGACAACAACGATGGGCTTTGTCCACTGATCCATCTTCGCCTCAAACAACAATGGGATGTCAAGAACAATAACCTTATGTCCTTTCAACCGAAGTTCTAAAATTTCACAGAAGAGCTGGGTGATATGTTAGGAGCCAGCAGCCTAAACATAAGAAAGCATAGAAAGATTCAGGAAATTAAAAGAATAGAAGGTTTCTTATCTTGAAGTTCGATGCAACTATTGATGCGTCATAACTCAGCTATGACCAAGGCAATGAAGGTGGAAAAATTTCAGACTGATATCACAAATTGCAGACAGCGACTGCATCCATGACGGGTTTAAAAGAACTCCAATATTAGAATTTATCCCATGTTTCATTCGAGCAAGAAATTTCTCTGGTCAAGCAAAATCGTATGCATTTGTACTTATGCATGGTAAGTTTGCTGTTGTGTCCAGCATGCTTTGATCCCCATTTTGAAGCTAGAACTAGTACTGCAAGTTTAGTTCAGATTTACCATTACCTATTCAAAACTTGATGCTTTACAGGATCAGAAAAGACAATTTGGCCCAACTTTGGCCTATCAACTTCTTCATCTGCTTGTAGAGTCTCCTCCCCAAACACAGCAACAACTTATTTCCATTCGCCAATCCCTTTCTTTAATACATCCTGCAAGCACAACAAGGAATTCAAGAATTCCAAGAAGGAAAATGCAGTCCTCGTGTCCTGGCCATCCTCACTACATGGATCAACACAATCGTTGAAACTTGCTAGAACAAGAATAACTCCCTGCAGCATTTTATGTGTACTCTTAAGCGAAACTATCTGCCCATTGTTACATGCTACGGTTTTAAGGCGGCCATACTCTATCGCCTCATAAAGGGAAATCATGAGTATATTTAGCCAATAACAAAAGCATCATTTACCCAGCTGATCAAGAAAGTGAGATCTTTCAAAGAACAGCACTCTCAAGTTTGCACAATGTTTCTCCTTGTTGGAGATTCCAACTTCAAGAACATCCCCCTGCTTTTCATATTTCTCTTAAAGAAGGAAAGAAATCAATAGTAGACATGCTCAACGAATGTAAAATAAACCATCTACCATCCCCTTGCTTTCATATTTCTAGACAGAATTTGATGTACATATCGTGATTGATTTACAGTCATCTACTTCAGGAAAACTCTCAAAACATCCTTTTCAAAGATCACTGTAATAGACCAGAACAAGGGAACATTCTTAAGGAATATAAAGTAAACCTTAACTAGGCAAAGAAATCAATAAGACCAATAATCACAACTTAAGCATCCTTAGAAAAAATACACGAGCAACGATGTCGGTTTCAACAACAGGGACACCATAGGCCTTCAAAAGGTTGGAGACTGTACTCTTCCCAGATGTAATTCCACCAGTTAGACCAACTATCCTCATTCTTCTTGTTTAACGTCAGGTTATCAAATCAAACACTCTGAAGAGTTGGGATGCGCTCTGTCTACTACAAACCAAGCCAAAAAAAAAAAAAATTATTTTTTTTCATTCTCACTTCATTACTAAAATCAACATCTTCATGTAACCTTAAGTGGCACAACCTCTACATACAATTAATCTTATTAAAAACGTTAGGTTGGCAAAGATAAACATTGAATATGACTTTTGATAAGAATCACCAAGATTTATTATTAAACAGAAACGTGGCATTCTTTTTGCACATTCATCTAAACCTAAAAGCTTTCGTTTCCGGTATGTTTATTGACAACTGGCGGACCATTATAACATAGACTCACAGACTTAAATGCGGGTAATAGCATAAATAGGATGTTTCAGTGCTAACTTTCGCTGCTTCAATTACAGCTTCAAAACTAATGTATGGGCAGCATCTAGAATCTAATTATGCATTGCTTTCTAAATTTCCACAGAAGATATCTTCAATTTGTTCAGTGTATTTACAAATTACTTGAAAGACCCAAAATCCAAGCAATGTCAGGAAACCTTTTGGCTCTTGTCACGACCTAAATTTCTAATGTGGTCGGAAAGAGAACGAGTTTAAGGGTATTACCCAAAAGGCGAGCCAAACGGTCCATTGATTTAGGCGCGGGTTCTCTCAAGTCCATACCTCGCACGACGTTGGGACATTTCATTTTGAAAATTCTTAACACAACCTAAGTATTTCTAGGTGAGTTGGAGAGTCGCCACTAGCCTATTGGGGTCGACTAGAAACCAATAGAGATATGAGAGCATCGCCTTGATTCCTACACAACCAATGATCTTGAGGTCGGGGACTTGATCATGTTAACATTTCTATTAGCGTCATTTTTATACCACTAACTTGAAAGTGTGTTATCTGATCTTGAGGTCGGGGACTTGATCATGTTAACATTTCTATTAGCGTCATTTTGATACCACTAACTTGAAAGTGTGTTATCTAAGTGGTCATTTATTGTTTGTTACCATTCATGATCATAAAGGTCTTGAAGTCACTAGGTGATCATGGAAATGTTTTTGTAAGTGAGTTCATTATCTTATAATGCTAATCCTATCCTAGTCTAGGAAAGCAATTAACAATCAATGTTTTGAAGTGCATTGCGGAATTTAAACACCCAATATATTGAAGTACATTTATCTTAGTGCATAAATGTAAACCCGATACAAGTTAGGCAAAAAAAAAAGAAATAACCATGCTAGACATGGTCCCCTATGAGTTGAATTCAAATTGAGTTCAATTGCTTGTCCAAAAGATTAACTTTTTAAGCCTAAGCTAAATCAAAAGTATTTACTAAAAAACCCTCGGTTAAAGGTTATGCAAACTATATAAAACTAAAGCTACATCTAGCTTTGAAATAAAACAAACTAATTAAGGCCTCTTTCTAAACTATTTTCTGATTTTTTTCTTAATCATTTTCGATTATTTTTATTTTTAATATTTTAATATTATTTTATTATTTCCAATTCAGAAAATCGGGACCCAGGCTAGGCTCTTGAACACGGCCTCAGCGGATCGGGCTCCTGCGTTGAGCCCCGTCCACATAAGGCCCAGTCCCCCAAGGCCTTAATGTAAAACTTAAACCCAACTTTGATTTCCTCCCATCTTACCCAAGGCCTAGTCCATTTTTCCATTTCGGCCAGCCGAGTCCGAGGCCGGGCCTCCAACCCTATTTAGGCTAGCCCAGGCCCAAAACTAAACAAACAAGCGAGATAAATCCAAGTCAAATATCAGACACCAAGCACCCACGGCGACCGGACTCCAACATCGGCCGCGTTATGTATATTCATCTCCAACCACCGCCGTTCATCGCTTACCACATATCAATCTAACACCACCGAGCCATCACTAATCATCACCTCGACTAGTTACCAGAAAAACAAATTCACTCCCGACGACTACCATGCCGCCAGCCGGCCATTCGTCACCTTCAATGGAAAAGACACAGCATATCTCGGACAAGATGCACGGATGTAGTGACTTCATCGTTCATGAAAATCAAGCTTAACAACTAATGACCGGACAAATTGCATCAAGAAGTGCCTACATATTGGAACAGAAGTAGAAGTCATTTCTTAAACACTTCTCAGAAACATTTCGTCGAGCAAGTCTTATGCGATCGACAAAAGTGATATGGCATTCCGATGAACCGACATTTTGGTGTTGAGTTCAACCTACATAGATCAGAGGACATCTCAAGTTGATGAAAACACTTCAAATAGATCTAAGATATGCTTTCGCAAAAACAAACAAAGCCTTGGTCTCATTTTAGAACAACACTACCTGAGGTATTATATTAAACACGTGGTGAGCACGGATGAAGGAGGGCGAAGCATTTTTTTTTTTTTTGGTGACCGAGAAATCACCGGAGATTACCCTTCGGGGATGACACGACCCTCCGGTACACGATAGCACCGTCAGACCTCGCCGCAAGCCGCTATTTAGACGTAAAATCTTGGGGGGTTGGCCCAGTAATCCATCCCTGGGACCCCTACTTAAGTCATGGAAATGCAATGAGAGGGTTCGAACTCTCGACCTCGGCGATGGGGGAGAGCACTCATGCCATCTGCGCTGCCCATGGGTGGGTGAGGGCGAAGCATTTTGATCTTTTAGGAATTCAAACTTCGATCTAGACCCAAAGAAACAACAAGAAACACTCGAAGTCAGCCATATCAACTCATTCAAACCCAGCACGCATATGAACTAAAAAAACGAGTCTCAGCTAAAAGAGGCGGAGCAACGAGTCTTTACTCCACACCCTTTATTTTCTCACACTTTACTTTAACCGTCTTTACTTTAATACTATTCTGCTTTAAAGTGCGGATTTCATTATCTTGATTTGATGCATTGATTATTCCATACCTTTTAATTCATCTTGATTGTGCAACCATCTGTGTGTTCACCTAGTAGTAATAACAAGTTAGAATAATTTCCATTGGAAAAGAAATTTGCTTCCAACCAGGAAAAAAAAATCAATAACATTTTATAACGAGTCAATAAGATTTTATGAATTAAATGAATATATATCTCAAGGTAAAAAGATTATTCAAATCTTAGAATAACTCTTAATTGACCTATTACACGCTTTCTCTATCTTAAAGGTGAATGGGTTCGATTCGTTCATCGTGTACCAACCATCATTTCACATTGAAAGGAAAATGACAAGATGTCGGTCAGAAATTAAATTGGATCAGAGAAGCTGGCTGTTTGGCATAAACCAAAGGAATAAATTAAGAGGAAAAAACACAATAGTAAAAAAAATTGGATAATGATTTGCGAAACTTTATGGGAAAAAAAAATCCCAAGAATCAAGAAAAACACATAAAAATCATAGAGACAAGCTTTTGATGGAGGACTGTTCTTTCACTGGATATTGAACAAAATAAAATGGAACAAATCAAGTTGTATTGTCTAAAATATAATGCTCCTAGCGGAATACATAAGTTTTTTTTTTAATAATATCTAGAACAAAGGAACAATTAACAAAGTGCAAAGCAGATGTTGCTCCTTTCCAAGCAGGGCCAAAGCATTTGTGCAACCACTTGCTTCTCTACATATGTACTCCAATTTCTACTCCTACAGCTCCACGAGCAAGTTCCTGCATTCAGCCAAAAGAGGTTCCATCAGTTTGAACTGGTGGTTGTTTTTTTCTTCTTTTTTTCTTTACCTTTTTTGTGATTTGAGGACTAGGAGTATCCCAGTTCATCAACTTGAAAATGGGCAGAAGTCTTTTCACGAGTCTTTTAATTTTGGCCTTTTCGTGGAAAAAAATATGAGATGTCACTTTTGAGGACCAACTATGTGATTGTAACTGCACATGAACCATCAATTAATGCGTGCATGAGAAGACGACTAAATTTGTACCTTGTGGATGTGTGACCATTTCTTTCCCTTTTGGAAAAAAGAAAATGATTATTTGCTTATAACTCCTTACATTAAATTTTTTTTATTTTAAAAAAGAAAAAACAAAGAGGATTAGGCAATATGTTGAAGTTGTACAACATCTGTAGCAAGACATACATATATAGTATGTTACTCTTAATTGTCACTTGGCCAGTACCTAAATTTTCATGTTGATGGTAGATTCATTTGTAAGAAGCTATGGAAATAATGAATCATCAAGGAGTCAAATGTGCTTGTTAGTTACGCTCAAGATATCTAACTTTTTCACTTGTTTATCTCGGGTCGAATTTCGTATGCAAATTAAATTTGCTCCTTTAATCTAATTGGAGGTAGGTTATTTGAGATTACAGCCGAAGAATTAATAAAGAATTAATTGGAGTGGTTAATAAGAAGCCCCACAATTAATTGGAGTGGTTAATAAAGAATTCTAACTTTTTCACTTGTTTATATTAGGTGATGTGATATTTCGAGTCAAATTTCGTATGCAAATTAAATTGCCCCTTTGATCTAATTGGAGGTAGGTTATTTGAGACTACAACTGAAAAATTAATAAAGAATTAATTGGGCTAGTTAATAAGAAGCCCCATAATTAATTGGAATGGTTAATAAAGATATTTAACTTTTTCACTAGTTTATATCAGGTGATATCTCGAGTCAAACTTCGTATGCAAATTAAATTTGCCCCTTTGATCTAATTGGAGGTAGGTTATTTGAGACAACAACTGAAGAATTAATAAAGAATTGATTAGAGTGGCCAATAAGAAGCCCCATAATTCCTATCCTCAAAAATTGCTCCCCTTAAAAGCTATGGCATCACAATCTCCTTCGGCTCTATTTGATCTATTATGTGCTGATGGTCAAAGAACGAATAGCAAAAAAAAAAAATCCCAAGAATCAAGAAAAACACATTTAAAAAACATAGAGACAAGCTTTTGATGGAGGACTGTTCTTTCACTGAATATTGAACAAAATAAAATGGAACAAATCAAGTTGTATTGTCTAAAATATAAATGCTCCCAGCGGAATACAAAAGTTTTTTTTAATAATATCTGGAACAGAGGAACAATTAACAAAGTGCGAAGCAGATGTTTCTCCTTTCCAAGTAGGGCCTAAGCATCTGTGCAACCACTTGCTTCTCTACATATGTACTCCAATTTCTACTCCTGCAGCTCCACGAGCAAGTTCCTGCATTCTGCCAAAAGAGGTTCCATCAATTTGAACTGGTGGTTGATTTTTTTCTTCTTTTTTCTTTACCTTTTTGTGATTTGAGGACTAGAAATATCCCAGTTCATCAACTTGAAAAATGGGCAGAAGTCTTTTCACGGGTCTTTTAATTTTGGCATTTTCGTGGAAAAAATATGAGATGTCACTTTTGAGGACCAACTATGCGATTGTAATTGCACATGAACCATCAATTAATGCGTGCATGAGAAGACGACTAAATTTGTACCTTGTGGATGTGTGACCATTTCTTTCCCTTTTGGAAAAAAGAAAATGATTATTTGCTTATAACTCCTTACATTAAATTTTTTTATTTTAAAAAAGAAAAAACAAAGAGGATTAGGCAATATGTTGAAGTTGTACAACATCTGTAGCAAGATATATATATACTCTTAATTGTCACTTGGCCAGTACCTGAATTTTCATGTTGATGGTAGATTCGTTTGTAAGAAGCTATGGAAATAATGAACCATCAATGAGTCAAAAGTGCTTGTTAGTTACGCTCAAGATATCTAACTTTTTCACTTGTTTATCTTGAGTCAAATTTCGCATGCAAATTAAATTTGCTCCTTTGATCTAATTGGAGGTAGGTCATTTGAGACTACAACCGAAGAATTAATAAAGAATTAATTGGAGTGGTTAGTAAGAAGCCCCACAATTAATTGGAGTGGTTAATAAAGAAATCTAACTTTTTCACTTGTTTATATCAGGTGATGTGACATTTCGAGTCAAATTTTGTATGCAAATTAAATTTGCCCCTTTGATCTAATTGGAGGTAGGTTATTTGAGACTACAACTAAAGAATTAATAAAGAATTAATTGGGCTGGTTAATAAGAAGCCCCAGAATTAATTGGAGTGGTTAATAAAGATATCTAATTTTTTTCACTAATTTATATCAGGTGATATCTCGAGTGAAATTTCATATGCAAATTAAATTTGCCCCTTTGATCTAATTGGAGGTAGGTTATTTGAGACAACAACTAAAGAATTAATAAAGAATTAATTGGAGTGGCTAGTAAGAAGCCTCATAATTCCTATCCTCAATAATTGCTCCCCATAAAAGCTATGGCATCACAATCTCCTCCGGCTCTATTTGATCTATTATGTGCTGATGGTCAAAGAACGAATAGCCTGCCCAGTAATTGGGTAACAAACCCCTCGCCTGCTCTATTTGATCCATTATGTGCCGATGCTCTTGATGTTAATGCACCAAACTTGGTTAAGTAAATTACTATCGATCGTATTTTTGACTGAAAAAAAAAAAAAAAAAAAAAAACTCTCCTTCGGCTCTTCTATCACATACGTGCTCTAGTACAAACACAAAAATCTATAATAAACAAATAATAAAAGACAACAATATCATGTCACCGTCATTAGTGTTCATGCTTTTATACTTAGTTCATTTTTCATTTCAATGGTCCGTCATGCTTTGCTAATCCAATGTGTCATGATGAGAGCTCGGCCTTGATATGACTTAAGAGGAGTCTTTCGAAACCAAACAAGTGAATACTCCTTCCATTTATCATTAACTAGAATCATGATTGTCGCTGGATAGAAATGGAGATTAATGATCAGGAGAGGGTGTGGAATGTGACAAATTCAACAGTCGCATCATTGGCCTAAACCTCAATTGCACTTGTCTACCACCACTAATCTTTTTAATCAGCTTTAGTGTGTTCACCTTCTATCAAAGCTTCTATCATTTCCAAGGAATTTATGTTTATTTGCAATATTATCATAATCATGTATAATGCATCCCTTATTTAGATAAAATAGTGACGACATTTGAGATTTGAAAAATATTTTTGATCGATGATTATGATCTTTTCTTTTCGTGATTTGAGGGCTACTCCTACTCCTAGGATTGGAGAATGACTCCGTTTGTTGACTTGAAAGATAGGCAAAAGTCTTTTCGATTGTCTCTCAAAGTTCGTCGTTTTCCTGGAAAAAAATGTGAGATGCCATTTAAGAGTACTGACTACATGATATGGACCGTTAATCACGACATGCACGAGAATCGACCTAATCTGTCTCTTGTAGATTCGTGACCATTTTTTTCCCTTTTGAAAAAAAAAAATGCTTATTTGCTTATAACTTTTAATATTACTTCAACAACACAAAAAAGCAAGGAGACTCGAGCAATATGTTAAAAAGTCTATGGCAAGACATACACAAATAGGACGATTGATTATTAGTAAGGTATCCCACATTGATTGTGGATTCATTTTAAAAAAAAAAAAAACAGAGAGCATTCGTGCAACCATCTGCTTCTCTGAATATGTGATCAATTTTGCATTCCCACAGCTCTGTGAGAAGTTCCAGCAATCGGCCAAAAGAGGTTCCATCTGTAAATATGCCTGTGAGTATTTATAATTGCTTGAATAACAGACATAACATACATTCCGATATGTGAATGTGCGGCCTTATTGGCTACTTCTAGTCTAAGGACATCACATAGCCACATTTCTGCCACGATGTGTTCACCGTATATCAAAACTTCTATAATTCCCGAGAGATTTAAGCCTATTCATAATTCATTGTAATGGTGCATATTTTATTATTATTTATATAAAAACGAGGTGACAATATATAAAAATTGAAAATATTTGGAATCAATGATTGATTTTTTTTTTTTTAAATTAATGACTCCAATTTGTCAACCCAAAAGGGTGGGGAAAAGTCTTTTCACGCGTCTCTCAATTTTGGTCTTTTCGTGGAAAACATGAAAGATTCCATTTTAAACTCACACGCCTTTGACATAACTATTTTGTGCTCTTTTTCGTGGAAATCGAATATTCTCACATCAAAATTACTTTTTGGTGTGATGATGGCTGAAAGATGTTTGAAAAAGAAAAGTGAAATGATGAATACCCATACACTTTTTTTTTTTTTTTTTTTTGGTCGAGAATAAGATTTACTTTCATTAAAAACTCGGATTACAAGTAGACGGTAAATAAACTTCAGAACATAAAATATTTAGAAGGGGTTGAGGTGGTGCATTTAACCAATTAGTAGGTAAAATCTTACGGCGATGCGCCTTGGCGGTCCAATCAGCTGCGTGGTTTGCGTCCCGGGAGCAGTAGGCGAGAGTGACGAAGGACATCTGCTGAAGGAGCTCTCTGATTTCGGTCACTAAATGCATAATAGCCCAAGGTGCATCAGCCCGGCCCAAACTAGCCTCCACGAGTGCATTATTGTCGCACTGTACTTCCCAGCTTTTGTCTTCGAACTGAACAGCCCCCACTTGACTTTCTCTTCGTTGGTTCAGAGAGTTCAACGCGTGCAGGAGTGCTAGGGTTTCGGCGTGCAGAGGAGAGGCCGCCCGAATTTCAGCTACAAATCCGTCGATCAATAATCCACTCGAGTCCCGGATGAGCCCTGCGACCGAACCTAGTTCTTCTCCATCCTTCCACGAGCAGTCAACATTCAGCTTGAAGCTAGTGCTGTTCGGAGCCGTCCAGTGCTCTGATTTGGCTGACTTGCTGGATTTCTGCTTGACTTTCTTTCGGTTCCATCTGAGGAAGGCTCGGGTCTGTGTGTGGGCAAGATCTACAATTGATTCAGCCTTGGGAGCTCGAGATCTGAAGACATAGTCGTTTCTGAGTTTCCATATCAACCAGATCGTGCTTGCCACCAGATCTACCGAAGGTACCTCTGTTTTTGCATTCAAGAACTCAGCAAACCACTTGTCTATGCGTGTCACTGAACTTGTTTTGTCATTTAGGTTAAGGCGCGGGTCCTGCCATATTTTCCTTGTCTTTTTGCACAAGAAGAACAGGTGTTCTGCTGTTTCTGGGTGGTGGAGACAGAGTGGACACAGGGGATCAGGTAATATGTGCCTTCTGTAGAGATTTTCCTTGGTTGGGAGTGCATTTTGGCATATGCTCCAGAGAAAGAATTTTATTTTGGGGGGGATTGGCATGTCCCATAGTTTAATCCAGAGGGATCTAGGTGGCTGATATGAGGTTGTTGCACTATTGGGGTCGGGATGATTGGTTGTTGAGCGCACTCTGTTATAACCGCTTTTAACTGTGTATGTTCCTGAATGATTCCCTGTCCAGATGAGTTTATCTGGTTGTGATTGAGCACTGAGTGGAGTTGCAAGAATTTCTCGAGCAATTTGTTCATCAAAGAGCGTTTGAACTTTAGACTCCTCCCATAGTCGCCTTTCTGCGCTCATTAGTTCAGCAACTATCTCAGGATCATCCTTGTTTTTCGGTCCACCTATCACGCCTCTTGGAAGCCACCTGTCTCTCCATATGTTAATGCTGTGTCCATCTCCCACTATCCATCTCACCTCTGGTTCTAAAGTGTCTCGGCCAATGAGAAGACTGCGCCACCCCCAAGAAGGTCTTTGTCCTATATGTGCTTGCCATAGGTCTCCATTTGGATAGTATATTCCTTTCAGGATTTGGCCCCATAGAGCTGAGGGTGATTGTGAAAGCCTCCAGGCTTGTTTGGCTAGCATTGCCTTGTTGAATATAATTAGGTCTTTGAACCCAAGACCCCCGTCGTCTTTCCTGCATTTCAAAATCTCCCATTTCTTCCAGTGCATTCCTCTCTTGGACTCATTTTGTTTCCACCAGAAAGCTGCTATCCGTTGTTCTATGGCTTTACAAACTGAGATGGGAATTTTAAAGATTGACATAGCATATTGAGGAAGAGCCTGTACCACAGCTTTTATCAATATTTCTTTGCCAGCTTTAGATAATAGCTTTTCTTTCCAACCTTCCAGCTTCATGTTCACCCTCGCTAGAATCCATGAAAACATCTCCTTTTTTGTTTGTCCCCAATCAGATGGAATTCCCAAGTATTTCCCTGTTTTGTCAATAATAGGTACTCGCAACTCATAGGCCATATTACTTTTTAAGGATGCGGGGCAACCCTTGCTGAAAAACACTCCTGATTTGTTTAGATTGATAGCTTGACCAGTAGCATAGCAATATTGGTTCAGGAGATTTGACACATTTTGGCATTCTCTCAGTGTCCCATCCATAAAAATTATTGCATCATCGGCAAATAAGAGGTGAGACAATGTAGGACAATACCTGTTTAGTCTTATTCCTTTGAGGCTCCCATCTTCAATTGCTTTGTGCATCATCCAGAGAAAACATTAGCCATTAAGATGAAGAGGTAGGGCGACAATGGATCTCCTTGTCGTAAGCCCCGTGTGGGTGTAAAAACGGCGTGTGATCACCATTCACCTTGACACTAAATGTCACCGTAGTAACACATATCATTACTAGCTCAACCCATCTTGCACTAAACCCCATTTGCAGCATACTCATTTTTAAGAAGTCCCATTCCACCCTATCATAGGCCTTTTCATATCCAATTTGAGAATTGCTTGGAATTTCTTCTTTCTTTCTCTAATTCTCAGCCTGGTGCAACACTTCTTGAACTATAAAAATGTTATCTTGTATTTGTCTTCCTTTCACAAAGGCGCTTTGTTCATTGGCTATTATCTCATCAAGCCATGGTTTCAATCTGTTCGCTAAGACCTTTGAGATGATTTTGTAGCTGAAGTTGCATAGACTAATTGGCCTGAACGACAAATACTTTCTCGGGGTTTTGACTTTGGGAATAAGGGTTATGTAAGTTCTATTAAGATGGGGATCGAACTCACCTGATTCAAAGAAGTTGCTGACCATATTCAGCACATCTATCTTGATTTCCTCCCAATAATGTTGGTAAAATTGACCATTCAGACCATCTGGGCCCGAGCTTTTAATGATCCCAGCTGAAAAACTGCTTCTTTTACCTCTTCCATAGAGATTGGGGTGAGGAGGCTTTCATTCATTTGTGCGTTAATGACCGTTGGACACATGTCCAGAATAGGTTGAAACTCTCTGGGACCCTCCGATTCGTATAAGGAGTAGTAGAACTCTTCAATGTGCTGTTTCAATGTTGTTTGGTCCCTACACCAAGTGTCTTCATTAAGGCGCAGCATAGAGATTCTGTTTCGTTGTCTTCGTTGGACCGTGGTGGCGTGGAAGTATTTTGAGTTCCTATCTCCCCAACGCAGCCAATTAATACGAGACCTCATACCCCAATACATCTCCTCCCGATGCCATAGTCGCTCAATATTTTCTTTGATTTCTTGGCATTCCTCTTTGCTGGAAAATTCAGTGTTCCCATTGGTAATATCCATGAGTTTCTGTTTGAGTCTTCTAATTTGGAGATAAGCATTAGAGAATTTAGTTTCACTCCATGCTGTCAATTCATTGGTAACATGCTGTATTTTCTGGGCGAAGTTCATTTGATAGTGCTGGTCACCTTCCCAACAACGTTTAATAATTTCCCCACACTCTTCTTCCTCCATCCAATAGGCTTCAAATTTAAATTGCTTCCTTCTTTTCTCTCGGACAGGATGTAGAGACAATAAAAGTGGGCGTGGTCTCGAGCCGACTGCTGGGAGGGCCACCACTTCAGCATTTGGGAAGGTAATTCTCCATTCCATGGTGCATAATGCTCTATCTAGCCTCTTTTTCACTAAATTGTCACCGTCTCTATTATTTGCCCACGTGAAAGCACATCCTTTTGTATCAATGTCCATTAAAGAGCAATCATTCATTAATTCCCGAAAGGCTGCAATCCGATGTTGATCCGCTTCCCTCTTCCCTACCTTCTCCCAACTATATAGGATTTCATTAAAGTCCCCCACACAAAGCCATGGGTGATGGTTGTCGGAGTGCAACTCCCGTAATTTTTGCCATAATAAAAGTCGCTCTGAAAGAGTTGTGGGAGCATGTATGAAGGTAACTTCCATGATATGGCCACTTGAAGGATCCGTGCATTCCACATCTATATATTCTTTCGAACTTGAAATAATTTTAACTTCCGCCTCCTCATTCCACATAAGCACCAAACCACCTGCTATGCCGATTGGTTGCTCTAGAAACATGTGCTGAAATTGTAGCTTTCTTCTAGTCTTTTCTACCACCGTCTCCTTGTTTTTGGTCTCCATCAAGAAGACCAAATTGGGCCGTTCTTGAGCTGTTAAAGCTCTAATTTCCTGGACTGTCAGGGGGTTGCCCAGCCCCTGACAGTTCCAGCTTAGGATCTTCATGGCGTCTTGGGTGGCTTATTAGGGCTAGCCACCAAAGCCCAGTCTTTCCCCTCCTTGACCAGCTGTACGGGGGTCTCTAATAGCTCCATATCATCTAGAACGTCGGAGCTGATGAATTCAACTCTTTTCTGTTTTTTCGCTTGTTGGTACTTCAGCATTTTCTTAACTTCTCCTCCTGTAGATTTTGATGGGCCTTCTATGGACAGTATTTGTTTTCCACGCCCCACTTTTACTGCTGTGTTTTTGTCTCTTTCCTCTCTACCTTCCTTTGATGATGGACTTTCAACCCTTTTTTTTGTTCCGAGGGTTTGTGTTTGTTTCAGCTTCTGTGCCAGTAGCAACCTCCATATTAACTGTCATTAGAGGCGTTTCAGGGACTGATTCTTCTTCTTCTTGATTTGGAGCATTCTTACCGTAAAATACTCCCCAGTGTGGGCTACAATCTCTTACTTCTGCTTTGAGCCAAGGTCCATACTGACCAACCTTGTTAGCTGCCCAATTTGTTGTCTCATATGGTATCTCCTCGCAATATGATGCATAGTGCCCTATTCGACCACATGAGTAGCAAAAGTGAGGGAGACGTTCATATTTGAATTCCACCCATAGATTCCTGTTCCCGATCTTCACTAACGCCCTGTTTTGAGAGGGGCTGAAAGTTCCAGCTCCACTTTGACTTTACCGGTTTTGTAGGGACCGTTCTTCTAGATTCTAGTTGAATTTCCTTGACTACTCCTACTTTTCCAGCAACTTCAGCAAAGACTTCTTCTATAAGCCATCCCGGGGGTAAACCAACGATACGCACCCAAAAATCTGATTTAGAAAAATCATAGCAGTGTTCTGGGATTTCTGGCTCACATTGCTTTAGCACTAAGAGGTTGCTATTAAAGGACCATGGTGCAAACTTCAGAACTCTGTCCTTATCTTCCTCTGATTCAAATACAAAGGAAAAAAACCCCGGTTCTTTTTGTGTAAACACAACATCCTCTACTTTCCACGCCTTCTTCATAGTGGTAGTGAATCCTGGAAAGTTCACATTGGGTTTCGAGTATAGCTTACCGAAGAGAGTATGGCTACATTCAATTCGTTTGTTAGGAGGGACTTCCTGTTGCACTTCGACCACATCACCATCTGACCATAAATGGCCTAAACTTTTGCACAGGGCAGCAAGGCGCCGTTGATTCTCATCAAGGTCCATACTAGTAGCAGCTTACATGCTTTGTCAACTGGTCGAGGTTTATGGTTTTGGAGGGGAGAAGGTTGAAGGGAGCTCTGAAGGGTTTGTGTTAGTATGCGAAGTCTGTAACTGTTTGCTTCAGCACTATGGAGATCTCACAGAAGGGGGATTAGGGATTGTATCAACGGAATCGATTTAGGGTTTGCTAGGAAGGGGCTCCAAATGGTTTGTGGACAATTTCTTCATCGCCATTGAGGTCCAGCCGAGGGAGGAAATCCATCCGAAGGGGGTTAGAAAAGGGGTTTAGGGTTTTCGTAAATGGGTGTTCATGGTGTAGGGGTGGAACTATTCCGAGAGGGTATCCAGAGCAAGTGGGGAGAAAACTACATTTAGAGGACTGGGTTCTTACCGAGAGAGTGTGGATTTGTGGCGAAGACTTCCCGAGAATCGGATGAGGATATCTCTACCAGCGAGAGGGGTCAACTCCGACGAAGCAGAGAGAGTATTCCGACATTCGGAAGGAAGACCCACTTTGTTACCATCTCTAATACCCATACACTTGAGACAGAGCTTTTTTTCTTCTCTCTTTTAAGGTTAATACTCTGAAAAACCCCAAACTGGTACACTTGTGACAAATTTACCCCCAAACTATTTTTTTGACCAAGAAAAACCCCAAATTGGTAAACTTGTGACAAATTTATCCCGACTGACTATAAAAAACTCTAAACCGTACATTTATGACAAATTTACCCCAAACTAATTTATTCGATTTGCAAGAAACCCTAAACCGGTAAATTTGTGACAAATATACCCTATGCTAAATTAGATTAATACCACAAAAAATCATAAAAATTGTAAACTGTGACAAACAGAGTGTAAAATCCTAAATTGGCATATCGGTTAACCTGTCACATGTCATTTAACTTAATAATTTGAGAATAAAATTTAACAAAAACTAACATAGGGTAAATTTGTCATAAGTGTACCAGTTTGGGGTAAATTTGTCAAAGGTATACCAGTTTGGGGTTTTTGGTGGTCAAAAAAATAGTTTGGGGTAAATTTGTCACAAATATACCAGTTTGGGGTTTTTCAGGGTATTAACCCTCTCTTTTACGATGAATAATATAATTAAATAAACGAAACAAGTCTACTTATATTGTCTAAAAGATATTGTCCGAAAGATATTACTCTCAGCGGAGTCATTATACGAAAGGTCTTTAATAACATCCGGAACGGAGAAATAAATAGCAAATTGCAGATGTTGTTCCTTTCCAAGCAGGCTAAGGCATCCGTGTAACCACATGCTTTTCTAAATACGTGCTCAGTTTTGTATCTCCGCAACTCTGCAAGCAATTTCTTGCATTCAGCCAAAAGGAGATTCGTCAGTATATTATGCCTATGAGTGCAAGTAATTGCTTGAATAACAGACATGGCATCCATTTCAATGTGTAAGTGGACAACATTATAGGCTAATTCTAATGTGAGGCCGTGTCTTAGGGCCATATTTCTGCCTTCGATGTGTTTATTGTCCATTGGAGCTTTTATAGTACCTACGAGATTTATGCTTGTTATTAATTCATCTAATCATGTCAAATTTGTCATTAGTTTTAATTTAAAACAAGGTGGTGGTATATGTAATCTGAAGATATTATCAATCGATGATTACAATCTTTTCTTTTATGATTGGAGGATTATGAATATTCTTAAAAACTGTAGAGTGATTTCAGTTCTCAATCTAAAAGATAGGTAAAAATCTTGAAAAATAATATAATTTCCTATTGCTAGGAAAAGAATATTTGCGCAATAACCGGTTAAGTGCATTAACTTTTAAGAGTCACGCTTAGATTATAATCAATAACATTTTATTACGAGTCAATAATATTTTATAAATTAAATGAATATATATCTCAAGGTAAAAAGATTATTCAAATCTCACTTTTTGAATAACTCTTAATTGACCTATTACACGCTTTCTCTATCTTAAAGGTGAATGGATTCGATTTATTCATCGTGTCCCAACTATCATTTTCCAAGAACAGAATTTGGTTAAGATACACAGTGAAAGGAAAATGACAAGACCAAGGTTAGAAACTAAATTGGATCAGAAAAGCTGGCTACTTCGCATAAACCAAAGGAATAAATTAAGAGGAAAAGGCACAATTGTAAAAAAAAATTGGATAATGATTTACGAAACTTTATGAAGAAAAATCCCAAGAATCAAGAAAAACATATATAAAAATCTACGAGACAAACTATTAATGGAGGACTGTTCTTTCACTAGATATTGAACAACATAAAATGGCACAAGTCAAGTTATATTGTCTAAAATATATATGCTCCCAGCGGAAAACGAAAGTTTTTTTAAGAATATCTGGAGCAGAGGAACAATTAACAAACTGCAGAGCGGATGTTGTTCCTTTCCAAGTAGGGCCAAAGCATTCGTGCAACCATTTGCTTCTCTGCATATTACTCTATTTTCTACTCCAGCGGCTCCGAGAGCAAGTTCCTGCATTCAGCCAAAAGAGATTCCATCAGTTTGAACCGGTGGTTGATTTTTATTTTTATTTTTATTTTTAAGGTTTTTGTGATTCGAGGACTAGGAATATCCTAGTTCGTCAACTTGAAAGATGCGCAGAGTTCTTTTCATGGGTCTTTTAATTTTGGTCTTTTCACGGAAAAAACAAAATAAGATGCCATTTTTGAGGACCAGCTATGTGATCATGATTGTACAAGAACCGTCAATTACCACGTGCATGAGAAGATGACTAATTTTGCACCTTGTGGATGTGTGACCATAAAAAAAGAGATTATTAGCCTATAGCTCCTTACATTAATTTTTTCTTTAAAAAAAGAAAACGCAGGGAGGATTAGGCAATATGTTGAAGTTGCACAACATCTACAACACAACATACATATATAGTATTTTGTTCATATGTTGTTCATAATTATCACTTGAACAGTACCTCAATTTTCACATTGATCGTGGATTGGTTTGTAAGAAGCTATGGAATTAGTGAACCATCAAGGAGTCAAACATGCTAGTCATTTACGCTCAACATATCTAACTTTTTCACTTGTTTATATCAGTGATATCTTGAGTCAAATTTCATATGCAAAGTAAATTTGCACCTTTGATCTAATTGGAGATAAGTTATTTGAGACTACAAATGAAGAATTAATTGGAGTGGTTAATAAGAAGCCCCATAATTCCTACCCCCAAAAATTGCTCCCCATAAAAGCTGCAGCATCACAATCTCCTCCGGCTCTTCTATGAGACACCTGCTCTAGTACAAACACAAAAAATAAATAAATAAATAAATAAATAAAATTTAAATTTTAAAATTTTAAAATTTTAAAAAAATTAAAAAAATTAAAAAAATTAAAAAAAAATAAAAGGTTAAAAAAATAAAAGACAACAAATCCCAAGAATCAAGAAAAACATATATAAAAATCAAAGAGACAAGCTATTGATGGAGGACTGTTCTGTCACTGGACATTGAACAACATAAAATGGAACAAATCAAGTTATATTGTCTAAAATATATATGCTCCCAGCGGAATGCGAAAGCTTTTTTTTAGGAATATCTGGAACAGAGGAATAATTAACAAACTGTAGAGCAGATGTCGTTCCTTTCCAAGTAGGGCCAAAGCATCCATGCAGTCATTTGCTTCTCTGCATATGTACTCTATTTTCTACTCCAGCGGCTCTGTGAGCAAGTTCCTGCATTCAGCCAAAAGAGATTCCATCAGTTTGAACCAGTGGTTGAATGTTTTTTTTTTTTTTAAGGTTTTTGTGAGTCGAGGACTAGGAATATTCTAGTTCGTCAACTTGAAAAATGCACAGAGTTCTTTTCATGGGTCTTTTAATTTTGGTCTTTCCACGAAAAAAAAAATAAAATAAGATGCCATTTTTTAGGACCAACTATGCGATCATGATTGTACAAGAACCGTCAATCACGGCATGCATGAGAAGATGACTAATTTTGCATCTTGTGGGTGTGTGACCATTAAAAGAAAAAAGATTATAAGCTTGTAATTCCTTACATTAATTTTTTTTCTTTAAAAAAAGAAAAAGCAGGGAGGATTAGGCAATATGTTGAAGTTGCACAACATCTACGGCACGACATACATATATAGTATGTTATTCTTAACTGTCACTTGGCCATTACCTCAATTTTCATGTTGATTGTGGATTGGTTTGTAAGAAGTTATAGAAATAGTGAACCATCAAGGAGTCAAACATGCTAGTCATTTACGCTCAACATATCTAACTTTTTCACTTGTTTATGTCAGTGATATCTCGAGTCAAATTTCATATGAAAATTAAATTTGCGCCTTTGATCTAATTGGAGAAAGGTTATTTGAGACTACAACTGAAGAATTAATAAAGAATTAATTGGAGTGGTTAATAAGAAGCCCCATAATTCCTATCCTCAAAAATTGCCCCCCCATAAAAGCTGCAGCATCACAATCTCTCCGGCCCTTCTATGAGATACGTGCTCTAGTACAAACACAAAAAAATTAAAAATTAAAAAAATAAAAGACAACAATATCATGTCACCGTCATTAGTGTACATGCTTTTATACTTGGTTCATTTTTCTTTTCGGTGGTCCATCATGCTTTGCTAATCCAATGCGTCATATGACGAGAGCTCGGCCTTGATATGGAAATTAGGAATACTCCTAATAATTGTGGTCCATCATTTTTCTTTTTTGGTTCTTATGTGGAAAAACATATGCAATGCCATTTAGGATGACCAAGTATGCAATTATGACTGCACATGAATTATCAATCACGACACGCATGAAAGCGCCATCTAATTTGTACCTTGTCCATGTATGACCATATTTTCCCTTTTGAAAAAAAAAATGTCTACTTTTTTTGTAACTCTTAACATTACCTTAAAAAAAGGCAAGGACACTTAAGCAAGATGTTGAAATTGAACGAAATCTATGGCAAGACATACCTACATAATACGTTCCATATTTCATTATCACTTTGTCAATACCTCAGTTTTTCCTGTTAATAAGATATGCAATTATAAGAACCTATGGAAACAGTGACCCATCAAGGGCTAGATTAATAGAATGTGCTTGTTATTTACACTGAAATGTTTAAATCTATTATTTGTTTATATCAGGCAATCTCTTGGGTCAGATTTTGGATCAAAATTAAATTTTCCCCTTTGATATGATTGGAGGTGGGTTATTGACACTGAAATTGCAAAGTTAATAAAGAATTACTTTCTTAGCCTAGATTTTAGAAGCTGTGGGAAAAAAAAAAAAAAAAAAAAAGATTTGGCAGCCATGGGTGACGATGACCCTATTTACGTGAAGCTCACAAGTCATTTAAAGAAAAAGCGTGAGGCCAAAAAGACTGACATTTTTCCTTTAGTGACCCCTTTGGATCTTTTCACAAAAAAATTATGGGTGCCTATGAAGAAATCCCAGAATTCCTATCCACAAAATTGCTATCTATAAAAGCTAAGTCATCACAATCTCCCTTGACTCTTCTATGACATACGTGCTCTAATAACTAACACGAAAATTAACTAATAATAAAAAAAGACAATATCATGTCACCGTCCTTATTGTAAATGCTTTATAATTGGATCATTTTTATCTCGGTGTTTCCTAGATGCTTTGCTAATCCAATGTGTTGCGTTGAGGAGAGCTTGGTCAAGATGTGATTTAAGAGGAATCTCGTAATCAACTGAGCATACTCTCGTTGTGTTTATCCTAACCTTTAACCATGGTCATTACTAGTCACTAGGTGGAAATGGAGATCAGTGCTCGTGGGAGGATATGGAGTGTGATGAATTCAGCAGTCACGTTGTTGGCCTAAATCTCAATAGCAGTTGTCTCTCCAGCACCACTAATCTTTTTAATCTACTCTGTCGTGTTCGCCTTCTGTCGAAAACTCTTTTGTCAGAACTTCTATAGTTCCCAAGGGATTTATGCTTGTTTACAATTTACCGTAATCACGTAAATTATATGATAATTTTTGTATAACATGAGATAATGATATACAAAATTTGAAAATATTTTCAATGGATGATTGCGTCTTTTGTTTTTAATGATTCGAGGAGTAGGACTAGGAATGGAGAATCACTCCGTTCGTCGCACGTGAAAGATGGGCAAAAGACTTTTTGCTGGCCTCTCAAAGTTATGGTATTTTTGCGGAAGAAATACGCGATTCCATTTAAGAGGACTAACTATGCAGTTATGGCTGCACATGACCGATTAATCATGGCATGAATGAGAATGAGACCTAATTTATCTCTTGTGGAAATACATTCAAATTGCAAAACATTTATGGCAAGACATACACAAATAGTGTGGTTGATTTTAATCATCACTTTACTAAAAAGGTTTACATATTAATTGTCAATCTAGTTATAAGAAGTTATAAAAGCATTGACCCATTAGAGAGTCAAGTGAGTAGATCAATTGAAGGCGCCTATTATTTTATACCCAAATTATTTGGATTTTTCAGTTGTTTTTGTTAGGTGATATCTTGTTCCGATTTTGTGTACATAATAAATTTGCTTCTTTGATCTGATTGGAGATAGGTCATTGACAGTGAAACTGAAGAATTCAAAAATAAGTACTTTTTTTGGCCTTAGAAGTTATGACAAAAAAAACACCTAGATTTTGGAATTTTATCCAGACATTTATCGTCTTCCCCCTCAATTAATTTCTCACACCAGATTAGATTGAAAAAGACTGGTAGAAATTATGCTACCAGCTCGAGGCCGACAAGGCGATCGTTAAATTTTGTCACACTCCACACCCTTCCATGAGCAGCGATCTCCATTTCCACATAGTGAGGACCATGATTCAAGCCAAGGATAAATGCAAGGAGAATCTGCTCCACTTATTCCGAGACTCATCTTGAATCGTATCAAGGCGGCTCCCATCGGAATTACACATTGAATTAGCAAAGCATGTACAAAACACAGAGATCAAAATGGCCCAACTGGAAAGCATGTGCACTGATGACAGTGACATGATATTGTCCTTCATTTGTTTTCTTTTTAAAAATTGTGTTTTTTAATAGAGCACCTATGACATATAAGAGCAGATAGTAATGCCCTAGCTTTCATGGTTAGCAATTTTTGCGGGTTGGAATTCTTGCACTCCGCCAAGCAAAAGCATGGAAAAGATCAGGAAGCCACAGATTTATGGGATACTGATTATTATGTAATGCCGGGTGTCTAGTTTGAATTGAAAGTGGGAATAAATGAATGGAGATTTTTCTGTGTGTTCACTTTATGTCATCTCATGTTTTCCGTTGGCTATTATGGAGGCGCTATCTTCGTCTTCCATTTTCTATGTTTCTAAGTGCTTTTTCTCTCCTAGAAAATCTTGTCATATCATTGTATAAATTAACATATGTAGCGGCTTGTACACGTACTAGTGCTTGTTGTGACTATCTGTCGAGTGACACTCCCTTTGACGTCTTGGCTTTCATAAAGAATCTAATTTAGGAGATGTCCTCGTTTCAAAAATCTAGTTTCCGAAAGCTAGTAGAGACTGAGAAGATAAATGTAGTAATTTTAATGTGGAAATTGGTTGAATCTTGCCATTAAATCAATATCAAATTGCAAAAGAAATAAATGAGGAGTAATGAAGAACGCTAAAAGATTTATATGACTCAGTCCAAGTATCGGTCTATAGTTAATAAAAAAAGTCAACGGCAAATAATCCACTAATTTAATAGTTAAACATATCAATAACAAGGAAATAGCTTGTGATCCTTGATCATCAATTTATTTCGTGAATTGGTTATGGAAGAACGAAATGGTACGTTTGATGGCATCGTCGCCGCTGAAAAATAATAAAAAAGTTTACAAAATTTTTCTCTTTGTATAAGTAAAATTTACAAGTGATGGTGTGAAAATAACTCCCTCTTCATTTAGTAAGATCAAATCCTTGGAATTAGGATTGCAAATATGTCCATTAACACGCCATCAAGAAGGTACAAACCTTCAACATCTTCTAAAGCATACACGCGATGAAATGATTTTTTCCATCAATCCACATTCTAAGACTTTGGCCATGTATATAGCACAAGTTTAATGGATATTTAATTTCTATTGCGACTCTTTCTTCAATCAAAGTCAAGTGTCTTTTTAGATGGGTATGGTGCTTGAATGGCCGATGAAATTTCCACGATTGAATTGCTTCTCACTACCTATAAAAGCTTCTCTACTGAAAACCAACTCTACCAAAAAGCAGAATAAAGAAACAAAAATATGGCACCCTCGTTGTTCTTCATGTTTTGGGCATGGATTGTCCTTCTCGTGATGATTCATACTCCACTTGCTAAGCCACTATGCCGTCCAGATGAGAGCTCAGCCCTAATGGAATTTAAGCGAAGTTTCAAAATCAACAGAACAACTCTTCTGTGTGTTTACCCAAAGTTTGAATCATGGTCACTAGATGGGCATGGAGATTGCTGCTCATGGGATGGCGTCGAGTGTGATGAGGCCACTGGTCATGTGATAGGCCTAGACCTTAGCCACGGCTGTCTCTTTGGTACTTTATCTTCTAACACTAGCCTCTTTTGCCTACTCCACTTAGAATCGCTTAATCTCGCTTGGAATGACTTCAACTCTTCCTCAATCCCATACGGCTTTGGCAATCTTTCTCAGTTACATCACCTTAATCTCTCTAGCTCATACTTCTTGGGAAAAGTTCCTTCAGATATTTCACGGTTCTCCAAATTAGTTTCTCTTGATTTGAATTTGGGGTGGGATCTCGAGATGTCTCTTGGTCTTTATTGGCTAAATATTCTTAAGATGCCCAACATAGATAACTTTATTCTAAACTTAACTATGCTTAAAGAACTAGATTTATCTTTTATAAACATGTCATCACCATTCCCTCATGTACTTGCAAACTTCTCATCTTTGAAGTCACTTCAGCTCAAAGAGTGTTGGCTGCATGGAGAATTTCCGGTGAGCATCTTTCAACTACCAAACCTGGAAGCCCTCGACATTAGCTACAATTTCTACCTTTCTGGTTTTATTCCCGACTTACATTGGGGTAATCCCCTTAAATCATTGTCTCTTTCTGAAACGAATTTTTCAGGGGAAGTACCTATTTCGATTGGAAACCTTGTTTTCTTGAAAGAATTATCAATTGGGGATTGTAATTTCTCAGGTTCACTTCCCACTTCAATGGGCAATCTTTCTCAGCTTGCTCATTTAGATTTATCATCTAGTATATTTCATGGTCAAATCCCTACTTTCTTTGCCAATCTTACCCATCTATCATATCTAGATCTTAGTGACAATAATTTTAGCGGTGGTATTGGGCATTGGTTTGTCAACTTGGCGAAACTCACCGATTTGAACCTTGCAGGTAATAGTTCATCTAATAGCAATGTTCTTTAACAAGAAAAAAAAAAATGAAATGTTGAGATTCAATCGATAGCCTAACTCACCATCCTTATATTTTTTACATTTGGCAGATTGTCAATTTAGCGGTCCTATTACATATTCATTCAAGAACTTGACTCAGTTGGTTTCACTTCAACTTTATTACAACAATTTGCAAGGTGAAATTCCAAACTCATTATGGGAACTCAAGGATCTTGAATGGCTTGATCTTTCTGGGAATAATTTGAGTGGCATCGTGGATTTACACAAACTCAAGAAATTGAGAATGTTAGATTTGTCCTTCAACAACATATCTTTTGCAAGCAAGGCCGAAATCAATGCCACTCTTCCAAATCTTTCCATTTTATGGTTAGGTTCATGCAACTTACATGAGTTCCCCAAGTTTTTAGGCTACCTAGGCATATTAGAGAATATAGATCTTTCACACAATAATATTGAAGGGAGTGTTCCTATGTGGATGTGGAATGGTAGCAAAGAATTCTTGCTCTATATGGATCTTTCCCACAATTTTCTGACGAGCTTTGACAATAATCAGCTCAATCTACCACTACCCAATTTGGCCTATCTTGACATTAGTTCTAACCAGCTCAAAACAAAACTCCCTAGTCCTCCTCCATCAGTATATTACTATAATATCTCCTACAACTTCCTTATTGGAGAAATTCAATCTATTTGTAGTGGCAGATCCCTCGTCATTCTGGATTTGTCCAACAATAGTTTGAATGGCACAATTCCTTTATGTGTGGGAAATATAGATTATTTATCAATTCTAAATCTTAGGAAAAATAAACTTGTGGGCACGATTCCCCATGCTTACCCAAAAGGCGGTATATTGGAGATTATAGACCTCTCAGAGAATCGATTACAAGGGCCAATTCCAAGATCTTTCGCAAATTGTACAAAGCTAGAGTATTTGAACCTTGCTCACAATCAAATTCTCGATGGGTTCCCTTTTTGGCTATTAGAGTTGACCAAGTTGAAAGCTGTTATCTTGAAATCCAATAAGTTCTATGGTCCAATTGAAGCATATCAAAGCCAGTTTAACTTCAGCTATATGCATATCATGGACCTTTCATATAATAGTTTTAGTGGCAAACTTCCTTGAAAGCTGTTGCAGAGTTTCCATGCAATGGAAGTGATAACTAGGCAAGAATGGTTGGAATATATGAACACTTGGGCAACTGTCGATCCATCCAACAATAGAAGCATAGAAATTGTGGATTATGACATGAAATTGATGAATAAAGGTCTAGAAAGGGAATACTCGGAAGTTCCATTTGCACTTATGCAAATTGACTTCTCCAATAACAAATTCGAAGGACACATACCCGATCTCATTGGAGATTTGAAGTCACTTATTTTTCTTAACCTTTCAAGCAACATTCTAACCGGTTCCATCCCGCCATCCTTAGCAAATTTGACATTGCTAGAATCTCTAGATCTTTCTCGAAATAAGCTCTCCGGAGAGATCCCTCAAAAGCTAGCCCAGCTTACATTTCTTTCATATTTCAATGTCTCTGATAATCAATTGTCAGGACCAATACCACAAGGGAGTCAATTCAACACATTCTCAATCGATTCATTCGCCATGAATGAGGGGTTATGTGGAAGTCCTTTGCCAAAAAAATGCACAAAGGTTGGGGATAACTTACCATTACCACCATTTCCCCATGAAAAATTTGGCGAAGAGTCCCTATTCAACTCAGAGTGGAAATTTGTGCTAATTGGCGTTGGAGTCGGGTTTTTGATTGGCATTGTGCTAGGAAACTTGATCATTGATGAGAAGAGCATGTGGTTCTTGCACTACTCCGAGAGAATGGCAAAAGGATGGAAAAGATTGGGAAGGCATTGAAAAATAAAGAGTTGTGCATGTAGTCAGATACTTATGTGAAACTATCATAAATGTACCCCTTTGTGTGTTTAGTTTGTAATGAAAATACGAAAAGATAGAACATACAATAATCCTCTTGTCGTACTATCATTTAGTTGAATTTAAAAATCATCTCTTTTGCTATTTTAGAATTACATGGCTTGTCTTTTCTCTCACTCTTTACCTTCATATGTTTGAAAGAACTTAATCTTAAAACCTGCCTTTTTTCCGGCAAAATTAAGCATATAGTTTTGCAAAAAAAAAAAAAAAACTAAGAAATAAATAATGGTAAAAAAAAGAGAGAGGAAAGTCCTTAGGTTCGACCCTATACCAGTCCAATTACGCCCATCACTTGCGAGGCCCAATCCGGGCAGCCCAGGTCTGATTGAAGTGAACTGAAGCCCACAGGACTTCATAGACAAGCCCGGCCTCTTTCCTTCTTTGCTTCTTCTTCTTCTTCTTCTTCTTCTTCTCTCTTTCGTCTCTAAAGCTCAGACGCGCGCGTGATGGAGGAGAGGAGCGAAGCAGTTGGAGCAAAGAAATGAGCACACGCGCGAAGCAAAGCAATACACGATGGCCATTTTTCCCTCTGGATTTTCTCTCCATCGCCATCAATCCACCGTCCACCACCTCCAGTCACTGTTGGCCATCCCAGCCGCTCGAGCTCATTCGCAGCAGAAACAGAGCACCCGCACCAGGGGACAGAGGTCTTCAAAAACCACCGACACTTAATTGGTACGAACTCCTCTCATCGATTTTGTCTCACTAATAGGTTTCCTTCATTGATTTCGGGCAACAGGTCGACGCCGTTTGCCATTCCCGAATCGTCTGGTTCTGTTCTAGTCCGTTTTGAGGCCGAGATATCCGAAGAGTTCGAGTCTTCCTTTGAAGCTTCTTCGCCGGCGCCAATCGTCCGAGTCAACAGCTCTAAGAACTTGGTTATCTGTTCTATCACCATTGGTGGCCAGAGTCTGCATCTCCAAGGTATGTACATCATTTCTCTGTTTCAGTAAGCTGAGTGCCAACGTTGTAATTTAATCTCGAGTGAAAATCGAATACCGATTAGGGATAAAATAGTCATAATTTAATGTCACTGAAATCCTCTGGATCGTAATCAATATTTCGATGATGCTTCTGTGCTCTGTGTTTGAACCGATCATTAATTGTTCGTGAAAACGACCGAGTGAGATCGCATATATATTCGAGAAGCTGTCTTTCTGAAATTGAATGCTTATACGTTTATCTCATACTCAGATCGTGATATGTGCATATAATTCGCTAGTCTTGCTTCTGGTTCCTTTGATTTTAAGTCATGGCTACGACTTCGAAGTGATCGTGTAGCTTCGTTTTCTGTCTCTGTGTTCCATATGCTCCCCGAGTATTTTAGTTGTGTTGTGTATATGTATGGTGGCCAGTGGATGTTTGTATGGATTCACGTGGTGGAACAAGACATGTTTAGCCCCCTGTATGAAGCTTGTAGATGTTGTTCTCGTGCGAAATGCTCGCATGATTATGTTGCTTAAGGTGAAGGATGGACATCAATGGCGAGTGTTTGAGCTCATAGGTATAGGTGGAACGGCTTGGTCGTGAATAGTAAGGGAAGAAGACCAGATCAAAGCTTGTGTGTTAAGGAAATAATGGAGGGAGAGCCTTGACCAAGAAAAAACAAAAGAGTCAAAGAAAGGGAAGAGGAAGAAAGGGAAATCTACACGAATGCATGTTCTGGAAACGGAATGATGATGATGATGATGATGATGATGAATTGCTGGTTTCAATCGGGCAGCTAATGTTACGAATAAATTAAGTAGAATTTCATTTGATTTGTATTCACCTAGCTAAGGGAGTCCTCCTTGAATTCTGAAATGAATCAATTTTTTTTAGATTGTGTTTTGTTTAGATAAAAATAGAAATGGATAAAAATAATAAAAATAACCAATTAAAAAAAAATTCTTCATCGCTTTTATTGCGATTACTTTTATGGATTAGCTAGGTCATCTTCATTATTGCAAAGCGTGTGGTACTTCCGAACTGAAGCTACAAACAAGTTGGGAGAAATATATGGAGTTAAATATTGCTCCAGGTTAAATTAGTCTTCTTACCATTGTGAAGGATCCAACCACCGGTGAAGCATTTCAAACATTTTTATCTTAGAAGCAAAGACGTTATATAAATCTTCTTTCCATAAAGGGTAATGTCCGCGTCCGCAATCTTTTAAGAAAAAACTTTCTTTGGACTTATATGCCCCTCTTTTTATTTAGCAATACTATGTTCATTTTTCAATTTTGTTCTGTAATTGAGGGCACCGAACGCTATGCTGCTTCGCTCTACACGCGCATCCCTTCATACCGTCAACTGCCACTTCTCGGCAGAGGCTGTGGAGGCGGAGGACGGCGTCGAAGAGAAAAGGCGGAGACACGCTCGGGAAGAGACTGCTGAGCCGGGTGTACGCAAAGCGCAGTGCGGGTGGTGACGATTCGCAAGTGGAAAGAGGGAGGAGGCGCGGCGTGCAAGTACCAGCTCAACTGCGTCGATAGAGAGCTTCGCAAGCTCAAGCGCTACAAGCATGCCCTCGAGGTTCTCCTCTCTCTATGTTGAACTTATTTACACACGAGCAATTCTCGTACTTTTGTGTGGTTCGCTATATAGAAGCTCAAATGCTTTTATATAAGTAAAGAGTTGATTCTTTGGAGAAACTGACACCCTTAAAAAGGCAAAGCTATGAAAGGAGAGCTCTATTAGTTCGAAATTATAGGTAGATAGGAGCTAAGCAAGCGACTGATATTGAGTGCATTTCTCGATGTGGTGGTTCAATTAATCTAGTGCATCCCATATTCATATATCTGGTTTGCAAACCCATCTCACTCGGGTTTCTAACCGGCCCATAATATGTTAATGACGACTTCTAATTAAATCTTGAATGCATAATTAATTGAGAAGACCAAACAAGGTAATTGTGCAATCAGAATGATGCACACGACCTACTGAAAAATATATTTTCTTGGGTTTACTAATGATGTTTGTTGAATTATGTCTCAAGTTTGAGCTCGTTAGATAAATACGCATAAGTTTGGCCAAATAAACAAAGTTCAGGGAAGACTTTGTGATGTCTTCGAAAGTTTGTTCCAGCATTAATCCTATCTCTATGCGTAGAAGGAAGAAGCCAAGTTAGCTGCATGGGGGTTTTTTCAAATTCTTCAAGCATGCAAGCGAAGTCAGAGAAGAGAGATTTTCAGCCAGCAAAGTCTTGAAGAGAGATTGTCTTCTGCCGAAAGTCTTCTGCCGAAAAGGAGGGCATCGACAATCTTCTGCATTGAATAAAGGACCCACCACCTGCTGCAAATGCATGAAGAAGACGCATGAAGAAGACTCCTTTTATGCTTGCTTCTCTCCGGGAACAAGAAATTTGAAGACTGCGGCCCACCTCATTTCACGGATCAATGGCACACGCTTGTTGACTCTCCTCTGCCTCATTAAATGCTTGCCCATGCACATGCAAGATCTGCATGCATGCCTACAAATATGGTGGGGGTTCGGTGCCGATTGTGGGTTTGTCTTGTGGGCGCCTGCGCTGCATTTAATGAGGCCATTTATTTTCATTTGTTTTGTCTTGTTTTCTGCCCTTCTCCCTATAGAAGGAGAAAACGTCAGAAGCTCGATAGATAGAGCGAGAGCAAAGAGCTCGGCAGAGAGCGAGAGGCTTGAGCTATGAGAGGTTTGTGTAGAGTCGAGTCCACTGAGTTGAGTTGTTAAACACCGTGGGTATCGAGTATAAAATAGGGCTGGGAAACACTTGAGTGGATGAGTGATTGTAATCCTGTAATTCTCCGATTTATAGTTGATATATTTGTTGGCCTCCCCGTGGACGTAGGTTTCGACATTCGAACCGAACCACGTAAATTTATGGTATCATTTCCTTTTATTGTTCCTCGTTTTATTTCGATCGATTTCGATAGCTCCCGATATAATTGCAAAATTACGATCCACTTCCGCTGCGATGCCGTTAACAACAATGTTAACAACATATACAATGGACGGTGCAATTGAACTTATCTTAAGCAAACTTTTAATATTAAATTAGTGGGTTAACTTTGTTGTTCTTTTTTTCACTTAACAGAGATGGACATTAGTCATCTTGATCAAAGGAAAAAAACATGGGGATATTAGGCATTCCACATACTCACTGGCGTGGACTTGATTCTAATTGTGGTGATGAAACCATTCATAAATATTTCCTCAGTCAAGAAAGACCTCCAGACAAACATTGAACGCATATACATGTCTTTGACGATCAACAAAGACTCGAGGAAGCAATCCTCAATGCACATATACCCCAAAACACCTGCTTCAAATAGACTATTTTACTTTTAAAACCGCAGATAAATTCATCGCCCGGAGTTGATCAAGTTCTTACACAAAATTCTAGTTTCACGAAATGCCTAGTAGATATAGCCATCAATCCATCTGAGGTTTGGAGCCACAACATTCATGCTCACAGATAACAGGTGCATCCTGCTCATAATGAAGATAAGAACTGCCCATTTTATTATGAGTTATTTGCTTTAGCACCGTAAACATTTGCAACTAACTTCCGATGTTAAACAGCGATTGACGAATTGGACATTCTATTATAACTTGAATCAAATTCTGTCCATGTCAAGAGCCTCATGACTTGGAACTGTGCCTTATGGAATTGCTCACTTAAGTCCCCTAGTGATCCAGTGTTGCCAATTACTATGTCTGCCTTAGATCTTTTCAAATCCAACGGCATCTGAGCATTTATCCTGTTCCCAGCATCTTCCTTGTATGTTCTGTTTCTTGCCACAAGCCGTCGAAGCTGAGTTTCTGGATCGACCCAGACAACAACGATGGGCTTTGTCCACTTATCCATCTTCGCCTCGAACAAAATGGGATGTCAAGAACAATAACCTTATGTCCTTTCAACCGAAGTTTTAAAATTTTCACAGAAGATGCCGGATGATATGTTAGGAGCCAGCAGCCTAAACATAACAAAGCACAGAAAGATTCAGGAAATTAAAAGATTAGAAGGTTTCTTATCTTGAAGTTCGATGCAACTGTTGATGCATCATAACTCGGCTATGACCAAGGCAATGAAGGTGGAAAAATTTCAGACTGATATCACAAATTGCAGACAGCGAGTTTAAAAGAACTCCAATATTAGAATTTATCCCCTGTTTCATTAGAGCAAGAAATTTCTCTGGTCAAGCAGAATCGTATGCATCTGTACTTATGCACGGTAAGTTTGCTGTTGTGTCCAGCATGCTTCGATCCCCATTTTGAAGCTAGAACTAGTACTGCAAGTTTAGTTCATATTTACCATTACCTATTCAAAACTTGACGCTTTACAAGATCAGAAAAGACAATTTGGCCCAACTTTGGCCTATGAACTTCTCCATCAGCTTGTAGAGTCTCCTCCCCAAACACAGCAACAACTTATTTCCATTCGCCAGTCCCTTTCTTTAATACATCCTGCAAACACAAAAAGGAATTCGAGAATTCCAAGAAGGAAAATGCAGTCCTCATGTCCTGTAAAGTGGCAAGATGCCATCCTCACTACATGGATCAACACAATCGTTGAAACTTGCTAGAAGAAGAATAACTCCCTGCAGAATTTTATGTGTACTCTTAAGCGAAACTATCTGCCCATTGTCACATGCTACGGTTTTAAGACGGTCATACTCTATCGTCTCATAAAGGGAAATCATGAGTATATTTAGCTAATAACAAAAGCATCATTTACCCAGTCAATCAAGAAAGTGAGATTTTTCAAAGAACAGTACTCTCAAGTTTGCACAATGTTTCTCCTTGTTGGAGATTCCAACTTCAAGAACATCCCCTTGCTTTTCATATTTCTCTTAAAGAAGGAAAGAAATCAATAGTAGACATGCTCAACGAATGTAAAATAAACCATCTACCATCCCTTGCTTTAATATTTCTAGACAGAATTCGATGTACATATCGTGATTGATTCACAGTCATCTACTTCAGGAAAACTCTCAAAACAGCCTTTTCAAAGATCACTGCAATAGACCAGAACAAGGAAACATTCTTGAGGAATATAAAGTAAACCTTAACCAGGCAAAGAAATCAATAGGACCAATAATCATAACATAAGCATCCACAAAAAAAAATAAAATAAAAAATACACGAGCATCGATGTCTGTTCCATGGGCTTTGAAAAGGTTGGAGACTATTGTTGACACCTAAATTTTTGGGGTTAATTTTTGCTAAATAAAAAATAAAAAAATAAAAAAATGGCATATAGTTTAGGAAAATTTTATTTTTTGTTATATTTTGTTAAAATTTTTCATATTTAGGTAATATACATTGGTAGATGCATTTTTGCGCAAAAGGGGAATTTTTTTGATCGGATATGCAAAAAAATATTGCGCAGGGTGAAATGATATATTCAATGGAATTTTACATAAACAAAATTGGCAATGAAATATACCGCAAAGATACATTTTTTGGGTGTATAAAAGAGTTGCGTACGATAGGTTTTGGGGGTTCTTTTTCGTCGGTAAAAAGAGAGAATAAGGTGAAAAGTGTGTGGAGAGAGGAAAAGTAAAAAGAGAGAGAAAAAAAAAAAAAGTAGCCAAAACCCTAATCGGCTACTGTTCATCTTCCCCGAAGAGCAGCCGGCGCCGCTGCTGCTCACCGCCGCCGGCACCGGAGCCGCGATCGACGCCACCGGAGCCGCGACCGACGCCACCAGAGCTCGTCGCTGATTCGCCTGTCGCCGTCCCCGAACCAGCCCTCGACTGCGCCAGCATCACCCGCGTCGGCGACACACGAGCCTCCCCTGCTCCATCGCGACAGCAGCCACGACCCGATCCTCCGCCACCGATTCGCCTCCGCAGCTGCTGATTTGCGCCACCAGAGCGACGATCCACAGGAGTCCGCTCCCCGATCCAATTCCGTCGCCGATCGACCCACTTTGCCCCGACGCCGAGCCCCGCCTTGCGTCGCCTGTCGCCGATCCGCCCGTGAAGCCGCTCCGCCTGCAGATTCGTGACCCAGACGCCCGTGAAGCCTCGCGCCTGCAGATCCGAGCCCACCGCAACACCGCGACCCGATCCCCCGAGTTGCAGTCCCATTCGCCGCCCCGCCGTCGGAGCCGAGCACCTGCGCCCCCGACGCCGGCCGAGATCTCGCCACGCCGCCCCGACGCCGCTTCCGCTTCACCGCCAGCGCCGAGACCCTCGCCGCACGGTCCGCCGTCCGCGACGCCCGCACCAGATCCGGCGTCCCGCAGGAGCCCTCGCCGGAACCCTAGCCGGCGATCTCCCCTCGCCGGACCGGCCACCGGCTTTATTTTTCTTTTTCTTTTTCAGAAAAAAAGAAAAGAAAGGAAAAAAGAAAAGCAAAAGAAAATTTAGGTATTTTCTTTATCTTATTTTTGTTTTATTATTTTTGCTATTTTATTTTATCTTTTTAGTGTAATTATTCCTTTAATGTGAAATTGAAATTCCATTATATGAAATTGCGCTTTCAAATTAGTGATTGTCGGTCCGATTTTCGAGCCAAAAATCCGATTCGTAATTACTTAAAAAAAAAAAATCGCTAATCCGATCTCCCGCTCGAGATCCGATTCGTGATTTATGTGAAATTAGAAACCCGATCTCATCTTTCGAGATATGGTTAATCGATTTGGTATCAATATGGGCGATTTCTTTGTGGTGTTCTTTAAATTAGTTTTCTTTAAAAAAAAAATCAAAAAATATAGTTTTAGGGTTTGCATGTTCATAATAGGTATTCTATTTCGAATTTTCAAAAATAAAAAAAAAAATCAAATCAATTAATTTAGGTTGCTAGTTTTTTTTAAAACTTGGATTGCATGTTTAATTATTTGGCAATTATTAATTTCGAAATTTAAAAAAGGGGAAAAAGGAAAAACATAAAAAAAAAAAAAAAATCATCATGCATAATTCATGTAGAATTAGGGTACATTTTGCACGTCATTGCATATTAGGATAGAAATTGCACTTAAGTTAATTTAGATAATTTCTTAATTTACTATAGGTTTAGGTATTTTATTAAATAGATTGCATTTTAGGATTATCTAGGGTAAGATAATATTTTAGTTTAAATTAGGATGTGGCTCAACCTAATTCCTAATATAAATTAAATAGGATCTTAATCTAATTAGGTAATTTTCACATTTCACCTAATTTCGAATTTCATGAAAAGTACAAAAATGCCATAGGTTGATTTGGTTTTATTATTTAGGATAAAAAATGCATTCTTTTAGGAAAAAAAAAAATTCATATGCACGTCATTAGGGTTAGATTCATTGAGATGCATGTCATTTAGTATTTTTGCTAGGTCCATTTAATTAGAAATTACATGTCATTAGAATTAGGTCATTTAGTTAATATTGCATTGCATATTGCATGATTTTCATTAAAAAAAGTGAAAAAAAAAAAAAATTGCGTGTTAATTAGAAACTATATCTAGGATTATTGATGTGGTTTAATTTAACATTGCAGATGCTTTCGTTGCTTTAAGGTAAGTCTTTGCAATTTATTTATTGTTTATTTGGTTGTTAAATTGGTGGATTGTGCACCCGCATGATCGCCTCGCATGTTAGGGAAATAGATTTAAAATCAATTTAAGCTGCCTGCCAAAGCATTTTTGAAAATAAAAGAAATGGTACCGAAAGGGCGTTAGAGAAATCTAGCGTAACCAAGTCCCCGTACCCAAATTTTTGGTTCGTAGGAGTAAAGTAAATCTCCAATTACTTTACTTGGTTTCTGATCGACCCACCAAAAATAGATTAGTGGCGACTCCTAGTTAAAAATCAATTGCATCTTAAGAACTTGAACCTAAGTCGCGAATTGGTATAGGCTTGGGAGAGCCCGCGTTAAGTTTAGGCTTAACAATCCATTAGCCAAACCCTAGGTGGTTCACCCCCGAAAAATTGGTCGCGACAGTTTGGCGACTCCGCTGGGGAACTTGTGTTAAAACACTTACTGGACTTAGGCCAATTTTCTTCTTTTTGGAAAATGCTTTTGTTTGGCAGCGAGGATTCCAGGTACGTCCCTAACATTTAGGTGTTAAATGTTCTCGCAGATTGGGAGGTATAAGGGAAAGTGTTTGCTGACCTTTGTTTTGCAGGAAGGTGTAGGAATGTATGGTTTATTTTCATATATGAAGTGTTATTTGATTTAAACTGCTGTGCATGCTTTGCATTTATCACTACACTTTGCACACACAACCTGCCGCCGGACCTAGGCCGCATTAGGATCATCTAGGATGGTATTGAGATGTTTGCCACTCCGACTGCATGCTCGCGGTATGAGTTGCCCATCTCAATCCCGAAGTTTCTTTCATGGTGTCAAGAGTACCCACCTCGGTCCGCATGCTCGCGACCCGGGTCAGCTCTTTGACTAAGCCGGAGTCATGAGGACTCGACATAGTCTACAAGCTCGTGGCTAGTCTGATCATCCTTGTGGCTCCACTTTGATAAGCCTTATAAATTAGAAATCGAGCCACTTACCATGCGCATGTCTGTGTGATTGCCCATCATTGGTAAAGTAAGTTCTCTAAATTTTTGGCCTTTGCAATTTACTTACTTTATCGCATTATTTTGTCGGTCCATGGTATTAGGATTGTCCTGAGTCTTGATCAATATACAATGGGGACACCGGACATTCGAATTATTTTCCCTCCAAGGGAGGAGCTTAGCACTTGGTGGGACAAGTTAGATCAAGATGGCCGTCAGTTTGTAGAGTCACATATTGGTCGACTGCTTCCACTGCTGCGTATCAACATCCATGTCGGCCTCGTCCAAGCACTCGCTCACTGTTGGTGCCCCGAGACTTCTACTTTTATCTTCGGCGGTAAGCATGAGCTCACTCCCACCTTGGAAGAGTATAGCATCGCCATAGGAAAATCCTTGAAAGCTGAATTGATTAATCCCCCTATCGGAATAAATCCTGTTATGACCTTATCTGATTTTCTGAGAATTAAGGAAGACGATTTAAGAAATGTTTTAAAGGCTAACCGCAATGCATGTCCTTTATCTTTTCTGAAACAATGTTTTGAGAAAGGCACTTCATCTCAAATGCGAAGGGTTTTCCTTTTGGCTTTCTTTGGGTTTATAGTTTTTCCTTACTGCAAGAATGCTATTAACCATTTGATTGCTCAATTAGTTAACCAAGTGTTGGAAGGAAAGAATTTTGTAAACACTGTTCTAACTGAAACTTTCCTTTCCCTCACTCGGTTTAAAGGAAGCTGTGATAAGACTTTCCATTCCTCTCCTGAACTTTTGCAAATTTGGTTTCTTTCACATATAAAAGGGTTTGGTGGTCTAATGACTATACATGAGGTTAGTAATTCCAATCACCCTATTATGAGATTTGAGAACAACCAAAAACATGCACCGGATTATCATTATTCTAGGTGGCTAGCTTTCATGAAAAAACCAACTTCCAAGGGTTTCCTATGGCATGCTAAATGGTTCCAAGTTAGGGTAGCGAGACTCTCGTGTGGAGGAGTTGGCCCAATCCCTCTATTGGGATTCACCGGAGCATTGGAGTACTATCTGACTAGGGTGACTCGTCAGTATCAAGTCGTGCAAGAGCTCCCCCGACGTTACAGGTAGAGCCACTCTAAGTCAGTTTTGTCGATGGAAGCCGAGGCCATGAAGATTCCATTCTCACTATCAAATCGATGTGGGACATGTGCCATCCACAAAAGCTTAAATGGCCCGAGGAGGAGTTGAAAGGCAAGGAAAGGAAGTACTATGCCTCGATTAAGTATATCCAACAACACAAGATTCCCGAGGAGCTACTTCCGAAGATACCGGAGGCACCGTTGAAGATCACCAATCAAGCTGAGAATAAACGCCTCAAAAGAGTTGCTGAAAAAGCTCAAGAGGAGAATAAACGATTGCGCCGAATGGTGTCCCGAATGTATATTGATCAAGCCAAATTTAGTGCTTGAATCAATCTTGCTATTTTCATTTTTAGATTAATGTTTAGGGAGTTGGGGTCATTTACTTTCCTAGTTCGTTTGTTTAGGACGTATCGAATTTCTAGGCTTGTCAAAAGCTCCATTGATGAATAAAATTTCTAGACTACTGCCATGGATCGGCGTATTTTCATATGAGATACTTATTTGTGTTCATTTCTTAAAATTTAGGTGATAACGGATCCTCCACGCTCTCCCATTATCACGCGATTAAGAGCAAGAATGGCCGAGCAAACCGAAGTGCGTGATCGTGTCTCCGCTATGGAGGGCCAACTCCAACAGTTAGCTGCCTCTATGGAGCTTATAACAGCTCAACTTCAATCCCTTCAAGTGAATCCGGCTCCTGTGCCCACTCTCCCTGAGATAGTCGTCCCGAAGCCGGCAAACAAGGCCCAAATGGGTGAGGATGACATGCCCGGGCTGGAAGATGATCCATTCCCAATCAATGTGGAAAAGGCTAAGCTTGTCAACATCCCTAAGACGGAGCAGGATGAACGCTTTGCGAAATTGGAAGAAAAGTTGAAACAATTGCAGGAGTCACAGAGTTCACTCCCGTTCGACTTGTCCGTGTATGAGAAAGTCAATATGCCAAAGAAATTCAAAATGCCGGATTTTAAGAAATACGATGGTACTTCCTGCCCAAAAGCTCATTTGCAGATGTACCACGTGCGCATGGCCCAGTATGTCAAGAACGAGCCTCTCATGATCCAATCATTCCATGCAAGTTTGATTGGGCCTGCATTGAATTGGTATGTCATGAAGAATGTGAGCCTTCTCAACACTTGGAATGAAGTGGCAGACGCATTTCTCAAGCAATACAAGTTCAACATGGATATTGCACCTTCCCGAGAGGATCTTGAGAGGATGGAGAAAAAGAAGAGCGAGTCGTTCAAAGAGTATGCCGTGAGATGGCGAAATGCAGCGCTCAAATCACCCCGAGCCTACTGACAAGGAGCTGATGAAGTTATTTATCAAAACTCTCCCATCTGAATTCCGTATCCGGATGGCAAGCACATACGTTGAAAGCTTCAATCAGCTTATTCCTGTGGGGGAACAAATCGAGATGGGGATAAGGGAAGAATGGTTTACTGAGCCATCGAATAGAAGATTCTTTGCCAAAAAGGATAAAGAGCCTGCTGAAGATGTGAATATGGCTTATAGCCAAGAAAGTACCAATCGTGCCCCGACTATCCAGATGAATCAAAGGCAACAAGCTGCCCAAGCAAGAAGACAGTTTACCCCTCTCCCTAGATCTCCATTCCAAGTGTTGGCAATCCTAAGAAAGAAAGGTTTGCTTACTAATGAGCCAAAGCGTCCTAATCGTGAAAGCATCCGAGGCTACGACCCGATGAAGAAGTGTGATTACCATAGCGGCGAATTGGGGCATTCAACTGATGAATGTTTCACTCTCAAGCATAAGATCTAAGACCTCCTGGACACGAAGGCCTTCTCATTTCAAACTGCTCGGCCGAACGTCCAGAAGAATCCACTACCAGAGCATGAGGGTACGATCAATGCTATTCTGGATCCAAACATTGAAGTCGAATCGAGTTACCACTCATTGGAGTTGGTGTCCACCATACATGCATCTCGAGACTCACCACCCACTCTTGAAGTTTCAAATGTTGCCCTTATGATGGGAAGGGTGACGATTGGGAATGGTTTTGTTCCTGGTAATGGCCTTGAAAGAAATGATCAGGGTATTCGAAGTCCCAATGAAGCCCCTCAGAGGTCTCATGTTGCTAGATTAGGGTACCATGGAAGAGGTTGGGAAAGTTCTGGAGGACGAAGACAGGAAAGGTGGAACCCGCCACCTGACCAAGGGCGAGGAAGGCAAGACCCACTACCCCCCGAGAGCATTCGTGAGACATTCCTTAGCCCCCGATAATGATGCGGGATGAAGCGGGAATAATAGACACCACAGGGCAGCCAAGTGGAAAATTCGACTATCTGGTGAAGTATACGGCTCTTCCTAGTTTCTACATTGATCCCCGCAGCATTGTCCCAGATGGATGGGGTGGCATGGATGATCCAACACCCTCGAAAACAGAGAACCTCGATGATGCATTGGAAGGGATCACTAGTCTCTTCGATGACATCTTCATAGGGACCATTAACGAAGGACCTCCGGAGGAGATGGGCCCTGGCCCACAGGAGTAACTCCTTTACTGCTTTCCCACATTCCCCTGCGCGGGAATTTTATCACTTTTTAGGGCTTGTTTTCGATTTCTTCTTTTTCGCTCTCTTTTTAGGGCTTGAAAATCGCATTTCCATTCAATAAATGTAATTGATTGATGAATATCAATAAAATTACAAGTTTTATTTTGAGGGCATGATGAAGTACACCAAACCAGCCCGGTGATAATATCCAGCCAACAATAAAAAGAAAATATCATCCATGGAGAAATTCTGAGGCATGGGCTTCATCATGCTTTCTCGTGTCAAAATGCTTCAAAAAATACTCTTCCAATTGCTTTTAAAAAAAATTCTTCAAAAAAATCTTTCAAAAAAAAAGATTTACACCCCGTTTGTCTTTTTGACCCATCTACATTCTGTTTCAGAGACAGTCTTATAGCATGCAAAGGTATGAAGATGATCCAATCCAATTTCAGATTCTGGGGGCAATTTTGCTCCAAACTGCAGCCGCCCATATGTGGTGAAGAAGGTACTTCCTGGAGGTGCCTTGATCCAAGCAGAGATGGGTGGTCGTGAGTTTTCCACTCCAATTAATGCTGATGCTGTCAAGAAGTATTATCCGTAATAGAATTTACCATGTCTTGTCTTGAATTGCATGAATAATATGCTTCAATCAGTTGAATTGTTCAGGTTTGTCATAAATCTTGCATTTTTCTTCCTTGATGAATTGTGTGAGATAAATTGAATGTGTAAAATGGGATATCTTGGAATGATGAAAGGCAAGCCCTATCCCATACACTATCCCATACACTAATCCTTGGTGAGTTGTGCGGAGAAATTCCATGCCCGCAAGGAAAAGGGTGATCTCGCAAATGGTACGTCAACCAAGGTGATGAGAGGTCGTTTCTTCTTCTACCCGAAACACCGCAGGTATACCCATTGTTTAGCCCTTCGAGCCCACACACATGAAGAATTTTAAATCATCCCTGTTAAGGATCATCCCACATTGGGACAAAGTTTGAAATGAATGAAAGGAATTTTCTTACTCATACTTGCATCAATCTTTGAGTGTTGCTTTCGCGTCGTAACTCGTATGATAATTTAAAGTGCCTTAGGATGATGAAGAGCAGTCATTTCTCTATCCTACACACTTTTATCCATTGCATAGCCCACTTGAGCTTATGAATTCATTTCATATTAAACCCGCTTGGTGATCATCCCCCACACTTTGGGCAAGACAAAAACACTCAAGTAGCATGAACTAGAATATCGACAAAAATGGAGATTTTGTTATAAAAAAAAATGCAAAAATGGGGCATGAAAAAAGCAGTGTGCCTGGTAAAAGCAAGGCCGATGCTCAAAAGAAAAAGAATAAGAAAAAAAAAAACTCAAATGCTGTTGCAATCAATGAGTGCAAAAAAATAAAAATAAAAATAAAATAAAATAAAAATCTCCGACAATGGAGAAGGAAAGTGGTGGAAATGTCAAGACGATCACCAACTTTGACCCTCTAAACACTTTTTGAGCCTAATGATCCTTTCATTTCACAACCCATGAATCAAGCCTACGTTACGTCCCTTGCAAAGTCTCTTCAGATTAGGGCACTTGAATTAACGTAAGAGTTCATATGCTTAAAAGCATCGTTTAAAGAAGTGCGAGTAAGATAATTACTTTCTCATTTCATATGTTTCTTGACTTGAAAATCCCAAGACAGTTATGAAATGTCATTTTTCAAATAACCCCGACTTAAAGAGTCCCCTTTGTTAAGCCGTTGACCAAACCCACATTACGGTCCCTTTTAAAGACCTCTCAGATTGGTGAGATCGTACCACTTGCTAGATTGCTCGGACCCTTGTTTGGCATGACAATGGTGAGATAGAGTGATTGACAAAATCCTGCATCAAAGGTCATGATGAAATTGCCATTTTAATGAGGATGAGAGAAGAAGTCCTTTCAGACCAAAGGATCCCTCATTTGACACATTCATGACACTCATGTGTTCAGAATGGAAATTAGGTGATGCAAGATTAATGAAAATCATCATGAACCTACATTATATTGATGCATGTTTACAAATGCATGTTGCCTCTCCTACGACCATGTTTTGCAGGAGACGTATCCCCAAAGATCGGAGATGTTACCAGGTAAGTATATCTCTACCTTGAATATTTGTCATTGCACAGGTATTCCCTTTTAAGCATACCGACACTCAATTGAGTTGTCCCCCAAAGATTTTTTCTCCAGATTCAATCTGATTAAGGCGACCGAATAATGGTTCGGGTCCTGGTCGGATGATTTTTGTCGCAAGGCTAGGTGACCGAAGAATGGTTCGGGTCCTAGCCAAGCAAAACCTCAATCTAGGCGACCGTAGAATGGTACGGGTCCTAGACAACATTTATTGCTCTAACAGGCGACCGTAGAATAGTACGGGTCTTGGAAAAGCAATTTCCTCATTCAGGCGACCGTAGAATGGTACGGGTCCTGGAAAAATAATTTTCTTCGTTGAGGCGACCATAGAATGGTACGAGTCCTAGACAAAACCTTTATGTCGTATTGGGCGAATGGTACGGGTCCTGGGAAGGTAGTTCCTTACAAAACCTTTCTGCCATATTAGGCGACCGTAGAATGGTACGGGTCCTAGGAAAGCAGCATCTTCACAAAGTCATGTTACTATTCTAGGCGGCCGTAGAATGGTACGGGTCCCTGACAAAAGTAACACTCACTACCTCGAATTACTTTATCCTCCTCGAAGGTAAGTTATCCCAAGTAGGTTTATGTATCATTTGCATTAGTATTTCCATGCATCATATAAATTGCATTAAAAAAATGGAATTCATGTTCCAACAAAAAATCATTCATTGCATGAGCATGACCAAAATTTAGGTCTCAATTTGTCTTTAAAGGCAACCTCTGCGAGCTCACCTTCAAAGAGAGGAGGTTGTTGCTGACACCTAAATTTTTGGGGTTAATTTTTAAATAAAAAATAAAAAAATAAAAAAAATGGCATATAGTTTAGGAAAATTTTATTTTTTGTTATATTTTGTTAAGATTTTCCATATTTAGTTAATATACACTGGGGAGATGCATTTTTGCGCAAAAGGGAATTTTTTGATCGGATATGCGAAAAAATATTGCGTAGGGTGAAATGATATATTCAATGGAATTTTACATGAACAAAATTGGCAATGAAATATACCGCAAAGATACATTCTTTTGGGTGTATAAAAGAGTTGTGTACGATAGGTTTTGGGGGGTTCTTTTTCGTCGGTAAAAAAGAGAGAATAAGGTGAAAAGTGTGTGGAGAGAGGAAAAGTAAAAAAGAGAGAAAAAAAAAAAAGAAAAGAAAAAAGTAGCCAAAACCCTAATCGGCTACTGTTCATCTTCCCCGAAGAGCAGCCGGCGCCGCTGTTGCTCACCGCCGCCGGCACCGGAGTCGCGATCGACGCCACCGGAGCCGCGACCGACGCCACCAGAGCTCGTCGCTGATTCCCTTGTCGCCGTCCCCGAACCAGCCCTCGATTGCGCCAGCATCACCCGCGTCGGCGACCCACGAGCCTCCCTGCTCCATCGCGACAGCAGCCGCGACCCGATCCTCCGCCACCGATTCGCCTCCGCAGCTGCTGATTTGCGCCACCAGAGCGACGATCCACAGGAGTCCGCTCCCGATCCAATTCCGTCGCCGATCGACCCACTTTGCCCCGACGCCGAGCCCCGCCTTGCGTCGCCTGTCGCCGATCCGCCCGTGAAGCCGCTCCGCCTGCAGATTCGTGACCCAGACGCCCGTGAAGCCTCGCGCCTGCAGATCCGAGCCCACCGCAACACCGCGACCCGATCCCCCGAGTTGCAGTCCCATTCGCCGCCCCGCTGTCGGAGCCGAGCACCTGCGCCCCCGACGCCGGCCGAGATCTCGCCACGCCGCCCCGACGCCGCTTCCGCTTCACCGCCAACGCCGAGACCCTCGCCGCACGGTCCGCCGTCCGCGACGCCCGCACCAGATCCGGCGTCCTCCAGGAGCCCTCGCCGGAACCCTAGTAGGCGATCTCCCTCGCCGGACCGGCCACCGGCTTTATTTTTCTTTTTCTTTTTCATAAAAAAAGAAAAGAAAGGAAAAAAGAAAAGCAAAAGAAAATTTAGGTATTTTCTTTATCTTATTTTTGTTTTATTATTTTTGCTATTTTATTTTGTCTTTTTAGTGTAATTATTCCTTTAATGTGAAATTGAAATTCCATGATATGAAATTGCGCTTAAATTAGTGATTGTCGGTCCCGATTTTTCGGTCGAAAATCCGACTCGTAATTACTTAAAAATTTCCAATCCGATCTCTCACTCGAGATCCGATTCGTGATTTATGTGAAATTAATGGCCAACCCGATCTCACGCTCGAAATATGGTTCGTCGATTTGGGTATCAATATTGATTTCTTTGTGGTATTCTTAAATTAGTTTTCTTTTTAAAAAATCAAAAAATGTAGTTTTAGGGTTTGCATGTTCATAATAGGTATTCTATTTCGAATTTTCAAAAATAAAAAAATCAAATCAATTAATTTAGGTTGCTAGTTTTTTTTTAAAACTTGGATTGCATGTTTAATTATTTGGCAATTATTAATTTCGAAATTTAAAAAAAGGGGAAAAAAAGGAAAAACATAAAAAAAAAAATCATCATGCATAATTCATGTAGAATTAGGGTACATTTTGCACGTCATTGCATATTATGATAGAAATTGCACTTAAGTTAATTTAGATAATTTCTTAATTTACTATAGGTTTAGGTATTTTATTAAATAGATTGCATTTTAGGATTTTCTAGGTTAAGATAATATTTTAGTTTAAATTAGGATGTGGCTCAACCTAATTCCTAATATAAATTAAATAGGATCTTAATCTAATTAGGTAATTTTCACATTTCACCTAATTTCGAATTTCATGAAAAATACAAAAATGCCATAGGTTGATTTGGTTTTATTATTTAGGATAAAAATGCATTCTTTTAGGAAAAAGAAAAAAATTTCATATGCACGTCATTAGAGTTAGATTCATTGAGATGCGTGTCATTTAGTATTTTTGCTAGGTCCATTTAATTAGAAATTACATGTCATTAGAATTAGGTCATTTAGTTAATAGTGCATTTCATATTGCATGATTTTCATTAAAAAAGTGAAAAAAAAAAAATTGCGTGTTAATTAAAACTATATCTAGGATTATTGATGTGGTTTAATTTAACATTGCAGATGCTTTCATTGCTTTAAGATAAGTCTTTGCAATTTATTTATTGTTTATTTGGGTGTTAAATTGGTGGATTGTGCACCCGCACGATCGCACGCATGTTAGAGAAATAGATTTAAAATCAATTTAAGGCTCGCCCGCCAAAAGATTTTTGAAAATAAAAGAAATGGTACCGAAAGGGCGTTAGAGAAATCTAGCGTAACCAAGTCCCCGTCTACCCAAATCTCTGTCTGTGGTTCGTAGGAGTAAAGTAAATCTCCCATTACTTTACTTGGTTTCTAATCGACCCACCAAAAATAGATTAGTGGCGACTCCTAGTTAAAAATCAATTGCATGTTAAGAACTTGAACCTAAGTCGCAAATTGGTATGGGCTTGGGAGAGCCTGCGTTAAGTTTAGGTTTAACAATCCATTAGCCAAACCCTAGGTGGTTCACCCCCGAAAAATTGGTCGCGACAACTATACTCTTCCCAGACGTAATTCCACCAGTCAAACTGACTATCCTCATTCTTCTTGTTTAACGTCAGGTTATCAAATCAAACACTCTGAATAGTTGGGACACGCTCTGTCTACTATAAACTAAGCCACAAAAAAAAAAAAAAAAAAAAAAAAAAAAAAAATCATTTTTTTTCATTCTCGCTTCATTACTAAAATCAACATCTTCATGTAACCTTAAGTGGCACAACCTCTACATACAATTAATCTTATTAAAAACAAGTTAGTTAGGTTGGCAAAGATAAACATTGAATATGACTTGTGATAAGAATCACCAAGATTTATTATTAAACAAAAACGTGGCATTTTTTATTTTTTTTTTGCACATTCATCTAAACCTAAAAGCTTTCGTTTCCGGTATGTTTTTTTTTTTTTTTTGTCAGTCTTACTCTATTCCTACTCTACACTCACTCGCACTTGTGCCCCCGCCTCTTGCGGGCGTGGAGTCGCAACCCACTCTCGAAACTTACTTGTCCCTACCCCCATCCCCCCGAGGAGGTGGGGATTTGAACCCTCACCTCCCCCTTCCATATTGGAAGAGTGGCCACTGGGGCGAACCCCCAGTGGTTTCTGGTATGTTTATTGACAATTGACAATTGGTGGACCATTACAATATAGACTCGTAGACTTAAATGCGAGTAATAGTAGAAATAGGATGTTTCAGTGCTAACTTGCGCTGCTTCAATTACAGCATCAAAACTAATATATGGGCAGCATCTGGAATCTAATTACGCATTGCTTTCTAAATTTCCACGGAAGATATCTTCAATTTGTTTAGTATATTTACAAATTACTTCAAAGACCCAAAATCTAAGCAATGTCAGGAAACCTTTTGGCTCTTGTCACAACCTAAATTTCTAATACGGTCGGAAAGAGAACAAGTTTAGGGTATTGCCCAAAAGGCGAGCCAAACGGTCCATTGATTTAGGCGTGGGTTCTCTCACGTCCATACCTCGCACGACGTTGGGAAATTTCATTTTGAAAATTCTTAACACAACCTAAGTATTTCTAAGTGAGTTGGAGAGTCGCCACTAGCCTATTGAAATCGACTATAAATGAATCAAGACATGAGAGCGTCGCCTTGATTCCTACACAACCAATAATCTTGAGGTTGGGGACTTGATCATGTTAACATTTCTACGAGCACCATTTTGATACCACTAACTTGAAAGTGTGTTATCTAAGTGGTCATTCATTGTTCGTTACTATTCATGATCATAAAGGTGTCAAAGCCACTAGGTGATCATGCAAATGTTTTTGTAAGGGAGTTCATTATCTTATAATGCTAATCCTATCCTAGTCTAGGAAAGCAATTAACAATCAATGTTTTGAAGTGCATTGTGGGAATTTAAACGCCCAATATATTGAAGTACATTTATCTTAGTGCATAAATGTAAACCCGATACAAGTCAGGCAAAAAATAGAAATAACCATGCTAGACATGGTCCCCTATGAGTTGAATTCAAATTGAGTTCAATTGCTTGTCCAAAAGATTAACTTTTTAAGCCTAAGCTAAATCAAAAGTATTTACTAAAAACCCCTCGGTTAAAGGTTATGCAAACTATATAAAACTAAAGCTACATCTAGCTTTGAAATAAAACAAACTAATTAAGGCCTCTTTCTAAACTATTTTCTGATTTTTTTCTTAATCATTTTCGATTATTTTTATTTTTAATATTTTAATATTATTTTATTATTTCTAATTCAAAAAATCGGGACCCAGGCCAGGCTCTTGAACACGGCCTCAGCGGATCGGGCTCCTACGTTGAGCCCCGTCCACATAAGGCCCAGTCTCCCAAGGCCTTAATGTAAAACTTAAACCCAACTTTGATTTCCTCCCATCTTGCCCAAGGCCTAGTCCATTTTTCCATTTCGGCCAGCCCAGTCGGAGGCCGGGCCTCCAACCCTATTTAGGCTAGCCCAGGCCCAAAACTAAACAAACAAGCGAGATAAATCCAAGTCACATAACAGACACCAAGCACCCACGGCGACCGGACTCCAACATCGGCCGCGTTATGTATATTCATCTCCGACCACCGCCGTTCATCGCTAAACACATATCAATCTAACACCACAGGGCCATCACTAATCATCACCTCGACTAGTTACCAGAAAAAAAAATTCACTCCCGATGACTACCATGCTGCCGGCTGGCCATTCGTCACCTTCAATGGAAAAGACACAGCATATCTCGAACAAGATGCACGGATGCAGTGACTTCATCGTTCATGAAAATCAAGCTTAACTACTAATGACCAGACAAATTGCATCAAGAAGTGCCTACATATTCGAACAGAAGTAGAAGTCATTTCTTAAACACTTCTCAGAAACATTTCGCCGAGCAAGTCTTATGCGATCGACAAAAGTGATATGGCATTCCGATGAACCTACATTTTGGTGTTGAGTTCAGCCTACGTAGATCAGAGGACATCTCAAGTTGATGAAAACACTTCAAATAGATCTAAGATATGCTTTCGCGAAAACAAACAAAGCCTTGGTCTCATTTTAGAACAACACTACCTGAGGTATTATATCAAACACGTGGTGAGCACGGATGAAGGAGGGCGAAGCATTTTGATCTTTTAGGAACTCAAACTTCGATCTAGACCCAAAGAAATCAACAAGAAACACTCGAAATCAGTCATATCAACTCATTCAAACCCAGCGCGCATATGAACTAAAAAAACGAGTCTCAGCTAAAAGAGGCGGAGCAACAAGTCTTTACTCCACGCCTTTTATTTTCTCACACTTTACTTTAACCGTCTTTACTTTAATACTATTCTGCTTTAAAGTGCGGATTTCATTATCTTGATTTGATGCGTTGATTACTCCATGCCTTTTAATTCATCTTGATTGTGCAACCATCTACGTGTGTTCACCTAGTAGTAATAACAAGTTAGAATAATTTCCACTGGAAAAGAAATTTGCTTCCAACCAGGAGAAAAAAAAAATCAATAACATTTTATAACGAGTCGATAACATTTTATGAATTAAATGAATATATATCTCAAGGTAAAAAGATTATTCAAATCTTAGAATAACTCTTAATTGACCTATTACATGCTTTCCCTATCTTAAAGGTGAATGGGTTCGATTTGTTCATCGTGTAGCAACCATCATTTTACAAGAATATAATTTGGTTAAGATACACAGTGAAAGGAAAATGACAAGATCGGGTGAGGGAGAGGCGGAGACGAACGACGGAGCGGCGGAGGGGGTGATGCGCAGGCGCGGGCGCGGTTGGCGAGCGATCTTCGGCGAGCTGCTGCTTCCGATCTTCTTCAGCTTCTGGTTCGCTGGTTTGCACAAAGAAGAAGGGAAGAAAGGAGTTCGGTCACGAGGGGGAGAAGAGAGAGGAGAGAGAAGAGATATGTATTGACCGGTCAAAGAGGAGAGAGAGAGAAAAGGTGAGCGGTGGGGGGAAAAATCGCACGAGGGGGGGGGAGAGGAGAGAGGAGAGAGAAAGAAAAGAGAGAAGAAGAAAGAAAAGAAAAGAGAGGGAGAGAGAGGAAAAAGAAAAGGAAATGCATAATTTTTTATTTCAATTTTCCTTTTCTCTTTTCCTTTTCCTTTCTATTTTCTTTTGATCTTCGATTGATCCCCGAGATAATTTCTTTATTGAAATTTCGGACTCGTCAATAAATTGACAGACGATGAGACGGTCCTAAAAATGAATTGTGACACGCTCGAATATTCGATTTCCCGAGACCGAATTAAATTTCATGATTAAAATCGACCGGACGCGATTTTAGTCCAATCCAACCAATTAGGTAGCTTTTAGGGATTTTACCGCGGTTATATCCATTAACGGCTTCACCCAATATGTTGGTTAACTCGTGAGTGATCAGCTCAGAGAAAAAGGACCATATGCACGCCGACGATATGCACATTTCACTTTATCGAAACGGGGTCGAATTTCAGGATCACAACTCTTCCCTCTTATAAAAATTTCGTCCTCGAAATTTAAACCCTTACACACTTTGCTCAAAAGGGCGGGGGTATAATTGTCTCATCGACTCTTCGCCCTCTCAAGTCGCTCCTTCCGGAATCGTGGTGTTGCTGCACCACTTTGACCAACGGAATGGTCTTTGTACTCGAACTTGCTCTTTACGATCGATAATCTGAACCGGGCTTTCAACATATGACACACGGTCATCCACGTCCAATTTCTCAAAATTGAGCACGTGGGTCGGGTCAGGCTCATACTTCCTTAACCTCGACACGTAAAAGACATTATGCACTTGCGCCAATCTTGGCGGCAACGCAAGACGATACGCTAGGTTTCCGATTCTTTTAAGAATCTCAAACAGACCTACATGCCTCGGACTCAGTTTGTCTTTCTTACTAAAGCGCGAAGTTCCCCTCATTGGTGACACTTTCAGAAAAACGTGATCACCAACTTGGAATTCCAAAGACCTTTGACGCTTATATGCATAACCTTTCTGCCTGCTCTGCACTGTCTTTAATCTGTCTCTGATCACTGCCACGGCATCTACTGATTGCTAAACTAACTCTGCGCCTGATACCTTCCTTTCTCCGACTTCATCCCAACACACTGGAGTTCTGCATGCTCTGCCATACAACGCTTCAAATGGAGCCATCTTGATGCTCTGCCGATAACCGATGTTGTAGGCGGAATTCCACCGATGAAGTTGATCTTCCCGCTTCCTTTGAAGTCTATTACACACGCTCTCGCATGTCTTCAAGAGTCTGAATTGTCCTTTCCGACTGGCCATCCGTCTGAGGATGATATGCCGTACTGTACTGAAGCTTTGTACCTAAAGCACTCTGCAAGCTCTTCCAAAAAAGCAGTAGTAACTCTCGAGTCTCTATCAGATGTTATCGTAACTGGCACTCCATGCATACGAACCACCTGACGCAGATACAGGTCTGCGTGTCTATCCAGACTCAAGTCCTTTCGAACTGCAATGAAGTGAGCCGACTTTGTCAACCTGTCGACTACTACCCAAATCAAATCATTCCCCCTCTGACTCCTTGGTAGTCCAAATCACGAAGTCCATCGTGATATGCTCCCATTTCCATTCAGGATCGCGAGAGGTTGCGAAAATCCTCCCGGCTTGCAATCTTTGGGCTTTTACTTGCTGACAAGTCAAACACTTGGCCACATGCTTGGCGATATCCGCCTTCATACCTAACCACCAGTAGTGTTGACGCAAATTCTGATGCATCTTAGTGCTTCCAGGATGAACGCTGTAACTGCTACGATGTGCTTCAGATAAAATTTCTTCTCTAAGCTCAACATCGTCAGGTACAACCAAACGTCCACGAAACCTCAGTACCCCGTCATCAGAAACTTGAAAATCAGCCTTTCTTTTATCAGTATCCTCCTGAAGAATTCTCTGTACGTTTGGATATGTTGGTTGAAGTTGCTTGATTCTGACCTGGACATCCGGTTCAATTCTGAGGGTGGCCATAAAACTTGAGAGGTGGCCTACCTCGAATTTGAATTCCGAATCCCGAGCTCTCTTGATTAAGTTCCACTCCTTAACCAAGATCCATGCCACTGAAGACTTCCGACTCAATGCATCGGTGACCTTATTCGCCTTTCCCGGGTGATATAGAATATCACATTCGTAGTCTTTCAGTAATTCCATCCATCGGCGCTGTCTCATGTTCAACTCCTTCTGAGAAAACAAATACTTGAGACTGATGGTCCGTGAAGATCTGAAACTTTTCCCCACACAAGTAATGCCTCCAAATCTTTAACGCAAATATGATAGCTGCGAGTTCTAAGTTATGCGTCGGGTAATTCAATTCATGAGATCTCAACTGCCGGGAAGCGTATGCAACAACCCTACCATGTTGCATCAGCACGCAACCCAATCCCCTAAATGACGCATCACTATAGATCTCGAATCCTCCGGGACCAGATGGAATCGTCAGCACAGGTGCGGTAGTCAGCTTTTCATTCAGCTCTTGGAAACTACTCTCGCACTTATCTGTCCATACAAATTTCTTTTCTTTTTTCAGGAGCTTTGTCAAAGGTGACGCTATCGATGAGAACCCTTCCACAAACTGTATGTAATAACCTGCTAACCCCAAAAAACTTCTGATCTCTGTCACTGTTGATGGTCTCGGCTACTTGATCACGGCTTCTATCTTGCTCGGGTCGACGGAGATTCCTTCTCCGGAAATCACATGACTTAATAACACAACACGAGTCAGCCAAAACTCGCATTTGCTAAACTTAGCATACAGCTGATGAGTTCTTAAGGTCTGAAGTACTACTCTCAGATGATTCTCATGCTCTTCATCACTTCTCAAATAAACCAAGATATCATCAATGAACACGATCACAAACTGATCCAGATATTCCTTGAATATTCTGTTTGTCAAATCCATGACAGCAACTGGAGTGCTCACCAAGCCAAACAATCTTACAATACTCTCGTAATGACCATATCAAGTACGAATGTACTGTCTTTCGTATAACCTTCTTCCTGGTTCGTAATCGACGACTTCATAATCTCAAGTCGACCTTTAAAACATCAATACTCTTCATAACTAGTCACACCATTCATGGATCTTTGGCAAAGAACACTTGTCTTTGATCTTCACCTAATTGAGTTGACGATAGTCGATGCACACTCGCAATAAACCATCTTTCTTCTTCTCACAACAAAACTGGTGTTTCCCAAACGTGATGCACTGATATACATGAATTCCTCATTCATCAATCTTCACATCTGCATCTTCAATTCTACCAATTCAGACAACAATAGCTGATAAGAAGCCTTCGAGAGTGGCTCTATCCTGATGCTAGTTCGATCGCGATTTCTATCTCTTTCTGACGGTAACCCAAGCAATCCCTTTGGAACCATCTTAGAAATTTTCTGTATCACGGCCACCTTCTTCTCATTCCATTTCTCAACTGACACATCCACACAGCTATCAAATCAATCTTTGCAACCTCCGTCTAACAAACGAATTATCTTTAGCCAACGAGATTAATGAAATCGAAGATTCTTTTCGACTCCCAATAACCTCGACACCGAAGGAGAGTAAATTATCTGCTTCAAGTATGCCTTCCCACTATGGGTGAACACTCTCGTTCAAACCCTTCAGACAGCCTTTTAGCATCCTACGAAGGACAGAGAACCACTCGCCCTTTAGTTCGAGCCTAGAGACACTCGAGATGCCAGGGATGGAAACGTTTCGATCTACCCAAGCTGCATTTCTCGGAGGATCCTACCAGGACCTAGACTATGGAGAAGAAGAGGAGACTTAGAAGACTTAGCCATAGAGAGATTTTGCATAAACACTCACTTTACTTCAAGGGACTCTGCCCAACACATTACACCCTCCTTGCCTTATATAGACAATAAGAGGTCTCAAACCAACAAACAAGGACCTAGAACATCGGTCCGGGTAAAAACAGGGGCGCCGAAAAACTAACGGGAGGGAATTATTTGCGCACTATGAACGAATCGTATCGTGAACGTACTTTCCCTAGCCTAGTGCTACGGTAAAAGTGAACAAAGTGGTTTGCTACGGTGAAATTTGTACGGACTCGCGGTCTCGTCCGTCATGGGCATTGTAGCCGCATACCGAGTCATCATCCGAGCTTTCTTCTAGGAGATGTGCCTCGTACTTTTCTTGAAGGGCTTCAAGATCTTCGGGTGAGAGGATTTGATTTAGCCTTGACGAGGATGCTTGTTCATGAGCCCAATGGGATGCTTCTTCTTCCGCCCGGTTTGTATTTTCGCTGGTGGTATTGGCGGGAATACTTGGCCGTGGCCAATTGGAGGGGTCTGCATAAAAGGATGTGTCCATGCCTTGGGATGAGGATGAAGGTCCCTGTTCGTAGGGATCTTGGGACGAGAGGACCTCCAAAGCGTGCATAGGGGTCTTGAGTGGACTGCACAATGTCATCTTCGCTTGTCATTTCATGGTCTTGGGACGATCCGGCTTGTCATGCGTATTGCCCGAGTGCTTCTTTAGCTTCGGTGCTAGGTCATAATGATCCCACGTAGTAGGTGCATTATACCGGACATCTTCGGGAATGGTTTTGTTTTCCTGGCATAGAATTCTCTGGAGTTCTCGATACTCATGCTCGCAAATTCTAACAGATCTTGGGTAAGATTTGTAGATTCGGGCTTCTCGGTTGTTTAAGTTAGGTTTATAGGACGTGGTTCCTATTTCGAGTGGTGCATCGAGAATACTACCATTATTTCTGCAAAAATTCCATGGACGTCGGAAAAACGGGACGGTGTGGACCTCGGTGTTTGGTGTTGTGGTTCTCAATTCCTTTTCCGAGATCTTGTTTCCGATGTAGGATGATAGAACCAATTAAGGAAATCTAGGAGATTCTTATCACTTTCATTTTCCACATTTCTTCCGAGTAAGAATATCCTGGTGAGATTTGCAACGAATCTTCTGGTTGGGATTTCAATGGCTATTAAGTACTTATTGGTTAAGTACCATAACGGCGTTTTGAGCTGGTCGGGAAATCATCTTCCTTCCGGATAAGAGGATGAATGAAAGGGTAATTTAAATTTAACCCGAAAGGATAAAGAATCGAACCTCCATTGAACTGAATAGATCTCGTATGGCATTGCCACATGAGATTTTCCGGGTTCTCGGTAAGACTGTCATTACGGATGTCTTTGGATGATCTCCTGGGGTATTTCCAGCTTTGTAAATCTCTCGATGTTCTCAATCTTGTATTTCACTCCATGGTTGAGCATATGGAAAGCAGGCCTCTTGATGTACATGTTGATTTCAGGTGGTGCTCGGGTCTTGATAGGAAGTCGGCAAGTACATTCTTTTTCCAGAATGTGTTTGGTTTCAAAGGAGTATTTGGAAAACCATTCAGCCCATCGAAGTAGCTGAGAATTTGGAATCATTTTTTAAACTTGGTCATCGAGGGAAAGATGCCATGTCTAATTCTACCAGGAAGTGATGGCCAATAAGATGGAACTCAAATTTTTTGATTCCATTTTTGACTGCTAGGATTTCTTTGAAAGTGGAATGGTAGTGCATTTCAGCTTGGGAAAACTTTCCACTTTTATGAGCACAAAGGTGTTTCTTACCATCAATTTCTTCAAAGAGAATGGCTGCCCAGTATTCATCGCTGGCGTCAGTTTGAAGAATCCTTTTTCCCGTTGATGGTATTTGCAATGGTGGGAGATTCTGCATAATCTCCTTAAGCTCAGCAACAGCTTTACTCTGGGTTTTTCCCCATGGTGGGGAATTCTTCTTCAGCATGGTTTGCAAAGGGATCGAAGCTTAGCAATATTTGGGACAAAAACCCCGAGATAATTGATTATCCCCAAATTGCTGAACTCTTTTTGTCGTGAAGTTTCCTTCAGGAAACTTCAGTAATTCTTGGGCGATATGTGGCCCTGGATAGTACGTACCTTTGTTGAGGTGCATACCAAGGAATTCAATTTCGGTTTGGGCAATATTCATTTTCCTTTGTGAAAGCATAATGCCATGCTTTTTTACAATCTCTGCAAACTGTTCAAGGAGCTGACAGTGTGACTGTTCATCAGGACTGTAGAGCAGAATATCATCGATGTATACGGCTGCACTTGCCAAGATTGGCTGAAATATACGACACATGGCCTTTTGGAAAAGGGATGGTGCTACCTTTAGGCCAAAAGGAAGAACCTTCCACTTGAAAGTGCTGGTTCGGGATACGAGAATCTGTCTTGGATCTGTCTTCGGGATGAATGCCCAATTGCCAAAATCCGGCTTTGAGGTCGAATTTGGAATAGATATGGGCCTTGGTTAGACCACTAAAGAGAGAATCTCTGGATGGTAAAGGGAACTTATCATCCTGGAGGAAAAGATTGAGAGGTTGATAGTTAATCACCGTCTCATTTTTCCCCTGTTTTGCTCGGCACGTTTATTGACATAAAAGGCTTCACAAGCCCATTGAGAATCGGAGATTTCAATAAGGCCTTGTTGCGAGAGTTCCGAGCATTCCGTTTGGGCTAAAGCCGGATGTTCGGCTTCATTCCCACATGACTCGCTCTTGTTGGATTGATATCTTCATTTTTCTTAAAAGGGAGGCGAACAAAGAATTCTGTGTTTTTCCATAAAGGATGAGGACATTTTTGAGCGAATTCGAATGAGATTCGAACAAGATTCTAGCAACTTTTGCATAATTGGATCTAGTAGACTCATTTGGATGGAAAAGAGTCTCGAATATTAACAAACTCGGAGAATTGATCTTTATATCGAAGACCTTTTCCGGGAATGATGCGAAGCCGAGAGACTTGAGTCATGATATCCCACCCAATTATCGATCTTTATTGGGGAGGTCGATCCAAAAATTTTTGCGATTCTGGAAGCATCTTGCGAAAGAATTGGACCGTTACGGGGCGGTCCGACATTTGTGGAGAAAGTATCTCCGGAGGCGGAATTGAAATATCGGATATGGGAGTCCAATATTCTTCGAGACAAAATTTTAGTATCAAGAATGGAACAACTTGCTCCCGTGTCAATGAGAGCAATGACATTGATTGGTTTGGCAAACTTCAAGTGAGGATTTTAACTGGGAAATGGGGGCGGTGAGTTTGGCTTGAAAATATGTCAAAGATTGGTTACGGAGATGCGGGAGATATGTGAAAAATATCCTCGGATTCCGAGTCCGACTCGGCTTCAAAGTGGAAGTTTGGTAAAAGGGTATGACACAAAGGGATTGTTCGATGGTTCTTCGTCGGCGAGAGAATAAGGATTCAATGTCATCGTTTTCAAGAGAAATACCTGTCTCGGCTTCAATGAGATGATTGGGCCTTTTTTTGCATGAGGACAATTTTTAGCAAAATGTCCCGACTTGTTGCGAATGTAGCAACGGTTTGATTTCTTATGGCCTGTGCGATCCTTTCTTTTGCGTAGGTATCGCCATTTCTTCTTTGTCCTGGAGATGCTTGGAGCCATGTTTGGATTTCTTCATCGAATACCTCTTGTAGTGCTTTTTCTTCCGGGAATACTTGCCACAAGTACCGTCACAGTCTCTCTTGGAGCATTTTATTTTTAACTTCTGGCGAGAACAAGCTGATTCGAGACGCTTGTCGTCTGTGATGTAGGTACGAACCATCGCACGTTTTAAGCATAATTCTTCAAGGCATATATGGATTTCTTGCTGTATTTCCCCTAAGGGAACATCCTGTACTCTTCTTTGTTTTCCAAAGAAAGATCTTTCAACCATCTGGGATAGCTCTTTAGGGATGGATGTGAGGAAGACATGCTTCAAATTTGGATCTCGCCCGACTGAAAAAGAGCTGAAGCATTATTCGATAATGCTTATCAAGATGCTTCTCCTGGAGAGAGCATCATCTTCTCTCGAAAAATTCTCTTCTTTTCAACTCTTGTAGATCTCCCGGTTTTCCCACAAAAACATGATACAAGAGAGTAATGGCATGGCTGAAATGAGGTGACATCGGGAAGTGAATTTGGTCTTGTTCTACAAGTGATTGCCACCAAGTTTGAGACTTCCTGTGAATCTTGTGACAAAATTGTAAAGAACATCATTCATATCATGGTTGGTGATAGACCGAGTATTCAACCAAGTATGAAATTCTTCAAGTCTTTCGGCCATTTGGAATAAGGAATATCGTCGATGGTGAAGAATTGTTTTGATGTTACGGACACATGTTTGGTTGGATTGTTTCTAGCGGGATTACTTGTCTCACCATATTCGGATCGAATAATTTGATTCCATTTCATAATCTGGAGTATCAGCCATGAATATGGATGAAGTTATTGGTTGAAGAGGAAGGGAATCATCTCTAGGAATAGAGAAAGATGAGGAGGAAGAGAGAGATGCTAAATTTGATTGAGTATCGGAAGAAGTTTGTTCTCTGGAAACAGAATTTGTTTTTCGAATAGGGAGGATCGGATTGTTGGGTAGCGGGATCGATTCACGAGTACCCAGATTTTTAGAAAAGATTCTAACGGATTTGATATCATCATCGATCTGGTTGTTCTCTGATAACAATTGAACCTGATTTTTCTTTTTCTTTATCCTTTTTCATGGCCTTGAGTCGGTTTCGTAGTCCTGCCATATCTGGTTCTCTTCGGTGAGGATCTTCTGGGATATCAGCAAAAACAGAAGTCTGTGAAGCCTGTGATGTTGGAGGAAAATACCCAGTTCGAACAGTAGGTGCCAATGGATCAAAGGGTCTGAACTTTCCTTCTTCAAGAATTTGGATTTGCTTCTTGAGCTTTTCTATTTCTGGCTTTGGACTTTCAAGATAATGGTACCCAAGATGTTGTCCTGATTCTAAGGCATGAAGCCTCTTCTGAATTCGAAAGAATCTTCTTGGTACTTTCATCATACCTTCGGAGATCTTGTTGCACGTTGCCAATTTTAGAATCAATTACCTTGAAGGCATTGTTTTGTGCTAACGGCGTCTCGATTGCCGCTTGAGGACAGCTTCAAGCGGCGAGAGGTTTTTTTCTGTCTCCCATGTTCGTCCACATCGTGGGAGTTGGTATTTTTGGGACATGGCGATATCTCGTTTTGAGGGTCAATGAATTCTTCGGAAGCGTGAAATGGCAATTTTGATCCTTCTTTGACAAGAGGAGGAAAATCAGCATCTTGGAACATGGCAATGGAAGAAGTGGGTGGTGTTTCTTCTAGGGCATCAAGTGGGTAAGAATGCTTCTTAGCCCATTTGAGGATTGGTTTGTAAAACGGGAGAGAGCTTGTTTTTTTTTGAGGAGGGATGATGGGGGTGACTTTGGTGGATCTCGGTGGGGTTTGGGATGTAATACGATCTTTGGTGGCGGAGGTGGTGCATAAGAAACCATGAATTGGTATTTATCACAATCTCAAGGGTATCAACGGAGGGATCTCCGTTTAAGTGCCTTTGGTATATCTTGTCCTTGGATTTCTTTCTTCGAGGTGGAGATCTTGCCGGAGGATTTACCTCATCGGGGAGTTTAAACAATAGGAACACTTGGCAAAAAGGATCCCAAAAACAATGACCATAGTTGTCTTTGTAGTGAAAGACTGGATGTCCTTCACCATCAAAATGTCGAACATGTTTTTTCGCATCTGGCTCGGAAATTAATTGGGAACACATGGTTCTATCATGAAGAGGGTCCGGAAGATAGAAGGGCTTTCTTCCTTTTCTTTACCAAATTTGATGGAAACGGTTCCATCTTTTTTCGAACGAACTCGAGTCCGTAGAATGGAAGGGTTTGTTGTCTTTGTGTAGTTTTTCATAGTTGGTGATCCAAGTCTCCGGAAGGAGCTTGGCTAACGTATCCTTCGGGATCTGTCTAGGAACATGGATGCATGATGCTTGATCATTCGCATGGAGATAAACAGGCATCTTCATTACCATTGTTGAAGTTGAGATCTAGAGCATGGTTCTGCACTCGATAGACCATCTGGTAATGCAGGGTTGCTGCTACCGAATCAGCAGTTTGAGGAGCTCCGGTGAGCTGAAGTTGGACTTTCAAAAAGGAAAGTAGCTGAGGGTCTGAAAGAGCAATGTTGAAATTTGGATATAAAGTCACGAAGACTGTTCCTGCATTTAAGGTGGTTTGGACGGTACCAATACAAGCATGCTGGTACTGTAGAAATCTAGTATCTAACAAAGCAATTCTTGCTACAACAGGTAAACCTTTACGACCATGAAAGGTTAGGGCAAGACGAACAGCTCCATAATGGACATGAGTGTATCCTGTTGAGCCCATTGTCCGGGAAACTCGGAGGGATCCGGAGAGTAACAAGTATTCCTTTTCGAGCGGGAATAGGATGCTGATCGAACTTGGAGGACCGGACGTACTCCTTTACTTGCTTTGGGGTTTGGTGAATGAGTTGGCGGATTGAGCGTATGGGTGAGAAGGATGAAGTAGGTTTAGCAAAAGCTGAATATGGGTTCATGAGCGGAAGTTGGGTTTCGAGATCTTGGTTTCATCACTAAGAGAGACTTCATAGAGATAGTCTATCTTAGAAGCATTGAAACACGAAATTCTGTTGGGGTGGAAGATGAGGAAGATGGAGCAAGAGAAACAGTGCTTCGAGAATTTCTGGTTCTCAGAGACATGGTGAAAGAGATCTTCTCAAAGACCGGATTCACCTACCAAGCGCATGGAATGGATATCACCAAAAACGAGGCCATGGCTCGATACCATGAATGGACCTAGACTTGAACCGGGGTGAAGGAGAGTAAATTTTCTGCGGGTATGCCTTCCCACTATGGGTGAACACTCCCGTTCAAACCCTTCGGGGACTATGACAGCCTTTTTCCCAGCACCTCCCGTAGAAACCACTCGCCCTTTAGTTCGAGCCTAGAGACACTCGAGAGATGCCGGGATGGAAACGTTTAACCTACCCAAGCTGCATTTCTCGGAGGATCCTACCAGCCGGAGAAGAAGAGGAGACTTAGAAAGCCATAGAGAGATTTTGCATAAACACTCACTTTACTTCAAGGGACTCGCCCAACACATTACACCCTCCTTGCCTTATATAGACAATAAGAGGTCTCAAACCAACAAACAAGGACCTAGAACATCGGTCCGGTAAAAAGGCGCCGAAAAACTAACGGGAGGGAATTATTTGCGCACTATGAACAAGAATCGTATCGTGAACGTACTTTCCCTAGCCTAGTGCTACGGTAAAAGTGAACAGTGGTTTGCTACGGTGAAATTTGTACGGACTCGGTTTTTCGGGTCTCGTCCGTCATGGGCATTGTAGCTACATACCGAGTCATCATCCGAGCTTTCTTCTAGGAGATGTGCCTCGTACTTTTGTTCAAGGGCTTCAAGATCTTCGGGTGAGAGGATTTGATTTAGCCTTGATGAGGATGCTTGTTCATGAGCCCAATGGGATGCTTCTTCTTCCGCCCGGTTTGTATTTTCACTTTGGTGGTATTGGCGGGAATACTTGGCTGGCCAATTGGAGGGGTCTGCATAAAAGGATGTGTCCATGTCTTGGGATGAGGATGAAGGTCCTTGTTCATAGGGATCTTGGGACAGAGGACCTCCAAAGCGTGCATAGGGGTCTTGAGTGGACTGCACAATGTCATCTTCGCTTGTCATTTCATGGTCTTGGGACGATCCAGCTTGTCTGTATTGCCCGAGTGCTTCTTTAGCTTCTGGTGCTAGGTCATAATGATCCCACGTAGTAGGTGCATTATACCAGACATCTTCAGGAATGGTTTTGTTTTCCTGGCATAGAATTCTCTGGAGTTCTCGATACTCATTTTCGCAAATTCTAACAGATCTTGGGTAAGATTTGTAGATTCGGGCTTCTCGGTTGTTTAAGTTAGGTTTATAGGATGTGGTTCCTATTTCGAGTGGTGCATCGAGAATACTACCATTATTTCTGCAAAAATTCCATGGACGTCGAAAAAACAGGATGGTGTGGACCTCGGGTTTGGTGTCATGGTTCTCAATTCCTTTTCCAAGTCTTGTTTCCAACATGTAGGATGATAGAACCAATTAAGAAAATCTAGGAGATTCTTATCACTTTCATTTTCCACATTTCTTCCGAGTAAGAATATCCTGGTGAGATTTGCAACGAATCTTCTGGTTGGGAATTTCAATGGCTATTAAGTACTTATTGGTTAAGTACCATAACGGCGTTTTGAGCTGGTCGGGGAAATCATCTTCCTTCCGGATAAGAGGATGAATGAAAGGGTAATTTAAATTTAACCCGAAAGGATAAAGAATCGAACCTCCATTGAACTGAATAGATCGTATGGCATTGCCACATGAGATTTTCCGGGTTCTCGGTAAGACTTGTCGTTTTGGATGTGGTTGATGATCTCTCTGGGGGTATTTCCAGCTTTGTAAATCTTTGATGTTCTCAATCTTGTATTTCACTCCATAATTGAGCATATGGAAAGCAGGCCTCTTGATGTACATGTTGATTTCAGCTGGTGCTTTGAGTCTTGACGGAAAGTCAGCAAGTACATTCTTTTTTCCAGGAATGTGTTTGGTTTCAAAGGAGTATTTTGAAAACCATTCAGCCCATCGAAGTAGCTGAGAATTTGGAATTGCTTTTGTTTAAACTTGGTCATCGAGGGAAAGATGCCATGTCTAATTCTACCGAAGTGATGGCCAATGAGATGGAACTCAAATTTTTTGATTCCATTTTTGACTTTTAGGATTTCTTTGAAAGTGGAATGGTAATGCATTTCAGCTTGGGAAAACTTTCCACTTTTATGAGCACAAAGGTGTTTCTTACCATCAATTTCTTCAAAGAGAATGGCTGCCCAAGTATTCATCGGCGCGTCGGTTTGAAGAATCCTTTTCCCGTTGATGGTATTTGCAATGGTGGGAGATTCTGCATAATCTCCTTAAGCTCAGCGATTGCTTTACTCTAGGTTTTTCCCCATGGTGGGGAATTCTTCTTCAGCATGGTTTGCAAAGGGATCGAAGCTTTGCAATATTTGGGACAAAAACCCCGAGATAATTGATTATCCCAAGAAATTGCTGAACTTGCTTTGTCGTGAAGTTTCTTCAGAAACTTCAATAATTCTTGAGCAATATGTGGCCCTGGATAGTACGTACCTTTGTTGAGGTGCATACCAAGGAATTCAATTTCGGTTTGGGCAATATTCATTTTCCTTTGTGAAAGCATAATGCCATGCTTTTTTACAATCTCTGCAAATTGTTCAAGGAGCCGATTGTGTGATTGCTCATCGGGACTGTAGAGCAGAATATCATCGATGTATACGGCTGCACTTGACAAGATTGGTTGAAATATACGACACATGGCCTTTTGGAAAAGGGATGGTGCTACCTTTAGGCCAAAAGGAAGAACCTTCCACCGAAAGTGCTTGGTTCGGGATACGAGAATCTGTCTTGGATCTGTCTTCAGGATGAATACCCAATTGCCAAAATCCGGCTTTGAGGTCGAATTTGGAATAGATATGGGCCTTGGTTAGACCACTAAAGAGAGAATCTCTGGATGGTAAAGGGAACTTATCATCTTGGAGGAAAAGATTGAGAGGTTGATAGTTAATCACCGCCTCATTTTCCCTTGTTTTGCTCGGCACGTTTATTGACATAAAAGGCTTCACAAGCCCATTGAGAATCGGAGATTTCAATAAGGCCTTGTTGCAAGAGTTCCGAGCATTCCCTTTGGGCTAAAGCCAAATGTTCGCTTCATTCCCACATGACTCGCCTTGTTGGATTGATATCTTCATTTTTCTTAAAAGGGAGGCGAACAAAGAATTCTGGTTTTCCATAAAGGATGAGACATTTTTGAGCGAATTCTGAATGAGATTCGAACAAGATTCTAGCAACTTTTGCATAATTGGATCTAGTAGACTCATTTGGATGGAAAAGAGTCTCGAATATTAACAAACTCGAGAGAATTGATCTTTATATCTAAGACCTTTTCCGGGAATGATGCGAAGCTGAGAGATTTAGTCATGATATCCCACCCAATTATCAAATCTTTATTGGGGAGGTCGATCCAAAAATTTTTGCGATTATGGAACACTGCGGAAAGAATTGGACCGTTACGGGGTAGTCCGACATTTGTGGAGAAAGTATCTCCAGAGGCGAGTTGAAATATCGGATATGGGGAGTCCAATATTCTTCGAGACAAAATTTTAGTATCAAGAATGGAACAACTTGCTCCTGTGTCAATGAGAGCAATGACATTGATTGGTTTGGCAAACTTCGAAGTGAGGATTTTAACCGGGAAATGGGGGCAAAGAGTTTGGCTTGAAAATATGTCAAAGATTGGTTCTTGAGATGTAGGAGATATGTGAAAAATATCCTCGGATTCCGAGTCGACTCGGTTTCACCGGAAGTTTGGTAAAAGGGTATGACACAAAGAGTTTGTTCGATGGTTCTTCATCGGCGAGAGAATAAGGATTCAATATCATCATTTTCAAGAGAAATACCTGTCTCAATCTCAATGAGATGATTCTAACCTTTTTTTCGCATGAGGACAATTTTTAGCAAAATGTCCCGACTTGTTGCAAATGTAGCAACGGTTTGATTTCTTATGGCCTGTGCGATCCTTTCTTTTGCGTAGGTATCGCCATTTCTTCTTTGTCCGAAATGCTTGGAGCCATGTTTGGATTTCTTCATCCAATACTTCTTGTAGTGCTTTTCTTCCGGAATACTTGCCACAAGTACCATCACGCTCTCTTGGAGCATTTTATTTTTAACTTCGGCGAGAACAAGCCGATTCGAGAGTCGCTTGTCATATGTGATGTAGGTACGAACCATCGCACGTTTTAAGCATAATTCTTCAAGGCATAGATGGATTTCTTGCTGTATTTCTCCCAAGGGGATATCTTGTACTCTTCTTTGTTTTCCAAAGAAAGATCTTTCAACCATCTGGGATAGCTCTTTAGGGATGGATGTGAGGAAGACATGCTTCAAATTTGGATCTGCTCCGACTTGGAAAAAGAGCTGAAGCATTATTCGATAATGCTTATCAAGATGCTTCTCTTGGAGAGAGCAGCATCTTCTTTCGAAAAATTCTCTTCTTTTCATCTCTTGAGATCTCCGGGTTTTCCCACAAAAACATGATACAAGAGAGTAATGGCATGGCTGAAATGAGGTGACATCGGAAGTGAATTTGGTCTTGTTCTACAAGTGATTGCCACCAAAGTTTGAGACTTCTGTGAATCTTGTGACAAAATTGTAAAGAACATCATTCATATCATGGTTGGTGATAGACTGAGTATTCAACCAAGTATGAAATTCTTCAAGTCTTTCGGCCATTTGGAATAAGGAATATCATCGATGGTGAAGAATTGTTTTGATGTTATGGACACATGTTTGGTTGGATTGTTTCTAGCGGGATTACTTGTCTCACCATATTCGGATCGAATAATTTGATTCCATTTCATCATCTGGAGGATCAGCCATGAATATGGATGAAGTTATTGGTTGAAGAGGGAGGGAATCATCTGTAGGAATAGAGAAAGATGAGGAGGAAGAAAGAGATGCTAAATTTGATTGAGTATCGGAAGAAGTTTGTTCTCGGTGGAAACGGAATTTGTTTTTCGGAGTTGGAATAGGAGGATCGGATTGTTGGGTAGCGGGATCGATTCTTGAGTACCCAAATTTTTAGAAAAGATTCTAATGGATTTGATAACATCATCGATCTGCCTGTTCTAATAACAATTGAACCTGATTTTTCTTTTTCTTTTCCTTTTTCATGGCCTTGAGTCGGTTTCGTATCTACCCATATCTGGTTCTCTTCGGTGAGGATCTTCGGGATATCGGCAAAAATAGAAGTTTGTGGATGTTGGAGGTAAATACCCGGTTCTAACGGGAGGTGCCAATGGATCAAAGGGTCTCGAACTTTCCTTCTTCAAGAATTTGGATTTGCTTCTTGAGCTTTTCTATTTCGGCTTTGGACTTTCAAGATAATGGTACCCAAGATGTTGTCCTGATTCTAAGGCATGAAGCCTCTTTCGGAACTCGAAAGAATCTTCTTGGTACTTTCATCATACCTTCGGAGATCTTGTTGCACGTTTCCAATTTTAGAATCAATTGCCTTGAAGGCATTGTTTTGTGCTAACAGAGTCTCGATTGCCGATTGAGGACAGCTTCGGCGGAGGTTTTTTTCTGTCTCCCATGTTCATCCACATCGTGGGGTTGCTATTTTTGGGACATGGCGATATCTCGTTTTGAGGATCAATGAATTCTTTGGAGCAGGAAATGGCATATTTTGATCCTTCTTTGACAAGAGGAGGAAAATCGGCATCTTGGAACATGGCAATGGAAGAAGTGGGTGGTGTTTCTTCCTGGGCATCAAGTGGGTAAGAATGCTTCTTAGCCCATTTGAGGATTGGTTTGTAAAACGGGGAGAGAGTTTGTTTTTTTTGAGGAGGAGATGGCGGAGGTGACTTTGGTGGATCTGGTGGGGTTTGGGATGTAATACTGAACTTTGGTGGTGGAGGGGGTGCATAAGAAACCATGAATTGGTATTTATCACAATCTCCAAGAGTATCAACAGGGATCTCCGTTTAAGTGCCTTTGGTATATCTTGTCCTTTGGATTTTTTCTTCGAGGTGGAGATCTTGCAAGAGGGTTTACCTCATCGGGAATTTAAACAATAGGAACATTGGCAAAAAGGATCCCAAAAACAATGACCATAGTTGTCTTTATAAATGACTGGATGTCCATCACCATCAAAATGTCGAACAAGCTTTTTTGGGTCTGGTTCGGAAATTAGACTTAGGGAACACATGGTTCAATCATGAAAAAAGATGGAACTGTTTCCATCAAATTTGGTAAAGAAAAGGAAGAAAGCCCTTCTATCTTCCTTTCATGATTGAACCATGTGTTCCCCAATCCATTTCCGAACCAGATGGAAAAAACATGTTCGACATTTTGATGGTGATGGACATCCGGTCTTTCACTACAAAGACAACTATGGTCATTGTTTTTGGGATCCTTTTTGAAGGGTTCCTATTGTTTAAACTCCCCGATGAGGTAGATCCTTTTCAAGATCTCCACCTCGAAGAAAGAAATCAAGTCTACCAAAGGAGCTTAAACGGAGATCCCTCCTTGATACTCTTGGGATTTGATAAATACCAACATGGTTTCTTATGCACCACCTCCACCACCAAAGTTCAATACTCATTCCAAACCCCACCAGATCCACCAAAGTCACCTCCATCATCATCCTCAAAAAAAACAAGCTCTCTCCCCGTTTTACAAACCAATCCTCAAATGGGCTAAGAAGCATTCTTACCCACTTGAAGTCCCAAGAAACACCACCCACTTCTTCCATTGCCATGTTCCAAGATGCTGATTTTCCTCCTCTTGTCAAAGAAGGATCAAAATTGCCATTTCCTGCTTTTCACTAAGAATTCATTGACCTCAAAACATTGGGGCCATGTCCCAAAATACAACCCCACGATGTGGACGAACATGGGAGAAGAAGAAAAACTCTACTGCCGAAGCTGTTCAAATTGGCAATCGAGAGACTCTGTTGCACAAAACAATGCCTTCAAGGCAATTGATTCCAAAATTGGAAATGTGCAACAAGATCTCCGAAGGTATGATGAAAGTACCAAGAAGATACTTTCGAGTTCCGAAAGGCTTCATGCCTTGGAATCGGGACAACATCTTGGGTACCATTATCTTGAAAGTCCAAAGCCGAAATAGAAAAGCTCAAGAAGCAAATCCAACTTCTTGAAGAAGGAAGGTTCGAGACCCTTTGATCCATTGGCACCTCCGTTTAGACCGGGTATTTACCGCCAGCACCACAAGCGTCTATTTTTGCCAATATCCCAGAAGATCCTTACAGAAGAGAACCAGATATGGCAGAGATACAAAATCGTCTCAAGGCCTTGAAGAAGGAAAAGGGAAAAGAAAAAAGCTCACCTACAGAATCAAGTTCACTTATTATAAGAGAGAGGCCAGATCAAATGATGTTATCAAATCCATTAGAATCCTTTTTGAAGGATTTGGGTACTCAAGAACCTGATCCTATTACCCAACAGTCTGATCCTCCTATTCTATCCCGAAAAACAAATTCTGTTTCCAACCGAACAAACTTCTTCTATACTAATCAAATTTAGCATCTTTCTTCCTCTTCATCTTTCTCGATTCCTACAGTTGATTCCCTCCCTTGCCCCACCAACTTCATCCATATTCATGGCTGATACTCCGATTATGAAATGGAATCAAATTATTCGATCCGAATATGGTGAGACAAGTAATCCCACTAGAAACAATCCACCAAACATGTGTCCATGGCATCAAAACAATTCTTCACCATTGACGATATTCCCTATTCAAAATGGCCAGAAAGACTTGAAGAATTTCATACTTGGTTGAAAACACAGTCCATCACCAACCATGATATGAATGATGTCCTATACAACTTTGTTACAAGGTTCACTGGGAGCCTTAAATTTTGGTGGCAATCACTCTCAGAACAAGACCAAATTTTGTTTCTGATGTCACCCAATTTCAGCCATGCCCTTACTTACCTATATCATGTTTTTGTGGGAACACCCAGAGATCTCATAGAGATAAAAAGAAGAGATTTTTTCGAGAGAAGATGTTGCTCTTATCAAGCAAAGCATCTTGATAAGCATTACCGACTAATGCTTCAACTCTTTTACCAGATTGGCGTAGATCCAAATCTGAAACATGTCTTCCTCACATCCATCCCAAAAGAGCTCTCCCAGATGGTTGAAAGATCTTTCTTTGGAAAGCAAAGAAGAGTACAAGATATCCCCTTGGGAGAAATACAGCAAGAAATCCATCTATGCCTTGAAGAATTATGCTTAAAACGCTGCGATGGTTCGTACCTACATACATCACATATGACAAGCGTCTTGAATCGGCTTGTTCTCGCCGAGAAGTTAAAAATAAAATGCTCCAAGAGAGACGTGATGGTACTTGTGGCAAGTATTCCCGGAAGAAAAAGCACTACAAGAGTATTGGATGAAGAAATCCAAACATGGCTCCAAGCATTTCCGGAAAAGAAGAAATGGCGATACCTACGCAAAAGAAAGGATCGCACAGGCCATAAGAAATCAAACCGTTGCTACATTTGCAACAAGTCGGGACATTTTGCTAAAAATTGTCCTCATGCAAAAAAAGGTTAGATCATCTCATTGAGATTGAGACAGTATTTCTCTTGAAAATGATGATATTGAATCCCTATTCTCTGCTGATGAATAACCATCTGAACAAACTCTTTGTGTCATTCCCTTTTACCCAACTTCCAGTGAAACTGATTCAGACCCAGAATCTGAAGATATTTTTCACATATCTCCTACATCTCAAGAACCAAGCTTGGACATATTTTCAACCAATCTTTGACATATTTTCAAGCCAAACTCACTTTGCCCCCATTTCCCAGTTAAAATCCTCACTTCGAAATTTGCCAAACCAATCAATGTCATTGCTCTCATTGACACGGAGCAAGTTGTTCCATTCTTGATACTAAAATTTTGTCTGAAGAATATTGGACTCCCCATGTCCGATATTTCAACTCTTCCTCGGAGATACTTTCTCCACAAATGTCGGGACCGCCCCGTAACGGTCCAATTCTTTCCGCAGTGTTCCATAACCGCAAAAATTTTGGATCGACCTCCCCAATAAAGATTTGATAATTGGGTGGGATATCATGACTCAAATCTCTCAGCTTCGCATTATTCCTAGAAAGGGTCTTAGGTATAAAGATCAATTCTCTGAGTTTGTTAATATTCAGAGACTCTTTTCCATACAGATGAGTCTACTAGATCCAATTATGCAAAAGTTACTAGAATCTTGTTCAAATCCATTCGAGAATTCGCTCAAAAATGTTCTCATCCTTTATGGAAAAATCAGAATTCTTTGTTCGCCTCCCTTTCAAGAAAAATGAAGATATCAATCCAACAAGGCGAGTCATGTGGGAATGAAGCCGAACATTTGGCTTTAGCTCAAAGGGAATGCTCGGAACTCTTGCAACAAGGCCTTATTGAAATCTCCAATTCTCAATGGGCTTGTGAAGCCTTTTATGTCAATAAGCGTGCCGAGCAAAACGGGGAAAAATGAGACTGGTGATTAACTATCAACCTCTCAATCTTTTCTCCAAGATGATAAGTTCCCTTTACCATCCAGAGATTCTCTCTTTACTGGTCTAACCAAGGCCCACATCTATTCCAAATTCGACCTCAAAGCCGGATTTTGGCAATTGGGCATCCATCCTGAAGACAGATCCAAGACAGGATTCTGTATTCCAAACCAACACTTCCAATGGAAAGTTCTTCCTTTTGGCCTAAAGGTAGCACCATCCCTTTTCCAAAAGGCCATGTGTCGTATATTTCAACCAATCTTGTCAAGTGCAGCCGTATACATCGATGATATTCTGCTCTACGATCCCGATGAACAATCACACCGTCAACTCCTTGAACAATTTGCGAGAGATTGTGAAAAAGCATGGCATTATGCTTTCACAAAGGAAAATGAATATTGCCCAAACAAATTGAATTTCTTGGTATGCACCTCAACAAAGGTACATACTATCCGGGGGCCACATATTGCTCAAGAATTATTGAAGTTTCTGAAGATAACTTCACGACAAAACAAGTTCAGCAATTTCTTGGGATAATCAATTATCTCAGGGATTTTGTCCCAAATATTGCAAAGCTTTTGATTCCTTTGCAATCCATGCTGAAGAAGAATTCCCCACCTTGGGGAAAAACCCAGACTAAAGCAGTCGCTGAACTTAAGGAGATTATGCAGAATCTCCCACCATTGCAAATACCATCAACGGGAAAAGAATTCTTCAAACGACGCCGTGATGAATACCGGGCAGCCATTCTCTTTGAAGAAATTGATGGTAAGAAACACCTTTGTGCTCATAAAAGTGGAAAGTTTTCTCAAGCTGAAATGCATTACCATTCCACTTTCAAAGAAATCCTAGCAAAAAAATGGAATCAAAAAATTTGAGTTTCATCTCATTGGCCATCACTTCTGGTAGAATTAGACATGGCATCTTTCCTCGATGACCAAGTTTAAACAAAAGATTCCAAATTCTCAATTGCTTCGATGGGCTGAATGGTTTTCAAAATACTCTTTTGAAACCAAACACATTCCTGGAAAAAGAATGTACTTGCTGATTTCCTATCAAGACCAAAGCACCTAGCCGAAATCAACATGTACATCAAGAGGCCTGCTTTCCATATGCTCAACCATGGAGTGAAATACAAGATTGAGAAAATCAAAGATTTACAAAGCTGGAAATACCCCCGGAGATTATTCAACAAATCCAAAACGACAGTCTTACTGAGAACCTGGAAAACCTCATGTGGCAGTGCCACACAGATCTATTCAGATTCAATGGAGGTTCGATTCTTTATCCTTTCGGGTTAAATTTGAATTATTCTTTCATTCATCCTCTTATCTGGAAAGAAGATGATTTCCATGACCAGCTCAAAACATTGTTATGGTACTTAACCAATAAGTACTTAATAGCCATTGAAATTCCTACCGGAAGATTCATTGCCAATCTCACCGGATATTCTTACTCGGAAGAAATGTGGAAAAAGAAAGTGATAAGAATCTCTTAGACTTTCTTAATTGGTTCTATCATCCTACATGTTGGAAACAAGACTTGGAAAAGGAACTGAGAACCATGACACCAAACCCTGAGGTCCACACCATCCTGTTTTTCCGACGTCCATGGAATTTTTGCAGAAATAATGGTAGTATTCTCGATGCACCACTCGAAATAGGAACCACATCCTATAAACCTAACTTGAACAACCGAGAAGCCCGAATTCACAAATCTTATCCAAGATATGTTAGATTTTGTGAAAACATGAGTATCGAGAACTCCCGAGAGAATCTATGCCGGAAAACAAAACCATTCCCGAAGATGTTTGGAATAATGCACCCACTACGTGGGATCATTATGACCTAGCACCCGAAGCTAAAGAAGCACTCGGGCAATACGGACAAGCTGATCGTCCCAAGAACATGAAATGACAAGCGAAGATGACATTGTCCAGTCTACTCAAGACCCCTACGCACGCTTTGGAGGTCCTCTGTCCCAGAATCCCTATGAACAGGCTTCGTCCTCATTCCAAGACATGGACACATCTTTTTATGCACAGCTATCTAATTGGCCTCAGCCAACCATTCTTGCCAACACTACCAGTGAAAATACAAACTGGGCAGAAGAAGAAGCATCCCACTGGGCTCATGAACAAGCATCCTCATCAAGAAGGCTAAACCAAATCCTCTCACCAGAAGACCTTGAAGCTCTTGAACAAAAGTACGAAGCACATCTCCTAGAAGACAAGCTCGGATGATGACTCGGTTTGTAGCTACCCACCGTGACGGACGAGACCGCTGAAAATCCGTTGTCCGTACAATTTCACCGTAGCAAACCACTGTTCACTTTTCTTTGTAGCACTAGGCTAGGGAATATACTATTCACAGTACGGTTACTGTTCATAGTGTGCGAATAATTCCCTCCCGGAAATTTTCGGTGCCTCTGTTTGTACCCGGACCCATGAGCTTGGTCCTTGTTTGTTGGTTTGTGACCTCTTATTGTCTATATAAGGCAAGGAGGGTGTATTGTGTTGGGCAGAGTCCCTTGAAGTAAAGTGAGTGTTTATGCAAAATCTCTCTATGGCTTTCTAAATTCCTCTTCTTCTCCAGCTGGTAGGATCCTCCGAGAAATGCAGCTTGGGTAGGTTAGAAACGTTTCCATCCTAGCATCTCTGAGTGTCTCTAGGCTCTGAACTAAAGGGCGAGTGGTTTTCTCGCTAAAAGGCTGTCCCCGAAGGGTTTGAACGGGAGTTGTTCACCCATAGTGGGAAGGCATACCTGCAGATAATTTACTCTCCTTCACTGGTTCATAGTCTAGGTCCATTCATGGTCAGCTCCTGCTCGCTCATGGTTCAGTCTTTACACTGAAACCCGACTTTCAAATCTACACTGGATTAGAAGATGAGCGATCCACACACAACAAGCAATTCTAGCATTTAGCTAACACAGACATGCACCAGCATGAATTTAAAGGCCTTCCTACTAACTATCCCATGGTCAACGCTCCTTATCACTCCAATCTTCAACTTCGCTCTGATACCACTTAAACTGGATGTCACGTCCCGATCATCGGGCACGCACACATCCTTCAACTCTTGGTCGATTTTATAATGCGATATCCCAGGACTAAGTATCGCCGACCCTTTCAAATTTTTAAGCACATGCGGAAGCAGTTAAAATCCCAAGACAATTAAACGATGTGATAGAAAAGCATGGCTATATTTTTCATATTGAAATTTATAACCAAACTTTTATACAAAACACAAATCACTTCATAACTATTCACATCAAAATAGAGATCTCAAAAGAAGACAGAAACTTAGACGAACTGGGTCGTACTCAAGGCCCCTCTCAGGATTGTCTTCTTCTTCCAAAAATCTTTCTCCTTAAGATCTCACCTCCGAGTTCTCCTTCTCGGATTTCTCCTCCTCAGCTCTTCAACGGGGTCCTGAAATGGTTTCCCCAAACTGGGATGAGACTATGTCTCAACGAGTTCTACCCCACTAAGCCCGATTAGTAAACCATTATACTAAAGGCTGCCTAAACACGCACGGGGGCGAGAGGACTTACCTTGGCCTCGGATCCCACCTCAAGTCGGTACAATTCACAATAAACAACCATTCACTTCAAACAAATCGAACCAGTCGATTACATGTCATACAATTCAATCCCCACTGTGGGATATTTAAAAGCTAGGCCACGTGCATTCTCCAGGACGACCTTCCAAGTCTCCGAGCCACGTGCCTCAAACCTCGGACCCACGTGCATTCTCTAAGGCGACCTCTTCGCCAAGGTGGTACATCAAGCCACCGAGCCACGTGTCCTTTTTACGATGCCTGGGCCCACGTGCATTCTCTTAGGTGCATTTCACCAAAGTGATGCATCAATTCACCGAGCCCACGTGCCCTTTTTACGATGCCCGGGCCCACGTGCATTCTCTTAGGTGCATCTCACCAAAGTGATGCATCAATTCACCGAGCCACGTGCACTTTTAGATGCCGTTCCGGAACGTTGGGCCCACGTGCATTCTCTAAGGTACTCGCTTACCAAAGTGACGCATCAGATCACCGAGCCACGTGTCCTTTTAGATGCCAAACTCTGTCACCGAGCCACGTGCATTCTCCAGGGACGACATACCGAGTCTCCGAGCCACGTGCATTCTCTCGGGCGACCTTTTCGCCAAGGTGACATATTCAACCACTGAACTCACGTGCATTCTCCAGGTGACATTCCAATTCACCGAGCCCACGTGTCCTCTTTCAAGAGATTACCAATCTACTTTCAATACCGACAACCAATGCCCAACGATTTCTCAATCAAATAATTAAATCAACTCAACAAAGCATTATAAATGCTGAATAACATACTTGGCCATTTACCAATCAACAATTCAATCTCAATCAATTCCAATCAATTTAGGGTAAATCCTAAAATATCACAATTTATTCAATTCCATACAACGTAGAGCTCAAATAAATAAACGAATTGCGCCACGACGATCAGCACGAGATTTCGGTCGTCGGCCATCAAAATCTTAATTTCCGAAAAATAATTAATTTATTTATTAATTTCGAAAATTAAATAATTAATATTAAAAATTCAATTTAGCTCAAAATAAAGCCCGATTAAATAAACGGACTTCACCACAGTCATCAGCATAATTTTCCGGTTCCAGACCATCTCTGTTGAATTTTCGGAAAATAAATAATTATTTAATTTAATTCCGAAAATTAATATTTAAATACTAAAAATTCCACTTAGGCCCGAAAAGCCTAATTGGAGCCCACTAAGGGTCGGGAAAAATCCCAAGACACTTCCAATAAATAGTAGACCACGTCTACTTGCTAATTACATATTCAATTTATCTAATTCGTATCACAATTGGCTAATAATTGCTAATTTAATATAATCTAACAACCTAAACATAATTAATTAAATCTAAACAAACTTTAAGCATAATTAGCCACTAATCCTGGATTAGTGAGATTACTCACCAAATCGCGCGCAAATCGGATCAATCCGACGGCGGCGACGCGAGGAACGATTCTTCCCAAAGCACGGCTCGGGTTCGGGGCCCGGAAACGGCCCAAAACGGGCCTTGAACAGGGCTGGAAACCCATTTTTCCAGCCACTGTTCGTGGCCAAACGAAGCTGCTCCGGCGGCTAGGGCGGCGAGGGGAGGCCGGCGGAGGGCGAGGGGGACGCCGGGGGAGGTCCGGCGGTGCTGGGCGGTGGCCGGAGCTGGCCGGACGGGGCTGGACGGAGGCTCGGCAGCGGCCGGATCGCGCGGAGGAGGACGCCTAGGCGCGAGGGGCGGCGGTTCAACGTGCGGCGTCGCACGGGCAAAGCAGATGGCGGCCCGGCGCAACTGCGACGGTGAGGGCAACTCCGGTCTTCAGGCGAGCTGCTCCGATTCTGTCTTGCTGGTTCGTTCGAACCAGAGGAGAGAGAGAGGGCGTCGGCGGCGGCTGAGGAGGGTGAGGGAGAGGCGGAGACGAACGACGGAGCGGCGGAGGGGGTGATGCGCAGGCGCGGGCGCGGTTGGCGAGCGATCTTCGGCGAGCTGCTGCTTCCCATCTTCTTCAGCTTCTGGTTCGCGGGTTTGCACAAAGAAGAAAGGAAGAAAGGAATTCGGTCACGAAGGGGAGAAGAGAGAGGAGAGAGAAGAGATATGTATTGACCGGTCAAAGAGGAGAGAGAGAAAAGGTGAGCGGTGGGGGGAAAAATCGCACGAGGGGGAGAGGAGAGGAGAGAGGAGAGAGAAAGAAAAGAAAGAGAGGGAGAGAGAGGAAAAAGAAAAAGGAAATGCATAATTCTTTATTTCAATTTTCCTTTTCTCTTTTCCTTTTCCTTTCTATTTTCTTTTTGATTTTCAATTGATCCCCGATAATTTCTTTATTGAAATTTCGGACTCGTCAATAAATTGACAGACGATGAGACGGTCCTAAAATGAATGTGGCGCTCGAATATTCGATTTCCCGAGACCGAATTAAATTTCATGATTAAAATCGACCGGACGCGATTTTAGTCCAATCCAACCAATTATGTAGCTTTTAGGGATTTTACCGTGGTTATATCCCTTAACGGCTTCACCCAATATGTTGGTTAACTCGTGAGTGATCAGCTCAGAGAAAAAGGACCATATGCACGCCGACGATATGCACATTTCACTTTATCGAAACGGGGTCGAATTTCAGGATGTCACAGTAGATCAAAACATACAAAGCGTTAGGACAATGAGGAGGGCACGCTTAGTCCACCGCTTGCACCGTCCAACTTTCCTCTTTCTTTTGTTAATTTATTTTCCATCAGAAAAGGTGTTTTTGGTTAAATATATTTCATCTCTTTATCACACTTAGGAAGTTATCCCTCTTACTTTGAGCCTGATACATGTTACCTATAATCTTCGTTTTTATACTGAAATGTTGTATTATTAATGATAACTTATTCTAAAAAATTATGTTATCAACGCGTGTTGATGATAAAAATATATTGACATGCATAGATGTATGTGTGTGTATATATATATTCATTCAATACCATAATACAATGAGAAGAATTTATTTTTTGCCCAGGTTCCGTCCTAATTTCTCCTTTAAATTCCATAAATAAATCAAAATATGTTTTTGCTTTTACTTTATTTCATATATATATATATATTTGTTATTGATTTGATTTATCTAATCTAATTAGTTGATATGCATCAATAATTTAAATTTGCCGAACTGAATATAAATTAGTAATTCATTGACTGAACCATTAGACATGGATTTATGGTCGTCGCCTGCAACCGGTGGAAGTTTCAATGCACAGGAAAACTGAACTTTCAAGGAAATGCAGACGCTGCAAAAGTAGAATTTCAATGAGATTGCAACTTTTTGCTCCTTCTTGTTTTTTCATGCGTGCCCTGACAACTCTCTCTCTCTCTCTCTCTTCATTTTTTCTTTTCACCTCCTCTGTCCTTCCTTTTCTTTCTTTTCCATTGCAGGCCACTTTATCAGTTTTTCTTTGTAAAAGCTTTTCTCTCTTTTGCCGAACATGACCTCTCTCTCTCTATCTCCTTTTCTTGGCCCAGAAGAAAAGCTTCATCATTTTTCTTTTTCGAGCTCCCCTTGGCAATTATGGTATGCGGAAAAATGTCCCACCCACTCGGTCGAGAATCCTCTGCTTTTTCATGCCTAGATTTTCTTGTCTTTTTGGCCGTGAATTTCGATCTCTGAATGTCGAGATTGCACCCTTGTCAAAATGGAAATTACTCTCTTGATCTTGTCCTCCAGGTTTTTGCTGCTATTCAAAACAAATTTGGGACTGGATATAAAATTTGAAAAATTTTTCAGACGAAAAAGATTGAGGGTTGATATAGCATTTGGTTTTAAGTTGAGGGTTTTTGAAACAAAAAAAAAAAAAAATCGGGATAAAATTAAAATTGAACCTAAAATTTGAGAGTTTTTAAAGAATTAGGACCGTATAAAAAGAGGAAAGAAAAAGTGGAGGAGCTTCACCTCTTTTTATCATCCAGGGGCATATTTGTAATTGGATTGCATGTGATGAGTTTATTTCTACCCCACTCCCGGTGGTTCGGCACAGGAAACCTTTTCCTTCCTGAGGCTACCGCTCTTCTCTACCAAGGTTTTGTCCACTTCTTATTGCAAAGGAGTGGCTAGCCCACCAATTCTTTCTCTACTTAATTATGAAGTTACTCAAATTTATTGATGTCACAATTTCTTAATCAACCCAAAGCCAAATTAATAAATTAAAATTTTCAATTTTTTCCAATTTTTTTTTGCTTGGTTTAGTTTAGCACTTGCAATATTCCTTCAACACCTAAATTGTAATGTGTGTTAATTCAAATATTTATATTATTGAATGGAACTAATACGTGAAATGTTAATTCATTTATATTAAACTGCATTTTAAATAACACTTTAACATAAATGCATGCGGTTCCTCTTAAATAATGAGGGTAACTATTTTAATGAAAATGTAAAATAAACTAACAAAGGGTTGGTCTAGTGGTAGCATGCTAATCCTGCACGGACTTCACCTGCCAATGGGCAAGGGTTCAAATCCTAGCAAAAAGCCCTTGTTGGAAGGGAAGAAATCCTTGATGCTCAATCCCCAAAGTAGTTGCGTTCTTTAGCCACCATTTTATTTACAAATATATATATAAAAGTTTTATTTACCATCCAAAATACACCTAGCCATATTATTCTCATCCAACAATTTATTTTATGTAGATATATTCCCATTAAATAATGAGGGTAACTATATTTGAAAATATGTTAAATAGATTTTACTAGTCACTCAAAATATATCTAAGCATATTAATATTGTTATTCAACTTGATTGGTACAAGAAGTGAAGCATTTTGTATGCTCAATAGAAAGAAACTTTATTCCAATATCCACTTGAATAGTCAATGCTATTTAAATACCACCAATCCAAACTAAACCATCGATACTTGAAATTGTGAAGTGATAAAAAAAGAAAAAAGAGTGCTTCTGCATTTCACGAGCACTCCTGTTCATACTATTGATTTACAATACTTTATAACTGCTAAATTATCGCATCAATTCAAGAGCTTAATTGCATTATTCTCTAAAGCTAATCAACTCTAGCTCGTAAGTTGAGAGTACTTTGCCTGAAATGCGTCCAATATAAGAGGCACCAAACATGAATGTAATATATCAGCCTATGCATTTTTACCACTCTAATAGAAGAGTATTAGGTGTATTTACCATGTCAACTGTTGCAATACTAACATATTCAGCCTATTAATATATACAATAGTCCATCATTAGTTTGATGTATTAAAGTTGACCTCTAATAACAACTAACACAATTTTATCGAATTCAACACGGTATTGTTATTGAAAGGCAATGTCATGACTTTACGTTTTTATCATATTATTAATTCATTATATGCATGCTATTTAGTGCCGTAAATATTGCTTTAAGTTTATATTTGTGATGTTCATTTTTTCACACTTGTTTTTCCGACATCATATCGTGCAAAAGTTTGACAAACATCATGGCCCTTCAAATAAATTTTCTCATGAAGTCTAGACTAAGGCTTCTACAATGTCTTTGGCTTGAATTATACTTGCTGGGTAGGGGAAGATCTTCATAGGCTCTCTCAATCTTCCTAGTATAGAGCAGAATCCCAATAGTCAGGAGAGGAGCAATAAGTATGCAAGGCAGGCCAACCTCAGGCCAAACAACAAAAAGCGTCAGATAAGTGCTCAGTATCGAAGTTGGAAGTGTCATCTCTGAAGTGACCAACAGAAGAGAAATCTAGCCTAAGAAATGGCATAAACATCTAGAACTTTTACAAGCATAACCTCGCCTAGGAATAGTTGTTTACTTAACCAGCCCATTACTTCCCAAGCAATAATGATTTGCTATCAGTCTACCATCAAATCCCTTTAATAAGAAAAACTGCTATATGAGAAGCAAGAACAAGGAAAGGACCCATTTACTGAATATGACAGACCTTATAGCTAAATATTTGATTTGAACAGACAAGACACCAACAATATTTTCGATTGGGAAGACACCAAATATACTAAAGTGCAAAACCCCATCTATATCTCCACTGCAAAGAATATGCAAACGTTGCTTTGAAGAATTTGAGAGCTCTACAAATGAATCTTGAACCTTGTCAGTTAAACCAGCATCTCTGGGTACTAGTCCAGGCATTCAAGGAACTCCTGGAGCTGGAGGGAAGAATTGAGTAGTGTGATCTTCAAATGCCAAAGAGTTACCAGAAGCATTCTATAAAACAAATGAATAATTACTTTCCAGTTGGAAAATAAAAAGGTGAAAAGATATGAGATCAGAGCTAAAGAGTCAAACAAATCAACAAGTTACAGATGACGCCAAACATACGCATCCAAAAAATCTTCCATAAACCCATACTAAAGCTGTTGGACTGTGAAATAAGATTCTAAGTTTGAAAAAGAAGTATTTAAGAACACCACACTAAAATAACTACTTAACTGCAAACGAAGCATTATGAAAAAAAGGTGTGAGCCATAAGATATTTGCTATTGGTAATAAAGATCACGAAATTGTACCAACTTTTAATTTGAAAGATGCCATACTCCATTCACTTGGGCATCCTCCTCCCAGTTGAGACACACCCCAACTGCCATACTTCAAGCTTCTCAAGAGTTTTCCATTCTGCTTCATATTTATACCCTGTTAGAATGATTATACCACAGTGTGCATAACTGCTGCAAGCACTAGCATGTCAAAAGCAGCACCCTGCACATTTATAGTTCCATAAAGACAGCTACTTTGGTAACATTCATTATGTATAAACTTCTCTTCTCAGCAATTCTTGTGGATCCATAAGTGCTATATTAGATTTGAATCAGATTTCGGATCCATCTATATTGATTGACTGCAATCCAAGAAGTGGATGATTAGTCATAAAGCGGTAAAAATCTCAAAGAAACAGAATTGCACCATCCTCAGCCATGTACTCAGCCATTCTACTCATGACCAAGCCGCTATGGCTTGATAAAAACATAACCAGTTATTTAGGGCGTGCATGGAAACGTTTCTTAGAAACGTTTCCGGCACACTTCTGTACGGAAAGTGTGCCGGGAACAAAAAGGAACAAACGCGTTTGGTTGCGTTTCTGTTCCTTTTGTTTTTTTGTTTCGAACGAAATAAGAACAAGAAAAAGAAACAAAAAAGTTGTTTCTTTTGAAAAGAAACACTTCTTCGACGGAACAAAAGAACGAAAACGAAAGAAACAAAGGAACACATTCGGAACAAAGCGAGAACTCTTCGTGCGTGCTCGTCGTCGGTCCTCTCGGCTGAAGCTTCGTTCTTCCGTTTCCGGCGTGTCTTCCATCTCTCCGGCGGCTCCCACTCGGGCCGACTCTCCGGCGACTCCTCACCCGCGACTCCGTACGTTTCCGGTCGGCGTTGCTCTCCGTTCGGCCTTCCTCCTCCGCCCGCGTCGCTCCCCCTTCGGCGCTTCTTCTCCGGTCGACATGCTCCCCCTTCGGCGCGGCGAGCCGTCCCTCGAGCAGATCTGGCCGAGCATTGCTCGCTCAAGGCTTGAGCGAGCGTTGCTCGCCCGATCCGCCGCACCGAAGGGGGAGCAACGCTCGCTCGAGCCGCAGCTCGTCATTGCCTCTCCCTTCGCTCGCTCGAGCTGCTGCGAGCTCCTCGAGCTCGAGTTGCTGCCTCGAGCCGCTGCGAGCTCGAGCTCGAGCCGCCGCTGCGAGCTCGAGCTCGAGCTGCTGCGAGCTCGAGCTGCGAGCTGCTGGAGCAAGAGCTCGAGCGAGCTGCGGCTCGACTCCGAAGAAATGCAGAGCAAGCGGCGGCTCAGCTGCGGCTCGGCTGCTCGGCCGAGGCAGAGCGGCTCAGCTTCAGCTGCAGCAGCTCGAGCAATTGAGCCGCAGCAGCCAGTGGAGCTGCTCGAGCAGCGCTGCGCAGCTTGCTCGAGCTCACTGCATTGCAATGAGCGGCTCGAGCTGCAGGCTGCAGCTCTAGCGAGGTGGACGGGGGCTAGTGATTTTGAATGAATAGGCTGGTGATGTGGTTTCCTTCTATTGTTATTTTGTTGCTCATGGTGATGTGGAATGGACAGGGCTGGTGAAGCACGTGGCGAGGGCGTTGAAGGACGATTTCACCACCAAGGGGAGATTTAGGCGAAGTCGGGTGCGGCGTGGTTGTACGGCATTGTAAGAAGGTATAACCAAGGGTAATCGCCTTGTGTTGCCTGAATTTCATGGTGCATTCTATATGTAGCATTATTATGTACTTGTTGTAGCGAGAAAATGCAACTTATGCTCTGTTTCACACAAGTTAGTTCAACAATTTTCAATTTTCTCATTATATAGTCTTCTTGGCTTGCATCTCTTGAGAATGATTTTGTGTTTGGCATATATAGTATTATGTTATTGATTTAACTCGTAACTCATATGTTGCTCAACCGATGAAAGATTAAATGGCATCTGAGAGACAGACATGCAATGCGAAGTGGACCGAGTCTCGTAACCAACATATTTATTGGTTTGTTGGTGGATGAGGTGAAAAAGGGAAATCGGACCACTTCAACTTTCAATAAGGCGGGGTGGAGGAATATACATACTGCATTCATTAGACAGACAGGATGCCAATATACCATGATCCAGATTCGAAACAAGGTCAACAAACTGAGAAAACAGTATAGCAGTTTCCAAAAACTTATGTCTCAGTCTGGCTTCGGTCAGGATGGACAGAAATTTTTCCATGTATGGAGATCCGGAGTATCCATTTGGACCTATAGGAGGGGAAGTTGCAGATGATACATCGGCTGAGCAGGCATCTGAGATGAATAGCGTTAGGATAAGAATTGCAAATAAAATGGCAAGGGATCACAATATGACTGAGATTTGTTGACTTTTGTAATATTGCTTTTACGTATTCACCGTAATGCGGTTGAACAATGAACTATATTACTCAATTATTGTGATGTTATGTATGGAAAAGTTCATGTTGAGATGTATGAAATTTTCGTTTAAGGGCGCACATATGAGCATGTTGAAAATATTTTTCATTTCACATCCCATTTTTCAAAAGTTAAATTTATAAGCATTTAATGAGAATGAGAAATCAATATCAAGTTTTTTTTTGATAAAAGAAATCAATATCAAGTTTATATGCTTTAAAACTAAAAAAAAAAAAAATACTTGAATTTAGTAGATACAAATTTTAATTACAAAATTTTATACTAAATATGCCATATGATCATGCTAAAAATGTTTGTCTTCACTAACCATGAACAAAATAAAATTAATGAGCATTTCATAAGAATGACAATTTAATATCAATTTTAAACTTTATTAAAAAAAAAAAACAGAAATTGTTTTGTCGTTACCAAACGTGTTTCTGTTCTTTTTCTATTCTAAGAACAGTAAATTGACTACACAAACATGTTTCTATTCTTTTTTTTTATTTCAAGAACAGTTTTTTTTTACACTTACCAAACGCGTTCTTTTGTTCAAAAACTGTTCCCCGGAACAGAAACACTTTTTTTTGTTTCTGTTCCTGGGAACAGAAAAGGAACAGAAATGAAACCATGCGCGCCCTTACAAACTTTTCCACCCACAAGCATAATTGAGGCACACACAAATCCCATCATTTAAGGGTCACCTAAATTATTACCTTCCTAATTTGACTGAACTGAACAAATTTATAACAATTGAAAGAAGCTATTAATTTTCATGAAAATAAGCATCTCATGGATGAATGCTTCAGTACGACACCATCCACCTAGACCATAGATTCTAACCACAAGCCAGACCCAGTACACACTATCCTGTAATTTGTCGTTGACAATTGAAATAGTTTCAACCATTGATGACAACATTAGCAGTGAAGTAAAAACCTTGTCCTACACGAGAATGCAATTGAGCACATCAATAAGATTCAACTCCTAAAGTATATAAATCTATTAAATGAGCATACTAATTCTGTAAGATATGTGATTAAAATAACTCACTGCTGATTTCATTGATTATATATGAGTCAATCAATTTCCTTGATTCATAATTTAACTCATGCATCAAACAATGTAACGTCAAAAACATTTCATGGCTTTGATGTAGGATTGAGTCCCACAATGAAGAATAAATATTTAAGCATCACATGCAAAATTGCCCAAGCAACACACCCAGGGTTTCTTAAGCATCACGCCAAAGATGAATTGCATCACACAATCTGCAAAGCAAACACTCGCCAAGTTCAATAACAAAAAACATTATTGGAGTATATGTAAGATCCTACTACGCAAGCTTAAAAAAAGAAAGAAAAGGAAACTTCGTAAAATCCTAATAATATTCAAATCCTAGTTGATAATTTTGGTGATTAAACTTCAAGAAGAATCCTGATCCTTGTTTGAGTTTCAAAGTCAATCTTTACCGAAAACTTCGTAGCCATCCTGCATGATTTTGTTGGCTACATCAGGCTTAGTGGATGTTTTGATTGTCTCATACTCAATTCTATGAATGGGAATCCAATTACAATACTATGTATAAGATCTTTGCGTCCTTGCAGTCAAATGGGTACTCATTGGGCAAAAGAAATATAATTTGTAGCGATATTTCATGTCTAGAGATAATAAAATTAGTTGAATTTTAAGTATCTTTGTATTTAGTTATTATCTAACAATTAATTTACATATGTCATGGAATACCAATCTCAAACATTATATCAGATTTTATGATTCCATTGGATGAAAATCACGATCCACAATCTAAAGATTTAATTTTTTTTATTCATGACTCACATTTTCATGTGACCACTTAGGTGAGGCTACCTACTTAACAGTTAATTAATAAACGAATATTGTTCCATGTTCAAAGTTCAAACCGCAAAAGACAGATTGACTCATGTAATCTATATAACTAAACAATAGAGCCAACTTGATCAACAACCTGACCTATCATGATCCGTTTATATTTAGTTCAGTAAGTTCTCTAATAAAAAATCATACACGAATTTGGTTTCCTTAGTCATTACATATTACGATTTGATCACACCATATAAATAAAACATTTCATGTAAACCTAGAATTTTGTAAGCTTACGACTAGTCCCTTTTCAAACTTATTCGACATTGATGAAGATACGCATATGGTACATATGTCACGTTGGTCATGTTAGGATGGGAATGACCCATTCAATTCAATTCAATCAAATTAGTTAAACGGGTTATACACCTCTTGCCTATTTAACAAATGGGTCATGTTCAAATAGAATTTTCTAATAATTTTTTTTTGTTAATCTTATCCTGCTCAGATTGGCCTATCTGCCAATCCATTGTTAACTTGACATTGAGGGACATGGCCAATAAAAATGGAGTGCCGTCTCTATTAGCAGCTGAATGTTCAGTTAGCAAGTTTGTCGTTTGCATTGCATCATGCAGATTTTGAGCAATTCAGAATATTTCCCAAGAGAGACTAGAGAAAAACACGTTCTGATGATAAATGAATGTTTCAGGAGGAATATCTAGTTGAAAAGTAATGAGGGTAACATTCAAGTAACAACATAGAAAACTTACTTCGACATCATGCAGTAAAACTGTACCGTCTTCAAGTCCCAAGAGAACAACCTTGCCATCAGGACACCGGCATAATGATGTTATACATTTACCTGGAGCAGATTAGAATGATTAAGAGAAGCTAGTATTGACGACACACATTGAAATGTGCAAAGAAAGTGAATTCATTGTAAACGAGAGAGAGAGAGAGAGAGAATATTTTATCCCAATAAAATTAATAGAAGAAGAGGAAAGATAGAGGACAGATTAACCAACAAAATGTTAATCAAAATTTATGAAGTGAGGGAAAATGTAATAAATGTACAAAATAACTGAGGGATATTAGTCACTCGATATGGGATTTCTTTGAGCTAGTAGGTCATCTAAAGCAAGGGAGTCTGTATCTTGTTGGCAGCCTCCAATCCAATATCATCATAAAACAAACCTTTTTGTTCAATTATGGAACCTCAAGGCGAAGTGGTTGCACGAAAAATTACTTCAGGCGAGGATTACAAGTGTAATAGTATTTACAACTTAGGATCTTAAGAGAAACCATTCAAGGATTGGCTCTAGTACTATAGTGCACTCAAAACATTCTCCATATCCAGAAAACAATATGATGAGCGAAGCATCGAGATGTTTCCAGAGAAAAAATCTCCTCTCCAAATTTTTCCGGTGAGAATAGACATCAAGAACTACCAAGGCTAGGCATCTAACTAAGTTCTTACGACTTTGAATTACGAAAAGATTAAGTCATATAGGAACCCAACATACTTGGATGTAGCTCCCCTGACCCTCCTAGTCCTTTTGCTTTCTCCAATTTCTCCAAAAGAACGCCGAGCAAGAGCCGAACCTGAGAAGCCAGGCGGTTTGTCGAAATGAAGCTGAAACGGAAGCACACGCCGCGACCCTGCCTCGTCTCCATAGCTAGAAAGCTCTGCTGGAGAAGTTGAAGAGCGAGACGAAGAAGGGAAGAGCGGGAGCGAGGTCCATTGAAGCCTGAAAATTCGCGGAGAAAGTTGCAGAAGGGGAACAGGCGAGAGTCAAAATAAGGAAGGAAGAGAGAGATGGGAATTGGGCTGTAAAGGGCCACCACGGGATCAACTAGGCTGGGCCGGACTTTGTAGCCCTGCCAAACAACGCCCGAAAGTGATGGATTAGTTATTGACACGTAATTTGGAAAAAGCAATGTGATCATCCTCATTCACTTTTGGATAAAAAAAATGCTAATGAATTATTCAAATTGCATCTCACGATCAATAACAAAAATTCACGCATGCTTAAATGGAGACGATGGGCCAAGCTTAAATCCAACCAAGCCATTTGCCATCACCACCCAAGCTCTTAACGCTCGACCGAATACTATACTCGACCAAGCCCCAATTGGTGAGTTTTATGCTAAACTCCTGTTATAAGGTGCACACGTGCGTCAATGATACAGTAGGAAGAAAAAAATGAGATCTAATGTCTTCTTTTTCTCTTTTAACTAGAACTAGACAATGCACCCTATTAAAAGGTACAGCTTTGCTATACCAGGAAAATCCCATTTCTCTACTTGTGTATGTAGAGTCAGAGACTTGCAATTGGGGAAAGAAAATGGCACACCTCGTACCTCTGCCGCAAGTGATAAGACCTAAGCACATTCAACAATTGAAAGGCAAAAGAATAAGACAGATTACTCTTCCTTCCAAATACTGTTTAAAAAACCCAGCAAGTATATGCTTTGAGAACACTTTTGGTTCCCACCTATGTGACAAATTGAGTGACTAAAGCTTTTTGAGTGTTGAAATAGTAGAACTTATATACTAATTCTAGTCAACAATTGCTATTTCGGTCTTTTAAAAAACAGGACACAACTTGTCACGACCTCTTTTTTTCCGTCCGGGGGAAAAGGAAGATGGTTTAGGGGTATTTGCCTAAAGAGGCGGACCAATGGCCCTAGATTAGGCGCGGGCTCTCCCAAGCCCATACCTCGCGCGACGTTGGATTCGTTTTTTAGTTCTTAACAACCTATGTAATTCTAGGAGTCGCCACTAGCCTATTGGGGTCGGCTAGAAACCAATCAAGACACGGGAGTGTTGTCTTGATTTATACGCAACCAGAGATTTCTAGGAACGGGGACTTGTTTACGCCAATGTTTCTATTAGCGCCCTTGCGGTACCACTAACTTGGAATGTTGTTTATCTAAATGACTATACAATCTTGATTACCAATTATAATCTTTATGAAACCGCTAAGTGTCCATGCAAATGTTTTTGTAGTTTTTTTTTTTAATGTCTAGACTAATCCTAACATAATTTATAAGAGAAATTTACACTCAAAATAATGAAAAGCGACGCATAAATAAACATCCAAGAAATTGAAATGACTTGAAAATAAACGCGGAAAATGTAAACCCGATACAAGTCGGGCAAATAATATTACATGGCCTTGTTATCATGCCCCGGGACAGGACCCCCGTGAGCGAAATGGGAATTTAAATACGCATGATATTACTCTAAATGCATGAAATTACTCTAGATAATTTTAATCTATGCAAAATGGATTATTTACAAAAATTGTTATAAAATACCAAAATAGCATTAAATTAGGAAAATGACCTTTTAAAATTGGGAAAATTCCATATATGTCATTTCTATCCTAATTTGATGTTATCCAACATTTTTTGATATTTTTGAAATTTTCAGATTTTTCTCCTTTTTTTTTTTTTTTTTTTTTTAAAATATTAATAATAATTCCTTAAACCGATCTATGCTAACATGGAGTAACACATCACATGAATATCACAACAATCAAGCTCAAATCGACCGTTTCGAGATTGAAGCTTGGTTCCAACATTTTATCGAATACTTGGCTTGTATCAAATCACCCCAAAACGGCTTCTTCGGGTCATGTTCATGGCCTTCAATCTCGATCCATAAGCAATCTCATGTGAAACTAAAGTATCAAGATCATATTACCACATGCAGGGAGCAATATCAGATGGAAATAATAGCTTAAAACACACAAGAACTAGGTTGAAATCGGTCTCAAATATGCAAGTCTGAACTGATTTTACAAATCTGGGTTTGAACCCAAATCAAACAAACAGGTTGCATGCCCATATTCAAGCCCCATCACTTATCACATGCAAGATCTAAGGGAAACATTACTTAGTCCAAGTGAAAGTAGGTAACATGAGCTTTCAAATATAATGATCATCACAGAGAATGACCGAACGAACGCATCAAAACGACCTCTCCAAGAAGCATACATGCAAAACTCTTGAAGAAATTTCAACACTTAGAAAAAATACGGCCTCAGAAATCAGTCTTCCGGGCTGGTTTTCCTCTTGACTTTTCACTATTAAAACACGTTCAAATTCAAACAAAAATACATCTAGGATACTTACCTTGCTTCCTAGTTTCGTTTGCAAGTGGTTCTTGGCCGAGGAAACGAAGAACTTATCCTCGGGAGGCACGTGGAAATTGGCTTCTTCAACTGGAAAACGAGATCTGCAAAAAAAAGAACTGACAACGAAGGTTTTCGTTGACCTATAACATTAGACTTCAAGACATATTTTGTTGGAAAAATTGATACCAAACCAAAATATATGTATTCTAGTTTGGGGAAAAATTCAATATTTTCCTCATTTATCTCTCAAATTTTTCAAAAACACTGGCTTTCCTTCACTCGTGACCAACCAGTCTCAACACTTAGAAAAATTTCGGACTTTCTTGGCCCGCCAGGAGGGCACTGTTTCGGGGGGCTTTAGGAGGCCTTCCCGATCTCCATTTGGGACGTGCTACCTATGGTTGGAAATATCTTTGAATGAAGTTTCACTCTCTAGTTGAAGATTTTGGCTAATTTTGGCCGAAGGGTTGTGAAAATCTCACTTTTCTCTCAAAAGGTTCATCTGGAATTTCTGGGTTTGCTTTTCTGGAGTTGCTTCTGAGGGCCTTTTTGGGGGACGATTCCGAGCTCTCTCCTCTCCCTCTCGTCTCCTATCTCTCATCCCTTGAAAGACCTTGCTTCAGTGATATTATCCCATGAATTGAGGGATTTTTGGTTAGCTTTTTGCCCTCCTACCAAGCCTGCCAACTGAGCTAGTCCACCCACTCTCCTGACTTAGCCAATTTTTTAATTCTGCAGCTGTTGAGTGTGCAGGTTTTGCTGCGATTTTCCGGTGCTGTCAGGAGCTTATACTTGTCCAATTTCCGTCCACTTGTACTGCTATATATGGTCTTCCATCACGTGCAAAGATCAGGCCGGTTGGATAGCCAAGGAGGATATGGTGGGGCCACCAAGTTGCTTGCTCAACAACTCCGACTTCAAACCAACTTGTGGACTAGGATTTGCCAGCTAGTTTAGGTGCTTTAATCCATGAATTTGGCTGCGATTTTTGATCAATTAAGAAGCCCATGTATAGTAGTTTAAGATCTTGATCATATTTTGCGATTTTGCCCACTCAAGTTTGCAAAAAGTCCCTCAAAGTTGGCCATTTTCTTGTCCGAAAATACCCGATTCAACACAAATGTGGTCTTTTTGGCTCAATTTGATTGATTCGACTTGGCCCAAATTCAATTTCAACTTAATTGATGACCAAGATGATGATTAAAGGGCTTGGGCACAAATTTTGCAAAATTTGCGAATTGGTCCCTCAACTTTTGGAAATTGCATTTTGGCCCCAATTTGCCATTTTAATTCCAATTTGACCTCCTGGTCTTGGCTAGTCACATTTAGATCATTGGTCCCAAATTTTTTTCTTTTCTTTTTTTTTTTTTTAATCTTTTTTTTTTTATATATTTTTATTTTTTTATTATTATTTTTTTAAGTAAAAAACATCTTCCATTTAAAACACTATATTAAATGCCTAGATAATCTATATGCCAGAATGAAATATTTTTGGGCAAAAATTTAGGTGTCAACACAACTACTTTTCATTAATAATATACTATGATCATTGGAATGATGGTTATGCACTATTAAGCGGGAAAAAGAATGACCCCAAACCAGCTGCCTTTTCTTTGGTCTTTCGGTAGTTATTCTAAAGGCACGATGTGTATTTGCACTGGTGGTTATCAGGCAGAGTAGCAAATGATGCAAACCAAATTCCTTGTGCTAAAGTTTGGAATGAATTTCCGTAACTCGAGGAAGAGGGAACATGAATTATCCATAATTATGAACCAAATGGATTAAATTTGAAATAAAAAAACAATTTGCTCACCCAAAGGCACCAACTACCAATCAAAAGCTTGGTCGCGTTCTGTAAGTAAGACTTGAACCGATTTTGAACAAAATAATCCGTTGGCCTTCCAAAATCCTCGCCTCTTGTAAAAGAAAGTTCAACTCCGCTTTAATCAAGGATGAGACTTCCGTTACCAGCTGCCTCATCGTACCAAAGAACCCTCTCAAACGCAATGACAGGACAACAAAAGAGGACTCGAAATCTCCAAGGGGAAAACCTCATCAAGTGCACACCAAAAGCAGCTAAGGACCGCAATTTCCCTCAAAGTTCTTGAACAAAGCTTGATGTTTTGCTTCAGACCGTGGCATCCGGCTGCCCTTCAACATCTCACGCATCACCTCATTGGTCACCTCTGAGTCACAGATGGACAGTGACCTAAGATTAATCCAAGCGATACTCCTACTAAACCAGAAGCTCCGGAGCCTCATATGCAGGTTCACCAGCTAAGAGCATTTATGAAGGAGCGGCGGTACCGCGAAATGGCCGGCCATCTCGCACGGCCTCTTTAGTCATATCGAATGAGAGGTCCTTGACGTGGTCGTCGACAGCAAAGCGAAGCCACGGACTGAGCTCAGGCGCGCGACGGTCGAGAAAATCGACGTCGACGTGGAAATTTAGTCGAAGCAATTACCAAGGGAGATCGTCCACAGCCTCTGCCAATTGAAGCGACGAAGCACCACCGCCTTCGAAGTCCTCCGTGACCATGGCCGGCCGGCAAATCCTGGTCCGGATTCCACTCCCACCATCTTCACCCGCCAATAGGAAGAAATCGAGCCGAAACCTCACAAAAACTAATCGGAAAAAAAAAAAATCGAATCGCCGCCGCCCATTAGGAGGTCGAGAAAGAACGTCCGAACGGAAGCCGAACCGGAGAAGCCAAAGCGGTTCGTCGGAACTTGACGCTGAAACGGAAGCAGCCCGGCGACCCCCTGCTTCGTCGGTCTCCATTGCTAGAGAGAATGCTCCGCAAGCAGCTCGAAAACCTCAGCCGCCAGCTCTGCCGGAACGAACCGCGAGGAGCGTACCGACAGCGACGGAGGCAGCTGAAGAGTGAGACGAAGGATGGAAGAGCGAAAGAGAGGAAGGTAGGAGGTCCCCCCCCACTGGAAGAGCTGAGAATTCCCGGCGAAAGATTGCAGGCAGAAAAAGATGGACCTAAAAAAGAGAGAGAGAGAGAGAGAGATTATTTTAAAGGGCCGCCACGGGATCAAATGGGCTGGGCTGGGCCGGGCTGGACTTTATAACAAATATATCCTTGTCGAACACTTTTGGGCCCATGGAGGTTGAAGGATCTTCGCCCGCCAGACTCATGGGAAATCACATTCACGTCGGTGCAAGTGTGGTGGACTAATTATTGAAATGTGATTTGGAAAAAGTAATGCGATAATCCTCATAAAATTTTGAATTAAAGAAATATCCTAATGAACTATTCAACGGAATCTTATGAGAGCAAATATTCATGCCTGCTTAAATGTCATGATAATAAGCCACGCTCAAACTCGATAAAGCTATTTCTTTTTCAATTTGGGGTGATTGGATATTGAACTTGAACATATATAATCACTCTTTAGTCAAGCAGCAAACTGTCATTCATATTTATGGTTATCCTCATTGCACATTAGACAAATCACTGAGTCTTGTTACCAATAAACGTCCAAGCCTTGTTTGATTCGGCTATTCCTCGTATCTGCAATGCAGAGGAGCCTACTGCAGTACTTTGTGTCCCAGAAGAGCACAGAGATTGTCAAGTTCCAAGCTTGTTCTTTCAACTATGACGGATGTGAGCTCACCTTGTCAATCTTGCTCTTACCAAGAGATGCATTCCTCCCGGAGAAGATGGTCATCAACGTCAACATCAGTGAAAGATGCGAACCGGAATCTCTCAAATCTTTGCCATAACTGGTTCTACTCTACTGAATAGCTTTTGAAAAAGCTAGGTTGGCTTTAACTATCGTTAAAAGTGAGATCCTGTTAGCAGCAGCAACAAGTTAAGTAACGTAAAAAGAATTGCAGCGAGACACTCCTATGTAAGGAATGTACCGCATCCTAGTTCTTATTAAGTCTACTAGTCCTTCGCATGGTGCTTCCTTGCTCAGATCACAAAGATAAGAAGTCATGTAGGCACCATTTTGAAGATTTTATCAAAATAAAAGTTATATTGTAACCTGCAATGAACTATGAAGAAATTTGAAGCCGACTTTATTTCCCAAGCATCCTCGGAAGCTAAGGAGTATCTTTACAAAAGAAGATTGCACCGTTGACATCAAACCCTTCAAAAACTGGAGGGACAGCCTCCGAATCTATGGTTCTTATTTCTCGACTAAGTTTTGGCTTCGGCCAGAGCGAATTTTTGGACCTCTAGTTAACCCATCCATGAGGCGACGATGATGGGGGCTTGCTCATGTCGAAAAATTGAGTAGAGCTGGTCAATTGACAAATCAAATCAAAATATCGAGTTTTAATCAATTTGGAATTTTGAAGAAGGCCTATTCTACAAATGAACTATGCTCTCTCTTCTTTGCAATCATAGAAAAACAAGTATCGTTTACTTTTAAATTGGTTTTTTCCTTGATATTAGGAAGCACGTAATCCATCTAACATTTTTTTAGGTTTAATACCATTACAAATCTCAAATTATTGCCTCATGTCACATTCATTCAAGCTGTCCTTAAATTGAACTTGCATCTGAAAATGCTAAGAAATAGTTTTAACTGATAATGAACAAACAAGAGGATTAGGTTATTGTAAGCCACTACCAAAAGCAGTAATTTAATAGATTATCAGTACAAATGCAAAGGAGCTATCATCAAGCACTCATATTTTATCAAGGTTTAGTTTATGAGATATAACTTCAATTTGAACACAAAAGTTATAAGATTTGAAGTATCGTAACGATCTATAAGGACATGCCATCCAAAGCAAATTATACATGAAAAGATATATTCTATAAGTTTTGATTGTGCAAAATGAGCCTAATTCAATACACTTTCTGTAATTCGCCATATAGTGGCATAAGTAAATTATACCCAAAGATGTTTGATGCGATAGACACAAGTTGTCTTCTAGACATTTCCTTATCAATAGTAAAGCTTGTCCCCATTTTCCCTAGTCATGTTTGTTTTTCTGGCCATCTCTTCTTGTTTTCTCGGTCCTTGAAACTTTTAATTGCAATTTCCCCAAAACGATCTTGTGTAAAACAGCTAATGGAATTTAAAATTTATATGCGGTTTGCTTTGACAATGGACCTAATAACAATCATTTATTTTGTTGGTAATATTATTATCTCATCTTATAATTAATGTTCAATGTCAATATTTTTGCACTTGCATAGGGTAAGATTACTTCTTTTTTTTTTTAAGAGAGGGGAAGAATTCATTGAAGACGTGAATATTTGGAGGGGCAATAAATGAAAAAGGATTTAATTTTATAATGAATTCAGCTAAAGTTCACAAAAAACGTATCATCACGACAAATAATGAACATAAGAAGTGTCATATCCGCACATATTACATTCATGCATTCTTTCTCCTTCAGATTGGCAATAATTCCAAGAAAAAAAATGATACAGTTAAACAATTTTAAATTCTTGAATGTTTATACATCATTAAATTAAAAGACTACATTATAATCTTTATTAAGGATACAAAATCCATTAACAATATTGTGAACATAATCTCATGACATTTGTTTTTTCGATGGAAAATCTCCTTTATCTTAAACCTACCATTTATTTGAGGATTCCAAATCTTTGAGAGTGGAATATAGCCTACGTTCTTAATTGTCACCCTAAAACCACATATCTTACTAGTCACGTTCTACACAAGAATGTATTTTGTCCATTGGATTGGATGCATCACTTAACAATGACATAAGAAGCGAGTCAATCTCAGGTGAGAGATTTTAACATTCAAATGTAGAGTTCGTTAGTTGAGTACACTGCCCGAACCACTCAACCCAAAGTATAGATAATCCAAACCAAACATTTGGTTCTCTTACACATGAAAATAATGAAGATATAGAGATGAGGCAAAATCTTGGCACTATCGAGCAGGTCTCAGAGCTTACAGCAATGCCATGAAGACGGTTACCACCAAACTCAGCATCTTTCGGTCAATTCTATCCAAGTCAATAGATAAAACATTACCTTTTTAGTCCACTTTTTTCTTCGACCAATGCCCACCTAGCAGAAAAGGCACATGGCAGGTATGGATTAAGACTTCTCCAAGAAGGGTGAAGTCGAAGAGCTTCAGTCAGAAAGCCCACATGCATTGGTTCTCACACCGATGTCTGCAGCTTCAAGTATTGGAGGTCCACCTAGAGCAGCAAAACGAGCATAACCACACAAATTCTTGAACAGACAGTCAATTCTGAATCACAGATTCCATCTTCATCCTTGTCCCGTATGTAGATCAAGGCCCACTTTCTTGCAGCTAAAACACAAGCCACGCCTCTACTTGCTATTGCCAAAAAAAACGTCAACTTGATTTCAGTCCAGTTTTCCTTGAATATATGGCCATAACCAATGTGATGTTTAGCTACCTTTGTTGGGTACAAGTAAAAGAACGATGCATGCATTATGCTAAAACACAGGTGGGAAGCGAACCTTGTGTGCCTAAAGAGGCTATGGTATCATGTAACTATGAATGTCTGCAGTATCGTGCTATACTAGATCCCATGTAGTATATACCATCAGGAACTTGTACCTGGCAGTTCTCAAACAGTAACTCAGATTGCTTTGTACCTACCATAAGAGGATGATTATTCTTTGTCTGGGGACTATGATTCATCCTTTTCGAACTTTGTCCTCTAAATTGATTTAAAATTTAGCGGAAAAACGAATCCTTCAGTGTTCTACTTCTTCGATTGAAAAAATATTCTCCTTCGAAACATATTTTTGCACCTCTTCAATCTGTAGGAACAAACATGAAATGGTCCATTAAAGAGGCACAATGTACCTATGCCTGTCACATTTAAGCTTAATAGTAGGTCCTAATGGAAATGTTGTAAGGAGCATGGACGGGTTTAATTAAGTTCCACCATACACCTACAAGATAAATTTGTTACTAACATTGGCAATTTTATCAAACATTGATGCATAAAGGAAAGAGTATGGGCAACAGTAAGTTTCCAGACATCTAAACTGCTAATGTACATGGTAAGAAGCTCAAACAAAAGATCTTCAGAACTATACAATTGATGGCATAGCATGAATTGATCCTTGGCTCGATAGTATGATGGTGTCAAAATGTTCTGTCCACTAACTGACAATGGAAGAACTACAGTATGGGGAATGCTACAAAGCTTCTCATTCTCCATCTCCAGGTGTAAGATAGGGTCCTAGATGTGTAGTTTCACTGGTTAAAGTGATATAACCAAGCAAAAATGTCCTCACAAAATAGAAGCAAAAAGGGCACTAGTAACCCGTTAGGGCCACCCAATGCACATTTCTTAACCTACACATAAGTCCAAGGCTCTAGCTGTCAAGATATGTTGGAACTTTTGTAGTTACGGTAAGGCAGGAAGTGAAACATCCTTTAAAATTGCAAGCATGTAATGGCATGTATATGCATTATGCACATGGGAGGAAAAACTAAGCTACTGCCACTCGTGCTGATGAGGAGAGCAGATAAATAATAAATAGGAACAACAAAAGAACAAATGTTTTTCAAACTGGACCAGCGGTTCAACAGGACAAATTGGTAGAACCTTGCTCTACCAGTTTGACCGATTGAATCAATTGCATGTGATGTCATCTGATAGAATACCCTGCACATATTAGATTATACACTTTCATAATAAAAGAAGTCCAGTGAATCGGCAGACACTGTAGCATCTTAGTAGATTACACACGCTTGATGTCATCTTAATAGCATACTGCTCAATTTTCTGATAGATTAGGCCAATACGGTCAATAATTAAATTATCCACCATGAATTGTAGCAAGAAGACACTGAATCAAATGGTTGGCACGCTTGTTAGTTACAAGAGGTTGGAGCGCCAAACCCCAACCCAAATCCAATACTACTCCTTTAAATTTTTTTAAGGCCCATAGTTGGTCCAGACTAGTTGATAGGTTTGCTGGGTACCAGTTGACAGGTACACTTGGTTACCAGTTGAATAGGGTCAATACCACCAGTTGTTGACCAACAATATTTCTGCTGGAAACTAGACTGGACAGGTCTGATTCCCGGTCCAACCAGAGCCACTTCTTAAAACTCTGAAAAGAACAAGAGTAGAAGGAAAAGCACAATATGCTAATTTTTTCCTTTTGCCATCAATGTCTTAAATAGTGAATTGACATGACTGGAATAGAACTCTAGCTCCGGATCCATGAGTTACCTTCAATTGGTACAAATCCCAGTTATTTGCACAAGTAGCTCCTGCAATATGCACAAATGGAAGGTCACTGGCCTGCAGGATCATCATCCCTATATCTCCCAAGTTTTCACGAGTATCATTCATCTTATTTAGCAACATGACAATTTGATGTTCCTGCTTCCAACAGAATTTATTAGCCACATTTGCAAATTTGGGCTACAAAATATGATATACAAAGCTTTTACCTCAAATAGAGTCAAATCCACACAACGACTAGGAGGAATGCACAACAAGATCCTTCCAAAGGTCTTCCCCGCTTCACATTGCTTGAATCATTCATGAGTGCACTTACTGCCGCTATAAAATTTGTTACATCTAAAAAAGACTCGTTAGGTATATGGAAGGAAATATAATCTGAAGCAAATTTAGAGTAATCTTGCGATACCATACAGAGAAATGATTAGCATGAAAAAGCAGTTGTACTATGTACATGTTGATAATATTTGTAGTTTCAGATTAAAGGTATATACCCTATATCTTGTTGTGCATGCTGAAATTGATGTAAGAGAGAATTGAAGCAATAAATTCTTACAAAGTATCATTTTCAAAATAGAAGAGAAAGGCAGCTGGGCAGCTTCCTTGAACTTATGATCATCAAACTAGTTTCTAATCAAGAAACATGAGATACGGTATTTTTTGTGCTCATTTTCTTCTGATAACTGAGTTTTCATTCTCATCCTTAGCTTGTCGACAGTAATAATACCATAAGAAAGCAGAGTTTCACTAACTAGATCGAGTCCAAAGAGTGGAATTGGTAGTATAAATAAGTCCTAACTTTTCCTAGGCTCTAATAGTGCTATTGGTAGGTAAAAAAGAGTTGAATATAATACATTGATATAAAGATTGACTCTTGCAACTATTAGGGATACATGCTCAAAAGTGAGAAACTTTCTAGCCTATACTAAATCTATCCTTATAAGGAACGCTCAACCAGTAGAAGAAGAGGAGCCAGAAGTAATATTACATCATGAAAGTCACCAACAAAAATCGAAGGAAAACTATAGAGATGCTTGACGACATTGAGATGATATTCTGCAGGGGTTAAACCTGCCAACTCCAAGTTGGCATCAAGCATTTCTGCATCTGACATAACCAGTCTATTTAGCATAAATGACATCCCCTCCAGTTCGAGTTTTTTATCTTCATGAACACTTTGACTGGTGTACCAAAAAGGGCAACAAGATGGCAATACAGGAGTAGGCTACCCTTCCAGTTGATCTAGATGATCGTCAGTTATGTTATGGAAATCTCCTAAGGCACCAATCTTGTCTAGAAGTTGACTGGAATCTATCGCGCCTGTAAATAAAAATCCCTACGTATCAGCTTGGGATTCTTTACTTGCAACTATGTCATATCCAAATTTTCCCTCCCATTACCATCATTCACTCTTCATTTTTGTGTAAAACACCAACTCCTTAGTTCAACGTCATGTTCTCATTTAAACTTTCAAGCACTTCACCTCTATATTCACCAACTCTCCATCAAACGCAATTTGAACTGGATTGGCAATTGAAGTGGTTTATTTGAGGAAAAGGATCGTAGCACATTTAAGGAAAAGCAAAGGAGCAATAAGGCCAATGACTCAAAGGGCGCACACCAAGCCATCGTTGAAGAAACGAACTCGCTGAATAAAAAATGAAATAAAAAGAGGATAACTTTCTCGAGTCGTAGCAATTACCAGGAGAGATTGTCCACAGCCTCTGCCAATTGAAGCGATGAAGCACCCACCTTCGAGTCCTCCATGACCATCGCCAGCAAATCCTTCTCCGGATTCCACTCCGCCATCTTCACCTGCCAATTGGAAGAAATCGAGCCTAAACCTCACACAAAACCGAATGGGAAAACAATCTTATAGACCCGCCCATTATTAGGTCGCAAAAGAAGGCCGAAACGGGAGCCAAACCTGAGAAGCCAGCGGCTTGTCGAACTGAAGCTGAAAGGGGAGCAGGTGCCGCGACCCTTGGTCGGTCTCCATAGCCGAAAAAGATCGGGGAGTAGCCAAAGCGTCCGGTGGCAAATGCGAACTGAGAGGGAGAGCCAATGGTGGAAGGTAGAGCCCGAAAACCCTAGAAGAAAGCCTGTTGGAAGAGAAGAGCGAGAGAGTAACCAAGTGCACTGGAGCCTGAGAATTTTTGCAGAGAAGATTGCGGGAGAGGAAGAACAGGCGGGAGAGAGACAACGAGGAAGAGGAGAGAGAGAGAGAGGATACGGGCCGAGCCGGGTCGGATTGGGCCATAAGTCGGGCTAAACTTCTTCTCCGGGCTCGTTCATCATACGAAAAATAACGTAAGAGATGACCCAACGGGCCGCTACGGCCTCGAACGGTCCAGACCACTTTCGATAACTTCGAGTAGAGATTAAACCGAACGGGGTTTGGTTCGGGCATTTCATCGAACGTTTAAAGCGCGCTGGCTGAAAGGGGGGAAAAACCGAGTACCAACTCGCGCCGGGACTCGCAATAATAATCAACAAGTAGTAGTGATCCAAAACAGCAGCGCACAGACGAATGGGGCCGGTGCTCGCGCGAACCGGACGACGAGGAAGCCTGGTCCGGCGAGCCCGAAACGGGGCAAGGCAGGGGCACAAACAGGGGTGTCAGCCCAGAGTCCCTACCCGGCTCGGCGACGGCGAATGGAGGGCGAGTTCGATGGATCAGACCACGTCCGGTCGTGTCGCACGCCTCCAAGCCGGGATCCTCGGAAAAAAGGCTCGTCCCGCGAAAAATCGGAAAAAAAAAAAATATAACAAAAAAGAAACCTGACCTACCGGAGACTTGGGCGCGGGGAACAGGTTCGGGCGTGACCGGACTGCCGGAGGGCTCCTCGCTCTCAAACTCTCTCTCTCTCTCTCTCTCTCTCTCTCTCTCTCTCTCTCTCTCGGTTGCTCTCACGGTCTCTCCACCCTTTCTCTATTCCCTGTCTCACTCTATTTCTCTCCAAAAATCCTCCCTTTTAAGCTCTCTACCCGGCGCGCATGGCTTCCTGCCACACAAGCTGTCGCTGCCAGTCTGCCTCCGACCACCAACTCCGGTGAGACGCTCGCCGTGTTCTCACGTCTCTGTCCTCGTGGTGCGGACCCCCTCCATTTTTTTCCCCATTTTTCCCCTTTTTTAATGATTTATATTTTTTTATATAAAATACTTTTAATAAATTCTAGCACCTTACAATTTATCGTATATAAAGCATGGGTCTAATGCCAATTGTCGACTTATGAATGCTTCCGTTAAGAAGGTACAGTATTACCGTTGTCGCCTCCGAGCCTCCGTGTTCCTTCAACTAACGGGTTAATGAGACTTGGCATTTTTGGCTTTGCTATGACTAATTTTACTTTCCTTCCTAATTAGTCTTCCGATATATTTCAACTTTATGATATGGTAAATTGTCTTTTCTTTAGTTTTTCCCATGCATTAGGAAATGTAAAAACACAAATAAACCTTAAGAGACACCTTTTGAACGATGGTAATCATGTTAAACTTAAAGTTATACAAAAGAATCTAGACTAAATTTAGCAAAAAATTACTGGACCCACGTTGATGCTTGTGGCCTATTTCAGTGTTTAGTTTATCATGCCTTAGTTATTTTAGATTGCATGCTCTCATGGACTTAACGCATTGGTGCGACACTTTTATGGGATTGGAAAGTGGAAGGAAATGCTTTTAAAGGGGATGATTCAATGGATATTAGGGCTAGTTATCAATGCAATCTTGTGGGTAGAAGGTTGAGGGCTTTTATTCTTCAACTATATTTTATATTCTATTTTAATGATTTAATTACAAACAAGAGAGTACATGTATTTATTAAGAATGTTTTCAAAAGTAACTGTGTATGCCCTTGCAGGACTCACATAAATGGCAGTGTTCCACTACTCATGTGTCACATTGATCTTAGACAATAATGTGATGAAAATTGTCTATTCTATAAAATTGAGCTGTGGACAGATGTTTATTTATTTGTATATGTCGTCATTTTCTAAAATTCATTACATGTTATAAATGAGTTTTTGATTGTCCATAATTTCTCGCTCAAAATGCTTTAGTCGGCCTTGCAAGATTTCACGGCCATGGCTGTGGCTGGTGATTGGCAATGGCCACTGGAGAAAAGAAAAGTGAAAGGAAAAAAAGAAAAAAGAAAATAATAAATTCAAATAATTATCAAGATATTATTAAAAATGTCAATCTCAGTGCCAATCGTCCGATTAGCGTTCATGTCAGCAATTTGTAGCCTAAATTGGTCTACTAAACTGAATTGATACTAATATGAAAAATGTTTAAGGTTAAATTGGTCAAATTAAAAAGTTTATAATTGAATTAGTACCAATACAATATATTTAAGACTTTTTTGGTATTTTTTCCCTCAATAAGCGGTATCAAAGCTAGGCGGTCAAGGATTGACTAGACTTCGCTCGAGTCCTTGTCCATCTGCCAGGTCAAGGTGAGCAATGATGTGATCGAGAAGATTTTGATGAGTGGCTGTATTCTTGAGCACTTATACTTAAGCGAGAAACTTGAAGAAACTCGAAGCTAACTTTACCTGAGCATCTTCGGAAGCTAGAGGATATCTTTCAAAAAGAGGGTTGTTACTGCCGACATCAAACCTTTCAAATTGAGCAAATTGAGCAAACTTCATGAAACCGAGTGGAAACCAAGTTGACTGTCCATTAGCTTGTGAAAGAATGCCGACCAGGAGCTGAACTTGAGAAGCCATTGGTTTGTTGAACTAAAGCTGAAGCTGAAGCACGCGTTGCAGTCCTTCATAAACCTCCATAGCCAAAAAGCTCTGCGAGCAATTGAAAAACACAGCGCTAGGCCGAGAATAATTTGCAATGAGTGTACAGAAGTGTCGATGGAAAATGTGAGTTGAAAGAGAGCTTGTGAAAGGATAGAGCTCAAAAAACCCAGAGGAAGGCTCAAGGCTAGTAGGAAAGAATAGAGCTAAAGAGCAAGTCGAAGAATGGAAGATCAAGAGAGTAAGAAAGTCCACTAGAGTCCAAAATCATGCAGAGAAAATTGCAGAAGAGGAACAGGCGAGAGTGAAAAATAAGAGATAAAGACATGATTACAAAAGTGAAGGCGAACTCATTTGATTGATGGGCGGGCTGAGCCGGGCCGGCTCGTGCCATATGTCAGATGGAACTTGTTGTCCAGGCTCATTTATTTTGAAGAAAAGTATGCGATTTCGAAACGAGTCGGGTTACTGAAGTGTTGGGTTAACTTGTAACCATAGTGGCCACCTTTCTTATGCATCCGTTATCAGATTGATCAAAATCATAATGAATTGGGAACTATATAAGCAAATTTCATTAAATTTAAATTAACGGAAACACGACATTGAACATTTTTATATATCTTAGGGTTTAGATTAAACATTAAGTAAATCAAAAGTTTACGGATGACATTGCACCTTTGACTAATGGACTATTTATGTTTTTTTTTCCTTTTGTTAGAGCTAATTCTTTATTACAAAACTAAAGCAACATCAATTGAGCTTTAATATCCCACTAGAAGCACGATCTCAAATGCGCATCAATTGGGCTCCGAAGACCTTCTTCACACTAGAAACATTTTCTATTCCTATTCCAACAATCTTGTTGGAGTAGTTAGGTAACAATTCACTAAGAACTAATCCAATCCACAATCAATTTCTTCCCCAAAATTGAACTAACCAAAATGGACTTAACGCCACCAACAACTAGCTGTGTATCGCAGCACTATGATCTCAAAATAAATTAATATAATGCTGAAATGTTAAGAAAAAAAAAAGGCAACAATAATATTAAAATTTTTATGTGGAAAATCCAAGGGGGGAAAAACCATAAACCACTCAAGAACTTTCACTAATCACTAAGAATAGTAACATCGACAATACAACAATATTTCATCATTATTGAGGTGGATTAATACAAATAGAGCAAGAAACTTTAACCATGATCGTAGAAAATGAGAGACAACTTGGAGAAGGTTTTCGACGAACGAAATTGATCAACTCATAGGCCTAGGTCTCACGAACAACATTCTAAAATTGAGCCAATGCCAATTCCGTTAGCCCCCAAATATGGACCAAAAAATCGCTGCCCCTTTTTCTTCTTCTCGTGCGCTCTTCTCGAGGAACTCTCTCTCTTCCTTATATTCACTCCACAAACGGCCCCTTTTTTTCGTCTTTTTGACTTTTCGACATTTTTCATTTTCTTTGATGTTATGTTCGCTAAACCCCAAAAAGAGACGGCCCTAGCCAACAATCCTCCGTCACTCTAATAGCAAAATAAATAGGAATAAGATCTCAGTCTCACAAAACTTTGATTCAGAGACCATCGACCTGACAGCAGCTTCTCATAGTAAGAACCTCTAATTTCTTTATCAACCCCAAGCTTTAGCAGGCAAGCATTGAATTGCTTCTACTTTAGCATGAAGATCCACACTTGAATCACAAACAACTCTCTTTAAACTCCAATGGACCTCCATACAGTGTCAACTACGATACCCACTTAAAATACAACCGTCCGATTCGTCAGCCATTATATCAAATGAGTTGGCTAGACTTTCAGTATTTTAGAAACCTCTCAAGTTAGCGGACAGTTTTAGCTCCACAAAGCTTTTGTTAAATATAATCAGGGCAATGTGGGATGACAATATGCAAACGTCCTTTCTCATTCCAAGGATGTATTGTCAAGATTTTGGAGAAGTTCAAGAAACAAAGAGCAACCAGTCTTTAAAGATCTCAAAAATCTTCCATAAACTCGTATTAAAGCTGCTTGACTGTGAAATAAGATTCCAAGTTGGAAACTTAACTACAAACAAAAAACTAGAAATAATTTGGAAGATATGAAGAATAAAACATTGACCGTTAAGAATCAAGATCAAGAAGTCGTATCAAAGCAATTTCAAAGTCATCCTGTAGAGCCATACAAATAAATTATTAGCATGAAAAAGTAGTTTTACTCTGCACATGTGGATTTCTCGATAATATATGTAGTTTCATATGAAAGGTATATATCCCATGGAAGGACAATGAATTGGGAATATATCTGGTGGATGCCGAAATAGATGTAAGAGGGCATAGTGACAATAAATTCTAACGAAATATCTTTTTCGAAATGGAAGAGAAAGGTATTTGGGAAGCTTTCTTGAAAATATGATGATCGAATTAATTCCTAATCAGGAACATGAGATTGGTATTTCTATACACGAGGATAGTAAGCTAAACAGAGAGCCAAATCTGATAAGATCACCTAGCTAAAGCTTCCATGTACATTATCAAGTGATCAAACTTGAGATCAAATACATAAAACTAGATTATTAGACAGAGGGTAGGTGAAAAACCATTGTTGAGGACAACCTCCAAAAGAAAACCCCTAACCTTGAATGGTTTCCTTTTCTTTCTCTCCATCTTCTCTCATTATAGTCTCAAGGTTCGAGTCACTCAGGCAAAGAAATGAAAAATATCGGTAAAACTTCATGGTAATGGGCATATGGATAGAAATATTTATAGACAAACCCCACTAATAGAAGTTCTAAATCAGCCAAATGAGAAATGATTATTTCAGCTCAAATAATTGATGAGTTGGGTAAAACCAAAAGCACAAGCTTTTAATTAAAGGATTGCAATGGTCACAGAAACCAATTTTGAGCCCTGTTAATCATACTCAAAATCCTATTATGCATACAAAGAGATCCAAATTTCACATTTGGTACACATATCAGCAATGACAACCAAACTTGAAGAAGTGGGAGGGGAGTGGGGAGAAATCACTTCAAACAACAAATGACAACAATGATTTATCCCCTAGTTCATATTTTTCCCACTGAGGTAGCATGTTTAAGAACATTTACAAATGGAAAAAGTAGATATAGCATTAATGTGAAGAATTTACAATGAAAGAGCAATAAACAAGACATTCAAGTAAGAACTTCTATACACGAACAATATTCTATTACATTTCGGCTTTCTAATTCTTTTGCTAATGCCGGCATTCCATCTGTTCACATTCCTTTGCAAGTGTCCTTCCCAAATATTCAGTGCCCCCAAATCCTCCAAACTACAGTAATTCTCGACTCTCTGCATTGTTTCTCGAGACAATAATGAGGATAAGACATCTTATTGACCTAACAAGATATATTGAGGTAGAAACTATTAAAGTTGTTGGACAGTGCAATTAGATTCTTAGTTTGAAACTTAATTGCAAACAAATCATTAAAAAAACATGTAAGACATTAAGAATGAATTAAGAATCAAGATCAAGAAGTCATATCAACTTTTAAGTTGAAAGATGCGTACTCTACTCACTTGGACATCTTCCTCCCAATTGAGACAACACAGCTACCGCATGGGACTTCTAGCCTCGTAACAGTTTTTCATTCTGCTCAATATTTATACCATGTTAGAAACTATTATGCCATAGCATGTATAACTGCTACAAGCACTAGCATATAAAAAGCAGCACACCACGTATCCATGTTAAGTAAAGAAAACTAGATTGGTAAGATAACATTCATTATGTATTATGTAAAATCAAACTCTCTTTCAAGCAAAACATAGTCCATGAAATGGATGACGATTAATAAATTTGTAGAAGTCTCAAAGAAAGAAATACAGCCGCATCAACCAAATTCGCAGCCATCGTACTCATGAGCAAACAACAATAATTTAATGACATAACTGAACTTTTCACCCACAAGCATAATTAAAGCACAAACAAATTCCATCATCTAGGAGTCATCTAAACCACAACCGTTTTAATTTGACTGAACTGAACATATTTTTGATTGAATATTTAAAATAAACTATTAATTTGATGAAAATGAGCATGTCATGACTGTTTTTTTTACCCCATCCGCTTAGAGTGTAGATCCACACAATAAGCTCGACCTTGTAAATGCTACGCTAAAATTTCTAATTGACATTTGAAGCATTTTCAATCATTAATGATAACATCAACGAAGGTGACAATTTCCTATCCCACATGAGAGAGAGAGAGAGAGAGAGAGAGAGAGAGAGAGAGAGAGAGAGAGAGAGAGAGAGAGAGAGAGAGAGAGAGAGAGAGAGAGAGAGTAATTTCTTCACAATAAAATTAATGGAAGAAGAGGGAAGATAGAGAATGCACAGTAGCCAGGAAATGTAGAGAGAGAGAGAGAGAGTAACTTCTTCACAATAAAACTAATAGAAGAAGAGGGAAGATAGAGAATGCACAGTAACCAGGAAATGTAATCAAAATATGTGAATTGAGGTAAAGTGTCATAATAATACAAGATAACTTAGAGGGAAGTCAGTCACTTGATATGGGATTTCTTTGGGCTGGTAGGTCATCAAAAGCGATGGGAGTCTATACTTATATGGCGGCCTCCAATCCATTATCTCAATTCAAAAACATATCTTATTGTCCACTTTGGAACCCCCAAGGTGGAGTGTATCCATATAAGCTTACTTCAGGTGAGGATCACAAGTGTACTAGTATCTACAACTTAGAATCTCAACATAAACCATTCAAGGGTTGGCTCAAGTAATATAGTGCACTCAACATGTTCTCCAAATCCAGAAGACAATATGAGGTGTGGAGCATTCATATGTTTCTAGAAAAAATGCCTCTTTTCTAGACTTTTCCATTAAGAATAGATAGCACGAATTGCCAAGGCTAGCCATCTAATCCTAAGCTCTTACAAATTCGAATTACCAATGGATAAAGTCACGTAAGAACTTAAGATACTTGGATACAGCAACCTCTACGATCTTAGTCTATGCGCTTTTGCATTTGACATAGCTAGTATATCTAGCATAAATGACATCCCTTCCAATTCAATTTCTTTATTTTCATGGACACTTTAACTGGTGGGCCCATAAGGATGATAGCATGCACACACCCTTCACCATTCCAAGGATGCATTGACAGTGTTTGGAGAAGTTCAAGAAACATCAAGCTCCTCATCCTTTGATGATTTTGTTTCCTTTTAGAAGTGCCTTGCAAAAGCTCTCTCGGAGATTTCAGCACTTACATCAACCAGTGGCATGATAACTGAAACGTGCCAATGAGTTAGATGAAATCAATCCACCAACTAACATCAATGAACTACTAATAATGCTAAGACGTTTGTAGGTCTCTATTTGTCAAACTCGATATTCTTTTTGAACTCTTTGGATTTAACTAATGGGGCAGCTAACATCATCAACCACAAAAGCTTTGATCAAATTAGCATAGTGCATTCAGCTCAAGATGCTTGCTTTTGGGGGACATAGGATGATTATTTTCCTTATCACTATGTACTATTCATGCATTAGAATTAATGCAAGACATATTTCAAATGGCATATAGGATACTAAAAGTTTCCTCAGGAAACTTATGCAAATGCTTCCCGTGTTTTATTTTTCAGCAAGTAAATGAACTAAGAAGAGCTTATGCACTATATAAGGAATTATTTCACAGTACATCCAATTATGTCAAAAGACATTCAAGTAATGTCTTGCTTGGCCCAAAAGTTCAGGTATCTGACAGATGGCTTTAGCAATAGTACAAACATCAAGGTGCATTCTTTGGGATAATCTATAATTAGCCTTGGAGTAGGTATATCTTGGATTGAAACGAAATGAACATGGATCCCTGGTCCGAAAAATTCGAATTGCAATTTTCTCAATAGAACCAAATAATTCATGATGCTTTTGCTTCTGTCGTATTTACTAGTTTGCTCACGACCACACCATTAGGAGAAGAGCTTTTTATTGGATTTAGCATTTCTAGACTGACACAAGTACTTTAATTAGCTAATGTAGATAAATTTATGAGATAAATTGTGTTGAACTCAATGGCTAAACCTTTACCAAAAAAAAAAAAAAAAAAAACTCAATGGCTAAACAAGTCTTATCCCAAGTCAGTAAACTATGCATAGTAAGGGATGCCCTACCGACATGCTCCTTTTGCATTGTAAATTCACCCTTAAGTGTACCTTTGAAACATGCAGTCATGAATTGCCTAGTGAGCGTAGAGCAAACTAAAACCTCATATTAGAAGGATCGCCATATAGGGTCCTTCATTTAGCATTTTCTTCGACCTATACAATGCCTTCGGCATGCTATCAAAATACTTGTACACATCTATTTTTATTCAGTAATTCCAGCATTCTAAAATCAATCAAACGTTGAGAATCTTTAATTTCCTACATAGGATGAAGGATCTTACCCAAAGACTAATGACAAATGATGCACTTAGAAAGCCTCTTCATCTATTCCCCTTTCTAGCATGATAAGCTGAATCATTTTGCCAAAGCACACATCAACTTTCATGGACATCTCCACCAAATTCCTTGAATTCAAGTAAGAAAACAACGAGGAACTGTCATCCAGGAAATAATAATGGCGAGATCATAAATCTTGAAAGATATTGCGAGCAAGAAATACAAATGAAAATTGGGCAGTAGATCTCAAAAGAATAAAGGTAATTTACCTGTTCTATGTACCTTTGATAGTAAATGGGGCTCATTTCCATCATATTGACTCATCTGAGTTATCCGTATACTCTAATACAATTTGTATCATTTTTCTATCTTCAATCTCATATTATTGATAAATCCGAGTTCTAGATAATTTTGGAATTGTTTTGAGTGACTTGCACCCAATGATATTTAGATATTTCAAAAACTCCAACCTATTGAGGCCTTGAATTTCAACCAATTTTTTGCATTCATTGGCCTTCAATATCTTCAGACTCTTGGATTTTGGAAGGAGCAACCTTTCAATTGAATTGCACCTAGAGATATCTAGTCTTTACAAGAACTCCAACCTATCAAGGGCTTGAATTTTGGCTAATTTCTTGCACGAATTAACAAATAATATCATTAGACTTCCGGATTTTGGAAGGTATAGCCTTTCCATTGAAGTGCACTCTTTGATATATAGCCATTACAAATACTCTAACCTATCGAGACCTTGAATTTCAGCTAATTTCTTGCACGAATTAGCATTTAATATGTGGATAGAATAGCTTTATTTACTAATTTTTCATTAGATGGTGCCTCTCCACTCTAGTTCTTTCAACATGTTTCTTCAAAAGGTTCTCTGATTTTTCACATGTAAGGAACGCAAGGTATATCATTCAAAGAGCGGGCTCGGATTATGTGCTTGTTCTGCATTAGCATTACAACCACGTTGATTGAGTGCTATGTATTGAGTCTTGCCTATTTGCTGCCGTCCACAAGCAATACAGCTGCTTTTTGGAACGCATACACTGTTAAATTATGATACTAAGTTCCCTCAATATCCTCCATTCATTCAGATTGTTAGTTTAATAATGATGTTGAGTTACAAACATAGTTCTATAATTACTAAAACAGTAGTAGAAGCAAATTTTATAAGACTACACAACAGGAGTTTAGCCAAAGGTGTTATGAGTGATAGACACAAATCGCCTTCTATTACTTTCCTATCAATAGTATAGCGTCTCTCCATATTCCAGTAGTACTTGTGATCCCGGCCTTCTCTTCTTGTTTTCTTGGTCCTTGAAAATTTTAATTGTAGTCTCTTCAAAACGAGCTCGTCTAAGACTGCTCATGCATTGTTTGATTTAATACGTGCTTTGCACTAGTAGTGGACCACAATAATTTATTTTGTTGGTAATATTTATCGTTCCATCATATTATTAATTGTCGCTGTCACTATTTCTACACTTATTATGCATCATGAAAGAATACATTGATGAAATGAAGATTTAAAAATAAATTAATAAAGCAGGTTAATCTCACAGTAGATTCGGCTAAGAACAGAAATATCACATATGCACATTTTACATGCATACAATCATATATATGATTACCATCTTGGTGCATATGATCGAACACAAAGCTACTACGTCTATAAGAGTTTCTTCTCTAGATTGGCAATAAATCCTAGAGAACGAATGATAAAATTAAACAATTTTAGATTCTTGTATATCTATACATCATTAAGTTTTTGGCTACATGATACTCTTGTCAAGAATACAAAATATAATCTCATAATCTTATACTCATGTCAACAAGGAGAGTAGATACATAATAAGTAGGAAGAACAAAAGAACAAAAGTTTATAAAACTAGACTAGTGGTTCAACCAATCAAACTTGAGAACCATACTCTACTAGTTCAACCAGTTGAACCGATTGCATGTGATGTTATCTGATAGAATATGCATGTTCAGAACAAAAGGAGCCCCGGTCACTCGGCAGAGCTGCTTGAGCACAAAAGACTGGATTCCGGTTCTCAAAAGCAATCTTAATTTCTAATAGACTAAGCCAATATAGTCAATAAATAAATTATCCACCACAAAAAGGAGCAAGAAGACATGCGGAGCAAATGGGTGGCATGCCTATTAGTAACAAGAGGTCGGAGTTCCAAACCCCAACCCATTTTCTTGAGAGAGATATCTACAACTCATCTAAAGGAATTACTTTCGAGAAAGATATCCACGTTCTTTCTAATGGTATGGAGAATACAATATACATGTGTCACGGTTCATTTTGTACATAAAGGAAATGGCTAGATCTCTTATAATGATTTTAAAGAATTGATTTCTAGGGACAAATTGTAAAAATAGTAGCCGCTGTGACGCAAGATGAAGAGTTGAAGAGTTGAAGATGCTTTTAGAGTTGATTCCCCATGTCGTGTGCTGTGTAGTATATCGAATAGCAGTCGCCCAATGTACTTCATATTCTACAAAGTAGACCAAGGTGATGGATAGGAAGATGCCAAATGGATCGGAGATACTAGTCAAGATCGTCAAATTTACAAGCATGATAACCCAAACAAAGGGAGTTCGACATACGAGAGTTGCGTATATGTGTTTAACCAAATCAAAATGGGGACTTCCATTACTACTCCCTCTCGGGTAAATTATCCAAAAAGTTCTAAACCTATTGCATTTTTGCTAATTTAGCCGTAAACTTTTCAATTTTGTCAATTAAATCCTAAACATTTTGATCTTTTACCAATTGAGTTCATCTAGTCAATTTTGGCCGGATTTGCTAACATGGATGGTAGGCACTGAAATGACACTTTTTAAATAATATTTAAATAATATTTTGAATATTTTGTTGGTTTTTTTTTTTCTTTTCTTTTCTTTTCTTTTCTTTTTTTTTTGCTTTTATTTTTGGGTTTTGGAGTTAGGCTGGCGAGGGCAGCCGGCTGACCTAGCTCGAGGGCTCATGTGTCCTCGCTTTGGCTAGCAAGGGCGTTGTGGCCCTCGCCAGCCTAACTCCAAACCCCCCAAAAAAAAAAAAAAAGCAAAAAAAGTAAAAAAGAAAAGAAAAGAAAAGAAAAAACCATAAAAATTCAAAATATTATTAAAAAAGTGACTTCGGTGTCGGCCGTCCACATTAGTAGATTCTAACCAAAATTAGTCTAATAGACTCAATTGACAAAATGTTAAAATGTTTATGACTCAGCTGGCATGATTAAAATGTTTATGACTGAATTGGCAAAAGCGCAATAAATTTATGACTTTTTGAACAATTTTCCCCTTCCTCTCTCTCATAAGCAAACTATGCTTGTGGAACTATTCTGAGTTTGAGATGAAACACATTATAAGATAAGAGTATATATGGCAATCAATTCCACTGGGGATTAGAAAAGACAGAGACCACGGAATTTGCCAAAGTCACTCGCCCTCACCATCCACTGGCAAAAGGAAAAGGGGAAAAAAGAAGAAGAAAAAAGTCAGAAAAATAAGAAAAAATTGTAAACATTATACACGTAAGTAATTTCCGCTCAAAATTTGACTTGATGAATTACATTGGCAAATCCTCAAAAAGTTCATAATTCAATTAGCCAAATTTGAAAGTTTAGGACTGAATTGGTGGAAGCACAATAGGCTTAAGACTTTCTTGGTAATTTCTCCTAATATTGTGTGCCAAGCATCCAAAACTCATTTGGCTTGAAAGGATGTCAAGTGTTTCCACACTTGAATAGCTAAAACTCACTTTCACTTAGGTGATGCCAAGTGGATATTGACAAGATATTTTTACCACTAAGTAGATAAGAAAAGATGTAATAAGCACACGGCGACATGTTTATGTATGTATTTTTATCGATAGATGACTAGAAGATCCAATTAGAAAAGAAGATTAGTTGGTTAAACTAATATGAGGGCATTTAGGTGCCCCATCATCATTAATAAAGTTATTTGTTTGTGTATAGATCAGCTTTGTTGCCTTCTTAAGTGGCTTATTTTCTAATCAGAGTCCCATGTATTAAGTCTTGCCAGTATGCTGCGATCCACAGGCAATAAAGCTATTTTTCGGAACACCCACTATTAAGACATGATGCTAAGTTACCTTGATATTCCCCAATCATTCAGACAGTTAGTTTAATAATGATGTTGAGTTACAAATGATCATTAGTTCTATTGCTACTAAGAATAGTGGCAGAAGTAAATTTTATGAGGCCCTACAATGGCTATAAATAGAAGGTTTAGCCAAAAGTGTCTGGCATGATAGACACAAGTTATCTTCTTAGACATTTCCTATTAATAGTAGAGCGTCTACCTTAGCCATACTTCTTTTCCTAGCCTTCTGTTCTTATTTTCTCGGTCCTTGAAACTTTTAACGACAACTTCTCCAAAACAAGCTTGTGTAAAACAGGTCATGGAATTTAAAGTTTACATGGGATTTGCACTGGCAGAGAACCTATTAACAATCATTTATTTTGTTGATAATGTTATCGTCCCATCTTATAATTAATGTTAAATGTCACTATTTTTGCACATGCATTAGGAAGAATACATTGAAGACGTGAAGATTTGGAAGGGCTATATAAATAAAGGAGGATTTAATTTCAGAGTCAATTCAGCCGAAGTTCCCAAAGATCTATCATCATGACAAATAATAAACATAAGAAAAGAAGTATCACAAATGCACATGTTACATTCATGCATACTTTCTCCTGGAGATTGGCAATAATTCCGAGAGAAAGAATACTACAATTAAAAAATTATTGATTCCTAGATGTACATCATTTAATTAAAAGACTCCATGATGCCCTTTATTAAGGATACAAAGTCCATTCACGATGCTGTAGACAGAATCTCATGATCTTAAACCTACCATCTATTTGAGGGCTCCAAATATCTGAGATTGGAATACAGGCTACGTTCTTTATTGCCAAATTGAAACCATATATCTGGCTAGTCATGTTCCCCGCAAGAATGCATTATCTACACCGGATCGAATGCGTCACTTAACAATGACACGTGGAGAGGAGCAAGTCAATTTCAGGTAAGAGATCTCAACATTCAAATGCAGAGTTCGCTAGTCGAGTACACTGCCCGAACCATTCAGCCCAAAGTGTAGATAATCCAAACCAAACAATAGGTTCTCTTACACATGAAAATAGTGAACATATACAGATGAAGCAAAAGCTTGGCACTATCGAGCAGGTCTCAAAGCTTACAGCAATACCATGACAACAGTTACCATCAGATAGAAGCCATAATTCAGCATCTTTTGGTCAAATTCTATCCCACTCGATAGATAAATCGCTACATTTTACTCCACTTTTTTTTTATCGACAAATACCCACCTAGCAGAAAAGGGACATGGCAGGTATGGATTAAGACTTCTCCAAAAAGGGTGAAGTCGAAGAGCATTAGTCAGAAAGCCCACATGCATTGCTTCTCACACTAATGTCTGTAGCTCCAAGTATGAGAGGTCCACCCACAGCAGCAACATAAGCATAACCACCACAAACTCTTGAACAGACAGTCATTCCGAATAAGAGATATCTTCTTCATAATCGTCCAGTATGTAGATCAGGGCCCACTTTCTTGCAGCTAAAACACAAGCCACACCTCTACCTCCCATTGCCAAAAAAAAGATCAACTTGATTTCAGTCCAGTGTTCCTTGAATGTATGGCCATAATTAACATAATGTTTAGATACCTTTGTTGGGTAAAAGTAAAATTACAACACATGCATTATGCTGAAACACAGGCAGGAAGCAAACCTTGTTTGCCTAAAGAGGCTACAGCATGCATATAACTATGAATGCTCCACAGTATCTTGCTACACTAGATGCCATGATAGTATCTATCTTGCTACACTAGATGCCATGATAGTATCTATGGTCATGAACTTGTAAATAGTGGTTCTCAGTGAGTAACTCAAAACTGCTATGCACCTACCATGAGAGAATGATTATTCATTTTGTATTTGTCTGGTGACTATTAAATCATTTCGCACTTTGTCCTCTCAATTGATTTAAAATTTAGGGGAAAACTAATACTTCACTTTTTTTACTTCTTCAACTAAAAAATATTCTTCTTTGGAGCATATTTTTGCACTTCTTCAATCTATAGGGACAAACATGAAGTGGTCTGTTAAAGAGGCACAGTGTACCTATGCCAGTCACATTTGAACTTAATAGAAGGTTCTAAGTGGAAATGTAGTAAGGAGCATGGACAAGATTAATTCAATTCCAATACCCAGCCAACGAGATAAATTTGTACCGACACTGGCAAGTTTATCAAACATTGATCACTAAGTAAAGAGTATGGGCGACAATAAGTTTCCAAACATCCAAAACTGCAAATGGACATGGCAAGAAGCCCAAAGAAAAAACCTTCAGAACTATACAATTGATGGCATAGCAATGAATTGATCCTTAGCTTGATGGTATGACAGTGTCAAAATGTTCTTACCACCAATTGACAAGGGAGAACTACAGGACGGGGAATGCTGCGAAGCTTCTCAATCTCCATCTCCAGGCGTTAGATATGGTCCTAGATGTGCAATTTCACAGGATTAGTGTTTCAGAAGTGAGAATAATACAATCGAGCAAAAATATCCTAACAAAATAGAAGCAAAAAGGGCACTACTAAACCATTAGGGCCATCAAAGGCACATTTCTTAACCTACATACAAGGCTTCAGCTGTCAAGGCATGTTGGAACTTTTTGCAATTACAGTAAGGCAGAAAGTAAAACATCCTTTGAAATCGCAAGCATGTAATGACGTGTATGCATCATGCACATAGGAGAAAAAACTAAGTTGTTGCTAATTGTGTTGATGAGAAGAGCAGATAAATAATAAATAGGAACAATAAAAGAACAAACATTTTAAAACCAGACCATTGGTTCAACCTGTCAAAGTGGTAGAACCATGCTCTTCCAGTTCGACCGACTAAACCAATTGCATGTGATGTCATCTGATAGAACACTTTGCATATATTAGATTACACACTTTCAGAACAAAGGAAGCCCAGTAAGTCGGCAGACATTGTAGCATCTTAATAGATTACACATGCTTGATGTCATCTTAATAGCATCCTGTTCAAATTTAGATTAGGCCAATATGGTTGATAAATAAATTATCCACCACGAATTGTAGCAAGAGGACACTAGAGCAAATGGTTGGCATGCTTGTTAGTTACAAGAGGTTGGAGTGCCAAACCCCAACCCAATTCCAACGCTACTCCTTTGAACTCTTACGGCCTAGAGCTGGTCCAAACTAGTTGACAAGTTTGCTGGGTATCGGTTGACAGGTACACCTGGTTACCAGTTGAACAAGGTCAATACCACCAGTTCTTGATCAATACTATTTTTGCTGGGAAACCAGACTGGACTGGTCTGGTGCCCAGTCCAACCAGAGCCACTTCTTAAAACTCTGACATGAACAGGAGTCGACTAGAAAGCACGATATGCTACTTTTTCCCTTTTGCCATCAATGTCTTAAATAGTGAATTGACATGATCAGAATATAACTCTAGATATCACGAGTAAGAAATCAATATGCAAGCTCCAAATCCATGAGTTACCTTCAACTGGTACAAATCTCAGTTATTTGCACACGTGGTTCCTGCAATATGCACAAATGGAAGGTCACTAGCCTGCAGGATTGTCATCTCCGCATCTCCCCAGTTTTCACCTGTGTCATTCATCTTATTTAGCAACATAATAATTTGATGTTCCTGCTTCCAACAGAACATATTAGCCATACTTGCAAATTTGGGCCACAAAATATGATATACAAAGATTTTACCTCAGATAGAGTCTAATCCACACAACAGTGATCAAGAGGGATGCACAACAAGATCCTTCCAAAGATCTTCCCTTCTTCACATTGCTTGAATCATTCATAAGTCCACTCACTACCGCTATGCAATTTGTTACATCTAAAAAAGACTCCTCATGTATTTGGAAGGAAATATAATCTAAAGCAAATTCAAAGTCATCCTGCAATACCATACAGAGTAATGATTAGCATGAAAAAGCAGTTGGACTCTGCACATGTGGATCTCTGGGTAATATTTGTAGTTTCAGATTAAAGGTATATACCCTATAGGACAGTAAATTGGGAATATATTTAGTGGATGCTAAAACTAACATAAGAGGGAATTGTAGCAATATATTCTTACAAAGTATCTTTTTCAAATTAGAAGAGAAAGGCATATGGGCGGCTTCCTTGAAAATGTGATTATCAAATAAATTTCTAATTAGGAAACATGAGATACAGTATTTCCATACACAAGGATCATAAGTTAAACACAGAGCCCAATCCGATAAAATCGCCCAACTAAAGCTTCCATGTACATTGTTAAGTAATCAAACATCAAATACGAAAAACTAGATTATTAGACAAAGGTAAGTGAAAAACCATTGTTGAGGACAACCTCCAGAAGATAACCCCTAACCCCCAAGGGTTTCCTTTTCTTTCTCTCCTTCTCTCATTATAGTCTCAAGGTTCTGGCCACTAAGACAAGGAAATGAAAAATATAGGACAACTTTATGGTAATAGGCATTTGGATAGAAATATCTACAAACCCATTAACAGAAGTCCTGAATTAGCCAAATGAGAAATGAATATTTCAGCTCAAATAATTGATGAGTCGGGTAAAACCAAAAGCACAAACTTTTAATTAAAGGATTGTAATGTTTACATAAACCAATTTTGAGCCCAGGTATCATACTCAAACTCTTGTTACACACACAAAGATCTAGAATTTCACATTTGGTGCACATATCAGCAATGAGGACTAGACTAGAAGGGGGGAAAAGCTGCTCAATAGGGAGATTTGTGGCAAAACAGATTTTCCTCAGAAATCAATTTGGAAAGTGAGAATTCCAATTAGAGTTTCTCTTTTTGCTTGGGAAGCAACCTGGGAACAAATCCTTACTTTATAAATGAGACAAAATACTGGTTAATAGGTGTTTCCTCATCAACAGGAGGTAGAGTCGGCACGGCATCCCTTCCTTCATTGTTCTTGGAAAGAATGGTTTGGACAGTTTCCTATGCTTGTGCCATGTTATCTTGGGTTATCAAAGGTTTTATTAAGCAAGAACTTTGGGCATGGCAGGGCATTCATTTACAGCACAACAAGTGGGATTAACTCAATTCCCCTGTTTCTTTTGGCTGATTTGGAAGGCGTGGAGCAAGAGAGCTTCTGATGGAGAGAAATCGTATGTTCCATTTTATTGAAATTTGGCTTAAAGTCACACTTTTGGTATAGTGCAGACTTGCGTATGGATGTAAATGCCCTGGTTGATTAGTCGATGATTGACCTGGTGAGCTCCCTTTTGGCTTTGGGAGTTGTTTTGTGTATGGCTTTAGTTTTTTGGGCTCCTTTGGTATATGGGTTGCACCCCATCGGTGCCCTACAGGTGAACTATACAATCTATAAAAAGACACTTCACACTTTTTTGAGGATTCTAAGTTATTCCAATTGCCCTTTATTCCAACACATGTTATGTCATCATATAATTTCAAGTACCAACATCAACATCTCACTTTTTTGCGAGTAACGTCACCATGACAAAAGGGTGCCACTACTACTGAAAGTCAAGATAAAAAAAATTCAAAAGAAGCATTGGATCCAAAGAGCTACCAACAAACTACTAGAAAAGGAGCAATACTAGGGACTAAGAGTAGTATGCAAAACTGATTTGAAGAGGAAAAATGCCAGTATAATGCATCAGTAGGTCTCAAACACCTAATATGAATCTATCTGGCATGCAACTTAGTAAAACCAATTTCAATACTAGGAGTTGACATCCTCAGCATTGGTCTGCCAAAAAAGAGGTGGTATATCAAAAATCGTGATCTAAAGATAAAATAATAATACAAAATACATCTAAGTACTAAACAAATGATTAAGAACAGAGGCTCTCATAACCATGGTTAAGCATCATAGATTAGATCCATGTAGGCTCGGTTCACTGTCATCCGAGCAACCACCAGTTAGTTTTCTGCTCATTTTCTTTGACGATCTGAGTGTTTATTCTTATCCTTAGCTTGTTGACCATAAACATAACACAGGAAAGAAGAGTTTCACTGACTACACCGAGTTCAATGAGTGAAATTTGGCAATATAAATAAGTCTTAACTTCCCCCAGGCTCTAATAGTAATATTGATGGGTACAAAGCTTTGAATATGATTATTTGGTACAAAAATTGACTCTCGCAATTGTAAGGGGATATATGCTAAGATCGAAGTGGGCAATAAACTCTTTCCTTTTAAATTGAGAACATGTCTCTACACGTGCTAATTATAATGTGAATGTATAAACATTCTATATCCAAATCTCCATGTACAGTACACTCAAAGCTCAAACTTAGATTAAGTTCAAGTTCAAACCAATGATTAATGACCTACAATTTCCATTATACACTTATAGGAGACATTGCCAACTTATTGAATCAGACTCAAATCAGATTTTACTTGACCCGTTCCAGTCACTTAATATTAATAATTCATATCATTGCATACAATATGATTGTATGGAGAATCAACATCAGGATGTTCTAAAAAATATGGCGTGTCTCAAGATGTGCAGAAGAATAATTTCCTATAGCAAATTCCTATCTCTATCTGATCACCTCCAAGACTGTTCACTGAGATGCATGAAGGAAAAAGGCCAGATGCAAAGATAATAACACGCACCCGCAGATGATTGAGGACAACTAGCAGAAGTTCTTTTCTAGCACCACAAACAACTTGTGATACACACTTCATACCCTATCACTGGACAAACTAGCAGACTGAGATTATAAAAACCAACCAAAAAAGCCAAAGTCCTATAGCAGCACCAGAGCTTAAAAAATTAGCCATACCACTTCATCCAGAGAATTAACACGAAACTGATAGGTTGGAAAATTCCTCCTGAGGGAAAGAGTCAAGACCTAGATAAGCAAACAAAAATAGTTAAATGAAGCAAAATGAAATGCCATCTACCGCTTTGAATTAATAGTATCACTTGCCATGGTCACTAACAAGGTTTGACAGCAAATCAAACTTCCTCGTGAAATATGTTAGTGGCATCAACCCACTGCTTATGCATTACATATAATGAGGCCTGGATGACATGAAGTAATCTTCAATGTTCAAAGCTTGTTAAGCAACTTGATGAAGTCCATTTTTTCTGCAAACAGAAAGAGATTGATAATCTAAGGAGGCATTCGGCTGATAAAGATTCTCAAAAGTCTGTTCTGATTTCAATTTGAGAATTAAAACAGACCAGCTCCAAAAGCAGTCGACGAATAAAAGGAAAACTATTCTCAGAATCAAAATCAAAAACTGAAGATGACTTTTTTGTATTCCGATTCCAAATGCAAACATGGAGATTTGGAATAAATAAGCATGTTTTTGGAATGTGATGTAACCCAAGCATATTCTCACAATTTTCATCCCTAATGACATTATTTTCACTAAACAAATATTTTGTCAATAAAACATCGAAAACAGTTTCTATGAAAATGGGAACTAAAGCTGTTTTCTAAAACTAAGCAGGCCTTAAGCAGTCAAGAACAAAAATGACGCATGACTCATGCGACGATGTTTAAAAATTTTGCAACAAATTTGCCTCACAACTTTCAACATCTGAACTACATAGATTTAGGGACTTTTTACTGAAAGATAAACGATACTTACAGGTTGAGTAGAAATCTGAAGCATGAACAAGATAATTTAGGCTTCCAAGTATGAGGCATCATGTTGTTCAGCTGATGGCAACTCTTGAAAGTCAACTCAAGCATTAAAAATTATCAGCAAGAAAGTTCTTCCATAACGTAAAGTTTAAAGTTATTTCTAAGAAAACTACCTCGAAATTGCTCTACCTTAACTATCCATTTCTTTGTAAGGACGATGATAATATCTTGAGTTGCTTCGCGTTTTGCTTTTCTTATGACCAAACAAAATTAGATACCGCCAAAACAAATATCAGTGCACATAAACAACCATAATATAATTGTAATATCAAGTACAATCACCACCACATAAACTAGAACAGAATCTAGATTTCCACTCGGAACCTTCATTCACACTAGGTTTTTTCTGTAAAACGCCAACTCCTCAGTTCAAAATCATGTTCTCAATTAAGACATTCAAGCACTTAACACACTGAATAGAAAAAAGAGAGAGCTTTCTTAATTTGAAGCAATTACCAGGAGAGACTATCCCCAGCAATAGAGGTCCACCCACAATAGACGTTCATTCTGAATCTGATTTCATCTACATCCTTGTCCAAGTATGTAGACCAGGGCCAGCTTTCTTGTAGCCAAAACACAAGCCACACCTCTGCTTGCTGTAGCTAAAAATAAATAACTCAACTTGATTTCACTCCGATGTTCCTATAATATGGCCATAACTAATGTGATGTTTTGATACCTCTGTTTGGTAAAAGTAATAAGTAAAATACTTGCATCATGCTAAAACATAGGTGGAAGCAATACTTGTGTACCAAAGAGGCTATCGTATGCATGTGAACCATGAATGCTCTACAGTATCTTTCTAGTAAAGACCCTGATAGTGTCCATCATCATGAACATGTACATACTAGTTCTCAATCAGTAACTCAAACTGCAATGAACCTACCATAAGAAGTTAATTATTCTTTCTGTATATGTCTGGCCACAAAAGATTCATCTTTTTCGCACTTTGACCTCCCAATTGATCTAAATTTACAGGAAAACCTAATAGTTTAGTATTGTACTTCTTGAAATGAAAAATATATTCTTTGGAGCATAAATTTGCACGTTTTCAACCATCGGAACAAGCATGAAATGGTCCATTAAAGAGGCACGACATACCTATGCCAGTCATATTTAAACTTAAGAGTAGGTTGTAAAAGTGGAAACTTAGTAAGGAGCATGCACAGGATAATTCCAGCTCCACCACCTAGTCAATGAAATAAATTTGTTACTAATACTGGCGAGTTTATCAAACAATGATACAGAAAGGAAAGACTATCGACAAGTTTCCAAAAATCCAAACTGCAAATGGACAGGGCAAGAAGCTCAAGGAAAATAGTTTTCAGAGTATACAATTGATGGCATCACAATGAGTTGATCCTTAGCTCGATTGTATGGTGGTGTAAAAATTTTTTACCACTACCAAGGAGGAACTACAGTATGGGGAATGCAGCACCATCTCTAGGTGTAAGATAGAGTCCAAGATGTGTATTTTCACTGGGTTAGTGTTTTGGAAGTGAGAATGAGACAACCAAGCAAAAATGTTCTCACAAAATAGAAGCAAAAGTGGCACTACTAACCCATTAGGGTCATCAAATGCACATTCCTTAACAAGCATTCAAGTACAAGGCACCAATTGTCAACACAACTTTTGCAGTTATGCTAAGGCAGAAAGTATAACATCCTTTAAAATTGCAGGCATGAAATAGGATGTATATGCATATAGGAGGAAAAACTAAGCTGCCACTCCTCGCACTGATGAGGAGAGTAGATACATAATAGGAAGAACAAAAGAATAAACGTTTTTAAAACCGGAGTAGTGGTTCAACCGGTCAAAATTAGTAGAACCATGCTCTAACAATTCGACCAGTTGAACCGATTGCATGTGATGTTGTCTAATAGAATACACATTTCCAGAACAAAAGAAGCCCAGTTCACTCGACAAAGCTACTTAAGCACAAAAGACAGGGTTCCTGTTCTCGATAGAATCATTCAAATTTTTAATAGACTAAGCCAATATGGTCAATAAATGAATTATCCACCACAAAAATGAAGCAAGAAGACACCGAAGCAGATGGTTGGCATGTCTTTTAGTTACAAGAGGTTGGAGTTCCAAACCCCAACCCAACTTCAACGCTCTTTCTAAACGTTTTTGGAAGACCTAGAATTGGTCCAGACTAGTTGACAGGTTTGCTGGGTTACCAATTGACAAGTACACACGGTTACTTGTTCGACAGGGTTGATACCACCAGTTGTTGACCACTACTGTTTCCGTTGTGAAACCAGACTCAAAAGAAAAGCACAAAATCCTAGTTTTTCCTTTTTGCCATCAATGTCTTAAATTGGGAATTGACATGTATAGGAACAAATAGAACTCAGGAGCATCCTATATTTCTCACAACTAAGGAATCATTATGCAAGCTCTAGATCCACAAGTTACCTTCAATTGGTCCAACTCCCAGTTAATTGCACAAGAGGTTCCTAAAATATGCATAAATGGAACGTCACTGGTCTGCAAGATCATCATTCAGGCATCTCTCAAGTTTTCACAAGCATCATTCATCTTATTTAGCAGCATAACAATTTGAAGTTCCTGTTTCCAACGTAATATATTAGCCACATCTGCAAATAAAGGATTTAACATATGATATACCTAGCTTTTACCTTTTATAAAGCCAAATCCACACCATAGTAACCAGGAGGGATGCACAACAAGATTGATTCCAAAGGCCTTCCCTACTTCACATTGCTTGAATCATTCATAAATCACCTCGCCACTGCTATATCGTTTGTAACATCTAACAAAGACTATTTGGAAGGAGATATAATCTGTAAACCCAATTTCATGAGTTTGATCGGATGAAGCAAATTCAGAGCCATCCTGTGTTTGTACTCTGCACATGTAAAAAATTGTAGTTTTAGATTAAAGGTATATACCTCATAGAAGGATAGTGAAGAGGGAATGTATCTAGTGAATGCTGAAACAGACATATGAGGGAATTGTGACAATAAATTCATATCACGATTTGTTTTTAAATAGTGAAAAAAAAAAAAGCATCTTGATAGCTTCCTTGAAACTGTAATGATTAAATCATTCCCTAATCTAAAAATGAGGAACTGTTTTTCCATACACAATGATCATAAGCTAAACAGAAAGCCCAATCCGACAAGATCACCCAACTTAAGTTCCAATTACATTGTCAAGTAATCAACCTGAGACCAAATACGAAACACTAGACTATTAAGAAGAGGGTAAGTGAAAATCATTGTTGACTACAAAACCCAGAAGACAACACCCCACCCCCAAAGGTTTCCCTATCTTGTTCTCCTTCTCACATTATGGTCTCATAGTTCTGGCTACTCAGGCGAGGAAATGAAAAATATTCATACAATTTTTTGGTAACAGGAAAATGGATAGAAAAGATCAACAAACTCAAATAATTGATGAGTTGGATAACACCAAAAGCAAAGACTGGCAATGTTCACATAGTCCAATTTTGAATCCGGGCAATCATACTCAAACTCCCATTATGCATACAATGAGATCAAGAATTTCACATTTGGTACACACATTGGCAATGAGGACCAAATTTGAAAGGGGAAAAATGAATCACTTCAAACAGTAGATATCAGCAACGTTTTGTCCCATAATTCATATTTCTCCCACAAAGGTGGCATGGGTAAGAACACTTAGGCATGGCAAACTAGATATAGCATTCAGATGAAGAATCTACAATAAAAGAGCAATAAACAACACATTCAGGTAAGAACTTCTATGCAAGAGCAAGATTCTATTACATTTCACATTTCTAAATCTTTTGCTAATACCTATGTCCCATCTGTTGAAATTCCTCTGCCATTGTCCTTTGTAGATATTCACTGTCCCCAAATCCTCCAAATTGCAGTAATTCTCCAGCACAATAATGCGTGTAAGACATTTTGCTGACTTGACATAATAAATAAAGGCATAAAGTGCAAGAAATTAAATTTTATCTTTAAAAAAGTGAGACCTTACAATCCAACGAGAAACAACAATCAACCCATCTATTTTAACCCTCGTTACCATCTGGATAATTGAAATAATGTTGGACCAACAAAAACCAGGGTCGACAACCAGCAAACCACCCTAACTTGAGTCAATCTGTATCTAGTTGAAGTGTTGAATTGCTCAAAGTATTTATGAGGACTGTAGCAAGATGACCTAAAATGAAGAACCAATCTACGAACCAGGAGTCATTTACCATTGCACATCATCAGTTTAGCAACTAATGTGGACATGCTGCTAGAGCGCATGAAAACAATACTAGGCTTGACAGCATATCATTTTGACATTTAAAGCATGACCAAGTTCTATTACACCATGGTATTAGAATTCTCTCGCCTACAAATGTATTGCACAACCCAGTGAAGGCCTACCAAAATAGCTGCTAGAGTACATGAAAGCAAATACCAAGCTGACCAAATTTCGCAGTATCCAAGGAATACTAAGCTGACCAACCTTCTCGCTTCGAAGCAATTACAAGGAGAGACTGTCCACAGCCTCTGCCAATTGACATTGCCTTCGAGTCCTTCTTGACCATCGCTGGCCAATTCTTCTTTGGATTCCACTCCATCGTCTTCACCGAATCCTGCCAATGAGCCAAATGAAGTCAATCCAACAACTAACATTAACAAACTAGAAATAATACTCTGAAGTTTACAAATCTCTGTTTGTCAAACTCAATATTCCTTTTGAGCTCTTTGGATCCAACTAATGGGGCATCTAACATCATCACCCATAGAAGCTTTGATCAAATTAACAGTGCATTCAACTCAAGTTGCTTGCTTTTGTGGGACATAGTATGATTCTTTTCCTTATCATTACATGATATTCATGCATTAGAATTAATGCAAGGCAGTTTTCAAATGGCGTATAGGATATCCAAAAGTTCCTCAAGAAACTTATACATATGCCTCCTGTCTTTTACTTTTCAGCAATTAAATGAACTAACAAGAGCTTATGCACGATATAAGGAATTTATTTTACAGTACAGACGATTATGTCAAAGGACATTGTAGTAATGTCTTGCTTGGCTCAAAAGTTCAAGTATATGACAGATGGCTTTTCCAACTCTAACATCAATATGCATTCTCTGGGATAATCTATTATTAGCCTTGGAGAAGGCATATTCTAGATTCAAACCAAATGAACAAGGATCCATAGTCAATAAAATTCGAATTGCAATTTTCTAGATCGATCCAAATAATTCACAATGCTTTTGCTTCTTCCCTGTTTATTAATTCACTCACAGCCACACCACTAGAAGAAGAGCTTGTTCTTGCATTTAGCATTTCTAAACTGATACGGTTACTTTAATCAGCCAATGCAGACAGTTCTGTGAAATAAAATGTGTGGAACTCAATGGTTGATGCCAAGGGATGCCCTGTCAACATGCTCCATTTGCACCGTAAATTAATTCTTAAGCATAACTTAGAAATATGTAGTCATGAGCTACATGGTCAGGGCAGAGCAAACTAAAACCTCAATTAGGAGGACCACCGTATAGGGTCCTTCATTTTTCATTTCTTGACCTACATAATGACCTTTGGCATGCTATCAGATACCTGTATACATCAGTTTTTATGCACTACTTCCAGCATTCCCAAAATCAATCAAACGTTGAGAATCTTTATTTTCTGCATAGGATGAAGGATCTTACCCGAAAACTAACGACAAATGATGCACTTAGAAAGCCTTTTCCATCTAATTCCCTTACTGGCATGATAAGCAAAATCTTGTTGCCAAAGCACCCAACAATTTCCATGCATATCTCCCCTCAATTCCTTGAATTCAAGTAAGGAGACAATGATGACACTGTCAGCTAGGAAATAATATTGAGAAGATCATAAATTTTGAAAGATATTCGGAGCAGGAAATACAAATGAAAATTGTATAGTAGATCTCAAAAGAACAAAGGTAACTTACCTGTTCTATGTACCTTTGATAGTAAATGGGGATTACTTCCATTATATTGACTCATCCGAGTCATCCGTATCGTCTCATTCATATCCTATTATTTCGCTATATGTAATCTCATTTGATCGATAAATCTGAGGTTCAGATAATTCTGAAATTGTTTTGAGTGACTTACATCCGATGATATTCAGTTCCTGCAACTCTAACCTATCAAGGCCTTCAATTTCGGCTAATTTTACACATCCTATAGCTTGTAATTTCTTCAGCCTCCCGAATTTTGGAAGGTCTAGCCTTTCCATTGAAGTGCACCCTTCGATATCTAGCCATTCCAAATACTCCAACCTATCAAGGCCTTGAATTTCGGCTAATTTGTGGCATTAGTTAATAGTCAATTTCTTCAGACCCTCGAGTTTTGGAAGGTCCGCCTGTTTGATTGAATCGCAGGTCATGATATCCAAGCTTTCCAAATATATCAATTTGTCAAGAACTTGAATTTCAAGTAGATTCTCGCAATCGCAGATCACTAATGTCCTTAGATGGACAAACTGTGAAACGTCCAGCATTTCGATAGATCCACACCAAGAGACTCGCATGAAGGGCATGTTTAGGGATTGTGGTGATTCCATTTCTTCAATGTCCGTCGGTTGGGAGCATTCTGAACTCTTTAATTGCATTGATGGAAGCTCCTGGATGCACTGGAGAATATGGCAACCGTGAACGTCTAGTCTCTTAAGATGGGCTAGGTGGGAAAGTGAAGGCAATTTGCGACTTTGACAGGTGACTCCCAAACGTGTTAAGCCGGAAGGAAGGTCCGGCAGCGATGGGAGCTCGAAGCAGGCAAAAAAATCAAGGCGTCGTAGGGAAGAAAGATTAGCCATGCTTTCTACCATTATCCCTTTCAGATTTCTGCAATAGGAAGCACGTAACTCTCGGAGCTTTCTCAAACTCCCAATACCATTGGGTAATTCTTCTATACCACTCCAAGAAATAGCTAGAATCTCTAGATTCTCCAAAGACCCTATGCTATTTGGTAATGCAGAAAGGGATTTAGTATGGGATAGATCGAGTTGCTGCAGTGCTTTTAATTTACCTATATCTGCTGGAAGCTCCCTAAGGCAAAAACGAGGAACGGGGCGTTCGGCGCCTGCATCGGCGCCTACCGTGAGATGAAGCGCGCAGGACGAGCCCAGCTCCAAGTGAAGGACGCCCTCCGTGTCTTCAATGGAAGCGTCGATTCGCTTCAGTCTCTGGCAATGACGGAGGATGAGAACCTCTAACTTCTCAAAAGCTGAGAGGAAGTCAGTATTTTCCAAGGAATCACAAAATGAAAGGTCTAGATATTTAAGCCTCTCTGCCATCTAAAAAAAAAAAAAACAATAACAAATGTCAATGGGTGAGTGTAGAGCCATTATGATTCAAAAGAAAGCATAAAAGGAGAGGAAAAAAAAGACTTTAATTCTTACCTTGAAAAAACTCCATCCTCCCCATTTCTCATTTATCTTACTTCCTTGCAATTCGAGTACAGCTAATTCATTTACATCAAAATTGTTTACTTCGAAACTTGCGGGACATTTTCGCCATTGAAGCCATTTTAACCCTTTCATTAAGTCCTTAAAATCTCCACTGAGATGTGCATTTATCATGTGAAGATATCTTAGATTTGTCAAATTCTCAAATTGTTTTTCTGTGTAAATGTCACCATCTCCCTCATCCTTTTCTAGTGGAAATATTTCATTGAAGCCTTCTGCGTTGCCTTTACTCAAATTAATCGCCTCAATCTTGTCCGTTCCCTATAAGCAAGAATCAATGTTCATTAGTACTATATCCAACTAAAGTCATCGAGTATCATTTGTTCATAATGCTATTGATGTGTATTAATGTGTTCAAGAGACCAGCAATGTGAAGACATGATTTTCTTTTTATGCCAATAAACTACAATTATAAAGGCTCACAAAGTGAAGGATGTCAACTTCCATTTCAAAATTTGGCCATACGCATCAGGATTTTAAAAAGAATTATGATGTAATGGCTCGTATAGAGTAAAAACTTTACAACTTGCAATCTTCTTCTTTCTGGAAGTATAGTTTCATTATCACACTAGTTAAGACATGCATGCAAACCACGGAATATAATCAAATGGCAAAGTACAAAATCAAAATTTTACTTGATCAATTTTATATTTCTATTAAGGAGACTTTTTCTATTAAGCAATGCATGGGTGAAAGGATAGATAAAAGGGAGAAAAATCTCAGAAGCAGCGAGTCGGCGAGTAAGACTTACCACAGATTCGGTGTTATTAAGGAGACTTCTAGCAAAATATATATATATATAGTTTAAAAAGCTAGAAATAAAACTCCTTTTTAAAAAAAAAAAAAAAAAATTCAACGCATTCATAACACTTCAAAATGAAAACAATCGTTCTGACAACTCCAAAAATCAAAATGGAAGGGGGAAGATAGAGAGGCCACGAGATCCCGGCCTAGCCGTTTTTTATGAAATAAATTAATTTCTCGCCATCAATTCGGATAATTGAAATAACTCAGAAAGACTTGTTTTGAGTAACTTTTATTCTTCATCTTTTATTTTTTCTCAAGAGCATGCACTTTGGCCAATTTTTTTTCTTTTTTGGTGATATATCCGTGAAACTTGTCAACACGCCGAATTATACGTGATTTTTTTAATAGTTTTCTGGAATCTGAGTATTATTCGATCTTTTGACGGGAGAGCAAGATATTTACTTTTGATTTTTTATTAGTTGTGGCAAGCAATCTGTCTCGCCCTTTGCTTCAGCCTGTAGGTTTTGTCTACAGGTATTTTGGGAGTACCTGTTAAGTAACCTGGCTGGAAAAAAAAAAAAAACTCTTACGTGAAGTGGTTTTTATTAAAAGTATTGATTTAACATGATACGAGAACATGAAAATCGTAAAAGTCATCTCAAAAGAGAAACAAAGATTTTCAGCGAAGAGGACTATTTATCAAGTGAAAAAGTCATACGTGAAATACAAGATTTTACTAATTAAGATATCAAACAAGAGATTTAATATGTATATATATTGCAATGTACACTTAATTTCATGTGGTAGGGAATATTAATATATGACAAAAAAAAATCATAAAAAGAAATTCTTTCTATGAGAGAGCAACTCCCTACTTTCTAATCACGTCAATGAAACATTCGAGGGCAATAGTGAAGGTTCTCAGTCCACTAGACCAAGCACTAAGTAGTGACCAACATTACTCTTAAGCGTAGAACATGGACTAAATGAGAAAAAGAAACGAAAATAGTTACCTTATTTCCCTTTAGCACTTTCTGGGCTTCATCATAGTCCCATAACCTGCTACGGCACCAAGGCTCTCGTTGGTTTTCCTCACGAACTATTTCCCTACCAAGATCTCTCAATTGGTCATGCATTCGGAGCTTATGATCATCTCCAACTTTTATCAATGACATGAATATCAATACTTCAATTCCCCCCGGGTAAAGTCACAAGCATCCAACATGTAGGATGCGATTATGTTGTTAGTGCCAATGAAAAGGCAAGCAATATCCAAAAAAAATTGTTTTTGTCTATAGTCCAATGCTTCGTAACTTATTCTTAACTTTTCTTGCACTTTCTTAGGAGGGACTTTTTTTAACTTATTTATAGTGTCTCTCCACTTTCTTGACTCTTTTCCACACAATAATGAACCAAAAACCTCAAGGGATAAGGGAAGCCCTCCGGTGATGGATACAGCTTCATGAGTGAGGTCCTTAAATTCCCTCGGAGGAGAGTCCCTTCGAAATGCATGTTTGCTAAACAGAATCAAAGATTGATTGTAATCCATTTCCTTATGTTCATAGTCGTGGTCCACCCTGTCTACTTCAAGAACGCTCTTGTTTCTGGTGGTAATAATGATCTTGCTTCCCGAAGAAAACCAATCACGATTACCAGCCAAACTCTGCAATTGAACGACATCATCCACATCATCAAGAAGAACAATGACCTTTTTACTTTTAAATTTGGAAGAGATGAACTTAGTCCCTACATCCACATTACAAACTTCATCTTTCAGCTTCAATATATCTTTGATTAACTGATTCTGTAAATAATGTCCGCCATTACGCTTCCACGATTCCCTTATATCAGTAATGAAGCTACGATGCTCAAATTGATCCAAGAGCCTGTTGTAGATGGCTTTAGCAAGCGTAGTCTTACCAATGCCTCCCATTCCGTGGATGCCAACAAATAGGGTGTCATGAGATTTAATATCCACAAATTCCATAACCTTCTTCACATGAACGTCAATTCCGACCAAATTCTTAGATATGTCCAACTCAAACTTTTTCTTCAGTTCGTTCAACACTTTTCGGACGATCGATTTCACCAACTCTACTTCAGACCTGTCAAATGTGACATGAGTTCAAATATGTAGCAACAATAATTTTATATTGTTTATCTATAGAGAACATAATAAATCTGGGGATAGATTGAAAAACTTTAAATATCATTGTTGTCATACCTCTATATATAATGATATATGCTAAGTGCTAAGTCTAAAGTGTGATTGCTTCAAATGGGGTGCCCCATTTCACTGTTACTCCAACATAATTTATCAAGCAAGGAAAAACTTAAGGGTATCACTTATGAATCTTAAATATTGTATATATTATGGATTTGAACCAAATTTTAAACTGGTTTTTTATTGAAGATATTAGGAATGACGTGGAATGACGTGGATGTGACTTTAAAAATTGTTTAGAGCATTTGAATAAGCAAAAATCCTATAAGCCAGCCCAATATGAGAGTTAGCTATCAATCAATAAACAAGTCATAACTTTTGATGCAAGATGAATTCAGGTCCCGTGACACCAATCGGAAAAGTTGTTCAGATTGTGATATTGTGAACTACTTGAATGCAATTGAAGGGATTTCTTCTTGTTTGCACAGTTCTACAGGTTTGCAAGTTTAACTTGTGTTGTGAATTTAGAATCATTCTAGATAGGTGCTCTTATCAGTTTTCATTGCCTCTAGGGATGATTACAAGTTGTACTTTATTTTCCTTTTGAGTATCTACGTTCTATGACTTTAATGATCTAATATTGAGTTTATAGGGAAGTAGAAGAATAATTTTTAACCAAAAAAGAACATTGCTTCAATATATGCATGAGATAGAAATTACTTGTTGAAGATAGGAAATGCTTTGAAAATTATTTAAACAGACATATAATAAAAATAATCATTTTTTTGCCATCATCTTATATAACCAATGAAACATCTTTTGTAAAATAATTTTAATAATAACTAATCAACGATATCAATGATTTAATAAATGTAACTTGGGAAGATAAAGAATTATAGCAAAGCTTGGACGCTATCTTATGAGCTTTAAATAAAAATCGCCAATGAGTTGTACTATTAATCTCAAATAAATATGTAATTAGAAAAGTTTGTGACGAAGATTAATGTAACGTACCCTATAATTAGATTGGTCAATATCATCAGCGCAATAAAATATATTCAAGTGAATGGGGTATAAGAGTAAAAAATCTTTTGATATAAGAGTAAATTTGTTAAAGCAAAAAAAAAAAAAAAAAATTTACCATCATCTTATAATACTACAAAATCTTTTGATATAAGAGTAAAAATTCGTTCAAAAATCTTATTATTCAAGTGAATGGGATCATAACAATAAAATTTATAATTAGATTGGTCAATATGGTTAAAGCAAAAACTAAAAAAAGAAAGAACAACTTATAGAATTCATGCACCGTAGGATCTTACTGCCAGCAAGATCTTACAGTTTTTTTATATATAAAAAAAAATACGTAAAATGAAGCAGGTGAACCAACAAAAAAAGGACTTAGAACAACCAGTAAACACCCACACATATTAAAAGAAAATAGAGAATGTTTTGGTGAGAAATTTTACCCTAGGGCTTCGTATCCTTTCAAGGTGCTGACTTCATCAAGTGCTGACTTCCATTTCTCCAAAGTCGTTGGGTTGAAAGAAGACCTCTCACGCAAACGACTCTCGCGCTCATGAAATGCCTCTCCAAAACTCCCAGTTTGATATCGCACGTCAGCTGGTTTCACTTTGTAGAATATAGGCAACACTATTTGCTTGTTACTATTTTTGCACTCCATTATTTGAACCAGTTCATCTAGGCACCAACTGCTTGTACCATAATTCACAGAGAGAATGGGGATCGAGATTTTACTGTTCCTAATGGCTGCCAAAAGCTCTGGTTTGATGTTCTCGCCTTGGCAGAGCTCATCATCATCTCTGAAAGCATCAATTCCAGCAGTGAGGAGCCCATGGTAGAGGTGATCGGTGAAGCCATGTCGAGTATCTAGGCCTCTGAAGCTCAAGAACACCTCATAGCAGTTTCCAGTCGATGCATTATTGTTACTTTCTATCGGAGACGAACCAGATCCAACGAAATTAGTTTCCGTCAGCACAATCATCGAACCAGATGCACCAGTATCAACATCCTCTGCATTTCCACTCACATTAGTTTTCCTCTTCTTAATGAGACGATGCATTTCGGCCTCTGACTCTGCCATTGAGTTCAGCTTTCAAGCCCTAACGGAGAAAAAAACCAGAATGCCCCTCAGAAAACAGGAAATGCCTTCTTGCCTCTTCTATCGTGGTCTGTTAAAATTTCAATACACACGAAGCGGTGGATTTGTTCGGAAGATGAAAAGCGTAGAGAAACTTATGATGAGGCTGTGACAGGGATTTGCAGGAGAAGACGAAAGATGGGGGAGAGAGAGAGAGAGAGAGAGAGAGTTTCGTCCTGTCCGATATTTTCCAAACAAGTGCTCGGAATATATAAAAAACATCAAAGCGTCGGGACAGTGAAGAGTCCCCTGCTTAGTCCATTGCTTGCACCGTCGAACCGTCCTTTTCTTTTGTTCATTTGTTTTCCATAAGAGAAGGTATTTTTGTTAATTACATTTCAGCTCTTGATTCCCCATGGGAATTTTTTTGGTCGTAATCCCATATGGAATTTACCCTTCTTACTTTAAGCCTTTTAAATATTATACCATCAAACTGATAAACTTCACTTTAATACTAAAATGTCGTATTACAACAATCACTTATTCTAAAAAAAGTATGTTATTTATGTGTGTCGATGATCATAAATATTATCAAGTTGTCATATATATTTATTTATTTTGTACCCAAGCACAATGAGAATAATGTCTTTTTGGTTCTCGTTCTACCTTAATTTTCCCCTCTTTTTTTCTGTGAACCTTAATTTTTCCTTCAAATCTCATAAATAAATCCAAATGCCTTCTTGCTTTTGCTTTTCTTTATCATGCATATATTTTTTTATTGGTTTGATTTATCTATTCCAACCAGTTGGCAGGCACCAATAAAATTCAAGCGTTGCCTTCGTGTGGTGGAAGTTTCAATGCAGTGGAGAATCCAAGGCAATCCTATTTGGGAAAAATATAACATGTGAGGAAGTTTCGGTGCATAGGAATGAAAAAAATAAAACAAAAAATAAAAGAGAATTGCTATTATAATACCGTAAATTAGAATGGTCGATTTCATGTTTGATCCTATCCACGAATCAAGAATCGAACTAATTACTAATTTTTGGAACTAGAGCCGGAGCCTATCCGATCTAATAAAACGGGTCACTAAAAACGAAACCTCACAGTTAGCCTTAGATCTGGGAAGAAGAGAAAATAGATGAGGCCTAATACCTAAATCTTATTTCTTTTTGTGAAAAAATAATACTTTTGGCATGAATGCAGGCTCCGCAATCAGAACCTTTTTTTTCCTTTGTCCTAGAATTACATCATCTAATTCATTTAGATCATAATATTAGGTAAGGATATAGTGAATTTTTTGAGAGAGCACAAGAAATTCTCAAATTTTCAGTTTTATATTTGTATAAATAGATAATGTTTAGAACTTAAATAAAGTTTTTTTAACCATAGAAACTTAAATAATTCTAACTCCACAAAGTTTTTTTGGTCAAAAAATTCCACAAAGTTTATAGAGCTATGTCCTTACCTACATAGTATCAAAAGTAGTCTCATCTTTCGGATTATTATCATTTTTAGAATAAAGTACTTAATTTCAAATATGTTGAGTTTATATATATATATTGAAATCAATAAATTTGAATTACTTTCTTTAATATTATGAAATGGTCATGCTCTTGCATGCTACAAGATGATTTTATTATTGTGTTTGGACAAAATGATAATCTAGAAGGGTACAAGCTCCTATGTACACGCTTATATGGTGATTATATGCACAAACGTTCTAAGAAAGTAAACTTTTGATCAGCATATTCTTGTGAATTAGATTTTAATCCTACTAAATTATTTTAGCAACAAAACTAATCAAAAACATATTCATTAGATTGATTAAATGCTTTTGACCCTTGAAGAAATTAAATTTGTTTCCCTAGATAATCTAAATCAATCACATATGTGTGTGCCCTTTTTTGCTAGTGAATTGGATTAGTGAACTAATATAGGTGGACCGATTCCCAATTTTCTGATCAAACACGATTTCGTTTTGGATATAATTTTCCATGTCATTTTTTTAACGTGGACTTTTTAATGCCACATCAAACAAGTAACAATATTTTTTAGTGTAGGATTAATGAGGTAAATTTGAGATAGTTTATTGATTTTTTCGTATAAAAAAATGTCCGGGCATATTTTGGATTAGACATTAAATTTTGAATTTTTCAGAGAAAAGAATTGGGAGTAGATTTACGACTGAATCAAAGTTAAAGAATTTTTTTACATAAAAGTTTTGGGGTAGAATTAAAATTAGATTTAAAATTTGAGAGTTTTTAGGAGAGCAAGCCCATATAAGAAAGGGAAGAGAAAATTAAATAGCATTTATTTTTCTATCTATCCCTTTGCCCCATGGCTGGTTCCTACCAGTCCTTGCTTAACTTGAGGGTACCAGTCTTCTCTAACAAATTTTTATCTATTTCTTATTCCGAATGAGTTATTGGGGCTACCACTCTTCTATCTACTTAATTGTCAAGTTATTAATTTTTTTTTAAATGTCAACTTATTGATTTTATTTAGTCAAATTTATTAATCTCACAATTTCTTAATCAAACCCAAAGCCAAAATTTACAATTTTTTTGGACAAATGTTTTTTCTTGGTTTAGTTTAGCGATTGCTTTAATATTTTGCCCTTCTTCTTGACTTAGTCAAAAAGTGGGCTACGAAAAAGAAAAACAGAAAAAGAAGATATATAAGAGGAAAAGGGAGAGCAAGCGCCTGGAGAGAAACGAAAAGACAGCGGGCGCGTGCCCCGACAATTTTCTCTGTTTCTCTTTCTCTCTGTCTTTTCATTTTTAATTTCACCTCCTCCGCGAGAATCTGCCTCCTCTGTCCTCCTTTTTCGTTCTTTACTTTTGCCGACCTCTTCTCAGTTCTCCTTTATTAACGTTTTCTCTCTTTTGCCCTTCATGACCCGCTCCCTGTATTTCTGTCCTTTTTTTTCACTTTTGGTAAAAATATTTCTCTTTCTTGGCCGCGGAGAAAAATCCCCGCCTCCTTGGCCAAGAATCCACTGCCTTTTTTTTTTTTTTGCCCAGATTTTTCTCGTCTTCTTTGGCCATTAGTTCCGGTCCTGAATGCCGAGATTGCTCCCTTGTCAAGATGGAAACTGTTCTCCCTTGACCTAGTCCTCGAGGTTCCGGATTTGAAACTAAATATAAAGTTTGAAATTTTTTAAGACGAAAAATTGGGGGCTGATTTAGCATTGATTCTAAAATTAAGGGTTTTCTGAGATAACGAAAAAATTCGGGATAAAATTAAGACGGAATCTAAAATTTGAGGCGGTTTTAAGAGATACAAAGGGAAAAGGGAGAGCAAGCATCAGGAGAGAAACGAAAAGAAAGGGAAAAGAAGAAAAAAAGAAAATGAAAAAAGAGATCGTGTTTCACCTGTAGATCTCCTCTTGATTTACTTCCATTCACAGTGCCCGATAAGAATTAAAGCCATTTCTTCGTCTAATTGGAATGGTTTTTGGAATTAGAGTACAAATTAAAAAATTATATGAAATTTACATTGCAAAATTCGATTTTGAAGTTATCAAGCTGTGAAAGTAAGGGTATTGTAATGCTGACGTTAAACGGGAGTTGATTTGAAGTAACATTTTAATAAACAAGCTCCTATAAAATTTTGATACCCATATAACGGTGGATTTGTTGGGAAGATGAAAAGTGAAAAGAGACTTTGGACGAGTCTTCGTTGAACTTAGTCCATCACATGCACTGTTGAACTTTCCTTTTCCTTTCCTTTTGTTAAGTTATTTTCCACCGAAAATGATATTTTTATTGAATATATTTAAGCTCTTGATCCCACTTATAAATTTAATCCCTCTCACTTTACGCCTGTTAAATATTATATTATTAAACTGATAAACTTCATTTCAATATTTATAAGTTTAATGAGATAACACGTGTCAAGGATCACAAAAAATTATCAACATGCTATGTATATTTATTTTGTACATAGCACAATGAGAAGAATTTCTTTTTTGCTTTGGTTATGCCTTAATTTCTCCTTCAAATCTCATAAATTAATCAAAATGCCTTTTTGCTTTTGCTCTTGTTTTATTTTATATATATTTCTTTATCAGTTTGATTTATCTAATCCAATCAGTTGGCATATATCGATAATTCAAATGTGTCGAGCTGGATATAAATATGTAATTCTTTGACCGGGAACCTCGACTATGCATTTATAGTCGTTGCCTTAATGTTGGGGAAATTTCAAAGGACAGGAGAATCCAAGGCGTTCCTTCCTAGAAGAAAATAACATGTGAGCAAGTCTCGATGCAAAAAAGCAATGACAAATGAAACCAAAATAAAAGAGGACTGCTTTATTTATTTGTATCCATAGAAAGTGGTCATAAAGCGTCAGGATAATTGGTGCACCATTGCACTTTCCTTTCCTTTTTTTATTTATTTATTTTCCATCAAAAAAGTTACTTTTGTTGAATATATTTAAACTCTCGGTCCCAGTTACAAATTTAACTTGAATCAGTTAGGTATTACCATATCAAATTGATGAATTTCATTTCACTATCAAGATGTTGTATTATCAACGATCACTTAAAATCTACTATATATATAAAGACTTCAAATGCTTATAAACCCCAAAAAAGTAGGGAGAAAAACTCTAGTGACTTGATATCCTAAATACTTGTAGGACTCCTTGCATTTCTCCCTTTGTTGTTTCTTGGACAAACAAAAGGGTAGCCAATAGCATTGAATTAAACCCAACGAAGAACCGACCAAAACGACTTTCAATGACACAATTTTTTACACACATTTGCCTTAATTTTGCTAGTAATTGAATACGATGGCAAATATAATGGGAAGATTTTCTAAATATATAATAAGACATGGACAGTGACTTGCAATCCACCTAAACAAGACACCTGCAGATGCATAAATCACTGATGATTTTATTATTTCTTGGACTAACCAAAGAGCAGCCAATGTTGAATAAGAATTAGTATGAGGATAGATATTTCTATAAGCATTACTACCTATCTTTTAAGGTGAAGACCACTTTGAACACATCAATGCTCTACATATTTTGTCTTTTCTCTTGTCTAATTTCTTTTCCAAGTAGACTTTTCCACTCCACAACAACTCTTTCTAGTTCCTTTGCACATTTCTTTTTTCCTCGCTCCAAATTTTTATCTTTCCCTTGTTGTCACTGCTTCCCTCACATGCCTATCACATGGTTTTGCAAGAGAAAATGAAGAGAGAGAGAGAGAGAGAGAGAGAGAGAGAGAGAGAGAGAGATTTGTCTAGTCCAATATTTTTCACGCAAGTGCTCAAAATAGATAAAAACATACAAAGCGTCAAACACAGCGAAGATGGCACGCTTAGTCCACCGCCTACATCGACGAACTTTCCTCTTTCTTTTGTTAATTTATTTTTCCATCAGAAAAAGTGTTTTTCATAAAATATTTTTGAGTTCTTAATCACACTTAAGAATATACCCCTATTATTTTGAGCTTGATATATATTATACAGTCAAACTTATTAACGATAACTTATTCTAAAAAATTATGTTAGCAAAGCGTGTCAAGGATTATAAAAAATTATCAACACACATAAATGTGTATATTCATTCGGTACCATAACACAATGAGAAGAATTTATTTTTTACTCGGTTCCATCTTAATTTCCCCTCAAATCTCATAAATAAGTCAAAATGCCTTTTTGCTTTCGCTTTCACTTTTGCTTTTATTTTATTTTATACATATTATTGATTTAATTTATCTAATCCAATCCGTCTGCATGCATCCATAATTCAAGCTTGTTGAAGTAGATATAAATTAATAATTCATTGACCGGGACAGCATTTATGGTAGTCGCCTTCAACTGTTGGAAGTTTCAATGCACAGGCAGAATGAACTACAAGGAAATGTAGATGTTACAAAAGTAGATTAAATGAACTTTAGGTGAAATTGCAGCTTTTTGCTCTCTGCCATTTCCACTTCTCTCTCTCTTCATTTTTTTCTTTTCCCTTCCTCTATTCTTATTTTCTTTCTTTCTTTTGCAGACCACTTCATCAGTTTTTCTTTGTAAAATCTTCCTCTCTTTTGCCGACCAAAACCCTCTCCCTCTCTCTTTCTCCTTTTCTTGGCCAGGAAGAAAAGCTCCATCTTTTTCTTTTTGAGCTTCCCTTGGCAATTATTCCATGTGGAAAATGCCCCATCCACTCGGCCGAGAATCTTCTGCTTGTTCATGCCCAAATTTTCTTGCCTTCTTTGACCGTGAATTTCGATCTTTAAATACCGAGATTTGCCCTTGTCAATATGAAAATTGCTCTCTTGAAATCATCCTCAAGAATTTTTGTTGTTATTTGGAACATATTTGGGACCGGATGTAAAATTGAAAAAAAAATTTAGGCGAAAAATTGAGGGTTGATGTAGTAGCATTTGGTTTAAAGTTAAGGGTTTTTTGAAACAAAAAAAATTCGGAATAAAATTAAGATTGAACCTAAAATTTGAGGGAAATTAGGACCATATAAAAGGAGGAAAGAGAAAGTTAAGGAATTCACTTGTTCTTATCAATTGGGGGGAAAGGGGGGGATATTTGGGTGTGTTTGTTTATATTTCGCTTCAAAAGTTGCTTCCAAGAATGTAAATGTAAAACTATTTATGCCCGGAACAATTTTAGATCGAAAAGACATATTTGGTAGAACTTATTCCTAATAAAAATAAATAAAACACGTTTGATAAATTTATATTCTTTTTTTTTTCTTTTAATTTTTAAATATTTGTATTTTCTTTTTCTTTTTCTTTTTCTTTTTTTCTTCTTTTTGGCCGGTCGCCAGGCATGCCGAGGCCGGCGACCGGCCAACGGGGCCAACAGCCTCGCCCAGCCACGGTTTGATGTTCTCACCTTGGGGAGCTCCTCATTGTCTTTGAAAACATTAATTCCAGCACCGAGGAGCCCATTGTAGAGGTGATCGGTAAAGCACTTTCGAGTGTCTGGACCTTTGAAGCTCAAGAACACCTCGTAGCTGTTTCCAGTCGATGCAGTCAGCAAAGTAGATGCACTGTCGTTGGTTTCTATCAGAGACGAACTAGATCCGATGGAATTAGTTTCTGTTAGCACAGCCAACGAACCAGATGCACCAGTATCAGCATCATCTGCATTTCCACACACACTAGCTTTCTTCTTATTCAGAAAATATAACGTAAGCCCAAGGAGAAGGATTGGTGCCACGAGCTCGGCGAAAGAAAGCCCAAAAATGAGACGATGCATTTCGTCTTTGCTCTAATCTTCCCTTGATTTTCGCTTTCAAGCCTGAGGAAGGAAAAATCAGAATGCTTCTCGGGAAACAAGAAATTCTCGTTGCCTATTCTATTGTGATATGCTAAAATTTCAATACGGGCATAAAGTAGTGGATTTGTTGGGATGATGAAAAGTGCAGACAGACTTATGACGAGACTGTGACATGGACTAAGATGAAAAGTGGGGGAGAGAGAGAGAGACAATCGTCTGGTCCAATATGTAAAAACAGTGCTTAGAACAGATGAAAACATCAAAGCGTCGAGATAGTGAAGAGGGCACGCTTGGTCCACTGCTTAGTTCGCTGTTCATTGAACTGTCCTTTTCTTTTGTTAATTTATTTTCCATCAGGGAAGGTATTTTTGTTGAATATGTTTAAATTCTTGATCCCACTTTGAATTTTTTTGGGGGTACCAATCCCAATTTGGATTTCTTTTGGTCGTTTTACTTTGAGCCATTTAAATATTGTACCGTTAAACTGATAAACCGAAAAACTTCAGTTTGATATTAAAATATTATATGATTAACAATCATTTATTCTTAAAAATTATGTTATTTAAGTGTGTTAAGGATCCTAAAAAATTATCAAATCGCTATATATATATTCATTTTGTATGTGAGCACAATGAGAAGAATGTATTTTTGGGTCTAGTCTGCCTTAAATTCTCCTCTCTCTTTTTTTTGTCGAGCTTTAATTTCTCCTTCAAATACAAATATAAGTCAAAATGTCTTTTTGCTTTTACTTTTACTTCATTATATATATATATATATATATATATATTTTTCTTTGTTGGTTGGATTTATCTAATCCAACCACGTGGGACACGACAATAATTCAATGCCATAATGCGGTGGGAGTTTCAATGCACAGGAAAATCCAAGGCAGTCTTACCCAGGAAGAAGAGAACAAGCCAACCACATGGGACACGACAATAATTCAATGCCATAATGCGGTGGAAGTTTCGATGCACAAGAAAATCCAAGGCAGTCTTACCGAGGAAGAAGAGAACATGTCAGCAAGATTCGATGCACGGTGATGAAGAAAAACAAAACCCAAAATATATATATATAATTGTTGTTATGGTATCATAGAGTAGGGGTGATCCATTGTAGATCCGGTCCCGTTTCAGGATCCAAGAGCTAGATTGGGAGGATGAGCTCCTAATTTCTGGAATCAGGACCAAACCAGTTTGTCATGGGCACTAAAAGCGATACCTAACAACCAGCCCTATCAAGGAAGAAGAGAAAATAGGTGGGGCCCACCACCTAAATCTTATTTCTTTTAGTGAAAATAATACTTTTGGCATGAATTCAGACCCCATTATAAGAACCTTTTTCCCTTCATCCTAGAAAATTAAGGAACTAGAAATAGGTATTTTTATCGTATTAAATAATAGTTTTACCTCATCTCATTCATTGAGATCATAATATTAGGTAAGGGTACAATGAATATTTTAAGAGAGGGCAAGAAGTTCTCAAGTTTTCTGTTTTATATTTGTATAAATAGATAATGTTTAAAACTTAAATAAAGCTTTTCAACCATAGACACTTCACTAATTATAATTCCACAAAGTTTATAGAGCTATTTCCTTACCTACATAGTACCAATAATCACCTCATCTTTTGGATTACGATAATTTTAAAAGCAAAGTACTTAATTTCAAATATGTTGAGTATACATATTGAAATGAATAAATTTGAATTTACTTTTTTTTTAAAAAAATACTATGGAATGATCATGCCCATGCTTCTTCTAAAATGAATTTATTGTTTTGTTTGGACAAAATGATAATCTAGAAGAGTACAAGCTCTCGTGTACGAGCTTTTATGGTGCCTACATGCACAAGCCTTCTAAGAAAGTAAACTTTTGATCATCGTATTCCTATGAATGTTCGATTTTAATCCTTATAAATTATTTTAATGACAAAACAAGTCAAAAATATATTTGTTGGATTGATTAAATGTTTTTGACCCTTTAACAAATTAAATTCATTTCCTTAGATAATCCAAATCAAGCACATTTGTGTGCCCTTTTTTGCTAGTGAGTTGAATAAGCAAACTAATCTAGGTGGACTGATTCCTCATTTTGGACATAACTTTTCATATCACTTTGTTAATGTGGACTTTTTATTGACATAGAAATGTCACGTCAAACAACTGACAATGTTTTCGAATGTAAGCTTAACGATGTAGATTTGAGACTAGTCGTGATTTTTTTAAATAAAAAATGTTCAGGTTTAGGATTAGATTTAAAATTTGGGATTTTTTTATACAAAACAATTGGTGGCAGATTTAGGACTCGATCCAAAGTTGAGGTTTTTTTATTAAATAAAAAAGTTCGAAGTAGAATTAAAATTGGACTTTGATATTTGAGAGTTTTTGGGACATTAGGCCTATATAAAAATAGGGAATAGAAAATTGAGGAGTTTCGCCTGGTTTAGTCATCCAGTGGCAGATTTGTAATTAGATAGCGTATAATTTTCTTTCTGCCCCTTGGCCTAGTGGCTGTATCTCACAATCCTTGCTACTGCTCTTCTTTACCAAGTTTTTTTGTTTACTTCTTATTTCGAATGAGAGGCTCACCAGTTTTCTATCTACTTAATTGTGAAGTTACTAATTATTATATCTGCTTTTTTTCTGCCAAGATTTTCTCTTCTTCTTTGGCCGTAAATTCTGGTCCCAAATGTCGTGATTGCTCCCTTGTCAAGATAAAACTGCTCTCAATTCACCTCGTCCTCAAGGTTCTTGCCCTTGTTCAGGGCGAATTTTTGAAACTAAATATAAAATTCGAAATTTTTTAAGACGAAAAAATTAGGGGATGATTTAACATTGAGTCTAAAATTAAGAATTTTCTAAGATAAAAAAAAAGTTTGGGATAAAATTAAAACAGAACCAACAATTTGAGGGTTTTTAAGAGATGCAAAGGGAAAAGGGAGAGCACGCACCAGGAGAGAAACGAAAAGAGAGTGGGTTTTGCGTGTAGATCTCCCCTAGATTTACTACCATTCGCAGTGTGCTTTTTGGAATTAGAGTACAAATTCAAAAATTATATGAAATTTATATTGCGAAATTCAATTTTGAAGTTGTTAAGCTGTGAAAGTAAGGGCATTATAAGGCGTAAACGGGAGTTGATTTGAAATAACATTTTAATAGACAAGGTCCAATAAAATTTCCATACCAATATAAGGGTAGATTTGTTGGGAAGAAGAAAAGTGGAGAGAGACTTGGGACAAGTCTTCGTTGAACTTAGTCCATTGCTTGTACCATTGAACTTTCCTTTTCCTTTTGTTAAGTTATTTTTCTCTGGAAATGGTATTTTTATTGAATATTTTTAAGCTCTTGATCCCACTAAAAATTTAATCCCTCTCACTTTAAGCCTGTTAAATATTATAATGTTAAATCGATAAACTTCATTTCAATACTTATAAGTTCGATGAGTTAACACATGCAATTATCAACATACTATATATATATTTATTTTGTACCCAAGCATAATAAGAAGAATTTCTTTTGCTATGGTTCTGCCTTAATTTTCCCTTCAAATTTCATAAATTAATCAAAATGCCTTTTCGCTTATGCTCTTACTTTATTATATATATATTTATTGATTTGATTTATCTAATTCAATCAATTGGCACGTAGCAATAATTCAAACTTGCGGAGGTAGATATCAATTACTAATTTGTTGACTGAGACCACCGACCGTGCATTTATAGTCTTTGCCTTCATGGCGGGGAAGTTTTGATGGGGTGCATTTATAGTCGTTGCCTTCACGGTGGGGAAGTTTTGATGGATAGGAGAATCCAAGGCGATCCTGCCCCGGAAGAAAATAATATGTGAGCAAGTTTCGACGCAAAAGCAATTAAAAAAAGTAAAATAAAAAATAAAAGAGAACTACTTTATTGATATCCGTGGAAAACGGTCATAATTGATTAATACGTACAAAGCATCAAGACAATTGCTGCACCATTGAACTTGTTTTTTAGGACCCAAATAAAAACTTTCCTTTTTTTTTAAATTTATTTTTCATCAGAAAAGTTACGTTTGTTGAATATATTTAAACTCTTGATCCCAATTAAAAATTTACCTTGATCCCAGCCAATGGCATTGAATTAGACCCTTAATAAATATAGTCTATAATGAAAAATAGACCAAAAGGACTTCCAATGATACATAACTTTTTTACACACATCTACCTTAATTTTGCTAGTAATTGAATATGATGACAAATAGAGTGGGAAGTTTTTCTAAATATAAAATAGGACATGGACAACCACTTGAATCCATCTAGACAAGAAACATGCAGATGCATGGGCCACTGATAAATTTTATTATTTTTTGGACTAATTAAAGAGCAGCCAATGTTGAATCAGAATCGGTACGAAGATAGATATTTTCATAGCCCTTGCTACACGTCTTTGAAGGTGGAGGCCACTCTGAAAACAACTGCTCCGTATTTTTTTGTCTTTCCTCTAATCTAACTTCTTTTCCAAGTAGACTTTTCAACTCCATGATGACTCTTTCATGTTCCTTTTGCACTGCTTCCCTCACATGCCCGTGACATGGATTTGCTGGAGAAAATTAAAAGTGGAGAGAGAGATTCTTCCGGTCCAATATTTTCCACACAAGTGCTCACAGTAGATGAAAACATACAAAGTATCAGGACAATGACGAGGGCACGCTTAGTACACCGCTTGCACCGTCCAACTTTCCTCTTTCTTTTGTTAATTTATTTTCCATCAGAAAAGGTGTTTTTGGTTAAATATATTTCAGCTCTTTATCAGACTTAGGAAGTCATCTCTCTTACTTTGAGCCTGATATATGTTACCCATAATCTTCATTTTTATACTGAAATGTTGTATTATTAATGATAGCTTATTCTAAATAATTATGTTATCAACGCATGTTGAGGATCATAAAAAAATATTAACATGCATAAATGTATGTGTATATATAAATATATATTCATTTAGTACCGTAACACAATGAAAATAATTTATTTTTTGCTCAAGTTCCGTCCTAATTTCTCCTTCAAATCTCATAAATAAATCAAAATATATTTTTGCTTTTACTTTACTTCATATATATATATTTTTTATTGATTTGATTTATCTAATCTAATTAGTTTTTTTTTTGGTAAAGATATCTAATCTAATTAGTTGATATGCATCAATAATTTAAATTTGCCGAACTGAATATAGACTAGTAATTCATTGACCGAACCATTAGACATGCATTTATGGTAGTCGCTTGCAACCAGTGGAAGTTTCAATGCACAGGAAAACTGAACTTTCAAGGAAATGCAGACGCTGCAAAAGTAGATTTTCAATGAGATTGCAACTTTTTGTTCCTTGTTGTTTTTTTCACGCGTGCCCTGACAACTCTCTCTCTCTCTCTCTTCATTTTTTCTTTTCACCTCCTCTGTCTCCCTCTGTCCTTCCTTTTCTTTCTTTTCCATTGCAGGCCACTTTATCAGTTTTTCTTTGTAAAAGCTTTCTCCCTTTTACTGACCATAACCTCTCTCTCTATCTCCTTTTCTTGGCCCGGAAGAAAAGCTTCATCTTTTTTCTTTTTCGAGCCCCCCTTGGCAATTATGGTATGCGGAAAAATGCCCCACCCACTCGGTCGAGAATCCTCTGCTTTTTCATGCCTAGATTTTCTTGTCTTCTTTGGCCGTGAATTTCGATCTCTGAATGTCGAGATTGTGCCCTTGTCAAAATGGAAATTACTCTCTTGATCTTGTCCTCAAGGTTTTTGTTGTTATTTGAAACACATTTGGGACTGGATATAAAATTTGAAATTTTTTAGACAAAAAAATTGAGGATTGATATAGCATTTGGTTTAAAGTTGAGGGTTTTTGAAACAAAAAGAAAAAAGAAATTGGGATAAAATTAAAATTGAACCTAATATTTGAGAGTTTTTAAAGAATTAGGACCGTATAAAAGAGGAAAGGATAAGTTGAGGAGCTTCACCTCTTTTTATCATCCGGGGGCATATTTGTTATTAGATTGCATGTGATGAGTTTATTTCTACCCCCACTACCGGTGGCTCGGCCCAGGAGTCCTTTTCCTTAACCTAAGGCTACCACTCTCTCTACCAAGTTATTGTCCACTTCTTATTGCAAGGGAGTGGCTAGCCCACCACTTCTTTCTCTACTTAATTACGAAGTTACTCAAATTTATTGATGTCACAATTTCATAATCAACCCAAAGCCAAATTAATAAATTAAAATTTTCAATTTTTTCCAATTTTTTTTGCTTGGTTTAGTTTAGCAGTTGCAATATTCCTTCAACACCTATAATTTGTAATATGTGTTAATTCAAATATTTATATTATTGAATGGAACTAATACGTGAAATGTTAATTCATTTAGATTAAACTATATTTTAAATAACGCTTTAGGTAGCTATTTTAATGAAAATGTAAAATAAACCAACAAAGGGTTGGTCTAGTGGTAGCATGCTAACCCCGCACGGACTTCACCTGCCAATGGGCAGGGGTTCAAATCTTGATAAAAAGCCCTTGTTGGGAGGGGAGAACCCTTGATGCTCTAATTCCCGAAGTGGTTGACCACTTTGGCCACCATTTTATTTACCCAAAAAAAAAAAAATGTAAAATAGGTTTTACTTATCATCCAAAATACACCTAGGCATGTTATTCTCATCCAACAATTTATTTTATCTAGATCTATTCCTATTTAACTATCTTTATAAATATGTTAAATAGGTTTTACTAATCACTCAAAATATATCTAGATATATTAATATTGTTATTCAACTTGGTTGGTGCAAGATGTGAAGCAATTAAAAGAAGCTTTATTCCGATATCCACTTGTGACAATGCAAGCTAAAAGAATTATCAATGCTATTTATATACCAACAATCCAAACTAAGCTATCAATACTTTAAATTGTGAAGTGTTAAAAAAAAAAAAAAAAAAAAACAAAACAAAAAAGTGCTCATGTATTTCACGAGCACTCCTATATATACTATTGATTTACAATACTTTAGAAGTGCTAAATTATCACATTAATTCAAGAGCTTAACTACATTATTCTTTAAAGTTAATCAACTCTAGCTCATAAGTTGAGAGTACTTTGCCTAAAACACGTCCAATATAAGAGGCATCAAGCATGAATATAATATATTAGCCTATGCATTTTTACCACTCTGATAGAAGGGTATTAGGTGTGTTTGCCATGTCAATTATTGCGATACTAACATATTCAGCCTATATCACCGCCCGCGGTGGCCGCGCTGGTTTGAGCTTAGTACCCTATCCGGGAGGAGGAGTTAAAACTTCGTGGGCGACGATCTTCAACGCATAACGCGCGACTTACCCGCGTATCTAGGGTCAGCGATGGGGACCCGGCGCCCTGGGGAGGTTTCTCTCCCGCGAGCGCGTGCGGAGGTTCCTCGGGTTCCAAAAAAAAAAAAAAAAAAACATATTCAGCCTATCAATATATACAATAGTCCATCATCAGTTAAAGTTGACCTCTGATAACAACAAACACAGTTTTATCGAATTCGACACGGTATTGTTACTAAAAGGCAATGTCATGACTTTATGTTTTTATCATATTAGTAATTCATTATATGCATGCTATTTAGTTCTGTAAATGTTGCTTTAAGTTTATATTTGCAATGTTCATTTTTCACACTTGTTTTTACATCATTTCGCACAAAAGTTTGACAAACATTATGGCCCTTAAAGTAAATTTTCTTATGAAGTCTAGACTAAGGCTTCTGCAATGTCCTTGGCCTGGATTATACTTGGAGGGTAGGGGAAGATCTTCATAGGCTCTCTCAATCGTCCTAGAATAAAGCAAAAACCCATAGTCTGGAGAGGAGCAAAAAGTATGCAAGGCAAGCCAACCTCAGGCCAAACAACAAAAAGCTTCGGATTAGTGTTCAGTATCAAAATTGGAAGTGTCATCTCTGAAGTGACCAATAGAAGTGAAATCTAGCCTAGGAAATGGCATAAACATCTAAAAAAATTTACAAGCATAACCTCGCCTAGGATAGTTGTTTACTCAACCAGCCCATTACTTCCCAGGCAATACTCATTTGCTATCAGTCTACCATCAAATCCCTTTATTAAGAAAAACTATATGAGAAGCAAAAACAAGGAAAGGACTCATTTATTGGATATGATAGACCATATAGCTAAATATTTGATTTGAACAGATAGGACACTGAAAATATTTTCAATTGGAAAGACACCAAATATACTGAAGCGCAAAAGCCCATCTATATCTCCACTGCAAAGGCTATGCAAACATTGCTTTCAAGAATTTGAGAGCTCTACAAATGAATCTTGAACCTCGTCAGTTAAACCAGCATCTCCGAGTACTAGTCCAGGCATTCAAGGAAACTCCTGGAGCTGGAGGGAAGAATTGAGCAGTGTGATCTTCAAATGCCAAAGAGTTACTAGAAGCGTTCTATAAAACAAATGAATAATTACTTTCCAGTTGGAAAATAAAAGGATGAAAAAATATGAGATCGAAGCTAAAGAGTCAAACAAATCAATGAGTTACAGATGACGCCAAACATACGCTTCCAAAAGATCTTCCATAAACCCATACTAAAGCTGTTGGACTGTGAAATAAGATTCTAAGTTTGAAAAAGACGTATTTAAGAACACCACACTAAAATAACTACTTAACTGCAAACGAAGCATTATGAAAGGTGTGAGCCATAAGATATCTGCCATTGGTAATAAAGATCACGAAATCATACCAACTTTTAAGTTGAAAGATGCCATACTCCATTCCCTTGAGCATCCTCCTCCCAGCTGAGACACACCCCAGCTGCCATACTTCAAGCATCTCAACAGTTTTCCATTCTGCTTCATATTTCTAACCCCATTAGAATGATTATACCACAGTGTGCATAACTGCTGCAACCACTAGCATGTCAAAAGCAGCACCCTGCACATTTATAGTTCCATAAAGACAGCTACTTTGGTAAGTAACATTCATTACGTATAAACAACTTCTCTTCTCAGCAATTCTTGTGTATCCATAGGTGCTATATTGGATTTGAATCAGATTTTGGACCCATCTATATTGATTGACTGCAATCCATGAAGTGGATGATTAGTAATAAACCGGTAGAAATCTCAAAGAAACATAATTGCAGCATCCTCAGCCATGTACTCAGCCATTCTACTCATGACCAAGCCGCTATAGCTTGATAAAAACATAACCAGTTAATTTACAAACTTTTCCACCCACAAGCATAATTGAGGCACACATAAATCCCATCATTTAAGAGTCACCTAAATTATTACCTTCCTAATTTGACTGAACTAAACAAATTTATTAACAATCGAAAGAAGCTATTAATTTTCATGAAAATGAGCACCTCATGGATGAATGCTTCAGTACGACACCATCCACCTAGACCAAAGATTCTCACCACAAGCTGGACCCCAATAAACACTATGCTGTAATTTGTTGTTGACAATTGAAATAGTTTCAACCATTGATGACAACATTAGCAGCAAAGTAAAATTTTTGTCCTACACGAGAATGCAATTGAGCACATCAATAAGATTCAACTCCTAAAGTATATAAATCTATTAAATGAGCATATTAATTCTGTATGATATGCGATTAAAGTAACTCACTGCTGATTCCACTGATTAGATATGAGTCAATCAATTTCCTTGATTCATAATTTAACTCATGCATTAAACAATGTAACGTCAAAAACATTTCATGGCTTTGATGTAGGACCGAGTCCCACAATAAAGAATAAATATTTAAGCATCACACGCAAAATTGCCCAAGCAACACACCCGGGGTTTCTTAAGCATCACGCCAAAGATGAATTGCATCACACAATCTGGAAAGCAATCACTTGCCAAGTTCAATAACAAGAATATTATTGGAGTATACGTAAGATCCTACTACGTAAGCTTAAAAAAAGAAAGAAAAGGAAACTTCGTAAAATCCTAATAATACTCAAATACTACTTGATAATTTTAGTGATTAAACTTCAAGAAGAATCCTGATCCTTGTTTGAGTCTCAAAGTCAATCTTCACCAAAAACTTGGTAGTCATCCTGCATGATTTTGTTGGCTGCATCAGGCTTAGTGGATGTTTTGATTGTCTCATATTCAATTCCATGAATGGGAATCCAATTCCATGAATGGGAATCCAATTACAATACTATGTATAAGATCCCTGTGTCCTTGCAGTCAAATGGGTACTCATTGGGCAAAGGAAAACTAATTTGTAGCAATATTTCATGTCTGGAGACAATAAAATTAGTTGAATTTGAAGTATCTTTGTGATTAGTTATTATCTAACAATTAATTTACATATGTCATGGAATACCAATCTCAAACATTATATCAAATTTTATGATTCCATTGGATGAAAATCACTATCCACAATCTAAAGATTTAACTTTTTTATTCATGACTTACATTTCCATGTGACCACTTAGGTGAGGCTACCTACTTAACAGTTAATTAATAAACGAATATTGTTCCATGTTCAAAGTTCAAACCGTGAAACACAGATTGACTCATGTAATCTATCTAACTAAACAATAGAGCCGACTTGATCAACAACCTGACCCATCATGACCTGTTTATATTTAGTTTAGTAAGTTCTCTAATAAAAAATCATACACGAATTTGGTTTCCTTAGTCGTTACATATTACAATTTGATCACACCATATACATAAAACATTTCATGTAAACCTAGGAATTTGTAAGCTTATGGCTAGTTTCTTTTCTAACTTATTTGACATTGATGAAGATATGCATATGGTACATATGTCACGTTGGTCATGTTAGGATGGGAATGACCCATTCAATTCAATCAAATTAGTTAAACGGGTTATACATCTCTTGACTATTTAACAAATGGGTCATGTTCAAATAGAATTTTCTAATAAAATTTTTTGTTAATCTTATCCTGCTCAGATTGACCTATCTACCAATCCATTGTTAACTTGACATTGAGGGACACGACCAATAAAAATGGAGTGCCGTCTCTATTAGCAGCTGAATGTTTAGTCAGCAAGTATGCCGTTTGCATTGCATCATGCAGATTTTGAAAAATTCAGAATCTTTTCCAAGAGAGACTAGAGAAGAACACGTTCTGATGATAAAGGAATGTTGTAGGAGGAATTATCTAGTTGAGAAGTACTGAGGGTAACATTCAAGTAACAACATAGAAAACTTACTTCGACATCATGCAGTAAAACTGTACTGTCTTCAAATCCCAAGACAACCACCTTGCCATCAGGACACCGGAAAAATGATGTTATAATTTACCTGGAGCAGAGTAGAATGATTAAGAGAAGCCAGCATCGACGACACACATTGAAATGTGCAAAGAAAGTGAATTCATTGTAAACACGAGAGAGAGAGAGAGAGAGAGAGAGAGAGAGAGAGAGAGAGAGAGAGAGAGAGAGAGAGAATATTTTGTTCCCAATAAAATTAACAGAAGAAGAGGAAAGATAGAGGACAGACATTAACCAACAAAATGTTAATCAAAATTTATGAAGTGAGGCAAAATGTAATAACTGTAAAAAATAACTGAGAGGGATATTAGTCACTTGATATGGGATTTCTTTGAGCTAGTAGGTCATCTAAAGCAAGGGAGTCTATATCTTGTTGGTAGCCTCCAATCCAATATCATAAAAAAAAAAAAAAAACAAACCTTTTTGTTCAATTATGGAACCTCAAGGTGAAGTGGATGCACAAAAAATTACTTTCAGGCGAGGATTACAAGTGTAATAGTATTTACAACCTAGGATCTTAAGAGAAACCATTCAAGGATTGGCTCGAGTACTATAGTGCACTCAAAACATTCTCCATATCCAGAAGACAATATGACGAGCGAAGCACTGAGATGTTTCCAGAGAAAAAATCTCCTCTCTAAATTTTTCCGGTGAGAATAGACATCAAGAACTACCAAGGCTAGGCATCTAATTCTAAGTTCTTACGACTTTGAATTACCAAAAGATTAAGTCATATAGGAACCCAACATACTTGGATGCAGCTCCCTTGACCCTCCTAGTCTTTTTGCTTTCTCCAATTTCTCTTCCATCCATCTTGACCAGATTGTCATACAAGCACGCAGCATAGCTCGAGATATATCCTATTCAAAAGTTAGAACTCCCACCATCGAAGTTGATTAATCAAAATGATGTGACGAAATGCCCCCCAGTAATGACAAGGAGATAAATAAAACTTCAAGCAATACAAAATATAAGAAACTTTCCGCCTATAGTCTATATTTCAGTATCCAATAAATTTCTCCTTGCAGGGCATGCTCAGTCAGTAAAAGAATGCTCAATCAGTAAAAGAAGAGGAGTCAGCAGTAAAATTACATTGTGAGAGTCATCATCAGGAATCTAAGATCTTTTCAGATGCCTGATGACATTTAGATAGTATTCTGCAGTGGCTAAACCTGCCAACTCCAAGTGGGCATCAAGCATTACTGCATCTGACACGGCTTGTCTATTTAGCATACATGGCATCCCCTCCAATTCATGTTAATTATTTTCATGAACACTTTAACTGGTGTACGAAGAAGGGCCACAAGAAGGCAATACAGAAGTTCGGTATGCTTATGGTCGGTGTAGATGACTGTCCGCTAGGCTATGGAAAAAGTCTCCCAAGGCAACAACCTGATCGAGAAGTTGATAAGAATCTATTGCACCTATAAATAAAATCCCTCCATTCAACTAATATTGGCTTGTCGCAACTAAGTCATCTGTAGATTTCCACTCGCATCACCATTGCTCACCCTTCATTTCTGTGTAAGAGATCAGCTCCTTAGTTGGACGGCACCTTCTCATTTAGACTTTCAAGCACTTTATCTCTATATTCATCCAATTCTCCATCAAACGCAATTTGAGCTAGATTGGCATTACAGTGGTTCCTATGGCGAAAAAGGAAGCTTAGCACATTTAGGAAAAGCGAAAGAAGTAAAACGAGATAAGGCCGCTAACTCAAAGGGCAAACACAGCAAGCCATCGTTGAAGAAACGAACAAACTGAATAAAGTAAAAAGAGAACTTTTTCGAATCGAAGCAATTACCTAAGAGAGATTGCCCACAGCCTTTGCCAATTGAAGCGAAGAAGCACCCACCTTCGCCGCCAGCAAATCCTTCTCCGGATTCCACTCACCCCATCTTCACCTACCAATTGGAAATCGAGCAAACCCCTCACATAACCAAATCGACCCGCCCATTAGGTCACAAAAGAATGCCTAACAGGAGCCAAACCTGAGAAGCCAGGCGGCTTGCCGAACTGAAGCTGAAACGGAAGCACGCGCTGCGACCCTGCCTCGTCTCCATAGCTAGAAAGCTGTGCTGGAGAAGCTGAAGAGCGAGACGAAGAAGGGGAGAGCGGGAGTGAAGTGTCTGAGCATTCGCGGAGAAAGTTGCAGAAGAGGACCAGGCGAGAGTCAAAATAAGGAAGGAAGAGAGAGATGGGAATTGGGCCGTAAAGAGCCGCCACAGGATCAACTAGGCTGGGCCGGACTTTGTAGCCCTGCCAAACAACGCCCGAAAGTGGAGGATTAGTTGTTGAAACGTAATTCGGAAAAAGCAATGTGATCATCCTCATTAACTATTGGATTAAAAAAATGCTAATGAATTATTCAAATCGGCATCTCACGACTGATAACAAAAGTTCACGCATGCTTAGTAGAGACGATGGGCCAAGCTTGAACCCGACCAAGCCATTTGCCATCACCACCCAAGCTCTTAATGCTCGACCGAATATAGATACTCGACCAAGCGCTAGTTGGTGAGTTTTATGCTAAACTCCTGTTATAAGGTGCGCATGTGCGTCAATGATACAGCAGGAAGGAAAAATGAGATCCAATGTCTTCTTTTTCTCTTTTAACTAGAACTAGACAATGCACCTTGTTAAAAGGTACAGCTTTGCTACACCAGGAAAATCCAATTTCTCTACTCGTGTATGTAGAGTCAGAGACTTGCAATTGGACAAAGAAAATGGCACACCTTGTACCTCTGCCGCAAGTGATAAAACCTAAGCACATTCAACAATTGAAAGGCAAAAGAATAAGACATTTTACTCTTTCTTCCAAATACAGTTTAAAAAACCCAGCAAGTATATGCTTTGAGAACACTTTTGGTTCCCACCTATGTGACAAATTGAGTGACTAAAGCTTTTGAGTGTTGAAATAATAGAACTTATACACTAATTCTAGTCAACAATTGCTTTTTCGGTCTTTTAAAAAACAGGACACAACTACTTTTCATTAATAATTTACTATGATCTTTGGAATGATGGTTATGCACTACTGAGCAGGAAAAAGATTGACCCTAAACCAGCGGCCTTTTCTTTGGTCTTTCGGTAGTCACTCTAAAGGCACGATGTGTATTTGCACCAATGGTCATCAGGCAGAGTAGCAAACGATGCAAACCAGATTCTTTGTGCTGAAGTTTGGAATGAATTTCCTTAATTCGAGGAAGAGGGAACATGAATTATCCATAAGTATGAACCAAATGGGTTAAATTTGAAATAAAAAACAATCTGCTCACCTGAAGGCACCAACTACCAATCAAAAGCTTAGTCGCGTTCTGTAGCTTCTGAAGCAGTCCCTCAACCAGGTTGCAATGCCCTCTGTAAGATTCGAACCGATTTTGAACAAAACAATCAGTTCGCCTTCCAAACTCCTCGCCTCTCATAAAAAAGTTCGACTCTGCTTCAATCGAGGATTGAGACTTCCGTTACCAGCTGCCTCATCATACTAGAAAATCCTCTCAAACAGCAACAGAGGACTTGAAATCTCCAAGGGGAAACTCTCATCAAGTGCATCCCGAAAGCAGCCATTGCCCGCAATTTCCCTCAAAGTTCTCGAACAAACCCTGGTGGTTCGCTTCAAACCGTAGCATCCTTCCAAACTAAGGTACTCGAGAATAGGGCTGCCATTCGACATCTCATGCATCACCTCCGAGTCACAGATGGACAGGGACCTAACATTAATCCAAGCGATACTTCTACTCAACGAGAAGCAACAGAGCCCTGAGTGCAGGTTCGCCAACGAAGAGCATCCATAAAAGGAGCCGCGGTTGTGCGAGATGGCCGGCCATCTTGCACAATCTCTTAGTCGCATCGACTGAGAGGTCCTCGACACTGTCGAGTAGACATGGCGGTCGACAGCAAAGCGAAGCCACGGACTGAGCTCAAGCGCGCAACGGTCGAGAAAATCGGGGTCGATGTGGAACTTCCTCACCTTGGGCGACGCCTAGAGGCTCAAGACGCCGTCCACGGACGGGGAGGCGTTCCGTCAGGGGAAGGAGAAGACGAGGTCCGAGGGCGACGGTCCAGACGGATCGCCACCGCTTCGACAAAAACGCACGTGCGGACAATGTGGGGGATCGACGGTCGAACGGAGGAACCGGAAGGAGAGCCTCCTCCGATTTGAGGGTTCATTTCACTCGGACTTTTCTGGCTTCCGGTATAGAGACACGTGTCGCTCGATGGAGAGGCAACCACTTTCCCGCGCCTTTTAATACATCTATGAGCCCATGATGATGGGCCTCGCACGTCTTGAATTGCCGAGTACCGAACCTTAATTTTTTAAATCCAAGCTTGTCCGACATCTGCAAAAATCATCATTCATATAATAATCGAGTATGAACAAAATTGAGTAGGAGTACTGCGTACATAAGCGAGCTTGAGCCCGTGAAAGAATATGTTTGCTTGATTCCGCTTGATTTGTGATATCACGCTCGAGGGCTCAATTTACATAGTGATAACCATAAATAGCATTGGTAAATATCAAAACTAGTTGACAACGAAATTTTGATCGATAACTTATTCGGTCAGTAGCATTTTGGTAAGTTACCAAAATTTTTAAAAAAATACCAACAGTTATTATAATTTTATTATATATATTACTATTGACATCCAAATAATCCTAATGGTTAAAGTTAGAAAAATTCAAGATTCAAGATCCCAATCGTGGCAACACTCATTTCTTAACTTAAAAAAAATTAGATTTGTATCAGTAGTACTTTAATTGCATATAGGTGTTAATTCAACATAAGCATGTAGGAATAGGCATTTAGATTTCAAGTTTTCATAGAAATGGCTTAAAATCCTTTTTTTTTTGGTCAAATCAAAGAATCTACCTTTGACTGAAAAGAAAAACTATTTCAATAGTCTTTAATTCTTTTTAGACATTTGATTTAGAAATAGTGAAATTTAAGTACCTACAATCAAATCAAAGAAATATCAATTTCAAGAATCGATTAACCAGTTAGAACACCATATTTGTTATCATGGAATTTAAGCTCACACCTTTCAAGATCGTGTCACATGGCACAATTACACAAAACTCTATTGGAGAATAAAATCTGTTCTTTTCTCATCTTGGAAGGGGTCCTTTTTTTTCTTCTTTTGGCTTCTTTTTATGTTCAAGAGGGAGGCGCCACAAGTTAAAGAAAAGGGAGAAAAGAGAGAAAAATAAGGAGGATTGACTCTCCATGAGCGCTGCGTATACATCTTCACCGTCGCCCCATCACATCCGACCTCATCCTCGTCACCGCAAGCTGCATCCATTGTTCTTGGACTTCATTCTCTTGAGGAGTTGGAGCAATAGTGGCCGCTGCCCATTCCGACGACTGAAACCCACGCCATCACTTCGATGAGCCTCTCCATCACTTCTCTCGACTCCATTAGTTGCCAAGCCAGTTGCCCTCGCTATTCCTGAGCCGCCCTTTCCCGCTTCACTATTGCTCCCTGCCTTCCCATCGTGAAAACTGAAGAGCCCAAATCTTGTCCGAAGACTCCCTCATTGGTCGTTGTTCTGTTCGTAAATAGTTGTAAAGGTTCTAATCGCCGGTTGCGAGTGCCCATCGTAGCCTACTTACACCACTGATAAACTAGGCTTTCCTGCTGCCTTCGACGATGGTCATCGATGAGGAGCCACTCAAAACCTGATGGTCCGAGGGTTAACTTTTGAGCTTGAATATTCCGGTTGATTTATCCGATTCTATCTCCACTTTTGTTCCTTACTTTTTGTGGATGCATTGGCCAACGCAATGGTTAGCCGATGGTAGGAGACGGTGGTTCGGCAAAGAGCGGGAATGAGTAACAGTGGTATAGGAGTACTTTTGAGCGTGAGATTTTGAATGTTTCCTCCTGGTTCGGGGAAGCTTTAGATAGCATGAAGATGCACCGTGAAAAGTCATTGAAGGTGGGAGTTCTGGGAATAGGGAGCCAAGCCTCGAAGATGAGATGAGGGGGTGAAAAGGCGAGAAAAGGCTAAAATGATGATGACGTGTCCGGTGGGGTGAGGCCCCACACGGGGACGAGGTGGCGTTGCGGAGGGCCGGTCTTTTCCTCCGTTCCCGTCATCCAACCCTCTCGTTTGCTAAATTAGTAATTGCTAATTGCAATGGGGATTTAAAAATTAGTTCCCTGGAATGTTCTAAATTCTCGAGGAGAGGATGGTATCCCTACTGTTGGATTGCCAATGCTGTTTCATGGTAACGATTTCCAGAATGCCATGTGGAGCGATACGATCCATTCTTCGAGCCAAACGGACTATACGGGGGGCGGGAGTGTCCTCGACTCTGAACCTCCCTATGCCTCGACATCAAGCTTCCAGTCTTGGAGTCCACTTCCTCATCCTGAAGGCAATCCCATGATGGGAGATTCCCCAGCAATTTATTTAGATGACATTTTGGAATGTGATGACTTGTCAGATCCCACGATACGATGATGATGGTTCTGTTAGAGGTACCAGGAACGGTGGTGTTAAGTCCGAAATTTAGCCCAATTCTCTTTCTTCCTCATATCTGCAACTTTTCTCCGCGAATTCTCAGACTCTGCTGGACCTCACAAGCCTCCCTCCATTGAAGCTCCATCCTTCACAAGCTCACCATGGGTTTGCATTTCCCATTGATGCTTCTGTACCCTCCACGCGTTTTGTCACAGCAGAGCTGGTGGCTGCATTTTCGGCTGCTAGTGGCGTGTGCTTCTGTTTCAGCTTCAGTTCGACAAACTGCTTTGGCTTCTCAGGTTCTGCTTCCGTTCGGCGTTCTTTCGTGATCTAATGGGTGGGTCAACTCGATTGTTCCGACTCGGTTTTGTGAGGTTTTGGCTCGATTTCTTCCAATTGGCAGGTGAAGAAGATGGAGTGGAATCCAGAGAAGGATTTGCTAGCGATAGTCACGGAGGACTCGAATGTGGTCGCTTCTTCGCTTCATTTGGCGGAGGCTGTAAAAAATCTCTCCTGAGTATAGGTAAGACTAGAGAACTTCTTTTATTTATTTATTTATTTATCTATTCATTCATTCATTCATTCATTCAGTGTGTTGGTTTCTTCAACGATGGGCATTTGTGCTTCAGTATATTTGGTGTCTTTCCAATCGGACATATCATAAGCGTCCCGTGTGTTGAAATCAAATATTTAGCAGTATGGTATATTGGATACAGCGAACGATTCATTCTTTCCTTGTTCTGGCTTCTCATTCAGCACTTTTTCTTAATAAATCAGTATTGCCTGGAAAGTAATGGACTGATTAAGTAAATAATTATACCAGGAATGCTTGTGAAAGTTTCAGATGTTTATGCCATTTCCCAGGCTAGATTTCACATCCGTTGGTCACTTCAGAGATGACACCCTTCCAACTTGGATATAGAACAATTATCTTCTTTTTGTTTGGCCTGAGGTTAGCCTGCCTTACCTACTTGCTCCACTCTAGGCTATGGGGTTTTTGCTCTGTTCTATGAAGATTTCCAATCAATTCTCTAGGCTTGATTTGATTCGTCCTTAATGTTGTACTAGGTAAGATGATTATCCGTTTACTGATAGAATTCTTGGTATTCTTTTCTTAGATGAGGGCATATAAGTTACTCATCTGTGTTCAGTTATTCATTCGTGTATAGAACATATTTGTTTAAAGGCCTTCTTAAACGAATAAACTTTTTCATCAGCTCTTTGAAATTTAGTTACTTTCTCTCCTTTCTTAAATCAAGCTATACTACATGAACAACACATTAGGAGCTAAATAAAAACAGCGAATCGTTTGCATTTATGGTAGTGAGAACTTCGGTTCCTTTCATTTGATGACCCTCTTTGATCAAAGATGTTATGTACGCATTTGGAATTTGATATTATTGCCAAGAGATAATGATTTTAGGCTAGTATTGATCGATATCTGTGGATGTGGATGCTCATGGGCAGTGGATCTTCTAGTTTGGACCATTTGTGGGGCACTAGCAGCTACCATCAGCACATCGTGAGAGTAACTTCCATCGAGGCCCTCAAAGCAACTGCCATCAAGGCCCTCAGCGGCAACCCCGACAACTAAAATTTTCCCTTTTTTTCTTTTTTGCATTTTTATGCCCATTTTCTATTTTTGTGAACGAGAGACAACTATGACGATAGATGGTGATGGTGGTCATGACGGAAGCCCTCTTGATTTATAGATTTATTGATCCCATTTATCATTATTATAGCTGTCGTTACTGTTCAATGATTAGTGGTGGAAGTGTTTCTTTTTCTTTCGTATTCTACCCTCCAGTGATCACGTGCGCTCCTGTCGAAACCAACCCGACAACCCCAATCAAGTCGAGTGTAGAGACTGTGGGAGACATAAACCCTTCATCCAAGACTCCTAACGATGAACAGATATTCAGTATAAAACTAGAATTGGACCAGGAACATGCGTGATCAGCACGAGGATGAACATTCCGTGGGTCTCTAAGGAAACACACCTGGTACAAACAGGATGAGCAAAAAGATGCTCGAACTATGTGATAATACTGACGAGATTTTGAGTCGGCGTCCTTCTATCGTCGGATGAAACATTATAGTGTCTTGACTGAGGGTTGAATCGCGACTAATCCTGGCAAAAAGCCAGGGTGACAAGAGGGGGTGGGGGAAAGAGGTGAGGCGACAAGTGCTGCGTTGATCTGCTTTGGGACTCAAAATTGCATCTAGCCAATAGGATGTCCAAGTAGACAGAGAAAATATGAGAAACTATTGGGTAGGGCTATCGTTTGGACAAAATGTGAAAAGAAATGTGAAAAGATTTAGGACTTAATTTACACAATTGAAATATTCGGGATTAAATTAGCATAAATGCAATAGGTTTAGAATTATTATTATTATTATTTTTTGATAAATTTCCTGTCAATGCCGTGGTTCATACAATTTGACATTCTGACCACTAAATGTAAAACAGGTCAATCAAATGATGAAATTTGACTTAAAGATCAATAATATCACACTAATTCAACTCTTTTTCCCTCCTTACTCAGATCTTACTATTGCTTAAAAAAAAAAAATTCAACGATGGTTATAGCGTATAATATATGGTCATAAAATCCCATAGAGTTGCCTCCAGAAAATTTTGCAAGCTAGGCATTCAGAATACTATCAGGACAATTCAGGATTACTACACATAAATTTACGATGTCGTGATGCTTCAGTTGTAATCAAATTATATTATATTATCTAACAGTACGGTGAGTGAAGGTGCCACAAATTTGGCTTATGGGGAGCGAGATTTCGAGTACATTTGACTTTCACATTTAATTCCAAGTTTTGGTAACGATGTATTTAGTAATAACAACTTAATTGATTAATCAATAATAATAAAAAAAAATAGAAAGACCGTGTATATATGAAAAATAAAAAGTATTAACTTAGAAGTTAATAAAAGGAAGCATCGATTGCTAAAATAAGTGTAGAAGAATGACTTCAGGATTAGGCATGAGACGGCTCTTTAAGTGTTCAATGACTGAATTATCGCACTTCCAAATACTATTGAAAATACTAGGTGCGTAGGTTTATTGCTCTAGATCCCTCCGTGCCTTTATCTTCTTTTTTATCAAGCTCATGAAATATATATATATATATATATATATATATATATATATATATGTAAATTCTTCATGATTTTCGGAAATATTGGATATTTCTGTTACTTTTTGGAAATTATTAGGATTGTGAATGTTACTAAACAATGAATATATAGACATCCAAAATTTATCTAGTTGATCCGATAATATTGGTCGTATGAAATTATAAGCGGCGGCCTTTTAAAGGATAGTGAGATTATTGAAGAAAATACACTAGTATGATCGAAGTTTGGAAAAAAGAATCTAATTTCTATCTGTTTTATGGAAAATGGATGTATTTTCTGCAAAAATTGAGAATTTTTTTTGGATGTTTCAAGGCTTTATGTAATTGTTGGACCATCGGGGGTACTTTTTGGGCCATGGACCCAAAATGGAGTATCGAAGGGCAATTTCGTAAATTTAATACTAAACGGGCTTCTTGGCCCAAGTGAGTTTAGCCGCTATTTGTGAGGGTGCAAATTCCTGAAAAGGGGATGAAACTTGCATCGCATTGTTACTGAAAGGTAAAATTATTTTGAGGCATGTTATATTTATAATATTGGATCCGGTATTGGCCAGACATTTCAAGGTGGTGTTATTTTGGATATACATCGAGAATGATCATATGAGTGAATCATTTCAAATCATGTTGGATATTATTTATTGATATTTAATTATGCACATGATCGACTTATCTATTGAAAGATGATATATAGTTGCTTATCAGCTCTATTTTGGGGCTTAACTATGACAGATATGATTTCTAGGGTTTAACTAGATGGCGTCACCTACTGAAGTGTGACCGTAGTGTTCCATGCAATTTAAATGTGATACTTTTGCTAACTTGGTGTGCCACATATTTGATACAAAATTTGCTTCATTCACTACTCAATTCCATAGAAGTGACGATTGTCACTTCCCTGGTCAAGGCTTTACCCGCCCCTTTCAATATTATTTCGAGTCATGAATAAGGAAACTTAATTGAACCACATAAAGAGCAATCTAGAATAGCGTGGGACCCTAATTTAGATTACTTTTTTTTATGGGTAGAAATAATTTAGATTACTTGAGTAAGGGCTATTATATGTGTCATAAAACTCTCATTTTCATTAATTCACGGCACTCCGAACTTTGTTATTGTTGACACCTAAATTTTGGCGATTTAGTTTATTTATTTATTGCATAGGGAATTAGGGGTTAATTTTATTTATTGCATAGCATATAGATTTAAATTGCATTTATTTTGTTATTTGCATCTTTTGCATTTTATTGGACCGGTGGCGGATGAGTTTGAATTAGATGGATCGGGCGTACGAGCGAAGCGGGTTGGCCAAAGCCCATGTTTTTTAATAATTAAAAATTATCTCGTGGGAATATAATATTTTAAAAATTTTCCGAGATATGAATCTTTTTTGGATAGGGCATATGTGACAGGGAAGATATTGCGATTTATCTTTACAAGATTTGGATTTAGAGAAAAATTCTATCACAATCTTGAATAAAATTGGTGAAGGAATATTGCGTTCGAAAAAATCTTCGTGGATATCGATTAAAACCCTAATCCATGGCCTATAAATAGATTAAAACGCATAGGGTTTTGAGAGGTCACACACATTGGATACACGGGGCTTTTCTCGAGTTTTAGGTCAAAATCAAAAGGAAAGTTTTCCCAGGGGTTCTCTGTTTTTTAGGTCAGAAATTTGAACATAAGAAGAGGAGATTTTTTTCCTTTTGGTTTGGGTTCATTCGTCGGGGATCTTCGAAGGAGCAGCCAAAAAAAGTCAAAAGGGGATTGTTTGAAATTCTGAAGAGGTGCAGAGAGGGGACGTGAGTGGGAAACACGTGGGAGATAAAAACTGGAGAATCCTTGTTCTGCAAGTTGGACGTCGAAGAAGCCTTGAAGGAGAATACGCGAGAATCAACGGCACGCACTAGAGAGAGAACAAAATATTCTCTCTCCACGACGCAGCCCGCAAAACCTTGACTCCATCTTCGTTGCATCGTCTTCACGTGACCGCCGCAACAGCGCGTCCAAGACCCCCACGAATCCCGCAAGTCGGATGCCACCCTTGCCGACATAGTTCCATTGCCTCACTTGAGTCCTTTGTGACGCCATTGCTGCTTTGATCCGTGCCACGCCCAACGACGAATTGCTGTCCATTCAAGCCGCAACACCACCAAAATCCAGTCCCGACATCCAACACCGAGCTGTGAGCCTCGCCGAGCATTACCATATCACGTTGCGAGTAGCCGTAGTCGTTCAAGGATCGGAATTTGGGAGCCAATATTCGGAATAGGTAAAAATTTTGTCTATTTTGATTTCCGAAAATTCCATTTCCTTATTTGATATATTTGTTGATGCACATGATTGAAACCCGATATTCGCAACTCGAGGAGCTCTCGAATTAGGGATTGACAGTCTAATTTTCGCGCCCGAAATCCGACTCGCAATCCTTACAAAATCGACAATCCAATCTCAAGCCCGAGATTCGATTCGCGATTTAATTTAAAATTGGCCAACCCGATCTCATGCGCGAGATATGGTTCGCTAATTTTTGGATATCAATCTTATCTTGTTTGATTTGCCATCGTCAAGTTAGTTGAGTCAATCTTATTTTCGTAAAAGAAAAATCCAAAAAATACTTGAGTTAGGAATAGATTTGCTTTAGAATATTCCTAGTCTTAGGTTTAAAATTGCAATCTTATTATGAATTTTTAAATAAAAAAATCCAAAAAGAAAGTGCAATCATTTAGGTTGTTAGTTTTTATTTGAATTGCATGTTTAATTATGTGTTAGTTTTAATTTCGAATTTCTTAAAGAAAAACACAAAAAAATCATTGTGCATATTAGATTAGAATTGCATGTTTCATTTTAAATTTAGATCATCTTTTTCAGATAAATTGCACTTTAGATTTAGATAATGTCTTAGTTTAAATTAGGATTTAATATGACTTAATCCCTAGTTTAAATTAGATAGAATCTTAATCTAGCTAGATCATTTCAAATTTCATAAAATTTGTCTTAGGATAAATTAGTTGCAATTTTTAGGATAGATTGCATTTTTAAAATAAAAATGTCATTTGCATGTCATATAGATTTAGGTTCATGAAATGCACGTCATTTAGTGATTATTGTTAGGTTCATTTCTAATTAGAAATTGTCCGTCATTAGATTAGGTCATTTGATAAATGTCGCGTGACATATAGCTCGCATATTAAATTGCAATGTTGCATGTCATTTTAGTTAAAATAATTTTGTACGTCATTGCATTGCATTGTACGTCATTAGAATTAAGTCATTTTGGTTAATTTAGGTTGCAATTGCATGTTCATTAAGAGATCATAAAAATTTTATTCATATGTTTAGGACATGTTGCCATGCCATATCATTTCATATTAGATTAAAAGCATTGCATTGCATATGGATTATAGTCTCGTTTAATAAGTGAAAACAAAAAGAAAAGAAATTGCGTGTTAATTAGAAACCATATCTAGGATTGTTGATGTGGATTTTAATTTAACACTGCAGATGCTTTCGTTGCTTTAAGGTAAGTTCTGCATCATTTAATTGCTTTCTTGGGTGTTAAATTGGTGGTTTACGTACCTGCATGAACATCTCACATGTTAGAGAAATATATTTAAAATCAATCCAAATTGCTTGCCAAACATTTTTCAAAATAAAAAGAAAGGTACCGAAAGGGCGTTAGAGAAATCTAATGTAACCAAGTCCCCGTACCCCTAGTCTCTGGTTCGTAGGAGTAAAGTGAATCTCCCATTACTTTACTTGGGTTTCTAATCGACCCACCAAAAATAGATTAGTGGCGACTCCTAATTAAAAAATTTGCATGTTAACAATTCAAACCTAAGTCGCGAATTGGTATGGGCTTGGGAGAGCCCGAGTTAAGTCTAGGCTTAACAATCCATTAGCCAAACCCTAGGTGGTTCACACCCGAAAAACTGGTCGCGACAGCTTGGCGACTCCCGCTGGGGACTTGAGTTAAAACTCTTAGTGGACTTAGGCCAATTTTTCTTTTCTTTTGAAAAATGTTTTTGTTTGGCGAGGATCCTGTGTACGTCCCTAACATTTAAGGTGTTAAATGTTTTTGCAAATGCGGAGATATAAGGGGAGTAGTCTTTGCTAACCTTTGTCTTGCAAGTTGGAGTTGGGGATGAATGTTTTAAATTCAAGCTATTGAAGTGTTGTTTGATTTAAATTGCTGTGCATGCCTTGCATTTAGCACTACACTATTGCACACACAACCCGCCGCCGGACCTGGGCCGCATAGGATCATTTAGGTGGATACCACTTCGACCGCATGCCCGCGGTACGAGTCGCCTATCTCAATCCCAAAATTTCTTTCATGGTGTCAAGAGTACCCACCTCGGTCCGCATGCCTGCGACCCGGGTCGGCTCTTTGACCAAGCCGGAGTCATGAGGACCCGACATAGTCCACAAGCCCGTGGCTAACCTGATCATCCTTGTGGCTTCACTTTGATAAGCCTTATAGATTAGAAATCGAGCCACTTACCATGCGTATGTCTATGTGATTGTCATCCATTTCAAGTGAAAGTAAGTTGTTTAAATTCTTCGCAATTTATTTACTTTATTTTGTTTGTCCATGACAATTTAGGTTAATCATTGATTTAATTCCTTTGTCAATTAGGAATGAAATGAGGAAATTGCCATGCAATTAATCATTTGAAAAATAAAAAAATTAGAAATTTGTTTTCAATTTATGTTTTGGCTCTTCCTAGTTCATATTTAGGAAATTTCGTCCCTACTGGAGCATCCCATATCTTTGTTTTCCTAGTTCATTTTTAGGAAATCCTCTTCATATGTGGACTTTTCTTGACTAAAAATAAATTGTTGTCATGGACTAGCTCTCTATTTACACTCCAGGCTTACATGTTCCCATTTATTTTTTAGGTGATTATGAAGCGATTTCGCTCACCCATCCGTACACGATCGAGATCTAAAATGGCGGATCAAAACGAGGTGCTGGACCGCATCATCGACAATATAAATAAGCGAATTGCACACCTCTAAAGTCAAGTCGATGAATTGTCTGCTACTATAGCTTTTCTCACTAAGCAAAAGGGCCGAAATGATATAGGTATTCTATCTTCAGTAAGAATCCGCGACTCGAAGAAGAGAGCCAAGAGAACTTTTGAATCGTCTCGTTTTCCTGAGGTAGCTGAATTTGATGCCACCATGAAGAGACTAGTGACGTATCTAGAAGGAAGAATCTCTGACCTGAAGGGTTCGCATGACACGATCAAGGAGGGTGAAGAACTCAAGCATGCATGATTCATGGTCCTAAGTAGTTCATTTTCCTTGTTTAATTAGGGGCATGCTTGGTTGCACCTTCCCCTGCGTGGGAATTCTTATTGCTTTTTAGGAATCGTTCTCGCTTTCTAGGAATCGTTTTTGATGTTCTCTCTTTTTAGGGGTTAGGAATCACAATTTCCATTCCAATAATGTAATTCATTTGATTGTTAATTAGAAACCCGACTGGGATAAAGTCTCAACCCGAGCCAAAATGGATGTGCAATTTACTTTGATGTTGCATAGTATCATACTAATGCATGTTCTCTTGTGCAGGGGCAAAAGTAGATTTTCAGTCTTGTATGATAGGGACAATCCAAAGACATCAACTGCTGAGGCAATTTCCGTTGTAGAAGACATTAACTACTGAGGCAATTCCCGTTGTAGAGGAATCCTTGAATGAATGCTTAAAATCATTTTGCAGTATAGAAAACTGTTTGAAGTTGACATGCTTAAAGCTGTTGAGTTTTTTTTTTTAAAAATGGGGTTTTGCATGATGACTCTTACATGTTTTCTCCACCAATTCCACTAAAGAACATCAAGATAGACTAATTTAATGAATGATGTGGAATTGATTGAGCATGCTAAATGAGACGAGTCGGGATGATGAAAGGCAAACCCTATCCTATACACAGTCCCATATTCATACACTTGTGAGATGAGTGTAGGAAGGTTCATATCCATAAGGTAAAGAGTTCTCTCGCAAAAGGTACGGCAACCGAAATGATGAGAGGCAATTCATATCTCTATCCCAAACACTACATGTGATCCGTTGCTTAACCCTTTTGAGCCCATACACTTATGGATATTCTTTTCAAATCACCCCTGTCAAGAATCACCCCACATCGGGGCAACTAAGAGATCAAATGGTATCATGAGGTGAGGAAAATGAATTGAAATTTTCTTGCTCTCACTTGCATCAATCTTCAAGTCATGCTATTACATTGAATTCATGTGTTAATTTAAGTGCCTTAGGATGATGAAGAGCATTTCTTTCTCTATCCCATACACTTATATCCTTTGCATAGCCCATTTGAGCCTGCAATTTTATTTCTTTAAACCCAGTTGATGATCATCCCCCACACTGGGGCAAGGTAAAAGGTAGATGAAGACTCTTGAAAAGTTCAAGTGTCATTCAGAGTGTAATTTGCTTGACGCATGCATTATGCGCAAGAATTGAATTCAAAATAGAACTAAGGGGCATGAAAAAGTAGTATGCCTGGTAAAAGTAAGGCTGATGCCCATGAAAAGAAGTGAAGAAAAAATGCATGAGAACTAGGGGCATGAAAAAGCGGTGTGCCTGGTAAAAGCAAGGCCAATGCCCATAAATGAAAAAAGAGTCAAGATAGGTGACTGTCAATTACAAGAATTGAATCCCAATTGAGCAATAGTCAAAGAGCTCAAATGCTGAGTTTTTACAATCAATGGGGCACTTCATGAAGACAATCCCCGATGGTAAAAAAGAAAACTGGCGGCAATGCCAAGATGATCATCAACTCTCACATTTTACACACATTTTGAGCCTAATGATCATTTCATTTCTCAACCCATGAACCCAACCTACGTTACGTCCCTTACAAAGTCTCTTCAGATTAGGGCATTTGAATTAACGTAGGAGTTCATATGTTTATAAGCATCACTCGAAGAAGTGCGAGCAAGATTATTTTTTTCTCATTTTGCAGGGTTCTTGACTTGTAAACCCGAAGATGATTATAGAATTGTTCTTTCAATAGCCTCGACCCAAAGAGTCTCCTTTGCTAAGCCGTTGACCAAGCCAACATTATGATCCCTATTAAAGACCTCTCAGATTGGTAAGATCGTACCGCTTGCGAGAATACTCGGACCCATGTCGATATGATGAAATTGAGTGATTCGCGTAAAATAGACATTCTAAATGAGAGTGAGTGAAAGTCCTTTCTAATCGAAAGTCTCTCATTTAGTATCCATGTCATGAGTGAAGATTTTCTTGAATGATAATTCTCTCCAGTGGAAATTTGGGTGATGCAAAGGTCATTATGCATAAACCCCGATTGAGTTGATGAAAACTTCACTGAATTTTGAAATGTGCATTCTAGAGTAGCTTAGATTGCTTATCTCTTTGATAAATGCATATCAGTTTTTGCTCTAAATCATGTATGATGGGTAATTCAAGTTCTTTTCAGAATGTTTCATGATATTAGAATATGAGAAACCCCCACCATGAGGTGAAAGACTTCCACAGGATATCTAAATTCCAAAAGGCATATCCCGAAGAATTAGAGATATCACCAGGTAAATATCTCTACCATACTTTAAAATACTTGTCATTGTGCAGGTATTCTCCCTCGAGTGCATCGACACTTGACTTGGTCAAGCTGTCCCTTTATATTGACCTGACGTGCTTTCGTAGCCCAGAGTCCCTCTTTATTGACTTGGCATGCTTTCGTAGCCCAGTGTCCTTATATTGACCTGGCGTGCTTTCGTAGCCCAGAGTCCCTTTATATTGACCTGGCGTGCTTTCGTAGCCCAGAGTCCCTCTTTATCGACCCGGCGTGCTTTCATAGCCCGGTGTCCTTTATATTGACCTGGCGTGCTTTCGTAGCCCGGTGTCCTTTATATTGACCCGACGTGCTTTCATAGCCCGGTGTTCCTTTTCATGACCTGGCGTGCTTTTGTAGCCCAGAGTCTCTTTCATCGACCTGGCGTGCTTTCGTAGCTCAGAGTCCCTCTTTATCGACTCGGCGTGCTTTTGTAGCCCGATGTCCCTTTATATTGACCTGGCGTGCTTTTGTAGCCCAGAGTCCCTTTTAATCGACACTCAATGGAGTTGTCCCCCAAAGATTTTTCTCCAAATTCAATCTAATTAAGGCGACCGAAGAATGGTTCGGGTCCTGGTCAGATGATTTCAGTCGCAAGGCTGGGCGACCGAAGAATGGTTCGGGTCCTAGCCAAGCAAAACCTCAGTCTAGGCGACCGTAGAATGGTACGGGTCCTAGACAACATTTATTGCTCTAACAAGCGACCGTAGAATGGTACGGGTCCTGGAAAAGCAATTTCCCCATTTAGGCGACCGTAGAATGGTACGGGTCCTGAAAAATCAATTTTTCGTTTAGGCGACCGTAGAATGGTACGGGTCCTCGACAATACCTATTCCCTATTTTAGGCGACCGTAGAATGGTACGGGTCCTAGAAAGTGAATCCCCGTTTAGGCGACCGTAGAATGGTATGGGTCCTCGACAATACCTATTCCCTATTTTAGGCGACCGTAGAATGGTACGGGTCCTAGACAAAACCTATTTTCCTATTCAGGCGACCGTAGAATGGTACGGGTCCTAGACAAAACTTATTTCCCTATTCAGGCGACCGTAGAATGGTACGGGTCCTGGAAGGTAAATCCCCGTTTAGGCGACCGTAGAATGGTACGAGTCCTAGACACAACCAAACACTGTCATACTGGGCGACCGTAGAATGGTACGAGTCCTAGGAAGCAGTCTCTTTGCAAAGCTACGTTACTATTTTAGGCGACCGTAGAAAGGTACGGGTCCTGAACATGTAACACCAACTATCTTGAATCACTCTACCCTCCTTGAAGGTAAGATATTTCAGGTAGGTTCCTTTACCATTTGCATACAAATTGCATTCCAAAATTTTGACATCTCAATCTGGATCTGGATGTCTCAATTCTCTTTGTTGAACATTTCACTCTGGATGTGAATGTTCTTCGATCTTTCTCGTTATACCTTAGTTTGGATCTAGGTATTTCGAGTTCATAATCTTGACATCTATGTCTGGACCCAGATGTCTTGATTATTTTCGTTAGAGCATTTCACTCTGGATGTGAATGTTCTTCGATCTTTCTCGTTATACCTTAGTCTGGATCTAGGTATTTCGAATTCCAGAACTCTTGACATCTCAACTGGGATCTGGATGTCTTAATTCTTTTCGTTGAACATTTCACTGGATGTGAATGTTTTTCGATCTTTCTCGTTATACCTTAGTCTGGATCTAGGTATTTCGAATTCAGAACTCTTGACATCTCAGTCTGGATCTGGATGTCTTAATTCTTTTCGTTGAACATTTCACTCTGGATATGAATGTTTTTCGATCTTTCTCGTTATACCTTAGTCTGGATCTAGGTATTTCGAATTCAGAACTCTTGACATCTCAGTCTGGATCTGGATGTCTTAATTCTTTTCGTTGAACATTTCACTCTGGATGTGAATGTTTTTCGATCTTTCTCATTATACCTTAGTCTGGATCCAGGTATTTTGAGTTCAAAAATCTTAGCATCTCAGTCTGGATCTGGATGTCTCGATCTATTACCAGTTACGCTTTTCAAGGAGCCTGAGTGAGAGTTGGGTACTTGTAGAGTAAACAGGGACTTATCATGTGCCTCAAGATGCTTTACTGCACTGACTGGTAAGTAATTGTAGGTACGCTCTTTCCTTTCACATCATGCATTTGCATTAGCATTTACATGCATCATATGAGTTGCATTTTTTTTTTTTAAATGGGATTCATTTCCCGACAAAAAAAAAAATCAAAAAATCAAAAAATCATCCAATGCATGTGCATAGTCAAAATTTAGGTCTCAATTTGTCTTTGAAGGCAACCTCTTCAAGCTCACCTTCAAAGAGGGGCAACTGTTGACACCTAAATTTTGGCGATTTAGTTTATTTATTTATTGCATAGGGAATTAGGGGTTAATTTTATTTATTGCATAGCATATAGATTTAAATTGCATTTATTTTGTTATTTGCATCTTTTGCATTTTATTGGACCGGTGGCGGATGAGTTCGAATTAGATGGATCAGGCCCATGAAGCGAGCAGGTTGGCCAAAGCCCATGTTTTTTAATAATTAAAAATTATCTCGTGCGAATATAATATTTTAAAAATTTTCCGAGATATGAATCTTTTTTTGGGATAGGGCATATGTGACAGGAAGATATTGCGATTTATCTTTACAAGATTTGGATTTAGAGAAAAATTCTATCACAATCTTGAATAAAATTGGTGAAGGAATATTGCGTTCGAAAAAATCTTCGTGGATATCGATTAAAACCCTAATCCATGGCCGATAAATAGATTAAAACGCATAGGGTTTTGAGAGGTCACACACATTGAATACACGGGGCTTTTCTCGAGTTTTAGGTCAAAATCAAAAGAAAAGTTTTCCCAGGGGTTCTTCTCTGTTTTTTTTTTTAGGTCAGAAATTTGAACATAAGAAGAGGAGATTTTTCCTTTTGGTTTGGGGTTCATTCGTCGGTGGTCTTCAGAGGAGCAGCCAAAAAAAGTCAAAAGGGGATTGTTTGAAATTCTGAAGAGGTGCAGAGAGGGGACGTGAGTGGGAAACACGTGAGAGATAAAAACTGGAGAATCCTTCTTCTGCAGGTTAGACGTCTATACATTGAAGAAGCCTTGAAAGAGAATCAGCGAGAATCAACGACACGCACTAGAGAGAGAACGAAATATTCTCTCTCCACGACGCTGCCCGTAAAACCTTGACTCCATCTTCGTTGCATCGTCTTCATGTGACCGCCGCAACAGCGCGTCCAAGACCCCCACGAATCCCGCAAGTCGGATGCCACCCTTGCCGACATAGTTCCATTGCCTCACTTGAGTCCTTCGTGACGCCATTGCTGCTTTGATCCGTGCCACGCCCAACGACGAATTGCTGTCCATTCAAGCCGCAACACCACCAAAATCCAGTCCCGACATCCAACACCGAGCTGTGAGCCTCACCGAGCATTACCATATCACGTTGCGAGTAGCCGTAGTCGTTCAAGGATCAGAATTTGGGAGCCAATATTCGGAATAGGTAAAAATTTTGTCTATTTTGATTTCCGAAAATTCCATTTCCTTATTTGATATATTTGTTGATGCACATGATTGAAACCCGATATTCGCAACTCGAGGAGCTCTCGAATTAGGGATTGACAGTCTGATTTTCGCGCCCGAAATCCGACTCGCAATTCCTTACAAAATCGACAATCTAATCTCAAGCCCGAGATTCGATTCGCGATTTAATTTAAAATTGGCCAACCCGATCTCATGCGCGAGATATGGTTCGCTAATTTTTGGATATCAATCTTATCTTGTTTGATTTGCCATCGTCAAGTTAGTTGAGTCAATCTTATTTTCGTAAAAGAAAAATCCAAAAAATACTTGAGTTAGAAATAGATTTGCTTTAGAATATTCCTAGTCTTAGGTTTAAAATTGCAATCTTATTATGAATTTTTAAATAAAAAAATCCAAAAAAGAAAGTGCAATCATTTAGGTTGTTAGTTTTTTATTTGAATTGCATGTTTAATTATGTGTTAGTTTTAATTTCGAATTTCTTAAAGAAAAACACAAAAAAAATCATTGTGCATATTAGATTAGAATTGCATGTTTCATTTTAAATTTAGATCATCTTTTTCAGATAAATTGCACTTTAGATTTAGATAATGTCTTAGTTTAAATTAGGATTTAATATGACTTAATCCCTAGTTTAAATTAGATAGAATCTTAATCTAGCTAGATCATTTCAAATTTCATAAAATTTGTCTTAGGATAAATTAGTTGCAATTTTTAGGATAGATTGCATTTTTAAAATAAAAAATGTCATTTGCATGTCATATAGATTTAGGTTCATGAAATGCACGTCATTTAGTGATTATTGTTAGATTCATTTCTAATTAGAAATTGTCCGTCATTAGATTAGGTCATTTGATAAATGTCGCGTGACATATAGCTCGCATATTAAATTGCAATGTTGCATGTCATTTTAGTTAAAATAATTTTGTACGTCATTGCATTGCATTGTACGTCATTAGAATTAAGTCATTTTGGTTAATTTAGGTTGCAATTGCATGTTCATTAAGAGATCATAAAAATTTTATTCATATGTTTAGGACATGTTGCCATGCCATATCATTTCATATTAGATTAAAAGCATTGCATTGCATATGGATTATAGTCTCGTTTAATAAGTGAAAACAAAAAGAAAAGAAATTGCGTGTTAATTAGAAACCATATCTAGGATTGTTGATGTGGATTTTAATTTAACACTGCAGATGCTTTCGTTACTTTAAGGTAAGTTCTGCATCATTTAATTGCTTTCTTGGGTGTTAAATTGGTGGTTTACGTACCTGCATGAACACCTCACATGTTAGAGAAATATATTTAAAATCAATCCAAATTGCTTGCCAAACATTTTTCAAAATAAAAAGAAAGGTACCGAAAGGGCGTTAGAGAAATCTAATGTAACCAAGTCCCCGTACCCCTAGTCTCTGGTTTGTAGGAGTAAAGTGAATCTCCCATTACTTTACTTGGGTTTCTAATCGACCCACAAAAAATAGATTAGTGGCGACTTCTAATTAAAAAATTTGCATGTTAACAATTCAAACCTAAGTCGCGAATTGGTATGGGCTTGGGAGAGCTCGAGTTAAGTCTAGGCTTAACAATCCATTAGCCAAACCCTAGGTGGTTCACACCCGAAAAACTGGTCGCGACAGTTATTATATTCATTCGGTGAAAGGTTTATCATTTTCGTATGATAGCTATTATCGGTTGGAGGTTTTGTGCTTTATTTTATAGGGAATATTCGGTCATTCCCTAGACTTTAAGGTTGGATTCGGAGTGCGGCAGTAGGTGTCATTCGCGCGCGCACATTTTTCACGAGATGGAAGAATAGTCAACCTTGAAAAGCCGACCAAAGAGAAAATATTACTTATAAAATATTAAAGCAATAGCATCCATAGCAGCCTAAACTCTAGATTTTGTCCAGTTTTAACTTTAGCCTCCCTCGACTTAAAAAAAAAAAGTCGAATGGCCTCCCTTGTATAGCTGCTTGAAATTGCCCTTGTTTGTTTACGTGGGTCGAGAGTGCATTAATAAATTTATATTATTGAAAAAGAAAATTTTATAATTTTCTCTTTTTGAAAAGGAGACAAAATAAATAAAATATTAGAGTACCATTATAGAAGGAATTCCTCCGGGCAAAATTGCTAGTAATAGTCCTCGTAAGCACATCTTCTATTTGATGATGGGCTCAATTTCAATTTTGAATACATTTTGGGACTTTGTTGAAATATTTTCGCGTCACCTGCGACGTCACCGTGTTACGTAAACGCGTCAAGAGGATGAAGCTTGAACTGCAAGATTGGCCACGTACACCGTAAAGCCAAGCAGCCTTTGGCGTCGACAAAATCGCCACTTCCCTTGGTTAGGTTTGCAAATCATTAATTTATAACTCCACCTCCTTATACTAATCCACACGCGTTCTTTGTCTTATTATTATTAGGGTTAATATTAGGAAAACCCCAAACTAATAGATATGATAAATTAATTTTAAATTAATTTTTTATTGCAAAAAATTGTAACTGCTATATCTACAATAAATTTACCAAAAATTAATTTTTTCATTAAAAACTCAAAACTAGTATATTTATAATAAATTTACCATATATTAATTTCTATTAAATTTGATAATACGACAAAAAAAAAAATCAAACTGATATATACATGACAAATGGATAGTAAAACCTTAAATTGGTATACCCGTCAATTATCATGTATTATCCACCTCAGTAATTTGATGGTAAAATTTAACGGAAAGTATGAAGGGTAAATATATCATGTATGTATTAGTTTGAAATTTTTGTGATATTAACTCTTATTATTATTATTTTCATTTTTTTTCATTATTATAATAAAATTGGCCACATACAAGAGAAAGCACGTGATTGGAAGTGATCGATGGAATTTTTTTAATCGATATTAGATTAAGTGCATTGCAACTTCTAAAACTTCCTTTACCAAAAGAAAAAATTCTAAAACTTATTATAAAAATGCAAATGAGTCATAAGACTTTCAAAAAATACAATCAAATCTTAAAGCCTGTTAAATTAATGCAATCAAGTGCTATTAACTCCGTCACGAAAAATGCCGACGTGACATTCATTATTATTTCCTTCCTCAAATCTTACTTACATTAGATTTTAAATTAAAAGGGGTAAAAGAAAAGCACCTTCGTAGGGCCGGAGTTCGCTGAGGCTGGGTGAGTTTGTTTTATAGGCTGGTGCAGCAATTTATTTCATCCAGAAGGAAAGAAATGGGGCACTTCATGGAGGAGGAACATCTTCACTTGACAGAATCATCAGCAATGTTCATTTCTCCATTGGAGTGCAGATGTCCTCCTTCGTTATGTTGAGGAAGAAGGCATTGCTGCAAGATGATGAGGAGCTTTTGGAGGTTATGCATGATCACTCCAGTGCAGATTTTTCACAACGATCGCGGCGACCACAACCCATCGGCGAGGACCCTATGGCCCTTTTTTTTTTTTTTTTGAGCTCTGGCTCTTTTTTAAAATAAAACCTTAGCATTTATATATTTTTTAATCTAATTTAAGTAAGATATGTTTAAAAAAATAATTATTATAAAAATGTCACGTAGGAGAAAGAAAATAAAGAAGAAAATGACATGTCGGCATTTTTAATTTTCATAGTTAACTGAATGACTTGATTGCATCAATTTGACAAATTTTAAGACTTGATTACGTTTTGGAAACTTTAGACTCAATTATACATTCGTAATAAGTTTTAAAATTTCTAATACACTTATCTTTAACATAATTTCAAGCATGTCCCTCATTGATTAAAGATTGGGTAGAATAGATTTACCTCAAACTCACGCTGAAGGCAAAAATAGATTAATTATTTAATTGGCTAAAGCCGGAAAAAGAAAATGATAAAAAAAAAAAAAAAGTCAACGCAATTTGATATGGATATAAAGAAGCAAATTGCTAAAATCGGAGAAAATTTAAATAAATAAATAAAATATAAATCGGCAACGTTTCGGGAAATGCATGATGGAGTCACATTTCGCGGAAAATGATGTGCTGCAGACATATAAAAAAAGAGACGCACTCGTTACAGGAGCTTGAGTTCGTTGATGAACTGCTGATTCTCTCTCTCTCTCTCTGCTCTCTGCTGCGCTTTTTCAGTAACCAGACGTTCTCCTACATCTTGTTGAGCTCCAGAAAGGAGAAGGGAAAAGCCATGTGGAAGCCAAAGAGAGCTTTGCCTCCCTCTTCTTCTTCTTCTTCAGGTCAACCAAGTCAACCCAAGAGGCTATGCGTCCCTCCGATCGAGTAAGCTCGCCCTACCCTCCAAACGTTTCGATGCTTGGTTCACTGTTTGATGATCTTGCGTTAGTTTTAGCTTTACTTGAGGGAGATTCAATGAAGGGTTCTTGAGTTGACGATTCTTGAAATGAGAGATATGGTGAAAGCCCGCCATCGATAAGCTTTTGCCTCATGACCGTCCTAAATCGCTTTCGTTCAGTTCTTTGTTGGTGAGTTTGTGCTGTTGCTCAGATGCGAAGTACTAAAGACCTCGAATGTCGTCGTCTCGAATCTGTTTGGTGATTTCGCATTGGCCACTCGCTGTACTTCCTCCTTATTCGAGCTGAATTCTGCTAGAATCATTTATCTAGCAAGTGAGCTGTTATCGTTACCAGGTTACTTTGCTATCCTGTTGTCTAAAATATCCTATCTCGCTTGTAATTTTGTGCTGATGTTCATGCAGTCGAGCATGGAATGGGTCCGAAATGAATCCTGTGCCGAGTTGCCGTTTGACTTGCTGTTTGACAAAGGAGGATCTGCGGAATATGGTAAGATGAGTAAACTAGCTAAGTTGGACATGCAAAATACAGTCCTTATTATATTTCAATTCCTGATCTCTTCAATTAGAAGTGGTTAGACGCATGAGAAATTGCCATGAGATGTATAGAGAATTTTTTCTTGAGTGGTAAATATGACCCGCTGAAAGTTCTAGGATTTTCCCGTGAAGCAATTGCACTAAGAACATGCTTTAGGCTTTTCATGTTGCATTGGGCAGTATGGATCACAAAAAGATACAAATTTTCAATGAAGTGCCCTGGACATAACTGTCGCTTTGAAACCTGGAAAATGTGGTCAATGACCGTTTGTATGGAGGAGGAGGAAAGTGAAGATACCTGTGATGTGAACCTTGAATGTGATGACTACGTGACAGATGGCTCTTGCTTATGTAATTCTTCACTTTTGCTTCTTTGCTGGACAGTTTAGAGAAGAGCTGGAGCGTGCTAAGTCTGACTGGGCCAAATATTTTCAAAGGTGAATATATTTCATTTGGTTTGTTGGCAATATCTTATCTGCATGAACTGATTCCTCTAGTGAATTTCCATGTGCATTGTCTTGTCAGCTAAAGATATCATTGACATCATATGCCATCAATCCAAGACTCTTTTTGAAAAAGCGTAATACCTACACAAACATTTCATTGGTTGATCACTGAAAGGACAGTGCATTCGGAGATAGCTGCTAACTCACTGTAGTTGCTTCTGCTATCAATGTACTGCATATAAATATGTATTCCATCTCTACATTGACTTTATATATTCCCTTAGATTAAAAGAATGCATTTGAGTCTGGAATCTATCTTTTTATACTGTTATTAGGTGCAACATTCATGTGTACTCTTAACTAAAATGTTACATATGGATCTTTGTCTATTTACTACGATTAAGTCCACGAGACAGTAGTTTGTTCACGTTGTCAATTCTTATGGTGTAGTTTCTTCAGGAATGCTGTTGAAGAAATAGTGCAAGAGATGCACTCAATGGAGAATGCTTCTAAGAAACTGGTAAGATAAACAGAGTTTTCCAGTTTGGCTCAGACATATCTTTGTCAACACATCGGATATGAGTTGTTTATCTGCATGTCATGAAGTGACCAAATGAACTTATTGACCAACAAGTCCATTGCTAGCTAATTCATTTAGAGGAACATTCACTGAGCTTGAACTTGCACAAACTTTGCCCAAATTTTGCACGTTTTCCACCATATACAGCCGACATCAAGGTGCCAAACCTTCTTGTTAATGCGAACTCTTGGAGAACATTAGCCTTTTATTCCTAGAATAACTTTTATTATTTGAGTGAGGGCCCTAGGGCCAACTTTTTTCCCTGTTCGACTGGAAGAATGGTAGATCCTTTTGCACAACCTATTATAGTAGGGAAGCCTTATAACTTGAAATGAATTCATCAGTTGACTTTCAACCTAATGACACCACGTGCCAGATCACAACATGACATCATAATCTTTCGCATCTACACTACCGGTGACAACACAAAAATACTACCCAGAAAAAAAAAAAAAAAAAAAAAAAAAAAAAAAAAAAAACTCAAAACCATGCCACCAGATTACAGTCAAGTTAGTCAACATGAACTTGCCCATTTCTACTCAAAACACTTAACATCAGCAGTAACTGTCTTAATTCCTTGATGAATTATAGTTTCTAAAGAGACATTTACAAAGACAAAAACACAACTGCATCAAGGACACAGCAAGCTTGACGTATACATTTTTCATGCTTTGCTAAGTTTCGCCCTCTGCAGAAGATGATAAATTGTTGCAGTCTAGGCTAATTTCCTCACTAATGCCTTCAAACTTTCCCCTTCATGTTCTTCAAGGCTCAAGTACATCCATCCTTCCCGTCACTTGCAGATCTAGGACATGAGAGGAGCTGTAAAACTTGTTCTGATAATCTGCTTTGAGAAAGCACACTAAAAGAAAAAGTGCAATTTTAGATTCTTCATATTGTCTGCATAGCACAGAAGTGCTATTGATATCACACCAAGTTTTCATGGTGCTGTATTCAACACCAATGGTCAACTGGTCGGCCTAATCAAAGACAGAGTATCTTTTGCTACTCATCGACTTTCTGCCCAAGAGAAGGTAAGTAACTGAGTTCCAACTGAGTTTTGTCAAGCCTGATATGGACACTTGAAAAGAGGAGTGCGTTCGACATCTAGATGCATTTTTTTTTTTTTTATCAGAAAAAGTAATAGGTAGTGCCTGTGGAGAGAATAGAAAGAAAATCTAGATGCTTTGTTTAGATCCATAATGGAGACTTTTTATTAATGGAGTGATTTTGAGCTTTCGCTCTTTGCTATGCAAAATTGAGGATAGTGACCTTCTAAATCTAAGTGGCCTTCTGTACTCCGTGCTTAAAATTATAACAAAAACAGGAGTAAGTTGGAGACCACTTTCAGCAGTTGATTTGGTTTCATCCATTAGAATCTGAGGCACCAATCATCATAATGTAGTTTGAACAATTAACTCATTCATGTTGCACATGTTACTTCCAAGTTTAAATATGAAGATCTTATAGTTTGAACGATTTACACTTCAGCAGTCGAACGAGTTGATGCTTGTTTTATTTCTTCACTAGCCCTTTCTCAATCAACTTTGCATCTTTACCCTGAGGACCCTTGCCTTGATTGTACTCTTATTACATCTTCCGAGCACCTGACGTTTGGTGGAGAAATGGGCGGATATGGGCGTAAAGTGAATTGAGGTTCTTTCAATATTATTTTTATTCTTCTTTCCCTGTGCTGCTCTTACGTGCTTTATCTGAATACAAGTTCATCCATTGGAATGCAACATTACTCGTGAAAAAAGAAGTTGCTTGAAGCCAGAATATTTACCTGTCAATAGTGGAAATAAATACTTCCATTAGTCCAGCTTGAGCAATATACCAATTGTTTTTGTTCCAGGAACATGGAGATGCAATCGTGATGAAGGCCTTGGCTAACTGGAATGATGTGAGAGAGTTCAATGGTGAGACATTTTCTGATTCAATGCAGAAGAATAGCTCAAGCTCATATTCATCTTCAGTCTTAGGTGGACAAACTGAAAATCGCAACCATGTTCAACGTTATTTGGCTCCACCAATTGTTGCTGCTCCAGTTGGTCCGGAAGCTCCTCTGGCAAATGCGGGCTCCGCTGCTGAAGGTACATGCCAGAGAACACAAAACTGTCTCTCCCTTTAAGCATATACAAAGATGTGGCCTGTGAAATTACGATGAAAATGGGACTTTCCACTTGATTTTTAAGCTTGAATATATAAAAGCATTGTGTACCTGATCCTTATGATTCTGGGCTCCAAATCATATAAAGACGTTTGTTTGTCCAGCTGTGATTATTGTGACATGAGCCTCATTAAATGCAATCTATCCATTTTGGCCAATATATGTACATATGTATGTATGCATGTATGTGTTCTGTCCAAGCTATTCAAAAGCAACTAAAAAATTAGTTGGTAACGGGTGCCTTTTTTGAGTGGGGGATTGGGGGAGGGGAAGGGTGAGGGTAGATACTCATGAACACCTTCACTTAGGTGATACTAAGTGGATATTGACAAGATATTGCTATGATTAGGTAGATATGAATAGATGTAATGAGCACACGATGTTTTTATATGTGTATTTTTATCAAGTGGTGACTGCGGTTGTTTTAGAAAGGGCCTTGTCAATTGAAGCATGTAAAGATTACAAAGATCAGAGGCAAGAAAAATTAAAGAGATGTGCAGGGTAAGGAGGGAAAAAAAAACTCGCAGCACTTTCCACGATATCAGAATAGCTCATAGATCTGTGCTTACATCGGCCTATGTTTATGAACCATATTAATGTTTTAGTTCCTTCTTCAGGACTTAATGGTGCAATGGCTTTGGCATTACCAGTTCAGTCACAAAATACCAATTCTGGAACCTCCATGAAGATTTTAGTTGATGAAAATTTTCGTCTTGCTGCACATCAGCTCATGTCTGCAGGCTGCTCGAATGTTCAAATTCCTCCAGGATATCATGATAGTACTACTGCCGGATTGCCAACACAGTCTCATGGTCTCAATTTACAGAATTCCATGCATAGCAAAATGATTGGTTCTTCGAGCGGAATGGACTATACAGGATATGATGATGTTCTTCCTGAAGGCATTCATGTGAGAGAAAACAACACACCATGTAATGACCCGTTCTCTAGGACACTCGCTCCTCCCAAAGGCAATGACGTGATGGAAGATATCCAATCAAGTCATTCAGATGATAGTTGGAAGCAATGGTTGGCTGATAACCCATTACTTGATAATGGTTATGTTGGAGAAAACAACACACCATGTAATGACCCGTTCTCTAGGACACTCGCTCCTCCCGAAGGCAATGGCGTGATGGAAGATATCCAATCAAATCATTCAGATGATAGTTGGAAGCAATGGTCGGCTGATAACCCATTACTTGATAATGGTTATGTTGGAGGTACCGGCAGAGGTGTTATTGGCTGGCTCAAGATAAAAGCAGTGTTGCAGTGGGGGTACTTCATCAGGAAGAGAGGTGTCAGACTTGTGGAGTTAGACCAACCACCGATCCAAGTTCAGGCTTGTTCGTAGTTCTTATGTCGCTTTAGGGAAAGATGATTCTCCGTTTACTTCTGATAGAATTGATGGTAATTTTTTCTTAAATGGTGGTAATATTTCATTGATTCTATATATTCATCTGTATATAGAACATCTATGTTGAATGCCTTATTAAGCGACTAATTGTTTCATCATAGTGTCTCTCTACCTCAATTCTTTCCACATCTTTCTTCAGAAAAGTTCTCTTATATATCACATGTAAGGAACGCAAGGTTATATCATTCAAAGGGTGTACTTGGATTCTGCGCTTATTATGCATTAGATCTGCAACCAAATCCAAGGAGTGCCATGTAATAAGTCCTGCCTACTGCTGCTCTCCAGTGGCAATGCAGCTCTTTTCTGGAACGCATACACTGTCAAGCTTTGATGCTAAGTTCCCTCGTACCCATTTTCCCGGCCTTCTCTTCTTGTTTTCTCGGTCCTCAAATGTTTTTACTATAACGAGCTTTTAGGCAAAGCAGCTCAGGGTTAGTTTAATTTAATGTTGGTTCTGCACTGGAATTGTAACCTTATAAAATAGGATTAAGTATTGAGATCTTTCGTCTTTAGTGTGTCATTCCACAATTCCTCCAGTTCCTGAACTATTTAAACAACTGAATATTCATGCATGTTTATACATCATTAAATTTATTGGCTAAGTGATATTCTTGGTTAAGAAAACGCAAGTCCATTGAAAATATTGTAGACATAATCTCATAATCCTAAACCTACCATTTATTTGCAGATTCCGAAGCTCTAGGACTGGAATATGATCAATGTCCTTTAAAACCACCTTGAAACTATATATCTAGCAGCTAGTCATGTTGATTATATTGATCCCAGAGGGCAGCCCTTCCACGCAAGAAGGTTTTTTGTGCATCGGATTGGATGCATCACTTAATGGTGACGTGAAGAAGCAAGTCAAATTTAGGTGGGTGAGAGATTTCAGCACTCCATTGCAAAGTTCGATAGTCGATTACACCGAGTGAACCACTCAACCCAAAGTATAAATAATCTACACCGAGCAATTGGTTCTCTTATATATGAAAGTTAATGTTTATAACAGATGAAGCATGAGATTGGGACTGTCGAATGGGTCTCGAATCTTGCAGCAATACCACGGAGACGATTGCCACCACATTGAAGCCATGGCTCTAATTAATAGACAAATAGTTACCTACTCCAATTTTCTCTTCAACAAATGCCCACCTAGCAGAAAAGGCACATGGGAGGTATAAATTAAGACTCCAAGGACGGAGCCGAAAAGCTTCAGTCACAAAAGCCAAAATGCATTGCTTCTCACACCGATGTCTGCAGCTTCGGAGAGCAGAGGTCCACCCACAGGAGCAACACGAGCATAACCACCACAAAATCTTGAACAGACAGTCATTCTGAATCAGAGATTTCATCTTCATCCTCGTCCAGTATGTAGACCAGGGCCCGTTTTCTTGCAGCTAAAACACAAGCCACACCTCTACTTGCTGTCGCCATAAAAACATTAACTTGATTTCAGTCCAACGTTTCTTGAATATATGGCCATGACTAACGTGATGTTTAGATACCTTTGTTGGGTAAAAGCAAAACTACAACACATGCATTATGCTAAAACACAGGCGGGGAAGCAAACCTTGCTGCCCAGGGAGGCTATGGTATGCATGTAAACTATGAATGCTCTACAGTATCTTGCTACACTAGATATCATGATAGTATCTATCATCATGAACATGTACAGGTTCTCAGTCAGTAACTAGACCGCAGTGAACCTACCATAAGAAGAATATTCTCTGTACTTGTGTGGCCTCTAAAGATTCACCTTTTTTGCACTTTGACCTCTCAATAGATTTAAATTTAGGGGAAAACCTGATACATTAGTATATTACTTCTTCAACTGAAAAAATATTCTTCTTTGGAGCATAAGTTTGCACTTCTTCAAACTGTGGGAACAAACATGAAGTGGTCCATTAAAGAGACATATTGTACCTAAGCCAGTCATAACCAGTCATATTTAAACTTATGAGTAGGCTGTTAAGTGAAAATGTAGTAAGGAGCATGGACAGGATTTATTCAGTCCACTACCTAGTCAACAAGATGGAATTGTTGCAAACACTCGCAAGTTTATCAAGCATTGATACACAAGGGAAATAGTATGGGCAACAACAAGTTTCCAAACATCCATAAATGCAGATGGACATGGTAAGAAGCTCAAGGAAAAAAATTCAGGACTATAAAATTGATGGCATGACAATGGTTTAATCCTTAGTTCAGTTTTATGGTGGTGTCAAAAATTCTTACCACTAACTGAGAAGGGAGGAACAACAGTATGGGGAATGCTGCGAATCTTCTCATTCTCCACATCTAGGTGTAATATAGAGTCCTACATGCATAGTTTCACTGTGTTAATGTTTCAGGAGTGAGAATAAGATAACCAAGCAAAAAATGTTCTCACAAAATAGAAGCGAAAATGGCACTTCTTACCTATTAGGGACATTCTGACCAAAAAAATAAAAAATCAATTAGGGACACCACATGCCTACTTTTTAACCAACATACATGTAGAAGGCTTTAACTGCCAAGATAAGTTGGAACTTTTGCAGTTATAGTAAGGCAGAAAGTAAAACACCCTTCAGAGTTCCCAAGCGTGAAATAGCATGTCCATGCACATAGGAGGAAAAACTAAGCTGCTGCTTCTCATGCTGATGAGGAAAGCATACAAATAAAAGATAGGAAGAATAAAATTCCTAGTGTTTTTGAAACTGGACAAGTGGTTCAACCGGTCAAACTGGTAGAACTGTGTTCTACCAGTTTAATGGGTTTAACATATTGCATGTGATGTCATCTGATAGAATACTCCACATCTATTAGATTACACGTGTTCAGATTAATAGATGCCTGGCTGAGTCGGCAGAGCCTCATTGAGCACAAATGACAGCATTCAAGTTCTCAAGAACATCATTTAATTTTCTAATAGATTAAACCAATAAGGTCAATGAATAATAATGCACCACCAAATTGAAGCAAGAAGACACTGGAGTGAATGGTTGGTACGCTTGGTAGTTACAAGAGGTTGGAGTTCCAAACCCCAACCCAACTCCAACACTCTTCCTTTAAACATTTTGAATGCCCAGAACTGGTCCAAACTAGTTGACAGGATTGTGGGTCAACAGTTGACAGTTACGCCTGATAACAATAGGGTCAATACCACCAGTTCTTGACCACTACTGTTTCTGCTGTGAAACCAGACTGGACAGGTCTGGTTCCTGATCCAACCAGAGCCGGTTCTTAAAACACTGAAAAGAACAGGAGTCAACTGAAAAGCAATTTTCTTTTTGCCATCAATGTTTTAAATAGTGAACTGACGCGTATCAGAACAAACAGCGTCCTATACGTATCACGAGTACGAAATCAATATGCAAGCTTAGGATCCAAGAGTTACCTTTAATTGGTACAACTCCCAGTTATTTGCCCGAGTGGTTCCTGAAATGTGCACAAATGGAAGGTCACTCGCCTGCAAGATCATCATCCAGGCATCTCCCAAATTTTCACCAGTATCATTCATCTTATTTAGCAACATAACAATTTGATGGTCCTGTTTCAAAATAAAATATATTAGCCACATCCACAAATTCTTAAAGCAATATATGCCAGGCTTTTACCTTATGTAGAGCCAAATCCACACAATGGTAACCAGAAGGGATGCACAACAAGATTGCTTCCAAAGGTTTTCCCTGCTTCACATTGCTTGAATCATTCATAGATCCCCTCACTACAGCTATACAGTTTGTAACATCTAAAAAAGACTCGTCAGGTAATTGGAAGGAAATATAGTCTGTAAACCCAACTTCATGAGTCAGATTAGATGAAGCAAATTCAGAGGCATCCTGCAAAGCCATATGAAGAAACGATTAGCATGAAAAAGCAGTTGTACTCTGCCCATGCAGATCTCCGGATAAAATTGTAGATTCAGATTAAGGGTAAATACCTCATAGGAGGACAGTGAAATTGGAATGTATCGGGTGGATGCTGAAACTGATGTAAGACGGAATAGATGCAATAAATTCTTACAACATATCTTTTTTGAAATGGTAGAAAAAGGCATCTGGGCAGCTTCCTTGAAACTGTAAAAATTTAAATTTATTCCTAATCAGTAAACATGAGATACGGCATTATCACACACAATAATCATAAACTAATCAGAAAGCCCAATCCAATAAGATCACCCAGCTTAAGTTTCCATGTACCTTGTCAAGTAATCAACCTGAGATTGAATACGAAACACTAGATTATTAGGTAGAGGGTAAGTAAAAAACCATTGTTGAGTACAACCTTCAGAAGACAACCCCCACCCCCGAGGGTTTCCTTTTTTTCCTTCTCTCATTATAGTCTCAAGGTTCTGGCCACTCAGACAAGGAAATATAAAATATAGCTACAATTTTATTGTAACAGGAATTTGGATAGAAAGATCTACTGACAAATGACATTATCAAGATACCTAAATTAGCCAAATGAGAAATGAATATTTCAGCTCAATTAAACGATGAGTTGGGTGAAACCAAAGCACAAGGTTTTAAGTGAAGGATTGCAATGTTTACGTAAACCATTTTGGAGCCGGACCATCATACTCAAACCTCTGTTATGCATACAAAGAGATCGAGAATTTCATATTCGGTACACTTGTCAGCAATGAGGACCAGACTTGGAGGAGGGAAAAAATCAATCACTTCAAATGACAGATGACAGCAACGATTTATCCCAGCGTTCATATATTCCCCACTGAGGTAGCATGCGGAAAAACACTAGTGAATGGAAAATCTAGATATAGCATAAATACAAAGAATCGACAATGAAAGAGTAACAAGACACATTCAAGTAAGAACTTCCATGCATGAACAAGATTCTATTAAATTTCATTCAATTCTTTTGCTGATACCTGTGTTCCATCTGTTGAAACTCCTTTGCAAGTGTCCTTCGCAAATATTTGCTGTCCCCAAATCCTCCAAATTGCACTAATTCTTTGACTCTCTTCATAGTTTCTCTGAAACAATAATGTGTAAAACATCTTATTGACCTGACATCAAACATCAAGGCAGACAAGCGCATGAAACTACATTTGATTTTCAAGACTTTCCAGTCCAATGAGAAACGACAATCAACCCGTCAATTTCAATCCTCATTACCCTGTCATTAGCAACATATGCTGGACCAAGAATGACCACAGTCAAAGCCCAGCAAAGCACCCTAACTTGAGTCAACCTCATCTCTTGTGCTCTTAGAAGTATTTAGGAGGACGGTAGCAAGATGACTTAAAATGAAGAACTAACCCTCAAACCAGGAGTCATTTACAATTTCGATATTCTGAATTTAGCAACTAATTTGGTCGCATTGCAAAAAGGCATGAGTGAGCCACTAGAGCGCATGAAAAGAATACTAGGCTTGACAGGATACCGCTCTGACATTTAAAGCGTGACCAAGGTCCATTACGCCATGATATTTTAATCCTCTGGCACACAAATGGATAGCACAACCTAGTGAAGGGCCACCAAAATTTGCTGCTAGAGTACATGAAGGCAATACTAAGCTGTCGACACTTCACAGTATCCAAGCCATTGCCTCACCAAATTTCAGATACAACGAATGAAGAGATGGCCCACACTTGGAATTAGAAGGTTATGTCAAATTATGAATCCAGTCATCATGTCTGAATGATACATATGATTCCATAACTAGGGCCAGGCAATAACATTTTCTTATTAGATGAATGAAATTCATTAAGAACACCAAGTAGGAGCCGAACTTCAGATGATGCACAAGAGAAGAAATTTATTAATTCAATGGGTAGCCATTCTATCAAAAATAATGGCATGTCACATCTCAGCCCAAGTAAAGTTAATGTCGACTGAAATGAGGGAAAATAATTAACTTTCAGGGAGTATACAAGTCATTTCTACTGGAAGCTCTGTATATGGCAATGCCAAACAGTCCACTTGGTGACTCCATCAGGTATGAACACATATTAACTAAAGATTCAGGGGTTCTGTGTGCCATATTGTAAATGACTTAGAATTAGGAACTGGACAAGTTGGAGGAAATCACTTACAAATCAATGTCAATTTCTTCATCAGCCTCGGATAGATCCAGAAGCTGCATAACAGGATCTTGATCATACAGAAACTTCAAGAACACGACAACAAGTTCACTGTAGAAATTCATAAGAGTAAATAGGGATTCACCATAAGGACTGAACCTGATGGATAAAAGTTAGACAAACCTATTGTATGTTAAAAGTTGATCACTTGGCTCTGACATAAGTTGCTTTATACATTTCAGAAGCCAGCTGAAGAAATTTGCAAACTGAAAGAGACACAAAACCAAAACCAAAACCAAAAGCTTCAGCAACATGCACATTATCAACCAATAAAAAAAGCTTACACCGCTGGCTCAAGAATTTAGGATCCTACCAATATTCTGAGCTTATCTAGATTTCAGTGGTCACACTGGCAATATTTTCATTTTAAAACAAGAAAGAATGGATGTCTCCAGCATAGCATGTGCGAAATTGAAAAGGTATCAACAAACATTAAGTTGTCAAGGTGCCGTAAGCAAAGATAAAAAAGTCATGCAATTTCTCTTTGGTCCTTCAAATACACGATGATATATATCAACAAATAACAATGTGATATTGTCAGTATTTCATCATGATCTTAAAAGGTGCGAGATGAAACTTTGTTAAACAGGTTCAAGTCATGTGCAAATGCCCAGCTAACAATATCTTCCTCAAATTCTCAACGAAAACGCTTGTATTTCAAATATTAAATGTTATTCGGCTAAGAATAATATGTCATTCTGAGCACACAAGATCTTGTGTCTTATATCCACAAGTAGTTCAACTCCATGTTTAAAATTTAGGAATTTAGCATGACTAAAGATATGCACGATGAGAGACAGGCAAGATTTTGGAAAAGAGTAGCAAACAGAAGGTATCAAGAAACGTAGAGAAATCATAACAAAGATTGTAACAGGCTACCTGCTGCACAACAGATGAGAGCACCCTTATGAATCGCTCAACCTGTACAAGCAGCATTCCAGCCTTTTCTACTGCATTGTCCACCAGTGTCTCATCCAAACCAATACCCAGGTAACAAGAGTGCCATCTTGAAAGACCCCTGAGCTCACCCATTCTAAAGCCAATAATTTCTACAGCAGGCTGATTCTCTCTCTCTCTCTCTCTCTCTCTCTCTCCGCTCTCTGCTCTCTGCTGCGCTTTTTCAGTAACCAGACATTCTCTTGCTTCTCGTTGAGCTCCAGAAAGGAGAAGGGAAAAGCCATGTGGAAGCCAAAGAGAGCTTTGCCTCCCTCTTCTTCTTCAGGTCAACAAAGTCAACCCAAGAGGCCATGCTTGCCTCCAATCGAGTAAGCTCGCTCTTCCCTCTTAACGTTTCAATGCTTGATTCGTTGTTTGATGATCTTGCGTTAGTTTTAGCTGTACTTGAGGGAGATTCAATGAAGGGGTCTTGAGTTGAAGATTCTTGACATGAGAGACATGGTGAAAGCCCGCCATCGATAAGCTTTTGCCTCATGACCGTTCAAAATCACTTTCGTTCAGTTCTTTATTTATGGGTTTGTGCTGTTGTTTTAATGCGAAGTACTAATGACCTCGGATGTCATCGTCTCAAATCTGTTTTGTGAATTTATGTTGGCCAATTGCAGTACTTCCTCCTTATTTGAGCTGAATTCTGTTAAAATCATTTATCTAGCAAGTGAGCTGTTATCGTTACCAGGTTAATTTGCTATCCTGTCGTCTAAATATCCTATCTCGCTTGTACTTTTGTGCTGATGTTCATGCAGTCAAGCATGGAACGGGAATGAATCCTGTGCCGAGTTGCTGTTTGACTTGCTGTTTGACAAAGGAGGATCTGCGGAGTATGGTAAGATGAGTGAAGTAGGCAAGTTGGACATGCAAAGTACAGCCCTTATTATATTTCAATTCCTGTTTCTTCGATTAGAAGTGGTTAGATGCATTTCTGACATTCCGGCCAGTTTCTGGACAGTAATCCGCGTGAGAAATTGCCAAGAGATGTATAGAGAATTATTGCTTGAGTGGTAAAAATGACCTGCTGAATGTTCTAGGATTTTCCTGGGAAGCAATTGCACTAAACACATGCTTTAGGCTTTTCATGTTGTGTTGGGCAGTATGGTTCACAAAAAGATACAAATTTTCGATGAAGTGCCATGGACATAACTGTCGCCTTGAATCCTGGAAAATGTGGTCAATGACCCTTTGAACGTAGGAGGAGGAAAATGAAGATACCTGTGATGTGAAACTTGAATGTGATGATTACGTGACAGATGGCTCTTGCTTATGTAATTATTTGCTTTTGCTTTCTTTGCTGGACAGTTCAGAGAAGAGCTGGAGAGTGCTAAATCTGACTGGGCCGAATATTTTCGAAGGTGATTATATTTCATTTGGTTTGTTGGCAGTATCATATCTGCATGAACTGATTTCTGCAGGAGAATTTCCATGTCTATTGTCTCATCAAAGTATTAATGCCATAAATCCAAATTTCTGTTCGGCAAAGTGTAATACCTGTGCATACCTTTTTCTGTAAATCACTGACAGGACGGTGCATTTGGAGATAGCAGCTAATCAACATTATTTGCTTCTGTTATCAAAGTACTGGATAAATTTGTATTCCAGTTTTATGTTGACTTTTTATGTCGAGTTAGATTAAGGAATGCATTTGATGAGTCTGGCATTTATGGTTTATACAGTAATTAGATCTGACATTGATTTGTACAAGTAACTAAATGTCTAGGGTTTTCTGTCTTTTTGTTACGAATAAGTCCACAAGACAGCAGTTGTTCATGGTATCAATTTTTATGGTGTAGTTGCATCTGGAATGCTGTCAAAGATATAGTGCTCAGATGCGCTCAGAGGAATGATTTTCAGAGATTGGTAAGATAAACAAGTTTATAAAATTTCTACTTTTTCACAGACATATCTTCATCAACACTTAAGGTATGAGTTGTTTCTCTGCATGTCATGAAGTGATAGAATGAACTTACTAATCGCTTCATTCCGACAGTTTTAACAGCATTCATCGAGCACAAACTTCACACGATCTCCTTTGTCTATAAGTAAATATTCATTTTGTTGTGCAACCTGTGGAAAGAAAAACATGGGAAGGCCTAATTTCCATACAAGTCTGTTACAGCATAATGTCCCACATGGGCAGACAAAATTGAGGTGCCAAACCTTCTTCTCAATGTGAACTCTTGGGGAAGATCAACCTGTTATCCATAGAGTAACTTATATCCGTTGAGTGAGGACCTTCCACTCAGTACTGTCAGCTTACTAGGGCCAACTTGCATCCCTGCTCGACGGGAAGAACAGGAGATCCTTTTGAACAACTTGTTATAATAGGAAAGCCTTATATCTTGACACAGGAGATCCTTCTGTGCAACCTATTACAACTCACTAGCCAGGTTCTAAACCCATGTTTTGTCATATTAGGCATAAACCATACAAGCCTAAGCCAAGTCACTTTGTTCCCCCATGTCCTCACTAGCTTCGAACTCTCCTTTATAGAGAAAGAGCCCCTAGATGATCCAGTAAATACCACACTGTCTATAGAGCCAGAGTTTGGAGCAATCAACCCACACAAAGCCATCTGAGTTTCAAGCAGATCATCAGACCTTGCTGGAGGCCATCTCCATTCATTCTCCTCAATAACAGTTTCAACTGTGGCTTTATCACCTAAAGCTAAATCATAACCATTCTAAAGAACATGAAAATTTTTTCATGGACATGGAATGGAAGGGGAAAATGAAAATGCTTAGGATTGATAATATGAGTTTTATAGACAACTGCTGTTCGGTAAAAGACAGTGAATTCAAATATGCATGAAGAACTTAGCTCAATAAGGTGTTTGATAAGTTGTTTTTAGGAAAGAGCCACGGGATAGGTTTTCCAACTCCTTTTGATGGAATGGATTGGTTTTGTATCCCTCCTGCTTCATTTTTTGGATGTCTCCAACTTTGGCAATTCTGCTGTTGGTGGTTTTGAACAGATGGAAGCAGTGGATTTTGAAACATTCATTCTCCCCAGCGTGCAAGGTATGGATGCACTTCCCTCGTGATGCTGTTGAGAAAGGCTTTCTGTGTAGTGTTGACAGGTTATGCATTGTTGATGTTTTGGGGAATAATGGTCCGACCTACCACTACCACCCCAAGCAGGCAGTCTGAGCTCTCAGTGAGTGTCATGCCACAATGACTCGGTCATGCACCAAAGTGTCAATGCTCAATTTAGAACATAATCCTTGTAGCTTGCCAGTGGAACATTTTATTTTATTTTACTTCATTTTTTTTTTTAAATGAGAATTATTAAACAAATAAAACGACGGGTCTATTTATCCTTGTAGTTTCCTCGGCAGTAAGACCTGTCCAAGTGAGATGTTGGGTATTTTGTCTCTCTGTCGTTACTTTTCCAATTTTCCGTTTTTTATACACATTCCTATTTCTGATGGTTGTTTTCTGGAGAGAATGCAGGGCTAATGCTAATTCTACGGGAGAGAATGATGTGAGAGACTTACGGCTTCAAATTCAAACCAAACTGTCAGATTCTCCATTTACTGGACAGAAACTAGAAGGAGTGGGGGGTGCTCACATTTCCATTGCCTTGATCAATGCAAATACAGGGGATGTTGTTAGATCAGGCCTGGAATCCTCCATTAAGTTGGACGTCGTCGTGCTCGAAGGTGACTTCAACAAAGACGATGAGGATAACTGGACCCAAGAAGAGTTTGAGAGCCACGTGGTTAAACAACGTGAAGGAAAGAGGCCGCTTTTGGCTGGAGATCTCGTGGTGAAGCTCAAGGAAGGTGTTGGGGAGATGGGAGAACTGACGTTTACTGACAATTCCAGTTGGAATAGGAGTAAAAGATTCAGGATAGGGTTTAAGGTGGCAACGGGTTTTTGTGGGAATACGCGAATCCGAGAAGCCAAAACAGATGCCTTCCAAGTCAAGGAAAATAGAGGGGAAGGTAGGTCCTTCATAGTCTTTCTATAGTATATAAACCTTATCCTTTATGACTGAACATAAACATGATTTTGGACGTCCAGAGTCTTCAATTTTTTAATTTAGAGCTTCATTTCGTGTGGACCTTTACAACTCGAACAAAAATTCTGATAAATAAGAAGCAATCGGTTTGTTTGTTATTGGTAAATGTCCACACTCAGGATCAGTTTCAGGGGAAAGATTGCAAGCCTCCTAGAGGTTTGCTTCTACAAATTAATCTAATAGTGCCCGGATCTAATTGTATATGTGCTCCTCATTTTACAGCATACACGAAACATCATCCACCTGCATCTGACGATGAGGTTTGGAGGTTGGAGAACATTGCCAAAGGTGGGAAATCTCACCAAAAACTGAGTGATGCTGGAATATATAAAGTGGAAGACTTTCTACTGCAACTGTTCACGGACCCCGAGAAATTGAGAGAGGTAAGCACTCAGTTAATAATTCCCAATTAGGGTTTGATTGACTGCCAAGAATGTAAGTCCTGTGTGTTCACTCATCATAGACTCTCGGAAAGAGCATAACAGAGAAGAAGTGGGATAGCCTGATACGCCATGCAAAGACTTGCGAAACAAAGTGGAAACTTTACTTGGACTATCCTGATGGCGTGACGAAGCATGGTGCTGTATTCAACACTGATGGTCAACCAATCGGCCTAGTCAAAGACACGGAATATTTTGCTACTCATCGACTTTCTGCTCAAGAGAAGGTAAGTAACCAAGGAGTTCCTACTCAATTTTGTCAAGCCAGTTCACTCGCCACACCCCATCTTGGGGAATTCGAATTAGTTGTCCCATATTTTCTATGTAATCAGTATTTTGATGTTCACTTGTAGCTGTGTGGCTTAGTAGGTGTTAGAATTGATTAGAGATTTGGAAACCTGAAACAAGGAGTTAATTGAACATCTAGAGGCTTTGCTTTTCTTTTGTTTTGTTTTTTCTTTCCGATCACAAAAGTATAATGAAGTTCCCGTGGAGAGAATAAAAAAAAATATAGATGCTATGTTTAGATCCATAATAGAGACTTTCTACTAATGGAGTGATTTTGAGCTTGCGCTCTTTGTGAAGCAAAGTTAAGGTTAGTGACCTTGTAAATCTAAGTGTTCTTCTATATTGAGTAAGTTAAAGACCACTTTCAGCACTTTATTCGGTTTCATCCATGAGAATCTGAGGCACTCATCAACAAATTATAGTTTAAACGATTAACACATTCCCGTTGCGACCATTACTTTCCAAGTTTATAACCATCAAGATCTTAATTACTTGCACAATACATATCGATGACTGCTTTATTTCTTCTCTGGTCCTTTCTCGATCAACTTTGTATCTTTACAATGAGGGCCTCGCCTTGAATGTACTCTAAATTACATCTTTTGAGCTCCTGACCTTTACGTGGTAGAGAAATGTGGCAGATATAGGCATAAAGCAAATTGCGGTTCTTTCAATATTGTTCTTCTTTCTCTGTGCTGCACTCACGTACTTAATCTGAATACAAGTTCATCCATTGGAATGCAACTTTACTTGTCTAAAAAATTAGTTGCTTGAAGCCAGAATGTTTACCTGTCAATAATGGAGATAAATACTTCCATTAGTACAGCTTAAGCAATATACCAGGTGTGTTTTTCCCAGGAACATGGAGATGCAATTGTGAAAAAGGCCTTGGCTAATTGGAATGATGTGAGAGAGTTCAATGGTGAGACGTTCTCTGATTCAATGAGGCGCAACCCTGTTCAACGTTATTTGGCTCCACCAATCTTTCCTGCCCCGTTTGGTCTGGAAGCTCCTCCGGCAAATGTGAGCTCCACTGCTGAAGGTACGTTCTCTAGAACACAATACTGTCTCTCCCTTTAAGCACATACAAAGACGTGGCCTGTGAAATTTCAATGAAAATTGGAATTTCCACTTGATTGTTGAGCTTTTATATATTAAAGCATTGTGTAACTGATCCTTTTGGGTTCCACTTAATATAAAGACGTTCGTTTGTCCAGCTGTGATTGATGCAAAATGAGCCTCATTCAATACATATATACGTATGTATGCATGTATGTGTTCCGTCCAAGCAATTGAAAAGCAACTAAAAAATTAGGTGGTAACATGTGCCTTTTTTGAGTGGGGGATTGGAGATGGGGAGGGCGGATACTCATGAACCCTTCACTTAGGTGATGCTAAGTGAACGTTGACAAGATAATGCTACCACTAGGTAGATATGACTAGATGTAATGAGCACACGGCAACATGTTTATATTTGCATTTTTGTCATTTTACAAAAGGGCCTTGTCAAGTGAAGCGCGTTACAAAGATCAGGGGCAAGAAAAATTAAAGAGATGTGCAGGGTAAGGGAAAAAAGAACTAGTAGCACTTTCTGTGATACCAGAATAGTAAAAGCTCATGATGAATCATTGCAAGAATTTTTATAGGCTCGTAGTCCTGTGCTTACGTCGGCCTATGTTTACGAACCGCATTAATGTTTTAGTTCTTTCTCCAGGACTCAATGGTGCAACGGCTTTGGTATTGCCGTTTCAATCACCAAATTTTCCTCCAGCTGCACATCAGCCCATGTCTGCAGACCGCTCGAATGTTCAGATTCCTCCAGGATTTCATGATAGTACTTCTGCCGGATTGCCAACATAGCCCCTTGGTATCAATGTACAGAATGCCATACGTCGCCAAATGATCGGTTCTTCGAGCCCAATGGACAATGGAGGATATGATAATGTTCTTCTTGAAGGCGATCATGTGATGGAAGAGATCCAATCAATTGATCTTGATGCTTTTGAGAAATGGTTTGCTGAAAGCACACCATGTAATGACCCGTTATCCGATAATGGTTTTGTTAGGGGAACCGGCAGAGGTGTTATTGGCTGGCTCAAGATAAAGGCGGTGCTGCAGTGGGGGTACTTCATCAGGAAGACAGGTGTCAGACTCGTGGAGTTAGACCAACCAACTATCGAAGTCCGGGCTTGTTCATAGTTCTTTCTTCGCTTTAGGGAAGATGATTATATTCCTGATAGAAATGATGGTAATTCTTTCTTAAATGGTGGTATTATTTCATTGGTAATATTCTTCATCTGTATATAGAACAGCTTTGTCAAAGCCTTCTTAAGCGACTACTTTTTTTCGTTGAAAAGTGTCTCTCTACCTCAGTTCTTTCGACATCTTTCTTCAGGAAAGTTCTCTGATGTATCACATGTAAGGAATGCAAGGTCATACCATTCAAAGAGTGTACTTGAATTCTACGTTTATTATGCATTAGAATTGCGACCAAATCCATGGAGACCCATGTGACAAGTCTTGCCTACTGCTGCTATCCAGTGGTAATGCAGCCTTTTCCCAGAAGGCATGCATTGTCAACCCTTAAGATGCGTTTGATTTAACATTCCCAAAAAGCTTTCAGTCTCCAAAACCTTGGGAAAATGCTTAATTGTTTAACAATTATTTTAAAGTAATTTTCAAGTAAAAGCCAACAATAAGAAAGTTGAAAGCATAATACTAGTAGGGACTAGCATTAAACTTTCAGCATTTTGCCAAATACTTAAACTCATTTTTTCCTTCAAAACTACCCTTACTCATATTTTAAATTTCCGATTTTTCAAATATATTTTTTAACAAATGGCATTTCTCTCAAAATTACTTCTCAAAACATAATTTATCAAAAGGCATGTAATTTACATTTTCCCAATATGCTTAAACCACTAAACCAAACACGCCCTAAGTTCTCTCATACCCGTTTTCCTGGCCTTCTCTTCTTGTTTTCTCAATCTTTGAAATGGTTTACTTGAATTTCTCTATAACGAGCTTTGATGCAAAGCTGCTCGGGGTATGTTTGATTTAATATTGGGTATGCACTACAATTTTGTCCTTATGATAGAGGATTGAGTATCTAGATCTTTCATATTTACTGGATCATTCCACACTTACTTTATGTCATGAACTACTTAAAAAAATGAACATTCCTATAAGTTTATACATCATTAAATTCAATGGCTATGCGATGCTCCTAGTTAAGAAAACACAAGTCCATTGAAGATATTGTAGACATAATCTCATTATCCTAAACCTACCGTTCATTTGCGGATTCTAAATCTCTGATACAGCAATATAGTCAAATGCTCTTTAAAGCCACCTTGCGACTGTATATTTAGTGGCTGGTCATGTTGATTATATTGATCCCGGAGCGTAGCCCTTCCACACAAACGTATTTTGTGCTTTGAATTGGATGCATCACTTAATGTTGACATAGAGAAGCAAGTCACATTTAGGTGAGGGATTTTGACATTCAAATGCAAAGTTCGTTGGTCGATTACACCAAGTGAACCATTCAACCCAAAGTATAGAAAATCCAAACCAAGCATTTGTTTCTCTTATATATGAGGGTTATAAACATATACAGATGAAGCATAAGCTTGGCACTATCGAATGGGTCTCAAAGTTTGCAGCAATACTATGAAGGCAATTGCCACCAGATAGAAGCCATGGCTCTAAATAGATAAATAGTTACCTTTTACTCCAGTTTTATCTTCAACAAATGCCCACCAGGCAGGAAAGGCACGTGGCAGGTATAAATTAACACTTTCCAAGAAGGGCGGAACCGGAAAACTTCAGTCACAAAAGCCAACATGTATTGCTTCTCACACCGATGTCTGCAGCTTCGGAGAGTAGAGGTCCACCCACAGGAGCAACACGAGCATAACCACCACAAAATCTTGAACAGTCATTCTGAATCAGAGATTTCATCTTCATCCTCGTCCAGTATGTAGACCAGGGCCCGTTTTCTTGCAGCTAAAACACAAGCCACACCTCTACTTGCTGTCGCCATAAAAACATTAACTTGATTTCAGTCCAACGTTTCTTGAATATATGGCCATGACTAACGTGATGTTTAGATACCTTTGCTGGGTAAAAGCAAAACTACAACACATGCATTATGCTAAAACACAGGCGGGGAAGCAAACCTTGCTGCCCAGGGAGGCTATGGTATGCATGTAAACTATGAATGCTCTACAGTATCTTGCTACACTAGATATCATGATAGTATCTATCATCATGAACATGTACAGGTTCTCAGTCAGTAACTAGACCGCAGTGAACCTACCATAAGAAGAATATTCTCTGTACTTGTGTGGCCTCTAAAGATTCACCTTTTTTGCACTTTGACCTCTCAATAGATTTAAATTTAGGGGAAAACCTGATACATTAGTATATTACTTCTTCAACTGAAAAAATATTCTTCTTTGGAGCATAAGTTTGCACTTCTTCAAACTGTGGGAACAAACATGAAGTGGTCCATTAAAGAGACATAATGTACTTATGCCAGTCATATTTAAACTTAAGAGTAGGCTGTTAAGTGAAAATGTAGTAAGAAGCATGGACAGGATTTATTCAGTCCACTACCTAGTCAACAAGATGGAATTGTTGCTAACACTCACAAGTTTATCAAGCATTGATACACAAAGGAAATAGAATGGGCAACAATAAGTTTCCAAACATCCAAAAATGCAGATGGACATGGTAAGAAGCTCAAGGAAAAAAAAATCAGGACTATAAAATTGATGGCATGACAATGATTTAATCCTTAGCTCAGTTGTATGATGGTGTCAAAAATTCTTACCACTAACTGACAAGGGAGGAACAACATTATGGGGAATGCTGCGAATCTTCTCATTCTCCATATCTAGGTGTAATATAGAGTCCTAAATGCATAGTTTCACTGGGTTAGTGTTTCAGGAGTGAGAATAAGATAACCAAGCAAAAAATGTTCTCACAAAATAGAAGCAAAAATGGCACTTCTTACCTATTAGGGACATTCTGACCAAAAAAGTAAAAAATCAATTAGGGACACCGCATGCCTATTTCTTAACATACATACAAGTTGAAGGCTTTAACTGCCAAGATAAGTTGGAACTTTTGCAGTTATGGTAAGGCAGAAAGTAAAACATCCTTCAGAATTTCCAAGCGTGAAATAGCATGTCCATGCACATAGGAGGAAAAACTAAGTTGCTGCTCCTCATGCTGATGAGGAAAGCATATAAATAAAAGATAGGAAGAATAAAATTCCCAGTGTTTTTAAACTGGACAAGTGGTTCAACCGGTCAAACTGGTAGAACTGTGCTCCACCAGTTTAACAGGTTTAACATATTGCATGTGATGTCATCTGATAGAATACTCCACATATATTAGATTACACATGTTCAGATTAACAGATGCCTGGCTGAGTTGGCAGAGCCTTGTTGAGCACAAATGACAGCATTCAAGTTCTCAAGAACATCATCTAATTTTCTAATAGATTAAGCCAATAAGGTCAATGAATAATAATACACCACCAAATTGAAGCAAGAAGACACTGGAGTGAATGGTTGGTACGCTTGTTAGTTACAAGAGGTTGGAGTTCCAAACCCCAACCCAACTCCGACACTCTTCCTTCAAACTTTTTGAATGCCCAGAACTGGTCCAAACTAGTTGACAGGATTGTGGGTCAACAGTTGACAGTTACGCCTGATAACAATAGGGTCAATACCACCAGTTCTTGACCACTACTGTTTCTACTGTGAAACCAGACTGGACAGGTCTGGTTCCCAATCCAACCGGAGCCAGTTCTTAAAACAGTGAAAATAACAGGAGTCGACTGAAAAGCAATTTTCTTTTTCCATTAATGTTTTAAATAGTGAACTGACGCATATCAGAACAAACAGAACTCAGCAGCATCCTATACTTATCACGAGTAGGAAATCAATATGCAAGCTCAGGATCCAAGAGTTACCTTTAGATGGTACAACTCCCAGTTATTTGCCTGAGTGGTTCCTGAAATATGCACAAATGGAAGGTCACTGGCCTGCAAGATCATCATCCAGGCATCTCCCAAGTTTTCACCAGTATCATTTATCTTGTTTAGCAACATAACGATTTGAAGTTCCTGTTTCAAAATAAAATATTTTAGCCACATCCACAAATTCTTAAAGTATGATATGCCGAGCTCTTACCTTATATAGAGCCAAATCCACACAATGGTAACCAGAAGGGATGCACAACAAGATTGCTTCCAAAGGTCTTCCCTGCTTCACATTGCTTGAATCATTCATAAATCCCCTCACTACAGCTATACAGTTTGCAAAATCTAAAAAAGACTCATCGGGTATTTGGAAGGAAATATAATCTGTAAACCCAACTTCCTGAGTCAGATTAGATGAAGCAAATTCAGAGGCATCCTGCAGAGCCATACGAAGAAATGATTAGCATGAAAAAGCAGTTGTACTCTGCACATGCCTATCTCTGGATAAAATTGTTCAGATTAAGGGTAAGTACCTCATAGAAGGACAGTGAAATTGGAATGTATCGGGTGGATGCTGAAACTGATGTAAGAGGGAATAGAGGCAATAAATTCTTACAACATATCTTTTTTGAAATAGTAGAAAAAAGGCATCTGGGCAGCTTCCTTGAAACTGTAAAAATTTAAAATTATTCCTAATCAGTAAACATGAGATATGGCATTATCACACACAATAATCGTATGCTAATCAGAAAGCCCAATCCAATAAGATCACCCAGCTTAAGTTTCCACGTACATTGTCAAGTAATCAACATGAGATCGAATAAGAAACACTAGATTATTAGGTAGAGGGTAAGTGAAAAACCATTGTTGAGTACAACCTCCAGAAGACAACTCCCCACCCCCAAAGGTTTCCTTTCCTTTTCTTCCTTCTCTCATTATAGTCTCAAGGTTCTGGCCACTCAGACAAGCAAATTAAAAAGATGGGTACAATTTTATTGTAACATGAATTGTCAAGATACCTGAATTAGATAAATGAGAAATGAATATTTCAGCTCAACTAAATGATGAGTTGGGTGAAACCAAAGCACAAGGTTTTAATTGAAGGATTGCAATGTTTACTAAAACCATTTTGGACCTGCACCATCATACTCAAACTTCTGTTATGCATACAAAGATATCAAGGATTTCACATTTGGTACACTTGTCAGCAATGAGGACCAGACTTGGAGGAGGGAAAAAATCAATTACTTCAGATGACAGATGACAGCAATGATTTATCCCGGAGTTCATATATTTCCCACTGAGGTAGCATGCATAAAAACACTTGGGAATGGAAAATCTATATATAGCATAAATACAAAGAATTGACAATGAAAGAGCAAAAAGACACATTCAAGGAAGAACTTCCACGCACGAACAAGATTCTAATAAATTTCAAATTTCCAATTCTTTTGCTGATACCTGTGTTCCATCAGTTGAAACTCCTTTGCAAGTGTCCTTCGCAAACATTTGCTGTCCTTAAATCCTCCAAATTGTACTAATTCTTTGACTCTCTCCATTGTTTCTCTGAAACAATAATGTGTGTAAAACATCTTACTGACCTGACAACATACATCAAGGAAGAAAAGCACATGAAATTACACTTCATTTTCAAAAGACTTTCCAGTCCCATGAGAAACAACAATCAACCCGTCAATTTCAATCCTCGTTACTCTGTGGTTAACAACACAGTGCTGGACCAAAAGTAACCACAGTTGAAGCCCAGCAAAGCACCCTTACTTGAGTCAACCTCATCTCGTTGTGCTCTTGAAAGTAATTATGAAGACAGTAGCAAGATGACTTAAAATGAAGAACTAACCCTCAAAGCAGGAGTCATTTACAATTTCATATCCTGAGTTTAGCAACTAGTTTGGTCACATTGCAATAAAGCAGGAGTAAGCCACTAGAGCACATGAAAGAATACTAGGCTTGACAGGATACCTCTCTGACATTTAAAGCGTGACCAAGGTCCATTACACCATGGTATTCTAATCCTCTGGCACACAAATGGATAGCACAACCTAGTGAAGGGCTACAAAAATTTGCTGCTAGAGTACATGAAGGAAATAATAAGCTGTCGACACTTCACAGTATTCAAGCCATTGCCTCACCAAATTTCAGCTACAAAGAATGAAGAGATGGCCCCCCCTTGGAATTAGAAGGTTAGCCCACCCTTGGCATTAGAAGGTTATGTCAAATTATGAAATTAGTCATCATGTCTGAATGATACATATGATTCCATAACTAGGGCTAGGCAATAACATTTTCTTATTAGATGAATGAAATTCAATAAGACACCAAGTAGGAGCAAAACTTCAGATAATTCACAAGAGAAGAAATTTATTAATTCAATGGGTAGCCATTCTGTCAACAATAATGACATGTCACATCTCAGCCCAAGTAAAGTTAATGTCGACTGATATGACAGGAAAAAAATTAACTTTCAAGGAGTATACAAGCCATTTGTACTGGAAGCTTTCCGTACATGGCAATGCCAAACAGTCCACTTGGTGACTCCATCAGGTGTGAACAAGTATTAACTAAAGATTCAGGGTTCTGGGTGCCATATTGTAAATGACTTAAAATTAGGAACTGGACAAGTTAGAGGAAATCACTTACAAATCAATGTCAATTTCTTCATCAGCCTCAGATAAATCCAGAAGCTGCATAACAGGATCTTGATCATACAGAAACTTCAAGAACACGACAACAAGTTCACTGTCGAAATTCATAAGAGTAAATAGGGATTCACCATAAGGACTGAACCTGATGGACAAAAGTTAGACAAACCTATTGTACATTAAAAGTTGATCACTTGGCTCTGACATAAGTTGCTTTATACATTTCAGAAGCCAGCTGAAGAAATTTGCAAACTGAAAGAGAGACAAAACCAAAACCAAAAGCTTCAGCAACATGCACATAATCAACCAATATAAAATGCTTACACCGCTGGCTCAAGAATTTAGGATCCTACCAATATTCTGAGCTTCTCTAGATTTCAGTGGTCACACTGGCAATATTTTCATTTTGAAACAAGAAAGAATGCATGTCTTCAGTGTAGTATGTGCGAAATTGAAAAGGTATCAACAAACCCTAAGTTGTCAAGGTGCAGGAAGCAAAGATAAAAAGAAAAATTAAAAAAAAAAAAAAAAAGCCATGCAATTTCTCTCTGGCCCTTCAAATACATGATGATTTCAACAAATAACAATGTGATATTGTCAGTATTTCATCATGATCTTAAAAGGTGCAAAATGGAACTTTGTTAAACAGGTTCAAGTCATGTGCAAATGCCTGGCTAACAGTATCTTCTTCAAAATCCCAACAAAACAGCTCGTATTTCAAATATATAATGCTATTCGACTTAGAATAATATGTCATTCACACAAGATCCTGTGTCTTATATCCACAAGTAGTTCAACTCCATGTTCAAAATTTAGGAATTTAGTGTGACTAAAGACATGCACGATGAGAGATGGGCAGGATTTTAGAAAATAGTAGCAAACAGGAGGTATCAAGAAATGTAGAGAAATCATAACAAAGATTGTAACAGACTACCTGCTGCACAACAGATGAGACCACCCTTATGAATCGCTCAACCTGTACAAGCAGCATTCCAGCCTTTTCTACTGCATTGTCCACCAGTGTCTCATCCAAACCAATACCCAGGTAACGAGAGCGCCATCTCGAAAGACCCCTGAGCTCACCAATTCTAAAGCCAATAATTTCTACAGCAGGCTGCTAGGTAAATAACAATGTAAATAACAATAAGTCAATTAGTTAACCCCACAAGTCGAATATCCTCTCTAATCAAGGAAACTGACACACTCATGAGGGATAAAGATAACATCGAACATATAAGTTAAATGCCAAACAGCAATAGGAACCATCGATGTTAAAATTTTATGAAAGAAAATGTTTCACGCAGCAAATGGCCATTACAAGCCATCCTTATCTTTCAACTGTAAACTGTGTTTGAATTACACAGCATACGCTAGATTCTCTGACAAATAAAAGTTATTTTGGAAAAATCATTAAGAAAATGGAGCCTAGTCTGCCATCCAATTCATGCAAGCAGGCTGGAAGTTTGGAATGGTTTTGTGAAATGATCAAGTCCTGGAAAATGGAGCCTAGTATACCATCCAATTCATGCAAGCAGGCTGGAAGTTTGGAATGTTCGTGTGAAATGATCAAGTCCTGCCCAAAGTGGCTGTATGTGTGAAGGGGAAGGACAGAAAGAGAGAGAGAGAGAGAGAGATCTTATTTATGTGATAGTTGTGGGCTATAAACACAAAGCTGACAGGAATTGCTGATGTTTTTAAGGAGACAAAGCCCCAGCCCTTGTGCTGTTAGCTTGGGCAAGGGTAACTTCTTTACAACATTCAAATATCAAACTACATCTCTATCCCATAGCTTACACTTTTGATTAGTTAGTTTTGGTCCCACAAAATTTTATGTGGAATTAGAGCAGGAGGTTTCAGGCTTAAAACTCACCTTACTACCTATTTACCTCCCCAATTATCAAATATCTATCCTTCAATCTAAGGCCAAGTCTTAGCCTACGTGAGAGGGGAGCATTATTGTAATTAAGTACCACATCTTTATTTGATAGGTAATCTTTTAGATGACTTGGCAATTGTTCCACAAAATTCTACACTGTTGTGAATGCACATTTTGAGTAAACAACAGGAGAAAGGAGCCCCAAAGCATTGATTGACAGACCGTGGAGTTAAAGAAAGTTCATAAACTTTCAAAAGAAAAATATAGGCAGGTTCCTACAAAAGAGGAAAATTATATAGGAGCTGTAAAGGATAGATATTTGGATAACCACCATATTTTTTGGCATTGTGGTGGCAGTTCTTTAGACAGTAAGTCCTTTTTGAATTATCTTAGATAAATATGAGCTTATGGGTGGTAATTTGTATATAAGAGGAACCCCATGATGCTTATCAATAGAATTACATATCAAAAAAGTAAAAAGAAGAGAGTCTATAACTTTAAAGAAACTAACAGGAAACATTATTTCTCACCATAGTAATAATCAACAAGAATGTGCAGTGTACAAGAGAGTCCTGAACCCAGGAGAAGCAAGGAACCGATCTAATTAGCAACAGCCCTACAGTGTGCATGTGCAAGTGCAGACACCTGTGCAAGCACACAATCGCATGCATGTGCTTGGGCAATGCACATGTTTACAACACACAAAATTGCCCACATGTATAGAGAGAGATCTGGCAGAGAAGATATAGGCAATATATTTTCTTATAGATGATAAAGGATTTTAATTAAAGTTCTAACGTGCCAGTATACAAGAATAAAACAAAAGAAAAACAAACAAAAATAAAACATCAGAAGACCATATGAAATCAGAACATGATGTCCAAAGCCATTTAAAAGGTACACCACCAAAACTACCCAATATTTCAAACCCTACTATTTTGTTGCTTTCCTTCCAAAGGCACCACATGCGATAAAGGTGTGGCACTACAAGACTTCTTAGAAATTGATCCTCCTAAATAGGCATTCCAACAACTAAAAAGCTGGATGGCATGTCTAGGCAAGGAAATGATCATTTGGGATATTGAGTTAGTGAGACAAGCCCAAGATTGGGACTTTTTAACATCTCTTTTTATGTATTATATTATTCCAAGAATTCCGTAGCCTATGAGGATGCATTTGTGTGGAAGATGAAAAAGATGGAATCTTTCCAGTAAAGTCTCACTACAAGCTGCTCAATAGGGAGGAAGTCGGTGGTCGAATGGATTTTCCTCAAAAAGTGACTTGCAAAGTGAGGATTCTGATTAGAGTTTGGAAAGTAAGGGTTCTGATTAAAGTTTATCCATTTGCCTGGAAAGCAACTTGGGAATGAATCCTCACTTTAGATAACCTACAACAAAGAGGCAAATACTGGTTAATAGGTGTTTCCTCCACAAGGAGGAGGCAGAATCCGTGCAGCACCTCCTCCTTCACTGTTCATGGACAAGAGTGGTTTGGACAGTTTCCTATGCTTGCACCAAATTATCTTTGGGTTATTGGAGCTTTTAGGAGCAAGAACTCCGGGCTTGGCAGCACATTCGTTTACAGTGCCACGAGAAAAGAAGGATTAACTCAATTCCTCTATCTGTTTTTAGGCTCATTTGGAAGGAGCTAAACAAGATAGCTTTTGATGGAGAGGATCTTCCGTTTGTTGAAATTTGGCTTAAAGTCGTACACTTTTGGTATAGTGGAGACTGCATATGGATGTAAATGACTTGATTAATATGGTCGATGATGTATCTTGTCTTTGAGCTCACTTTTGGTTTTGAGAGTTGTTCTGTACATGGCTTTAATTTTTGGGCTCTAATCTTAGATGGGTTTGCAACCCCTTGGTGTCCTATGGTTGAACTTTTTTTTTTTTTTTTTTTTTTTGGTGAAAGTAAGAATATATTGGGGAAGGTGAAATTGTACAAAAATCAGCTTCAAAAACTTGCACTCAAGATGAACAAGCTCATTATGAGTGAAAGGAAGCCGAGGAAAAGGCCAAGCGGCCGCCAAAGAACAACAAGGCACCAATGCAAAGAGCCTAATGCAAAAACACCAAGCAGACACCAACTATCCTATATCACAACATTGTATGTAATCATGTAGTTTCAAGTACAAACACTAACATCTCACATATGATTTTGTGCTAATCAGCATAACCATCATCCATGTAGCATGTTTTTATTGAGCACAAAAACGCTCCATTAACTCACAGTTGCAGTTCCTTTTATGAGTTATCGTGACAAAAGGGTGCCTCTACAACCTAAAGTCAAGATCCAAAAAGTTCAAGAGAAACTCTGGATCCAAAGAGATACCGACACATTCCCAAAACAGAACAATACTATGGATACAAAGACCAGCATACAAAACTTGTTTGAAGTGGTAAAATCAAGCATTTAGGCAAGTGTATTACAGACATCTAATACAAATCTATTTCACATGTGAGTAAGTTAACCTTTGTCATTTACTAGGACATAACATCTTTAGCATTACTCTGCCAAAAGATGGTGCTTAGTTAAAAAAATGGCAACCTAATTGGAAAAGTTGGTAAAAAATATAAACTAATGAATTCTCACATCTAAGTACATGAACAAATTGTTGTGGACAGAGGCTCTCATAACCAAGGTTAAGCATCACAGATGAGCTCAATGTTGGCTCAATTCACTATCATCTGAGCATGCGCCAGTTATTTTATCTGCTCATTTTCTTCTGATAACTGAGTTTTCATTCTCAATTTTAGCTTGTTGACAGTAATAATAACATAAGAAAGCAGAGTTTCACTTACTACAGCAAGTCCAAGGAGTGGAATTGGTAGTATAAATAAGTCTTAACTTCTCCTAGGCTCAAATAGGGCTATTAGTAAGTAAAAAGAGTTGAATATGATTTATTGATACAAAGATTGACTCCTGCAATTATGAGGGATATATATTGAGATCGAAGCAGGCAATAAAGTTTTTTTCCTTTTGAAACAGAGAACATATCTCTATACCTGTTAATTATAACATAAATGCATAAAAATTTCCATACCCATACCTCCATTTACAGTATTCTGAAAGCCCAAACTCAGATCAAGTTCATATTCAAACCAATGATTATGACCTATAATTTTTATTATACGCTTATAGTAGAGATTGCCGACTTGTTAAATCAGAATCAAATCAGATTTTACCTCACCCTTTCCAGCCACTCAATGTTGGTAATCCATATCATTGCATATGATAGGTTCATATAAGAATTCAACATCAGGATATTCTGAAAGATATGGTGTGTCTCAAAATGCGTGAAGCATAACTTACTATAACAAATTCCTACATCTATCTGATCACCATTTAAGACTGTTCTGTGCAATGCTTAATACTCAATAATTTATCAGAGAGAAAGGCCAAATGCAAAGGTAATAACGTGCACCTGCAGATGATTGAGGACAACCAGCTGAAGTTCTTTTCCAGCACCACAGACAACTTTTGATACACGCTTCATACCCTATCATTGAACAAACTAGCAGACTAAGATTATGAAAACCAACCAAAAAGAACAGAAGTCCTATAGCAACACCGGAACTTAAAAAAACCAAACGTACCACTTCACCCAGAGAATTAACAAGAAACTGGTGGACTGCAGGACTGGTCCTAGCACCACCTAGAAGACTCAAAAATTCCTCCTGAGGAGAAGAGTCAAGACCTAGATAAGCAAACAAGAACAGTTAAATGAAGAACGATGAAAAGCCATCTACTGCTTTGTATTAACAGGACCACTAACCATGATCATTAATAAGGCTTGTTAACAAATCAAACTTCTCATGAAATATGTTCATGGCATCAGCCCACTGCTTGTGCATGACTGATAATGATGTCCGGACGACATGAAGTAAATCGTCAATGTTGGACGCCTGTTGAGCAACTTGATGAAGTTCATTTTTACTGCAGACAGGAAGAGATTGAGAATCTAAGGAGGCATTCAGCAGATAAAGATTCTCAGATATCTGTTCTCATTTCATTTGAGAATGCAAACAGTCCAGAAAATGTGTTTGGTAACACTTCAAAAACAGTTGAAAGGAAAAATATTATTAAAATCAAAATTAGAAACTGAAGACAACTTTTCAGCGTTCACATGCCACGTGCAAACATGGAGATTTGGAATAACTAAGCCTCTTTTCTTATTGCGATGGAACAAGAACAAATTCTGACAATTCTCATCCTTACAACATACACCATTAAACAAGTTTTCTGTGATAAAACATTGAAAACAGTTTCCATAAAAATGAAAACAAAAAATGTTATCGAAAACTTGGCAGGCCTCTAATTGTAGAGAACAAAAATGTTCTGTGAATCATGCAACGATGTTCAAAATTTTGTAAGAGTAACTCCTGCAATTTTGTCCCACCACTTTCAACATCCGAACTACGTTGATTTCTAGAGGTTTCTACGGAAAGATGGTATGATACTTGAAGGTCGGGTGAAAACCTTATCAAGCATGAAAAAAATCATTCAGGCTACGAAGTATGAGGCATCATGTAGTTCAGTTTACGGTGACTCTTGAAAGTCAACTTGGGCATTTAAAATTATCAGAAGGAAAGTTCTTGCAAAGTGTAGATTAAATTCCAAGAAAAATGCCTCAAAATTGCTCCATGTTAACCATCAGTTTCGTTTTAAGGTTGACGATAATATCCTGAGTTAATATGAGTTTTACTTTCCGTAAAACCAGACAAAATTGATACCTCTGAAACATGTATCAGTGCACATGAACAATTGTAATATAATTATAATACGGAGTCCAATTACTACTGCAACTTAAAAAAAAAAAAGAGAGAGAGAGAGAGAGAGAGAGAGAGAGAAGAAGTTTCACCTAAAATATGAATAACACTAAATGCAAGTGCAATTCTACCTCTTTTGGAATATTGAAGTATCAAGCACTAAGTAATGAAAGCCATGCATACTATCTCCAACTGTTTGACACCCTCTTGATTCAACAATGTCTTCAACAAGTTCTCCTGAGCATGCAACCATCAAATGACAAAGATCCTTGGATAAAGCCACCTAATTATAACAATTACATGGCAGTTAGCTTGCTCTGGTGAAACATCCGACATGATATCTGGACTAAACCAATCACAGGAATAAACTTACAGTAGGTACATTTGAAGTTTAGCAAAAATTCTGCATCTTACATCTATAAAATATTATCGAAGCTGTTTTGACATTTTCTGTGTCAGGCTGTTTGACATTTTTATAGAAACATGTTTAGTTACCACTGAGCTTTTACTCAATAGTTTCTCTATCAAATTCCAATAAGGTGTTCATGAGAAGACAATGTATCTGATGACTATAACTTAAATGTCACAAAGTGAATGAAATTCTTTGCTGGTCACCAAAGCATTTTGAGCAAGAAACTATGCACAATTCACAGTAATTTTTTATTTCATTTAGTCTAGGTTCCTTTGTTTAACTTTAAGTTTAGCTTGATCACCAATTGTTCAAAAAGTGTCTCTTAAGGTTTATTTTGTATTTTTCTTTTCCTAATGCATGGAAAAAACCAAAGAAAAGACAACTTAACATATCGTGAAGTTGCAATATATTGGAAGACTAATTAGGAAGGAAAATAATATTAGTCCCAGCAGAGCAAAAAGGCCTCCTATCATTAACCCATTAGTTGAAGAAACATGGAGACTCTTGAGAGGCAACTGTGTTAGTCAGTGTACCTTCCTCACAGACGCATTCAGAAGTCGGCAAACGGTGTCTCTGTCCTTGGTTGTCGTAGGAATATCACATTCATGAATATTCTGGTGCACATTCCCATGCATTATGGCAATCACACGGCAAGAAGCAATAAGCAACTGATTATCGAACTGAAAATAGCAAACTCAATATAACAAAGCAACTATACAAATAAAGTCGACACAGAGAGTTAAAAAAGCTTCCAAACTAAAATAACTAGTGGAGAGTGGAACTGTGCTATTTCTACGAGGTCAACTTAAAGATCAACCAAGCACCATAACATTAAATTTTAGGTCAGGTCGATGATGGAACTAGAAAACAGAGAGAAGCAACAACTTCAGCAAAAAATTTAAACTTCATGGGCAACAGCACAAGTGCAGTATAGGTACTGATTCGAATTTTCTGAAGGCTTTTAAATGCAATTACCTCAACACCAGACTACAGAATATCTACATCACAATGCAACTTGGAAGGCTTTAAATTAGCAGTTCTACATTGTGGTTCCACAAAAACTTAGTATTCCTGCCACTGGCATCTTTTAGATTAGCAGTTCTACATATATATATATAAAGACAACCCAGAAGCTCAACAATGAGCTAAATGAGCTACATCAATTTTCATAACAAGTGATTTCCCATCAAACATGTTTAATTTTCCATCTAAAATATCTAACAAAATTACCTGTTCTAGGTAAATGATTTTGGACTTGACTTTAGGTAGTCAACCAAGATAAGAAATTGTGATCAAATCGTCATTGACAATTCACAAACTTGTATATAGATCTGAAAAACCTCCCATTAGGAAACCATACTCCACACTTATAGATCTGGTGAAAGGCAGTGGGCCCTAGGAAGTACATTTGGGAAAGTCCCAACAAGGAATTGTAACTATAAGGACTGGCTCCATGTAACTAAAGAGACAACTGATAGGAACCTGAATGATACTGATTAGGACAATTCTTCAGCATGCATTTCTAGACTAATCAAATGTCTGTTGAGAAGTTCATCATGTTTTCACGTTGAAACACTACTAAACCCAAACATGCACGAAAGTTCAGGGTACCCAAAAGTCTAAATCTTCTAATAGCTGCACACCCACAGAGAGAATTATCTACACACAAGCATACACTCTCATAGAACACTTTCCCCAACCAACAGTCGTATAGGCTCTCTCAATCTCCCTAAAAAAGAGCAGAAACTCAAGAGTCTAAAACAACAGCAGAAAGTCTGCACAGCAGGCTTAACCCAGACAGACCCCAAATTCTCCTTTAGGTGCTTCAACTGCAGTATAGACAGAAGGAGCACTCAGGGCAAACAACAAAAGCTTTGGATAATTGTGCTGTATCGAAGTCGGAGGTGTCATCTCTGAAGTGACCAATGGAAGTGAAATCTAGAAGTTTTACAAGAATAACTTCACCTAGTATAGTTGTTTAATTAACCAGCCCATTACTTTCAGGCAATACTTATTTCTGCCATCAGATCCATTTATTAAGAAAGACTGCTCTATGGAAGCGAGAAAGGAAAGTAGTCATGATTGAATCTGATAGACTATACTGCTAAATACTTGATCTGAACAGACAGGAGGCTTACAACATTTCCGATTGGAAAGACACCAAATATACTGACGCACAAAACCCCATCTTTATCTCCACTGCAAAGGATATTGAAACATTGCTTTGAAGAATTTGAGAGCTCTATATATGAATCTTGACCATCGTCAATTAAACCAGTTTCTCCAGATACTAGTCCAGGCATGCGAGGAACTCTCGGAGCTGGAGGGAAGAAACGAGTAGTGCGATCTTCAAATGCCAAAGAGTTGCCAGAAGTGTCCTATTAAAAAATTGATAATTATCTTTCCAATCGGGACAAAAAAAAAGGAAGAAGAAGATAAATATAACAAGAGATTAAAGTAAAGGTGTCAACAATCATCAAATCAATAGCTCACAGCTGCAACAAACATAAGTTTTCAAAAAACCTTCCATAAACCCATATTGAAGCTGTTGAATAATTCTAAGTTTGAAAAAGAAATATCTTAGTAAACCAGACTAAAATAACCAAACTGCAAACAAAGCATTAGATAGAACATGAAAGGTATGAACAGTAAAATATTGTCTGTTAAGAATCAAGTTTGAGAAGTTAGATGAACTTTTTTAAGTTGAAAGATGCATACTCTATTCACATGGGCATCCTCCTCCCAACTGAGACACACCACAGCTGCCGCATGGGACTTCAAGCTTCTTAACAGTTTTCCATTCTGCTTAATATTTATACCGAGTTAGAAATAAATATACCACAGTACATATAACTGCTGTAAGCACTAGCATATAAAAAGCAGCACAGTGCATATCCACGGTTCCATAAAGACGGCTAGATTGGTAAGATAACATTCATATGTAAAAATAAGTTCTTCAGGAGCAAAACATAATCCATGAAGTGGATAATGATTAGTAAATGGGTAGACGTCTTAAAGAAACCTTTTGGCAGCAGCATCAGCCAAGTTCTTAGCAATTGTACCCATGACCAAACAGCTAGCTTAATGACATAACCGGTAATCTATGAACTTTTCCACCCACAAGCATAATTGAGGCACATACAAATTCTGTCATTTAGGAATCACCCGACCTATTACCTTCCTAATATGACTGAACTGGACATATGTCACTTTAAATAATAGAAAGAAACTATTAATTTGATGAAAATGAGTATGTCATGGATGATTGCTTCTATATGCTGTCTTGGTCATGTTTGGATTGGAATGAACCATTCAATCTAATTAGTTAAATGGATATATATAAGATACAAGATATCATCTAAACCAAGGAGTTTGTAACTTTAAGGCTATTCTTTTTAAAAATTATATGACATTGACAAAGATATGCATATTGCATGTATTGTACAAGTTATAAATGCTGTGTCGGTAATGCTTGGATTGGAATGAACCATTCACTTTAATTAGTTAAATGGGTTATTCATCTCTTGTCGTTTGTTGACCTATATAAAAAAGAGGGCATGTTCAAAAAGAGTGTTCTAATGAGATCTGTTAAGCTTTTCACGCTCAGATTGACCTATCTAGCAGTCCACTGTTAATTTGACGTTGGCAGACAGGACTCGTAAACATGGATTGCCATCTCTATTAGCAGCTATATGTTTGTTGAGCAAGCTTGCTGTTTGCAATGCATCATGCAGCTTTTAAGCAATTCAGAATCTTTCGCAAGAGAGATTAGAGGAGAACACATTCTGATGATATGGGATTGTTGCAGGAAGATTCCTAGTTGAGAAGTTGTGAGGGTAACATTAAAGTAATAACATAGAAAACTTACTTCAACATCATGCAGTGAAACTGTACCATCTTCTAGTCCCAAGACAACAACTTTGCCATCAGGACGCCAGCATAATGATGTTATACATTTACCTGGAGTACATTAGAATAATTAAGATAATCCAGTATAACAACATACGATGGAATGTGCAAAGAAAAGTGATTTCATAAACAACAACAACAACCAAAAAAAGGAAAAAAAAAAAATAGAAAGAGAGAGGATGAATAATTTGTTCACCATAAATTAATAGACAAAAAGGAAAGACAGAGAACATACAAAAACCGAGAAAATGATAATCAAAATCTGGGAAGTGATGCAAACATCATAACAGTAATAGTATATCCGAAAGGGATATTGGTAGCTTGACATGGATTTCTTTCGGCTAGTAGATCATCTAAAGCTAGGGAATCTATGTCTTTTTGGCAGCCTTCAATCCATTATCTCAATCCAGGAACGAATCTTATTGTTCAGCTTTGGAACCTCGAGGTGGAGTGTAACCATGAAAGCATATGTCAAGCAAGGATCACAAGTGTACAAGTATCTACAACTTATCTCAACAGAAACCACTCAAGGATTGGTTCAAGAAGCACTCAACAACATGTTTTTCATATCAAGAAGGCAACATGATGCATGCAGCATTCAGATGTTTCTGGAGAAAATATACCTCCTCTAAATTTTTCCAGTGAGAATAGATTACAAAAACTACCAAGGCTAGGCATTTGATCCCAAGCTCTTACGAATTTGAATTACCAAAAGATAAAGTCATACAAGAACTTAACATACTTGTGATGCAGCTCCGCCTACCCTCCTAGTCTTTTTGCTTTCTCCAACTTCTCCCTTCATGTATACATGTATGCAGCATAGCTTGAGATATATCCTATTCACAAGTAAGTTAAATTCCCAACAACAAACTTGATTAATTAAAATGATGTAACGAAATGCCCCTTGTAATCAGTAGAAGATAAATTAACTTCAAGTAATGCAAAATGTGCGAAACTTTCTATACTAGACTCTAAATTTTAGCATTACAAAATGTGAAAAACTTTCCAGCCCATACTAAATCTCTCCTTGGAAGGAACGTTCAATCAGTATAAGAAGAGGAAGAGGAGGAGCCAGAGATAATATTATGCTCAATCAGCAGAAGAAATAGGAAGAAGCAGAGCCGGAAGTGATATTACATCGTGAGAGTCACCAACAGAAATTGAAGGAAAACTATATAGCTGCCTGACGACGTTGTGATGCTACTTTGCAGGGGTTAAACCTGCCAACTCCAAGTGGGCATCTAGCATTTCTACATCTGACATAGCTAGTCTATCTAGCATAAACAACATCCCCTCCAATTTGACTTCTTTATCTTCATGAACACTTTGACTGGTGTAGCGTGAAAATGGCAACAAGATGGCAGTACAGGAGTCGGGTACCCTTCTGGTTGGTCTAGATGATTGTCACTTATGCTATGGAAATCTCCTAAGGCACCAATATTATCTAGAAGTTTATAGGAATCTGTCACGCCTGTAAATAAAAATCCCTTCATTAAACTAGTATCAGCTTGGGATTCTTTATTTGCAACTTTGTCATATCCACATTTTCCCTCCTATTACCATCATTCACTCTTCATTTTCGTGTAAAACACCAACTCCTTTGTTCGACATCACATCCTCATTCGGACTTTCAAGCACTTCACCTCTATATTGACCAAATCTCCATCAAACCCAATTTGAACTGGATTGGCAATTTAAGTGACTTATTTGGGGAAAAGGCTCGTAGCAAAATTAAGGAAAAGCAAAGGGGGAATAAGGCCAACGACTCAAAGGGCACACACCAAGCCATCGTTGAAGAAACGAACATGCTGAATAAAAAATAAAAAGAGGAGAACTTTCTCGAGTCAAAGCAATTACCAGGAGAGATTGTCCACAGCCTCTGCCAAAGCGATGAAGCACCACCTTCGAGTCCTCCGTGACCATCGCCAACAAATCCTTCTCCGGATTCCACTCCGCCATCTTCACCTGCCAATCGGAAGAAATCGAGCCAAAACCTCACACAAAACCGAATGGGAAAACAATCGAATCGACCCGCCCATTATCAGGTCGCAAAAGAGGGATGAAACGGGAGCCGAACCTGAGAAGCCAGCGGCTTGTCGAACTGAAGCTGAAAGGGAAGCATGTGCCGCGACCCTTGGTCGGTCTCCATAGCTGAAAAAGCTCCGGGAGCAGCCAAAAACGCAGCCAAAACGTCCGGTGGCAAATGCGAACTTAGAGGGAGAGCTAGTGGTGGAGGGTTAGAGCCCGAAAGCCCTAGAAGAAAGCCTGATGGAAGAGAAGAGCGAGTAACCAAGTGCAATGGAGCCTGATAATTTTGCAGAGAAGATTACGGAAGAGGAAGAACAGGCGGGAGAGAATTTGACTACAGAGGAAGCAGAGTGAATTTGATTACGGGCCGAGCCTTGGGGCCCGGTCCCAATATGGGCTGCGATATTGGCTTAAACCCAAGCCCAATAAACTCTAATTCAGCCCAAAATCCAAACCCAAATTTAACCGACATCCTAACCAAGCCCACTTCCCCGCCATTCTCTCTCTCTACTGCCGTCCCCCGATCTGCCGTCGCTTCTCAATTCCTCCTTCCAAACGAACAGAACACGAGAACCCACCACGGTTGAAGTTCACCGAAAATGTACTTGCTGATCATAGGACAGATTTACACCGCACCGCACGTATTCATGTTGCCCACTTTGGATAACTCGACAGTTGAGATTAAACCGAGCGGGGGTTTGGTTCAGGCATTTCGTCGAACGTTTGAAGCGCACTGGCTAAAAGGAGGCAAACCCGACCACCAACTCGCGCCAGGACTCGCAATGATTGACAGACAGCGACCCCAAACGGCGGCGCACGGACGAAGGGGCCAGTGCTCGCGTGAACCAGACAAGGACGAAGCCTGGTCTGGCGAGCCCAGAACGGGGCAAGACAGGGGCACGAACAGAGGAGGCGTCGGCTGAGAGTCCCTACCCGGCTCGGCGACGGTGAATGGAGGGCGAGTTCGATAGACCGGACCACGTCTGGTCGCCTCGCACGCCTCCGAGCCAGGATGCTCGGAAAAACGGCTCGTCCCACGAAAAATGGAAAGAAAAAGAAAAAGAAAGGAACTTGACCTACCGGAGACTTAGCGCGGGGAACGGGAGATGCGAGCTTAAGAGCGCGGTCGGGAGTCGTCGGACGGGTTTCAGGCGTGACCGAACTGCCGGAGGGCTCCTCGCTCTCAAACTCTCTCTCTCTCTCTCTCTCTCTCTCTCGGTTGCTCTCAGTCTCTCCACCCTTCTCTCTCTCTCCCTCTCTCACTCTATTTCTCTCCGAAATTCCCACCTTCGGCTCGCTCTCCTTCTCTCCGTTTTTGCTCTGCTGTGACTAATTTTACTTTCCTTCCTAATTAGTCTAAAATATATTTCGACTTTATGATATGATAAATTGTCATTTCTTTATTTTTTTCCCATGCATTAGGAAAGGAAAAATAAAAATAAACCGTATTTGTGATCACATTAAGTTATACAAAAGAACTTAGACTACATGAAGCAAAAAATTACTTGACCCGTTTGATGTTTATGGCCTATTTCGGTATTTAGTTCCTCATGCCTAATTTATTTTAGATTGCACGCTCTATGGGCTTCACGCATTGGTGTGCCACCTTAATGGGATTGGAAAGTGGAAGGAATGGCTAAGACTATATTGGAATGCTTTTAAAGGGGATGATTGAAACTAGGGTTAGTTATCAGTGCAGTCTTCCGATTAGAAGGATAAGGGCTTTTATTAATCAACTATCTTTCATATTCTATTTAGATTATTTAATTAGAAACAATAGAGTATATATATTTATTAAAGGCTCGTTTGACAATAATCCCGGGAATAAATTTTTTGCTCTGTTTTTTTGTTCCCGAGAACAAAACAAGTTTTGTGTTTCATCTATTTTTTTTTTTTTTCGAGAATAGATTTGAAATAGAATCGAAGCGAAAAAAAATTGCTTCTTGTTCTCGGAACAATTCCTAGAATCAACCTAATCTTTTCTTTTTTATTCGTCTCTTTCCTTTTTTTCTTCTTCCTTTTGGCCGTTCGCCGGCTTTGGCCATGGCCAACAATGGCCGATGATCGGCCAATAAGGACCGGCGACCTCACCGAAGCGTTACTGGACGGCAAGGCTCAGCCTTGCAAAGCTAGGGCAAGCCCAACCTCACACCATTAGGGCGAGGACGAGCCTCACAGTGGCCAAGCAAGCCTCCAGCGAGCTCGCCGACCCTTACTTTGGCTTGGTGATGCTTCGGTGAGCTTGCCAACCTCGCCCAGCCAATTGCTAGCCACGACACTAGCCATCGTTGTGGCTAGTGACTGGCCACAAAAAAAGGAGGAAGAAGAAGAGAAAAGGAAAAAGAAAAAAGAAAAAATATAACAAAAGTACTAAAAAAATTTAAGAATCTTACCAAATACATTTTTATCCCAAGAATAAAAATTTTGTACGATTCCCAAATGCGTTCTTTTGCTCGAAAATTGTTCCCAAAAATAGAATCGAAAAATATCATTTCGATCAAAAATTACTTTCGAGAATATAATTGTTATCAAATGTGTCCTAAAAATGTTTTCCAAAAATAACTATGTAACTTGTTCTCCTTAAACTAAAGCACCAGTTAAAACAACAATTTGTATGCCCTTGTGGGACTCATATAAATGATAGTTTTCCACTACTCATGTATCACATTGATCTTAGACAATAATGTGATGAAAGTTGTCTTTCCTAGAAAATCAAGCTATAGATAGATGTTTATTTATTTGTATAAGTTGGGCATGCTTATCGTCATTTTCTAAAATTTATTGCATGCTATAAATGAGTTTGTAATTGTCCATAGTTTCTTACTCAAAATGCTTCAATCGGTCTCGCTGATTTGGTGAGGGCTGACACTCGCCCTCGTTGGCCATGGCTATGATCGGTGGCTAGCAATGGCCATCAACGAAAAAAAAAAGGGAAAGGAAAAAAAAAGAAAAAGAAATCAATAAATTCAAAAAAATTATTAAAAAATTATTAAAATCATACACCTTAGCATCAATCAGTCGGTTGATGTCCATCTTCACAATTTCTAGTTTAAATTGGCCCGATGAATTGAATTGATACTAATGTGAGAAGGTTTATAACTAAATTGGTCCAATTGAAAGAATTAAAATTGAATTAGTACTAATATAATATGTTTAGGACTTTTTTTGGCACTTTTCCTCTTGACAAGTGGTAGCAAAGATAGACGGTCAAGGATTGACTAAACTTTGCTCAAATCTTTGTCCATATGCCAGGTTGAGGTGAGTGATGACGTGATCGAGAAGATTTTGATGGGAGGCCTTGTTCTTGAGTACTTACATTTAATTGAGAAATTTGAAAGAGCATGAGATTGATAGATGTTGGCTAGTTGAAGCTAACGATCCACTCTTAAAGATTCTCACTCCTCATAACACGATGTTTTCCACAATAAGAAGGTTAGAATAGTTCAAGCCTTGCAATGATTCTTCTTGTCAGTCGAAATAGCAGCACTCTCATAAAAACTGAAAAGTGAAGAGGATTACAATGAAGGTCGGGAGAATTAGTGCTGCAACTGTCATCACCAAGAGAGGCCAGTCAAAACAAGCACCATTTGATCTTTTTTTTACCAAAATGAAAGTTATATTCTTTCTTTGCAATGAACTTTGAAGAAACTAGAACCTAATTTTACCCGAGCATCTCCGAAGCTAGAGTATATCTTTCAAAAAGAGGATTGCTGCCGACATCAAACCTTTCAAATTTAGCAAATTGAGCAAACTTCACAAAATTGAGTCAAAACAAGCTGAGTCGATTGCCATTAGCTTGCAAAAGAATGGCAACCGGGGTTGAACCCGAGAAACCATCGGTTTATTGAACTAAAGCCGAAATGGAAGCACGGGTTTAGGACTAGTCCTTCATCAACTTCCATAACTAAAAAGCTCTGCAAGCACCCGAAAAACGCAATGCTAGGGCTGGAACAAATCGCGAGGAGTGTACAAAAGCATCGATGGAAAATGCAAGCAAAAAGAGAGCTTGTGAAGGATAGAGCTCGAAAGATTGAGAGGAAGGCTCTAGGCTAGTGAGCGAGGATAGAGCAAGAGCGAGATAAAGAAAGGAAAAGTGAGAGAGAGTAAGAAAGTCCATTGGAGTTCGAAATCATGCGGAGAAAATTGCAGAAAAGGAATGGGCAGGAGAGAATAAGAGATCGAAACAAGATTACAGGAGTGAAGGCGAACTCATTTGATTGATGGGTTGGCCAAGCTAGGTCGAATCGTGCCATATCTTGACGGGAACTTCTTGTCTGGGCTCATTCATCATAAATATGTGATTTTGGAACGAGTTGGATTATCATAGCGTTTGGTTTAGTTATAACCATAGTAGCCACCTTTTTCATACATTTATTATCAAATTGAGCTCTCATTATCAAATTGATCAAAATCATAACAGATTGGAAACCACATCAACAAATTTCATTAAATTTGAATTAATAAAAGGACGATTTGTGTCATTTTTTCCTTTTGTTGGAGCTGAATCTTTGTTACAATGCTAAACCAACATCAATCAAGCTTCAATATCCCAATAGAAGCACAATCTCAAATGCACATCAATTGGGCTCTAGTGACCTTGTTTTTCACACTAGAAACATTTTCTACTTCGGTTCCAACAGTGATGTTATTGGGGAGAATTGGGTAATGATTCACTAAGGACTAACTCAATCCATGATCAATTTCTTCCCAAAACTAAATTGACCAAAATGGAATTAACCTTAGCAATAAACAGCAGCGTTTTCCAACAATAAATCTCAAAATAAGTAAATATAAAGCTGAAATATTAAAGCAACAAGGCAACAACAATACCAAGATTTTTACATTGAAAACTCAATTGTGGGAAAAAAAACCATGAATTGCTCAAAAACTTTCACTAATTACCAAGAATAATAACATCAACATTGCAATAGTAATTCATCATTATGGAGATGGATCAATACAAATAGAGCAAGAAACCTTAATCGCAATTAAAAAAAAACGAGAGAGAATCTAGAGAAGATTTTCAATGAGCGAAACTGATCAACTAGTAGTCTTTTTAACGAACAACAAATTGAAAATTGAGCTAATTTTAGCAATGTTTGGCCTTTGATCCGGGACTTAAAAACTTGCTTTCCCTTTTTTCTTCTCGTGTGTTCTTCCCGGGGAACGCTCTCTCTCTGTCTTTCCCTTTTCCTTTTTATCCTGTGTTCTTCTAACTCTCTCTCTCTCTTCCTCCCTCCCTCCTCTCTACACTCTTCACTCCACGAACAGCTCCTCTCTTTCCTTTTTGTTTTGACTTTTTGGCCTTTTTCTTTATCTTTCATGTCATGTTATCTGAGCCCCACTAAGGCCGACCCAGCCAACAATCCTCCACCAACAGGAATAAGATCTCGGTCTTGCAAAACTTTGATTCCAAGACCTTTGACCTGACAGGCTTCCCATAGATAGAATCTCTAAGTGCTTTATCAACCCGACAAACTTTGGAAGGCAAGCATTGGTTAACATGAAGATCAAAACCCGAATCACAAAGAACTCTCTTTGAATAATGACTCCAATAGACTTGCATACAGGTGTCAAGTATGATACTAACTTAAAATACAACTGTCTAATTCCAATACCATTATATCAAACAAGTTGGTTAGACTTTCAGTATTTTGGAAACCTGTTAAGTTAACGACGCAGTTTCAGCTCGCAAAGCTTCGATATAAAATAATTGGGGAAGTGTGGGATGATAATATGCAAGCATCCTTTGCCATTCCAAGGATGCATTGTCAGAGTTTGGAGAAGTTCAAGAAACATTGAGCCCCCAATCCTTTGATGATCTCGAAAGTCTTCCATAAACCCATATTAAAGCCGTTGGACTTTGAAATAAGATTTCAAGTTTGAAACTTAACTGCAAACAAAAAATTAGAAATAACATGTAAGATATGAAGAATAAAATATTGTTCATTAAGAATCGAGATCAAGAAGTCATATATAAGCAAATCCGAGTCATCCTATAGAGCCGCACGAGAGAAATGAATAGCACGAAAAGTAGTTCTCGCTTCCGCACATGTGGATATCTGGATTATATATGTGGTTTCAAATTAAAGGTATATACCCCATACAAGGACAGTGGATTGTGAATGTATCCGATGGATGTTGAAACTGACATAAGAGGGAACAGTGATAATAAATTCTTACAAAGTTTCTTTTTCAAAATAGAAGAGAAAGGCATCTGGGTAGCTTCCTTCAAAGTGTGATGATCAAATTAGGTTTTAATCAGGAAAGGTGAGATCGGTATTTCTATACACAAGGGTAACAAGCTAAACAGAGAGCTTAGTCCGATAAGATCACCCAACTAATGCTTCCATGTACATTGTCAAGTGATCAAACTTGAGATCAAATACCAAAAAATAGACTATTAGATGGAGGGTAATTGAAAAACCATCGTTGAGGATAACCTCCAGAAGACAAACCCAAACCCCAAATGGTGTCCTTCTCTTTCTCTCATTATAGTCTCAAGGTTCTGATCACTCGGGCAAAAGAATGAAAAATATAGGTACAACTTTATGGTAATAGGCATTTGGATAGAAATATCTACATACGAACCCTATTAACAATAAGTTCTAAACTAGCCATACAAGAAATGGTTATTTCAGCTCAAATAATTGAAGAGTTGGCTAAACCTAAAAGCAAAAGCTTTTTATTAAATGATTGCAATGTTTACAGAAACCAATTTTGAGCCCAGATAATCATACTTAAACTCCTGTTATGCATATGAAGAGATCCAGAATTTCACATTTGGTACACATATCAGCAATGAGGACCAGACTTGAAGGGGGGAAGAAGCAATCACTGCAAACAACAAAACACAGTAGTGATTTATCCCATAGTTCATATTTTTCCCACTGAGGCAGCATTTGTAAGAACATTTATGAATGGAAAAAGTAGATATAGCATTGATGTGAAGAATCTCCAATGAAAGAGCAATAAACAACACATTCAAGTAAGAACTTTTATGAGCAAACGGGATCCTATCACATTTCAGTTTTCTAACTCATTTGCTGATACCTATGTTCCATCTGTTGAAATTCTTTTGCAAGTGTCCTTCGCAATTATTCAATGTCCCCAAATCCTCCAAACTGCGGTAGTTATCTAACTCTCGCATTGTTTCTCTCGATGCAATCCCGAGATTCAGACATCTTACTAACTGAACAAGATATATCAAGGTAGAATATATTAAAGCTATTGGATAGTGAAATAAGATTTTTAGTTTGGAACTTAAGTGCAAATAAAGCATTAGAAAAAACATGTAAGATATGAAGAATGAAATATTGTCTATTAAGAATCGAGATCAAGAAGTCATATCAACCTTTAAGTTGAAAGATGCATAATTGTTCACTTAAGCATTTCTTCCCGGTTGAGACACAGACAACCGCCGCATGGGACTTCAAGCCTAGTAATAGTTTTCATTCTGCTTAATATATACCACGTTAGTGCTTTGCAAGCACTAGCATATAAAAAGCAGCACACCACATATCCATAGTTAAGTAAAGAAAGCTAGATTGGTAGGATAACATTCATTATGTATTATGTAAAAACAAACCCTCTTCCAAGCAAAACATAGTCCATGAATCGATGATGGTTAATAAATTTGTGGAAGTTTGAAAGAAAGAAATGCAGTAGTATCAACCAATCCGTAGCCATCGCACTCATGACTAAACAGCCATAGCTTAATGACATAACCAGTTATTTATGAACTTTTCCACCCACAACCATGATTAAAGCACATACAAATTCCATCATTCAGGAATCACCTACACCATAACCTTTTTTAATTCGACTGAACGTATTTGAGTTTCAATATTCAAAATAAACTATTAATTTGATGAAAATGACCATGTCACATATGACTGTTTCTATTAACACCATTGACTGAGAGTGTAGATCCTCACAATGAGCTCCACCTCTGCAAATGCTATGCTGAAATTTGTCATCGACATTTGAAGCATTTTCAATCATCAATGACACCATCAGCAGCAAGGTGACAATTTCCTATCCTACAGGAGAATGCAATTAACCACATCAATTAGATTCAAGTCCTAAATGTACATATATATTGAATCTATTATTAATGTATAACATGTGAAAAAAAACAATTCATTTAGGCTATATATCTCTTCTAGTTTGCTCATCTGTTTAACAAATGGCCATGTTCAATGATCTAATAGGATTTGTTAAGCTTATCCTGCTCAGATTGACCTATCTAACAGTCCTTATTTCCTTGACATGGGCAAACATGACCAGTAAACTTGGATTGCCATCTCACTTAGCAGCTAAATGTTCATTCAGCAAGCTTGCTATTTGCATTGAATCATTCAGCTTTTGAGCAATTCAAAATATTTCTCATGAGAGATCAGAGAAGAATACATTTTCATGATAAAGGATTCTTGCAGAAGGAATTTCTTGTTGAGAAGTAATGAGGGTAACATTCAGCAATAGCATGGAAAACTTACTTCTACATCATGCAGTGAAACTGTACCATCTTCAAGTCCCAAGACAACAACCTTGATAGCAGGACCTCAGCATAATGATGTTCTACGTGTACCTGGAGTAGATTAGAATAATGAAGAAGCCAGTATTGACGATACACAATGAATGTGCAAAGAAAAGTGGGTTCATTAAAACAAAAAAACAGAAAAACAATAGAGAGAGAGAGAGAGAGAGAGAGAGAGAGAGAGAGAGAGAGAGAGAGAATAATGAATAATCTCTTCACAATAAAATTAATAGAAGAAAAGGGAAGATAGAGAACGCACAAGAAATGGAAATGTTGGTCAAATTTGTTAAGTAAATTAAAGTGTCATAACGATACAAGATAACTTAGAGGGATATCGGTAACTTGATATGGGAAATCTTTGGGCTAGTAGGTCATCTATAGGAATCTACAATTTTTTGGCGGCCTCCAATCCATTATCTCAATCCAAAAACGAATCGTGTTGTCCACTTTGAAACCTCGAGGTGGAGTGGATCCATGAAAGCTTTTACTTCAGGTGAGGATCACAGGGGTACAACTATCTACAATTGAGGATCTCAACAAAAAGCATTCAAGGGTTGGCCCGAGTAGTATAGTGCACTCAACACCGTGTTCTCCAAATCCAGAAGACAATATGAGGCATTAGCTGTTTCAAGGGAAAAAAAAAGCCTCCTCTTGAAATTTTTCCATTGAGAATAGATAGCAAGAACTGCCAAGGATAGGCATCTAATCCTAAGCTCTTACGAATTTGAATTACCCGAGAGATAAAGTTATATAAGAACTGAAGATACTTGGATGCAAAGAACCTCTACACTCCTAGTCTGTACGCCTTCTTCGATTCCTTACTCCATCCCTCTCGATCAAATTGTCATACAAGTATGTAGCATAGCCTAAGGTATCCTCCTAACAAGTAAGTTAAACTCCCACCAATGAACTGAATTAATCAAAAATGATGCGACAAAATGCCCATCTCTAATCAGAAGAAGATAAATTTACTTCAAGTTATACAAAATGTAAGAAACTTTACAGCCTATACTCTACAATATAGTATACATTGAATATCTCCTTGTAAGGAACGCTCAATCATTAAAAAAGAGGAAGAAGAGAAGCTAGAAGAAGCGTTACATTTTGAGAAACAAAATTAGAAATCTATGAAAAACTATATAGATGCTTGATAGCATTGGGATGGTATTCTACAAGGCCTAAACCTACCAACTCCATGTGGGCATTAAGCATTTCTGCATCCGACATACCTAGTCTATGACATCCCCATCTCCCCCTCCCAAATTCAAGTTATTTATTTTAATGGACACTTTAACCGGTGTGCCCGGAAGGATGACAACACGTAAACACCATTTACCATTCCAAGGATGCATTGCTAGAGTTTAAAGAAGTCCAAAAACATCAAGCTCCTCATCCTTTGATGATTTTGTTTCCTTTTATAAGTGCCTTGCGAAAGCTCTCTTGAATATTACAGCACTTACATCAACCAGTGCCATGATAACCGAATCCTGCCAGTGAGTTAGATGAAATCAATCCAGCAACTAACATCAAATGAACTACTAACAGTACGAAGAAATTTACAAGTCTCTATTTGTCAAATTCAATACTCTTTTTGAACTCTTTGGATCCAACTAATGGGGTAGCTAACATCATTGACCATAGAAGCTTTGACCAGATTAGCATAGTGAATTCAACTCAAGTTGCTTGCTTTTGTGGGACATAGTTCGATTTTCTACCTTTATCATTATGTGCTATTCCTGCATTAGAATTAATGTAAGACAGTTTTCAAATGGCATATAGGGTACCAAAAGGTTTCCTCAGGAAACTTAATGGCAATGCTTCCTGAGTTTTCCTTTTCAGCAGGTAGATGAACTAACAAGAGCTTATGCACAATATAAGGAATTATTCTACAGTACGGCTGATATTGTCAAAAGACATTCTGCTAATGTCTTGCTTGGCTCAAAAGTACTGGTATATAACATATGGCTTTACCAACTCTACAAACATCAAGATGCATTCTTTTGCTGATACTTCTATTCCATCTGTTGAAATTCCCTGCAAGTGTCCTTTGCAAATATTAACTGTCCCTAAATCCTCCAAATTGCATTAATTACGTGGCGCAATAATGCGTGTAAGACGTCTTGCTGACTTAACCCGACTGACGAGAATACATCCAAGGCAAAAAGCGCAAGAAATTACATTTTATCTTTCAAAAAGTGAGATCTTCTAATCCAATGAGGAACAACAATCAACCCATCAATTTTAACCCTTGTTATCATGTGGATAATTCAAATAGTCTTTGGGCCAAAAAAAAAAAAAAAAAAAAAAAAAAAAAAACCACGATTGACAACCAGCAAACCACCCTAACTTGAGTCACCTTTATCTATTTGAAGTGCTCTCAAGTATTTATGAAAACTGTAGCAAGATGACATGAAATGAAGAACTAACCACAAATTACGAATCATTTATAATTGCACATCATCAGTTTAGCAACTAATTTGGTGCTAGAGTGCATGAAAACAATACTAGGCTTGACAAAGATATCATTCGACATTTAAAGCATGACCAAGTTCCATCACACCATAGTATTAGAATTCTCCGGCACACAAATGAATAGCACAACCTAGTGAAGGCCTACCTAAATAGTTGCTAGAGTACATGAAGGAAATACTAAGCTGTCCATATCATGCAGTAACCAAGGAATATTAAGCTAACCAACTTTCTCACTTCCAAGACAAGGAGACCGTCCACAACCTCTGCCAATAGAAGTGACAAAGCACCAACTTTAAGTCCTTTGTGACCATCGCGAGCAAACACTTCTCCAGTTTCCACTCCACTATCTTCACCTGCCAATAAAAATCGAGCAAACTTCACAAAATTGAGTCGGAACTATTGATTTGACCGCCCATTAAGTCGCAAAAGAACGCTGGGAGTTGAACTTGAGAAGCCAGTAGTTTTTCGAACTGAAGTTGAAACGGAAGCATGACGCACTGTGGTCCTTTGTTAGTTTCCATAACTAAAGCTCTGTGGGCAGCCGAAAACACAACACTAGTGCTGGAACAAATCGCAAGGATGCGAACTGAAAGAGGGCTTGTGAAGGATAAAGCTCAAATAGTCCAAAGGAAATGTGGCCTGACAACATGCAAACAACCTTTTATCATTCCAAGGATGCATTGTCAGTGTTCGGAGAAGTTCAGGAAATGTTTAACTCCCGATCCTTCTATGATTTTTATTCCTTTTAGAATAGCCTTGTGAAAGCTCTCTTGGATATTTCAGCATTAACATCAACCAGTGGAATGATAATCGAATCCTGCCAATGAGTAAGATGAAATCAATCTAGCAATTAACATCAACGGACTACTAATAATAATCCGAAGTTTATGGAACTCTATTTGTCAAACTTGATATTCTGTTAGAACTCTCTAGATCCAACTAATGGGGCTTCTAATATCATTAACCACAGAAGCTTTGATCAAATTCGCATAGTGTATTCAACTCAAGATGCTTGCTTTTGTGGGACATGGTATGATTATTTTCCTTATCATTATGTGCTATTCATGCGTTAGAATTAATGCAAGACAGTTTTCAAATGGCATATAGGATACTGAAAAGTTCCCTCAGGAAACTCAAGGAAATGCTTCCTATGTTTTTCTTTTAAGCAAGTAAGCGCACTAACAAGAGCTTATGCACAATAAAAGCAATCATTTCATAGCACAGCAGATTATGTCAAAAGACATTCTAGTTAATGTATTGCCCGACTCAAAAGTTCAGGTATATGACAGATGGCTTTACCCACTTTACAAACATCAAGATGCATTCTTTGGGAGGCTTGGAGTAGGTATACCTTGGATTCAAACTAAATGAACATGGATCCATGGTCAAAAAAAATTCGAATTGTAATTTTCTCGATTGATCCAAATATTTCAAGATGTTTTTGCTTCTACCCCGTTTGCTAGTTCACTCACGACCACACCACTAAACTAATATGATTATCTTAATCTCCTAATGAAGACAGTTCTGTGAGATAAAATGGGTGGAACACAATGGTTGGACAAATCTTATCCCAAGTCAGAAGCATATGCATACTAAGAGGGATGCCATATCAACATGTTTCTTTTGCATTGTAAATTCACTCTTAAGTGTACTTAGAAATATGCAATCATGAATTGCATGATGAGTGTAGAGCAAACTAAAACCTCACATTAGAAGGATTGCCATATAGGGTCCTTCATTTAGCATTTTCTTTGACCTATACAATGACTTTTGGCATGCTTTCAAAAACTTGTACACATCAGTTTTTCAGCACTTCCAGCGTTCCAAAATCAATCAGATGTCAAGAGTCTCTATTTTTCTGCATAGGATGAAGGATCTTACTTGAAAACTAATGTCAAATGATGCCCTTTGAAAGCCTTATCATCTATTTCCGCTACTAGCATGACAAGCAGAACCATTTTGCCAAAGCACACATTAACTTCCATGAGCATCTCCCTTGGATTCCTTAAATTCAAGTAAGAAATCAATGGTGACACTATCAACTAGGAAATAATACTGACAAGATCATAACTCTTGAAAGATATCGCAAGCAGGAAATACAAATGAAAATTGGGCAGTAGATCTCAAAAGAGCATAGGTCAATTACCTACTTTATGTACCTTTGTTAGAAAATGTAGATCATTCCAAGTATATTACTCATTCAAGTCATCCATATAGCCCCATTAAAATTCCATCATTTCCCTATCTACAATCTCATAATATTGTTAAATATGAGTTCCAGATAATTTTGGAATTGTTTTGAGTGACTTGCATCCAATGATATTCAGTTGTTCCAAAAACTCCAACTTATCAAGACCTTGAATTTCGACCAAGTTTTCACAGTCTCTAGCATTTAATATCTTAAGACTCTTAGATTTTGGAAGGAGTAGCCTTTCAATTGAAATGCACCAAGAGATATCCAGTTCTTTCAAGGACTCCAACCTATGGAGCCCTTGGATTTCGGCTAAGTTTTTGCAGCCTTCAGCCTCTAATTTCTCAAGCCTCCCGAATTTTGGAAGGTCTAGCCTTTCCATTGAAATGCACCATTGGATACTTAGCCATTTCAAATACTCCGACCCATCGAGCCCTTGGATTTCGACTAAGTTTTTGCAGCCTCTAGCCTCTAATCCCTTCAACCTCCCGAATTTTGGAAGGTCTAGCCTCTCCATTGAAGTGCACTGATGGATAATTAGCTGTTCCAAATACTCCGATCCATTGAGGCCTTGAATTTTGGCTAAGTTTACGCATCCTCCAGCTAGTAATTTCTTCAGCCTCCCGAATTTTGGAAGGTATAACCTTTTAATTAAAGCGCACCTACGATATTTAAAATTTCCAAATACTGCAACCTATCAAGGCCTTCAATTTTGGCTAAGTTTTTGCAATCTTTAGCTTTTAATTCCTTCAGACCTCCCAGATTTTGGAAAGTCTAGCCTTTCAATTGAAGCGCAATATTCGATATCTAGCATTTCCAAATACTCCAACCTATCAAGGCCTTGAATTTTGGCTAATTTGTTGCATCTCTTAACAACCAATTTCTTCAGACCCTCCAATTTTGGAAGGTCCAACCGTTTGATTGAATGACATTCAAAGATATACAAGCTTTCCAAATATATCGATTTGTCAAGAACTCGAATTTCAAGTAGATTCTTGCAACCGTAGGCCTGTAATGTCCTTAGATGGATAAACTGTGAAATGTCCAGCGTTTCAATAGATCCACAGCACGTGACATCCAAGAATTCCAACCTGAAGGGCGTGTTTAGGGATTGTGGTGATTCCGATTCTTCAATGTCCGTTAGTTGGGAGCATTTTGAACTCTTTAATTGCGTTGATGGAAGATCCTGGATGCACTTGAGATGGGTTGGGTGGGAAAGCGAAGGCAATTTGTGACTTCGACAGGTGATGAACAATTTTATTAAGCCAGAAGGAAGGTCCGGCAGCGATTCAAGCTTGTCGCATTGTGTAAAAATAAGGACTCGTAGGGAAGAAAGATTACACATGCTTTCTACCATTATCCCTTTTAGATTTTCGCAAGCATAAGCACGTAACTCTTGGAGCTTTCTTAGACTCCCAATACCATGGGGTAATTCTTCTATAACACTGCAAGTAATATCTAGAATCTCTAGATTCTCCAAAGACCCTATGCTATCTGGTAATGCAGAAAGGGATTTAGTATGGATTAGAATGAGTTGCTGCAGTGCTTTTAATTTACCTATTTCTGCTGGAAGCTCCCTGAGCCCGTAACAATAGGATAGCTCCAAGCAAAGGAGGGCCTTCATGTCTTCAACTGAATAGCTGATTCGCTTCAATCCCCTACACCCATTGAGGATGAGAACCTCTAACTTCTTAAAAGCTGAGAGGAAGTCTGTATCTTCCGAGCATTCACAACGTGAAAGGTCCAGATACTTGAGCTTCTCTGCCATCTGGTAAAAAAAAAAAAAAGTGATGATTGTCAAGGGGTGAGTCTAGAGTGATTATGATTCAAAAGAAAGCACAAAAGGGGAGGAAAAAAAAAGACTTTAGTTCTTACCATGAAAAAATACCATCCTTCCCATTTATCATTTATCTTGCTTTCACTCAATTCGAGTAAAGCTAATTCCTTTACACAAAAATTGTTTACTTTGAAATTCGCGGGACAATGTGGCCATCGAAGCCATCTTAATTCCTCCATTGAATTCTTAAAATCTCCACTTAGATGTGCCCCATCTAGGTGAAGGAATCTTAGACTCGTCAAATTCTTGAATTCTTTTTCTGTGTAAATTTTGCCATCTCGCCTACCTATGGTGTCGGGGCCTTCTGAGTTGCCTTGACTAAGATTAATCCCCGATCTTGCCCGTTCCCTATAAGCAAGAATCAAGAGTCATTAATACTATATCCAACTAAAGTAATCAAATATCATTTGTTCATATTGTGATTGATGTGCATTAATGCATTCAAGAGACTATCAATACGTAGATATGATTTTTCTTTTTATGCCAATAAATAGTATTTATAAACGCTAACAAAGTGAAGGAAGTCAACTTCCATTTTGAAATTTGGCCATACGTAGTCAGATCTTAAAAGGAATTATATGATGTAATGGCTTGTATAGAGTAAAAACTTTACAACTTGTAATCTTCTTTCTGGTACAGTGGCTTCATTATCATAATAGTTAAGACATGCATGCATTTAATCAAATTGCAAAGTGCAGAATCAAAATTTGGCTTGTCAATTTTAATAGAATTATACTTTTTCTCTTGAACTTTCACAAATGCAATTACAATCACATACTAAATTATACAAAATAGAATGAGTAATTATCTCTTAGGACTTTTTATGAAGAAAAAGTAAGGCATTTCTCTTTTTAATAGTCATTGCGTGAAGTGCGCTTGATGATACATATACATGTATACACATGCATATATATTTTATTTAAGGAATTTCTGTTTCTATCTTATTTGGTATAAGTTTTAAATTAGTCCTTGTCCTATGAATATTGGTAAATGGAATTCCTAACGTAATATTACATAAAATTAGGGTGCGTTTATTTGTGTTTTTATTTAAAAAGTGTTCCAGGGAACAAAATAGCAAAAATTATTTTTGTTCCGGGGAACAATATTTTACCAGAAAAATGCGTTTGGTAAACTTATTCCGGGAATAAAAAAAAAAAAAATAGAAACGTGTTTGATAAACTTATGTTCTTTTTTTGTTTCTTTTAATTTTTATTTTATTTTTCCTTTTTTTCTTTTTTATTTTATTTTTTCTTTTTTCTTTTTTTTCTTCTTTTGGCTAGTTGCCGCCATGGCCATGGCCAAGGCCGACAACCGATTGACGAGGGGCAGCGGCCTAGCCCAACCATGGCGAGGCTCAGCCTCACCTTGGCTAGGTGAGCTCAGGCTCGCCTAGATTCGATAAGGCCGAGCTCACTTAGCTACCGATCGGCGTCACCTGGCGGTGGTCTGGCGACGTCGAGCCTCACCGGTGGCAAGGCGAGCTCGGCCTTGCCGGATCTAGGCGAGCTCGAGCTTGCCCGATCAAGGCGAGGCCAGGCCTTGCTAAGGCCGGCGACACTCCGACAACCGGCGAGGCCGAGCCTCGCTAGGGGCCGGCGACGCTCCGGCGACCGACGAGGCCGAGCCTCGCCTGGGGCCGGCGAGGTCGTCGGCCCTCCACGGATGGTTGCCGGCCATGGCTGAGGCCGACGACTGGCCAAAGAAAAAAGAAGAAAAAAAGAAAAAAAAAAGAGAAGAAAATAAATGAGAGAAAATTTATTCTTAAAAATTGTTCAAGAAATAATAAATAAGTTTTTTTTTTTGTTTCTTGTTTTTGTTCCAATTTTGTTCCCGAAAACAAAAAAAAAAAAAACAGATTTGGAATAAAAACGCAAACGCGTTTCTATTCTTTTTTTGTTCTTTTTTTGTGAAAAAGTAACACTTTTGACATGAATGCAGGCCCCGCAATCAGAACCTTTTTTTCCTTTGTCCTAAAACATTAACGAACTATGAAAGACTCGTGTAGGTATTTTTATGGCATTGGATAATAGTTTTGCATCATCTCCTTCATTTAGATCATAAAATTAGGTAAGGATATAGTGAATTTTTTGAGAGAGCACGAGAAATTCTCAAGTTTTCAGTTTTATATTTGTATAAATAGATAATGTTTAGAATTTAAATAAAGCTTTTTTAACCATAGAAACTTAAATAATTCTAACTCCACAAAGTTTTTTTGGTCAAAAAATTCCACAAAGTTTATAGAGCTATGTCCTTACCTACATAGTATCAAAAGTAGTCTCATCTTTCGGATTATATCATTTTTAGAGTAAAGTACTTAATTTCAAATAGGTTGAGTTTATATATATATATAATATTTTATATATATATATATATATATATATATATATATTTCAAAATCAATAAATTTGAATTTACATTCTTTAATATTATGAAATGGTCATGCTCTTGCACATTATAAGATGATTCTATTATTGTATTTGGACAAAATGATAATCTAGAAGGATACAAGCTCCGATGTACATGCTTATATGGTGATTATATGCACAAATGTTCTAAGAAAGTAAACTTTTGATCATCATATTCTTGTGAATTAGATTTTAATCCTAATAAATTGTTTTAGCGACAAAACTAATCAAAAACATATTCATTAGATTGATTAAATGCTTTTGACCCTTGAAGAAATTAAATTCATTTCCCTAGATGATCTAAATCAATCACATATTTGTGTACCCTTTTCTACTAGTGATTTGGATTAGTGAACTAATCTAGGTGGACTGATTCCCAATTTTCTGAGCAAACACAATTTCGTTTTGGATGTAATTTTCCATGTCATTTTTTTAATGTGGATTTTTTAATGCCACATCAAACAAGTAACAATATTTTTTAGTGCAGGATTAATGAGGTAAATTTGACATTGGTTATTGATTTTTTTCAGATAAAAAAATGTCCTGGCATATTTTGGATTAGACATTAAATTTTGAATTTTTCAGAGAAAAGAATTGGGAGTAGATTTACGACTGAATCCAAAGTTAAAGATTTTTTTTAGATAAAAATTTTTGGGGTAGAATTAAAATTGGATTTAATTTGCGAGTTTTCAAGAGAGCAGGCCCGTATAAAAAAGGAAGAGAATATCGAGAAGTTTCACTTGTTTTAATCATCCAGGGCAGATATGAAATTAGATAGCATTTATTTTTCTATCTATCCCTTTGCCCGATGGTTGGGTCCTACTAGTCCTTGCTTAACTTGAGGCTACCAGTCTTCTCTACCAAATTTTTTGCAGTTTCCTATTCCGAATGAATTGCTGCCTGCTGGGGCACCACTCTTCTGTCTATTTAATTGTCAAGTTATTGATTATTTTTTTTAAATGTCAACTTATTGATTTTATTTAGTCAAATTTATTAATCTCACGATTTCTTAATCAAACCCAAAGCCAAATTAATAAATCAAAATTTACAATTTTTTTGGACAAATGTTTTAATTGGTTTAGTTTAGCGATTGCTTTAATATTTTGCCCTTCTTCTTGAATTGGTCAAAAAGTAGGCTACATAAAAGGAAAAACAGAAATAGGGAGAGCACGCGCCCGGAGAGAAACGAAAAGAAAGCGGGCGCGTGCCCCGACAATTTTCTCTCTTTCTCTTCCTCTCTGTCTTTTCATTTTTAATTTCACCTCCTCCGCGAGAATCTGCCTCGTCTGTCCTCCTTTTTCCTTATTTACTTTTGCCTACCACTTCTCAAGTTCTCAGTTCTCCTTTATTAAGGTTTTCTCTCTTTTGCCCTTCATGACTCGCTCCCTGTATTTCTGTTCTTTTTTTTTTTTTTTTTTTTTTTTTTTTTAACGTTTGGTAAAAGTATCTCTCTTTCTTGGCCGGGGAGAAAAATTCCCGCCTCACTTGGCCAAGAATCCTCTGCTTTTTTTTTTTTTTTGCCCAGATTTTTCTCGTCTTCTTTGGCCGTTAATTCCGGTCCTGAATGCCGAGATTGCTCCCTTGTCAAGATGGGAACTGCTCTCCCTTGACCTAGTCCTCAATGTTCCGGATTGAAACTAAATATAAAGTTTTAAATTTTTAAGATGAAAAATTGGGGGCTGATTTAGCATTGATTCTAAAATTAAGGGTTTTCTGAGAAAAAGAAAAAATTCGGGATAAAATTAAGACGGAATCTAAAATTTGAGGTGGTTTTAAGAGATACAAAAGGAAAAGGGAGAGCACGCAGAGCACGCATCAGGAGAGAAACAAATAGAAAGGGAAAAGAAGAAAAAGAGGAAATGAAAATAGATAGATCTCCTCTGGATTTACTTCCATTCACCGTGACCGATAAGGATTTAAGTCATTTATTCATCTAATTGGGATGGTTTTTGGAATTAGAGTATAAATTAAAAAATTATATGAAACTTACATTGCAAAATTCAATTTTGAAGTTATCAAGCTGTGAAAGTAAGGGTATTGTAATGCTGTGACATTAAACGAGAGTTGATTTGAAGTAACATTTGAATAAATAAGCTCAGATAATATTTCGATACCCATATAACGGTGGATTTGTTGGGAAGATGAAAAGTGAAAAAGACTTTGGACGAGTCTTCGTTGAACTTAGTCCATCACATGCACCTTTGAACTTTCCCTTTCCTTTCCTTTTGTTAAGTTATTTTCCACCGAAAATGGTATTTTTATTGAATATATTTAAGCTCCTGATCCCACTTATAAATTTAATCCCTCTCACTTTACGTCTATTAAATATTATACTATTAAACTGATAAACTTCATTTCAATATTTATAAGTTTAATGAGATAACATGTGTCAAGGGTCACAAAAATTATCAACATGATATATATTTATTTTGTACCCAACACGATAAGAATAATTTCTTTTTTGCTCTGGTTATGCCTTAATTTCTCCTTCAAATCTCATAAATTAATCAAAATGCCTTTTTGCTTTTGCTTCTGCTTTATTTTATATATATATATATATATATATATATATATATATATATATATTTCTTTATTGGTTTGATTTATCTAATGCAATCAGTTGACATATATCGATAATTCAAATTTGCCAAGCTGCATATAAATACGTAATTCGTTGACTGGGAACCTTGACCATGCATTTATAGTCATTGCCTTAATGTTGGGGAAGTTTCAAACAGGAGAATCCAAGGCGATCCTTCCCTGGAAGAAAATAACATGTGAGCAAGTCTCGATGCAAAAGCAATGAAACAAATAAAACCAAAAATAAAAGAGGACTGCTTTATTTATGTGTATCCATAGAAAGTGGTCATAAAGCGTCAGGATAATTGGTGCGCCATTGCACTTTCCTTTGCTTTTTTAAATTTATTTTCCATCAGAAAAGTTACTTTTGTTGAATATATTTAAACTCTCGGTCCCGGTTACAAATTTAACTTGAATCAGTTAGGTATTATCATATCAAACTGATGAATTTCATTTCACTATCGAGATGTTGCATTATCAATGATCACTTAAAATCTACATATATATATATGATTATAACCCCAAAGAAAGTAAGGAGGAAAACTCTAGTGACTTGATATCCTAATTACTTTTAGGACTCCTTGTATTTCTCCCTTTGTTGTTTCTTGGACAAACAAAAGGGTAGCCAATAGCATTGAATTAGACCCAACGAAGAACCAACCGAGACGACTTTCAACGACACAATTTTTTACACACATTTGCCTTAATTTTGCTAGTAATTGAATATGATGGCAAATATAATGGAAATATTTTCTAAATATATAATAAGATGTGAACAATGACTTGCAATCCATCTGACAGGACACGTGCAGATGCATAAATCACTAATAATTATTATTTCTTGGACTAACCAAAGAGCAGCTAATGTTGAATAAGAATTAGTATGAGGATAGATATTTCTATAACCATCACTACATATCTTTTAAGGTGGAGACCACTTTGAACACATCAAAGTGATGAATTTCTTTTAAGGTGGAGACCACTTTTAAATTTATTTTCCATCAGAAAAGTTACTTTTGTTGAATATATTTAAACTCTCGGTCCCGGTTACAAATTTAACTTGAATCGGTTAGGTATTATCATATCAAACTGATGAATTTCATTTCACTATCGAGATGTTGCATTATCAATGATCACTTAAAATCTACATATATATGATTATAACCCCAAAGAAAGTAAGGAGGAAAACTCTAGTGACTTGATATCCTAATTACTTTTAGGACTCCTTGTATTTCTCCCTTTGTTGTTTCTTGGACAAACAAAAGGGTAGCCAATAGCATTGAATTAGACCCAACGAAGAACCAACCGAGACGACTTTCAACGACACAATTTTTTACACACATTTGCCTTAATTTTGCTAGTAATTGAATATGATGGCAAATATAATGGAAATATTTTCTAAATATATAATAAGATGTGAACAATGACTTGCAATCCATCTGACAGACACGTGCAGATGCATAAATCACTAATAATTATTATTTCTTGGACTAACCAAAGAGCAGCTAATGTTGAATAAGAATTAGTATGAGGATAGATATTTCTATAACCATCACTACATATCTTTTAAGGTGGAGACCACTTTGAACACATCAATCCTCTGCATACTTTGTCTTTCCTCTTGTCTAATTTCTTTTCCAAGTAGACTTTTCAACTCCACGGCAACTCTTTCTAGTTATTTTGCACATTTCTTTCTTCCTCGCTCCAAATTTTGATCTTTCCCTTGTTGTCATCGCTTCCCTCACATGCCTATCACATGGTTTTGCGGGAGAAAATGAAGAGAGGAGAGAGAGCGAGAGAGAGAGAGAGAGAGAGAGAGAGAGATTTGTCTAGTCCAATATTTTCCACACAAGTACTCAAAATAGATAAAAACATACAAAGCGTCAAGACAATGAAGAAGGCACTCTTAGTCCACCGCCTACATCGACGAACTTTCCTCTTTCTTTTGTTAATTTATTTTCCGTCAGAAAAGTGTTTTTCGTTAAATATTTTTGAGCTTGATATATGTTATATAGTCAAACTGATAAATTTCATTTTAGTACTAAAATGTTGTATTATTAACGATAACTTATTCTAAAAATCATGTTATCAAAGCACATCAAGGATTATAAAAAATTATCAACACACATAAATGTGTATATATTCATTCGGTACCATAACACAATGAGAAGAATTTATTTCTTACTTGGTTACGTCTTAATTTCCCCTTCAAATCTCATAAATAAGTCAAAATGTCTTTTTGCTTTGTTTTCACTTTTACTTTTACTTTATTTTATATATATTATTGATTTAATTTATCTAATCCAATCAGTCATCGGTAATTCAAACTTGTCGAAGTAGATAGAAATTAATAATTCATTGACTGGGACCACATTTATGGTCGTCGCCTTCAACGGTTGGAAGTTTCAATGAACAGGCAAAGTGAACTTCAAGGAAATGTAGATGTTACAAAAGTAGATTAAACAAACTTTCAGTGAAATTGCATTTGCTCTCTGTCATTTCCACAGACGTGCCCCTACAATTTCTCTCTCTCTCTTCATTTTTTTCTTTTCAGTTCCTCTATTCTTCTTTTCTTTCTTTATTTTGCAGACCACTTTATCAGTTTTTCTTTGTAAAATCTTCCTCTCTTTTGCCGACCAAAACCCCCCCCTCTCTCTCTCTCTCTCTCTCCTTTTCTTGGCCAGGAAGAAAATCTCCATCCTTTTCTTTTTCGAGCTTCCCTTGTCAATTATTGCATGTGGAAAAATGCCCCATCCACTCGGCCGAGAATCTTCTGCTTGTTCATGCCCAGATTTTCTTGCCTTCTTTGACCGTGAATTTCTATCTTTAAATACCGAGATTTGCCCTTGTCAATATGAAAATTGCTCTCTTGAAATCATCCTCAAGAACTTTTATTGTTATTTGAAACATATTTGGGACTGGACGTGAAATTGAAAAAAAAAATTAGGCGAAAAAATTGAGGGTTGATGTAGTAGCATTTGGTTTAAAGTTAAGGATTTTTTTAAACAAAAAAATTCGGAATAAAATTAAGATTGAACCTAAAATTTGAGGGAAAGTAGGACCGTATAAAAGGAGGAAAGATAAAGTTAAGGAATTCACTCGTTCTTATCAATTGGGGGGGGGGGGATATCTGAGAGAGTGGCATATTTGTAATTAGGTAGCATTTGTCCATTTCTTATTGTAAAGGAGTGGCCAAGCCGACTACTCTCCTCTTCACTTAATTACAAGGCTACCAATTAAACATTTAATCAAATTTATTGATGTCACAATTTCTTAATCAACCCAAAGCCAAATTCATAATTTTTTTCCAATTTTTTTCTTTTGGTTTGATTTAGTGGTTGCAATCTACCTTCAACACCTATAATTTGTAATGCATGTTAATTCAAATATCTATATTATTGAATGGAACTAATACGTGCAGTGTTAGTTCAATATTTTAATTAATACCTTAACATAATGCATGCGGTTCCTCTTAAATAACGAGGGATAGCTATGTTAATGAAAATGTAAATAGGTTTTACTTACCACCAATAATACACCTAGGCATATTACTCTCATCCGACATTTTATATAGATTTATTTGTAGGTGACTATCTTTATAAATATGTTAAATATATTTTACTGAACACTCAAAATATATCTAAGCATATTAACATTGTTATTCAAGATGTGATTGAATTTGTATGTTCAATAGAAGAAGCTGTATTTTGATATCCACTTGTGACGATGCAAGCTAAAAGAATTATCAATGCTATTTATATACCAACAATCCAAACTAAACTGTCGATACTTGAAATCGTGAAGTGCTAAAAAGGAAAAAAAAAACAAAAGAGTGCTCGTGGCATGAGCATATAGTATTGATTTACAATACTTTACAAGTGCTAAATTATCACATTAGTTTCCTTCTTATTGAGACAATTGAATGCAAGCACGCAGAGAAGGATTGATGCCACGAGTTTCCTCTAGCTCTGTCCTTGATTTTCCCCTTCAAGTCCGACGGAGAAAAAAGCCAGAATGCGTCTCAAGAAATAGAAAATACCTTCTTGTTGCTCATTTTCTTGTGGTTTGATTTATGCAATGGAACCAGTTGGCAATCAGAACTCACACCAATGAGTCAAGCTTTGTCGCCACGTGCTTAGAGATGTTGCCTTCACACGGCTGAAATCTCAGTGCACAAGAGAATCCAAAGATGATACACATGGAACGGTGCATTTGTTGGGAAGAGGAAAAGTGGACAGAGACTTGGGATGAGACTTGACATGGATTTGCGAGGGAAAATGAAAAGTGGATGAGAGAGAGTGGCATATTTGTAATTAGGTAGCATTTGTCCAATTTCTTATTGTAAAGGAGTGGCCAAGCCGACTACTCTCCTCTTCACTTAATTACAAGGCTACCAATTAAACATTTAATCAAATTTATTGATGTCACAATTTCTTTAATCCAATCAGTTGACACGCTCCTATAATCCAAATTTGCTGAACTAGATGTAAATTAGTAATTCATTGACCGGGACCACTAAACATGCATTTATGATCGTTGCCTTCGTGTAGTGGAAGTTTCAATACACAGAAAAAGTAAACTTCAAGGAAACGTAGATGCTATAAAAGTAGATTAACAATCTTTCTGTAAAATTGCAACTTTTTACTCTGTCCTTTCTCCACGCGTGCCCCGACAATTCTGTCTCTCTTTCTTCATTTTTCTTATTTTCACTCCTACGTTCTTTTTCTTTCCTTTCTTTTGCGGACCACTTTCTCAGTTTTTCTTCATAAAAGCTTTTCTCTCTTTTGCCGACCATAAGCCTCTCTCTGTATCTCCATTTCTTGACCGTGATGAAAAGCTCCGTCGTACATTTTCGTCCTCTTTTGACAATGATTTTTTTTTTTTTTTAAATTGCCCACCCAACTTGGCCGAGAACCCTTTGCTTTTTCTATGCCCATATTTTCTTGTCTTCTTTGGCCGTGAATTCCGGTCCCTGAATGCGGACATTACCCCCTTGTCAAGATGGAAATTGCTCTCTTGACCGTGTCCTCAAGGTACTTGTGGTTATTCGAGGTTCATTTGAAACTGAACTTAAAGTTTGAAAATTCTTTTTAGATGAAAAAAATGGGGGCCCATGTAGCATTGGGATTAGAGGGTTTTTGAGACAAAAAAAAAGAAGTTCGACATAAAATTAAAATTGAACCTAAAATTTGTTGGTCTTTAGGTAACTAGGACTGTATAGACAGAGGAAAGCAAAGCTTCACCGGTTTTGAGAATCCGTGGGTAGATTTGTAATTAGATAGCATGTAATAATTTTATTTCTCCTCTATTGATGGCTGGGTCTAGACCCGTTAAACGGGTGGGTCGGGTCGGGTTTGGGTCGGGTCGTAAATGGTCCGACCCAAATCGACCCATTTAACCCGTTTATTGTAATGCAAAAATTTTGACCCATACCCGACCCGACCCATACCCATACCCATACCCAACCCATACCCGACCCATTTAATTAAACTTAATTTATTATATATATAGATATATATATATATATATATATTTTAAAAAATGGTATTGCTAAAATAATTTTATACAACACAAATTTAATGGACAATTTTTTAATTTTTTAAATGTAACTTTTCTTTTTCTTTCTTCTTCTTCTTTTTCTTTGGCCGGCGGCCGGCCACGACGACGGCCGGTGGCCGGCCACGGGCGAGCCTCGAGCTCGCCCAACGGCGGCTAGCTCGAGTCTCGCCCGGATCGGCGAGGCGATGGCCTCGCCGACTCGCCGGATGTCGGCGAGGCCTCCGCCTCCCAGTCCGGTGAGCTCGAGGTTCGTCGGCGTCGGGCGAGGCCTTCGCCCGGCCGGATCCAAGGAGCTCGAGGCTTGTCGGCGTCGAGCGAGGCTCGAGCCTCGCCGATCTGGCGAGCCTCGAGGTCGCCTGGCCGGTCGCCGGCCATCGCCGTGCCGGCGACCGGAGGAAGAGGAAAGAAAAAAAGAAGAAAGAAAAATAAAAAAAGAAAAGAAAAATAAATGGGTTGCACAACCCATATTTAGACTTTAATGGGTTTGTAAATGGGTCTTAAATGGGTACATTTATTTTAGTTCTTTTATTTTTAAAACCCATCGGGTACCTTATTTCTCAAGGCGACCTATTAACGACCCATTTATGCTTAAATGGGTCCATAAATGGGTTGCACAACCCATTTAACACCTCTAGCTGGGTCCCACCAGTTCTTGCTTTTTGTCATTTCTTATGTTTTTTTTTTTGTCAGTTCTACTCTATTCCTATTCTACACTCACTCTCAGACTTTTGCCCTGCCTCTTGCAGGGCGTGGGAGTCGAAACCCACTCCTGAAACTTACGCGTCCCCACCCCATCCCCCCTGAGAAGGTGGGGATTTGAACCCCTCACCTCCCCCTTCCATGTTGGAAAGGTGGCCACTGGGGCGAATCCCAGTGGTTCATTTCTTATGTTGAATGAGTGGCTGGGCCACCAGTCTTCTCCTAGTTAATTATGAAATTACCTATTAATCATTTAATCAAATTTATTTATTTCAATTTTTTGATCAACCTAAAGCCAAATTGACTCAAATTTTTTTTTTTTCGGCTAATGTTTTTCTTGGTTTCGTTTAAGCGATTGCAATCTTCCTTAAACACCTATAAATTGTCGTATGCGTTAATTCAAATATTTATATCATTGAATAGAGTTGAAATGTTCAACCTTAACTCGTTTTAGATTAAATATAACTTTATGCAATACTTAAACATAAATGCATGTGGTTCCTCTTAAATAAGGAGAGATAGCTATGTTAATAAAAATGTTAAATAGGTTTTACTTACCATCCAAAAGTATATTATTCTTATTTAACAATTGTTTGTTACTCTTAAATAACGAGGCGTAACTATCTTTTATAAATGTGTTAAATAGGTTTTACTTACCACTCAAAATATATCTAAGCATATTAATATTGTTGTTTAACTTAGTTGGTGTAAGATGTGAAGCAATTTGTATGTTCAATAGTGAGTCCATCTTCTAAGATACCATTTAGTGCATTTTTTTTTTCATGTAGTTACTCGACAAAACAAAGCTCTTCAAACATTGATTCCACTCCGGTTAAAAGATTTGCGTCAAGAATTGAGTGAAATGTAAAAAATCCAATGCATTAATTACTTCATTTTACAATAGAGAGAAGTTTATTCTAATATCCACTATCCGCTTGTTAGAATGCAAGCTGAAAGTATTATCAATGCTATTTATATACCAACAATCCAAACTAAAAGGTCACTACCTGAAACTGTGGAGTGCGAAAAAACAAAACAAAAAAAATGAGTGCTCACGTATATCACGATGATATTTTTTATAGTATTAATTTACAATACCTTATAAGTGCAAAATTATCACTTTAATTTCAAGAGCTTAACTGCATTGTTTTAAAGCTAACCAACCCTAGCTCATCCTTATCTCCACCACAAAAGACATAGAAACATTGCTTCGAAGAATTTGAGAGCTCTACAAATGAACCATTGTTGGTTAAACTAGCATATTTGGGTACTAGTGTAGACATGTGATGAACTTTCGAATGTCAAATTATTGATTTCATTTAGTCAAATTTATTTATTTATTTCACAATTTTTTAATTAACTCAAAACCATTTTTTGTCATAAACCCAAAGCCAAATTAATAAATCAAAATTTAAAATTTTTCTTGACAAATGTTTTTTCTTGGTTTAGTTTGGCGATTGCCCTAATATTCTGCCATTCTTTTTTACTCGGTCGAAAAGTGGGCTTTAGAAAAAAAGAAAAAGAAAAGGAAGTGATAGAAAGGGAAAAAGGAGAGCATGCACCATGACAGAAACGAAAAGAAAGGAAAAAGAAGAGGAAAAAAGGGAAAGAAGATAAAAGAAAGGAAAAGAGAAAGAAGGTTTTGCGTACGCATGGCGGGACTTCGTCAAGTCAGATTTATTTTGATTCGTTATTACCCGATAAGAATTTAAGTAATTTTTTTTTTGGTAAAGGTAAAATATAATATAGCTTTGGACAAAATACAAAAGACGGCACCAAAGGCTTATACTCTAAGGAAGACCGAAGAGTGGAAGGGAGCCGTGACAAAAGCCAAAGGCAAGCAGACCAAAAGGAGAAAAACCATAGTTACAACACAAAAACAAGTACAACCACCACACTTCCGCCAGACAATCGAAAAATGAAGGAATGGAGTGATGATGAAGCTTGTAGCAGAACGAGAGAAGAAGTGAGAAGATTAACGCCCGAGATGATCCATAAATATGGAGGGATCAAGATCCCAACTTCTTTGGAGACGCCTATTTCTCGGAGTGTCCGGAACACTTGTGAGTGTAGCCGCTTTATCTTTGACTATCTTCATAAGGTGGTTCTTCAAAGCAGGACAAACAGTGCTTCCCCTCGGAAAATAATATCATTCCTTTTCTTCCAAATCAAATAACAAAGGCCACCGAAAGAAAACCGCGCAATCCAATGGTAGAAATCCTTACCGGAGAGCAACCTGATCGCCCAAGCAAGGTTGTCCATCCATGGCCTCAATTTCCAAGGTAAATTGCATCTCGTCGCCCAAAAATAAGCAAGCATGGCCGAGATACGACAGTTGAAGAATAAGTGATCAATAGAGTATGGAGTAGCATTACAGTATGCGCAAGTACCTGAGACGATTCTACTAGAATGGATTAGGACTTCCTGGGTATTCGGTGATGTAGATTGTCCACTGCTTACCCAAATTTTGATATGTTGGTGTTTGGTTTCTTAGTGGTTGCGGTTATCCTAAATGATTTAATTTGTGGTTATCCTGCGTTCATGTGTAGGATCTTTGCTGGATATAACACCACCATAAGTGTGTTTGATGTACATCGCCCTGGTAGAGATTTTGAGATGCACTCAGCACTTCAACGAAACAAAGAAGGTCAAACAGGTGCATTATTAAGTTTGTCCCAGTTTAGCTATTACTTGAGATTTGTTTAACAAGTTAAATAGAAGAGGATCTCAAAAACTAAAGCTGAGAAGAACTGAGCGTTGCATCTTGAAAGGATTACATTTGATCATAACGCTGATTTGTTCTATTTATTTTGCCATGGGGCTTATGTCCTATGCTTGTAAGGGGAGCTAGCAGATCTCCTAAATGCCCTGGATTTCCATGTTTATTTTGTAATGATTCAAGATAATATAGAGATCAGAAGATAAAAGGGAAGAATTGAGTATCTCACCCTCTTTGCTTTTGTGCAGGTATTACGTCTGCCATTGCTTTTTCTCCAGCTGCTGGCAACAGGTTCGTACAGCCAGAGGATTGCAATCTACTGAGAAGATAACACGGAATTCTTATACAACTTACGTGGACAGCAAGGTGGGGTCATCTATGTAAGTGCTAGATGATTGGATTTCCCTTATGTGATGATTATTTGTCAAGAAATTATAGGTAATAATATTGCAATTCCAGGTGTTTTTTTTTTTTTTTCTGAAAGATGGAAACTACTCCTTATACTGGAGGGCGAAAGGTAGAATGCTCTAAACCTTCTCTTTTTCTTTACTCGGCAATATGTTTAATGACTCTTTACCAATCTCTCTCTCTCAATGGCATGTGGTGTAAACATTTTATTTGGACATTTCCAGAGTTTTTGTGATTGATTGATCAGAAAAATAGCTGGAACATTTACCTTGTGACATTGAGTGATTGAATTCTTTGTTGCTTCCTAGATGTGCGAATTTGTTCCATCTGCTACTATTAGTGATTATCGTGGAAAGACATCCCTTTTCATGTCTTAGACTTGCTCGAATGTTCTTTGGATTTTATACAGGGTAATAGGATTTAAGTTGTCCTCTTTGGCATATGCAAAGTCTATCAGATTGGATAGTATAGAGCCAGATATAAAATACAATAACAAAGGACAAGAGAGAGACAGGGAGAAAGAGGGGGTGCAGGGAGAGAGAGTGAGAGAGAGTGCACGATCCTGCCCTGTTCTTTCCACGCAGAGTGACCTAAGAAGCAACAAGGCACTTGCTAATATGGGATGTGGGTTAATTGGTGAAGCCCGATAAGATAGGAGAACATATCTTATTCTTATATCTAGTCACTCTCAATTAGAATGCACAGATATTTTCGAATCAATTTTGTCTTTATCCTGTGATCAAACACAGTCTAAGTTCTAAATTTGTGCGAAAACCACTGTAGTGTTTTGGGATGGACTTAACATTCGGGAATCATGGACAAGCATGTCTGTCTCTGACAATGTCTCCTCTTAAATTTCTTGTAGGACCCTTTTATTATGTGCTGGGATGTTCGCAATGCTGTTGATGTTGTCTGCAAGTGAGTATTGTTTTCTAGTGGTAGCAAAGCACCGCTTTCCATCCAACTGAAAAACATGTTTTTGCTGAAATTTAGGGTCATTAGATGAGAAAGTGGAATATTTCCTGGCGACACGCCTTTCCTAAGCTGAAGTTTTTTTTTTTTTTTTTTCTCTCAAGTGACTTCTTTTGTCCCTCAATCGTTTGTATAGGTTGTATCGATCATCTGAAGACACCAACCACGAGATATACTTTGATGTTGGGCCTGTAGGTCGACATCTTGGTACAGGCGGTAAGGTATCATGCTGGTTTTATATTTACAGTGAACTATTTCATCAATTGTCTACTCTTTCTAACACTCTTTGCCCTCAGGATGGTCTAGTTCATATATATGATCTTCAAACTGGCCAGTGGATTTCAGGCTTTCAGGCTGCATCAGGTCTGATACTTTGTAATTCAAGGTTTTCCGGTCTCCTTATGGGCATTGTGTTTTGTTGCATTTAATATGCCTGATGATGAATATTTCCTTGTCTTCCGTGATAATGCAGATACAGTATATGGTTTCTCTTTTCACCGTTTCTACTACTGGCTGCTTCTTCTTCGGGGCACCGAAGACTTGAAGTTGCTGAGGGCAATGATGGAGTATTTCATTTGAGGGGTATCATGGACGTCCACCTTTTGCTGTTAAAGCTTTACAGCATATTTCACTTCGCCTTGTTGACTGACTTGGTGATTATGCTATTTCAATCAAAGTATTGGGTTCTAGAAGATCCTCCATTGGGTTTTTTCTTGTCCTCGTTCGTCAATTTTTTTTCGAAATCCCACTGGAGGATCTTCTAGGGCCCAAGCAGCTTTGCCATTTTTATGGCGAAAAGATATCCCTTGTTTTCCAAGTTCTTCGGCCAGCTAAGATTATGCCATCTTGAATTTTTGTTGCTAGTTTCAGCAGCCATAGTCTGTTCTGCTTTTCTTTGATGATCACCTCGACAATTTACTATTGCCATTGGTTTACATTATATTCTCTTGTCTTTTTGCAGGTGATTAGAACTGCCTCTGAATCTGGAGCTTGGCTTTTGATTCCGCAGCTAGCAGCATGGATATGAAAACGGTGGTGCTGATCTTGAGGCCGCATCCCACGAAAAATGGCAACAGTATTCTTGAGAATTCTTAAAAACTTTGTGTCTATCTATATTATAATTTTCATGGATCGAAAATGCTTGATGATTGATGACCAGGAAAATCCATTAGCTGCAGTGATCTAGTTATGTTGAACTCGCGCTTTTTGTAACAAGCTATGCCGACTTGCGCATAACTTTGGGCAGTTGCATGAAGTAGAGTTTGAGTTTGTCTCGATCGAGTTTAATTAGCTGTAACTAATGTATGATGAAGGATGACCAAATGATAATCTTTTTGGGTAACTGTGATAGCAAATCTGATGGCGCAAGCGTGCCGCGTGGAGGATCCCCGCGTGTGTCTGCCTCTTGAGTCGCCATTCTTGTATACACTGCCGCAGTTCGTGTATCGCTTGAGTTGGTTGGTACGCCTGGAAGTCATATTGCGCCGTTTTTCGTCAGGTAACACTATTAGGTGGCCTTGTCTTGAGTTCTCGTGAATCAATGATGTGGAATTGTCAGGGGAAGCCCTGTTTTAGAGTCCCTTGTGTTGGATTTCTGCAAGGGCGTGAAGAACACTAAGAGAAAAGAAATTGAAACCCATGAATGGTGAGAATTTTGCCCCTTTATCTAGGCTTTTGCTTTCTTGTTTCCCTAATCATCCACCCGACGGAATAATCAAAAGCTTGTGAAACTAAAAATGAAAAATGAATTTGAAAATGCAGGGTCCATTAGAGAGAAAAAGAGGTCATGACGCCACCTAGAACATGGAAATTAGTGAAGTAGAAAGCACTTAGAAGAAAAGGCGCAGCATGCACGAGATCATTCAGAATGGGGAGAGCAAATCTTTGTTTAATGGATTCTAAGCGAGTTCTTGATCTCTAGTGAGTTACAATTATGTAGGGGTGTTTGGTAACGTTTACGTTCTTTTTTTTTTCCGGGAACGAAAAAAAAAAGTGTTTCTTTTTCGGGGAATACTTTTGAACAAAAAGATGCCTTTGGTAAATTTGTTCCTAATAAAAAATAAATAAAACACGTTTGGTAAATTTTTGTTCTTTTTTTTTGTTTCTTTTAATTTTTTAATATTTTTATTTTTATTTTTCATGTTTTTCTTTCGGCCGGTCGGCGGCCTTCGGCGACCGGCCGACAGCCGGGGCAGGCCTTGCCTAGCCACGGCGAGGCTCGCCGCCCGGGCGAGGCCGAGCCTCGCCGTCGTTGGGGAGGCTCGGCCTCGCCGGATTTGGCGAGCCCAAGCTCGCCTAGCCAAGGCGAGGCTTGGCGTTGCCGACGCGGTGAGGTCGCCGGCCCTCGACGGCCGGCCATGGCCGAGGCCGAGGCCGGCGACCGGCCAAAGAGAAAGAAGAAGAAGAAAAGAGGAAGAGAAGAGAAGAGAGAGAAGAAGAAACAAGAAACAAAAAATTGTTTCTTCAAAATTGTTTCGAAATGAGAAACAACTTTTTTTTTGTTTCTGTTTTCTTTTTTGAGTTCCGAAAAAAAAAAAAAAAAAAAACGCAACCAAACGCGCGCGTTTTTTTTTTTTTTTTTAACAAAAAGAGCAGAATTTCTGTTTATAAACAAAAAAAAAGAGTGAAAACATGCGGGGCCGTACTCGCCTCATTTCTCTCTCGCGCACATATTCTTCAGAGACCGAACAAGCTGATAAGCCCTTGGAGCCGTCTCTTCGTTGCAGTCTTCACAGGTTCTTGCAATCAATCAAATCAACACAACAACCTGCTTGCTTCATAAACCACCATCGAGACATATGCTCAGCCAGAGACAAATCCCAAAAGAACTTCGATGATGTCATGGGTCTGAACAATGTGAGCCAATGCCCACCGGAAAGCTCCCTTAACTTCGATGATCGAATCCTCCGTGGTCGTAATCCGGTGCCCAGGTTTCTCTCCATTCCCGGGCTTCTCTTCCTCCATGCTGCCACCACCCAGATTTTCCGTTTATCAATTAGGCGATACATTTTTCTCTACGCTCTAATTTAATTTCGGTCCTCCCAATTTTAGTTTCATAGCGGGATCGTCTAATTTTGTTAAGTATTATTTGGAGACCATGAGTTGGTCGCGGGCCAAACAAAGTTACGATGAAAAATTTGAAAAAGAAAAAGAAAAAGAAAAGATAATAAGTTAAAATAAAATTATATTAACTAAAAAGGCCGAATGACTTGCATTATTTGCCTTCGTGTTGCTCAACCCAAAGTCGTATGTAGCAATCCTAGAATTTCAATTTCATGGCGAAGACCTCCAATCACCGAAGAATTTTGCGATCCTCTGCGCTTTAGTATAATTTTGGTCCTCGCAAGTTTATTTTCACAATGGGATGATCTATAGTTTAATTTTGGTCCTTTCAATTTTTAGTTTCAATGGGATGATCTAATTGAGTAAGGGTATTGACCGCATGGGGTGGTCATAGAATGAAGTTACAATGAAAATAGAAAAAAAAAAAAGGAAAAGAAAAAAAGATAATATTTTAAAACAAAACGATATAAACTGAAGGGGCCGCATGAGTCACGACTCAGTCATCCTTCGCCTTCGACCTGCTCACCGAGAGAGAACGAAGCCCTAGAATTTCGATTCCCATGGCGGAGACCTCCAATCGCTGGGGGATTTTGCGATCCTCCGGCGACCGACTTGCTCCTCCTCCTCCGGAGACCTTCGAGCGACGCAAATCCTCCGGCGACCGGCCGGATCGCACCAAAGGAGGCGATCTCATCAGCGCGTTGCCAGAGGAGGCGATCCACCGCATCCTCTCGTTTCTGCCCGTCGAAGACGCCGTGAGGACCAGCGTCCTCTCCAAGCGGTGGCGGTTCACTTGGACCGCCACCACCAGCCTCGTATTCAATAGAGTCCGGTCTCGCCATCTCAGAGCCCGCTCCTTGGACTTCCGGTGCATCGTCGACAGCGTCCTGAGCCAGCACACCTCCACCTCGGCGTTGAAGGAATTCCACGTGAATGGCTTTTGTTACGACGAGGCCGATAGCCCCAAGCTCGAGGAGTGGCTCCGCTTCGCAGAGCAGCGCCAGGTGGAGGATCTCCGTCTGGAGCTGGATACCAATTTGCAGGTTATGTATATACTGCCGCAATTCTTGTTTGGCTTGAGTAGCTTGGTGCGCCTGCAAGTCAGTCGGTGCTGTTTCTCGTTGGATGCGACTAGTGTTAATTGGCCTCGTCTTAAGGTCTTGTCGCTGTCTAATGTAAACTTGAGCGATGATATCCTGGCGCGTATCTTGAGGGGAAGTCCTTTTTTAGAGTCTGTTGAGTTGGGTCGGTGTCTGGGCTTGAACAGCGTCGTTATAGATTCAACAACAAGTGTCAAACACTTGTTCCTCAGCATCTCCAATCTGTTTGACCTTCAAAGGATTAGGGCTCCGCATTTGCTGAGGATGCGTGTAGCAGGGACGTGCTCTTTTTCTGAGGCAGCAGAGCATATGTCGCTTGAGGATATCTCGTCTCTGGTCGAAGCCGACTTAAACTTTGACATTCTACCTCGTGTGCATGTGCCTGGTGACATTAGTATGGCCTGCGACCTGTTGAAGGAATTTCTTGAGAAGCTGCGTGGAGTTCCTACAATCACCCTTGGTGATTGGTGTTTGCAGGTACATGCTCAATAGTTTTATGCTCCTGTCTGTTGAATGGTTTCCGTGTAAATGCTGGTATGTTTCCCCACTTGAGTGACCTCATCAAGGGTACTCGGGTAGTCATGTGTAATTAGTTATTGGCAGATAGGATGATTGGTCACTCTGTGGTCCGAGTTACCACATAAGACCATATCGTGAGCCTTGGAGCTTCTTCCCTATGTTTATTCTCCGATAAATGGATCGCCCAATTTTCAGGACAATGAATGCCGCTAGATATTGCTTTTTATCGTGGATGCTACTCAGGGCAGCGTCCTTAGACGCCTCAAGTTTCAAACAGAAAGAGATTATTCCAGAAAGGTTTCTTGAATTTTCAACCTTTAAGTTTATAGAGAAAGTACAATTATTTGCAAATATAACAAAGTTTAGTTGACCTAGTCATCTTGGATTGACAGAACCGCATCATGCTCTCTTTTTGCATCAGGCTGTCGTTCCATAATCATCTTACATAGTGTTCTTACGATATTTTACGATGGCAGTGGATAGATTGACTTGGAAAGTTCAGTCAATACTGAGGTTCGCTGTCTCATGTGACCAACCATTGGAATTTTTGGATCCTTCAAATATCTTGAGTTCGACATGAGGAGCATATGTAAATAGTCTCAATTATTAAAGAGATTCTCTTGTTAATTTTTATTTTTAGTGTATCCTTATCGGTTGGCCTTTTCATAGCTGGGAAATAGGGTCAAAGGATATTGTATTTGGATGGACTGTAGTCTCGTTATTATTTATTCGTGTTAAACAGGAAGACTAGTTTTAATCAGATTTTCTATGTTGCTTGCTCAATGTGCTCAGATTTTGTCCCTTTTGGAGATGAAAGGAGTGCCACCTCCATCCTTAACATGTCAGAATCTGATTCTGCATGGACTGGTTAGCCAATGGGATTTTCCCGGGATAGCATACAATCTCCGAAGTTCAAAGTGCCTGGAAAAATTAGTCCTACACCTGAATGGCTGCCCAATGTTGAAGGTTTGTTCCTTTACCATGATACTTTCAGTTTGCTGACTTCCTCTTTGGACTAATGTTTAAACAGTGAGTTAAAACTTTAGAAGATGATCTATCTTGAATTCTTATATGTTCCGGCATTTGAAATTTGCTCATGACTTCATCAGTCTACTCAACATATGTGCACAGCAATATTGAACTGTGGTAGTTCATGTAACTGCAGTGTTGTACTGGAGGTTCTTTTGTTGTCGGCTGGCGTTATCAAGAGTTTAGGGATGAGCACTTAGAAAGAGAACATGCTTTATATGTCTAGGCGGGTTTAAAAGCTTAAATTGATTAAGACTCATTATAAAGTAAAACTGACTAGCATCTGCAGTAGACAAATGAAAGTTGTTTGTCTGAAATTTTAGTGAGCTATTGAATTTTTTTCCCCTGGGGATCCACATCTAGTGTGAAATAAGTTTCTTAAATGGGGTTTCTATGTGCAGTTTCAAGTTGATGAAGAATCTAGAGAACGTTTTAACTTTGACAAAGAAGAGTTCTTGTGCTCAAGGAAGGGGAACTTTGGATGTTTGGCGAGACATCTCAAGAGAGTTGAGATCATCGGCTTTGGAGGTTTTAGTTTTGGGTCGAACCATCTGCTCCCTCTGATTAAGTTTATTCTTGGGCATGCACTTGTGCTGGAGAAGTTGATTATCAAGCCTGAATTGCCTACACGACTTGCACAACAACCTCTTCAAGCCGATGTTCTGTCGAGACTACTTGAGCTGAGCAACAATGTGCTCAGCTTTCGAAGAGCTTCAAAGAAGGCTAAGGTTATTTTTGATTATCCTCTTGAATAAGTAAAGGATATGAAAGTTTGGGTTTCTTATTGATCTTTATTGCCCTGGGCACTTCACTGCTCATTTGTATTGACACTTTTGACTGTAAAGTTCGGTGAAGTCTGACGGTAATAGGTTTTTAAGTTTGATTGTAGTTGTAAATATGAACCTCTCAAGGAAAGAGGTTAATGATAGTGTTCCGGTTCAATGGGATTTTTTTCGACAAAAAATTTTGCAATCGGAACTAAACTGCATTGTGCAGTTTGATCTGGTTCAGCTTTTCGAAAACGAAAACAGATCAGGAAACCATTATTCTTTCCGTTGGCTTTGATGAGTTTTATTGGATGTTCATGTGCCAATTTTTTATTAGTAATTGTCATAGGTCATTAAAAGAAAACAAAAAGTCTCGTGACATTTTCAGTAGAGCTAAAATTGACAGAATTGGTGAAAAGGTTCAATTCCATTGAAGTTGCATTTTGAGTACTTCAGTGCACAAAATGTGAGTTTTGTAATATAAGATTTTAGGACTTGTCTTATAATTATCCGAAAAACGCATATTATGTAAGAGTTCAAGTTTGGCTAGTTTTAGAGTGAAACTAATTCTTCTTATGCACGAAATGTGTTTGTGAGACATATTTAAGTTATACAAACTTTTGAATATAAAATTTAACATAAACTAATGATGTTAAAGCAGATTGTTATATCCCCTTCCTTTTATGTCTGAGATGCTACTATTGGCCCCCCATATCGTCCAATTGATGGACCCCGAGCTTACCACACATCTTAGATATGCTTTGTAGCAACTCTGCTGTCTGCATACCTCATAGTTTGTCCTTTACAGTCTTCTTCGTGCTTCTCGAATTCTCACTGAAAAAAAAAAACATTGGGGAAAAAGAGGAAATTTTATCGACTCGTACGCTTGACAACGCGGCTTCGTCTCGAATTCTGTGGATGTAGTAATAGCTGCATTTTCAATTGCATTTAATCCTGTGGGGACAGAGTAAGGTTAAGATTTTATTTCAAGACTCTGATTTCCTCAAGTCGACTGTCCACTCTAATTCCCGTAACATTACTCTACTGTGAACTTGTTACTCTGGTCACGTACTAATTCCTATAATTTATGTCGAAACATGAATGCAGAATAGGGAATAAGCCTTCCACATGAGAAAGGCTATCTAATGAACGACAAACTCGACCGAATTAACTGATTTTAGAAAAAGAGAGATTGTGGACTAGGGTTTGCTTGAGATTTCTTTGTTTTGCACTAGGTCGTTTTGCAAATTAAAAGAGACAATCACGGGAGACGATAGTGCTACATGTTGGATTGATGTCAACTAAAGCCACTCAAATAATTATGTCATCTTGTGGGCTATGAATGTATTGACCTCGATAGTCTTTTATATCTTATTATTGTTGTGCAGTGCGAAATTAATGTATCAAGATAACATGTCAATGGGAAGTTACCGTGTAGTATACACGTACATTATAGTTTTTTTTTTTTATAACGTGTGCATACGTTATATTTTTTTTAGTAACGTGCGTGCACATTATAGTTTTTTTTTTTTTTTTTGGTAACGTGCGCATACGTTATATTTTTTTTTTTAACATGCGCATATGTTATAGTTTTTTTTTTTTTTGGTAACGTGCGCGTACGTTGTAATTTTTTTTGGGTAACGTGCACGTATGTTATAGTTCAAATATGAAAATAACAAAAAAAAAAAAAAAAAAAAAAGGAACCCGTTGGAACACCAGGAACCGACCCCTAACCTGTGACGGGGTAGGTTCCAGTTCCTCATTTTGAGGAACTTGTACCCGAGGGTAGGTTTCAGGTTCCAGATGGAACTGAACCGGAACCTGGAACCGCTCCCCCTAATCCAAGGTACCTCGTCACGATAAAAAAGAAGTTTCCTTTAGCTTCGAATTAAGCGACAACAAACGTGCTTTTTGTGAAAAATGAATAGGATATGGTACTTATTAATTAGTCAAATTAGAAAGAGACTTTCATAGAGTGTTTTAAGTAACCAATTAAAAAAATTTACTATTTTTTTTTCATATATCAACGTTTCTCTCAATAGTGTAAAATTGCTTAATCAATTGAGTTATATATTTTTGTAATTGGTAAGAATTATATTGAATAGGGAAATACAATTAGAAATTTCACATTAGTATATTATAATATATTTATCTTAAATTAATTTTTGTTTAATAAAAAATTCTTAACACAATCGACATATTTACCTAAAACTAATTTTCGTTTGACAAAAAAAGTGCAACTAGCATCTAAACCCAAATTGGTTACTCCACCACCACTATCGCTACGCATGTATAGACTACTCTCAGTGCCCCAGACACTGTTTGCCTCACCATTCCGCAATTTCAACATGGCCTCGACAGGTCCCCCAAAAACAGCTCATCGCCCTACAAAAGGTGGTTCAGTCAACTAGAGATCGCATTATGACTGGAAGATACTTTCGATCATCATAAGAGACCATTTGCAGAAGGTTTAGAGATCACGGATGGTCTTGGAAGAGGGTTCATCTTTAGCTTCGGGCTGAGAATATTGGTTTGGGGAAAATTAAGTTGGAGCGATTGGCAAGTCTGTGATGAGGGGTATGGGATCAAACTAGAGATTACCATGAAACCTAACACAACATGAGCCACTAAATAAACCAACCACGTCTAACATGCATGAAATGGGTGCATCGGGATTTTTCATGAGGCAAAAATTAATTCAGGATAAGTGTTTCATGAAAGCTCACTGAAGAAATTTTTTAATATTCATTTAAAAAAAACTGCTCAGGGCAAAACGCACATCGAGGCGAGTCCTATTTTATTGGTGGGTGCGGATAATAATGAATTTTGCTCCAACGTCAAAGCGCAGACGGCGTCGTCGCCTAGAGAGAGAAAGAGTGAGTTTGAAAAAAACAATAGGAAAGAGAGAGAGAGAAGAAAAAACCGAAAGAAGAAAAGCATCAGAAGAGAGAGAAAGTAGAGATAGACAGAGATAGAGACAGAAAGTAGAGATAGAAGCGGGAAAAACCAACAAAGATGAAGTATCCCAGTTTAGCAGAGTGCATTAAACCCAAACAAATCTTCAATCAATATTTTATTAAAATCTCAAATGCATGCACGTAACACAGTATGAAGTGAAGATCCCCAGTCTCTGTCACCCAGCTTTCAGCAAGACTGCAGTAGAAATTACCATGCATAGAATGAGAAGTGTCATTTACATTGCAGGAAGCCGATAAATGATATCTCAGAGGTCTAGCATGTAAACAAATAAAGCCGGGAAAAGTCAATTATTGCGGGAGAGCTGACCTGATCAGATGGGAGCAGTTGAAGCCTTTCTGAATTCCATGACCAATTTTCCCTCTGCTTCTAACCGACGAAGTGTCACTGAGAGGGAACAAAATCAAATCTCAGTCCTAGAGCCAGAAGGATATGAAACCCAGAGTAATAAGGCAATGACATTTTGTCAGTAGCAGTAACCCTGGACGAAAGGTTTTGTCAACAGCGACATTGCTCCTACTCATTATGCCAGACAAGTCTTAATAAGTGTAGTGTCGCACTATCCAATCATGTAAAATTCGTAGAGAGTAAAATATCGAGTTTTTTGCATCCTATTCCGCAAGTTTTAAGTATTTTACCTTTGGCTCCTACTTGCAACTGCCCTATGTCTCCTACTTGCAACTGCCTGGACTGTTCGCGCCGCATGACTTCCAGAAAATACGTTCTACTGTTATCATTGGGGCGGAATTGAAATTGAAATATCCACTCCGAGCCTTTGGCATCCTGAACTTTGAGCGGCAATCCTTCAGGCCGAGAAATAGACGGAAAATGGTCCTGTACAGTTCCAAAATTTCACTTGTAAACTTTTTTTGCAATAAGTAAAAACAAAAAATTTCAGAAGAGGTCTTTACCAAAAAAAAAAAAATTTCAGAAGAGGCCTTACCAAAGAAAAAATAAAAAATCAGAAGAGGTTCTAAAGGTGAAACAACCCATTTTACAACTTCAGGAAAATGAAAAAACTGTAGAAAGTTCAAAAAATAAAAAATAAAAAATCTGAAATTGGAGTGCAATGCCAACACCCAAGAACCTTGATGAAGATATCCTTCAAGATTCAAATCATAAACAAGAGATGAACCAAGTTTTTGAAATGCAAGAGACATTCTAAAGTTCTCAAAAGCCCTTATTTATTTAAATTTGAAACAAGCACAAACAAATAAATAAAAAAATTGTATTCTCATAACTCAAGTTTAGTATTGTCTAAACCAGTTCTTTATCACATGGCCCAAGAATGGCTAAACCCTGCCGATTTTTCACATTGGTGTTTATCATGCTATCTGTTGGCGGCTTTAGCAATTTCGACATCCTTTGAATGGACGAATTAACAAAAACAACCCAGATAGAATTACAAAACTCTCTAACAGTGTATGAGAGCCTTTTCCAAAATGGCAGGTTTTCAAATCATCAAACTTCCATTGTGTGAGCACAAATCCCCACCTTAATTCTTTATGGTCAGACCTCATTGTAGCTTTTTTCTACAACTTGAATTCCATTGCTAGAGGGAAAAATGCCAGACCACCCTATCCAATTTTGGATCAATTGCTATTTTGCCCCATCTTCTTTTATTTTTTCAGTTATTTATTGTTAAAATTTACTGCAAATAGGCACCCAGATCATTAAGTGTCAAAAGTACCCTTAAAGTCATTGCAAACTCCCTCTTGGACTATTAACTAGATGGAATCACCTCATGCCCCATTCCTTAACCCAAATATCACCATAATTTCCAGTAATCTCATACATCTTTAGATCTGTGGACCTTAATACCTTGGTCAATTAACATATAAACTAATGACACACCTTGGGCTGCCGTCTTTGGCAACCCAAAATAAAGCAAATTTGAAGATAAGCGTTGGCCAACAGGTACTTCATTTGACAAAAAAGAGAAGAAACAGCAATGTGTCTTCTAAACTTTCCATGGACAAGAACCATTCGAGCTTTGACATCTGCTTCCATAGGTCCAAGCTGGGTCATTGTGGGGTCTATTAAGCAAGAGCTATGAGCATGGAAGGGTATTCAGATCACTTGTCACAAGATAAAATGGCTTGCCTCAATTCCCATTTCTGTTTGCCCAGTGGCCTAGAAAGACCAAAACAAGAGGCCCTTTGAACGGGAATAACCCTACTATCCAAACACGGATTGAAAATTGCTTTGAAACCATATACTTCTGGAATTGTGGGGAATAGGTTGAATTGAATTAGAGGTATAGTGGGGATCTACTCTTGATACAAATGCTAGAAACTATGCCGTATATTTATTGTCTTGTATAAGAGCCCTCATTTGGCTTTGATCTTTTCTCATAAGGGTTAGCATCTTCTTGATGCAGTTAATTTTTCTTGACTTACCGGGGAAAAAAATGTAATCCTGTGATTCTTCAAATGGCATAGAGGTTGCATCTTAGCACATTCCTTCTAGAAGTAAAACAACTTTGAGAAGTTCAACTAAGTTAAATATTAGGATCAGCTTTTCTATTTCTTAAACGATTCAAAGACACAAGGGATTAGTTGCAGCAAGATAGGAGGCAGTTTGCAATTGACCACAGTTGATAGAGGTTACGTACAATTTTCCCCAATTATGGAAAATAAAACGATTTCCAAAGGAAAATGTTAAATATAGAACTACTTGTCTTTTTCTTTTGGCAGGGCTTCAGAAATACCAATTTTTCAAAGACTATTTGAAATGCCATGATTTTTCTTTGCTTGATTTTTTTCCCTTCTTATGTTCGACTTTATTCTTATCAGTCATTGTGCGCAAACAAGTCCAAAGTTACTACTGCAGATATGTCATATCAAAAACCAGCAGTTCGCCTACTTAATCCTCTAGGGCCCAAATAACTGAATTTCCTTCCCACTTATTGATCACTTCAATCTAAAACTCGTAATGATGAGTATAATCTCACAAAAAGTTCATAAGCGATTATTAATAGAGTGGAAACAACCAAATTCTGACAGGTCAACATAAATTTATACCTAATTGCTCCATGTATAGTTCCTCTAATCACCTTTATTAAACAAACTAGAGCCAACCTGGAGTAAATTGAAACTATCTAAGAGCCTGCGAGGGAAGTGAAAGAAAAAGGACTTGTTACATCCTTCTCATCATATTTTACTCTCTTGTCAAATGGTGAACAATCCTACTGCTTATGGGACTGTGATCGAATCTGCTATAATTGTAATTTTGAAAAATCATGTACGAAAAATCCCAGATGATAATTTTTTCATGTTTTGCAGCATTAGTGTTGAATAAAGGTCAAAGTCCAAATGCTCAATTAAAAGCCAAAGACTAAAGACATCCCAATCACCTCACCTCTAAATTTGGTTCACTAAGCAAGCTCAACCACTAGTCTAAAGCAAAAGAGGAACTGCTTAAATAATGCCTACGTCCATCACAATGAAAAAATTCCCAATCTCTCTTCACTTCTTGTAAAGCAGGAAGTTCAATTTTATAGTTCTAGTTTATTGGAAATGTTAGAAACAGTCCTTTGTGCATAACTTTGTATACGGGTGGCTTCTACTCAAAGCCATTTTGTATAGGGGTGGCACCCCGTTGGGAGCTACATAATGAAATCTCATTAATCATTCAAACAAAAGATTCGTAGACCCGGGCCACAACTTAAACCAAAATGCAAGAAAAGTAAACACAAAAATAACATATTCCAGCAAGCCTAAGTTTTTCGTGTCATTTGTCTTAAGACAATTCCGCAGAAAGTAGGGAAACATATCAGACTGAAATCCATACAGAAATCTGAACATCAAAAAGACATACACAGGACTTCAATTCCAAAATGTTTCTCCCAGGTAAAATGAGGACAACAAAAGCTCTATAAGAATTTAGACAGAAGGTCTTTTACCTCGGCACATTTTTTTGGCACCACTATACGTTCAATTTCACCTGCATCACTAGCACTCAACGTTTGCTCGAACAGAGGAGTGATTACAGAGTTTGAGCTTATAAAAGTTAAGGAATAGGATCATGAATGCTAATTAGTAGCAGAGGTGAAACTGAACCTTCCCGGCTTTTCATCCTGTTCTATTGACGCGCGATAATTACTTTCTTGGGGAAAACACCAAAAACAATAACATAGAGAATGGAAGAAAATTCACCTTTCTAGGAGTTGCTATGAATCAATCAAAGCACATAGAACAAAAGGATACTCTCCTGAGATTTGTTGTAGCTCTTGATCTGTTATCCTGGGCCAGTAACGAGGGAGTAATTGATTCCTTCCCCTGGCCTGACTTCCAAAGGAATGCGCTGCTAGCGTAGGGGATGAAGCTAGGGCCATCGCCGCGGCGACGGAGGATGCGGTCTCCTACGACGGCGGGGCGAATTCGCGGGACGGGACAGCGGCCGCGTGGAGAGAGGAGGTCGGAGATGCCGCGAATGGAGTGGCGCGGGAGCTTGATCTGCAATCACAGAGGAGAGAGAGAGAGAGAGAGGATTTTCGAAGAGAGAGAATTCGAGCGTGCGTGGTGCGCTGTGCGCATGCGAGAGGCTTAAAAAGCACGTCCCAGTCGTGCCTAAGTTTTGGCCTCTTTCTCTCTCCTCCTCTTTCTCACTCTTCTTTCTCTCTCTATCTCTACTCTCTCTCTCTTCTGATGCGTTTCTTGTTTCGGTTTTTTCTTCTCTCTCTCTTTCCTTCCTATGTCTTTTTTCGAAGTCACTCTTTCTCTCTCTAGGCGATGACGCCGTCTGCGCTTGACGTTGGAGCGAAATTCATTGTTATCCGCACCCACTAATAAAATAGGACTCGCCTCGATGTGCGAACGAAAATTAGTTTTAGGTAACTATGTCAGGAAATGACTGTGTTTGAAATTTTTTATGAAACGAAAATTAATTTGAGATAAATATATTATGATATACTAATGTGAAATTTCTAATTATATTACCCTATTCTATAGAATACTTACCAATTACAAAAATGTTTAACTCAATTGTTTAAACATCCATTACGTTAATGAGAGAAACGCTGATGTATGAAAAGAAAAATATTAAATTTTCTTAATTGGTTACTTAAAACACTCTATGAGAGTCTCTTTCTAATTTGATTCTAATTTGACTAATTAATAAGTACCATATCCTATTCATTTTTCACAAAAAGCACGTTTGTTCTCGCTTAATTCAAAGCTAACGGCAACTCTCTTTTCTCTTTTTCTTTTTTTCATTGTGATAAGGTACGTGTGGATTAACATTCACTTCTTTTGTTCAATTTAAAATTTGCGGCATACTTATTTTGATTTTTTTAGTCAAAAAACATGTGAAGTATTCATATCACGTGAATGTCAACCTATTGATTTGCATGTAAACTTTTATGTAATTTTGTTGAATTTTGGACAATATTTAAAGTTTTTGGTGGGAAATCAAAGAGATAGTTTTTGCTTGAATTCAATTGAAACATATCCATCTATATATTTTTACAAGATCGTTTTGCCTGCTCATTTTCAATTGAATTCAACATTAGCATGTTGTGGAAATATTTGGCTTTTAGACTTAAAAAAGGCATAGCGCATGAGCCGGAGATTAAGGAAAAAAAAAAGATACAAAAGTTAAAATGAATCTACAGAATATCCCTCGACAAGACTTATTTACAGAAAAATGAGGTATCACTTCAGATGTCTTGAATGCATTTATTAAGTACATTTAATTAATTCAAAACATTGGTTAACCAAAAAAAACAAAAACAAAAATCTATCCGCGGAAATTCGAGCTGTTTTTTACTCGGTTGCCCGTACGCATTTTTCCAACCATAAACATCCAACCAAAAAACCGATCCAAGGGCTTTCTCGTAATTTAGCCCGGAGCCGGACTCGCGTTGATCGGCTATTTACCGAAAATGCCCCCCTCCACCCAAAACTCCCACTCCACGTGGTGCAGCGACACGCGCGGCGACACCAGAGAAGGGACGGCGAGCGTGCGCAAGGACGCGAGTGGGCGGAGGCCCACGCGCGCTGCGAATGTCCTTGCGGGCGTTAACTGCGTGGGGCCCGCGAGGAGGAGGAAAGAGAGCGTGGGGCCCGTCGCGCGGATCACACACGTAAGCGGCGACGCTTCGGTCCCCGACTTCCCACGCTTTGGTTTCGACCGGCGAAACGACAAACGACGAGTCGTTTCGCGGCTTCTGCGCCTTACGTGAGATCGGGATTACGCCTCGTTTGGACGGACGTAGAAAGGGATAGGGAGCACCAGTCTGGGTTTCGTACTTTAAACGTGGGAACAATAGTCTCCTAGTAATTGGAGGCCATTGAATGCTTCCGATTTGATGGGTTTTCCCGAGGCGACGTCGATGTGCCGTCCACGAAGAAAAGTGGTTCCTGATCCATGTGCAGAATACGGCCCGTGAGACGGTAGTGCTTAAGAAAATATTAGGAAAGTAAGACGCTCGAACCTAATAAAAAGGTGGTGGGAGCGCGACACGTATTCTCGTAGGATCCATAAGGTCAAGCGCCATCTTCTTCTGCCCCTCAACTCAGCCAACGCTTCTTTCTCTCTCCTCTCTTCTCACTCTCTTCCAAATAACTTGGCCGGTGGCTCGGCTCAGCTGGCGAAAGAAAGGACGGACAGATTAGTGGGTGATAAATGGACTGCACTCCCATTTAAATTTTCTCTCTCCCCACTTGAATTTTCTAGGTTTTATCTCTCTTTCGTGGAAGAATAGATAGAGAACAAGCTGCGCTTACTTCCTCTGTTTCCTTCTCAGCGCATCCCACCCCCTCTGCCTCTGCCTCTCCAAAATGCCTCGCCGGTCATCTACCTCTGGCATGTCGCCTCCTCCAAGAGTCCCACCAGTCGTAGCTGGTTCCTCAAACTTTCGCCTCCAATTGTTTCCAACTTTATGCTCGCGTTGGTCTCTCGACAACTTTTGGGCCTCCGTTCGATTGCCTCCCTCCGACAAACTCGTCATCAACTCCGACTCCGAGCCGCCACCACCACCGACTTTGAGCTGCCACCGCCACCGATGGCATGCTTCGTCTCTAGCATCTGCTTGTCCTCCCCCTCCCTCAAGCCAAAGACGCCGCTAGCCTCCACCGCGAAGCCGGCCTCCGACAGGAGGGAGGCAGCCTCAGTCTCATTCCCGAGCAACGCCAGGCTCCATGCTATTGACCGCGTGTTGTCCCTATCGCTGGCCCGATCGATCACGAGGGAGATCTCGATGGACCTGGGCAGGGTCGACGGCGCGGTAAAGAAGGAGAGGTGCGGGCTAGAGGGTTGGAGAAGGATTCCCGCTCGCTATGGACGAGGTACGTGGACTGGCTACACCAGCACTGGAGCTAGGGCTTTTCCTTGGATATGAGCCGAATCGGGTTCACGGACGAGTTTGTGAAGGAGATAGAGCCTTGGTTCCAGGCCACATTCAAGGCGATGGAGGAGCTAGGGAAGAGCGCGATCACGAACCTGGCCCAGATGAGGGCCGTATGGTTGAGCGCTACTGGTTGAGGAAGTCAGAACTCACGCTAGCCCGGTTCCTGAGGGCGCAGATTGAGAGCACGCTTGACGTCGTCTGCAATTTCGCTGTTCTTCTTTAATTGCTGTTTCCTGAGTTTAATGAGCTTGTGGTAATGATAATAATGATATCTATTGCTCCTATTATAGAGGATTCTTAGGAGAGAAGCTTGACGATCGGTTAATTTGTTGACATTTGTCGAATGCCAAGTGTCAGGAGTTCTGTTGAAAGATGATAAAATTTTCATATGTTTTTGGAGCTATTATTCATTAGAGCAAGCTCAATAAGACAGGAAGCTCGTGACTTTTAACTTGCAATGTTGGACACTCCTGCCATATAGGTTTGACTTTCGGTCGACTTAGATGGATGTTGGAGCTCCCGAACGACATAGAGATAGTCAAATAGATTAGTATCCTTTGCTAAATTGGTTTGCTGTCGTAGATGCCTATGTCAGTTTTTTTAGTAAATGTCAGCATTGTCTTAGTCTCGAGGAAGCGTGAGTCAAGGATAAATTGAATTGGTTTTTCGTTGAAGAGATGGAGAGCTATTATTCACTTGAAATGACCATGTATGGAAATTTCCGACTCTAAGATGCAGTAATTTCAAAATTTTCTTCAGGTTTTCCAATTAATCCCGTCATGTCATATCAAGCAAGTCTCACCAAACGTAATCACGTCGAGTCGCCTGTGAAGCACTACGAGAAAATATTAGGTACGTAAGATGATGCTCCAGCCTGGCAAATAAGAAGGCGGTGGGAGCGCGACACGTGTCCTTGTGGGACCCATAAGGTCAGGCGCCATCTTCTTCTACTCCTCGACTCAGCCAGCGCTTCTTTCTCTCTCCTCTCTCTTCTCACTCTCTCCCAAATAACTCGGCTAGCAGAAGAAAGGACGGACGGATTAGTGGGTGATCAGTTTTGTTGCTTCTGCAACTCGTCGGGAAAGACTAGATTAGGGGTTTGGACAAAGCAAGATAAAGATCAAGAACTTGTTATTTATTTTTTGTGATCCCACATTTAGACCCAATTTTCTCTTAAGAGTTGCGACTATTCGACATGCTTCGTACCCTTTCGTGACAACCGCTCGTCTTGATGGGAGACATATAAAAGGAACGTACGTTCATTTCTGACGTGTGATCAAGGTCTAACACAAAATCCTCACATTTAGAATACACCATCAGTACGTGAGGAAATTTGGTTAGTAGAGTGCGCCTATTGCATTCTTGATTTTTCAGGAGATTCGACGAACGTGAATGCAAACAATGGCTGGAGGTTTGTCTATAAACGATTTTGGCTTCCGCATATGAATTTTTATGTCTAACATTTGGTATCAGAGCATGTTAATGCCTCTGCCTTGTTTTGTTAAATTTTGGTGAATTTTCGGTGTGTTTTCGTTGAATTTTCGGCCATTTATGTACATGAACAGTAACTCGGATTTTGAGGCCGAGAGAGAAACTCAACGATTCCGGGCAAAATCCGCACTACCCACCCCTTGATTTCGGACCCATTCGGTCGCACCGCCATAAGGAACGTTAGCCATGAGTTTTTCCGGTATATCGGAGTTTGCCGGAGGCTAATCGGGCGGCGGAAGTCGTGGTGGTTGAGGATTTGCGTTTGTGGAGTTTTTCGTTTGTTTTTGGGGTCAATTTTTGCTCATTTTCGCCGAATCTTGGACCCATGTGGTCGTGCCGACGTTCTCTTCAAAACCCATGAATTATTTCGGTCTTAGATGGGCTGCCGGAGAAGAAACGGAGAAGAAATGGCGGCTGAAAATGGCGAAAAACCGGCGAAGAGGCCTCTGTTCGCGCGAGGGAGAAGGCGCGTGGGCTCCACGCGCGCGCGCAGGTTGCGGCGCGTGGACCCACGCGCCACGCGCCCATACGAGCGCGCAAACCGCTGCGCGCGTGGGCTCCACACGCGCGGCGCTTGCCGGCGCGTGCAACGCACGCGCCCGCGCGCCCGGCGGCGCGCGTGCGAGGCACGCGCCCGCGCGGGTTCTGCGCATGCCGAGCACGCGCCCGTGCGCTGGATGCGCACGTGCTCGGCACGCGCCCCGACGTCCCTCTTCCGCGGTTCCCTTTTCATTTTTGCCCCAATTTTTAAAATTTTTTGCAATCATACCCTTGGCCAATTTATTTATTTACTGTTCTGCCCTTGATGTATTTATTTATTATATCATTTCATGCATTGTTATGAATATTTTATGCATGAAATTAAATGTCCAATGGTCTATATATTTAATTAATTAGGGAGTGGCCACAGCATCTTTAATTAATTAATTATATATTAAAAGCCTCCGGATCATATTTAGAAATGGACATTGATTGTAATTAATTATATTAATATGATGAATTTTATCCCACAGGAATTTTCATTATATTAATATGATTAATTGGGATGAAATATCATATTATTTTTCTTAATTTACCCACAGGGATTAAGAAAATGCATATAATATGGTAGTTTCTTCATGATGTAATTATGAATCTATTTAAATTAAAAACTTAGCCCACAGGTAGTTTTTATGTTATGTGATTCATATTGTGACATGTTTACATTGGTAAAACATGATTTATTTATATTTGCCTCAAATTTTGTGACATAAGCATGATTATTTGATATGCGGTTTCGCAACCCGTGAATTTCTCGAATTTAAGTTTGATGTTCCTGTCTTGAATGGTGAGAACTATAAAATTTGGAAGGAGTCGAGTTCTTCTTCAATTGGGGTGGATGGACATTGACTATGCTATAAGGAAAGACGAACCACCCGCTCCTACTGATTCGAGCACTCCAGCTGAGATAGCTCTTTATAACCAATGGGAGCGGTCCAACCGCGTTTGTGCCATGTTTATAAGAGCTAAGATATCTCCAAGTATTCGTGGTTCAGTTGCTCAGCATAACAATGCTAAGGCTTTATTGGAGGCTATAGATGCGCAATTTGAAAGTTCTGAGAAGGCGCATGCCATGACCCTGATTATGAAGTTTTCATCATTGAAGCTCACTAGTGTTAGAGGTGTGCGTGAGCACATCATGCAAATGAGGAATATTGCAACTCAGCTTAAGAACCTTGAGGTTGAGATATCTGAATCCTTTCTTGTGTATTATATTCTGAACACTCTCCCACAACAGTATGCACCTTTCAAGATATCTTATAACACACATAAGAATAAATGGTCTATTAATGAACTCATGACCATGTGTGTTCAAGAGGAAGAAAGACTGGTTATGGAATTGGGAGAAAGTGCTCATTTGGCAACACAAAGAAAGAATAAGGGCTATGGCAAGTATAAGGGAAAAGGTAAAATACCTCCCCAAGCTGACATTAAGAAAGAATCCAAGTGTTTCTTCTGTAGATAGAAGGGGCATATAAGGAAGGATTGTGTCAAGTTTAAGGCCTGGCTCGAGAAGAAAGGTAATCCAATCTCTTGTGTTTGTTATGAATCTAATATGACTGATGTAAGTCACAACACTTGGTGGATTGATTCTGGATCTACAATCCATATTTCGAATTCCTTGCAGGGTTTTCAAAACCACCGGAAGCCGTGGGAAGTGAACAAAGCATCTATTCGAAACAAGATGCGTTCGCATGTGGAAGCTATTGGGACATATAGACTAGTTCTCAATAGTGGTTTTGTTTTAGATTTGGAAAAGACCTTTTATGTTCCTAGTTTTTCTAGAAACTTAATTTCAGTTTCAAGACTTGTACCTTTGGGATACTCTTTTAACTTTTCAGATTCAAACTTTTGTTTATCATTTAAATCTGAAATTGTTGGGAGTGGTATTTTGTCTGATGGTCTTTTTCGAATTAATTTACAAGACAATGCCTATTATGATGCGATGTATGTTCATGATAAAGCTGGTATGAAACGATGTGTTGTGAAAGAACATTCCTCTATGTTGTAGCACCGGAGATTGGGACATATCTCCATAGAAAGAATTAAGCGATTAGTAAATGATGGAGTACTTGGTACTTTAGATTTTACTGATTGTGATACTTGTGTGGACTGCATAAAGGGAAAGCAGACTAACAAGTCAAAGAAAGGTGCTAAGAGGAGTACAGAAATATTAGAAATCATATATACGGATATTTGTAGTCCGGATATGGACTCATGTGGTCAGAAATACTTTATCTCTTTTATAGATGATTACTCACGTTACATGTATCTCTATTTGATTCATAATAAATATGAAGCATTAGATGCCTTTAAGGTATTTAAGGCGGAAGTAGAGAAACAATGCGATAAGCAAATTAAGATTGTGAGATCAGATAGAGGTGGGGAATTTTATGGTAGATACACTGAAGATGGACAAGCACCTGGTCCATTTGCAAAGTTTCTTCAAGAGCATGGGATAGTTGCCCAATATACTATGCCTGGTTCTCCGGACCAAAATGGCGTAGCGGAAAGAAGAAACAGGACCTTATTGGATATGGTGCGTAGTATGCTTAGCAGCTCCAAACTTCCTAAATCCTTGTGGACTGAAGCACTTAAGACGGCAGTGTACATATTAAACCGAGTTTCGACCAAGGCTGTCCCAAAGACACCTTTTGAGTTATTTAAGGGTTGGAAACCGAGTTTGCATCATGTGCGCGTTTGGGGATGTCCGTCTGAAGTGAGAATTTATAATCCACAAGAAAAGAAGTTGGACCCAAGGACCATAAGTGGGTATTTCATTGGATATGCCGAAAGGTCTAAGGGATACAGGTTTTATTGTCCATCTCACACCACTAGGATTGTGGAATCAAGAAATGCTAAATTTCTTGAAAATGACTTGATCAGTGGGAGCGATCGATCGAAGGACCTTGCTCCTGAGAAAGATCATTCAGACACTCAACCTTCCACCTCAAGTTTAGGATTGGTCATTGCTTATAATGCCCCTTCAGCTCAACCGGCTATTGAACAACCAATCGTTGAAGTTCCACAACCTGCTGATATTGATCTAGTAGATCCAGTTGTTCAACAATTACCAGAAACTGTTGAACAACTAGTTGAGCAACATGCTCCTCAAGAGAATGTTGATGCAACATTGAGAAGATCTTCTAGAATAAAGAAATCGGCTATTCCTAGTGATTATATTGTGTATTTACAAGAGTCTGACTACAATATTGGAGCTGAGAAGGATCCTGAAACGTTTTCACAAGCCATGGATAGTGATAAATCCAATTTGTGGTACAATGCCATGAAGGAAGAGATGAGTTCAATGGCATCTAACAAAGTCTGGGATTTGGTTGAGTTACCTGATGGTGCGAAGGCCATTGGTTGTAAATGGGTCTTCAAAACTAAGAAGGATTCATTGGGTAACATTGAAAGATATAAAGCTAGACTTGTTGCCAAAGGATTCACTCAAAAGGAAGGAATCGATTACACGGAGACTTTTTCTCCTGTATCTAAGAAAGATTCTCTTCGTATTGTTTTGGCTTTAGTTGCCCATTTTGATATGGAATTACATCAGATGGATGTGAAAACGGCGTTCCTCAATGGAGAACTAGAGGAGGAGGTTTACATGAAACAACTTGAAGGATTCCCCTCTAGTAAAAGTGAGCATTTGGTGTGCAAGCTTAAGAAATCTATATATGGTTTGAAACAAGCATCCCGTCAATGGTACTTAAGATTTCATGATGTCATCTCTTCATTTGGCTTTGTAGAGAATGTCATGGATCAATGTATATACCAAAAGGTCAGTGGGAGCAAAATTTGTTTCATTGTGCTGTATGTGGATGATATACTACTTGCAACCAATGATAAGGGGTTGCTATATGAGGTGAAACAATTTCTCTCCAAGAGTTTTGATATGAAGGATATGGGTGAGGCATCTTATGTCATTGGCATTAAGATTCATAGAGATAGACCTCGAGGCATTTTAGGACTATCTCAAGAAACTTATATCAATAAGGTCTTAGAGAGATTTCGGATGAAAGATTGTTCACCAAGTATAGCGCCCATTGTGAAGGGTGACAGGTTCAATTTGAACCAATGCCCGAAGAACGATCTAGAAAGGGAACAAATGCACAACATTTCATATGCTTCTGCTGTTGGAAGCTTGATGTATGCTCAGGTTTGCACTCGACCGACATCGCTTTTGCTTTGTGGGAATGTTGGGAAGATATCGAGTAATCCAGTTTAGACCACTGGAGAGCTGCAAAGAAAGTGATGAGATACCTTCAAGGTACCAAAGATTATATGCTTATGTATAGACGGACTGACAACCTGGAAGTGGTCGGTTATTCGGATGCGGACTTCGCGGGCTGCGTTGATTCACGAAAATCAACATCTGGATACATTTTTATGTTAGCTGGTGGAGCCGTGTCATGGAGAAGTGCCAAGCGAGACTTTGACTGCTACTTCCACTATGGAGGCTGAGTTCGTTTCTTGTTTTGAGGCTACCTCGCATGGTGTATGGTTGAAGAGTTTCATTCTTTGGGCTTAGAATTGTTGATTCTATTTCTAGGCCATTAAGAATATATTGTGACAATTCAGCTGCGGTTTTTATAGCTAAAAATGCCAAAAGTGGCAGTCGAAGTAAGCATATCGACATTAAGTATTTAGCCATAAGGGAACGTGTTAAGGAGAATAAAGTGGTCATTGAACACGTTAGCACTGAATTGATGATAGCTGATCCTTTAACTAAAGGCATGCCACCAATGAAGTATAAGGATCATGTAACTAGTATGGGAATAGGTCCCATCATGTAATTTGTCGTTATTTGAACGATTTTTGTTGTATGAAACTCTTATTCAGTTGTAATGTTGATTCTCAATTTTTGGTGTACACATTTTGTTATTTATGAGAATGACATTTATCCTTGGTTTTGGAATAAACATGGGGTTTATTCATTAAGATACGTTGTCACATATTGGCTGATATTAAAGAAATAAGATACATTGTGATACATGGTAGGTATTACTCACTCTTAGAGGACATGTCGCCATGATCCATGTGTTTTGTTTCTTTTCTTTAAGCATAAAGTTTTCGTGGAATTAGTTGAATAATTCGTATGATGAAAATGATGGGATCAAGTGGGAGAATGTTATTTATTTTTTGTGATCCCACATTTAGACCCAATTTTCTCTTAAGAGTTGTGACTATTCGACATGCTTCGTACCCTTTCGTGACAACCGCTCGTCTTGATGGGAGACATATAAAAGGAACGTACGTTCATTTCTGACGTGTGATCAAGGTCTAACACAAAATCCTCACATTTAGAATACACCATCAGTACGTGAGGAAATTTGGTTAGTAGAGTGCGCCTATTGCTTTCTTGATTTTTCAGGAGATTCGACGAACGTGAATGCAAACAATGGCTGGAGGTTTGTCTATAAACGATTTTGGCTTCCGCATATGAATTTTTATGTCTAACAGAACTGCCATGCAAGTTTTGTAGTTACGGCCTTCTAGTTTGACGAGACCTATAAATCTTGTGTAAATCTCAGGCGATTTGATCTTTGCGGATTTAACCATCGATGACTTCGTTGACTTTTAAACAGGGTTGGACTGAATGATGTCACTTTTGGTTTTTTTCCACTTCTGTCTATCGAGAATTCCACCCACAAAAGTCATGGAAAGTATCTTGCTTCGAATTAGACATCAAATACTTAAAATAAAGTTGAGAAAAAAGAGAAGAGAGAAAAAATCACTTCGAACTTCGCAATTATAATTTATGCTTTACAAATATGGATATATGCCGCTACATCTATCGTGGTTAACTTTCTCTAACTAGAGATGGAAAATAACGCAAACGAATGAATTGCAAGATCTAGATTTAGCAAAAAAAAAAAAAAAAAAAAAGAGTTGATGTCACAAAAAATCCTAAATTGATATGCTTATAATAAATTTGTCCAGAACTAATTTTTGGATAAACAAAAACCCTACACTAGTATATGTATAACAAATTTACCTCGAACTAATTTTAGAATTTCCAAAAATTTTAAATTGGTGCACACGTAATATATTTATTTTTTGTTAATTTTTGTCAAATTTTACCGTGTAATTGCTAAAAATGGAAGACGCATGACAATACCTTGATTTATGGAAATCCATAATTCTCTCTCTTTGATTCTTCAATTATTCATAATTTGAAAACAAATTGGGCTCATTTTTTTTGTCTCCCTCAAAACATGAAAAACCCTAGATCATTTTTCGAACTTTGTTGGAGCTTAACAACGATGTGCTTCTCTTCGAACCACTTCCAATTAAAGCCATTGAACATTCTAATTTGGTGATTCATATAAATTAGCCAAACAAGCTCATAAAAAAAAAAAAAAAAAGATCAAAGGTGAGAAGATTATTAGAGATAAAAGTGAGGAAAAGTGTCAAAAAAGTCATAAACATTTTATCTTTATACCGATTTAGTCTTAAACCTTTTTTTAGTGCCGATTTAGTCCTAAACATTTTTACGTTGTACCAATTTAGTCATTTCCAGTCAATTTTGGCCAGATTTTGCTTGATGGACCTTGACCCGATGATGGCCTGGATCGGCATCGGCAAGATGTAGATAAATTTTAATAATATTTTATTTTTTTTCTTTTTCTTTTTCTTTTTTTCTTCTCCTCTTCTTTCTCCAACCGGTCATCGAACCTCGACAACCGGCCGGAGGCAACGGCGGCGAGGTTGAGGTCGACCTTACCGCCCACCTCGCCGGTGGCCACTAAGCCACCCTCGAGGCTTGGGCGGCGAGGGCGAGCCCCGCTAGCTTGGCGCAAGGAGATGGCCTCGAGCTAGCCTCGCACCGAGCTAGCGGGGCTCGCCCTCGCTGCTCGGGCCTCGAGGGCGGCCTCATGTCAAGGCTCGCCCTCGCCGAATCTAGCGAGGTGGCCGGCGACCTCACCGGCCATCGCCTCTGGCTGGTTGCCAAGGTTCGGCGATCGACTGTAGGAAGAAGATGAGAAGAAAAAAAGAAAAAAGAAAAAGAAAAAAAGAAATCAAAAATTTAAAATATTATTAAAATTTGTCCACATTAGCGCCGATCAAGTCACGTCAGCCGGCCGGCATCTAGTCAGTAAAATCCGGCCAAAATTGGCTGAAAAGGACTGAATTGGCACAACGTAAAAATGTTTAGGACTAAATCAGCACAAAGACAAAAGGTTTAAGACTTTTTTGGCACTTTTCCCGATAAAAAGTGTGCTCGAACAAGTTCTAGTGCCTAATTAGGGAGATAAAAATGACGATGAAGGAGTGTGCTCAATGAAAAGGAAGATGAAGAAGAATTAGAACGCTATGAGGAAGAAAGAGAATGAGCCATATTTGTTTTCAAATTGGAGAGAGAGAGAGAAAGAGGAGTTTTCACATCAAGTAGGTTATTGCCATGTGCCCTAAAACTCTGTAACTTCACGGTAAAATTCGACAAAAGTTAATGGAGGATAAATACTTCATGCATGTACTGGTTTGGGTCTTTTAGTGAACCAAAAATTAGTTTGAGCCAAATATGTCACATGTGTTCCAGTTTAAGAATTTTTGTGATGCAAACATTAGTTTAAAATAAATTTGTCTCAATTACCAGTTTCGAGTTTTCATGATATTAACCCAAAAAATAAAAAGTGAAAATCAATTTAGAAGATCGAAGTGAAAAGAAAAATGAAAAATGCTTCCAATTTCATGGTGATTCTATTGATTAAGGCCATATCTTTTTTAACCATTTTTTAATTAATAGATTACAAATATGGATATAAATCACATTTGGTTGTGTTTGTTTCATTGAAAACTAAATGATAAAGGAAAATATTTTCTATGAAAATCATTTTAAAAAGAAATAGTTATTTTTCATTCATTTAGTATTTTAGGGAAAGTGATTTACTTCTTACTACAATGGAAAGCCATTTCCCCCCAATATATGCTCTATGCTCGTTGCTTTTATTCAACAGAAACTTTTTTCCATAAATTGATTAGTTTTCTATCATTCAAACATCGAAAAATTGAAAAAAAAAAAAAAAAAAAAAACTTGAAAACAGTTTTTCTTTAAATTAACGGACCCTTAATTTCAATATTAACAAGTTTCATTAGTCTGCTTATGTCAATGTAATGCGCTTGCGCCATCGGAAGTCGAACTGATCTAATGGTGAGTTCCCATGACTCGACTTCATGTTACAAGTTTTTGCACAACTAGGATTTACGCTCCTTGGTTCATCAATTGCCCTTGCTTTAAATTTTTTCAAAAAAATTATTTATTATAGATAATACAATTGCAAAGTAATTAATTTCTGTCCGTTCGATTAAGCTAATCCTAACTTTTTCTCGAATCTCGAATACATATTTCATCAAGTTTGAGAAAACCGGGTAACTATTTTGAAAGGTTTTTTCTGTTAAGTAAGGGCTAACTTGCGCGAGAACAAAAGTTAAAAAATAAATCGGGAAAAATCTTACCCGAAGTCAACGGAGAACTTTCCGAAAAATCAAGATGCGACAAAAAGAGCACTCAACGATGCGGAGCAAAAGTCAAAAGAGTAATCGGATGGAGATTTTCGAAGGTGCAGAGGGATGGATTGGGTCATGTTCCACTACGCGCTGTTTTGGTTATTATATCTCGATCAATTCTCCGCCGTTGATATTTTGATAGATATGTATCGACGATTGAGATAGATTCAGATGTTTGTGAGAGTATGTCGAGCGATGGAGAGTCCACGGACGCACAAGGGACTTGACTCATTAATCTTCGCATGCCTAGGAAGGAATGCATGTACGATAAAGATAGGTGAAAATGATAGATGACATGATGCCAAGACAATCATTGAAGAAATTCACTTACCTAACCTCGTACCGCATGATATTGGAGTACATCAATTGTCAAATTATGTGGGATTACAAGCGAAATTCACATAACTTGCGGTTGAAATTGATGTGCTCATATATGCCAAATTGGCACAATAATTTCCTAATGGAAAGATGAGCTAAAGTCATGAAATTACCCGTTCCTAGACAATATGGCAAGTTAGAATATTCAAATACTCTGATGTTTCTCCTAACCTATGAATTGATGGCCTATAATTATGGCGTGAAAGCTACGAAAAGTGGAGAGACTTAATCATCGAATTGCGACAAAACTAGTCACATACGTCCTATTGGAATATCGTATAGATTTAGTGAGATCATCGTCAATTGATTTAATTAAAATGTTTAAACAGTTGGATGAATGCAAAATTTCTAAAGGCTTCAATAGGATGTGATTCATTTAAATCACGTCAAACTCCACTCAAAGTTGACTTGACGCGAATGCTCAGAGTTTGATGCTCGATTTTAACTCGTTGTAACTTGATTTTTATTGAGTTTTTAGCGTGATGACGAAATTCATTACAGTTCAAGCTTAAATTTAGTTTCAAGAGCTCAGCTCAAGCTCGGTTTTAACTTTTGAAAGCATAAATGATACTTGTTTTTGCAATGAAGTACAACAAAGCAAGTTAACAAAAGCTAGCCTGATCAAGCAATGTACAATCGAAAGCAACTGTCCTCTGGCCAGGAAGGCTCTTCCATAGCCTTCTTTATGGCTAAAGAGTAGAAGCAGAAAATTTCAAACTAGCTCAGCCTGTAAATTCTCCATTCGTAATTCCAGTTCTGGGTCCTTCAGGAAGGAGAAGGACGCTCTTGTTCAGCAAATGGGATGATAATTAACTGAACTTGTGACAACCAAAATCTGCTGTAAAAGACGTTCAAACCGAAAGCGACCGATAAACTGCGAACGCTTATATTGAGTTTCCTCAATATGCCTATGAAGCCTGTTCAACAAAAAGACTAGCACGAATATTATTCCGCCGCATTTCTTTTGCATAATGCCCCATCGGGGTTATGTGGGAATTAATCAATACAGCCCGTGTGGTAAGACCATTAATAAAAGGAAATTATTTTTTCGTGATAATGAATAATAACTGATTGAAACTATCAAAATGTGGACCGAAAAAGTTTTCAGATGGGGGAAAAGACAGTAGCTAAACCTTGGTCCACAGTAATTAAAAGCCTATCATATGCCATTATTGTCTTGTGCTCGGACTTAAATGTTCCTTTCCCTTTAGCCAAAACTTCACCATCCGTATCTATGATGCCTTCCTTGGTTGGGTCGTCAACACGCGGGCCAGGTTCCAAGACAAAGGCTTTGACCTGCAGCACAGGAAGAAGAAATATGCTTGCTTACATATTAAGCCATTTCACAGTATGAGACGGTTGCTTAGAGTGATTATATAGAACTCGAGTCTGTTTGAATGGACAGAGAGAAATCAACTCATGGGAGTTTCTATATTCTTCGGAAGCATAGGATACCTTGATATATGTAACATGAGGCGATTTGACATGACCTCCATTATTTAGCTCGGTCATCAATGATAGCAAAGACAACTTTGGGCAATCCCGTATAGCAATTAAGTCCAAGCAACCATCAGAAAACTGTGGAAGTCCAAAGAAGAGGATTGTCATCTTTTGTCCTCAAAACATGTGAATCTTATGAGAAGATTTAACCAAAAAAAAAGAGGAGATGCTAAGTTGTTTAACTTGCAGCTTAAAAGATCACGGAATGGGGGTAAAAACTTCATTCACCTCAAACACTCAAATTAATCATGCATGTTATGATTGACTTAAACATACCATACATCATGCGCATTCAACTTACATCTCAACTGCCTTATGAAGTATCTACACTTATAGAAAACCATAAGATGAACTTCAAAGTTTAAACTGATCCTATGCATTGCAGATTGAACATATACTTCCTGCTGACACATGAACCAGATTAGAAAAACAACTTGGGTCATCTAGAGAAGTATGCTGGATATGAACTACTCGATGTACAATGTGGTATCGTGTTCGGTGAACTTCATGCATACATGTTTTGTGTTGTACTTAAAATAATGCAAATAAAAGCTAGACCATTCATAAAGCACTGTGAGCATGTTTTGCTCAAGCCGCGAGATCCATCAATCATCACTTTGGTGCCGTAATATGCATGTGTGCAGACTTTAAAGGTTTCCCTTCACCTTAATTGTGCTTCCCTCATGCTATGCTCATAATATGTGATGATGATGCTTATATGAATAAGAACTTGTGAAGATGTGCACTTTGCACGCTGATTGGGAAATTACTTTGTTTTCCTATGGAAGACCAAACTAAAGAGTCACCACATGGGATACAAGGAAACTAATAAGAACTCTTATATCCCAACCTTTGCATCAGGTGCTGCCATAATGTCTTCGCCACCCCAAGGAACATTATGGAGCCAGATTGAAACAAATGGGCCATCAATACTTCTCCAGCTTAATTCCTCCAACTTAACATCAGGTCCTTGGTAGCCTTGTCCTACAACCTTAGTAGAGCTTCCTTCACTTTTCTCAAAGACAATGTCCTTCCCACCAAAGTTGCCACTATAACTAGTGGGCTCCCCATGAGTTTCATATCCAGGAGCAGGCACAAAGGAAATGCGCCCGCTATATCTTCTTAGATGAAGTATACGTTGAAGTGCCTACACAAAAATCCATCAATATCAAATACTCCAGCACTTAATATAACACAAAGAGCCATGCTAATTTAATGATGGCGTGGATTCAAATCAGGGAAACAAACTAATAAACTTGGGGAAGTATATTGGGCATTTATATGTGAGATATATACCACAAGTAAGTAAAAATTGGTAGGTTTACCTCCCACTAACTTCTATAGCAATAAAACATTGAGACCGGATGTTTGTGTTGTGAAGCTGGCTTTGTCTAGAGAGGAGCTTCCCCTAGGTAGATGCAATCGTAGGTTTACCTCCCACTAAGTTCTAAAGCAATAAAACATTGAGACAGGAGGTTTCAGGGATAGCAGGTTGATGCAATGTAGCTATTGACTATGAACTATATCACAGGCCCACTTTTACCATCTGTAAGTGTAACTCTTTGAAGATCATATAATAAAAGCTCAGAATAATGGAATTGAAGGACTCTCCATTAGATATGCTTCCGAGGGAAAGTGTTTCACAAGGAAGTAGCACATGCAACCACTGCAACTAACTTCATAAACGAAAGTCCTCTATGATCAAGTAGCATAGCAAGTTAAACATGAGCTAGAGGACTGAAGTTTAATCTTTGGGTTGAGAGAGAGAGAGAGAGAGAGTTTGGTAGCATTGCCAAAACTTACATAAAAATCTAGACGAGCACTTCCCATCCATCTATACTTCTCAGATTCAATATCAATGTCTGCAACAAGACCTGAAACAAAACAAATACATTCATAAAAAAAGATCATAAGCCACCAATATAACGCCCTTTCTGCCTCTTCTATTCCAAAAACGATGAGCTCAAAACAGGGGCCACAATGCATGCTAGGCCAACTATACAAACTTTTCACAGCACCAACATAATCAAGAAGTCAAGCTCTTTTGGAGGAGTGAATGGAGCTTAAGACAGCTCTAGATGTCCTGTTATTCAATGTCAGGACTGAGTATTTGCACTGTGAGAATTACTTTAGAGAGAAAAGGTAAAAAAAAAAATGTACCAAGACAGATAACCTAAACCTAGCACATGATCTCATGAATTCGGCATACCCCAGGAGAGCATTAAAATGCTGAAAAATTTGGCATCGCCTTGCTTGATGGTGGCCACATCCAGTGATTTCTTGTGTCCTATAAATAGTCAAACAATAAATACCATTTAAAAAGAAAGATCCAATAGTTAAGACAAAGAACAAAAAAAGGAAGAGAAAGTGAAGAATCGAGCAAAGCTACAACACTGAAATGCAAAGAAAACAAAAACATTAACCTCTAATAATGGCAAGAGTAGCATAAGATGCTGTACATGGTTCGCCGACAGAATCCAAAAGAGATTTTACCATGCCATTTCCAGTACCTATATAATGCCACATGTGTTAGATGCAGGAACAACACATCCAAGATCCATGTCAACCAAAGAAAGAGCAGAAATCCTGTATTTAGTTACTTCCAATGGTGCCCCTCTAAGATGTTACTGATTAAACGGGAAATTCCACCACTGAAAGCCCTGGAACAGAAAGACTGCTATTTTAACTTAAGCATAATCTGTACTATCTATATAGGAAGGATGCTATGAAACCGAAGTCCTCTCTTCAATTACTATACTCAACAATAGGGGCAAAGAGCAAACCTGCAGGAACCATTCCGATAGGAACTTTTATTGCTGCCTCCCAGTCCTCTCGTTCAAGCAATCCATTTACTACCTACTAAAAGTTTGAGAAGTTTGTCACTGAAGAGAATAATAGGACAACTAACTAAGATTGATCCACGATACTGTTAACTACCATATAAGACACATAAAGTTAAAATCATTGTGGCTCCTAAACAGTTTAAAGGCTGTGAACAACCTTCAAAGAAAAGTTGACAAATTGCAGCCATTTCATACAAGGTCTCCAACTATACCAAGAGTATATTATGACATCTAGTATCTGCACCTAAATAACTAACCTCAACTAAGATTCCATCTCCGCTTACACAGACAATGCCATCGTACTTTGATAGATCCAGAGAGCGAGCGACTTCCTTCGCATGGAACTGGTGTTGAGTCTCTGAAATTGCAGTAAAAAACATTGCATGAGCAATCAGCAAATATGAAGTAAAGCTGTAAGAGCAGTATTCATTTGCATTGATGACCTCAAACCTTGTATGTCAAATTGAATGCCGGCATCCTCAAGAAGAGGTTTTACAACATTGGCCAAAGTCTTGGGAGCCAATTTCTTTCCTCCAAAAGGATTTAATAGTATGAACAACTTTTTGGGACGGTCTGTCAAAAGGAGCAGATGTGAATAGAAGCAACAAGAGAAAAATTAGTACCATTAACTTCTGAAACAGAGTGCGTCTTAAATGACTCTGGCATTAAACCCCCTAACACCATACAGCTCCTCTTTGATTGCCTAAAATTGAAACTTTTTCAAGCAACACAAAAGCAACTAAAGATAAACTAGTGCTATAAACTTCTGAAACAGAGTGTATCTTAAAGTACACTAGAATTAAACCCCCTCACACCATACTACTCCTCTTGGATTGCCCAAAATGAAAATTTTTTCAAGCAACACAGAGTAAAAGCTACTGTTGCAGTACTCCCACTTCTTCCTCAAATCACTCCTGTTCGTCAGGCACGAACCGAACTACAAACTTAATGTCCTCTTATAGTTTATACCAACAAACCATATAATGGGGTGTTGTAATTTACTTCCTTCCATGATCAATGAAGTACCATGTTGGTCAAAAACAGAAAGCCGCAAAAGTGAACAACATTCGCAAATCAAGACAACCTAAGACATCCATTTGCAACTCCAAGTGAGCCTACCATAACACTTCCACAAGCTCTCTCAACAAGACTCAGATATATTCTAAATTGACTAAGCACACCAACGCGCAAATGCAACGGCGCAATCAAATCGCATCACAGCATAATCCTTCCGGATTCACACAATTCAAGTGAGGCACCACGGTCAACTCGGCAGCAACATCAGAGAAACACAATTCACAGGTTTCTGCCTCATTCCTACGTTCCCGACATCAAGCAAACGGAAGCGAAATTCAAAACCCGCGGCAAAAACGTCGACCACTCACCTAGAGAATCGAGGCAGCCGCGGAGCTTGTCGCACCAGAGGCTCCTCGACTCCTCCGACAGCGGCTTGAACACGACGTCCTTCCTCACCAGGCCGCCACCGCCACCCTTGCTCCCGGCCCAGCAGGCCCTGTCGCCGGCGCCGTCGTCGACGAGGGCCTTGATCCTGATCCGGGGCCCCTCCGCGTCGACGCCGAGCACCTCCTCCTCGACGCTCAGGCTCCGGTGGCGGCCCCCGGGCCAGACCAGGCTCCCGTCGGCGGTCAGGGTCACCGGGGCCACGGTGCCGCCGATGAGGACGCGGTCGGAGATCGCCGGGGGCGGCGGCGGATTGTCGGCTCCGGGCGGGTCCATTTTCGCGGGTCGTCGCAGGCGGACTTTTCCGGGTTGGTGGGTTGGTTTCGGGTCTTGTTGGGAGAGAGAGATAGAGAATGGGATTCTCGTTGACTTTTGCACGCCTCGGACGGGTTGTTGACACCCGTCGCTTTCACAGGTTTGATGGTTGGTGCGCTCGTGGGGTAAGATTGACGATTGACATTCTACCTCGATCCGATTCGATATTTGGAGTGATTATATTAGACCTGTCAAATAGGTGGATTAGATCGGGTTTGGGTTTGGACGAAACTGGGTCAACCCATATTTAATCTATTTAATCCGTTTTGATTCTGTAGTGTAAATCAAGTGACCTATATCCTATTCGACCCATACCCAACACATACCCAACTCGACCCGTATTGTTAAAATCTATTAATATTATAGGATAACCCACATCTACTATATGTCAATTGGATTAAAAAAATAATAAATAAAATAAAATAAAGTTAAAAAAACTATAAATTGAAATATTTATGAAGAATTAGACCATATACATGTTTCTCTTATCTAAAGTGAACATACCATTGAATAACTAAAAACTATAACATTAAATTTTTTTAACTAAACCTATAAAAGCTCATTTTTTTTTATAAAAAAAGTATTGTTAAAACATTTTTATGCAATATAAATTTTTTAATAATATTTATGCAATTACAAATTTAATGGAAAATTTTTATAATTCTTTTTAAAATATTTTTTTTAAAAATCGAATTTTTTTTTTTTTTATATAAAATTTTTATAATTTTTACTTTTTAAAATATAATTTTTCATTTTTAATAATTATTTTTCTTTTTCTCTTTTCTTTTTTCTTCTTCTTCGGTTGGCCGCCAGTCATGACGGCGATCGGCGGCCAACCATAGGCGAGCTCGAGCTCGCCGACATCAAGTGGGGCTCAATCTCATCGATCTAGCAAGGTTGAAGTCTTGCTCGATGCCGGCGAGCTCGAGTCTTGCTAGATCTGGCGAGCTCGAGCCTCGCCCGGGCTTGTCACCGACCATCGCCCTGCCGGTCACACTAGGCTAAGAAATGAAGAAAAGAAAGAAAAAGAAAAAGAAAAAGAAAATTGAAATATGAAAAAAAATTATAATTTTGATTTTTATCAAAAAATATATATATATATATATATATTTTTTTTATAAAGTTAAAGAGGGGAAGGGCATGGCCCATGGGTTCAAAGTGAGTTCCTAATAACCCATTCAGAACCATTTCTTTTTGTGCTTTACTTTCTCAGACCCATTTTAGACCAATTTCAGACCCATATTTAATTTTCACTTGACTCATATATAACCCATTTTGCCAACTCTAGATGATATGTTTGTAAATTTTACGATAAAAAAAGAGAAAAAAAGAAGAAGAAGAAGACGGTTTTCGATTTTAAAATTAAGGAATTGATTATGAGTTAATATTATGGAAAGTCCCAAACCAATACATCTGTGACAAATATACTTCAAATTAATTTTTTGACCGGCAAACCTTGTGCACAGAGACAACGACATGCTTGAATGTGCTGCTAGGCGTTCGATCTCAAATGTCTATTTGAGCCATGAACATCTAGAGAGAAGGGAAACCTCAATTTTCATCCACCCTCAAAGTGGATGGATCTCGATTATTAAAAGGGATTCGGGCGCTATATGGCACTGGAGTAACACATGGCATACTCCTGGATAAGCTCAAATGACGTTTCCATAAAAGGTTACCTATACTTGAAACAGATAGAATTATGTATGTAGAGAATACCTAACCGCGTGAGATAACTCTCCGTTGCAACTGTGTAATTGTTTGTTCATTGTTCTTCAATGGACCTAAGGAGTTTTGGCAAGGTGTTGTGTTTTTTTAGTTGCTAGCAGAAAAGTTTGGCAACGTCAAATAAGGATTCCTCCCCCTTCTCCCCAGAGAAAAGGAAGTTACTTTGAAGCTTTGCGGTATGTGGTTGCGCATGCTCATCATTGGTGAATTTTCATCAGGTAAGGGAAGAGTTGGAGCACGCAAGTTCTCAATCTGCTCAACTTGGAAGCTTAGTGTATACTTCAATTTGTTTGATGTTTCTTATCTATCAAGCTGTCAAACTGGTTTCTCTATGACATCTTCACACAAAACACCATACATTTGAAATCCCTTAGCACATAACATTGAAAGAATTGCACATGGGTAGTACACTGTTTATGCTTTTATACGTTCAAACATGGATAGAAAATATTAAAGGAAATTTATTGCAATTAGTTTTAGGTAAATGATCCTGCAGTTGGGCTCATGTAGGGTGCACATTTGATTTGGCCCGTGACTAGTGCAAACACTGCTATCTCAAGGCTGAGTTAAAAAATACCGTAATATTGTTTGAATAAGTTAACACTCGAATGCAAAAGGTCAATTGGGCGGTAACAGTACGACATAGGTGTTGTAGTTTTGGCTCAAGCACTTTGAAAATTGATCTTGTTAAAATGAAATATCAAACTAAATAGATTAATGTACATGTTTGAACACCATCCAGTTCGAACCGAGGTCAATTAAAATTAAAATTCAAATGATAACTTTCACTTGTCACATATAAAGTTTTTGATCACTTCCTTATTTCAAGCAGCACATTTTCTTGGTTGAGCTTGGGTATTTCAATGCCTTATAATGTTCATTGATGAGGCAATACAAATCTTAAAGAGGCAATACAAATCTTCTGGCAAATTAAAAGAGGCAATACAAATCTTCTGGCAAATTACAAGAGAAGGATGAAGGGAGAAACTTGCAGCTTCAATTCAAAACCAGGCTCGCCTTTTCTGTCTTTACTAGGCAGAAACTAGAAGGAGAGCAAGGTGTCCCATTGAAGTCATGTTAGTCAATACAGACACGGGCAATATCGTCAAAACAGGTTTGAAGTCCTCTATTGTGTTAGAAGTTGTGGTGCTTGAAAGTGGTTTCAAGAGAAACAACGATGCTAACTGGACCATGGAAGAATTTGAGAAATACATAGTGAAAGAGCGCAAAGGGAAGAGACCTTTGCTAATTCTAGAGAGAGGCATGGGGTGCTAGGTGAGGTCGAATTCAGGACTCAGAGAAAAAAGTTCAAGATAGGATTGTTTTAAGAATATTTGCATTCACAAAGCAACAATGGAGTTGTTCACTGTGAATGAGCATAGAGTAGAGCGTAAGTTCATGGCAGTCTTTATTTTTAGCTCTAAGAAATAAGTATGCTTATATTTTACTATCGATAACTAGAAAGTAAAGCGTGAAGTCTTGTTTTATCTAAAACCAGAGCCAACTAGTTCAACTGATCCGTAACAAATCTTAAAGTTTATTGTCTTGTTTTTAGCAGGCTCTTTTGGATCGTTGGAGCACCTAAGCTAGGCTTCTTAGGATCCTTAGATTGATCGCCTAGGCTCTTTTGGATCGTTGGAGCACCTAAGCTAGGCTTCTTAGGATCCTTAGATTGATCGCCTAAGCCCAAAAGAAGCCTAGCTTCTTTGGGATTGATCACTCACTCACTTGCTCACTTGGATCTCAAAGAGAGAAAGTTTATAGAGAGAGAAGGACTTTGATTATGAAATAGTTGGATAGATAAAATGAGGAGAAGGGCACCTATTTTTATACCAGTGGCTCTTGAATTACAACCATTGATTGTCCTTCAATCCAGCGGACAAGATTTTGCCTTCTCACCTACCAACTATTGATATTTATGTCGAGAGAATTCTAGATCCTCGACACAATTACTGTCTTGTCCACCCTTGGAAGCATTTCAAAAGCTCTTGAGGAAACTTTAGGCAATCTTGAGAGGTCTTCTTCAATTATGCATGGTCCTTTGGTCGTGGGAATCTCGTGACCGTGACACTAGCATATAACGAAAAGCAAACTGCAAAGACTAAGAAAAGTGTCATGATAAAAAATGTTAGCAAAATCAATGGTAAAAAAGAAAACTGAAAATCAAATAATTCACTATTTTATCTAGTCAATAATTTACCAAGAAATGATGTGCAAGAAATCAAATTAAGGTAATCAATGAGATATAGAGGTGTAGCCTCTTTTTTAGAGGATTTATTGAGCTGAATTTGGAATTTTTCTTTTGCTTACAAAGAAACCAAAGAGACCTCTTTGATTTAAATATCAAGTTCTTATGCGTGATATAGATTATTGACACAATTAGGAAACATTCTTTCCTTCTCATTGTCGAGTACCTTTCAAACTCTTGATATGGGTTTCGAGAGAAGACTCTTAAAAAGCCTTTAGGATACAATAAAGCTTTGTGAAGGGTGCTGTTAAAATAATGATTAATATTCTCCTGTTTAATCAGATTTACTACCGTTCAGGAAAAAAAAAAAAACACAAAATTCAATGACGGTTATGTAGAGTAGAAAATTTGCTCTTGCAATCCCACTGAGTTGCACCTAGAAAATTTTGCAAATTAGGCAAAATGTATACTATCATGACAATATGCATGATCGAATAGTTAGTAATGCCACATACGGGAGGGAGCCACCCCTCCCATGTGTTGTGTTTTTTTTTTTCCCCTGGTTATACCGGTTTTGTTATTTTTTGCGGTATTAATCTAATTTAACTGAGGGTATCAATATTGAATTTTTGGTCTTTGAAAAATTAGTTTGAAAATAAATTTATCACAACTGTATCAATCTAGAGTTTTTTATGGTCATTTGAGATAAATTTGTCATAGATGTACCAATTTAGATTTTCATGGTATTATCCTTATGTTTAATCATATATGTACATTTTTTTTTATTGTAACTAATTTTCCGTTGACAGATTACTTTTAGAAATTAAATGGAAGAAAGCCCAAAAAACTAATTCCCGAAAAATTATTTCAATTAGACAAACATACCAATCTAATGAATTCTTTGGTACTATTCATAAGTAAGTGTATTACTTTATTGTCCGTATTTTGGAGTGTATTTTCTTTTCAACTCATTTCCTTAGTCAACATAAAAAAATGCTGTCTTTTTATTGTCTTTTTTATATTTATTTGTCAATATAAATATTGCTATAATTTCATTTAAATATATATTAACTTATGATATATATAATTGTAAAAGTAGCCTCATTTAGAGTTGTATATTAACTTCCTAATCTACAGATCTAACTAAATTTAATTGTAAATACGCAAAATAGAAAAGCTTGACAATTTTATGTATCTAAAAATTAGGAACGAGATTGAGATTTATATAATTATGATTATGTATAGATAAAAATTAATATTATTTTTAGATATCCTTATGAAATCACTCAGTGTCTTTATCTTCATTTTTATCTGGCAAAAGGCAGAAAAAAAGCAAGCAAAAAAGGAAAAAGAAAAAAAGAAATTGCGCGTGCAGCTTCACATGCTTAAGGGGCCAAATTGCTTAGGGGCGAAGGCTGTGAGCCCCATCTTGGTTCCTCCTCCTTCTTCTTGTATTTTTTTTCAATTTAAATATTTAAATATTTATTTAATTTATAAATATTAGGGAAAATTTCAAATAAGGACCTAAAGTGCCATCATTTTCTCAAAAGAGGATCTGAAGTGAAGTTTGTCTCAAATAAGGACCCAAAGTGCATTCATTTTCTCAAAAGAGGACTTAGAGTGGAGTTTGTCTTAAATAAGGACCCAAAGTGATCATTTAGTCTCAAAGAATGACCTCATTTGTCGGCCAGTGAATAAATGCATCTTCGACGCATATTCCGATAGCTTGATTAGGGATATTTTTGTCCTTTTTAACAAAAATCAATTTTTTTGTTCTTTATTATTATTATTATTATTATTATTATTATTATTATTATTATTATTATTATTATTGGGTCAATGGTGGCACTGTTCATCATCTTCTTTGTCCCCTATTCGTCTTCTTCTCAAGAACATTGAACTTGGGAAGGGCCATTGAGTGTTGGCCGTTGGTGAGGATCTGCGAGGGTTGGATGCCCATCGTTGGCAGTAGGCGAGGGCCACCAAGCCCTCGCCGGCCACGGGCGAGGGTGGCCTCGGTTGCGACTGGTGAGGGTCGTCAAGTCCTCGCTAGCTACAGGTGAGGGTTTGCAAGCCCTCATTAGCCCTTATTAGCGGCTGGTGAGGCGGGCGAGCCCTCGCCCAGGGTTGGGGAGGGGTGACTTCACTGATGATCGTGAGGGGCGACCTCCCTCACCTCCACTCGTTGCTCCACCAACAACCTTGTCTTCTGCTAGGACTACGACAGGGATGCCCGCGTCGCTTTCTTCATCCCTTCCTCCCACCACCGCTCCTAGATCGATGACTTCTTCGGTTACCCCTTTTGCCCTCGAGGACCTTCTTGTAGGGCCTCAATTTGGACGGCCCCCCTCCCCCATGGCCAATGAGGGCTCGATGGCCCTTGCCCGCTATTAGCTATGGGCGTGGGGCCCTCGCTCGCTACCGGCAATGTGCGTTGAGCCCTCGTCAGCCCTTACCAGCGGCTAGCGCTCGCTGGCCTTTCCCCAAGTCCGATATCTTGATTTGGGCAAGAAGAAGTGAACAAGGGACAAAGAAGACGATGAATAGGGCAACCAAAAATGAGAAAAAAAAAAAAAAGGGACGAAAATACCATAATTAGGCCACCGGAATATACATTAAAGATGCATCTATTTACCGGCCGGCGAGTGAGGTCATTCTTTGAGATTAAATGACTACTTTGGGTTATTCTTTAAAACAAACTTCACTTTAGGTCCTCTTTTGAGAAAATGATGGCACTTTGGGTCCTTATTTGAGACAAACTTCACTTTAGGTCCTCTTTTGAGAAAATGATGGCACTTTTGGTCCTTATTTGAGACAAACTTTACTTTAGGTCCTCTTTTGAGAAAATGAAGGCACTTTGGGTCCTTATTTGAAATTTTCCCTAAATATTATATTATAAAATTAACTTAATTTTAAATGGTTTAATAAAAATCCTATCATAAAATCTAATTTGAACCAAAACGGTATTGTTCTAATCACATCAACACCACATAAAAGATAGAAAATAGTAAAATAAGCTACATTAGCATTTTTCGTTAGTCAAATTAGATAGAATTAACATAAAAATTCGATTGAACCAATTTAATAATTTTTATAATTTTATTGTACTTTTTATAAGTTTTAGGATGATTTCACTTCCGTGACAAATTTAGAATTTTTAGTGTATTTATCATCATTTTTGTCAGGCAAAAGACGGAAAAAAGCAAGAAACAAGAAGAGAAATTGCACGTGCAGCTTCACACGCGTAAGGGGCCAAATCGCTCAAGGGGCGAGGGCTGTAAGCCCTCTCATGATTTCCATTTTTTTTAATCAACTTAATTTTTAATATAATTTAAAAATTCTATCATAAATTCTAATTTGAACCAAAACGGTATGGTTTTAATCATGTAAAAGATAGAAAATAGTAAAATAAGTTATGTCAACATTTTTCGTTAGCTAAATTGGACAGACTTAATGGAAGAAGTTGATTGCACTAATTTTATAAGTTTTAGGACTTAATTGTATTTTTTATAAGTTTTAGGATAATTTCACTTTTATGATAAGTTTAGGATTTTTAGTGTATTTATCTCTATTTTTAGCAGGCAAAAGGCGGAAAAAAGCAAGAAAGTGAGTAGAAATTGCTCGTGCCTCCGGCTGGCCACCTCTTTCCCTTCCACCTCCTCCTTTTATTTGTTTATGCGTCGTGCAAATTACGGGACTGCAGGTGTACTTTGCCCTTCAAGAACCAAACAACCGTATGTGCTCCAATCAGTATTGGCCATCCCACCTCTTCTTCTTCCATGCTCCGATCTCATACTTGTTCTTCTTCTTCTACTTCTTCCATATATCAAGCTGCTGTTCGAGTGAACGGGACAAAACACACATGGTACTGGAATTCCCACCTCTCTCGTTTACTCCAAGATCCTGCGGGATAGGCCGTTCTAAGAGGAAGCATTTGGATCCATTCGACGAGTAATCTCTTCATTTTCCCTCTGTTTTTGCTGTTGGGATTTCTATTTCCGTGGGTTGTATGCATCCTTAGTGTTTTGGTTCTTTGTTGGTGCTTTTGATGTTTCTTTGATCTCCCTTTTTAATTTTTTATCTCCACATTGCTGACTTCTGTTTAACATTGGATGACCACCCTTACTTCTGGTTATTTGGTCCGTCCATTTCGCAATGGTTGGGGCCTTGTATTTCGTTTTGGACCCTCCTTTGGTTCCATGACAATGTTTTCACAGTGACTCTTCTTCAGAATATTTTCTCAGTGACTCATCTTGTTGGAAAATTTTGTCCGAAGAGCTAAGATCAGTGTCAAAACTAGATATGCAGAGTCATGGTTTGTCGTTATGTAAGATTTTGGTCCATCTTCTCCAACTGTATAAGTGTACTATATATATATATATATTGAAAATCCTCTCCAACCGTACATATTGTGAAGAGTGATGTTTTCTTTTCCATTTGGCTACTATTTTGTGTGAATATTGTTCCTAAAAGACTGATTATGGTTCTGCAGTGAGACATCAAGCAGACTCGAAAATGATGATGTGCCGAAGGAAATCCACTAAAATGAGTAGAAATTGCAATGGTTTCCGTTATGCAAACTATCTATTTCCGTGTCATTTGCTGATTTCGATGATGAGGGATCAAATGATCCATTGCATTATCATCCGGTCTGTTTTTTATCCAATGCAGGACATTAAAACTACCTTACTACCCCAGTTCATTTTTCTTAATAGGAGTGCTGTCACACGTGGCACATTTATTAGGCTGGTCATGTCCTCTTCATCTCGATTGTAAAATAATGCTGCTGATTGGAAGACGTTTTAATGAATTAAACTTTTGTTTAGATATGCTGTGCGTCAACTCTGAAATTGATGAAATGTTGCACCTGACAAATTGAAGGAACAAGATTTAGAGATTAGAGGCAACTTCTATGCAGTGGATTCATAGATCATGCTTGAGAGTATTCACATTCTCACTGATTGTCTTAGGGAAGAACTGAATTTTGTAAAATCTGACTTGAAAATGGTCTGGAAAGAACAGAAGCTTTTCAATTCACAGTTGGCTGATCTTGTCAGGAGGTACTAATACTTTTCACTTGGAGGAAAAGTAACTGTCTTGTGTTTATCGTGGCTACTCTGTGAAATTTTTCTGGGTGAGTAGATCGGGTTCTTCGGAAGGTAGAGTTGAAAAGCTAATACAGAGGTTCAGAAACCCGTTTGCTGCCACCTTAACAGCAGTTAAGCGGGTTTGGCGACCTCATCTTTCTATGCCTTTGCATTTTATTTAATTTTATGTACTCTTGATGTTCATTTTAGACCTCTGATTATCCTTTTCACTTGCTGCAAAGTCGCAAAAATCGAACTGCGTTCCATCCGAAATGCATACAAGCGACATGAATTAGTGAGAATTCTTCCAAATCAGTCTAAAACTTGATTGCATTCATGCACACTTGAAGTGCAAGATCTTGAAGGTTAGGCATCATAAATTTCATAAGACTGAAGAAGTCTAAAACAATGAATACAATTTAACATATGATGTTAGAGTTATAATTATTCATATTTTTGTTTTCACCATGACAACTCCATTGGATTCCAATTGCTGAGCAAATTTTCTTCATGCAGTTGCATCCATGGTACTCTTAAAGAGGAAGTTATGCCTATCATTTGCTCATTGCTGGAGAATACTAATCGGAGAGTGGTAAGATGATTGAATGAAATCCGTACATTTTCTTTTTTGTAGTTCCAATTCACCTATTGGCCATGAAGTGGTTAGAGTTGCATTACCAGCTAGTCAGTTGCTAATGAAAATGCTGCAATGTATGGAAAGCTATTGTCATGAATCTTCGGCTTGGACTAATGGTGATGTTGAGAACCAGATTCTAGTATTTGAATCTTTTAAGAGGACGTACATGTATCAGCTTAACCATTTCGAAAACCTGCACATGGACAACGACATGCTTGAAAGCCTGAACTGTATCACTTCAAGTTGCCTTACTGGGCAGAAACTAAAAGGAGAGCAAGATGTCCCGTTGGAGTGGTGTTAGTCAATACAAACACATGCTTGAAAGCCTGAATTGTACATCTTTTAAGAGGACGTACATGTATCAGCTTAACCATTTCGAAAACCTGCACATAGACAACGACATACTTGAAAGCCTGAACCGTATCACTTCAAGTTGCCTTTCTGGCAGAAACTAAAAGGAGAGCAAGGTGTCCCGTTGGAGTGGTGTTAGTCAATACAAACACAGGCGATATTGTCAAAACAGGTCCGGAGTCCTCTATTAAGTTAGAAGTTGTGGTGCTTGAAGGTGGTTTCAAGACAGATGACAATGCTAACTAGACCACGAAAGAATTTGAGAAATACATAGTGAAAGAGTGAGAACGGAAGAGACCTCTACTTACTAGACACCTTGATATTTAAATCAAAGAGGTCTTTTTGGTTTCTTTGTAAGCAAAAGTAAAATTCCAAATTCAGCTCAATAAATCCTCTAAAAAAGAGGCTACACCTCTATATCTCATTGATTACCTTAATTTAATTTCTTGCACATCGTTTCTTGGTATATTATTGACTTGATAAAATAGTGAATGATTTGATTTTTACTTTTCTTTTTTACCATCGATTTTGCTAACATTTTCTATCGTGACACTTTTCTTAGTTTTTGTAGTTTTCTTTTCACTATATGCTAGTGCCACGGTCACAAGGTTCCCACAACTAAGAGATTATGCATAATCGAAGAAGACCTCTCAAGATCGCTCAAGGTTTCTTCAAGAGCTTTTGAAATGTTCCCAAGGACGGATGAGATGGTAATTGCGTCGAGGATCTAGAATTCTCTCGACACAAATGTCAATAGATGGTAGGTGAGAAGGCATGATCTTGCTTATTAGATTGTAAAACAATCAATGATTGTAATTCGATAGCCACTAATACAAAAGGGGTGCTCTCCCCCTCATTTTATCTATCCAACTATTTCATAATCAAAGTTCCATTTTATATGCTTCTCTCTACAAATTTTCTCTCTCTAAAATCTAGGTGAGAGTGAGTGATCAATCCCAAGTGGGCAAGCAAGTGCAGCTGCTATAGATAGATTATCAAGGGTTCTATGGCAAATTAGCTAAAGAAATTTTTATTCCAGGAAACAATAAAAAAAAAAAAAACAAGATAATAAACTTCTATATTAAGATTTGTTACTGGTCAACTGAACTATTACTTGGCTCCCGGTTTCAAATAAAACAAGGCTTCACTTAGAATAGAGCTTTACTTTATAAAACAAGGCTTCACTTAGAATAGAGCTTTACTTTATAGTTATCGATAGTAAAATATAAGCACACTTATTTGTTAGAGCTAAAAATGAAGACCATGGACTTTCACTCTACTCTAATGACTCCACTCTTCATGAATGTAGATATTCTTAGAATAGGGTAGACTTATTATGATCTGCTCTATGATGTAGAAAACTTGGAGAAGGTCACTAAAACATTTGACACGCGAGGAACGGGACAAGTTATATGTTGTCTCACCTTCAGGAAAGGTAAGATTTATTGGTTAGATCTAGTTCTGCATGTGATATTTCGGTGATATTGATGTTTTTTTGCGTTAGGAGGACCCTTTAGATTTTTTCCTGGAATTTGTGGAGTCTTTTCCAAGCACGGAGGGAACAATAATCCATGCAAGAAATACGTAAGTATTCTGTTTTTTTCAAGGTTCCGTAAAAAAAATTTACTAAAATAATTGTGTTTATGTTCATGGTTAAAAGAATGCAACAAGCTGCCCAAAAGTGTGCTGACGCCTAGTGCAAGTCCAGCTTGAATTGTCATTGAATTCAGCCTCACCTAGCACTAGAATTCATGACAATTCAAGCTGGACTTGGACTCGGAAAAAGAAGTTCAAGATAGGATTGTAGGTGTCAACACACTCTTGGGCAGCTTGTTGCATTCTCTTTACCATGAACCTAAACATAATTTATCTCAGTAAATTTTTTTCACAGAACCATGAAAAAAACAAAATAGAATACCCACGTATTTCTTGCATGGATTATTGTTCCCTCCGTGCTTGGAAAAGACTCCTCAAATTCCAGGAAAAAATCTAAAGGGTCCTCCTAATGCAAAAAAAAAACAATATCACCGAAATATCACATGCAGAACTAGATCTAACCACTAGCTCTCCCGAAGGTGAAACAGCATGTAACTTGTCCCGTTCTTCGCGTGTCAAATGTTTTAATGACCTTGTCGCGACCTCTTTTTTTTCGGCGCCCGCGATCGGGTACGAGCGCCTAAGGAGGCTAATGGCTCGGCTGGAATATAGTTATGCCCGGACTCTCCCTAGTCCACCAATTCACGACTTAATGGTTTGAGTTTTTTAACCTATAAATCAATTTTTAAATTGGAGTCGCCACTAATCGATTTGGGGTGGGTTGATTAGAAACCCAAGTGAAGTATCGGGAGAAATACTCACTCCTGCGTAACCAGAGAAATTAGGATCGGGGACTTGATTACACTAGTTAATCACTAATGCCCTTTCGGTACCTAATCTTGTTTAAACCTTGAGGTTTTTTGGATGCTCGAGGGATTTTTCATGCATTTTTGGAGGAAAAAAACATTTTTGAGTCATTTTCTAATTTTTGGACCCAAAAGGGATTTTTTTGGGTATTTTTGGAAAAATACAAGTTTTTTTGGCTTTTTCTAAAATTTTGGGCTTTTTTTGGATTTTTGGCATTTTTTGGAAAATATGGAATATTTTTGATTTTTTTTTTTGATTTTTTGGAAAATAAAACATTTTTTAACATTTTAAAACATTTTTCGATTTTCTGGAAATTAAAACATTTTTAATATATTAAAACATTTTTCGGTTTTCTGGAATTAAAATATTTTTTAATATATATTTTTTGAAAATAAATTATTTTTGATTATTTTTATTAAAATATTACATAAAATAATAAAAAGCCGACCCGGTCGGATCCGCGAGTTGAGTCCGACCCGGGTCGACGACCCAAACGCGGGCTCGACTCATATTTTTTCCTCTTTTCCTTTTTTATAAGCAAATCGCAGCCCAAAAGCAAGATAGGCCCACTTCTCTTAGGCCCTCATAAATTTGGCCCGCGCAACTAAACCCTAGAGGAACCGGGTCATCCGCCCGACCCGACGACCCGACTTCCGGCCGCCCCAAATTCGCGAAACCCTACCCGGATCCAAGACTCGGATCCGACTCGGCGACCCGGAAAATCGCAAACCCTAGGGTTCGCGAATCCGCGGCGCCGAGGAGGGAAACCGAGGTGCTTGTCGGCGACGGCGACTACGGCGGCGACGACGAAGGCGACAACGGCAACAGCAAAGGTAACGGCGACGCCCTTTTTTACCTTCTCTCGAACGGGGGCGGCGACCGCAGGAGGGCGGTTCGCGATGGAGGCGACAACGGACTACGGCGAATGTGATGAACGTCGAAGGCGACGGTGACGGCCCTTTTACCTTTCTTCAAACAGGGACGATGAACGGTGATGACAGGGATCGATTGACGACGGCGACGGCGACGGCAGCTCCTCAGTTTCCAGATCCGGTGTGGCGTTGGTGGGTCAGTCGCGACACGGCGTCGGGCAGCGTCTACGGCAGCTCCTTTCTCCCTGAATCCAACCTTCCCTCCTCCGATTCCTCTCACTCAGGGCAGCTCCTCGAAGTTGTTCGTTGCCGGCCTTCCCCGAAGTCTCTCGGTGGAGGGTGGGCTGAGCTCACAACTCGAGCTCTCTCTCACTCGCTCGTCGATTCCTCCCCCGAAGTCTCTCAGTGGGAAGATCTTCAAGCTTGCGATGATCTCTCGTCGACGGAGTGCTGCTCTATTTATAGGCGAGGAGGAGGCCGGTCGACAGAGGTTCGGCCGTCGGCCCTCGCACGCCGACCGGCCCTGGGTGCGGCTGAACCGGCGTCAAATCTTCCCCCTTCCACGGAGGCATGCTCGCCTTCAATGCGCGTCCTCTCAGCCACCGGCCTACGCTCCTCTCTCTGTTGTAGGCTGTGCTCGAGCGCGTTTTCGTCGCCGCGCGTGACCTGCAGAGGTGGAAGAAGGAGGAAGGAAGAAGAAGATGGGAGGAAGAAGACAGAGGAGAAAGAAGGGGCCGGGCCAGGGGAGAAATAGGGCTGGGCCCTAGGCCCGCGCAGGTGGAGAGAAAAAAGGAGGGGGTCAAGGCGCGAAGGCCCCCCAATGGGCTGCAAATTTTTTTGTTTTTCTTGTTTTTATTTATTTTTTGTTGTTTTTGTTATTTGTTTTGCTTATTATACGAAAAAGGAAATATAAAAGAAATTAAGGCCTAATTAATAACCTAATTAAAATTTAGGTGTCAACAGCTGCCCCTCTTTGAAGGTGAGTTCGCAGAGGTTGCATTCAAAGACAAACCTGATACCTAAATTTTGTCTATACATATGCAGCAGATTTTATTTAGGACCTATTGTCCTACACATACTAAGACAGATAAGAAGATACCTGTAGTTACCTACCGAGAGTGAGTGAGATAGGGTGTGAACCCCGAGTTTTGGCAAGTATCAAGGCGTCATCTTACCTGTTGCATGAGGAGATTGCTTTTCTAGGACCCGAACCATTCTTCGGTCGCCTATTGGAGCAATAAGTGGTTTGTCTAGGACCCGAACCTTTCTTCGGTCGCCTTGACGGGGGATTGCGTTTCCAGGACCCGAACCTTTCTTCGGTCGCCTGTTAGAGCAATAAGTTGGTTTGTCTAGGACCCAAACCCTTCTTCGGTCGCCTTGACGGGGAATCGCTTTTCCAGGACCCGAACCTTTCTTCAGTCGCCTGTTAGAGCAATAAGTTGGTTGTCTAGGACCCGAACCTTTCTTCGGTAGCCTTGACGGGGAATCGCTTTTCCAAGACCCGAACCTTTCTTCGGTCACCTGTTAGAGCAATAAGTTGGTTATCTAGGACCCGAACCTTTCTTCGGTCGCCTTGACGGGGAATCGCTTTTCCAGGACCCGAACCTTTCTTCGGTCGCCTATTAGAGCAATAAGTTGGTTTGTCTAGGAGCCGAACCTTTCTTCGGTCGCCTTGACGGGGAATCGCTTTTCCAGGACCCGAACCTTTCTTCGGTCGCCTGTTAGAGCAATAAGTTGGTTTGTCTAGGACCCGAACCTTTCTTCGGTCGCCTTGACGGGAGATGCGCTGATCTTTCTCAGGGCATCTATTTGTGGGGAGATAGTACCTGGACGATCACAGGTACAAACTCTTGGGGGATACTTGGATGATCACAAGCATCAAAGGGGTACCTGGACGATCACAGGTACAAACTCTTGGGGGATACTTGGATGATCACAAGTATCGAAGGGGTACCTGGACGATCACAGGCACAAACTCTTGGAGATACTTGGATGATCACAAGCATCGAAGGGGTACCTGGACGATCACAGGCACAAACTCTTTGGAGATACTTGGATGATCACAAGCATCAAAGGGGTACCTGGACGATCACATGCACAAACTCTTGGGGGATACTTGGATGATCACAAGTATCGAAGGGGTACCTGGATGATCACAGGTACAAAGGGGTACCTGGACGATCACAGGTACAAACTCTTTGGGAAGAATCAAGGGCATACCTGAGATATTCGTGTGGAAATATCGAGGATGGGTCTCGCATATACGTGAAGGTCTCTCACCTCCTAGTAGTTGGAATATCGAGGACGTACCTTGGATATTCATGAAGGTCTCTCACCTTCTTGGTAATGGGAATATCGAGGGCGTGCCCTGCATATTCATGAAGGTCTCTCACCTCTTGGTAATTGGGAATATCGAGGGCGTACCTGAGATATTCGTGAAGGTCTCTCACCTCCTGGTATGGGGAATATCGAGGGCGTGCCTATATATTCGTGAAGGTCTCTCACCTCCTGGTAAAGGGAATATCGAGGGCGTGCCCCATATATTTGTGAAGGTCTCTCACCTCCTGGTAATTGGGAATATCGAGGGCGTGCCTCGCATATTCATGAAGGTCTCTCACCTCCTAGTAAAGGGGAATATCGAGGACGTACCTGGGATATTCATGAAGGTCTCTCACCTCCTGGTAATTGGGAATATTGAGGACGTGCCTCGCATATTCATGAAGGTCTCTCACCTCCTGGTAGTTGGAATATCGAGGATGTACCTTAGATATTCATGAAGGTCTCTCGCCTCCTGGTAATTGGGAATATCGAGGATGTGCCCCGCATATTCGTGAAGGTCTCTCACCTTCTGGTAATGAGAATTTGAATGTAGCAGAAGGCTTACCTGGATGGCCGCAGGCACTCAAAAGGGCTGGAACACCTGGATAGCCACAGGTGTACAAAGTACTGGAATACTTGGATGAACACATGTATTTAATGTTATGATCTAGGACCACTCAGGCTGGTCCAAGTGCTAGAAAACATACCTGGACAGTGGTGCCAAGCAAAGCAATAGAATGCTTGAACTGCTACTATATAATTTGGAGACAACTCGGGCAGGCTAAGTGTCATGAAAAGGAAGTACCTAGACAACAGTGGGTACTTGATGATACGAGGATACCTAGACAGCAGTAGGTATTCAACAATAAAGGGATACTTGGTCAGTCACAAGTATCAATACTCTGGGGACAACTCGAACAGGTCGAGTGTCAGGAAAATGGAGTATCGAACGGTGGCCGGTACTCAAAGACAATGGGGATAGAGATATGCTTACTTGGCAATATCTCTGATCTCTGAGAGTATGTCTGCTATTTGCACAATATGCACACATGATTGTATATGCTGTAAATTCATGAGTTCAAATGAAATTCATGCATGATAATTTTGTCAGTTTTGCATCATCTGATTTCCACTGGGGAAGATTTTGAAAGACAACATTCATTTAGAATGTAGATGTCTTGAGCATGCCGGATGAGGGACTTTCGATCGAAAGGACTTTCCGCTCACTCTCATGGAAAAGGCTATCCCGACCATTGATGCGGGATTTATAAGGACCACACTATCTCACTTTGTCATCATGTCAACAGGGGTCCGAGTATTCTCGCAAACAGTACGACTTTACTAATGTAAGAGGTCTTTGTTGAAACTGTGATGAAGTCTTGGCCAGTGGCTCATCGAAGGGGACCATCAAGGTCAAGGCTTATGAATGAAGTGCCGCATGATCATCTCCGGGTTTACAAGTCAAGAACCCTGCGAAAAGAGATAGAGTAATCTTGCTCGTACTTCTTCGAGCGATGTTTATGCACATATGAAATCCTACGTTAATTGAAGTGCCCTAGTCTGAAGATACTTTTACAATGGGATGCAACGTAGGCTTGGCTCATGTGTAAAGGGATGAGAACTGGTGATTGCCTTGGCATTTGTCACCGATCTTTCTTCTCACTGTCAGATGGAGGCTCTATCAATTGAACCACAACAACAACTTTTTCTTGGCTGTATTTTTGACTGAAAGGCATTGGCCTTGCTTTTACCAAGCACACTGCTTTTTCATGCCCCTATTTTTTATTCCAGTTCTTCTTTTATGGGCATTGACCTTGCTTTTACCAGGTACACTGCTTTTTTATGCCCCTGTTTTTCATTCTTATCATTTGAGGAACTAGCCTAGGCAAGTTCAATCGAAGCACCGTTATTAGACTCTTGAGTCTTCATCTTCAGTAGGCGCTCTGGGCTATGCTGCTTAAATGGCAATAACTTCTGTTTTACCTCCATGTGAGGCTAAAATTACAGACTCACTTGAGTTGTACAATGAATACAAGTGCGTAGAGAAAGAATTGCTCTTCGTCATTCTAGGGCACTTAAATTAACGCGAGTGTTCATATGCAATAAAGACACCCAAAGATTGATGCAAGTGCGAGCAAGAAAATTTCTATCTCTTTTCTCACCTTGTGGTGCTGCTCTGTCTCTGATCTGCCCCAGTGTGGGGTGGTTCTTGACGGGGGTAGGATAGAAATTTCACCAGTGTATGGGGCTCAATGGGGTGAGCGATGGAATGCCTCTCACTATGTTGGTTATCGTACCATTTGCGAGAGAACTCTTTACCCTGCAGCCATGGAATCTTCTGCACTCATCTCACAAGTGTATAGATGGGGGACTGTGTGTAGGATATGGCTTGCCTGTCATCATTCTGACGTGCCTCATCCAGCATGCTCAATTAATCTTGTATTCTTCACTTAGTTGTCTATTCTAATAATCCTCAGCGGAATCAGTGATTTAGACAGGCAAAATTATCATGTAGAATTCATCTGGAAACGACATGCAACATTTTGAATATGATGGAGTTTGAACTCTTTAAAACAAGTGAATGGTTTTGACTCCAGAAACCCTATTAACAGCTTTAGGGGTGTTTACTTGGTGGTATTGTACTTACAAATGTGTTGAAATTTGAACATCAAAAGAGTTATTCACAAATGGCTATCGATGGTTGTCCCTATTGAGTAGGGAAATGACACAAGAAGGATCAGCCGAGGTTAGGGATCTGATCATTAATTTGATGAGCCTTTCCGCTTTTGCCCCTGCAGAATAGATCAATCAATGAGGCCAAAATTAAAGGTGAATTGAGGCCTGAAGGATCTCGATCATTTGCTTTGGCGATACTTGAGACGCCATTTTCCTTGGGAGAGTTTGTCATGCCTCTCATTGATTTGTTATCTGTGTTTTTGACAGTCAAGCGATCCCGCAATAAGACATGCTTCTCATTGATTTGTTATCCTTACTTTTGACAGTCAGGTGATCCTGGAGTACAAGGAGGACATGAAGTCTCGTGTCTTCCACTTTGTCAGGTCAATTATTCTCCTTAATTGGCTTATGGATGGCATGTTCTTTTACACGAAGTCAGGTGAATTCGATGCAAGTCTTTTTCATGTACCAACTTGGCCAATATTGATTTGCCACACCTAACCATCAAGTTTGGTTCTTGAATCTCAATGCTTCCTGTCAATAGGGAAAATATGTCAAAAGTGAATTCAAAGAGGGGGGAGTATTGGAAACGATACCAAATTACTCTTCTCCAAAGTTTGTATTTGCTGACTCCTGATGATGTTTGAATGTTGATGACAGCCTTTTCGCCTCGGCACAGTTTGACATTTATTTCGATTGGCCTTCCTCACTCATGGCCATGTATGCATGATTGATGGTTGTTGATTTATCTTCAACGCCTTCCTTCTGTGGAATTTCTCCTTCTGTTTTTAACTATAGCATCATTGAACAAAAGTCATGTACCTCAAGCTTCTATGAAATCTGAGATGGACAATTAAAACCTCAAATTCTCTTATGGTAATTACTTCTTGCCAGAGTATGCGTCTAAATAGGAAGTCAGGTTTCTAGGTCCTCATTTTGAATAGGGGCTAGAGACCGCTTCAACTGTCTGGATTTCTTCCCTGTTGACAATAGCCAATTCAAAGGAAGAGAAGAAATTCCTTTTCTACACTTCTTGGCTTGTCGAAGCCGGAAATCCCATTGATGAAACCGTAGCATTTAGTTGCTCGGGCATGTTAAGGGAAGAAAATGCTGCTCCGGCTTGAGAAGGAGTTGGGCAGGAGCGAGATGGAGTGCACAGAGCTCCTGGGATGGCTTGATTTCAACCGTATGCCTGTACCTATTATGTCTTATCTTCCGTTTCCTGTAAATAGAAGAGAGGGGACATCATTTCCAAATTATATTCAGAGAATAAGACTTACTCTCTTTTGGTGTAGGACGAACTTCTTGCCCCACTGCCTTCTTGAAATGGTGTTTTTGAATCTGGCGAGCTCAAATGATGCGCTTGCTTCAAATGCCCCCTGTCACACTAAGTCAAAAGGGACGGGAATGATCTTCTGAGACATGAAGTGAGTGAGTCAGAAAGACAAACATGATTAATCATCTTGTTTTGACAAAAGCTTTTGGGTGATGAAATATTTTTTATTTTCAAAATACGTCTTTGGGGGAGAAAAAGCATGAGGAAGTCCAGCCTTCAGTATTCTCCTTGGATATATATATATTTTTTTTTCATGGTTGGATAACATCACCGGGCTGGTTTGGAGTACCGCCTCATGCTCTTAAAACAAAATATTGGAACTGTACAATAGAGTACTTGGAATGGAAAATACAACAGTAGCACACTAGACAAGATAAGAAACATGAAATTATAAAAACAAGTAAAACTCATGAAAACCCTTGTGTAAAGGAGCGTTTTGATAGTGCTGGTCTTGAAGCTAAGCGTCTTTGAATTCTTCGCCTCCAGTAGACTCGAAGTATTCACATGAGAGGACCACTTCATTGAGGCTATGGAAATGCACCATGCAACCAACAACTATGCTTGCAAGGTAAAGCCCCTATGAACAGCTTTATCATTTCTTCTTCGGCCAGCTGAGGGTAAGTCTGCGTCATAAAAGCCTCCCACCTCTTTGCATATGCTCGGAAATCCTCTATTGGTCTTCTTCTGAAGTGAACCAAGTTCTGACAAGGCACTTCAGTCCCAATCGCTTTGATATCGAAGCGGGAATGCGAAAGACAGCTCATTCTAATCTCTCATGAGGTAGATATCTGCTGTGATGAACCATTGTAATGCAGACCCCGCAAGACTCTCTTGGAAGGTCTGAGTTGTGAATGACATCGGGCCATAGTACCGACTCATTTCAGCATGGAGGTACTGCAAGTGGGCCACAGGGCAAGTCATGCCATTATACTTACGGAGATTAGGTATCCACATCTCTCCATGATTCATGATCCTATGAGTGCAAGACGGGCTTGATGTATCTTGGTTAGGCCACTGGTTTTCCCACTGCATATCTGTTGTAGTGGTGAAGTTTTCTACTTCAGGGAAGTTGGATTCTACTGAGATTACCCCATTGCCTTCTTCTTGGTCAAAATTTCCGAATGAGGATGAAGTATTGAAGCTATCCTCATGGTCAAAGGATGAGCTTAGTACTTCGTTAGGATCGTAGCGGATAAAGACGTATGCTTCCTCTTCTGACGGGCCTTCATCTCCGGATGAGAGTAGGAAACAGTTATACGATGAATCGTCAGTTTCATTGTCGAAATAACGCTGGAAGTTCTTGGGATTGTATTCTAGGGCCGGGAAGTCTTCAAAGCTGTATTCTTGGGAATGCTCGAAGCTTTGGTGTGGTGGCTCGTCGGCAGATGTTGCATTGATCTGCTTAGGCTTCCTTTTCTTGGCTTCTGGTCCAGACCTTTTGAGTAGGGCCCTTCGTTTTGCCAGCTCAATTCTGTCAAGGGAAGTGAGAGACATTGGAGTTTCACTGTCTGATTCACTTCCCAGGTTGATAGGGGTCAGTATTCTTTGGACCCTAGCTCTTGGAGTAAGCTTGGGGAGTTGTCCAGCCGTGCCCCAGTCTTCAACAAGTTTTGTGTCTTTGATCTCGTACAAAGGTTCCTTGCCTTTCCTAGTGGGAAACTTCTCAGTAACAGGATGTTGCTCAGTCGCCCATTTATTATGCAAGGCTTCATCGACATGCTCCTCTCCTACCTCAGCGACTAACGACTCCTCGTGCTCCGCGATCATCGGCTCTTCGTAGGGCAGGGTGATGTCAGAGGTGATGTCAAGATTATACTCTTGGTGAAAAACATGAATTAATTCCCTCCAGGTTTTAAGGGGACTAATCTTCCTGATAATGTACCATCGCAAGGCAGGGCCAGTCAAGCTTGATTGGTACGATTCAATCATCCTTCGGACCAAGTAGGCCTGCAAGTAGGTCTCTGGGCGGGAGGTATCAGCATACCTTTCGCATTCAGGTGCTTTGAGTTTTTCAGGGATCTTAATGCCGGCATAATCGGACAGGTCCATGGGATTCTGCTCCTGCAGCTGGTTTAACTTTTTCATGATCCTTTCAAACTGTTTATGGTACTGGCTGTTTTCTGGCAAATTTGCGGGTGTCATGACAGTGTTTAAGGCAATTACAGAGTTGGGTTCAGCTTGAGTGGATTTCATTTGTCTCGAGAGTTGTTGAAGGACAATGGACATCTGTCCCACGCCGTCTTCAATGTTAATGAGACGATTTTGTACATCATTCTGATTGGGTCCTATTGCATGAGGCCAATCGCGGACGATTGGTGGCCGGCGATTCATAATTACCTGGTCGTTGCGAAAACAATGAATGAGCACGCAAGTAAACAAAGATTGACCCATGGCAATGGTCTAACTGCTTTTTTATTTATCAAAAGAGGATTTTATAGTGGCGCAAACTTCTAACATCTAAGACTTGAAATTGAAATGACATAATGAAATACTAAATATTAAACAAAAGTCCCTAAACAATGGGACAAAACTTTCACAATATTTACACTAAGGGGCACATAATTGCGCAATTTATATGCGACGGGGAGTCTTGCGCTTGCGCAGACGCCTGCTTCCTTGAACTGGCTCTGAGGTGTGCATCCAGTCCATTCCCAAATCCCTCTCCATGAGCTCTGCTTGCTCGTGCTGGCTGCTCTCGCTGATTGAGTGAGGGACTAATGGCTTCCATCTTTTCGAGATGCGATGGTTGTGGATGTAGGACATGGAGGCATGGTGGGCTTTTTCTTCTCCCTCAAGCCCTTCAGGTATCATAATCCTTTTGCGATGGCACTTGTCCTAGGTTTCCTCAGCGGTAGAAATTTTGAATTCATAGTCACGGCTTGTGTTGAAAAGAACTGGAGGGACCATCATCTTGAAAGGCGGTGGGATCTCCTGAAGAGCTCCATATTGTTGTGCTACCCGATATGGGTAGTAGGGAATGGCGCCGGTGAGGCCGAGCAATGGAATTGGGCGGGTGCGCATGTAAGCAAAGCGGGCCCTCTTTTCATGGAACCAACCAGCACACCATTGGAATGCCTCGGGAGTTGGGTTTCTTAGGAAGTTTACCCAATTTAAACAACTTTGATTGGGAATGTATGGTCCGAAAATCATAAATTTTTGTAATGGATTTTCAAAAGCATTTGTTTCAGGCGATCGCATGAAGTCTCGAAATTCGCTTAGGTGAGAAAAGAACCAGACTTGTAAAATTTCAGGAGAGGCTCGCATGATTTTCTCTGTGTTGTCTTTAAAACGATTAAAGGACAAGAATGTTTCAGTTAAAATCATGTTGACGTAATTCCCCCTCTTAAGATCGATCAACTATCCATGCGATCTTAGGACTTATGGCATTTCTTTGATGGGGGAAGATGATGAGTCCGAAAAAGGCCAGGAGGAAAATCTCACTTTTTTGGGTCATAAGCTGATTTTGAAAACAGGCATTCATAAATTCTAGTGGGCAGGTATTATGGTTGTCTTCGAGAATTTGTCTCATGACATGGATTTCAGTTCCTAAAAATCGTGCTAAACCGCGCCATGGGAGGGCGCCTATCGATGGCTTGACAAGCTTTTTCTCAAGAGGCATTCCAGTGATGATGCTGTATTCTTCCAGGGTTGGGGTTAGCTTAAACCTACCGAATATAAAGGTAATTGTCTTTGGGCACCAGAAATGTGCCATGGCTTGTATGACTTCAGGACGAACAGTGATTTGGATCAACAATAGGAGATGACCGACTTTGGCCTTCACGCACTCTTGGGCAAACTGATCTAATTGACCCCACCATCTGAAGAGCTCCGCCTTGGGAGTAGGAATGAACTGGATATCGTCTTTCCCCATCACATATAAACTGGGACTTGAAAAGTTTATCCTAAATTGCCATGGGCCAAAATAGAAAGACTGAGTAAAAGTAAAGAAATCACTTTGCTTTTAAAGAAAAATGGCAAGCACAAAGACATTCACATGGGACGTGCGGCTCGATTTCTAACTCAGAAGACTTGATGAAATTAAAAAGGTATCCGCTCGTCGCAGTCTCGCGTTAGCAGCATACGCCCTTAATCTCGGCTAAGAAATTCGAGGAAAAGAAAGGCAACCTCTACATCGCAGTCTCGCGTTCGAGGTCGTATCTTTCTTAACACCATCCTAGAAATCCTATGGCGGCCCAGGTCCGGCGGCCGGGTTGTGTGTGCCATGTGTAGTGTTCAAAACAGTAAAACATGCACAACAGTTTATAATCACAAGATAATCTATTTTAAGCAAAATTAAAATAAATTTCTAAGCTTTTGACCTGCATAAAGAAAAAAACCTAAGTCAGTAAAGAATTTAAACAAGACAAAAATGGCCTAAGTCTTCAAACGTCCCCAGCGGAGTCGCCAAGCTGTCGCGACCTCTTTTTTTTCGGCGCCCGCGATCGGGTACGAGCGCCTAAGGAGGCTAATGGCTCGGCTGGAATATAGTTATGCCCGGACTCTCCCTAGTCCACCAATTCACGACTTAATGGTTTGAGTTTTTAACCTATAAATCAATTTTTAAATTGGAGTCGCCATTAATCGATTTGGGGTGGGTTGATTAGAAACCCAAGTGAAGTATCGGGAGAAATACTCACTCTGCGTAACCGAGAAATTAGGATCGGGGACTTGATTACACTAGTTAATCACAAATGCCCTTTCGGTACCTAATCTTGTTTAAACCTTGAGGTTTTTGGATGCTCGAGGATTTTTCATGCATTTTTGGAGGAGAAAAACATTTTTTGAGTCATTTTCTAATTTTGGACCCAAAAGGGATTTTTGGGTATTTTTGGAAAAATACAAGTTTTTTTGGCTTTTTCTAAATTTTTGGGCTTTTTTGGATTTTTGGCATTTTTTGGAAAATATGGAATATTTTTGATTTTTTTTTTTTTTGGAAAATAAAACATTTTTTAACATTTTAAAACATTTTTCGATTTTCTGGAAATTAAAACATTTTTTAATATATTAAAACATTTTTCGGTTTTCTGAATTAAAATATTTTTTAATATATATTTTTTGAAAATAAATTATTTTTGATTATTTTTATTAAAATATTACATAAAATAATAAAAAGCCGACCGGGTCGGATCCGCGAGTTGGGTCCGACCCGGTCGACGACCCAAACGCGGCCCGACTCGAGATTTTTCCTCTTTTCCTTTTTTATAAGCAAATCGCAGCCCAAAAGCAAGATAGGCCCACTTCTCTTAGGCCCTCATAAATTTGACCCGCGCAACTAAACCCTAGAGGAACCGGGTCATCCGCCCGACCCGACGACCCGACTTCCGACCGCCCTAAATTCGCGAAACCCTACCCGGATCCAAGACCCGGATCCGACTCGGCGACCCGGAAAATCGCAAACCCTAGGGTTCTCGAATCCGCGGCGCCGAGGAGGGAAACCGAGGTGCTTGTCGGCGACGGCGACTACGGCGGCGACGACGAAGGCGACAACGGCAACGGCAAAGGTAACGGCGACGCCCTTTTTTACCTTCTCTCGAACGGGGGCGGCGACGGAGGGCGGTTCGCGATGGAGGCGACAACGGACTACGGCGAATGTGATGAACGGCGAAGGCGACGGTGACGGCCCTTTTACCTTTCTTCAAACAGGGACGATGAACGGTGATGGCAGGGATCGATTGACGACGACGACGGCGACGGCAGCTCCTCAGTTTCCAGATCCGGTGTGGCGTTGGTGGGTCAGTCGCGGCACGGCGTCGGGCAGCGTCTACGGCAGCTCCTTTCTCCCTGAATCCGACCTTCCCTCCTCCGATTCCTCTCACTCAGGCCAGATCCGAGCCTCCACCGGCCGGATCTGACCCTCTCGAAGTTGTTCGCCGCCGGCCTTCCCGAAGTCTCGATGGAGGGTGGGCGAGCTCACAACTCGAGCTCTCTCTCACTCGCTCGTCGATTCCTCCCCCGAAGTCTCTCAGTGGGAAGATCTTCAAGCTTGCGATGATCTCTCGTCGACGGAGGTGCTGCTCTATTTATAGGCGAGGAGGAGGCCGGTCGACGGAGGTTCGGCCGTCGGCCCTCGCACGCCGACCGGCCCTGGGTGCGGTTGAACCGGCGTCAAATCTTCCCCCTTCCACGGAGGCATGCTCGCCTTCAATGCGCGTCCTCTCAGCCACCGGCCTACGCTCCTCTCTCTGTTGTAGGCTGTGCTCGAGCGCGTTTTCGTCGCCGCGCGTGACCTGCAGAGGCGGAAGAAGGAGGAAGGAAGAAGAAGATGGGAGGAAGAAGACAGAGGAGAAAGAAGGGGCCGGGCCAGGGGAGAAATAGGGCTGGGCCCTAGGCCCGCGCAGGTGGAGAGAAAAAGGAGGGGGGCTGGGCGCGAAGGCCCAGCCCCAATGGGCTGCAAATTTTTTGTTTTTCTTGTTTTTATTTATTTTTTGTTGTTTTTGTTATTTGTTTTGCTTATTATACGAAAAAGGAAATATAAAAGAAATTAAGGCCTAATTAATAACCTAATTAAAATTTAGGTGTCAACAGACCTTCTCCTCGTTTTCTATAGTAGTTATAGAGCGGATCAGAATAAGCCTACCCTATTATGAGAATATCAGCATTCACGAAGCGACAATGGAATCATTAGAGTAGAGCGAAAGGTGGTCTTCATTTTTAGCTCTAACAAATAAGTGTGCTTATATTTTACTATCGGTAACTATAAAGTAAAGCTCTATTCTAGGTGAAGCTTTTATCCGAAACCAGGAGCAACTAATAGTTCAATTGACTTTTAACAAATCTTAATATAGAAGTTTATTATCCTATTTTTTTATTATTTCCTAGAATAAAAATTTATTTAGCTAATTTGCCATAGAACTCTTGGTAATCTATCTATAGCAACTGCACTCGCTTGCCCGCACAAGCTACGCTCAGGATTGATCACTTGCAGAGAAAGTTTGTAGAGAGAGAAGCTTATAGAATGAAACTTTGATTATGAAATAGTTGGATAGATAAAATGAGAGGGAGAGCACCCCTTTTTATATTAGTGGCTATTGAATTACAATCATTGATTGTTTTACAATCCAACGGACAAGATCATACCTTCTTACCTACCACCTATTGGCATTTATGTCAAGAGAATTCTAGATTCTCGATGCAATTACCATCTCGTCCGCCCTTGGGAACATTTCAAAAGCGAAACGCTAAGCGATCTTGAGAGGTCTTCTTCAATTATGCACAATCTTAGTCGTGACCTTGTGACCATGACACTAGCATATAGTGAAAAGAAAACTACAAAGACTAAGAAAAGTGTCATGATAGAAAATGTCAGCAAAATCAATGGTAAAAAAGAAAACTAAAAATCAAATCATTCACTATTTTATCTAGTCAATAATATATCAGACGATGTGCAAGAAATCAAATTAAGGTAATCGATGAGATATAGAGGTGTAGCCTCTTTTTTAGAGGATTTATTGAGCTGAATGTGGAATTTTACTTTTGCTTACAAAGAAACCAAAGAGACCTCTTTGATTTAAATATCAAGTTCTTATGCGTGATATAGATTATAGACACAAATTAGAATACTGTTTAGGAAACATTCTTTCCTTGTCATTGTCAAGTACCTTTCAAACTCTTGATATGGGTTTCGAGAGAAGACTCTTAAAAAGCCTTTAGGGTACAATAAAGCTTTTTGAAGGGTGCTGTTAAAATAATGATTAATATTCTCCTCCTTAATCAGATTTACTACCGTTCAGGAAAAAAAAAGACACAAAATTCAATGACGGTTATGTAGAGTAGAAAATTTGCTCTTGCAATCCCACTGAGTTGCCCCTAGAAAATTTTGCAAATTAGGCAAAATGTATACTATTATGACAATATACATGATCGAATAGTTAGTAATGGCACATACGGGAGGGAGCCACCCCTTCCATGTGTTCTGTTTTTTCCCCCTGGTTTGTAAAGAAAAAATAAAAAAAGGAAAAGACTTAAAAGATGAAATTGTTCCTTACCAAATAAAGAGTTCAAAACCTTATGTAAAATTGATATGGCAATTTCAAGCCATTATTTGAGAAAATGAGAGCAGTTCGAGTCTTTATTTGAAACAATGTTAATCTTATACCTTTATTTGATAAAATGAAAGTATTTCAAGTTTTTATTTGGAATTTTTCCGAAGTCAAATTAAATAAATTGATAATTTATGAATTAGATTGGATATTTTTAATGGTTCACGAATTACATTGTATAAACTAATTTTTTTAGATATTTTATAATGGTTTACGGATTACATTGAATAAACTAATGGCATTACAAAGTGGGTTGAAAATTTGTAACCAAATCTATGGACTATAATGTCATTTTCCTTGGAAAAAGAAAAAAGAAGAGAAAAGTGAAAGAGATAAGGACATAAATGGTTTGGCAGTATAGTGTGTAACATGGTCTTTAAAATTTTAATTTGTTTAATATAATCTCTAAATTTTAGCTAAATGTTCAATGTGATTTTTGAGCTATTAATTTGTCCACTTTGGTCCTTAACTTTTTGGTGCATATCCAATTCAGTCCCCAAATTATATTAAAATGTTTAAAGTAGTCTTTCAATATGCACATCAGGCTAAACTTTAAGAACATAATAAATAAATTAAAAGTTGAGGAATCATATTGTACATTCAACTAAAATTCCGGATCATTTTGTGTCATATTTCCATAATGAAAAAGGGCAATTAACTCGGTTCGAACCGGTCCGGTTCAGTCCATCCATGGGCGACGTCTCTGCACCCTTCCGAACTCTCCACCAAGCACCGAAGCAGCTAGAGCGACTGAAACTCCGATCGGCGGCTTCGAGAAATCCTCTCTCCGCAACCGCCGTCGCCTCCGCCACGAGATCGCCAGGTACGACGTCCGCTCCGAAACCTCGACCTCCTCGTCTCCGATTCCGGCCGCTCTCGCGATTCCCGAGGATCGTCGCCGGCCGGCGGGCGGGCGGGCGGGCGCTCGATCGGTGGCGATCCGAGGAGGAAGGGGAGGCCGCATTCGGATCGGACTGGCCATCGGGCGCCGCTCCATTAGCTTGGTTCGCGTGCTTTCCCTAGCGAAAAGCCGATTGGGGGGGGCGGAGATTGTGATCGGCGATGGCGGAGTTTCTTTTCCTGCCGGATTTCTAGGGAGGTTTTTGATTGTAATCGGCGATGGCGACTCTTCCGTTCGGTCGCCGGTGTTCATTTCGGAGTGCTGCTGCTTTTTTTTTTTTTTTAATTATTGCTGAATCGCGTATGTTTCGCTGGGTTGTCTTGCTCTTCGATTGAGTTTCGAACACTTCCGCGTCTGTGGTTGCGCATGTTGTCCTCGAGGTTTCGTCGGCTGATGTGTTTGTGGAATTGAGAGACTTGTGCTGTGGGTTTTGCTCACTGGGGGTGTTAGATGTGCTCGTAGATCGAAATGCCTGTGATGCGGGGTGTTAGATTTTGGAATATAATGTGTTCTGGCTCTCTAATGTCCCCTCTTTGCAGGTCGAAAAGATAGTCGATAGTCCGTCACGATGGCAACAACGGCTTGTTTCATCATCGTTAGCAGAAACGATATCCCTATATATGAAGCTGAAGTTGGATCTGCTGTTAAAGTATGTCTTTCTTGAGACTATGATGTGGGTCTTTGTTTTCCTTTCAGCTCCTTTTTTGTTTGGAAATTGTAATGATACTTCAGATTGCGATATGATGTGGATGCACATTTGTCCGAACTCTTGCTTGATTTGATTGCAAACATTTAATGTGTAATGGCATACTTAGTAACTCATCTTACATGATTAGCGTGATGGTTTCATGCTATCCCTGGGGAAGGGAAGAAGTTTACTTTTTTCTTGTTATCCTGGACATTTTGAGTTAAACCTGGCCGAAAGGGATATTGTTTTTGAGTTTCTGTTTATTTATATCTTTTTTTGTATTTGTTTATAAATTAGCTGTTTGTTAAATCCAATAAACTTCTTTTTCCCTGATCAGAGAGAAGATGCAGCACATTTGCATCAATTCATCCTGCATGCAGCCCAAGATATTGTTCAGGACCTTGCATGGACGACTAGTGCCATGTGAGTTTGTTTACTTTCAAATGGTTGTGCTATGTTATCTCTTCACTGCCATGAGCTTCAGTTTCTGCTCCATTAGATCCCTTTTTTAATTGTGCGCTAGAAGTTTTGCTAAAAATTGGTTTCCATTCTTCGTGCAGGTTTCTGAAAGCAATAGACAGATTTAATGATCTTGTGGTTTCGGTGTACGTCACAGCTGGTCATATCCTTTGATAGCAACTACATATTTTCTTATCTGCCATTTATGCTTTTATTGCTGGCAGTTTGTTCTTCCTTCCCACCCAAAAAAGAAAAATTCTGCTACTAAAGCAGAGTAAATTTATGCAGCTTTAAACTCCTTGAATTACTCCTCATTCTTTTGTCTTGACTCACGATATTTCTCTTGGTCATTCTTTTGCATTATTGACTGTATCTGAATACCCTTGACTCCTGTATCTTACATACACGATTTATGCTACTTCATGACTCGCGTAACGATGATGGAATTAAGAGCTTTTTCCAAGAGGTTCATGAGCTTTATATCAAGGTAATATGCTGTTCTTTTTTCCACTGAACTTTTTCCTTACGTTGATGGTTTCTAGTTATTTTGCATTTTCATTACTCGTAGATTACCGAGGAATTTTCTTCCCCATGTTTGGATTATTGCAGTTTGATGTTAATTTATACGGTTCATTTTTTCTTGAGTTCATTACTACTGCTGACAGTGTTTCTGCATAGAGGAGATTGACATTTCTTTATTTACTTTTGTGATAGTTTGTTAAATGCTCAAATAGTTAGACAATTGAACCTGGGTCTCAGTATATGTATATCCGAATCATGCATGAGGGTGTATCAACAAGTTGTTGGAGTCTGCAGAACCATAACTACTTCCAACTTTCGACGCCTTACATGCACTCTTTCATCCCTAGGTTTTGTCCAATAATCTGCAACTTTTTTTTTCTTTTGAATATTCCTACTAAACCAAGTCTTTGAACTTTACTTCGTGGTCCATTTGAGTACCCATGGTTTTAAATGATTAGAGGCCGTCCTTGAGTCTTTGACTGTCAATGACCTTCTAATGACAGCTACTGTCAACTCCTTTCGGTTCATATCAACACTCATAATATGGAACTTAACATTATATGGGATGAATCAGTTCAAATATGCATGCCCATGATTTCTTCATTTTCACTTCATACTTTCATAGCCAATCTCTGGCTCCTCAGTTACATATCCAGATTTTTCCCCATTTGCTGTTTTTCTTCTTCATTCTACACTGCATCCTATACTTGTCTAATAATTTTGCTCACAATGGTGACCTTTGAAGCATCTAAGTGTACTGAATCAAGGTTCTAACAACTCTTGTTCCCATGAGACCTTCTGAGGTAAAGCCCGTATAGAACTAAGAATAACTTGAATCTCCCATTGGCTGCTTCTAGCAGCTTGATCACCCTTAACTATGATTATTCATGCCTTTGAGGTTTTGTATTAAGTGACCCAATGCCCTCTACTAATTGAAGGTCTGCAAGGAATCAAATTTCTGTGTGAGAGTTGATTGGTGGGGAGGCCAATAGATGATATGGAACTTTAGTTTGGATATATTACCTATTTGCATAATGTTTTGGTCTTTCAAATTGTATTGGTGCAATTGGGCGTTTGAAGACTTTATTGGTGTTCAAATGTGGGATGTCCCTCTCTATATGACTGGCATGTGAAATCCCTGTCTCAAAAGAAAAAAAGAAAAAAAAAAGAGAAAGATGGCATTTGAATGCCTTACCTAAAAGATGATGAAAAATATTCCCGCACTCCACTAAAATGTTCAGTTTTTTTGGCATCACTGTTGCAGGTAGTCAGTTAGTGCACTAATATGGTAGAAATGATCTTATTAGATTGATGTTACTGGACTCACAATATCAAATTAGTAACATTTTTTGCTATTTGATAGTTTGATTTAATCAAATAACCAAACTAATATAGGGTCTTGTTTGCATTTTGTCCATTCTCTTATCATTAGCATTGAATGTCATGATTACATGCTCAGTTTTTCTGGGGTCACAAGCTTGAAAAGGAGATCTTGCATGTTACTGCCATCATCACCATGATGAATGGGTGAATCTGTGAGTTATTTTTCACTTCTCAGAGTTTTTATTCCTGATTTTGCAGATAATTCTGAACCCGCTCTACTTACCTGGTTCCCGCATTGCATCTTCACATTTTGACACAAAGGTCCGCGCTCTTGCAAGAAAATACTTATAAAAGCCAATTTTTGGTAACAAGCCAGTGATGGAACAGTGATGAGCTTGCAAGATTTGACCACTAAGGACTAGCGGACTCCTAATAGCCTGTCATCAATCATGCTCTTGCTGATTTACTGGGGGAAGCAAGCGCATTGCAGTTATGTCCTCGTGTTGTTGCATGAGAATTAAAGCACTTGATTCATTATGCTGATCGGTGATGCCATGTTGGCCTGATAATCAGCAACGTGACCTGCTGTTTCTCTCTCTCTTTTTCTTTCTTAGAAGATTGCCCTGTCTTTTGTTCAAGGAATTGAATGTGGTTTATATGTCTTATTTCTGATAATCTGCGATTTGTAAAGTGGATAACCTGTGAGTCGTAAATTGGACGGCTTGTAGGAAAAATGCACTGGGTGTTGTTCAGGTAACGATTGAATTTAGTGTAGTTTCCGATGAAAGCTCCGGTGTTGCTTTGGTTTCTTTCTTGCGTTGGTGCATGTTAATCTGGACCCGTTAGACATTACCGGCTTTTGGTATGATTTGTTATGTCGTGACCTTGGTTATGACAAGCATTTTGAGGGAGTAGAGATGGCTATATTTCTGGGAGCAAACTCCAGGTAAGGGGATTTCGGCAGTGTTGTAGTAATTAAAAAGTACTTTCTTGGGAATTCGACATGCTGCACTAGCTTGTTCATAAGTTAAATACGATGCAAGAAATATTCAGAAGACTTCAACGTATTCGTGACAGGCTATGGCATCATTCTTCTCTTTTCAAATCTCTTTCTTCCTCTGGGCTTTGATGTGAGATGTAAGAGCCGAACGTCAGTTTGGTGGTTGTATTTCAAATGAACCCTATCTTTTCTCCTATATTGGGTCTTCTCTGTGTTCCTTTTGTTTAAATCTGAGCCCCATCCTTAGCCCAAATAAGACTGTTGGATTCGATCTTCAAAAGGAAAAAGGACTTTAATACGAGAAAAATCGATGATATGGACAGAGTCACGAATGCAAACTGAACGAGCCCCTTGGCCAGAACTTATTGCTGCGCTAACCTGTTTTTGTAGAACTAGACAGGAAAACTTGCAAATCACATTTGTCGTGAAAATTCTGGGGCCTTATTTTATCATCACGACCCGATGATGGAGAAGATTTTAAAATATTTAATGATTTTTTAATGAACATAGAAAACAAGATTGTGTGATAATGATTCTAACACAAGAGAGAGAGAGAAATATATGAAGGGACAAAAAGGAGATTCATTGGGGTGAGAGAGGCTCGAACTCTCGACCTCAGGATAACTCAGAAGCTATGAGACCTACGCGCTAGCCAACTGCGCCACCACCCCAGTTGTGGCTAAGTGACCATAACTATATTTATATTGTTCCTTCCCGCCTGTGCTATTAAACGGCGAATTGGTTGATTTGTTTTTCCTCTTATACGATCGAAGAAATTAGGTTGCATTTAGTCGTCCGGATTTATATTGTTATAAGATAGGACAATGTGGGGATTGAAAATTATCCAAATTGTAGAAAATTTCATTACAAGTTTAGTGCTACTTAAGATACGATTAAAATTTTTTTAAGAATCTTCGAACATAACACTGGCCCTGCATATTCTCCCGCATGATCCCCAGATCTCCTCTTGAAGGCCCCTCTTGTCAGGCCCACTCTCTCTCTCTCTCTCTTGTACGTCTCCTTCACCGCCATCTTCACCAAATCCATAAATTTCCACCTCCAGGACGAAGTTCTCACTCGACTTCATCGCGTTGGAGGCGATCCGGACGCCAACAAAGATGAGCCTCGGATTGCCGAGGGCGTTGCAGAGTGACTAGGGAGGTAGCAGGCACAACCAATCTGTAGGCGAGGCGATAGTTGCCGATGTAGAGACGAAAGGTGGCGACAGGGGTGGCGAATGCCATGAGCAAAGCTCGAGCGCCCCTTGACATCAAAGGTCAACGACGATGAAATGCAGCAAAGGCGAGGAAAGGAGGTGGATTGATATTTACCAGTGGATGGCCCCGGGACAGCGAGCGATGAGGGCTCAAAGGATCAAGTGCACTCACGACTTATGAGGGGAGTCAAGTTCTTAGACCATAATAGTCATGTGATGTATAACTTCTCATTTTCACATTCATTTTTCAAAACACGATTGGCTAATCGGCAATGGAATCGACAATAATTCGAGGGGAAGACAATCACATGATAGTGAAAAGTGATGACAATCGGCATGGTGATGGTCCTCGCACGGTGGTTGGCGTGGCAAAGGATGTGTCACTTTATCACTCAATCCTCGTAAGATAGTAGAGTTTGTTAAGTTACTTTTAGTATTTTTTAATCTAATTTAGATTTATCCTACTCTTATCCCGCATTTCTCATATGACAATTTATTTGGATGTATATGAATTTACCCGGTTTGCCAAATACTCGATAGAATAATTTATTCTATCCTTATTCAAATCTAAACTACCTATATGCAGACTTAAATTCCTTTCAATTTTTTTGGGAAAATGAAAAAAGAAAACGAAAAGTTGAGCCAGATTTGGATTTTGGATAGGTATATGAAGAGTTGAAGTTTTTGAAGTTAATTTCTCCCGGGTGTAACCAAGAGTATCACCAGTGAGTGACATGTGTCCTCCCTCGATCGTCGCTACAATCATCACTCCTAATTCTAAATATGGAATGCCTATTCAATTCATCCGTATGTGGCCTCGCACGGGTTAAAAATCATTAAGTCTCTTTGTACGAGTTCGTAAACGTCCAAAACAAAAGCCCATAAAGGATTAAGCAAAAGCAATAATAAATTCTCACATTTAAACTCCCGCTTAAAACTCTCTCTGCTCTTTTTAATTTTCAAGTGCTTTTCACATTCTCCCTTTGGAGAAAATATATTCGGTGTTTGCGAAGCATCACGTTAACCGTTGAGATGGTGTATTTGCACCGTGGATTCCTATCCAGGGCCCATGGGCTATCGAACCCAATCAATGGGCCTCTGGGTTCCGTCAACAATGGACGAACTACAGCCCACAGCACCTGAGCGAAGATCTAGACCGGACTTCTCCGGGTCACGGACCCGAATTGAACTCGGGTGGGTCGGGAGCAAATCCCTACTCGGGTTCTTGCCCATTTCTAACTTAGATAATATTTCACTTTAGGCGCATTTCTATTTTAATTTATTTAGAGTTACGAATTTTAATACAAAAACCAAAAAATGTCATGCATTAGTGACATCATCATATGCCGTGTTATGTAGAGTAGCTGTATCATTGTATGTTATGTCATACAATTTAATTTCATCATATGCCATATCATGCGGAGTAGCCGCATCATTATATATTATGTCATACAATTTAATTGCATCACCATGCCATGCCATGTTATACGTCATGCCATATAGTTTAGATTATGTTATTAATGTTAATATGTCATATATGTAGGTCATTTAGTGATTACATATTTAGGGACATTTAATGAGAATTGCAATTTATATTAGAAATTAGACCAATTAGTTATAATTGGACAATTCTTTCATAAATAGAAAATCTTAAAAACTTATCAAAACAAGTGTTTTGTCAAGTAGGCGAAGTCCTTGTGGGCTTCCCAATCTCTTGCTCGATGGGTTCGATGAGTCAAATTCCTTTTCTTGCAATATAAATGTTGTGATTTATCCTGTGAAATTTTTATTTCTTATCTTTTGCGGATCAAAAGACATCTTCCATATACATAAACTTTAAGATGGATCAAGAGACATCTTCCATATATATAAACTTTGCCATAAATCGACTCTTGACCCTTTATTCACCAAAAATGGACTCTTGACCCCTTATTCACCAACTAATCCAAATATTGAAGTGACCCTTTATTCGCTGATCCACGTATAGTATTATGATACCTTCATGCGTGTTTAGAAGCAACACCCGACTAATCCGAATATCAGTATTAGGTACCTTCATGTGTGTTTAGAAGCGAAACCTTGATAGAGTTCTAAAAATGGAGGCATCATTTCTTCTTCCATTGGTATTCCAAAGCTGAAAAGCTTATCTCGGAACTCACTTTAATGAGAAACTCACTTTTATGGATAATGGGTCAATTGCCTTAACTATATTGGTGGCTCTTATATTGGTGGCCTCTTATCCAAGTATGACATATCTACCACTTCCATGCTAATTTTGTCTACTTTCGTGAATTCTCTTATCCAAGTATAATATATCTGTCACTTCCATGTTAATTCTGTCTACTTTCGTGCTAATTCAGGCTCTCTTGCAATGCTAAGCAACCCTACTTTCTTTTATTAGCATTAGATTCGAGAGGTTAACTTTTATGCTGTTATCGTTTCCTCTTACTGCATTCAGCGTTAATCATAAATTCTGTGTAATTGTGAATTAAGGCTTCAATTTAGGTTTTTTTGATCATTGGAACATCTAATTTAGGCCTTTCCCAAGGATCAATTACTCACTTGCTCCCAAGGATTGTAGAGAAAGAAGCTATGGAAGAGAAGGGAATTTTGTTACTGAAATGATTAGATGGATACAATGAGAAAGAGAGCGCCTCTTCTTATACTAGAGATTCTCTCACTACAACTGTTAATTCATGTTCAATCTAACGAACGAAACCGTATCCCCCTCACCTTCCAAGTACCTGCATTTAAGCCAAGAAAGCTCTAGAATTTGGCACAATTACCATCTCTCCCATTCCTAAGAACGTTCCAGAAACCCTAACCGAACCCTAGGAAGACTTGGATGGCCTTCCTCAATTAAGCACGATCTTTTAGTCATGATAACCTCAATGAAATGCTAATATTGTGGTTGTGCGATTGATTAATAGATTATTTGTTACGAATTCTCCCGATGGAGTAGGTATCGATATTCAAACCATATCATAAAAATCTCTAGGGTTCTTCATTGTCCTTTGTTTATTTTATTGGTGATTTTGCGTTTATTTGATTAAAAGGCCGATAGTTTCCACATTATTATACAACACGAAGTAAAGAAAAAAAAGAGACAATTATGTGAAGAAAAAATAAACAAAGCAGTTTGGGGGCTTCAGGTCTTTATGTATTGCAATTCTTATTTTCAGAAATTTTGACACAAGTTCAGTCGAAAAATTCACATGATAGTGCTTGCTTCAATCGCCCGACAAGTTCAAGACGCATTCAAGATTGATTTTACCACTTGAAGCCCACCACAACCCTTGTTTGGTTCTCTCTAAGGGTACGTTTGGTTTAGTATTTTGAAATCCCATTAGAAAAATGCAAAGTAATTTAGTTTAAAGGACTTCGGGCAAATGCCAAAATCGTTTGCTAAATTATGCCTTGAGAAGCAATTTTAAGAGAAATACCATTTGATAGAAAATATAAAAATTAATAGACATGCGTTTGCTGAGGTGGATAAAAAAATAAAAATTTAATTTTTCTCTCCTTTCGCTTCCACCTTCTTCTTCTTTTTTCCAGTGAGCACCGTCCATGGCCATCAGCGCTGTGCTCCGAGGCGTTTCGGCTGGCTCTTGAGACATGGCCGTCCATGGCCTCTCGCATTAAAACGAGCCAACGTTGCCCGGCTCCAAATCTAAAGGTTTGGCTGAGCCCAGATCTGAAGGCTTCTCTTGAAAACAAATAAAAAAAGAAAAAAAAAGAAATTGAGAATGAATCATGAAGCTTTCGTCTTCGTTTTCCACAACTAGTGGCTCATCTATGGCTGCGAGACGTCGATTTCCAGATCTGCAACAACGACGAAAGAAGGTTGGACGAGCGGTAGTGGTTGACCTTGTTTTTTAGCGGCGGTGACTCGTCTATGGCCGAGAGCCACGTTGTTCAACTTTGAGAATTGTAACTCCGTCGCTACGACTCCAAAATATGATTCGCGGCATTGAAAGTGATGCCGACCGTTAAGACGACATGGAAGGTACGATGCTCAGCAGTGGTCGCCTTGAACGTTAGCGCTGGCAACTTCGCGGATGGCGAAGTCGGAAGGAGGCAAGGAGGTTAGGCTCAAGGCGGCTGGAGATGGTCAATTTCTAATTGGTTCGGAGTGAAAAAATGCGCGTGACCTCAGCTATTGAGGTGGCTCTTGCAAATCAGTAAATATTTTCTCCCCAAGAATAATAGAGATGCATCCTCTCTTTCTTTCTCTAGCATGTCCCACCGCCTTTGCCCCCTTTAAATCCCCGTTGGTCAAAATTGTTGCCCAGAAATGCCTTTAGCACATTGCCTCCCCAAGAGCCCTATCGGTCATAGCTACTAGGTCCTGAACCCCCTTTGCCTCCACCTCCGAAGCCCCATCAGCGGCTTTGATTCATGAGCTAACCCTATTCACTTTAATTCTCTCAATCATCTAGTAAAGTTTCACTCGTGAGAGAAACTGTGTGTATATTTTGTGTTCTCTTTAGAATTGATTAGAGTGAATGATGTGCGCTTGTGACGGCTGTTCTTATCATATGTTGAGCTCCATTAGCACACGAGCTCAAGTTGTATCTAATTTTGATGAGTTGCTTACTAATGTACGGCGAAACAAACAGGGAGGGAGGTTCAAATGTGGGTACCAATGAGAGAATCGGTCTAGTGATTAAGTCGATCATCCATTTCACGGATTGTCCGATTCTTCCTACGTATAGGATTATTGTGGATTGCTTGTAAGGGTGGAGGAACATTTGGTGGGTGTAGCTAAGTGAAAGATGAGGTCTTCGTCTAGAGTTTGTAGGTGTGTATGAGTAGAGATCTTATCATGATTATAATTATATGAAAAAATTGATTATGTGGATATCAAGCATTAGTGTTCATGTATCGAAAGAAAAAAAAAAGATCAGTGCTACTGCTCAAGATAGAAGTATGAAATTTTTGGTAGGTATATTCCTTTACATGGAGAAGTGGACTTATTAAGGATTTTTTTTTATAATCTGGAAAGGACTGTCTTAACTAAAAGTGTACTAGTCAATTGTGTCTCTTCATTGTCACTCTAGTCTCAACTTCGCATCCAATTTTCAACTCTTTCGCTGCTCTAGTGGCCTGTTAACGTGAGTTCTCTTTGACATGTTGTTGATACATTGCTTTCTTCAACACCTTTTAATTGTAATTTGGACTGTACGACCTATGTTTTTTTTTTTTTTGTCAGTCCTACTCTATTCCTACTCTACACTCACTCTCAGACTTTTGCCCTGCCTCTTGCAGGACGTGGGAGTCGAAACCCACTCCTGAAATTTATGCGTCCCCACCCCATCCCCCCCTGAGAAGGTGGAGATTTGAACCCCTCACCGCCCTCTTTCATGTTGGAAGGGTGGCCACTGGGGTGAATCCCAGTGGTTGACTGTACGACTTATGTTCCTGGTGAGAAAAAAGTGCCAGTTTAGGCCACGTTGTTGTTGTTGCATGAAGAGACCATGAGAGTCCCTCAATAGCCTGGTTACAGAGTAGTAGCAAGGCAGCTCACATTGTCGAAGAGAAAGCGATTTCATCATTAATGACCTATCTATGGTCATTAAGTTATTAATCTCCCTATAACTATTGAGTTATACAATAATAATGACCATAGACCTCAAATTATGCAATAATAATGACCATAGAACTTGCATAAGAACTATGGGGAGATTGATTAATTAACGAGCATAAATGGTTTATAAATGATCCAATCGCTTCCTTTTTCGACAATGTGACCCTCCTCTCTACTACTTCGTGACAAGACTATTAAGGGACTCTCCCAATCTCTCTTCATGTAAGAAAGACATGGCTTATGATCCCACTTGTTCCTCACTAGACATATAAGTCGCACGGTGCAAGTTACAAGTAGAAGAGTTGAAGAAAGTAATGTCTCAACAACATGATGAAGAGGACTCATATTAACATGCAACTAGAGCAACAAAAAAGTTGCAAATTTGATGGGAAATTAGAAATGTGACTAGAATGACAATGAAGCGACACAATTGACTAATACACTCTCGGGTAAGACAATTCTTTCTACATTGCAAACAAAACATCCTTAGTAAGTCCATTCATTCTACATGTTGACGATGAATCAACAGTGTTGATTTTGTTGATATCAAACATTAGTGCTTGTGTACCGAAAAGAAAGAATATTGATACTCAAGATAGAAGAAGTATGGAATTTTTGGTGGGTATGTCTCTTTAGATGGAGAACAGACTTGCTAAGGATTTTTTTTTTGCAATGTAGAAAGGAGTGTCTTAACCGAGACTGTATTAGTCAATTATGTTGCTTCACTGTCATTCTAGTTAGGAAAATTACCAAAAAAGTCCTAGACCTATTATAATTGTGCCAATTCAATCATAAACTTATTTTTTTTGACTAATTGAACCTTAAACCTTTTACAATTATTCTCGATCAGTCCATCCGGCCAAAATTAGCTGGTCGATGCTGACGTGGCAATCGTCGGTGTCGGCAATCTTTTTTAATAATATTTTACTTTTAAAATTTTAAAAGTTTTTTTGTTAATTTTTAAAATATTTTTTTTCTTTTTTTCTCTTTTTTTTTTTTTTTTTTTTTTGCCCCTTTCTCCCTCTTCCTCCTTCCTCCCTCCTCCTTCCTTTGGCTTCGGAAACCGGCCAGGCTGGCCGATCATCGGACTAAAGCGATCTGATGAGCTTGCCTCACTAGTCGGCGAGCTCATGCCCGGCCGACGGCGGGACGAGCCCTTGCCGGATCCGGCGAGGGCTCACCTAGCGGTTGTCGGGCGAGGCGAGCCCTTGCCAATCCGGCGAGGAGGCCTTGCCGACGCGACGTTGAGCCCCCTTCTGGATCTGGTGAGAGGGGCTCGCTAGTTGCCTTGCCAGATCTGGCGAGGGGGGCTCGCCAAAACCCTGTCGAATTTGGTGAGGTGATTCAGCGAGGGCTCGCCCCACCGGGTCGCCTTAGTCCGACCAGCCTAGCTAGGCTGGTTGTTCTTTGAGCCAAAGGAAGGAGGCGGGAGGAGGGAGAAAGAGGGAGGAGAAAAAAAAATGGAAAAAGGAAAAAAAGATAAAAAAAAATAATAACTTTTTTTAAATAAAATATTATTAAAAAAAGCTTGTCGGCGCCAACCGGCCAATTTTGGTCGGATGGACTGATTGGGAATAATTGTAAAAGGTTTAGGACTTAATTGGTCAAAAAATAGATCAATTGAATCCTAAACTTATTTTTTTGACCAATTGAGTCTTAAACCTTTTAAAATAGATCAATTCATATTTTTTCTTTTTCAGTACTTGAACACAAACGCTTGATGTTAATGGAATCAACTTTTCGTATAATTGTAATCATGACAAGATCTCTAATCGTACACACCTATAAACTCTCGACGATGTATTCATCTTTACTCAACTACAGCCACCAAATATTCCTTCACCCTTAAAAGAAACGGATCATCGACTCAATCATTAGACTGATTTTCTCATTAGTACCTCCCTCCCTCCTTGTCTCATCGTACATCAATAAGCAATTAATCAAGATTAGATGAAGCTCGACCATGCGTGCTAATGGAACTCAATATGAAGAATAACAAAATGCAAACTACCATCACAAACACTGCCCATTTGCTTTGATCAATTGTAAAGAGATTGAAATCAACATATACATATAGTTCCTCTCACAAGTGAAATCTTACCAGATGATCGAGAGAATTAAAGTGGATAAGATTGTGGATGGGGTGAGGCATAATGACGAGCTCATTGTAGGGGCACAATTCAACGAAGGCGTAGAAGTTGTTGAGGTTGAAAGAGATGGTGTGGCCATAATAGACATCACTAGGATTCCCCAAGGGACCAACCCAAGTATGGACCAACCCAAGTATACACCTTGTGCTTGATCGTCATGTCTAAAACAGCCAGGGATTTGGCACCTTCCATGGCATGCCAATGTGATTGTGTATGGAGAGAGGGAGAGAGATGATGAATTGTAGCTTCCGATGGACTCTGGAGGCGACAATGGAGGTGGAGGGGGCTCAAGACCTAGCAATTGTGATCACCATGGCTTTTGGGGGAGGCAACGTGCCAAAGGTAGATCTAAGCAATAGCTATGACCAATGAGGCTTTGAGGGAGGTGGCGGCGGCGGGACATGTTGGAGAAATAAAGAGATAATGTATTCTTATTGTTCTTCTCTAGGGTAGAATGTAAAATGCCCTTGAAAATTGAAAAGAAGAGAGTTTTAAGCAGTAATTTAAATGTGAGCATTTAATGTTACATGTATTCAATCCCTGATTCCCTTTTCAATTTGCCAGCTAGAGAAGGGATAAAAAAAAAAGCCTCTGATTTTAGTTTTACAAACAATTGATACATGTCTTCTCATACATATTGCCTTTTGAGTGGAGCTTACTAGCTCAGGCATGTCACGAGAGTTGATGATATAGCGGTCACTGACCACCGAATATTTTTTCATTGATTAGTCTATTGCCGCAAGGGTGGAATTCAAGTCAAAGATAAGGAATAACAAAAGAAAAAAAAATGAAAGGGTCAAAGTCGTGATGATTACTAAAGCCGAATCAAACGGCCGCTGTACCATCGGCGCACGGTAGCCACTTATCCTCCACCCCACGCAATCACGGACGGCTTTCTAGACTGATTCCCCACGTGGATAAATTCCTCTTTGTAATATTCAAAGGTCCTTATCTTCAGCCAAAAAAAATAAAATAAAATAATAAAAAAACCGACGGCCCAGATTATCTCGATCCTTAGTACTGGCCATCTCATGCAAATCCAACCGTCCAACCGCGCCGATGGACACCAGCATGGATTTCAGGATCTTTTAAAGTCGTCTTTAGACATTCATTACGGATAAACCTCAGAAAGTCGCAGCTTTAATTCTTAAATCCCATAATTATTAATGTCACCTATGCTTTTTTTTCTTCCAATTAGTGCAATTTTCTAAGTGTTTTAGTTTTCAACTTTCGTGATAGTGCTTTGACGTAATAAAAAAGGATGATGTCAGCTCCCCTCTTTTTTTTCCCAATCGATTTTGTGGTGATCCGTTCAATGATGAGCGTAGACAAACTTGTGAATTTCGTCTAAGACTTGCCACTAACTCGGGCATCATGGAGAATGGCAATGGAATCAAGCCTTGAAAGGAAAAAAAAACAGCTCTCTAAGACATCGTCGGAGTCTATTTGTAATGAGACGAGACAGCTGGCCTAACTTGATTGGATTGATGAGGTGCTTTTAACACACGAGCTTATGGCGTCCTTGCTTGCTCAAAATCACTTGGGATGTGTGGAAGCATTTCATTTTTGAAAGGAAATAAGAAAAATCAATAATGATCACTATGTAATAATTGATTTGGATAGATAGGTGGCTTTTCAATCAATTTTGAGGACACAACCAAGCAGATAAGGCGATTGGAACCTTATCTAGTATAAAGCGAGATGTCTCGTGTCTATCCGAGGCTGTATGGATCATTATGTCTAACAACTTGTGATCCGATGTGATTAACTTGTTTTTCATTGATCCATAATTGGAATTTGGTATATACAAGTTGGTTGAGGAAATTACTTGAATATGTTTGAATTGTCCCTTAAACTTGATAACTTCGATAGATTTTTTGGGTAGGTTGCAACACATCATTCCAAGATACAATCCTATACAAGACATTGTGAAGCATGGATTATATTTAAACTTTAACTCATAGCTCTTATTTATAATTTCGAGAAAAAAAATTCTAGAAAACTATAGAGATTCATTTGCCTAGATATCCGTACATTAATTCAATCAGTTCTACGGTCGGTACTCATTCGCTATCAGACAAGCGACACGTACAATTTGAGATAGCTGTTTAACTGAACTTATCCAACACGTCACCTATCCAATCGCGAACGCATACGGAAAATTTCCACTTGGGAAGTAGACAAAATGACAATCTGCATATATTCGAAAGATTCCCATCACACTTCACATCAAATAAGCATCGAAGCTCGAGGGAAAAATTACCAAATCAATCTCAGATCTATAATAAGTCGAATTGATTGCGACCGAAAGCTTCGACCAAAATTCCAACAAATCTTTCACTTGAATCGAAAGAGCAAACCTCCACGCCTTTGAAATTTGCGCGAAATATTTATGATCGAATTGGCAAAATTATAATATTTAAAGAAAATCGAAAAGCGAAAAAGGGGAAATAGAGTGAAGATTTGAATCTAAAAGGGGCGCGTCCGTACACACAGGCCCCACAAAAAAAAGAACCAATAAAAGCGTCCCTCCACGTCGCTGTAGCACTGTCCGTGCAAGGACGCCAATGGCAAGCTGCGATGGCAACAAAGCCGGCCCCTCTAAACCTCCACGAAAATTCCCCGACGCTTCCCGGAAATTTCTGATTTTCCTCCCCATAATTTCTTTTTCATTTTTATTTTCAACCCCCTCTTCCCCCGGTTTTTTTCTCGCCCTTTTCCCGCTCGCCTTTCTTTTATTTTCCTTTTCCCGTGTCTCCTTTTTCCTCCTCCTCGCCAATCAGAATTCCCGAGAAAATCTCTCTTCCTACTTCTCTCTCTTTCTACTCTACTCGGGCGTGGCTAAGCGGTCGCCGTCACTGGCCACTCGCGGCTAAGCGCTCGGGGAGCTTCCCGGAAGCATCCGCCTCGGCAGCTGCCGCGAAAGCGCGCGGAAACGACGCCCCCCCTGACACCATTGGGCTCTTTTCTTGAAGGGGTGCCGGGGCCTCTGGTTTTTTCGGTCGCGGAGAGGTGTCTGTCGGCGAAGCGGTTGGCGGGGGTTGTTGTCCGGTTCGAGGGCGTTCGTGGGTACGAAGCGGTTTTTCTTCTCGTTCTCGCGAAACGGGGTGGTGGGCTGTTGTTGTTGGAGGGAGGGAGGGATGCAGACGAGGTACATGGAGAGGACGAACAGCATGAGCAGGGGGAAGCGGGGGCTGGACTCGAGCTCCGGCGAGGAAGGGCAGCCCGATCGGAAGCGGCCTGCTCTCGCGAGGTAAAGTTCTCGTTCTGGGTTTTCTCTTTTTCTTGAGCTCCTGCGTGCTTCGGAGATGGGTTGTCGTGTAGGCGAAGGCGAAGCGGTTTTTGGCGTCGGCGAGGTGGTGGGTTTTGCCGCCTTTGCAGGTGGAGCCGTCGCTTTTTGAGCGTCTGTCAAATCGTGGGTTGGTCGGAGTTTTTGGTGTGCGAACTGCGTCAGCTGCTGAGTGGTGGTTGACAGAGAAAGTTCGATTGTACCGGCGGTTTTTGACCTTGTCAGCGAGAAGTACTTGAGTGTGAATTCGATTCGGGGTGCTTCGTTACTTTTTGAGTGTTTTGCTGTACCATGTTGCTTCGACAAAGTACGGCGGTGTGAAGTCACTAAAGCGAGCATGCGCGCGCATGCATATTCGCATGAACAAACCAGTGAATTTAAAGAAGATGTAGGGGTAGTTTTATAAGTATGTTTGTACGAGTTGAGATTAATTGTTTTGATGTTATCGTATTGGGCAACATGTAAATGGAGCGAGACTCGGACTGGGAAGTTGCAGGACTGCTAATTGTATATTGCGTGTGGTTTATCGGATAATTAACGAATTTTTGCTGAAGAACCCTTTTTGCATTGTCAGTGTTATGTAACACAGACAGCTAATAGATCCAACATAAATATTGCACCAAGTTTCAAAGTGGTCAAATGCTTGCAGTGGTTGACTTCAAGGTTGATTTCATGTTTAGAAGGTGCAAAGTAACGCAGATTCTTGCTATTTTGTATGGTGTTAGTGTTCTGGCTTTGGGTTACAGATTCTTAAAATGACCTCTTTTTTGCTGTGTTTGGCTTAAATTATCTCTCTATTCCTAATATAGTTATGTTTGCCTTTCTGAAAAGGGTGTCCTGACTCTTTTTTTTTGTGGATTCCTGACTCTCTTCATCTCTTTTTCTTTTCCCCTCTGTCTCTTTATCTGTGTTTGGCTTATTTCTTTTTCACAAAAGTATCAAGTTCGACAATTGGAAAAGGGTGTTCCAACTTCTCATTGTAGATTCTTGACTCTTCTCATCTGTTTTCCTTTTTCTTTTCTATACGAACTTGAATTCTACCATCTTCCATAGATAGCATCTAATGTAGCTAAAAGTTTTGGGCCCTGGATCTATCTCTGCTATGTGTCCTTGCCTTCTTCAGAGGGAATTTATCTATAATTATGCATCTTATGTAAAAATGGTTGCTCCTTTGAGGTTTATAAATATATTAATGTTCCTTTATATTGATGCAGTGTCATTGTTGAAGCTCTCAAGGTGGATAGTTTGCAGAAACTTTGCTCATCATTGGAGCCCATACTTCGGCGTGTGGTAAGATAATGCAGCCGCATGCTATTCATTTATTGTGTTTCCATGTTCTTTTCTCTTGGTTAATGGAATAGTAGTAAAATTGGTTGATGAAGAAACTAGAGTTATCATGATTCGTGGGAGTGAGTGATATTCTGATTCTATATGTATCACTGTCTCCTTAAATTGGCTTGAGAGCCTTGAGAGGTGAAAATCTCATGTATAGTGTAGTATGTTCACGGTAAGGGTGACTATGCATTAGCAATATCATCTTTGATTTTGCCAGACATCATGTAGTGACTATGATAGTTTAGTTTACACTTTTAATTTGGAACTGAGGGAATGGATCGTGCTTTTGCCTACATAACGATATAATGTTCCTCAGAATTGGTCATAAAGGAATTTGCTACGTTTGAAGTTTTTAACGTAGCTTAAGAACTTGCTTTCTGAAATATTGACCAGGTAAGTGAAGAAGTGGAGCGAGCTCTAGCAAAATTGGGCCCCTTCAAAATTACTGGGAGGTATGCTATTTTTTAGCTATGTGGAACCATAGTGATGACATTTTTGTATTGGCTTGACGCTCTGAGTTGTGAATCTGGTTTGCTTGAGAAGATACTCATTAGTTCTGTAGGGGTGGGTATGAATTGGCTGAAGGTTAAGCTGGAAACATGTTTGTGCATAAAGTTCTTCCATGGTTTATTTATTTATATGGTTGACCTCGCTCAGTGGGATAAAGCTTAGTTGTTGTTGTTGTTGTTTTTTGTTTGTTTATTCATACTTGACTATACAAGTTATTGCAAACAATTTGTTATCGCGTCATTGGTGGAGAATTCCCAGGAATCTTATAATTGTTGTGGAAGGATTTGTTATAGCTCAATATTATTAAATTAAAAGTCTCTAAGTTGGGAAGATAGATCAATACCAGTGTAAATATTGAAAGGGGGTCATTGGTTCATGCAGTGGATCATATTTTAGCAACTACCACGGTTATGTTAGGGATGGGATACATTGTCTGCTAACCAGTGAATGGGGGGTTGATTGCTGTTTCTCTGATATGACCAACATAATCCATAGTCATGCAGCATTATGTTGGCCAATGTAAAGCTTTGCCTGTGTGTTTGAGTCTCTTGTCTTTCCCGCTATCACACATTTGTGTGGATTTTTCCACTTAAATTTCATGGTGCATCTGTCTAAGGCTTGTGAGAATTTAGGTCTTCTCCTAAATGCCTAGAAGGATCCGATGGAAGAAATTTGCAGCTACAATTCAGGACCAGGTTGTCGCTCCCGCTCTTTACTGGAGGCAAAGTGGAAGGCGAGCAAGGTGCTGCAATCCATGTCGTCTTAATGAATGCAGATACAGGCTGTGCTGTCACATCAGGTCCAGAGTCCTCTGTGAAGCTTGATGTTGTTGTCCTTGAAGGGGATTTCAACAATGAAGATGATGACACTTGGACTCAGGAAGAATTTGACAGTCATGTAGTGAAAGAACGTGAAGGGAAAAGGCCTCTTCTAACGGGGGAACTGCAAGTGATACTGAAGGATGGTGTAGGCACGCTAGGAGAGCTAACTTTTACTGACAACTCAAGCTGGATAAGGAGCAGGAAGTTCAGACTCGGTTTGAAGGTCTCACCGGGCTGTTGTGAGGGCATACGCATACGTGAAGCGAAAACGGATGCTTTCACTGTTAAGGATCACAGGGGAGAATGTAAGTTGTGACAATCTTTCACATCCTATATAGCTGGGGGCTCTCTCGGGCAAGTTCTCATTTTTTTTTTTCAATTTACAGTGTACAAGAAACATTATCCACCTGCACTGCATGATGATGTTTGGAGATTGGAGAAAATTGGAAAGGACGGCTCCTTTCATAAAAGGCTAAATAAGGCCGGGATATATACAGTTGAAGACTTTCTTAGACTTGTGGTCAGAGACTCACAGAGACTGAGGAATGTAAGAATCAAAGAATGACGTGGTTAAACTTGGGATACTTTTTTCTCTCTCTTTGTTAATTGCTTCTTTTTTGCTTTTTTGTAGATTCTTGGCAGCGGCATGTCAAACAAAATGTGGGATGTTCTTGTTGACCATGCAAAGACATGTGTCTTAAGTGGGAAGCTTTATGTGTATTATCCAGAAGATGCTAGGAATGTAGGGGTTGTTTTCAATAACATTTATCAATTCAGTGGCTTAATCGCAGATGGACAATATATCTCTGCGGATTCTCTTTCAGACGATCAGAAGGTAATTCTGCTTTTCTGTTGCTGCATCATACATGCTCTAAAGTGCGTCATTTTGAAAGGAAGGACAATGGGATGTTGTGATTATTGCCTTTACATCTTTTGGTCCCTTCAGGTTAAAAGATACCAGTTCCTTTGCTCGATGAACTGCCTTTTCTTGTTCCTGTCTACCACATTCTGTTTTTGTGCACGATGTTTGTTACACAAGATGCAGCATATCTTTTTTATTTTTTATTTTTTTTTTGCCTACCTTTCTTGTCTCAATTATTAGTACATTGCAAAAACTGAAATGGCTCGATTTCTGAAGGTCCATGTCGACACCTTGGTAAAGAAGGCATATGACAATTGGATGCACGTGATTGAGTATGATGGCAAATCTCTGGTTGATTTCAACAATGAGGATGCTGGTGCATCTTGCTCTGAATTTCCCATGGGTCAACAGGAGTATTCAAACATATATGATCAGCAGATTACTCCACCGAGCCTTTCAGTTCCGATTTCCATGGACCAGCCTCCTGCTGATTCAGGTAATACTAACCTTTCCATATCTAATGTCATTGTAATCATGATTTCCTGAACGGTTGATTCAGGAAACTGACAGTTTTGGAGATGGTTTTGTGAATCGCTGTTCTTTTCAACAGTAAAATGTCTGGAATCTTGTTAAATCTGTTTGATCTAATAGTGTGTTCCTCTTGGCAGAAACTTTATTAATCCCACATGAAAGTTGTAGGCTTCAAGGAGATAAAAGGAGAAATTAATTTCTTTTCCTTTTTTTAAAACTCCATAGTGTTAATAACATTTTACTCCTATGCTTTCATGGCTGTCTTCATCAACCCTGATAATCTTTTTTTTTTTTTTTTCTCAGTCAACACTCCATTTATCCTTTAATTCAATTTGGTCCTAAATCTGAATTTAGGCTTTGACTAGACTGATACTAATGCACGTGACATCAGGATCATGAAATCTGACCATTCAGTAGTTGTAATATAGTCGGTACAAGTTCCTTTATGTTCAATAAAAGTTGCAAACTGATCTAAATGTCTCTTCCCTCGGTCTAACTTGGAGTGATTGGAAAATAAAAACAAGACTTCTGAATGGCTTGAATTTGCTCATGTGATGCCATGTTCGTTAAGACTGCTGTGCCAAAAATTAGAACCAATCTTTTGGGCTAAACTAAGACAAAATCAAACTATAGGGGGCTGATGCATGGTTTCTACTACTTTCCATGTATGATCCATGCTAGATTTAACTAATTGCCCTCCTACCTCTATTTTCTTAAAATGCGTCTGTCTCAATAGCCTTCCATCAGTATGTATTGGTTCTCTTCCAATATACTTCGAAAAATTGAGTCATGAGGTCAGGTATAATACCTCTTGGACAGTTAGACATCCAACCTGTAAATGCAACCACCCAATTGCAAGGGCATAGGGGGTTGACTGATATAACCCTGAAGTTAGAGGGCAAGATGTAATAGTACTGACATCCCTACTACATAGTTTAAATCACAGAAAAATAAGAGCCACGAGTAATGATTTGGTGGCTTCTGCAGACAATTCTTTATTTTTTTGTTTTGTTCTTCATAGTGTTGGTCCAACATTTAGATAGGCTCTCACTCTCATGATATTCATTCTTATATCCTTTTGGGGCTACTTCAGAGGGCAAACTACTGATCTTCCATCACTCACTGATTTATACTTGCTCATTCTCTCTCCAATCTCGACAGGGTACAATGACAGTATCTCTACCAGATATCAGATGCAACCACCAAGTGTCAATGTCAGTATTCCTCTTCAGGTTGATGGCTCTTCATTCCCTCTTCAGGATCCATTAATCAGTTCCTCGCACCAAACCCAGCTTTTGAGCCTTGGTCCATCACAGGCATCGGCATCTGGCTTTCATGCTGCGGGCCCATCAGGTCTTCCTCCTTACAGGGGAGCTGAGGAGCTTTTCCCGGAGGAGGAAATTCGTATGAGAAGCCTTGCGATGCTTGAGAATGAGGATATGCAGCATCTCCTCCGTATCTTCAACATGGGAGGCCATACCGAATCCTCATTCCATGCCACTGAGGATGGGTACCCATGCTCCTCACCATACATGCCCAACCTATCTCAGAATTTCGGCTTCAATGAGGACCGGAGCCGCTCATCTGGCAAAGCTGTTATTGGGTGGCTAAAGCTTAAGGCGGCATTGAGATGGGGCATTTTTGTAAGGAAGAAGGCTGCAGAGAGACGGGCACAACTTGTAGAGTTGGATGAAACGTAGACAAGGAATGAAGATGAAGCCGATCTAGCTTTGATGCTTATATGTTCCTCTCCTAGCCCTGCCTAATTCCGGTCAACCATAAGTTCGTGCTGGTGCAGGGAATTACGGGCATAACCTCAGATTATATCTGTCAAATCTTACACATCAAGCTCTTGCAATGGATCCTGCTCCCTACAAATGGTCAACATGTGTATGGTTTCTGTCCCTGCACAAAGCTTGATATCCATGAGCGGCTATTGTTACAGTAGTCTCTGCATGACATTGCTGCCTCGTTTGCAAAGATGGACCAAGTTGGAGCCATATCAGCTGGAGATGTTTGATTGTTCAGAAGCTGAAACTTCAGTTGATTAGTGGGAGGAGCCTTTCTAGAAGCTAGATAAGTTAGCACAAGTTCTTTCATATGGTAATGGAAGGTAAGGGTCTATTTATGTCGGTCCTAGTGTCGGTTGTATGTCAGTCCGCTCGTGTAGGCAAAGTAAGATCCTGAACCTGTAGATTTGGTTTTTGTGGGTAGACTAACGACTGCCTACACAGTGAATGTATTTAGACTTCTTAAGTTTGTCGGTTTAGCCTGTATTATTCACTTTCTCACAAAATGAAGCAAGACTTCTTGGGACATTGTTTGGGATTTGCATCGATATTGCTGTGAGGTCCTCTTTTGGTCTCTCACTTTCCGTGGCTAGAGATATTTTGCACCAGATTTACAGCAAGCCTCATAATAATGTAGCGCTAATAACGTATCAGGCATGGCATGCAGATTGTGTGGAGCTTCATGATTGTCGGCATAATGTTGTATCACTTGACATTGAATACGTGTATATGCATTCTCAGAGCTCCAGCAGGCCTCGTCTTTATGATCATGTTTTTCGCCGTTGCTTATGATTGTAAAGATGAATCGGGCGTCACATCTCATGACAGATGGGTTGGGATTTGTCAGAAAAAAAGTTGTGAACTCGAAGGATCACCGAAGACATCCACTTTACTAGCAGTTGGCCGCATCGTCTTTGAACTTTCTTTTTCCCTTCAATCAAGTCTTATGACTTGCTTGGTTTGTGTAGTCTGGTGCAGGGTGGCGTATTTAATTGGTACAATGGAGCCCTTTCATTATTTGCCATTGAAAGCCTTCGTCAGTTTTGCTGATGTGGCATGTCGTAACAACGATGCGAAGAAAAACGGCATTTAAATACCAATAATCCTTGAATTTTCTACCTGAATGCTTGATTAGGTCCTGATTATATTTTGGCCAAGTGAAGTCGTTGAACATGATGTCTGTCATTCACATTGATTCTCAAGATTGAAATGCGTATAGAAATGCTAGCATAACCGCTGAGCATTGTGTCGAGAGAGAGAGAGAGAGCCCTCGCCACTGTGCTTGGCACGGGCCGCCACTTCGCTGCTGTGCTCGATAAGGACCGGCAACGAGCGACCATGGGGGGACACGAGCTCGAAGCTCAAGCGTTCATGGCCATGAACCTTAGAGCTTGAGTGACAAGGACATCTGCGAGCTCGAACTTGAAGATGGAGCGACCAAGGTTGACATGAGCTTGGAGCTTGAGCGTCTGTGGCTGCAGGCTTAGAGCTCATGCACGAGCAATCATGGGGGACGCGAGCTCGAAGTTCGAGCGTCCTTAGCAGCGAGCTCGAAGATGGAGTGACCATGGTGGCCACGAGCTTTATAACCTTGCTAGTTATGATCTTAGACGACGACCGGTAGTTGATATGGATCCACAAACTCTCTCTCTCTCTCTCAATTTTGGGCCTTTTTTTTTTTTTTTTTTTAATGTCTATGTATAGCCTGATGTGACACCTATGTGATAATTTTGATCGAAGCATAACACAACATGATACTCCGATGACCATGTCGGCAACTGGACGGTCCATGCCGGCAAAAACCAACCGAGGAGAATAAGTACTTAACAAAAGGACTGGCGGTGGCACATTTCAAAGAGGCGACGGAATTTCTTGAACAAATACAAAGCAGTTAGACTGATATGATCTTCGTATGGAAAGCACAAGGACCGCCGGTGATATTAACCCAAAATTTAAGGACCCCATTCAACATTCAACAAAAAGTATGTTTCCTTTGATTCTTCAAAGATGGAAAAAATAAGACAAAAAAAAGAAATGAAAAGCTGGGGTCTGCTTCTTACAGCGAAGGGTCCCATTGCGGATCACCGGAATGCTCGACCATCCGAGCATCGCGCACCTCGCAAGTCAAATTTCTTCGCTCGCTCTGCTCTCAAGCTCTTCTAGAAACCAACCAAATCGACAAAGATGCTACATTTCAAACTCCATCCACATCCACCGCATCAACGGCCATGCATCTTCTCAGTAAAGAGAAAGTTTCGTTGGACCTAAGCAGGGCTCAAGGGAGAAATGACGGGGAAGATTCCATAAGGGGTGGGACTCCCCACTACACGCTCATGATGTATTCCCTCCTTTCTGGCAAGAAAAACATGTGAAGAGAAATTGAGGAGATGTTGGGAATCTGCGTATCGACGCGTCAAGATAAGAAACGGAGTCCTATCAACCTAATTGAGTTACTAGATAGGCGGGCAGCCTCAACATGAGACGTCAAACTCTTTGCTGCTTAGTGAGGTTACTCCAATAGTAAAAATAATTTTTTGTGATGTGGCAACGCCACGTAATTAAATAAACTGAGAACAGAAATATTAATTTTGCAAATCAAGCAAAATTGGGGACTTGAAAGCACGGGGATTAAAAAAAAAAGCACAAAGATAATACGCAAACCCAATTGCAAGATTCGAGCAAATTGGGAGACTTGCAAGTGTACTTAGCCCTTCAAGAATTTAGCTTCGTCTACCTGATTATGTAATTAGGTCCAGTTGAGCTGATACAGTGGTGATGGGGGAATTGCCAAGAAAATCTTGAACGTGTTGTAAATGTACTAATTTAATCATAAATTTTTAAATTTGATCAATTGAGTCTTAAATCTTTTCATGATTTGCTATTGTAGTCTACAGGCGCCCACTGAGGCTGACCCTTGCCCGTGGCCAATGACCGTTTGCTGGCCATTGGCTAAAAAAGAGAAAAAGAAAGAAAGGGAAAGAAAAAGAAAGGACAAAAAAGAAAGAAAAACATTCAGATTTTTTTTTTAAAACTATTCACGTTAGTGCATATGATTATGCTATATAGAATGGTCGATGTTTATGTTAGTAATTAACGGTCAAAATTGGTTAGATGGATTGTATTGATAAATTGTCAAAATGTCTATGTTTAAATTGGTTAAATTGAAAAATTTAAAACTAAATTGATGCAAATCTAATAGATTTAGGACTTTCTTGATAGTTTTCCTCAGTACTAAGCTTGAACTTGACTTGCATTCTCTATTGAGTATTAAGATTTTTGCTTCATCTCCATTTAAATAAGAATCGAGATCTCGAGTTCAACTCCACTTGTCACGATTATAGCAACTTATGAAGCAACTCTAGTTGGAGCTCAAGCTCAATCTACATAGCGCGAATACTTTCCTTATATGTATGTGCGGATATAATGTAATATGAAGTATTTATGGATTTATTATCCTAACTATCAGATAGATTAAAAAATAATAGAAACTTGATTAGGCTTACGAGCCCGTGGAGCTAAGTTTACTAAATAAGAGTTGGTAAGTTATAATAAGTTAGTAACTCGATAGGAAAAAGAGTTTACTGAATTCAAGTTGATAATTCTGTATAATAAAATGTTAGTAAACTTAGTGGTTGTTAATTGTTATAGAGATTGGTAATTTTTAAAGCAACTGGATAAAATTTTGTTAACAAATTCAAACAAAAATTGCTAAGATTAAACCAGTTGGTATTTTAATCGGAGAAAAAGTAGTAGATCACTCAAATTGAGATTAGTAATCTCCCATAGAAATTAATAGATGTTAGAGTAACTAACTATTAGTAAGTTGTCATGGAAACTTGTAATTTTGAAGAGATGAAATAAACTTTGCTGAGTAACTCAGACAAAAGTTTGAAACGAAAAATTGATCGGTTACTCAATTGGGTAAAAGTCAATGAATTACTCAATGTAAGACAAATAATTTCGCATATAAATCAATAACTTTAGCACGCTAGTAAGTTACAGAAACAAATGTTGGTAAGTTGCTAGAAAAAGGGCGTAACTTCACTATGGAGTGACCAAACCAAAGCGGTAAGCTACTCGCATAAGAGTTAGTATGTTAGAATTGGCTGATAACTCTGACTGGCCGTAAAATTTTTAATAATTTTAACGGTCCGGAAGATAAGTAAATAAATGGAACATGAAGTTGTCGAGATAGTTGGCATTTTCGAAACAATTAATTAAAAGTCGATAATTTTGAATTAGTCCTAGTAACTTTTCAGACATGTCCTGTAGCGCCACCGCCCAGTGGTGGCTTTCGGTGGAAGGAAAGCATATAAAAAGACCGGTAGCGAACGGTCAACTACCTCGAACAAGCCGATCAAAGCACGCCGCCGCGTTGGCCGGAACGACCCCACAAGGCAAGACCCAATCAAATTTCGTCATGCGCTGCGTTCAAATGGTCGTTCTCTTTCTTCATTCATGTAGTGCGACAAGACACTTGATTCTCTTGTCTGTCTCGCTTGTCGCATGCAGGTGCTGCTAAAGTGAGCGGGACAAAACGAGCACGCCACTCCATGAGGGAGCACTGAATCGAATTTTTTCTAAGAATAACATTAAATAAATTAAAGATTCCGAGATGAAATCACACATGAAATCAAAGTTAAAGAATTATAATTAACACATTCAAATTTTAATAATGACATTACACATTGAACCGGAAAATTGTCTAAACAAATCTTATATCTATTATATTTTTATCAATTTAATTTTAAATATTTCAATCTTCCTAATTGAGTCTTAAATCTTTTACATTTTTTGCTAATTCAATCTATCTAGCCAATTTATATCCAAAATAACCGACGTAGATGCAAACCATTTTACAAGGCAAGACCGATGTTGACATGGACAAAATTTATAAACTTATTAATATTTTTTGAATGTTTTATATCTTTCTCTTTTATTTTATTTCTTTCTTTTTCCTTGCTTCTCTAACTGATCGGTCGACCTTGCTAGACGACAAGATTGAGGCTCAAGGGTGAGGTCGACCTTGCCTAGCCATCGATGAGGGTCGACCTTGCCTGATGCAGGTGAGGGCGACCTTCATCGATAGTTGCCTTTGGCTGGTTGCTGAACATCATTGAAGCCCAATGACTGGCGGAGGAAGATGAAGAGAGAGAGAGAGAGAGAGATTGAAGCCCAATGACTGGCGGAGGAAGATGAAGAGAGAGAGAGAGAGAGAGAGAGAGAGAGAGAGAGAGAGGAAAAGAAAAATATGAAAACGCCTGTTGAGTATAAATGTTTACCCATTAATTATTCAGCAAAATCTTTTCCATCGAATTTGTTCTTTGGAAAGTAGCACAAAACATGAAAGCGCATGGAGCGAAGTTGGCTGGTGTCGAAAACGCGATGACGAGGATAAGAATATAATGGAAGGATTGACGACGGTGCATTTCAAAATGGCAATGGAATTTCTCGAACAAAAACAAAGCAGGTGGACTGATCTGATTTTCGTATGGAAGTACAAGGACCACCGGTGATATTAACCCAAAATTTAAGGCCTTGATTGAACATTCGGCAAAAGCATATTTCCTTTGATTTTTCAAATATGAAAAATAAAATAAAATAAAATGAAAATGCTTGGCCTCGCTCATAGAGCGAAGGGTCCCACTGCGGATCACAGGAATGCTCGGCTTTTAGAAACCGATCAAATCGACAAAGATGCTACGTTTCAAACCCTATCCACGTCCACCGCATCAACGGTCCTTGTATCTTCTCAGTAAAAAAAAAAGTGTTGGGGGAGAGAGAGGGGAGGAATTGTTGGAAAACTATGAAAATGAGAACATGGGGAAATGTTCAGGCCGTGTTGATAAAGATTTGCAAGGAAGTGAATCCCTATGCAAGCTCTAACATTGGAGAAATTTTGTTGAACTAAAATTATCATCTAGAGAGGAGTTGAATAGGTAAATATGCTGATTTTTTTTACAAAAATTGAAACTAATATTGTACCAGGACAACGTCTAACAAATCATGCAATGTTCAGATCTTACTAGTGTGAGATAATTTATCTCAAGAAATAAAAAAGAGGAAGGCAGCATCGGAAAGCCTCGCCCTACCGAAGTTGACTTGCCGCGCGCCTAGAAAGACGGAGGAATCTCGATGCTTTGAACCGGAATCGAATGATTGATGGATACCCTCTTTCCTTGGGTTGGAAAACTACCGGTTTCTAACAGTAGGAGCCGTCAAGCAGAGAGTGCTCATCTTGCAAACCGTGAAAGATTATCCTAAAACCAAAATAATGACGTATGGATAAATGGGTGGCTACCTTGGGGGAAGAGTTCAAAGCAAAGAAGAAAAGTTTACAACAGCGCGTTTCCTGGAAATGTAGATGATGGCACTTTCCTGGAAATGTACACTGCAAAACAAAACATGATTGATAACTCGTTGCTTTGGCTGCATTTTGATCCTGGCAACCAAGCACCAGATCCTTTCTTGCTTCTGGTTAAGCTCCACGGAAGAGAAGAGAAATCATGTCAGCGCAGAAGAGAGCTTCGGCTTCCCCTTCTTCGAATCAACCAAATCGGCCTAAGAGGCCACGTTACTCTCGAATCAAGTAAGTTCGCTCTTCCCTTTTAATGTTTCGATGCTTGTTTAATTGTTTGATGATTGTCTTGGTCTTAGCTTTACTTGAGGGAAGTTCAACGAAGAGTTCTTGAGTTGGAGACTCTTGAAATGAGAATTGTGTCGAAGCCCAGGTTGGCGTGTGGCATGGATTAGCTTTTACCTCATGACTGTTCTAAATCGCTTTCCTTCAGGTTTTTGTTTGTGGGTTTGTGCTTTAATGCAATGTATTAAAGACCTAAAAAGGTTGTCGTCTTGGAACTGTTGTGCGATTTCATGGTGGCAAACTGCGTTACTTCCTCCTTACTCGGACTGAACATTTTAAAAATCTTTTACCCTAGCAACTGAGCTGCTGCTGTTACCTGGTTACTTTGCTATCCTGTTTGCTAAGTTATCCTATCTTGCTTGTGTTTTTGTGCTGATCTTCACACAGTCAAGAGAGGAGCTGTTTGACGGAAGAGGATGTCCAGAGAGTGGTAAGATGAGTAAAGTAGCCAACTTGGACACAAGAAATGCAGTCTTCATTGTATTTTAATTGCCGATCTCTTCAATTAGAAGCCGTTTGGATGCATTTCTGACATTCCAGTCAGTTTCTGGATTGAAATCTGCAGGAGAAATTGCTATGAGATGTGTAGAGAATTATCTTTGAGTTGTAACAATGACCCGCTGACTGTTCTAGGCCTTTTCCGTGAAGCAATCCCACTAAGACACATGATTTAGGCTTTGCATTTTGTTTTGGACAGCATGGATCACAAAAAGATACAAATTTTTAATGAAGCGCCTGGACATAATTATCTTCTTGAATCCTGGAAAAAGTGGTCAATAACAATTTGCATGTAGGAGGACAATAGAGATACCTGTTATGTGAAACTTGAATGTGACGCATATGTGACAGATGACTCTCGCAACGTAATTCTTTGCTTTTGCTTTCTGTTGGACAGTTCAGGGCAGAGGTGGAGCGTGCTATATCTCCCTTGGCTGAATATTGTCAAAGGTGAATATATTTCATTTGGTTTGTTGGCGGTATCTCTTATCTGCATAATCTGATTCCTCTGGTGGAATTTTCTTTATTTATTGCCTTGCCAGCTAGAAATACTATCTGAGTATCATACACCATCAATCCATGATTCTGTTCAGGACAGTGTAATACCTGCAAATACATTTTCTGTCAATCACTAAAAGGACGGTGCAATTGGAGATAGCTGCTAATACTCGCTTCTGTTATCAAAGTACTGGATAAATATGTATTCCAGCTTTACGTTGGCTTTTCTATGTCGCCTTAGATTAAGGGTATGCAATTGACGAGTCTGGTATCTTTCTATACTTTAATCAGGTCTGACATTCATTTGTGCTAGTAACTAAAATGGCGCATATGCATATTTGTCTATTTGTTACAAATAAGTCCAAAAGACAGCAGTTGTTCACGGTGTCAATTTCTGTGGTGTAGTTACATCAGGAATGCTCTCCAAGATGTAATGCAACGAATAGACTCAATGGAGAATGCTCTTCGAGAACTGGTAAGTGGAGCCTATGAAAGTTCCATTTTTTCTCAGACAGTACTCTATCAACACCATGAAATTTCCTTTTTGTCTTGAGCATATCTCCATTGACACTTCAGATATGAGTTTTCAATCTGCATGCTGTGAAGTGATCAAATAAACTTTCTATCCTTAAGTCCATTGCTAGCTAGTTGATTCATGTCGACTGATTGAACAACATTCTTTGTTTTTTTCTTTGGTCAGAGTTTGAACAGTATTCATTGAGCACGAACTTCACACAATGTTCTTTTATAAAAAATGTTAATGTTATTCACGCGTCACTAAGTTCTTCTCTCTCCAGAGATGATAAACTGTTGCATTCCAGGCTGAATTTCCTCACTACTAAATTCAAACTATTCCCCTCATGTTCAGCAAGGGACAAGTAAATTGATCCTTCCAGTCACCCACAGATCCAGGACAAGAGAGATGCTGTAAAACTTGCCCCCATAATCTGCTTGGAGAATACACACTTAAAGAACAAGTGCATTTGAGATTCCTCATGTTGTCTGCCTTGCACGCAAGTGCCATCAGTGTCAGAACAAGTTTTCATCCGGTCCAATGTCTGCAACCTATTCTGATCACCAGCCAAGTTATAAAACCATATTTTTGCATATTAGGCTTAAACCATACAAGCATAAGCCAAGTCACATTGTCCCCACATTTCCCCACTAGCTTCCGTTCTTTCTTTTACAGAGGAAGAGCCCCTAGATGATCCAGTAAATACCACTTTATCTACAGAGCCAGAGTTTTGAACAATCCCACCCAAAGCCATCTGAGTTTCATGCAGATCATTAGAGCTTGCTGGAGGCCATCTCCATTCATTTTCCTCTCTAACATCTGAAACTGTGGCTTTGTCACCTGAAGCTGAATCATAACCATTTTAAGCACATGTAACATCTTGCATGGACATGGAATGAAGGGTGAAAATAAAAAAATGCTTAGGATTGTTCATATGAGCAATATATACAGCTTCTTTCAGTAAACACCGTGATTTCAATTGTGCCTGAAGAACTTAGCTCAATAAGGTGTTAGATAAGTTGTTTTTCAGAAGGAGGTTTGTCAACTCCTTATGATGGAATCAACTGATTTTGCATCCCTTCTGCTTCATTCTTTTGATGTCTCCAACTTTGGCAATTCTGCTGTTGGTGGTTTTGAACAGAAGGAAGCAGTGGAGCTTGAAAAGATGCATTGTCCCCACCTTGGAAGGTATGAATGCACTCCTCCCGTGATGACATTGAGAAAGGTTTCTGGGTAGTATTCATTGGTCATGCATTGTTGATGTTTTTAGGAATAACGGTCCTACTACCACTACCACCCCACAACAGGCAGCCAGAGCTCAGTAAGTGTCAGGCCACAATGTCTCAATCGTGCGCCGAAATGTCAATGCTTCAACTTAGAATATACTTTTTGTAGCTTGAGAGCAGTGGATCATTTCATACTATTTTATTTTATTTTATTTATTTATTTTATATTTGAAAATTTGCAATTAAACTCTCTGAGACAACGGATATATTTATCCTCGTAGTTCTTCCCGAAGTAAGACTCATCCGGGTGAGATGTTTGGTAGTTTGTCTCTCTTTATCATTACTTTTCCAATTTTCTGCTTCCATGCCTGTTCCTATTTCTAATGGTTGTTTTCCGGAGAGAATGCAGGGCAACTACTAAATCTACGGCAAACAATGATACAAGAAACTTACAGCTTCAATTTCTAACCAAACTGTCACTGCCTGTATTTACTGGGGAGAAACTTGTTAAAATATGATCCATTTTGTGAAAAATCTAGAACTCCCTAGACTACTCTACGTATGAAGGAAGAAAGCCAGCTGAAAATTGGTTGAAAAGTCAACAAAAGTGGCTAGGAGAGTTGCAAAGAATAGAAAAATGCAGAAAAATGGAGAACAAACCAGAAAAATCGGGAGAAGCCGAGAGACAAAGAAGAAAGCTGTACTTTTATATTATTTTGTACTAATGTCGGTGGAGAATGGCGGTGGATTCACGCCTATAAATAGGGGTTGGGGGTGTGTTTTAGTTGTAGAAAAACCACACACACTCCTTCCTCCCCTTCCTTTGTACCTTGTACTACAACTAAATAAATAAAAAGCTTTCTTTTGTTGTTCCCCTGCTTCCACTCTTTTTACTTTGTCCTTGCCCACTTTGTTCTTAGTCCATTTGCTCTCTTGGTAATTCACACATAACACACACTTGCACACACATCAAACACACGCTTCCGCAAATCACCAACAGTGGTATCAGAGCCACGTTTTTGGTTGGTGTCGGGCGTTTGTCCTACCTACCCATCCCTAAAATTACCCTTTCCAAATACCCACTAACTAAACCATGGCCAACCCTACTTCATCATCATTTCCCATTCCCATTTTTGATGGGAACAACTATGATTTTTGGAGCATAAAAATGACTACATTCTTGATGGCCCAAGACTTATGGGACATCGTGGAAAAAGGTTGCGAGGCTCCGCAAGAAGGTGCAAGTGTTTCGAAAGATCAACTACAAAAGGATGCAAGGGCGCTATATTTTATCCAACAAGCGCTCTCGGAAACCATATTTCCAAGAATTATTGGAGCAAGGACTGCAAAAGAGGCTTGGGATACATTACGAGAGGAATTTCAAGGATCGGAAAAGGTACGCACTATTCGCCTTCAAACTCTAAGAAGGGAATTTGAAAATTCTAAAATGAAAAATTATGAGACCGTACAAGAATATTGTGGAAAATTAAAGGAACTCGTTAATCAAATGAGAGCCTATGGAGATGGGATAACTGATCAAAGGGTTGTTGAGAAAATATTGGTGTCACTTACAAAAAAATACAACTCTATAGTTACAACTATAGAAGGAACTAAAGACTTGACAACCCTATCAATAAGTGAATTAATTGGCTCTCTAGAAGCATATGAGAAAAGACTAATGGCGCAAGATGAAGATTCAGTTGAAAGTGCCTTTCAGTCTAAAGTAAATATACGGTCTCATCAAACTAAAAATGATGGAAGGAGCTCATGGAAAAACAAAAGAGGAGGAGAAATTATAAAAAAGGAAAATTATCCACCTTGTGGTATTTGCAAGAAAACAAATCATTTGGAGAAGGATTGTTGGTTTAAAAATAAAAAACAATGCCGCTTTTGTAAAAGATATGGCCACGTAGAAAAGATTGTCGCTCGAAAACAAATAGTCGAGCAAACTATGTAGAAAAAAAAGAAAGTGAAGAAAATACATTCTACGCAGGCCAAGCGGCAAATGACAATAAAAGTGAAACATGGTACATCGATAGTGGGTGTAGCAATCACATGACAGGGGACGAAACTATATTCACTGATATTGATAAGTCAGTAAAATCGCAAGTAAAGTTGGGCAATGGTGCATTAGTAGATGTGAAAGGAAAAGGCACCATCGCCGTGGAAACAAATAAAGGCCCAAAATATATACGTAATGTATATCTAGTCCCTCGTCTTGCACAAAATCTTTAAGTGTGGGCCAAATGATACAAAGTGGGTATTCTCTATATTTTAATAGAGATACCTGTATTATCTATGATAAATATAAAAATATTATTGCCTCTGTTAAGATGAAAAATAACAATTTTCCTATTCAATGGAAATATGTCAAAGATATAGCCATGAAAGCTCAACTTGATGATTCATGGCTATGGCATCAAGATTTGGCCACTTCAATTTTGCTGGGCTGAAAATTCTCCATCAGAAAAATATGATGAGAGATTTTCCAGCCATTACAGAAATTTCAGATGTTTGTGAAGGCTGTCTTCTTGGAAAACAACATAGACAGTCCTTCCCATCTGGAGGTGCATGGAAAGCTAAGAAGCCATTAGAACTTGTCCACACGGACGTGTGCGGTCCGATGAGGACACCTACACCTAGTCAAAATAAATATTTCATCCTATTCATTGACGATTACACAAGAATGACGTGGGTATACTTTCTTCGAGAAAGATCTGAGGTTTTCTCTATCTTTAAAAAATTCAAGAACCACGTCGAGAATCAAAGTGGCCAAAGAATCAAAGTCCTAAGAAGTGACAGAGGCACAGAATACAATTCAAAGGAGTTTAATAAATTCTGTGAAGATGAAGGAGTCCATCATCAACTAACTGTTGGCTACGCCCCAGAACAAAATGGAGTAGTTGAAAGAAAAAATAGAACCGTCATGGAGATGGCAAGGTCCATGCTAAAAGAGAAAGGCCTTCCCAACACTTTCTGGGCAGAAGCGGTTTATACTGCAGTATACCTGTTAAACAGGTGTCCAACTAAAGCTGTTCAAAACAAAACTCCAGTCGAAGCATGGAGTGGACGGAAGCCCTCAGCAAAGCATCTCAAAGTGTTTGGATGCATTTGCTACGTCCACATCCCTGCTCAAAAAAGGAGTAAGCTAGATGAAAAGACAGAAAAAGGAATATTCCTTGGCTACAGTGACCAATCAAAAGGCTATCGGGTTTATAACCTAAGAACCAAGAAACTTATAATTAGTCGAGACGTCGAGTTCGACGAAAATGCTGCCTGGAATTGGGAGGACGAAAAGATCGAGAAGAAGTACATCACCTTGCCGACATATCACCTACTCAAGAGGAGTCAACGTCACAAGAAGAAGGAGAAGTACCGGATTCTAGCATTCACGACGTAACTCCACCAAGCTCTCCAAGAGCAACGCAAGAAGAATCTACTCCAGAGTCGCCAATACTAAGGGTAAAAGCCCTTAGAAGAATTTACGACACATGCAACTTTGCTATTTTGGAACCAGAAAACTACGAACAAGCATCCAAAGAAGAAGTTTGGATAAAAGCCATGGAGGAAGAGATCAAGATGATCGAGAAAAATGAAACTTGGGAGCTTGTCGATCGACCCGAAGACAAAGAGATCATTGGAGTCAAGTGGGTCTACAAGACGAAGCTCAACGCGGATGGATCAATCCAAAAGCATAAAGCAAGGCTTGTGGCGAAAGGATACTTGCAACAACCAGGTATCGACTACACTGAAACTTTTGCTCCCGTCGCTCGCCTTGATACTATTCGAGCACTTATAGCCTTAGCGGCACAAAAAGAATGGAAAATCCATCAACTAGATGTGAAGTCGGCATTTTTAAATGGATATCTTCAAGAAGAAATTTATGTAGCTCAACCAGAAGGCTTTATCCTCCAAGGCCAAGAAGAAAAAGTCTTAAAGCTTAAGAAGGCCCTATATGGATTAAAACAAGCACCACGTGCATGGTATAGTAGAATCGATGAGTATTTTATCAAGCAAGGATTCAGGAGGAGTATGAGTGAGCCGACACTCTACATCAAGACCCAAGGTAAGTCCGACACTCTCATTGTCTCTCTATATGTAGATGACCTCATATATACAGAAATAATGAGACAATGATCCGAGAATTTAAAGAAGAAATGATGAAAACATTTGAAATGACGGACTTGGGCTTGATGAACTATTTCCTTGGTATTGAAGTTAATCAAGATGAAGGAATTTTCATCTCGCAAAAGAAATATACCGAAAACCTCCTAAAGAAATTCAAGATGAACTATTGCAAAGTAGTTTCAACCCCGCTCATGACAAATGAAAAACTATTAAAGGAAGATGGAAGAGAAAAAGCCGATGCCTCCCTCTATAGAAGTTTAATTGGGAGTCTATTATATCTTACGCTACACGGCCGAGATATTATGTACGCGACAAGTTTACTATCACGGTTTATGCAGAGTCCAAGCCAAATTCATTTTGGAGCAGCCAAGAGAATTCTCAGATATTTACGAGGAACTATAGATTACGGCATTTGGTATCGCCCAAGTGCTAACACCAAGCTCATTGGCTACACTGATAGCGACTGGGCTGGTTCAGCTGATGATAGGAAAAGTACAACTGGCTATGCATTCACTCTGGGTTCTGGAATATTCTCATGGGCATCCAAAAAACAAGACTCAGTGGCACAATCCACTGCAGAAGCAGAATATGTTGCGGCTGCTACAACTACTAGTCATGCAATATGGCTACGAAGAATTCTAGAAGACATTGGAGAAGCACAAATGGAAGCAACTCCGATACTTTGCGACAATAAGTCCGCAATCGCTATATCAAAAAATCCAGTATTTCATGGAAGAACCAAACATATAGATATCAAATATCACTTCATACGAGAGGCACAAAATAAAGGAGAAATCGAGCTGAAGTATTGTAAGACTGAAGATCAAATTGCGGACATATTCACTAAAGCACTATCTACAGCAAAATTCGAAACATTAAGAAGCATGCTTGGAGTATCACAAAAATGGATCAAGGAGGAGTGTTAAAATATGATCCATTTTGTGAAAAATCTAGAACTCCCTAGACTACTCTACGTATGAAGGAAGAAAGCCAGCTGAAAATTGGTTGAAAAGTCAACAAAAGTGGCTAGGAGAGTTGCAAAGAATAGAAAAATGCAGAAAAATGGAGAACAAACCAGAAAAATCGGGAGAAGCCGAGAGACAAAGAAGAAAGCTGTACTTTTATATTATTTTGTACTAATGTCGGTGGAGAATGGCGGTGGATTCACGCCTATAAATAGGGGTTGGGGGTGTGTTTTAGTTGTAGAAAAACCACACACACTCCTTCCTCCCCTTCCTTTGTACCTTGTACTACAACTAAATAAATAAAAAAGCTTTCTTTTGTTGTTCCCCTGCTTCCACTCTTTTTTACTTTGTCCTTGCCCACTTTGTTCTTAGTCCATTTGCTCTCTTGGTAATTCACACATAACACACACTTGCACACACATCAAACACACGCTTCCGCAAATCACCAACAAAACTAAAAGGAGAGGGGGGTGCTTGCATTGAAGTTGCCTTGATCGATCCAAAAACTGGGGCTGTCGTTACATCTGGCCTGGAATCCTCCATTAAGTTAAACGTTGTTGTGCTTGAAGGTGACTTCAACAAAGACAATGAGGATAACTGGATCTGTGAAGAGTTTGAGAACCATGTGGTTAAAGAACGTCAAGGAAAGAGGCCGCTTTTGATAGGAAATTCCCGAGTGACACTGAAGGAAGGTGTTGGGGAGCTGGGAGAACTGACATTTACTGACAATTCCAGCTGGATTAGGAGTAAAAGTTTCAGGATAGGGCTTCAGATGGCATCGGGTTATAGTGGGACTACACGAATCCAAGAAGCAATAACAGATGCCTTTGCTGTCAGAGAACATAGAGGAAAATGTAGGTCCTTCACAATCTTTTTAGTCCTTTATGACTGACCATAAACGTGGTTTTGGACATCCACAGTTCATACGGAGCTTTAAGTCTCAAATGAAAATTCAGATAAATAAGAGATGATCGGTTTCTTTGTTATTAGCAAATATTTGCATTAGTTTCGGGAGAGAGTTTGCTCACCTATCAGAAGTTTGCTTCTACTCTTTATCTTATGGTGACTAGGACCTTACTTTATATGTTACCGCCGTCATTTTGCAGCATGCAAGAAAAGTCACCCACCTAAATCTGATGATGAGGTCTGGAGGTTGGAGAAGATTGCCAAAGATGGGAAATCTCACCAAAAACTGAGTGAAGCCGGAATAGATAGAGTGGAGGACTTTCTTCTGCAGTTGTTTACGGACCCCAACAAACTGAGAGAGGTAAGCACCTAATTAATGTTTCTCAGTAAGGATTTGATCGACTGCCAAGAATGTAAGTCATGTGTGTTCTTATCATAGATTCTCGGAACGAGCATAATATTGAAGAACTGGGATATCCTCGTCGATCATGCAAAGACTTGCGAAACAGATTGGAAAGTTTATTTGCACTATTCTGATGGCATGAAGCATGGTGCTGTATTCAACCCCGACGGTCAACTGATCGGCCTAATCAAAGACGGGGTATCTTTTGCTACTCGTCGACTTTCTGCCCAAGAGAAGGTAAGTACGTAAGGAGCTCCTATTGAGTTTTGTCAAGCCAGTTCATGCGCTACAAACCATCATGCAAAATTCATATAATTTATCCCCTTTTTTATTTTATTTTTTATTTTTGTGTAATCAGTAATTTGATGTTTCCTTGTAGCTGTGTATCTTAATAGGTGTTAAAAATGATCAGAGATATGGAAACTTGAGAAGAGCAGTTTGTTGGACATCTAGATGCTTTATTGTTTTTTTTTTTTTATCGGTAAAAATAATATGCAGTGCTTGTGGAGAATAAGAAAAAAAAAATCAAGATGTTTAGTTTCGATCCGTAATAGTGACTTATTATAAATACAGTTATTGAGCTTTCGCTCTTCGCAGTGCAAAGTTGAGGATAGTGACCTTGTAAATCTAAGTGGCCTTATGCACTCCATAGTACGAGTAAGTTGGAGAGCACTTTCAGCAGTTGATTCGCTGTCATCATAAAAATCTGAGGTACTCATTATCATATTGTAGTTTGAATGATTAACACATTCACGTTGCAACTATGACTTTTCACGACTGAAACTATGAAGACCTTAATTAATTGCACCAAAAAAGATGTTGCATGTTTTATTCCTTCATTGGTCCTTTCTCAATCAACTTTGCATCTTTACCCTGAGGACCCTTCTCTCCATTGTACTTTCCATTACATCTTTCGAGCACCTGACCTTCATGTGGTGGAGAAATGAGCGGCGATAGGCGTAAATTGAATTGGGGTTCTTCAATGGAGTTTTTTTTATTCGTCTTTCTCTGTGCTGTACTAATGTACTTACTTGGAATACAACTTCATCCATTACTTGCTGAAAAAAGATATCACTACTTAAAGTCAGAGCGTGACCTTCAATAGTGGATATAATTACTTCCGCTAGTCCAGCTTGAACAATGTACCAAGTGCTTTTCTTCCAGGAACTTGGAGACACCATTGTGCAAAGGGCCAACTGGAATGATATTAGGGAGTTCAATGGGGAGACCTTTTCTGTTTCAATGCCGAAGAAAAGCTCAAGCTCTTTTCCATCTCAAGTTCTTGCAGGACAAACTGATAATCTCACTCCACGAATCTTTGCCTCTCCAGTTGGTCTGGAAGCTCCTCCGGCAAATGCAGTCTCCACTGCAGAAGGTACATGCTTTAAGACACAAAACTATCTCTCCCTTTAAGCACATGCAAAGACGTGGCCCGTGGAATCCACTTCGTTGTTGAGCTTTAATAAATAAAAGCAATATGTTCCAGATCCTAATGATTTAGGTTCCACATAATATGAAGACGTTTCCTTGTCAATATACCCTTTGAATGAGCTTGCATCTAAGGAGATGTTACTAATTTTGCCCGGTCGTTGGCTCTGACCTGTAAGTAACATGTAGAGGATTCTCCTTTGTTAGTCAGGCTTGTCTTTAGAAGTGATCAAAAATGCTCAGAAATAGTATCTGCTGATGAAGAACAAACAAGAGGAGTAGGTTACTGCAGGTTACTACCAAAAGCTGTGATCTAATAGATTATCAGTACAAAAGCAAAAGGACAACAATGAAGAACTTCATTTTACCAGGGTTCAATTTAAGAGGTACAATTTCAATTTGGACAAGAAAGACCTAAGAGTTGAAGCATGAAAATGGCCTAAAAAGACATGCATTGCAGAGAATACTCAATATTCAATGCTAGTTATAGAGGAAAAAATATATTCTGTAAGCCGTGATTGTTGCAAATGAGCCTCATTCATTTCACTCTATCCATTTGGCCACATATGTATGCGTGTGTGTATGAATATATGTATCTATGTGTTCTGTCCAAGCAATTAAAAAGCTACTAAACAATTAGTTGGTAAGATACTATGGTGATCGGAATATAATGGTTAAATCTATATAGCATTGAAAGATTGTGTTAAAAAATTTGGATGTATGCGTAGAAGCATGGTTTTGGTATTAGTTATAGTTTTTGGTTAGTGACGTGTGCAAGTGTATGATATAATTTATAGATGATGGATAAGGGACGAGATATGATAGTTCAAGGGATAAACACAAATTTTTATGGGACAATGATAGTTTCACTAGTTTATAAAAATAATTTTACAATAGTTGAATAAAGTGTTGGTGGAGGAGCTTCATAATATGGAGTATATTCTCATGCTCCTGTCACTCTATTACACCGATGGGTTATGGCCTTTTTATAGGCATTTCCACCGACAACCGCCTTAGAAGATTATGGACTTCTTTTGAATGCTGTCCTTTTCTTCTTTCTTCCTCTAGAGACTTCTATATTTGTGCTTCTACATTTTTCTTTGCCGCCTAAGCTAGATTTTCTTTTTTAAGGTTTTTTCTTAACTTTTCTAACTAATATCAATCTTAAAGTTTCTAGAAAGTTTTAGAGAAAATTGATCACAATTTCCAACATATTGCAAAGACCATTGGCAAGAAAAACTAGTAGGCTCTTTCACGATGGTCATTCTTACATCCTTTTGGGGCTACTTCAGAAGGCAAGCCACTGATCTTCCATTACTCACTGATTTATGCTTGCTCATTCTCTCTCCAATCTTGACAGGGTACAATGACAGTATTTCTACAAGATATCAGATGCAGCCACTGTGCGTCAATGCCAATATTCCTCTTCAGGTTGACGGCTCTTCATTCCCTCTTCAGAATCCATTAATCAGTTCCTCACACCAAACCCAGCTTCTGAGCTTTGGTCCATCACAGGCATCAGCATCTGGCTTTCATGCTGCGGGCCCATCGAGTCTTCCTCCTTGCAGGGGAGCTGAGGAGCTTTTCCTGGAGGAGGAAATTCGCATGAGAAGCCACGAGATGCTTGAGAACGAGAATATGCAGCATCTCCCCCGTACCTTCAACATGGGAGGCCATAACCAATCCTCATTCAATGCTACTGAGGATGGGTACCAATTCTCATCAGCATGCATGCCCAACCTATCTCAGAATTTCGGCTTCAAACAGCACAGGAGCCGCTCATTTGGCGAAGCTGATGTTGGGTGGCTAAAGATTAAGGCGGTAATAAGATGGGGCTTTTTTGTTAGGAAGAAGGCTGCAGAGAGACGGGCGCAACTCAGAGAGTTGGATGAAACGGAGACAAGGAATGAAGATGAAGCTGATCTAGCTTTTATGTTTATATATTCCTCTCCTAGCCTGCCTGATTCCTGTCAGTTCTAGTCAGTTGTATGTCAATCCGCACGTGTAGGTGCAGTAAGATCCCGAACCTATAGATTTGGTTTTTGTGGGTAGACTGACGACTGCCTGACGACTGCCTACACAGTAACTGTTTTTAAACTTCTTAAGTTTGTTGGTTTCGCCTGTATTTTTCACTTTCTCACGTAATGAAGCAAGACTTCTCGCGACATTGTTCAGGATTTGCATTGATATTGCTGTGAGGTCCTCTTTTGGTCTCTCGCCTTCTGTGGCTAGAGATTTTGCACTCGATATATGGCAAGCCTCATAATAATGTAGCAGTAATAACGTCTCAGGTACGGCATGCAGATTGTCTGCAGCTTCATGATCGTCAGCATGATATTGTGTTACTTGACGTTGAATGTGTATATGCATTCTCAGAGCTCCAGCAGTCCCGTCTTTATGATCACAGTTTTTCGCCGCTGCTTATGCTTGTGAAGATAAATCGGATGTCACATCTTATGACAGATAGGATGGGATTTGTCAGAAAAAAAGTTGCGAATTCAAAGTTTCACCGAAGACATCCACTTAACTAGGAGTCGGCCGCATCATCTTGAACTCTTGAACTTTCTTTTTTCCTTCAATCGAATCCTATAACTTATTTGGTTTGTGTAATCTAGTGCAGGGTGGCGTACTTGATTGATAGGATCAAGTCTCTTCATTATTTGCCATTGAAAACCTTCGCCAGTCTTGCTGATGAGGCACGTTGTGACAACAATGCAAAGAAGAAACGGCACTAAATACCGTTAGCCCTTGAATTTTCAACCGAATATTGGATTAGGTCCTGATCATATTTTGGCCAAGTGATGGTCCTTGAATTTCTGTCGTTCATATTGGTTCTCAAGATTGAAATGCGTGTAGAAATGCTGGCATAAGCGCTGAGCATAGTGTCAAGGGAGGGAGGGAGGGAGAAAGAGAGAGAGAGCCAGCAAGGGTCGCTCTCTCTTTCCGAGCATTGTGTCAAAAGGGATGGCCCCTCGCCACTGTGCTTGGCAGGGGCCGCCCCTTCGCTACAGTGCTCGATAAGGAGCAGCAACGAGCGACCATGGGGGGACAAGAGCTCGAAGCTCAAGCGTTTCATGGCTATGAATTTAGAGCTTAAGCGACAATGACGGCTGCAAACTCGAACTTGAAGATGAAGTGACAGGAGGCAGACGGGTGAGCTTGGAGCTTGAGCGTCCATGGCTGCAGGCTTACAGCTCATGCACGAGGAATCATGGGGGCGTGAGCTCGAAGTTCGAGCGTCCATAGCAGAGAGCTTGAAGCTGGAGTGACCATGGCGGCCACGACCTTAGTAACCATGCGGTTGTAATCTTAGACGACGACCGGTAGCTGATATGGATCCAAAAAACTCCCCCCCCTCCCCCTCTCAATTTTGGTTTATCTACGTACAACCTGACGTGACATCTATACGACAATTTTGACCGAAGCATAACACAACATCATACTCCGATGTTCATGTGAGCAACTGGATGGTCCATGCCAGCAAAAATCAACCAAGAAGAGAATGAGGACTGACGCCGGCACATTTCAAAGAGGCGATGGAATTTCTCGAACAAAAAGAAAGCAGGTAGACTGATGTGATTTTCTGAAGGAAGCACAAGGACCGCCGGTTATGTTGACCCAAAATTTAAGCACCCGATTCTCCCCGATTGAACATTCAGCAAAAAGTATATTTTCTTTGACTCTTCAAAGATGAAAAAAAGAAGATAAAAAATGAACTGGTAAGCTGGGGCCTCAGTCGTACAGCCAAGGGTCCCATTGCCCACGTGAAAGTCCACTCTTGAAGTCCCAACCATCCATCGAGTGCCGGCCAATCTAATTCGATTGTCTAAATAGTAAGGGGAAGAATTGACTAAATGATGGTGCAATCCCCAATGTGAATCTCCACAATCATTCTCTAATCCTCTTTGCGGGACGCGCATGTGTGCGCACACACTGACATTAGCAACAACAAACAGTCAAGCCAGGATTATGTCTAATCGAGGATTCCATTTAGCTACTCCAGTTTGTTAAGATTAGGCATACAAACACAATGAAATAAAGAGTAAATGTAGGAAAGAGAAATCAAGACATAAGATTTTATTTGATTTATCATTAAACTAGGGTTACATCCAATCAATAATTTCATTATAATCAGCACCTCACACCTTTCTATTACAACTATTAATTACAAGAGAAAAGGCATACATATATAGATGGCACAAAAAAATCTCAAAGGCCGAAGTGTCTACCCATTGATGGGAAGTATGAATCACGTTCAACACCTTTCAGGTACACAAATATCCCTTCTTTTTTAGTCACGGGGATGATATTATCGTTGTCGGAGTGTTGTGCTGGGAATATTTTTATTATTCTCAAGCAATACCAAGTGGTGTTTCTCTTCCTTCCTCTGTACGTTCTGGCATTGCACCGGGAGAACGTTTGGCTGGTGAAATAAAAGTGGGGGATGAAAAGAACAAAAGAGGGAGAAGAGGACAGGAGTAGTCGAGCGTGGATGGGCGAGTTAGTGGGAAGCGAGGATTAAAAGGAAAAAGGAAAGAGAGAGTGAAGATTTGTGTTTGACCGAGCTGCGTGTCTTGGTTTTCAGGTAACGAGTTGTGGGCGTAAATATTGACTTTTCATCCGAATTCTAGGGCGCTACTTTCCTCAGGATATAAATCCACACCCTAATACCATTCACGTGAAATGCCTTCTTTTAGTCACGAGGATGATATTATCGTCGTCCGAGTGTTTGTGCTGTGATTTTTGTTGTTCTCAACCAATACGAGTGTGCTTCTATGCATCCTTTTCCCCGGCTCCCTGCCAAGCGGCGTTTCTCTTACTCGGTCTGTATGGCAGAGGATAACTTTCGGTTGGTAGAAAGTGGGGATGAAAAGAACAAAAAGGGGAGAAGAGGATAGGAGTAATCGAGTGTGGATGCGCAAGTCGGTGGGCGGTGAGGTGTAAAAGGAAAAAGAAAAGAGATCCTGAAGAATCACGATTAATGCTAACGTGGACACTTTTCCATTTCTTTTAAGTTTTCTGAACTATTTTATAAGTTTTTCTTTTCCTTATATTCTTTATTTTCTTTCTATCTTTATATATAAGTTTTTAAAAATTATAAATTTTTCTTTTCTTTCTTGTTTTCCATTGACCATAGGTGAGAACTGCGACGCTCACGTCGGCACTCGCCTGTGGACCAGTGAAAGAGGAAAAATGAATAAAAAAATAAAAGAAAGAGAAGAGAAAACAGAAAAGAATAGAAAAGAAAAACTTGGATTCCCCGCGATGATAATGAATAAATTAACTGGATCCCAACGAACCAATCATATTCATAATCTCGCCCTAAATTTTCTTCAAAAGGGCCCAAAGCATGATATGACATGAAAAGGAGGGTCTTAAAGAAATAAACATTTGGAACCGATGGGCCTCGATTAGCCGCCATTCTTGACGTCGCAAAACTAGTGCGCGCTAGCGAGCCAATCCAACGTACCATTTCGCATAATCTTTCCCATGATGCTGCGCTACCACCCACCACCACCACTTCTCATATAATGACCAAATGAGTACTCATACGGAAATTATACATTTTTATAATTATCAATACGACTGACTTATAGTGAAACATTAGATGTAGGGTAAACAAAAAAAACACGATCCAAATTTAGAGGTATAATGAAACGTTAGGTGAGCTTTCATAGTCAAAATGCTTTTGACCATGAATAATATGAAATCCTAAACATTTGAAAAAAACACGTTATGACAAAATCAAGCAAATAGTGAATCGTGGACATTATCAATTTAACAAAGAGCCATATTAATCCGCGTATAACTCTTCTAAATTCCTCAACCTTCCAATAATGCTTGGTAACTCCCATTGTGCTGCAAAATGACACCCACATACCAACTTGAATACTCATAACGATTCTAAGTTTAACATGAAGTTGGGGCATTCCTCAATCACATTGGGGCTTACATGGAAAGATGAAAGTTTCTGTAATCCATAGATAGAGTTTGGAAGTTCGGCAATCGGTGTGAATGAGATCTTTATTTCCAAATGTGTTAGTCTACCAATAGAATTAGGTAATCTTGTAACTATCATGGATGATAAATCCAGCTTCATCAACAATGTTAATTGCAAAATCAAGTGGGGGAGTTCACTCAAGCTGGAACAATCCCTCACCGAGAAGTATTGAAGATTTATTAGAGGACAGCGGCCCATTTGCATTAAATACATTCCCTACTCGCCTTTTGTCTTCTTTGTCAAAAGGCCGTGTGAACGTGCAGGAAGAAAGAAGCACGCTTTTCTCAGCTTACGCCGTTTCGGGGTCTCAAAAGCCTCCGCGATCATTTAAAAATATATATATATATTTTAAATAATTTATTTTTCATAAAATAAAGAGAGCTGATAAAATATTCATCTACGGTCAACCGGTCACACTTGGGGTCTATATAGGAAGCTCAACGCAACCGAAAGAGCAGTAGATGTGTTGCTAATTTCGGGGCGTCACTTCATCTACAACAATGTCCATGTGCGTTAGAGCTCTTTTAGGGCGCGCACGATAAAATTTTTACTTCTCTATTTCTCCATTTCTCTATACCTTAGAACATGCTTGGAATAGAAATCTGTTTGATAATGCAAATTGATTTTTTTATTTCTGAAATAGATTTTTATTTCAGAAATAGATTTGAAAAAGAAATCAGAAGCTAAAATTTTTAACTTCTCAATTTCTGAAATAGAAATTAAGAAATCAATTTTTGACCAAAAATCAATTTATGTTTCAGAAATTTTATCTTGCACACCCTTAGTTTTAACGTTAGTGGCCGACATCAAATGAAGCACACACGCAAGCAAAATTCCAGAGAAACTTCCTATGACCCACAACCACTATTCATATGTTGATCTATTGTCCTCCACTATTGTGAATCTCCTAGACAGCAACATGGCAATTCACATTCAAATTTATTCGATGTTTAATTTCACTTCAAGTGAGTTTCGCCATTTTTATTGTTTTGGTCAAATTTGCGTCGCACCGTTATTGAAAGGAAAAGTCCTACGTCATGTCATGGCACGTATTTTGAGAACGAATGAAAATAAAATTATTTTGAGCAATGCCATTTCATAAAATAGGATTTGGATGGATTTTCAAATTGGTTGTTATTTTGATTAGGGATCGAAAATGATCACATGGGTGAATTATTTCAAGTAATTTATTAGTATGTTTGATGATACTCATGGTCAACCAATGTATTGGCATATGATATATACTCACACACCGAATATGTTTTGAGTTTAAGACTTCATTCGTTTCGCAGAAAAAATAGTGTTTTCGATTTGAGAAGCCATTTTTCAAAAAAATAACCATATTTTTTGGAATTTGACTAAAATATATAAATGAACTAGAAAATATTTTCCACCAATCAATAAGAAAAATATTTTCTTGCATGTACTCATTTTCAATAATTTTTAATTATTTTATTTTTAAAATCTATTTTTAATTTTTTTCGTTTCTTTTTTTTTTTTTCCTTCCTTGGATAGGCTGGTGAGGCTTGAGCCTATCAGCCTTACCCAAGGTCACCCGAGCCTCACCAACCTTTGGCGACCTCGGGCTAGGCTCAAGCCTTGCCCAATTTGCTTGATTAGGCAAGGCTCGAGCTTGGCATCACCACTTGTACCGTTTGAAAGTGACATTATTATTAATGGATCATTTTAATAAAGTTTAATCAGAATAATTTATGAAATGATGATGAGATCAACACTTGGGGATTATAATGAATAAAGTCATGTATCAGGCAGCCAAATGTCATATTTTCAGTATTTGCTTTTAATTTGCACGAGAAATTAATTTCACTTGGCCATGGAGTCAATGCAAAAACATGACCAAAGTTTAACACTTAATTGAATTATCAAATCGGCCCAGCGAACTTTTACCTTTGAAAAATCTCTACGAGTTCAATCATCAGCCGGGATACGTCATCTAAGAATTCGTAGTCGACTTGATCCAATCGAAAAGGCCTATAAACCATTGCCATTTCTCAGTTTGATCAGACCGATGTCTAAGTAAAACCGACCGAACATGCTGGTTTTTTTTTTTTCTTGTTGCACGTGTAACGAGGTGTGAAATCATATGAAAGCCGAAAATTCCAAAAATTGGAAGCATGAAAAATTTTCCAAGAAAATTAACAGGGCTTGATTTTCGTGGAAAATTAGCTATGTCAGTCACACCATTGTACGTTATGTACCTTCCTATGATTCACAACGTCGATTCTCATATATTGACTAAATGTCTTCCACTATTTACTTCAAGTAAATCTCCTATAATATTGTCACAATTCACATTGAAATATGTTATTATATTTTCTCGGAGAAAGGTTTGGTTAAATTATTTTTTTGGGTAAAAATCACTATTTTTAATTAAAGACTTCATGGTTTATTTTTGTAAAGGATTACCAACCATTCGCTAGGTTCTGGATATGAATTTGCGATGTGACAGTGCTGGCAGGTATCAAATGGACAAATATTAAACCTCGAAAAGTCAACCCAAGAAAAAAGAAAAGAGGACTTACAAAAAAATTAAAGAAATAATGATCCGTAATAGCCTCAACCTTAGATTTTATTTAGCTTTAATTGTGGCTTTATTTGGTTACGTGGATGGGGAGTATAGCAACAAACTTATGATTATTGAAAAGGGAAACTTTCCGTAATTTTCTCCTCTAGAAGTAACAAAAGAAAAAGAAAAAGTTATTACAGTACCATGAAAGATTATATAAGGTATTCCTCCGGACGAAAATGGGAACAATGCCTTCATATTTGGGTAAAAGTCCATTTTTGGGTGAAACAAGAGAACAACTGGGTGTTCTTCTGGGAGACTCAGTTTTTTAATGGTAGATGAAGGCAAAAGATAGACACATGCAACCGAGTAAAGTGGAGGGGCTAACTTTTAAAGGAGATGTACATGAAAATAAAGTCACTTTTCTCAGGTATGGGCCGTCGATGCAAAATAGAACACACTCCAATGATTACAGGCTCATTACTCTGAGTTCGAGCTCGTTTGGTAAACTTTTGTTGTCTCTGTAAGAATTATATTTAGGATATCATATGATTTATATATTATTCTATATATTCTCATTGATTGATCATGATTAATAATTTTAGATACTTGTTATGAAAATGCTATAAATAGGCATATGTATTGTTCATTAACCAGCGAATAGAATATAATTTCTCTGTATTTATTATTCTCAACTCTTTCTCTACTATATTTTCTATCAGCGTCGTAATTTATCAGGACGGCCTTACAATGATTTCAATTCATGTTCTTATTTATTGTAGGAGTAATTTCAGTAATTCCTCTCTCTCCCCCCATTTCTCTCTCATATGGCAAACCTTCAACAAGTCCGCATCGTCCCCCACGTTATGCCGCCTTATCAAATACTATTCTAGTCTTGATTGTAGTCAACTTATGCGGGCGATAAAAATTTTCCTACGCCAACTTCCAGTGTAATCTTGGACCTGAGTAGGTCCTTAAACTACTCCACTTTGAATCAGGCATCCCAGGGTGCCCAGTTAACCCCATTTATAGGAGTTTAACTGGGATTACGGGATAATGTCCCCATTGGGCTTCCCCACCAACCCCTCCAAAAGGGAGGGGAGCCCACCTCGGATCCCCGTGAAGCTCTTCTCCTAGCATACTGGACTGGGTTCAGGGAAATGAAGAGGCCCGGGTAGCCCCTCATTGTGAGCGGGCTGCCCGGGGTGGCGGCGGCCTAGTCTTGATTGTAGTCAACTTATGCGGGCAATAAAAATTTTCCTACGCCAACTTCCAATGTAATCAAAAGAAGACGAGATAAGTTGCTAATCTTGCAAGGTGGCGTATTTACCGAAATATCCACCCACGTTTGAGCCTCTTAGGCCCTAGTGGTCAACCTAAATCCTCCGACTACAATGAAGTGATGAAGCACGCAAGCGAGTAACATTTCCCGGAACCTTCATATGATCCACCACCACCACTTCACAAAAACTATTCAACTCAAGCAAATCAACTAGGACAACATCGTCGCAGTTCACATCCAAATTCGTTCGAGGAGAAATTTCAGTATTCCCTCCGTCTTTCTCTAATGAAATACACCAAAGACTGTCTTTTGTACGTCCAAGTTGGCTGACTCAGGAATTCCTGTGGTCCACAACCATTTACTCTCATATGTTGATCAAATGTCCTCCACCATTGGAGCAATATGAAAGGTTAATGGATGGAATTCCTCCAAACGTAAAGGAGAACTCATATGGCAATTATATTTCTAATGATTACCAAAACGAAGTAGAAAAAAAAATGATTCAAATTTAGAGATAAAATAAAACTTTAAATTGGGAATTAATATATCAAAACTCGACTGCGGCAAATCCCGCAATTATAAGTGGCAGCAAATATTTAACATATGCTTGATTCAATTATCAAATTATTAATCGCCTAATCCCTTTTATCCCTATGACCAGGTTGGCCACCTGATCACTTTTACTTAAAACTTGATGAAAAGTACTTTAATAGAAGGACAAAAAGAAAAGGGAAAGAATCATGGAGGGAGAGAGGCAAAAGGAGAGGAGGGGGGGGAGAGAGAGAGAGAGAGAGAGAGAGAGAGAGAGAGAGAGAGAGAGAGATTTTGGAATGCTTTAATGCTTTCAGTATTTGCTTTAATTGACTTAAATTTAATTGATTAATTGCTGATCTCTTTGTTCTTTATATCGGTGAATTCCTATCATATTTGGTACTGTGGACTTTATAGGAACCATTTTTGTGAACAATAATCCATAATTATCTGTTGCAGTAATTGTAAGATTATCTAAGGTTGAGAGTTCTTATGAGAATGATACATTAAGAATCACTTAATCATTCCTTTACAAAGAAACCTTGTGCAAAGCAAGGGTAAGAAAACTAGAGTTTTCATAATGCAAATACTTTTAACAGTGTATAACAAATATGACATTAAGAAAAGCCTTATGACCACATATCAAATCAAGCAACAATAGATCGTTTTGACATCATTAATTTTATGAAAAGCCATATTAATTTGCCCCTTATATTCCTCAAATCGATGTATAGTACATATATTTTATCTGTAAGGACCCGGGCCCCATCATGTGATATTGTCCGCTTTGGGTCACCCGCCCTGGCGCGGACGAACCGCCATCCCAGCCACGATATTTTCCCTCACGGTTTTAAAACGCGTCACACAATTAAAGGGACCCAAGCCTTATAAACAAGGCCCATGACTCCCCCCTAAGCGATGTGGGACAGGAGAAATGCCCTTAGCCTCGCCTGCGTACTGCCGAGGCGATCTTAGTTTGTCCCTCCGTACTGCCCCGGGTCTGGATCGTTACATTCTCCCCCCCTTAAGGCACAGCGCCCTCGCTGTGGCCCCACACGCTGCGGGAGTCGACTCTGATACCATTTGTAAGGACCCGGGCCCCACCGTGTGATATTGTCCGCTTTGGTTCGTCCGTGCCAGGGCGGGTGTCCCAAAGCTGACAATATCACACGGTGGGGCTCGGGTCCTTATAAATATCGACACCCCAAAATCCTACAAGGATGGGGGTAACACGGCCGTCCTTACACCTGAAGAACGCAGCCTCAAACCATACCAAAAGTCTACCTCCAAAGGTCCCCATCGATAACACTCTTTGACCTACTAGCTGCTAACCAAAGGACCTGCAAAGATTTGGAAATAGAGGGGTGAGCAACCACAAGCTCAATGAGTAGTACGTACCATAAAAGCATATCAAACTTCCACCTTCATATTTAAAACTCAAGACATGACTCATTATTGCCAAACAAAATATGATAAACAAAATGCGTTATAAGTTACCTCAACCTAGTTATATCAAATAACAAAATTTCTCATTCATCCATAATAACAAAACCAGCATCACCAATTTTGTTCAATAATTGGGCTCATCCTATCTCATATCAATGGTTCATTTCCCGGTCAATATCCAAACTCAAGGCCCTAGAGGTGACTCCCACGAAATTGCGTTATCGTGTAGCACTTAGCCCTTAACCATATATAGCGATAGTACAAGGTCCTAGAGGTGACTCCCACGAAGTTACGTTATCGTGTAGCACTTAGTCATTTACTATGCATGTCGGTAGTGCAAGACCCTAGAGATGGCTCTCATGTGACTCAAGTCACCATGTAGCATTTAGCCATTGACTACAAGGCCCTAGAGGTGACTCACACGAAATTTTGTTGTCGTGTAGCACTTAGTCCTTTACTCGTTCACAACACATTTGATTTCTTTAACACAACACATATCATGTTTCAATAATCATCACATAACCACATAAACCAATTGCACCAAAACAACATGCATAACCATTCAAGAAAGGTTTGTCGAATCATCCCACAATAACTCAAAATTACCGAGCACCGTATCCATCATTATACAACAAATAGGTCCTCACTTCCTTACACGAGTATATGTCGATTAATCTTACCTTAGTACATGAGTTTCATAAAACCAAAGAAGACACTAGTACTACTCACCTGGGGATGCCCCAAAATCAAATAACACGTTATTTGATCCTTCGATTTCGCGGTCCTATCAAATAAGCGAGAAACAACATTAATCTTGGGTAACACATTACGTCAACCATGAAACAGCTACAATACGTCTAAACGTTAACAAAACGATTCTTATGCGCTAATAAATCGCATAACCAAAGCGATTATTCAAGCCATTTGCAACACGGAGTTTAAGCGCAAAACTTGATCGCGCTTTAACTTTCTCCTCCGAACCACGATCCGAACATACTTATAATTAATAGAAAGCCCTTCAAACATACTACAAGAATCCCAACTTAGCCGTCCCAAAATCAAGCCGAAAAATGACAAAATATGGGCCCAAAGCTGCTGTTCGTGTACTGGTCACTGCGCACGGGAAACTTCGAAATTTTGTTTCGGACAAACCATAAGCTCAAATCACGATCCGTAAAATCCCACGGCTCTACAATACCCTAAACTATCATTCTTGCCAAAATGCACGGCTCAACGACTCCAAAATCGGACTTCGCCGCTCGATTTTCCCAAATTCCGAATTTCAAACCCTAACTCCGAAGCTACTCCGATTGGAAGAACAAAAGGTGCGATCACTTACCGGGTGTTGTAAATAAGCTTGGTGAGTTGCCTACGGCATGAACACACATAGCCCCCTCTCTTCTTTCTTCTCTTTCTTCTTTCTTTCTTCTTCTTTCCTCTTTTCTTCTGCTGCCCGAACATGGGCTTTCCTTTTCTTTTTATCTCTTCTCCTTTTTGTTTTCTTTTTATTTCTTTATTTAAAGTGGGTCCACCACCTTTTCTTTAACCTAATAAAAAATCCCAAATATTATATTCTACCGTTCTTATAAAAATTTCGTCCTCGAAATTTAGAAATACATCAATCAACAAACTTATGAGAATATCCGTGTCTTTCCTTTTTAAACTCCCAAATAGCTTCCTGCTATTAGATCTTCACATATATTATCGGTATCTTTTCGTTGAGGATGTGTCTCATCCTCAACCAGAAATTCATGAATTACTCCATGCTTCAATCTTGCTAAAACTTGGGATTTTTTTTTTTTTTTTAGAGTCTTGTTGCTCCATAATTCCTCTAATCTCAAGCACATTATCTGAATTTCCTTTGGAAGCATATAGGGTTGACAATAACACGTAGAAACCATCATGGTCTAGTTGAAACTCATCGAATTTTTTCTTATCTTCACCTCCATTTTCAATGTCATCGTGCTTTATAGTGTACTTCATGAGCCAATCTGACCTCACACTTTTCGCTCCACTACTGTGTATGGGAACCACATAGCGGATGGCCTTTTGCGGTGAATGACATGTGCAGGCCTCACTGATGCAGATGATTCGATGTACTCCAGCAACAGATGTGTAGCCTCTGTGTATCTTCCGTAATCGACAAATAACTGAGACAAAGATGCTGGGTTTAACTCATTTCTAGCCATACCCCAGCTCGTGTCCTTTCTATTGCCCTTGAACATACCCACTAACCAAAGGGGGAGTCCAATTTGAGAATCTGGACGAGGAAGAGTTTCAGCAACGACAACAGGCAATCTGGCATGAAAGTCCTTATACCTTCCCAGATAAAGCTCAAGATTTTCCTAGTGAGAATTGCCCGTGTATTGTGGAGTTCGACTACCCATATCAGACAAACCAGGCACAGCTGCTTCATTTATTGTTGATGTCAGCAATAAACCTTGTCTTTTGAGATCTTTCCCGGTGACCGGTGAACCAACAGCATTGGGACAACACTTCAATGACATAGCAGAGAAAACTCTCCAATTCCCTTTTTAGGCCTGAATTCTTCCAAAATTTCAGGTTAACAGTAAAAGCCATATCATACAAATTTGTTTGGACCAAGATATCGACCAATTCTGAAGGAGCAGTAGGATCTCCTAAATATGACCATTTGACATTGCTAAGTGAAAGCAAATATTCAGCTGATGTCATCACAAACTCCCTCTCACGTTTCTCAATGTCAAGATAAGGATAATATTGGGGCTGGATGGACTTAGCAGCAGTCTATATTGTCCGCTTTGGGTCACCCGCCCTGGCGCGGACAAACCGCCATCCCAGCCATGGTCTTTTCCCTCACGGTTTTAAAACTCGTCACACAATTAAAGGGACCCAAGTCTTATAAACATGGCCTAGGACTCCCCCCTAAGCGATGTGGGACAGGAGAAATGCCCTTAGCCTCACCCGCGTACTGCCGAGGCGATCTTAGTCCGTCCCTCCGTACTACCCCGAGTCTGGGTCGTTACATTCTCCCCCCCTTAAGGCACAGCGCCCTCGCTGTGGCCCCACACGCTGTGGGAGTCGGCTCTGATACCATTTGTAAGGACCCGGGCCCCACCGTGTGATATTGTCCGCTTTGGGTCACCCACCCTGGTGCGGACAAAACACCATACCAGCCACAGTCTTTTCCCTCATGGTTTTAAAACGCATCACATAATTAAAGGGACCCAAGCCTTATAAACAAGGCCCAGGACTCCCCCCTAAGCGATGTGGGACAAGAGAAACGCCCTTAGCCTCGCCTGCGTACTGCCGAGGCGATCTTAGTCCGTCCCTCCGTACTGCCCCGGGTTTGGGTTGTTACATTATCAATAGATGGTCACAGTACACATTCCCTACGTGCTTTTACCTTTGAAAAATCACTACAAGTTCAATCATGGGCCTGGTCATGCTCATCTAAGAATTCGTAGTCGACCTGAGCCGATCAAGAAGGCATATAAACCATTGTCATTCCCCAATTCGACCATAGCTCTCCTTTGTAGTAGTGGTAGGCTAGTTAGATCTTGGGCAAAACGATGTCTAAGTAAAAGTTACCTAACATGCTGCCTTTTTTGCTCATTGCACGTCTGATGAGGTGTGGAATCAAATGAATGTAAAACTGGAACGGCGAAGTATTTTCTAGGAAAATTAACAGGACTTGATTTTAGTGGAAAATTAGTTGTGGCAGTCACGTTGCTGTTTTTTATGTACCTTCGTATGATCCACAACATCAATTCTCATATATTGACCAAATGTCTTCTACTATTTGCTTCAAGTGAATCTCCTAGACAGCGTCATCACAATCCACATTCAAATATGTTATTATATTTGCTCGGAGAAAGGTTTTGCTAAATTAATCTCTCTATTTCTAGTTGAAGACTTAGTGGTTTATTTTATAAAGGATGAGACAATAATTTCCTAACTTCCAGGCATGAATTTCCGAGGTGACAGTCCAAGTGGGTACCAAATGGACAAATAATCGAACCTGGAAAAATCAACCCAAGAAAAAAAGAAGACTCATAAAAAAATTAAAGAAATAATGATTCATAATAGCATAAACTTTAGATTCTATTTAGCTTTAACTTTGGCCTCCCTTGTTAGCCACTTGAAGTTGCCTTTATTTGGTTACGTGGGTGGAGAACTATGTAGCACTGACACGCGACACGACACGAGTGTCCGACACGACACGACACGTCAATATGTCATTTCTAAAAAATAGAGAATTCCAATACGTTGTAACACATTTATATATTAAATGAATATTTTTATTTTTAATTAATTTGATTTAAATTCATAAATAAATAAATAATTAAAAAAGAGCCTATAATAAATTTATACTAATAATATTAACAAATCAATTCATTTGAAATTCGAAAGATATATTCATAATTAATGCAAAATATTTTTTTTTAATTTTAACAAAAGTTATCGATGAAACGAAAAAATTAATAAGAAATTAAAATCAATTTATTTAAATAAATCCATGATTTTCTACCATAACCAAAATTTATCATTATTCAAAATTTAATATTTTTATTTTTCGAAATTATTTTTTTAATTTTATTTATTTAATTTTCCGGTTAAAAAACAATTCCCAAAATCCAACCCTTCCTTCATTCGTCCTTTTCCCTCCACCCTACGTTTATTTTAATTTTTCCCTCCCCTGCGTGACAATGACAGGTGAGCTGTCACTTCCCCCTCCCCCTCTCCCCCTCTCTCTCACGCCATCAGACCTCCTTTCTTATTTTTTTTTAGATTTCTTTATAAAAAAACCCTAGCGAGCCGCCGAGCCTTCCTTTTCCTATCCTCCTTGCCGCGTCGCACGACCCCCTTCCCTCCTCTCCTCTTCCTCTCGTCGCCGATCCATCGCAACAGTGGCGGCCCTCACCTCTCTCTGGCCGTCTCTCGCCGTCGTGATGGTCCGTTCATGGCTTCATCTCGCCGGCGGGAGTTTGTCTTCTCTCTTCTTTCTCTCTGTTTGGCTCTTTCTCTAGCCGTCTCTCGCCGTCGCGGTGGTCCGTTCGTTGCTTCGTCTCGCCGGCGCTTGCGGCCTCTGTTCTGTCTTGTTGGCGCTCGCAACCTCTGCTCCCTCGCCCACCCTCGCCTCCACCCTCCATTAGTCTTCCGGACACGCGTCGACACGCTTGTCAATAAAAGTTGACCGCGTGTCGGAAAATCCGACACGCATTGACCGTCTGCCGACTGTGTCCGAGCGTGTCGACGTGTCCGATACGTGTTGGACACGACATGGAAACATGGACATCGTGTCCGTGCTTCATAGAGCATAGCAGGGTTCCCAGCAGTTCTGGTGGCCTGCATAAATCCTCCAACTCCGATGAAGCTTGCATGCAAGAACATTTCATTGAACTTTCCTGTGATCCACAAGCCGTGTGTTGATCACTCTCTCTCTCTCTCTCGTCCTTTATGGCTAATCAAAATTAATCTCGTGAGAAAAAGCCAGGACTGGCTTGGTGGGACAGGGATGATTGAGACTAGAGAGATGGGTATCTTATTGGCCAAAAGAACTGCCGTATTTCCCTTCTATGGAGAAATACTAACGTTAATTTAATGTGGGAAAAGATCGATTTGACAGTTCATAATAATTGCAGTTAGTAATGGCGTTTGAGTATAATTATGCATAAAAATGCGGGTCTTAAAAGAAATGCGTCCATTTGATTTTTTTTTTCTCCGGTCGGAGAGGAGTGATTTAAGTACACATTCTAATTTATTGTAGGAGTAATTTCGGTAACTCATGTTTCTCTCCAATAGCAAACCCTCCGGATAACCCAATCATTTAAGATAAGTACACTATAAATCCTAAAACTTGTTAAAAAGTATAATTGAGTCTTAAAACTTTCAAAAAATATAATTATGTTCTAAAACTTGTCATGAAAATATAATCAAGTTCTAAATTTTTTTTAAAATGCAATAAGTTTTAAAAGTTATCACAAAAGTACTATTAAGACTTGAAATTTTAAAAAAGCATTATTAGCATAATAACTTAATTTGATCAATTCGATAAATTTTAAGATTTAATTGCACTTATTAAAAATTTTATGACTAAATTATACTTTCATGATAAGTTTCAAGATTTCCGATGCACTTATCTTCAATCAATTTGTTCAAAGAGTTATAGAACCATTAGGGCCATGATTCCTCAACCGTGGTCCACAAAATCCTTGTTGTCGTCACACTTGTTAAATACCATGTTCACCTTGAGTGCGTAGTCAACTTAAGCGTGCAATAGAAATTTCTAACAACGACTCCCATTTATATGCATGCAAGTAACATTTCCCAAACCATTGGGATTCGCCCCAGTGGCCACCCTTCCAATATGGAAGGAGGAGGTGAGGGATTCAAATCCCCACCTTTTCAAGGGAGATGGGTGGGGACGCGTAAATTTTAGGAGTGGGTTTCAACTCCCACGCCTGAAAAAGGCAGGGCAAAAGTCTAAGAGTGAGTGTAAAGTAGGAATAGAGTAGGACCGACAAAAAAAAAAAAAAAAAAAGAGTAACATTTCCCAGAAATTTCCTATGATCCAAAAAAAAAAAAAAAAAGTAACATTTCCCAGAAATTTCCTATGATCCACAACCCCACTTTGCCTGACTACTCAGTTCAAGTGAATCTAGTAAAACAACATCGCCACAGCAGCTCACATCCATATTTAGTCGAGGAGTAATTTTAATTCACATTTTATATATTGTAGAAGTAATTTCAGTAACTCTCTTCCCCCCCCCCCCCCCACCCCCTTAACCCCCTTCTATCTCGCGTACAATAAAGACTGTATTTCGTATGTCCAAGTTGGCTGTTTCATTCATGTTACCACCCTCCGGACATCCTCCTCCGTCAAACAGTTCCCGGCGTGAGATTCCTCTCGAACCTGTTCCATTATTGATTGTGTGTATATATGGCACAAACATACAAGCAAAATAGGACAATTTATCAAACAGGATAGCAAATCAACCTGGTAATGATGGCAACTCACTTGCTAAGTAAAAAAATTATAACGGAAGCCAAAGCTTTCTTTTGCATAAGACATGATCTTTCCTTTTGGTCGTGGAGTTCAAAGTGTGCGAATTTTGTGGGAGAATTATCATAAATGTTTTAAATATATTAAACAAATATCAATTCAATCTTAATTTTTTTTATTTGTCCAACTTTACTCTTAAGTTTTTCTTAATATTTGCTAACATAATCATTCCAATAAATCTTTACTAGCAATTGCTAACACTTTCGCATTTCTTTTAAGTTTTATAAATTTTTTTATAAATCTCTCTCTCTCTCTCTCTCTTCCGTACGTTTTTTCTTTCTTTTCTCTCTCTCTCTCTCTCTCTCTTTTTTAAATTCTTCCTCTCCGACCGGCCCACAAATCAGTGGAGTAATCGATCACACTCATGGTGTCGCCCCGGATTACTCATTAAAAGGTCCCAAAGCATATTAAGACATAAAAATGCGGGTCTTATAATAAAATAAAAAACATATGGAAAGGAAAGCCCTCGATTGGCCACCCATCTTGAAGTCACATGACCATTGCCGGCCAGCCAGGCAAACCTAATTCAATTGTCTATTGCGTATCTTAGGATGAAAGGGAGATTACTCCAAAAAATGGAGCAATCACTCTTCACTAAATCTTGCTAACAAGATCGCCTCGCTCGATTCTTTCATAAATTTCTACTCATACACAGATGTTGGGAACAATCATTGTGTCAATAAAATCGCATGATATCGTGTGGCCAATTATTTTTTACAAAATGAAAAACTGTATAAAAGTATGGAATATACTAAATTACTCTTTGACCAATTTTAGATTCAAAGCAATCCATTGAGTAGTTGATTTAAGGTAATCTGCATAAATCATGCATATCTAAGGATTATCTATGTTCCGAAAGAGGACTATAATGTCAGGAGTCTTTTGTTTTTCTTTTGTCTTTAATAACGAATGGCAGGAATCTTTATAGGGTTATAAGTAGTAACATGTGGATTGGTATTTGGTTATTCAATTCTTCGATATATATACATATGGCCAAAACAAGAAAAACAAACATTATATTCAATATATATTGTTTGCATATGAGGATGGAATATAGCTTATGGGCAAGAATGGCGCTCTAAGCCGTGAACACGTGATGCCCATTGTCGCTCTTACACGCTCAGTTTGGCCATACTGAAGATTAGAGATTGTTTTGCTCGATGAAAGACGTGCCATCTTCTGTTGATCGTGTGCGGGCACTCGTCTTTGTAGATTTCCCTCAATAGAGTCTTGCGGCTAAGATTCCGATGCATGGCATCTAAAGAATTATGCGAAACATGCATCTATGTATTAATGTGAGGGTAGTGGCAGCATCTTTTTTCTCAAAAAGAAATATCCATTCATTATCAAAATGATATATGAAATTGAACTTTGAAAGTCATATTAACAAAACAAGTCCATAGAGCTTCAGAACAAACGAAAAACCAGAAATTAAGTCATTTTTATTATAACATGATTAGTAGAGATAATTATAAGCTCGTCCTTCAATGATAAATTTGGGACTACATCCAAGTGAAAGAATTGGCAGCCAATCACCAAATCACACAGTACCATTAGTAATAAGTATATATCGGGATCTCAATTTATAGTTATGATTTTGTCTTTTGGTGGTATGTATCTAGGTTCGGTATCTCCAATATCATCACCATATGGAGATAACATAAACAAGCTCAAATCTGATCATTGTGAGAGCGAGTTTTGTAGTCAATGTGAAATGCCAAAACTTTGAATGAAAACATGTTGAACAAACATGAATTTGACATCGAAGCTGCTGTGAACACCATTAAAATTAATGGCGGAGTACTTATTCATTAAAACTCTAAATCTAGAATTAGATCGGAGAGAAAAAGCTCCCATATATAAGATTAGGAGAGCAAAATTTTCAAATCTAAAACTAAATTGTGAGAGTAAGGAAATAAAAGAAAATGAACTAGGAGGAGAGGGAAAGATTTAAGGCAGTGCTCCTTTCGGGGCACCCCTTCCTTTTTTGCGCTTCGTGCCTGGATGTTTCACTGGGGAAGGCCGCTGGAATCCAGGGTGGCTTCCTTACCCTCGAAGGGGGGTTGTGGCGGGTAAGCCTACGGATTATTTATATTTTTCGAGGGGATAACCACCCTCTAGCTCGTCTGTTTTCGAGCTGTCAAAGCCTTTTAAGGTCTTGCTTAGGATCTATCCCATCCGGAAGTGGAAGAGGCGAAGAAAGGCTCGATAAGGAAGAGAGAGACAAGAGACCCGAAGGGGATAAAGGAATCAGAGTCAAGAATTGAATTTTTATTATTTTGGTCAAATCCCTCCCGCCGGGGCGGGTTCATATTTACTCTCCTTTCTCTCACTCCATGGCTAATGAAAGTCAATCTCATGAGAAAAAGCCAGGACTGGCTCGTGCCCCTGAAAGTTCTGGGAATTTTATGTGCCTGCGCAGCTCCTTCGGACATGCCTCCCAATTCTTACCTCTCTCCCATCGTCCTCCTCTTTATTTGGACTTCGATTTGCTCATGCGTTGTGCAAACGAGGTGACTGCAAGTGTTCTCAGCCCTTCAAGAACTGAAAAACTATATATTCTCCAATCATCTTGGCCAAGGCACATCTTAAACTGAACCATCCCACTCCTCCTTCTCTCCGCTTCCCATCTCTCTCCGGTCGTCTTCCTCTTTATTTGGACTTCGATTTCCTAATTCGTCGTGCAAGTGAGAGACTGCAAATTTCTCAGCCCTTCAAGAACCGAACAACTACATAAGCTGCCGATCGAGTGAACAGGACAAAACAAGCATGGGACGGAAAGTCACACATGGCTCACGTAATCTAGGATCCCGCGAGACAGGCCATTCTAAAGGGAAGCATTTGGATCCACTGGACAAGTAACCTCTTCGTTTTCCTTCTGTTTTTGCTGCTAGGACTTGCGTTTCCACGGTTGTATGCATCCTTTGGTATCTTGGTTTTTACTTCGTGCTTTGATGTTTCTTTGATCTCTTAATTTTTGTCACGCTCTTACTTCTGGTTAGTTGGTCCGTCCATTCCGCAATGCCTTGGGGTCCTCCAAGGCCTTGTATGTCGTCTTGGACCCTCGAGTAGCATTCTTTCCTTTTCAATTGTTTGATATAAAAAAAATTGGCCTTTTACAAAAGAAAACTCCGCACTGCAGTGGCAACCGGTGGTCAGTGATCCCTGCGGCTTTAGGGGACCAGCGACTGGCGGCAACCAACCGCTGTGGGATTGACGGAGTTGGGACTTTGATAGTTTTGTGGCTGTAGGAATATAAAATTTGAATTTTAATACTAACTATTGCTAGGTAATTCAATTCGACACTCTTTGAGGATTAATCATTGTGAAATCCAAATTTACATTTTGATTTTTCTTCAAACATGAAAAATGTAGGAATTGGCATCTCGTTCGAACCCAATTCTGCATTGAACTAAAGCTCCGCGTGAAATATGTTTTGGATTTTGTGTCCTCCGATGGTATTACCTCCCAAGTTCTTTCATTTCTTTTGGAATAAAGTTAAATAAAATGAGGTTCTTCTCCAATTCAAACTTTGTCGGCTCTTTGCACTCGAGTCGGTGCTTCGCCTCAGGCATTCCTCTTCGTAACTCTTCTTCACAATGTTTCTAGCTTGCCTATTCTTGTCTGAAAATTTTGTCCAAAGAGGTCACATCAGTGTCGAAACTAGATATGTATAGTCATGATTTGTTGTGTTATATATAGATATAGATCCATCTCCTCGAACCATATAAGAGTACGTGATATATATATTTTGTGAAGAGTGAAGTATTTTTATCCATTTGGCTACTGTTTATTGTGAACGTGGCTCTAAAAGAGTGATTATGGTTTTGTAGTAAGACGTCCAGAGGACTCGAAAGTGACGATGGGTGCAGGACCAAAGAGGAAATCAGGAGGGCGGTAAGATGAAATTGCAATCGTTTTCATCATGCAAATTATTTGTCAGCGCCATTTCCGTGTCATTTGCTGATTTCAGTGAGAAGGGATCAAAAAATCCATTTTTTATTTTTTTATTTGATGGTCTGTTTTTTATTAGATGCAGGACAACCTAGTAACCGACATTTCATTTTTCTTAAAAGAAGTGATGCCACACTCTGTGGCACGTTTTTGAGGCTGGTGATGTTATGTTTAGGTCAGTTCTAAAATAATGCTGATTGTGACACATGAAGCAAATGTTGTACGTCAACAATGAAATTGATGAGATGTTGCACTTGACAAATTGCTTGATGCAGGAGGGAAAAAGAATTAGAGATACGAGTGGAACTTCTATAAAGTGTGGATTCTTAGTGTGATAGATCATGCTTGAGAGTATTCTAATTCTTGGTGATTGTGAATGTTAAATAGGTCAGGAAAGAACTGAAGCCTGTAAAATCTGACTTGACAGAGGTGAAGAAAGAACTGAAGCTTTTAAGTTCTCGCTTGGCTGATCTTTTCAGGAGGTATTAATAGTTTTCATCTGGAGGAAGAGCAATTGTCTTTGTTTTTCGTGGCTATTATGCTGAGAAATATTTTCTGGGCACTTCATCAAGATTTATGAGTAGAACTCGTTTTCTTGGGTTCCTGTATTGGAAGGAAATAGGTAGTTGAAAAGCTAACGGACTAGAGGTCCAGAAACCTATTTGCCTACCAATGTAACATTATTTGAGCTTTTCCTACTATGATGGGGTTTGGCGACCTCATCTATATATGCCTCTGCATCTTCTGCATCTTGTTTATTTCTCTGTACTCTTTAAGATATTCATTCCTTCTTAGACCTCTGATTATACTTTTCACCTTCTGCCAAGTCACAAAAATCAACTGGGTTCCATCCAAAATGCATACAAGTGACATGAATTCAGGAAAATTCTTCCAAATCTAGTCCAAAACTTGATTTCAGTCACGCACGCTTGAGTGCAAGATCTTGGAAGTTCAACAGCATCCATTTGTGAAACTGGAGTTGTTTTTGTCTATAGCATTGAGTACTAATGAAAAGATGGTGTCAGAGTTATAGCTGTTCATATACTTGTTTGCACGATAACAACTCCATTGGATTCCAATTGCTGTGCTAATTTTCTTCATGCAGTCGCAACCTGGACACTGTCAAAGGTAAAAAAGTGCAACTGATTTGCTCATCGGTGAAGGATGATGATGAATTTCAGGGAGAGGTAAGAATCATGTAGATTACTGCTTTGTAGACCGTACATATTTTTTTAGTTCATGTTCGCCTATTGACTATGAAGGGGCTAGAATTGCATTACCAACTCGTCAGTTGCCAATAAAAATGCCGCAATATGGAAAGCTGTTGTCATGAATCTCCTGCTTGGACTAATGGCAATTTTGAGATCCAGATTTTAGTATCTGAATGGCATCTTTTAAGAGTTCGTATGTACAATGATTCTTCTCCTATAAAATGTTCTAGGATGTACATGCATCATCTTAACCATTTTGATAACCATGTCCACATAGACAATGAGATGCTTGAAAGTGCGAAATGTATCCCTTTAGGTTGCCTAAATGCGCTGCTAAGTAATCAATCTCCAATTTCTATTGGAACCATGAACATACAGAGAAAAGGGAAACCTCATTTTCCATCCAGCCTCAAAGCATATGGGTTTACAATGATAAAAAGAGGTTCAGGCATTATGACACTGAAGTAACCCATGCCATAATCCCTGAACAAGCTCAAACGACCTTTTAATATAAAATTACCTATACTGAAAACTGACAAAAGTGTGTAGGCAGAGAATACCCAGAGGTGCAAGATAACTCTCTGTTGCGACTACATAATTGCTTGTTTATTGTTCTTCAATGGACCTAAGGAATTTGGGCCCGAGATGTTGTGTTCAACAAGTTGCTAGTAAAGAAGTTTGGAAACGTCAAATAAGCATGCTCTTCCACATCCCCAAAAAATCCAAAAAAAAAAAAAAAAAAAAAAAAAAAAAAAAGAGAAAAGTTTCTTCGTAGCTTTGTTGTATGCTATTCCACGTCCTCATTATTGGTGGATTTTCATCAGGTAAGGGAAAAGTCGGAGCACCCAAGTTCTCCATTTGTTCAGCCTGTAAGGTTAGAGTATACTTTAATTGCTCTGGTGGCATTGATATACTTTTTGATGTTTCTTATCTATTGAGCTGTCGAGCTCATTTGTCTATGACATCTTCACACTAAATACCATATATCTGGGATCCCCTTACCCCATTATATTGAAAGAATTGTACATGGCTAGTACACCGGGTTTATGCTTTTATATGGTCAAACCTGGATAGAAAATATTAAAGGAAATTCATTGCTTTAGGTAAATGATCCTGTAGATGCGCTCATGTCAGTCTTGGGTGCATCGTCGTAGCTCAGGTGATGTCAGGCCTAAAGATACTCAGCTTTCTTGATGTTGATTTGGCCTGTGACTAGTGCAAACACTGTTATCTCATGGCTGAGTTAAAAACTACTGTAATGTCATCTTAATAAGTTTAGCACTCACATGCAAAAGGTCATTTGGGCAGTAACAATACTTTGCACGGACCATAGGTGTTAGTAGTTTTGGCTCAAGCGCTCTGAAACCAATCTTGTTAAAATGGAATGGTTCATCAAACTGGATTGTGGAACGATTCCATTCATCCTTATTTCCAAGCAGTACCTTTTTCTTGCCTGAGCTTGAGTATTTCAATGCCTTATAATGCTAATTGATGAATTAATACAGATCTTCTGGCAAACGTCGAAAGAGGGATGAAGGGAGAAACTGGCAACTTCAATTTGAAAGGGGACTCCCCTCTTCTATCTATACTGAGGAGAAACTAACCATTGATGTCAAGTTAGTCGATGCAAACACAGGCGATATTGTCAAATCAGGTCCAGAGTCCTCTGTTAAGGTAGAAGTTGTGGTGCTTAAAGGTGATTCCGAGATAGGCGGTTATGATAACTGGACCTGGGAAGGATTTGAAAAATCTATAGAGAAAGAACGTGAAGGGAAGGCGCCTCTACTTAATGGAAGGTTTGTGAATCTTAATAGAGGCACTGGGGTGCTGGATAATGTACGGTTCACTGACAATTCGAGCTGGACTAGGAGCAAGACATTTAGGCTAGGATTACGGGCATCACCAGAATATCATGAGGTTATTCGTGAAGCGATAACAGAGCCAATCCGTGTGAAGGAGAATAGAGGACAGTGTAAGTCCATGAAGTATTTATTTTTTAGCTCTAAGAAATAAGTATGTTTACATTCTACTACCCTCAAGGTAATTACAAAATAAAGCTTCATTTCTTATTGAACCCCTACTTTATCTGAAAGCAGGAACCAACTAACTATTCTCTGAGGTGTAACAAATCTAAAATTTAGAATTTAGTCGACCTGTTTCTAGATTGTCTCCTGAAGAAAGGAGTAAGGTCTTCTTAATCTAATCTACCTTTGTACTTCGGACGGTAGTAAAGAGTCTCAGTTGCACAAAAAATTTCTGTTTGGCCTGTTGATCTTAGCGTTACTGCAATTTCTTCCTCTAATATGTTCTTTTCATTTTATGGCAAACAAGAAACATGATGAACTTGCACCTGGCGATGAGGTCTGGAGAATCAAAACTATTGGGAGGAATGGACCATTTCACAAGAACCTGAGTAAAGAAGGAATATGCAATGTGGGACAGTTTTTCCGGCTACTCAACACGGAGTCTGATAGAATGAAAATTGTGAGATTTTTAGCACAGGGTTCTCAAATTTGGATTGAACTCCCCGAAGCAAAGAAGAATGATGTTGGGTTTGTTCATTGCAGATTCTCGGAACGACGATGACACAAAAGAAGTGGGAAAAACTCCGAGGACTCGCAAAAACTTTCCTTCTGAATGGGAACCCTCACGTGTCTCTTGATAATGAAGATGATCATAAAAATGGCCGTCAACTCACTGACCATACTCCAGACCGGGTGCATTGTGCTGCTGACGAATTTCCACTCAAGCAGGAGGTAACTGGGAAATTCTACTTTTTCCGATATTTGCTATGCGATGTGCAAGGGATAGCCTCGGACCTCAGAGTATCGGTTAAATTTACTCTATATTTGTCAGCTCTTATCACACCTTTTCTTGTGGTGTATAAATGAATTGAGGTAGTTAAATATAGCATAGCAGACGATCGACCCCGCAGAGGAGCGGGGGGAAGAGAGAACCCGGGTAGGAAAAAGCTTAGCACCAACAGAGCACATTGAAAAGACAAATAATCTACAATGTCGATTAAAGCATTTACATGCACACATAACTTTCCATTATGCCAAAACTGTCAGATTCTCAACCAACTTTCAATAATTTTAAAACGGCCATTTCCTCTTCAATGAAAAGTCCCCAAAGTTGAGGATGGTGACCTTGTAAATCCTAGTGGCCTTCTGTATTACGGAGTAAAAATTATACAAACAAGCACAAGTACATTGGAGAGCAATTTCAGCAGTTGATGTGATGTCATCGTGAAAATCTCAAGCACTCATCATCATATTGTAGTTTGAATGATTAACACATTCATGTTGTAACCATTACTTTCCAAGATAAATACTGCACGAGTTGATGTGTTTTTAATTCTCCACTTGTCCTTTCAAAATCAATTTTGCATCTTTGCCCCAAGGACCCTTGCCTTGATTTTACTGTACTCTCCATTATGTCTTTCGAGCACCTGGCCTTCATGTGGCGGAGAAATGGGCAGCCATAGGCGTAGAGTGAATTGAGGTTCTTTCAATATTTTTTTACTCTTTATCTATGCTGCCCTACGTACTTACTCCGAATGCAAGTTCATCCATTGCAAAGCAATTGTAGCTTGAAGTCAGAGCGTGTACCTTGAATAGTGGAGATAAGTACTTCCATTAGTCCAGCTTGAGCGATATACTGAGTGTTTTTCTTCCAGAACCATGAAGATACAATCGGGGAAGCCTCAAGCTCTCTCCAATATCAAGTCTCTGAAAATCCCGCCCCCGCTCAACATAATATGGCTCCAAGTACCTGTGCTGCTCCTGTTGGTCCGGAAGCTCCTCCGGCGAATGTGGACTCCACTGCTGAAGGTACGCACTCCAAAACACAAAACTCTCTCTCCCTATATAAGCACATACAAAGATGTGGCCTGTGAGATGATGAAAATAGGACTTTCCACTCGACTGTTGAGCTTTATTACATAGAAGCAACGTGTTTCAGATCCTTATCATTTGGGTTCCGGGTTATATGAAGACGTGTTTTTTGTCCAGCTACCCCTCAATTGCACTTGCATTTGAAAATGCTGAAAAATAGTTTTTACTGATGATGAACAAACAAGAAGAGTAGATTGCCATAGGTCACTACCGAGAGCAGTAGTATAATAGATTCAGTACAAAGGCAAAGGGCAACAATGAAGTACTTACATTTTGTCAAGGTTCAGTTTCGAAGATGCAACTTCTATTTGGACATGAAAGATTTAAGAGTTGATGTAACAAAATGACTGATAAGGACATGCAATGTTGAGAATATTAAATATCTTAATGCTAACTGAACCATAAGAGATATATTATGCTAGGTGTGATTGTTGTGAAATGAGCGTCATTCAATACACTCTATATATATGGCCATATATATGTATGTATGTATGAATGTATGTGTTCAGTCCAATCAATTAAAACGCAATTAAAAAGTTAGTTAGATATGAACAGATATAATAAGCACACGGTGACATGTTTGTATGGGCATTTTTATCAAATGGTGACTGAAAGATCATATTAGAAAAGAAGTTAGGTTGGTTAAACTTACATATCTAAAATTGAGATGTAAAATGTCCAGTCTGTGAAGGGAAAGGGTCGTGTCAATTGAAGCACTTAAAAGATTACAAAGATCAATGGCAAGAAAAATTAAATGCTCATAACTATTCATGGGAAATTTTTTCATAAGATCGTACACCTGTGCTCATGTAGGCCCATATTTAGTAGCCATGTTAATGTTCTACTTCTTTCTCCAGGACATAATGATGTAACTGGTTTGCAATCGTCAATAGAGTTCCGAGATACCATGAAGGATCCAGCTAATGAAGCTCGTTCTCCGCGTCAGCCCACATGTGTATACAACGCGAGGGATCTAGTTTCTCCATTCAATTGCCAAGCTACCATGCCTAGCCATGCGATCGATTCATCAAGCCGAATAGGTTATACATCGAATGAAAATTTTCCTCCCCCTATATCACCCCGGGCCTCAATGTCAAGCTTCTCAGATGGTAAAAAGCGCATAACCATTCATTTGAATTTTTTTTATGAGATCGTACACCGTGCCCATGTCTTCCATGTTTGTATGGGTATTTTTATCAAACGGTAAGGCAAGATCATATTAGAAACGAAGTTAGGTTGGTTAAACTTACATGTCTGAAATTGAGATGTAAAATGTTCAATCGGTGAAGGGAAAGGACCTTGTCAATTGAAGGACTTAAAAGATAACAAAGATCAGTTGCAAGAAAAATTAAAGAGGTGTGCAGGGTGAGGAATAGTAAAAGCTCGTAACAATTGGTGGGAAAATTTTTTTATAAGATCACACGTGCTCAATTCGGCCCATATTTACTACTTTCAATGTTCTGCTTCTTTCTCCAGGACACAATGATGTAGCTGCTTTGCCATCGTCAGTACAGTCCCAAAATACCTATTTTGAAAATCCCATGAAGTCTCCAGCCGAAGGAAGTGTTCCTCTCGCTCCGCGTCAGCCCATACCTACACACTGCTGGAGTGCTCTACTTTATAGAGGAGATAATGCTATTACTACTGTCGACCAGTCCCGTGATTTCAATTCCCAATCTACCATACCTAGCCATGTGATCGGTTCATCAAGCCAAATGGACTACACATTGAATGAAAATGTTCCTCCCTCTGAACCACCCAATGACTCAATATTAAGCTTACGAAATGGTAAATGCTCAAAACCATTCATTGGAAATTTTTTTGTAAGATCGTATACCAGTGCTTATGTAGGCCCATATTTATTAATCACATTAATGTTCTAGTTATTTCTCCAGGACATAATAGTGCAACTGCTTTGTCATTGCCAGTACAGTCCCAAAATACCTATTTTGGAAATTCCATGGAGTTTTCAGCTAATGAAATTGCTCGTCCCGCTGCAGGTCCACTCACATCTGCGGGGCACTTGAGTGGTCTAATTTTTCCGGGAGATAATGGCATAACTGCTTTCGAATCGCCAACACAGTTCCCTGATGACATTTCACGGGATGCCATGCGCAGGCACATGTTCGATCTTTATCAGGAAATGGGCTCTCCAGTAAATGAGATTCGTCCCTTCTCCAAAGCACTGGATGCCCTTCCTCCTGAAGGCGGTCACGTGATAGAAGATTTCCCATCCGACTTTGCAGACGATAGGACGAATTCCATGGGTCCACAAAATATTGACAGGTCCTTGCACACCTTCCTATGGGGCGAAGATGAAGGCAGTGATGCAGTGGGGTTTCCTCCTCAGGAAGAGAGGCGTCCGAATTGTGCTCTCAGATGGGATCGCCAATTGAAGTCCAGGCTTTCGGAAAACACCCCCACCCCCATAAAAAAGAACAAATGAAAAAATTGAAGTACAGGCTTGATTTGGTCGTTCTTACCGTCGCTTTAGATAAGAGGATTTTTGGATCACTGTTTAATAGAATCGACGGCAATTTTTTCTTAAATGAGGGCATATTGGTTACTGTCAAAAAATATTTGGATGTGTGCGTGCGGAAGCATGATTTTGATATTAGTTATAGTTTTTGATTTGTGATGTGTGCAAGTGTATGGTATATTTTGTAGAGGATGGACAAGGAATAAAGTAGGATAGTTCAAGAAGAAAGAACATGGATATGGGAGAAAATATTTTCATTAGTTGAACAAAGTATCTAAGACCTCACATAGTGGAGGTTTTCCACACAAGGTGGACCTCTCACACAAGGTAGAGGGTTTTCCCCTCGCACACAAATGATCAACTTCCAAGCCTATTTATAGGCGTGAATCACCGTCATATCTACCGACTTTGAGTATATAAAATAATATAAAATTACAAACTTGCTTCTTTTATCTCTTGTTCGTGCGGCATTTTCGAATCTTCTGGTGGCTTCTCCATTTTTCTTCATTTTTCTAATCGCAGTAGCTTTTATTGACTTTTCTTTCAAGATTTCCCATGCACGAGACTTGTCACGCCCCGAACCCCGAGCGCGCGCATATCCCACTGTGGTCGATCAAATATGCGACATCCCAGGATACGTCGCTGACCCATTCGTTTTATTACGCATGCGGAAGCGAAACAAATCCCCTGACAACATTTAACTTGGGATAGAAAAGCAGGCAATCAATCACAATACCAAACACTCAATTTACAAACACATAGATTTAAATACAACTCTGCATTGTCTACAAAATAGACCAGCTCGACAAAAATGGGGATTATCCTAAAACCAACTAGCAGGACACGTTCACCGATACTTCAGTCTTCACCTTTCCAGACTTAGGGCTTCGAGTCCTCCACGACCGCCATCTAGGGACCTGAAATTTTAATCCCCAAACCGGGATGAGACAATGTCTCAGCAAGTTTAACCCCCTAAACCCCTATTAGAAAGAAAATACGCCCCGGGTGGCCTAGCCACATCACATAGAGAATTTACCTCGCCTTAATTCCTTCCTACAAGTTAGCACAATTCGAATCACTTAATCACAGATAGTAATAGGGACTTAAACAACCGGAACGCATTCACTTTCATATAACCAACAACCGCGGGGTCCTGATTATAAGACCAAATCGTTATGACACGTCCCATTCCATGCCACACAATTCTGTCCCATAATCCGACACATCAACAACACTCAACATGCATTCCAATTGTTATTCACCGTCACACAAGGGCATAGCCTACTCGCTGTTCGGCTATCTACTGGCATATAGCCAGGCATCGCCTCCCCATCTTGGAGCGCGGCTTCGTTAGTACATCGACGGCGTTCCCGAATGAGCATGGGCCCAGAATCAATCGTGACCCGCAACCACTGCGTGGGCATCCCATATAGGGGCAAGTCCGGCTCAACAGCTCATGACGGTTCCTCTTAATGATCACACAGCCAAATCATACTCGACCCTAGGACACTTTATATTTCACTCAATGCTTCCACTTAAAATAGTGATCTTAGCCATTTTTTTTTTCATATTAAAAATATTTCAGAAATTACTCACGTGTGTGGGGACACGCTAATTTCGAATCAAAAAGCCAATGTCTCATTTTTTTCAAACCCCACTATTTAATATAATCATTAAAATCCAATTTTTGCATCAAAACCCGACACTTGGGTTTTTATGAATAAAATCCCTATTTACTACAATCAACACTCAATTTGCCACATTCATTCATCAAATTCAAATTCTAAATGCATAGCAGCGATCAGCATGAAATTCTAAGAAAATAAGGTTCCTAAATAATTTTCAGAATTTATTAAATAATTAAATTTATTCCGAAAATTAATTAAATAATAATATCCATATATTTCACGATCCACGCTCAATTTATAATATTCAATCATCAATTTCAAAATCTAACTACACAACAGCGACCGGCACGAAATTATGAGAATTTAGAGTCCCGACAAAATTTTCGGAATTTAATAAATAATTAAATTTATTCCGAAAATAATTAAATAATAATATTTTAATAATTTCGAATAATAATATATTATTAAATTATTAAATAATTTCGAGATATTAAAATAAATCAAAAGTAAATTCCTTTATGTCACATCAATGTTTATATTAATGTAAACATTCACTTAACCTTAATTTAATCACACTTTAAGTTAATCAAGCACATTAATATAATCTATACTTAAATAAATTAAACTAACCACCTAATAACACTTAACATAAACTAAACACACATAAAGCATCATTAACCATCTAATCAAGGTTTAGTGAGCTAAACTCACCGGATTAACGAGCCGAGCGGACCAAAACGACGGGGACGACGCGAGGATCAACTTTTCTCAAGGTGGGCCGAGCATCCGGGCTCGGGAAGGAGGTCAAAACGGGCCAAACATGGGCTGCCATACCCATTTTTCCAGCCACTGATTTAGGGCCGAGAAGGGGTGGATCCGGGCTTGATCGTAGGGGTGTGCAAAATACCCGGGAACCGCTCGGACCGCCTGGAACCGGACCGGAACCGCCCAGAACCGGCGGTTCTTGAGGGAACCGGTCCGGTTCCCGGTTCCAATTGTTGAGAACCGGTGGGAACCGGTCTGGTTCCCGGTTCCGTGGGCGGAACCGCCCGCCCGCCCACCCTGACCGGACCGGTACCTATTTATAAAAAAAAAAAAAATACTAAATGAAAGTTACGAAGCCCTAATTCACGAAGTCCTAATTCGTGTCTCATCTCTTCTAGTTTCTTCCTCGCTTCGATTCTCTCTCTATTTCTTCCTCAGTCTCTTCTCTTCGTCTTCGATTCCTCGCCGAGCATCCACACCGCCACCACTGCTCCTCCTCCTCTTCCTCATTCACGTGTAGTTGACTGTTATTTAATGTTGAGCATTCATCTATTAATTATTGTTTTAGTTTTTGGAGATTGGAACTTGGAATTTTAGAGCTCAAAACTTGGGAACCGAATCGGACCGGTGGTCCGGGAAACCAAAATTGTTTCGGGACCGTTTTAAATTAAAAATTTTCGCGTCAAGATCGATTCCATGGATCCACCCGGGAACCGGACCGGACCGGCGGTCCGGTTCCCGGGTGGATCCATGCAACAAACGGGTGGATCCCGGTTCCAATTTTTCGGAACCGGTCCTTAGCGGGCGGTTCCCGGTTCTAGGTCGGGAACCGCCCGCCCGGACCATGCACACCCCTACTTGATCGAGCGGAGGAATGGCGGAGGAGAGGGGCGGCAGCTCGAGCGGAACCCCGACAAGGTCGACGGTGGCTGGAGGCGGCCGAATCGCGGCCTACAGCAGCCCACGAAGGCGAGGACGAGCTGGATCTCGGCGAGAGGCGGGCTGAGACGCACGGCAGTAGCGTGCGCGAGAATGACGAGCGGCGACGCATGACGCTAGGCAAGGACGGCGTGCGGCGAGCGACGGCTCCCGGCGATGTTGGCTACTGCTTCTGCCCGGCGTCCAACCAGACCTGTGATCTTGAGCAGCAGACGGATGGGGAGAAAGAAGGCGGAGCAGCACACGCGGGCGAGCGGAGCGGCCGAACGGCGACAGTGTGCGAGCAGGAGCGGACGGTCATGTCTGCAGCTTCTTTTTCTCTGCATTTTTCTGGTCTTCACCCATGGAGATGGAGGAGGAAACCAACGGAAAGGGAGAGGAAGAAGAGAGAAGAAGGAGAGAGAGAGAGATATGGGACCATTTTCTCTCATTTTCCTTTTCTTTTTCTTTAATCCCTCAAACATGGCCCACCATGACCTCACATGAGGTCATCTTCCACTCACACCAAGCTTCCAAAACAATCCTCCAATGGGTCCAATTTCATTTTCCGCCGGGGCTTAAAATCTTGTACATCCAATTTCTTCAATTTTTCTTTTAATTCTCTTCTAACTAAATCCAATTAAAATCCACAAAAATTATCCCATGATCCTAATAAGATGTGTGACATAACCGGGCTTCCAATTTCTAAATTCAATCCCAATTTTTACGGTTGAATTCAATCCGGTGCGATTTCAGCACGCCTAACCTACCGGGTAGCTTTCAGGGAAATTTTCTTGCATCCGACCTGAGGGTGATCAGTCCCCAAGTTTAACGCGTTAAAATCCCTTAATTGCTTCGTCTAATAGGCTAATCCTCTCATAAGTGGCCAACTCAAAGAGACGAACTATATGCACAGACGAAATGCCCGACTCAATCAGCTGAAAATAGAATTAGAAAAATCGGGATGTCACAAGACTTCTCTAGGTTGTTTTCCTTCAGCGTTATTCTTGACTTTTATCCAAAGTTTCCCACTTGAATGTTAGTAGTTTCTAGATTTTGTTGAAAATGGATCACCAATTTCCAACAGTTACTCACTTATTGGACCTTGTCATCATTGATGATTTTATTTATTTGGGTACTTAACATCTTTAACTTTTGACAGGTAAGGAAAATGCAAAGGTATCTCATTCAAGGAGGGAACTTAGATTCTATTGAAACCATGTCCATGGAGTCCTATGTACTTGATTATGTCCATCGACTCTTATGTACTAAGTCTTGCCTGTTTGCTGCTATCCACAGGCAATGAAGCTATTTTTCAGAGCACATGGAACTGTTAAGTATAATGCTTAAGTTCCCTCGATACTCTCTGTCCATCCAGACTGTTAGTTTTATAATGAAGTTAAGAGTTACAAATTAGTAGTACCTACCGAATATGTAGCATAAGTAAATTTTACGAGAAGACCGATCAAAATCATAGGTAATTAGGGCTAAATGCTCTCCATAGGGGGCGACAACCCTGACTAGCCCCTCCTTAAGTCTATGTACATGTACGGTGCAACATTGGACCATAGAATTTTTCTCTTGTCCATGGACAAACAACCACAATTCATCCATACCCAAAATGATCAGAACAAACATTAACAGGCTTCCGGCATGGAAAAAGCCAACCTTAAGCTTTGAGCTCCTTTAACATCTATTGTGACATCTCGAATTTTGACCCATCTCGGATATATGAAATGGACATTTCAAAGGCGCGCCTATGGTCCTTTTTCTCTAAGCTAATCACTGACGAGTTAACCGATCTATTGGGTGAAGCCGTTAAAGGATATAACCGCGGTAAAATCCCTAAAAGCTATCCGATAGGTCGGATCGAACTAAAATTGCGTTCGATCGATTTTAACCACGAAATTGAGTTCGGTTTCAAAAATCGGATGTTCGAGCATGTCACGATTCATTTATAAGATGTCATCTTGTCTTTTCGAGAAATTTTCAGAAATTCCGAGATTTTTACGGAAAACCATTGTGGTCGTAGCGAAAAATTAGCGGAAATTCGGTTTAGCTCATTTGAAGGGAATTTTGACTCTAAACCGAGCTAGTGGATGATAGGAATTTGTGGAGGTGTGTGAGATTTTTCTTTGACTAAATTGGACTTCGAATTTGAGAAATTGAGGATGAAATTGAAGTTTAAATTGGTAAAATTCGGAGCTGTGAGAGGGCTGCATATTTTGGCTTCAATTTGGATGATTATGGAAATTATAATGTGAAGAAAGAAATAGGGGACATGCTTTTAATGGATGAGATAATTTCTTGACTTTTCTTCCCCACCGGTGGCTTCTCCAACAATTCTCGCCGACTCCATCTCTCACGTCACCTCTCTCTAGTTCTTATCATTTCTATTTCTACTTTCCTTTATTTCTTTTCCTTTGAGCAAGAACCAATGAGCTTCATCGTCTCTTCTCTCTCTCCGCGCCCTTGCTGTCCCACTTTCACACGCACAACTCCACTGAATTTCCCATTCAGCTGCTCCATCTCCGCAGACTCCCTCTCTCGCTGCCTCACGCCCACACTTCACCAAACAACTCTGCTCCCTCTTCTTTGGTTTTTCTTTCGAAATTCAGCCAGCAGCCCACACCAGCTGCTTCCTCCAACGAAGCCGCAAGTCCAGCGAATCTCCACGCCAGCTGCCCTATCTTCGACTGCCATCCCAGCTGTCGCGCGTCTCTCGATCGACCCAACCGTCCGCAAGAAGCCCCAGCGGAGTCCGAATCGAGCTCGCGTGTTCGAAGTCGAGCTGCTGCTCCATCGTTCTCTCCACCGAAGTTTGTCTCCACCCACCGAATTGCGTTCCAGCAGCCACGTCCCCAACTTCGACGGTCAACTGGTTGCCGGTTTGTTGACCCAAGCAGCGACGTGATCCCCTGCCATGCGTCTCCACCGTATTTGCTGCCGTTGCCACGTCCATCAAGACCAAAGGCAGCCGCTTCTCTGTCACACGTCCACGATTCAATTTCCCTGATTCAAACCCGGCAAAGCTTCTCTCGAAGTCACGCCCGTATCTCCCCGGCATCGGCCACGTTTCCTCCTTTAAACCCCCACGCCCGTGAGCTTCAGCTGTGCGAAGACCAGCCACCGAAGCTACTTTTCGTAGCTCATCCTCCACACGGCCCAGCCCACTTGAAGCCGCATCTTCAGCTCGCGTCTTCAATTTCTGCCGCAGCCTTTCCACGAAGAAGCCCATGCCGTTGAAGCCCACTGGAAGTCCACAAATCAAGTCCACGGGCCCAACATCTCCATGAATTTCGGGCCCAGCAAAGTCCATCAGCAGCCCATCAATTGAGTCTTCAGCCCATTCTAGAAAAACCCACAAGTCAGCCCATTTTCAGCAGCCCAACTTTGGCGAGCCCAATTCAGTGAGGCCCAGCAAGTTTCTATTTTCAGCAAGCCCAAGCCCATTCAATCTAAGCCCAGCAATTGCTGTGGGCTTGCAAGGTTTCTTGGCCCGGTCCAAGCCCGTTGGTGTCGTCGCGAGCCCAAGTTTGGCCACCGTCACGGTGTTCCGGTTTTCGCTTTGTCAAGTGAGTAATCTCACTAATCCCTGCTTAGTTTGCTAATTATGCTTAGGGGTTGGTTAGATTTAATTAAATGCAATTATGTGGTTAGATTAGAATAGATTAGTGATAATTAGACAATTGTAATGCATATTAGACATTTTGATTGTGCAATTAGCAAGTAGACGTAGTCTACTATTTATTGAAAGCATCTTGGGATTTTTCCTGACCCTTAGTAGGCTTCAATTAGGCAATTTGGGCCTAAATTGGATTTTTAGTAATTAATTATTAATTTTCGAAATTAATTAATTAATTAATTTTTTTTCCATAAATTCAACCGGGATGACCGGTGACCGGATTTTCGTGCTAATCATCGTGACGCAGTCGGCTTATTTATTTGAGCTCTACGTTGTATGGAATTAAATTAATTGTGATATTTTATCAGTTTACCTTAAATTGATGGAAATTGAGTTAAATTGAATGATTGATTGGTAAATGGCCGAGTATGTTTATTTAGTATTTATAATGCTTTGATGAGTTGTAAAGTAGATAGAATCATGAGAGTAAATTAGAAATACTCTGGGCTATAACCGATCAGGTACGGTGTTATGGGCCTACGTGGTTCGGTGATAAGGACGTCATTGGCGAAAACGGCGCCTTAAAAAACGCATGTATCGGTCTAGTATTCATATTGTTGTAGGCATGTGTGGTTCGGTGATTCAGGACATCACTGGCAAAAACGGCGCCTTAAAAAACACATGCAATTGTCTATTGAACACATCGTCATAGGTATGTGTGGTTCGGTGATTAAGGACATCACTAGCGAAAAATGGCGCCTTAAAAAACACACGCAATTGTCTAGTGGATACGTCACCTTGGCGAAGTTAACGCCGAGAGCATTAAGATGGCTCTATGACTGTGAGTGTTATTGAACGTTACATGGTATGAGACGAATGACCTAGTGAGGGTCCGACTGACATGTAATCGACTAAGTCGATTGAACTGTGATTTGGCTGATTGTTCATCGAGATATATGAAGCATCTGTATATAACCTTGAATTGCAGGTTGGGATCAAAGTACGTCTTCTGACCTGTGCGTGTTTAGGCAGCCTATAGTATAATGGTTTACTAATCGAGTCTTAGTGGGGGTAGAACTTGCTGAGAATTAGTCTCATCCCGGTTGTGGGACAACATTTCAAGCCCGTAGATGAACCCGTGGAGGAGGAATCGAAGAAGGAGAACACTGAAGTGAAACCCAAGGAGAAGAAAGATTTTTGAAGAAGAAGATGATCTAGAAAGGGATCTTGAGTACGACCAGATAAGGACTGAGGTCCCATCCTCTTTTGGGAATCTTGTTTTGATGTGAATAGAGTGAAATTAGAAAGCTGTGAATAGTTTGTGAAATACTTTAAGTTATATTCTGTATAAAAGTATGGTTGAGAATTTCAATATGAAAAATATAGTTTTTTTTTTCTATCCCATTGTTTTACTGTCTGGGGATTTATAACTACTTCCACATGTACTTAAAATAAAAGAAAGGGTCGGCGATACATTGTCCTAGGACATCGCATTATAAAATCGACCAAATAGAAGAATGTGTGCGTGCCTGAGGATCGGGGCATGACATCTGTAGTTCCCTTGAGTGCCAGTCAGGGTAGTTCGAGATTCATTGAGCGATAAGACCATGGTTAAGTGAAGATTAAAGTTAACCTACCTTTACTTATGTGATCATCGAATTTTTAGTTTTCAAGATTGAGGGCTTTATCTTGTAGATATTTTCTACAATCAAGTTCCCTCGCTGCCGTTCTTGAATAATCAAATGTAATGTGGCGATCGGTGATGACCAAAAGTTCAATATCGATTATCCACTAATTTATGCAATTTACCCACTTGTATCTTTCATTATTGTTTCCACAACTTGTTTCAGTAAAAAATGAATATCCACTGTTGGGCCAAATTTTTCTAACATCATACTTTTTGCTACTATTGATAGACATGCCACCATTGATTTCTCAGGATCAGAGACTGCAGCTCGCTTGGTAAAACTGAAAAATAAATGTCGAAAATTTAAGTGTTTAAAGTCTTAAGCCTGAAAATTTGAAATATAAAGTTATTTGATGACAATTACAAAGTGATAGCTGAATATAATCGAATTCTCCCCAAAATATATAACAACAATAGTTATTGTAGTAAAATATATGCGGCGAGATTCTAACCACCATCGATTATTTTTCTACTGAATGAATTAAGTAAGCCAATCCACATTGGAGTTCACCCAACCCTCGGTATAGTTTACAGTTCAACGGAGTCATGAGATTGCTCAAAACCGAGGATAGGTGTTTGGAGCCCCAGTATCTGTTAGTAGATTATGCGGTAAGGTGGAATTTTGATTTAATTGATTCTTCTAAGTCAGTTCACGTTAAGCTTATCAAACAAGCCTGGCCGTATTAATTTGTCCAGTATTCAATTCCTAGCGTTTAATTGGGTCATCAAAAGGCGTTAAAGAGACTTTTATCAGAAATTCTTTACAAGTTTAATGATTTGGTTGCTCAAATCCTAAGTTCAAGGGCCACATGAAAAAGCGATATGTTGAGATTATGAGCACGTGCGATAAAATCGAAAATTAACAAATGGAAATTATGATCGAGAACGAGCCTCGAGAAAAGGAAGCAGATAGAAGGATTTAACGGCGCAGTGAAGTTCTTTATTTCCTTATTGTACTATTCTTTTTTTTTTTTTTTTGTCGAAAGGTGGGATTTTTATTTATATCATAGGCAGAAACCGCGGAGGCCCGCTTCCGGGGCATCTATACATAATAAAGCCCAAAGGGCAAAGGGAGGCGAGGCCCGCCAGTTCAAAGGGAGGGACTTCTTTCGGTGATGGGAGGCGGCCCAATCGGCCACCGCATTTGCAGATCGTGGACAGCGGGCCAGTTCCACGTGCAACATCTTCTGAAGCAGCAGTTTACTTTCCTTCAACGCCCCACGTGCTGTTGACTCCGCTTGTAGTTCAGAGTTTAAGTTATTGACCACGAGCTTAGTGTCTGTTTCCACCACAGCTTCTACGCTTTCTTTTCCCTGTAGAAATTTTAGGGCTTCAAGGACGCCAAGGGTTTCAACTTGAAGAATTGATTCCGCCCAGACCGTCTTGGTAAATCCGTCTAAGAGGGCGCCGGAGGAGTCTCGGACGACGCAGGCCACTGCTCCCTCCGACGAGTCTTCCCCCAGCGACCCATCAACGTTTAGCTTAAGGCAGCCGGTCTTCGACGCACGGCAGGTAGGTGGAGTTGTCTGTTTCGCTTCTGTTTCGACTGGATCTTCACCAACTCCCCATTTTCGGTAGCTAATTTGCTGAGATCTTGCTAGATCTACAACTCTGCAGACCTCTGGGGCTGTTTCTCGGAAGATAAAGTTGTTGCGCTCCTTCCAAACCTGCCACAGGAGGTGGCCGATGGTTTCCAAAGAGGGTAGGCGTGATTTCTTGCTTGTAAATTTGAGCAACCATTCATCCAGCCTTGTAACTTCATGTTCATCAATTCGCAGGTCAGTGTCCTGACCCCTCCACACTTCAGCAACCCAGGGACAGAGGAGGAGGGTGTGCTCGGCCGTTTCTACCTTGGACTGACAAAGATTACACATCGGATCAGGTAGGATCTTTCGTTTCCACAGATTTTCCTTGGTTGGTAGGGCATTTTGACAAGCCTGCCATACAAATAACTTTACTTTGGGGTTGGTTTGCATGTGCCAAATTGCATTCCATAAGGCTGTAGGGGTTTGATGTGAAGAGGAAGGGAGTTCTTTTGCTCTGTTTTCTGTGGTTGTGTCTCGTAGCAAGTAGTATCCATTCTTGACTGTAAATGAACCATGTTTTGTGCCCGTCCATAATAATTCATCACTGAAGAATGGGCCGTTGATTGGTATTGCAAGGATCTCCTGTGTTAGCTGCTCATCAAAAAGATTTCTTAGCAATGTTTCATTCCAGCTCTAAGTGCCCGGTAATATTAGCTCTGAAACTTTCTGAGGATCATCCTGATTTGCTGGTCCTCCTATGTAGCCACGTTTCAGCCATCTATCTGTTCTTATTTTAACAGATTCTCTAGTTCCAATTGACCATCTGATTGATTCCGCGATGGCTTCTCTTCCAATAAGTAAGCTTTTCCAACCCCATGAGGGATTACAACCGGATTCAGCGTGCCAAAGATCTGTTCGATTGAAATACAATCCTTTCAATAGTTTACTCCATAGAGCATTTGGATTTTTGACCATCCGCCAGGCTTGCTTTCCTAATAAAGCTTTATTCACAGTGATCAAATCTTTGAAACCCATTCCCCCTCTATCTTTTCTCATCTTCATAATTTCCCAGTGTTTCCAATGCAAACCAGCCCTTGAGTTACTGTTTTTCACCAAAAATTTGCTATTTTTTTTTCTCTATAGCTTTACATATTGAAACTGGAATTTTAAAAACTGACATAGCATATTGTGGTATCGCCTGCACTACTGATTTCAGGAGAGTTTCTTTGCCAGCTTTTGATATGAGTTGCTCCTTCCATCCCTCTAACTTTTTGTTGATCCGGTTCAAAATCCACCCAAAAACTTGCATCTTTGATGCCCCCCAATCAGATGGGAGCCCCAAGTACCTTCCTGATCTTTCTAGCTCTGGTACCCTAAGTTCACTCTTCATATTGTCTTTCAATAAAGCTAGACAGTCTTTACTAAAGAAGATCCCTGATTTGTTTAAATTCATAGCTTGTCCTGAGGCATAACAGTATTGGTTAATGATAGCTGCAAAGTGCTGGCTTTCCTGAATAGATCCGTCTAAGAAAAAAAACTGAGTCATCTGCAAAAAACAAATGAGTTAAAATAGGACAGAATCTATTCAGTTTGATTCCATTTATGTTTCCTTCTTGTAGTGCATTCTTCATCAACATGGATAGACTTTTTGCTACCAGGATATATAGATAGGGTGAGAGAGGATTTCCTTGTCGTATGCCTCTAGTTGGAGCAAAAGCCGGAAGTGTTTCCTCATTAAGCTTTATACTAAATGTGACTGTGGTAACACACTGCATGATCCAATGAACCCATTGAGCACAGAACCCCAAGTTCAGCAGACAACCTTCTAGATAATCCCATTCAATCCTATCATAAGCTTTTCTCATGTCAAGTTTAAGTATCGCCTGAAAATGCTTCTTCCTTTTACGCTTCCTCAATTGATGCAATACTTCTTGTACAACGTAGATGTTGTCTTGAATCTGTCTTCCGCTAATGAAAGCGCTTTGCTCTTCTGAAATCAGTAAATGAAGCCATCGTTTCAGTCTGTTTGCCAATATTTTTGCAATGATCTTGTAGGCAAAGTTACACAAACTGATTGGGCGAAATTGGTCGAGGGTCTCTAGATGGGGAACTTTTGGAACTAACGTGATATGCGTTCTGTTCAGGGCTGGATCTAGAAACCCATGTTGAAAAAAATCTCGAACTTCCTTTAAGATATCAGGGTTGATTATCTCCCAATTATGGTGATAGAAAAGTCCATTTAAACCGTCTGGTCCCGGGGCTTTCTAAGCTCCTAGTTGGAAAACAGCATCATGAATTTCTTCCATAGTCACTTAAGCCACTAAACATTCATTCATATCATTTCCAACTAATGTAGGCTGTTGATCGAGTACTGGACTGAAGTTGCGTGGGCCTTCCGAAGTGTATAGCTCCTTGAAAAAAGACAAAATGAGGTGCTGAATTTGTTGTTTTCCCCTGATCCACTGATTTTATGCATTTTTCAGCATATGGATTATGTTCTTTTGTCGCCTTTGGATCGTGGTTGCATGGAAGTATTTTGTATTTTTGTCTCCCCAGCGAAGCCAATTGATCCGGGATTTCAGGCCCCAAAACATTTCTTCTCTTCGCTATAAAGTTTCCATCTCGTCTTTGATATGCTTGATTCTGCTTTTGTCTTGACAACTTCGATGGCTGTTTGTAATGGATTGGAGCTCCTTCTTTAAGGCTATAATGCAAGCATTATTATTGGGGAATTTCTGTTTGCTCCATGTATTTAAGGCTTTGCTGGTAATACGTAATATATCTCCCAAACCTCCCTGGATACAAGATTGAGACTGCCATGCGTGTTTGACTATCTCCTTACATTCACTGTCTTAAGCCCAAAATGCTTCGAAGTTGAATTCTTTTTGTTTCTTTATAGGTTTGGCATTGCTAACCATAAGGAGTGGGCTATGATCAGAGTCCACAGCTGGAAGGGCAAAAGCTTCAGCCTCCGGGAGCATTACTCTCCAATCCATTGAGTAGAAAACTCTATCTAATTTCTCCTGAACTAGATCATCCCCTTCTCTGTTATTGGACCAGGTGAATGCACACCCTTTACAGTCAATTTCCATTAAAGAACAGTCATGGATGCAGTTTTGAAATGCCTGCATTCTAGAGTTTTTTGCCATTCTTCTGCCCCTTTTCTCCTAGTAATAAAAAATTTCATTAAAATCTCCCATACACACCCATGGGAGTGTATTAGATGATGCAAGCTGTCTCAACTTCTCCCATAGTTGTTGTCTCTCCCCATATATGTTTGGAGCATGTATACAGCTAAGCCGCATCTTTATGTTGCTTTCATAATCAAAACATGTCAAATTTATCATTTCTTGAGAGCTGAACTCCACTTCCACCTCCATTTCCGTATTCCAAAACACCGTCATTCCCCTCGCAATGCCTTTCAGATCCTCTACATGACTGTTTTGAAAATTCAGTTTTCTTTTAATATGATCCACTACTAATTTTTTGTTTTTTGTTTCCATGAGCAGGATTAAGTTGGGTCTTTCCTGAGCCACCATGGCTCTCAAATTCTGAATTGTCAGTGGTGTGCCCAACCCCTGATAGTTCCAACATATAGCTCTCATTTGTGAACCGGTGGCTTATTTGAGCTAGCCACCAAAGCCCTACCCCTGGTATCTTCAGAAAGACTTATAGGAGTATCCTGCAAAGTTATTTCATCCAAGCATGCCAAATCAGCAACTGAAGAGTGATAAGGAGTATATCTCTTTAGCTTTTTTACTGGAGAGTTTTTCACAATCCGACTTTCCTTCTTTAAAACCGTTTTTTTTTTTTTTTCAGGAAGAGGAGAATTCAGCTTGCTGCAACTGCAGTGCTGGTTCAGCAGCATTCATAATGCCTTTTCCTTTCTCCTTTTGCTGTTCCAGGTGGATGTTAGGTAAAATTACATCCATTTGTGCCTTGCTTTGAGAGTGTGATAGTTCTGAGTTGTTTGCTTCAATTTGCTCTCTTGTAAATATAACAATTTGAGTATCATGAAAAGATATGACACTGTCCTCCTGTGGTTCCACCTCTTGGTCAGCCACCTTTTTATCATAAAATAACTCCCAAAAGGGGCTGTTTCCTTTTATCTCAGCTTTTAGCCAATTGCCAAACACGTTGTTCTTTCTATCTTTAATTTTGGCTACATCATATGGGATTTCTTTACAGTTGGTTGTAAAGTGCCCAACCCATCCACATGAATAGCAGAATCTAGGTAGCCTCTCGTACTTAAAGTCTAACCAGACCTTCTCCTCTCCCAGATTAAATAAGGTGCCTGGTTTTAAAGGTTTTTCCAGCTCCAGATCAACTCTAGCTCTCCCCACCTTATGAAAAGCCACTCCTCTTTGCTCCACTTTTACTTCCTTTACCCCTCCTAGTTGTTGGGCAACAAGAGACACTATCTCTTCACTACACCATTCAATTGGGAGACCATGCACTTGAACCCAAAATTCACAGCTTGTGAACTTGTAGCATTGTGCTAGTTTGTTTGGCTCCCACTTTTAATATTTTACTCGAAAAAGACCATGGGCTATTGCCTAATATTCTGTTTTTATCCCTTTCAGATTCAAATGTGAAGGATAAGATATCCGATTCTCGTTGCACAAAATTCACGAAATCAACCTTCCAAGCCCGCGTCATAGTAGAGATAAAGCCCTGGTAATTTGTATCTCCTCCTGAATATAACTTCCCGAATACCGTGCGCTTGCATTCATCAAGTATTTCCGCTGAAATGACACGTTCTCGAGGCGGTGCATCCACCTCGGTATTCAGGTTCCCTAACCTCTTACACAGTAAGGCTAGGCGATAGTCTTTTTCCCCAGATTCGTCCATAATGAGTTCCCGATAAGCAGCAGTGAAGAGACGCCAAGAAAGCCAGAGATCAAATCCAGGTTTTACCCATTTGTTTTCTTCCTTCCAATTCAAAAATTACCTTCAGATAACCCTAATGAAACTTTGTTTTATCAGATAATGGATACTCCATATCAGTCCCAAAAGAAGACTTACATAGAAATGGGGTAGGACGCAACATCAACTTCAGCTAATTCGAGAAACGAGCACAGCTACTGCCACATTTGCTGAACCTCCGGAATCACCAGAGCTTCGTTGGCTCCCGCGATAGCAAGAGCAAAGCAAGATTAGGTCTGGGCGATTCCTTTCCAAGATCTAGCGAGGAGACAAACCCTAGCGAACCCAGGAAAAGACGAGATGAATCTGACTAGCAAAAGCACGCATGGTTATTTGATTTAGGGATTTTCGGTCGTAGGGATTTTTAGGGTTTAGGGTTGGCTACCATAGTAGGTAGAGAGAGCTCTCATACGAGAGAGAAAAGGCTGGTCAGTTATTTTGGAAGCGGTATCTTCTGCATACAAACTCATCGAAATCCATCCGGTGCATTGAGAAGAACCCGAAAAAAAAAAAAAAAAGCGGTATAAAAAAGCTTTTCTAGCTAATTTTGGCTTTACATTAACATGCGGTGAAAAAACCTAATAATTGGTTAAGCTGCAGGAATAAAATAGTTTAGACTGCAATATGGTACAAACGAAATTAGTCTTCCAATCGAGGCTGTGCAATGGATCAAAGGGTTAATACTATGTAACATTCAAACTAGTACACTGATGATAAATTTACCTTAAACTAATTTTTTGACCTTAAAAAAACCTAAATTGGTATATTTTTGTTAAATTGATCATCCGTTAGTTTCCATTAAATTTGATCAATATTGCAAAAATTAAAAAAAAAAAAAACTTACAAATTGATACATATGTGACAAACGAAGGATAAAGCCCTTGTTGACACATAAATTTTGGTGACCCGTTTAATCATTTATCGTATTAAAAAATTATGGGTTAATTTTATCCCTGAAAAATAGTTAATCGTATAACATATAGTTTTAGGTGCATCTATTTTTTATTTGCATTTACATTGGGCCGATGACGGATGGGTTCGAATTGATGGTTCAGAAACTTTAATTTGATGAGTCGGGCTAAACCCACGAAGAAAGCAAATCGGCCCAAGCCCGTATCCTCGGAGATATTTTACGGATTTATTTTTGTGAGACTTCAATTCAAAAGCAAATATTACGTTTGGAAAAAAACAAACATTGTATTTCGAAAAGAAATCTTCGTGGATATGGATTTGGAAAAATTAAAAATTCTAATCCGTGCCCTATAAATAGGTAAAAATACGTAAGGTTTAGGGGGGCCACATATTAGAAATACACGGCTGCATCCAGAGGCTTTTCTCTCGATTGCGAGGTCAAAAGAAAATTCAACACAAAAGAAAAGAAAGAGGAAAAGTTTTCCTTGGTCCGTTCGTTCCTTTGGAAACACAAAAGGTGAAGAGTTAAAAAGAAAAAGTGAGCAGGAGTTGTGCTTCCTTCCTTCTGCTGACAGTAGCAGAGAGGAAGAGACAGGAGAGAGGGACGTGTGCCGCGGAGAGGAAAGAGAACAGTAGGAAAAAAAGAAAACAGAGAGCTGCTGTTCATCTTCCTCACGGACTCCTTCCGTCAGCCGCACGCCGTTCCGCCCGCGACCGCTTGCTGCCGACCACCGCGCCACCTCTCCCAGCCCAGCGCCCGACGACGTCTCCACCTGTTGCCGCTGCCTCCCCGACGCCTCCGCCGCGCCCCACCTCGCCTGGAGCCCGCGAGCACCCGCGTCTGTTGACCCGCGACCGCCACCCTGCACACTGCTCCGACGCCCAGCAGATCCGCTCCGAGCCTCCTCCAAGCGAAGCCTGCACCGGAGCTGCGACCCGAAGCCGAAGGCATCGCCCCCGCTTCCGCTCGGACTGACCCACGACGCCATCGGACGCCGAGTATCTGACAATGCCGAGCACGACCGAGCCATTGTCCCGAGCTGCTATCCATGACGTCTCTTACTCTTCACTTGCTACGCTGCCAAGCCCAGCCCCAATCCTAACGACGAGTTGTGGTGCTGATCATCGGTACTGCTCAAAGAATCCATTCCCTGCCACGAGTCCAATGACCGGAGACAACGCAGCAGCCCTCTATCTCAAGCCGTTGCTGTTGCATCGTGACCCCGGACCAACGGTGTTCACGATCCTTCCTAGTGACAACAAAACTTCTCTTTGTTTTGCAGGTTTCCCACAAGCGGGTAAGACTTTCCGAGCATCCGAAAGTTACCGCTGCCGCTGATCTTGGGACGCGGCATTGAAGCGTCCGTTGCTACCCTCATCACGTCCAAAACTCCTGGTATTTGTGGAAGTCTACAATGAATTGTTCTTAATAGTTTTTAATCCCAACCTTGAGCACATAACCAGAAACCGTCTCATCGTGCTAAGAAGCATCAACCGTGAATCATCCACTCACGGTCAAATGCAAAAGAAGCAAAATTTTTTGAAAGCCACAAGACAACAGACAATCCACAGAGAGAAAGAGGGCATGAAGCATTGAGACGCTATTAGTGAGTGGAGGAATAAAAAATAAGGGTTAAAGAGGAATTGTGAGTGGTGATTTGTGGAGATTGATTCATTAAATTCTCACATCTCGGACGCCGTTTTTCCGAGGCCAACATCAACGAAGCCAGTCCTCGCCCACTCCGCAGCTTTCCGGTATTTCATCCAGCGATTCCAGCCGCCGCATCAGTTCCAACATCATCCACCACGAGCCATCGCTGATCCCATCATCCGACCAGTCCAAATTTGAGAACGATATTACGAAATAGGTAAAGATATTATCCAAATTTAATTTGATAATTTCCTTACTTAATTTATTGATATTGCGTTTAAATTCAAATCTTCCGATGATGCATCTAATCCAAATTTTCTCGAAAATCTTTTTAAATTAGGGATTTATTCCTTAATTTCACAACGTGCATATGATTGACAATCCGATTTCATGCTCGAAATATGATTCGTAATCGCACGGAAAAATTGCTAATACAATCTCACGCTTGAGATACGATTCGTGATTTTGTTAAAAATTGGCCAATCCAATCTCATGCGCGAGATATGATTCATCAATTTATTTCCCTAAATTAAATGAACATGGATGATATCTTGCTTGATTTGGTGCCGTGCTTTCTTGATGCCTCTATTTGATTGCTCCCGTAAAAGAAAAACCCAAAAATATTTATTTGAGTTAGATTAGGTTTATGTTAGAATATTTGCATGTTTAGAATATGAAATTTATTTATTTCAAATTCCTTAAATAAAAATCCAAAAAAAATGCGTTCAGCTAGGATGTTAGTAAATATTATCCACTAAGAGAGAAAAATTGCCCGACTTAAGTCTACGCTTAATAATCCATTAGCCAAACCCTAGGTGGTTCACCCGAAAAATTGGTCGCGATAGCCCCAAATCGATATACTCATTAATTGCCACGTGTTATCTAACTTAGTAATTTAACGGTAAAATTTAATAAAAACTAATTAAAGATAAATTTATCACAAGTATATCGGTTTGAAATTTTTCGTGATATTACCTATTACACGGCTGTCTTCTCGGTGGAGTTGACGTAGATAATCATAAATCCGTTTCTTTTGGAACATTTGCGCAGCAAAAAGAATCATCCGAGACAAATAGAAGGAGTACATAAACATCAGCTTGGTGAAAGATAGAGATTGTGACAACTAGGAAGGACCAAATTAGACGAAGGTTGGGATTCTGTCGGGGCGCTTTGGTCATTCCAGTGTCTGTGAAAAAATTTATTAGAAGTATACTGATATGGTGTTTTGATGATTAAAAAATTCATTTGAGATAAATTTATCACACGTGTATTAATTTGAAATTTTTAGTGGTATTATTCCTTGTAAAAACGCATACAGCAAGCTTTGTTTGGGCTTGTATTTTATTAGTGATTTAGGCTTTGACATAAATAGCTAGTGAGTGGCCTAGGGCTTTCTTGGCCCCTAGGCTTTCATTTTTTGCCTATATATAATCTCTTTACCTTGTAATTGAGAGATGTAATAAATATGTGAGAGATAGTGATTATAATTTGATTATTTTACTAGATATAACCTCAATTTAAGAATGAACTGGGATAAACCTTATATCTTGATTTTTTTCCCTCGCATTTACTCTTTTTCATTGTATTTGTGTGCCTAATCCTAATAGGCTTAACACATACACACTTTACCACCATTGTCTCTACATGCTATGGAACTCCGCCATAGTTACTCACACTAAGATATCAACTAATTAATCGTTTACCAACTCTTAATCTTGCTTGACATTGAAAAGTCAAACTTTTCTTTATAATTCAAAGATTACTAACTACTTTAATACTCTAGCAATGTTTAATCTCGCCACTTACCAACGCCTTTGGAGTTATTAACCTTTATTTTCAAAATCACCGATCTTAATTTGACTGACATACCAACATTTGTCACATCAAATACCAACTAATTTTAGTCACGGATTAACTTTTTATCTTCCTTAATTTCGAAAGGTGTTAACATTTCTAGAGATATTTTGTGGAACCACTCGTCTATTGTTTTAAAGGGTGAGCTAGCTGTTAGATGATGAAGGCCTGATTTGTTTTCCATTTGAAATGCGAATTCACTTGCTTGACTTTAAATTAATTAGCATTCAAGAGCATCAAATTTCATGTTCTCTGCTCAACTTTAATTAATTAGCGAGTGGAACATGGGAAGTAGGGTGTTATTGTTAGCTTAGTTCTCATCACATCACACTTGCAGTTTCAGCATTTTTCACTCTTGACTCAACTCAATGCTCCATCAAGTTTCGTATCCTCTGCTCAAGCCTGGAGATACAAGAAATCTCGAAATCCCTAGCGATCCATCACCGAAATCCTCCTTCAGTATTATATCGAGCGGCGCCTTCCTCGGATCCCTAGCCGACACTCTCTTAAAAGGAAGCCGCAAAGGCCTTGTATTGGTTGGAGTAGTTTCTCTAGTCAGACCAGTGGTAGCACCGACTTTGAACTCGACGCCCCCAGAAGGCGCTTATGCCTCCTGGCTTGCGAAGGACATAGTTCGCGCAAGATGTCATGTTGATCGCTGAACCTCAACGTCATTGGCTTACCTTGGAAAAATGGACATTAAGTTCTCAAAGCAGAGCAAGTCCCTATTGAATATGCATTCTTTTCTCTGTAATACTTGTTTCCTAACAGTGATTTCCATCCAAGTTTGATGAAGACTGTGGACGTCGTTTTCAAGCCATCAATTAACCTTTTGAAGTTCTATGTCGGGGCCGCAGCTTATTCAGTTTCTTTAATTCCACGATTCTAACTGTAGCCATTGAAAACTTCTAAAGTTGAAAAATCTAGAAAGGCTTGCAGGTATCGTTCAATATGCCTGAGAAACATGTCGTGAATCTCTTCGAACAATCCGGTTGGGGGAGGAAATCCGTTTCTCCTGAGTCGTCACACCTGCAAAAGCAAGGCATCATTAGGTCCTATGAGTTGCATCAATTCCTATGATATGATGATGGAGACTCGAAATGGATCTATTTCATACTCAAGATGGATAATTCGGACGACTAATTGATCACTAATTGCACGTTTTAGAATCGGTTCAACACTATAGTGTCCAAAAATAGAATTTGGTCAGTTTGTGTGGGAGTTCTAACGAGAATATCATCCATTCGATTGTCTGTTAGAAACTCCTTCCAAGGGATCTTCCAGTTTTATGTTTGAGAATAAACTAAACAGGGGAAAGGGCGATGTCCAATGCATACAATTTGAGAATAGTAAGTAGAAGAGGCACCTTGTATGTCTCCAGCTTGTAGTATGTCGTCTCCATTTATCAAGGTCCTCGATGACCGGCTTTAGGAGCTCCTGGATTCTTAAATCCTTTAGGTTCTTCAAGTTTGATAAACCGTCTAGCCTCCTCATAGAATCTCTTCGACTGAAAGCTTCTCCAACGATTTCAGTGCACCAAGAAATCGAATTTCAACTAGCCTTACACAAGAAGATACCTTGGCTTCTTTCAGTTTCGCTATGGTTGACAGAATGCACAATCTCTCAAAGAATTTACACTTCCACACGATCAACTTTTCTAATTGCGGAAGGCCATCGAGATGTATTTCATTCACTTGAGCATCAAAGAGCCTCAATTCTATCAAATTTCTCAGGTTCAATGACATCGAATCTATTGAGTTGACATTCTCCAGTTCCAACTCCAACAGGGAAGATGGGAGTTTCCTATGGTTTGCAGGTATAGTCCAGTTAAAGTAAGCTGGTTGAGAGAAGGAAGAGAACTTAACTCTGTAGGCAGGGGGACATTTGAAATGCACAATGTCAACTTTTTCAGTTTTGATAACTTCCCAATCCATTGTAAGTCACAAGTTCGAACTATATTTGAAGGGTGCCCATTTTTAGAGCCATCAGATAGGAGCAATTTAACTAAATTAGTAAGGTTCGAGAGGTTAGGGACTATCTGCAGTGACTAGGATTTCAGACACAAAATGATTAAACTGTCGGGAAGTTTCGACAACTCTTGAATCTTGTCACAACCTTCTAAGTCCAGTGTTTGGAGGCGACAAAGCTTGCCAATAGTCCTGGGCACCCTAACAATTCCAGTATACTTTAAGCTTAACAGTTCTCCAATTTCAGGAGGAACTTCACCCTCTAGCTCTTTACAATAATTTTCGTGTATAACTCTTCTAGATTCCTCAACCTTCCGATAATGCTGGGTAACTCCCACGTACCAACTTGCATACTCGGAACGATTCTAAGTTTACCATAAAGTTGGGGCGTTCCTCAATTGCCTTGTGGCTTGCATGGATAGATGAAAGTCTCTGTAACCCGTGGATAGAGTTTGGAAGTTTGGTAATCGGTGTGAATGAGATCTTGAGAGTTACCGAATGTTTTAGTCTACCTATAGAATCAGGTAATCTCGTAATCAGCATAGTCGATAAATCCAACTGCATCAATAATGTCAATTGCAAAAACAAGTCAGGGAGTTCACTCAAGCTGGAACAATTCCTTATAGAGAAGTACAGAAGATTTATTAGATTTCCAATTTCCTCAAGCAAATATTTAAATTTCTTGCACGAATATATATATTCAAGTGAACGAGGGACCTTAGATTCCCAATGGAACAATCAATTTCCACCAAATGAGCACAATGTTGAAGAGTCAATCTTTCTAAAGTTGAGCATTTAGGAAAACTTGGTGTTCTAGTTATGCCCAAACTACGTTCAAGAGTGAGAACTTTCAATTTCTTTCCCTCCCGCAAAAGTGAATGACCCACAAAACAGATGGTTAATTGTAAAAGTATTGCAAGTCAGAGAGACCAAAACCATTTTGATTCTTTCTTAAATTCACAGAGTTTTTCGGCTATAGGTTAATGCTGACATACCTTGATTAGGCTTTCTACCAAACCATCTGTGATTTGATCTCCAGAAAGCTCTGCCACGACTAGATTCCCCAGACACAAATTGGTTGCTCTTAAAACTTGAGGAGATAGCCAAGAACGATAATCCAAGTAACGCCAACGAATCCATTTCAATTTTGTGTTGGAAGATATGCTTATAGATCCACCAGATTTGATCTAAATTGATCTAATTGGATCAATTAAATATTGGACAGAAATATAGATTTGATTTGTAGAATATCTTAAGAATATTTTATTTCCTTTCTTCATGTACACTATGTATTATAATTACATAACATTGTATATCGAATTAATAAAATTGAAGTAATAGAAAAAAATTCTCTCAAATTCTTCGCCTCTTGCTTCCTTTACGCATTTTGTCATGGTATCAGAGCAGTAGGCTCCTGAACCCACTTCCACACCAATTATTCTTCGAACTCTCTGATCTGCAAAAGAGATTTTTACGAAGGCATTTATTTTTTGCTAAAGGAAGAAGAAGCAAGCATAAACGATTTCCATGGCTCACTTTGAAAACACATCCTTGGCTCTTGATGTTTCATCCACAGAAGAAGTTGCGCCACAGATCTCAGAAGCATAAAGCCATCTTGTGCCAACTCCCACAACCCAACAGCAATCTCAGGCTCAAGGCGTGCAATGGCCATTCTTCCCAGCTCAGTGAAATATGGGGTTGCCCATTGCAGGCCATCCTTACCAATGGCTATCATATCCATGGTACGTTGGGCCAAATGCATCATCGCCGGGGATTACGAGCTACCAAAATAGCGTTCAGCCCGACAGAGGCCTACCAACCACGAATGGAGCAAGCCAAGCCGTCGGAACAGAACAAGTTAGCGGGTCGGACGAAGCAGGTCTGGGAGTGAATCCCTATCCGAATTTCTCGCATGCGGGTCATGGAATAGGATCTGGCGGGTTGGGCTTAGGGACAAATCCCAACCCGAGTTTCTCGCCCAATTTTCTACCTTTTCCGATCGCGGCTGTCACCGACTAACTGGAGCCTGGGGACCCTCTGTATGTGTCAACCGCCAACGGTCCAGAACTGCGATTGGTTACCTTGGAATTGATCGGGCTGGAAAATTACTCCAGATGGTCACAGGACTTTCGGCAAGCCCTTATGACGAAGGACAAGGATGGATTCCTCGACGGAATCGTGCCTGTTCCTTCGGATGAGCGACTGGCCCGACAGTGGAGAAAATGCAACCACCTCATCCGAACGTGGATCGGCAATTGCGTCTCTCCAGACATCGCGGCCGGCCTCCCACCAACAGAAGACTTGAAGAAAATGTGGGATAATATCAAAGAAATGTATGGAAAATTAGATCGAGCCAAGATTTTTTCCCTCATGCAGGAACTCGGCAAATTCAAGCAAGGAAATCTGACGGTCACGGCTTGTTACAACAAGCTATCGTCGCTTTGGACCGAGCTCGAGGCCGTGGAGGAAAAACTCAAGGGACCGGCGGAGACCCTCGAGCAGTATAGATGTATAAAAGAGAGGGAGAAAACCACTCATTTCCTTTTGATTTTAAATGAAAATTACCTAACGTTCCGATCACAGATCTTGGCGATGGATCCCGTTCCTCCTCTCGGAAGGATTTTTCAACTCGCTGTCCAGGAAGAAAACTAACGACTCGCGGCGCCAGAGCACAAGGGAGGAAGCGACAGCGTCGCACTTGCGTTTTGCGGCGAGCGACGAGAATCGGGGTTCAAAACCCTAGCGCAAGAGAAAACAAATCGAGAGACCCTAGGGTTTCACGGAAGCGGCGAGAGGACACTTAAAAAGGGAGGTATGAACGGTTCAGATTTCTCACGCCGATCTGACGGTATCCAGGAGGCTAATCTTTCCACGGAATCGAACGGCACATATAATTCCGCGAGAAGGGGATTGGATAGCCAGATCATTTCCGCATTGGACAGCTAGATTATTTATGCGTCTTCAAGGAATTTTGGCCAAAATTCGAAAGGGAGAGGTAAATTATATTGCGAATACTGCAAACGCCGGCATCATACTATAGATAATTGCTAGAAATTGCATGGAAAGCCAGAAGAAAAAGAAAAAAAGAAAGAATATTCTGCAGCTTACCAAGTTACTGGGCTCAGTAATGACCGGCCAATTACCTATGGACAATATGAGCAATTAATGCAGGCTCTACAAAAGGCAGACATCGCAAATAAAGGAGGAAGTTTTTCGGGTATATCTCATTGCCTGATAAATTCTATTTCAAGGAAAGCTTGGATAGTGGACTCAGGAGCAAGTGATCACATTATTTATGATAAAAGTTATTTTTCGGATGTGCATAAGGAGCTGAATATCCCTATTTATGTGCAATTGCTGAATGGCAATATCACTAATGTCACCTTGACAGGCACCGTTCGTCTGAGTCCTCAAATTACCCTTCAAAATCTCCTCTATGTCCCTGAATTTCAATTCAATCTTATCTCTGTGTCCAAAGTCTGCAAGGAAAATTCTTGTCGAGTATTCTTTGATTCTGATGCTTGTTTTTTCCAGGCCCGTTTGACTGGCAAGCTGATGGGCTTGGGTAATCTCTCAGAAGGATTATTTTTTTGGAATGACCTTCCAAATCACTTTGATTTTTCATCAATTGTCTTGAATAAAATATCATTGTGTAATGCTACTACCGATGATAAGAGCTTTCTTTTACATTCAAGAATGGGTCATAGTGCTTTTTTCCCCTGCTCTAAATGTCATATATGTCCTATGGCAAAACAATCTTGCACACATTTTCCCACCAGTGAGAGTCATTCCACTATTATTTTTTCACTACTTCACGTCGATGTTTGGGGACCTTATCACACGGCACATCGTGATGGTTCGCGATATTTTCTTACTATTGTGGATGATCACTCTCGTGCCACCTGGATATTTCTAATGCAGTCCAAAGCTCAAGTGTCTTCTAATGAAATCATTTATTATTCTGTCCAAAAATCAGTTTGGGAAGACAATCAGGCAGATTCGCACTGATAATGGAAAAGAATTTTTTAACCATGAATGCAGCTCACGCTTACTATCTCATGGGATTCTACATGAAAGCTCATGCGTTTACACTCCGCAACAAAATGGAGTAGTAGAACGTAAGCATTGTCATCTATTGGAGGTTGCCAGAGCACTGAAGTTTTAGGGATCCATTCTAGATATTTATTGGGGAGATTGTGTTCTCACTGCAACATATCTTATCAACCGGATGCCGACTCGAATACTGGTTGGTAAATCACCTTTTGAATTATTATATAAAAAAAAAAAAAAAAACTAGTACTTGATCATTTAAGAGTTTTTGGTTGTTTATGCTACACTGCAATGGTGGGACCTCGAGACAAAATGAGTCCTCGTGCCAGACGATGCATATTTATGGGTTACCCCAACATACATAAAGGATATCGTGTTCTTGATCCATCTACAGGGGATTTTTTGGTGAGCAGAGACGTCATTTTCCATGAAAATATCTTCCCATTTCAAGAAACCAAGGAAAATTTGACTGTCTCCGATAATTCTCATAGTTCCTTCCATCAGGAAGATGTATCGCCTGAATATTTTCTCACAGGATCTCCAGCTCAAGCAATTCCTTCACACCCAGAATCCCATTCACCTCATCAGCTGCACCATGAGGAAGAGATGGAAGGTATGCCTACAACTCAGCCTAATGTGGACAATCTTTCTGATGCTTCGGCAGAAACAGACATAGGAGAACCATCTCCTTCACCACCAGAGCATCCTCCATGACGTTCGGGACGAGCCACACGACCACCAACATGGACAAAGGATTATATATGTGCTGCTCTTAATTCACCAGGTATTAACTATCCAATATCCTCATATGTCTCTTTTGGGAATTGGTTCACCTTCCTTCCAACAGAAAGTCTATAGGATGCAAATGGGTTTATAAGATCAAATATAGAGTTGATGGATCCATTGAGCGTTACAAGGCTCGGTTGGTGGCCAAGGGATATACTCAGCGAGAAGGTTTCGATTATCATGAAACCTTCTCTCCAGTTGCTAAAGATGTCACCGTTCGATCTTTCTTATCAGTTGCAGCAATCCATGATTGGTCCTTACATCAAATGGACGTTCACAATGCTTTTATCCATGGCGACTTGGATAAAGAAATTTATATGGATATTCCTCAAGGCTTACTGACAGGGGGAGAATAAGGTATGTCGTCTCCGCAAATCCCTTTATGGACTAAAGCAAGCTTCCAAGCAATGGTATGCAAAATTTGCTAAGGCTCTCACCACTGCGGACTTCAAACAATCCAAATATGATTATGCCTTGTTCACATGGACTAAAGGTACGTCATCTATTTACTTAATGATATATGTAGATGACATTCTCATTATGGGAAATGATGAAGCTGCAATAGAGAATCTTAAGAAATATTTGCATACTACATTCCATATAAAAGATTTGGGAGCGCCAAAATATTTTCTTGGAATTGAGATTGCCAGATCTCACCAAGGAATTTCTCTCAGTCAAAGGAAGTTTGTATTAGAGATTATATCAGAAGCAGGTTTATCAGGATGCAAACCAGCAGTTATTCCAATTGAACAAAATACCAGATTAATTGCAGTGGATCATGTCAAGGAAACATCTCAGGATGATCCTCTTCTTAGAGATCCAACGAGTTATCAGAAGCTCATTGGAAAACTCATATACCTGACTATGACCAGGCCTGATATATCGTATGCAGTGCAAAATCTCAGCCAATTTATGCACAAACCGAAAGAATCTCACATGAATACTGCCCTGAAGGTTGTAAAGTATTTGAAGAAATGTCCAGGACTGGGAATACTTTTGTCTAGAAAATGCAACATGGAAATGACAACATATTGTGATGCAGATTATGCGACTTGCCCTATGAGTTGAAGATCTGTCTCTGGCTTTTGCATTAAACTGGGAGAATCACTTCTTTTATGGAAAACCAAGAAGCAAGCAACGGTTTCTTTATCTTCAGTCGAAGCAGAATATCGAGCCATGGCAAAAACCACGTGAGATTGTATGGATACGGGGTCTACTTGGAGATCTTGGAATACAAGTTAAAGGGCCTACAAAACTGTTATGTGACAACGAGTCAGCACAGAAAATTGCAGCCAATCCCATAATGCATGAAAGAACCAAGCATATAGAAGTAGATTGTCACTTCACTCGAGATAAAATCCAAGAAGGGATAATTGAAACAAAAGGGATTGGAATTGCTGAACAACCGGCAGACATTTTCACCAAACCTCTATGTTCAAGACAGCATACATACCTACTAAGCAAGCTAGGCGTCTTGGATATCTACAAGCCACCAGCTTGAGAGGGAGTGTTGGAAGATATGCCTGAAGATTCGCCGGATTTGATCTAAATTGATCATCCGCCGGATTTGATCTAAATTGATCTAATTGGATCAATTAAATATTGGACAGAAATATAGATTTGATTTGTAGAATATTTGAAGAATGTTTTATTTCCTTTCTTCATGTACACTCTGTATTATAATTACAGAACATTGTATATCGAATTAATACAATTGAAGTAATAGAAAAAACTTCTCTCAAATTTTAATACAATTAATACAATTGTATATTTTATTTCGCCTCTTGCTTCCTTTACGCATTTTGTCATTCTGAAAGACAACCTGTGAAGTCCCCCTCGTAGGATACGTCTTTTAACCAGGGGAGCCACAGATGTTGAAAGCGTCTAATCTCGTTAGGAGTAATGATAACACGAGCATCTTCCCAAATTTCTCCTTGCAGTTTGAGTGCTTGAACATTTTCCTAACTCGGCCAATCCAAACAAACGATGAGGATTTGTCTGTAAAGTTTGTGTTAGACTTCATTTCACTTTACATGTATCATGAAGCAATGATTTTCAAGTAAAAGGCATGCTTTAACTCTGTTGATCTCAATATGTTAAGGGCATAATTGTCATTCCACACCTTGCTTCGCTTGATTGGGTGCTTCAGATTTTCTTGACGAACAATTGCCCTTCCAAGATCTCTAAATTGATCATGCATCCAAAACTTACTATCATCCAAAACTTTTATCATGGACATGTTGATGAGGACATCAATGCTATGTTCGGGGCTAAAGTCGCAATCTTTCCATGTAAATTGGGTTGATCTTCTCCTCATTGATGAGAAAGCATGCAATGTCAACAAATATCTGTTGTTCTTCACTCTCTAAGGCATCATAGCTGATCCTCAGCTTTCCCAAGACATCCTTATGTGGCGTTCTCCTTGATTTGTCCAATGTTTCTTCCTAGTATTTTCTCTCTTTGTGATGAGAAAGCAATGCACCTATTACTTGAAGAGCTAGGGGCAACCCTCCTGTGGTAGAGACAATTTCTTTTGAAAGACTATAGTAAGGATTTGGAGGAGAGTCTCTACCAAATGCATGCCTAGAGAAAAGCTCAAGTGCATCATCATCATTTAATGCCTCCATTTCATAAGATAGGATTTCATACTTAAATCCTTTAATTTTCAAGACCCTTCTTTTCCTAGTGGTAACAAGTATCCTAGTTCCAGGATACAGAGAATTTTTTCCAATTAGATCCTCAATTTGCTCGCTCTCATCAACGTCATCAAGAACAATGAGCACCTTTTTATTGCCAAGTATTTCTCCAATCATGTTCATTCCATAATCAGTTCTATCGATGTTGCGAGCCACTCTAGAATTAATGATTTCTTGCAGCTTGACTAAGCCCTCATTTTGTGACTTTTCCCATACAGCATCAAGGAAACTGTTGTACTTTCCAAAGTAAGGAGTTAATTGGTTGAAGATGATCTTGGCAAGAGTGGCTTTCCCAATACCGCTCATGCCATAAATTCCTAGGAGCCACACGCCACCGGAGTTCATGTCTAGTAAAGTGTTTATGGCAGATAACTGGATCCCAACCAAATCATCAGTCACCTTTCTTGTCTGGACTTAAGCTTATACATAACCTCGTCAACAACCACCTTGAGAGGTCGGGACACCTGGAGTGCCATAACTTGGCACGCCGGGACACTTAAGTGCCATAACTTTAAAATTGTACACTGAAGTGCCATCATCGGAGCAAAATGGGACACTTAAGTGCCACTCCGGCGAAAATCCGGCCAAATGGCTGACGTGGCAATTTTCCGGCGACCTTAGTCCAAAACGGCGTCGTTTTACACGCTGACGTGGCGGAGAAAACGCAAAAACGACGCCGTTTCGTGTGTCTACGTGTAATTATTAATATAAAAATTAATTAAATTATAAAGTATTCAAAAAATTAAAAAAAAAAAGAAAATTAAAAATTTTAAAAAATTAAGAAAAATTTAAAAATTAAGAAAAATTTAAAAGTTTTAAAAAATAAGAAATTAAAAAAAAAAGGGGTCGAAGGGGCGGCCGAGGGCCGAGCCCTCGCCGCCGCCGCCGCCGCCGCCCCGCCGTCGCCGGGAAGGGCCGGCGACGGAGGGGGGAGGGTCGGCCGGGGTTGCCGGCCCCCGGCCGACCGACGGCGAGGGCTCGCAGCCCTCGCCGGATCGCGGCGAGGGCCGCGACCCTCGCCCCAGATCTGGGCGAGGGCTCGCGGGCCCTCGCCGCCGGTCGCCGGCCTCGCCGCCCCCGGCCGGGGCCCGGCGACCCGGCCGACCCTCCCCACTCCGTCGCCGGCCCTTCCCGGCGGCGGTGGGGAGGCGGCGAGGGCCCGCGAGCCCTCGCCGGATCCGGGCGAGGGTCGCGGTAGGGCGCGGGCCGCGACCCTCGCCCGATCCGGCGAGGGCTCGCGGGCCCTCGCCGCCGGGAAGGGCCGGCGACGGAGTGGGGAGGGTCGGCCGGGGTCGCCGGGCCACGGCCGGGGCCGCGAGGGCCCGCGAGCCCTCGCCCGGATCTGGGGCGAGGGTCGCGGCCCTCGCCGCGATCCGGCGAGGGCCGCGAGCCCTCGCCGTCGGTCGGTCGGGGGCCGGCGACCCCGGCCGACCCTCCCCCTCCGTCGCCGGCCCTTCCCGTGACGACGGCGGGCGGCGGCGGCGGTAAGGGCTCGGCCCTCGGCCCCCTTCGACCCCCCTTTTTTTTTTTTCTTATTTTTTTAAAATTAAAATTTTTAAAATTTTCTTATTTTTTTAAATTTTTTAAATTTCTTAAAATTAAAAATTTTAAAATTTTTAAAATTTTTAATTTTTTAAAATTTTTAATTTTTTTTTAAAATTTTTAAAATTTTTAAAATTAAAATTTTTAAATTTTTTTAAAATTTTTAAAATTTTTAAAATTAAAATTTTTAAATTTTTTTTAAAATTTTTAAAATTTTTAAAATTAAAATTTTTAAATTTTTTTTTAAAATTTTTAAAATTTTTAAAATTAAAATTTTTAAATTTTTAAATTTTTTATTATTTTTTATGCTGATTTGGAGCTCCGGCGAGCCACGTAGGCGAAAAATAATAATAAAAAAATGTCACGTAGGATTTCCGGCAAGGGTCGCCGGAGGTGGCACTTAAGTGTCCCACTTGAAAAAAAAAGGCACTTAAGTGTACCGTTTGGAAGTTATGGCGCACTTAAGTGTCGGCGTGCTTGAGTTGTGGCACTTGCGCTGTACTTCTGCCACCACCTTGACAAGCTCCCCATGTCTGCCACAAAGTTAAACCACTGGAGTTGAGACACAGATAACAATTCTTGTATGCAGCTGGACCCTCAACCGACTAAGAGGGGATTAGCGAGATTCTTTAGAGTCTCATGACCTTAAAACTTTGCTGATAAATCTAGCAGAAATATTTTCATTATGCAACGTCAAAATCACTTGGAAAAGAAATCTAACTTTTTATTAACATAATGACATTGAGCACTAATTGCAGCCCTTGATTGTATTCCAGGCTGAGCACAACATCCTTATTCACCCATTTCTATTTTGTCTTTCAAATAATCATAAAAAGAAAGAAGAGTCCAGGAATATAAGAGACTCAAAGCTGAAGTCTTACAAGTATAAAAGTGAAAAGGATACTTGGAACAGACAATTTTGATTTTTGAAGACAGATTTTGATGTCTTATCATTTAGCACACTTTTATTTTTTGAGAATTTGGCCTAGAAAAAGAAAAGGAAAATTATAAATTAGTTACCCTTGAGAGTTCTCCAGCTTCCATCCCTTGGTGTCGTCGACTTCCCTGAGAGCCCGTCTCCACTTCTCTACTTCCTCCGGGTTGAACTTGTTCTTTTTTGTTGCTCCAAATTTGATATGGCCTCACTGTACAAGGCCGTTTTCAGCTTCACATCATTGGGTTTCACGTCGTAGAAGATGAGAAGCATCACCTTCTTATTCAAAGATGTTCTTCACCATCTTCGCAAGCTCCCGGAGGCACCAGTGACTCGAAGCATAGTTCTCAGAGAAAATGGACATGTAGATCTTCGAGTTGTCGATTGCTTGCAAAAGTTCTTGGCTGATTCTTTCCCATGTCGAAGCTCTTCATCATCCATGAAGACGCGGATCCCGGCATCGGTCATGCCATGACAAAGGGTATCGGTGAACCCACAACGAGTTTCGGGACCTCTGAAACTCAGGAACACCTGATAGCGGGTTGTCACCACTAGCTCCTGCCCCCGAGTTCACCATAAGGACTTGTTTTCCCCTGGTACAAAGGTCAGGTTTCGGTTTGGTTCGTCAAATGTAAAAGAAGAGGCCGACAAACACGAGAGGAAATTCTACAGCAGGCCAAGGTTTTTGCTTTGATTTACTAAGAGTTTGTCGATGAACTCGATGGACATTGTTCAATTAATTACTAACAGCTGTAGATGGTATTATTAAAGCAAAGTCAAGACAGGTTTTCAAGAACTGATTAGATGGAGATGGAGCTATATTAGATTATACCTAGAATAGCGAGTTAGTATTTAAATGAGCTGACCGTTGGACGGAATATTCCAATACAAAGGATGATACCGGCGAGCCCCCCAACGGAAAGTTGGCTCTTCATTGCCCTCGATGGGCGAAAGCGAGTCGAGCTAGATCTGAGCGGCCAAGGGACCCGCCTCACTTTTGGAAAACCCCCATCTCACGGCGCCTTTGGAATTAATGCCAATGGGTTCATCTGTAGCAGGATCGGGCGAAGGCGCGCCATTTCCAGTGTGAGCTGCAACAGCCGAGGCATCTTGGTCGACGGGTTTGCGGGTCGTTAGGTGAGAGTTCCCTCAGCTGTTCAAGCGGTAGCTTTAGCCATTACAGAAAGCCTAAAGCACGTGCAAGACCAAACGGAACTGAAGCTGGAGATGGAAGCAGACCACTTTGATCTGATACAAGGGATGACAGGAAATGGAAGGGTTTAAGACTGGAGAATATATAAAATTTGGTTGAGTAGTGAGATGGATCTCATTTTCCTGTGCCTTGTTTGGACTTTTTGTTCGAATGGTACCTCCCCCTTGTTGAAGCTTGCCAGCTATAAGGCACACGTTCTTTTTCTCTATTTTTTTTTTTTTTGTTGGCCAATTGCTATATGGGACTTGTTCAGGTAATTATAGTTGACTAAATGAAAAGTAATTATTTTGGGGAGGATATGAATTCTCTTATAGTGCATCGACCCTAAAGATAGGAGAAATTACCAAAAAAAAAATTAAAGCTTGTTGTAATTGTGTCAATTCAATCATAGATCTTATATTTTATCAATTGAGTTATAAATTTTTTATATTTGTATCAATTCAATCCATCCAAACAATTTTGATGGAAAATCATAGACTTTAGTTGTCCTACGTGACGCAACCAATGTTGACATAAATAATTTTTAATAAATATTTTAATGTTATTTTAAATAACATTTAGAAATAGTCAACCTCTCTAAAATTGAGTGTCCGAAAAAGTTTGGTGTCCTGTGTACCGATTGACAATTTTAAAGGGTGAAACCTTCAATTTCGTTGCCCCCTACGAAAGCCAATGAAACATTTGGATAGAGAATGATATATCTATACAAAAAAAAAAAAAAAGAAGAATAATAATATGGATTTAGACTCCCAACTCGGATCATTTGTCATTTGATGTTCTCACTGAGAAAATTACTATAAATTCATTAAATTTTTTCCTTCATTGAATGAGAAATTAGACTAAGGGGCATTTACCATGCCTCGAGTAGGCTCCTGACCGCATCTTCTGTCCACACACTGCCGCAAATATACATCACAAATACGTTTTCTAGATGCAAATTCGTTGCCATACCCTCTGGATCACGTTGCCATTTAAATCAAAGTGACGGTCTCCAATGAAGGATCAATCACCCTTGTGTGACGAAGTTTTATTGGGATTTTGATTGATGGGTATGCAAAGAACGTACTTGTCTCCTATTCCACCTAAAATCTCCCTTCGGTCCGGATGGCGGGGATTCCACGAAGGGTCACTAGATGCGAGCCCCACCCCCACCCAGTATCTTCTTCTTCCTCCTCCGGCGTTCAAGCCGGCAGACCTGAGGTTGAAGAAACGGTGAAGGAAAGAAGATGAACAGTAGAGGAATAGGAAAGAATAGACAGTAAAAGAAAAAAAAAAGATAAAAGAAAGTAAGTCAAAACTATAACGTTTTATTTAAGGTAGGGGTAACCATTAGGATAGCCTTGATGGCCCCCTTTCCTAACCTTGAGCCAATGAGGTCACCAGGCGAGGACCACAACACCATCTACAAGTTTGGGGAAGGCCATGACCCTTGCCCATTGGCCAGCAAGGGCATTGTAGCCCTCACCTAGATCTAGGCAAGAGTTGATGCCCTCACTTGTGGCCAGCGAGGGAATAGAGGCCCTTGCCAAGGTGACACAAATGTTCAGCAAGGAATCTACAATGCTAGCGAGAGCAAACGAAGTTCACAATGCTCAGATGTGATGGTAGAGCTTTTATGTTAGTATTTGAGAGGACAAATCAACTGGTTGAGACCCACATAAGGCAGATCCTGAGAATTTTAACGGTTTGCCAAGTAGGTACAGCCGAAATCTTGGCGAAGTGACGCTGAGGCTCAAGTTTTCCCAAATCTTACCTATTATAACTTGGTTTCCTTGATTATATGAAATTCCTTTTACTTTTGGAGTTGTCATTAACTCATTTGGCTTGTTTATTTTTGCAAACCAGAAATTTATGTGTTCGGGGACTTAGTTACTATAAATTAATTGAACACATTATCAGTGCTCTTTCTCCTTTATGAAAATGCTTGCACTCAATCTTCATCAATTTTATTACCCTAAACCACCGGCATGTAAAAGTGATCATGCATTATGCGCAAACACTAAAGATAAACAACCAATAATCAACACAGTAAATTAATTACTAGGAAAGAAAAAGACCCAAGCCATATCGCTTAATAATTAAACATGGCTTTTTATTATGCCTCAGGATGGTACCCCGTGCTTTATGCATAAATTCGAACGTGCAGTTAATCCAAGTCTGTTTTAGGTCCAGGCAGTTAAAGTAAGTTTGAAGATGTAAACTCCATAAACTAAAGGATAATAATAAACATTAAACCAGGATTTAACATAAATCTTGATACTAGTGATGCCAAATATATATCAAAACGCCTCAACACATCCCCCGGTCATCGGGACCTGTCAGAGCCGAGAGTCGCCGAGGATGCGCAAATAAGACAGAGATTACACAAATGCCCCCTGACCAGAATGCGTGAGCCAGATGCAGAGAGCAGGCATGGATGTCTACAAATTAAAACAAGCTCAGTCTTCGGCGAAATTCAACCCGGCGCGTCTATGAATCATCTAATTGAGCAAGGTCAAGGCCAGACCACAATCATCCAAGGACTGGAAGATGACGACCAGCAAGGCACAGAACGTACACAATACAAGCAACGCGTTGGAAAGACGAAAAGCCGGGGAGAACTCGACGGGATCTTACTTGTAACACACCTGTAACACATGTGTACCTTAACATTCGACTAGCAACATCAAGGCAGACATAAACGAGAGTAAGCATAAGCATCAATCTGAACGTGGTTGAAGCTTAAAAAGTCTGAGAAATACGAACGGGATTCAAAAGTGACGCTCGTTGTTGAACAAGACCAACGTACCGACTGTTTTTGACAAAAATCTCAACATGCTAATACATAATCTGAGTTCCATTCACGGCTTGGCATCCCCATCGAGATAAATGACCCGACAGATCGAGATAATAAGCTTGCAATGCCCATTAGGTGAGGCAAGCTAGCATACTCGACTTTCGACTACAGTTTGGTGCTTGGCATGGGATAACCGGGCCAAAATCAAACTAGAAAAGCTAGAAGGAAAAGAGCTATACCTTTTGAGACCTCTAGATGATAAAGATCAAACATGAATGGACTTGAATGAGCCTTGGTTTGGTCATGAATTTGACTAGATTGGCATGGTTTCTCTCTTGAAATCACTGCCACTCCCAGTTTTCGCTCTGTTGTTGGCGGCAACGTCTCTCCCTCTTAAACTAACCTCCTGACCTCCGTTTCGAACGAGTCACCAATGGTTGGAAAGCTTTTTAAGTCTGATTTTTATTTCTAGTTCATGATTTGAGCTAATTCTAACTCTAGGTTCACGATATTCCCACTTACCTCCTATTTGTTCCTCGAACTCCCCGGCAGTTTTGCCTCGGTGATGTTCGCCCCTATTGGGCCACTCTTCGGCCTCCAGTGGGACCAAGTCACATACGGTTGCAAGGATCTTAGAATCTATTTTCACTCTCTAGTTAAAATTTTTGGCTAAGTTAGATTCTAGTGTGTTTGTTTGAGTGAAATTGTTTTTTAGAAATTAGTTTTTCGGACTTCTACTCATTTGGTTTGCCAAAAATGTCCAGTCAACTAAAAACACATCCCGTTCAACAAAATATTCATGCATAAAATTAAGAAAGTGAATTCTTAAATCTGAGTGGTGAGAACACTTTTGGGAATTGCTCATCTCGATTTTTTTTTATAAATTTTATATATTTTTTCCCTTTTTTTTATTTTTTTTTATTTTTCCTCCTCCCTCTTTTGGTCGCCAAGCCTCAGCGACAACTAGTAACTGGCCATAGGCATGGGCAGATGAGGCTTGGATGAGGCTTGACCTCACCAAATCCTAGTGAGGCTCGACCTCGTTCAAGGTTGCGAGGTTAAGCCTCGCTTGCAGCCTGTCATCGGCCATAGTTGAGGCTCGATGATTGACGGAGGAAGAAGGAAAAAAAAAAAAAAAGGAAAGAAAAAAAGAAAGAAAAGAAAAGGAAAAATTATTAAAAAAAATTAAGCCTTTTTATTTGGTAGAGATAAAGTCATGAGATTGAAATTATTTCCCAAAAGAGATTTAACTATCAAAAATGTTTTTGGTTACATATTATCAAATAAAGGAAAACTATCCTTTCTCTCAAAAATTAATTTCCTCAAAAGTATTTTCCTTTATTATTAATTTCTTTTAGTTCGTAAAAAATAAATAATTTTAAAAATATCTTATTAAAAAAAATCGCTTGTATCACGTACAAAATTGAACAAAAAAAATATTTTTATTGTCCATGAAAATGTGGAAATATAATTTGCTGTCGATAATGAAAACATTTCTCATTGACTAATTATTTTAATCGATATAGGTTATACATTTTCAAAAAAATATTTTTTAAATAATTTATTTTTCGTGAAATAGATAGAGCCTAAGTTATAAAATCTTCATCTTCTGTTGACCTGTCACACTTGGGCTCTATTTTGGAAGCTCAACACAACCAAAAGAGCACGAGATAAGTTGCTAATTTTGTCGATCCTCAGCATGATCTTTAGGCAGTACCCCTAAACTTCAAGGACGAGGGGAAAAATAATGACCTGGTGCAAGTGGTCCCCGGGGGTGGTCAGGCACCCCGCCTTTATCCACAAGGGAAGGGAATGAAATAACAACTGAGGGTTGCAGCCCGCCGGGTCGCCGGACAGGCGGACCCAAAACCGGGGGGGAGAGGCTAGACCTCTCCCTATGAGCTAGCCGTTCGGCGTTAGTTTAGCTACGGCAGTGCCCACGTGCGTTTGAGCTTTTTCAACATAGTGGCCGACATAAAATGAAGCACACATGCAAGTGACATTTCGGAGAAACTTCGTATGACCCACAAGCGCCACTTCTCATAGATTGACCACTATTGTAGATCTCCTAGACAGCATCATCGCAATGCACATTCAAATTTATTCGATGAGTAATTTCATTTCAAGTGAGTTTCACCATTTTTGTGGTTTTGGTCGAATTTGCATCGTACGGTTACCGAAAGGAAAAGTCCCACGTCATGTCATGACATGTATTTTGAGAATAAATGAAAGTTAAGGTGCATTTAGTAATATTTTCTGTTTAAAAATTGTTTAAGGAATAGAAATAGAAAGAAGTATTTCGCTTCGAAACAATTTTTAAACAAAAAACGCGTTTGGTAAATTTGTTCCGAAATATAAAAAGAATAGAAACACGTTTGGTAAATTTGTATAATTTTTTTATATTTATATTTTATTTTTTCTATTTTCTTTCTTATTTTTCTTATTTTTCTTATTTATTTTTCCTTTTTTTCTTCTTTTGGCCGGTCGCCGGCCTCGGCCATGATCGGCGACCGGCCGACGAGGGTCGGTAGGCCGGGCGAGCTCGAGCTCGCCCGGATCTGGCGAGGTCGAGCCTCGCCGGGGGCCGGTGACGCTCCGACGACGATGTCACCGGCCCTCAACGATCGGTCGTCGGCCATGGCTGAGATCGGCGACTAGCCAAAGAAAAAGAAAGAAAAAAAGAAGAAGAAAATAAGAAGAAAAAGAGAGAAGAAAATGGAAGAGAAAGAAAATGTGTTCCTAAAATGTGTTCCAGAAACAAGAAATAATTTTTTTTTTTTTTTTTGTTTCTTTTTCTGTTCCAGATGTGTTCTTGAGAACAAAAAAATAATTTTGGAACAAAAACGCAAACAAACGGGTTTATGTTTCTTTTTTGTTCCCGGGAACCAAGAAACAAAAAATTTTGTTCTAGGGAATAAAAATACTTTTACCATGCAGGGCCTAAATTATTTTAAAGAATGCTATTTCATAAAATAGAATTAGGTATTGGATGAATTTTCAAGTTAGTTGTTATTTTAATTATGGATCGAAAATGATCACATAAGTTAATTATTTCAAGTAATTTATTAGTATGTTTGATGATGCTCATGGTTGACCTATATATTGACATATGATATACATTCATAGACCGAATATGTTCTAAGTTTAAATCACATTTGATGTAGTTTCGGGGCCTTGTGACCTAGTAAAGCATGACTGTAGTGTTTCGACATAAGCAATGAGTTTGCTATCCATATGTTGACATTGACATGCGGTATTTAAATATGTAGACAGTAATATGATACTTGTGTCGGTGTGTTGTGTTGCATAGTTGGTACAAATATGCATCATTAATTTCTTAATCCCAGAAAAAAGTAGTGATTGTCACTTTCCGAGTCATGATATTGCTAATCCCTTTAATTACAATTTCTTGTCCGGCGAAGAAAGAAACATAGTGGCCGACGTAAATCCTCCAACAACAATGAAGCACCCATGCAAGTGACATTTTCCAGAACCTTCCTATGATCCACAACTACCACTTCTCATGAATTGACCAAATGCCCTCCACTATTAGAGTGACACGAAAGAATATCGTTAGAATTCCTCCGAACTTATTATCAACACGATTGACTTACAGTAAAACGTTAGAAGTAGGGCAAAAGAACATGATCAAAGTTTAGAGACAAAATGAAACGTTAAATAGGACACGAAGATGATGACACTGGACTATGACGAAATCCCGCAATTATCAGAGCCAGAGGTAGCCAGCACGTAACATATGCTCGATTTAATTATTTACTATTAATCACCTAAACCCTTTTACTTGAACTTGATGAAAAAGAAGATAAAGGAAACAGTCACAGAGAGAGAGAGAGAGAGAGAGAGAGAGAGAGAGATAGAGACTTCAATAGAAGGACAAAAAAATAAGGGAAACAGATGAAAAAGACTTCAATAGAAGGACAAAAAAATAAGGGGAACAGTCACAGAGAGAGAGAGAGAGAGAGAGAGAGAGAGAGAGACTTCAATGGAAGGACAAAAAGATAAGGGAAACAGTCACAGAGACAGAGAGAGAGAGAGAGAGAGAGAGAGAGAGAGAGAGAGATTCTTCGTCAAATGGAACGCGAAAGAGCCAATGGAAGAATCAACATACGGTGCACCGAAGGCGATTTTCCATGACCGCTCGTACTATTTGCAACTGACATTATTGATGATGGACCATTAATCAATTAATTGTCGATCTTTTTGTCCTTCAAATCCGTGAATTCGTAAAGCATTTTGCATTATAGATTTTATAGGAATCCACATTTGGGAACAATAATTCACAATTATATGTTCAAGTAATTGAAAGTTTATCTAAGATTGAGAGTTCTCATGAAAATGATACATCAAAGAATCACTTAATCACCTCTTTGCAAAGAAAACTTGTGCAAATCACATGTAAGAAAACTGGCGAGTTTTCTTAATCGAAATGCTTTTTACTGCATATAATACATACGGCATTCTAAACATTTGAAAAAGAAAAAAAAAAAAAAAACTTATGACGAAATCAAGCATCCTTGAATCGTTTTAACATCATCAATTTAATGAATATGCCTCTAATCGATTTATAGTACATACATTTTCTTAATAGATAACTACAACACATGTTCCTTAGTGTTATAATTTATAAGTTAAAGCCACATCAGATTAGAAACGATTAATTGAAATTTTATGTCACTTGTTCAAAAGGTGCACTAAGATGATAATTAATACTTGAGCATGTGACCCATCGATTAGAAAGTAGATATTGGATTATATGTTGTTGGTTATGAGGTATAACCTCATCATAAAAGAGGAGTTGAAACTCCCATAGAGATCTTTGTGGCCTATCCGTTTGATTTACAATAAAGGCGGGTTCCACGGATACATTCTTTATTTTAACATGTTGATGCCCGCAAATCTTATAACTTTGTTTTTCTTACTCGATGCTAAGCAATACTCTCTATCAGATTATCTTTATGATCGGATGAGGATCCAAATAAAACCTTTTAAGGACGTGTGGGTCCGAGGAGATTTACCTTGAACGTTGAAGGCGAAAATAGCCAGGCAAAAGCGGGAAAAAGAAAAGTAGAAAGAAAAAGTACATGCAGTCCACAAGGGGGCAAATCAGTAAAGTTAGAGAAAATAAAAAAGAAAAATTTCTAAAGCCGGCCACAGTTCCCGGAAAGGTCGGGTGCTTTTCTCGGAAAATTATGTCCCCTCCTCCAGACATTACAAAAAGAAACCCACTCAATAATTACAAACGCTTTCCTTTGAGATCGACTTCGTTGATGAACTGTTTACCGTCTCATTCGTTTCTCCAGAAACCAAACAATCCCAAACTTCAGACACTTCATTACTTCTTGTTAAGCGATGCAGAAGAGAGCTTCGGCTTCCACTTCTTCGGGCCAAGCAAGTCTACTCAAGAGGCCACGCTTGGCTCCAATTGAGTAAGTTCACTCTTAACTTTTCGATGCTTGATTAGTTGTTGCTGATCATGTCAGTTTTAGCATTAATTGAGGGAGATTCAATGAAGAGTTCTCGAGTTGAAGATTCTTGAAATGAGAAATATGGCGAAGCCTGCGTTGAAGTATAACGCTGATTAGCTTTTGCCTCATGTGGTTCTAAGTCGCTCACGTTCAGTTTTTGGTTTGGGAGTTTGTGCTGTGGCTTTAATGAAAGAATTAAAGACCTCAAATGTTGTCGTCTCAAATCTGTTATGCACATTCGTGTCGGCAATCGCATTACTTCCTCCTTATTAAAAGTGACTTAAGTAAGCTGTTATCGTTTTACTTTGCTGTCCTATTTGCTAAATTATCCTATCTTGATTGTACTTTTGTGCTGACGTTCACACAGTCAAGTATGGTCCCTGTGTGAGAGGAATCTTGTGCCAAGGAGCGTTTTCACGGAGGAGGATGTCCGGAGAGTGGTAAGATGAGTAAAATAACCAATTTGGACATACAAAATATAGTCTTTATTTTATTTCAAATGCTGTTCTCTTTGAGTAGAAGCGGATGGATGCATTGCTGGCCAACAAGTCGGTTTCCGGGTCGAAACCCGCATGAGAAATTTCTGCAAGATGTACAGAGAAATATTGTTTGAGTGGTAAAAATGACCTGCTCACTGTTCTAGGCTTTCCCTGTAAAGCACTTCCACTAAGAACATGTTTGAGGCTTTTTATGCTGTTTTGGACAGTATGAAACACAAAAAGATAAGAACTTTCAATCATGTGCCATGGACATTATTGTCTCCTTGAATCTTGGATTATGTGGTCAACAGCAATTTGCACGTCGAAGATGTTGGTAATTTGTTTATAAAACAAATGAAGAGGTGCCTTGTCCCACATTGAAAAGATGTGAGTGCGCACGTGGACGAGATTTGGCGCTAACCGACAATCATTAATTTTATTTATTGAAAATTCGGATTTAATTTTATAAAAAAAAAAAAATAACTATAAAGTCTTGTTGAAACAAAGTGCGACTGTTCACGAAAAGTTACAATTATTTTTTATTTTTTGTTTATTTAATTTCGAATTTCTTATGTCTTTTCAACGTAACTTTTGAGACATACTTGTTCATTTTGTAACCTTTCCCGAAAGGTTGTCTTTGTTCATTTGTAATCTTTTGAAGAGTTGCCTCTATTCGAAAGACATATATAAGTACATTTGTTTTGAGATCAAATGAATATCTTCTTCTATTTTTTTTTTTCCGTTTTCTTTTGAGAAAAACTACAGCCATTGTTTCCAATTGCTTCCCATGAGAGACCCTGGAGAAATACTTGAATTGCTATCAAGTATTCTCATCCGAGACTTTGTTGTATCCTGGAGGAAATTTGCCGGTGACCATTAGCAACGTAGTGGGGCAAATAAATCCTTAAAGAAAGTGATATCACGCTTCAAAGTCCGATTTGATTACTCGATCCGATTTCATTGTTCAACCCAATTCAAAGCATGTTTTATCAACAATTTTAAGGATTTATTTGTGCAACAATGAGTTAAGGATGTGGTTGATGGTGGGTATTTGTAAAACGCAAATGGAGCCCTCTTCTTCGTTCCATGAACAAATCTCTCTGGTCATTATGGCATTCATCCCACTCATGGTGGCAGGGGAGGCTCTCTCTTTCTCTTGAATTTTCTCTCGTTTCTTTTTTATGTCCATTTTGGTTCTGTCATAAATTAAGAATCCGATTCAATTTATGAGGAGAAGACTAAGAAGAAGAAGATGGCGAATGTTTCCCCTCTCGCCACGTATGAAGGCTCCCTACCACGCCCGTGGGCGTCCAAGAGATCAAGAGTACGTGAAAATGAAGGATCTTGGAGTTCTAGGAGGCCACATCCTTATTCAGCATCTAGCCAAGCAGCCAAGCGTCCATATATGCCATACATGTCGTGGAACGTTGTCTTGAGGAAGCAGTTGAAATCGAGTCCCTTGCCAATGCCGATTATTAAATCTCGAGGCAACGTGTGGCCGTGGATAAAGATGCAAGAAGCCAGGTTCGCCATTGCACGATGCGAGCACCAGACGCATGCAAATGGACAGGTTCTTTCACTTGCCAACAGGTCTGTTCCTCAATGGCTTCTAGTCGACGCCAACAATCATCATCGCTGTTGGCCATAGTTTCAAAGAAGCACCGAGTGTTCTGTTCTGCACTGCTTCATGGCTGAGAACCTAAAGCGATTGGATCTCAATTGAGACCTTTCTGTTGGCCGTAACTCCGATAGTCAACAGAAGCCTTTGTAACTTGCACTCAATCTCATGGATCTGAGTCTTGGCATCCTTGATGTCGTTTTTATGAGATGAGATGCCATCTCGTGTGATATGTCCACGATGGATTTTGCATAGTAAGCAAGAGCCTCGTTCATTACCTTTTGCTCCAGGAAATCAGCGTCGTAATTCAAGACCCCGCCATCCTTGTCTTTAAAGCATGACGACGTTGGTGAAGCAGCGGCGTCCACAGGAGGGTCGAACTCCTGAAGAGAATGCGCCGTTGAGGACCGTGAATGAGAGGGTTTTTTGGAGTGGGCAGCAGAAGACGACGGTTGAAGAAAGAGGCCAAAGTGGCAAAAGGGAGGGTTGCAGTGGTTTCTGGCGGATTTGACATATGGCGTTGACACGTTGGTTCTCCAAGGAGGGATGGAGACATTGCCATTCTGCTGTCCCCAATTTCATCAATTTACGTGATCCATCTTTAAGTGTCCCGTATGAAATGTCAATCCTGGGTCCTGAATTTCTGGCCACGAAGGGTGATTTCGGAACTACAATTCGCTCTTTCGCTTCGTGACATTGGCATTGCCTGAGACACGATGAGATGAGGAGAGCACGAGATCTCCATTCCGTTGTCTCTGTCTCTATGGTCTCATTGGTTGATTCATTCGAAGGAGAAAGAGAAGGAAATGGAGATGGTGGTGATCTATCAATACATTCTGGGGACTTTCCTCGCAACTCTGGTGGGCCTCGTCCTCTCTACGTCCTGTCTAGGAGGAATGGCAACGTGAGAGCGAAGGTTCCGAGGGAGCACAAGATTACGTCACTACCCGTGACGAGTCAACGTGTGATATTGCGAATGGCAATTGCTCGCCGGAGAATGGCTTCGACGCTACCAATGTAATCATCATCAGCATCAAAGTTGCCAATAGCGCTCTTGCGTACACAATCAGCAAGGTATGTGATTTCATTGTTTGAAATTTGGGAAGAAAATGATCATATCAGCTGTGATAATATTCTCGATTATTTGCTTCATTCCATTTATTATTTCATTGGTCTTGAGTTGGACCTTTGACAAGTTGAGTTGGACTGAGTCGCTCATCATTGTCGAATGTTGCTAATCCCATTGATATCATCGAGTTTGATGTGGCCTACTAAATAAAATTCGGATTGGCTGTGGGGCAAGCAAGAAAATGGCCATCAAAGCTTCCTCCAATGCAGGATCTTTATTATGGATGAAATTTATGTATGTACAAGGGATGAATCAATTGGTCAGAGTAAATTGAAGGGCCTGTCTTTGATCTATCATTTGCACCATGAGATTTTTATTAATGCATATAATAGTTTCTAATCTTTATCGAGAAAGAAAAGATCAAAACTTTAAAATGTAGAATTTTGGTATTGTGTGATTGAGCTAGACTTTTGGGCTTGATTTGTTTCATGCTTTAGTATTTTTGAGCCATGCATTCAAGCACAAGATTAATTGGAATCGGCTTGATTGCTTGATGTCCTAGATTAATATGTGCACGGATGTTTATGTTATTATGGGCTTATGCGAGCACATAAGCAGTGGCATGAAAATTCGATTCAATCATATTATCTAATGGTTTCAAGCATAATAATGTTAAATTTATGGTTTTGCCCTTGCGTGCAATTTGATGAAGAAATGAGGTATGGCTCTGATTATACCTTTTAGAAGATTCGGATTATTCGGTGTTGTTGATTCCATTCCTAGAATTGCTGGTATCTTCTTTTCGCCTCTCTCAATTCCAGTTTATGCACTTTTGATACCTCGATACTCGATTCGCTCGCATTTACTAAATTTTTAGAGAATGTTCTTACATGCATGGGATGATATGTAGTGCTCTATTTATGGAGGCAATCTGGAGATACTGAATGGGTTTTTTTTTTTTTTTTTTTTTTGGGTGTCCCTTGTTTGGTTCTAATGTATTCTATTTGCTGTCCTTGCCCCTCGTAGATTTGATTCTAAGGAATAGCATAAATGAGCCAAGAGAGTAGAATTGCATTGGTTTTCTATTTTGATCTATGTATTTCATTGAGCATGAAATTTGACAATGCATAGTTTTGATTGGATGCCTCATGAAATATTCTTGTGGTGGGGGTATCCGAAGGGGACTTGAAGTCATTGAGACTAAGAAGTATCTAGCTTTCATTTTCAAAATGAAATATTTAGGAGAAGCAGATACTATCTTAAGTATTAAAATTAAAAAATAGTGGGGGTTATTCTTTGAGCTAAAGTGATTACACGGAGAAGATGTTGCATAGATTAAACATCTTGTTTTCAAATATATAAGTACTCCATTTGATTCCTGGTGGAGAGTTTTTTTTAATGTGAGTGATATTGGTCTTTAATGTATGCGATGCATTATACTAGACCCGATATTACTTTTTATATATGCAAGTTGAGTAGTTATACTAGGAATCCAATTATAGAACATTGAAAGGCTATTATTAGAATTTTTTGGTTATTTTAAGAGAACCTAAAATTTGTGATTGTTCTATAATAATTATTCGGTTGTATTATAAAGTACACCGATACTAGTTGGATTATAAGTACGGGAGATGAAACTTCTGGAGGAATTTTCATATTATGTGAATGTGTTGTTTCTTGGGCGAGCAAGAAACAAATGTGCATGATTCACTCAACTATGAAACTTGAATCGTTGCTTTAGCAGAATTTGAGAAAGAGGCTAAATGGACTATGAATTTGTTGTTAAATATCAAATTATGGCCTAGTCCCATGTCTCCTATTTCTATCCACTGTGATAGTTAGGCTACTTTAGTAAGAGCCTATAGTAGCATTTATAACTGTAAGTCTAGACATATTAGTCTAAGACATGAATATGTGAGACAATTGATTAAAGATGGTACCATAACAATTGTCTATGTGAGGTCAAGTAATAATCTTGCCGATTCCTTGACAAAGGCTTTACCAAGAGATATGGTAATAATGACCTCATAAGAAACGGGGCTGAAACCCTTTAATTGAAATCACCAATAATGGTAACCCGACCTTTTTCTAGAACATCACTAGTTACAAGGTTTAATGGGTAAGAACAAGTTATTGAATGTGATTGTTTGATATTGACGTAGCCCTGATATGAGAAGTCAGTATCGTCTGTTACGTTTTGTAGGCTGAATTAAATTCTTAATGAAATATGATACAAATTTGTAATGTGTTGATAGTAACAGAAACACATGGTAGATACTTCACCTATATGAGCTTAGAAGTGGTGCCGCTTCTTACGAAAGTTAGGGTTGTTTTCAAGAGAGCTCATGAAATAGGATCAAGCACAAGGCCATAATAGTGTGGAGTAATATAGAACTTCTCGCTGAAACAAGAGGTTAGTGTATGTGCGGTATGTCCGGTTCTATTATATAAAAGTACAAGTTTAAAGCCGAGCTACTTGTCACTTTGATAGGGCTTTGAGATACTTGCACTAAGTAAAGGTTTAACTCGAAAGAGACCTTTATGTATGTATATTAATCTCACGGAAATTTTGGCTGTATATTTCTAACGTTTTATTTTTTGTTTTTGTTTTATAAACAAAAGTGGGGGATTGTTGGTAATTTGTTTATAAAACAAATGAAGAGGTGCCTTGTCCCACATTGAAAAGATGTGAGTGCGCACGTAGACGAGATTTGGCACTAACCGACAATCATTAATTTTATTTATTGAAAATTCGGATTTAATTTTATAAAAAAAAAAAATAACTATAAAGTCTTGTTGAAACAGTGCGACTGTTCACGAAAAGTTACAATTATTTTTTATTTTTTGTTTATTTAATTTCGAATTTCTTATGTCTTTTCAACGTAACTTTTGAGACATACTTGTTCATTTTGTAACCTTTCCCGAAAGGTTGTCTTTGTTCATTTGTAATCTTTTGAAGAGTTGCCTCTATTCGAAAGACATATATAAGTACATTTGTTTTGAGATCAAATGAATATCTTCTTCTATTTTTTTTTTTTTTCCGTTTTCTTTTGAGAAAAACTACAGCCATTGTTTCCAATTGCTTCCCATGAGAGACCCTGGAGAAATACTTGAATTGCTATCAAGTATTCTCATCCGAGACTTTGTTGTATCCTGGAGGAAATTTGCCGGTGACCATTAGCAACGTAGTGGGGCAAATAAATCCTTAAAGAAAGTGATATCACGCTTCAAAGTCCGATTTGATTACTCGATCCGATTTCATTGTTCAACCCAATTCAAAGCATGTTTTACCAACAGAAGATACCAGGGATTTGGAAACTTGAATTTGATGAATACGTGACAGATGATTTGTTGCCTTTGCTCTTTGCTGGACAGGTAAGAGAAGAGCTGGAGCATGCTAAATCTCACTCGGCTGAATATTGTCAAAGGTGAATATATTTCTTTTGGTTTGTCGGCATTAGCTTGTCTGCATCAATTGATTCCTCTGGTAGAATTTTCATGTGTATTGTCCTGCCAACTTAAAATATCTTCAAATATGATATGCCATCAATTCATGATTCTGTTCGGCAAAGTATAATATCTACACATACATTTTTTTTTTTTTTTTGCTAACGGTGCATTTGGAGATAGCTGCTAATGAACATTACTTGCTTCTGTTATCAATGCATTGGATAAATGTGTATTCCAGCTTTACATTGACTTTTCTGTGTCACCTTAGATTAAGCGAATGCATTTCATGAGTCTGGTATCCATCTTTTTATGCTGTAATTAGGTCTGACATTTGTACTAGTAACTAGAATGTTACATATGGATATTTGTCTATCTGTTACAAAAAGTCCACAATACAGCAATTGTTCATGGTGTCAATTTTCATGGTGTAGTTGCACTGGGAATGCTCTTGAAGATATAGTGCGCTCAGTGGAGAATGCTGTTCAGAAACTGGTAAGATAAACAGAGTTTATAAAATTTCCACTTTGTCTCTGACATATCTCCATCAACACTTTAGATATGAGTTGATTATCTGCAGGTCATGAAGTGATTGAATGAACTTATTGATTAACAAAGTCCGTTACTAGCTAATTGATTTATGCCGACTGTTTGAATGGCATTTATTGAGCATGGAATTTGCACAGTTTCTTTTTTATAAGTAAATACTCATTTTATTGGTCAACCTGTGTAAAATAAAAACAGGGGTGGGCTACATCCCGTACAAGTCCATTACAGCATATTGTCCTGCTCATACAACTGACATCGAGGTGCCAAACTTTTCTATTGATGTGAAATCTTAGGAAAGATCAGCCTATTATCCTTAGGGTAACTTTTATTTTTTTAGTGACGGCCCTTCCACTTGGCACCGTCATATCAATAAGGCCGACTTGCTTGCCTGGTCGATGGGGAGAAAAGGAATCGTTTTGAACAGCCTGTTATAATAAGAAAGCCTTGTATCTTGAAAGTAATTCAGCAAGTTGACTTTGAATCTACTGACACCACACACCAAATGACAACATGACATCATACTCTCCCCTCAAACAGCAAAATACTACCTAGAATAACAAGTTGCAAACTCACAACCATGCCACCAGATAACAGTGACGTTAGTCAACATGAACTTGCCTTTTTTCACACAAACACTCAACATCCGCAGTAAGTGTCTTATTGTCTTCCCTAATCATAGCGTCTAAAGAGACATTTACAGAGAAAAACAGCTGCATCAAGGACACCACAAGCTTGAGGGGATACATTTTCATGCTTCACTTAGTTCTTCTCTCTCCAGTGATAATAAATTGCTGCATTTCAGGCTAATTTCTTCATTAATACCTACAAACTATTCACCTTCATGTTCGGCAAGGCCCAAGTAAATTCATCTTCCAGTCAATTGCAGATCTATGACATGAGAGTAGCTGTAGAACTTGTTCCCAAAATTCGGTTTCTGGATTCACGCTTAAATAACATGTGCATTCGAGATTCATCATGTTGTCTGCAACAAGTACGTGACAGATGATTCTTGCAATGCAATTCTTTGCTATCTTTTTGCTGGGCAGGTTAGAGAAGAGCTGGAGTGTGCCAAATCTCACTCCGCTGAATATTGTCAAAGGTGAATGTATATTTCATTTGGTGTATTGTCCGTATCTTATCTGCATCAACTGATTCCTCTAGTAGAATTTCCATGTGTATTGTCTTGCCAACTAGAAACATTATCGAGTATCATATGCCATCAATCCACAATTCTGTTCGTCACAGTGTGATAGCCGCACATACCTTTTTTTGCTAATCATCGAAAGGACTGTGCATTTGGAGATAGATGCTAATCAAGTTCACTTGCTTCTGTCATCAGTGTAATGGATAAATATGTATGCCAGTTTTATGTTGACTTTTATATGTCATCTTAGATTAGGGGAATGTGTTTGATTAGTCTGGTATGTATCTTTCTGTACTGTGATTAGATCTGACATTCATTTGTACTAGTAACTAAATAGCTATGTATGGCAATTCGTCTGTTTGCTACGAATGAGTCCACAAGACAGCAGTTGTTCACTGTGTCAATTGTCATGGTGTAGTTGCAGTGGGAATGCTCTCAAAGATTTATTGCAACAGATAGGCTCAATGAAGATCGCTGTTCAGAAATTGGTAAGATAAGCAGAGCTTATAATATTTATAGTTTGTCTCAGACATATCTCCATCAACACTACTGATATGAGTTGTTTATCTGCTTGTCATGAAGTGATCAAATGAACTTATCGACCAACAAGTGTGTTGCAAGCTAATTGATTTGTGCTGACTGTTTGAACAGCATTCATTGAGCATGGACTTTGCACAATTCCTTTTTTCTTATTATCAGTAAACATTCATTTTATTGCACAACCTGTGGAAAGAAACACATGGGAGGACTACATCCTATGCAAGTCCATTTATGCTAAGGTCCCACATATAGAGCTGACATCAAGGTGCCAAACATTCTTGTTGATGTGAACTCTTGGGGAAGATCAGCTGTTATCCCTAGAGTAACTTTTATCCATTGACTGATGGCCCTTCCACTTGACACTGTTGAATCCCTAAGGCCAACTTTCGTCCCTGCTCAGCATGAAGGATTTGAACAACCTGTTAGAATAAAGAAGACTTATACTTTGAAATATTTTTTATCAATTAGACTTAAAATCTAATGACACCACACACCAGATGACAACATGACAACATAGTCTTCTGCATCTATGGTACCAGTATCAACAGCAAAATACTACCTGGAAAAACAAGATGCAAACTCAAAAACCATGCCACCAGATTACAGCAAAGTTAGCCAACAAGAACTCACCATTTTCTCCACAAACACTTCACATCAGCAGTAAGTGTCTTATTTCCTTCCTAAATCATAGCTTCTAAAGAGACTTTAACAGGAAAAAAACAAATGCATCAAGGTCACGACAAGCTAGAGGGTATTTTCATGCTTCTTTAAATTCCTCTCTCTCCAGAGATAACAAATTGTTGCTTTCCAAGTAAATTCATGCTTCCAAATTGAGAGTAGCTGTAAAACTTGTTCCCAAAATCTGCTTTGAGAATACACACTTAAAGAACAAGTGCATATGAGATTTTTCTTGTTGAGGGCATAGCACACAAGTGCTATAAGTTTTCACCCTGTCCAATGTGTGCAACCTGTTGTGAATGACCAGCCAAGGTTTGTTTTTTTTTTTTTCTTTTTTTTTTTTATGGGGGGGGAGGAATTATGACTGGCCAAGTTAGAAAGCCATATTTGGGCACATGAGAAAGAGCCACTAGATTATCCAGTATATTTTACTTTGTCTTTGGAGTCAAAGTTTGGAGCAATCAATTCACACAGCCTTCTGAGTTTCAAGCAGATCATCAATACTTGCAGGAGGCCATCTCCTTTCTTTCACCTCAATAATATCCACAACTGTGAGGATATAAAAGTGCTTAGGATTCTTCATATTAGCTATATATACAACTGCTGTTTGGTAAACACTGATTGGAAATGTGCCTGAAGAACTTGCTCAGTAAGGTGTTCGATAAGTTGTTTTCAAGAAGGAAGTTTTCAACTCCTTTCGATGGAATGGATTGGTTTTGTATCCCTTCTGCTTCATTTTTTTTTTATGTCTCCAACTTTGGCAACTCTCCTCTTGGTGGTTTTGAACAGACAGAAACAGTGGAGCTTGCAAATAATCAGTCTCCCCACCTTGGAAGGTATGAGTGTACTTTCCCTGTGATGCTGGCTTTCTGTGTAGATTGATTGGTTATGCATTATTGATTATTTTGGGCAACAATGGTCCGACTTACCACTAACACCCCAAAGCAGGCAGTCAGAGTTCAGTGAAAGTCAGGCCAGAATGACTAGGTTATGCACCAAATTGTCGATGCTTCAATTTAGAACTTAATCATTCGTAGCTTGAGAGAAATGGGACATTTTATTTTGTTTTGTTTTATTTTTTATTTTTTTAAATTGCATTGTTATACTCTCTGAGACAATGCATCTATTTTTCCTTGTAGTTTCCCTGGCAGTAAGACTTGTCCAAGGGAGATGTTTGGTAGTTTGTCTCTGTGTCATTACTTTTCCAATTTTCTGCTTCTATACCTGCTCCTATTTCTAATGGTTGATTTCCGGAGCGAATGCAGGGTTAATGCTAAATCTATGGGAAAGAATGATGTAAGAAACTTACGGCTTCAACTTCAAACCAAACTGCCCGATCCTCTATTTACCGGAAAGAAACTAGAAGGAGAGGGGGGTGCTCGCATTTCTGTTGCCTTGATTGATGCGAACACAGGGGATGTTGTTACATCAGGCCCAGAATCCTCCATGAAGTTGGACGTTGTCGTGCTTGAAGGTGACTTCAACAAAGATGATGGTGATGATTGGGCTCAACAAGAGTTTGAGAACTACATGGTTAAAGAACGTGAACGAAAGGGGCCACTTTTGATAGGAGATCTCCTAGTGCCGCTCAAGGGAGGTGTTGGAGAGCTGGGAGAACTTATATTTACTGACAATTCCAGCTGGAATAGGAGTAAAAGATTCAGGATAGGGCTTAAGGTGGCATCGGGTTATTGTGTGAATACACGAATCCGAGAAGCCAAAACAGATGCCTTCCGTGTCAAGGAACATAGAGGAGAAGGTAAGTCTTTCTTAGTCCTTTACAGTACATATAAACCATGTCCTTCCTTTATGACTGACCATAAACATGGTTTCGGACATCCTTTCTTCAATTTTTTAATTGAGAGGTTTATTTCATACAAACCTTTACATCTCCAAAGAAAATTCTGATAAATAAAAAATGATGGGTTTCTTTGTTATTGGCTAAAGCTGACACTTTGGATCAGTTTTAGGAGAGAGTCTGCATGCCTACAGAAGTTTGCTTCTGCTCATCAATCTAATGGTGACTGGAACCTTATTGTTTATTTTCTGTCCATTTACAGCATCCAAGAAACATAACTTACCTGCATTTGACGATGAGGTCTGGAGGTTGAAGATGATTGCCAAGGATGGGAAATATCACCAAAAACTGAATGAAGCTGGAATACATAAAGTGGGGGACTTTCTACTGCAATTGTTTACGGACCCCATGAAACTGAAAGAGGTAGGCACTTCGATAATGATTCTCAATTAGGGATTGACTACCAAGAATGTAATTCTTGTGTGTTCACTCATCATAGATTCTTGGGATGAGCTTAAATTCAACAAACTGGAATACCCTTGAAAATCATGCAAAGAGTTGCAAAACAAATTGGAAACTTTATTTGTACTATCCTGATGGTGTGAGGAAGCCTGGTGCTGTCTTCAACACTGATCGTGAACTGATCGGCCTAACTAAAGATAGGATATATTGTGCTTCTCATCGACTTTCTGCTGATGAAAAGGTAAGTAACTAGGAGTCCCTACTAAGCTTTGCCAAGCTAGTTCATGTGCTATGCACTATCGCTTAATTCATATAATTTTTCTTGATGTTTGCTCATAGCTGTGTGGCTTAATAGGTCTTAGAATTAGTCAGAAATATGGAAACTTGAAACAAGGAGTTGGTTGGACATCTAGATGCTTTTGTTTTTGTTTTTCATCAGTAAGAGTAGTATAAAGTTCCTGCAGAGATAATAAAAAGAAAATCTAGATGCTTTGTCTAAATCCATAGTTGAAACTTTTCTTAATAGATTGATTTTGGGCTTTCGCTTATTGCAATGCGAAGTTGAGTATAGTGACCTTGTATATCTAAGTGGCCCTCTGTACTGCGCAGTTAAAATTATACAAAAAAGCATGAGTAACTTAGAGAGTACTTTCAGTGGTTGATTCGGTGTCATCCATGAAAATCTGAGGCACTTGTCATGGCATTGTCATTTGAATGATTAACACATTTACATTGCAACTATTACTTTCCAAGATATGAAGATTTTAATTACTTGCACAATACAAGTTGATGCGTGATTTATTTCTTCATTGGTCCTTTCTTGATCAACTTTGCATCTTTACCCTGAGGACCCTTGCCTTGATTGTACTCTCCATTACATCTTTCGACCACCTGACCTTTATGTGGTGGAGAACTGGGCGGCGATAGGCATAAAGTGAATTGAGGTTCATTCAAAGTTTCTTTTTTTCTTCTTTCTCGGTGCTGCACTTACGTACTTACTCTTAGTACAAGTTCATCCATTGGAATGCAACATCACTTGCCGAAAAAAGATATTGCTGCTTGAAGTCAGAGTATGCACCTTCAATAGGGAAGATAAGTAATTCCATTAGTCTAGCTTGAGTGATATACCGAGGGTTTTTCTTCCAGGAACATGGAGATACAATTGTGAAAGAGGCCTTCGATAACTGGAATGATGTTATGGAGTTCAATGGAGAAACCTTTTCTTGTTCAGTGCAGAGGAAAAGCTCAAGCTCTTTTTCATCTCAAGTCTTACAAGTTGAAAATTTTGCCCCTGTTCAATGTAAATTGACTCCACAACTCTGTGCCACTCCAGTTGGTCCGGAAGCTTCTCTGGAAAATGTGGGCTCTGCTGCTGAATGTACGTGCTCTAAAACACAAAACTATCTCTCCCTTTAAGCACTAAACTATAGTCCATAAGCTACAACTGTTGCAAAATGAGCTTCATTCAATATACTCTATCCATTTGACTGTACATGTATGAATTTATGTACATGTTTTGTCCAAGCAATTAAAAAGCAACTAAAAATTAGTTGAAAACATGTGTTTGAGTGAGCGATTGGGGGAGGTGGAGGGCAGATTTCCATAATTCCTTCCTCTAAAAACTGAATTTTGTTCCATGGATGGTAAATAAGTAATGTCGATAGTAAATTTTATTATTGATGGTAAGTTAGCGACCAGTAATTTATTAGTCTGGTCAACTATTGTAAGTTAATGAATAGCACAATTCTACCATCCACATACCCAATAGTAGAGTACCACTTATTTTTAATTTTTACAAGTGCTTAACTCTTTCCCTGTTCTTGCCTTTCATCACCAAAAGCACCCTTTATGGGACCACAACCACCCTCTGCCACATTAGGAGTGCATTTGGCAGCTTAGGAACACTCTATTCTCATACAGATTTCTAAGTTTTTGACTCATTCACCATGTTTTGGTACTTTTAAGTTGAGATGCTTTTTGTTGCTTTCATCAAATTCTGTGAACTTGATGTCCGTGATTTCCTTATTGGTCTTTTGACCACTAACTTTGTGTCTTCCTACCTTGTTTGATCTGTCTGAGAAAAAGACAGGAACATATTCAACACATCTACTGAGTGCCTTTGATATCTATACAAGTCCAGCCTGAGTTCTTTGAGTCACCTAAGGTGTAAGATAAGCGTGATAAAGTGACTGGTTGAGGAAGTATTTTGGTCTATGCAGATAGATTGGTGGAAAAGGCCTATGAGAATTGGAATGATGTTAGACAGTTTGATGATGAGGCCTCATCACGTTTGATGTTGTAGGAGATCTCATGTTCTTTTTCTATCTGAAGTTCTAGGCGATCAACAATGCTGCCATCCAGTTCACGACAATATGCTTCTGCCAAGATTGGCCAGTCAAATTGCTTTGGTAGTACCTCCTGAAAGTTCAGCATCGATAGTGGAAGGTATGTTCTCTAACTGCCCAAGAGGAAAAGAAAAAGTTGCTCATAATCACACACTAGCCAAGATGTCCCCACTTCTTTTGTGGTTTTAGATTATCAAAATGAAACGATGCAGCTAAAACTTTTCACAGTATTAAACACTGTTGGAGGGAAATATGCAGGCTTCCAATAATTTGGGTTTGGAGGTGATTAAAATCAACTGTTCCATAAGTAGCATTGAGTCTGATAAGAATATGCTGAAATATTTTACAGAGGAGGAGCATTGTTGTCTATTCTCATTTCTAATAAAGCACCTGATTGCAATGTCCTAATTATTGGTTCTTGTGATGGGTTTTGGGACCTAAATTTATCTAGTTGAACTGTTCTTAAGAATTGCAACATTCCACTGGAAATTCCCTCTGCCCCTACCGTACTCTAGCTTGGTAGTTTCAACTGCCTGTCCAGGGTTGAGCCCTGTGATACATTAATGGGAGAAAAATCCCTGGATAATCCCTTTTTTCTTACGTCCTTCTTTACTTGCTCGAAAAGGGTCAAATTGTCTGAACCCTTCTATGGTCTCCGTTGATCCTACACCTAGGAGACTTGCTTCTCCTGGCTTGCCCACATTCGTGGTGTGCATTGATGGTAAAATCATATTCCATCACGCTTCCGAGAGTGCTTAAAGGTTGTCACATCTACACTCCCCTGTGTGTGAGGTATATATGGAAAACACGCTGTGTCCTTTTAACCTAATTGATCTTTTGAAAACCATTAAGACTTGTAAAACAATGGGCCGCTTGGTCACTCACAGAGCAAGCTCACTTGAATATCTGCAAGTATATTACTTTCTGTATATTCCTCCCTTTATGTAGAGTAGGACATCCAGCACATATTTGTGATTCATAAGATGCTCAATGTTGCTTTACATTGTGTCAAGTGGTGAACAATCACTGTACATAAACAAAATAAAAGAAAAAAGAAAAGGATGTGTTTGCTTGCGTTGTTACCACATCATAGTAAGTAGAACATATCAAGAAGTGCCCATTTTTGAGTTCTTTAATTGTTCATATCCATTTGTATATGAGACAAAATGCTGATTGTTTTAATGTTTTCTCTCTCTCTCTCTGTCTCTATCTATCTCTATCTGTCTCTCTCTGTCTCTCTCTGTTTCTCTCTCTGTCTCTCTCTATCTATCTCTATCTGTCTCTCTCTATCGCTCTCTCTCTCTCTCTCTCTCTCTCTCTCTCTCTCTCTCTCTCTCTCTTCACATAGTGGCATTGCTGCTGCTCGATTGCCAACAGAATCACAAAGCCTCAATTCCCCAAATGCCACGCCGAAGCAAATTATTGACAGTTCAAACCAAGTGGAGCCTTCAACAGATGAAAATATACAGCCGTTCGGACCACTGCATGAGTCAACACCAAACTTCCTAGATTTCAGTACGTTGATTTTCTCCCTGTAATGTCGATTACTTCGCAGTAGGGTATTGTTTTGTCCTGTCTTGTGGAAATATTGAGAAGAAAGTTTGGCACTTCTATAATGAAATATGCAGAATTAATATTTGCCATGATGATGAATGTGGTGTGGGTATAACTTGCTGGAACGAGAGTAGAATGTCATCACCTCTATGGCTTTGATTTGGGTCATGATCCTTTTTCACTGGACAGATTCATGCTTGTGAACAGAAGAGTAGGAATTGTATCAGCTCATTTCTTCTCAATAAGGAAAGCAGTTTTGTTCTTTTTCTTTCTTTGTTTTGCCAAGAAATGGACAGAGCAACCATAGAGAGAGTGCCGATAGAAACACAACACCCCACAACTCCGGAATGGTCAAATTAGCATTAGGAGCCCGCTAATGAGTTTATAAGATGGATATTTTTGTGATATCTGCTGTGATCAGTCCCATTTGGGAACAAGTAAATGCGAGCCTGCCTCAAATGAAACGCTAAATCATATGGCATCTCAAATATGATACTCAACTTAATTTTGTCATACTAAATAAGCTCTTATGAGGTGTTTGATTGGGTCTAGTCAATTTACAACTATTATTACTGCATACCAAGAGAGTTATATAGGTGTTTGGTAAGATTTTATCTCCAATTATCTCTCTCCAGCAGCTGCATTATCTCATTAATAAAACTTATCTGATGATAAGAACTGATTCAAGTGTAATTATCAAGGCATGTTATACATACTAACTTCTGGGAAAACCTGTGATGGACATTGTGATGGCCTCATTAGTAGCATGAGATTCGCGAATGTTCATCTACGAGTCCAAAGAAATTACCAAACATAGTGTTTGAAGTATTGTCATATGCTGATATTGTCTGTACTCCTCTTTAGATTTTGGAGATGACGTGATATGTTGGCTACCATGAGGTGCTTGAGGGCTTAAATCTTCTGGCTACTCACCAAGCACTGCTTGCTCCTGGACAAACTCCCTGGATTCAATGTTAAGGGCATTGGCTTTATACCTGATGGTCATAGTTTGTTCATATACAAAGTTACACGTGTATGTAATATGGAATCTGTCTCTTGTTACATGCAAGGTAAAATAATGATGTCCTATGCAATCTGATTATGACAATGTATTAAAATCGTCATCCAGGATTGTAACCAAGAGTAAATTATTTATGTCTCGAATAAAATGCATGTCAATTAGATTTGTGCATATGATCGAATTTGTTACTTGACAAATATTCCATAGTCTTTGTTTGATCGGGACATAGTAAGATAGAGGGATTGAATTACACTGTAGCCGAAACTGACATATTCGTTATGTTTTTAAAATATTCACAATATCTGGGTAGCCATGACATATTGCTAGATGTCAATCATGGCTTGTGGAACCCAAAGATTAATCGGGACAATTAATTCTTTTGGAAGTATTAATGTGTTAGTACAAGTATTACTACCGGCTTAGTAATGATTCTAGGGATGTCACACCATAAACAATTAGAATAATATGGAACAAGAGAGAAATAATGTTGCAAATGTGTTTGCAATCGCTGCAATCGAATTGAAATTAAATTAAATGAGATTTAATTTAATTTGTATTATAGTCATGAGCCTACGTGCATATGATGCACACGCATGTCCAAAGTGAATATATGTTAATGTATTCCAAATGCACACATAAAAATTATGTTCTCTTTATAAATGGATTGATTAATTATTTTATTTAATTAATCAATGTGACTTTCTTTTAAAAAAATAAAAATAAAGAGGGTGCATCGTGCATGAACGAAGCAATGGTCAGCAATTGAGCGGTTTGCTCATGCACAATGGTACATGAGCGGTGCATGAGCAACCGCTCATGTACAACCGAGCAACCGCTCATGCATGATGGTTGTGCATGAGCGGTTATATATTTTTATTTAAATTCTGTTTTTAGAGGGCAGAAAAAAAAAAAAAGGGTTGCTGAAAAACAGAGAAAAAGGTGCGTGGTCTTGTGTTCTTCTAGAGACGTGAAAAAGAAGAGTGTTCTTTCGTTCGGGCCGTGACTATAATACATTAAGGATACGGCGGATTGTCTCCACAAGATTGCCAGCACGATCATAGTGGTGAATATCCAAAAGTTCCCTCTTCCGTTCGACGTCCATTGTTGATGTGTCTGAACTAGAGGTCCGACATTTGTGGAGCTCGAACTGTAGAATACCCGAACCAATTTGTATAAAGCGCGCTTCGAGAGGTAATTTATTTAACTCCCTTTTTATATTCAGATTTTTGATTAAAACACATGAACAACGCCTTCGAAGAATCATGTATAAAATATATCATTTTTTGTTTCCACTGCATTCTTTTTGTTAATTTTACCTACACATGATTCATGAAACCCCAACAGTGGTATCAGAGCCAACCTTAAGCATTTTTCGTGCGTTTAATTGATTTATGGTTCAAATATATTTTGCATTCTAATGGCTAATTTATTAAGAGAATCTCTTACTCTTATGTGGCCTATAGAAGTTGATTAATTTATGTGATAAATTTAATCAACTAAGCAAAAATTAGAACTAAATCAATTTTGAATCAAAAATCTGTAACTTGTTATACTTTGTGTTTATATTCTACAAATGATTCGTGATTGTGAATTTAAAGTTGACAATGCAACTTCCGTTTGGAATCACGCTCGTGAAATTTGTTTCATTGATTTTGATTTATTGCCGTGATTTGCGTTGTTCGACTTTAAATTTGATTAAATGCAGAATTTTATCTATGCCTTCAGGAGTTTTAAATTTTGAATTTATGGCTCGTAAGGAAGGGTGGTGATCATGGAAAAATCCTTAATCATTATGATTGTTGTATGGAAGAATGTATGATGATTACAAGTATTCTTTTTGGGGATGTAATTATTAAATTGAGGCTGCGTCATTCCTTTTATTTTATTTTAATTTTTCATGATATGTAATTTTAGTATAGTTTAGTATTTCAATTGTTGATGTAAATGCTACAAGAGAGGATGAGCCATTGGAGGAACCATTAAGCCAGTGAGCTCTATGGGCCCGGTCTTTGAAGAGTTCAAATATTGAAGAAAAAAGTGGAGTAGGTCCCTATTATTAAAACATTAAAATGGTTAAATGGGTCTCTTTGGCTCAAGACCCATTGAACCATAATTCCATGATCACCACGTAGGATAGATGTTTATGTGATATCTATTTATTTATTGTGTTTATGTTATTGTGTATATTAAACCGGTTAAAACCGATTAATGTGTAAAGTGAGACAATTAATAACGACCAAAATCTCCTTATTAATAATATTAAGTCAAAACGGGTTTTGGACTCGTGACCTTCCATCGTTGTGGTTTGATCTAATATTATAGTGGTTAACTAATTGGCTATGGATACATAGGGATTAATTACCATTCATAATATTGGACCACTCCATTATGCATTACATGAGACGATGGGCTAGACTTAACTATGATCATGATGCCAATAATTGTTATGTGAGGCTTTCATGGTCTAAAGACTAAAGTTATGATTGTGACTCGCATATGATGTGTTGAACAAGTCGGTTCACTCACTAAGTTCATAGGACACTAATGACTGTTAGGTGAGATGGACTTTGGACTAGTGGGACTCCAATCTCTACTAGTAATCTTTACCCAACAAAGATTACTGCTTCCCATCTTAAGGAGTATGGGATTCAAATATAAATTTAGTGGGAGGATCTATTTCATTTAAATGCCAAAATGAAATAGTTATTTTGAAAGATACAATGGCTAACAAATTATTTTATGCAATAGATATATTATTACTCTGAAAATTGTGACCACAAACCCACTCGTTTCTATACTTGACAAGAATTGTTTGACTAGATCCAATTTCACTGATTGTGTAAAGAATTTGAGAATTCTTCTCAATTCAGAAAAAATTGGGTATGTGCTTGATAAAAAGATGTCAACCCCACCCCAAAAGGAGCGTGTCACTTATGATAAGTGGCGTGACAATGACTTAAAAGTTAGGTCATATATGCTTGCTTCGATGAATAATGAATTATAGAAGAAGAATGAATATATGGAATATGCTAGGTCAATCATTTTGCATTTAAAAGAATACTTTGATGAGAATGGTCAAACCTCTAGATCTGAGATGTTTAAGGCATTGTACTGTATGAGGATGGCTAAGGATCATCAGTTAATGATCATGCTTTGAAAATGATTTGACACATTGAAGAATTGGCTAGCCTGAATCTCATTATGGACAACGAGTTAGCTGTGGATTTGATCCTCGAATCTTTACCCGATTCCTTCTCTAGTTTTGTCCAAAACTTCCACATGCATAAGATGGAGAAAACTCTCACTAAGTTACATAGCATGCTGGTAGTTTATGAGAAGGAAATGCACAACACGAGACCAAATGTAGTGACTATGGCTAAGGCTTCTTCTTCAAGGGATAAGATTGTTTTAAAGAAAAAGAAATGGAATAGGCCTGTCAAACCTGTTGTGCAACTAAAACCCAAGATTGATAAAGGGAAATGTCATTATTGGGGTGTCAAGGGGCACTGGAGAAGGAACTGTAAGAAGTACCTCGAGAGCTTGAAGGTCAAGCCCAAGTACCAACCTTATGAAGGTATGGTGTCTATGCTTATTGAAACTAATCTTATGGTTAGTGCTGAATCCAACTCATGGGTTCTAGATTCTGTTGCGACTTCACATATTTGTATGTTTTTGCAGAATTTGGAAACAAGTAGGATGCTAGGGCGAAATGAGATTGTTCTAACATTTGCCAATGGAGCAAAAGTTGCTACGTCAGTTATAGGGACTTTTCGTTTATGTTTTCTTTCTAGACATGTATTAGTTTTAAAGAACTGTTTGTATTATAAGAATGCTGTTAGGAACATCATCTCTATACCTCGTTTGGGTAAAGAGAATTATGAATTTTCTTTTACTGATGATATATGTTCTATTTATCATAATAGAAGATGTGTCGGTTCTAGCTTATTAACCAATAATCTTTATACCATTACAATGTCCGGTAATGCGATTACTGATGTCAATAAGCAAAATAGAATTGATATAAATGTCATAACTAATAAACGCCCTAGAGATGGTCCAAATAAAAAGTATGTTTGGCATCTTCGATTAGGTCATATTGGAGAAGACAGAATTAACAAGTTGAGTAATGATGGGTACATTGATCCATCAAATTTTGAGTCATACTCGACTTGTGAGGCATGTCTTCTAGGAAAAATGACCAAAGTGCTTTTTACGGGACATAGTGCGTGAGCTACTAACATATTAGGATTAATAGATACAGATGTATGTTGACCAATTAATGAAACTGCTAGAGGTGGTTATAATTACTTTATTACCTTCACCGATGATTAGTCACGGTATGGTTATTTATACCTCATGAAGTGCAAATCTAAATCTTTTGAAAAGTTCAAGGAATTCAAGGCCGAAGTTGAGAAACAAACAGAAAAATATATCAAGGCTCTTTGATCAGATTGAGGAGGTGAATACCTTAGTACTGAATTCCTGGACTATCTTAAAGAGAATATCATTTTATCACAATGGACACCTCCTGGAACTCCAGAACATAATGGTGTATCTGAATGAATACATCGTACTTTACTAATATAGTGCGATCTATGATGAATTACACCGATTTGCCAATATCCCTTTGGGGATATGCCCTTGAGACAGCTGTATATATATTGAATAAAGTGCTGTCTAAATCTGGGGTTGTTCGGAAACCTAGTCTTAATTATATTAAGATTTGGGGTTGTTCGGCTTTCGTGAAAAAGCTGAAAATAGAAAAATTGGAGGTAAGATCTTAACAAGGTCGCTTCATTGGATATTCAAAGGAAACTCTTGGATATTATTCATATTTTCATTTAGAACAAAGAATTTTGGTAAGCAAACACGCTTCTTTTCTGGAGAATAAGTTTGTCCAAGAAGGTGGTGTTGGGCAGAAAATAGTCTTACAGGAAGGAAATAATAAAGTACCAAACAATCGAGTTAAAATACCAATCTCTGGGAGTTTCTGATACACAACCTCTTAAGAGAAGTGTGAGAACGTCTTGCCCACCTACTCGTTATAGACACTTGGTTGATCATATTGAACCATTATTCATTGTGAATGATAGTGATCAACCTGGTGATCCTAAAACCTATGAGAAGGTAATGTCGGACATTGATTTTGGTAAATGGCTAGAAGCCATGAAATCCAAAATGGATTCAATGTATTCCAATGAAGTTTAGACCTTAATTGATCCGCCTGATGGTATTATACCAGTTGGTTGTAAATGGATTTTCAAGAGGAAGATGAATGCTGAATGTCAAATTGAAACTTACAAAGCATGACTAGTGGCGAAAGGATATTATTAGAAAGAATGAATTGATTATGACGAAACTTTCTTACCTGTAGCCATGCCAAAATCCATTCGGATTATGTTGGTTATAGCTGCATACCTTGATTATGAGATATTCTAAATGGATGTCAAAACGGCTTTTCTAAATGGTTTTCTCGATGAGGAGATCTATATGGAATAACTGTGGGGTTTTGAATCCAATAGTGAAAAACGGAAGGTGTGTAAGCTTAAGAGATCCATTTATGGACTCAAACAAGCCTCCAGAAGTTCGAATATCCATTTTGATGAGGTAGTTAAATCATTTGGCTTCATAAAAAATCCGGATGAACTTTGTGTATACAATAAGATCAGTGGGAGTGCAATTGCATTTCTAGTTTTGTATGTCGATGATATACTTTTAATTGGAAATGATATACTGATAATATCATCGATAAAACTATTCTTGTCACAAAAAAATCTCCATGAAAGATTTAGGAGAGACAACCTACATTTTAGGTATCAAGATCTATAGAGATAGATCAAGACGATTGATTGGCCTCTCACAGTCTATGTACATAGACAAAGTGTTAACACGTTTTAACAGGTAATGTTCCAAGAGAGGATTATTACCTTTTAGGCAAAAGATCCGTCTTTCTAAGGAGATGTGTCTCAACACTCCTGAAGAAAGAGACTGGATGGCGAAGATATCATATGCATCCGCTATTTGAAGCATAATGCCTGCTATGCTATGTACTAGACCTGATATTGCGCATGCTGTAAGTTTTACTAGTAGATATCAGTATGATCCAGAAGAAGAATATTGGATAGCAGTCAAGAATATTCTTAAGTACTTGCGAAGGATTAAGGATCTATTCTTGATATATGGAGAATGTGAATTTAAAGTTGTAGCTTATACTGATTATGATTTTTAATCGGATCCTAATGATTATAAGTCTATGTCTGGGTTTGTCTTTACATTCAATGGTGGCACAGTTAGGTGGAAAAGGTCCAAACAAAGTATAACTGCCGATTCCACCACTAAAGCAGAGCATTTAACCGCTTCCGAAGCAACAAAGAAAGCCGCTTGGATGAAGAAGTTTATTTATGAACTTGGAGTCGTTCATTCAATTGAGCAACCTATTACATTGTTTTGTGACAATAATGGGGTAATAGCTTAAGCTAAGGAACCAATGTCTCACCAGAAGTTCAAGCACATTGAGAGACGCTTCCATCTCATCAGAGAAATTGTTGGGAGAAGTGATATCACCTTGCAGAAAATTACCTCAGCAGAAAAGGTGGTGGATCCCTTCACTAAGACTTTACCTCAATCTTTTTTGGAAAGACATATTGACAAAATGGGTTTGAGATACCATATAAGTTGGCTTTAGTGCAAGTGGGAGATTACTGGAAGTATGCCCTAAAGCTACTATGTAATAGTTATATGTTAGGGATTTCAATTGTACTATCATTATTATTATTTATTTAATAGAAATGACGTACTCATTCATTTGTCCAATTATTTTATATTTATGAATGATTCCATAAGATCAGTTGCAACTAGACCTATTATTGAGACGTCAAGAATATATGTGATGGGTTTATAATTAAACTGAATCTTTAAATCGTCCCTGGTCGATGGATTATTGAGTATATATTAATAATTCTATTGAAACCAGTGTGTTCATAACTTCACCATTAAATATTGGATACTTAAGGGAATGATGAGTCACATGTCATTGGGTATTGTGATGCCTGAATTAAGAATACAAGTGTTTGTATTAGACAAGTTTACTAAACGTGATGTTTATGGAACGATTAGCGATATGGAAGTTTTTAGCATGGTCAATGTCTAATTGTTCATGTTTTGATTTTGTGTAAATAATCTTTAGACCTAAGGCACAACATTAACTTGTGTGTCGAACAATTATGGTTCACAGGTGCTCGTAATACCGGGTCGTTGATCCATCTTTATACTTGATGGTCATAATTTGTTCATATACGAAGTTGCACGTATATAGAATCTGTCTCCTTGTTACATGCAAGGTAAAATAATGACGTCCTATACAATCTGATTATGACAATGCATTGAAATCCTCAGCCGAAATTGTAATCAAGAATAAATTGTTTATGTCTCGAATAAAATGCATGTCAATTAGATTTGTGCTTATGATCGAATTGGTGACTTGACAAATATTCCATGGTCTTTGTTTGATCGGGACATAATAAGACAGGGGGATTGAATTACACAGCTGAAGCTAACATGTTTATTATGTTCTTAAAGTATTCACACTATTTGGGTAGCCATGACATATTACTAGATGTCAATCATGGCTTATAGGACCCAAAGATTAATCGAGACGATTAATTCTTTTGGGAGTACTAATGTATTAGTACAAGTCTTACTACCAGCTTAGTGATAAACTTAGGGATGTCACACACCATAAACAATTAGGATAACGTGGAACAAGAGAAAAATAATGTTGCAAATGTGTTTGCAATCACTGCAATCAAATTCAAATTAAATTAAATGAGAGTTAATTTAATTTGTATTATAGTCATGAGCCTATGTGCATATGATGTACATGCATACCCAAAGTGAATATATGTTTTTTTTTTTTTTTTTGACCCAGGGAACCCGCGCACCGTACCAACACGGACAGCCCGACAGGCGTGGGGTAATGGGGGTAAACCCTGGGGCAATACTAGCGGAGAACCCACCACCCCGACGTCGCACTTAAGATCTTGTGCGGCCAATGGGATTCGAACTCCTCTCCTCTCGCAAAGGATCATGGGAGCACTTATTCAACTGGGCCATCGCAGGCAATAGTATGTTAATGTATTCCAAATGCACAGATTAAGATCATGTCCTATTTATAAATGGATTGATTAATTATTTTATTTAAGTAATCAATGTGCGTTTCTTTTAATAAAAAAATTAAAGAAAAATAAAGAGGTTGCATCGTGCATGAATGGTCAGCAATTGCTGACCTTGCTCATGCACGATCATGCATGAGCAACCGCTCATGTATGACCGAGCAACCGCTCATGCACGATGGTCGTGCATGAGCGGTTATATATTTTTATTTAAATTCTGTTTTTAGAGGACAGAAAAAAAAAGGTTGTTGAGCGTGTTCTTGTGTTCTTCTAGAGACGTGAAAAAGAAGAGTGTTCTCTCCTTTGGGCCCTGACTATAATACATCAAAGATACGGCGGATTGTCTCCACGAGATTGCTAGCATGATTATAGTGGTGACTATCCGAAAGTTCTCTCTTCCATTTGACGTCCATTATTGGTGTGTCTGAACTAAAGATCCGACGTTGTTTGTGGGGCTCGAATTGTAGAACACCCAAACCAATTTGTATAAAGCGCGCTTCGAGAGGTAATTCGTTTAACTCCATTTTTATATTCAAATTTTTGATTAAAATGCACGAAAAATGCCTTCAAAGAATCATATATAAAATATATCATTTTTTTGTTTATGCCGTGTTCTTTTTGTTAATTTTACCTATACATGATTCATGAAACCCCAACAGCCGAGCCCTCTCGGCCTTCACACGCGGCTTGCTTTGTTCGTAGCCGTCATCACCTTTCTGGCATTGGTTCTGCACATTTTCTGAATGCTTGGTTAACTAATTTTTAGTTCTTGTCTTTGTAAAATTCTGGTGCTGTCTAGTTGTTGGCTTTGGAAAGAAGAGAGGCCCCCACTCACATGAGAAATGAGCTTCGTGCGAGCCAAAAGAGAGGAGCTGTGTGGGGTCTGCGAAGATGGGGTTTTTGGTTTTTTCGTTTCTTCATTGGGATATTGTGCTTTTAAATTTGGGGTTTGATTGCATACTCTGATTTTGGTGACTTTAAACATACTGGATCATGTTGAGGTTTTGCCTACCCATTCAGCTACAGATAATGGAGTTTTGTTCCCTTCTGATAATCAAGTTGTTGATTTTGGATGGCTGAGCTTTCTCCATATGCTTTTTTGATGCGGTACTTTTACTTAAATTGCACGTGTTATGTGGTGTCCGTGTTTTTTTGGCATATAGAATTGATTAGCCAAGACTGAGTGTGGCGTATGTTAACGGCTTGCGTAGGAGTCTGCTGTCCAGAACTAGGGCACAACAATGGCATCTTCTGCGAGCATTTTGGCAAGAACACGTTGATTCTTGTTATTGATGGTCGGCTTTTGCAGCTCATTGATGCCGATATGTGCCGTGCATGATGTTGGAATTTAATTAACTGCTATGAGTCCTAGGACCATCTAAGCTGCTCTGGTGTCGGCTCATGGCCATGATTATTATTATTTTTTAAATTATACAATCGGTGAATCCGATGTTTAGGTTTAAAGGTTCAGTTTTGTGGAATTCCAGAAATCTAAAATGATGCAGCACCTCGGTGCTTTAGAATTGATATGATGCAGCTACTGGTCAAGACTTGCAATTGCCGATTTTTTTTTGGCTGTTGGACTGGTTTGTAACGTGAACAGACAAATCCTTATTGTTTGTTTGGCTTGGTAGAGTAAGGAAAATTTTCAAGCACTCAAACTGCAAGGAGAAATTTGGGAAATGCTCGTGCTATCGTTACTCCTTACGAGATTAGACGCTTTTAACATCTGTGGTTCCTTTGGTTAAAAGACGTATCCTGCGAGGGGGACTTCACAGGTTGTCTTTCATAATTGAAATGGATTTGTTGGCGTTACCTGGATTATCCTTCTTGTCTATCTCCTCAAGTTTTAAGAGCAACCAATTTGTGGCTGGATAATCTAGTTGTGGCAGAGCTTTCTGGAGATCAAATCAGAGATGGTTTGGTAGAAAGCCTAATCAAGGTATGTCAGCATTAACTTCTAGCAGAAAAACTGTCTCAATTTAAGAAAGAATCAAAATGGTTTTGGTCTCTCTGACTTGCAATACTTTTGCAATTAACCATCTATCCTGTGGGTCTTCACTTTTGGAGGAGGGAAAGAAATTGAAAGTTCTCACTCTTGAACATAGTTTGGGTGTAACTGGAACACTAAGTTTTCCTAAATGCTCAACTTTAGAAAGACTGACTCTTCAACATTGTGCTCATTTGGTGAAAATTGATTGCTTCATTGGGTGCAAGAAACTTAAATATTTGCCTAAGGAAATTGGAGATCCAATAAATCTTCAATACTTGACTGTTCAAGCTTGAGTGAACTCCTCGACTCGGTTTCACAATTAACATTGTTGATGAAACTGGATTTATCATCCACGATGATTAAACGATTATCTGATTCTATTGGTAGACCAACACATTTGGTAACTCTCAAGATCTCATTCACACCGATTACCGAACTTCCAAACACTATACATGGGTTACAGAGACTTTCCATCTATCCATACAAGCCACAAGGTGATTGAGGAACACCCCAATTTCAAGGTTAACTTAGAATCGTTATGAGCATGCAAGTTGGTATGTGGGGGTTACCTAACACGATGGGAGTTACCTAGCATTATCGAAAGATTGATGAATCTAGAAGAGTTATACACTGATTATTTTCCAAAGCTAGTGTGTAAAGTTCCTCCTGAAATTGGAGAATTGTCCTTGCTAAGAATCTTAAGCTTAAAGTATACTCAGATCGTTAGGGTGCCTAAGACTATTGGCAAGCTTCGTCACCTCCAAACATGAGACATAGAAGGTTGTGATGAGATATAAGAATTGTCGGGGCTTCCTGACAGTTAAATCATTTTGCATCTGAAATCCTAGTCATTCCAGATAGTCCCTAACCTCTCAAACCTTAATAATTTAGTTGAATTGCTTCTATTTGATAGCTCTGAAAATGGACAACCTTCAAATATAATTCCAACTTGTGACTTATAGTGGATTGAGAAGTTATCCAAACTGAAAAAGTTGAAATTGTGCATCTTAAATGTCTTGTTGCTGCCTCCAAAGTTGAGTTCTCTTCCTTCGCTCAGCCAGCTTACTTTAACTGGACTAGACCTGCAATCCATCCGGAAACTTCCATCTTCCCTGTTGGAGTTGGAACTAAAAATGTCAAGTCGATAGATTTACTGTCATTGAACTTGAGAAAGTTGATAGAATTGAGGCTCTTTGACGCTCGAGTGAAGGAAATACATCTCAATGGCCTTCCATAGTTGGAAGACTTGACCGTGGCAGAGTGTGGACTCTCGAGAGATTGTGCATTCTGTCAACCATAGTGAAACTGAAACAAGCCAAGGTATCTTCTTGTGCAAGGCTTGTTGAAATTTGATTTCTCGGTTCTTTGGAATCATTGGAGAAGCTTTCAGTCGAAGGATGCTATTCTATGAAGAGGCTAGTTGGTTTATTGAACTTGAAGAGCCTGAAGGATTAAGAATCCGGGAGTCCCGGAGCCACAGGTCATCGAGGGCCTCGATGAATGGAGACGACGTACTACAAGCTGGAGACATACAAGGTGCATCTTCTACTTTTCTCAAATTGTATGCATTGGACATTGCCCTTTCCCCCTGTTTTGTTTATTCTCAAACATAAAATTGGAAGGTCTCCGAGAAGGAGTTTCTGACGGACAATCGAATAGATGATATCCTCCTTAGAACTTCCATACTTACTGACCAAGTTCTATTTTTGGATACTCGATCATTGAACCGATTCTAAAACATGCAATTGGTGATCAATCTTATGTTCAACAGCATTTTCTAGTTAATCAAGTTAGACAAAGTTAACGGAAAGACTTGGTTGTATCAATTTGAAAGTTTTAGGGTTTACTTGCATTTTCATTATAAGTTTTAGGATATTGAGTATATTTATCCTTAAAAAATTGTGGATGCGGCTTCACAAGGTTGAAGAGGCCAATTGCTAAAATTGGAAAAAAGAAACTAAAAAATTATCCTTGAAACGGGCCAACTCCTCCAAACATTATCATGGTTATAAACTCAATACTTTTGATTTTGTGGATGAACCAATTGTTGTCTCATTTGAGACTTATTTTATTTTATTTTTATTTTATTTTTATTGAACATCTTTTGCTTTATACATATGATCGTTGATTCCCTAAATTCTGAGGATAATTATCGAAAAAGAGAATTAGACCTATTGCATTGACACAAATTCAATATTAAATTTTTTTATTTAATCAATTTAGTCCTAAACTTTTTAATAATTTGTCAATATAGTTTTATATCCAATTTTGATTGAAAATTATCGACGTGGCAGTCCAAGGCCCATGTCGCATAACCGATGCTAACATGCTGCATTGTTTCCCCTTTTTTCTTGTTTTTCCCCCTTCTTCCTCCACCGGCCACAAGCGAGAGCTGTGATGCCCTTGGCTGGATGTTATTAGCACTCGCTTTGCAATGATTATAATAAATAGAGCAACCGGATCCCGATTAACCAATCACAATCATAGTCTCATGCCCAGATACTCATGAAAAGGTCCCAAAGCATATTATTAGATGATAACTATTTAGTTGTTATTACTTATGGTCATGTGTGATTAGATGCGATTAAATGAATATTATATTGCTCATTCATAGTCACACATAGATGATAACTGACATTTGTGCACGTCACCCATTGATTAGAGATCTAGCTCAAAGGATTTTTCTTAAAATTGAAATAGCTCATTTATATATTGGACTAATACTAAGAAAAACCCTAGATTGGTAGATATGTGACGAATTTACCCTTCATTAGTTTTCGTTAATTATTATCGTCAAATTAGTGAATCGAATGAAACGTGACGGTTGATGGATATATCAGTTTGATGTTTTACACTCGATTACAATTTGCGGCTTTTTGTAGTATTCATCCAATTTAATAAAATTATCGAAGGGTAAATTTGTCACATATGTATTAGTTTGAGATTTTTGATAATAAAAAATATGTTTGGGATAAATTAGTCATGTGTATATTACTTTAGGGTTTTTGATGGTAAAAATATTAATTTTGGATATATTTGTCACGTATGTATGGGCTTGAGATTTTTTGTATTATTAACACTTTATCAATTATGTATAAAGCAGGAAAAAAAACAAAATAAATAAATAAAATTGTGGGAGCAAACTTCCCGCCTACTTCCCACCTCTATACATCGCTCCCCACCTCTTTGCGTTGGTCCTCCACTTTTCTTCTGCCTTACTCCTCTTTTTCGACTGTAAAGTCGTTAGCTTTGGGAACCCGAAAACAACTCGAAGGTATATCGTTCTTCTTCTAATTCTTCTTCATTTTCCGTTAGTCTGATTCTCCTTCTTCTCTGATGATCTACTGAACAATAAAACAAGCATCTTCCTCCTCTTTTTCGATTGTAGGGGTCATTAGCTCTCAAAACCATAAAACAATTTGAAAGTATATCGCTCTTTTTCTAATTTTTCTTATTTGTCCTCCTTTACTGATTATCCTTATTCTCTAATGATCTAGTGAATAGGAAAACAAGCATCTTCCTCCTCTTTTTCAACTGCAGGAGTCGTCGTCTTCTTCTTTTTCTTTCCATTACTCTGATTCTCTTTCTCTTCTAATGATCTAGTGAATTGGAAAACAAGCATCTTCCTCCTCTTTTTCAACTACATGGGTCATTAGCTTTCAAGAACCATAAAACAATTCAAAGGTATATCGTTCTTCTTCTAATTCTTCTTCTTTGTCTCCATTACTCTGATTGACCTTCTTCTCTAATGAGCTAGTGAATAGGAAAACAAGCATCTTCCTCCTCTTTTTCGACTGTAAGGGTCGTCTTCTTCTTTCCATTACTCTTATTCTCCCTCTTCTCTGATGATCTAGTGAATAGGAAAACAAGCATCTTCCTCCTCTTTTTTGACTGCAGGGGTCATTAGCTTTTAAGATCCATAAAACAACTCGAAGGTATATCGTTCTTCTTCTAATTCTTCTTCTTTGTCCTCCTTTACTCTGATTTTCTTTCTTCTCTGATGATCTAGTGAACAGGAAAACAATCATCTTCCTCCTCTTTTTTGATTGTAGGGGTCGTCTTATTCTTCTTCTTCTTCTTTCCATTACTCTGATTCTCCTTCTTCTCTGATGATCTAGTGAATAGGAAGGTATCGTTCTTCTTATAATTCTTCTTCTTTGTCTTCCATTACTCTGATTATCTTTCTTCTCTGATGATCTAGTGAACCAGAAAACAAGCATCTTCCTCGTTTTTTTCGACTGCAGGGGTCGTTAGCTTTCAAGAACCATAAAATCGAAGGTACATGGTTCTTCTTCTAATTTATCTTCATCTTCCATTATTCTAATTCTCCTTTGATGATTGAGTGAACAAGACAAGAAGCATGGCATTCAATTCCAAGAGGGAGTGATCAGATTCATCTTATGAGTAATGCATTTCATGTTTGCATGCATTCTTTGATGTTTTGGTTCTTTCACGGCATTTTTGAAGAGTGATGTGTTCTTGTCTATTGTTTCCTATGAATTGCAGTGAGACGTTAGTAGGACCTAAAAGTGATCGCTTTCCCAAGAGTTGCTTGACTAAGGAGGAAATCCAGAAAGTGGTAAGATGAGTGGAAATTGCAATCATTTCTAGCAAACTAGTACAATTAGGCTTGAGATGTTGTAGTTATAAGATAATGCTGATTGATGAAATATTAAACAAATTGGCAAAGAATTGGAGCTTGTAAAATCTGAATTGAAAAAGGTCAGGAATGAGCAAAAACTTTTCAAATCTCACTTGGCTGAGCTTGTTGGAAGGTATTTTATTGTGGCTATTGAGCTTTTCATACTAATTGGTTTGGCAACCTCATATTTCTATGCATTTGCATCCTATTTAATTCATTGTACTCTTTAAGATGTTCATTTCTTCTTAGACCTGTGATTATCCTTTTCACCTACCACAAAAGTCAATTGGGTTCCACCAAAATGCATACAAGTGACACAAATTAAGGAGAATTCTTCCAAATCAATCTAAAACTTGATTTCAATGCAAGATCTTAGAGGTTCAACATCATAATTTCATGAGACTGAAGTTGAGGAATTTGTAATGAAAGAGCATGAAGGGATTATGATGTTGAACCTCTAAGATCTTGCACTGAAATCAAGTTTTGGATTGATTTGGAAGAATTCTCCTTAATTTGTGTCATTTGTATGCATTTTGGTGGAACCCAATTGACTTTTGTGGTAGGTGAAAAGGATAATCAGAGGTTTAAGAAGAAATGAACATCTTAAAGAGTACAGTGAATTAAATAGGATGCAAATGCATAGAAATATGAGGTTGGCAAACCTAATCAGTATGAAAAGCTCAATAGCCATGATAAAGTACCTCCCAACAAGCTCAGCCAAGTGAAATTTGAAAGACTTTTGCTAATTCCTAACATTTTTCAATTTAGATTTTACAAGCTCCAATTCTCTGCTGATCTGTTTAACATTTCATCAATCGGCATTATCTTATAACTACAACATCACATAAGCCTAATTGTACTAGTTTGCTGGAACGATTGTAATTTCCACTCATCTTACCACTTTCCGGATTTCTTCCTCAGTCAAGCAACTCTTGGGCAAGCGATCACTTTCAAGTCCTATTGACATCTCACTGCAATTCACAGGAAACAGTAGACAAGAACACATCACTCTTCAAAAACGCCATGAAAGAACCAAAACACCAAAGAATGTATGCAAACATGAAATGCATTACTCATCTATGAATCTGATCACTCCCTCTTGGAATTGAATGCCATGCTTCTTGTCCTATTCACTCGATCATCAAAGGAGAATTAGAGTAATGGAAGACGAAGATAAATTAGAAAAAGAAGCATGTACCTTCGAGTTGTTTTATGGTTCTTGAAAGCTAACGACCTGCAGTCAAAAAAGAGGAGGAAGATGCTTGTTTTCCTGTTCACTGGATCATCAGAGAAGAAGGAGAATCAGAGTAATGGAAAGAAGAAGAAGAAGAAGAAGAAGAAGACGACCCCTGCAATCAAAAAAGAGGAGGAAGATGCTTGTTTTCCTGTTCACTATTTCATCAGAGAAGAAGGACAATCAGAGTAATGGAAAACAAAGAAGAAAAATTAGAAGAAGAATGATATACCTTCGAGTTGTTTTATGGTTCTTGAAAGCTAACAACCAATGCAATCGAAAAAGAAAAGGAAGATGCTTGTTTTCATGTTCTCTAGATCATCAAAGAAGAAAGAGAATCAGAGTAATGGAAAGAAGAAGAAGAAGAAGAAAATACGACAACCCCTGCAGTCGAAAAAGAGGAGGAAGATGCTTGTTTTCTTGTTCACTAGATCATCAGAAAAGAATGACAATTAGAGTAAAGAAGGACAAAGAAAAAGAATTAGAAGAAGAACGACATATTTTTGAGTTGTTTTATGGTTCTTGAAAGCTAATGATCCCTGCAGTCGAAAAAGAGGAGGAAGATGATTATTTTCTTGTTCATTAGATCAATAGAGAAGAAGGACAATCAGAGTAAAGGAGGACAAAGAAGAAGAATTAGAAGAAGAGTGATTTGTTTTATGGTTTTTGAGAGCTAATGACCCTACAGTTGAAAAAGAGGAGGAAGATGCTTGTTTTCTGTTCACTAGATCATCAAAGAAGGAGAATCAGAGTAATGAAAAGAAGAAGAAGAAGAAGAAGAAGAAAAGGATGATCCCTGTAGTTGAAAAAGAGGAGGAAAATGTTTGTTTTCCTGTTCACTAGATCATCAGAGAAGAAGGAAAATAAGAGTAACGAAAAATGAAGAAGAATCAGAAGAAGAACGATATACCTTTGAGTTGTTTTTGGGTTCTCCAAAGCTAACGACCTTGCAGTTGAAAAAGATGAGTAACCTAGAAGAAAGGTGGAGGACCGATGTAGAGAGGTGGGAAGTAAGCGAGAAGTCTGCTCCTGCAATTTTATTTATTTATTTTGTTTTTTTTCCTGCTTTATACATAATTGATAAAGTGTTAATAATACAAAAAATCTCAAGCCCATGCATACGTGACAAATATATCCAAAATTAATATTTTTACCATCAAAAACCCTAAAGTAGTATACATGTGACTAATTGTAATTGAGTGTAAAACATCAAACTGATATATCCATCAACCGTCACGTTTCATTCGATTCAGTAATTTGACGATAATAATTAACGAAAACTAATGAAGAGTAAATTCGTCACATATCTACCAATCTAGGGTTTTTCTTAGTATTAGTCCAACATATAAATGAGTTATTTCTTTGCATGCAATTTTAAGAAAAATCCTTTGAGCTAGATCTCTAATCAATGGGTGATGTGCACAAATGTCGGTTATCATCTATGTGTGACTATGAATGAGCAATAGAATATTCATTTAATCGCATCTAATCACACATGACCATAAGTTATAACAACTAACTATTTATCATCTAATATGCTTTGGGACCTTTTCATGAGTATCTAGGCACGAGACTATGATTGTGATTGGTTAATCGGGATCCAGTTGCTCTATTTATTATAATCATTGCAAGGTGAGTACTAATAACATCCAGCCAAGGCATCACAGCTCTCGCTTGTGGCCGGTGGAGGAAGAAGGGGGAAAAACAAGAAAAAAAAAGGTGAAAAAAATGCAGCATGTTAGCATCGATTATGCGGCATAAAATGGGCACTGGACTGGCACGTTGATGATTTTCAGTCAAAATTGGATATAAAAACTATATTGACAAATTATTAAAAAGTTTAGGATTAAATTGATTATATGAAAAAAATTTAATATTGAATTTTTGTCAATGCAATAGGTCTAATTCTCTTTTTCGATAATTATCCTCAGAATTTAGGGAATCACCAATCATATGTATAAAGCAAAAGATGTTCAATAAAAATAAAATAAAATAAAATAAAATAAGTCTCGAATGAGACAACAATTGGTTCATCCACAAAATCAAAGGTATTGAGTTTATAACCATTATAGTGTCTGGACAACAATTGGTTCATCCACAAAGTCAAACATATTGAGTTTATAACCACTATAATGTCTGGAGGAGTCGGCCCGTTTCAAGGAGAATTGGCCTCTTCAACCTTATGAAGCCGCATCCACAATTTTCTTAGGATAAATGTATTCAATATCCTAAAATTTATAATGAAAATGCAAGTAAACCCTAAAACTTTCAAATTGATACAACAAAGTCCTTCCGTTAACTTTGTCTAACTTGATTAACTAGAAAATGCTGTCAAACATAAGATTGATCGCCAATTGCACGTTTTAGAATCAGTTCAACACTCGAGTATCCAAAAATAGAATTTGGTCAGTATGTATGGGAGTTCTAACGAGGATATCATCTATTCAATTGTCCGTCAGAAACTCCTTCCATGGGACCTTCCAATTTTATGTTTGAGAATAAACAAAACAAGGGAAAGGGCGATGTCCAATGCGTACAATTTGAGAAAAGTAGAAGACGCACCTTGTATGTCTCCGGCTTGTAGTACGTCATCTCCATTCATCGAGACCCTCGATGACCTGTGGCTCCGGGAGCTCTCAGATTCTTAATCCTTCAAGCTCTTCAAGTTCAATAAACCGACTAGCCTCCTCATAGAATAGCATCCTTCGACTGAAAGCTTCTCCAATGATTCCAATGCACTGAGAAATCGAATTTCAACTAGCCTTACACAAGATACCTTGCCTTGTTTTAGTTTTGCTATGGTTGACAGAATGCACAATCTCTTGAGGAGTCCACACTCCACCACGGTCAAGTCTTCCAGCTGTGGAAGGCCATCGAGATGTATTTCCTTCACTCGAGCGTCAAAGAGCCTCAATTCTATCAACTTTCTCAAGCTCAATGACTGAATCTATCGACTTGACGTTTTTTAGTTCCAACTCCAGCAGGGAAGATGGAAGTTTCCGGATGGTTTGCAGGTCTAGTCCAATTAAAGTAAGCTGGCTGAGCAAAGGAAGAGAACTCAACTCTGGAGGCAGCAACAAGACATTTAAGATGCACAATTTCAACTTTTTCAATTTGAATAACTTCTCAATCCACTGTAAGTCACAAGTTGGAATTATATTTGAAGATTGTCCATTTTCAGAGCTATCAGATAGAAGCAATTCAACTAAATTAGTAAGGTTTGAGAGGTTAGGGACTATCCGGAACGACTGGGATTTCAAATGCAAAATGATCACATTGTCAGGAAGCCCCGGCAAATCTTGAATCTCATCACAACCTTCTATGTCTCATGTTTGGAGGTGACAAAGCTTGCCGATAGTCTCAGGCACACTAACGATCTGAGTATATTTAAGCTTAAGAAGGACAATTCTCCAATTTCAGGAGGAACTTTACACACTAGCTCTGGAAAATAATAAGCGTATAACTCTTCTAGATTCCTCATTCTGCTGATAATGCTAAGTAACTCCCATCGTGCTAGGTAACCCCCACGTACCAACTTGCGTGCTCGTAAGGATTCTAAGTTTACCCTGAAATTGGGGCGTTCCTCAATCACCTTGTGGCTTCTATGGATAGATGAAAGTCTCTATAACCCATGTATAGAGTTTGGAAGTTCGGTAATCGGTGTGAATGAGATCTTGAGAGTTACCAAACGTGTTAGTCTACCAATAAAATTTGGTAATATTTTAATCATCGTGGATGATAAATCCAGCTTCATCAACAATGTTAATTGTGAAATCGAGTCAAGGAATTCACTAAAGCTGGAACAGTCCCTTATAGAGAAGTATTGAAGATTTACTAGATCTCCAATTTCCTCAGGCAAATATTTAAGTTTCTTGCACCCAATGAAGCAATCAATTTTCACCGAATGAGCACATTGTTGAAGAGTTAGTCTTTCTTAAGTTGAGCATTTAGGAGAACTAAATGTTCTAGTTATGCCCAAACTATGTTCAAGAGTGAGAACTTTCAATTTCTTTTCCTCCTCCAAAAGTGAATGACCCACAGGACAGACGGTTAATTGCAAAAGTATTGCAAGTCAGAGAGACCAAAACCGTCTTGATTCTTTCTTAAATTGAGACAGTTTTCCTGCTATAAGTTAATGCTGACATACCTTGATTAGGCTTTCTACCAAAGCATCTCTGATTTGATCTCCGGAAAGCTCTGCCATGACTAGATTATCCAGACACAAATTGGATGCTCTTAAAACTTGAGGAAATAGACAAGAAGGATAATCCAAGTAACGCCAACGAATCCATTTCAATTATGAAAGACAACCTGTGAAGTCCCCCTCGCAGGATACGTCTTTTAACCAAAGGAAACAAGGATGTTGAAAGCGTCTAATCACGTTAGGAGTAACGATAGCACGAACATCTTCCCAAATTTCTCCTTGCAGTTTGAGTGCTTGAAAATTTTCCTTACTCTGCCAAGCCAAACAAACAATGAGGATTTGTCTGTACAGTTTGTGTTAGACTTCATTTCACTTTACATGTATCTTAAAGTAATGATTTTCAAGTAAAAGGCATGCTTTAACTCTGTTGATCTCAATATGTTAAGGCATCATCATCATTCCACGCCTTGCTTCACTTTGATTGGGTGCTCCAGATTTTCTTGACGAACAATTGCCCTTCCAAGATCTCTAAATTGATCATGCATCCAAATCTTACTGTCATCCAAGACCTTTATCATGGACACGTTGATGAGGACATCAATACTATGTTTGGGGCTGAAGTCACAATCTTTCCACGCATAAATTGGGTTGATCTTCTTCTCATTGATGAGAAAGCATGCAATATCAAGAAATATCTGTTGTTCATCACTCTCTAAGGCATCATAGCTGATCCTTAACTTTCCCAAGACATCCTTATGTGGTGTTCTACTTGATTTGTCCAATGTTTCTTCCCAGTATTTTCTCTCTTTGTGATGAGCAAGCAATGCACGTATTACTTGAAGAGCCAGAGGAGACCCTCCGGGGGTAGAGACAATTTCTTTTGAAAGACTGTAGTAAGGATTTGGAGGAGAGTCTCTGCCAAATGCATGCCTAGAGAAAAGCTGGTCATGATTCAATGCCCCCATTTCATAAGATAGGATTTCATACTCAAATCCTTAATTTTCAAAACCCTTTTTTCCTAGTGGTAACAAGTATCCTAGTTCTAGGATACAGAGAATTTCAAGTATCCTAGTTCCAGGATACAGAGAATTTTTCCCACTGAGATCCTCAATTTGCTTGCTCTCATCAATGTCATCAAGAACAATGAGCACATTTTTAGTGCCAAGTATTTCTCCAATCGCGTTCATTCCATAATCAGTTATGTCAATTTTGCGAGCCACTCTAGAATTAAGGATATCAGATAACAGTTGTTCTTGCAGCTTGACTAAGCCCTCATTTTGCAACTTTTTCTGTACGTCATCAAGGAAACTATTGTATTTTCCAAAATAAGGAGTTGGTTGAAGATGATTTTGGCAAGAGTGGTTTTCCCAATGCCACCCATGCCATGAATTTCCACAAGCCGCATGGCACTGGAGTTCATGTCGCCGATAACTGATCGTCAATCCCAACCAAATCATCAGTCACTTTTCTTTGTCTCGACTTAAGCTTATACATAACCTCATCAACAACCAACTTGACAAGCTCCCCATGTCTGCCACAAAGTTAAACCATTAGAGTTGAGACACAGATAACAATTCCTGTATGCAGCTGAACCCTCAACCAAGTAGGAGGGGATTAGCGAGATTGTTTAGAGTCTCATGACCTTAAAACTTTGCTATTAAATCTAGCAGAAATATTTTCTTTATGCAACGTCAAAATTATTTGGAAAAGAAATCTATAAGGGCTTTTGTCTTCCGAATGATTAAAAAAAAGAAAGAAGAGTCCAGGAGCAGGAGACCCAAAGCTGAAGTCTTACAAGTATAAAAGTGAAAAGGATACTTGGAACAGACAATTTTGATTTTTGAAGACAGATTTTGATGTCTTATCATATATAACTAGCTATGTCTCACATTTTATTGCACAGTTTTATTTTTCGATAATTCGGCCTAGAAAAAGAAAAAAAAATTATAAATTAGTTACCCTTGATAGTTCTCCAGCTCATTTCACTTGGTGTCGTTGACTTCCCGGAGAGCGCTTCTCCACTTCTTTACTTCCTCCGGGCTGAACTTGTTCTTCTTCTGTTGCTTCAAATTCGATATGGCCTCGCTGTACAGGGCCGTCTTCAGCTTCACGTCATCGGATTTCACGTCATAGAAGATTGGAAGCATCACCTTCTTATTTCCATCTTCTTCAGATTCAGAGATGTTCTCCATCATTTTTGCAAGCTCCCGGAGACACGAGTGACTCAAAGCATAGTTGTTAGAGAAGATGGGCATGTAGATTTTCGAGTTGTCAATTGTTTGCGGAAGCTATTGGCTGCTTCTTTTCCCAGGTTAAAGCTCTTCATCATCCATGAAGATGCGGATCCCAGCATCGGTCATGCCGTGGCAAAGGGTATTGGAGAATTCGCGACGAGTATCGGGCCCTCTGAAACTCAAGAACACCTGATACTTGACTCCTAGTAGATTGCCGCCGCTAGCTCCTGCCTCCAAGTTCGCCATAAGGACTTATTTCCCCTGGTATAAAGATCAGGTTTCACTTTGGTTCTACAAATGTAAAAGAAGAGGCGGACGAACACGAAAGGAAATTCCGCAGCAGGCCAAGGTATTTACTAAGAGTTTGTTGACGAACTCGATGGCATTGTTCAATTTTAATTACTAACAGCTGTAGATGGTATTATTAAAGCAAAGTCAAGACAGCTTTACAAGTAACTGATCAGATGGAGATGGAGTCATATTAGATTATAAATAGAATAGGGAGTTGGTATTTAAATAAGCTGACCGTTGGACAGAGTATTCCAATACGAAGGATGATACTGCCGAGCCCCACAACGTGAAGTTTGCTCTTCATGGCCATCGCAGGCTCGGGCGAAGGCGCACCGTCTCCGGAGTGAGCCGCGACAGCCGAGGCATATTGGTCGACGGGTTTAGAGTATAATCAAAAGATAATATTTTCACATCTAAAATGCAAAGAAGTAAATGATTGATCCAATTTATGCAAGGAATATGTTCATTCTTAACTCAAAACATAACTAATCCATTTTATTTTGAAATATGGGTTTACAAACTCAAAGAATATATAGTATTACTCACCTGGGAAAAACCAAAAATCAACCCACAGTGGTTACTCAAACCGACGCATTTGTACTCCTATCAATTAATCGAAAAATGATATTGAAAACCGAGTAATACACAACTCTAACAAACGACTCGACTAAACCATGTTCAACTATCAACATATCAACTCCTAAGTGCTACAAAAAAGCTCGTTTATGGCATACGTTTGTTATTCGCTGTTACACCTCACTCACACACAAGACTTCGGTACTTGGTTCCAAACAAACCATACTTTGATATTGAGTTTTGTCAAAACCTACTGCTCTAAAATGCTCTAGATTACTATTTCACAAAAATCATAGTTTTAAAAACTCCTTAATGGAACCTCGTAGTTCAAAATTTACATAACTTCAAATTTGTGCCCTAACTTTCAAAATTACTCCAATTAGACAAATAATCTACTTTAATACTTACTAGGCGTTACGATTCGTAGTTGATTCAAATAGTCGAGGTGTCTAGATCGGCTACGCGTGACAATTTCTTTTCTTTTTGTTCTTTTCCTCTTTCCCTCCTCGTTTTCTGCTTCAGCTTCTTCTTTTCCTTACGTGCTTCAATTGCACGAGTTACTGACCAAAAAAAAAAAAATTGCACGAGTTCAAATAAGAAGGGAGAAAAAGAGGGTTGGGCTTGGGCTTGACTTTTTGGAGACATGGGCTGGCTGGCCCATATATTACACCCCCACAGGCTTGTAGCATGCAGAAAGCCGACGTTAAGCTCTATGCTGCTCCAAGCATGTGCAGACTCTGGACCGCGACCGTAAAGCCTAATCTACCTTCTGTATGTAATCCTCGAATTTTGTAAAATTCAGTTCAAGATTTTTACAATCAAGTCCCTTCATCGCCATCCCAACATAATCGAATGTAATTTGTCGATCGGTCATGATCAAAAGCACGACATTGGAGTAATTAATGCCACTGCAGAATAACAAACCATATCATAGTATATGAGAAGCTATTGAAAATTTTCTTAATTGTATCCTCAATTATGTTTCCACAACTTGGTTCACTCAAATTGATTATCCTCCCTCGTGCCGACATTTTCAGTATCATCATTTTTGTATCCTCAATTACCTTTAATCTGTTGGAATCAGTAACTATAGCTTGTTTAATAAAACTGAAAAATAGATGTCTAAAATTTTAGTACTGAATATTTAGTGTTGAAGATTTGAAATCCCAAAAATTTGAAAAATAAAGTCGTTTGATGACAATTAGAAAGTGATAGCTGAATATAATTAAAATTCTCACACAAATGTATACCAATGATAAATATTTATAGATATTACTAATATATGAGGCAAGTTGCGAATTACAATGAATTATTTTTCTATCGAATAAATTAAGTAAGCCATCCCACATTGGAGTTCACCCTTCCCTTAGTACACCAATGTTTTGTGTTTTGACCCGTAGTATTTGTTAGTAGTTCATGTGGTAAAAAAAAAAAAAAAAAAAAAAAAATCCCTTACTTACCACCTTAGGTAGATTTATGACTTAATTGAGTCTTTTAGGTCAATCCAAGTTAAGTTTATCAAACATCCTTAGCCTCATTAATTGCTGAATATTCAATTTTTTAGCGACATTAAAAGGGCTTAAAAGACTTTACCATAAATTTTTTACAAGCTATAATGATTTGATTGCACAAATTATAAGTTCGAGAGCCACACAAAGAAGTAATGGTTGGAGATTGTACACCCGTGTGATAAAATTGAAAATTAAGTGCTAAAGTTTTAAGTACTGTATTTGAAGTGTTGATTACGCTAACCGCCAAAAATAGGATGATATTTGAAAATCGATAGTTGAATATTATTAATCCTTTACAAACATAAGAAAATGACCATTATCGGTAGGCTTTGTAAATATATTTGGCAAGATTTTAATTATCGGTAATCATTTTTTATTTGAGCGAATTAAGTAACTCCTCCCTTTCTTACCAGATAAGTTGGAATTTTGATCAAATGTAGTCATTTAAATAAACTTTATTGAAAGTTCACAAACGAGTTTAATCTCATCAAAGTGTTGGATTTTAATTATATAGCACTTAATTTGGCTATTAAACAAGTCGTATGTACTTTTTCCTTGGAAAATCTCTACAAATTCAATCACCTACTGGTCATGCTTGTCTAAGAATATGTAATTCGACTTGGTCTCATCCAAAAGCCCTATAAAACATTGCCAATTTCCCAGTTCAACCAAAGCCTTTTTGCATTTATTAGGCAAAATGATGTCCAAGAGCAGGCTAGGGATGAGCATTAATTCAGGGTCAACCCTAACCGACCCTAGATTGGCCCAACTTGGCTAGTCCTAGTGTGATTCCCTAGGGGACTGGTCAGTCCTTAATCCTATAACTCTTGGACCCTGTATTGTGTAAGTTGATCCTCGATCTTGAGAGTTTAGGGTTTGGTCTAATCTAGACTAACCATCTACATAATATATATTATATCTTATATGGTTTTGTCTACTTTAAATTCTGGCAGCACCTCCTCTAGTCACTTTATAGTTCAATTTGTCGTGTAAATTAAAAAGTGGAAAGAAACCCAACCTTAATTCAACAAAAGAAAAAAGAAACCATTTTCACTCATCTCGGCCTCGCTCCTCCGACTTGTCTTTCTTCGCTTGCCTCACTCGCCTTGTTGCTCATCTCTGTTCACTCACCTCGCCACTCGCCTTGTGTGTTTGGTTTTATGGTTTATTGCTTTTAGCAAGTGTAAATTTCTTTTGTAATCTTATCTCATATTTATATTTGATACGTATTGGTATTCATAATTTGGTTATTTAATATTGCATTATTGATAGATATGTATTTTGAAATAGTAACTTTGTATTTTTAAGGAATATAAAAATGAAACAAAAAATAATCGATTAGTCCCGAGTTGACCTGAAATTGGAATGGACGACCGGACCCATAGGTGCCATCCAATTCTTGCTCCGAGGCTCAACGAAGTCGGTCCTTGATTCCAAAAATTGGGGACCAATTCTGTAAGGTTGCTCACCTCTAGTGCGAACTGCCTGGTTTTTAGCTCGTTGCACATCCAACGCGCGTTGGAAATTTTCAAAGCCGGAACCATGAAGCATTTTCCAGGAAAATTAACAGGACTTGATCTTCGCGGAAAATTATCAGTGTCGGTCCCGCCACTGTCTATATGTCGGTCTCTTCTTCTCCATCTCTCCCACGCAACGACGACCAGTCCAAACTGCATTGTGGGACTGAGATGTCATTTGCGCAGGCGCTTTTCTACGAACCGGACAAATATCGAATCTTGAAAAGTCAACTAAAGAAACAAGACCGAACTTACCATATACTGATAAAGAGATAACATGAATGATTGGCTGAAATTCAGATTTCATTTTAGCTTTCGCTTTGGCCTCCCCTGGCTAGACGCTTGGAATTTGCCCTTTTATTTTGTTTGCGTAGGTCCAGTATATTAACAAGTTTATAATTATGGAAAGAGAAAAATTTGTGATTTTCTTGTTAAGGGAAGAGATAGAACAGATAAGATATCAATGTAGCACAAAAAGAAAAATTATGAAAGGAATTCCTCCGAACGAAAATGAGAACCCATATGGCAATTATATATTTGGTTAATACCACGAAGAACTCTAAACTAGTACACATCACAAACTATAAAACCCCAAATTATTACTACTATGACAAATTTACCCTTCGTGAGTTTTCATTTATTTTTAGTGTCAAATTGCTAAATTTGATGACATGTGACGATCGACAGGTATACTACTTTGGGGTTTTACCATTCGTTTATCGTGGGTATACTAGTTTATGACTTTTCATGATATTAATTTAATTTAACAGCAAGTAATGAAGAGTAAAATTGTCATAAATGTACTAGTTTAGAGTTTTTCGTATTAATAAATTAGAAAATTAGGGGATAAGTTCATTATAAGTCCTAAAATAATTACGAAAGTGCAATTAAGTCTTTGAACTTTCGTAGAATATAATAAATCCTAAAACTTGTCAAATTCGTACAATCAAATCCTTCTATAAATACGGTCAATTTTTATAACGTAAAATGCCGACATGGCATTTTTATATTAATTTCTCTTTCCTAGTTATCATTTTTTATTATTGTCTTCTCTAAATCTTATTTAAATTTAATTAAAAACTCAAAAAGGCCCAAATTTTATTTTTAAAAAACTAGGAAAAAAAGAAAAACAATGACAGGGGCCTTTCTAATGGGGCGTTGCCGCCACCGCCCATTGTCGGAGGGGCTTGCGAATGTCATTGACCTTGGGCAAGCATGACCAACCTCGCCCAACCCGAGGCTAGGGAAGCAAGGCTTGCCTCAAATTGGGTACCTAGATCTAGGCAATGTCGGCTCTCACCTAGAGTCAGCGACCTTCCTAGCCCCAAGCAAGCCATTGTCACCCAAATTTGGGCAAGTCTTGCCAATCTTCCCCTAGGCCAACGAGGCCTTGCTTAGCCTAGAGAGGGTCATCAACTTTTGCTAACCCCGATCGGCAAGGGTCGCTAGCCTCAGGTGACAGACAATGTCACCTAGGTGAGGTGGCTGACTTGCCAACCTTGGGTGAGGCCTCACTAGCCGTGGGGCCGAGCCAGCTAGCCTCATTATGGGCTAATGACCTCCGTCACCCCTCTGGTGACAAGTGATGACAGGGCCCCATAGGAAAGCCCATGCCTTTATATTTTTCTTTTCAGTTTTATTTATTTGTCAAATAAAATTTTAGCATTTTTTAGTTTCTTTTATTTTAATTTAAATAAGATTAAAAGAAGAAAATAATTACAAATGACAAACAGGAGGAGAGAAAAATTAATTAAAAAAGCCACGTTAGTATTTTCCGTTATTTAAATTGACGTCGTTAATGAAAAAATTTGATTACACAAATTTAATAAGTTTTAGGATTTAATATCAGTTTTTAAAAGTTTTATAATTTAATGATACTTTCACGACATATTTTAGGATTTTTAGTACATTTGTCCCAAAAATTAGTTTGTCCAAGTTTAAGTTTTTTTTTTTGGGGGGGGTATTGACTGATATATTTCACAATTACCGATGGACTTTACTAGTTATTAGGATGATGGGTACAATTTCGATTTTCGATATTTTCGCGTTATCCATCACACGTCATCTACCGCACTATGAAAACGCGTCAGAGGGGACTGACGTGAGCTCCAAGGTCTTCGCAACGTATGACAGAAACGAAAGCTCCAGGGTCTTGGCAACGTACGACAGAAAGCGAAGCTGCCTGAGGCGTCGACAAAAGCGAATCTAGGGGTGGACCCCACTCCAGCCCCTTGGTTTGCTCCAATCCACGCGCATTGAATTTTTTATTTTCTCTTTTCTCTTTTTTATAATATCTATCTCCATTGGAGTTGGATCTCTTAGAGGCTGCATGGTAACACTCCAAAGAAGTGTTTCTAACACTTTTTACGGATTTTGTTAAAAAACAAAAAAGAATAAAACGCGTTTGGTTGCGTTTTTTTTTTTTTTTTTTTTGTTCTCGAACGAAATAAAACAAAAAAGAATAACAAATTGTTGTTTCTTAAAACAAAATGAAGAAACGTTTCTCTTCTCTCTCTTCTTCTTCTCTTCTTCTTTTCTTCTTCTTTTTTTCTTCTTTTTTCTTTCGCCGGTCGCCGGCCTCGGCCATGGCCGCGGCCCGGCCGTCCGAGGGTCGGCGACCTCGCCGGAGCGTCGCCTTGGTCAAGGCGAGCTCGGGCGGCGACGCTCGGCCTCGCCGATCCGGGCGAGCCCGAGCTCGCCCGCCCAAGGCGACGCTGGCGTCGCCCCGGCGAGGCCGAGCCTCGCCTTGGCCGGGCGAGCTCGGGCTCGCCCATTCGGCGAGGCCGGGCTTCGGGGCCGGCGAGCCTCGCCGTGGCCGGGCGAGGCCGCCGGCCGAAAGAAGAAAAAAATAAAAAGAAATGAAAAAATGGAAAATAAAATGAAAATATTAAAAAATTAAAAGAAACAAAAAAGAATAAAAAAAAATTTACCAAACGTGTTTTACTTCATTTTTATTCCCGAAACAAACGTTACCAAACGCGTTCTTTTGTTCAAAATCCGTTAAACAAACACTTTTTTTTTACGTTTCTAACACAAAAAAATGTAATGTTTCCATGCGCTCCCTTAGTTAACCAAGAAAGCACTTTTTCAATTTATTGTCGTTGGACTTTATGCGTGCAATTCCATTGGTCACAATTATATTTCTAATTCTAAAAATTTTTAATTTTATGGAATATTTGATTTTCATTCACACTCATTAAACCACGCGCATTCGTGTCATTTAGTACCACCGACCCGTTAAGTAAAATAATCTTTTTAACAATATATGAGATAGAAAATATATGGTATATGGACCTATGTATATTGTCATTTTGCTTAAAAGTAAAAAGTTTGGCATTATCATAACCAAATTGTAAAGTAATCTTATCGTGATTTGTCATCAATAAGAAAAACTTATATAATAAATCAAGCAACAATAAATCATTTTAACATCATCAATTGGATGGAGAGCCATATTAATTATTAATTTCCCTCCAACATTCCTCTAATGCGCATATATTTTCTTAGTAAATAACTGTAAACATTTATCTCCGTTATTATTTATAAGTTGTAGTCACTATGATTAGAAGCACTTAATTGAATTTTTTTTGTTACTAGCTCAAAGCCTTACATAGAATTTAACTAATATTTGAGCATGTGATCAATTGATGAAAGACCAATGTGAAAATATTTTATCTTAAGACTACGTTTGTTTCTTGGAAAATAAATGATTTGGATTTTCCTAAAATGATTATTTGCATCATTTAAATTAATTAGTTAATGGAACATGTTTCCATTACGGATAAAAATTTATATTTGAACATTTTTGTAAACAATTAAAATATTTTTCGTTTATTCATTTTTGTAATTGATATAAATGATTTTTAAAATTATTTATTTTTTGTGAAATAAACAGAGTTTAGATTTTGGTTGATGCCAAAAATTGCTCAATTATTTATTAAGTAAAAGGCAGATAAAAGCAATAAAAAAGACAAAAGAATAAAGAAGAAGAGGAAGAGGAAGAAGAAAATCGTACAGGCAGACCCAAAAGATTAAGTGGGACAAATTGCTAGAATCTTGGAAAAGAATAGACGAAATTCTATAACCGGTCACTTTCCCGGCCACTTTCCCGGTCACTTTCCCAGAAATGTTCTTCCCTCTTCTCGGAAAATGACGAGCCTACTCATTTTATTTTATTTTATTTTGGGTCGGAGACGAGCCTACTCCTGCAGACAGTACAGAATAAAACACACTCCCATGATTGCGAACTCATTACTTTGAGCTTGAGTTTGAGTTCGTGCATTAAGTGCTCATCTTCTCCTCCATTTCTGTGCTACTTTTGTACCCTTTTGTTCAGCAAACAAATCCTTCCAAATCCAGACACTTTCCCAGTTCTTGAAAAGCTCCGCAGAAGGAAAGGAAATCATGTCGCCGCAGAAGAGAGGTTTGCCTTCCACTTCTTCAGTTCAAGCAAGTCTGCTCAAGAGGCCGCGCACCGCTCGACTGAAGTGAGTTCGCTCTTCTCTCTCGACGTTTCAATGCTTGCTCAATTACTTGATGACCGTGTTAGTTTTAGATTTACTTAAGGGATATTCGATTGAGGGTTCCTGAGTTGAAGATTCTTGGAATGAGAAATATGGCAAAGCCTTCAACGCAGTATAACGTTGATTATCTTTTGCCTCGTGACAGTTCTAAATCGCTTTTGTTCAGTTTTTTTCGGTTTGTGGGTTTGTGCTGTGGCTTTAATGCGAAGTATTAAAGACCTCAAAGTTGCCGTCTCGATTCTGCTAGGTGATTTCGTGTGGGCTAACTGCAGTATTTTTCTCCTTATTTGAATTGGATTCTATTGGACCCATTTACCTAGCAAGTGAGCTGTTATTGTTACTGGGTTACTTTGCTGTCCTGTTTGCCTAATTTTACCATCTTGATTGTACTTTTGTGCCGATCTGATCTTCACACAGTCAAACATCGCGTCGGTCTGCGAGGAATCTTGTGCTGAGGAGCTGGTTGACGGAGGAGGATGTCCAAAGAGTGGTAAGATGAGAGTGAAGTAGGCAACTTGGACATACAAAATACAGTCTTTTTTGTAATTCAATTGCTGATCTCTTCAATTAGAAGTGGAAGTGGTTGCATGCATTTCTGACCTTCTGGTCAGTTTCTAGATAGAAAAATCGCATGAGAAACTGCTGCGAGATGTTTAGAGAATTATCATTTGAGTGGTAAAAATGACCTGCTGACTGTTCCAGGCTTTTCCTGTGAAGCAATTCCAATAAGAACACGATTTAGGCTTTTCATGTTGTTTTGGACAGTATGGATCACAGAAAGATCCAAATTTTCAATGAAGTGGCTTGGACATAATTGCTTCCTTGAATCATGGAAGAGTGCTCGATGACAATTTGCATGTAGAAGGAGGACAGCCAATATACTTGTGATGTGAAACTTGAATGAGATGAATACTTGACAGATTGCAATGTAATCCTTCACTATTGCTCTTTGCTGGACAGGTTAGGGAAGAGCTGGAGCATGCTAACAAATCTCACTCGGCCAAATATTGCCAAAGGTGAATATATCTCATTTGGTTTGTTGGCAGTAGCTTATCTGCATCAATTAATTCCTCTAGTAGAATTTCCACGTGTGTTGTCCCACCAACTAAAAATATCATCGAGTGTCATAAGCCATCAATCCATGATTCTGTTCGGCGGAGTGTAATATTTGCACATACATTTTTTTGTTGAACACTGAAAGGGCAGTGCATTTGGAGATTGCTGCTAATCAACTTTACTTGCTTCTGCCATTAATGTATTAAATAAATATGTATTACAGCTTTATGTTGACTTTTCGTGTTGCCTTACATTAATGGAATGCGCTTGATGAGTTGGTATCTATCTTTTTATAGTGTAATTAGGTCTGACATTCATTTGTACTAGTAACTGAAATGCTACATATGGATATTTTTCTCTTTGTTATGAAAATGTCCACAAGACTGCAGTTGCTCACGGTGTCTATTTTTTCATGGTGTAGTTGCACTGGGACTGCTCTCGAAGGTATAGTGCGCTCATTGGAGAATGCTGTTCAGAAACTGGTAAGTTAAACTGAGTTAGTAAATTTCCACTTCGTCTCGGACGTATTTATATCTCCTTCAACACTTCAGATATGAGTTGTTTATCTGCATGTCATGAAGTGATTGAGTGAACTTATTGACCTATAAAGTTGGTCGCTAGCTAATTGATTTATGCCGAAAGTTTGAACAGAATTTATTTAGCATGAACTTCGCAGAATTTCTTCTTTTTTGTAAGTAAATAATTAATCTTATTGGACAACCTGTTAAAAAAAAAATCCCATACAAATCCATTACAGCATTAATGTCCCACATAAACAGCTAGCATTGAGGAGCCAAACCTTCCCGTTGATGTGAACTCTTGGGGTAGATCAGCCTGTTATCATAGAATACCTTTTTTTCATTGAATGATGACCCTTCCATTCGGCATCATTGGATCACTAAGGCTGACTTTTGTCCCTGCTCGATAGGTAGAAAGGGGATCCTTTTGAACAACTTGTTATAGTAGAAAACCCTATATCTTTAAATTAATTCATCAAGTTGACTTTCAATCTGAGATCCTTTTGAACAACTTGTTATAATAGAAAACCTTATATCTTTAAATCAATTCATCAAGTTGACTTTCAATCTAAAGACACCACACACCAAATGATAACATGACATCGTAGTCTCCCGCTTCTACGCTACTGGTAACGACAGCATAATATTACCCAGAATAACAAGATGCAAACTCAAAACCATGCCCCCAGATTAGAGGAATGTTAGTCAACATGACCTGGCCAATTTCTACACAAAACACCTGACATCACAGTACCTTTCCAGGACATGGCTAGCTTGAGGGGTTACTTATTTATGCTTCACTAAGTTCCTCTCTCTTCATAGATAATAAATTGTCGTATTCCAGGCTAATTTCCTCACCAATTCCTTCAAACTATTCACCTTCATGTTCTACAAGGCCCATGTAAATTCATCTTTCCAGTCAAATGTAGATCTAGTACATGATAGTAGCTGTAAAACTTGTTCCCAAAATCTGCTTTGAGAATACATACTCAAAGAACCAGTGCATTCAAGATTATTCATGTTGTCTACATAGCACACAAGCGCTATCAATGTCCCACCAAGTTTTCATCCTGTCCAATGTGGGCAACATATTATGAATTGCCAGCCAAGATATAAAGCCATATGTTGGCACATTAGGCTTATACCATAAAAGCCTAAGCCAAGTCAATTTGCTCCCACATATCCTCACTAGCTTTCAAGCCTCCTTTACAGAGTTTGGAGCAGTCAACCCACACAAAGTCATCTGAGTAAAAGCAAATCATCAGACCTTGCTGGAGGCCATCTCCATTCATTTGCCTCAATAACATCAGCAACTGTGGCTTTGTCACCTAAAGCTGAATGATAACAATTCTTAAACACACGATAAAGCTTTTCAGGGACATGAAAGGGAAGGGGGAAATGAAAATGCTTAGGATTGTTCATATTAGCTATATAGACAATTGCTGTTTGGTAAACACTGATTTCAAAAGTGGCTGAAGAACTTAGCTCGTTCAGTAACTTGATATTTAGGAGGAACACAGAATTGGTTTTTCAACTATTTTGATGGAATGGATTAGTTTTGGATCCCTTCTCCTTAAATTTTTGATTTCTCCAACTTTGGCAATTCTGCTGTTGGTGGTATTAAACAGGAGGAAGCAGTGGAGCCTGCAAAAAGTCACTCTCCCCACCTCAGAAGGTATGAATGCACTTCCCACCATGACGCCGTTGAGAAAGGCTTTTTGTGTAGTATTGACCCGTTATGCATTGTTGGTTTGGAGGAATAACTGTCCTACCTACCACTGCCACCTCACGGCAAGCAGTCAGAGTCTAGTGAGTGTCGGGCCACAATGACTTGGTCATCTGCCAAAGTGCTAATGCTCCAATTTAGAACATAATTTTTGTAGCTTGAGAGCAGTGGACCATTTTATTTTATTTTATTTTATTTGAAAGTTTGCATTGTTAAACTCTCTTGGACAAGGGATCTATTTATCCTTGTAGTTTCTTCTGCCTGCAAGACTTGCCCAAGTGAGTGTTTTTAGTCAGACTCTCTTTATCATTTCTTTTTTTATTTTCTTCCTGCATATCTGTTCTGATTTCTAATGGTTGCTTTCGGGAGAGAATGCAGGGCTAATGCTAAATCTACAGCACAGAGTGATGCCAGAAACTTACAGCTTCAAATTCAGAATGAACTGTCACTTCCACTATATACTGGAAAGAAAATAGAAGGAAAGGAGGGTGCTCGCATTTGCGTTGCCTTGATTGATGCAAATACAGGAGATATTGTTACATCAGGCCCGGAATCCTCCATTAAGTTGGAAGTAGTCGTGCTTGAAGGTGACTTCAACAAGGAAGATCGGGATAACTGGGCTCAAGAAGAGTTTGAGAAGTACATGGCTAAAGAACGTGCAGGAAAGGGGCCGCTTTTGACAGGAGATCTCATCGTGACGCTCAAGAAAGGTGTTGGGGAGCTGGGTGATACGATACTTACTGACAATTCCAGCTGGAACAGGTGTAAAAGATTCAGGATAGGGCTTAAGGTGGCATCGGGTTATTGTTGGAGCACACGAATCCGAGAAGCAGTAACAGATGCCTTCCGTGTCAAAGAACATAGAGGAGAATGTAGGTCCTTTGTAGTCTTTTAATAGTACATAAACCTTGTCCTTCATGACTGACCTTAAACATGTTTTTGGACATCCAGAGTCTTCAGTTTTTTAATTGAGGATTAATTTCATATGGACCGTTACATTTCCAATGAAAATTTGGATAAATAAGTGATGCTTGGATTATTTGTTATTAGCAAATATTTGAATCGGTTTCAGGAGAGAGTTCGCACGCCTGTCAGAAGTTTGCTTCTACTTGTTTTTCTTATGGTGACTGGGACCTGAAGTCTCGTCATTTTACAGCATCCCAGAAAAATTATCCACCTAAATCTGATGATGAGGTCTGGAGGTTGGAGAAGATTGCCAAAGATGGGAAATGTCACGAAAAACTGATGAAAATCGGAATACATAAAGTGGAGGACTTTCTACTTCAACTTTTTACAGACTCCGACAAGTTGAGAGAGGTAAGCACTTAGTTAATGATTCTCTATTATGGTTTGATTAACTACGAAAAAATGTAAGTCTTGTGTGTTCACTAATCATAGATTCTTGGGAAGAGCATGATACGGAAGAGCTGGGATAGCCTAGTTCGTCATGCAAAGACTTGCAAAATAAGTTGGAAACTTTATTTGTACCATCTTGATAGCATGAGGAAGCATGGTGCTCTATTTGACGCTGATGGTCAACTGATCGGCCTAATCAAAGGCAGGGTATATGTTGCTACTCATCGACTTTCTGCCCAAGAGAAGGTAAGTGACTAGTTCGTACTGTGTTTTGTCAATCCAGTTCATACGCTGCACACCATCATGCTGAGTTCATAAAATTTGTCCAATATCGTCTATGTAATCAGTAATTTGATGTTTACCCGTAGCTATGTGGCTTATTAGGTGTTATAATCAACCAGAGATATCGAAACTTCAAACAAGGAGTTGGTTGGACATCTAGATGCTTTTTTTTTTTTTTTTAGTCAGTAGAAGTAATATCAAGTCTTCGTCAAGGTGCATAAAATTGTAAGAGGTAGCGCTTCTCTTTACCAAAAAATTAAACCTTCTCAATCAAATGTTGTGTTTGCTACTATGTGGAGACTTCCTACCTCGATCTTTTTGAATTATTAGTTCTATTTGTAATGCCGGGGGATGCCCCTAAGCTGCTGTACTTCATTTGAAGTCCCTGAAGAGGGACTAACATGAAACTCTGGATTCTTTTTCTAGATCCATAATGGAGACTACTTATTAAAAGAGTGATTTTGTGTTTTCGCTATTTGCATTGCCAGTTTAGAGATGTTGACCATGTCAATCTAAGTGGCCCTCTGCACTCCGTAATTAAATTTGTATCAGGAAAACATGACTAAGTTGGAGAGCACTCTCGACATTTGATTTGGTGTGTCCATGAAAATCTGAGACAATTGTCATCAGATTGTAGTTTGAACAATTAACACATTCACCTTGCAACTATTACTTTCCAAGTTCAAAACTATGACGATCTAAATCACTTGCACAATACAAGTTGAAGTGTGTTTTATTCACCGGTCCTCTCTCGATCTTTGCATCTCTACTCTGAGGAGCCTTGCCTTGATTGCACTCTCCATGACATCTTTCGAGCACCTGACCTTTCTGTGGTGGAGAAATGTATGGTGATAGGCGAAAAATGAATTGAGGTTCTTTCCATGGTTTCTTTTATTCTTTCTCTGAGCTGCACTTGCGTACTTATTCTGAATACATGTTCATCCGTGAAAATGCAACATTACTTGCCGAAAAAGAACTTGAAGTCAAAACATGTACCTTCAATAGTGGAGATAAATACTTCCAGTAGTCCAACTTGAGCAATATACTGAGTGATTTTCTTCTAGGAACATGGAGATACAATTGTGAAAAAGGCCCTTGATAACCAGAATGATGTTATGGAGTTCAATGGTGAGACCTTTTCTCCTTATATGCAACCTAGGCGAGGCCCGAGCCTCGCCGTGGCTGGGCGAGATTCTCTGGCAAAGCTGGGCTTGACTACTGAAGGTATGTGCTCTAAAGCACAAAAATATCTCTCCCTTTAAGTTCATACAAAGATGCGCCCTGTGAAATAATGATAAAAATAGGACTTTGCACTTGATTGTTGAGCTTTAATAAATAGAAGCGAAGCGTTTCATATCCTATAATATGAAGACGCTTACCTATGCAGATACGCTTCAATTGAACTTGCACCCGAGGAGATTCTAATAATTTTGCTCCCTCTTTAACACTGACTAAGTTTTATGTAGAGGATTCCATTCGTAAGTTAGGCTTTAAAGTGTCCTTAGATACAATAAAAAATGCTCAGAAATAGTTTTTACTGATGCAAACAGGGGAGCAGGTTATTGCAGGTCACTACCAAGAGCAGTAACCTAATAGATTATCAGTACAAAGGCAAAAGGTCAATAATCAAGTGCTTCATTTTTATCAGGGTTCAGTTTAGGAGATTTGACTTCAATTTTTACACGAAAGATTTAAGAGTTGAATTATCAAATTGACCTATAAGGACATGCAATGTGGAGAACAGTCGATTTTTGTGTAAGCTGTGATTATTCCAAATGAGCCTCGTTCAACACACTATCCATTTGGCCATGAACGTATGTATGTGTTCTGTCCAAGCAATTAAAAAGCAACTAAAGCATTGGCTAATAATATGTGCCTTTTTTAGTACGGGATTAGGGGATGGTAAGGGCAGATACTCATGAACACCTGCGTTTACGTGATGCTAAATGGATATTGACACCACTAGGTAAACATATTCAGATGTAATAAGCACATGGTAACGTGTTTACATGTTAAATATTATCAAATGGTGACGGGAAGATCATATAGAAAAGAAGGTTGATTGGTTAAACTTAAAACTTAGAAATTGAGATATAATATGTTCAATCTGTGAAGGGAAGGGACCTAGTCAAATGAAGCACTTGAAGGATTACAAAGACCAGTGGCAAGAAAAATTAAAGAGATGTGCGGGGGAGGGGCAAAAAAAATAGTGGCACCTAACTTGATGTCTGAATAGGAAAAGTACATGACAATTCATTGCAAGATTTTTTAAAGGCTTGTAACCTGTGCTCACGTCAGCCTATGTTTATTAACCACATTAGTGTTCTATTTCTTTCTCCAGGACATAATGATGCAACTGCTTTCACATTGCCAGTACAACCCCAAATTACCAACCCTGGAAATGACATGGAGTTTTCAGTTGATGAATTACTCGCTGAATTTGGATACATATTGAGAGACAACTCGAATGGTCTAATTTCTCTAGGAGATAATGGTATTACTACTGTCGAATTGCCAGCAGAGTCCCATGATATCAATTTACAATATGCCAAGCCTGGCCAAATGATCGGTTCGGGGAGCCAAATGGACTATATAGTAAATGAGCATGGTCTCCCCTCTAGACCAACCTATGCCTCAACATCAAGCTTCCAATCTAGGAGTGCACTTCCTCTGTCTGCAGGCATTCACAGGATGGAAGATTTCGGATCACCCGATGCAGATGATAGTACTGCGAACCAGTTGGCTGGTATTCAGAACCCACCAGATGATGACACCTTTGAGACCTCACGACGTTATGACGGTTTTGCTACCGGAGACGCTTTTGCACACTGGATAAAAATATTTCTAGTGCTCAAGTGGTTTTGCCACATCAGGAAGAGACGTGCCAGAGTTGTGCAGTCAGATGAACCGCTGATTGAAGTCCAGGCTTGACTTTATTGTTCTTTCTGTGGCATTAGTTAAGTCGATTCTCCATTTACCGTCTGATAGAACTGATGGTATATTTCTTCATAGATGAGGGCATATCAGTTATTTATATGGGACCCTGTTCATTGATAATGTTGTTCATTTGGGTATAGATCAGCTTTGGTTAACGCCTTGTTAAGCAACTAGCTTTTTCATCAGAAAGTGTCTCTCTTCTTCAGTTCTCTCGACATCTTTCTTCAAAGTTCTCTAACTTTTCACTTGTAGAAAATGGTAGGTATATCATTCAAAGGGAGCAGTTGGTTTCTGCACTTTATCATGCATGGAATTGCCCACGTCCTTCGAGTCCTAAGAATCAAGTCTTGCCTGTTTGTTGCCATCCCCCGGCAGTAGAGCTATTTCTCAGACAACATACATTGTTAAATTATTATGCCAAGTTCCCTTGATATTCTCCATTTATTCAGACTGTTCGTTTAATAATGATGATGACTTACAAATGAAAATTAGTTCTACTACTACGAAAAAAGTAGTAGAAAAATATAAGAGGTAGAGCTTCACTATACCGAAAAATTAAACCTTCCTAATCAAATGTTGTAGTGGCTATTATGTGGAGACTTTTTACCTCTATCTTTTTGAATTATTAGCTTTATTTGTGATGCCAGGATGCTCATAAGCTGTTGTACATTATGTGCTTTATGATACTTTCATTTTTTATCCAAAAAAAAAAAAGTAGCAGAAATAAATTGACTATACAACGGATATAAATAGAGGGTTTCGCCAAAGATGTTTTGTGTAATAGACACAAATAGTCCTTCTTTTTTTTTTCTGGCCTTCCACTCTCATTTTCTCGATCCTTGAAAACTTAATTGTAATTTCTCCAAAATGAGCTTATGTAAGACGACTCACAGATTCAATTTACTAGGGGGTTTGCACTGGAATTTGATCCTTTTAATATAAGATTGTCACATCCTGATCCTCCGAATATGTGCCCATCCCTGCTTGGTCAATAAAATAGCAATGTCTTAGGACGCATCGCCGACCCATTCATTTTAATACGCATGTGAAAGCAAATAATTAAATCCCTAGACAATAACAAGATGGGATAGAAAAGTAAGGCCAATTTTTCGCAAAATACTTTTTTATAAACACACAAATATATACACAGAAATCTACATAAAAGAATCTACTTTCAACAAAAGAGAAATGTCCTAGGACTAACTAGTCGGACATGCTCGCCGATTATCCAGGCTTCACCTTCTAAACTTCAGGCTTCGGGTCCTCCACCGCTGTCAACTAGGGACCTGAAATTGTTATCCCACAACGGGGTGAGACTACGTCTCAGCAATTTTAACCCCCTAAGCCCCGACTAGAAAGAAAATACACCCCAAAGCCTGCCTAAGCACAATCATGAGTCAGAGAGCTTACCTTGGCCTTAGTTCCTTCCTGCAAATTAGTACAATTCATATCACAACTAATCACTTCACAATCAATTTATCTAGCTCAATCAAATCATTGATCAATCAGCTTAGTTGATTACATGTCAACGAGACCATTCTCCAGTCATCCCAATTACTCAGCCCCAATGTTGAATTACGGCTCAATGAGCACGGCCTACTAAATCTTCGACGGTAATGCTGAATTATGGCTCAGCGGGCATAGCCTACTAAATCTTTGACGGTAATGCTGAATTACGACTCAGTGAGCATAACCGATTCCAAGTGCAGTGGTAATACTGAATTACGGCTCAGCGGGCACAACCACGCTTCAGCGGTTTTCTTGATCTAACTCCCAACAATATGCTCAACAACTTCAATAGCCATCTTCTTACGACCATAAACCATCACATGATTAATTACCTACAGCCAAGGACGTGGCATCCCACTCTTGAACCCCTCAATTAACAAATCCTCTTGGCCTATTTCCCTCGTATTAAGGGTACCTAATAAAAATAATCGTGTGTGGGTACATAGTTAGTCTCAACAAAAAATATAATATCTTTACTTTCAAAATTCCCACTGTTTATATAGTCGATAAAAACATTGTTGGCACTGTAAACTAACGTCTGGTTATTTTCTAATTAAATACTAAAAATAAATGAATTTAGGAATAAATTCCCAAATTCACAAATCATACACAATCAGCACAAATTAAAACTCAATTAAATAAACAAATCACACCACTGCAATCAGCATAAAATTCCGGTCACTGGCTATCCCGGTCTAATTTTCGAAAAATAATTAATTAATTAAATAATTACGAAAATTAATTATTAAATGCAATAAATAGCAACTTAGGCTCGTAAAGCCTAATTGAAAGTCGAGACGGATTCGGAAAATTTCCAAACTACTTTAGATCAATTCTAGAGCTTGTTTAGGCTCTAATTACGCTGCTCTAACCACCTAACATGCAACAACAATTAATTAAATTGCTAATCTAATCTGACTATCAACCTAATACATACTTAGTCTAAACTAATCAACCCTTAAACGTCATTAACTTACTAAGCAATGATTAGTGAGTTAAACTCACTTGTTCAACAATCCGCTCGAATCAAATTGACGAGGACACGACAAGAGGCAAGAAACCTCAAAGCGGGACCGACTTTCGGGGTCTAGAAGCTGGCCAAAACGGGCCAAACGGTGCTGTGAAGACCCTCTGGTTCGGCTTTTGTTTGGTGCTAGTTGGTGGTTGCTGAAGTTGCTTCGGGGGCTGGTTAGGGGAGAAACGGCACGGTGGGGTTGTTGCGGCTTGGACGGGTGGAGACGGTGGCTCATAGCGGCGGCATGGACTCTAACGGTCGCTTGCTGGACAGCGAGCCTCTACTGGGCGCGCAAACGATAGGGGCGAAGCAGCTGGGACGCAGCTAAGGTGAAGGGGCACGCACTGGTGGGCGGTGGCATCGCGGTGGCTCCAGCAAGCTTCGGCGATGGCATGCGACGAGCGAGAGGCTTCCACGGCTGGGTGGTTCTTCTTTGCAAGTCTTTGGAAATTCTCAAAGCACAATGAAGAAAAAGAAAGGCTGGTCGATGACTTGAGGGGGAGAGGGGGCAAGGGGACCACTTGCTCTCTCTTATCTCATCTCTTTGTCCCCCATGGAGGTCCCCACCAATTCTAGCTTGCTTGCACAGCCATTTTAGACCAAAAACCCCCTTCTAGAAGACTTGAGGAGGTCCAAAATGTTGGGTCCATGGGGTGTTATGAATTTTGAATGATTTCCCTCCAATTTGGACTTTAATCCTTCTTGAATCAACTCAATTTGGCCTCTATAAATTCCAATATCAAGCTTTCAATCAAATTGGTATTTTTCCTCACCAATTGAACCTACTTGCTTCCCAATTGCGTGATCAAAAATAGTCCCTAACATTTTTTGGACAAAAACGACCCTACCTTGACTTATTCCTAAAAAATCTCAGTTTGCAGAAAAATTTTGGGAGACTGAGTCGAAATTCCTAAAATGACTTGTGACATGACAGAACTTTTAATTTCTGAAATCGGATTTAATTTCGCGGTTAATTTCAATTCGACGCGATTTTAGCGTGACCTAGGTTAACGGGTAGCTTTCAGAATTTTTTAATGTAAATAACCCGTGGTTGATTTTCTTCAAGCCACAATAAACATCTTCAATACATTGGCGACTCTCGATGGTCATGAAAATCTTGAGATTTCAAATACGAACACAGGGTACCAAAACGACATATTGAGAATTTTGCAATTTAGTGGAATCACCCACGTTTAGTCACATATCTCGATCGAACCAACCTATCTCTGATTTCTAATTGACTTGTAACTATGCCGTAATGATATTTGCCAATGAGCACTATCGAGTAGCCAATTCCTGGTCAAATCCTTAAGTCTATTGCCTTAAAATCTCTTAATGACTTTCCCCAAATAATCTAGTTATCTCACGAGTGATCAATTATGAGAATAGCATTATAGGCACGTCGATGAAAAACCCAATTTATTCAATTGAAAACAGAACTGAAATTCTAGAATGTCACAAAAATTGAGTCTAAATCTTTTACTTTAGGTCTCTCATTTCCCATGTTATTTTGAGCGCATATGATAACCATTATATTTCTGTTCTACAACCATTTTTCTGTTCCAAAAACAAGTTTACAACAAAATTCATTTAGCAATACAACTTCATTTTTCAATTTATGAAACAAATTTCTAGTCTAGATATAGATTTGGAACAAAAATGAGAAATAAAAGTTATTCTCGTTGCTCATTCTCTCTACTAGCCAGCTGTCCAACTGCCACCGCTTGTCATCTGTCATCGCCTGAGAGGGAGAAATTTTGTGTTCTTATCAAATGAATTTCTATTCTGGGAATATGAATTTTGTGTTGTTATCAAATACTTATATTTACTCTAAAAACTCATCCAAAAATAGAAATAGAATAAACTATTTCCGTTCCAAAAATTAATTTTTGATTAGAATAGTTATCATTTGCACTTTTTATGTCCTGAATTATTTATAGTTTGTCTTCGAGTACCACCATTTTCGCTAGCCTATCCAAATAAACCCCAAAAAAGAGTAGTGTTTGCCTTCCATCGTACAGGGACTAATCATGCTTCCGCCGCCGCCACCCTGGCCAACCCGCTCACGGTGGGGGGTTGGCCAGGCCTCTTCATTTCCCTGAACCCAGCCTAGTATGCTAGGAGAAGGGCTTCACGGGAATCTGAGGTGGGCTCCCCTTCCTTTGGAGGGGTTGGCGGAGAAGCCCAATGGGGATATTATCCCGTAATCCCAGCTAAACCTCCTTGTAAATGGAGGCTAGCTCGGCACCCTAGGATGTCTGATTCAGGGTGAAGCAGTTTAAGGACTTGCTCAGGTCCATTGCATGCAGTCTTTGAAATGATCCTTTATTGGCAATTTTAAGAAAACCCGGTCTTCCTATTCCTCACTTGCACTCTCTTTCCTGCATGCAACATCTACTTGAGATTACTTTTAGTCAAAACAGATTTATGAAAATTTTCACGAGTAAGATTTGACCTCTGAAACTAGTCATGATTTTTTTCTTGCCAAATGAAAGTTTAGTAGTCATAATCAGCATTTCCGGTATCTAATCTGATATTGTGCTACTAAAGTGGTGCTCTATTTAGAGACCATTGTAGTGACACGTGGCCTTCTCCTAAGTCGACACCTACCTACTTTGTTTCTTTTTTTGTCTTCTCTCTCTTTTTGGGACGTCGATTGCAATGCGCTCTCTTTCTCATACGTGATGTGCTTGTGGAACTTTAAGGAGTTCCAGACGAATCACTTTATAAGATTGAGAGTATATGCATAGATCTATCCCGTGGCATGACATGGCACATTATGATGGGCATAGGTCACAAAATTGCCAAAGTCGGATTTCAAGGAACTTTTTACTAGGGATGGTGTCATATTTTACAATCAAAGTTTGGTATTTGTAATGAAAATTTATCATAAATATACAAGTTTGGGAGATTTGGTGGTCAAACAATTAATTTGGAGTAAATTTGTTATATGTGTAAATCTTTTGTGATATTAACCCTTGTAAAATTTAATTTTTGGTAGGAAATATTTTCCTTCCATGGACTAAGAAAATATTTTCCGTTAACTCATTTTCTTAAACAATCCAAATGCTAATGCATCCATTTAAGTCAATTTTATTTAAAGCTAGCAAATAAGTTCAATCTCATTAAAGTATTGGATTTTTAATTAATTTTTATACCACGAAAAATCTCCAATTAATGCAATTGTAACAAATTTACACTAAACTAATTTTTCACCCCAAAAAACCTCAAACCGATACATATTTGACAATTTTACCTAAAATTAAATTTTGGACAACCAAAAACCCCAAACCAGTTTCATTAATTACAAATTTATTATCTGTTAATTTCCATTAAATGTGATTAATATTACAAAAAAATCACAAACTGATACACAAGTAACAAATAGAGAGTAAAACCTCAAATTAGTATACTCGTCAGATGCCATATGTCATATAATTAAACAATTTGACGCTAACATTCAACAAAAATTAATGAATAATGAACTTGTCACAGGTGTAGGTGTGCCAATTTGAATTTTTTGTAGTAAAAAAATTAGTTTTAAGTAAATATGTCTCAAATACATCAATTTGGGATTTTTAGTGATATTAATTAATAAATAATTATGATACTTTTTACCTTGGAAATCCCCCCGCGAGTCCAATGACCCTCTGATTTGTGCTTGCCTAGGAATCCAGAATTCGTTCCCGTCTGACCCAAAAGGCCTCTAAACCATTGGCAGTAGTAGTAGACTAGGAGTTACTTGGCAACCAAACATGCTGGTTTTTTTTTGCTCGTTGCGCGTGTTTGACGAGGCGTGAAATCATATGAAAGCCGAAAATTCTAAAAATTATGCAGCATTTTCCAGGAAAATTACCAGGACCCAATTTTCCTAGAAAATTACCTCTGTCGACCTGTCCGTCACGCCACTCTCTCTCACTCTCTGTGACGCGCACGTGCGCGTATATACGATGATGACAACAACCAGTCCAAACTTGGGAGGAGAATCGGATCGGTGAGAGACAAAGTTTGACCGTCACAACGACAACACAAAAAGGAGTGATGGATGGAAGAAAATTTGATTGTCGTGCCTTTGTCGTGTGCTGCGAAATCGGGACAACATCCGCATCTTTTCGCCATTTTTGGGTTCATCCCTTTCATTACACTTTCGGGTTTTGCACGTGAGGAAACTTAGTCGAATCGCATAAAAAAGTGATACGGGATGCAACTCTATCTTTGATTACTTGAGTAAAGGCGATATTAAATGGGATTTCACATAAATTCTTGTTTTTTTATTTGTAGGCCTTCAAAATAAAGAACCTTGAATACTATAAACAAGCACCTATACCTAACAGGATTAAGTGAATATCTAAATTTTTGGTCATTTTATTTATATCTTTCCCTACTTTACCAAAGATTGGAAAAGATTCTTTAAGAGTCTCAGGGCTTTAAGGTGCATGATAAATATCACCTCCAGAGTGTAGAACCCCAGAATTGATGGACGGTCATATTCTCATGTTATCTGTATTGCTCTTCAGATACCGAAGACGGCGGGATTGATTGGCCATGAGGTGAATGAGGGCTTGAATTTTGTGGCTAACTTGCTTGTTGGACTTATTGTGTGTATTAGATATGCTTACACTTCTACTGTACAACTATTGTATTGTACAACTTTACAATGTCGAGTTGTAACTAGAATAAAAAAATGTTAGTACATATAAATCTAAAATCTTACGATGCTTCACCCATAAGTAAATTTAAATTATCCAATTGTATAGTCAGTTGAAGAGTCAGAAATCTGGCTTATGGAGAGCGAGATTTCTAACATATTTGAGTTTGACTTTTAATCTTGAGTTTTGGTAACAAATAGTATAAGTAATAACAACTTAACCAATTAATCGATAAGAAAAACAAAAAACCGAGATATTCATGAAAAGGTAATACATTCAATCAAAACGTGATAACAGTAAGAAAACTGTGTTTTTGTGTGAAAAATGAAAAAACTTGAACTTGCAATTTGATAAAAAGGATGCATTGATTTTTTTTAAAGAAAAATGTAAATGTCTTAAGAGGTTACTGGGGGATGAGATACCCATTAAACAGGTGGGTCGGGTCGGGTTTGGGTCGGGTCATAAATGATCCGACCCAAATCAACCCATTTAACCCATTTATGACCCGTTTATTGCAATGAAAAAATTTTGACCTATACCCGACCCGACCCATACTTGACCCATTTAACTAAACTTAATTATATATATTTAAAAAAATGGTATTGCTAAAATAATTTTATACGACACAAATTTAATGGACAATTTTTATAACTTTTAAAATAATTATTTTAAAAAATCTAATGTTAATTATTTTGTATTTTTAAAATAAATTTTAAATTATTTTATTTTTAAATATAACTTTTAAATTAGTTTTATTTTTTAAATATAACTTTTCTTTTTCTTTTTCTTTTTCTTTTTTTTTTTCTTCTTCTTCTTTGGCCGACTGCCGGCCACAGGCTAGCCTCGAGCTTGCTCGGCTCACCAACGCCAGCGAGCTTGAGGCTCGCCAAATTCGGCAAGCTCGAGCTTGCCCAACGCTGGTGAGCTTGAATCTCATCAGATTAGCAAGGCTTGAGCCTCGCCGGACGTCAACAAGGCCTTCACCTCACCGGATCTGGCGAGCTTGAGGCTCATCGGCATCAAGTGAAGCCTCCTCCTTGCCAAATCTGGCGAGCTTGAGGCTCGCCGACGTTGGCGGCCTCGCCAAATCCAGCGAGCTCGAGGCTTGACTGGCCGATCGCCAGCTATCGCCGTGCTGGCAACTGGAGGAAGAAGAAAGAAAAATAAAATAAAATAAAAATAAAAAATAATTATAATTTTGGTTTTTTTTTTCAAAGAAAAATTGTAAAGTTAAAGAGAGAAGAGAGAGATTATGAGGTTTTGGGTGAAAATAAATGAGGTTTTGAGGTTATGAACTCAACTATGATTACATTGATTGAGCACGTGGACCGCACGTGTGATCATTACTAGTATCAAAACAACACGAGATAAAGTTTTGCTAGGTAGCATATTTACATTCATACCCACGCGCGTTTGAACTTCTTAAACATAGTGGCCGACATAAATCCTCCAACTACATAGGAGCATGCATTTAAGTAACATTTCTCAGAAACTTCCTATGATCCACAGCCACCACTTCACATAAACTATTCATTCCAAGTAAAGACAGTAAGACAACATCGTCCCAGTTCACATCAAAATTTATTCGAGGAGGAATTTTAGTTTCACATTTTTATTTATGGTAGGAGTAATTTCAGTAATTCGTCTCTCTATTGAAATACAATCAAGATGGTATTTTATATGTCCAAGTTGGCTGTTTTATTCATCTTACAGCTCCCGGCGCAGAATTCCTCTCGAACCTGTTCCATCCTTTTCTTTTCTTTTTTGTTCTTTTTTTTGTTTTTGTTTTTGTCAGAACCTGTTTCATCCTTGATTGAACTTCCCTCAAGTAAAGTTAAAACTGACACGGTTTTCAAACAATTAAACAAGAATTGGAACTTTAAATGGGAAGAGTGAACTTACTTGATCGGAGCGAAGCACGGCCTCTTGGGCTGACTAGGTGGAAGCCTGAGCTCCCTTTTGTCATGATCTTTCTTTTTCTTTTTGCTCAAGTTTACGGTGTGTATTTTTTGGGAGAATTACCAAAAATATTTTAAACATATTGAACAGATGTCAATTTAGATTTAAATTTTTTAATTTGATTAATTTAGCTTTAAACATTTTCAACAATTTGTGAATGTAATCCTTCCAATAAATTTTGGCTAGTAATTACTAATTTGGATGCCGATTATCCTACATAGCACGGCTAGCACTGATGTAACCTTTTTTGTGTTTCTTTTGAGTTTTTTGAATTCTTTTTTGTAATTTTTTTTTCCCATCTTCACTTTTAAGTTCTCCAAAATTTATAATTTTTTCTTTTAGTTCTCCTTTTTCCCATCAACCATAGGCGAGAATTGCGATGCCCTTGCTGCACCTAGCAAGGCTTGACCTCACTGGCACTCGCTTGTGGTCTGGTAAGGGAGGAAAAATGAATAAGAAAGAAAAAAAAGAAAAGGAAAAGACTTGGATTCCCCACGATGGTTATGGATGGAGCGACTAGATCCCAACCAACCAGTCATATTCATAGTCTCGCGCGGAATATTCGTGGAAGGGGCCCAAAGCATAACATGACACAAAAATGAGGGTCTTAAAGAAATAAACATTTGGAACCGACGGGCCTCGATTAGCCGCCATTCTTGAAGTCGCAAGACCATTGTGGGCCAGGGAGCCAATCCAATTAAATCGTCCAATGTGTATCTTAGGATTAAAGGGGAAGAATCATCCAAAGATGTGGTGGCACCCGCCAATTCCCCCTAACGACCCTCCCTCGGGTCCCGATGGCAGGGATTCCATGAAGGGTCGCTCGGTGCGATCCCCGCCTGGTATCTTCTTCTTCCTCCTCCGCCGTTCAAGCCGGCGGACCTGAGGGTGAAGAAACAGTGGAGGAAAGAAGATGAACAGTGGAGGAATAGGAAAGAAAGTAAAAAGAAAATAGATAAAAGAAAGAAAGAAAAAAAGAAAATTAAGAAAGTAAGTCAAAACTATGTGATTTCACTTAAGGTAGGCGTAACCACTAGGATTGCCCTAGTAGCCACTCTTCTTATTTGGAAAAAGAAGAGGTAAGGAGTTTAATTTCCCATCTTCTCAAGAAGCTAAAGTGAGGACGCTTGAGTAAGGGAGGAGGTCTCATAACCTACACACATCACATAGCACACATAGTGGCTTATAAAATAGATATAAAATAGGACCACAAAAAAGGAATTAAGGTAGGGGTGTTAGAATCAAATTGGAAAATTGAACCAAAACCGGAACTAAATTAAATTTTCTTGCATTTTCCATTAAGTTTTAGGTTTCAATTCAAATTATGAAAAAATAATTTTTTTTTTATTCTTTGGTTTCATTAATCAAACTGAGTTGAAAAATGCCAATATTTTTAATATTACAATTTGCACAATATCTCTCCTTTTTTTACTAGACTAATTTTTTAATATTTTAAAAAAGAAAAGTGAGAAAGCAGAATTAATCTAATCTGATTCAAACGGTGGTTCAAAACTAATACACACCCAAACAGTTCGGTCAAATTTGGGTTTCTTGACTATCCAAACTGGTGACACCCTAATCTAAGGTCATCCACATTGGATGCCTAATTGGATGTTCACATAAGAATTTCCCAACCTAAATTGTCTGGATAGACAATACAAAAAAATCATAAAAAAAATTGTAAAAGTCATGAAACTTTACCACCGGCCGTGGTGGTTCAAACGGGTAGGCTTCAGTGATCCTTTGCGAGAGAGGTAAGAAGTTCGAAGCCCTTGCAATGCAAGGAGGCCGAAAGAGTTACTTGGTGACTTAAGAGTGATGCCGTGGTGGTGGGTCATGCGCTAGCGTCACCGGGGGGTTTACGACGCGAATGTCGGTTGCAAGCTGGTTCCTCCTGTCCAATAAAAAAAAAATCATAAAAATGTTTAGGATTAAATTGACTAATTTGACATCCGTATAATAAGTTTAGATCCCAATAAGTGATTTTCTCTTATCTGGTTACATAGGTCGAGCATATGACAACACAGTTATATTTATTAAAAAGAAAAGCTAGTTGATAAAATTTAAGTTGATAATTTGTTATTTAAAAAAGAAGATGGGGTTTAGGTGACTAGCCAGGTATCTGCAATTACTTGATGAAAGCAAAAACAAACGAGAAGGAAAGCGTCGATATAAAGAAGGGTCGTCACATAAATTATTATTCAATTTAAGTCGAATTCGATGGTCATCCCCATCACCTTTAGAGTTCATGCAAGTCAAATGTCATTTTGCAAAGCTTTCAGTATTTATTTTTAAATGTTAATACTATGAAAAACACTAAACTAGTAAACATGTGACAAATTTACCCTTCATTAAATTGCCAAAAAATTGCTAAGTTGGATGACATGTGATAGCCCATAAGTGTTCCAGTTTGAGGTTTTAAATTTCGTTTGTCACATGTGTACCAATTAGTGATTTTTTGTTGTTTTAACTTAATTTAACGAAAGCTAACAAAGATAAATTTGTCACAAATGTACTAATTCGAGATTTTTTGTGATATAAATTTGTCGCAGATGTATTAACTTGAGGTTTTTTATGATCAAAAAATTAATTTTGAGTAAATTATCATAGATGCATCAATTTGAGATTTTTTATGTCAAAAAATTAATTTGACGTAAATTTATTACAAATGTGTCAATTTGAGATTTTTCACAACATTAACCCTTGCTTTAATTTTCACAAGAAATAAATTTTAATCAACTCAATGCAAGCAAACTAAAAAAAAAAAACCTTGCATTAAAGATTTAATTGGCCATGTATTGAAACAATTTTTAAGTTAGATGTTATATAGTATTGATTTTTTATGAATCCATGTTTGGAAAAAAAAAAAAAACTTGTTCACGATTGTTTATCAAAGTAATTGAACTATCTAAGACTGAGACTTCTTACGAAATGAGACATCAAAAATCACTTAATCATCTCTTTGCAAACTAATATATTTGGTCCATCTTTCATGTGTAATTTCATTCAACTAAAACCACGGGGCCTCATTTAGCTTGTCTTCCACAGTTGATTATAGCATTTTCTTTTTTTGTTTTAATTTTTATTTTCCTTCTCCTATTAACAAGAAAACACGATTGCTTAACATATATTCTACAATCAATGCCACACAACATGACGTCAGACAATCCATAAAATCATCGAAGGCAAGAATTAATTCGGCGAGATAAATGGTGGGGATTTAAGCAACCACGCATATTGTAACATTTCTAATTTGGACAAATTTGATTTAGTGAGACAAAATTAAGAACTGGTTTTAACTTTTAATCTAGGTGACGTTGACATGCAAGAGGATTGGAGCTTAGATATTTTGCAGGATTTTGTTCTTTATCACAACGCTTAATTAGAATGATTTAATTAAAAGGCTAATATCATGAAAAATCTCAAACTAGCACACCCACTAATTGTTACATGTCATTCAACTCAACAATTTAACGACAAAATTCAACGAAAACTGATGTAGGTAAATTTGTCACAAGTTTACTAGTTTGGTTCCATTTAATATAGACGTACCAGTTTTTAGTTTTTCATAATACTAATTTAATTTAACAAAAATTAATGGAGGTAGATTTGTCAAATGTACTAGTTTGTAGATTTTTTGTGATAAAAAAACTAGTTTATGGTAAATTCATGATAAGTGTACTACTTTGGAGTTTTTTGTAGTTAAAAAAATTTGTCTGAGTTATTTGTTACAGGTATACCCATTTGAGATTTTTTATGGTATTAATCTTTAATTAAACTTTTATATTTTGATTAGTATTGATAGTTCCATGTCGATGTGATGCCTAGTTGCTTAAGTAGTGTGCTTCAATGTTTACGCTACATTTTGAAACATAACAAGGAGGACTGCAATTAAAGTTGGAGTGTAGTGAACTTACACGTGCAACCACTGGGATCATCTTTTCTCCATGGGAAGAGAGAGGTGGGGAGTTTCAAATCTCCACATTATTAGGAGAGTTGGGGTAGGGACGATTTAGTTTAAGATGTGAGTTTTGACTTCCATACTTTGCAAGGAGATAAGACACAAGTTTAAGAGTGAGAGTTAAAGTATGAGTAGAGTAAAATCGACAAAAAAAAAAAAAAAAAAAAAAACTTACAAATAGTATAAAAATTTTCCAATAATAATTTTCATCCACATGCAATGCAAGTGCTATTAAAACAACAAGGAATATTCAAAATAAGAGCTTGGGGTGCGTTTATTTTCTCAAGGGTTAATACAATGAAAAATCTAAAATTGATACATATGTGATAAATTTACTCAAAACTAATTTTTTTACCATGAAAAATCCTAAATTGTACATTTATAATAAATTTACTCTAAATGACCACAAAACCCCATATTGATATATTTGTGATAAATTTACCTCAAACTATTTTTTTTACCACAAAAAATCTCAAAATAGTGCATTGGCGATAAATATACACTCCATTAAATTGAATTAATATTGCAAAAAATTCATAAAACTAGTACAATTGTATCAAATGGAGAGTAAAATCATAAACTAGTGCATTAGTCAACTGTTAAATGTCATCCAATTCAGTAATTTAATGATGAGATTTAACGGAAACTAATAAAGAGTAAATTTGTCGCAAGTATACTAATTTATAACAAGTTTGTTAAAGATGTCCCAGTTTAGAGAGTTTTGTTGGTCAAAAAATTAGTTTACGATAAATTTGTCACAGATGTACCGATTTATGATTTTTCATAGCATTAACCATTTTCTTAAATAAGCACATAAAGTAAATCTTGTTTTAAGTAAGAATCTGAAGTGCCATCATTTTATTCAATAAAGACTTAAAGTGGATCTTTCTTCAAATAAAGACTTGACTTTTTGGTTGGCCAAAATCATTTTCATCATTTACATTTTTTTAGAGGGTTGGGCGAAGGTGGACATCACCAGATCTAGGCGAAGGTCGCCTCACAAAAGGCTCGTGAGGGATGGCCTCATTTGGGCAAGGCAACCCTCACCTAGGAGAGGCCGCCCTTGCGGCTATCGGCAAGGGTTGCCTCACTAGTAGCTAACAAGGGACAGCCTCACCTAGGTGAGGCCGCCCTTGCCAAATCTAAGCGAGGGCTTGCAAGCCCTTGCCAACAGCCGCCAACCCTCGTTAGAAAAGGAAAAAGAAAAAAAGAAAAGAAAAAATAATAATAAATAAATTAAATTAAAATTGTATCGGGATGAAAATTCTATTGACTGGTCAAAATACTTAGTCAACTAGCGATCAAGGAGGTTAGGCTTTTATTTGAAACTACATGACCACTTTAAGCTCTTATTTGAAATTAACATTATCACTTCAAACCTTTCTTTAATATAAAGTCCACTCATGCCCTTATTTGAAAAAAAATGAGAGGAAAAAATGAGGGTACTTCATATTCTTATTAGAATTTTCCCAAAACAAGATAAGATAAAGTTTTGTGAGGTAGCATATTTACATTAATGACCACGCGCGTTTGAGCTTCTTAGACAATAGTGGCCAACAAAAATCCGCCAACTACTATGCAGCATGCATGCAAGTCACATTTCCCAGAACTTTCCTATAATACACCATTAACACTTCTCATGTATTTTATAATCATCAATACGACTGACTTATAGTGAAACTTTAGAAGTAGTATAAAAACAAGACATGATCCAAATTTAGAGGTATAATGAAACGTTAAATAGGAAATAGCACGGGTAAGAAAACCAGGGAGTTTTTGTGATCAAAATGCTTTTGACTGCGTATAATACATTTGGAATCCTAAACATTTGAAAAAAAAAACTTATGACGAAATCAAGCAACAGTAAATTGTTTTGACATTATCAATTTGATGAGAAGCTATTTTAATTTGCCTCTATTATTCCTCGAATTGATTTATAGTACATACATTTTCTTTGTAGATAACTACAACACACATGCCTTGCTATTATAATTTATAAGTTTAGCCATTTGAGATTGAAGTGATTAATTGGAATTTTTTGTCACCTGTTCGAAAACATCACCTATATGATAATTGATATTTGAGAGAAAAAGTACAAAAAAACTTCTAAACATATTATATTGGTCCCAATTCAATCTTAAACATTTCATTTTGACCAATTTAGTCATAAACCTTATATATTGGTATTAATTCAATTCATCTAGTCAATTTAAATCCAAAATTTTTTATATGAACACCAACAGTTCTACATAACATAGTCGGCACTGATGTGGACATATTTAAATGTTTTAAATAATTTTTCAATTTTTTACTCTTTTTTTTCTTCTCTTTCCTTTTTTTCTCCCCCTTTTCTTTTTCTTTTTGGATTGTGGCTCGCGACCGGCCACACAAGTGAGGGCCAACAAGGGCACGGCCCTCGCTCAAATTCGGCGAGGGCGACCCTCACCTGTGGCCAGGGAGGGCCTTAACACCTTCATCGAGCCTCACCTGTATTGTGGCTGGTATTGACCACAGTCCAAAAAGGAAAAGAGAAGGGAAAGGAAGGAACAAGGAAAAAGAAAAAAAAATAACAAAAGCAGAAAAATCAAAAAAATATTTTTAAAAAATATTTAAAATTTGTCAATGTTAGCAATTTCGGCCTAAATTAGCTGGATAGATTGAATTTGTACTAATTTAAAAATGTTTAGGATTAAATAAGTTTAATCGAAAAGTTTAAGACTCAATTGATATCGATATAATATGTTTAAGACTTTTTCTATATTTTTCCTGATATTCAAGCATGTGAGACATTGATTAGAGATCAGGTCAAGAAGATTTACAGTAGGTAAAAATAGCTGAATGATTTAATAGCAAAAGGTGAAAAACAAAAAAAAAGAGAGTACATTTAGCTTCTTAACTCATAAGAATAAGGTGTCAAATTAGTAAATTTAGAGAAAAGACGAAAAAAAATTCTAAACCCCGCCACGTTTCCCGGAAATGCAACTCGCCTTTCTGGGGAAATTATGAACTCATCGCTCTGAGTTCGACTCCGAGTTCGAGTTCGATCTTTTCTCTGCAACATATTTTCAGCAACCAAACTCTCCCAAACTTCAGGCACTTCATTACTTCTTGTTAACGATGCAAAAGAGAAGAAGGACCATGTCCATGCAAAGGGGAGCTTTGAATTCCGCTTCTTCCGGTGAACCGAGTCAACCCAAGATGCCCTGCTCGGATCCAAGCAAGCAAGTTCACCCTTTCCGTCTTCACGTTTCCATGCTGGATTAATTGTCTGGCGATGGTGTTGCTTTTAGCTTTACTCGAGTTCTTGAGTTGAAGATTCTTGAAATGACAAATATGGCGAAGACTGCGGTTCTTTATTTATTTATTTATTTATTTCTATTATTTATTTTTATTTTTGTTGGTCGGAACGAAGATGACGCTGAAGCATAACATTTTCTTGGCATTTGCCTCGTGCTTTCGTTCAGCTTTTTGTTTGTGGGGTTTTGCTGCGGTTTTCATGTGAAAACTTAAGTATTTCAAATTTTGTCGTCTTGAATCTGCTGTGCGATTTCGCGTTACGCCAATTGCAGTACTTCCTCCTTATTGGAATTGAACCCCGTTAGAATTTTTAACCTAGCAAGTGATCTGTTCTAATTCCCATCGATCTCCTGCTTTCTAAATTATCCTATCTTGCTTCTTTCTTCTTCTTCTTCTTCTTCTTTTTTTTTTGGTGATTTTTTTTTTGGCTGATCTCCACACAGTCAAGAACGGAACAAGTCCGAGAGGAATATCGTGCAGAGCAGCTGTTTAACGAGGGAGGATGTTCAGAGAGAGGTAAGATGAGTAAAGTAGCCTACTTGGACGTACAAATACTGTCGTTATTGTGTTTCAATTGTGATATCTTCAATTAGAAGTGGTTGGATGCATTTCTGACCTTCTAGTCAGTTTCCGGATAGAAAGCCGCATGAGAAATTGCTGCAAGATGTATAAAGAATTATTATTTGAGTGGTAAAAATGACCTGCTGACAATTCTAGGGTTCTGCTGTGAAACGATTCCACTGAGAATATGATTTAGGCTTTTCATGTTGTTTTGGACAGTACGGATCACAAGGAGTTACAAAATTTCAAGGAAGTGCCCTGGACGTAATTATCTGCTTGAATTCTGAATATGTGGTCAATGACAGTTTGTGCGTAGTAGAACAATAAAGATACCTGTGATGTGAAAGTAGAATGTGATGAATACGTGACAGATGATTCTTGCACATGTAATTCTAGTGTTCTTTGCTGAACAGGTCAGAGAAGTGGCAGAGCTTGTTATATCTCAGTGGGCCAACAATTTTCAAAGGTGAGTATAGTTCAATTGGTTTGTTGGCAGTATCCCATATGCATCAAGTGATTCCTCTAGCAGAATTTTGACCCGTATTGTCTCTCCAACTAAAAAAAGTCATCAACTATCATGTGCCATCAATCCATGATTCTGTTCGGCAATGTGTAATACCTGAAAATACCTTTTTCTGTTAATTGCTGAAAGGACGGTGCATTTGGAGATAGCTGCTAACTAATGTTACTTGCTTCTGCTATCTATGAACTGGATAAATATGTATTCTAGCTTTACATTGACTTTTCTATGGCACGTTAGATCAAGGATATGCATCTGATGAGGCTGGTAATTGGGTCTGACATTCATATGTACTAGTACCGAAAGTGTTACGAATGGATATTTGTCTATTTGTTATGAATAAGTCCAGAAGACAGCAGTTGTTCATGGCGTCGATTTCCATGGTGCAGTTCCATGGAGAATGCTTTCAAAGAGATGGCGCAACAGATAAGCTCATTGAAGAATGACGTTCAGAAACTGGTAAGATAAATAGAGTTCATAAAATTTCCACAGGTTGACTGCTTGTTTAAACGATATTCATTGAGCACGAACTTTGCACAATAATTTTTTTTTTTTTTTGAAGTAAATTTTCATTTTATTGAACAACCCATGGAAAAAAAATAATTAAATAAGGGAGGTCACATCCCATACAAGTCCATTGCAGCATAATATCCCACATACACAGCCGAATTGGGGTGCCAAACCTTCCCATAGATATGAACTTTTGGGGAAGATAAGTCTGATATCCCTAGAGTAACATTTATCTGTTGAGTGATGGCCCTTCTACTCGGCACCATCAGATCACTAGGAGGAACTTTTGTTCCTACTTAAAATGAAGGATGGGAGATCCTTTTAGGCAACCTATTGTAATAGGAAAGCCTGATAACTTGAGATTAATTCATCAAGTTGATTTCAATCTGATGACACCACACATCATAGTCTTCCCCATCTACAGTACCAGTAGCAACTGCAAAACTCTACCCAGAAAAACAAGATGCAAACTCAAATACCATGCACCAGATTACAGCAAGGCTGGCTAACAAAAGACTATTACATCAGTAGTGAGTGTCTTATTTCCTTCCAGAATCGTAGCTTCTAAAGAGCCTATTACAAGAGGAGGAAAAAAAAAACCTGCATCAAGGTCACAACAAACTTGAGGGTATACATTTTCATGCTTCAGTAATTTCCTCTCTCCAGAGATAATAAGTTGTTCCATTGCAAGTAAATTCATCATTCGACTTGCGGATCTAGGAATCGAGAGTAGCTGTAAAACTTGTTCCCAAAATCTTCTTTAAGAATACACACTTAGAGCAAGTGCATTCAAGATTTTTCATCTTTTCTGCATAGCACAAAAGCACTATCAATGCCAGACCAAGTTTTCACCCTGTCCAATGTGTGCAACCTATTATGATTGACTAGCCAAGTTATAAAGCCAACTTTTGGCACTTTAGGCTTAAGCCATACAAGCTTAAGCCAGGTAACTTTGTTCATACATTTCTTCACACGCTTCCAAGCCTCCTATGCAGAGAAAAAGCCCCTAGATGATCCAGTACATACCACTTTGTCTATGCTGCCAGAGTTTGAGCAATCAACCCACACAAAGCCATCTGAGTTTCAAACAGATCATCAGAAGTTGCAGGAGGCCATCTCCAGTCATTTGCCTCAATAACATCCACAACTGTGGCTTTATCTCCTAAAGCTGAATAATAACCATTGCAAAACACATGTATCATTTTACATGGACATGGAATGAAAGGGGATAATGCAAATGCTTAGCATTGCTGTTTGTTTGACACTGTGATTTGAAATGTGCCTGAAGAACCTAGTCTCAATAAGGTGTTCAATAGGTTGTTCCTAAGAAGGAAGTTTTCAACTCCTTTTGATGGAATGGCTTGGTTTTGTATCTCTTCTGCTTCATTTAACTTTGACAACTCTTCTCTTGGTGGTTTTGAACAGATGGAAACAGTGGAGCTTGCAATTAATCACCCTCCCCACCTTGGAAGGTATGAATGCACTTCTTAGTTATGCTGGCTTTCTGTGTAGTATTGACTGGTTATGCATTGTTGATTTTTTGGGGAATAATGGTCCGACTTTACCACTAACACCCCAAAGCAGGCAGTCAGAGTATAGTGGAAGTCGGGCCAGAATGACTAGGTCGTGTGCCAAATTGTCAATGCTCTAATTTTGAACATGATCATATGTAGCTTGAGAACAGTGCAGCATTTTATTTTGTTTTGTTTTGTTTTTTAAAGAATTTGCATTGTTATACTCTCTGAGGCAATGCATCTATTTATCCTTGGAGTTTCCCTGGCAGTAAGACTTGTCCAAGTGAGATGCTGGTAGTCTGTCTCTCTGTGTCATTACTAATGGTTGTTTTCCCTGGAGAATGTAGGGCTAATGCTAAATCTACGGGAGAAAATGAAGTGAGAAACTTACAGCTTCAAGTTCAAACCAAAGTGTCAGACACTCTATTTACTGGAAAGAAAGTAGAAGGAGAGGGGGGTGCTCGCATTTCTGTTGCCTTGATCGATGCAAATACAGGGGATGTTGTTAGATCAGACAAGGAATCCTTCATAAAGTTGGACGTCGTCGTGCTTAAAGGTGGCTTCAACAAAGATGACTGGGATAACTGGACAAAAGAAGAGTTTGACAGCCAACTGGTTAAAGTACGTGAAAAAAAGGGGCTGCTTTTGACAGGAGATCTCCAATTGACACTCAAGGGAGGTGTTGGGGAGCTGGGAGAACTGATATTTAGGGACAATTCCCGCTCGGATGACACTGAAAAATTCAGGATAGGGCTTAAGGTGGCATCAGGTTATTGTGAGAATACACGAATCCGAGAAGGAAAAACAAATGCCTTCCGGGTCAAGGAACGTAGAGGAGAATGTAAGTCTCATAGTCCTTGAAAGTGCATAAACCTTGTCCTTCATTTATTGCAGACCATAAACAATTAAACATAGTTTCAGACATCATTTCTCCATTAATTTAATTGAGAGCTTCATTTCATTCAAACCTTTATATCTCCAATGAAAATTCTGATCAATAAGATATGATCAGCTTCTTTGTTGATAGCAAATGTTGACAATTTGGATCAGTTTCAGGAGTCTGCGTGCCTATCAGAAGCTACTCATGAATCTCATAGGGACTAAGACCTTACTGTATATGTCTTCATTTTACAGCAAACCAGAAACATTATCCACCTGCATTGGATGATGAGGTCTGGAGGTTGGACAAGATTGCCAAAGGTGGGATATCTCACCAAAAATTGGAGAGAGCTGGAATACATAAAGTGCAGGACTTTCTCCAGCACCTGCATAATGACTCCAAGAAACTGAGAGAGGTAAGCACTTAATTAATGTTTCTCAATTATGGTTTGATTGACAACCAAGAACGTAAGTCTTGTGTGTTCACTTATCATAGGTTCTTGGAAAGAGCATAACATCAACGCACTGGGAGTGCCTCGTAGATCATGCAAAGACTTGCACAAATTGGAAAACTTATGAGAACCATCCTAATGACATGAGCAAGCATGCTGCTGTATTCAACACTGATCGTCAGCTGACCGGCCTAATCAACGACATTTTATATTCAGCTACTGATCGACTTTCTGCCCAAGAGAAGGTAGTAAGTAACTAAGGAAATCCTACTGAGTTTTGTAAAGCCGGTCCATGCGCTACACACCATCGTGCTGAGTTCATATGAATGCCTCCATTAGTCCGGCTAATGTGACATACCGAGTGTTTTTCTTCCAGGAACCTGGAGATGCAATCATAAAAAAGGCGGCCTTTGATAATTGGAATGATGTTGGGGAGTTCCATTGCGAGATCTTATCTGGTTCGATGCCAAAGAATAGCTCTCAAGTTATTGAAGGACAAATTGGAAATCTCATACCTGTTCAATGTCATTCAGCTCCACGAACCTGTGCCACTTCAGTTGGTCTGGAAGCTCTGCCGGCAAATGCGGGCTCCCCTGTTGAAGGTACGTGCTCTAAAACACAAAATCACTTAGGTGATGCTAAGTGGATATTGACAAGATATCGCTGTAGGTGATGCTAAGTGGATATTGACAAGATATCGCTGTCACTGGGTGGATATGACTAGATGTAGTAAGCACATGGCAACGTTATGTGCATTTCTATCAAATGGTTCCTGGAAGATCATACTAGAAAATAAGGTTGGAATTTAAACTTCTATGCTGGAAATTGAGATGTAAAATGATTGATCTGTAAAGGAAAAGGGCCTTATCAATTGAAGTACCTAAAGATTACAAAGGCCAGTGGCAGGAAAAATTTAAAAAGATGTGCAGCACTTTGCATGATATCAGAATAGTAAAAGCTCATAACCATTCGTTCCAAAATTTTTTAGATCATGGACATGTACTCCCATCGACATGTTTTTATTAATGATATTACTGTTCCAGTTCTTTCTCCAGGACATAATGGTGTAGCTGATTTGCCATTGCCGGTACAGTCACAAAATACCGGTTGTGGGGATGCCATGGAGTTTCCAGTTGATGAAAGTGCTCCTCCTGCTGCGAGCCAGCACCTATCTGCAAACCGCCGGAATGCTCAATTTTCTCAGGGAGATGGTGGTAGTACTTGCTTCGGACAGCCGATACAGTCGCCTGATATCATTTCGCAGGAAGCCACAGGTAGCCAAATGTCCAATCCGTGGAGGCAAACGGACTCTACTACAGTAGAAGATTTTGCTATCCCCTCTGAACCACCCTATGCCCCTCGTCCTGAAGGCGATCACGCAATGGAAGATTCCCAAATCGATGATGCAGATTCTCCGATGGATTACTTGAGCATACTAGATTTTGGCACGACGTTTCAGACCTCACCAGGGGATGATGGTTCTGTTTAGGAGCCAGCAAAGGTCGGTAATGGCTGTGATGCAGTGGGTTTCTTCATCAGGAGGAGAGGCGTCCGAATTTGTGCAGTTAGATGGACCGCCAATTCAAGTCCAGGGCTTTCGGAAACCCAACCCCCACCCCAAAAAAATTGTTTTTTTTTTTTTTTTTAATTAAAAAAAAAATTTAAAGTTAAAAAAAAAAACTTAAAAATCAAAAAGTAAAAAAAATAAAAAAAAATCAAAAAATTTAAAAATAAAAAATCAGAAAATTTAAAAATCAAAAAATCAAAAATTAAAAAAATTAAAAAATTAATTAATTTTTTCTTTATTTTTTTTGGAAGTCCAGGCTTGATTTGGCGGTTCTTACCCTCGCCACTGGGTAAGAGGATCCTTGGATTACTACTGTAAGATAAAAACGATGGCAACTTTTTCATAGATGAGGAGGGCATATTAGTTACCTGTTTGTTGTAACCTGTCATCATTGTATTATTCATTTGTGTATTGAACAGCTTTGCTTAACGCTTTGTTAAGCTGACTGATTCTTTCATCAAAAAATGTCTCTCCTCTTCAGTTCTCTTAACGTCTTTCTTCAAAAGTTCTCTGGTTTTTTCACATGTAAGGATTGCACAGGCAATGCTTAAGTTCCCTCGATATTCTCTATTCTTCCAAACTGTTAGTTTTATAATGAAGTCAGAGTTACAAATTAGTAGTGATTACTGCAAAAGTAGCACAAGTAAATTCTACAAGTAGACCGATCAAAATTGTAGGTATGTAGGGCTAAATGCTCTTGAGGGGGCGACAATCTTGACTAGCCCCTCCTTTAAGCCATTCCACATCGAAGTTCACCCTCCCCTTAGTATTGTTTATAATTCCACGCAATCCTAGAATTACTCAAGCCCAACCTTAGGTGTTTTGACCCTTAGTATTTTTTTGTTCTTCTTTTTTTTAACTGAGGAACTGCCGGAGATCACCCTTTGGGGGATCACACGACCCTCTAGTGCCCGGTGGCACTGTCAGGTCTCGCCGCAAGCCGCGACCCCTAGTATTTGTTAGTAGTTCATGCGGTAAAAAAATCCCTTATTTAGTAGATTTCTAACTTAATTGAGTCTTTTAGGTCAATCCAAATTAAGTTTATCAAACAAGCTTAGCCTCATTAATTGGTTAATATTCAATTTTTAGAGGGCTTAACAGACTTTACCATAAATTTTTTACTAGTTTGATGATTTGATTGCACAAATTATAAGTTGGAGGACCACATGAACCAATGGATTGAGATTGTGAGCCAGTGTGATAAAATTGAAAATTAAGTGCTAAAAATTTAAGTACTATAGTTTTAAGTGCTGATCACGTTAAGTGCCAAAAATAGGAACAAAAGGTTTGATGGTAATTTTGAATATTGGTTGTTGAATATTATGAATCCTTCACAAACAGATAAAATTGACCACTACTGATAGGTATTAGCAATATTATGATTACTGGTAATTTTTTTTATCTGAGCAAATTAAGTAACTCCCCCTTTACTTACCTGGTAAAGTGCAATTTTGACTAAATATAACCATTTGCATCAACTTCATTGAAAGTTAGCAAACGACTTTACCCTCGTCAAAGTGTTGAAGTTTTTTAATCATTTAGCACTTAATTTGGCTATCAAACAAGCCGTACGTACTTTTTTCCTTTGGAAAATCTTTTGGGAGTCCAATCACCTGCCCGGCCATGCTCGTCCAAGAATCCATAATTTGAACCGGTCCGATCCCAAAGACCTATAGAACATTGCCAATTTCCGGGTTCGACCGAAGCTTTTTCGCAGTTGCTAGGCAAAATGATGTCCAAGTACGAACCACCTGGTTCTTTTCGCTTGTTGCACGTCCGACGTAGCCTGAAAATCATAGGAACCGAAAAGTTTCAAAGCCAGAACCATGAAGCATTTTCCATGAAAATTGACAGGACCTGATTTTCGTGGAAAATTATCCATGTCAGTCACATTACTGTTGTACGCACGCAACGACAACTGGTCCAAACCTGTGATGCCGCATTGCGGGACTGAGATATCATTTGACCATGCGCTTTTCTACGAACCAGACAAATATCGAACCTTTAAAAGTCAACTAGAGAAACAAGATCGAACTTACGAGATCCTGAAGAGGTAACTTCCATGATTGCCTGGACTTCAGATTTTTATCCAGCTTTCGCTATGGCCTTGGCTAGCCGCTTGGAATTTGCCCTTTTTTTCGTTTACGTGGGTCGTGAGTGTATTAACAAATTTATAATTATGGAAAAGGAGAAATTCATGATTTTCTCGTTAAGAGAAGAGATGAAATAAATAAAATATTAGTGTGGCATAAAAAGAAAAATTATGAAATGAATACCTATGAATGAAAATGAGAACCCATATGGCAATTATATATATATATATATATATATATATATATATATATATAATATATATTAAACTAGTACACTTGTGAAGAATTTAATCCAAATTACTTTTTTTGACCTAAAAAAATCCTCAAATTGGTATGTAACAAAATTACTATTTTTTTAATTTTCGTTTAATTTTATCATTGAATTATTGAGGTAGATGACACGTGATAATTTTTTTTTGCTAAAACACGCGACAATTGATAGGATACCATTTTGAGGTTTTTATCCTCTGTTTGTCACGGATACCCTTTTTATAATTTTTATGGTATTAATCTATTTTAACATAATGCAAAATTAATGAGGGGTAAAATTTTCACAATTATATCAATTTGAGGTTTTTTGTGTAAAAAAATTAGTTTAAGGATAAATTGTCATAACTATACCGATTTATAATTTTTAGTAATTAAAAAAAATTGATTTAGGATAAATTTGTCATATTAGTTTAGAGTTTTTCAGAGTATTAATCCATATATATATATTATATATCAAAATTACCTTATGGGATTTAATAGTTATACGGTCCTTGTAAGCACAACTATTATTGGATGATGGGTTCAATTTCAATTTTAAATAATTGTTTAAGCTTTATGGAAATATTTTCGCGTCACCCATCTGACGCGGTCCACCTGACGTCATCCACCACGACATGAAAACGCGTCAGAAAATTGACGTGAGCTCCAAGGTCTCCGCAACGTACGACGGAAAGCGAAGCGGCCTTTGTCGTCGACCGAAGCGAATCTAAGTGGACCCCACTCGAGCCCCTGGTTTGCTCAAATCCACGCGCATTGATTTTTTTTTTTCCTCTTTTTTGTTTTTTATAATTTCTATCTCCGATGATATCGGCTCTGTTAATTAACTAATAAAACACTTTTTCAATTCATTGCGGTTGAACTTTATCCGTGCAATCCCATTAGTCACAATTAAATTTCTAATTTCAAAGAATTTTTGATTTTATAGAAGACCTGATTTTTATTCACGTATCCATGTCATTTAGCATTAATGACCAATTAAGTAAAATAATCTTTTTAGGAATATACTAGACAAAAGACAGGCTGCCGTACACAAGCCTGCATATACTGTCATTTTGCTCAAATTAAGGTAATTAATGAGATGGAGAGGCATGGCTTCTTTTACAGGATTTATTAAGCTGAATTTGAAAATTTTCTTTTGCTGATTAAGAAATCAAAGAGACCTATTTAATTTAGATATCAAGGTATCCTTTTTTGATGCAGGTGTTAAAAATATCAAGTTTTCTAGTAAGAAGGTTGAGGATGTAGTTTGAAAAAACTTCAAAGAAGAGCTTATTTGTAGGTTTTCATATACAGAAAAAGAGCCAATTATTACAAAAATTAAATTCCAATGATTGAACGTGTCGATATCACGTCCTCTCATGTTCGCTAGGCCTAATCTTCTTGGACTACTTGTGCATTTTAGACACGTTTGGGGGGCCCCGCCTCCAGAACCTTTTGCAAAATAGGCAAAATCAAATACTGATATGACATAATTCAGAATATTCTTGGAATTCTTGTGTGCATTAGACATGCCTAAACTTCTGCGGTCCACCTATTGTAAAGTACAACTTTACCATGTGGAGTCGTAATTAAGCATAAAAATGTCGTGCACATAGATCTATGATGTTATGATGCTTCGCCATCATCAAACTTGAATTATCCAATTGCATGGTCAGTAGAGGAGCCAGAAATTTGGATTATAGGGAGCGAGATTTCTAGTACATTTGAGTGCGACAAAATAATAAGACCGTGCATGCGTGAAAAATGAAAAAACTCAGAACTTAGAATTTTTCTTCAGTCAAGTCCCTTTGACGCCAATCCCAACCGAAATGTAATTTGTCGATGGGTGCTGACCAAAAGCTCAATATTGAATTAACTACTACCACTATAGAAAAAAAAAAAAAAAAAAAAGAACTATGCCAATGGATAATTACAAAAAAAAAAAAAAAACTATTGAAATTTCGATAAACTGAATCTTCAATTACTGTTTCCACAACTTGGTTCGCTCAAATTGGCTACTATTGACAGACACGAGACCTTTAATTTGCCGAGATCTTTGTGGCCTGTCTTCTTGTGAAGTGGGCTTCATAGATGCGTTCATTATTTTAACGTGTCAATATCCACAATATCTCGTGCCTCTTTGTTAGGATAGCATTATTTCATGACCGACGATACCTTCTCTACATTTTACATCCTAGAGAACTTGAGGTCCCATATGAGGCCTAAGATGAAGCTTTTTAAGGCCATGCTTAGGACTAGAGAGACCATAGCTTGTTCAAGAAAACTTAAAAAATATGTGTGTTGAAAATCTTAAATCCTAGAAATTGGAAATATAAAGTTGTTTGGTGACAGTTAGAAACCGATAGCTTAATTCAAAAAATTTCTCACCAAAATATAGAACAATGATTTTTATATGTAGGTTTTAGCAATATACGTGGTAAGATTCTAATGACCATAAATTGTTCTTTCATTAAAATGAATTAAGTGAGCCATCCCAAATTAGCATTCACCCTCTCCTGAGTATAGCTTATAGCCCAATTCAATCCTGGGATTAGTTAGTACCAACGTTAGATGTTTTGTTTCGATCCCTTATATTTACTAGTTGTTTATGCGGTTAAAAATCCGTTACGTGGATTTTTCAACTTAATTGAGTCTTTTAAGTCAATAAATTAATTCATCAAACAAGCTTTGCCTCATTAGTTGCTAAACTCTCAGTTTTTAGCGTTTAATTGGGTCATCAAATTGGCCTTCAGAGACTAAAATTTTTTACAACGAATGGAGATTATGAGCCTGTTTGATAAAGCTGGAAATTAAGTTCTAAAAATTTGAGTGCTGAATTTTAAGTATCGATAATAGTCTTATGTGGCAAAAATAGGAATAAAAGGTTCCACGATAATTGCAATTTGACAATCGGATATTATTAATCTCTTATCAGACGTAGAAAAATGACCGTTTTTATTAAGTTTCTTTTATATATTTACGATAGCTAATTATCATCAATTATTTATTGAACAAATTAATAACTCCTCCCTTATTTACGGGACAAAGTGGATTTTTGAGACTCAATGCAATCATTTTAAGTCAGCTCTATTTAAGGTCATCTAGCGCGTTTATTTTATTTTCATGTAGGTGTTGAATTTTTAAATTTTAATACTTAATATTATCTTGAGATTTTGAGATATGAATGAAATATTTACTTTCGACAGTAAAAAAAAAAAAGAAAAAAAAAAGTGAACCCATGTAGTTTTGGGTTTGAAAGTCTCTATTAGTCCGATCATATGGTGATTTGTAATTGATCTAATCCGATCCAAAAGGCCTTAACATTTTCCTGGTTCGACCAAAGCATTTTTATAAGTAAAGTAGTAGTAGACGGGTAGTTGCCGAGAAAAACGATGTCCTGGTCTTTTGGCTCATTGCACGTCGGATGAGCGTGTGAAATCAAATGAACCAAAAATTTCAAAACCGAAAGCACGGAGCATTTCCCACGATAATTAACTGGACTCGATTTTCATGGAAATTTTTTTAAACATAAATTGTTGTTGATAATGAATACACTTTTCGTAGGCTAATTATTTTAAGGGATACAAGCGATTATTTTGAAGAAAATATTCTGTAAATTGTTCATTTTCCACGAAACAAACAAAACATAAATGGAATTCTATAAAACTCTCCATTTTGATTAATTTACAGCACTCCGAACTTTGCTATTATATTAGCGAGGCGAAATGTTTTACTAAATAGCCTAAGCTTTAGATTTTATCCAGCTTTAGCTTTGGCCTCCCTTGGTTAGCCGCTTGGAATTTTCCTTATTTGTTTACCTGGGTCGTGAGTATGTTAACAAATTTATAATTATGGAAATAACAAAATTCGTAATTTTCGAATTTAGAAAAGAGAGAATAAATAAAAAAATTAGTCTACCACATACACTTACCCATAAAAATATATTGCTACTTATTTAATGTTAGCTAATCATAGGGTGTGTTTGAAAGAGTATATCGAAAAAGCCTGTGTAGAAATGCAATTGACTTTAGATCAAAGAGGTTTAATGAGTGCACGTTATGTTTGGTGAACACTTTTTGACTAACTTTGAAATTTGATCTAAAAAGTAATTTTTAAAACAAAAGGCAAAAGAAAGAAAATGAGGGATTGGATGCTTACCCAAGAGCCTTGAATCAATTGACCCAGCTTAGGCACTAAGCTACCGCAACTCAAGTCGAGGTCATTGAGGTTGCCTGACCTCAGACCTCAAAGGTTGTGTGATGTTGACGGTGGGGTCATGTGACCAAAGACGGTTCTAGCTCGAGGTCGTGAGACCTCTATGATCGCATCTTAAGATCGTGTGATTTCGGATTAGACGAGAGCCGTCGATGCTAGATTTGATGGCGTGCCATGTTGATCATATGTGCATTGAAACATGAAAAAGTGAGGGCAAAAGTAAATTTTAGACAAATCAGTAAAAGCAAAAAAAAAAAAAAATCATTAATCTCGAAAGTAGCATTTCCGAATTATCATATGGCAATATCAAATCGTGACCAACCACGCGTCATTCATCGTACTATGAAAGCGTGTAGGATAAGCTTGTACGCCACTCCAAGGATTAGCCACGGACGCGGAAAAGCCAAGCGGCCTTTGGGCGTTGACGGAAAAACGGATTGAGTCGACCCCCAACACTTTTTTCCCTTTCTTTCCCCCCTTTTCTATGCAATTTCTATCTCCATTGAAATTATTTCTTTTAATTAAATAAGAAAACACTTTTGAAGTTATCGTGGATGAACCGTATCCGCGCAATTTCATTTGGCCACAATCTAGTTTCTAATTCTAAGGAATTATTTTCGATTTTATGGAACATGTGATTATCGTTAATATTTCTTGAAATCATGCATACACGTCCATAGAAAATAGCCGATATTCTGACGGGTGACCGATTGATCAAAGATCAGGGCAAAAAGATTCACCTTAAATTTTGTGGACCGGGCCAAGCACAAATTGGAGACTATTTCGGGTCTTTCTTTAGCTCATTGCAGTAGAAATTCTAATCGGGTTGTTGACTGGATTGCAAAAACCCAGCGTTTTGATTTTCTTTCTAACAACTGGACGACTACTCCCCCTTCTGCTCTTTTGGATTTACTTCGTACTGATGCTCATGTTGTATTAGCTTCGCCAATTATTTAATATTATCAGCTTTGTTTCTCATAAAAAAAAATTTAGGTTAAAGGCAAAAAAGCTCAATTATTTATTAGGCAAAAGGCGGATAAAAACAACAAAAAGAGAGAGAAAATCGGGCGGGCATATTCATAAGGTTGAGGGGGGCAAATCGTCAGAATCTGAGACAAGAATGAACGCGGTTTCACAAATGGCCACTTTCCGATGAAATGTTCTTTCCCTTTTCTTGGAAATGACAGAGACTACTCCTACTTCAAACAGTGCAGCATAAAAGCACACCCACCCCGTGATTGCGAACTCATTGCTTTGAGCTTCAAGCTTGAGTTCGTGCATTAAGTGTTTGTCTTCTCCTCCATTTCTGTGCTACTTTTGTACTCTTTTGTTCAGCAACCAAATCCTTCCAAATTCAGACACTTTCCCAGTTCTTGAAAAGGTCCACAAAAGGAAGGGAAATCATGTCGCCGCAGAAGAGAGGTTTGCCTTCCACTTCTTCAGGTCAATCAAGTCTGCTCAGGAGGCGGCGCACCGCTCGAACGAAGTGGGTTCGCTCCTCTCTCTCGACGTTTCGATGCCTGCTCGAATTCTTGATGATCTTGCTAGTTTTTGCCTTGCTTGATGGGATATTCGATGAAGGGTTCTTGAGTTGAGGATTCTTGGAATGAGAAAAACATGGGGAGTCTGTGTTGAAGCATAACATTAATTTTTTATCTCATGACAGTTTTAAGAGTACGTTTGGTTAGACTTTTGAAAAAAGTCATTAGAAAAATATAAAGGTTTTTGACTTAGTTCGTTTCGCGGAAAATAATTTTCGAAAAAATGTTTTTCGATTTTTGGCGTTCGTTTACTGGAAGATAAATTTCTTGAAGAAAATATTTTCTATCAAAAGAAAAAAATATTTTGAAATAGGGGAAAATATTTTCACTTTTAAAAAATGAAAAACATTTTTCTTATTTGATTTTTCTTTCCTCGTACCTTTACAAATCTTTACTTTATCCTTCCCTTTCTTCTTCTTCTTTTCTTTTTCTATTTGAATTATTTTTTAATTCTCTTTTTTTAATTCAAATTATTTTTAATTTTTTTTTTTTTTTTTTTTTTGTTTCTCATTTTCTTGATTAGTCGTCGACTTAGGTGAACTTCAAGCTCATCAATCTCAAACTCACGCTCATCGATTTGGCGAGCCTCGAGCTTAACGCTCGTGTTTACTAATCTCATGAGCAAAAATATTTTTTTACTAAACATTAGAAAATATTTTTCGAAATATTTTCAAATTTTAGTCAAACAACAAAAAATATTATTATTTTTTTAAAAAATAAATTTTAAAAAATATTTTTCGAAAATAACTTATTTTTCGCAAAACGAAGGTTGAAGAAATTTTTTAGAATGCAAATTACGTATGGTAAGTGGTAACTTCAAAGTTCCTTGCGAAATACCTTTAGTTATTATTAAAAAAAAACTGACCGGTGAAGGGCGGCGACCGGTGGCCATCGTCTGAGGTTGCCAGACCTCAGGCGGCCCCCGGAGACCACCGGCGAGGGCCGCCTGGGGTCGGGCGACCGCCGGCGACCCAGGCGAGACCCTCGCCTGAGGTTGCGTGGCCTTGGCGAGGGTCGCCTGCGGTCGGGCAACCGCCGACGACCCAGGCGAGACCCTCCCCTGAGGGCGCGAGGGTCGCGCGACGCTGACCGAGACCCTCGCCGAGGTCGCCAACCACAGGCGAGACCCTTGCCTGAGGTCGCGCGGCCTCGGCGAGGTCTCGGCTGGGGTTGCGCGACCCCTGGTGCAGCGGCTCTCGCCGAAGGTCTTGCCTGGGTCTCGCGACCCCCGGCGAGACCCTCGCCTGAGGCCGCGCGGCCCGAGGGCTGCCTGGCGCGCGACCTCAGGCGCCAGCGCGACCTCCCGGTGACCTCCGGCGACCCAGATCCGGGTCGCGCGGCCTAGATACCCGCCGGAGGTCGCTTGACCCACCGGCGACGGTCGTCGTGATCGTCACCGGCCTCTCGCTAGTCCGTCGCCCGCCCTCAGCAGCCCTGCACAAAATGAATGGCTCAACGAAGGAGATGAATGAAGGGCAAAGCCAAAGCCGAAAGCCCTTGGGCTTTCAGCCTTCAGAAGGCTGGCCTTTGCTCATGGGGGTTCCAAAAAATTTTCCAAACACCTAATACTTGGCCAAAAGGCCTTTAGGTGTCCAAAGGTACTTGGAAAAGCTGTTCCCAAATGCAGCGTAAATCACTTTCATTCTGACTTTCGTTAGTGGTTTTGTGCTGTGGCTTTAGTATGAAGCATTAAAGACCTCAGATGTCGTCGTCTCGAATCTGTTATGCAATTTTGGCGTGGGTCAATTGCAGTATTTCTTCCTTAATTGAATTAAACTGTTGGAAAGTTTCACCTAGCAAGTGCGCTGTTATCGTCACTGGGTTACTTTGTTGTCCTGTTTGCCTAATTTTACCATCTTGATTGTACTTTTGTGCTGATCTGATCTTCACACAGTCAAAGATGGCGTTGGTCCGGGAGGAATCTGCTGACAAGGAGCTGGTTGACAGAGGACGATGTCCGGAGAGTGGTAAGATGAGTAAAGCAACCAACTTGGACATACAAAATAAAGTCTTTATTGTATTTCAATTGCTGATCTCTTCAATTAGGAGCAGTTGGATGCATTTCTGACCTTCCAGTCAGTTGCTGGATAGAAATCCGCATGAGAAATTGCTGCGAGATGTGTAGAGAATTATTGTTTGAGTGGTAAAAATGACCCACTGACTGTTCTAGGCTTTTCCCGTGAAGCAATTCCACTAAGAACATGATTTAGGCTTTTCATGTTGTTTCGGACAGTACGGATCACAAGAAGATCCAGCTTTTCAATGAAGTGGCTTGGACACGATTTTTTCCTTGAATCTTGGAAAATGTGGTCAATGACAACTTGCATGTTGAAGGAGGACGATGAGAATACCTGTGATGTGAAACTTGAATGAGATGAATGCGTGACATATTGCAATGTAATTCTTTGCTATTGCTCTTTGCTGGACAGTTCAGGGAAGAGTTCAGGGAAGAGTTCAGGGGAGCGTGGGAGCGTGTTAAATCTGACTTGGCTAAAAGCTGTCAAAGGTGAATATATTTTATTTTGTTTGTTGGCTGAAGCTCATCCGCATGTAGTGATTCCTCTAGAAGAATTTCCATGTGTATTGTCTCAATAGCTAGAATTATCATCGAGTATCATAAGCCAACAATCCATGGTTCTATTCAGCATAGTGCAATACCCGCACATACTTTTTTTTTTTTTTGTCTATCACTGAAAGGACGGTGCATTTGGAGATATCTGCTAATTAACTTTCCTTGCTTCTGTTATCTATGTACTGGATAAATATGTATTCCAGCTTTACGTTGACTTTTCTCTGTTGCCTAGAATTAAGGGAATGCATCTGATGAGTCTGGTAGTTGGGTCTGACAGTCATATGTACTAGTAAATAAAATGTTACAAATGGATATTTGTCTATTTGTTACGAATAAGTCCACAAGACAGCAGTTGTTCATGGTGTGAATTTCCATTGTGTAGGTGCATGGGAAATGCTCCCGAAGAGATAGTGCAACAGAAACTGGTAAGAGAAACAGAGTTTATAAAATTTCCACTTTGTCTCACACATATTTCCAGGAACACTTCAGGTATGAATTGTTCATCTGCATGTCATGAAGTGATCGAATGAACTTACTGAGTAACAATTCTGTTGCTAGCTAATTGGTTTATATTAACTATTTGAACAGCATTCATTGAGCAGGAACTTTGCACATTTTTTTTTTCTGTTAGTATAAATGTTGTAATATAATGCGAAAGATAATTGGATCTTGCAATTAAATTGACACGAAATCAACAAAGAAATAATTGAGAAACATTAAGGAATACAAAAAATTTACGTGGTTCGGTCCAAATGTCGGTACCTATTTCACGGGAAGAGCTTGCAGCAAATAATCCACTAATCAGATAAGAGAATCAGAGTTACAATTGCTCACATGCTATTATTTTCCGCACCTAGATTACATCCCATGCCCACAGTGTTTCGCCTCACAGAGAATCACCTCACAGTGCAGCAAATAAGTGTTTCCACTGATTACAAACTCAGCCTGATAAATTAAGATTAATTCATCAAGTTGATTTTCAATCTGATGACACCACGCACCAAACGACATGACATCATAGTATTCCGCATCTACGCTACCAGTACAACAGAAAAATGCTACCCAGGAAAACAAGAGGCAAAATAAAAACCATGCCACTAGACTACAGCAACGTTAGCCAACAATAACTTGCCAATTTCTAAGCAGACAGTTAAAGTCGGCAATAAGTGTCTTATTTCCTTCCTGAATCATAGCTTCTAAAGAGACTTTAACAGGGAATAAACAACTGCATCAAGGTCATGACAAGCTTGAGGGGATACATTTTCCATGCCTCACTAAGTACTCTCTCTACAGAGATAATAAATCATTGCATTACAAGTAAATTCTTCCTTCCAATCTCTTGGGGATATAGGAAATGACAGTAGCTGTAAAACTTGTTCTGAAAATCTGCTTTGAGAATACACACTTAAGGAATGAGTGCATTGGAGATTCTTCATGTTGTCCGCATAGCACACTAGTGCTATCAATGTCAGAGCAAGATTTCATCCTGTCCAACGTGTGCAACCTATTATGAATCACTAGCCAATTTATAAAGCCATATCTTGGCACATTAGGCTTAAACCATACAAGCCTAAGCCAAGTCACTTTGTTCATACATTTTCTCACTAGCTTCCAAGCCTCCTTTACATAGAAAGAGCCACTAGATGATCCAGTGAATGCCACTTTTCCTACGGAGCTAGAGTTTGGAGCAATCAACCCACACAAAGCCCATCGGAGTTTCAAGCAGATCATCAGAACTTGCTGGAGGCCATCTTCTTTCCATTTGCCTCATTAACGTCCACAACTGTGGCTTTATCTCCTATAGCTGAATCATAACCTTTTGAAAGCACATGTGACATTTTACATGAACATGGAATGAAAGGGGAAATAAAAATGGTTAGGATTGTTAAACTATATATAGAGCTGCTGTTTGGTAAACACTGTGATTTGAAATGTGCCTGAAGAACTTAGCTCAATAAGGTGTTCGATAAGTTGATTTTAAGAAGGAGGTTTTCAACTCCTTTTGATGGAATGGATTGGTTTTGTATCCCTTCTCCTTCATATTTTTGATGTCTCTAACTTTGGCAACTCTTCTTGGTGGCTTTGAACAGATGGCAACAGTGGAGCTTGCAAATAATCACTCTCCCCACCTTGGAAGGTATGAATGCACTTCCCCCGTGATGCTGGCTTTCTGTGCAGTATTGACTGGTTATGCATTGTTGATTTTTTGGGGAATAATGGTCCGACTGACCACTAACACCCCAAAGCAAGCAGTCAGAGCTTAGTGAGAGTCAGACCAGAATGACTAGGTCTTGCGGCAAATTGTCAACGCACCAAGTTAGAACATAATCATTTGTAGCTTGAGAGCAGTGCAGCATTTAAGTTTCTTTAGTTTTACTTTTTTTATTTTTTATTTTTAAAATTTGCATTGTTATACTCTCTGAGACTATGCATCTATTTATCCTTGTACTTCACCTGGCAGTAAGACTTGTCCAAGTGAGGTATTCGGCATTTTGTCACCCTGTGTCATTACTTTTCCAATTTTTCTGCTTCTATACCTGTTCTTATTTCTAATGGTTGGCTTCTGAAGGGAATGCAGGATTGATGCTAGATCTACGGGAATAAATGATGTGAGGAACTTACGGCTTCAATTTCAAACCAAACTGTCAGATCCTCTGTTTACTGGAAGGAAACTACGAGGAGTTGGGGGTGCTCGCATTTCCGTTGCCTTGATTGATGCGAATACAGGGGATGTCATTACATCAGGCCTGGAATCCTCCATTAAGTTGGATGTTGTCGTGCTTGAAGGTGACTTCAACAAAGATGATGAGGATGACTGGGCTCATGAAGAGTTTGAGAGATTCGTGGTTAAAGAGCGTCAACAAAAGGGGCTGCTTTTGACGGGAGATCTCCAAGTGACACTCAAGGGAGGTATTGGAGAGCTGGGAGAACTGATATTTACTGACAATTCTAGCTGGAATAGGAGTAAAAGATTTAGGATAGGGCTTAAGAAGGCATCGGGTTATTGTGGGAATATGCGAATCCGAGAAGCCAAAACAGATGCCTTCCGTGTCAAGGAACATAGAGGAGAATGTAAGTCTTTCATAGTTCGTTACAGTACATATAAACCTTGTCCTTCCTTTATGAGTGGCCATAAACATGGTTTTGGATATCCAGTCTTCAACTTTTAATTGAGAGCTTCATTTCCTACGAACCTTTACATCTCCAACGAAAATTCTGATAAATGAAAAATGATTGGCTTCTTTGTCATTAGCAAACGTTGACACTTTCGATCAGTTTCAGGAGAGAGTCTGCATGCCTAAAGAAGTTTGCTTCTACTTGTCAATCTAATAGTGACTGGAACCTTACTGTATTTGTTCTGACCATTTACAGCATCCAAGAAACATGACATACCTGCATTTGGCGATGAGATCTGGAGGTTGAAGATGATTGCCAAGGATGGGAAATATCACCAAAAACTGAGTGAAGCCAGAATACATAAAGTGGGGGATTTTCTACTTCAATTGTTTACGAACCCCATGAAACTGAAGGAGGTAAGCACTTAGTGAATGATTCTCAATTAGGGCTTGATTGACTACCTTGAATGTAAGTCTTGCGTGTTCACTCATTGTAGATTCTTGGAATAAGCTCAAATTCGACGAAGTGGGATACCCTTGAAGATCATGCAAGGAGTTGCAAGATAAATTGGAAACTTTATTTGTACTGTACTGATGGCACGAGGAAGCATGGTGCTGTATTCAACACTGCTCGTCAGCTAATTGGCCTAATCAAAGATAGAGTATATTGTGCTACTGATCGACTTTCTGCCGATGATCTGGTAAGTAACTAGGAGTTCGTATGAAGTTTGTCAAGCCAGTTCATTTGCTTCATACCATCATGCTTAAATTCATATAATTTGTCCCATTTTAGCTGTGTAATTTGCAATTCGATGTTTACTTGTAGCTGTGTGGCTTAGGTTTTAGAATCGATCAGAGATATGGAAACTTGAAACAAGGAGTTGGTTGGACATCTAGATGCTTTTGTTTTTGGTTTTTTATCAGTAAAAGCAATATGAAGTGTCTGTGGAGATAATTAAAAGAAAATCTAGATGCTTCTTCTAGATCCGTAGTTGAGACTTTTTGTTAAAAGATTGATTTGAGTTTTGCTCGTTGCAATGCAAAGTTGAGGATAGTGACCTTGTGCATTGAAGTGGCCCTCTATACTGCAAGGTTCAGCGGGTGATTTGGCGTCATCCATGAAAATGTGAGGCAGTTATCATGGTTTTGTCGTTTGAGCGATCAAAACATTCACGTCGCAACTATTACTTTCCAAGCATAAAACTATGAAAATCTTTATTACTTGCACAAACAAATTGATGGGTGTTTTATTTCTTCACTGGTCCTTTCTCGATCAACTTTGCATCTTTACGCTTGCCTTGATTGTACTCTTCATTACATCTTTCGAGCACCCGAACTTTTTGTGGTGGAGAAATCAGCAATAGGCGTAAAGTGAATTGAGGTTCTTTCAATGTTTCTTTTATTCTTCTTTCTTTGTGCTGCACTTACGTAGTTAATTTCATTACATGTTCATCCATCGGAATGCAAAATCACTCGCCAAAAAGAGAGAGTGTTGATTGAAGTCTGCGCATGTACCTTCAATAATGGAGATAAATACTTAAATTAGTCTAACTTGAGCGATATACGAGTGATTTTCTTCCAGGAACATGGCAATACACTCGTGAAAAAGGCCGTTGATAACTGGAATGATGTTTGGATTTTCAATGGTGAGAACTTTTCTCCTTCAATGCAAAAGAAAAGCTCGAGCTCCATTCCATGTGCAGTGTTTGAAGGACAAATTGAAAATCTCACCCCGGTTCAAAGTAATTTGGCTCCACAAATCTGTGCGGCTCCAGGTGGTCCAGAAGCTCCTCCGGCAAATGTGGGCCTTACTGCTAAAGGTACATGCTTTAAAGTCCAATATTTTCTCTCCCTTGAAGCACATACAAAGATGTGGCCAGTGAAACAACGAAAATATAACTTTCCACTTGATTGTTGAGCTTTAATAAATTAAACCAATGTATTTCAAGTCCTTATGATTTAGGTTCCACCTAATATGAAGACGTTTACTTGTCCAGCTAACCTTCAATTGAACTTGCATCCAAGGAAATCTTACTAAATTTGCTCCCTCTTTGGCACTGACATAGAAGCTATATGTAAAGGATTCCCATTTGCAAGTTATGCTTCAGTTTGTCTCTAGATGCAACTGAAAATTCTCAAAAATAGTTTTTACCAATGACAAACAAACAGGAGGAGGAGGTTATTGCCAGAACTACCAAAAGCAGTGATCTTATAGACTATCAGTTCAAAGGCACCAGGGCAATAATCAATTGATTCATTTTATCAGGGTTCAATTTAAGAGATGCTACTTCAATTTGGACATGAAGGATTTAAGAGTTGAAGTATCAAAATGACCTATAAGGACATACAATGTGGGGAACACTCAATATCCAATGCCAATAGTACATGAAAAGATACGTTCTGTAAGCTGGTGATTGTTGCAAAATGAGCCTCATTCAATGCGCTCTATCCATTTGGCCATATATGTGCGTACGTACATACGCATGTATTTATGGGCTCAGTCCAAGCAATTAAAAAGCTACTAAAAAAGTTAGGTGGCGACAGGTACCTTCTTGGGTGGGGGATTGGGGTGAGGGGAGGGCAGATATTCATGAATACTTCACTTTGGTGATGCAAAGTGGATATTGACTAGATATTGCTGTCACTAGGTAGACATGGATAGATGGAATAAGCACACAGCAATGTGTTTATATGTGCATTTTCATCAAATGGTGACTGGAAGATCATATGTTAGAAAAGAAGGTTGGTTTGTTAAACTCATTTGTCAGAAATTGAAAAGGGCCTTGCCAGTAGAAGCACTTAAAAGATAACAAAGGCCAGTGGCAAGAATAACTAAAGAGATGTGCAGGGTAAGGGAAAAAAAATTTTGTAGCAGTTTCCATCATAGCAAAAGCTCATAACCATTCATTCTAAAGCTCTTTGTAAGAATGTAGACCTGTGCTCACGTCGGCCTCTATTTACTAACCACACTAATGTTTTAGTTCTTTCTCCAGGACATGACGGTGCAACTGCTTCAGCATTGCCAGTACAGTTGCAAAATACCAATTCTGGAAATGCCATGAAGCTTCCGGTTGATGAAAGTGGTCGTCTTGCTGCACAGCAGTCCATATCTACAGAGCCCTTGAATGTTCTAATTCCTCAGCAAGATATCCATTCTTTGAGGCAAATTGACCATATGTTGAATGAGAATGGTCCCCCCTCTGAACCACCCCCTGCCGCAATATTAAGCTTCGGATCTAGCAGTACACTTCCTCATCCTCAAAGCAATCACTTGGTGGAAGGTTTCCACTCAATTGATTTGGATGATATTTTGCGGAACTGGTGGCTTGATAACCCAGCATTATCTGAATTTTGCTCCTTCCTTGAGATCTCACCATACGATCATGGTTCTGTTAGAGGTGCCAGCAAAGGTGTTATTGGCTGGCTCAAGATAAAGGCAGTGATGAAGTGGGGTTTCTTCATCAGGAAGATCGTCATGAAGAGACATGGCAGAATGGTGCAGCCACTGATCGAAGTCCAGGCTTGATTTGATTCGTTCTCAATGTTGCATTAGGTAAGATGATTCTCCGTTTACTGTGTGATGGAATTGATGGGACTTTTTCTTAGGGGCATATTAATTACTTAATGTTATTCATTTGTGCACAGAACAGCTTTGTTGGAACCCCTTCTCAAGTGAATACCTTTTTCATCAGCAAGTCCCTCTACTTCAGTTCTTGCAACATGTTTCTTCAAAAGTTCTTTGATTTTTCACATGTAAGGAATGCAAAGTACATCGTTCATGGAGAGTACGCGTTCTGCGTTTATTATTCACAGAAATTGACACCACAGTCCTATGTATAAAGTCTTATCTGTTTGCTGCTATCCGCAGGCAATAAAGCCATTTTTCGGAACACATACACTGTTACATCATGATGCTAAGTTCCCTCAATATTCTCCATTCATTCAGACTGTTAGTTTAATATTGATGTCGAATTACAAATCAGTAAACTACTGAGCAGAAGTATATTCTACAAGGCCATACAAAGGTTATAAATGGAGGGTTTTGCTTAGCCGAAGGTGTTTTGTGTGACAGACACAAACTGTGTTCTATCTTCTTCCTGGTCTGCTCCTCTTGTTTTCTGAGTCCTTGAAAAACTTATGTAAAACGGCTCGTGGATAGTTTTGATGGCATAAAAAGTAGTTTTTGCATTCCATGGTGAAGGGAACAATCATACTCTGCATCCTTCACGGCAATACAAGAAAACTGGTCACTGCACCAGGAGTGTTCTCTTTCCCCTTAATTCAATAGGGACAGGACCAGGCAAGTGTCACAACTTTCGTAAGCGTTCCTTATGTGCCATAACTTTTTTCTGTCACTCATTGAAGTATTACGTAAGAGTAAAATAGATCATTTGAGTGCCATTTTTGGCAAATTAGTCTATGTGATTTTTTTGTTAATTTCTCATCTAACATCGATTTTTTTTTTAATTTTTTTTTTTTTTTAAAATTTTTCTGTTCACTTTTTTTGGAATTATTATTGTTGTTGTTTTTCTTTTCCTTCTTTTTTCAAGGCTGGTGAGGGTCAAAGGCAGCCTTGTCCACGACCACCCAAACTGGCGAGGGCCTTCATGACTGAACGTGAGGCAACCTTTGGTGAGGGTTACCGGCCCTTAAAAAGGGGGCAAAAGAAAAATAAAAATTTAAAAAAGGAACTAAAAAATATTTTAAAATATACATCAGCATCAATCAAATCATATAAAGCGATCGGCCTTCACATCAGATTTTCTGGTGAGGCAAATTGCGATGACATTTAAATAATCGATTTTTCAAATTTGTGATACTTAAGTGGAGGAAAAAATATTATGACGCTTATTGAGCATCAAAGTTATGGCATTTGTGCTGAATTTTAAACTTTTCGGCACTTAATTTAGTTATCAAACAAGCCGAAATTCTTCTACTAATCCAATCATTGGTCAGCTCATGCTTGTCTAAGAATTCGTAATTCGATCCGGTCCGATCCAAAAAGGCGTACAAACCATTGCCCATTTCCCGGTCCGACCAAAGCTTCTTTGTTTTTTTTTTTTTTTGCCAGTAGGGGTATAGGGCAGCAGAAACACGCCAGGTCTTTTGGCTGGTTGCATGAAAGCCGAAAGCGCGGAAGCAGCCTACAGCATTTTCCAGGAAAATTGCCATATTTTTCCGGAAAATTACATGTGTCAGTCACGCGCTTCTTCTCTCTCTCTCTCTCCGCGGGACACGCACGCGCGTACACACGACGGCGAAGACAAACTACCTGTCCAAACTTGCGAGGAAATTCGAGACGGCGAAAGACAAAGTTCGATCGCCACGATGACGAGACAAAAGAGAGCGATGGAAGGCTGGAGATGCTTCTTCCACTGGAGAAATTAAACCTGAGAGGAAATCTTAATAAGGTGGTTATCGTGTTCCTGGCGATGTGCTGCACAGTTGATGCAACATCCGCGTCATTTCGCCTTTTTGGGCTCTACCCTTTCGTAACAAAGCACGAAAAATCTTAGGGTGAATGTGTTCCGGGAGAATTTCATGATTAAAAAAAATGTTTTTCAAGATATAATTTTTTAGAAAGGTTGATTGTTTTCCTTTATCTGATGATATATGACCAAGAAGATATAATAACTTTAATGTCATGGCATAATATATATATATATATATATATATATATATATATTAATCAATTTTATTTTTTCTTCCCTTTCGCCGGTTGCTGAGCTTTGGCAATGGCTGGTTATCGGTCATAGTGGTGGTGGGCCAGTGAGGTCGAGATTGCCTGGCCGATGACTGACAGAATACGAAGAAGGAGGAAAATGAAAAACTAGAAAAAAAATAAAATGAAGTAAAAAATGAAATTAAAATATTAAAATATTTGAGATCAACAATCCTAGAAAGTGTTTTCATCTTTTTAAATTTAATTTCATTTTTCTAAATTTATGCATGACTATTTTTGTTAATCGAAAAGTGTTTTCGATTAACTCTTTTTCTGACCGCGCATCAAACGGATGAAAGTCTAGAAAATAAATTTTCAAAAAATACTTTCTCTCAAATAAATGCATCCTTAATTAAGTCGCATAAAAGCGTAATATAGGATGAGAGTCTATCCTAAATTACTTGACTAAAGGCTGCTAAATGAGATTTTCCGAAACTCTCGATTTGATCAGTCCACGATTCTAAGAACTTTGTTATTATATTTGTTCGTCGAAAGATTTTATCAAATTAATTTTTTTTCTTGAGAAAATCGGGACTTTCGGTTGAAGGGTCGGTCCTTCGCGTTTATAAAGGGCGATCGGACATTCCCTGAATTCTAGGTATCCATATGGGTGCGTGTCGTTCGTGGGTTCGTGTGCGCGCTTTTTAACGAAATAGACATAATATAGGACCTTCAAAATGTTGACCAAAAGAAAAAAAAAAGAGGATGAATTACAAAATTTTAAAGAAATAATATCCTTTATAGCCTAAACTTTTGATTCTTTCTCTGTGCTGCACTTACGTACTTACTCTGAGTACAAGTTCATCCGTTGGAATGCAACATCACTTGCCGAAGAAAGATAGTGTTGATTGAAGCAGAGCGTGTGCCTTCAATAGTGGAGATAAATACTTCATTTAGTCCAACTTGAGCGATATAGCAAGTGATCTTTCTTCCAGGAACATGGAGATACACTCGTGAAAAGGCCCTTCATAACAAGAATGATGTTATGGAGTTCAATGGCGAGACCTTATCTCCTTCAATGCAAAAGAAGAGCTCGAGCTCCATCCCATGTCAAGTATTTGAAGGACTAATTAAAAATCTCACCCCAGTTCAAAGTAATTTGGCTCCAGGAATCTGGGCTGCTCCAGGTGGTCCGGAAGCTCCTCTGGCAAATGTGGGCTTGACTGCTGAAGGTACGTGCTCTAAAGCACAATATTTTCTCTCCCTTTACGCACATACAAAGATGTGGCCTGGGAAATAGCAATGAATATAGGACTTTCCACTTGATTGTCGAGCTTTCATAAATTAAACCAATGCTTTCCAGATCCTTATGACTTGGGTTCCACATAATATGAAGAGTTTACTTGTCCAGCTACCCTCCAAATGAACTTGCATCCAGGGAAATTTTACTAAATTTGCTCCCTCTTTGGCACTGACTTAGAAGCTATACATATATTCCCATTTGCAAGTAGGCTTCAGTTTGTCTCTAGATGCAACCGAAAATGCTTAGAAATAGTTTTTACCAATGACGAACAAACAAGAGGAGGAGGTTATTGCCAATTATTAGCGAAAGCAGTGATCTTATAGACTATCAGTACAAATGCGCAAGGGCAATAATCAATTACTTCAATTTATCAGAGTTCAATTTAAAAGATGTGACTCCAATTTGGACATGAAAGATTTAAGAGTTGCAGTATCAAAATGACCTGTAAGAACATGCAATGTGGAAAACATTCTAATTATTGCAAAATGAGCCTCATTCGATATGGGTCTATCCATTCGGCCACATGGGCTCTATCCAAGCAATTAAAAAGCAGCTAAAAAATTAGATGGTAATAGGTACCTTCTTGAGGGGGGATGTTTTTGTGGGGTGGATACTCTGAACACTTCATTTTTGTGATGCTAAGTGGATATTGACAAGATATTACTATCACTAGGTAGACATGTATAGATGGAATAAGCACGCAGCAATGTGTTTATATGTGCATTTTCATCAAATGGTGACTGGAAGATCATATGTTAGAAAAGAAGGCTGGTTGGTTAAACTCATATGTCAGAAATTGGAAAAGGCTTTGCCAATTGAAGCACGCGAAGCCATTCGATCTGAACTTCGAGCCAAATGCACCATACAGTGAATGAGAATGCTCTCCCCTCTGAACCACCCTCTACCGCGCTATCAAGATTCCAATCTAGCAAGTACACTTCCTCCTCCCGAAGGCAATCTTGTGATGGGAAATTTTTCAGAGGATATAAATTATTGGTTGGAAAATTTGTTAAGCCAGAGCCCACCATACGATGACAAGTTCCTTAAGAGCCCAGTATGTGATGATGGTTCTGTCAGTGGTACCAGCAAATGTGTTAGGCTGCGTATGATAAAATTTCTGTTTCTTGATTTTTCTATTTCTCTGTTCCTCGGAATAGGTTTGGAACAGAAATCTGTTTGGTAACACAATTTGATTTCTCTATTTCTGAAATAGATTTCTATTCCAGAAACAGATTTGAAGAAGAAACCAGAAGCTAAAATTTTTAACTTCTCAGTTTCTGAAATAGAAATTGATAAATTGATTTCTGTCCAGAAATCAATTTCTGTTCCAGAAATTTTGTCATGCGCACCCTTAATGGCTGGTTCAAGATAAAGGCAGTGATGCAGTGGGATACCTTCGTCAGGAAGATCGCCACAATTAGACGTGTCAGAATTGTGCAGTCAAATGAACTATCGATTGAAGTCCAGGCTTGATTTGATTTGCTCTTAATGTGGTATTAGGTAGGATGATTCTCCATTTACTGCGTGATAGAATTGATAGAATTCTTTTCTTAGATGAGGGCATATCAGGGCATGCATGTTTATGTTTTTTTTTTTTTTTTTTTTTTTTTTTTTTTTTTTTTTTTCTGTTTCTAGAACAGAAATACATTTGTTTGCGTTTTTGTTCAAAATCTATTTTTTTTTTGTTCCAGGAACAAAATTGGAACAGAAATAAGAAACAAAAAAAATTTTTTTTTTTTTTTTGGTTCCGGAAACACTTTTGAAGAACAAATTTTCTCTCTCCTCTCTTTTCTTCTCTTTTTTTTTTTTTTTTTCCTTTTTTTCTTCTTCTTTTTTCTTTGGCCGGTCGCTAGCCTCAGCCATGGCCGGCGATCGGCCATCGAGGGCCGGCGAGCCTCGCCGTGGCTGGGCGAGGCTGTCGGCCCCGTCGGTCGGTCGCCGGCCTCGGCATGGCCGGCGACCAGCCAAAAGAAGAAAAAAAAAAAAAAAAAAAAAAAAAAAGAAAAAAAGGATAAACAAAATAAAAAAAATTAAAAGAAACGAAAAAGAATAAAAATTTACCAAACGTGTTTCTATTCACTTTTTATTCCCGAAACAAGTTTACTAAATGCGTTTTTTTTTAGTAAAAATTGTTTCCTAACAGAAAATAGTTTTTTCTATTTCATTATCCGGAATAATTTTTGAACGAAACATTACAAACGTGCCCTTAGTTACTTAATGTTATTTATTTGTGTGCAGAACAGAGTTGTTGAAACCCCTTCTCAAGCTAGTACTTTTTTCATCAGCAAGTCCCTCTACTTCAGTTCTTTCAACATGTTTCTTTGATTTTTCACATATAAGGAATTCAAAGTAAATTGTTCACAGGGAGTACTTGCATTGTCATGCCTCAAACCCCAAGTGTGCGAATATTTCTTGACGGTTGATTAAAAATGCAACATCCCAAGATGCGTCACCGACCTATTCTTTTTATCTTTCAATTAAACGCATGCGGAAGCACTTAAAATAAACAACCAGTCAATAAACAAATAATAAGGATAGTAAAACACAACAAAATTTGCAAAAAACAACATATTTATTTATCCACCATTACCTCTAGAAAGTTTAATAATTACAAGCTTTTTTACGGCTACTTTCTATCGATCCTCTCAAAAACCTTTAAGAATTAGAGTTGATCTAAACTTCACTAACGATAAGAACAGCCAAAAAGGTATTGCATCTCGCGCCCACCACAATTGCACCTAGCAGTTCTCCATGCTATGACCTGAAAATAGTTAACTACAACGGGGTGAGATATAAATCTTAGCGAGTTAATAGCCTAAACCTCGATTAGGAAGCTGACTCGCCTTGGGGACAGCCTAAACACGCACAACGTATAAACTTACCTCGCCTCCGCACACCCCTGCATATTAACATGTCTCACACAGTAATAATAGTGCAACATGCACAAAAAACAATCAGAATACATACTAAAATTTCATGCGCATTACCAACACACGTGTCCCAATTATTACGACCCTTCAGGCCACGGCCAACATAAAAGTTAATGTTCTTCTAGCATGATCGGGCATTGTCCCGCCCAATCGGGCACAGCATCGTTTAAAACCCCTTTCTAAACGACATTCCATAAAGGAGCATCGGTCTAACTTCAACTGCGACTTGGCATTCTGACTCACACGCAGGCATCCATTAAAAATCAGGCATCTCCCCTAAACTCACGTTGGTTGACAGGTTTGATTAAATAACCACTCAAGCACACCATAAATTAAGCCAATTTTTGTTGGGAATAACGGATCTCCGAAAAGCGGATTCGACATTGAATCGAACCTCTAAATCAATGCGGAAGACAAGCCCGGGAAAAACAACATGTATCACCGATGCTAAAGCACACCACGGATTCGAGCGTACCTTGTTAGCCACAAATTAGACACCGACACCTATAGAGGAAGAAAATCTGGTCCTGTTCGATCCGATGACGCCTTGAAGGGAAGAAGGAAGTGCCGTATGCCTTACTGTTTCTTCTTTTGTCTTTTGGAGAGAGAGAGAGAGCGCGCGAGAGAGGAGAAGACGTACGTAAATTTTGATTTCCAACAGGTGTCTTCTCTCTCTCTCTCCTCCATTTTATACCTTCCCCCATCCACAGGCCCTATTCCCGTGGGCCGGGCTTTTTGGGCCCAACTTGGGCGGACGGGCCTTAAGCCCATTGCTAATAAAACCATCATCTTCCACTCGCACATGGTGGGCCAAACATGATTCTCTTTACCTCTCTTCAACATTCATACCGGTGAATAATCCGTGCGACCAGTATACTTTGATAGCTCGTTGCTATACATCTGTAAGGAATATATAGCAGCTTATAATGGGCGTCACACTCCAAGTAGATTTAGTATGCAGTACCCTAGATCGATCGATCATATTTATATCTCTCTTCATTTCTTTTAAACATGATATATATATATATATATATATATATATTGCATTCACAATTATGATTATCCCAAAGACAGTCATAATTGATCGACCAGTGAATACAAAACTGCAATGTGATTCTCCAAAATCGATCTTCCTCTTTCATTCAAACTCTCAATTTTAGTTCAGCTTGCTTTTTTAGAAATGTCCCATTAGATCGAATTAACTCATGACCATTGGCAACATCCTAAGATAGCAAACACTAAATAGAAATCTTGAGAATAATTAAGAGTCATGAGAGGACTAAAAAATTGAGGAACTCTTTTCCTCAAGAGTCTCACACGTCATAAAAGTTGAGATCAAACTTTTGTCACTCTTATTGGTCGTCTCATGCATACGTAGTATGAAATACGTATTACGGTATTAACTCCTTTCCCATGGAGCGTATGTCTACATCTCTCAATACCGTACAGATGATAGTTCAGACATACCTAATGTCTAACTTGAGTTCACGTATCTACTCATTAACAAAATTCATCAGAACTCACATCTGACATCATAGACAGATAAAGTAAAATATGTGGGTTATTTTACTTTCGGACACAGTAAGTATTATGTCCTCATCTTAACACCCAGTTAAGGCGACATACATATTTTAAGCTTGAGCTCTCGATTATCACTTAGATAATAAGCTTAAAAACAGTCTCATCTCTATTTATCACACAGTAAATAGAGGCGATTACCCGTGTGAGTGGGCTAATCTTATATCTGTTCGACATACTTTCTCAACTTAAAGTAATGCACAGAGCATTAAGATGCATAAAGATCAAACAAAGATTCATAGGCATTAATGATGAAAAACACAAATTCATCAAATGTGAACACTTCAGGGTAATTACAATATTCAGTACATCAGCTTCTACGCAATACTAGAGATTTCATATGGCCACAAAACACATCTCTAGATATTGGTTTTGTCATAGGATCTGCTACCATTCTATGCGTAGTATGTACTCTAAGTTCACATATTTTTGTGCAATCATATCATTGACAAAAGTTATACTCGGTATCTTTAGGTTTGGTCTTACCATGATATTTTGGATCTTTAGTGTACACTATAGCTGCTTGGCTATCACAGTTAACTAACAATGAATCTGCAGCACTTCCAATAACATCTAAATGATCCAAAAAATATGTTAAGCCAAACACCTTCTTATACTGCTGCTGATAATGCCATGAACTCAACTTCCATCGTGGACAAGGCTATGCATTTTTGTTTCTTACTGCTCCAACATATGGTGCCATTATTCGGTAAGAAAACAAAGCCAGAGACAGATTTCCTTTCATCTAAATTTCCTCCCCAATCAGCATCATAATAGCCTTAAAGTCGCTGATCCTTTCTTCAATGACTCAGCATATAATCAGCAGTCCCCTTTAGATACCTCAGTATTCTCTTAATGGCTTTCCAATGTGCTGGACCTGGATTGGATTGGTATCTACTCACCATTCCAACTGCAAAACATATGTCGGGTCTTGTACACATCATAGCGTACATCAAGCTCCCAACAGCACTAGCATAAGAAACATGTTTCATTTGTTCCTTCTCTTGTGGAGTCTTTGGACACAATCTATGGCTCAATCATTCACCCTTTGCAATAGGAGTGTCTATGGGTTTACAATCTTGCATACGAAATCGTTCAAGAATCTTATTTATATAGGTTTCTTGCGAAAGAGACAACGATCTCTTCGAACGATCTCTTGAAATCTTAACTCCAAGAATGTATGCAGCCTCACCCATATCCTTCATCTCAAAGTTGGAAGACAACCAACTCTTGACGGTATTAACAAACTCCATATTGTTTCCGGCAATCAGTATATCATCAACATATAATGATATGATCACAAATTGATCCTTGGATCTTTTGATATATACACAATGATCCTCATCAATCATTGTAAAATCATATGCCATTATGGCATTATGAAAACGTATATACCATTGTCTCAAAGACTGCTTAAGGCCATATATCTACCTCAAAAGTCGACATACCTTTTCTTCTTGGCCTTTCACTATGAAATCAGCAGGTTGTTCCATGTATATTTCTTCCTCTAATTCTCCATTGAGGAAAGCAGTCTTTACATCCATTTGATGTAACTCAAGATCCATACTAGCTACTATTGCCAGAATAATGCGAATCGAGGTAAATCTCACTACAGGAGAAAACGTATCTTCATAATCAATTCCTTCCTGTTGATTATACCCCTTCGCCACAAGGCGAGCCTTATGCCTTTCGATCGAGCCATCAGCCTTTCGCTTTATTTTGAGAACCCACTTGTTCCCAATAGCTCTGCGTCCTTTTGGAAGATCAACCAGTTCCTAGATTTGGTTTGATCTCATTGACTCAATTTCCTCTTCCATTGCATGAATCCATTTTTCCTTAATAGGGCAATTCAGAGCCTCATTAATATTTCTTGGCTCATCCTTATCTTGTGGAGCAACCATAAAAGTTTCCCCTTCAATGCCAAAACGTCGACGGGGAATACTTTGGCGACTTGTTCGCCGTATGGGAGATTGTACACTTTGCACATCAATCCCCATTATGCTCCCACTTGGATTAGGTAATGATGATGCCGTCTCATCATTTTGATCCAAGGTTTCAAATAGAGAGAAATCTTCTCCTATTTCGCTCTTCTTAGGAAATTCATCCTCTAAGAATGTGACATCTTGTGATTCAAATTCAGTTATACTCCCACTTTTCTGCTCACCTATGAACACATACCCTTTCGAGTGTTCAGAGTATCTTATTAAAATACTATTATTTCCTTTGGGATCTAATTTTCTTAAACTTGTGAGAGGACTCATGAGTATAGGCAGCACAACCCTATGACTTAAGAAAACTTAAGTCCGGTTTTCTACCTATCCATAACTTATATGGAGTGGAAATAACTAATTTGGAAGGCACCCGGTTAAGTATACAGGCAACAGTTAACAACGCATCACTAAGAAAAAAGTGATAAGTAAGTTAGCATGCGCCATCATAAACCTAACCATTTCCAGTAGGGTTCTGTTTCTTCTCTCCGCAACACCATTTTGTTGAGGAGTATATGGAATAGACAACTGTCTTTCTATTCCTATTTCATCACATAATTTTTTGAACTCATCAGATAAATATTTTCGACCTCGATCGGATCTAAATACTTTTATTTTCTTGTCTAATTGATTTTCTACCAAGTTCATAAACCTTTTGAAACAACTTATTGTTTCAGATTTATGAGAAATCAAATAGACATATCTATATCGAGTATAATCATCAATAAATGTGATGAAATAAACAGCCCCATGCCTTCCTCTTATATTCATTGGACCACAGACATCAGAATGGATTAAATGCAGAGGAAATTTAGCTCTTTTACCTTTCCCAAATGGTTTCTTTGTCGTTTTCCCTTCTAGGCAATGCTTACATATGGGCAAATCGATTTTTTCAATGTTGCCCAACAAGCCCTCTTTGGCTAGTCTATTCATACGTTATTGGCCAATGTGATCAAGTCTAGCATGCCACACATTCACATTATTATCATAGGTATTAGAAGACGTGATAAGGGAATAACAAACATTTGCATTCACATAGTCAATATCTAATACAATGAAACCATCTAGAAAATAACCACGACCATAGTAATTTGTATCTAAAAACAAATCCACACCTATATTATAGAAGTTCATATTAAAACCTAGTCTAACCAACACTAAAACAGACACTAAATTCCGACGAATCTCTGGAGCATATGGAACATCATGTAAGAACAAGGTGCGTCTACCACGCATGTTCAATTGGCAGGTGCCAATCCCTTTAACTTCATCTCTAGAGTTATATCCCACATAGATCCACTTAGTTCCAGTTGGTACTTGTCGGAATTCCACGAAGGATCTTCTATCTTTCGCTACATGGTCTGTCGCTCATGAATCTACAATCCACAAAGGATTGGATTCAGCCAATAATGCAGAACTTGACACATAAGCAAAGTTCTCAAATGTATAAGAGGTGTTTACCTTTTTCGGCTCACAATAGTTGCGAGCATAGTGACCTATTTTGTCACAATTGTAACACCTCACCCTTGACATTTTCTTCACTTGAGGACGTGTTCCTCTCTTGTGTCGGTTAACTCTTGATTTCTTACAATAAGGACTTGATCCTTTGCATTCCCACATATTGAACGAATCAATACGTTTGCGCTTAGAGCACAAAGCCCTTTCTAAGCTAGAACCAGCATTACAAATGTCTATTTTCGACTCATATGCTGTTAGGTGGTCCTCTACTAGCTCAAGGTGGCGCACAGCATTCTCAAGATCTTCCATAATATGGTCAAGAGCTTCTAGTGCTTCTTGCTTTTCCAGCACATATTGAATCTTCATATTCAATATTTCACAATTGTTGCTGTTCATATCAGCAATTACGTTCTTAATTGCTTAAACTATCGATCTGAACACATCAGACATATATGCACGAATAATTAATGCCTATCATTTATGCATCCACTTTGCACAGACCCATCATATCAATGAACAATTTCAAGTAAGGTTTCAGAATCAAAAGGTCACTATGTTTCCAATCATCCTCCAAAAATCCTAACTCAAAATTATTATTAATATAATTGTCTTATGCAAAATAAATTCTATGAAGTTACAAAAACTTCTATCAACTACCTACATCAGTCAATTATAACAGAAACCAAACAATATCTAATATCCAATAGAATAAACAATGTTTTCATCTAATACAACTATCCATTACACTAAGCAATATATACTGAGAAAAATATCAACATGGAAAGAGATATTTACATTAATAAAACATCTCATAATTAATCTAAGAAATAAATAGGGAATGTCCATTCTAATCTATCAGTCAAAACATCTGAGAAAACTGAAGGCACATTTGCCAACCATGAAAAAACTTTTGGAGAGCTTTCATGTCACCACCAAGGCACATTTACTCTACGCCATGTGACGCTTAATCTAAGGCTTGAAGTTTTGGCCAACTCAATCCTATAGTACTCTCTTACAAAAACTTCCATTAGCCTCCTATAATCCGGGACCACGTTGACCTCCTATAGCCGATCTAACACTGCTTGCCATTTAGGTGGAAGAGTGTTCATCAAAGCCGGCACCTTCTCAAAATCCGGCATAAGATAACCATTCCAGATGATTTCCTGTATCATCTGATTGACCCTGACCACATGTGATACTAAATCACCGTCATGCCACCGATGATTAGCTAAATTTGACATCAGCCTTTTAAGTCTTGCATTTCCCTCGTCCGTTCTCGGTATTGCAGGTATCCGTGCATAATGCATCATAGTTCCTACAACAAATGCAGAACTAAAAATGGATCAATTATAATCCATAATGTACATAAGGGAAAATACATAATTTTCCATAATTCATGCAACAAATGCAGAATAAACAATGGATTACATATAACCCACATAGACATAATTGAAAAAAGAAACAAATCCTTTTTTTTTTTTTGGGTCAACGGTCAACGGTCAAAGTCAACGGTCACGGTTGTCGGTCAATGGGTTAACGGATCAGGTCGATGGGCGCGCGGGTCGGACCGGCCGGGCCAGTTGGGCCGGGTCGGATCGACCGACCGCACTTGCCGCGCGCGTGCGCGGGCTGACGTCACGCAGACGTCAGCTGGCACGTGCCGCGCACGTGCCAGGCGTTCGCGGGTCAGGTCGGGTCGCCGATCGGTGACCGCCTGGCCAACCGTCGACGGCGATGACATCATCGATGACGTCACCCTGGCGGTTACCGACCGTTGGGTTCAGCACGCGTTGGTTCGTCGACCGGCGCGTGTCGGCTCGTTGGCCGGCGACGTGCACGTGCCGGTTCGCCGACCGTCGCGTGTGCCGCACGTGTTGGGCAAGCCAGCTCTTCCGGGCGTGTCGCGCCCACGCGCAGCGTCTTCCAGCCGCGCGTGTGGGCGCGTGCGGCGTTGCCCGGCGGCACTCAACGTATCGCCAGACTCGTCTCGACGTTGCCTTTCTTCCTATGCCATCAGAATTCGATTTCAACTTACGCAAACTCGGAAAAAAGGACGTACAGTGCTCGGGTGTCGGGATTTCACGCCCCGATCCGTACGGCCGAAATTTTTTTTGCGAAAAATCAATCAAAAAACGTCAAATAGGTCGGGAAACCGTGAACTAGGGCTCTAATACCAATGTTGGGAATAATGGATCCCCGAAAAGCGGATTCAACACTGAATCGAACCCCTAAATTAATGCGGAAGATAAGCCCGGGAAAAACAACACGTATCACCGATCCTAAAGCACACCACAGATTTGAACGTACCTTGTTAGCCACAGATTAGACACCGACGCTGATAGAGGAAGAAAATTTGGTCCTGTTCGATCCGACGACGCCTTGAAGGGAAGAAGAAAGTGCCGTATGCCTTACTGTTTCTTCTTTTGTCTTTTGGAGAGAGAGAGAGAGCGCGCGAGAGAGGAGAAGACGTACGTAAATTCTGATTTCCAACAGGTGTCTTCTCTCTTTCTCTCCTCCCTTTTATACCTTCCCCCATCCACGGGCCCTATTCCCGTGGGCCGGGCTTTTTGGGCCCAACTTGGGCGGACGGGCCTTAAGCCCATCACTAATAAAACCATCAATTTTTATTGCCGTTAATTAGCCAAGAACACAATATTTCGTTTTCAAATAATAAACTTGGGTAATTTTTCATATTTAAAAATCCCAATAAAATATTCGTGTGTGGTTACGTATTTGAAATTAACCTGTCAAATTTTGCACACTTTTTTTTTAAAATCCAATTATTTTAGTTAGCACGTAAAATTTGGCGTTCAAATCTAACCTCATATTTTTCTATTTTCTTATCCAGAAACCCTTTTTGAAAATATTAAATAAAATTTACAATTTGGCAATCAATAGCACAACATCATACATGCAAACAACCGAAATTACGCCCATTCTCATTTAGGAAAACGAGCATAAAATTCTATTTAACGGCTAATCCGTCATTAATTACACTAATTATGATTAATTAAATAAATCATGATTAATAAAACTAAATTCAATTAATTAATCCAACAACGATTAATTAACCTATTCGAAATTATTTAAACTAATCGCACTTAAACTTAATTTAAACCATCCTTAATTACAATTAAGAATAAATTAAGATTAACTAATACTAACCGTGATTAATATTAAACTAATCACCCCCTAAATGTAATTAACACCCTAATCCACGATTAAGAAATTAACTCACGGATTTTCGACGACGGCGAGCTCGGCAATGGCGACGCGACAGCGTTGAGAACGTAACGCTTGTGGCTCGAACGGAGGCTCGATGATGGCGGTGGCAGCTCCTTATGCTCACAGCTACCTAGGGTGGTTCGGCTTGGTGGTGGCCGCTGTGGTGACTTGGGCGGACGGCGGTGGTGACGGCGAAGCAACAACGGCACGGATGGCATGAGCGGGCGGCGGCAAGGGGCAGTGATGGTGGTGTGGCCAAAGGTGGTGAGATGGTGGACGATGAGGGTGGTGGGATGATGATGTTGGGTGGTGGTGAGGTGACGTGGATGATGGTGGTGGATGGCAAAATGAGGGAGGAGGGGGGATGAAGCTTCGGCCAAATGGGGGAGAAAGAAAAGTGATGGAGGAAGAAAACTAAAAGAAGAAGAAGAAGGTGAAAAAAGAAAAAAGACAATGAAGAAGCTTGAGGGAAAAATGGGAGCAAAGGAAAAGGGGATGGGCGGTTTGTAGAGGAGGGAGGGAAGAAACGTGTGGGAATGTTGACATTTAAATTTTGATGACCCAGTCATTTATTTATTGCCTAAAAATTAGGGATTAATTCTTCTTCTTTTTAATGATTGAGGGACCATTGGAGATCACACTTTGGCGACCCAGTCATTTATTTATTGCCTAAAAATTATGGATTAATTTTTCTTTGTTTTTAATGACCGAGGGACCGTTGGAGATCACACTTCGGGGATCACACGACCCTCCGGTGCTTGATAGCATTGGTGGGGCCTCGCCGCAAACCGCTATTTAGACGTAAACCCTCGAGGTGGCCTAGTAAACCACCTCTGAGACCCCCACTTAAGTCCCGAGCATTCGGAGATTCGAACTTGTTCTCTCATTGATGAAGTAGTGAAGCCCAACCATCACTGCTACGTGGGTGGGATTAATTCTTAACCCCTAAAATAATAATTATAATAAGCGTAGCATATAGTTTTAGGAGCACTTTTATTATTATTTTATTATTGCATTTATATCGGATTGGTGACAGATGGGTTTGAATTGGTAGTTCTGAGTTTTGATTTGACGAGTTGGACTAAGTCCACGAAGAGAGCAAATCAGCCCGAGCTCTTTTTTTGACCGAAGATTATCTTGTGAGAAATAGAGATTTGATATTTTCGGTGATATGACGGTGGATTTTTCGATATCCATGAAAAGATATTGTGAACTCATCTTGGCAAGATTTAAAATTTGAGAAAAATCCCATTACAATCTTGAATCTTTGGCAATATGCGATAAAATCGGTGGAGAATATTCCTTTTTGCATAGTCCAAAGATACAAAGGAAATTTAGAAGAGATGTCGAAAATAAAAAGAAATTTTACATTCGGAAGGAGATTTTCGTGGATGTTGATTTGAAGAAGGAAATAACGCCTTTGTCCACTCATCTAAGGTTGCTACACCACAGAAAGCGAGGAGGCCACACATTGAATATACGCCGCACAAGAGGGGGTTCCTCTTTCATTCTACGGAGGACAACGGAGGAGGGTTCTATTTCGGAGTCCTTTTTAGTCAACAAGGGGAGGCACTCTATAGAATACCCGGCCACCACAGCAAAATCGTTAGACAGCGAGTGGAGAGAAAAGGTCACAAGGGTGGTCTCTTTTGGGCCCACCGATGAATAGGAAACAAAAGTAGAGGGGTTTTCTCTTGCTGGACGTACGCACGCAGAGGAAAAGAAAAGACCAGAGAAAGAAATTCTTCTTCGGTGGACCACGACTAAGCTGCCCCATTCCAGACGTTGTCAACGCCCCATTGCCACGCGTTGCTGACCTCGTCGTCGAGCTTGCACCGCTAAGGCTTGCGGCTTTGGGGCTTCCTTGGGACTGTCGTTCCGCTCCCCATCGCACCACCGGACCGCAGCTGCTGTGTCCACCTCCAACGACGACAAGGAGCTGTCACAACACCCGCCTCTGTCCCCCATAGCTAGCCGAGCGCCACCAAAATCCAATCCTGACAGCCAAGTCCAAACTGTGAGCTTCGCAAGCATCACTATATCACGTCGCGAGTAGCCATTCAAAGTCCAAATTTGAAAGCCAATATTCAGAATAGGTAAAAAAAATTATCTTTTTTTTTTTTTTTTCCAAAAATTCAGTTTCCTTATTTGATATATCCGTTGATGCACATGATTGAAATTCCTGATATGCTGAGATAGCCATAATCTCAAGTAGTTTTCTAAGTTGGGAAATTTTCCTAATTTCACAATGTTCATATAATTGACAATCCGATTTTCGCACCTGAAATTTGACTTGCAATCGCACAGAAAAATCGCCAATGTGATCTCATGCTTGAGATTCGATTTGCAATTTTGTTTAAAATTGGCCAATCCAATTTCATGCGCGAGATATGATTCGTTAATTTATGGATATCAATCTTATCTTGCTTGATTTGCTATATTGTTATTTGAATTGATGTTGTTTTCGTAAAAGAAAACCCAAAAAATATATTTGAGTTCAAATTAGGTTCATGTTAGAGTATTTCTTGTTTTAGGGTTATTTTGCATATTTAGAATATGAAATTTATTATTTCGAATTTAAAAAAAATTAAAATCCAAAAAAAAAACATTAATTTAGGATGTTGGTTTGTTTTTATTAATTTAAGATGAATGTTTAATTATGTGACAATTTTAATTTTTAATTTTATTTAAAAAAAAGAGAACAAACTAGAATTATGGCATTTTTTGCACGTCATTGCATATTAGGATAAGATTGTATGTTTATTTTTTATTTCCTAATTAATTAAGTTTAGATATAGATAGGTTACATTTTAGGATAGGGATTACCAAGTTGAGATAACATCTTAATTTAAATTAAGATTTGGTCTAACCTGATTCTTAATATAAGTTGGATGCTATCTTAATCTGGATAGATAATTTTCATGATTTTTTAATTTCATTATTTGAATAAATTAATTTCATTCTCGATGATAGATTATATGCTCATTAAGAAAACACAAAATATTTCACTGACGTTGTATAGTCCAGGTCATGTTATCATGTCATATCATTTCATGTTGCATGAATTGCATAAAACATGGTTCTCATTAAATAAGTGAAAACAAAAAAGTAATAGTATGTTAATTAGAAATCATATCTAGAACTGTTGATGTGAATTCTGATTTAACATTACGGATGCTTCCGTTGTCATGAGGTGAGTCCCATAATTCATTCGTTGCTTTGGTTGTGTGTTAAATTGGTGGTTTAGGTACTCGCATGGTCACTTCACATGTTAAGGAAGTAAATTAAAATCAATTCAAGCTGCTTGCAAAACATTTTTTTTTCAAAATAAAAGAGAAAGGTACCAAAATGGCATTAGAGAAATCTAGCGTAACCAAATCCCCGAATTCACAATCTTTGGTTCGTAGAAGTAAAGTAAATCTCCCATTACTTTACTTAGATTTCTAATCCACTCACCAAAAATAGATTAGTGGCGACTCCTAATTATAAAATCCCTTGCATGTCAAGAACTTGAACTTAAGTCGCGAATTGGTATGAGCTTGGGAGAGCCCGAGTTAAGTCTAGACTTAGCAATCAATTAGCCAAACCTTAGGTGGTTCACTCGAGATTAGGTCGCGACAACTTGGCAACTCCACTGGGGACTTGTGTTAAAACTCTAAATCCAATTTAGGCCAATTTTTTCTTCTATTTGAAAAAATAATTGGCACTGAGGATCCCAAGTATGTCCCTAACGTTTAAGGTGTTAAATATTCTTACAGTATGTGAGGTATAAGGAGAAGTGTTTGCTAATCTTTGTTTTGCAGAGCGGTGTAGGAATGTATGGTTTATTTTTATGAACGAAGTGTTATTTGATATAAATTGTTGTGCATGCTTATGCATTTACAATACACTTTTGCACACACAACTTGCCGTCAAACTTGGGCCGCATAGGATTAACTAGGATGGTACCGAGATGGATACCACTCTGACTGCACGCCCGTGGTATGAGTCACCAATCTCAATCCCAAAATTTTTGTTTTGGTGTCAAGAGTACCCACCTCGATTTGCATGCCCATGACTCAGGCCGGCTCTTTGACCAAGCCGGTGTCATGAGGACCCAACTTAGTCCGTACGCCTGCGGCTAGTCCGATCATCCTTGTGGCTTCACTTTTCTAAGCCTGTCTGGAGTAGAAATCGAGTTACATCTCATGTGCATGCCTATGTGGTTGCCATATATTTTCCTTAGTGAAGTAGTCTTTTATCCCTATACTATGCAATTTTTTTACTTTGTTACGTCCATGACAATCTAGGTTAGTCATTTGATCTAATTTATTTGTCAATTAGAAATGAAATGAGGAAATTGTCATGCAATGAATCATTTGGAAAATAATACAAAAAACTTTAGAGAATTTGTTTTCAATTTATTTCTAAGAAATTTGGTATTGTTAGGGTGTCTATTTTTATTTTTATAGCTATTTTTTAGAAAAATCCCTTCTTATACGAACTTTTTTTGAATAAATGAAAAAATTGAGCAGATCATTGTCATGAATTGGCTCTCTATTTACACCACGTGCTTACATATTTTCATTCATTCAAATTAGGTGATAACGGATCATTCACGTTCGCCCATTATTACATGATCAAGAGCTAAGATGGCCGACCAAACTGAAATGCGTGATCGTATTTCTACTATGGAAGACCAACTCCAAGAGTTGCTCATCTCTATGCAACTTATGACAGCTCAAATCCAAACTCTCCGAGTAAATTCGACTCCTGCACCTGCTCTCCCCGAGATAGTAGTCCAAAAGCAGGCAAACATGGCCCAAATGGGTGATGTCGACATGCTCGAGCTGGAAGATGACCCACTGTCTGTCATTGTGGAAAAGGCTAAGCTTGACAATGTCCCTAAGACGAAGCAAGATGAACGCTTCGCAAAGCTTGAAGAGAAAGTGAAGCAATTGCAAGAGTTGCAGAGTTCACACTCGTTCGACTTGTCAATTTATGAGAATGTCAAGATACTAAAGAAGTTTAAAATGCTGGAGTTCGAGAAATACAATGGTATTTCTTGCCCAAAAGCTCATTTGCAGATGTACCACATATGCATGGCCCAATATGTCAAGAATGAGCATCTCATGATCCAATCATTTCATGCAAGTTTGATTAGGCCCGCATTGAGCTGGTATGTGATGAAGAATGTGAACCTTCTTGACACCTGGAATGAAGTGGCTGACGCATTTTTCAAGCAATATAAGTTTAATATGGATATCGCACCTTCCCGAGAAGATCTTGAGCGGATGAAGAAGAAGAGTGAATCATTTAAGGAGTATGCCATCAGATGGCGAAATCTAGTAGCTCAAATTAGTCCTGAGCCTGCTCATAAAAAATTGATGAAGTTCTTCATCAAGACCTTCCCATTTGAGTTTCGCAATAAGATAATTAGCACATATGTCGAGAACTTTAGTCAACTCATCCTTGTGGGTGAGCAGATTGAGATAGGGTTGAGAGATGGATGGTTTAATGAACCAACCTTTACAAGCAAAAGATTTACCCCAAAGAAAGAGAAGGACCTTGAAGCTGAGATTAATGTGGCCTATTCTCAACCGAATCGTGATACATCCAATCACACATCGACAATTAAGATTTCTATTGAGCAACAAGGTGAAGGACATCGGTTCTCTGGTCGACGACGTAATGTTAGGAGACAATTTACACCTCTTCCTAGACCTCTATCCAAAGTCTTGCTTATTCTCCAAAAGAATGGATTACTCTCTTATGAGCCGAAGCGACCAAATCCTGAGTATTATCCTGCATATAATCCCTCCAAAAAGTGTGACTATCACATGGGAGAGGCTGGTCACTCCATTGATGATTGTTATGTTTTGAAGCATAGGGTCCAAGACCTCTTGGATACAAAGGCATTCTCTTTCAGCAGTAATAAGAAAAATCCTCTGCCCAACCATGACAAATGTGCAAATACTGTCACTGAGTGAAGAAGTTCTAATTTTCATACTCTATGAAGAAGTATTTTTTCGTGCTTTCTAGGATTTCAAGTTTTTCTTTTTAGGATTTCCTGCTTTTTGAAGATTTAATTATTGCATTTGTCTATAGGGTTTACTTGTTTGTATTTTCCATTCCAATAATATAATTCATTTGATTATATTCAATGAAATTACAAGTTTATTTCCAATTTTGAGGGTATGACTAAACTAGCCTAGTGACGATGTCCAATAATGAAAAGAAAATATCATCAATGGAGAAATTTTGAAGACTGGGCTCCTTTATACTTATCCAAAAAATTCAAAAAAAAAAAAAAGTTCATTTTTGAAGCCATTTCCAAAAGGATGCATTAGATTAGCCCTATTTTATTTTCTGACTCTTTTACTTCATGTTTTAGAGCATTATTTTCTTAGCTTGATGAGGAAGCATCTAGAAAAGGCACATTACGTTGCAATAATAGATCAATTGGCTCAACAGTTTCTCAACAAATTTGAGAACACATTTCTAAAGAGTCAATTCAAAAGCAAGAAGGGAGTATTTATCAAATCAAAGATCAGGTTTTCGGTCTTGATTGATAGGGGGAATCCAAGGAGGCAATTCTTTTGTGGGGCAATACCCTAAATGAATGCTTAAAAACATGTTTTGAGTGTGATAAATTGTCTGTTTTGAAGTCTCAAAAGCTTTTCATGCTTAAAGTTGCTGGACTCTTTTGAAAAAGGAATTTCCATTGTGATTTTATCTATTTAATTCACCAATTTCATGTGAAGATGATCAATTCAATGGAGTGACATCAAATGCTTAAGAATGTTGAATGAGACGAGTCGGGATAATGAAAGGCAAACATTATCCTATACATAGTCCCTTACCTATTCACTTGTGAGATAAATATAAAAAGTTCCATATTCGCAAGGTAGAGAGTTCTCTCGCAAAAATGTACGATGACCGAAATGATGAGGGGCAATTTATTTCTTTATCTTAAACATTATAGGTGATTCATTACTTAACACCTTTGAACCTCATATACTTGAAGAAATTTTTTCAAATCATCCCCGTCAAGAACCACCCCACATTGGGGCGAATTGGAAGTAAGATGGCATTATGAGGTGAGGAAAATGAAAAGATTTTTTTTTTTTTTTGTTGCTCTCACTTGTATCAATCTTCAAGTCATGTTATTATATTGAATTCATGTGGTAATTTAAGTGTCTTAGGATAACAAAGAGTATTTCTTTTTCTATTCTATATACTTATATCCTTTGTATAGCCCACTTGATACTGCAATTTCATTTCTTCAAACCCAATTGGTGATCATCCTCCACACTAGGGCAAGGCAAAAGACAATTGTTCAAACAGTATGGTCTAGAGTGCTAACAGAAGACGAAGACCTTCCAAGAGTCCAAATGTTAAAAAACACCATATGGTCATTCAATAGGATTAAGGGATATGAAAAAGTAGTGTGCTTGGTAAAAGTAAGGCCAATGCACAGGAAAAAAGAAGTGAAGGAAAAAGAAAATGAATGAAAACTAGGGGCAAAAAAATAGTGTGCCTGATAAAAGCAAAATCAATGCAAAAAAAAAAAAAAAAAAAAAAATCAAACATTGTTCGTAGAAAGTCGTATCCCTCGTGAGGCAGTACATAAAGAACTCAAATGCCAAGATATTACAATCAATGGAGTTTTGATACGAAGAAAATCTTCGACGATGAAGAAGAGGATTGGTGACAATGCCTAGATGATCATCAACTTTGACCTCTATACATATCTTTGAGCCTAACAATCTTTCGTTTCTCAACCCATGAATCTAGCTTACGTTACGTCCTTTGCAAAGTCTCTTCTGATTAGGGCACGTGAATTAATGTAGGAGTTCACATATCTTAAGCATCGCTCGAAGAAGTGCGAGTAAGATTAATTTTTGTTTTTTCATTTTGCAAGGTTCTTGACTTGTAATCCCGGAGATGATTACATAACTATTTTTTCAATTGCCTTGACGCAAAGAGTCCATTTGCCAAGATTTACCCAAAAAAAAAAAAAAAGAGTCCTTTTGCCAAGCCGTTAACTAAACTCACATTACGGTCCCTATTAAAGACCTCTAAGATTGGTAAGGTCATATTGCTTGCAAGAATACTCAAACTCTTGTTTGTATGGTGATGTGAGATGTAGTGATTCTTTTAAAATAGCCTTTCTGAATGAGAGTGAGTAAAAGTCCTTTCTAACTAAAAATTTCTCATTTAATATTCTTAATAAATCCATGTCATTGTCTTGAATGACAATTCTCTCATGTGGAAATTTGGGTGATGCAAATATGGTAGAGTAATTATGCATAAACCTTGATTAAATTGATGAAAACCTGATTGAATTTTGAAATGTGCATTTTAAAGTAGCTTAGATTGGCTATCTCTTTGATGAATGCATACAAGTTTTTATTCTAATCGTGTATGACATATAATATTTCCTTGAAGACTGAGTAATACTTGACGTTCAAGTTGCTCTTTGAAGTCTTGAGATTCAGCGTGCTTTTGTAGCCCAAAGCCCTTTTCATTGATTCGGTGTGCTTTCGTATCCCGAAGCCCTATTTACTGACCCGGTGTGCTTCCATAGCCCAGTGTCCCTTTATATTGACTTGGCGTGCTCTCGTAGCCATAGTTCCTTTTCATTGATTTGGCGTGCTTCCATAGCCGATGTTTCTTTATATTGACTTGGCTTACTTCCATAACTTAGAGTCCCTTTCATCAACTCGACAAACTTCCATAGCCCGATGTCCCTTTATATTGACCTGGCGTGCTTTCGTAGCTTAGAATCCATTTCATCGACTTTGCGTGCGTTCATAACCTGATGTCCTTCTTTATTGACCTGACGTGCTTCCATTAGCTCGGTGTCCCTTTATATCGACTTGGCGTACTTTCGTAGCCTAGAGTCTTTTTTATCGACTCGACATACTTTCATAGCCCGATGTCTCTCTTAATTGACACGGTGTGCTCTTATAGCCTGGAATTTCTGATCTGGCGTGCTTTTGTAACCTAGAGACCTTTTTATCGACATGGCGTACTTTTATAGCCTAGAGCCGCCCCTTTATCAAATCAGTGTGTTTAAGAGGTATTGTCTTTCAAGTGCATCGACACTCGATTTGGTCGAGTTGTCCCCCAAAGATTTTTCTCCAGATTTAATCTGATTAAGGCAACTGAAGAAAGATTTGGAATCTGGTCAAATGATCCATGCCGCAATGCTAGGCAATCGAAAAAAAGATTCGAGTCCTAGCTAACCAAAACCTTACTTCAGGTGACCGTAGAGGTACGGGTCTTGGAAAAGCAGTTTCTCATTCAGGCGACCGTAGAAATATACGAATCCTAAAAAAATAATTTTTTCTGTCAAGGCGACTGAAGAAAAGTACGGGTCCTAGAAAAGAAATATCCTTAAAAAGTCTCGTTGCTATTCTGGGCAACTGTAGAAAAGTACGGGTTCTAGCTCTACCCTCCTTGAAGGTAAGTTATTCTAAGTAGGTTTCTTTATTATCTGCATTAGCATTACCATGCATTACATAAATTGCTTTCAAAAATGGAATTCATTTTCCAACAAAAATCATTCAATGCATGTGTATGACCAAAATTAATGTCTCAATTTATCTTGGAAGGCATCTTTTACGAGCTCACATTCAAATAGGGGAAACTGTTGACACCTAAATTTTGACGGCCCAATCATTTATTTATTACCTAAAAATTAGGGATTAATTCTTAACCCCTAAAAAAAGATAATAACAAAATTAAATTGCGTAGCATATAGTTTTAGAAGCATTTTTTTATTATTGCATTCACATTAGACTGGTGATAGATGAGTTTAAATTGGTAGTTTTGAGCTTTAATTTGATGAGTTAGAATAAGCTTGCAAAGAGAACAAATTAGCCTGAGCCTCTTTTTTTGACCGAAAATTATCTTGTGAGAAATTGAGATTTGATATTTCCGGTGAGATGAAGAGATATTGCGAGCTCATCTTTGCAAGATTTAAAATTTGAGAAAAATCCTATTACAATCTTGAATCTTTGGCAATATGTTAGTCCAAAGATACAAATGAAATCTAGAAGAGATGTTGAAAATAGAAAGAAATATTGCATTCAGGAGGAGATCTTCGTGGATGTCAATTTGAAGAAGGAAATAAAGCCCTAGTCCACTTACCTATAAAAAGGTTGTTACACTACAGAAAGCGAAGAGGCCACACATTCAATATACGGCCACACAATGGGGTTCCTTTTTCATTCTACGGAGGACAACAGAGGAGGGTTCTATTTCGGAGAGTCCTTTTTATAGTCAACAGGGGGAGGCAAACTATAGAATATCCCTTTACCAAAAAAAAAAAGAAACTATAGAATACCCGGCCACCACGGCAAAATCGTTGGAGAGAGCATGTGAGTGGAGAGAAAAGGTGACAAGGGTGGTCTCTTTTGGGCCCACCGATGAATAGGAAACAAAAGTAGAGGGGGTTTTCTCTTGCTGGACGTACGCACGCAGAGGAAAAGAAAAGACCAGAGAAAGAAATTCTTCTTCGGTGGACCACGACTCAGCTGCCCCATTCCAGACGTTGTCAACGCCCCATTACCACGCGTTGCTGACCTTGTTGTCGAACTTGCACCGCTAAGGCTTGCGGCTTCCTTGGGACTGTCGTTCCGCTCCCCATCGCACCACCGGACCGAGGCCTCGCAGTTGCTGTGTCCACCTCCAACGATGAGGAGCCGTTACAACACCCGCCTCTGTCCTCCACAGCTAGCCGAGCGCCACAAAAATCCGGTCCCGACAGCCAAGTCCAAGCTGTGAGCTTCGCCAAGCATCACTATATCGCGTCGTGAGTAGCCGTGGTCAATAATCGGAATAGGTAAAAATTATCTTTTTTTTTTTTTTTTAATTTCCAAAAATTCCGTTTCCTTATTTGATATATCCATTGATGCACATGACTGAAATTCCCGATATGCTGAGATATCCGTAATCTTGAGTAGTCTTCTAAGTTGGGAAATTTTTTAATTTTATAACGTGCATATGATTGACAGTCTGAAGATTGTGCCCGAAATCTGATTCGTAATTACACGGAAAAATTACCAATCCGATTTCATGCTCAAGATTTGATTCACGATTTTGTTTAAAATTGGCCAATCCGATTTCATGCGCGAGATATGATTTGTTAATTTATGGATATCAATTTTATCTTGCTTGATTTGCTGTCGTGTTATTTGAATTGATTTTGTTTTCATAAAAGAAAACCAAAAAATATATTTGAGTTCAAATTAGGTTCATGTTAGAGTTGGAGTATTTCTTGGGTTATTTTGCATATTTAGAATAGGAAATTTTTTATTTCGAATTAAAAAAATAAAATCCAAAAAAAAACATTAATTTTGGATGTTGGTTTGTTTTTATTAATTTAATATGCACGTTTAATTATGTGACAATTTTAATTTCGATTCATTAAAAAAAAAACTAGAATTAAGGCATTCTTTGTACGTCATTGCATATTATGATAAGATTGCATGTTTAGTTTTTATTTTCTAATTAATTAAGTTTAGATATAGATAGGTTACATTTTAGGATAGGGATTACCAAGTTGAGATAACATGATAATTTAAATTAAGATTTGGCTTAACTTGATTCTTAATATAAGTTGGATGATATCTTAATCTAGATAGATAATTTTCATGATTTTCTAATTTCGAATATCATGGAAAATACACAAAAAAAAAAAAATCTTTGAATAAATTAATTTCATTCTTTATGATCGATTACATGCTCATTAAGAAAACACAAAATATTTCACTTACGTTGTATAGTCTAGGTCATGTTGCCATGTCATGTCATTTCACGTTAAATTAGTAGCATGCATTGCATAAATCATGGTTCTCATTAAATAAGTGAAAACAAAAAAGTAATTACATGTTAATTAGAAATCATATTTAGGACTGTCGATGTGAATTCTAATCTAACATTGCAAATACTTTCGTTGTCATGAGGTGAGTCCTATAATTCATTTGTCGCTTTGTTTGGGTGTTAAATTGGTGATTTGCGCACCCGCATGATCATCTCACATATTACGGAAGTAAAATAAAATCAATTCAAACTGCCTGCAAAACATTTTTTTTTTCAAAATAAAAGAAAAATGTACCAAAAGGGCGTTAGAGAAATATAGTGTAATCAAGTCCTCGAACTCACAATCTGGTTCTTAGGAGTAAAATAAATCTCCCGTTACTTTACTTGGGTTTCTAATCGACCAACTAAAAATAGATTAGTGACGACTCATAATTAAAAAATTCATTGTATGTTAAAAACTTGAACATAAGTCACGAATTGGTATGAGCTTGGGAGAGTCCGAGTTAAATCTAGGCTTAACAATCTATTAACCAAACCCTAGGTAGTTCACTCGAGGTTAGGTAACGACAGAGAAGAAGAAGAGAAAGAGAGAGAGAGAAGAAAAAGAAATAAGATAAAAGAAGTTTACCAAGATATTTCCCCAAAAACTCATCATATCCTTCACCCACTTGCCCCTAAAACCCTATATGCCAAGCATTTTGTCCCCAAATATCTTCTTAATTCTAGTTTCTTGGAAACAATAATTTTTTATCCAAAAATTCCAATTTTGCCTGTTAATCCGAATTTCTTTTTCCCTTTTTTGGGTCCGATAATTCCTTTTTCGAAAAATATCGGATTTGTCGATAATTCAATGAATAATGAGACGACGTCCAATAATTAAATCTCGAAACCCTCAAAAGTTTGATACCCAAAATTGAATTAAACTTCGTGATTAAAAATCGATTAAACGCGACTTTAGTACTACCTAATCTATTGGGTAACTTTTAGGGGTTCTTGCTCGTTTGACCGTGGTCGATAATTTTCGACCCACGTTTGTGCATCTTTGAATCATAGACGACTCTCTGTTATCATGTAATTGTGAGGGTTCAATTATGTACCATGAATATAATATTAATAAAAAATCGGTTTATTGTCATTTGACGCGAATATCATAACCATGCGAAATTATCCACGAATCAACTATTTACTTATGTCGAATCGACTTATATCTATTCGCTAATTGATTTATAGCAGTGTAGCATTGACTCTTGTTGATTTTTATGGTCGAGCGATCGATTTCTGATCGAATTCTCTAGTCTTTCACGTTTTTAACCATTTACGGACTCACATAATAGATTAGTTAACTCGTGAGTGATCAGTTTAGAGTAAAATAACCATAAGTGTGTCGATGAAATAAACATTTCATATATTTCGAAATTTGAGCTAAATTTCGGGATATCACATGCATTTTGTGCTTATTATTCATAGAAATTGACACCACATCCATTGAGTCCTATGTATAAAGTCTTGTCTGTTTGCTGCTATTCACAGGCAATAAAGCTATTGTTCAGAACACACACACACACTGTTACATCACGATGCTAAGTTCCCTCGATGTTCTCCATTCATTCATACTGTTAGTTTAATATTGATGTTGAATTACAAATCAGTAAACTATTGAAATAGTAGCAGAAGTATATTCTACGAGGCCATACGAAGGTTAGAAATGGAGGCTTTTGCTTAGCCGAAGGTGTTTTGTGTAACAGACACAAACTGTGTCCTATCGTCATCTTGGTCTGCTCCTCTTGTTTTCTCAGTCCTTGAAAAACTTATGTAAAACGGCTTGTGGATAGTTTCGATGGTATAAAAAGTAGCCTTTGCATTTCATGGTACAGGGAACAATCATACTCTGCATCCTTTACGGCAATACAAGAAAACTGGTCTTTCTATTCCTTACTTGCACTGCACTAGGAGTGTTCTCTTTCCACTTAATTCAATAGGGAGAGAACAAAGCAAGTGCCACAACTTTGTAAGCGCTCATTGTGTGCCATAACTTTTTTTAGTCGCTCATTTAAGTATTACGTCAAAGTAAAATAGATCTTTCAGTGACATTTTTGGCAAATCATTCTACGTGGATTTTTTTATATTAATTTTCCATCTGACATGGATCTTTTAAACTTTTAAAATTTTATGATTTACTTTTTTTAAATTATTATTGTATTTTTTTCAAGGCTAGCGAGGGTCACTGACAACCCTTGCCGATTGCAAAGAGGCAAGTGCTGTGTTGGCCTTGGCTATGAAGGCCCTCACCTAGTGTGGCCGCAAAGGCAGCCTTGCCCATGACCACCTAGATCTACCGAGTGCCTTTGTGGTTGAAGGCGAGGGTCACAGGCCCTAAAAAGGGCAAAAATAAAATATAAAAATTCAAAAATAATTAAAAATATTTAAAATTTGTATATGTCAGCGTCGGTCAAATCATGTAAGACGACAATGTTTATATTAGATTTTTGGGATAAGTGTTAGGAAGTCTACACTGTCGCGAAAATGCGTTTTAGTCCCTAAACTTGCAAAAGTGCATTTAAGTCCTAAAACTTGTCAAATTATTTCAAACGAGTCCTAAGATTGACGCCGTTAGCCTTTTCCGTTAAAAATGCTGACGTGACATTTTAAATAATTTTTATTTTCCAAGTGAATTTTTTAATTATTTTTTAAAAATTAGATTTAAAAACTAAAAAAATCAAATTTATTCATTTTATCTTATTTTCACCAAATTTTTTTAAAAAAAAAAGTTAAAATATTTATTAAAAATAATTTTAATTAAAAATAATTTTTTTAGTTAAAATATTTATTAAAAAAATATTTAAAAAGTTAACATTATTTTTTAATTTATTTTAAAAAATTTTAAAAATAAATTTTTTAACTTTTCTTTTTAGTTTTTGTTGAAAATAAGATAACAATAAATTTAATTTTTTAGTTTTTAAATCAATTTTTTAAGATAAAAATTAATTAAAAAATAAACCTGGAAAATAAAATATTATTTAAAATGCCACGTTAGCATTTTTAACGGAAAAGGCTAACGGCGTCGATCTTAGGACTCATTTGAAACAATTGACAAGTTTTAGGACTTAAATGCACTTTTTGCAAATTTTAGGACTGAAATGCATTTTCATGACAAGTTGTAGGACTTCTGGAACACTTATCCCTAGATTTTTTGGTAAGGTAAATTGCAATGGCATTCAAATGATCGATTTTTTAAATTTATAACACTCAAGTGAGGAAAAAAAAATTATGACGCTTATTGAGCGCCAAAATTATGGCACTTGTGCCTAATTTTAAATATTTCAGCACTTAATTTAGTTATCAAACAAGCCGAAATTCTTCTACCAGTCCAATCATTGGTAGGCTCATGCTTGTCTAAGAATTCGTAATTCGATTCGGTCCGATCCAAAAAGGAGTACAAACCATTGTCCATTTCTCGGTTTGACCAAAGCTTCTTTATTTTTTTGCCAGTAGGAGTATATTGGTAGTTTATGAAGCACGGACACGTTGCACGTGCTTTCGTGTCATGTCCGACACGTGTCGAAGCGTGTCTGACACGTCGACACGCTCGCGTGTCCGATTTTCTGATACATGATCAACTTTTCTTAACATGTTTCAATACGCATGTCCAGAAGACGATGGAGGGTCGAGGCGAGGGCGAGGGAGTAGAGACAAGGCCGCAAGTGACGGCGAGCCCACGATGGCGAGAGATGGCCAGAGAAAGAGTAGAGATTGAGGTGAGGGCTGCCACAGTGATGCTATGATGGGTGGACGATGAGGCTGCAGCTGCAAGGGAGGAATGACCGAAGGCAAGGTAGTAAACGATTGTGACGAGGACCAAGAGCACGCACAGATCAAGAGGAAGAGGAGAGGAGGGGGGTTCGTGTGACCAAGAGGAGTAGGAGGAGAAGGATTGAGAGGAAGAGGAGAGGAAATGGGTCGTGCAACCAGGAGGAGGAGGAGAAGGATCGAGAGGAAGAGGAGAGGAAGGGGGTCGTGCGGTGAGCGACAAGGAGGAGAAGGAGAGCACTAGCTAGGGTTTTTGATAAGGAAACTCAAAAGGAATAAAAAAAAAAGGGGGACTCTAATGGTGAGATTTTTCATTTTGGAAAGAGCGGGGAAGTGACAGCCTGGTGGGGGAGGGGGAAAGTAAAGTGAAATAAATTTTGAGGTGGGGGAAATAGACGAAGGAAAGAAGGGAGTGGGGGTTGGGGGTGGACCCCCAGGGGGACTTCTTTTATCGGAAAAATAATTAAATAAAATTTAAAAATAATTTTGAAAAATAAAAGTATTGAATTTTAAAAGATGATAAATTTTGGTTATCGTAAAAGATCACGGATTTATTTCTAATTTCTTGTTAGTCATTAGTTTCATCAATAACTTTTGTTAAAGTTAAAAACATATTTCCAAACATGGATACGTATTAACTATGAATATATCTTTCGAATTTTCAATGAATTGATTTATTAATATTATTTGTATAAATTCATTACAGACTCTTTTTTTAATTAATTAATTAGTAATTTGAATCAAATTAATTAAAAACATAAATATTTATTTAATATACAAGATGTTCTAACCTGTTGGAATTTTCTATTTTTAAGAAATAATGTGTTGACGTGTCATGTCGTGTTGTGTCGCATTTTCATATATTGCGTATAAGTGTTACTTAGCTAATAGTGATTGGGCAACAAAACACGCCAGGCTTTTTGGCTCGTTGTATGAAAGCCGAAAGTGCGGAAGCAGCCTGCAGCATTTTCCAGGAAAATTGCCATATTTTTTCCGGAAAATTACGTGTGTCAGTTACGCGCTTCTTCTCTCTCTCCGCGGGACGCGCGCGACGGCGAAGACAAACTACCTGTCCAAACTTGGGGAGCAAAATTCGAGTCGGCGAAAGACAAAGTTCGATTGCCACAATGACGAGACGAAAGAAAGCGATGGATGGATCGAGATGTTTCTTCCGCTGGAGAAAGTCAAACCTGAGAGGGAATCTTAATAAGGTGGTCATCGTGCTCCTGGCTACTTGCTGCACAATTGATGCAACATCCGCGTCATCTCGCGTTTCTTGGGCGCTTCCCTTTCGTAACAAAGCACCAAAAATCTGAGGTTGAATTTGTTCCGGAAGAATTTCATGAGAAAAAAAAATACTTTTCAAGATATAAATTTTTAGAAAGGATGATCATTTTCCTTTATTTGATGATATGTAATTAAGAAGATATGGTAACTTTAATGTCATGGTAAAAAAAAAAATTAATAAATATTTTAATCAATTTTATTTTATATTCCCTTCCGCCAGTTGCTAAGCTTTGGCGATGGCTGGTTATCAGTCATAGTGGTGGGCCAACGAGGTCGAGATCACTTGGCCAATTGGTAGAAGACGGAGGAGGAAAATGAAAAATTAGAAAAATAATAAAATAAAATAAACAATGAAATTAAAATATTAAAATATTTGAGATCAGCAATTCTAGAAAGTGTTTTCATCTTTTTAGATTTAGGAATTCATTTTCCTAAATTTATGCATTAATATATTCGTTAACCGAAAAGTGTTTTCGATTAACTCATTTCCGACCACGCACCAAATGGTTGAAAGTCTAGAAAATAAATTCCCAAAAAATGCTCTCTCTCAAATAAATACATCCTTAATTTTTTTTTTGTCGGTCCTACTTTAATCCTATTCTAACACTCACTCTCAGACTTTTGCCATTGCCTCCTTGCAGAGCGTGGGAGTTGAAACCCACTCCTGAAATGAAATCGTCCCCACCCCAGTCCCCCCTGAGAAGGTGGGGATTTGAATCCCCAACCTCTCCCTTCCACATCCTTAATTGAGTCGTATAAAAGCGTAATATGGGATGGGAATCTATCTTAAATTACTCGACCAAAGGCTGCTAATTGAGATTTTACGAAACTCTCTATTTGACTAGTCCACAATCCTAAGAACTTTGTTATTATATTTATTCAGCGAAAGATTTTATCAAATTAAATTTTTTCTTGAGAAAATCGGGACTTTCGGTTGAAGGGTCCGTCCTTCATGTTTATAAAGGGCGATCGGACATTCCCTGAATTCTAGGTATCCATATGGGTGGGTGTCGTTCGTGGGTTCGTGGGCGTGCTTTTTAACAAATGCGCATTAGTATGCGAATAACTTAAAGTAAGGACTAGTGATCAATAAAATCAGACTAGTGGGGCAGGCATCTTGCTTTTCGTAGTAAGCAACTCTCTTTATAAAGCTCTTTCGCACCATAAATTAATTTTTGAACTACCATAAACCCAAAATTTACTCTAAACTGATATACTTGTAATAAATTACCCTATATTAGTTCCTATTAAATTTTACTATCGAATTGTTGAGTTAGATGATATGTGACAATTAACTTGTGTACTAATTTGCGATTTTACTCTTCGTTTCACTTTTGTGTCATTAATTCAATTTAACAGATGGTACATTTGTCACAGATGTAACAGTTTAGCATTTTTTGTGATTAAAAAATTAGTTTGGGGGTGAATTTATTACAAGTATACCAATTTGGAGTTTTTTTGTAGTCATTGGAGATAAATTTATCACGGGTATATCAATTTGGAATTTTTTGTGGTATTAACCCAAGTGTAAAATGGTGTTGTCATGATTTTACATTAATAGTATTAAACAAGATATGTAAATCTGGCAGCATAAATCATTTCGGCATCATCAATTCAATATATCATACACATATATATTTCAAATTAATTATTATAATGCGCATTCGTTAGTTTTTTCAATTCATAACTTATAATCAAGTGTGCTTACAACAAATTAATTGAATTTTCTGCCGCTTGTTTAAAGCCACACATAGATAACTAATCTTCAAGTGTGTTTTCCAAATATCGGGGATCGGGCTGAAAAGATTTACCTTAAACTCCACGTTAAAGGAAAAAATAGTTCAAATTATTTAATAGGTAAAAGCATGAAAAATTAAAAAAAAAAAAAGGAAAAAATATTGTACCGGCTTAATAAGGTTAAAAGTGTCCAAATCAGTAAAATCGGAGAAAAGGAATATTTTAAAGTCGGCAACGTTTCACGGAAATGCGCAGGAAGTCACTCTCCACCGACCAAAAAAAGAAAAAAAAGAAAAAAGAAATGCATGTTCCAATTCCTTCATGACGAGGGTCATCCCACCACCTTTGAGTTCGAGTTCGTCGATAAAACTGCCCCGTCTGATTCCTTTTTCTGCCACTTTCTTTCAGCGACCAAACATTGCCCAAGATTCAGACACTTTCCCTGTTTCTTGATAAGCTCCACAGAAGAACAGAAAGCTCGCGTCCATGGCAAAGAGAGCTTCGGCCTCCTCTTCTTCAGTTCAACCGAGTCAATTCAAGAAGCCACGCTTCACTCCAACCGAGTAAGTTTGATGATCGTGTGTTAGTTTTTAGTTTACTTGCGGGAAATCCTTTGAGGTGTTCTCGAGTTGAAGGTTCTTGAAATGAGTAATGTGGCCAAGTGTGTGTTGAAGTATGACATTGATTAGCTTTTGCCTCATGACTGTTTCGAATCGCTTTCATTCAGTTTTTTGTTTGTGAATTTGTGCTACTAAGGCTCCATTTGATAATGTTCCCATTTCTCATAATTTATGTTTTTCTAATTCCTTAAACAAAAAAATAAAAACAAAAAAACATAAATCCATTTGATAATGTCAATTAATTTTTCTATTATCTGGAATAGAAAAGTACTCAGGTAATAGATTTTAAACAAAAATATAAAATAAAAAAAAAGTAACTACTTGTTCTCGGGAACAATTTCTATAAATAAGTCATTTTCTATAAAAAGTAACTTCTTCCTTGGCACCGGCCACTGGCTCGAGGAGGAGGACGAAGAAGAAGAGAGGGAAAAAAAGAAAAATCTAATTTTTTTTAAATTAAAAGAAATTCTACGTTATAAACAAATTTGTAAGTCATATCAAATGTATTTTTATTCTTTTTCTATTTCGAGAATAGAAATTTTGTACTGGTTTTTTTACTCATAAATTATTCTAGGCAATAGAAATCGAAAAATATTATTTATGAAAATAAATTATTTTTCGGAACAGTAATGTTATCAAATGTATCTTAAAGGCTCGAAATGGTGTCGTCTCTAATCTGTTATGCAAATTCGCATTAGCCGATCACAGTACTTCCTTCTTATTTCAATTAAACTCTGTTAAGGCTTTTTACCTAGTAAGCGAGCTGTTATTGTCATCGGGTTACTTTGCTGTCCTGTTTGCCAAATTATCCTATCTTGCTTGTGTTTTTATGATGATCTTCACACATTCAATCATGGAACAGATCCAAGAGGAATCTCGTGCTGGGGAGCTGCTCGACGGAGGAGGATGCCCAGAGAGTGGTAAGATGAGTAACGTAGCCAGCTTGGACATAGATTATATAGTCTTCATCGTATTTCAATTGCTGATCTCTTTAATTAGAAGCGGTTGGATCATTTCTGACCTACTAGTCAGTTTCCTGATAGAAATTCGCATTAGAAATTGCTGTGAGATGTAAAGAGAAGTCTCGTTTGAGTGGTAGAAATGGCTTGCTGACCGTTCTAGGCTTTTCACGTGAAGTAGTTGCACTAAGAACACCACTTAGGTTTTTCATGTCGTTTTGTAAAGATGGAACACGAAAAGACACAAATTTTCAGTGAAGTGCCCTGGATATAAATGTCTCCTTGAATCTTGGAAAATGTGGTCTATGACAATTTCAATTTGCACGTAGAAGGATTGAATGGAATGAATACGTCGCAGATTTTTCTTGCAATGTAATTCTTTGCTATTGCTCTTTCCTGGACAGTGCGGAGAAGAGCCAGAGCCTGCGAAATCTCACTCAGCCGAATATTGTCAAAGGTAAATATATTTCATTTGTTTTGTTGGTAGTATCTTTTCCACAACAGTTAATTCCTCCAGTAGAATTTCCACGTGTACTGTGTCGCTAACAAAAACATTTGAGCATCATATACCTGCACGTATATTTTTCTGTTAATCACCAAAAGGACGGTGCATTTGCTGATAGCTGCTAATTAACTTTACGTGCTTCCGTAAGTACCAGATAGACCAGCTTTACATTGAATTTTCTGTGGCACCTTAGATTGAGGGAATGCATTTGGTGAGTCTGATATCTATCTTTTTACAGAGTAATGAGGTCTAACATTCATTTGTACAAGTAACTAAAATGTTCCATATAGATATATGTCTATTTCTTTTGAATAAGTCCACAGGACAGCAGTTGCTCATGGTGTTATTTTTCATGGTGTAGTACTGGGAATTCTCTCAAAGCTATAGTGCAACGGATGCATTCAGTGGAGAATTCTTTTCAGAAACTGGTAAGACAAACAGAATTTATAAAATTTGCACTTTCACAAACATGTCTCCATCAACACTTCAGATATGAGTTTTTTTTCCCTGTGCATGTCAAGAATTGATTGAATGAACTTATTGACCAACAATTCCGTTGTTAGATAATTGATTTATGTTTACTGTTTGAACGGTATCTATTGAGCATGAACTTTGCACAACTTTTTTCTCCGATAAGCAAACATTCATTTCATTGCATAACCTGTGGAAAGAAAAACATGGGAGGACTACATCCCATACAAGTCCATTACAGCATATTGTACCACATATTCAGCTGACATCAAGCTGCCGAACCTTCCCATTGATGTGAACTTTTGGTAGTTCATTAATCTGTCATCCCTTGAGTAACTTTAAAGCATTGAGTGACGGTCCTTCCATTCACCACTGTGTGATTACTAAGGCAGACTTTCTTCCTGCTGGATCAGAAGAACGGGAGATCCTTTTGAAAAACCTGTTAGAAAGCCTTATATCTCGAAATTAATTCATCAAGTTGACTTTCAATATAATGGTACCACACACCAAATGACAACATTACATTTTAGTCTCGTGCATCTACACTTCTAGTACCAACAACAAAATGCTACCCACAAAAACAAGACAAAAACTCAAAAGCATGCCACCAGATTACAGCAAAGTTAGGCAACATGAACTTCCAATTTCTGCACAAACACTTGACATCAGCAGTAATTGTCTTATCTCTTTCCTGAATCATAGCTTCTAAAGGGACTTTTACCCCCGGGGGGGACTGCATCAAGGATACAAGAAGCTACAGGTGACACCTGTTCATACTTCATTTACTCTCTCTCCAGAGATACTAAATTGTTGCATTCCAGGCTAATTTCCTCACTAGTACCTTCAAACTATTGTCCTTCATGCTCTGCAAGGCCCAAGTAAATTCATCCTTCCAGTCACTTGCAGATCTAGGACACAAAAGCAGCTCTAAACTTGTTACCAAAATCTACTTTGAGAATACTCACTTAAGAACTAGTGCATTCAAGATTCTTCATGTTGTCAGCATAGCACGCAAGTGCAATAAATATCTCACCAAGTTTCATCCTGTCCATTGGGTTTTTCTAAGTCACTTTGTTCCCACATTTCCTCACTAGTTTCCAAGCCTCCTTTACAGAGAAAGAGCCCCTAGATGAGCCAGTAAGTACCACTTTGTCCACAGAGCCAGAATATGGAGAAATCAACCCACACAAAGCTATCTGAGTTTCAAGCAGGTCATCAGACCTTGCTGGAGGCCATCTCCATTCATTTTCTTTAATAACATCTGGTGCAAATTTTTGCATAGACTTGGAATGAAACAAGTTGTTCATATAAGCTATGTATAAAGCTATTGTTTGATGGACACTCTGATTTCAAATGTGCCTGAAAACTTAGCTCAATAAGGTGTTTCATAAGTTGCTTTTGAGAACAAATGATATAACAAGTTTTTCAACTCCTTTTGATTGAATGGATTGTTTTGTATAAACTTCTGCTTCATTTTTTTTATGTCTTTTTAATTTTGGCAATTCTTCTGTTGGTGGAATTGAACAGAAGGAACTGGTGGAACTTTCAATTATTCACTCTCCCCACTTCGGAAGGTATGAATGCATTTCCCTGGTGATGCCAATTGAGAAAGGCTTTCTGTTTAGTATTGACCGGTTATGCACTGTTGATTTTTTTTTTTTTTTTTTTTAATGGGGGAATAATGGTCCGACTTACCACTAACACCCCAAAGCAAGCGGTCAGAGCTCAGTGAAAGTCAGGCGAGAATGACTAGGTCTTGCGCCAAATTGTCAACGCTCCAATTTAGAACATAATCATTCTTAGCTTGATAGCAGTGCAGCATTTAACTTTGTTTAGTTTTATTTTTTCAAAAATTTGCATTGATATACTCTCTGAGACTATGCATCTATTTATCCTTGGACTTCACCTGGCAGTAAGACTTGTCCAAGTGACGTATTTGGCATTTTGTCACTCTGTGTCATTACTTTTCCAATTTTTCTGCTTCTATACCTGTTCTTATTTCTAATGGTTGGCTTCTGAAGGGAATGCAGGATTGATGCTAGATCTACGGGAATAAATGATGTGAGGAACTTACGGCTTCAATTTCAAACCAAACTGTCAGATCCTCTGTTTACTGGAAGGAAACTACGAGGAGTTGGGGGTGCTCGCATTTCCGTTGCCTTGATCGATGCAAATACAGGGGATGTCATTACATCAGGCCTGGAATCCTCCATTAAGTTGGATGTCGTCGTGCTTGAAGGTGACTTCAACAAAGATGATGAGGATGACTGGGCTCATGAAGAGTTCGAGAAATTCGTGGTTAAAGAGCGTCAACAAAAGGGGCTGCTTTTGACGGGAGATCTCCAAGTGACAATCAAGGGAGGTATTGGGGAGCTGGGAGAACTGATATTTACTGACAATTCTAGCTGGAATAGGAGTAAAAGATTTAGGATAGGACTTAAGAAGGCATCGGGTTATTGTGGGAATACGCGAATCCGAGAAGCCAAAACAGATGCCTTCCGTGTCAAGGAACATAGAGGAGAATGTAAGTCTTTCATAGTTCGTTACAGTACATATAAACCTTGTCCTTCCTTTATGAGTGGCCATAAACATGGTTTTGGATATCCAGTCTTCAACTTTTAATTGAGAGCTTCATTTCCTACGAACCTTTACATCTCCAACGAAAATTCTGATAAATGAAAAATGATTGGCTTCTTTGTCATTAGCAAACGTTGACACTTTCGATCAGTTTCAGGAGAGAGTCTGCATGCCTAAAGAAGTTTGCTTCTACTTGTCAATCTAGTAGTGACTGGAACCTTACTGTATTTGTTCTGACCATTTACAGCATCCAAGAAACATGACATACCTGCATTCGGCGATGAGATCTGGAGGTTGAAGATGATTGCCAAGGATGGAAAATATCACCAAAAACTGAGTGAAGCCGGAATACATAAAGTGGGGGACTTTCTACTTCAATTGTTTACGGACCCCATGAAACTGAAGGAGGTAAGCACTTAGTGAATGATTCTCAATTAGGGCTTGATTGACTACCTTGAATGTAAGTCTTGCGGGTTCACTCATTGTAGATTCTTGGAATAAGCTCAAATTCGACGAAGTGGGATACCCTTGAAAATCATGCAAGGAGTTGCAAGATAAATTGGAAACTTTATTTGTACTGTACTGATGGCACGAGGAAGCATGGTGCTGTATTCAACACTGATCGTCAGCTAATTGGCCTAATCAAAGATAGAGTATATTGTGCTACTGATCGACTTTCTGCCGATGATCTGGTAAGTAACTAGGAGTTCGTACGAAGTTTTGTCAAGCCAGTTCATTTGCTTCATACCATCATGCTTAATTCATATAATTTGTCCCATATTATCTGTGTAATTTGCAATTTGATGTTTACTTGTAGCTGTGTGGCTTAGGTTTTAGAATCGATCAGAGATATGGAAACTTGAAACAAGGAGTTGGTTGGACATCTAGATGCTTTTGTTTTTGGTTTTTTATCAATAAAAGCAATATGAAGTGCCTGTGGGGAGAATTAAAAGAAAATCTAGATGCTTTTTCTAGATCAATAGTTGAGACTTTTTGTTAATAGAATAATTTCCATTTTCACCCGTTGCAATGCAAAGTTGAGGATAGTGACCTCGTGTATCGAAGTGGCCCTCTATACTCTGCAGTTAAAATTATACAAAAAAGCATGAGTAACTTGGCGAGCACTTTCAGCAGTTGATTTGGCGTCATCTATGAAAATGTGAGGCGCTCATCATATCAACACATTCAAATTGCAACTATTACTTTCCAAGTATAAAGCTATGAAGATCTTTAGTACTTGCACAATACAAGTTGATGGGTGTTTTATTTCTTCGCTGGTCCTTTCTCAATCAACTTTGCATCTTAACCCTTGCCTTGATTGTACTCTCCATAACATCTTTCGAGTGCCTGAACTTTTTGTGGTGGAGAAATGGGCGGCAATAAGCGTAAAATGAATAGAGGCTCTTTCAATGTTTCTTTTATTCTTCTTTCTCTGCGCTGGACTTCCGTACTTACTCTGACTACAAGTTCATCCATTGGAATGCAACATCACTTGCCAAAAAAAGATAGTGTTTATTGAAGTCAGAGCGTGTACCTTAAAAACTTCAATGAGTCCAACTTGAGCGATATACCTAGTGACTTTTCTTCCAGGAACATGGAGATGCAATCGTGAAAAAGGCCCTTGATAACAAGAATGATGTTATGGAGTTCAATGGTGAGACCTTTTCTCCTTCAGTGCAAAAGAAGAGCTCGAGCTCCATTCCATGTCAAGTACTTGAAGAGCAAGTTGGAAATCAAGGCCCCGTTCAAAGTAATTTCGCTCCACGGATCTGGGCTGCTCCAGGTGTTTCGGAAGCTCCTCTGGCAAATGTGGGCTTGACTGCTGAAGGTACGTGCTCTAAAGCACAATATTTTCTTTTTTTAAGCACATACGAAAGATGTGGCCTGGGAAATAGCGATGAATATGGTACTTTGTCGAGCTTTCATAAATTAAACCAATGCTTTCCAGATCCTTATGATTTGGTACAGAATATGAAGAGTTTATTTGTCCAGCTATCCATCAAAAGAACGAAATTTTACTAAATTTGCTCCCTCTTTGGCACTGACATAGAAGCTATACGTAAAGGATTCCCATTTGCAAGTTAGGCTTCAGTTTGTCACTAGATGCAACAGAAAATGCATAGATTAGTTTTTACCAATGACGAACAAACAAGAGAAGGAGGTTATTGCAAGTTACTACCAAAAGCAGTAAAATCAGGGTTCAATTTAAGAGATGCAACTTCAATTTGGACACGAGTTGAAGTATCAAAATGACCTATAAGGATATGCAATGTAGAGGACAATCAACTTTTAATGCCAATTGTACATGAAAAGATACATTCCTTAAGGTGTGATTGTTGCAAAATGAGCCTCATTCAATACACTCCATCCATATTGTATGTACATACGTACGTATGTATCTATAGGCTCTGTCCAAACAATTAAAAGGCAACTAAAAAAATTAGGTGGTAGGACCATCTTGAGAGGGGCATTGGGGGGAGGGGGAGGGCAGATACTCATGAGCACTTCACTTTGGTGATGCTAAGTGGATATCGACAAGATATCGCTATTACTAGGTAGACATGAATAGCTAAGTGGATATCGACAAGATATCGCTATCACTAGGTAGACATGAATAGATGGAATAAGCACACATCAATGTGTTTATATGTGCTTTTTCATCAAATGCTGACCGGAAGATCATATGTTAGGAAAGAAGGTTGGTTTGTTAAACTTATATGTCAAAAATTGAAGAGGGCCTTCTCAATTGAAGCACTTAAAGATAACAAAGACCAGTGGCAAGGAAAAGCTAAAGAGATGTGTAGGGTGAGGGAAAAAAATTAGTGGCACTTTCCATCATAGTAAAAACTCATAACCGTTCATTCTAAAATTCTTTATCGGAATGTACACTCGAGCTTACGTCGGCCTTTGTTTACTAATCACACTAATATTTTAGTTCTTTCTCTAGAACATGATGGCGCAACTGCTTTGGCATTGCCAGTACGGTTGCAAAATACCAATTCTGGAAATGCCATGAAGCTTTTGGTTGATGAAAGTGTTCATCTCACTGCACAGAAGCCCATATCTACAGACTCCATGAATGTTCTAATTCCTCAGGGAGATATCCATTCTTCGAGGCAGATGGACTATATGGTGAATGAGAATGGTCCCCCTTCTGAACCACCCCTTGACCCAATATCAAGCTTCCAACATAGCAGTACACTTCCTCATCCTCAAGGCAATCACGTGGTGGAAGGTTTCCAATCAATTGATTCGGATGATATTATGGGGGACCGGTGTCCTGATGACCTAGCATCATCTGAGTTTTGCTTGAACCTTCAGGTCTCATCTGTAACACCTGTGATACACAAAAGAAAGAAAAAAAACGGAAAGGTTGAAAAGTCAATAAGAGGGGAAGAAGACCGAGAGTTTGCAGAAAGAGAAGGGAAGAGAGAAGAGAACGACAAGGAAAGAAATAAAAAGAAGAACAAGAAGGAGGAAGAAAGAAGAGGAGCAATTGCCATGGATGTCTCATCAAGCCGACTCAATTGTGTTATGCAAGGCTTAGTAAGTTCTCACGCCCCTTTTTCTTTCAATTAGACTGGTTTTCGAGGTTAGAGCTTAAATTCAAAATTATGTGAGATTCGAGCTATGAAGCTTGATTTTTTAGTTGTTGAGCTATGAGTTTCATGAAAACGATAGTTTAGGGTGTTGTGGAATTGTAGAATTTTACAAAACTTGTTTTGAGCTTAGGGGTTGCTCGAAACAAAATTTTGAGGTTTCCCACATATGATGAACAATGTGCATCCAAAGACTTTGGGGCCATATGTTGTTGATTTTCCACTTGGTTTTGAGTCGGTCAAGTTGAGGTTTTAGTCATACGTTGAAAATGCTTTCTATTGACTATGAACACGTTTGTAACAGGGTTCGGAGGAGAAAGTTATGACGTGATCAAATTTGACACTCAAGTTTTACATTGCCAACAACTTGAATAATTGCTTTGGGATTTTTTAGTGCGTAAGAGTTATTTCGTTAGCATTTAGACTTAGTATAATCATTTCGTAATTGAGGTAGTGTATGACTCAATTTTAAAGTTGCTTCTTGCTGAGTTGAAAAGACCACCGGTCTTACAATTCAAATAACGTTTGTTATTTGTTTGTAGGCGTTCTAAGGTGAGCAGTGCTATGTCTTCTTTAATTTTCTAAAACTCATGTCTTGAAAATAATAGGATGATATATTATGAGTTAAATAAGTATTATATGATTTGATATTCTTTTGAAAAGAAATAAAAGTGGTGCTTAAGGCATATTGGATGCATAAAAGTAGATCGAGCATCTACTATCCTTTTGTTTATTGGAAATGACAAAATATATTTTGAACATAGCTTGAGCTGATTATTGTGAATGGTTCATAAAACACTTTATGAAAGACATTTTGAGGAACTTTTTATGAAAGACGTATCGAAAATTAATACATATTGATTTGTGAATTTATTTTTATGAAGAATCATGAAATGATGTGAGGGATGTCTTGTGAAATGTATTCAGTTTAATGAACGAAGTTTATAAAGATTATGTGTTTTGTTTTGTGAAATCAATTATTGATATTGATTGTGGATTTGATTGTTGGTATTGGATGATGTGGTTTTAGTACTAAATATCATTGTGAGCCTATTGAGGGACTTGTGGATATGCATATTAGGTTTAGGATATCTTTTTGGACTGAGCCATCGGTTTTATAAGTGAAGACCTTGCCAAGAGCAGAATCTTGATCGCTTTATCATCGGGCATTGTGTTGTGACATAGTAAGATATTAAGCAAAAGATTGGTCAATGGATGGATTATCGAAATGTGTTTTGTCATGAGATCGATCGATGGATAAACCATTAATGTGGTTTTTAATAGAGATTAATCAATGAACTTGACTATTGATGTTTGAATTATGATGATAATTTAAATGAGTAATTCTAAATTTTATAAAACTTTTTGAAATAAAACGCCTCGTGCATGATTTGATTGATATATTAATGAGGAGGATTGTGAGTTTCTAGTAGTGCTTTATACTTATTTATATGCATAGTGACTGCTAGATTTGCTTATAATAGATGTACTACTTACAGAGTTATAGTTGCTCACCCTTCTCTTTTCCAACCTTTTCAGATCTTTTGGTTAGCAGCCAATAGAATAAGAGTGTTATCAATGAAAAATTTTGGAAGTGGGCTTCTTATAAGGTTTGAGGATACACTCTTCAAGTGATGGCTGTGTCACTCCCATCCTTATAGCTTTTGGGGTGTGACATCATCATATGATGATGGTTTTATTAAAAATACTAGTAGAGGTGTTAATGCCTGGCTCAAGATAAAGGCAGCGTTGCAGTGGGGTATCTTCATCAGGAAGATGGTCACGAAGAGACATGTCAGAATGTTGTAGTTAGTCTAGGCTTGATTTGATTTGTTCTTAATGTTGCATTAGATAAGATGATTCTCCATTTACTATCTAATGGAATTGATGGGATTCTTTACTTAGATGATGTTATATTAGTTCCTCAGGGTATGTTTGATAACATTTTATTCTCAAAAACAATTTTTTTTTTTTTTCATAAATAGGTTTTTTTTTACATTTCTATTCTCTATATAAGTTTCTAAGCATTCGAACAAGTTTAGCAACTGTAGAAAATTTTTGTTTTCAATATAGAAAAAGAACATGAATACGTTTGGTACGACCCTTAAATTTTTTTAGGACATAAAACATTTTTTTAGTTTTTAAAATCATTTTATGAGATTTTTCTACTTTTTTGAAATTTTTTTCCTCCCTTCTTCTCTCTCCTCTAGCCAATTGCCTAGCCTCGGGGAGCTTTGGTGAGCAACTTTAAAAAGAAAATGACTTATTTTAGAAATTGTACAAGGGAACAAAGAAGTAGGTTTCCACACCTTGTTTTTCTTCTAGATTATTCCTCAGCCAATTTTTTTTATCTGGGGAATAAAATTTGACTGATATTATCAAATGAATTTTTATTTTCTTATACTCTGGAGAACAAAATAACCAAAAAATGGAAAATTAAAAATGTTACAAAACAGAACCTTAATGTTATTCATTTTTGTACTAAACAATGTCGTTTGAACGCCTTCTCAATCTCTACTCTAATTCTTTCAACATGTCTCTTAGAAAGTTTCTTTTTCACATGTAAGGAATGTAAGGTATATCAATCAAAGAGTGTACTTGCATTATGCGGTTACTATTCATCGAAATTGGCACCACGTCCATTGAGTCCAATGTATAAAGTCTTGCCTTTTTGCTGCTATTTACAAGCAATAAAAGCTATCATTCAGAACGCATACACCATTAAATCATTATGCCAAATTCCCTCGATATTCTCCATTCATTCATATTGTTAGTTTAATATTGACGTCGAACTACAAATCAGTAACTACTGAAAAAGAAGCATAAATATATTCTGCAAGGCCATGCAGCGGCTATAAATGGAGGGTTTAGCTAAGCCAAAAGTGTTTTGCGTAACAGACACGACCATGTTCTATCGTCTTCCTGGCCTGCTCCTCTTGTTTTAAGCTTATGTAAAGCGGCTCATGGATAGTTTTGAATGGTATTAAAGGTAGTTTTTGCATTACTTAATTCGATAAGAAGAAGAACAATGCAAGTGTCACAACCTTCATAAGTGTTCACTTGTGTGTTATAATTTTTTTTTCTTTTGCTTACTTCTCAAAGTAAAATGGATCATTTGAATGTCATTTCTAGCAAATCATCTTATGTGAATTTTTTTTTTATTAATTTCCCATCTGATGTGGATATTTTGAATTTTTATTTACTCCTTTTGAATTATTATATTCGTTTTTGTTTTTTTTTTTTTTTTTTTTTTTTTTAAGGCCGGCGAGGGTCACCGACGACACTCACGATTGCGAAACTCTCACCCAAATTAGGTGAGGGCCGCCTCACCCTTGGCCGCGAAGGCCCTCACCTGGTGTGGCTATGAAGGCAACCTTCCCCAAGGCTACCTAGATTCGGCGACAGTCTTCGTGACTAAAAAAATAATAAAAAATATTTTAAAATTATATACATCAGTGCCAACAAAGCCACATAGGACGACCGATTTCCACGTTGGATTTTCTAGCAAGGCAAATTGCTGATGGCACTTAAACAATCGATTTTTCAAATTTGTGACACTCAAGGGAAATAAAAAAAAATTAATACTTAAGTGAGTGTCGTACCGAAATTATGGTACTTACATTGAATTTTAAATTTTCGACACTAAATTTAGTTATCAAACAAGTCAAAATTCTACTGCTAGTCCAATCATCAACCAATTCATGCCCGTCTAAGAATTCGTATATTCGATCCAGTCCGATCCAAAAAGGCCTAATAAACCATTGCCCTTTTCCCAGTCCGACCAAAGCTTCTTTATTTCTTTGGCAGTAGGAGTAGACTAGTACATACCGACCGGGCAGCCAAATGCGCTGGTTTTCCGGGAAAGCGAAAAGTGCGGAAGCAGAGCGCAGCATTTTCCGGGAAAATTCTCCATCGACCCCCACCCCCCGTCCCCCCCGCGTCCTTTCTCCTGTGGCGCAGGCGTACGCACGACGGCGACGACAACGACCCGTCCAATATTTGCGAGAGACTCAAGTCGGTGAGAGAGAAAAGTTCGATCGCTAGCACCACGACACGAAAGAGCGCGACCAAGGAATGGCGCTTCTTCCGCCGAAGAAAGTCAACCTCGGAGGAAATCTTAATAATGTGATTGTTGTGCTGCTGGCTATGTGCTGCACAATTGATGCTCCGCTCGTGGCTCATTCCTTCCATTACAAAGCCCAAAAAATCTTAAGATGCATTTATTACGGGAAAAATTTCATGATAAAAAAAATACTTTCTGAGAGATAATTTTTCAAAAAAATAGATAGTTTTCCTTTGTGTGTTCGTATGTGACCAAACATATATACTGGTGTTGGATATTAGTAATTTCAATCTTATGGGAAAAAAATTTCAAATTTTTAAATTTAATTTTTATTTAAACTTTTTCCCCTCTACTAGTCGCTCAGCCTTGACAATGAGTAGTCAACCATAAGCATGAGCTAGCAAGTTCGAGATCACTTGAGGTTAGCGAGCAAGCCTTGCCGACCTGTGGCAAGGCTCAAGATCACCTATGGCTAGTCGTTGGTAAGTGATTGGTCGAAGAAGAAGAAGAAGAAGAAGAAAAAGAATTTAAAATATTAAATATTCAAGATAAGTAATTTGGAAATGTATTTTCACTTTCTTAGATTTGAGAATTCATTTTCTAAATTTATGCATGAATATTTTTGTTGACCAAAATGTGCTTTCGGTTGACTCATTTTCTAACCGTGAAACTTCGGAAAATCAATTTTAGAAAAACACCTTCCATCAAATAAAAACACCCTTAATTGAGTTGTATAAAAGGCTAACATGAGATGGGACTCTATCTTAGATTACTCAAGTAAAGGTTGTTAATTGAGATTTTACAAAACTCTTGATTTGATCAGTCCGCAAAACTACAGTAGGATGGGACTTTATCTTAGCTTTTTCAAGTAAAGGCTGCTAATTGAGATTTTACAAAACTCTCAATTTAATCAGTCCACAAAACTACAGACTTTGTTATTGGGGAAATTGACAGAAATAATCCTTAAACTTTGGCCAAATATGTAATTTGATTCATGAACTTTTAATTTGTTAAATATAGTCTCTAAACTTTAACCCAATATATAATGTGATCCCTGAACTTTTAGTACATCTTCAACCCGGTGGTTACTAGGGATATGTTTGGTAACCATTATATTCTCAAGAACACTTTATGCTCATAAATATTTTTTTTTCTAATTTTGTTTCCTAGATAAGCTTTTGAGTATTTGAATTCATTTGGTAACTATCAAAATTTTTTATTCTCGAAATAGAAAATGCATTTGGTATGACCCTCAATTTTTTTTTTTTTTGACTTAAAATTTTCTTTTGATTTTTAAATAATTTTATTACTTTTTCTTTTCTTTTTTTCTCTTTTTTCTTTTACCTTCTTTTCTTCTTCCTCTTGTTGGTCGTCGGCCTCGAGGGAGCCTCATTGGCCCTCAATGAGGTTGAGCCTTGACTAGGTACTAATGAGGCTCACTAGACCTCGTTTGGCCAATTGTTAGCTACGGCCTTATTGACCTTGATGAGGTCAAGCCTTGCCTAGCCGCTAGCAAGGCTCATGGACCTCATTTGGTCGGTCATAGGGATTGCCATGGCCGATGACTGACTAGAGGAAGAAGAGAAGGAAGAGAAAAAGAAGAAAATAAAATGATTTTGGCTTGATTTGAAGTTATTCTTGCAAACAAAGAAGGGCTAATACACTAAAAAACCTTAAACTGGTACACCTGTGACAAATTTACCAAAAACTATTTTTTTGACCATAAAAAATCCCAAACTGGTATATCTGTGACAAATTTACCCCGACTGACTATAAAAAACCATAAACTTGTACATATATGACAAATTTACTCCTAACTAATTTATTCGACCGCAAAAAATTCCAAACCGGTACACCCGTGACAAATATACCCTCCGCTAAATTGGATTAATACCACAAAAAAATCACAAAAATTATAAACTGTGACAAACGGAACGTAAAATTCCAAATTGGTATACAAATTAACTGTCATGTGTCATTTAACTTAATAATTTAACTGTAAAATTTAACAAAAACTAACAGATGATAAATTTGTTACAAGTGTACCAGTTTTGGGTAAATTTGTCAAAGGTATACCAGTTTGGGGTTTTTGGTGGTCAAAAAAATAATTTTGGGTAAATTTGTCATAGATATACCAATTTTGGGTTTTTCAGGGTATTTACCCAACAAAGAAACAACATTTTTTTTTTTTTACTACTTGAATTTATTCTAAACCTATTCTCAACAACAAATTTGTTCTTAAAAATAAAAAAAGTTACCAAATAGATTTATGTTCTTTTTTTTTTTTTTTTTTTTTAGAAGTAAAAGAATAGAAACATGCGCTGATTTTTACCTCGTTGCACGTGTCTGACGAGGCATGAAATCATATGAAAGCCGAAAATGCAGAAGCAACATTTTCCAGGAAAATTACCTCGATTTTCCTAGAAATCACCCGGTCACGCTACCGTCCGACGACAAGACAACCAGTCCAAACTTTGCAAGGAGACAAAGCGCGATCGCCACGACCACGAGACGAAACAAAGTGACGGATGGATGGAGATGCTTCTTCCGCCGAAGAAAGTCAACCCGAGAGAGGAAATCTTAATAATGTGATTGAAAACGTGATCATCGTGCTACTGGCTATGTGCTGCTCAGCTGATGCAACATCCGCATCATTTCGTGATTTGTGGCTCATCCCTTTCAATTCCAAAGCAGGGAAGAAACTTAGGATGGAAAAACTTCATGATAAAGAAATATACTTTTTGAAAGATCATTTTTCAAAAAGGTGGATAGTTTTCTTTTTGTTTTGGTGAAATGTGATTGAAGATAATTTCTGATATTTAGATATCAATAATTACAATCTTATAAAAAAAATCAATTTTTAAAATTTTTATATTATACTATATTATTTTTATTTTTTTTTTTTCTTCTTCTCTGTTGGTGCCATGGCTGGTTATTAGCCATAGGTGCAGGCCAAGATCGCTTGAGGCCAACAACAAGCTTGAGCCTTTTCAGCCTGCGGTAAGACTCAAGCTCTCTTGTGGCCGATTGCCGGTCGGCAATGTGTCGAAGAAGAAGAAAAATGAAAAATTAGAAAAATAAAATAATGAAATTAAAATATTAAAATATTTGATATGAGTAATTCTGAAAAGTGTTTTCATCTTTTTAGAGTTAGGAAATTATTTTCCTAAATTTATGTCTGAATTTTTTCGTTGATTGAAAAGTGCTTTCGGTTGACTCTTTTTTTTTGAGAAAGTTTGAAAAATCGATTCTCGAAAAACACTTTCCCTCAAGTAAATGTACCCTTAATTGAGTTGCATGAAAGAGTAATACGGGATGGGACTATAAATTAGATTACTCAAGTAAAGGCTATTAATTAAGATTTTACAAAACTCTTGATTTGGTCAGTCTGTAGTCCGCAACACTTTGGACTTTGTTATAATATTTGTTCAGGGAAAGGTTTATCAAATTAATTTTCTTCTCGAAAAAATTGAGGCTTTTAGTTGAAGGGTTCGTCCTTTGTTTTTATTAAGGGCGATTGGACACTGCCTGAATTCTTGGTATCGATATGGCTGGGTGTCATTTGTGTGCACGTGCGATCACGTGCTTTTTAATAAAATGGACATGATACCGGACCTTCAAAATGTCGACCAAAGAAAAAAAAATAAAGATGAAATTACAGAATATTAAAAAAAAAATTTATTTGTTCTATTGCAACTCTCGACTTACTCTTAGACATTTGTCTTGCTTTTTTGTGTGACATGGAAGTCGAAATCCACACCTGAAACTAAACTTTTCCATTATAATTTATTGAGAAGATAAGAATTCGAACCTCCATCTGGACCTCAATGGTTTATAGCCTAAACTTTAAATTTTTATCCAGCACATCTTCTAAATGGATGAGGGGTGCAATTTTAATTTTCAACAAATTGATAGACTTTGTCGAAATTTTTTCACGTCACCTATTACACGTCACCATATCACGGAGCGCGTACGAGGATAAGCTTGAACTCCCAAAAAGCCTTGACCCCACTTCACTTGCTTAAGTTTGCAAATCTTTTAATTTAATCACTCTACTTCCGAGAAAGTTCTCCACACGCGTTCACTCTCTCTCTCTTTCTCTCACTATACTACCAAGAAAGTTCTCCACACGCATTCTCTCCCTCCCTCCCTCTCTCTCTCTCTCTCTCTCAATTTTGATTTTGAAAGCATTCCTCCTCATAAAGTAGAAAATTAGTTTACAGAGGCAATAAATTTTATCCATACAATTCCATCGCCTACAGTTAAATATCTAATTTTTAGAAATTTTTAATTTCATGAAATATTGAATTTTTGTTTGAAGTGTGTCGAAAAGATTTAGTGTTATAGTAGAATTGTAAAATGGTGTTATCAGGATTTTACATCAATAGTATTAAACAAAATATATTTATATGTCTAATCAGGTAACAATAAATCATTTTCACATTGTCAATTCGATAAATTGTACATATTAATATATATTAAATTAATTATTATAATATGCATTCGTTAGTTTTAGTTGTTCCAATTCATAAGTTATAATCTCATGTGGTTAGAAACGATTAATTTAGTTTTCTCTCACTTGTTTAAAGCCACGCATAGATGACTAATCTTCGAGAATGTCGTCCATTCATCAGGTAACGGGCTAAAAAGATTTACCTTAAACTTGCATTAAATGCAAAAATGGTTCAATTATTTAATAGGGAAAAGCGGAAAAAGCCACAAAAAGGAAGAAAGAAAGAACACGGAAATGCGCACGAGGTCACTTTTCTTGGAAATGCAAGTACCTTTCACGACATTCAGAACAAAATCCAATGATTAAAACGGTCGTCGTCAGTTTCAGTTTGAGTTCGTTGGCAAATCTGTCTTCTGTCTCATTCCTTTCTCGGCTACTCTCTGTCGGCAACCGAAAGCGCTCCCAAGATTCCAGACACTTTCCCTGTTTCTTATAAGCTGCACAGAAGAACAGAGAGGCCGCGTCCATGGCGAAGAGAGCTTCGGCCTCCCCTTCTTCAGGTCAACCAAGTCAACCCAAGAGGCCGTGCGTCGTTCCAACCGTGTAAGTTCGATGATCGTGGTAGTTTTTAGCTCTACTTGAGGGAAATTCGGTGAAGGGTTCTCGAGTTGGAGGTTCTTGAAATGAGTAGTACGGCGAAGCGTGCGTTGAAGTATGACATCGATTAGCTTTGTTTGTGGGTTTGTGCTGTGGCTTTAATGCAAACTATTAAAGACCCCCAAATGTTGTTGCCTCGAATCTTTTGTGCGACTTCGCGTTGGCCAAGCCCGGTACTTCCTCCTTATTTTAATTGTACTCTGTTAGGGTTTTTACCTAGCGAGTGAGCTGTTATTGACGTCGGGTTACTTTGCTGTCCTGTTTGCTAAATTGTCCTATCTTGCTTGTGTTTTTGTGCTGATCTTCACACAGTCAACCATGGAACGGATCCAAGAGGAATCTCGTGCTGGGGGGCTGCTCGACGGAGGAGGATGCCCAGAGAGTGGTAAGATGAGTAAAGTAGCCAACCTGGACATAGATTATATAGTCCTCATTGTATTTCAGTTGCTGATCTCTTTGATTAGAAGCGGTTGGATGCATATCTGACCTTTCCAGTCAGTTTCCTGATAAAAATCCGCATTAGAATTTGCTGCGAGATGTATAGAGAAGTATCGTTTGAGTGGTAAAAATGACCTGCTGACTGTTCCAGGCTTTTCCTCTGAAGTAATTGCAATAAGAACATGATTTAGGTTTTTCATGTCGTTTTGTACAGATGGATCACGAAAAGACACAAATTTTCAGTTAAGTGCCTTGGACATAATTGTCTTCTTGAATCTTGGATAATGTGGTCTGTGACAATTTCAATTTCCCTGTAGAAAGAGAACAATAGAGATACCTGTGATGTAAAACTTGAATGAGATGAATACGTGATATATTCTTCTTGCAATGTAATTCTTTGCTATTGCTCTTTGCTGGACAGTGCGGAGAAGAGCCAGAACATGCAAAATCTCACTCAGCTGAATATTGTCAAAGGTGAATATAATTCATTTCGTTTGTTTGTAGCATCTTTTCTGCAACAATTGATACCTCTAGTAGAATTTTCATGTGTATTGTCTCGCCAACTAAAAATATCATTGAGTATCGTATGCCATCAATCCATGATTCTATTCAGCAAAGTGCATACAATTTTTCTGTTAATCACTGAAAGGATGGTGCATTTGGAGATTGCTGCTAATTAAATTTATGTGCTTCTGTAAGTATCAGATAGACCAACTTTACATTGACTTTTCTGCGGGGCCTTAGATTAAGGGAATGCATTTGATGAGTCTGGCAGGTGTCTTATCCTTTTACATGGTAATTAGGTCTGACATTTATTTGTGCAAATAACGGGTATGTTCCATAAAGATATTTATCTCTTTGTAACGAATAGATCCACAAGATAGTAGTTGTTGACCGTGTCACTTTACATGGTGTAGTTGCACTGGGAATACTCTCAAAGATATAGTGCAACGGATGCATTCAATGGAGAATTCTTTTCAGCAACTGGTAAGACAAACTGAATTTATAAAATTTGCGCTTTTCTCAAACATGTCTCCATCAACACTTAAGACATGAGTTTTTTTTTTTTCCTGTGCATGTCAAGAACTGATTGAATGAACTTATTGACCAACAAATCCATTGCTGGATAATTAATTTATGTTTACTGTTTGAACGCCATTTATTGAGCATGAACTTTGCACAACTTTTTTCTCTTATAAGCAAACATTCATTTTATTGCATAACCTGTGGAAAGAAAAACATGGGAGGACTACATCCCATACAAGTCCATTACAGCATAGTGTACCACATTTTAGGCCGACATCAAGGTGCTGAACCTTCCCATTGATGTGAACTTTTGGTGGTTGATTAATCTGTCATCCCTTGAGTAACTTTAAACCATTGACTGATGGTCCTTTCATTTGCCACTGTCTGACTACCAAGGCAGACTTTCTTCCTGCTTGATCAGAAGAACGGGAGATCCTTTTGAACAGCCTGTTAGAAAGCCTTATTTCTCAAATTAATTCATCAAGTTGACTTTCAATCTAATGGCATCACACACCAAATGACAACATTACATCATAGTCTCACGCATCTACACTTCCAGTACCAACAGCGAAATGCTACCCGCAAAAACAAGATGAAAACTCAAAAGCATGCCACCAGATTACAGCAAAGTTAGTCAACATGAACTTCCAATTTCCACACAAACACTTAACGTCAGCGGTAATTGTCTTATCTCTTTCCTGAATCGGGGGACTTTTACAGGAAAAAAAAAACCAACTGCATCAAGGACACAAGAAGCTAGAGGGGACACCTGTTCATACTTCACTAAGTTACTCTCTCTCTAGAGACCATAAATTGTTGCATTCCAGGCTAATGTCCTCACTAGTACCTTCAAACTATTGTCCTTCATTTCTGCCAGGCCCAAGTAAACTCATCCTTCCAGTCAATTGCAGATCTAGGACACAAGAACAGGCCTAAACTTGTTACCAAAATCTGCTTGGAGAATATTCACTAGAGAACTAGTGCATTCAAGATTCTTCATGTTGTCAGCATAACACACAAGTGCTATATCTATCGCACCAAGTTTCGTCCTGTCCAATGTGTGCTGAGTCACTTTGTTCCCACATTTCCTCATTAGTTTCCAAGCCTCCTTTACAGAGAAAGAGCCCCTAGATGAGCCAGTAAATATCACTTTTTCTACAGAGCCAGAGTATGGAGAAATCAACCCGCACAAAGCTATCTAAATTTCAAGCAGATCATCAGACCTTGCTGGAGGCCGTCTCCATTCATTTGCCTTAATAACATCTGCAACTGTGGCCTTATTACCTAAAGCTGAATCATAACCATTCTAAAGCACGTGTAAATTTTTCCATAGACTGGGAATGAAACGAGTTGTTCATATATGCCTATGTATACAACTGTTGTTTGATGGACACTGTGATTTCAAATGTGCCTGAAGAACTTAGCTCAATAAGGTGTTTGATAAGTTGCTTTTGAGGACAAATGATATAACAGGTTTTTCAACTCCTATTGAACGAATGGATTGTTTTTTATAAACTTCTGCTTCATTTTTTTGATATCTTTTTAATTTTGGCAATTCTTCTTTTGATAAAATTGAACAGAAGGAACTGGTGGAGCTTGCAATTATACACTCTCCCCACCTCAGAAGGTATGACTGCACTTCCCTCGTGATGCCAATTGAGAAAGGCTTCCTGTGTAGTATGACCAGTTATGCATTGTTGGGTTTTTGGGGAATAATGGTCCGACTTACCACCAGCACCCCAAAGCAAGCATTCAGAGCTCAGTGAAAATTAGGCCAGAATGACTAGGTCTTGCACCAAATTGTCAATGCTCCAATTTAGAACATAATCATTTGTAGCTTGAGAGCAGTGCAGCATTTAACTTTGTTTAGTTTTCTTTTTTCTTTTTTTTTTTTTTTTAAAATTTGCATTGTTATACTCTCTGAGACTATTCATCTATCTGTCCTTGCACTTTACCTGGCAGTAAGACTTGTCCAAGTGAGATAATTGGCAGTTTGTCTCTCTGTGTCATTACTTATCCAATATTTTTGCTTCTATACCTGTTCCTATTTCTAATTGTTGGTTTCCGGAGAGAATGCAGGTTTGATGCTAGATCTACAGGAATAAATGATGTGAGGAACTTACGGCTTCAATTTCAAACCAAATTGTCAGATCTGCTGTCTACTGGAAAGAAACTACGAGGAGATGGGGGTGCTCGTATTTCCGTTGCCTTGATCGATGTAAATACACGGGATGTCGTTACATCAGGCCTGGAATCCTCCTTAAGTTGGACGTCGTCGTGCTTGAAGGTGACTTCAACAAAGATGATGAGGATGACTGGGCTCATGAAGAGTTTGAGAACTTTATGGTCAAAGAACGTCAACAAAAGGGGCTGCTTTTGACTGGAGATCTCCAAGTGATGCTCAATGGAGGTGTTGGGGAGCTAGGAGAACTGATATTTACTGACAATTCCAGCTGGAATAGGAGTAAAAAATTTAGGATAGGGCTTAAGGTGGCATCGGGTTATTATGGGAATACGCGAATCCGAGAAGCCAAAACAGATGCCTTCCGTGTCAAGGAACATAGAGGAGAATGTAAGTCTTTCATAGTCCGTTACAGTACATATAAGCCTTGTCCTTCCTTTATGAGAGACCATAAACATGGTTTTGGATATCCAGCCTGCAATTTTTTAATCGAGAGCTTCATTTCATACAAACCCTTACATCTCCAATGAAAATTCTGGCAAACAAAAAACGACTGGCTTCTTTGTCATTAGCAAATATTGACACTTTGGATCAGTTTCAGGAGAGAGTCTGCACACCCACATAAGTTTGCTTCTACTCATCAATCTAATAGTGACTTGAACCTTACTGTATTTGTTCTGTCCATTTACAGCATCCAAGAAACATGATATACCTGCATTCCATGACGAGATCTGGAGGTTGAAGATGATTGCCAAGGATGGGAAATATCACCAAAAACTGAGTGAAGCTGGAATACATTGTTGGATTATAATGTCTCGGTTGCTGTTTTCTGTTTTGTTTTTTTTTTTACTCTGTTTTCTGCTGTTTTTCTGTTCTGTTTTCTGCTCTGTTTTACTCTATTTTTTTTATTAAAAAACAGCCAAGTTCAATTTAGTTATTTTTTTAGTGTTTTTGTTATTTTCTAGGAAGTTAATAGCACGTTTGTGTGCAGTTATGTGTTGCACGTACGTGAGCAGTTTTTACTTTGTATTTAGTGGTTGTACTTGACAGTTTCTTTAGAAAACTGACGTACGCAAGTTTGTGCTCTGTTTTCTCTGTGCTTCTCTTCCTCATCTGAAAAATATAGATTCTATTTTTTTTTTTTTTGTTTTTGGTTTACTGTTTTGATCAGTAATAACAGTGGTATCAGAGCGTGTATGATCTTGAGGGACTGTGAAGTGAAGCAAGTATCGAAGTGTAAAGAAGTTAAAGGGTGATGGAGACAGGGTCGAGTGGTTTCTCTGCGATGGCTTCTCCAGTATTTACTGGAGAGAATTATCAAGCATGGGCTATTAAGATGACAGCATTTTTGGAGGGTCATGATCTGTGGGAAGCTGTGGAGGATGATTATGAAGTTGCTCCACTTCCAGATAATCCGACCATGAATCAAATCAAACTTCATAAAGATAGAACCACAAGAAAAGCCAAGGCAAAATCTTGCATGTATGCTGCTGTTTCGCCTACCATCTTTACCAGAATTATGAAGTGTGACTCTGCAAAGGCCATATGGGACTTCTTGAAGGAAGAATATGAAGGAGATGAGAAGATAAGAGGTATGAAGGTGCTGAATCTCTTGAGAGAATTTGAGAGACAGCAGATGAAAGAGTCTGAGTCAGTGAAGGAATACTCAGATAGGCTAGTGGGAATAGCTGATAAAATCAGAGTTTTAGGGACTGACTTGAAGGATGAAAGGCTTGTTCAGAAGATCCTGGTGTCTCTTCCAGAGAAGTTCGAAGCCACCATAGCGTCTCTGGAAAATACAAGAGACTTACCTGATATAAAGCTTGCAGAATTGTTGAATGCTTTGCAGGTACAGGAGCACAGAAGACTGATGAGAAAAGAAGAGTTTGTAGAGGGTGCGCTGCAAGCTAGAGTGAAATCAAATGGAGGCAAAGGGAAGAAATGGATTCAGTCTAGAGAAAATGCCGGTGACTCTAAGTTTGTAGCAAAAGAAGGAAATTCTGGTGGGTCTAGCAAATGGAAGATGAACAAAAAGCCTTGTCAATACTGTGGTGGAACTAATCATCAGTTTTTTAGATGTTGGAGAAAGCCTGATGCTAGATGCAGAAGATGTCACAAGTTGGGTCACATGGAAGCCATCTACAAAGAAAAAAATTACCAGCAAGCAGGAAAAGCACAAGTAGCAGTGAATGAAACTGAGGAAGAGCACTTGATTGTAGCTTCTTTTTCTGAATCTTTTGTTGGGAATGATGCTTGGCTAGTGGATAGTGGTTGTACCAATCATATGACTGGCAATTCGAAACTGTTTAGGAGTCTAGACAGGCCAATCAGGTCCAGAGTCAGAATTGGCAACGGACAGTATATCGAAGTGCAAGGGAAGGGTACAGTGGCTATTGAAGGAAATCAAGAGGTGAAGTTGATCAATGATGTTCTCTTTGTGCCAAATATTGACCATAATCTGTTAAGTGTTGGTCAATTAGTTGAGAAGGGCTATAAAGTGAAGTTCGAAGGGAAGGAATGTCTTATTAATAATACGAGATAGCAAAGAAGTGCTAAGAATTCCAATGGAGGACAAGAGTTTCATGTTCAAGCCACAAGAGATGCAACAAATGGCTTTAAAGTGCAAAGAAGAAAATGCGAGATATGGCATAAAAGACTTGGGCATGTTCACAGGAAGAGCATGTCGTTTATGTAGAGAAATAGCTTGGCAGATGACTTGCCAAGTTTGGAGGAGGAATTTCCACAGTGCAAAACTTGTCTTCTTGGCAAGCAAGCCAGATTTCCTTTCAAAGGAGGAGGCTGGAGAGCATGTGAGAAGCTGCAATTAGTCCACACAGATCTATGTGGACCTATGTCTGAGTCTTCTCTCAATGATAGCAGGTATTTCATTACCTTCACTGATGATATGACTAGGATGGGTTGGATTTATTTTCTGCAAGCCAAGTCTAAAGTTGCTGATGTGTTTGTGAAGTTTAAAGCCTTAGTTGAGAATCAGAGTGGGAAGAAAATTAAAATGCTCAGGTCGATAATGGTTACGAGTATACTTGCTCACAAGTTTAAGTTGAATTGTGAGCAAGCAAGAATTGTGCAGCGGTTCACTGCTCCCTATTCACCTCAACGAAATGGGGTCGGTGAGAGGAAAAACAGAAGTATTATGGAGATGGCCGGATGTATGATGCGGGAGAAGAATTTACCTAAGAAGTTCTGGGCTGAAGCAGCTAATACTGCAGTGTTCCTGTTGAATAGATTGCCCACAAAGGCCTTAGAGAGGTCAACACCTTTTGAAGTCTGGTATGGTGTTAAACCTTATGTGAAAAATGTGAAGGTTTTTGGGTGTTTGTGTTACACTCATGTTCCTGAGGTCAAGAGGGACAAGCTGGATAAGAAGGCAGAGCTTGGAATTTTCATTGGGTACAGTCTCCAATCAAAGGCTTACAGAATTTTTCATCATATGACAGGGAAGGTGACTGTAAGCAGAGATGTTGTTTTTCTAGAAGAAGATGAGTGGAATTGGATGGAAGGAAAGAATGCAGAAAAGCAGCAATTCGAAAAACAACCTGCAACAGATGTAGAGGTTGATGGAGTTATAGATGGATTGGAAGACAGTGTGGATGATTTACCAGTGAGAGGCACAAGGTCACTTGCTGAAATCTATGAAAGAAGCAATGTGGCAATACTTAAACCATCTAACTTTGTGGAAGCTAAGGAGGAGCAGAGGTGGATTGCAGTAATGCAGGAGGAGATTGCAATGATCTAGAAAAACCACACATGGGAGCTTGTTGACAGACCATTTAATAAGAATGTGATTGGGGTTAAGTGGGTGTTTAGAACAAAACTTAATCCTGATGGTTCTGTTAATAAACACAAAGCTAGGCTGGTGGTGAAAGGCTATGCACAAATATGGGGAGTAGACTATTCTGAAACATTTACTCCTGTTGCATGACTTGATACAATAAGGTTACTGTTAGCTATTGCAGCAGAGAAGGGGTGGCCTATATTTCAATTAGATGTCAAGTCTGCATTTCTGAATAGAGAGCTTGAGGAGGAGATTTTTGTTGAACAACCTGAAGGCTTCAGTATCAATGGGCAAGAAGAGAGTGTATACAGGTTGAAGAAAGCTCTATATGGACTGAAGCAGGCTCCAAGAGCTTGGTATGGGAAGATAGATCGATATTTGCAGGATTTTGGCTTTGTAAAAAGCTTAAGTGAGTTCACTCTTTATGTCAAAAAGGTGAATCACAGTGTTGTAATTCTGTCACTTTATGTAGATGATCTATTAGTGACGGGTAATGATATGGAATTGATAGAGAAGGTGAAGCAAGATTTATTTGCAGTTTTTGAGATGTCAGATTTGGGAAAGATGGCTTATTTTTTGGGTTTGGAAGTCAAACAGGCTTCATATGAGATTTTCATTTGTCAGAAAAAATACATAAAGGAAATTCTAACGAAGTTTCAGATGAAAGATTGTCGAAGTGTAAGCACTCCTATGGCTGCTAAAGAGAAGCTGCAGAAGAATGATGGAACAGATGCAGTAGATGCTTCTATGTATAGAAGTCTAATTGCGTGTCTCATGTATCTTACAGCAATCAGACCAGATATTCTATTTGCTGTGAGTGTTTTATCCAAGTTTATGAGTAGTCCTAGTCAGTTACATTTGATTGCAGCAAAAAAGGGTATTGAGATATCTCAAAGGAACATTGTTCTTTGGTGTGAAGTTTGAAAAATGTCAGAAGTTTAATTTGCAAGGATTTTCTGATAGTGACTGGGCTGGTTCAGTAGATGACATGAAGAGTACGTCTGGATATTGTTTCAATTTTGGTTCTGCTTGTTTCTCCTGGTGTTCCAAAAAGCAAGAGATTGGAGCTCAGTCCACAGTAGAGGCTGAGTTTATAGCAGCTACTGCAGCTGCAAATCAAGCTTTGTGGCTGAAAAAGATAATGAAGGATCTGTGGTTGAATTCTAGTGATTGCATTGAAATTAATGTGGATAATCAGGCCGCTTTAGCAATATCTTAGAATCCAGTTTTTCATGGCAAAACTAAGCATTTCAAGGTTAAGTTCTTCTTTCTACGTGAGGTGCAACAAGATGGCAAAGTTAAGTTGGTCTATTGCAGATCTGAAGATCAGCTTGCAGATATGTTCACAAAACCACTTCAAGCTGGAAGATTTGAAGTATTAAGAAAGAAAATTGGAGTATGTAGCAGCAACTGATCCAATGAGGAGTTTGTTGGATTATAATATCTCGGTTGCTGTTTTTTCTGTTTTGTTTTTTTTTACTCTGTTTTCTGCTGTTTTTCTGTTTTGTTTTCTGCTCTATTTTACTCTGTTTTTTTATTAAAAAACAGCCAAGTTCAATTTAGTTATTTGTTTAGTGTTTTTGTTATTTTCTAGGAAATTAATAGCACGTTTGTGTGCAGTTATGTGTTGCACGTACGTGAGCAGTTTTTGCTTTGTATTTAGTGGTTGTACTTGACAGTTTCTTTAGAAAACTGATGTACTCTATTTTCTCTGTGCTTCTCTTCCTCATCTGAAAAATATAGATTCTGTTTTTTTTTTGTTTTTGTTTCTGGTTTACTGTTTTGATCAGTAACAACATACATAAAGTGGGGGACTTTCTACTGCAATTGTTTACGGACCCCATGAAACTGAAAGAGGTAAGCACTTAGTAGATGTTCTCAATTAGGGTTTGATTGACTACCACAAATGTAAGTCTTGAGTGTTCACTTATTGTAGATTCTTGGAATGAGCTCAAATTCGACGAACTGGGATACACTTGAAAATCATGCAAGGGGTTGCAAGATAAATTGGAAACTTTATTTGTACTATACTGATGGCACGAGGAAGCATGGTGCTGTATTTGGCATTGATCATCAGCTAATTGGCCTAATCAAAGATAGAGTATATTGTGCTTCTGATCAACTTTCTGCCGATGATCTGGTAAGTAACTAGGAGTTCATACGAAGTTTTGTCAAGCCAATTCATGTGCTTCATACCATTATGCTTAATCCATATAATTTGTCCCATATTGTCTGTGTAATTTGCAATCTGATGTTTACTCGTAGCTGTGTGGCTTAGGTTTTAAAACTGATCTGAGATATGGAAACTTCAAACAAGGAGTAGGTTGGACATCTAGATGCTTTTGTTTTTGGTTTTTTATCAATGAAAGTAATATGAAGTGCCTGTGGAGAGAATTAAAAGAAAATCTAGATGCTTTGTCTAGAATCATAGTAGAGAATTTTTGTTGATAGATTGATTTGAGTTTTCACTCGTTGCAATGCAAAGTTGAGGATAGTGACCTTGTGTATCGAAGTGGCCCTCCATACTTTGCAGTTAAAATTATACAAAAAACCATGAGTAATTTGGAGAGAACTTTCAGCAGTTGATTTTGTGTCATCCATGAAAATGTGAGGCACTTATCATGGTATTGTCATTTGAGCGATTAACACATTCACGTTGCAACTATTACTTTCCAAGTATAAAGCTGTGAAGATCTTTATTGCTTGCACAATACAAGTTGATGGGTGTTTTGTGTCTTCACTGGTCCTTTCTCGATCAACTTGGTATCTTTACCCTCGCCTTGATTGTACTCTCCATAACATCTTTCGGGCACCTGAACTTTTTGTGGTGGAGAAATGAGCGGCAATAGGCATAAAATGAATTGAGGTTCTTTCAATGTTTCTTTTATTCTTCTTTCTGTGTGCTCGACTTACGTACTTACTCTGAGTACAAGTTCATCCATTTTAATGCAACATCACTTGCCGAAAAAAGATAGTGTTTATTGAAATCAGAGCATGTACCTTCAATAGTGGAGATAAATACTTCAATTAGTCCAACTTGAGCGATATACCAAGTGATTTTCTTCCGGGAACATGGATATACAATCGTGAAAATGGCCCTTGATAACAAGAATGATGTTATGAAGTTCAATGGTGAGACCTTTTCTCCTTCAATGCAAAAGAAGAGCTCGAGCTCCATTCCATGTCAAGAATTTGAAGAACAAATTGAAAATCTCGGCCATGTTCAAGGTAATTTGGCTCCACGATTCTAGGCTGCTACAGGTGGTCCGGAAGCTCCACTGACAAATGTGGGCTTGAGTTTTGAAGGAACGTGCTCTAAAGCACAATATTTCTCTCCCTTTAAGCACATACAAATGTGTGGCCTAGGAAAAAGCAATGAATACGTGACTTTCCACATGATTGTCGAGCTTTAATAAATTAAACCAATGCATTCCAGATCCTTATGATTTGGGTTCGACGTGGTATGAAGAGTTTATTTGTCCAGCTACCCTTCAAATGAACTTGCATCTGGGGAAATTTTACTAAATTTGCTCCCTCTTTGGCATTGACACGGAAGCTATGCGTAAAGGATTCCCATTTGCAAGTTAGGCTTCAATTTGTCTGTAGATGCAACTGAAAATGCTCAGAGATAGTTTTTACTAATGACGAACAAACAAGAGGAGGAGGTTATTGCCAGTTACTACCAAAAGCAGTAATCTTCTAGACTATCGGTACAAAGGCACAAGGGCAATAATCAATTACTTCATTTTATCAGGGTTTAATTTAAGAGATGCGACTTCAATTTGGACATGAAAGATTTAAGAGTTGAAGTATCAAAAATGACCTATACGGACATGCAATGTGGAGAACATTCAATAGCTAATGCTAATTATACACAAAAAAACATATGTTCTGTAAGCTGTGATTATTGCAAAATAAGCCACCTTTTATGTGCGTACCTACGTATGTATTTATGTATGTAAGTGCCCTGTCCAAGCAATTAAAAAGGAGGAAGGGTCTTTTGCGTTCAGTGATTTTTTTTTTTTTTTGATTGAATGGAGATAGTAGATGAATAGGGTAGCGATGAGATACCTTTATTTTGATGACATCAAAATCGTTTTTCTAACAATTTCGAATTTATTGAAGTACTTTATAGGTGGACTTTTTGGTATATGATAATTCCTTTAAATGTCTTTTTAACATGTCTGAGTTTTTTTTCCTCTTTTGCAATTTCTTTAACTGCAAAAAGTGGAAAACTAACCCAAATAGTGTAAATTGTATAGATGAAAATTATTCATAAGGATCCTTTTGTTTTAATGAAAATATGATAAAATACGAAAATAACTACTGAAATGTTAACTTTTCGAGAAGATAGTAGCATTTTCCATGAGAGGTGAAACTTCAAAATTGAGATTTGGAATATAAGGCTAATAGGAATGAAGTATTCTCTCTAAAGCACTTTGTTGCATTGCTTGATTTCTATGCTCTGATTATAGTCATATGTGAGATTGATGTATCTCCCTTTCACACAATAACTATTTTGGCAAGGTCTCCTTAGTTTTAACTAAACGCTTTTTAGATACCCTCTATTTTTCTTTTTGGAGATGACTTTCGCCTTTTAAGTTATGAAGTTGTTTTTGTTAGCTTTCTAGAGTTGGTTTGTATGGACTGAAATCATTTACCTACCATGGGTTTATTTTCCTACACCAAACACAAGTAAATGGAAAAAGGTCATTTATGAAATGACGTTTTATTCCAAATAAATGAAGATTTAATGTTTCGTTCCAAATGAAGCTTTAATCTCATTTGTTATCTTCGCATTCAATGAAAAGATTAGAATAAAGTTGGCGTGATTTTTCATTTTTCTTTATTCCTAGTAAAAAAGTTAAGCACTAGGTGAAAGCTGGAAGAAGATGAACCAAAGAGATGGAGAGGGAAGATGATGAATAGAGAAAAAGAAAAAGCACATGGACGAAAACGCCCCGTCATGGTGGCATGTGAGATGCACCTATTTTGTCGAACCCTTAATTGAGACTATACTATCACTTGAAGCCCTTAATTGGGATTATGGTGATCACTTCAAGCCTTAGATGAAATAATAATTACTTCGGATCCTTTTTTTGAAAAAATGGTCACACTTTATGTTCTTATTTATAATTTTCCCTTTATTTTATATTCACCCACACCTACTGAAAAACCCAAATTTAACCCGTCTCTCTCTCTTCCCTAACCCATTAGAAAAATATTTTTATAAATAAAAAATAAATTTTAGTATGCTTTATCCAAAATTTAGTAACGTTTGTCAAAATTGACTTGGCACAGCAGGTTATAGATTAAAAAAATACTGATTTCCCGTCATAAGTTTATTTATTAATTTAAAATAAAGGATAAGTTGAATCTTTTTTGTTTTTGGTAAAATGGATAAGTTGAATCTTTATAACTATGATAATCAGAAAATTTGCTATTGGAAGGATGGATTTTTTTTTTTTTTTTGGTTTAAGAACGTGCAAACACTCATCTTGCATAGAAAAGAGATCTCTTTTGACTCATTTTTCAGGACACAACCCTTTTCTTTCAAACGAAACCAAGCACAAGTCGAACATTAATTCATGCAAGAGTCATCCTCTGCAATACAAAGATGACCAACTCTGTCATTGAATTTGCAAGCTCGGGAACAGATGTTTGGATCTGAATTCGGGTCGCGATGAATGCGTTCCTGCGAAAGCAACGTTGTAGCTGTTAGAACTCGCCGTCCCCCTCTGCCGCAGCCTTTTCTTCTTTTCTGTCCACCCCTGCACAGCAAGTTACGGCAACGGAGGACAAGGCCATGCTGTTGAGGACCACCTGCATTTGCCATATTCGGAAACTTCTTGACCCAATCTTGATTCTCACATGCAAAGACGAAGACCAGTCTTGAATCCAACTGGCAACCACGCTTCTGCAAAAAAGGAGAAAAGGGAGAGTACAAACAGAGGAGCAGCCACGACAGACTGGCGGTGGCAGAAGCCATGCGCGCTGTCGTTGGCTGGGCTTAAAGGAAGAAAGCAGAGAAGATGGGGGTGCTCGGTTGGTTTTTTTGGGGTTCAAGCGAAGGACAGGGTGTTGGAGAGAGCTGGAGAGAGTAGAGGGCGAGCCAAAGGGAGAGAACCGAGACCGAGAGACCGAGAGACCGAGAGACCGAGAGAGAGTCCGAACGGGAGAGAGCGAACCAGAGGGAGGAGGGAAGCAGCTAACCGTTGCCGGAGGCCCGTCCGTCCGCCCGTTGCCCACCGTCCGAACAAGGTAGGTCCTCCAAACCACGGTGCGTCGTTTTGAGAGGTGTCGGGCCGGAGCTCCGGTCCTACCAATCCTTGTTTAAATGATTAAATGACACGAAAGCAATCATGCACTCATGAAGTGCGTGTGTGAGCCCTAGTTTATTATAAGTGATCTAATATCTCGTCACGCCAAACTTTTCCTCTTAAGAATGTTATATAATAAATGTAGCTTATTGTAGGTGTGAATCAATGGACAATGATTTCTGTGAGGAGCAGCAAGTTCCTTCTGCTGTTTTGACAGGAGTAGTCTTCAATGTTCTAAGTTGCAGAGAAGCGGTAAGTTTTCATCATGTCCTAATATTCCTTCATCTGCAACCCTTCAACTGCGTATTAAATCTTTTATGCTGAAGTTGGAATGCATTAAACGGACTTTGGAAAGCTTTTAGTAATTAATGCTGCATGATTTAGCTACTTTGAAAATTTCTTTGTGTATACGATAGTGACTATTCTTCCAAGTAACTTTGAGATTTGACACATTTATTGGGTGTGTGGCACATATTCTTGACCTGCATATCAGTTGACGTGAAAAGTTGAACTTAAAAGTATGAGACCTCGAGACTGCCTGAGTTGACGGGTTAGAAACTTGCATGGCTGACTAAAGTTTGGCAACAGTCATCAAAAGATCTACACAAATTTCTGATTACCAAATTTATGACATAACAGCATTGTAGGAAAAAATACTGAAAACTGGAGTCATATAGAGGGAATGAAATAAATAGAGAGAACGCAAAAGACAAGGCATATTTCAAAGATATCCAATGTCGCTTGTTTTCTTTAACAGGTTTGTCACAGATACAGAGCACGAACAATGTCTCTAGTGAAAAAGTATCGACATTTTTATCACCTAGCTATTTCAGAATGTTCACAATCACAAATAGGTGTTAGTGCTCTTTCTTCCTTGAGAAGTGTCCTTGTGATGGCAAGGATCTCATGATTTGCTAGTGACTTGTTTGCCACCGAAATATATTTATGGCACTATAGTAAAGAACCTGTGGTAATAATATTTCTTTCTGATATGGCCAATTTTCGTAGAAATTCCGATAACACAAAACATTAACATTTAAAAAAGTGACAAAAACATGAAAAAGATGAGTGACATTTTGTGCAGCTTTCAATAAAGAAAACATGGTTGGAGTGTTTTATGTTGGTCGCAGATTAAACAAAGACAAACCTCTATATGCATTCGATTTTTCTGGCATGGTTCGCATTCGGCAATCGTTAATTGCTTCTGGCACGTCCTGTTTAGTCCTTCGTTCTTCAGGCTATGAATGCATCCATGTCATTCTTTCCTGCCTCTTTCACTTTTGTCTTGGAGGAAATTGCTTACTATATTTTACAACTTTTCTGTTGCTATTCTAATGAGTGTTCTTTTAGCCTTTATGTTAGTAGTGAACTTTGTCTTTATTTTGAGCCTGTTTGTTTTTCTTTTCCCTTCAAATTCAGTTACTTGTTGGCCAAGCCCACTCAATGGATAAGGCTTCTTGTGTCGTCGTAGTCATCGTTGCTCGATTACTTGTCTTGCCAATCCTTTCTGTGCTTATGATCTGCCATTAGCAGACAACGCACAAATGTTGGACAACAGACATGCCTTGTGCAGTTAATCTAGCATTAGTTCTGGATATGATATGTTCTAGGTTGACATTTAGATATTTTGGCCAACTTTGTCTTCTCAAACAATTTACACACTGATATTGTGACAGGAGAAGATATCTTCGATAACAATTGAGTCTGTCAGTGAGGTCAGTGACTCTAGATTGGGACTCCCAAACTCCTCTGGTCAGTGCTCCACTTGTGGCGCCAAAGACTTGAAACAGTGTGAAGGTAATGATGCATACAGATCAATGAAACTTTCTAAGTTTAGTGCCCCTTTCCTCTCTGTATCCTTTTTTTTTTCCTGTTGAATGGTGAATCATGATTAATCATCAGGTCATTTCGGATCTATCAACTTGCCATGTACAATACTTTGCCCGTATTTTCTGTCTGAAGTTGCTAAGTTGCTGAATAAGATTTGCCCAGGTTGTAAATCTGTTCGGCAAGATCTACGGTTAAGGTCAGGTACCTCATCTTGCTGCTGTCCATTCAGATATATTTGGTAGAGTTAAATCTATACGTAAATAAAAATATTTTCCTGTTGTTGCCTGCAATTCCTTTTCCTTGTCTTGTTTGCTCAGCATTGGGGCAACTTGAGGAATGAAAATTTCTGACTGAAAAATCTACTAGATGAAGAACTGTCGGTGGACACAATAACAATTAATTAAACTCAAAGACCGGTGTAAGGTTTTGGATTGGTCTGATCTACCGTCTCAAATATCTTTCTGGATAAGCACCTACATCTTTGTCCTACTAGATTTATTTTGTCTTCAGCAGGACGAGTAGGTCCCCCTTCCTTATTCTTTTCATTGGCTTGAACAGTTAAAAGGATTGCGGGATAATATGATAAATGTAGTGTTTCATGATCATGTGAACGGTCTACACTGCTTTAGACTTTGGCATGGTTTTAAATATCGGATTGCAAAATCCGCCGGGCTATGTTTCTTCTTGGAAAGAAGCTGAGGAGGTTAAGAAACCCTTTGTGCATTGGAATTTGAATGTTGAGATTATACCCCCATTTCTGTCCAAAACTAGTGGTTGGGATTGGTAAATTGTTTTATTACTTCTTATGTACCATACATCATGAAACCCAATGCCATTATTTTGTGACTCTTCTCTAGTTTTGTTTTCTTTACTCTGGGTTTATGATTAGATTTTTTTCTGGGACAATGTTGCTCAACTTTAGCTTGGACAATGTGAAGTGCATTGTAATCATGCTGTTCATTTTTGGTGTTTTTATATAAACCCAAATGTCTTTGTGACTTGCTTCCTCTAACTTGTCATGCAAAACATTATGCTTTCTCTTGTTAACGTTTTATCTTTTGAGCTTTATGCCTTTTCTCTCTGCTAATGCTTCACCTGTTTCACTTTGTACATTAATTTTCCAGAACAGTAGTCCGGGTCAGGTACATCATGGGACTAGGGGTTGCAAATACTGTCTCGTAAGTTAATTTATATTTCTATGATATTCTCGTTTCAAATAAGGCCTTAATAATTTGGTGGTAACTATTTGTGCATTGGGCAGCCTACTCAAGTAGATTATTATCCGCCTATGAAGTTCAAAGTGTCATCCAAGGATCTTTTCAGAAGATCTGCCATCATTGTAGAAGTAGATGAAAGTTTTCGAAATACTCAAAAGAAGCTAAACAGGAGGATTTGGCCCTCTGATTACTGGGACTTTATCCCAAAAAATCCGGAACTAGAAGAAAGTTCTCTGAAACCAAACAGAAGGGTATTATCGCATGCTCAGGTAGCTCATCCTCTATAGGTTTTCTGAATTTGTTGTTATTTCTTCTACGAAACTGAGAGTGAGACATTCATTTGAAAAAATATTTGTTAGACATCATCAAGTGTTGTATGCGCCAGCACTCTAAGCCATATTCTTGGCACTATTCAGGTTACGTTGCATATGAAATTAATTGGTTTCAATTAACAGTAACTACAGGTCCTTTTCAGAGGATGCTATTTTAAATCTTTCCCAGTGAAGGGAAATGAGGGAGAGACGTATTATGATTTGTACTGCTTTTAATAGGAATTGAGCAGAATGATACTAGATTGGCTGACATAATTTTTCTGCCTCATGCCCCGTCTCCTTATTCTCTTACTTTATCATGCTTAGTGAATCTCTTTCCATCTATTTATAGTACACTGCTCTCTCTCTCACACGGACAGTCACAATTTGATTATTGTCTTGGTAGTTAGCTTGATGCACTCTTGATACACTCCTTCCTTTTCAGGTTTATCACTTATTGAATGGCGTTGGTCCTACTTTCATTAGAAAGTTTATCTCAAGACAAGATTCTCTTTTTCTCAACTGTTTCCTTGTAACACCAATTGGTCATCGTGTGACTGAAGCCACTCATGCATTTTCTCATGGACAGCGGCTGGTCCTTGTAAGTCCTTTTCTGTCTAGAAAAAGAAGCAAGAGTGGATCTAAATCTCACAATGAATGCTTAGTTGCTTACCCACTTAGGGAATAGTCTTGTTATTGCTGCTTTCTTTCTTAATTGGATTTAATATGGCTGGTTAGCCGGCTAAGTGTTGATTTATTGTTCTTTTCCCTGTAAATTTCTTTCAGGATGACCGAACGAGGGTATACAAGAAACTTGTCAATTTTAGGGGGACAGCTAATGAGTTAGGCTCATGCGTCCTTGAGTGTCTTAAAGTTTCTAAGGCAAGCTCTGCAATCTTCTGTTAAGACTTTCGAGAATGGTTAAGCTCTATGCTTACTGGTTTATTTTCAAACAGCTGAACAGAAAGAGCAGGGACCTGAATTTCACTTCTTCTGGTTTGAGATGGATGAAAGATGTTGTTCTCGGGAAGCGGAGTGATTACTGTTTTCGGATGGTTGTGACTGGTAATCCAAACATCAAGCTCAGTGAAATTGGTGTACCGTGTCATATTGCAGACAGATTGCAAGTATCTGAGACTTTGAATAAGTGGAACTGCGAAAAGTTAAATGCTGTCTGCAGTTTACTGCTGCGTGAAAAGGGTGGCATGCTTGTTCGGAGAAAAGGGCGTCTCGTGCGTATCAGTCACGTGAAAGAACTTCTTTTTGGAGACACTATATACAGGCCATTAAGTGATGGAGACATGGTTTTGGTAAATAGGCCTCCATCTATACACCAGCACTCTCATCTCGCGTTATCTGCCAAGGTTCTACCCATAGCCTCAGCTCTATCTATAAATCCGTTATGCTGTTCCCCTCTTCGCGGAGATTTTGATGGGGACTGCATCCATGGATATATTCCGCAATCAGTGGATGCTAGAGTAGAGCTAAAAGAGCTGGTTGGTGTGGATAGGCAGTTGTATAATGGGCAAAGTGGCAGGAACCTTCTTTCTCTTGGTCAGGATAGTCTAGTTGCTGCTCACTTGATATTGGAGGATAGTGTTTGCTTCAACCGCTTTGATATCCAACAACTTAAAATGTTGTGCCCCAATGATTTGCTTCCTCCGGTACCTTCAGGCGAGGGTGGAATGTGGACTGGGAAGCAATTATTCCAGATGCTCTTGCCTAGAGGATTTGAGTGGTTTTCGTCTTCGAATGACATTGGAATTAGCAATGGGGAAATTGTCTTTTCAGAAGGATCTGCTTGGCTTCGAGATGCCGATGACAATCTCTTTCAGAGGCTTATCACTTTTTGTCAGAGTAGGGTACTTAACATTTTGCATGCTGCTCAAGAAGTTCTTTGCGAGTGGTTGTCCATGAGGGGTTTTAGCGTTTCATTATCAGATTTGTACCTTGCATCTGATTCATTCTCACGGGAAAATATGATTGAGGAAATTAGTTGTGGTTTGCAAGAAGCAGATGAAACATGCAATATCAAACAGTTTATGGTGGATTCTTCACGGGACTTCCTTGCTGGAAATGGTGAAGAAATAAATGCTACGGCCTTCAATTCAGAACGGTTGTGTTATGAGAAGCAGAAATCCCCTGCCCTTAGGCAGGCATCTGTCGATGCTTTTAAGCGAGTCTTTAAAGACATACAAAGTTTGGCATACAAGTATGCTAGCAAAGACAATTCCATGATCTCTATGTTTAAATCTGGAAGTAAGGGTAATCTGCTAAAGATTGCTCAACACAGTATGTGCATTGGCCTGCAACATTCTCTGGTTCCATTGTCCTTTAATATACCACATCAACTTTCCAATGCTTCTTATAATAGCCATAAGGAAAGGAATATAGATCGTACGCATGATTTTCCATTTCCTCAGTCTTTCATCCCATTTGCAGTAGTCAAGAACTCCTTTCTTTCCGGTTTGAATCCATTAGAGTGTTTCGTGCATTCTGTCACAAATCGAGCTAGTTCCTTCAGTGAGAATGCCGTAGTCCCTGGAAGCTTACACCGGAAGCTTATGTTTTTCATGCGTGATCTATATGTTTCCTATGATGGCACAGTTAGAAGTGCTTATGGCAATCAACTCATAGAGTTTTCTTATGGCATTAAGAAGCAATCATCTACTCCCTGCAGCCGCAAAGACAGTCTCTCCTGTGAGAATGCAAAATCTGGGGAAGGGATGGGAGGCCAACCTGTTGGTTCAATGTCTGCCTGTGCCATTTCTGAAGCTGCATATAGTGCTCTAGATCAGCCAATCGGTCTCCTTGAAACGTCTCCATTGTTAAATATGAAGGTAACTTCTATCCACCCACGCATGCATTCACAGACCTATGAGGTGATTTCTGGTACTTTATTGCCGACTGAAGTTGCTTCTATTTTTTGTTTGCAATTCAATTGTTTCACATTTTGGTTTTGTAAATGTTGCATTTTATTGCTGAGGCAGTGGTTCGTTATTGTTGGAAAGCATCAGATTCTGTCTTTATTATTCTTTTCCGTAGATCGTGGATTGCAAACACTCTGTTTTCCCCAAAGCCAGCAGTGGGAATGCGTGTACCTTTTTGTGGTATGCTAGCAATGTGGATAATTAAAAACAGAACTCTAATTTTACTTGGCATATTGTATGTGCTGTCATTTTTTTATTTATTCGCAGTACATAATTAAAGAAAAGTTTTTAACTGTAGCTAGTAAACTAGTCCAAAGAACTAGTCTTTTTTTAAAAAAAAAAAAATTATATAGCTGAGGCATGTATATAAAGTAAGCAGATAAGTTAGCAATTATGTTGAAGTAGTGAATGACTGCCTTTAATTGCACATGTTCTTTTCAATCATACCTGTTTGCAACAAAAAAGGAAATTTGTCTTTTTTCCAACTAAGAGATTTGCTGAAGCTTAACTCTAACATACTGCACTTTAGACATGCTGTGTTCACCCTGTTTCAAATGCTGGAGAAATCCGGACTCCTCAAACTTTCATCTGATACGGTTTTGTGACCTAGGAGTTATGATGGGCAAAGGGTTCACTAGTATTTCTGGAATTGTGCCTTCAACCTTTTGAACTTTGTTGATGTCTTTTCTCTTGCTTCACTTATATGTTTCTGTTAGTCCATGTCTTGTGTTGTGTTTATCTCGTTCTGAAGAGAGGAGTCAGCTTTTATGATCATCCTGGAAACTTACTTCTAAATGCTATGATTGACATACAAATGCTTTGTCTTGTAATTGAGATATTTGTGTTTATGTGTTTGCACCCTCTTTGTGCTCTACAGTTGATTACTTGTTCTTATAAAATCTCTGCAAAATATACTGGCATTACTTGTAAGAGTTTGAGGAAGGGACTGTGCAGGTTATATTCATTTTATTCCGATGCATCATGCATGATTTGTGTGGTACAGTCCTTATTGAATTTCACAATAGAAGAACTTGAACACTTTTCCCAGTCACACAGATACACGTAAGTTTTTTGAGATGCTGGTGGGGGTTGAGGAATGTGTTAATCTGTCTTGCACATATAAGTGAAAATTGAATGCTGAGAGTGGTAGGTGAGATTTGTGTGATCAGATATTTTCACTTGGTTGTCCATAAGAGATGCCTAACCAATTCTCGTATTGGTATACCATGCAGAATGTGCTGGAGTCTGGTACCAAGAAAAGCAACTCGTGTCAAACAATGTCATTATTTCTCTCTAAGCAGCTTGCAAAACATAGGCATGGTTTAGAATATGGAGCCCTTGCAGTTAAAGATTATCTGGAGAGAATATTCTTTTCAGACACAGTGTCAACCACAATGATTATGTGAGCATATATAAACCGTGTGTTTTTAATATTATTCCCATTATTCTTTGCTGACTTTGAGCATAGTCATAACCTTCTTTACGATAGAAACTGATGTGCATTGGTTATTAGTTTCTCCCCAGAGAATTATAACCAGAATTTGAGTCCATGGGTGTGCCATTTCCATATAAGAAAGGTAACCAGTTAAGGAAGTCCTTTCTTTTCCAATTTACATCAGGCTCTGCTCTCTTACACAAATATGCACCCACTGCAGGACATTATAACAAGGAGAGGATTAATACTTCATTCTGTCATTGGTTCTCTTAAGAGGAGATGTCATGCTTTCTTGAAGGAATTAAGAGTTGACCTTCCCCCGCTGCAGATAACTATCAAGTAAGCCATTCTGGAGATTAATACTACTGCTTACTGGGTTGGGTGCAGGAGTTGGTCTTCATGTGTACGCACAGTGATACTTTCTCAGTAGTCAGTGGCTACCTTCTCCCTTTTTCTGCTTGTTGTGCAAACCTGCTCATATATGGTACCCACCTTGTAAGAAAAATTTAGAGTAATAATTTAGTTTCTCATTCTTAAATGACAAATCATGTGGACCACGAGGTGCTATATTTTCCATTTCCATGTTGCCTTTTTAACTATAATTAATGTTTGACCAATTAAATCCTATGTAGCATTTGAATCTACACGTGTTGCCCTTTTGATTTGCTTGAATTCTGTAACTCTAGAACAGCATCCGTCGCAATTTTATGTTCTTAGCTGCTCAAAGAGTGTCTACGGGGTTTAATGCCCATGATGCGATGGCTGTCACACCATTTGCAAAAGCTGCAGCACGTAAGCTGCTTTGTACTTGTTTGTGTTACTACCTAGTGTTGTTTAAGCTCCTGAAAAGGAGATATGGAATGAGTTCTACTTTGATGTACTTCCGAGTTCCCATATCTATCCTATTGATCGGTATTCCTCCCATGATTTTGGATAAATCCTATCAATTCAATATGCCTGGACTTATTAGTATAGCCTCTTATATATTTGCAATGACTTTGCAAAAGTGAATTATTGGTTCTGGGATTTTTCCATATATCATGTTTCCACTGTGAGATTTGACTATCCGTTAAACACAATTTCCTGTGACTTGGTAACGTATTTGCTGATGCAGTGATTGTTCATTAACTGGCGAAGAAAGGGAAGATGCAACTAATATCTTTTGCATCACACTCACCATGGTTGAAGAATCGAAGAAAGTTGCCACACAGCCCACTCTTTTGAAAAAACTTCAAGAACACGTGATACCTTGCCTTCTGGAAACAGTTATTAAAGGTTATCTACGAACTTTATTTTAGTTTCAATGTGCCTCTTATGCACGCAGGAATTAACTTTGCCGTAAAAAACACTGCATTGGTATATGATCGTGGCTGCCGTAATACATATCTTACTTGTATAGGAGCAAGGAGTTTATGTGATGAATACACCATGTGGCAATCATGACATGGTATAATTGACCAAATCACCATTGCTTGTGTGCCATGAATCTCATCCTACTTGGCGCCATGTGCTCATGCAGCTCACTTTTGATTGGTCGGTTAAACCATGTGTCACTACCACATAGCCTATCCATCACTGGCCATATTTTCTCCCTGCATAGGCCACCCGTGGGGACAAGTTCAAAACATATATTTGCTGTTGTAATCAGAACATCAATATACTTATTCAATCAGATGAAAGTAATGCCATGGGCAACATCAAATAGAAACTGGGAAATATAACATGAATAGTGCATGTAAGTGTTAGTTAATATATGCTAATTGGGAAATAGACTCCTTGTAAAGTGAGTCATTTGTAACACGATATGAGAATGCGATGTGCTTTATTTTGTCAATACCAACTAGAAATGCCATTGATCTAAACTGTCGCATTGTTGCCATAATTATGATGAAAAAAGACTGATGTGTTAAACGGTGTTTAGCGGGAGTAAAAGGAAGGATAAAGTCAGAGTAAACGAAAAATAGAAATGCAGCTGATCCATTGTCACTCTACTCTCGAGAGCACTGCACAACTTTTTATAGATCCAGATATGGTATTTATACTTCAGTATCAAACTAAACCCTAGCCAATGCCTAAGGTTGAGTGTTAGAATTTTTAAATGACACTCCACTCTCAAAACTGGTAGCTTTATACACCAAAAAAAAAAAAAAAAAAAAAAAGAAGAAGAAGAAAAAAGAAAAAAAACTGGCGCTCATTCTCTTTGTAGTAATTCTGTAATTTCTGAAGTTTCAGTACTTAATGGTGGTTCACTGTTTATTAAGTAAACAGAAACGTATACGTAACGTGGGGAGGTATTATGAAGAAGTTGCTCCAGTAATCATTGCTAGGCACAACCATGCTAGCACACTCGATGCACCTTGACACATTGTCTCAATACAAATGTACATAGGCACTATAATACCTTTCACCTAGAAATTCCACCGCTTGCATGTGGTTTGAAAAATATTTATTTGAGTTTATGTGATCAATAACTTCTTTGTATCACTGTTAAAACTGAATGGCTCACTCGTTCTTCAGGATTCATGGAGATTAAGAAGGTAGATATCTTATGGAGTGAAAGCGGCAAGTTAAGCAAATCTAAGCCTGTGTCAACTGGTGAACTGTACTTGAGAGTATCCATGTCTGCACATTCTGAGAAAATGAAACTCTGGAGTGTACTCATGAATAATTGTGTTCCTATTATGGATGCTATTGATTGGTCTCGCAGTCATCCGGATAACATTCGTGAATTCTCATTAGCAAATGGGATAGACGCTGGATGGAAGTACTTTCTTAATGTGCGGTTCTCCAGTGAATATATCATTACTGTTTGTTACGGTACGAACCAGTTGCTAACGTGATTAATTGTTGTTTAACTCTCAATACAGAGTCTGGGTTCTGCTGTATCTGATACGGGCAAGACTGTTCTTCCTGAACATTTAGTTCTTGTTGCGAATTGTCTATCAACAAGTGGAGAGTTTGTAGGCTTAAATCCTAAAGGGATGTCAAGACAAAGGGAAATCTCATCTGTCGCATCACCTTTTGTTCAAGCGTGCTTTTCCGTTGGTTCTGGGCCCTCAACATGATTTGCTTCAGCCTTTTCCATGAGATATCTTTTTCGATATGTTTTATAGCATGGTCTGTTTGAATGCTGCAGAACCCTGGTCCTTGTTTTATTAAGGCTGCCAAGGCAGGAACAGTGGATAGTTTACAAGGGAGTCTGGATGCATTGGCATGGGGAAAAGTTCCTTCACTGGGGACGGGTGGACTATTTGAAATAATATACTCTGGCAAGGTAAGGATTTTGTCTTTTTTCTCTTGATATTGAGAATGTTAATTTAAGGTGGCAAATGGAGTAGTAAGGTCACTTAAACTGCTACTTTTATATGACAAGCTAGGACATTGCAAGATTGGTTCGTCTGGAAGCAGCTTGAACCAGTGAATAGTAAAAACTAGGGTTCTTCAGTGTTTGAAATTTTGGAACAATTTTTATGCATTGTTACCTTGATAGCATTATCCCATCTCCAGTAGTTAGACTCCCGTCACACTAGCAGCAATAGTGTAGTCACCATGATACTGCCACTCGTTTTAGAATGAGATTGTGATTGCAGCTACTTAATCTGAAAATTTGCTTGGAGAAATAAGTACCTAAATGGGTCGAGGTTGCGTGGTTAATCTGTGAAACATTCTAGTTGAGTATGCTGATGTTCGTAAATTATCAGGTGTGTTTAGGGTGCATATCAAAACCAAAATCTTAAATTTGTTAAGTATTTAAACCAAAACAATAACTTCATTCTTGCTTTAGTTCGAACCATCAACAGTTTGTCTACCTATAATAACAAGTCCAATATTAACTCAGTCCTAGAACTGTAACATCAAATGAGTAACCTTTAAAAAACTCCCCCTAATGCTAAAGACCATAAGCATGCAGTCAATTTTAAAATCAGAAACATAGTTTTGTTGTCTTAACAATGAGAGGGGAAAAAAAAATTATTCTGCCTATAGGAATTTTAATTTTCTTTTTATTGTTTATAAACATTACGTTTCACTTCAAATCTGTAATCAGTGAATCGAACAAAAATCTACTTGTTTTGGGAAGCAGTTAATCTGAAATTGCACTGCTAACACAATGAAATAATAAGCCAGAGCAAACCCGGACCAAACAACCCAAATTAGCTCAGGTTTTTATTTTTGTAAACACTTGGCAGTGGAGTTTAGGAATTTATTTTTATTTTTATTTTTATTTCAATGCTTCAAGTTAGAGGTGCTGCCCATGAGATCCTTAAGAAAGGAATGGGAAAACCTACTCTCTTTTTTTTTTCTTGGGGACTTGCTCGATACTTACCTTTTGCATTGCACGTGGTTTCTTAAGTTTGGGAAGGTGTCTTAACATATACTAAGCCTGGAATATTGCTTCTGGTGAACCAACTCTCCGGCGAGCAATTTAATATTGATGAAGGCTCCACGGACAAAGTCATTGTCCATGCTTTAAGCTTGAGATTGTTCGACATGGGAGTGGTTCTGAGAATTTGCCGAACCAAGGGTTTAGGAATGTCAATTCCCTTCATGATAACTTACAAGCAATTAACTGCCATTTATACATTGTAGGGTTCTGAGACGAAATTAATCAACTTTTGTTTCTCTTTTAACTCATTGGAATGTTTGGATGTTGTTAATTAACAGAGATGACAATTCTATGAAATCGAGAGGCTTCATACTTATTTTCATTTAGTTTGTGAGTCCGAGTATATGGTTGGCTCCATAGAAATGATTGTCTTCTAAATGCCCCTGTCACATCCTTAACAATTCTGATTGATCATTATCTATCTTCGCGTATATTAAGTGGTTGTGCTACTTACCTGCAGAGGCATCCTTAATCAGTACCTTGACTAGTGGTTCTCTTTTTTTTTTTTTAATTGATATTAATTAGTTTCTTTTGAAAAAAGGATAACCTGTGTTTGAGTTTCAGGACTACCTTTATTTTAGAACGTTATAAACTTCTATTTGTATTGATCAGGGGCATGAGCTTGCAAAGCCTGAGAGTGTCTACAATCTGCTGGGTAACAAAGTTCCACGCAACAGAATATAAAGCTTGAAGTGCCTAATGCTGGCAGCCATGTGCCAGACACGTGGGGCGGAGTTTGTGCAGGCTGATAGTGTTTCTAAAGTACTCAAGAAACTGGAAATCAATTAGATTTTTCATTTAATGACATCCAGAAGCTCTCGCTAGAGCTGAAAAAAATATTGTACAAGTAAGTTTATTGACGACTTAAATTATTTTTAAACTTGTCCATTGTATGAAGAGTTTGATGCATTATTATTATTTTTTTTTTTGGTAAAGCGAGTTTGATGCATTATTTATCTTTGGTGAAACCAATCTTGGGATTTTTTTTTTTTTGGGTGAAAGGTAATAAATATATTGAGAAAAGGCCAAATGTACAAAGGATCACGGCACCAAAACTTACACTCGAAATGAGAAAACCTAGAGTGGAAGGATGCCGAGATATAAAAGCCGTTAGACCGCGGCAACCACACTATAAAGATAAAGACTCACAAAACTAAAAAAAAAAAACTAGCACTGCATGAACAATCGGCTACCAGACAACAACCCGAGCAGCGTCCCAGGATAACGCAAGACAAGCGTCGCCTAAGCAGGGTCTATTAAGGGTCCCAGAGAAGATAATTGGGTCAATGCCCCCAACTTCCCCAACTTCGTTGCCAACTTCATTGCAACCTTTTGTTCCTAAAGTTATCATCAACGTTCCTTAAGGTGATAGCTTTGTCTTAGACCACTTTAAAAAGATGGTTTTTCATGGCCGGGATAGTAAGTGGAGGATGCTATTCTTATTTTTCCAAATGATATGACATAGAGCACCAAAGGAAAAACGGGCAATGCATTTACATAAATCCTTACCCATCAAAAAAGTGGAGGCCCAACGGAGATTCTCCCCCCAATACCTGTTACGCCAAGGCAAATTACATCTGGCAACCTAGAAGAAGGCAACTTTGGCCATGACAGCATCCAAAAAACGATAGGATCAAGCATATCATTGCAAAAAGCACATAATCCACTCTATTCTCTCATGAGACAGTAAAAGAGCTTGGGTAGGAAACCTGCGCTTGGCTATAAGCCAAAGGTTGAGCTAATACCTCGGCATGATAGTATTGTTCCAGACAAATGCATGCCAATGGACACGAGCCCTCTTTCGCTTGATGGACTCCCAAGCCGATGCCGTCGTAAATCGGCCCAACGGGTTATCTCTCCAGCAACAGCGATCCGATGCTTGAGAAAGGTTCTTGAGAGGCTGCCCAACGTTAGAGAAGAGGTCTGCAACTGTAGCCTGTCTAGAAAGCCCTGAGCTGTGATGAGAGAGTCCGAAAAGAATAAGTTCAAAGGCCCTCTAGGGTGTCAATTATCAAACCACAATGAGACCAAAAGGCCATCTCCAATCTTCCAATAGAAGGCCGTCTTGAATTCGCTCATGAGCTTCAATAGACTCTTCCAAGCCTAGGAACAATAGGTTGGCTTTTTACCAACCCAAAAGTTCTTATTTTTTAAAAAGGTGGAATGAATCCACTTGCACCACAGCGCCTCCTTGTTTGAGAATAGGAGCCATGGCAACCTTGTTGCAATCTCGAAGCCTCCTGATACCAAGCCCTCTCTCCGCTTTTGGAAGGAAAACATTATTCCAAACTACCTTAGCACCACCCCTTCCCAAATCCGGGCTTTTCCACAGAAATTATCTAAGGATTTTCGGCTATTGGCAAAACAAAGACACTCTCCCAGTAGGCTTGGATAGTATGAAGAATTGACCTGATAAGTTGAAGTTGTCTAGCGAGAGAGAGGAAGGGATGCGTCCAAGATTGAACCCTCGCTATAATACGGTTGACGAGATCGCAACAATCTGCTTTACTGAGTCTTGAGGTAATGATTGGCACCCCCAGATAGCGAACCGGTAGGATACCTTCATGAAATCCAAATTCGGAGAGAATCTGGGTCCTTAAGTAAAGCGAGCCTCCAGCCAAGAAGATTTCACTCTTGCTAGGATTTGGAAGCAAGCCACTCCAAGCGGAGAAGGTTTGAAGGCCTTCTTTGAGGAGAGCTATTGTAGGCAAATCCACCTCACAAAACAAGAAGACATCATCCGCAAAAAGTAGATGTGAAAGCCTCGTCACCTTGCATCTTCAGAAGAACTTAAAATCCGGCTTCGATGAGCTCCTGAATAAGATCCCTGACAGCACCTCCATAATCAAAATAAAAAGATAGGGAGAGATGAGATTACCTTGCCAAAGGCCACGACCACTTGCAAAGAACCCATGAAGCTCCCCATTCAAAGCTATTGAGAACTTGGGAGTGCACACACAAGTCATAATAAGACGAGTCACAAACTCGGGAAACCCGAAAGCCAATAGAACTCCTTCAAGGAAATCCCAATCCAATGTATCATATGCTTTCCCGAAGTCCACCTTAATCACACATTTAGGCAAATATGGCTCAAGATGGAAGCCGAAAAAGAGCTCCTGGGTCAACAAGATGTTGTCCCTGATCCGCCTGCCCTTCACAAAGGCACTCTGAAAAGGGCTAATCGTACTCTTCAAAATTGATGCAACTCGGTTAGCCAACAACTTAGTAATACACTTATAAATGGTGTTGCAATAAGCGATATGCCTATAATCAATAAGCACTTTTGGTACCGATATCAGAATGTAGGGGTGGCAAATGGGGGGTTCGGGTCGAAAATTGGTCGATCCATATTTGACCCATTTAACCCATTTTGACTCATATTTTTGTATTGTAGATCTAGTGATCCATACCCAACTTGACCCGTATCCGACCCATACCCGACCCAACCCATATTGCTAAAACCTATTTATTGTTAAAACATTTTTATGTAATACAAATTTTTTAACAATTTTTATGCAATACAAATTTAATGGAAAAATTTTATAATTCTTTTTAAAATATTTTTTAAAAATTAAAAATATAATTTTAATTATTTTTATTTTTAAAAAATATAATTTCTATCATTTTTATTTTTTAAAATATAATTTTTAATTATTAATTATTTTTCTTTCTCGCCAAATCCGGCGAGGCTCCGCCCGACCCCCTATGAGCTTGAGCCTCACCAGATCCAGCGAGTCTCGAGCCTCGCCGGTCGTTGGCGAGGCCGAACCTTGTCGGATCTGGAGAGACTTGAGCTCATTGGCGTTGGGTGAGGCTCGATCTTGCCGATCTGGCAAGGCCGAGGCCCCACTCAACTCCGGTGAGCTCGAGCCTCGCCGGTTGTCGGCAAGGCCGAGCCTCGCCGGTTGTTAGCGAGGCCGAGCCTCACCGGATCCGGCGAGACTTGAGCTTGCCGGCATCGGGCGGGGCTCGATCTTGCCGTGTCCTCCTTGCTCTTCGCCATCTCTCTCTCTCTCTCCCTCTCCCACTAGCGAGGCCAAGGCTTTGCTGGCGTTGAGCAAGGCTTGATCTCGCCAATCTGGCGAGGCTGAGGCCCCGCCCGACGTCGGCGAGCTCAAGCCTTGCCAGTCGTTGACGAGGCCGAGCCTCGCCGGATTTGGCGAGACTCAAGCTCGTTGGCGTTGGGTGGGGCTTGATCTCATCGATTTGGCAAGGCCGAGGCCCCGCCCGACACTAGCGGGCTCGAGTCTCGCCAGATCCGGCGAGGCTCAAGCCTCACTAGTCGTTAGCGACCAGCTGGCGAGGTCGAGCCTCGCCTGGCCTGTTGTCGGCCGACGGTCGGCTAAGGAAGAAAAAGAAAGAAAAAGATTAAAAAAATTGAAATATGAAAAATAATTATAATTTCGATTTTTTATTTAAAAATTATAAAGTTAAAAAAGGCCATGGGTTATTAGGAAACCCACTTCAAAATTTAAACCCATTTAGACCCATTTGTTTTTGTGTTTTATTTTCTTAGACCCATTTCCGACTCATATTTAACTTTCACCGAACCAATTTCGATATATATATATAACTTTCACTTGACACATATTATGACTCATTTAACTTTTACTTGACCAATATATGACCCATTAACTAAAAATGGGTCATAATATGGGTTTATGACCCATTTTGCCGGCTCTACCAGAATGATGTTATTAATCTTCCTTAAGAGCTTTCCAATGGTGAAGAAGTCCATCACTGCCGTGACGAGAGGGCCAACAATCCTAAATTTTCTTTAAAGAACTCAACCGTGAAGCCGTCCAGCCCAGGAGCCTTACCCCTAGGTAAAGAGAATAAAGTGTCCCAGATCTCTAGCTCGGTAATCGGTCGAGTAAGGAAGCTAATCTGGTCACCCGATAGAGGATGCTGGATGACCTCACGAATCTCCCCAACCGATGGCTTGCCCAACTCCACTCTTGACACCAGGAGGTCTTGGAAATGCTCAACAAATCGTTGCTGAACTCACTGAGGCTCGGTAACCCAGCTCCCAAGGAATCAAGAACAGAAAGAATTATATTTCTCAATTGTTTCTTGTTGACATGGTAGTGGAAGAATTTAGTGTTGCGATCTCTCTTTGAGCCATCTGACTCTAGACTTCTGTCCGAAGAATGACTCCTCCATGGATCGCAGGTTTGCAAAGATGCGTCGTTGATCATTTTCCAACTCAACAAGATCAATAGAGAAGGGATCCTGATGCAAGCCTGCTTGCGTGATCATCATAGACATGACTAACATTTCTAGGATTTCTAAAGGGAGAAAGAGGAGGCCCTGAGTAAGATCCTGAATTGGAAAGGTAGCTTGATGTGAAGTAGAAATTGGAAATGGAGATTGAAGAGTTGAAAGGGTAAGTAGAAGTTATGAAGCACCTTGAAGATCAAGATGATGAAGCTTTTCAAAAGAAGATGAAGGAGATGAGTGAGGAATTGAAATAGAACAAGGACGAGTCAACCAATTTGGAGGATCTAAATAACACCTATTTTATTAAAGAGCAATGATGAATTGCAAGAAGGGAAAGTCGCGGACAATCTTAGTTTCTTCATAGCAAATGAGATTATCGGATCTTTCCCAACCTTTCTTTCTTTTCCTTGTCTTTTCTTTATTTTAGTAAGGGTCTCTAATAATGAAAATATCATGGCCACCCATTCAATTTGATTCTTGAAAATTCACAATCCGACACTATTTCCTCTTTTTTCTTTTTTTCATTTTTTAAATTTCAAACCGCATCTTCGGAATAATTGGGACATGGGCTTTTCGTAGCTACAAAAAATCGAGTAAATAAGACCTCATATGTAAAATTTATGCTTGATTAAAGTTTCAAACTTTGGAGCAATTACCATCCAAGTATGATGAGAAGACTTTGTCACTGAGTAGGATACTTGAAGAAAAAGACAAGCTTCACTCTGCTTTTGTCGAAGGTTCTCTCTCTCGCACACGCGCGCGCATGACTTACATTTTCTTGTATTTTATTGTTTTCTTCCGGAAACAAGGAGGATAACGTGACAAAATACTTTCGAACAAGAGAAACTCAGCAATAAGTTGGAAAAGAAGAAAATAAAGATTGATTCTTGGAGCAAAGAATTGAACAAACGCGAAATCCTAATTGAGCGTGAGAGACAAAAGCTGGATGAGGACAACAAGAAGGTTGCACAAGCTGCACATATTTTTTTGCCAAGACTATTTACTTCTTACTTTCACCTTTTAGCTACTTGACTAAATCAATATATTTTTGGAGCCTTGGTAACTATGCTTCATGTGCAATTCTTCTTAAGGGTGGTCTATGATTCATTACTGCCTCGATCACCAATTTATAGAGATACGAGTGAATATAGTGATTTTCGCTGATTTATGCAAAGTCGTCATTAGACATGTCACATGGAAACATCTTTGCAGCATGCATATCAGGGAGTAGTACTTAAGAAGGAAATTATCGATTGCTCTTTATTGTTTGAAAAAAGAGAGCTTGATAGAAAATGATAACAAAATGTTTGAATAATAAGAGTGCTTACTTTTGTGTACTTTCTAAGGCGAGACAAATGCATTGAAAACTTAGCAGTTGGCAGGTTCTAAGAGTCCACCGAAATCAAAACCATAGGCATATGTCGTACTTACTCAAGAGGAAATGACAAGATGTATGTTGATTTCTTAATTTGTTCTTCCAGAACGCTGTCAGAAACAATTCTCTCCCGTTGGCATCAATGGAGCATAAAAGAGCTACTGAAAATGTCCTTAGGCTGGTGGAAGAACAAAAGGTGAATGCTAGCGATAAAAACTTACATTGGATCATCATAGACATGACTAACATTGCTAGGATTTCTAGAAGGAGAAAGAGGAGGCCCTAAATAAGATCCTTGAATTGGAAAGGCAGCTTGACGCGAAGCAGAAACTGGAAATGGAGATTGAAGAGTTGAAAGGGAAAGCAGAAGTTATGAAGCACCTTTAAGATCAAGATGATGAAGCTTTTGAAGATGAAGGAGATGAATGAGGAATTGAAAGAGAAGAGGGACGAGTTGACCAATTTGGAGGATCTAAATAACACACTTTTTTTTTTTTTTATTATATATAAAAGAGCCCCAGAGCAATGACGAATTGCAAAAAGGGAAGTTCTGGACCATCTCGGTTTGTTCATATCAAATGAGATTGATTTCGGATCGGATCTTTCTGAACCTTTCGTTTTTTTCTTTATGTTTTTTTTTTCTTTCCTTTCGTTTTTTTTTTCTTTATTTTAGTAAGGGTCTCTAATGATGAAAATATCATGTCAACACATTCAGTTTGATTGCTGAAAATTCACAGTCCGACACTATTTCTTTTTTCTTTTTCTTTTTGTTTTAAATTTCAAACTGCATCTTCGGAATAATCGAGACATGGGCATTCGTAGTTGCAAAAATCGAGTCAATAAGAACTCATACATAAAATTTATCCTCGATTAAAGTTTAATTAAAAATTCACTTATATCATTTTTCAAAGTTTATAATAAATTGAAATAGCAATTTTTCTCATTATACTTGGACTGTAATTGCTCCAAAGTTTCATTTGTCAAATTAATCTTGTTAGGTTTTGATCATCATACACATAACTAATTTCTAGAGGGAAAAAGAGGAGGCCCTAAGTAAGATCCTGAATTGGAAAGGTAGTTTGACGCGAAGTAGAAATTGGAAATGGAGATTGAAGAGTTGAAAGGGAAAGTAGAAGTTATGAAGCACCTTGAAGATCAAGATGACAAAGCTTTTCAAAAGAAGATGAAGGAGATGAATGAGGAATTGAAAGAGAAGAAGGACGAGTTGACCAATTTGGAGGATCTAAATAACACCATTTTTATTTTATTTTATTAAAGAGCCCCAGAGCAATGATGAACTGCAACAAGGGGAAGTTGTGGACAATCTCGGTTTGTTCATATCAAATGAGATTGATTTCGGATCGGATCTTTCCAAACCTTTCGTTCTTTTTTTTTTTATGTTTTTTTTTTCTTTCCTTTCCTTTTCTTCTCTTTATTTTAGTAAGGGTCTCTAATAATGAAAATATCATGTCTACTCACTCAGTTTGATTTCTGAAAATTCACAGTCCGACACTATTTTTTTTTCTTTTTATTTTTTGTTTAAAATTTCAAACCGCATCTTCGGAATAATCGAGACATGGGCTTTTCGTAGCTGCAAAAATCGTGTCAATAACACCTCATATGTAAAATTTATGCTCGATTAATGTTGAATTAAAAATTCACTTATATCATTTTTCAAAGTTTATAATGATTTGAAATAGCAATTTTTCTCATTATACTTGGACTGTAATTGCTCCAAAGTTTCATTTGTCAAATCAATCTTGTTAGGTTTTGATCAGCATAGACATGACTAACACTTGTAGGATTTCTAGAGGGAGAAAGAGGAGGCCCTGAGTAAGATCCTGAATTGGAAAGGCAGCTTGATGCCAAGTAGAAATTGGAAATGGAGATTGAAGAGTTGAAAGGGAAAGTAGAAGTTATGAAGCACTTTGAAGATCAAGATGAAGCTTTTCAAAAGAAGATGAAGGAGATGAATGAGGAATTGAAAGAGAATAAGGTTGAGTTGACCAATTTGGAGGATCTAAATAACACCTTTTTTAATTTATTAAAGAGCCCCATGATGAATTGCAAGAAGGGGAAGTTGTGGACAATCTCGGTTTGTTCATATCAAATGAGATTGATTTCGGATCGGATCTTTCCGAACCTTTCGTTCTTTTCTTTACGATTTTTTTTTTCCTTCCTTTCCTTTTCTTTTCCTTATTTTAGTAAGGGTCTCTAATAATGAAAATATTATGTCCACCCATTCAGTTTGATTCCTTAAAATTCACAGTCCGACACTATTTCTTTTTTTCTTTTGCTTTTTTCTTTTAAATTTCAAACTGCATCTTCGAATAATCGAGACATGGGCATTTCGTAGTTGCAAAAATCGATTCAATAAGACCTCATACGTAAAATTTATCCTCGATTAAAGTTTAATTAAAAATTCACTTATATCATTTTTCAAAGTTTATAATGATTTGAAATAGCAATTTTTCTCATTATACTTGGACTGTAATTGCTCCAAAGTTTCATTTGTCAAATCAATCTTGTTAGGTTTTGATCATCATAGACAAGACTAACACTTGTAGGATTTCTAGAGGGAGAAAGAGGAGGCCCCGTGTGACATCCTGAATTGGAAATGCAGCTTGACGCCAAGTAGAAATTGGAAATGGAGATTGAAGAGTTGAAAGGGAAAGTAGAAGTTATGAAGCACCTTGAAGCTCAAGATGATGAAGCTTTTCAAAAGAAGATGAAGGAGATGAATGAGGTATTGAAAGAGAATAAGGTCGAGTTGACCAATTTGGAGGATCTAAATAACACCTTTTTTATTTATTAAAGAGCCCCATGATGAAGTGCAAGAAGGGAAGTTGTGGACAATCTCGGTTTGTTCATATCAAATGAGATTGATTTCGAATCAGATCTTTCCGAATCTTTCGTTCTTTTCTTTACGTTTTTTTTTTTTCATTCCTTTCCTTTTCTTTTCCTTATTTTAGTAAGTGTCTCTAATAATGAAAATATCATGTCCACCCATTCAGTTTGATTCCTGAAAATTCACAGTCCGACACTATTTCTTTTTTCTTTTGCTTTTTTCTTTTAAATTTCAAACCGCATCTTCGGAATAATCGAGACATGGGCATTTTGTAGTTGCAAAAATCGAGTCAATAAGACCTCATACGTAAAATTTATCCTCGATTAAAGTTTAATTAAAATTGACTTATATCATTTTTCAAAGTTTATAATGATTTGAAATAGCAATTTTCTCATTATACTTGGACTGTAATTGCTCCAAAGTGTCATTTGTCAAATCAATTTTGTTAGGTTTTGATCATCATAGACATGACTAACACTTGTAGGATTTCTAGAGGAAGAAAGAGGAGGCCCTGAGTAAGATCCTGAATTGGAAAGGCAGCTTGACGCTAAGTAAAAATTGGAAATGGAGATTGAAGAGTTGAAAGGGAAAGTAGAAGTTATGAAGCACCTTGAAGATCAAGGTGATGAAGCTTTTCAAAAGAAGATGAAGGAGATGAATGAGGAATTGAAAGAGAATAAGGTCGAGTTGACCAATTTGGAGGATCTAAATGACACCGTTTTTTTTTTTATTTATTAAAGAGCCCCGGAGCAATGATGAATTGCAAGAAGGGGAAGTTGTGGACAATCTCGATTTGTTCATATCAAATGAGATTGGTTTCGGATCGGATCTTTCCGAACCTTTCGTTCTTTTCTTGATTTTTTTTTTCTTTCCTTTCCTTTTCTTTTGTTTATTTTAGTAAGGTTCTCTAATAAGGAAAATATCATGTCCACCCATTCAATTTGATTCCTGAAAATTCACAGTCCGACAATATTTCTTTTTTCTTTTTTCTTTTTTGTTTTAAATTTCAAACCGCATCTTCGGAATAAACGAGACGTGGGCTTTTCGTAGCTGCAAAAATCGAGTCAATAAGACCTCACACGTAAAATTTATGCCTGATTAATGTTGAATTAAAAATTCATTTATATCATTTTTCAAAGTTTATAATGATTTGAAATAGCAATTTTTCTCATTATACTTGGACTGTAATTGCTCCAAAGTTTCATTCGTGAAATCAATCTTGTTAGGTTTTGATCATCATAGACATGACTAACACTTGTAGGATTTCTAGAGGGAGAAAGAGGAGGCCCTGTGTAAGATCCTCAATTGGAAAGGCAGCTTGACGCCAAGTAGAAATTGGAAATGGAGATTGAAGAGTTGAAAGGGAAAGTAGAAGTTATGAAGCACCTTGAAGCTCAAGATGATGAAGCTTTTCAAAAGAAGATGAAGGAGATGAATGAGGAATTGAAAGAGAATAAGGTCGAGTTGACCAATTTGGAGGATCTAAATAACACCTTTTTTTATTGATTAAAGAGCCCCATGATGAAGTGCAAGAAGGGAAGTTGTGGACAATCTCGGTTTGTTCATATCAAATGAGATTGATTTCGAACCAGATCTTTCTGAATCTTTCGTTCTTTTCTTTACGTTTTTTTTTTTTTTTTTTTTTTTTTTTTTCATTCCTTTCCTTTTCTTTTCCTTATTTTAGTAAGGGTCTCTAATAATGAAAATATCATGTCCACCCATTCAGTTTGATTCCAGAAAATTCACAGTCCGACACTATTTCTTTTTTCTTTTGCTTTTTTCTTTTAAATTTCAAACCGCATCTTCGGAATAATCGAGACATGGGCATTTCGTAGTTGCAAAAATCGATTCAATAAGACCTCATACGTAAAATTTATCCTCGATTAAAGTTTAATTAAAAATTCACTTATATCATTTTTCAAAGTTTATAATGATTTGAAATAACAATTTTCCTCATTATACTTGGACTGTGATTGCTCCAAAGTTTCATTTGTCAAATCAATCTTGTTAGGTTTTGATCATTATAGACATGACTAACACTTGTAGGATTTCTAGAGGGAGAAAGAGGAGGCCCCGAGTAAGATCCTGAATTGAAAAGGCAGCTTGACGCGAAGTAGGATTTCTAGAAGGAGAAAGAGGAGGCCCTAAATAAGATCCTTGAATTGGAAAGGCAGCTTGACGCGAAGCAGAAACTGGAAATGGAGATTGAAGAGTTGAAAGGGAAAGCAGAAGTTATGAAGCACCTTTAAGATCAAGATGATGAAGCTTTTGAAGATGAAGGAGATGAATGAGGAATTGAAAGAGAAGAGGGACGAGTTGACCAATTTGGAGGATCTAAATAACACACTTTTTTTTTTTATTATATATATTAAAGAGCCCCAGAGCAATGACGAATTGCAAAAAGGGGAAGTTCTGGACCATCTCGGTTTGTTCATATCAAATGAGATTGATTTCGGATCGGATCTTTCTGAACCTTTCGTTTTTTTCTTTATGTTTTTTTTTTTCTTTCCTTTCGTTTTTTTTTTTTCTTTATTTTAGTAAGGGTCTCTAATGATGAAAATATCATGTCAACACATTCAGTTTGATTGCTGAAAATTCACAGTCCGACACTATTTCTTTTTTTCTTTTTCTTTTTGTTTTAAATTTCAAACTGCATCTTCGAATAATCGAGACATGGGCATTCGTAGTTGCAAAAATCGAGTCAATAAGAACTCATACATAAAATTTATCCTCGATTAAAGTTTAATTAAAAATTCACTTATATCATTTTTCAAAGTTTATAATAAATTGAAATAGCAATTTTTCTCATTATACTTGGACTGTAATTGCTCCAAAGTTTCATTTGTCAAATTAATCTTGTTAGGTTTTGATCATCATACACATAACTAATTTCTAGAGGGAAAAAGAGGAGGCCCTAAGTAAGATCCTGAATTGGAAAGGTAGTTTGACGCAAGTAGAAATTGGAAATGGAGATTGAAGAGTTGAAAGGGAAAGTAGAAGTTATGAAGCACCTTGAAGATCAAGATGACAAAGCTTTTCAAAAGAAGATGAAGGAGATGAATGAGGAATTGAAAGAGAAGAAGGACGAGTTGACCAATTTGGAGGATCTAAATAACACCATTTTTATTTTATTTTATTAAAGAGCCCCAGAGCAATGATGAACTGCAACAAGGGGAAGTTGTGGACAATCTCGGTTTGTTCATATCAAATGAGATTGATTTCGGATCGGATCTTTCCAAACCTTTCGTTCTTTTTTTTTTTTTTTATGTTTTTTTTTTCTTTCCTTTCCTTTTCTTCTCTTTATTTTAGTAAGGGTCTCTAATAATGAAAATATCATGTCTACTCACTCAGTTTGATTTCTGAAAATTCACAGTCCGACACTATTTTTTTTTCTTTTTATTTTTTGTTTAAAATTTCAAACCGCATCTTCGGAATAATCGAGACATGGGCTTTTCGTAGCTGCAAAAATCGTGTCAATAACACCTCATATGTAAAATTTATGCTCGATTAATGTTGAATTAAAAATTCACTTATATCATTTTTCAAAGTTTATAATGATTTGAAATAGCAATTTTTCTCATTATACTTGGACTGTAATTGCTCCAAAGTTTCATTTGTCAAATCAATCTTGTTAGGTTTTGATCAGCATAGACATGACTAACACTTGTAGGATTTCTAGAGGGAGAAAGAGGAGGCCCTGAGTAAGATCCTGAATTGGAAAGGCAGCTTGATGCCAAGTAGAAATTGGAAATGGAGATTGAAGAGTTGAAAGGGAAAGTAGAAGTTATGAAGCACTTTGAAGATCAAGATGAAGCTTTTCAAAAGAAGATGAAGGAGATGAATGAGGAATTGAAAGAGAATAAGGTTGAGTTGACCAATTTGGAGGATCTAAATAACACCTTTTTTAATTTATTAAAGAGCCCCATGATGAATTGCAAGAAGGGGAAGTTGTGGACAATCTCGGTTTGTTCATATCAAATGAGATTGATTTCGGATCGGATCTTTCCGAACCTTTCGTTCTTTTCTTTACGATTTTTTTTTTTCCTTCCTTTCCTTTTCTTTTCCTTATTTTAGTAAGGGTCTCTAATAATGAAAATATTATGTCCACCCATTCAGTTTGATTCCTTAAAATTCACAGTCCGACACTATTTCTTTTTTCTTTTGCTTTTTTCTTTTAAATTTCAAACTGCATCTTCGGAATAATCGAGACATGGGCATTTCGTAGTTGCAAAAATCGATTCAATAAGACCTCATACGTAAAATTTATCCTCGATTAAAGTTTAATTAAAAATTCACTTATATCATTTTTCAAAGTTTATAATGATTTGAAATAGCAATTTTTCTCATTATACTTGGACTGTAATTGCTCCAAAGTTTCATTTGTCAAATCAATCTTGTTAGGTTTTGATCATCATAGACAAGACTAACACTTGTAGGATTTCTAGAGGGAGAAAGAGGAGGCCCCGTGTGACATCCTGAATTGGAAATGCAGCTTGACGCCAAGTAGAAATTGGAAATGGAGATTGAAGAGTTGAAAGGGAAAGTAGAAGTTATGAAGCACCTTGAAGCTCAAGATGATGAAGCTTTTCAAAAGAAGATGAAGGAGATGAATGAGGTATTGAAAGAGAATAAGGTCGAGTTGACCAATTTGGAGGATCTAAATAACACCTTTTTTTATTTATTAAAGAGCCCCATGATGAAGTGCAAGAAGGGGAAGTTGTGGACAATCTCGGTTTGTTCATATCAAATGAGATTGATTTCGAATCAGATCTTTCCGAATCTTTCGTTCTTTTCTTTACGTTTTTTTTTTTTCATTCCTTTCCTTTTCTTTTCCTTATTTTAGTAAGTGTCTCTAATAATGAAAATATCATGTCCACCCATTCAGTTTGATTCCTGAAAATTCACAGTCCGACACTATTTCTTTTTTTTTTGCTTTTTTCTTTTAAATTTCAAACCGCATCTTCGAATAATCGAGACATGGGCATTTTGTAGTTGCAAAAATCGAGTCAATAAGACCTCATACGTAAAATTTATCCTCGATTAAAGTTTAATTAAAATTGACTTATATCATTTTTCAAAGTTTATAATGATTTGAAATAGCAATTTTTCTCATTATACTTGGACTGTAATTGCTCCAAAGTGTCATTTGTCAAATCAATTTTGTTAGGTTTTGATCATCATAGACATGACTAACACTTGTAGGATTTCTAGAGGGAGAAAGAGGAGGCCCTGTGTAAGATCCTCAATTGGAAAGGCAGCTTGACGCCAAGTAGAAATTGGAAATGGAGATTGAAGAGTTGAAAGGGAAAGTAGAAGTTATGAAGCACCTTGAAGCTCAAGATGATGAAGCTTTTCAAAAGAAGATGAAGGAGATGAATGAGGAATTGAAAGAGAATAAGGTCGAGTTGACCAATTTGGAGGATCTAAATAACACCTTTTTTTATTGATTAAAGAGCCCCATGATGAAGTGCAAGAAGGGGAAGTTGTGGACAATCTCGGTTTGTTCATATCAAATGAGATTGATTTCGAACCAGATCTTTCTGAATCTTTCGTTCTTTTCTTTACGTTTTTTTTTTTTTTTTTTCATTCCTTTCCTTTTCTTTTCCTTATTTTAGTAAGGGTCTCTAATAATGAAAATATCATGGCCACCCATTCAGTTCGATTCCTGAAAATTCACAATACGACACTATTTCTTTTTTTCTTTTTCTTTTTTTAATTTCAAACCGTATTTTCGGAATAATTGGGACATGGGCTTTCCGTGGCTGCAAAAATCGAGTAAATAAGACCTCATACGTAAAATTTATGCTCGATTAAAGTTTAATTAAAAATTCACTTATATCATTTTTCAAAGTTTATAATGATTTGAAATAACAATTTTCCTCATTATACTTGGACTGTGATTGCTCCAAAGTTTCATTTGTCAAATCAATCTTGTTAGGTTTTGATCATTATAGACATGACTAACACTTGTAGGATTTCTAGAGGGAGAAAGAGGAGGCCCCGAGTAAGATCCTGAATTGAAAAGGCAGCTTGACGCGAAGTAGAAATTGGAAATGGAGACTGAATGGTAGAAAGGGAAAATAGAAGTTATGAAGCACCTTGAAGATCAAGATGATGAAGCTTTTCCAAAGAAGATGAAGGAGATGAATGAGGAATTGAAAGAGAAGAAGGACGAGTTGACCAATTTGGAGGATCTAAATAACACCCTTTTTTGTATATTAAAGAGCCCAGAGCAATGATGAATTGCAAGAAGGGGAAGTTGTGGACAACTCGGTTTGTTCATATCAAATGAGATTGATTTCGGATCTGATCTTTCCAAACCTTTCGTTCTTTTCTTTATGTTTTTTTTTCTTTCCTTTCCTTTCCTTTTCTTTATTTTAGTAAGGGTCTCTAATAATGAAAATATCATGTCCACCCATTCAGTTTGATTCCTGAAAATTCACAGTTCGGCACTATTTCTTTTTTCTTTTTCTTTTTTGTTTTAAATTTCAAACCGCATCTTCGGAATAAACGAGACATGGGCTTTTCGTAGCTGCAAAAATCGAGTCAATAAGACCTCATACGTAAAATTTATCCTCGATTAAAGTTTAATTAAAAATTCACTTATATCATTTTTCAAAGTTTGTAATGATTTGAAATAGCAATTTTTCTCATTATACTTGGACTGTAATTGCTCCAAAGTTTCATTCGTGAAATCAATCTTGTTTGGTTTTGATCATCATAGACATGACTAACACTTGTAGGATTTCCTTTACCAAAAAAAAAAACACTTGTAGGATTTCTAGAGGGAGAAAGAGGAGGTCCTGAGTAAGATCCTGAATTGGAAAAACAACTTGACGTGAAGTAGAAATTGGAAATGGAGATTGAAGAGTTGAAAGGGAAAGTAGAAGTTATGAAGCACCTTGAAGATCTGAAGCTTTTCAAAAGAAGATGAAGGAGATGAATGAGGAATTGAAAGAGAAAACGGACGAGTTGACCAATTTGGAGGATCTAAATAACACCCTTTTTTTATTAGAGAGCCCCAGAGCAATGATGAATTGCAAGAAGGGGAAGTTGTGGACAATCTCGGTTTGTTCATATCAAATGAGATTGATTTCGGATCGGATCTTTCTAACCTTTCGTTCTTTTCTTTATGTTTTTTTTTCCTTACTTTCCTTTCCTTTTCTTTATTTTAGTAAGGGTCTCTAATGATGAAAATATCATGTCCACCCATTCAGTTTGATTCTTAATAATTCACAGTCCGACACTATTTCTTTTTTCTTTTTCATTTTCTTTTTTTTTTAAATTTCAAACCGCATCTTCGGAATAATCGAGACATGGGCTTTTCGTAGCTGCAAAAATCGAGTCAATAAGACCTCATACATAAAATTTATGCTCGATTAATGTTGAATTAAAAATTCACTTATATCATTTTTCAAAGTTTATAATGATTTGAAATAGCAATTTTTCTCATTATACTTGGACTGTAATTTCTCCAAAGTTTCATTTGTCAAATCAATCTTGTTAGGTTTCGATCATGATAGACATGACTAACACTTGTAGGAATTCTAGAGGAAGAAAGAGGAGGCCCTGAGTAAGATCCTGAATTGGAAAGGCAGCTTGACGCCAAGTAGAAATTGGAAATGGAGATTGAAGAGTTGAAAGGGAAAGTAGAATTTATGAAGCACCTTGAAGCTCAAGATATGAAACTTTTCAAAAGAAGATGAAGGAGATGAATGAGGAATTGAAAGAGAATAAGGTCGAGTTGACCAATTTGGAGGATCTAAATAACACCCTTTTTTTTTTTCTTAGAGAGCCCTAGAGCAATGATGAATTGCAAGAAGGGGAAGTTATGGACAATCTCGGTTTGTTCATATCAAATGAGATTGATTTCGGATCGGATCTTTCTGAACCTTTTGTTCTTTTCTTTATGTTTTTTTTTTTTTGCTTTCCTTTCCTTTTCTTTTGTTTATTTTAGTAAGGGTCTCTAATAGTGAAAATATCATGTCCACCCATTCAATTTGATTCCTGAAAATTCACAGTCCGGCACTATTTCTTTTTTTTTTTTTTTTTTTTTTGTTTTAAATTTCAAACCGCATCTTCGGAATAATCGAGACATGGGCTTTTCGTAGCTGCAAAAATCGAGTCAATAAGACCTCATACGTAAAATTTATCCTCGATTAAAGTTTAATTAAAAATTCACTTATATCATTTTTCAAAGTTTGTAATGATTTGAAATAGCAATTTTTCTCATTATACTTGGACTGTAATTGCTCCAAAGTTTCATTCGTGAAATCAATCTTGTTAGGTTTTGATCATCATAGACATGACTAACACTTGTAGGATTTCTAGAGGGAGAAAGAGGAGGTCCTGAGTAAGATCCTGAATTGGAAAGGCAACTTGACGTGAAGTCGAAATTGGAAATGGAGATTGAAGAGTTGAAAGGGAAAGTAGAAGTTATGAAGCACCTTGAAGATCAAGATGATGAAGCTTTTCAAAAGAAGATGAAGGGGATGAATGAGGAATTGAAAGAGAAGACGGACGAGTTGACCAATTTGGAGGATCTAAATAACACCGTTTTTTTTATTAGAGAGCCCCAGAGCAATGATGAATTGCAAGAAGGGAAGTTGTGGACAATCTCGGTTTGTTCATATCAAATGAGATTGATTTTGGATCGGATCTTTCTGAACCTTTCGTTCTTTTCTTTATGTTTTTTTTTTCCTTACTTTCCTTTCCTTTTCTTTATTTTAGTAAGGGTCTCTAATGATGAAAATATCATGTCCACCCATTCAGTTTGATTCCTGATAATTCACAGTCCGACACTATTTCTTTTTTCTTTTTCTTTTTCTTTTTTTTTTTTTAAAATTTCAAACCGCATCTTCGGAATAATCGAGACATGGGCTTTTCGTAGCTGCAAAAATCGAGTCAATAAGACCTCATACGTAAAATTTATGCTCGATTAATGTTGAATTAAAAATTCACTTATATCATTTTTCAAAGTTTATAATGATTTGAAATAGCAATTTTTCTCATTATACTTGGACTGTAATTTCTCCAAAGTTTAATTTGTCAAATCAATCTTGTTAGGTTTTGATCATGATAGACATGACTAACACTTGTAGGAATTCTAGAGGAAGAAAGAGGAGGCCCTGAGTAAGATCCTGAATTGGAAAGGCAGCTTGACGCCAAGTAGAAATTGGAAATAGAGATTGAAGAGTTGAAAGGGAAAGTAGAATTTATGAAGCACCTTGAAGCTCAAGATATGAAGCTTTTCAAAAGAAGATGAAGGAGATGAATGAGGAATTGAAAGAGAATAAGGTCGAGTTGACCAATTTGGAGGATCTAAATAACACCCTTTTTTTTTCCTTAGAGAGCCTAGAGCAATGATGAATTGCAAGAAGGGAAGTTGTAGACAATCTCGGTTTGTTCATATCAAATGAGATTGATTTCGAATCGGATCTTTCTGAACCTTTTGTTCTTTTCTTTATGTTTTTTTTTTTTTTTTTTTTTTTTTTTGCTTTCCTTTCCTTTTCTTTTGTTTATTTTAGTAAGGGTCTCTAATAGTGAAAATATAATGTCCACCCATTCAATTTGATTCCTGAAAATTCACAGTCCGGCACTATTTCTTTTTTCTTTTTTCTTTTTTTGTTTTAAATTTCAAACCGCATCTTCGGAATAATCGAGACATGGGCTTTTCGTAGCTGCAAAAATCGAGTCAATAAGACCTCATACGTAAAATTTATCCTCGATTAAAGTTTAATTAAAAATTCACTTATATCATTTTTCAAAGTTTGTAATGATTTGAAATAGCAATTTTTCTCATTATACTTGGACTATAATTGCTCCAAAGTTTCATTCGTGAAATCAATCTTGTTAGGTTTCGATCATCATAGACATGACTAACACTTGTAGGATTTCTAGAGGGAGAAAGAGGAGGTCCTGAGTAAGATCCTGAATTGGAAAGGCAACTTGACGTGAAGTAGAAATTGGAAATGGAGATTGAAGAGTTGAAAGGGAAAGTAGAAGTTATGAAGCACCTTGAAGATCAAGATGATGAAGCTTTTCAAAAGAAGATGAAGGAGATGAATGAGGAATTGAAAGAGAAGACGGACGAGTTGACCAATTTGGAGGATCTAAATAACACCCTTTTTTTATTAGAGAGCCCCAGAGCAATGATGAATTGCAAGAAGGGGAAGTTGTGGACAATCTCGGTTTGTTCATATCAAATGAGATTAATTTCGGATCGAATCTTTTGGAACCTTTCGTTCTTTTCTTTATGTTTTTTTTTTCTTTCCTTTCCTTTTCTTTTGTTTATTTTAGTAAGGGTCTCTAATAATGAAAATATCATGTCCACCCATTCAGTTTGATTTCTCAAAATTCACAGTCCGACACTATTTCTTTTTTCTTTTTCTTTTTTGTTTTAATTTTCGAACCGCATCTTCAAAATAATCAAGACATGGGCTTTTCGTAGCTGCAAAAATCGAGTAAATAAGACCTCATACGTAAAATTTATGCTCGATTAATGTTGAATTAAAAATTCACTTATATCATTTTACAACGTTTATAATGATTTAAAATAGCAATTTTTTTTTCATTATACTTGGACTGTAATTGCTCCAAAGTTTCATTCGTGAAATCAATCTTGTTAGGTTTTGATCATCATAGACATGACTAACACTTGTAGGATTTCTAGAGGGAGAAAGAGGAGGCCCTGAGTAAGATCCTGAATTGGAAAGGCAGCTTGACGGCAAGTAGAAATTGGAAATGGAGATTGAAGAGTTGAAAGGGAAAGTAGAAGTTATGAAGCACCTTGAAGATCAAGATGATGAAGCTTTTCAAAAGAAGATGAAGGAGATGAATGAGGAATTGAAAGAGAATAATTTCGAGTTGACTAATTTGGAGGATCTAAATAACACCGTTTTTTTATTAGAGAGCCCCAGAGCAATGATGAATTGCAAGAAGGGGAAGTTGTGGACAATCTCGGTTTGTTTATATCAAATGAGATTGATTTCGGATCGGATCTTTCCGAACCTTTCGTTCTTTTCTTTATGTTTTTTTTTCTTTCATTTCCTTTCCTTTTGTTTATTTTAGTAAGGGTCTCTAATAAGGAAAATATTATGTCCACCCATTCAGTTTGATTCCTGAAAATTCACAGTCCGACTCTATTTCTTTTTTTTTTTCTTTTTTGCTTTAAATTTGAAACCGCATCTTCAGAATAATCGAAACATGGGCTTTTCGTAGCTGCAAAAATCGAGTCAATAAGACCTCATACGTAAAATTTATGCTCGATTAATGTTGAATTAAAAATTCACTTATATCATTTTTCAAAGTTTATAATGATTTGAAATAGCAATTTTTCTCATTATACTTTTGCTCCAAAGTTTCCTTTTCTTTTCCTTAGAGTCACTCGTGCATGTATACATGTAATGTAAATTGAAACCCATATCTTCATGCGCTTTCTAGTTCAGCATAAGCTCGTACATAGCTCGATGTTATTGCCTTCCGACTCAGAGAACAGAAGTACTGTACAAGAACATGGGATTCCAAAATAGGTGTAATGTATTCCATGTGGATTATTTACCTCAAAATGATGGATTTTATGTGTGTAATCAAGCCATCTTCAGTAAAAACCAGAAGCACATAGCCAGGCATTCCGGTGAGGTGCATAGTGCAGAAGAGAGATTCTAGTTATAGCATCCTCGCAAAACGAGCCCCGTGTCGTGCTTTGAGCATTGTCGCAAAAGTCTCTCTTTGGTTGTCGTCATTCTGCATAAGACAAGGTGATCGAGAATCAAATCACTCAGTTTTTGAATCAAATTGATTCAGAAGCAGAATCATCAAGAACATGCATCTTCTTGTAACTGTCCTTTGATTATTAAGAATAACGAGGCATTATTTCAACAGTTATCGAGTAACTTTACAAATAGTCATTACTATGATCCACAATTAACCTTGTCGTCTAAGAAAGAATAACAAGAAAAACGTCTGTTGCTTTCCAAAGGGGAAAAAACATAACATGTGCAGCCAAGATCAGATTCTTTGGTTTAAGGCCCTAAATCTCCCAATAATTACTAAATTCCCACCATATAATCTTCAAGAAAAAGTACTTGAATGAAAAATGATATAAACAATCAAAAAGACATGGAAATGACGTTGACCATTTAGTAGTAGCCCATATATTACGGGCATATGCTGATCTTATATTAACAGCAGCAGAGCCAAAGTTCCCAGCATCAAGCCAAAACAAAAATTTGCTTGATCTTTTATCAAGGTCCAGATGTTGGAAGATCTTGCTTCTTCACAGGGACCTCGTGCATCAAGTTCATAAACAAGTAGCTGGTAGTCTTACATTTTAAAACTTCAATTGTAACAAAAATAATGAGTTACAACACCAGTAGATGATAAAAAGGACAAGAAAATCTTCCAGTCCACTTATTGTTTTATTCTATTACACCCTTGGGATGATACAAAATACAAAAGCCAAAGAATAAGCCAAAACAGAAAGCCAATTGAAAAGCGTAACCTGTGCACATCAACAAGGTCAGATTCCGACGTAAATTTTGCATATTCAAGAGAATTTCAAAGAACAATAAACTAATAAGAATAGGAAAAAGGATGAGACAGTTGACATTTGAAGGGTATAACAATCACAAACCCTGCAAAAACATGAATGCCCTGCACCCGAAAGAGTTTGACCTACCCACAGAAAGAATAAAAATTTGATTTAGTAATTCTCATACGCTCTCGAACACCTATGAAAATCATTAGATCTACCGCATGCTTCTTAGTATTCAGATTTCCCATTGGGCACGGACGAGACATGAGTATAGTTCTTTGATGGCAGAGATATAATTGCTGAATTCGGACAGAAATCATCCAAATTCAAGCATCAAAACATCTCAGTTTATCAACCATTTGCCAGGTGATGAAAAGGGCAGCTTTGTAGCTTAACACTTAAGTCATCATAAATCCGTATCAATAAAAAACAAGCCCTCAATTCATCTGCCCCGAAAGGGCTCAGTGACAAGAACCAAGACCTCATAAACTCATGACTTCCAGCTATTCTTACTGATAAGCAGGAAGGGCTTCATACTCAGACCAATCTTACGTAGTAAAGATCTCTCCTCATCACTTATGGTTTCCAGATCAACTGGAAGGTCTGCTAGTCTGAGATTCTCCTGCACTTTTGCTAGAGCTTTCTCAGCCCTTTTGACCTTCCCTTTAGGCTGGAAAGAAGAGGAAAAAATAAATGGAAAATGTGATAAATAATTAAGGAAATGGAGCAGAATTTTATAGCATAAGTTTGTTCAATCTCGTAAATTACAAGAGCAAGTTTCTTCTCAAGATATTTCAAGAGTGCAGCGTGCTTATTGAGTGATTCATCACTACGCATTTGCTCAACATCTTTGCTACTTATTTCATTCCCCCACCGAGAGGTGGCAGCCAGAGTTTCAGTAAGAGTGCCAGCAACAAGTGGGCTTTTAGAAGCTTTTAATTTTGATTCAATTGTAGCTGAGGCCCTCTGACGTGCTTGGTCGTCCTCATTTGCCTGCACATCTATTAGTTTTTCTCTCTCTTTCAGTGCTTCTACCACCACAGGAGGCAAGAAGTCATTGCCCCTGTAAAACACAATATAATCTTTGTTCCTACAAAGTAGTGTTCCCGCAGTTAAATTCTGCATTCAAAATGACACAAATCAATAACAAGAGCACCAAATTTTCCTTACCTAAAGAAAAAGGACGGAATATGCAACACTAAACAGAAGTTGATATTATCATAATGCCAGAACAATAAGATTGGAACAAAATGCTCGGAGAGATAAGAACTTGCATAACCAATCCTTCACAACACTACACGAGTATGTCCCAGAATGGTGACACACTAACCTTGGCTGAGTTTTACCATTATGATAAACATTATAAATTCCATGGTCAGAGATGAAATAGAAAATTCAGCATTGTACTGTGGGCTTGAAGGATAATGATTTAGTCAAACTACCACTCTATGGCAAATAGTTGGTAATTCTTTCAGTCAGGCAAATCAAATAAGGTACAGACTTTGAAAGGTTTTATGCTAAATGAAAGCAACAGAACACCCATTTTCAACAATATAATTAGCTCATACATATATGCTAAAAAGTCAACATATGTAGATTGTCCAACCTTCAGTTCCTCAGCCATTCTATCATTGCAAGTATTTAGCACGCTGCGTTTAATTGCTATTTTTGCAATAGCACTGCTCTCCCACAGCTTTACCATGGCCTCAGCAAGACCTTGCAGCTTTTTGTTTCTTCCTACAAAAAGAGTAGGATTAGTTTAGAACGATTTTGAGACATAGTATAATCAAACCAGTTTGTCAGCCATTAACCAGCAATGGCAGAAAAGCACAAACTTTATTGCCATTGATGCACACATACCCAGGGCAAAATGTGGAGGCATCGTTTTTGCAAGTCTACGAAACCTGGTCATCTCTTTGTTTCTCAGACAATGTCTAACCCCATAAGGAAGAAGCCTAAATGGAGGTTTATATCCAGGAACCTCTGAAGGGAGCAAGTCAGCAATCGGCATCAACTGGAACTGGCTCACAGCCTGACCAATCCTTGAACCGTGGACCCAACTCATCTAATAAACTGTTAGGATCATTCATATCCATGCATTTTTCCTTAGACATATCCTTCATATATTTTGCAAAACCACATAAATTCCGGCCTCCTTCGCTATGAAAAACATCGCTGGCTGTGTCCTCATTTTTCAGAGAATTTACACTGGTCTGTATTTTTTTTGTTGTATGATTGGACACAAGGAAGCGTATAGGCCATCCCTCAGTACAACACCACTGAACTTCCAAATCTCCATATAACAAACCTGAAAGACCATGAGATCAAAATAGAAATGAGTTACATAGGGTAAAACAAGACAAATGTCTCATCCCTAAACTATAGCCATCAAACAAGAACTCCTAATTGTGGGCATCTAAAACTAGCTGCTCTCAAATCTAATAGGCATGATTGCAAGCAATGGTTCCATAAGCTTATGAAGGATAAACTCTGAAGTTGATGAAACCATATGATATCGCTTCACAATTGTCCTATCCATTTCTAACAGACACAAAGAGTCCTTTTTATGCATGTCCTCTATTCTATCAGATGAGTCAAAAAAATTGCATGCACCAAAGTTAGCCAACAGAAGCATTAGAGACATACGGAAAAAGCAACGATGACATTGATGTAGAAGTCAATTAGCGTCGCTATCATCCACCTGCAAATTGATAGCACCATTTAGTACATTCATAGGACAGAGACTAATATGCTTACATGTTAAAAAACTGACTCGGATGCAAATGAAAGAAGTAGGCCCCCCTCATATTTATATTTCAAAAAAAAAAAAAAAAGAGTCCGGTCCTGGCATGGGGACCTGCTTAAATTGCATGATCTCATGATTGAAGAATAAAAGTACCAAAAGAAAAGTATAGAAACCTCCATACTTAAAACGTCAATCTAATATCCCAAGGGAGAGTTTAGTGCAACATTTTAGCTTGACGATATACTAACATCTACCTCAATAGTATATCCGTCACCGATCAGCATCACGCTATAAAATGGGAACTAGCATGACCCGGTATGACTAACTCGGTCAAACCAAGTTATCTTGACAGGAGAAAACAAGCCTCATTGAAACTGAGCTGTTGGAGATGGGAATTTATTCTCACCTTCCTTAACTAAGCAACACAAAATTAATCAAACATGAGATACCATTGCTACCTTAGAGGAGAGACAAGAAAACCAAGTCTTCCAAATATTATTTCCAAGGAAGTCCAGAAAGACAAAATGCTGACCGAAAGAAAAGACTCCAACCAGATAATGTACAATCGCAATTAATTTTCCTTTTATTCCACAACTTGAGACAAAAGCAGCAAAACTCAGAGAGGATGAAGGTACCAATATTCCTTGCAATTATGCTCAAGCATATTAGTCTCAACAAACAATGATTAAATAAACGAAGTAGCTTTTCCACCAAAAGCATTCATGCTCGAGCTCCCTGCAAAGTTACGACTGGCATTAGAAACAGAATCCAGAGATTTGCAGTTAATGTATTTCAAATCATTTCAGCTTAAGAATCAATCCGATGGAAGAGATGCTCTACAATTGCTGAGAGAGACACCATGTAAAAGCATCCACGATGAAGAATACAAATCAGAATACCTGATTATTTAAAGGGTGAACAAGATGCTCGAAATAAGTGACCACATAACAAAATTGGCAAGGGCACGCATCAATTTGTAAACCCAATTATTCATACACTAAGTTGACATTTTTGTTGTTAGATAAAATTGATTCATTATGCCAACCTATTCTAAACTGTCTCTACATTCCAAATGCCCTCTCGATATCTTTTCTTGTAGCATTTTTATCTCTTTCATTAATAATAACTTCCCAAAGCATCCCTTCAGATGCATAAATCTTCCCTAGATCATTACGAGTATTTTCTCGGTGTGCATATCAAATAGCTTCGGGAGAACAATGAAATAATCAGTACAAATCTCTATTAAACCACATACCCCCCCCCCCCTAAAAAAATAATAATAAGAACACCAACCACCACCACCACCACCACCACCAATAACGCAAAATGTAATTTTGGCAGAACAAGCAGCAGACCTTGCAAAACTCAAGTTGTTGATCAAATACGATAGTAGACCATCATTGCAAACTTACAATGATGGTCTACTGTTAGATTATCGCCCAAATAGAAAAAAATAACATGATCACAAAAAGGGTAGAAAAATGCAATATGTGAACCTCTCAAGTGAAGTAACCAATTGTGAGTATTAATATATTCAGGCAATATTGACAAATATCCATTCAAGCACCAAACTGACTAAAATGTTAAGCATCTCCAACTTCAAAGTGCACGTGTGCACATTTGGAGAGAGAGAGAGAGAGAGAGAGAGAGAGAGAGAGAGAGAGTGAAGCACTTAATATCTTTGTAGCTCTGCAATTAGATGATGCATTTAATTAAACTTAAGACATCATTATACATGAAGACAACTTTATTATGATAGCACTTTAGCAAACATAAACATAAGTATTATGAGATTTTTTTCTCCTATGAAATTGTAAAATGTGACTATCAAGATGGAATATCCAATTTATTAAAAAGTGCTAAGAAAACTAAACTTACAATATTTAGCCCATCTTGTTTGACACCTACACTAATTAACTATATATTCTAAGGGAATAAAATATCCCAATCATTATCATTTATGAGTAAAATGACATAATCCTACTACTAATATGCATGGGCTAATAATGAGAGACATTGGGACTAAATTCCACGTGAAAAACAAATAGTCACTGAATAAAACTAGATGAACAAATGCCTCCAGCTTTGTCACCAACCATCTCTACCTATTACTCATGCTACATCAGGCAAAGAGGAATCAGAGAAATGTATGATAAGCAAATGAATTGCAACAAATCACAAGGCATGGTGAATCTTAGGTTATAACAATATAAAGCAAAGAGGTATATCAAAATAATACAAAGCAAAGAAAATCTTCCTTCACAATCTACATTATAGTGGAAACTTGCTTTCAAAGAGCCATCTATCTACAAGAGCATGTTTACCATGGAGGTGTAGAAAATCCTAATGCAAATGTGATCCATCCTTATCCGACTATAAACCTTAACATGAATTCTATTGAGTGGAATCCAAAAAAAAAAAACAATAAAAAAACAAAAAGAACCGGACGTACGGGAGTCGCCAATGGGGTGCCTATCGATGGGGCTTGGGAAGGCGATGGCAGCGTCCACATTCAGGAGCAGGAGGCGCTTCGCAGAGGTCACGAGAGGGAGGTGAAAGGGCGTCGGCAATGGTGTCAGGGGCGGAGGCGGAGGCGAAGGGGCGTCGGCATCAAAGTCGAGTTCAGGGGTGGAGGTGGAGGTCGCGTCGGCGTCGGCGTCGACGTCGCGGTTCACTAGAAAGGGTGTCAACATTGACGTCGAGGGCAACCAGCGGATGAGAGAGAGCAGAGGAGGGGGAAGAGCATATGGAGAGAAGCACCTATGATTTTTGTTCTCCCACAACGGAACGGAGAACGGGGAGAGAGAGAAAGAGGAGAGAGGACGAGTCGACAGGTCACAGAGGAGAGCAGAGGAGAGAGAGCGTTAGAGTGGTGGGCCCTGGGAGCGCTGCAAATTTTGAACCTCTGACCCGTCGCCTACGTGAAGTCACGTGTTGGATTCTGAATGATCTTACCCTTCGCCTACTTGAAGGGTAAAACCCACGCAATTTTTTCTCGACTTGCCGTCATTGAGTGATCGTAGGCCACGTGCTGTTTTGGACTTCACCTCTCTCTCTCTCTCTCTCTCTCTCTCTCTCTCTACCGCATCATTAAAGTACTGTCTAGCGACAATATCATTGTCCTTCTTCAAAGTTCATGACTATCTCTAGTCGGACAACCTCACTTCATTAAATGCTTCGTTCTTCTACTAGGCCCATCATCACTTTTGAGAAGGTTTTGCGTCCCCACACCTCATCTCTCTCTTCATTAAATGCTTTATCCTTCTCTGCATGCTTCTTCTTCCGCTCGCACGAAGAAGCACCCCTCCCCCTTCCCCTCTCTCGTTCAAAAATTTCTCTCTATATTTTTCTCCATCAAAGCCGCATGACGCCCGGCCTCTCTCTTTTTCAAAAATCTCTCCCTCCCAAAAGTCCGCCCATCGCCTCCGAGCTCAGCCACCTCCGCCGTCGCCGCCAGGAGCCACTCGCTCCCTCTCTCCGGCGCTCGCTCGCTCTCTCCGGCGCTCATGCTCGTGCTCGTGCTCGTGTTATATTTGAGCCGATGTCGCTGGCCAGGCTCCTGCTCCCGTCGACGTCCGCCGCAAGCTCGCTCGACCTCACCTCCATCTTCAACGTCACTCTCGGCCTCTCCCTCGCTCCCGCTCTCCCTCCTTCGATCTTCACCCACCCCGCGCTGTCGTTCTGTTCAAGAACTCGAATCACCCGAAGTTGGTGCTCCGGAGGATGGCCTCCCCAACCGGCGACGCAGTCGAGGGAGCTGAGAAGGAGGCCACGGTGGAGTAGTCGAGGGACTTGACTTCGGCGCGGCAAAGCCTGAGCTTGGGGCTCTTGACGCGGAGAAGATGGGTGTGGAAGATGCATTGAAGAAATCTGAGGAGAAGGCAAAGGAGATGGAGTCGAAGCTGGTTGAATTGCAGAGGCAGTTGGAACAGCCAGAGAAGGTGATCAGTGGATTGAAAGACAAGGCGGCTGAGACCATCAATGGGAGGAGAGAGATCCTCGACGCGATTGAAGACAAAGGGCCGAAACTGCAATGGCCAGTCGTGGCAGCAGGGTCCACGGGAGCCATTGTTGTGGCAGCCGCTGTGGCCTATGTTTGCTACAGTAGGTGCTGAAGCTAGGATTCGATGAAATAATGAGCAAGCAAGGAAGAAAGGGGAGAGAGAAAAACAAAGAGCCTCAGAGTTTTCAAACTACTCTATGTTTCAGTTTTGTTAGATGCTACAGATTTTCTTGGCTTTGTTTTATATCCTACGAATTAACTCTATTCTGGTTTTTTTGGGGTGTCTTGCTGTTTGATATAATATATGGTCTGTCCAGAAGCTGAACTGCTATTACAAGCTATTGAGTTAAGTAAAGTTTCCCTGACTTCCATATACTCAAGTGATCGCTCATGTTCCATTCTCATTGCTGTTGCCTTGAACTTGGATTGAGCATTCATAAGAGTTTTGACCTTTTGGTTCTATTACCCCACTTCTTTCGTCACTGGCTGGCTATTTCAACGTCATTATATCTGCGGTTTCTGGATATGTTAGTTCGATGCTCTACTTAAGCATGTATAGGACTCCGGGTCCAAGCTTTTTGAGGAATCATCCCTCGGGAGGGTTGGGGGAAATCAAGTTATATCCCGACGCAGGCATGACAGCCATAGTCAGCTCATTTCTCACCCAAGACCTTCCTTTGGGATCAATCTTCTTAAGTTTGTGCAGAACAAAGTAGCGATTCCACTTCCAGGAACGTGATAGTTGTCTAAACCTAAGTAAGAACCATCAGCACCATTACAGCTCGTTGCGCACCAGGTTTCATGCTTCAAAGGACATGGCCTTTCATTTGCAGAAACACGCCTTCCTCATTAAGAAATTTGGTAGTAAGTTCATTCAGGTTGTTGTCATCGGTTGATGAACCTGCGAATGTCTTGCGCTCCCCAGTGTGCGCATAGCCCATTTGCTTTCGCCATCGCTGGGAGCCTGTAAGTGGCCGTTAATTTGCAAAGACACTCCATCCTTGGAGTATCGGAATCGCATTGAATTCGTTCGTGCTCTTCGCTGGAACTCGCCAGATGCCGCATTTCACATTCGCGTTAAAACCATCTAGTCTCTTCCATTACACTCAGCTACCAAAAATCTGAAAAGGGAGAGTACTAAATTTTGCAAGGAAAAGAATGCAGGAATATATAATGTTCTGTTTTGTAAAGCTCGTTGATTAGTACTGACAAGATTACAACACTCGAAATCATTCAAAACAAACAAGAAGAGGAAGAACATCATCAACATCTCCAGCAGCTTCGACCTCGCTGCCCGTTTCTCAGGAAAATCACCAATTCTAGGACTCATCAAGTAGCACATCCTTGGGTCCGAGACATCGTGTGAAAGCCAATGGGATAAACACACACGATCCATTTGGTCCTGCACGTCCGACCGGCAAAGACCTCGGACGACAACACAGGAACACATCAACCCCCTCAGCGAGTGACTCGTACTCTCTCGCATTCACTTAAACTCCAACTTTCGCGATCCTAAAGAAGATCCGACCAGCCTAGTCACGCCCTCTAGAGCGACGACGTGGAGCTCGCCCACTTCGCCAAGCTGCCGCCTCGCCGCAACCAGAGGCGTAGCAGCAGCAAGTGCTTCGTCTACGCCCTCGCCCCGATCGTCATCCTCCGCACCGCCTTCCTCGGGTTCGTCCTCACCGTCCACGTCAAGAGCCTCGAGCTCAGGCTTCGCCGCGTCGACGTCAAGTCCCTCGACTACTCCACCGCGGCCTCCTTCTCAGCTCCCTCGACCGCGTCGCCGGTTGGGGAGGCCGTCCTCCGAAACACCAACTTCGGGGGGTTCGAGTTCTCGAACGGAACGGCAGCGCGGGGCGGGGAAGATTGAAGGACGGAGAGCGGGAGCGAGGGAGAGGCCAAGAGTGACGGTGAAGATGGAGGTGAGGTCGCAGGAGCCTGGCCAGCGACGTCAGCTCAAATAGAGCACGAGCACGAGCGCCGGAGAGAGCGAGCGAGCGCCAGAGAGAGGGAGCGAGTGGCTCCTGGCGGCGACGGCGGAGGTGGCTGAGCTCGGAGGCGACGGGCGGGCTTTGGGGAGGGAGAGATTTTTGAAGAAGAGAGAGGGCGGGTGTCGTGCGGCTTTGATGGAGAAAAATATGGAGAAAATTTTGAAAGAGAGAGGGGAAGGGTGCGAGCAGGAGAAGAAGCGTGTAGAGAGGGATAAAGTATTTAATGAAGAGACATGGAGTGAGGGATGCAAAACCTTTTCTGAAAAGTGTGACGGTGGATCAGTAGAAAAACGAAACATTTAATGAAGAGAGGAAGGCGGAGAAAATATTGGCTGGGTTTTACACTCCACGTCAGCGAGATGTAAGACCATTCAGAATTCGACACGTGGCTCCACGTGTAAATGACGTCAGAAGTTCAAAATTCGCTCGGTGCGCTCTCTGCTGCGGACCTAGCCCACCACTCTGACGCTCTCTCTCCTGTGCTCTCCTTTGCGACCTGTCGAGTCGTCCTCTCTCTCCTTTCTCTCTCCCCGTTCTCCGTTCCGTTACGGGGGGGAGAACAAAAACCGTAGATGGGCTTCCATTTGCTCTTCCCCTCCTCTGCTCTCTCTCCTCCGGTGGTTGCTTCCATCTCCCCATCCTAACGCCGACGACGCTGCCGACGCTCCTCTGCACGACGCCGACGCCCCCTCCACCTCCGCCTCCGCCTCCGCCTCCACAGGTTGCCGGCGATGCCCTTGACTCCGACGCCCTTTCCAGTGAACCGCGACCCCGACGCCCTCCGTCGCTTGCCTCTCCGTCGCCCACGACTCTGACGCCGACGCAACCTTTGCCTCCGTCCCTGAACCCGACTCCGACGCCGACGCCCCTCCGCCTCCGCCTCCGCCTCCGCCGCCGACACTTTTGCCTCAGCCTTCGCCCCCGACGCCGACCCCTTTGCCTCCCTCTCGCGACCTCCGCCTTCGTCCGTGTCTGTTCTGACAGTATTATTGCTTACTGATGTGGAGGGAGGAGCATTGTGGGGTGAAATTTTGAAGATTTTGTTGCTTTCTTTTCATTTTGAGAGGAATATAGTTTTTACAACTACATGAGAGGCACCGTTCATACTATTTCAAGTGTTGCAGATTCATTATGCGTCTTGATTGCTATTTCACACTTTCTAATGGATTGGATGTTCACTAGCAAATGGTTGTCAACTACTACTTTGTTCCATCGATGCAGAGTGATTAAGGCTGCAAAGAATGTCTCAGGACCAACATTATCTAACCTCCAGCTTGCTGAAGAAGAGATTATTCTTGATATAGATGGCAATGTTCCTCTGCAACCTGTATTGCAGCACATTGGTATCTTAGCTTGGCCTGGTGAGTTCTATCCTGACAATCGAGTTGTGGGAACCTTTCATATATGTATGAAGTATTCATATTTTGATTTTGAACGAGAGGAGACGCAGTATGAAATGAACAAAAGAAATCAAAAAGAAGAGAAAAGATAATCTAATTTCGATATTTTAGGTATAGATACTTTTTATACTCTTTCTAGAAATTTTCCTCAGCTATAAAATAAAGGAATATAGTTCCAGATACCTAGATGGTCCATAGCATATTTTTTTCCAATGCAATAAAGTTACATAGTGTCTATTTTTTGTTGATAAAGGGGTATTTACATGGATTTGCCTTGATTTATATGAATCATTAATTTTTCTTTCATGGAGTTTCTCCGTTATTCATATGGTTCCGTATTTTAAAAAACATAAAAATGATTTAAGCACAATAACCGCGCCAAGTACTATTTTTACCCAAGGCTTTGCTACTTCGGGTCTTTTAACTGAAATGCATCAATCCGAAATAGTAGTACCTGCTCTCCAATCCCAATGGTTAATGATGCATGTAAGTATGATGATATTAGGCTCACGTACCGCTTTAATTGGCGAACAGCCCAACCCTTGGAACATACTACAGCCCCAGGTGGCGAAGAGCCGACATCGAGGTGCCAAACCTTCCCGTCGATGTGAACTCTTGGGGAAGATCAGTCTGTTATCCCTAGAGTAACTTTTATCCGTTCTTAGGTTGGGTTCCTTGGTTGATTGTGTGGATCATCATCTGTTAGCTGGTGGGAAATCAATTCCTGGAATGATGATTTGACTGTATCGTAGCTGCTGGAGTTTGATAATCATGGACCTTTTATGTGCAAGATTACTTCTGACTGAAGATTGAATTCTTCAACCTTGGAAACTTTTGCTTCTCATCCGTAGCTTCCATTTGTTATGGGCAGAGCAAATTGAATTTGAATTTGCCAAATGAAATATATGTCCCACACACTTCAGCTTTAAGATGATTTCATCCAAATATCTTCTAATTTGCAGCAAAGTCAGGATTTAGGAAATGACAGAGGTAATAAGTGGGCAATTTTTATTTATTTATTTACTTTGGTGATTTTGTTCCCATATAGTAGTTATGGATTTTGAAACACAGGTTAAGGTGCAGCTCTAATGGCAATGTTGCTTCAAACTTCATATGGTGAATTCAAGGTGGGGGCCTAGATTTTAGGGCTGGTTTGCCTTTACTACCACAAACTCTGGCTAAGCATCTCATGCATTGTTAGGACAGACACTAGCTTGTCAGTTTTAGAGACATGTCCAAGATTACTGCTCTTAGAAGAATATAATAAAATTCTGATGATAGTTTCGCTTGTTAACATTCAATTTTCAAAGCCATATCTGGATTGCCAATATTTGTGTTATGTGTGATTATCTAGGCTGCTTCAAGACTTCTCCACCATGAGTATCAGTTGCATGACCAGCCTGCAAGATACCATACCCATGGACGGATTGCCCAAACTCACTATCTTGATGTCCTGGTGGATGGGCGAACTACCATAGTGTCATCTATTCATGGAAGTAAGAAGCTGCCTAGTGTTGATGGTGTTCGAGGTCACCGACTGCAAGTATGCCGTGTCTTGCAAGAAGATAGAGAGCGAAACAGTGTTTTATCCCCTCTGAGAGATGATCATTCCCTTTAGCCGAGAGTCTTTTGTTAACATTCAAATGGATGCTCACCAAGGAAGCCATCCATTTATCGGTCAAGAAGATTCTTCTACCCTGCCTGACAGGACAATTTTGCATGATACTTCTGACCTGCGTGTCAAGAGAAAACGCAACGTAATTCTGATGCTTCTGAGAGCAGAGTATTGTCATCACTTTTTGATATAGCTTTAGGGTGACCAAAAATGTCATTTTGTTGCAGGTTGAAGAAGCCCAGATCGCTAGGGAAGTTGAAGCTAATGAAAACCGAATTCTTAAAGCACCAGAGAAAGAAAATATTTTAGGAGAACGGTTTTCATTTATCACTTAAGGATATGTGAGCTTTGTGGAGAAAACTTTGGCATGTACTGATATCCTGTATTTTTCTATTGCAGGCTGAGGAACGAATGAGGAAAGAGATGGAAAGATTTGATCGTGAAAGAAGGAAGGAAGAAGAAAGGTTGATGCGTGAACAGCAGAGAGAGGAGGAGAGATTGCTACGTGAGTGAAGGCAAGAATCAGAGCGACGGGAGAAGTATTTACAGAAAGAATCTATTAAGGTAAGTATTTGAGCTTGATATTGCATTTTCACTAGTTAGTTTCTTTTGCTTTATTTGATTGGTTAAGCAGCATCTCTTCTTTTCTCTTATCTTTACCAACTTCTCTGGTTTTTTGTTTGGAAGGCGGAGAAAAAGAGACAAAAAGAAGAGCTTCGTCGAGAAAAAGAAGCAGAGAGACGAAAAGCTGCAGTGGAGAAGGCCACTACTCGCAGAATTGCCAAGGAATCCATGGAGCTTATGGAGGATGAACAGCTGGAGCTGATGGAATTGGCTGCTGCAAGCAAGGGGTTGCCTCCAATTGTTAATCTCGATCATGCCACTATGCAGAACCTTGAGTTGTTTCGAGGTAGCTTTTTTATAGCGATTACTGTTAAGACCAGTTTCACTCCATTGATTCATTGATTGTGTGATATTGTTGTTTTAACCAGGATTCTATGGTAGCTAAGACAAGCTTTTAAATTCCTATGCTCTGTTTTTATCGTGTACCTTAAATTCAGTAGAAAGGAAATAGGGGCCGATCCTTTCTAGAAAATTTACTGGTGTTCCATTGTTGTCAAGAATAATTCTAGATATACTAAAATTATACAATTACCATCATACTAAATGATGTTAACATCGGATATATGAATAAGTCACCATCTTGTGATTTGAATCTACTCCTGTCATGACCAATTTAATTCATGTCACATAATTTAGTGTACCCATTTTGACACATTCTTGGTATACCTACATCAGTCATCTACCAATTTATGTCAAAGTAAGCTTTGCTTTATTAGCTTTGCTTTAACTTGTGCATATATCTTGTGGGATCACTTTAGCTTGCTTATACTGAGTCATTGGTTTAGATGCAATGAAGATTTGGACTTGATATTATGCCTAGATGTTTATCACAAGTTTGCTAGTATCATTGTACAGTTATCATACAGTACTTTAACATCAATACATTTCTTCTCATCTTTATGCAATGTCATGTTTTCTTTAGGCTGAGTTGAAAGAGGACATCACTGCAGAAGAGTCATTTGAAACTAAGAAGTGTAAACTTGTGGAACTGGGAATTGCTCTGCTTGCTGACCCAGAGTCTAATATTAAACTGTTAAAAGAAATGCTGCAGATGTGCAATGATCATAATCATGCTATCGTTAAGCTTGGGCTTCTATCTTTGTTAGCTGTGTTCAAAGACATCATTCCTGGGTATGTTGCCGAGTTTATTTTGATGTGATCTTTACAGTTACGTCTCTACTCTCCATGTGTTCCCTCGGCACTGTTGTGATGTTTTCCTTTGTTGTGATATTATAGCTACCGCATTAGACTTCCTACTGAGAAGGAGCTGGTGATGAAAGTTTCCAAGGATGTCAAGAAGATGCGGTATTATGAATCGACACTTCTGTCTGCATACAATGTTTTACTTGATTTTCTTGTGATTGTTGAATGAAGTGCACTCACCAGAAATGGGACAAAAAACACTACAAATCTTGGTTTACACATTCCTGTTTTAGTTAGTTTAATGTTGATTAAGAATTTGTTTCAATCCAATTTTATCTACTCTGAGCTATTTCAAAATTTATTTAACAGGCCTACCTGCAGAAGTTGATGGTTTTAGAAAAAGTCTCCTTGTATCAACATGCGGTGGTTCGCTGCATCTGTACTTTGCTAGATGCTGTTCCTCATTTCAATTATTGCGAGAGCTTGGTTGAAGTTGTTGTCAGAAACATGAGTTCCTCGGATGAAGTCATAAGGTTTAGCCATATATTTTTAACTTCTCATTATTCTTCTTATGTTAAGAGTTTGCAATAAAAATAAGACCTTTGGTTGACTAGATGAGGAGAATGGTTGAATAATTGAGAACTTCGAAGAATAGTCTTTTGTTAATGTGGTCATTTGGGTGCAGAATTCTATTCTCATTTTGTGAATGGCTTGGGTGTTTCTGTGGCAGATGAACTCATAAGATCACCAATGTTGTTTTATCTATGAATATAAGTTGTTGCTTGCTTTTGGTTTAAGTTCCCTGCCCAGACAAAAGGGAAATAGATGAAGCATGGCTTAGCAATCATTTAGAGATGCAATGGCTTATGTTTGTGGTTATGTAAATCTGTGAGCATGTGTGCATGTGCCCTTGTGTGAAGTCACGCATGCAATGTAGTATGATCTTTTTTATGTTAAAGTCTGAAAAATAGTAGATAACATTCTATTTATTGTACCTTTTTACTTTTTGGTACGGAGTTGGGACTACAAGAAAAGGAGCTAGCCTTAAAGAGTCAAGTGCTACGATGACACGTGATAGACAATTCTACTTCTAGTTTTCTGGTCATATTCCTTGAGCATTTCTTCGCATGTATATTTTTCCCTTTTCCTCTCTACTCTTCTCTTGAATAAAAGATGTGAATGTATATCATCAGGAAACTTTGTTGTGACACTATTAAGTCACTCTTTACAAATGAGGGTAAACACAGTGGTGAAGTGACTGGAGCAGCTGTTCGATTGATTGCAAATTATGTGAAAGCTCATAATTGTCAGATGCATCCTGACTCGATTCAAGTATGTTCTCTTTTTGGTCAAATATCCACGTATGTTTAATAGGTCACTATTTTGAACTTTTGCTTTTCAATTACTTTGTTATTTTGTTTAACCCCTTCCATCCTCTCTCTCTCTCTCTCTCTCTCTCTCTCTCTCTCTCTCTCTCTCTGTTGTAACTATCAAAATGCTTTTTCAGGTACTTATATCTCTGTCATTTGACGAGGACCTTCATAGATCTGAAGCACCAGATAAGGATAAACAAGTTAAAAAGAAGAATTATAAGAAAGGAAACCGACCAGAGGAATTAAGCCATCCACAACCGAATGATAGAAAGAAATCTAGGCAAGAAATGATGTCGAAAATGAGGGAAGAGGTAGGGATTCTTATGCAACAACTGCCTACTTTCTCTCATTTTCTAATTTCATATCATAAAATTGAGGTGCTTGGTGATGTAAACAGGTTGCTGCTGATTATAAAACAGCTAGCTTCGATCCAGATATTATGGAGCACTGAAGGATGCAGTCAGAGACACTTTCTGCCATATTTGAGAAATATTTTCGTATTCTGAAGCATACTATGCAGTCAATTGTGCCCAGGTGATTTCATGTGTCATTTTGTATGGTTTTGACACTATAGTGAAATATTCGAACATGGTAGGGCATATTGGTCTTAGTGCGTAGTACCGTGTCAAAGCAAATGTTTTATCAAACACTGAAAGTGGGGTTTCAATATTGGTCAGGTCTTCAGATTGACATGAAAAAATTCATAGGACAAATTTAAGGTGTGGTTCTTAATTATAAGTGATGCTGTCCAGTTGCTGTGTTGATTTAATCTTTCTCTATAATCAACCTAAAATATGTGCATAAAGTTGAGTTAGAAATTGTCTTTGTGAATGGTATCTAACGGGATACTGTGATCACTTCATTCTTTCGTTTGTTTTACAGACCTAATGGAGATACTGGTACAACTCATGTGACTGAGGCTCACCCACTCCTTGGACCATGTTTGGATGGTCTAGGAAAATTTTCTCACCTGATTGACTTGGATTATATTGGAGATCTCATGAATTACCTTAAAAAGCTTGCATGTTCTGGTGGAAAATCGGACAGTTCAGGAAATAGCGTGACCATCTCGGAAAGACTTCGTTGTTGCATCATTGCTTTTAAAGTAATGAGGAACAATCTCGATGCTTTGAACGTTGATTTGCAAGAGTTTTTTGTTCAGCTATACAACCTCATACTTGAATACAGGCCTGGAAGGTTAGCACTTCTATGTTGGGTGCTCAGTACCTTGCTGTCAAGTTTGTTTTTTGAGGTCATGTGCTCATGCACTTTCAGTTACCTGATTTTATTATAAACCATAGCTCTAAATGCAGATGACTTTGTTCGGAGATGAAACAGTGATCTATTTCTCATGACCACAACACTTTTAACTGTAATTAATATCTGATTTCTGAAGCAGAGATCATATCCTTGCTGTCAAGCTGGTTTTATGGACTCATCTGCTCATGCACTTTCATTCACATGATTTTCTTTATAACTGCAGTCCTAGATGTTTGGCAATGACAGAGAAAGTCATGCAAGCATTGGTGACTTTGTTATAATGAACAAACCAGATTGGCAATAGTGTCTTCCTCCCTTTGTATGGTTACTCATTGATATCTGATGTCTCAAGCAGAGATTGGGGTGAGGGCGGGTTTGGGTCGACCAGGTGTGATGCCCATGTGCTAGGCTTCGGTTGCAACTTTGTTCTCTGTAAGTTTGTTTTCATTGGGGAGATGTTGTGCCTGGGATGCACGCAGGTCTGGTAGGAGCATATTCTTGGTGAGAAATTTTGTCAAACAATTGGTGGGTAAATATTTGCTAATTGCTATGTGTTCAGGCACGCTTTTGAAGTATCTCCTTGTGCTCAGCCTGTCTCTTTATACTTATGATGGGAATATGGCGAAAGCAGTTCAAGGCCATAGGCGGTTCGAGAATTTCAAGAAGACAATTAATCCAGACAAGTAACTATTATCCTGTTCCTACTCTTTTCAGTTTGTCTGATTTGATTTATTTTTCTCCCCATTTTGATATTTGGTTTTGTTTCTGTCCTGATATGGATCATCGACAGGCATCTCATCTTCATCTCCTCTTTGTGCATGCAGGATGAATTTTGTTAAACTGGCTGATGAACTAGATGAGGGGAAGATTTCTTGGAAGAAATTCAGTTCCAAAGTGAAGAAACTTCACAGAGATCGAACAGGAGCTCCGTATTTGAGGGAGTCCGGGGAATTCCCAAAACTAGAGGAAAGTTTTTATGCAAATCCGCTCCCTGGGTGCATTTGCGAATCAACAAAGAGAAGGAAGTAAGGCTAAAAGGAGAAGTGTCTCCTTTCTCCGTGATGCAATTTTGGGTGCATAAGAGAGATGAACGCATGTTGTCAAGGTTCAAGAAATCTTGTTAGCCGAAGATGCCACGGCTAAATCAGAAAGTTCCTTGGCCTAGTGCTCAGGTTGGCCGGTATTACATTCCGGTATTACATTAGCGTCACTGAGCTGCTGAATTTAAGGCCGCTCAAGGGATTCTGGTGGATAATTTATTCAGAAGAAAATTTACAAAATACCATTGAAAGAAAGATTATGAGCCCATGGTGGCAAAAAAGAAACAAAATGTATGGAGACTTTTCTGCTTAGGGGATTGGAGAAATCCCATGAAGTGAAATTATAGTGAATTCGATTGTGTGGCACAGAAGACCTTGTAATACTTAAAATTACACAGAATGAAAGATCTCCCTTCTTTATCTTTATCTGTAATTTTTCACTTTACGTTGTCAAAATCTGGTTTAGTTACATCCCATATTCGAATGCAAGGCTGTTATTTCACTCATAGTTCTTGTACCATGCGTATCAACAATATTAGGTTTCAGGTTATATATATATGAAGTTGGCACGGAACAGGCGAATGTCATGCATACTTTGAAGCATAGAGACAGGACGCGAGAAATGACTTGAATAGCTGGAGTAGTTTCTTGCTAGACTAACAGTTTTATATCTTTGCTATGGTCTCAATGACCACTAGCATCAAATCCCGGAGAATTATGGTGTTAGAACGAGATTGCGGTTAGCAAATACTTTTCGTATTCAATGCCAACTCGTGATTATGTTACTGAACATTACAAGTTTTGAGAGGGAAGATTTTCAAAGTAGGGGAGTACCCGAAAAAGGAGGAACTTGAACCTCTGTAGAAATCATTCTTACTATGCTGCAGAGAATTCCCTCAAACCTTTGTAGACAAGCAAGGGCTTCTCTTGCAAGTCCCTCAAACGTCTTGAATGGACAAACTTCTTTCTACATAAGGATCACAAAATTCACTGCATGCTCTAAAATTGCACTAAATGACATTGGGAGACCAAGATTTTTCTTGTTTGATGTACAGAATTTACACCAAATCAACATAGATAAACACACTGAAGACAAGGCGATGAACTAAATCGAGATATCTCATTCACAAACAACGAAAAGAAGTTCGCCAACAAATCTCAATCTAAATATCCAAAAGAAAAGGGGGAAAGGGAAACAAGAAAACAATGGATAAACAACCCTCCCCCCCACGACAATTGAAGAATGGATTCGACAAGTTCATTAAGCGGCACAAGCTCCTCTTTGTTGATTAACCGAAATTCCTGCATCAAATTAAAGCCAATCAAGACTTGCCATCACAAGCCTTTTTTGTACTAGACTCTTGTTGTAAAGCTGATAACCTAACTAAACTATTGCTTGTGACTCATTAATATAGTAATTGAAAGTATTTCCTTGACCCAAACTTAATAAGACTAAGAACATATCAAAGCCAATCTAAAAGGTATATGGGTAAGTCATATCTGCAAAGCTCAGCAACTATGCTTACTTACCCATGTGAAGAGAACGAAATGCTTGAAGCAAGTATTTAGATGAGCTTCTTCATTGAAGTTCACGATTTTTTGAAATTGTGAATGGTACATATGGCTGTAGACACGGAACAAGCGCTTGAAAATGGTTTTGACAACATCTTTGAAATTGCTCGGAAATGGAGCCCCTGTAAACATGTCAGCAGGGATAACTTAGTGCTTATGTAGTAAAAAGCAACTAACAAATTCATTAAATTTCTCTATGTTTGAGTATAGTATAATTCATCTACTATCTGCACACAAGACATAGATCTTCCATATACATGGCTTTATAAACCACTGGCACCAAGAAAGGCATCCCATCATTTAAAGTTAAAAACCCATGTAAACAAGAAGTTTTGGGGGTACTGCAGACTCAAAACAGATGCTTACGGACATCAGTCGATTTCACATCCTTGTTCTTTCAAAGGCTTAATTTAAGCCATAGGAAGCCGGTCATCATACACATACACACACAGTGAGCAAGCTATAACTTATATGCTATAATGTTGGCACTTTTCTAGGTATTAGTTTGTTCATAGATTACTACATTGCACTCTATCCAAGTTCTCTGAGTACAAAAGTTTTGCACATTCAATTTAATGATCTCAACAAATGACTATCCAAATTGCCATTTGAAAATACCATCACTTAATTTAATCCATGCAGACAAATCATCACTATCAGAGAGCCTACCGTATCCACATATTACACCAGACGCTAATGCTGATTATTTCCCTGAAGCACTTCAATTGCAAAGCTAGATCACTTGAGGATGCAAATAATCTTTAGCTAGGTGATTTGGGATATGGGACATTGGAGTTTGACAAGTTTAATCCGTAAGCTCGAGTTCATGACTACATCCGCTACTAACCTTTCACGATGGCGAGATACCAAAGCTGAATCAAGAGTAGTTTGCTTCAAATTAGCAGATCCTCTTCCCCTGCCCCTTCCTCTTGTAGAAGTTTTCCCTCTTCCTAGATCCGAAGTAGCACGGGAGGATCTAGAAACTCCCAATGATCCTTTATGGCCTCTGGTGGCAGAGTTTGAGCCGAGTATCTCTGTTGTGTCCTCATCATCGCTAAAAGAAACCGTGCTTCCCATTCCTGCAGCACTCCTATTTCTAGCAGCCTGGGCAGAATTTAACATGAAAAATTTAGCACTTAATGGCTTCATAGAGAAACTCATAAGATTCCAAGAAGGATAATCAGCGCTATAGCTAGATTTACCTCCACAGAAGGTGCACTGGATGTTCCATGTGGGGTGTCACTGGGATGTACAGAACATTCCTTAACGCGTTCCTCAATATAAATAAAAAAAAGTTAATTAAGCATCAATCTTTACTTTAGGCTACACTTGGCAGGAAGAAGATGAATTAAAAAGAACTTCAGCCTATAGTCAATGGGAATTAAAACCAACAAGCAAAAATAATGCTCGAGACGTATCCAAGCTCCTAGTTTCTCTCATTGAAATGCCCTTCAGAATCGCTGGAAAGACCTTACAATAAGATATACAAGAAATTCCTGCTTTACTCTAATAACAGCCACAATCATAGCAGAAAGTTAAAGCCTGACTACAGATTGAAGCAAATGAGCTAAAGCCCCCAAAAATTTGGAAGAACTCCATACATTAAATGGTTGGATGAGACTAAATTCACCACATTATAAGGATAACAAGTCTCAATAGATAACTTCTTGCCTCCAAACACTCACCGTCTTTAAGAATTAGATCCTCCTCCTCGCATTTCTAGGTGTCGGAATCCCTAACAATTTTGTTCTGCACATGTTCATAAACAAAAAAGTATCAACACAGAAGCATAACAGAAACATAACATTCACACTATAGCATGAGGAACTGATAGCTTAAGAGTGATGCCTCCGCAACAACAAAAGCAGGGTATGATACTCACACGAGTTTCTTCAACATTTAGTTGCACGCAAGAATAAAATGCCGTTTTATCATCCTTATTGACAAATTCGTGTAATGCTTTATCCAGATCATTGAATGGAAGTATCTCCATTTTTTGCAAGGCATAACAGCATATTAAACTATATCCAGACCTTAAGAAAACTAAGAGACTGATAACAATTATCAACATGTCTTTCTAACATTCTACCCATAACAATACACTCAATTAAACTACAGTTGAAGTTAAAATATGTGTTTGCAACAACAAATCATAATGCAAAGCACGTGTTATTATTATGGATTTCGTTGGTGGCCATAAGAGATTAATACAATATGAAAAATACATTTAGAAAGCATAAAAGAATCAGGATTACTAGATTATTCTCGGCAACAAGCGCCTCAATGTTTTGTTGATTTAGCTCCTCAGGGCGAAGTCGCTCAGAATCTTCAAATTGTGCTACAGATCAAGAAGACGAACAATTTCAATGACAAGTCATTTCTTTATTCAAAGGCAATAAGAAAGGCATACAAATATTGACTTGGAAAAAGAAGGACAAATAGTGCCAAAAACATAGCCTACTAAATTCCAACTCTTTGACCCGAAAAAGAAAAATCATCAAACTCCACTTGTCAAAAGATATGTACCACTTTCACTCTGTCCCTTTCTTGAAGCCTTAGAGAAGATTAAAATATCTTGAGGATTAGCAACCTACAAAAAGAAAAATCATTACTCCTTTTTTGGTAGCGCTGTCAAAGACTACACCGTGTGCACCTTCTAATATGCATTTACCTTTCCAACATACTTTTGTCCAAACCTTTGAGGATTTGTTGTCATAAATCCGGAGTAATCCACCTGCCACATGAATGAGGAGTTTAAAATTCACTTCGAGAATGCAGACACTAGTGGTAGATATCAATTCCTATTGACGTGCGGCCCCTCAAGTGTCATAACTTTGGCCAAAGGGACACTTGAGTGCCATAACTTATGAAAGGTACACTTAAGTGCCAAAATCAGAGTAAAATGGATCACTTGAGTGCCAATCCGGCCAAAACGCCAACGTGGTGTTTTTCCGGCGAAGTGCGGCCAAAACGGCGCCGTTTTGCACGTTGACGTGGCCAAAATGGCGTCGTTTTGGGCTAACGTGGAAAAAAATAAATAAAAAATTAATTAAACTAAATTAAAAATTAAATTTAGTTAAAATATTTTTAAAAATAATCATTTAAAAATTTAAAAACTTTAAAAAATTAAAAAATTAAAAAAAAGGGGAACGGGGAGGCGGCCGAGGGAGCCGCCGCCCGCCGCCGCCGGAAGCGCCGACGACGGTGGGGGAGGGTCGGCCGGGTCGCCAGCCCACCGGTGACCTCGGCCGATCGGGTAGCGAGGGCTCGTGAGCCCTCGCCGGCTGATCCGGCGAGGGCCGCGAGCCCTCGCCGCCGGATCTGGGGGCGCGCGACCCTCGCCCGGATCCGGCGAGGGTCGACGCCCTCGCCCGGCCGGGCCAAGGCCGCCACCCGCCGGGCGACCCCCGGCGGGCGACGGCCCTTGGCCCGGCCGGCGAGGGCCGCCAACCCTCATTGGATCGGGCGAGGGCTCGCGAGCCCTCGCCGCCGGCCGGCCGGGGTTGCCGGCCCTGGCCGTGGCCCGGCGACCCCGGCCGACCCTCCCCCGCCGGCGGCGGGCGGCGGTGGCGGCGGCGGCCGAGGGATCAACCCTCAGCCGCCTCCCCATTCCTTTTTATTTATTTATTTATTATTTTTTAATTTTTTAAAGTTTTTTTTAAAGTTTTTTAAATTTTTTAAATTATTATTTTTTAAAATATTTTAAATAAATTTAATTTTAAAATTATTATTTTTAAATATTTTAACTAAATTTAATTTTAAAATTAATTTAATTAATTTTTTAATTTTCTTTTACCATGTCGGTCAAAACGGCGTCGTTTTGGGCGCGCTTCGCTGGAAAAACGCCACGTTGGCGTTTTGGCCGGAGTGGCACTCAAGTGATCCGTTTTTTTTTCGAATGTGGCATTTAAGTGTACCTTTCGTAAGTTATGGCACTTAAGTGTCCTTTTGGCCAAAGTTATGGCACTTGAAGCGTTCTTTTGCCAATTCCTATCATCAAGTAAATAGAATTGTGAGAGTGTTTCACATCCATGGACATAATCAAAAGCAGTGATAAATTGCATACACTAGTCCAGTCCTGGCATGGGAACTTGCTTAAATTGCATGATCTCATTATTGAAGAATAAAAGTACCAAAAGAAAAGCATAGAAACCTCCATACTTAAAACATCAATCTAATATCCTAAGGGAGAGTTTAGTGCAACATTTTAGCTTGATGATATACTAACATCTACCTCAATAGTATATCCATCACTTATCAGCATCAAGCTATAAAATGGGAACTAGCATGACATGGTATGACTAACTTGGTCAAACCAAGTTATCTTGATGGGAGAAAACAAGCTTCACTAAAACTGAGCTGTTGGAGATGGGAATTTATTCTCACCTTCCTTAACTAAGCAACACAAAACTAATCAAATATGAGATACCATTGTTACCTTAGCAGAGAGACAAGACAACCAAGTCTTCCAAATATTATTTCCATGGAAGTCCAGAAAGACAAATGCTGACTGCAAGAAAAGACTCCAACCAGATAATGTACAATCGCAATTAATTTTCCTTTTATTCCACAACTTGAGACAAAAGCAGCAAAACTCAGAGAGGATGAAGGTACCAATATTCCTTGCAATTATGCTCAAGCATATTAGTCTCAACGAACAATGATTAGATAAGTGAAGTAGCTTTTCCACCAAAAGCATCCATGCTCGAGCTCCCTGCAAAGTTACAACTGGCATTAGAAACAGAATCCAGAGATTTGCAGTTAATGTATTTCAAATCCTTTCAGCTTAAGAATCAATCCCATGGAAGATATGCTCTACAATTGCTAAGAAAGACACCATCTAAAAGCATCCACGATGAAGAATACAAATCAGAATACCTAATTATTAAAGGGTGAAGATGATGCTCGAAATAAGTGACCACATAATAAAATTAGCAAGGGCACGCATCAATTTGTAAACCCAATTATTCATACACTAAGTTGACATTTTTGTTGTTAGATAAAATTGATTCATTATGCCAACCTATTCTAAACTGTCCTTATGTGACATCCATAATTTTCAGTACTGTTTTCTATAAAATTAATCGGGCATTTCATTTTTCGCGTCAATAGGGTTGTTCTCAGAGCCGATCACTCTCAAGATAACTAGACTAGCTGGGTAAGCCATTAAAGAATATTAAGGCAATAGGCTTGAGAATTCGACCAGAAATCGGCTTCTCGACCGTGTTCATCTTTCGAGGTCATTACTGCACAGTTAAAAAAATCGAATTGAGATCAGAGATAGGTCGGTTCAACTGAGATGTGTGGCCGATCGTGGGTGACTCCACTAAATTGGAAAATTCTCGTCGACCGGCACTAATTTGATTTTTCTGTCGTTTTGGTACCCTATTTTGTAATCGAGCCCTCAAGATTTTCACGACAATCGAGGGTCGTCAATGTGTCGAGTGGGTTCATTGTGGCTCGAAGAAAATCGACCACGAGCCAATTGCCCCGAAAAGTTCCGAAAACTACCCTAGTCTTCAGGTCACACTAAAAGACGCCGGAGTGAAATTAACCGTCAATTTGAGTCAGATTTCATAAATCGAAAGTTCAGTGATGTCACAAGCTATTTTAGGAACGTCAACTCAGTCTCAGAAGATTTTTCGGAGATTCAGGAATTTTTACGGAAAACCGTTTTGGACATCGCGGAAATTTGGCGAAAATTCAGATTGGCTAAATTGATGGAAAATTGGGCTTTCGGGTTGAGCCTTTGTGTGTCGGGGATTTATAGAAAATCACTTGGAATTTTTCTACATTGAGATTGGACCTCAATTTGGGAAATCGAAGCGAAAATTTAGTTTATTTGAGTGAAATTCGAAATTGGAAAAAAGAAAAGGGCAGAAATTGGGGCTTCAAATGGATAATTTAGATAAATATTAGTGCAAGAAAGTTTTGTGAACATTAGATATTTGTGTGGGCTCTAAGGGGACCAAGCCTTAATTGAAGGTGGATATTTTTGTTGACTTTAATTCTCTCTCCCCTCAATCTTCGGCCGCACGCTTCATTGGCTTCTCCTTTGCGCGAGCACCACCCCCTCCTTCGGACGTTTACGGCCGCACAAACACCACAGCTGAAGAAGACAAGAAACCCACGCCATCTGCTCTCTTTGTTCGTGCACTAACCCTCACCGAACGAAGAAAAATCACTCAACAGCCCCGCAAGCCCACTCGAACACCAACCCTCAGCTCCACGCATCTTCAGCTCTACCGTTTGCTGCCAAGTTTGGTCAACCATGGGGCACCTCCACCGGTTTGTTGACCCAACAAACGCCCGAAGAAGCCCACCGAAGTGAAGCCGCACGCGTACGACGCTAGGCCACCGAAGACCCCGCAGCAGCTCTCTCCATCTCTGCCACGATTTCTTCTTGCAGCTGCTGCCACGTCCCATCTACTCGACCATCAACGAAGCCTTGGTGTTGACTCCATCAACGAAGACCACCCATCTTCGTGTCTTCGTCCACCGAGTCAGTCAAGTGAAGCCAGCGAACTCTCCTCCATCCGTGTCTTCTGCCAGGCGTCGTCCACTTCTTCGGTCAGCAGACGCCAGTTTTGTCGACCTGCTCTCCACGGGATTGAAGTCGGCGCGCGTCCTCTCTCCAACTCGCCAACACCACCGAAGGAGGAAGTCTCCACGCGTCTTCGTCTTCAGCTCACGCCTGCGTCAACGAACGGTGGAGCTCTCCTCTTCGTTGACTCCCTCACGGCCCAGACGAAGCTGCTCCATCTCGCTGCTTCAACGCCACGGTTCCATGGAAATTTCATGGACCCAAGAACTCCGTGCTTCTCAAGCGAGCAGCCCAATAACAGCCCACTTCGCAGCCCAAATGATCAGCATTTTGGTCCATCAAGCAGCCTGCAGTTTGACATCTTGAGGCCCAGCAATTTCCTTGTGAACTCAGCCCATCATCAATTAGAATTGAAGCCCAGCAAATTTTGGCCCAAGCTTCAGCCCAAGTTGTTTGAAAGGCAGGCCCAATTCAGCTTTGTTTCAAGCCCCAGTTCAGGCTCAGCCCAAGATTTTCAGCAGGCCCAAGCCCAGAGTTTCTTCGGGCTTGCGAAGTTCTTGGCTCGGCCCAAGTTCGGCCGCCGTAGCGTCGTCGTCGCCGCGTCCCAGTCTTCCTTTTGTGCAAGTGAGTTTTACTCACTAATGCTTTATTAGTAGACTAATATGACTAAGGGTTAATTAGATTTAATTAATTGCAATTAGGTGGATAGATTGGATTAAAATAATTAAATTAGATACTCGTCGATACATTTTAGTTAAATTGATGGTGTAATTAGCAGGTAGACATGTCCTATTAATTATTGAATGCATCTTGGGATTTTTCCCGTCCCTTATCGGGTATTATTTAAGCAATTCGGGCCTAGAAGGAATTTTTAGGAATTTAATATTAATTTTCGAAATTAATTTATTTAATTATTTATTTCCCAGAAATTCAACTGGGATGGCCAGTGATCGGGATTTTATGATGATGATCGTGGTGCAGTCCATTTATTTAATTGAGTTTTATATTGTGCTAAATTGAATTTATCGTATTTATTTATTTAATTTTCGAAATTAATTATTTATTTAATTATTTTCCGGAAATTCAACTGAGATGGCTAGTGACCGGAATTTCGTGTTGATTGTCATGGTGCAATCCGTTTATTTATTTGAGCTCTGCATTGTGCGGAATTGAATTGATTGTGTAAATTAGGGACTTATCCCAAATTGAATGAAATTGAGTGATTGATTGGTTGATGGCCGAGTATGACTATTTAGCATTGATGAGCTGTAAAGCAAAGGGAACTATGAAAGTGAATTGGGGAAATTCTCGGCCGAAGCCAATCAGGACCGATGTAATGAGACATACGTGGTTCAGTGATTAAATGATATCACTGGTGAAAACGACGCCTTAAAGAACGCACGAGTGCTGTCTATTACATGCAGCCGTATGGACATACGTGGTTCGGTGATGGAGAGTATCACTGGTGAAAACGGCGCCTTAAAGAACGCACGAGTGCTGTCCATTATACACGTCACCTTGGCAGAAGTAACGCCCGAGAGCATTAATGAAGCTCTGTGACTAAGTGTACTGCTGGAGGTGTGATGATGGGAAGTGAAGTGACCCAAAGATGGTCTGACTGACATGTGAATCGACTAGGTCGATTGATCAATGAGTTGATCCAGAGGTTGTGAATTGATTGAATGTTTTAATGCAATATATGAGGCATATGTGCATAACCTTAAATTGCAAGTTGGGAACTGATGCCAAGGTAAGTCATCTGACTCGTGTTGTGCTAGCTAACCTGGTGGTGTATTGGTTTCCTAATCGAGTCTTAGGGGGTAGGACTCGCTGAGACGTGGTCTCATTGGTTATTGAATAACCATTTCAGGACCCTGAAGAGAAGCTGAGGAGGAGGAACCTGAAGAGGAGAAAGACTTTTGAAGAAGTAGATGATCCAGAGAGGGATCTTGAATATAACCCGGATGTGGATTAAATTCTCATCCCTTTTGTAAACCCCGTCTTAGTGTAGATAGGTGTGAGACAAGTGTGCTGTGAATAGTATTGTAAATATACTGTGAGTTATTCTGTTAAGGAAAGTGTGGTTGTGAATTTAAATATGAAAAATATGGCTTGCTTTTCTATCCCATTGTTTTATTGTCTGGGGATTTATAACTGCTTCCGCATATGCTTAATAAAAGAAAGGGTCAGCGATACATAATCCTGGGATATCGCATTCTAAAATCGACCAAGTAGAAGGATGTGCGTGTGTCCGAGGATCGGGGCGTGACACTCTACATTCCAAATGCCCTCTCGATATCTTTTCTTGTAGCATTTTTATCTCTTTCATTAATAATAACTTCCCAAAGCATCCCTTCAGATGCATAAATCCTCACTAGAACATTATGAATATTTTCTCGGTGCTCATATCAAATAGCTTCGAGAGAACAATGAAATAATCGGTACAAATCTCTATTAAACCACAGACGCCCCCCCCCCCTAAAAAATTAAAATAAGAACACCAAGCACCACCACCACCACCACCAATAACGCAAAATGTAATTTCGGCAGAACAAGTGGCAGACCTTGCAAAACTCAAGTTGTTGATCAAATAAGACAGTAGACCATCATTGCAAACTTACAATGATGGTCTACTATTGGATTATTGCCCAAATAGAAAAAAAATAACATGATCACAAAAGGTGAGAAAAATGCAATATGTGAACCTCTCAAGTGAAGTAACCAATTGTGAGTATTAATATATTCAGGCAATATTGACAAATATCCATTCAAGCACCATGAAGACAGCTTTATTATAATAGCACTTTAGCAAGCATAAGTATATGAGATTTTTTTTTCTCCTATGAAATTGTCAAATGTGATTGTCAAGATGGAATATCCAATTTATTAAAAAGTTCTAAGAAAACTAAACTTACAATATTTAGTCCATCTTGTTTGACACCTACACTAATTAACTATATATTCTAAGGGAATAAAATATCCCAATCATTATCATTTATGAGTAAAATGACATAATCCTACTACTAATATGCACGGGCTAATAATGAGTGACATTGGGACTAAATTCCACATGAAAAACAAACAGTCACTTAATAAAACTAGATGAACAAGTGCCTCCAGCTTTTTCACTAACCATCTCTACCTATTACTCATGCTACACCTATTACTCATGCTACATCAGGCGAAGAGGAATCAGGAGCTTTTGTTGCCGCATTCATTGCCTTGTATGAGCAAAACTCTACAAAATTCCTAGGGTAGACTGAAGGTTGCCTAGCAATTTCAGGTATCTCTTCATCAAAACGATGGCACAGTTCTTTAGTGGAACACTCACATCCGCACATGCATGTGCACATCAAAAACAGCTGACTGATTCCCTGAACACCTTTCATCTTCTCCAAGTTCATCATTGTTTAATCAGCACTAAATAAAAGACTGAAGGCAAAGGGACAGATGACTTAACACTCAGTTACAGACACTTCTCATCGGCATCTCGTTGAGCGAAACCATCAATTACATGCCTTAAACATCAAGCAAGTATGAACAGCAGATAGATTCCTCACAATCTCACGCGAACATTTTGGTAGCAACTACAATAGACAAGCTCATGTACGATTTCAGTCACTGCCTGATGCTAACATAGGCCTAATATCGAAACCACCATTCAAGCCCAATCAAGTCGGCACAAGCCATCATACATTACAGCTGCCGTCATGGATTCAAATTTCACAAGCATTCTAAGTCCACAATAAATTTTCAAAAAATAAAATGCATATCGCGACATAATTTAAACCAAAAGCTGCCACCGCTCTTTCAAATATTGCGCACCAAGCAGCACAAACCTCCGCCGACACCTCGAGGTACATTCACTCGATAGAGAGTTCGAATCTCCCGGGAAAGCACATTCACTTTCAGACCGGTTGGTTGCGAGCGAGCGAGCGGAGAAAGGAATTGGAAGCGGCGCTCACCTGAAACAGTGAGACGCGACGGAGTTGGCAATGGGGGAGAGGAAGGGGAGGGTCCCGGGGGCGAGGCGAGGGGCGTCGGCATCGGGGTGGAGGCGGAGGCGGAGGCGGAGGCGGAGGCTGCGCGCGGCGTCGGCGTCGGAGTCGGGGCGACGGAGGCAACCAGCGGAGGGGCGTCGGCGTCAGAGTCGGGTTTAGGGACAGAGGCGGAGGTTGCGTCGGCGTCGGCGTCGGCGTCGGCGTCGGAGTCGGGGGCGACGGAGAGGCGAGCGGCGGAGGGCGTCGGGGTTGCGGTTCACTGGAAAGGGCGTCGGAGTCGGGGGCATCGCCGGCAACCTATGGAGGCGGAGGCGGAGGCAGAGGCGGAGGTGGAGGGGGCGTCGGCGTCGTGCGGAGGAGCGTCGGCAGCATCATCGGTGTTAGGGTGGGGGAGATGGAAGCAACCAACGGAGGAGAGAGAGCAGAGGAGGGGAAGAGCAAATGGAAGCACACCTGCTGTTTTTGTTCTCCCCCGTAACGGAACGGAGAACGAGGAGAGAGAAAGGAGAGAGAGGACGACTCGACAGATCGCAGAAGAGGGCAGAGGAGAGAGCGTCAGAGTGATGGGCCAGGTCCGCAGCAGAGAGCGTGCCGAGCGAATTTTGAACTTCTGACGCCATTTACACGTGGAGCCACGTGTCAAATTCTGAATGGTCTTACATCTCGTTGACGTGGAGTGTAAAAAAATAGCCAATATTTTCTCCCCTTCTGACGGCATGACTCCGTACAAGCCGTGGTGGACCAGTAATTCCAGCAGGCATATTTGGCTGAGGTGTCACTTTGGATGTCGATATGGCAGATCTTGTCGGAGGCAAAGGAAGAGACGGCTTCGTGGCCAAGCAATTGGCAACCGCGGAGCATCTTCCATCATTTTCTGAGCTAGAAACAGAATAACTCCTGAAAGAATGCGATGGACTTTCAGCACTGTGGCACACGAGGCATGCCAGACTCATACTTGGGAGTTGCAGCAGTACCAAAACCCAGAAAAATTACTGCTGAAGTAGCAAGAAGTCAAGATATGAGAATAGATTGATAAAAGATTCATGCACAAATAGCAGAAAAACGAAAATCACTCTTCTGCACACAGAAACACACACGGGGAGAGAGAGAGAGACAGACAGACAGACAGACAGAGAGCACAGAAAATGGAAGACTAACGAGCAGATGTTTGTAGGATACGAGAAGTTAAAAGGTCAAGACATTATATTTAGGAGCAAGAAGAGGACACGAAATAATGAAAGACTGACAAGTAGATGTTTGTGGAATATGAAATGTCAAAATGTTAAAGTGCTTAGAAGCAAAAGCTTCTCTTCATATTCTGCAAACGATATTTGGAGTTCCATATTATTATCTATTGCATTGCATGAAAAGGTTAAATTCCTGCATAATTGCAATGCCTATTAAAATAGTCGCACTGAGTATTGTTAATACTGTTCCTTCTACCACATTTGGACATCTATGAATGTCTTCGTTCATTTCATGCAAAGAATTATGACTAACCCCCTCAATCAATGAAGAGTCTTATTTAGTCTAAGCGAAGGTTGAAGATCCAAGAACTGCAACAATGTTGAGTTTAACAAGAACTAATATTAATGTGGGCTAGTCTGCGTCATGCATCATTTAAGATAAGAAAGTCCACTTGCTTGAAAGAATTAACCCAGCTAAATAGACTTCCTAATGTACCTCCATGTTGGTGATGATCTTGTCGAAATATAAAAAGAAAATGAGAATCGGGGAGCTAAGCCAGGCCAACATCACAAAACATGCACAAAGGAGGAAATTAATTTGGAGATCACACAGTCCAATGACATTATTTTGATCCAGAGAAAAGTTCCTTGCACATTCCGAAGCTTTTGGAGTGAGCCTAAAGATTTTTAACTTTTGTTCCTCAAATTCACCTTACTCCATCTCAGATACCTTCAAGCAACCTTTTCTAAAAAAATTGATGAACTCTCAGAATTGATCCATCAATATTTACCCCCAACTGCCCAATGGTATTCTTCACAGCCAAGAAACAGTACCTCCAGAAAAGACAAAAAATCAAATCATCATCAAAATAAAACCATACCTCAACCATTGGTAAAAAAGTAAAATACCATTGTAGCTTATCGCAATAACTTATCGCATCCAACGATAGCCTATCACGATAACTTATCGCAATAATGAAAGTGTACATATTAAAATCACGTCAAGCCATGTTAGCAAATTCCATTACTGAATTGATTCAGGAATATTTAGTGACACTTTAAAAAGTAGAGAGGCGTGTTTGGAGAAAGAAAAAACAAAAGGCCTAGAGGGATAGTGCTGTTTTACTTATATTTCAATACATAAATTATTAATAAATCGATAATCAGACAGACTTCATGCGATTTGACTTATTGCCATCATTTTCATCCTCAAGATTAAAATTGGAATCTTCTCATGGAAGGTTCTACTCTTTAAGAGTGAGAGAGATCGTGATGTTGAGAAATTGATGAAAATCCATGGATCTCTTGTTTCAAGTAGATACCGATATATTGATTTAAAAAAAATGACCAGCTCGTAGCTCTCTCGTACCCCTAATCCCTGGATCAAGTGTTTGAGCAAGTTTACTCATCTTCCCGACTTCTCACTTTGAGTAATATCCATGGTGCATTAATCTAGAGAGCGCTGATCTAATGGAAGTTGCGTCTAAGTGCGATGTGGTGTACCAAACTCGCATCCAACGCGAGCGTTTTGGAGAGAGAATCGACCTCTACGAAGAAGCGCGAGGCAAGTACATTGTCGACAAAGACGTGATGAATGCGATGCAGAAGCATGCAGTGGTGATGCACCCTCTTCCCAGGCTTGATGAGGTAAGTTCTCGCCCCCCCTCTACGTGAAGTTGAAGCTTTGTTAATAGCTTTAAAATTAATCCATTCCTATACAAAATGACCTAATCACAACACCACCACCACATCAGACATCATATATCATCACATTTACCTCCATTTGCCACTAGGGTCCCACCCTTGAATAGGAAATTGCCCTCGAAGATTCGACAAATTTAGAATTAAGAAGCGCTCACTGATTCTTGGACTCATCGCAAAGTCCCCAAATTGACCCTATTGGAAGTGAGAGTAAGAACATTTACCGCAAATGGAACAAGTTCTTCAGGGGTTGCAAGAGACTCCTTTGTATAAATAAGGGGAAACATCTTCAGCAGCGGAGTTAAGTACCTTTCTGCGTGGTAAATCTTTCCTAAGGCTAAGTATATAGAGGTGGTATTATCAAATCCCATGCCACGTAGCATCATCCCGACCTATGCAGACAGAAAAACATCATGCAAGAACTTCCTATTTGTCCAAATTGAAAATATTTTAGGGGAAGCAATCATATGTCTGTATAAAATGACCAGATAGTTCAAGCAAGAGCACCTCCGAAGGCGTTAGAGGGCATTTCCCCTCCGCATGATGATCTAGAGAACTGTTCAGTAGCTGAAGCTTTTGAAGGCAACCGAAGTTCAATGAAAAAAAATGGAGTATGGAAGTTGGCATTGCCACTGAATTAGTGTCTACAGATGAAGGAAGCATAAGATCAGCGCATGATAATCCGGAGAACTGTTTAGGGCGCGTTTGGTAACATTTTTGTTTAAAAATTGTTCCAGGAAACAGAAATAGAAAAAAGTGTTTTTGTTCCGGGGAACAATTTTTGAACAAAAAAACGCATTTGGTAAACTTGTTCCGGGAATAAAAAATGAACAGAAACATGTTTGGTAAATTTGTATATATTTTTTTAAAATTTTTAAAATTTTATTTTATTTTTTCTATTTTCTTTCTTATTTTTCTTATTTTCTTATTTATTTTTCCTTTTTTTATTTTTTATTTTTTTCTTCTTTTGGCCAGTTGCCGGCCTCGGCCATGATCGACGACCGGCCAACGAGGGCCGGCGGCCTCGCCCAGCCATGGCGAGGCTCTTCGGCCCCGCCGAGGCCGAGCCTCGCCATAGGCCGGGCAAGGCTCGGCCTCGCCTTGGCTAGGTGAGATCGAGCTCGCCCAGCCCAGCGCGAGGTCGGCCTTGCCTTGGCTAGGGGCCAGCGACACTTGGCCTCGCCGAGGGCCGGCAACGCTCCGACGAGGTCGCCGGCCCTCGACAGCGTCGCTGACCCTCGACGGCTGGTCGCCGACCATGCCCGAGGCCAGCGACCGGCCAAAGAAAAAAGAAAGAAAAAGGAAAAAGAAAAGAAGAAGAAAAAAAGAGAGAAATGTTTCTAAATTTTGTTCCAGAAATAAGAAAAAACTTTTTTTGTTTCTTGTTTCTGTTCCAAATGTGTTTATGGGAACAAAAAAACAAAAAAAGGAACAAAAATGCACCCGAACGCGTTTTTGTTCCTTTTTTGTTCCCAGGAACAAAAAAACAAAAAAAAGTGTTTAGAAACAGAAAAAAGAAACAAAAACAAACACAGCCTTAGTAGCTGAAACTTTTGAAGAAAGCAAGTGCACCCTATCAATAGACAGTGAAGTAGGAGACAGCTTGAGCCATCCTTCTGCTCCTTATTAAAATAAATAACTCTCCTCAATTGTTGGCATATTGATAGATATATAGTTCACTTTGATAAGTTTTTAGTGTGTTTGATCGATTCAAGAAATTTAAGGCATTGATTGAGAAGTAGTTGGATAAACAAATCAAGTTCCTGAGAACTGATAATGGCATGGAAATCTGTGGTAAAGATTTTACCGAGTTTTGCAAGAAAAAGGTATTGTGAGACACCGCATAGCACCTGGAACACCACAGCAGAAAGCAACATTGAGAGTGTATTAATAACTAATACAAAAAGTTGAAAATATGTCACTAAACAACCCCATATTTGAGTATTTGATTTTCATACATTTAATGAAAACAAATACATGTTAATTGATTATTATCATAACAAATGATAATTAATTTGTATTAGCCACTACCATTAAACAATTAATCCCATATGGTTTGAAACAACAGCACTTATTTGAATTATTAGCTTAATTACTCCATTATTATAAAAACTTTTTGTATGGTTAGTTGCTAGGTATTAGCCATATATATGTTCAAGGAGAAAATATTCAGTAGTATGTGCGCGCCACGTCATCCGCTGACGTGGTGCACACATACCACTCAGCTTTCGACACCTATCACGTGAGATCCGCTGGAAAATTAAAAGGCTCGCTCGGCTCGGCTCGGCTCGGCTCGGCTCGGCTTGTTGGTAGATGAAAAGACACGCTCCCGCCCAAAAGACCATTCTCTCTCCTCAATTGATTTTTTTGCAATTTTTTCTCTCTCTCTCTCACTTTCTCTCTCCTTCCCTTGCAAGAGAACAAACACAAAACGAGACTTGCATTTCCTTCTCCACTTCCACTTCCGCCTTTGAGTCTAGCTCCGCCTCCTCAAACGCCTCGCCAGTCTTCTAGCACGTCGGAGCCTCACCAGTCACAGTCAGGTCCGGACTCCCTCTAGCTCTGATTGTTCCCTCAGAGATCGAGCTAAAGGTTTGTGTTCGGCTCCGGCTCCCTCCCCCAAAAGCCTCATCTGCCTCTGGCATCCTCCGTCTCCAGCATTTGCTCATCCTCCCCGTCCCGCCGGCCTTCGTTGCAAAGCCATTGGCCTTCAGCAGGAGGGAGGCAGCCTTGGTCTTGTTCTCGAGCGACACTAGGGTCTCTGCCGCTGACCGGGTGCTGTCCCTAACATTGGCCCGCTCGATCGCGAGAAGAAGGAGAGGCACAGGCTAGAGAAGGATTCCTGCCGGCCTCCGTCGCGAAGCCATTGGCCTCCGGCAGGAGGGAGGCAACCTTAGTCTTGTTCCTGAGCAACACTAGGCTCCCTACCGTTGACTGAGCATTGTCCCTAATGCTGGGCTACTCGGTCGCAAGGGAGATCTCGGCGGACCTGGGCGGGGTCGATGACGCGGAGAAGAAGGAGAGGCTTAAGCTGGAGAAGGATTCCCGCTTGCTGTGGACCTGGGTGGGGTCCGTGCATTTCTCTCTTGACCGATGAGTTTCCTTCTTCCCCCCTCTCATGGGCTGGTTTCGGAATGCACAGTTGAAATCCCGAATGGGTTGTTTCTACATCTTGTTGGGTTGTTCAGTTGCCAACGAATGCGCGAGTAGCTAGGGAGAACGAAAGTGGATTCATTCGATCATCATTTGCCGCCACGCCTCATGTTTCTTTTCATTTTTTATTTTTTTTGGTTTAATGGAACCTTGCAACAAGAGTTGGAAGGTTGCAGGATCCATTGATTTTTGCAACGAGAGTTGTTTAATGCCACAGGAGATGTTGGGGTTCTGAGTTTTCTCATTCCTCATTAATAGTTGAGGTTGAGAACTACCACTCTTTTTTATTGGTACTAATTTGACAATAGTTTTGGATTGCATATTGGATTTTACTATATTCTAATGTATTTTCTTTTCTTTGCTTCCATTTGCACTAAAAAAATCATAACCTTGTTTGCTGCGGATATTTCTCAGGCTGTCCCTCATATGGGGGTGCACTTAGGGATGGACATCGCAAGTGAAGAAGACTAAGCTTCCCAATCTCAATTACTTAAAGAGTTCACTGACATTTGCAATATCGACAAGGCATGGATATTTAAGTCTGAAAATGGTATCAATGCTTATCTCATCTACTATCCTTATGCTTACTCTTCCATAGATATACACTATGATAAAAGTGGTTATTGTTCGGTTATAGGTAAAGGCTCCAAGTCTGTTGAAACAAGAAAGGGAAGAGATTCTAAGATGTTTTGTTGTTGCTTTTTCTTAAATCTCTCGGGCCTACCAAAAATCCGCAGTGAAAGACTGCATTTCCATTCCGCCAAAAACATACTAATGGGACCGGATTTGTATCCGAGGACATAGCTTTGAAGTGTCCTGAAAATATTTTCAAGGGAAGAGGTGTGATTGCTTCTGCTTTTAAGGGTTGTGACCTGTGGATATGAGTATCATCTTAGTGGTATCTTCCTCTTGCTATGCAAGAAAAAGTGATCTCCAAAAAATAATTATGACAAATAAAAAAGGAAAACTGATAGTATGTAATGATGTCATTTATGGTTAATTGTGCATTATGTCTTTAGATAGTATAGTGATGACACTGTAATGGCAATACTATATTTGGCAATAGGATGATGCTGCTTGGGTATGATGAATTACTGGACCGTCTAGTAAGAGTAGTATTTTGGTTATGGGATGTAATCCCACAAATAAACATGAATGAAATGCAGATCTAAGCCGTACACAATGTGAATTTGTAGCTTAGGTGTTGTAGATCACAGTTTGGTGAGTTTTTACTACAACAAAGCATTGTTAGTCGATACTACTCGTGATCAATTTCCTTGAACAGTCACCTTAGTGTTGCATGCTTTTGTTGATATTGTTAGTGACAAATGTTTTGAAAGTACTATATCTTGCTTTAGGCCTTTCTTTCCCCTCATTTAAATGGAGACGTTCCAAATAGTCCCAAGTAGAAAAATAGAATTAAACTAAGCTATCGCCCCTTTTGGGGAGTTCTTTGAGATATATTCGTGCCATGGGGCCCACAAGAATTTGTTGCTTTCTTCTCCCTTCTATTGTACATTATTTATGGAAAACTTGTTGAGAAGGCATATGATTGAATACATTTTCGTCCCGTCTCTCATTTATGTAGTTTTAAGTTAATTTCCTAGAAGTTTGTATTTATAGCTGTTCTATATGCTATTTGCCTCTGATTTGGTCTCTCTTTTTTTTTTATCCTAGAGATTTGCTGGTTGTGGCGACGCTGAGTAGATACCTAGGGAGGGCATCTGTGAACCGGTAGTTGATGTGATTTTCTTTTTTGTGCTAGTGCTTGATTGTCACACAGTACGTGTTGAACTTTTTGCTCTTTACACTTCTCTTGCAGCCTTTGCTGATCCAGTGCCATCTATTCAATGATGGTAGAACCGTCAAGGGAACTCTTATCCTTAATAAGCTAGTAAAGATTTGCAGTGCTATACTGTTTTCAGTATCTGAATATTGGACTGTTGTCATGTCCTTTCATGTACTTCTGCTTTTAATTTATTAAATATTTTAAAGACTAGGATTTTCTCTTACAAAGTGTTGTTTGATAATAAAAAAAACAATGTGGTATAATTGTTGGAAGTGAAATTGATCTTTTTATTCTTTGTTTATGATTTTATACATTTGTTAGTTGGTCCTCCAATTTAATTAGCAAAATAAGAGTAATATGTTTGTGTAAGATTTACTAGGTTTTCATGCTATTTAATTATACTCCAGACTGGTTTCATGAGCCCAAATGAAAGTCAGTTTGGTGGTTGACATGAAAGAAATTCTCTCCAACTTCATTTCTGCTACCTTTAGTGATAATGTATCAGTATGAGAGTGCAATAGAAGTCCCTCACATGGTTTCAGTATGCTATTTATTCTAATGTATTTTCTTTTCTTTGCTTCCATTTGCACTAAGAAATTCATAACCTTGTTTGCCGTGGATGTTTCTCAGGCTGTCCCTCACATGGTGGCGCACTTAGGGATGGACATCGCAACTGAAGAAGACTAAGCTTCCCAATCTCAATTACTTAAGGAGTTCATTGACATTTGCAACATCGACAAGGTATGGATATTTAAGTCCAAAAATGGTATCAATGCTTATCTCATCTGGTATCCTTATTCTTACTCTTCCATAGATATACACTATGATAAAAGTGGTTATTGTTCGGTTTTAGGTAAAGGCTCCAAGTCTCTTGAAACAAGAAAGGGAAAAGATTCTTATGAAGGTTGCATCTCCTCTTGATCGTGAAGATTAATGTGCACTTGACTTTGCACATATGTCATAGAAGAGGCCAATGCATTGTTTTACTCAATTATGTTATTTATAAGTGCCTGTGCTTTAGTTTAGGCAACGATTACCTTATAAGATGTTCTTCGAACAATTATTGAATGCTGTTCAGCACTTTCGAAATATGAATATGATAGCTTGCCCCTCCTGGTTTGTCATGGTTGATTTGCAATTGGTGTTATTTTGTCCATGTAATGCATTCCCTACTTATTATTGGTCTTCCAAGCATTGTAAGGTACAATTTTGAATCAAACATGCCAAGCACCTTATATTTTTCTTTAGTTGGTATTGGCTATTCTGATGCATTTTGAATTAATGGATCTCGTTTTATTTTGGTTGCCTTTACAGGAGCTTCCATGTAATCGAACAACTTTTATCTGCAAATGGCTCTATGCAATTTCTTGTAGTTACTTTGGAGAGACAAGATTGAGAATACGCGTTGGCATAAGGAATTTTCGTCATGCTCATTGCTTTAATACTCTGTTTTAGGGTAAAGGTAAAAGCCTCGATTTTTTATGATTGCAGTTGTTATTGTTGTTCATGCATAAGTTTCAAACTATAAAACCTTGGGGCTTTTGCGTTTACCTTTGTTCTTGGAGTGCACCCAACCTTTTCGACAATCTAGTTCCTATGTTGCCTATTCTTGGTAAGGTTGAATAATGCTCTTGCTGTTAGTAATCTGGACTAATAATTGTTGCTTTTATTTTTATTTCACTTTCAATTTTAGTTATTAATTACTAATGGATAATTGTTGTTTATGTTACCTGAATATGTTGGCCAAAAGGTTTTTGCAAGTGATTATGAGGTTGTAATTATGAAGAACCCAATGTCTGTGGGCACCAAAACTCATGTTTGACATTCACTTCCAGTAAAAGTCGAACTATTGTTGGGCGAAATGGGTATGACTTCATCTTTTTAGAATTAAATTTGTATTTACTTCATTTTTCTTCTTTAAATGATTAGATATTTTCCTCAAATTGTAGAGGCTTCAAACGATACTATCATTGCACACAATGTTAATGAAGAATTTGAATTCAGAATTGGTATGGTGTTTGCTAATGAGAATGAAGCCTATAATACATACAATGCATATGCAATTTGCAAAGAATTTGGAGTGCAAAAATGACAAAAAGCGAACAATAGTAAAGGAGTACTGCGAAGATGCACATTTGTATGCAATTGTGAATGACACTCTCCACCAATCCCACCTCATGAATAAATAAATATTTATAGGACAGTGAAGGGAACAGGATGTTGGGCTTGCATTAAATTTAAAATCGAAAAAAGAGTCTGAGAAGTTACCAAGTTTGAAGATGTTCATAATCATTCTTTCATTGAGGATAAGCAAAAACACCTTATACACTCGTATCGACATATTACAGACACTAGTAAAGTTATTTTGACTTCTATGACTGTGGCATCCCAGAAATTCAAAGTCAAGCTATAAGGTGTGTTAAAGTCTTTAATTAGGTGGTAGAATTTCCATGGCTTATGTTTTAGCCATTAGTCTTTTATTTAGATGATTTGTGCTTGTGATTGTGAGAATTTAAATTTGATGGATTAATAATTTATGCTTGGCCATGTATTTTATAAATTAAATTTCAATAACCAAGATGCCCTAAGAATTTGGCCAAGATGAAAATTGGAATTTAAAAATATTTATAGAAGAATTTCAAAAAAAAAAAAAAAAAAAAAAAAAAGAAGAGAGGTCAAAATTCGATTGGGCCTTAAGCCCAAGAGTGGAACTTTAATGGGCCAAGTTGGCCGGCCCATTGAAGCCCACAAGGGGGCTGTCGACCAGCCCAAGGAGGAGTGGCCGGATGGCCCAAGCCCAAGCCCAAGCCCAACTCCAAAGCCCAAATCAAATTTAAAAGAAAATCCAATAAGACAAGTGGCAAAGGGGAAGGCCATGCATTGGTGGGTTTGTAGGCAATCTCATGATTGCTAATCATGAGGATTAGGGAGTATAAGAGGGAAGGAGAGAGAGAAGGTGGCCGGTTTTTGCTCCATTCGGCCGAGAGAGAGGGTGAGAGAGAGAGAGAAATCGTGAGAGAGAGGGAGAGACCGAGAGGGAGAGGAGGCGGAGCCGAGGAGGAACCGCTGTGTGCCGCCGTCTGTTCGCCGTGTCCGTCCGCCGTACGCCGTCGTTTGTCCATCCTAGAGGCAAGTGGAGTCCTCTAACTTCTCTTGCATGTTTGTATATGGTTTGCATGTTCGATTTTGGGTGTTTTTAGTGAGAAAAACCGAGGTAAGGTTGGCTTCTTCTTAAGTCGGGTGACTGTTCTTGCTCGGGTTGTGTGAGTCAGTAACTTGTTTGAGCTTGCATGTGTGTTTGGAGTCCGATTTTGGCTTTGATGTCTTCATGGAAGTTGTAGCTAACATATTTTACTATAACATACTGAAATTTAGTGGAAAATGATGGAGATATGAGGGGTTAAAGTTCTATTTTACGGAGACCCCAGATCTGTGAAGTTTTCACTGACTTCTTGTTGGATTCTTGATTGCATGTTGATTTTTGTTGAAGATCTGACTTTGATGTCTTCATGAAAGTTGTAGGTAACACCTTAAAATACAACATAATAAAATTTGAAGAGAAATGAACAAGTATAGCCTAGTAAATCGGCTAGATCTTGGAGACGATGATTCTGGTGATGTGTTCCGAGACACCCGAGACTTCACGGACTTAAATGGTGACCATACTTTGGTTATTTGACCTAAATATCTTCATGAAACTTGTAAAGGACACCTTGATACATAACATATCCAAATTTCAGAGAAAACGAAACAGATTAGGTAGGTTAAACCTTAATATTTCGGAGATGTGTATTCTGGACGATGCGGTAAGGATTCCAGAAGCTTCATGAGGTTGAATAAAATAATCTATAAGGAATCTGACTTGGAGTTCTGCATGAAAGTTGCACGAAAATTTCTTGGCTATCACTCTGTAAAATTTCGTAATTTTTGGAGGCCGTATGAATATTTTAATCGAATTTACTTAGAAACTGTGCATTCTGGTTATTATCCGAATATCATGTGCTATTTTGTGGAAATTGTGAAATTGTGTGAAATTCAATTTGGCCATGAATTTTGCATGAAATTGTCATCCTATTGATTTTTTCAATGATTGTTTGAATATTATGATTTTGGGAAAATCATAGATATTTAATTTAATATTTATTTATGAAAATAAATAAATATAATAATCAAATTAAATAAAAATAATAAAAAAATAAAAAGGGATTAATTTATTGGCCATAAATTCCATTGAATTTATTAATAAATAATTATGCATTGTTACATGTATAATAAGACATTGGTGTATGTATGATCATGAATTGTGATGCATGTGTGAATCGTATGCCATGTAATAATGAGATCAAAATGATGATAAATGTGGATAATGATAAGTGAGTAAGTGGTTGTGGTGGAGGATGAGGCCGGAATGTACAGAGATGCATTGTCGGAATTCCCTGGGAGTTTCAGGATGCCCGGAATGTGGGGGGCCGGAAGCCCTATCGGAGGTTTCTGCCCGAAGAGAATGCCTCGCGATGCCAGGATTGGGGTGCGAGATGCCTGGCTAGAAGGGTAAAGGCCGGAAGCCCTGTCGGAGGTTTCTGCCTGAAGGGAATGCCTCATGATGCTAGTTGAGATGCGAGATGCTCGGAATGTGGGGGGCCGGAAGCCTAGTGGCCTGGGAAGCTGAATGCTGGGAACCCTGTCGGAGGTCTTTGCCCAAAGGGATGATGAAATTGATGATTTGAGAAATGGGTGATGTGGTGATCAAATTTAAAGATAAAGATGAAAATTAAATCATGACATGATATGCATGATGATGATGATGATGATGATGATGATGATGATATGTGATGTGAAATAATGATGATCACCCATGATATTATATGCATGATGATGATGATGATGATGATGATATGTGATGTGAAATAATGATGATCACCCATGATATTATATGCATGATGATATGCATGATGATGATGATGATGATGATGATGATGATATGTGATGTGAAATAATGATGATCACCCATGATATTATATGCATGATGATGATGATGATGATGATGATGATGATGATGATGATGATGATGATGATGATATGTGATGTGAAATAATGACGATCACCCATGATATTATATGCATGATGATATGCATGATGATGACGATATGTGATGTAATATGATGATCATCCATGGTATGATATGCATGATGAAATGCATGAGGATGATAATGATATATGATATGCCATGATGATGATGATGATGATAATGATATATGACATGCATGATGACATGTACGATATGCTGATGCCATGATGATGATGATATGTATGATATGATGATGCATGATTAAAATGCGCATGACTTCAAGGTAAGTAATGCCTGCAACGTATGACGATATGCATGGTGCATTGAGTTGTTATTGGATTTCCTTATCTATTGAGTGGTTGTACTCACCCCTTTTGGGGAATAACATTTCAGATTAGCAGTATGTTGCTTCCTGCCATCTCGCGGGGGGTGTTTTATGGTCTACCATCCGATGTAGAGGTCGAGTGTGCTGAGATAGACTGTCCCTCTGTTCCCGGACTGACTTTTATTCGAGTATGTTGTCTAGTGATGTATGACATAGGCCTGGCTGGGGGCCTTGTCATTCAGGAGTTCATTTTTGTGCACGTTCGTCGGGATGGAGCGATGCGAGGGATGTTGCCGCCGCCACCGCCTGATGCACCGGGTTGGGTGTGAGACCCGCGCGCGATGAGTAGGAGCTGGATCTTTTTGATGTAGATAATCGACACTTTCGATGGGGGTTTGTACTCGCATGATGTTGAGGGTCGAGAGTTTCTTTTTGAGGTTTTAGGCTGGACGTGGCTGAGTCCTAGCTTTTCCTTTTGTTGTACCGACCCGAAAGGAATCCCATCTTGTTATATATGTATGTAAGTAAAGTGTCGAAGCTTGGTTATAAAATCCTGATGTTTAGCTGGTCTGTATTGGTATCATGGATTGGTAAGGGGATAGATAGTGATGTTTAATTTGCTTCCGCTATGAGTCGCGCTGGGACCGCTTTAAAAAAAAAAAAATGCCTGTGATTAACGACGCTTGTTCTAAGTACAAATAGAAAAGGGTAATAAAGTGTAACATCATAGCTTGTGGCGACCGCCGAAGGGTTCAGGGTGCTATAATGACTGGGGCCGGTATAAGGGCTACAAAAGTATATTCTTATCTTTGTGATGAAGCAAGTGAGTCAAATAACATTGGTTTTACATTGCGTGATTGTCAAAATTTCTTACAATTGAAAAGAAGAAATCCAATTGATGCAGGTGATTGTCAAAGGCTCATCAGCCATTTTAATTGCTTACAATCAAATGGAAGCAATTTTTCTTACACATTTCAATTGGATGAGGATCAAAGGCTGGCCAATATTTTTTGGTCTGATGGTATATCCAAGTTGGACTATGATAGCTTTGGAGATGTAGTAGTGTTTGATACTACTTATCGTATAAATAAATACAATATAATATGTGCGCCTTTTGTTGGCTTGAATTATCACTGGAAAAATGTTTTGTTTGGTTATGCATTTCTAATGGATGAGACTATTGCTTCTTTTGTTTGGGCATTTCAATCCTTTTTTGGAGGTAATGGGTAATAAAGCACCCAAAACCATTTTCACTGATCAAGATCATGCTATGGCAAATGCTATTAGAACTGTTTTCCCGAATTTTGATCATCTTTTATGTATATGGCATATTGGGAAAAATGCTACGCATCATATTGCACATCTTCTTGGAAAGCTAGGTTTTCGTGATAAATATTGGCACAAGCTTCTATATCGTTGTAAATCTGAAATTGAAATGGAGACCACTTGGAAAGCTATGTGTCAGGAGTGGAATTTAAGTGAGAACAAGTGGTTGGATAATCTATATTGCCTGCGTCATAAATGGTGTCCTACATTTGGTCGTGACTTTTTTTTTCTGCAGGAATTAGATCTACACAAAGAAGTGAGAGCACAAATAATGTATTCAAGATATGTCGTGTAAGACGATGACTTTATCTGAATTTATTGGTCATTATGAGAAGCAAGCTGAAAAAATGCACAACACTTAAATTGTTGATGATTTTAAGTGTGCTCAAGGAAAGCCACATATTGCAGTTGAAAATAGTGGAATTTTGTAACATGCTGCACAATTATATACTCATGTTATTTACAGAAATTTTCAGGCTGAGTTCTTGCATATTTTATCTAAACATGTTCTTCGATCAGAAACTGATGGGCCTTTACATACTTATATCGTGGGAACCGGAAGTAGTGAACGAAAGCATATTGTGCATTTTAGTCCAAGTGATTCTACCATTTTTTGTAGCCGCAAGTTATTTGAAATGTAAGGATGGTTATGTAGGCATGCTCTTTACATCTTGACAAATGTTGCAAATGTTACAAGCATTCCATCGCAATATATTTTGGAGAGGTGGACAAAAGTTGCAAAACAGGGGATTTATTGTGAAGATGTTGTACAAAGCTCTCATGATGCGGTTAAATCAAAGACACTGCATTTGAAGAGGTTGATGCATTTAGCTTTTAGTGTCATGAATGATAGTGTCAATCATGATGTAACAGAGGAGCTTGCAACTACAGCCTTATTGCGTCTTCGTTCTCAAATTACAACTAAAATGCAATCTCTAATAGGTAAAGATCATGTTGATTTCTTGGGGGAAGGTGGTGAATCTGAATATGTAGAAAATTATCGTGTTCAAGCATTTGATCCCCTTAAGAGAAGGCCAAAAGGTGTACTAAATACTCGGATCAAGGGCGCCACGGAGAAGAGAAAAAGAAAAGCGTCTTCATGTGTAGGTAGCACCTTGCATGAGATATAACACTTGTTTAATGTGATCAAATGATTTTATCAATTATCTTATCTTGTTTTTGCATGAAGTAATTCTAATACTCTTATTATGTTTGTTTGTAGAAATGATGAAACATGGGCAAGATGAAGCATCGCTTTTTGACTTCAAAATGATGAACAAATTCTCTTGAAAGTGTAGATAGTTAACTAATGTCAATCAGTGCAGCTTTTGGATTTCTTTTTGGCTATGAGCATGCACTTCTACATAGGGTAGAATCGATGTGCAGTTCTTTGATTTTTTTTGCTATGAGCATGCACTTCTCCATAGGATAGGATCAATGTACAGCTCCTATATCTTTTTGCTATAAGCATGCACTTATAGATAGGATAGGATCAACATACAGCTCTTGGATTTTTGGTATGAGCATGTACTTTTACATAGAGTTGGATCAATTTATAAACATTTTTTGGGACTTGTATAGTTTACTGCTCCTGCTACAATAAAGGATGCCATATTATGATGTTGAATTATTAATCAACGCAACAATCTACTTTTGGCTATAAGCATCTAAAAAAATCTTCTCAAAGATCAAGAATCCCTTGCCTCCTCCAATGTCTGCTCAGGTTTGGTTTGTACATTCTTCATGGAGTTTCTTTCCTAGTAATTTGGCTATTTGCAAATGCAATAGTGCGAAGAGCCTGTTTCAAGTACATTGTTCATTTAACATACTTGGCTTTTATTATAGGAGTTTATGGGGTCATAATCTTTTATCCTTTGTTTTTTGCAATAATAAAGGGAAAAGATTGGATGGAAGCCTACTGTATTTGAGAGAGCTCGTGATGCTGAAGTGGGCCTCAAGATAAGTTAATTGGCTCTAAAGAAGCAAGAAGAGGAGGGGGCTTCTGGTCTCAAAGCAATAGCTCTTTGTGCCAATAGTATTCCCAGCATACACAATGCAGAAAATCAGAGTGTTGCGATTGGAGAATCACAGGAAGGCAGGATTGTCATGATAGATACTGAAAGATTGTTTCAGGCCTCGAGGTTGATGAAGGTAGTGTGATTACTAGGGTGTCTGTATGCTAATCATTGTCACGAGGTTGATGAAGGTAGTGTGATTACTAGGGTGTCTATATACTAATCATTGTCACGTTAATGTAGATGCTTGGCTTCTTTCAACATTTCAAATTTGCTCTTAATTTCCAATCTCTGCACTTTTGGTTCGTAAGCAGTTCTTTTATTGATCATTTGATATAGTGGTCAAATCTCGAATTCTTTGTATTTAATTGAAGTGTACTTGACAGTTCTTTGCAATTATAGGCACTGATGAGAGATTTAATGTCAAAGGCTAAGGTGCCTCTATTGGTGGAGAAACCCCAGCCACTGGTAGTCTAGATTCTACCTCTGGATAGGTTGATAAGGAGAAGAAAAGGCTATTGGATTATGTAAATGATGATACATGCAGTGACATTCTAGAGACATCTTTCCTAAGGCTGCTCAAGAAAGAAAAAATGGCGTCATCTTCTTCATTTGAGAGGACTTTGGCAAGGCAGCTTAGATTGGTTGGCAATGGCCTCCTCAATGCCCTTTCTTCTGTTGACAAGCTTCTCATTCTTCTCAATGAATGGTGCCCAATATGCCCATTCATGCATTTACAAATGATGATCCGGTGTGCTGTGTTTCTTTGCCTTACTTACAGTATGCTGTGCTACTTGGGATGAAAAAAAAGCTTGATAGTGTTTGATAGTTGTTTGGTGCTGTGCAGTATTTGTGCTGAATTACTCATCAGCATTCTTTGCCTTTGGAACTGATTTTCATTTCTGTCTTGAATTTTTTTCCATCATACCTCTTTATCAGATGTACCGTTTCTTCGTATGGTTTTGTAGATTGTCCTTTTCCTCCAAGATTTCTGCTTTAAGCTCATTTAATCACCTTTCTGGCTACATACAATATCTCTTGTCAGCTGACATTGTTGCTCTACTTAAAAAAAAAAACCAACAGTTTGCTTTCACGTACATGTTCCACTGCATTTCAGGAGGTGGAGGATTTGTTGGCTAACATGGAGCAAGGAGCATCAGAACCTCTGCTAGATTCCTTTCTTCCAATAATGAAGGCACTAATTTATGATTCTCTTTTGAAACATTCTGTTAAGGGTATAAGAGTTTCTGTAACATGTTACCTCACTGAGCTTTTGAGGATAAGTGCACCTCAAGAAATGTTCAATGATGACCAAATGAAGGTGCAACATCCGTTATCCTAATTTATAATGGCTATTTTGATGTGGCCAACACTATTCATTCCAGTAAAGATCAGCTTGTTGGAATTGAAAGGTTTTCTCATCAATTCATTTCGTTGACGTTCAGGTGATTTTGGAGTTAATTGTGGAGGCATTTTTGAAGTTATCTCAGGCATCCAAGCAATATTATGAAAAGGCCCTCTCCATACTTGAGACTGTTGCACGGGTCAAAGCATGCCTCCTTATGCTTGACCTCAAATGTGATGCACTAGTTGTCCAGATGTTTCAAACTTTCTGGGAAATCATTAGGTAAAAGGCTTACCAGTTGCATTTATTTTCTAACTTACATTCTTCTTTCAAAATAATATGCAGAATTGTTTTGAAAGACTGAAAGCTCTTCTATTGATGAGACTCTTATTTGATAGGACTTGTGCATTAAGTAGTGATCCTATTCATCTCGGAGAAAGATGTTACTTTCTAGTGTCAATATCAACATTATTTGATAGGAGAACATTATTTGATAGGAGACTCTATTGTTGCTCCCATTTGATGGCTTCTTTGATAAAACTGTAGCTCTTGACGTTGTTCTATCTTTTCTCCTATTTCTTGTTTTTTGATGATCTCTTCTTGGTCAAGGTTGAATCCCTCAGATGACATTGTGGGCTGTGGAGCAAATCATCACAGACATCCTCGGTGAAAGTGGGGATATCTCCTTGAGGCTTCTCAGTCCTCTCCTTGCTAGTGTTCTAAAAGAAAATAAGGTAATCGTGTTGTTCCTTTTGCCATTTCAGAGTGGTTTCTGTTTGCTTTAGTTTCTAATAAGGTGTATAATGTGATTTAGAAAGTTGCACCTTTGTGTTGGAAGCTTGGAGACGGGGTCATTACCAGGCTGTGCGGCTAAGCTTGGACCTCTTCTTTGGGGAGCAAGACAATCCAATGGCACTACTTGTGGATGATTACTCTCCGCCAGTGGCTTCGTATGTGAAAATGAGCCAACTATGGAGAATAATCATGCTAATGGTTCTTCACAACCAGTGGTGCATCTCTTGATTTTTATAGGACCCTATGCTTTCTTTTGTTTGCTGAACACAATGGTATTGCTTCTGATTTGCCATCTTCCATGGAATAATTTTCTAGATGAAATGGACTGCAATGCCATCCTTTTATTGTCATTTCTAATAAAGAGTCTTCCATTGCCCATGATAAGCTGCTGAAATCTTCAAATTTTTTACTCTGGCTACTTCGTCCCATTGTTGTTCTCTTACATGGTGGATGTACAATGCTTCCATACAAAAACTGATTTTCAGGGCGTGATTTGTTGGAGTTGTCATACTTCATGTCTAGCTTTGCTCATCTTTCTGTCGTTCATGTATCACTTACTAAACTAATGGGGATAACAGTGACTAGTGAGGTGAATCTTGCTTCAGTTCTTTGGCATGGTTCATGACAATTATATATGTTGTTAAATTAATTGCACTATTTGGATTTTGAGGTTCTGCTATGACATATTAAGTGGCTGTATGAGCCGAAAAGACTCGGACCCACCCAAAAAAAAAAAAAAAAAAAACGAAGGTAAAAGACTTTAGATAAAATAAAATAGAAGGTCAATAGAGATACGTCTCTTTCTCTAGCACATGTCCACCATTTATCTGATGCGCCCTCCAGGGTTTGGCTGTTGTTAGAAGTAAGAAGGGTAAATGAGTCTTTACTACTTTTAGGGTTTATTTTTTATGTATATATATTAAACTTTATTGAATAATACATAGTAAGTTTTCCTCACATGGTATCAAAGCCTAGGGCTTAACCCTTGATGACGCCGCCATCGATTCGCCGGACCACCGTCGACTCGCCGAAATAGTTGGCTGTCACCGCTGCTCACCGGAATAGGGCTTCTCTCGCTTCTTCGTGTGGCTCACTCGTGAGGCTCACTCGCGGTGCTCGCGTGGCTTGCTCGGCTCGTGCGGCTTGCGCAGCTCACTTGGCTCGCTCATGCTACCCGCATGACTTGATTGTGCTGCTCGTGCGGCTCGCTCGGGCTTGTGCAATTTGCTGACCTACCAAGGGTTTTGATGACCCTGTGCTGGTTGGACTTGGTGTCGTAGCTATGGCGTTTCCTGTACGTGAGGTCAGTGAAGGAGAGGGAAAACCCTAGAGAGAGAAAGTAGTCAAAGAGCAGTAGCACTCGTTGGGTAACAGAGAGCAGTAGCTGCACTCATCGGGATGGTTTTGTGGGTTAGAATTTGCTTTTAAGTTGCTAATTTGGCTGATTAATTTGTTCAAGACTTGTGATGAAGCAAGTTGCTGCTTGGGTATAGTGCAGTTATTTATTTGGTGATTTGAAAGTTGTGTGGTAGCTTTTTTCATTTTATTTGGTAGTGGTAATATTGGGTTATTGAATTATTGAGGCTGAGTTATTTGACGGAAGCTAAGGTCAGAGTTTGCTTATTTTTATTTGGAAAATGGGTGATCACTCGAAGAGTGCAATTGAAGTAGATCATGAGAAGAATAATACTGTGATGACTGAGGTGATTTCCTCTTCATCTAATCAAATTACTGATAAGAAGCTCGCAGGTAGTGCTAACTTCCACCAATGGAAGAAAATTATGAAGCTTACTTTGATAGGCAGGAATCAACATAGACACTTAACTGAGTTTAAGCCCAGAGATGATGTAACTTGGGATGGTGTTGATGCACGTATTCTTGGTCAAATGCTGAATTCTATGGAGAGTAATGTAGTTGACATGGTAATGCATATTGATACAGTCAGAGAACTATGGGAGTATTTAAATGTGTTGTATTATGGCCAAGATCATTTGTCACGGATTTATGAGCTATTGCAAGAGTTTTATCGATTTGAAAGGAAGGGACACTCTATTACCCAGTGCTTTGCAGACTTTAAGAGATTGTATGAGGAGTTGAATGATGTTCTCCCTATTTCAGCTAATGTTCAACAAATGCAACGTCAAAGGGAACAATTGGCTGTAATGGGATTCTTAGGATGTCTTGGTTCTGAATATGAAAATGTTAGGTCTCAGATTCTTGGAGGAGAGAATATAGCGTCACTCACAGATACATTTGCTCGAGTTCTTCGAGTATCTTGTGAGTCCTCTCAGGATACTACATCTATGGTGGGAAGTTCAGCCCTTGTGTCCCAAACTCGAACTGGTAGTGGTAATAGGAGTGATGGAGGAACCCGTGGTGGATTTAGTGGGCGTGGTGTCCGAGGAGGAGGCCGAGGCATTGGAATAGGGAGAGGTCAAGGTAATCAGCATCCTTATGGACAATTCCATATATCAACTGATAATTCGGGAACTACACGAGTTTGTCATTATTGTGGCAAGCCTGGTCATATTCAAAAATTTTGTTACAAGCTATATAGGAGACCAGGGCAGCAGCACCAGTTTGCTAATACGGCGTCTAATATTGACTCTACTCCACAATCATCTGAAGACAAGGTGGTGGTTATGTCTGGTGAGGAATATGCTCGGTACACAGAGTCTTAAATCTCACAGCCTGTTTCTTCCACTGCTACTTTGGCACAGACAAGTAATGCTACTGCATGCCTTTCGGCTACTTCTCATCCTTGGATCATTGATTCAAGGGCTTCTGATCACATGTCAGGTCTTTCAAGTATATTTTCCTCTTTTTCTCCATCTTCGTCCATAGTTACTCTAGCCAATGTGTCACCTACACATGTTAGGGGAATTGGCACAATTAACCCAACTCCTTTATTACCTTTGTCCTCAGTGCTTTATCTTCCACAATTTCCATTTAACCTCATGTCTGTTAGTAAGTTAACCAAAAACTTTCAGTGTTCAGTAACTTTTATCCTAATTCTTGTGTCTTCCAGGATCTGGCTACGAAGAAGACGATTGGTAGAGGACGTGAGGAAGGGGGGCTGTATGTACTTGAAGATGCTTCTTCAGTTGCTTGCACATGTGTTGCGTCCCCACATCAAATCCATTGTTGTCTTGGTCATCCTTCTCTACGTAGTCTTCAAAAGTTGGATTCTAGTTTTCAATCTCTTTCTAGTCTAGAGTGCGAGTCATGCCAACTTGGCAAATTACATCGTGTTAGTTACACACCTCGAGTCATTAAATGATCAGCATCTCCTCTTTTTATTAGTTCATTTAGATATTTGGGGTCCATGTCATGTGGTTTCCAATTCGGGTTACAAATATTTTGTTACTTTTGTCGATAACTATTCCAAAGTTACTTGGTTATATTTAATGAAAGATCGTTCAGAATTATTTTCTATTTTTCGTGCATTTATATCTGAAATTTATATTCAATTTGGCATGCATGTTAAAGTTCTGCGTTCTGATAATGGTAAGGAGTATTTTTCCACATCTTTTTCTGATTTTATGACTCAACATGGTATGATCCATGAATCTTCCTGTCCTGATACTCCACAATAGAATGGTGTTGCTGAACGGAACAATAGGCATTTATTGGAAGTTACTAGATCCATGTTATTTGAGATGAAGGTACCGAAAACCTTTTGGTTTGATGCTATTCTAACTACATGTTATCTCATTAATCACATGCCTTCTTCTATTTTGCAAGTTGGTAATCCTTTTTCCACCTTGTTTCCTAGTGAACCACTATTTGTCCTACCACCCCGTATCTTTGTTTGTGTCTGTTTTGTTTGTGATCATCGACCCAGAGCATCAAAACTTGATCCCAAGGCACTCAAGTGTATGTTTATGGGTTATTCTCGCACTCAAAAGGAATATTGTTGTTATTCTCCATTACTGAGAAAATATTTTGTAACAGCTGATGTTTCATTTTTTTGAATCCACTCCTTATCATAATGTTCCAATTGATGTGTCTGAATTGGAAGAAGACTTGTATGTGACCACCATTCGGTCTACTATTCCAAATGTATCACTAGTATCTACAGAGAAACCACCTCCTCTCCAGGTTCATACTTGACGTCCTCGTGTTGCTACTACTGCTCCCCCTGCTCCTCCTGTCACTACTACGTCGTCTTCTGTTCCAAATCCGCCATTAGCTGTCCCTCCTCTTGTATCTGATCTTGATCTTCCTATTGCTCATCGCAAAGTTACACGTACTTATACTCTAAATTCTATTGCAAATTTTATTTCTCACTCTTCTGTGTCTCCTACTTTTCGAGCCTTTTTAACTACTGTTGAACAATATCCTATCCTTAAGTTTGTCGCCGAGGCATTACAAAGTTCTAGCTGGAGGACAGCAATGGAAGAAGAATTAAAGGCTCTTGAGTTTAATCAAACTTGGGACTTAGTACCACTTCCTCTAGGCAAAACTGCCATTGGTTGTCGATGGGTGTATGCTGTAAAAGTTAACCTCGATGGTTCTCTTGCTCATTTAAAAGCAAGACTTGTTGCCGAAGGGTATGCTCATGTGTATGGGGTTAACTATCTAGACACATTTTCTCCTGTTGCCAAACTTACTTATGTTCGTATTTTGATCTCTCTTGCTGCAACGTATAATTGGCCTTTATTTCAGCTTGATGTTAAGAATGCTTTCTTGCATGACACTCTTCATGAGGAAGTTTATATGGAGCAACCTCCGGGGTTCATTGCTCAGGGGGAGTCTGGACTAGTTTGCAAATTAAAAAAGTCTTTATATGGTTTGAAACAATCTCCACGAGCATGGTTTGGAAGATTTTCTGAGGTTGTACTATCTTTTGGGCTATCAAGATATGGAAATGATCATTCTTTATTTTATAAACAATCAAGGGGAGGCAAACTATTCTTGATTGTGTATGTTGATGATATTATCATCACGGGAGATGACTTGGTTAGTATAGCTGAGCTAAAAGCCTATCTTCAGCAACAATTTCAAACTAAGGACTTAGGAAAATTGAAATATTTTCTAGGAATCGAAGTGGCGTAATCACAAAAAGGTGTTGTTCTGTCACAGCGAAAATATGTCCTAAATTTGCTGATTGAGACAAGTATGTTGGGATCAAAGCCTCTTGATTCACCCATGGAAGAAGGGATTAAATTAGTTGCTAATGGAGGAGAAATTCTTAATAATCCCGAGAGATAGAGAAGACTGGTAGGTAAGCTGAATTATCTTACAGTTACTCGACTAGACATTGCTTTTCCTGTCAGTGTAGTAAGCCAGTTTTTGTCTTCCTCTCGTACATCTCACTAGGATGCAGTTATGTGGATATTGAGGTATTTGAAGAAAGCTCCGGGAAAAGGAATTGTCTACCAACACCATGGTCATATCAGGGTTGAAGGTTTTTCTAATGCTGATTGGGCTGAGTCTCCAGATGATAGAAGATCAACTACTGGGTATTGTAAGAAACAAAGTGTTGTTGCCCGCTCCAGTGCTGAGTCAGAATATATAGCCATGGCACAAGTGACATGTGAATTAGTGTGGATTCGACAGCTATTGACTAAGTTAGGCTTTAAAGATTTAGTACCCATGACTCTATGGTGCAATAATAAAGCTGCAGTGCATATAGCTTCCAACCCCATGTTTCATGAGAGAACAAAACACATTGAGGTTGATTGTCATTTTATCCGAGAGAAGTTGGAAAGTGGAGTAATTCTTCCCAGTCATATTCGAACCAGCGAACAACTTGTAGACATCTTCACTAATCCTTGGGTAATGGGAGGATAGAACATATTTGTAACAAGCTGGGCATGATTAATATTTATGCTCCAGCTTGAGGGGGAGTATTAGGAGTAAGAAGGGTAAATGAGTCTTTACCACTTTTAGGGTTTATTTTTGATGTATATATATTAAACTTTATTGAATAATACGTAGTAAGTTTTCCTCACAGCTGTTAACAAACAAATCCCTCATTTAATACAATTTTCCTTCTAGTTTTCCATTCCAGTAGACTTTCTCTCTATATGTTAGTCCTTCTCTTTGTTTTCTTTTCCCCTTGGCTAGACTGAACCTATTAAATAGCTGAACAGAACCATTATTCTCACATTCAAAAGCTTTCCCGCAGATTGTGACATCCTGAAATTCGACCCCGTTTCGATAAAGTGAAAGGGGCATTTTGTCGACGTGCTTAAGGTCCTTTTTCTCTGAGCTGATCACTCACGAGTTAACTAACCTATTGGGTGAAGCCGTTAAGGGATGTATCTACAGTAAAATCCCCAAAAGCTACTCAATTTGTTGGATTAGACTAAAATCACGTCTGATCGATTTTTAACCACGAAATTGAACTTGATTTCGGGAATCGAATTTTAAGCGCGTCATAATTCTTTTTTTTAGGACATTGTCTCATCGTTCGTCAATTTATTGACGAGTCCGAAATTTCAATAAAGAAATTATCGGAGGAAAATTGAAGACCAAAAGAAAATGAAAAGGGAATGAGAAAAGAAAAGAAAATAAGAATAATAGTGTTATTTTTATTTTATTTTTCTCTCTCCCTCTCTCTTTTTCTCTCTCTTCTCTCCCCTCTCCCTTTCCCCCTCGTGCGGATTTCTCTCCACTGCCTGCCCTCTCTCTCTTTCTTTTCCCTCTTTGACCGGTCAATGCTTATCTCTCTCTCTCTCTCTTCACTCTCTTCTTCTCCTTCTTTCTTCTTCGATCGAGCAAACCAGAAGCCGAAGAAGAGCAGGAGCAGCAGCTTGCCAAAGCCGCCGCTCGTCGCCCGTCCCGCGGCCCGCACCTGCGACGCACGCCAGTGCGCTCGCCGCTCACCGCCGTCCCGCTGTTCGCGCACACCCCGCGTCCCTCGCTCACTGCAGCGCCTCCCCCGTGCGACCCAGCCCCTGTTCCGCCCCGTCCGGCCAGCTCCGGCCACCGCTCAGCACCACCCGACGTCCCCGGCGTCCCCCTTGCTCTCCGCCGGCCTCCCCTCGCCGCCCTAGCCGCCGGATTAGCTCCGGCAAGCCTTGAACCGCAACCCACGGAGTGGGTATCCAGCCGGTTCGTGGGCCGTTTTGGGCGGTTTCTGGGCCCCGAACCCGAGGCCCGCTTTGGAGTTTGTTGTTCCTCGCGTCGCCCCCGTCGGATTGATCCGATTTGCGTGCAATTTGGTGAGTAATCTCACTAATCCTTGATTAGTTGGCTAATTATGCTTAAGGTTGGTTTAGTTTTAATTAATTATGTTTAGGTTGTTAGATTAGAATAAATTAGCAATTATTAGTCAATTGTTATGCGAATTAGATAAATTGATTGTGTAATTAGCAAGTAGATGTGGTCTACTATTTATTGGAAGTGTCTCGGGATTTTCCCGACCCTTAGTGGGCTTCAATTAGGCTTTTCGGGCCTAAGTGGAATTTTTGGTATTTAAATATTAATTTTCGGAGTTAAATTAATTATTTATTTATTTTTCGAAAATTCAATTGAGATGGCTAGTGACCGGAATATTATGCTGATGACCGTGGTGAAGTCCGTTTATTTTATCGGGCTTTAATTTGAGTTAAATTGAATTTTAATATTAATTATTTAATTTTCGAAATTAATTAATTAATTATTTATTTCTGAAAATTCAACTGGGATGGCCCGTGATCGGAAAATTATGCTGGTGATCGTGGTACAGTCCGTTTATTTAATTGGGCCTTCTTTTGAGCTAAACGGAATTTTTAATATCTAATAATTAATTTTCGAAATAATTATTTATTTATTTATTTTTCGGAAATTAAGATTGAGATGGCCAACGACTGAAATCTCGTGCTAATTGTCGTGGCATAGTCCGTTTATTTATTGGAGCTTTGAATTGTGCCAAATTGATTTAATTGTGGATATTTATGATATGTTCCTAAATTGGTTATTTGGGTAAATTGAGTACGAATTAAGGTTGTGGATAATTACTTTAGAAATGGGATGAATCATCATGAAAGGCACGTGGCTCGGTGAATAGTACATCATCTTGGAGAATGCACGTGGCTCGGTGATTTGGTATATCGCTTCGGAGAATGCACGTGGCTCGATGATTCGTACATCGCCTTGGAGAATGCACGGGGCTTGATGATTAGATATATCACCTCGGAGAATGCACATGGCTCGGTGACGAAGTATGTCGCCTTGGAGAATGCATGTGGCTCGGTGATTAAGTGTGGCATCTTGAAAGAGACACGTGGGCTCGGTAATTTGATGCATTACCTCGGAGAATGCACGTGGTCTCAATGAGTACATTTGGCATCTTGAAGAGACACGTGGGCTCGGTGACTTGATGCATCGCCTTGGAGAATGCACGTGGGCTCGCTGATTCAAAATGACATTTTAAAGAGCACATGGCTCGATGATCGGTCCCATCACCTCGGAGAATGCACGTGGCTCGGTGATAAAGAATATCGCCTCGGAGAATGCACGTGGCTCGGTGATTGGTTTTATCAGTTGAGACTGTATAGTAATGACTAGAATGACCTAGAGATGGTCCAATTGACATGTAATCGACTAGGTCGATTGATCATTGCTTTGATTTGATGTCGTAAATTGATTGACTGATTGGAAATGACCGTGAGTGGTCTTGTTGGCATATAATCGACTAGGTCGATTTGATCGATGCTTCGATCTGAGATGTGATTGCTTGGGTGTCTATTTGACTTGTGCTAACATGCAGGTGGGATCTGAGGCCAAGGTACGTCTTCTGCCCTGTGAGTGTATAGGCAGCCTATAGTATAATGGTTTACTAATCGGGCTTAGTGGGGTAGAACTCGCTGAGACGTAGTCTCATCCCAGTTTGGGGAAAACATTTCAGGACCCCGATGAGGAGCTGAGGAGGAGGAGTCTGGGAAGGAGAATTCGGAGGTAAAACCTGAGGAGAAGAATTTTGGAAGAAGAAGATAATCTCGAGAAGGGCCTTGAGTACGACCTAGATGGATTGAGATTTTATCTTCTTTTGAGATCTCCATTTTGATGTGAATAGAGATAGAGTAAAAAGCTGTGAAGTGCTTTGGTTTGTGTTCTATATAAAAGTTTAGTTATAAATTTCAATATGAAAAATATGGCCCTGCTTTTCTATCCCATCAATTTATTGTCTGGGGATTTATAACTGCTTCCGCATGTGCTTAATAAATGAAAGGGTCGGCGATATTTAGTCCTGGAATATCATATTATAAAATCGACCAAGTGAGAAGGATGTGTGCGTGCCCAAGGATCGGGGCGTGACACAGGTGGCTTATGGGGTCGTTTGTTCCCCTGGAGAAATTGTTCTTGAACTAGATAGTGCTCCTAGATCGAACACCAGTGATGCTGCTGTCCTTCTTTTCCCCAATGATATTGTTCCTGTTACTAAAACGAGTACAAAAAAAGGCTCATTCATCACATTTTAAGGGTTCAATGAAGCTGGGAATTGACTTAGAGGCACTTCCAAAGAAAAGGGAACACAATTGTTTCACTTTTTAAATTGCTGCTGTCAGGACATGGTAATTCTTCCTTACAAAGACAGCCTTCTGTTATTCAGTTGGTATCTGCAACAATTTGATTTGGATGGCAATCGGGTATGTGTTTAATCTTTTTGGTGAAAATAGGGAGTTCCATCTCCATCTCTAGTTTCCAAAATGTTAAATCTCAAATTGTTCATTTCACAGGTCAATCAAGGGCTTACTGTTTATGGGAATAAAGGAAGCACAGATCAGCATGCGTAAGTTTGATAAAGTAATGCCACTATTACTTTTACATGCTGGTGACGTGATTATTCCCGATGCATGTTATTGCCTAATTTCCATATAGCTACAAGCAACAGCTGAGAGAGGGTGTGCACAACTTCTTCATAACATTCATTGAAGTGCTTTGTGAGAGACCACCTGGTCATGATTGGGAGCTTGAAACTAGTGTTACCTGTGGTGACTATCTGTTTGGAATGCTTCAAGTTAGTTTACAATAAGAGCTACTAATATTTACCTTTAAGAAGATTCTAGCAATAGTCGAAGTTCTTATGTCTATTGTTTCTGAAGTTTAAGATCTCACACTTCTCTTGGAAAGGAGACATGAGTTCAGTGGGTGATTTACTTATAGTCACTCGGTTGTTTTCTGCAATTGATCTCTTTTAGATATGGTGAACTTCTGTAGGGAACGGGCTATGCTCTATATGCCAATGATCATGAGTCTATAACAGTCACTGTTGAAGAAGTGACCCCTAGATCAGTGGGGGCTCTTATAGCATTGTATGAGCGAGCAGTTGAGATATACGCCTCATTAGTTAATATTAATGCCTATCATCAAACTGGTAAATAGTTTACCTTATAATTCTTATTTAAATTAGATGATTGCTATATGTTTTGGGCTTATTGCTGTTGAGAATATGTGTGGCCTCTCTGAGTCAAGAAATTAAATCAATTCATCCAACTGGCTGTCTTTTTTCTTGGCCCCGACGTGCGACTAAAATTCTTAGGTGTCGAAGCTGGGAAAAAGCAGCAGCAGAAGTATTTGCTCGTCAGAAACAGGTTCTGGCTGTACTCAGTGAGGCCAGGTATCTTACTAGAACAAGCTTGTCTAAGATGGAAACTATCAGCTCTTAAGGAACGGGGAACACTTAAAGAAACTGTTGAGTGGGGTGGTAGAAACATGGATAAGAAGAAAAGCAAGCTTGTAGGCATTGCAGAGATGGACGAAAAGAGATCTACATTGAAAGGACAGATGAATTTGGCCGAATAGTAAGTTTTCAAAGAAAAAAAGATATTAATCATAAAGCCTTGTAATACTAAATTGTCCATTATAATTTCTTTTGCCTCTGACAAAGAAACGCCAATTCATTACTTTGATGTTTTTACGCCAATCTTCTTGTTTTGAATGTTTTGCAACAGTTAACCAAAAAGGAAGCTTTCCGATTGCTTTCCCATAAATTTCATGGAAAAGGGCCTGGCAAAATGAAGCAAGAGAAGCGCATGAAGCAATACCAGGAAGAATTGAAGTTGAAGCAGATGAAGAATTCAGACACGCCTTCTTTGTCTGCAGAGAGGATGAGGGAAGCTCAAGCTCAAATGAAGACACCTTATCTTGCGCTTAGTGGTCATGTTAAGCCTGGGTATGTTTTCTTGTGTTAAAAAATCAAGTTACTAGTTCTTTATTCATTGGCATTTAAGTACATAGCATTTTAGATTAATCTGACCTTATAAGATGTCAATGTGGAGTGTCTTGTTCCATGACCAAAGTGCTTGACTGTCTTTTCACTTTGCTGCTTCAAATTTTCTATTTATCCCAAATCCCTCAGAGCTTGGGCTCTGCTGATGAGATGTTTCTGTTTGCTAATGTACAGCTCCATGGATCACTGCCTAGATGACTCTTTCCAGATTATATTTCTCTAGACGTTTGAGGGGAATCTCCAGTTTCAAGACTCGGTGAATTTGTTAACTTAAAGATCATAGCCTATGACCATGCATTGTAGATCAACCTATAGATGTCTCCATCTTTATGCTTAAAAAGGCGGCACCTTAATAGAAATTTGAGTGGTCTGACTTGATTGATGATAAACAATCTATATCTGAGAAGACAATCGACAAAGATCTAATAAGTGTAAGCTGGACTTCATGCAATGTCTATTTACCATGGTAATTGAATGATAAAATAATGATTAGATTTTTGTTACTTTGTGCCTGTTTATTTAATTGTTTTTTTTTCTTCTGGGGTGTTTCCAGTCAAAACAGTGATCCAAGAAAGAAGTTAGAGCCACCATTGAGAAGGATCCCGGGAGCTTAACGCCCATTGCTTAGAGATAGGAAGGTCAGTGTCGACCCAAGTTTGTTGCTTTTTCATCTCTAAATATAGAGCGCAAAGAACAAATAGAGAAAGCAGAGGAGAAAGAACGAATGAGAAAAGAAAAAGAAGAGAGGGAAAAAAGAGAAGCTGAGGGGAAAGCTGGCAAAGAGAAAACCAAAACAGCTAAGGAAATTGATCAAGAGAGAATTGAAAAGGGTGGAGGAGGTGAAAGTCATACGTCAACTACAGAGAGTATGCTTGATGAAAGGATTGGACTTGTGGATGATTATCCATCTGACCAGGTTTAATAGAATTTCTCTATCCTATTAACTTTTTAACGAGTTGTAGGTCAATGGTTGTAGAAAATTGTTGTTTCTTAATTTTTGAAAGTTTTGGTGTGGGATCTATATTGCTTGCCGCATGTTCTGTAGCATGTAGAATACGATCTGCATGGACAATTTCTTAAATGGCCTAACTTTTTTTTTTTTTTGGTTGAAATATAATTACCTATTGACTGACTGAATAATGTTACGTTGGCATCATAGCTATTGTGCCTCTGCACATGCAAGTTGATTCAATGCCTTTCTTTTTCTTTTTCTTTTTCTTTTTTTCTTTTTTCCCTAATAGTAAGCCATGCTTACAAAGTTCTGGATGCATATTAGTATGTTAACTTCCTATGCAATAAACTTCCTCCTAGTTCTTTACATGTGTCCACTTTCAATAGGATTTGGAAGAAGATTTGGCAGCAGAACATGATCATCTATCGACTGGAGTCCAAGATAAGGGAACTACTGCAAGTCATCAAAAGTTTATTCATGCAGTACACACAATTGATTCTCTGTAGTCAACATGATTCCAACAATCTGGACATTTGTTGTTCGTATAGCATGCTTTGTGGAAGAGAAAGATGAGTTTTTAACACCGACAAATGAGGAAGAGTCAATTGTATCATCTGAACCTATTGTTGATGCTGAAAGCAAGGTGGCTAATGGTTATATAGATGCAGAAGTACTTTTTCTCAACTCTTTTGATTTTATTGCTTTAATGTGACTGCAAACCCTTAGATTTCTCTGGTTAAATCTGGTGCAATCATAAGCAAGTAATGTCGTAGATGCTTTTTGCTTACCACAAGTACTGCCTTTGCAATGCAGCGATATGCATGAAATTTATGTTCTCATACCAAACCTTGATTTTAGTCAATCATAGCAGAAAATGTTATGGCTTGGCGGAAGTGAATGTCTGATAGAAATCGTGTTGGCCATAGAAATTATAGTCGTCCTCATCACCTTCATTAATGGACTCCTCTTGTCTCGTGTTTTTATGTAATATGATCCCATTCGATGCTTTTGGTATCTCTGCTTTCTCTAACATCATTCCTTGCAGATGAATTGGTTAAGCATACTCCTTTTCTGCCATTGGCAGTGTATGAAACACAATTCACATGCCATGGAAAATTCTGTTAGATTTAACTCAACATGAAAAAATATATTCTGATTACACTTTTGACTTCTAATAGAAAATGCAGCTTTTTTTTTTTTCAAAATTTGACAAGAACAATCTGATTTCTCAGTGTAATTTCCATCAAGTAGATATCATAGGTTTGAGAATGAATATCTTTACTCAAGGTGTCTACATGACTGCATGTTACTTTTCTTCCTCTTGCCCAATGCAGAGCATTTTATTTTTATGGAGTTTCTGAAGTTCTTGTGGTTTTGAATTTGAAATGATCTCAAATATCTCACTTTAGCTGGCTTTTCCAGAACTCGTGAATGATTGTTTTATTACTTGTAGGGAGATGACGCATTTGAGAATGCTGAGGAACTGTCAAAGGAAGAGTTGGGTCAACTTGTTACTTCTCGTTGGACAGGGGAGAAGACAGAGAAGGAAAGCGGGGAAGACTTTGAGAGATAATTATAATGAGGAACAAAGTAGGGAGATCCCAAAAGACACGCGTGATGGTATTGATGATATATATGCGTTAGAAACTGCTGACAGCGAAAAGAATGAGTATGATGACGTGGAAGATGCATTTGATGAAGATTCTGCAGTGAACGATCATAATGATTTCAGTTCTCATTACAAAGATGGATCAGATAGTGACTCAGACGATCAATTAGACTTTGAAGGTTCACTTTTACGGCTTCCTGTGAATTTGAATATCCTATTTTAAATTGAGAAAATATTCAGTAGTATGAGCGCGCCACGTCATCTGCTGACGTGGTGCGCATCTACCACTCAGATATCGACACATGTCTGTAGGTGGTCAAGACTTCTGTTTTCATATTTACTTTTTAAGAATCTTTCATTTATTCTTGAGTTTTTTATGCTCATAAATAATTCTTTGAAATTCATGATGGACAGACTATAATTTGCTCGAGGAAGTGAAGAGGGTGATCAAGCGCTTACGTAACAAGAACTAAATTAAGTGTGCATCCTTATTTTAAGTTGCCGTTTCCCCTCCAAAACCTCCGGCGTGCAGCTGCTAGTAGGAGAACGAAACTCTTGTTCCTTCCAAGTGGACTGTCAAAAAGGGGCCGAAATCAGTCTCGACATGAGCAAAGGTGTGATGTCAGAATCTTGACCTTAGAGTGGACTATATATACTATGCTATCGATTTTGTAAGATGACTACAAGTTCTGCACAATAGGTGTAGATGATTTTTGTGGTAGGCTTTATGCATTCTTCTTCTTCTTTTATCGGTTACTTCTTTTTTTGGGTGGGGTCATTCTCTTGGCCGGGGTATACAACATTAGATCAGTGGGTCCTTCGAAGGCATTAAATATTTATCTTTAAAACCTGATCTTGCTCTAGGGATTTAGCGATAACAATGACAGTATTTACTCTACCCGTGATGATGTGATCTCCTTCTCATCTTTTTTTCTCCTTAAGTCAATAATCAAGCCATCGATGATAAAAGATGTATTATCGAAGGTTAAGATCAGCTCTTCTGTCTCTATGTCTCGAATCTTCATTATATGGGTTTATATCTCGGATCACGGTTGCAGCTCAGAAGAATATTTGGAATTGATCATTTAACTGAGAAAATGCTATCAAGAAGTGATTCCTTCTATGCAATTACATTCATCGATCAGGAACATTTCTTAAACAAGCATGGTTGAACTTATCTAACTTGCTTATTTAGGCTTTAATCTCATTTGCAAGTTATTTTCTTGCCATGAGATTAGGAAGTGCAGGACTTGTCAGGTGTTGACTCTTTGGTCATGCTTTGGATATACATATTAAAAGTGTCTGTAAATGTCAGTTTTTTCTAGAAATGATTCTCATTGAATTTTGTAAGTAGTTTTTCGGTCTACTCGACCTTGGCATTCCCATGCTTTTGGCTAATACTTTCCGCCCTTATCAACCCTCTTCTTTAAATATGTTTTTGCTTAAGAAGATTTATAGTCAGAATGTGATTTTGGAATAGTTTTGTAGTTTCTCATCTATAAACTGTGCTTTTTTAAATGTTTCAGGGAGAAATTTATTTCATAGATGATTGAATGGCGCTTTCACTCGACAGATGTGGTATTATGTGACCATGGGTGAGTCGTAGTTAAGCTTGATGAAAGCTGATTTGCAGTACCTATGTTCACCTCTAGAGATGAGAATTAATTTGTGCTACTATCCATTCCAAAAAGCAATGATACCATGTTCAGTGGTTGAGGATGGTTTTTATTGCAGAATACATGAGGACATGACCCTTCATCTTGATGCAGAGGAAGTCTCGTCTAAGGAGACTATTTCAGGTCATCCCGAGAGTGACACTGATCCGTAAATTCAAGGCAGGGAAGTGACAATCTATGGAAATCACAATTCTTTCATGGGACTGGAAGTGTTAGGTGCTTTGTAGATGGTGGCATAAATTCTTTTCTTGTAGACTTTGAGTATTGATAGTGAGCAATGAAACCGCAAAGATAGGGATGATTAGACAAATTAAGACACCTCCGTGTAAAGCTTTTGTTATAGAAAATGAGATTATAGTGTTAGTTGATGTACGTTCATCTTACTCAAATGTTGCAAGTGCTAGATTAGCATAAAGATGAGTTAGTGTGGGCGTTTAACCAGAGTGAGGTTGCTGAGTGGCTCTATCCAATACATCACCCTTAGATCAAGTCAACTGGTGCATTTACCTTTCTTTTCTTCAATTGCCTTGTTCTATCTCTCCAAGCTTTTAGAAGCTTTTAGAAGGTTCTTCTATATGAGACTAAAAGCTTGTATCATATATATTGTATCGTCAAAATATCACAATTTTTCTATGTCAATAAGGGTTCATTTGCTAGTTGTAGTGTGATGAATTTTTTGCATAATGAGCAATACTAGCAACCATGAAAAGCCATTGTTAAAACTTTGCCAAGCTTTCAAAATGACAAAGGGGAAACGTGCATATAGTTTGCCTGATTTGTGCATAATTTCCTATAGATTAATATTAATCGAAATCAGGACTATGAGACTGCAGAGTGTAGAGTTTTATCTCATTAGGCACAGAAACATACCTAGTGAAATTGAGTTTTACTATGATGACCAATCAAAGGAAGGAACGGGTATGGAGACTACTAATGAGATTTAACCAGCTAAATTGAGAGCTTAAAGGACCAAAGTGAACAGACTTATAACTTATTAAACCAACATCTCATAAGAGTTGAACAATGCTACGTCTTCTCGCCCACATTATCATGCAAAATCAAAGCAGTGTATTTTGTATGACACTGGTATTCTGTAGTCGAGGGCCAAAAAGAACTTGAACACAGCATTTCGATGTTTGAATAACAAAGTTTTCAAGATATCTTCCAACAATACAAAGAATGAGAATTAAGAACCACCATATTCTTTATAAAAATAATTAAAAATTCAAGATTGTTCTTATTTCCAAAACTAACTGAAAGTTAACTAATGTCGATTTTGTTTGTATATCTACACACACTCAAAAGCTGCAGAAATTCTTTAGATCCTCTTTCTTGGCATACCAGCTTGGTATTTATCTTTGAAATGTGAGGATACAGATCCTTGGAGGAGTTCGTAATCATCCCCTTGGTGACTCCAGTAGCAAGTGATATATTTGCACAAACATTCGATTATTTATATGCACGTGATGTCTCAAATGCCATTTACATATGCACCAATATGTCTTTAGTTGTTTAAATTGAATAGAATTGGGGAAACTAAAACCTTGGGGAGACTTCTTCTCATCAAAGAGCTGAGTGATAATGTAAATAATAGCTGCTGCAATAGATATGGGGCTCCTCCTGCAAAATTAGAGCATAAAAACAAAGGAGAATACGTTCAGCACTTGAAAAGGAACAACAGTAAAGCATTTGAACGAAACCTGGTAAGTAATCATTATACACAGCAGGTCTACATTGACGAACCTGCTCAAAACAGTCTTTCAGCCTCAATAGAAGAAAGATAAAATGTCATCAACTGAGTTTTACAGTTTTTGATTCTTCCTCCAGCTTTACCATTAAAATTCTAGCCGAGAAGAGAATAACCACTGAAAAACATTCAGATTTTTGCAGTTTGATATCACTGTCAATGCTTATATCAGCTTGTCTGTCATCAGCAAGTCCACCCATCTCCTACATCTCAGTTGATTTTGCCGGAAGTACTATGTTGATGTATGTCCTGCTTCTCTGGAACAAGTAAACTAACAGAATTAAGGATGTCTACAATACATACAGAAACATAAAACAATGAACTTGCATCATTACCTCTAACACGACAGCCCAAAACCCGATCAACCTGAAAATCAGAAAAGTGTCAAATGAATTAAGATGGATTCTAAGATCGATCACCAGAATCAAACAACAAAGTTGGTCATAAGTAGATTTACCTGCTGAAATTCACTCTGGCGGTGCCACTTATGCACATTGGTCTATCATTCACATGACGGTCTCTTTTTCTTTGGCTTGACTGGTGGGCTTTTCAACTCTCCAGAAACCTTCTGCACAATTTTTAATATATCATCAAGCCTCAATAAAAAGGACTTTCCTTGTGCCTTTGCACGTGGAAACCATCAACTTAGAACTACCAACCAAAATATATCCAGGGCTTCTAGATATCTTTAGAAAACAAACACGCCATGCAAAAGGACCAAACACCAAACTGTGTCCACTCAATATATAGTGGAGGTTCATATCTTAGGAAGCAAAGGAGAAAAAAAAATTGTAAGTCCCATAGATTTGCTAAATGTAACTGAATGCGAGGAAGTATCTTATATATGTCTATACGTAATATGTCAGTAATGAAAAGGCCAATGTAAAAGTATCTATCTTTTGTTTATTTGGACCATTTGAACCTTCTTTTGCTCCATTTCTTCCATGGCAAACCTTGAACCCTTGTTTACAATTGTTCTCTTTCTTAATTGTGAATTACCTATTTCAGGTAATGCAGCTTTCTTATTCGACCCATGTCTCTTAAAAGTAGCAATAATTTGCTTGCCATCATCATTCCTGCTCTTAGAAGCAGCAATAATTTGCTTGCCATCATCATTCCTGCTCTTAGAAGTAGCAATAATTTGCTTTCCATTGTCAATCATGCGTTTCTTCTTAATGTCATTTTTCTGCACAAGCTTTCTCTTCTTAGCTCTCTCTTTACTAGCACCAGTTTCGAGAGCAGCTTGACCATCTGGACTATTGAATCCATCAGAACATTGAGAATTTTTATCTGATGCTTCATCATATTGTTCTGAACTCACCAGTTGAGAATGAGATGAAGCGGGCACAGAAGGAGAAGCTAACCTTCTAGTTGAAGGTGCTTTTGCTGGAGGTACATCTACCTTCTATTCATCATCATTTTTCTGAGAGGAAGAGGTTCCATCCGTAGAACCACCCAGGGATGGGCAACCAGGCTTGATGGTGCATGGGTCCTCTCCTGGGGACAGATCTGGCTTACCTTCCAATGGCTAAACTTCAAGTGTTACAACAGAATTCCCTCCACTCAAAGACCTCTTGCTTGGAAAATGGGAGCCACCAAGCATTCGAGATGCTTTTTCCGTGCTAGACAATGTCTTGGATCTTGACCCACAAATTTTCGTCCGAGCTCGCTTCAAACTGGAATCAAGATGGCTTATTGGCTCAACTGAATCACTTTTCGAGCGGCACTTAGGACATTGCGATTTCCCTAGTGGAATCCGCTGGAAATGGAAAACCATAAAATGAGACAACTAAATTATCTCAATCAAGTACGATAAGACAAATGACAGCAATTAACACATCTAACTCAAGGCAAGACCCCTCAAATAGCTATGAACTACCTTGAGAGGAGGATCAAGGCATATACATCCCATCCCCAAAACTCAGCAGAACCTCAACACAGCATCTAATTCTCTTTCGTCGGCGCAATTATATCCCAAGACATAAGCTCGTGCTGCGAGCCACAAGCATGAAGTGTGAGGCACGTGTCAATCATAGCTAACGAAAAAAGAGAAAGGAAACGGTTAACTAGTTACCAAATCGACCAGTCCCATGAATGGTTCAGCTTCATCTGTCACACCACCTTGCTGCTGCTCCTGAAATTTTTCATGTGAAAAAGCAAAAAAATCAGTTACCTCAAAGATTTTACTCTATGAAAATGACAAATGCTAGCTGTTAATTTTGTGATCCTGGCTAGATAGATAAAAGAACGACTGTTTTAAGAAATTGGAGTGTTGAAAGAAGACGTTCTACTCACGGCATCGGTCTCCATTTCAGCGGTGACAAAGCAACCTATCTAAACAAAGTGTCCAGATATTTTGCAAACCAAGAGCTCATTGGCAGGATCCATAACCGTTTCTCTGCACGTCTCATCACAGGCTGAAAGAAAAGACGATGATGAAGGAAACCTCATTAGGAAAGACATTCCTGCACGACACATATAAATTGGATATACTAAAGAGACTTGTCATTGTTAGAAATTAAAGTATTTTACCATGAACATTTCCAGTCTTCTCACAAACGAAGACATCGCCAATTTGATGATAAGAACACGTTTCTCCAGAACAAACATGGTCCAGAACCAATGCATCAGTGAACCCTTTGCTGCTTTTCCACAAAGACACTTGATCAGCAATTGTCTTGTCAAGAATTATCCGATCATCATTCACCTTCAGAAGCAAACATGCATGTGAAATTAAAAGGATGAACCCATGAGTCCTTGAGCAAACCAGAAACATATGTGGTACCACTTGGAATATTTCAAGGAAAGTAACTCTAGTAAAGCATGTTGATCATAATTGCTAGGTCAAGAATAATAGTGTAGTAATGCTAGTCAGGATTAAATCTCAAGCAAAAGCTTTTACAAATAAGAGCCACTAAAGCAGCAACCATCAAGTCTTTTTCCTTTGACCAGTTTCCATAACTTCATTACGGTTGTAATGCAAAAATGAAGAGGATCAACCAGGATATTATTAGTATAAAGCTAAAGAACTAAACGTGAAAGTCACATCAGAAGACACCAAGTGCACTTCTACCCAACAATCTGCTTTTTGGAAGAAATCCAGTCAAGGTTTGAACAAGCTATAGCACTGGCACCAATTTATACAAAATTCCAACAAATCTAACCCTTGACCTGTAATATCATCACAATGAAGAATCCTTACAAAAAGCAAGCTCCATCTACCTGTGAAGGAAGAGGTGCCTGGCTTCTCTTTGCAGCTTGCATTTGGACCAATTTATACAAAATTCCAACAAATCTAACCTTTGACCTGTAATATCATCACAATGAAGAATCCTTACAAAAAGCAAGCTCCATCTACCTGTGAAGGAAGAGGTGCCTGGCTTCTCTTTGCAGCTTGCATTTGGACCAATTTATACAAAATTCCAACAAATCTAACCTTTGACCTGTAATATCATCACAATGAAGAATCCTTACAAAAAGCAAGCTCCATCTACCTGTGAAGGAAGAGGTGCCTGGCTTCTCTTTGCAGCTTGCATTTGGATACTACATTGTTCCTGGCGTAGTCTCTGGGACCTCCAAGGCTACTAAATTCTGTTCTTTATCATATTTCTGAGTGTCAGGACTGTTCTTAAGTACTCGGGACAAAAGCCTCAAGCTACAGCTTGCCATGTAAGCTCGAGACTGAAAAACTTCTACAAACTCTAGAATTTAACAGCCGATTCATCTCGATCCAGGAGCAAATAATACATTCCTCAGGGATATCTATGAGCTCAAGACAAGGGATTTTGTACAAACTCGCATTATGCAAAACCTGAAGAGATGGACCGAGACCGGCTAAGTCAAAGAATTTTGGTGAGAGAGATTGAAAAGGCCTCCATGCACCAGCTTCTAGTAAGATGTGGATGCTTCTCACAACTTCACATCTGTACAAAAGAATTTTCCTTGACAGAAAGGTATAGCTCACAAAATTGCTGCCAATCCTAGAGTATCCCCTTCCTCAACCGTTGATCCCAGAGCAAATCTAGAAGTCGTACAGAAGATGAATCAGATTGCCTAGTCGAAAGTTATGTTTATGAATTTCCTATCACAAGTTAAACAAGATGGGCTATAAAATAGATTTCACCTGTTTATTAGTTCAACAAGAGGCTCAACAATATTTGTTTTGAGTGGGACTAGCATGTGGAAAGAAAATGAGATCCATCACAATTATCATCACATTAAGAGGTTACTCTGTCAGGAACTTGCATGTTGTCTGAGTCACTTTGGGGAGTTTAAGAAAGCAAGAGCAATTAGTTTTCAAATAAAGAAATGACTGTTAATGGGATGCAAACCTCTTTCGTCACGGTGAGTATGAGGCCTTTTCTCAGTTCTTCGCTGTAAGGTTCACCTTCCACCGGAGTGACAAAGGCATAAATGCCTTGTCCTTTCACCTAGAGACAAAAACATGATTTGTTGATTTGTTAGCATTTAAAGCAAGTGCAATGAAAATTTTATCATCAATTTAGTCCTCTCTAAAGTACCTCATGCTCAACACCAACAACCGTAGCTTCCACACATTTGGGATGCGAGACAAGAGCAGATTCGACTTCTGCTGTTCCAATCCGATGTCCACTGTAGAGGCAAGTGAAGCATCATCAGATAACTAGTCCAGAATTCAAGGCATTGGGTGCTTTAAGAAGGAAAATAATTGGTCTTTGGAAGTTTCTCAACAAAAACAAAGCCACATTGTATGAGTACATAAAAAATGTTTGAATGAAGGTACCAAAAAAGAAGATCTTGAGAAATTCATGTAGTACCTGACATTGATGACATCATCACCTCTACCAGTCAGCCAGTGGTAACCATCCTTGTCCCTGAATGGGTTGAGCGAATTAAAAAATAAGGAAATCAAATTGTACATTTTATGCTGCAAAAACTATAACCATAACTACACCTTCCAAAGATATATAAGCGCAAGATTATCATTCAAGTTAAGGAATTGTATAAACATCCCTAGTAAGAACCCAGGCATAATGCAAGTACCTCAAGCAATAATTTAACAGTTGTATCAACTAACCTGCTGCAGCCATCACCAGTAAAATAGTATCCTGGGAATGGTTTGAAGTATGTTGTTTCGTATCGCTCATGATCACCATAGAGTGTACGAAATGCCCCGAGCCAAGAACTTTTAATGCACAGTATCCACTACACTCGCCTTCAATTTCAACCCCCTTTTCATCCACTATGACAGGCTGCACAAAACAAATGTGGAAATTAGTCGGAGAGACACCTTGTGAAAGGCTCTTAAGTTGTTCAAAAGTCAAAGGGAATGAAAGAGTTTAGAGACCTAAACCCCAAAGAAAGGAAAAGTAGCAAATCCAGGTTTCTGTGGCTAGGCACCAGGTAATGGTGTGATCTGCAGGGAATGTAAGCATCACTGGAGTCAAACTGAGACCATTAAGTGGATATTGTGGGCATTCTTTGTAAAAAATTCTAACATGATAAACCCAAACGAATAACAAAATGTACCATGAAGCCGCCAGTTTCAGTTTGCACCAAGTGTCAAATATAGGGCACTCTGAATCTCCGACTACATTGAAAAACTACCTGAAGAAATGTACACGGGTTTATGGATCTAGTGAAACATTATCTACATTAGAAAGTTAGGATAAAGCTCAGTACCTCCATGCACTTGGATTGATAGGCTCGCCAACACTTCCTAGGACCCGCAATGATTTGCGTGAATACTTACCAAATAAACTTCCAATTCAATGAATTACTTCCACACGGCCAGGTGTTCCAATCATTATATCGACCCCTCTCCTCGATTGGCTCTCCTGAGAATGATAAGGAGCTCCAACAACATGATGTTAAGCCCACTGCTCCACCATTAACTTCAAAATCAAAAAACACCTAAAATAATAGAGTAAATGATGTCGGACATCTATCTTTGTAAAAAGATGAGATTATTTCTATAAGCTTGATTCCAATACTTGCTTGGCCAATTCCTAGTAGGTAAAAGCACCAAAACACTTGGTGGCCTACCACATCCTGTCTTCCTTGAGGTTTTTGCAGGCCCATTCGTCAGAGATTCCAAAATGGGCAAGACAAAAGCCAGAGTTTTGCCCCGGTACAATTCACACAGTGAACAAGGTGATAATCAGTGCTAAAAAATTAAAACCCATCAACTACAGAAATGAGCAAGCAGTTCGAAAACTCATGTTCCTAGCAGCCAACCATCTTTAAAAAAATTGAAATGCAACTGCGGCCAAACAGTCTTCATGCCACTTTTGGTTTTTATATGTCAAATAACAGCAATGAACTAATGTACAGATGACTCTGGCACAAACTAGAAGATTTATTTAGCTGTAGGTTTTTTGGTCGAATTACCAGCTGTAGGTTCGAATGCCTGAAAAGATCGGTCAGGATTTGACTTTTGCAATGACAATCAGGGGCTGAAATACAGGGATTTAGGACCAGAAATGCACGAAAGACATTTCACAAACCAAGTGCACTTTGCTACACTCTACACCATGATTGCTTTGTCGTGCTATTAATTAAAACAACATTTACCAAGCTCATACATCAACCATTCACTACTCATAGAGCAGATAAAACCCACTTCTCTTTTCATATATGTCAGTTTCGTGACCCTTTTCCGCATCACGCACTATCATTACTCCAACGTCCAGACCATTCACTTCTCTAAATTGTCAGTTAATTAGCAGATTTCAAACAAGCACGTGACCATCAACATGTCAATCCTGTGAAATTCAAATAAAAAGTTTTCATACCTGACTAGTGCAGGCACGGCCGACCAAATCAGTCCCATCGTGGACGATCATGGCCTGAATGGGAAACAGCGCCTCGATTCCATTGTCCTTCAACTTCAACCTCAAGCTGTCCGAGATCCTGAAATTCAACACAGCGTTGGGGTTTCTCCTCCTAAGCCACCTCATTATCGCCGTCGCTCAACCTCGCCTTCTTCTTTTTCTTCTTCTTCCCCTTCAAGTTCTCGGGGTCGACCAGGTCGGAGCTACTCTCGCTCTTGTCTTCCTCGTCGTCCTCGCACAGCTCCAGCGCCTTCCTCTTCTTCTCCTTCTTCGCATCCCCTGATGCTCCGGGAGCTTTGGCTGCTTGGATTCAAAGCCTTTGCTGCCGCTCTTATTTTCCTTCTTGTGCTTCTTGTCCGACGCCAACACGAAGTCGCCATCGGCCTCGAGCTGGACTTTCGCCTTCATCTTCTTCTCTTTGCTCTTGCTTTTGAAGTTCTTCGGGGGTTGAGCTGAATCAGACACAACTATCGAAGGCATCGATGAAGCTGTCCGGAACCGCAAGAGGAGTTTAGGGGACGGGAGGGGAGAAAAGGGGGTAGTTTTGTCCTTCTCTTCTCTTCTCCTCCTGTGCCCGATCTCCGCGTTGAAAATAGTCAAAGGCGAAGGTAGAGGCGGAGGCAGAGAGGGCTCGGGAGCCAGCTGCGATCAGTGGGGCTCTCAGGGGGCAATGTGGGGGCAATGTGCCAACGGCAGATGAGCGGTGATGCTTTTGGGAGGCAAGGGAGGAGAAGAAGCACGAGGCCCTCACATCCCGACCATCGACCTCGAGGACATAGAGTCCAAAGACCTCGGGCTACTCAGAGTCGGAGCTGATGACGCGTTCGTCGGAGGTCCAGAAGTTGCCGAGAAACCAACGGGTGCACAAACCTTGTGCTCGATCTCCGCGTTGGGAACAACTAGAGGCGGAGGGGGTGAGGAACCGACTGCGATTGGTGAGGCTCTTGAAGGAGGCGACAACCGGCGAGGCTTTTAGGAGGCAGAGGCGGAGCCGGAGCCGAATGCGCGGAGAAGGAAACAGACGGTCATTCTCTGTTTGTTCTCCTGCAAGGAGATAGAGAAAAGCCAGTAAATTCAATTGAGGAGTGAGAAATTTTTTGGGTGGGAGCGTTAAAGCATTTATTGACCCGACGCATTGTTTCCACCAACGAACCGAGCCGAGCCGATTCGAGCTGAGCAGATCCTTTCATTTTCTAGCAAGTCCCGCAGGACAAGTGTCGAAAGCTGAGTGGTATGTACGAGCTACATTAGCGAATGACGTGGCGCACATATACTACTGAATATTTTCTCCTAGGAGAGAGAGAACCCGCCCATTCAAGTGAGAAGAGAAACCACTAGGGGTTCGCCCCAGTGGCCACCCTTCTAACATGGAAGGGGGAGGTGAGAGTTCAAATCCCCACATTCTCAGGGGGGGATAGGGGTAGGGACGCGTAAGTTTCGAGAGTGGGTTGCGACTCCCACGCCCTACAAGAGGCAGGGCACAAGTCTGCGAGTAAGTATAGAGTAGGAATAGAGTAGGACTGACCAAAAAAAAAAAAAAAGTGAGGAGAGAGAAAAATTTTGAGCGGCAAAAATATGCTGACCGTCATTTCTTCTATGGTGGAGCCAAGCCAAGCCAGCCAAAAATCAGCGCCTTCCTTTTTCAGCGGGTCCCGCTCGAGGACATGTGCCGATTTTTCATTGGTATGTGCGCACCAGGTCGACGGATGACCTGGCGCACACATTCCACTGAATATTTTCTCTTAACGCAGAGTTTAAGGCAAATCATTTTAGTCCGATCCCTGATCCATAGGTAACACATTTGAAGATTAGTTATCTATCTATGGCTTTAAACAAGCAATAGAAAATTCAATTAACCACTTATGAGCAATTGAAACAATTAACGAATGCATACTATAATAAAATAATTTAAAATATATATGTACAGTATATCAAATTTATGATGTTTATATCTTGTTTAATACTATTGATGTAAAATCATGAGAACATCATTTTACAATTTGACTAATATCACGAAAAATCTCAAACTGGTATACTTGTAATAAATTTATCTCAAAATAATTTTTTTATCGCAAAAACCCCAAATTAATTCATTTGAGATGAATATACCATTTATTAAATTAAATTAATATAGCAAAAAAAAACCACAAAATTGGTACAATTGTGATAAATGAAAAGTAAAATTCTAAATTTATACATAAATCAACTGTCACATGTCATCCAACTAAGTAATTTGATAGTAAAATTTAACGAAAACTAACATAGAGTAAATTTGTTATAAGTGTACAAGTTTGGGGTGAACTTGAGATTTAGTTTAGGGTAAATTTATCATAAGCGTACTAATTTGAAATATTTTGTGATATTAAATCATGGGAAAATTGCAAAAGAAAAAGACCCGAAGCACCCTCGTTTTCTCAAATAAAGGCTCAAAGTGGACCATATTTCAAATAAAGCCCTAAAGTGACCTTGGTTGTTTTAAATAATGTTTTAAAGTAGCCATGGTTGTTTAAAATAAGGGTCTAACCTCACCAGCTCCGATTGGGTAAATTTTCTAATCGGTTAAGGGCATTTTCATCCAAAATTTTCTTTTTTCTTTTTTTTTTTTCTTTTTCAGCATCAATCGGCAGCCGCTAGCAAAGGCCGACGAGGGCCGACCTCGCGGATGGCCATGAAGAACGGCCTCACCTTGTCGCCTAGGCAAGGCTGTCCCTTGTCGAATCAGGCCAGGGCAACCCTCACCCAGCCCTTTGTGGGCATCAGCCACAAGTGAAAAGAAAAGAAAAAAAGGGAAAATGATAAATGATGAAAATTTTCTTGATCGTCAGAAAGTCAAGTGCTTATTCAAAACAAATTTAGCCACTTCAGACTCTTATTTGAAATAAATATAACCATTTCAGACCATTGTTTTAAAACAAGATTCACTTCAGGTCTTTATTTGAGAAAGTAATAGCACTTCAAATTATTATTTGAAATAAGGTCTACTTTGAATCCTTATTTGAGAAAATGAAGACATTTTGGGTTAGAGGGTGTGCGGGATAAAGATCTAAAGTTTAGGCTATAAAAGATATTATTTCTTTAAAATTTTGTAATTTGTCTTTTTTTATTATTATTATTTTGCTCTACATTTTGAAGGTCCAATATTGTGTCCGGTCGCCATTTATAAACATGAAGGATGGAACCTGCAACCAAAAGTCCCAAATTTTTCGAGAAGAAAATTAATTTGATAAAACCTTTCACCAAATGAATATAATAACAAAGTTCATAGTGTCGTAGACTAATCAAATTGAGAGTTTCATAAAATCTCAATTAATTGCTTTTACTCGAGTAATTTAAGATAGAGTCCCATCCCATCCCATATTACTCTTTTATACAACTCAATTAAGGGTGCATTTATTTGAGAAAAAGTATTTTTCGGGAATTGATTTTCCAGACTTTCATCCACTTGGGCATTGTTTGGTAACTATCCAAACAGTGTTAAATTTTGATTTTTTGTTCTCGGAATCAATTTGGAAACAGAATCGCTTTTGGTAAAATTTTTGTTCCCGGAAACAAATTTCTATTTTTTTGTTCTCGGAAGTAGATTTGGAACAGAATTGAAAATTAAAAAAAAAAAATTGATTCTTGTTCCGGGAACAAATTTAAGAATCAAAACCAATTCTTCTTCTTCCATTTTCTCTTATTCTTCATCGACCGCCATCCCGCGATTGTCGTCCGCCGTTAGTCACCACCGCCGCTCGCCACCATCCACCGCCAGTCGCCAGCAACCGATTCGGCGAGCTCACCGGAGGCCCAACCGGCCACTTGCAAGCTCGCCGGAGGGTTGCGCAAGCCTCGCGACTCGCGAGGTTGAGCCTCGCCCAGCCCACCGGTGGCCAAGCGAGCCTCACCTAGCCCCACCGGTGGCCAAGCAAGCCTCGCCTAGCCCCGACGAGGCTGTCCCGGCCACCGGTGAGGCTCGGCCAACGAGGGCCGGCCTGGCTACCGAGAGGCTCGACCAACGAGGGCCGGCCTTGCCGAGGGTCGGTAACACTCCGGTAAGGTTGCTTTGTCACCGGAAGAAGAAGAACATGAGAGAGAAAGGAAAAAATAAAAGAAAAAAATGAAAAATGAAAAGAAAAAAATATTTAAAAATTAAAAGAAATTGAATTTGGAACAGAATCAATTAGCACAGTACTAAACACAATTCTATTTTAGAATCAGAAATTTTGGACAGTTATCAAACGGTTTAAAATGCTTAGAAATTGTTCCTGGAAATAGAATAAAAAATAATAATTTCTGGTCAGAATCTGTTATTGGGAATAGAATCATTACCAAACGCGCCCTTGGTGGGTAGCTAGAAAGTGAGTTAATCAAAAACACTTTTTGGTCAACAAAAATATTCATGCATAAATTTAGGAAAATGAATTCCTAAATCTAAAAAGGTGAAAACACTTTCTGAAAATTGCTCATCTCTAAAATTTTAATAATTTTATTTCACTTTATTATTTTATTTTATTTCTATTTTTCATTTTCCTCCTCCTTCGGCCAATTGTGGGTCGGCACTTGGCCACAGGCAATCTTGAGTCTCAATGCTCGAGTTTGCCGACCTCAAGTGATCTCGACCTCATTAGCCCCGGCCTGTGGCGGTAACTAGCCGTCGCAAAGGCTCAGCTATCAGCAAAAGGGAAGGAAAAAGAAAAAATAAAATAAAATAAGTTTAAAAATTTGAATTGTTTTTGTCGTAAGATTGAAATTACTGATATCAAATACCAAAAACCGCTTTCAATTAAATATTAGCAAATAAAGAAAAATTATCCACTTTCTGAAAAACTATCTCTCAAAAGGTTTTTTTTTTTTTTTTTTATCATGAAATTTTCTATGGAACCGATTCACTCTAAGCTTTTTCGTGCTTTGTTACGAAAGGGATGAGCCAAATATCGCGCAATGATGCGGGTGTTGCATCACATTATTAAGATTTCCTCTCATGTTGCAAAGTTTGGAATGGGGGCTGTTGTCGCCGTCGTGTGTACGCGCTAGCGTGTCCCACGGCGAGAGAGAGAGAGGGAGGGAGGGAGGGAGGGAGGAAGCGCGACTGACACATGTTATTTTTGGGGAAAAATCAGGTCCTCGTAATTTTAAAGGAATCAGACGGGGCAGTTTTATCGACGAACTCGAACTCGAAGGTGATGAGATGACCTTTTTCGGCTCGCGCTACCGTCAATCAAGAAAAAAGACGGTCAAACATCAGCCAAGCGTTTTCCATCTTCAAGAGGGAGGCTTGGTTAACAAGTTTTTTATTTTTATTATATAATAATGCATTTTCCATATAAAAAAACAATTTTCTTGTCTTATTTAAAGGAAAAAGTCTAAGTGATAATATTCAAATAATAAGAAATATATGAAAAACTCCATTGCAACTTTTAAAATAATGTATATTATTCTCCAGATAAAGAAAATTGACCGAGAATTTCTTTTTTGATTTTAACTTTAGCTTTGACTCGTGTGATCCTCATATTGATTTTGTAATATTTTAGGTCCTTGTACATCATCTACGAGATTTGGATCAATGGAGAAATCTTTTTCTCTTCTAATTTTTTTCTTTACTTCATTTGTTTCATGCACAATGGATATCTAGTCTTAATTTTAGGTTACTAAATAGTCCTTCTAGACCAATTTAATTTGAGCCAAATGAATAAGATGCCATTTCATTGCACAATGATTTCGTTATTAGTTGCAAAGCCAACATTTTAAGTGTTTTTCATCTTTTTTAAATTTAATAGATCTATATAATGATATTAACGGTTTCTTTTTAATAAATGATAATATTTTCAACTTGTAATTATTTATATTTCAATATCAAATTTAATTTTTCTATCTTTATATTCAAGAAAATTAATTATATGGGTCCTCTCATGATTTTTTGTCTCTTAATTTGAGCTTGCAATAAGGAAACATAGAGATAATTAGAAAAAATACATTGCGTCAAAATCGAAACGGAGTGAGAAGGTCTACCGGTTTCCTCCAGAACATTTTAACCAAGTGAGTAGGTCTACCGTTTTCCTCTAGAATATTTTGTGGCTGGCCTTAGACCGTCGTACTACTACTACCATTCTGTGGAGGACGGTTAGGCTAACAGCGTCCATTTTAAAAATATTTCTCTTCTCCGATTCTACTAATTTGCCCCCTTTAAAGCCGCATGTCCAATTTTTTTTTTCCTTTTTCTTTTTTTTTGGATTTTGTTTTCACTCTTTTACCGATTAACTAATTTGAACTTTTTTTTTCCTTTAAAGCAAAGTTTAAGGTAAATCATTTTAGTCCGATCCCTGATCCATGGGTAACACTTTTTTTTTTTTTTCATGGGTAACACGTTTGAAGAGTAGTTATTTATGTGTGGCTTTAAACAAGCAGAAAAAAATTAAATTAACCACTTATGATCACACTTAGTTATAACCTATAAATTAATTAACGAATGCGTAATATAATATGTGTATTTGATGATGCTGAAATGATTTATTGTTGCCAAATGTGATATGTAAATATATCCTGTTTAATATTCTTGTAAAATCATGACAACACCATTTTACAATTTGGTTAATATCAAGAAAAATCCCAAACAGATACATTTATAACAAATTTACTCCAAACTAATTTTTTATTGTCAAAAACTAAAAATTGGTACATTTGTGACAAATATACCTTTCATTAAATTGAATTAATACAATAAAAAATCACAAAACTGGTATAATTGTGATAAATAGATAGTAAAATCCCAAACTAGTACATAAGTCAACTGTTGTGTGTTATAGAACTAAGCAATTTGATAGTAAAATTTAATGAAAACTAATATAGGATAAATTTGTCATAAGTGTACTAACTTAGGGTAAATTTAAGATTTTTTGTAGTAGAAAAATTAGTTTATGATAAATTTGTTATAGGCTTATCAATTTGGAATTTTTTGTGATATTAACACTTTACAATTATACTTACAATAATGCCGAATCTTTTTGACACACTTCAAATAAAAATCCAGTGTTTCATGAAATTATATATTCCTTAAGAATTAGAAATTTAATTTTAGGCGACGGAAAAGCATGGATGAAATCCTTCGACGCCGTAAACTATTTTATGAGGAGGAATAATTTCAAAAATCATAATTGAGAGAGAATGCTTGTGGAGAACTTTCTCGGTAGTGGAGTGATTAAATTAAAAGATATGCAAGCCAAAGCAATCGAAGTGGGGTCAACAGCAGACAAAAAAAAAAGTGGGGTCAACACCAAAGGCTTTCTTGGAATTCAAGCTTATTCGTCATCCATACTCCCGCGTTGCGTAATAGGCGACGCAAAAATATTTCGACAAAGTCTCCCAATTTGTTGAAAATTGAAATTGCACCCCTCGTCCAGTTAGAGGGTATGCGGGATAAAAATCTAAAGTTTAGGCTATAAAGGATATTATTTCTTTAATTCATCTTTTTTTTTCTTCTTTTGGTCTACATTTTGAAGGTCCAAAATTATGTCCGATCGCCTTTTATAAACACGAAGGATGGAACCTTCAACCGAAAGTCCCGATTTTTTCGAGAAGAAAATTAATTTGATAAGACCTTTCACCGAATGAACATAATAACAAAGTTTGTAGTGTTGCGGATTAATCAAATCGAGAGTTTCGTAAAATCTCAATTAACAGCCTTTACTCCAGTAATTTAAGATAGAGTCCCATCCCATATTACTCTTTTATATGACTCGATTAAGAGTACATTTGTTTGAGGAAAAGTGTTTTTCGGGAATTGATTTTCCAAACTTTCACCCATTTGGTGCGCGGCCGGAAAATGAGTTAAATAAAAACACTTTTTGGTGAACAAAAATATTTATGCATAAATTTAGGAAAATGAATGCCGAAATCTAAAAAGATAAAAATACTTCTTGGAATTGCTCATCTCAAAAATTTTAATATTTCAATTTCACTTTATTATTTTATTTTATTTCTATTTTTTCATTTTTCCTCCTTCTCATTCTTTTGCTAATCGCCGGTCGACAACCAACCATAAGCAATCTCGAGCCTCGCCATAGGTTGGTGATGCTCGAGCTTGCTGACCTCAAGCGATCTTCACCTCACTGGCCCAGGCTCGTGGCTGATAACCAATTGTCACATAGGTCCGGCAATCGGTTGAAGGGAAGAAAAAATTAAAAATTTAAAAATTCAATTTTTTTTTTTTCATAAGATTGAAATTACTGATATTAATATTAGAAAACATTTTCTATTACATATTAGCAAATAAAGGAAAATTATCCACCTTTCTGAAAAATTATCTCTTGAAAAATATTTTCCTTCGTCAAAAAATTTTCCACTAAACAGATGTAACCTAAGCTTTTTCGTGCTTTGATACGAAGGGAATGAGCCAAAAGTCGCTAAATGATGCGGATGTTGCATCAATTGTGAAAACATAGCCAGGAGCACGACAATCACAGTATTAAGATTTCCTCTCAGGTTGGATTTCCTCAGGGGAAGAAGCATCTCCATCCATCCATCGCTCTCTTCTTGTCTCGTCGTCATGGCGATTGAACTTTGTCTCTCACCGACTCGAATCTCCTCGCAAAGTTTGGACTGGCTGTTGTCGTTGCCGTCGTGTGTACGCCCACTTGCGTGTCCCACAGAGAGAGAGAGAGAGAGAGAGAGGAGGATGAAATATAGACAGTGGCGTGACCGGGTGATTGTCCGGGAAAATCAGGTCCTGGTAATTTTCCTGGAAAATGCTACACGCTGCTTCCGCATTTTCGGCTTTCATATGATTTCACGCCTCGTGAGACGGGCGCAACGACCGAAAAACCAGCGTGTTCAGTTGCCTAGAAACTACTATCTACTCCCACTGCCAAAAAAAAAGAAAACGCTTTGGTCGAACCGGGAAATGGCAAATGGTTTAAAGGCCTTTTGGATCGGACTAGATCAAATTACGAATTCTTAGATGAGCATAAGCCGGTGGATGATTGGACTCATACAAGAATTTCGATTTGTTTGATAACTAAATTAAGTGGGGATAAGTGTAATAGAAGTCATAACACTTGTCCAGAAAACTTGTCAAATTAGTTTAATCGAGTCTTAAAGTTAACACTGTCAAACTTTTTAATGGAAAATACTGACGTGGCATTTTAATTGATTTTTATTTTTCATGTGGCTTTTTTAAATTATTTTTTATTCAAATTAGATTTAAAAACTAGAAAAGAAAAGCTAAAATTTTTTTTTTTAAAAATGGCAAGCGCTTCCACTGCCACCGCCCATTACCCTGGGTGGGGTGAGGGCCTGCAACCCTTACCAAGCACGGGTGAGGGTGCCTAGATTTGGGCACACCGGCCCTCATGGGGGGGCTAGCGACCATCGCTCGCCTTGGGTGAGGCCTTGTTGGCCGTCACTCGAGGTCGGCGAGGCTTGCCAGATCTAGGGGAGGCAAGGGTTGCCGGCCCTCACCTGGGGTCGGCGAGGGCCAGCCACCCCCGCCCAAGGCCAGTAACTGTCGTTGGCCCCTTCGGCAAGGGCGGCGGCTGAAGCGCTTGCCATTTTTTTTTTTGAATTGTTTTGTTTTTAAAATAAATTTTAGCTTTTCGTTTCTAGTTTTTAAACCTAATTTGAATAAAAATAATTTTAAAATGCACATGGAAAATAAAAATTCATTTAAAATGCCACGTTAGCATTTTCTGTTAAAAAGTTTGATGGTGTTAACTTTAGGACTTGATTGAACTAATTTGACGAGTCTTAGGATTTGATTGTATTTTTTGCAAGTTTTAAGATTCAATTGAATTTTTCTTACAAGTTTTATGACTTCTATTGCACTTATCCCAATTAAGCTTTAAAAAAATTTAAAATTCAGCGCAAGTGCCAAAACTTTGGTATGGTGCTTATTTGAGTATCACAACTTTTTTTTCCTACTCCCTTGAATGCAATTAGTAATTTGCCTCGTCAAAATATCCAATGTGGACGTCAATCATCTTACATGCTTTCGCCGACACTAACGTGGATAATTTTAAATTACATTTTTTTAATTATCTTTACATTTTTTATTTTTCTTTTGCCCCTTTTTAGGGCTAGTGACCATCGCTTGAGGGCCACCTTGCCTTTAGCCGCGAAGGTCCTTGCTAGATTTGGGTGGCTGTGGGCAAGGCTGCCTTCACAGCCCATACCAAGCAAGCGCTACCAAGGGCCTTCATCACCAAGGGTGAGGCACCCCTCGCCTAATCTGCGCGAAGGTTTGGTAGTCAACGAGGGTCATTCATGACCCTCACTAGCCTTGGAAAAAGAAAAAAGGAAAAGAAAAATAAAAACAATAACAATAATTCAAAAAAGTAAATAAAAAATTTAAAAGTTTAATTTTTTTTTTTTAAATTCACGTAGGATGATTTGTTAGAAATGACACTCAAATGACCTATTTAAGTGAGCAAAATAAAAAAGTTATGACATACAAGTGAGCGTCTATGAAAATGATGGCACTTGCATTATTCTTCTCCCCGTTGCTCGTGAGGAATAGGAAGACTAGTTTTCTTGTATTGCCACGAAAGGATGCAGAGTATGATTGTTCCCTGTACCATTGAATGCAAAAACTACCTTTTATACCGTAACTTTTCTCGAGCCATTTTACATAAGCTTTTCAAGGACTGAGAAAACAAGAGGAGCAGGCCATGAAGATGATAGAACACGATTTGTGCCTGTCACGCAAAACACCTTCGGCTAAGCTGAACCCTCCATTTATAGCCAGGCCTGCAGAATATACTTTGCTTCTTTTTCCGCAGTTACTGATTGGTAATTCAACATCAATATCAAAGCAACAGTCTGAATGAATGGAGAATATCGAGGATGGAGAATACCGAGGGGACTTAGCATCATGAATGGTGTATGTGTTCCGAACGACAGCTGAAACAGGGAAGACTTTATACATTGGACTACATGGACGTGGCGTCAATATCATTAAATAATATGCACAGAATGCAAGTACACACTTTGAATGATAAACCTTGCATTCCTTACATGCGAAAAATCAAAATACTTTCGAATAAACATGTTGAAAGAACTGAAGTAGAGAGACTCTTATGAAAAAATTATTCGCTTGTGAAGGCAATCAAACAAAGCTGTTCTATACATAAATGAATAACATTAAGTAACTTATATGCCCTCATCTAAGAAAAAGCCCCATCAAATTCCATCACATGTAAACGGAGAATTATCTTATCTAACGCAACATTAAGAACGAATCAAATCAAGCCTGGACTTCAACCGGTGGCTGCACCATGATGCCACGTCTCTTCATGACGATCTTTCTGATGAAGAAACCCCACCGCATCACCGCCTTTATCTTGAGCCAGCCAATAACACTTATGCTGGTACCACTAACAGAACCACCATCATATAATAGGGTCTTAAAGAACTCGACACCGTACAGTGGGCTCTGACTTAAAAGAGCCAACACATAATCCATATCATCTGAAACAAATGGTTGCAAATTTCCCATCAAGTGATTGCCTTCAGGAGGAGCATTCTCATTCCCTGTATGGTGCATTTGGCTTGAAGAATCGATTTCTCCCTGAGGAATTAGAACATTCAAGGGGTCTGTAGATATGGGCTTCTGTGCAGCGAGATGACCACTTTCATCAACCGAAAGCTTCATGGCATTTTCAGAATCGGTATTTTGCAACTGTACTTGCAATGCCGAAGCAGTTGCACCATCATGTCCTGGAGAAAGAACTAAAACATTAGTGTGGTTCGTAAACAGAGGCCGACGTGAGCATAGACCTACGTTTTTATAAAGAATTTTAGAATGAATGGTTATGAGATTTTATTATAACAGAAAATGCTACTAATGTTTTTTCTTTGCGGAAAGTGCTACGAAATCCACCCCAAAAAAAAAAAGAAAAAAAAAAATCCCCCACTTAAGAAGGTACCTGTTTCCACCTAATATCTTCTAGTTGATTTTTAATTGCTTGGACAAAGCCCATACATACATACATACGCACATACATATATGACCAAAGGAATACAGTGTATTGCAACAATCCCAGCTTACAGAATATATCTTTTCGTGTACAATTAGCATTGGACATTGACTGTTCTCCACATTGCATGTCCTTATAAGTCATTTGATACTTCAACTCATATATATATATCTCATGATCAAAATGAAGTCGCCTCTGTTAAATTGAACCCTAATTAACTAAGTACTCAATTATTGCCCTTTTGCCCATGAACTGATATCTGCTAGATTATTGCCTTTGGTAGTGATCTGCAATAATCAACTCCTATTGTTTGTTCGTCATCGGTTAAAAAATATTTCTGTGCATTTTTGGTTGCATCTAAAGACACATTAAAGCCTAGCTTACAAATGGGAATACTCTACATATTACTTACAAGTCAGTGTCAAAGAGGGGGCAGAATTGGTAAAATCCCCTTGGATGGAAGCTCATTTGAAGGTTAGCTGGACAAATGAATGTCTTCATATTACGTGAACCCAAATCATAAGTAGCTGGAACACATTTATAAAGCTCAACAATAAAGTGGAAAGTCCTATTTTCGTCATTATTTTACAGGCCACATCTTTGTACGTGCTTAAGGGAGAGAGAGTTTTATGTTTTAGATCACTTACCTTCAGCAATGAAGCCCACATTAACCGGAGGAGCTTCCGGACCACTTGGAGTGGCTGGAACCGAATTACGCTGAACAGGGGTGAGACTTTCAATTTGTAAGACTTGAGATGGAAAAGAGGTTAAACTTTTCTTCTGCATTGAACCAGAAAAAGGTCTCTCCATTGAACTCCGTAACATTGTTCCAGTTATCAAAGGCCTTTTTCACAATTGCATCTACATGTTCCTGGAAGAAAAACACTTGGTTTATCTCTACTATTGAAGGTACACTCTCTGACTTAAAGTAACAATTTCCCTTTTCAGCAAGTAATGTTGCACTCCCATGCATGAACTTGTATTCAGCAAAAGTACGTAACTGCGGCACAGAGAAAGAAGAATAACAAAACATTGAAAAAAGCTCAATTCCCTTTACGCCTTTCGCCCCCCATTTCTCCACCACATAAAGGTCAGGTGCTTGAAAGACGTAATGGAGAGTACAATCAAGGGAAGGATTGAGAAAGGTCCAGTGAAGAAATAAAACATGTATCAACTTGTATTGTGCAAGAAAGTGAGATCTTTAAACTCGAAACTAATAGTTGCAACATGAGTGCATTAATCTTTCAAACTAAAACATGATGATGATTTCCCCAGATTTTCATGAATGATATCGAATCAACCACTGAAAGTGCTCTCTCACAGTTTTTTTTGTATAATTTTAACTACAGAGTACAGAAAGCACTTTAGATATACAAGTTGACTATCCTGAACTTTGCAGTGCAACCAGCGAAAGCCCAAAATCACTCTGTTAATAAAAAGTCACTATTATGGATCTAACAAAGGCATCTAGCTTTTCTTTTTATTCTCTCCAGAGGCACTTCATATTACTTTTACTAACCAAAAAGTAAAAAGAAAAAGAAAAAGCAAAGCATCTGCATGTCCAACCTACTCCTTCAAGTTTCGATATCTCTGATCAGTTCTGACACCTTAAGGCCACACAGCTATGGATAAAAATCAAATTACTGATTACACAGATAATATGGGACAAAGTATATGAATTCAGCACAACAATGTGTAACGCATGACCTGTCTTGACAAAACTCAGTAGGAACTCGCTACTAATCTTCTCTTGGGCAAGAAGTTGTCGAGTAGCACAATATACCCTGTCTTTGATTACACCAATCAGTTGACCATCAATGTTGAATACAGCACCATGCTTCCTCATGTTATCAGAATAGTACCAACAAAGTTTCCAATTTGTTCCGCAAGTCTTTGCATGATGTACCAGGATATCCCAGTTCTTCAATGTTAAGCTCTTTCCAAGAATCTATGATGAGTGAACACACAAGACTTGAATTCTTGGTAGTCAATCGAACCCCAATTGAAAATCATTAGCAAAAAGTGCTTACCTCTTTCAGTTTGTTGGAGTCCGTAAACAGTTGCAGTAGAAAGTCCTCCACTTTATCTATTCTGACATCACTCAGTTTTTGGTGATATTTTCCATCTTTGCAATCGTCTCCAACCTCCAGACTGCGTCGTCAGATGCAGGTGGATGATGTTTCTTGGATACTGTAAAATGAAGAGATTTACAGTAAGATTCCTGTCACGTTAGATTGATGAGCAGAAGCAAAATATTGATGGGTGTGCAGACTCTCCCCTGAAACTGATCCAAAGTGTCAACATTTGCTAATAACAAAGAAGAAGCTGGTAGTTTCTTATTCATCAGAATTTTCATTCAAGATGTAAAGGTCTATACAAAATGAAGCTCTCGCTAAAAAGATTGAAGACTATGGATGTCCAGAACCATGTTAAGTGTCAGTCATAGATGACAGGGTTTATATGCGGTAAAGGACAATGAAGGACCTACATTCTACTCTATGTTCCTTGACACGGAAGGAATTTGTTTTTCCTTCTCGGATTTGTGTATTCTCACCATAACCTGATGCCACCTTAAGCCCTATCCTGAATCTTTTACTCCTAGTCCAGCTGGAATTGTCAGTAAATATCAGTTCTCCCAGCTCCCCAACACCTCCTTTGAGCGTCACTAGGAGATTTCCTGTCAAAAGCGGCCCCTTTCCTTCACGTTCTTTAACCATATACTTCTCAAACTCTTCTTGAGCCCAGTTATCCTCATCTTCTTTGTTGAAGTCACCTTCTAGCACGACAACATCCAACTTAATGGAGGATTCAGGGCCTGATGTAATGACATCCCTTGTTTTCGCATCGATCAAGGCAACAGAAATGCAGGCGCCCCCCTTTCCTTCTAGTTTCTTTCCAGTAAATATAGAAACTGACAGTTTGGTTTGAAATTGAAGCTGTAAGTTCCTCGCATCATTATTTGCTGTAGAATTAGCATTAGCCCTGCATTCCCTCCAGAAAACAACCATTAGAAATAGGGACAGGTAGGAGAGCAGAAAATTGGATAGGAAATGATAAAGAGAGAAAACTACCAAATATCTCACTTGGACAAGTTTTATTGCTGGGGAAACTACAAGGATAAATAGATCCATTGTCTAAGAAAGTTTGATAAAGCAAAATTCAAAGAAATAAAATAAAATGCTCCACTTCTCTCAAGCTACTAAAATTATGTCCTAAATTGGAGCATTGACTCTCTGGCGCATGACAGAGTCATTGTGGCCTCACATTCACTGAGCTCTAGCTGCTTGCTGTAGAGCAGTAGTGGTCGGTCAAAAATTTTTCCCCCAAAACATCAGCAATGCGTCACCGTCAACACTATGCAGAAAGCCTTTCTCAATTGGCATCACAAGGGAGGAAGTGCATTCACACCTTTTGACGTGGGAAGAGTGAATGATTGCAAGCTCCACTGCTTCCTTCTGTTCAATACCGCCAACAGAAGTATTGCCAAAGATAAAGACATCAAAAAAAATGAAGCAGTAGCTCATGCAAAAACAACCCATTCCATCCAAATGAGTTGAAAAACCTATTATATCATTTGTTCTTAAAAGCAACTTATGGAACACCTTATTGAGCTAAGTAGTTCTGGCACATTTGAAGTCACAGTGTTCATCAAACAGCAGTTGTATACATAAACAATCCTAAGCATTTCCATTTTCCCATTTCATTCCTTGTCCATGCAAAAATTTGCATGTGCTTGAGAATGGTTATGATTAGCTTTAGGCAACAAGGCCACAGCTGCAGAGGCAATTGAGGCAAATGAATGGAGATGGACTCCAGCAAGGTCTGATGATCTTCTTGAACCTCAGATGGCTTTGTGCGGGTTGATTTCTCCATATTCTGGCTTTATAGAAAAGGTGGTTTTCACTGGATCATCTATAGGCTCTTTCTCTGTAAAGGAGGCTTGGAAGCTAGTGAGGAAATGTGGGAACAAAGTGAATTAGCTTATGCCCATATGGTTTAATCCTAATGTGCCAAAATATGGCTTAATAACTAGGCTGCTGATTCATACTAGGTTGCATGCATTGGATAGGATGAAACTTGGTGTGATATTGATAGCATTTGTGTGCTATGCTGACAACGTGAAGAATCTTACATGCACTAGTTCTTTTGTGTGTATTCTCAAAGCAGATTCTGGTAACAAATTTGAAACTGCTCTCATGTCCTAGACTGCAAGTGACTGGAAGGGTGAATTTTCTTGGGCCTTGCAGAACATGAAGCACGGTAGTTTGAAGGTATTAGTGAGGAAATTAGCCTGGAATGCAACAATTTATTATTTCTGGAGGGAGAGGAATTTAGTGAAGTATGAAAAGGCGTCCCCCCTAGCTTCTTGTGTCCTTGATTAAATTGTTTTCTTTTTCTTGTAAAAGTCTCTTTAGAAGCTATGATTCAGGAAAGAAATAAGAAAATTACTGCTGATGTTAAACCTTCATGCAGAAATTGGAAGTTCAAATTGAATTACTTTGCTGTAATCTGGTGGCATGCTTTTGAGTTTGTGTCTTGTTTTTCTGGGTAGCGTTTTGCTGTTGTTACTGGAAGTGTTGATTCATGAGACTTGCCATTTGGTGTGCGGTGCCATTAGATTAAAAGTGAACTTGATGAATTAATTTCAAGATATAGGGCTTTCTGACATGTTCTTCAAAAGGATCTCTCGTTCTTCCAATCAAACAGGAAGAAAGCGTGCCTTAATCAGACAGTGGAAGGGCCGTCATTCAAATGTTTAAAGTTACTCAAGGGATAACAGACTAATCAACCGCCAAAAGTTAACATCAATGGGAAGGTTCGGCTCCTTGATGTTGGCTGTATATGCAGTACATTATGCTGTAATGAACTTGTATGAGATGTAGTCGTCCCATGTTTTTCTTTCCACAGGTTATGCAATGAAATGAATATTTGCTCATAAAAGAAAACAAATTTGCAAAGTTCATGCTTAATGTTTGCCTTTCAACAAGTCAGAATAAACCAATTAGCTAGCAACGGGTTTGTTGGTCAATAAGTTCATTTGATCACTTCACGACATGCAGAAAAACAACTTATATCTTAAGTGTTGATGGAGACATGTTTGAGACAAAGCGGAAACTTTATTAACTGTCTTACCAGTTTCTGAAAAGAATTCTCCATTGAATGCATCCACTGCATTATATTTTTGAGAGCATTCCCAGTGCAACTACACCATAAAAATTGACACCATGAACAACTGCTGTCTTGTGGACTTAATTGAAACAAATCTATAAATATATATATGGAACATATTAGTTGCTTGTACAAATGAATGCCAGACCTAATTACCTTGCAAAATGATAGATATCAGGCACATCAAAAGCATTCCCTTAATCTAGAGTACCACAGAAAAGTCCATTCAAAGCTGGAATCTGGAATGCATATCTATCTGGTACTTACAGAAGGATGTAAAGTTAATTAGCAGCTATTTTCAAATGCACCGCCCTTTTAGTGATTAGCAGACAAACGTATGTGCAGGTATTACACTTTGCCGAGCAGAATCATGGATGGCATATGATCCTTGGTGATATTTTTAGTTGGTGAGACAACACACATGAAAATTCTACTAGAGGAATCAATTGTTGCGGAAAAGAAACTACCAACAAAACAAATGAAATATATTCACCTTTGACAATAATTGGCTGAGTGAGATTATGCACGTTCCGGCTCTTCTCCGCACTGCCCAGAAAAGAGCAATAGCGAAGAATCACATTGCAAGAATCCGTCACATATTCATCGCATTTAAGTTTTCATATCACAGGTATCTTTATTGTTCTCCTTCTACATGCAAATTGAAATTGTCATAAACCACATTTTCCAAGATTCAAGGAGACAATTATGTTCAGGGCACTTCACTGAAAATTTGTGTGTTTTCATGATCCATCTGTACAAAACGATATGAAAAACCTAAACATGTTCTAAGTGGAATTACTTCACAGGAAAAGCCTAGAACAATCAGCAGGTCATTTTTACCACTCAAACTATACTTCTCTATACATCTTGCAGCAAATTCTAATGCGAATTTATTTCAGGAAACTGACTGGAAGTCAGAGATGCATCCAACCGCTTCTTATCGAAGAGATCAGCAATTGAAATACAATGAAGACTGTATTTTCTATGTCCAAGTTGGCTACTTTACTCATCTTACCACTCTCTGGGCATCCTCCTCCTCTGTCGAGCAGCTCCCCAGCACGAGATTCCTCTCAGACACGTTCCATGCTTGACTATGTGAAGATCAGCACAAAAATAGAAGCAAGATAGGATAATATAGCAAACAGGATAGCAAAGTAACCCGATGTCAATAACAGCTCACTAGCTAGGTAAAAACCTTAACAGAGTTTAACCGGAATAAGGAGGAAGTACTGCGATTGGCCAACGCGAAATTGCACAAAAGATTCAAGATGACAACATTTGAGGTCTTTGGTAGCTCGCGTTGAAGCCACAGCACAAACCCACAAACAAGAAACCGAACGAAAGCGATTCAGAACAATCACGAGGCAAAAGCTCATCAATGTCATACTCATTTCAAGAACCTTCAACTCAAGAACCCTTCACCGAATTTCCCTCAAGTAAAGCTAAAAGCTAGCACGACCATCGAACTTACTCGCTTGGAGCAACGCAAGGCCTCTTGGGTTGACTTGGTCGACCTGAAGAAGAGGAGGCCGAAGCTCTCTTCGCCATGGACGCGGCCTCTCTGTTCTTCTGTGCAGCTTACAAGAAACAGGGAAAGTGTCTGGAATCTTGGGAGCGCCTCCGGTTGCCGACAGAGAGTAGCAGAGAAAGGAATGAGACAGAAGACAGATTTACCAACGAACTCGAACGGAAAGTGATGACGACCTTCTTAATCATTGGATTTTGTTCTGAATGTCGCGAAAGGCACATGCATTTCCTAGAAAAGTGACCTCATGCGCATTTCGGCGAAACGTGCCGATTTTAGAAATTTTCGTTTTCCCCGATTTTGCTAATTTGGCCCCCTTAACCTTATTAAGCCGCATGCACAATGTTTTGTGTTTTTTGTTTCTTTGTTTGTTTTTTTTTCTTTCTTTTGGTTTTTTCCCGGTTTTCTTTATTAAATAATTGAACTATTTTTGCATTTAATGCGAGTTTAAGGTAAATCTTTTCAGCCCATACCTAATGAACAGGTGACATGCTTGAAGATTTTATCTACGTGTGATTTTGAACAAGTGGGAGAAAATTCAATTAATCACTTTTAATCACATGTGATTATAAGTTATGTATTGGAACGACTAAGACTAACAGATTATTATTACAATTATTAATTTATAATATATATGTGTACAATATATCAAATTGATAATGTGAAAATAATTTATTGCTACCTCATTTGATATATACATATATCTTGTCTAATACTATTGATGTAAAATTATGATAACGCTATTTTACAGTTCTACTGACAATGATGCTGGATCTTTTATGACATACTTTAAACAAAAATTCAGTGTTTCATGAAACTAAAAGTTCCTTAAAAATTATAAATTTAACTGTAGGTGATGGAATTGTACGGATATAATTTATTAACACCGTAAACTGTTTTCCTATATTACAAGGAGGAATAATTTCAAAATCAAAATTGAAGAGACAAAGAGAGAGGAGAACTTTCTTGGCAGTAGACTGATTAAGTTCAAAGATTTCCAAACCTAAGCCAACGAAGTGGGGTCAACGACAGACCAAAAAAGTAAACAATGGGGTCAATGCCAAAGGCTTTCTTGGAGTTCAAGCTTATCCTCATACACGCTCCGTCTTGTATTAGGGGACGAGAAAATATTTCGACAAAGTCCCCCAATTTGTTGAAATTTGAATTTACACCCCTCATCCGGTTGGAAGGTGTTCTGGATAAAAATCCAAAGTGTAGGCTATAAAGGACATTTTCATGTTGGATGCAAATTGCGCAACCCCAAGATCTCCATAACCAGAACAAGAACATGCATAATTGAGTAGAAAGATTAACGCACCTGTTTTGGGATCCATCGAATATAAAGCGGAAGCAGAATAAGGATTACCCACATATATCAAGGGGATCCACGCATCAAGTCCTTCTCTTCTATTGCCCTCCATATCACTGGCTCAATGAGGCGGCCCTCCTCACGTGCAGCGTTAGGTAAACGCCCCTTAGGTGAGGATACATGTGAGAATTAGGGTTAGAGGAGAGACTTCAGCACTATTTATAGAGTTTTCAGCCAGTCCCCCTCATTACGGGTCAGGCTCAACTCGGCCCACACTAGCCAGCCCATATTAGACTAATTAAGAAACCTTCTATCTCACCTTAGACCAATCCTCATTTTATGGTAAATTACAATATCAATTAATTTAGTCCATATCAGGAAAAACTCTTACATTCTCCCACTTGGACTATATTAATTGAAATTGTACTATATGTGCGCACATTTGGTCCAGAGATAATTCTTAATAGTCAATCCTATCCCATAAAGCCTCAAACACCGAATCATGGCGGTAACTGCATGTATACACACAGAGCCTTCCATGGTCACGAGTGCTCTCAACTTTATTGATATGGATTCAATATGGTAGTGTGGCAATTGGATAACATCTCTCATAGAGAGATCCCATTTATCAGTCACCATTCTCTTACTTTAGGTGTCACAAAAACTTGTGCCACTAGAGAATGCTTTATGGTTCCAATGAACCTACATATGTCTTGTCCTTATGGTTAACATTTATTTATGTATCACAAGACATATGCACAAGGCTAATAACCGGATGCCCGGATGCCCCTAGCCTTCACTCAAGGTTTATACAATCCCTTGAGACTTTATCAATATGTATTCAACATAATAACAATACATTCAAAAATATTTTATTGAATGCAAAAGTTGATATATATCAAACCGTTACAAAGTGTAACGAACACAGATGAAACCTTTATCAGAGTAAAGCCAAAATAGCACTCACTAAACAACAGTATCCGAAGATACTCCTAGCCCCATGCTAATGACATGTCACTCAAATACACATGGGCGTAGGCCTTTAGTTAGTGGATCTACAACCACATCATTTGTGAAAATATGTTATATTATAAGTCACATTTCTGTACCGTTTCTTTATGGTCAAAAATATTTGACCACCATATATTTAGACCCCTTGAGACCTTTGTTTTAAATAAATAATACTACAAATTTGTTATCTCAATACAACCGTATGGGTCTATCCATCAAATTAAAACGATCAACTCCGTCATGAGGTTCAGGAGCCTAATAGCCCAAGTAACAACCTAAAAGAATGTTACTAACACTGCATACATAGTAGAAGATGACATAGAACTTTATTTACTGCACTTACTGTTAACATAAATATGTATTCTGTTATTGATTGCATGTCATCAGAATAGCCAGCAAAGTTTACATCTAAATATCTTACTAACTGCAAGAATTGAACATGTCTATAAATTAGCATATAATCTCTTGTCTTCTTTAAGTACCTTTAAATCTTCTTGGCAGCAACCCAGTGATCGCATCCTGGATTTGATCGATATCTGCCTAGAAGTCCCGTCACAAAGACAACATTTAGTCTAGTGCAAATTCGAGCATACATTATACTTTTAAGTGCACTGACACAAGGTACATCATTTAATTAGATTTTCTCAATATCTAAATAAGGACAATGTGATAGATTTAGTCCATCACCCTTAACAACAGGAGCAATTCCTGGCTTGCAATGATGTATATTGAATATTTCCAATATACAATCAGCAAATGTCCTTCGAGAAAATCTAATATAATATGGCAAAAACAATCCTTACAGATCTCAGTACAAAAGATATAAGATGTCTCAAGGTCACAACTTGTAAGCAAAACATCATGTACATAAAGTATGAGAAAAAATAAATTTCCTCCCACTGACCTTGCAGTATATTGAATTACTTTGTTCCCAATTGAACAAAATAATAACAATATGAAACTTTAATAATATTGTTTGGAAACTTGCTTAAGACCATGAATTAGAACTTTTCAGTCTACATACAAGTTTACTTGAATCTGCTGTAAAATCATTCAGCTGCACTATATAGATTTTGTATCTATTTGGCGTAACTCCATATCAAAATAAGTTATTAATGCCACATTCACTCTGAAAGAATCTTTAAAAATACTAGAAAGAAATATTTATTTCTTTACTATTAACTATCCACCCCTCTTTCAGAGTAAAAACTTTAGCTACTAATTTGGCTTTAAACTTCACAATTTTTCTTTGAAATCCTTTTAATTTTGTACGCCAATTTGCAACTAATGAACTTGTAATTTTTAGGCAAGTAAATTAGTTTCCAAACACTATGATATTTCATAGATTGTATATCGTCTTTTATGGCATTTAATCACATACTTGATTGAGAATAAGAAATGACATTTATAAATATGTCATTACATCAATCATATAGTGGATATTGTAATCATGCTCTCACAAACAGACTATATAGTCTAATGGTATAACTGATCGTCTTTCCTTAACAAATCTCCTTAATAAAGCTGTAACCACTTTATTCTGCACTTGAGAGGTTTAAGAAATTTCATTATAAACTATATCAAGAATAGTGCCTTGAACTTCAACAAGTTTAGTCTATAGTATAGGAGATTCCACAATTGTTTGTACCACAATTGTTTATATAGGTAAAGACAAAGACACAGTAACATCCATCATACTATTATCTTTAATAGTCTGAGAGCAGCTATCCTCTATAATTACGTCAATTTTTATAAACTTTAGAGTATGTGATTCCATAATTCTTGCACCTTCTTTAGGGTCATAAAATCAATACCCATTTAACAATCTAGATAAGATACAAAATAATTCCAAGTGGATCTGAATTGCAACATACTTAAAATTGGATTTGATAATCTCACTTTTGCATATGATTCACATAATTTATGTCCAATTTATAACTCAAAAGAAGTTTATGAAACAACTTTGATAAGAGACACATTTTGTATGTGAAAAAGTTGTTTTCATAATATCAACCCACAAAAAACCAGATAAATTAGTCTTACTAATCATACTCATCACCATGTTCAATATGGTGCATTTATGCCTTTCGGCCAAATCTTTTTGTTAGGATTTTCAGGTATAGTAATTAAATTACCATCCCAGAATCTACCAAGTATTTGACAAATGATCCTTTAAGCTATTTCGCATTATCATACTTGCCAAAATACTCACGGCCACTATTAACCCCGACAACTTTTTAAGACTAATTATAATTAATTATTGTTTGTCTCAATCAATTTCTTTAAATAGAAAACTTTCGGAAACAATCTTTTAACCATATACGAGATGTATATGTTATTAGGATTTAAACACAATTTTTGTAAATGTGTCATAATTTCAATATCAGACAAGACATAATTTCAAGCAACTAAGGCTTCTATCATTTTATAGCAGTGCAGTCTGTAGGCAAACCTCTTTTCAAGTGTTCCAGAATAGAACGCTTCATGGACAATAAACAAATTCTATTGCTCTTTTCTCAAGCAACAAATTATATGTCCATAACTTAAAATTTGAAGCAGTAAAAACCTCAATAATAGTGAAGTTATTAATTACAGAAAATGTGACTGAAAACCAAGCAATGTATATAATTAGCATCATGTGAGTACTGTGTAACTTGACGTACAAGTACATATCCAGAGAGTTACATGCATAATCATATAATCACCTTTGGGCAGAATACATGACATGCAGTTGTATACTCCCCACATGATAAGGGTTATGAGAATATATTCCAATCTTCGTGAATTCATCACCTTTGGGCATATGAACCATTAGGATCGGTCACTCCTCCACCACATTATCATGTATCCCTCCATGAACTAATACACAATCACCTCATTTGGGAGTATGACCACGCATTAGATCAGGAGACATCCCAATCATCATACGAGACCGAAATTTCTCAAACCTAATCAAGTGTGCCACTTTGGCGGTCACTACTCAATTGAATCATTGAAATTCTCTCATACCAGGGATATAAACTTTACTCCTCACATACACCATATACATGTGATTTTGACTTTAGTGATAGGGGCATCAAATCACCAAAATCACATATCATGCTAATTACATTGCTTTATTCATTAATAAAATGTTTATATATATATATAACGAACCTGAAAGACAGATTCCAATGAGATCAACGATCACAGCAACACGAGGAACTTCTCATAACATAGAAGCAATCATCTTTTGTGCACCCCGATTACTGCTTATTATAACAACATCAAAAGAATGCCGATCCAAAGGATCCCTCACAAGTTAATATCAATAGCAATACAGGGTACTCAGTTGACAAGCTTGTTGCTCATGAGTTTCATATGACAAAACATGACTCCAAGGCCAACAACTGATTTATTAGCCAATTTTTAAATAACAAATTATCATTGTAATCAACCAGTGGCCTATTAATTGAGTCAAATCAGAGAACCAAATATCTAAAAATTCAACAGTAGATACTATTGCTCTGCATAAATATTGACATACTCCCTTACTATAAAAAACTATTTAACTTGATAGACATTAACAAGTGACCAGATGAGTTCATGTACAATATGTAGTAACTTAATTGACATGCATTACCCACATTCAATAGATGTGTTAATCAGTACAATCAGTTTGGTCACGAGTCCTTAAGTTGTCCATCATTCAAAGATTACAAGCGTGTCAAGGAGTATGCTTGAGCAACAAAAGTTTCATAACTTTTACTGTTTCTAATTATCTTAAGATAATGATTGTATCGCATTAAGCCAGCTTCAGTTCACAATAAAGTTTGATTTTTATTGATGAATCATACATTTATAATGATTATGTGATAATATACATATAACCCAACACTTATATTTCCAAAATCACAGAAAATATAAGAAAAATACGCAAAAATATACTAAAAATACACGTATTTAGGGTTCCGTATGTATTTTCACATCCATAAAATATCAAAAATGTAAAATAAATATACAACGTGATAGGAAATCACCATACGAATCCAACGCCGCCGACCACGTGCCGAACGGAGGCCCCACGCGCCTACACGCGCCGCCTGAGTGCGCGGCGCGTGGAGCTCACGCGCGGCACGCGTTCGACACCCAGGCGGCGCGTGGCCGCGCGTGGGGGCGGGTGCGGCATCCCCCGACGATGCGCCGCCGACCCTCTTGCTCGTCTCGTCGAGCCCAATTTGAATTTGTGATTTAATTTTATTTTTATTTAACAAAAAATCTCGAAAATCACAAATTAGGGCAAAAACTGTACTAATTAGGGCTAATCCGTACAAATTAGGGCAAAATCAATTGCATTCAAGTTCTAAGGTTATGGAGGCTCTGATACCACATGTTGGACGCAAATTGCGCAACCCCAAGATCTCCATAACCAGAACAAGAACATGCATAATTGAGTAGAAAGATTAACGCACCTGTTTTGGGATCCATCGAATATAAAGCGGAAGCAGAATAAGGATTACCCACATATATCAAGGGGATCCATGCATCAATTCATTCTCCTCTATTGCCCTCCGTATCACTGGCTCAATGAGGCGGCCCCCCTCACGTGCAGCGTTAGGTAAACGCCCATTAGGTGAGGATACATGTGAGAATTAGGGTTAGATGAGAGACTTGAGCACTATTTATAGAGTTTCCAGCCAGTCCCCCTCATTACGGGCCAGGCTCAACTCGGCCCACACTAGCCAGCTCATATTAGACTAATTAAGAAACCTTCTATCTCACCTTAGAGCAATCCCCATTTTATGGTAAATTACAATATCAATTAATTTAGTCCATATCAGGAAAAACTCTTACATTTCAATCACATTATTAAAGGATTTTCTCCAAAGGTTGACATTCTTCGGTGGAAGAAGCGCCATCCATTGGTCGCTCTTTTTTGTCTTGTCGCGGTGGCGATCGAACTTTTGTCTCTCACCAACTCGAGTCTCCTCGCAAAGTTCGGACTGGTCGTTGTCGTTGCCGTCGTGTGTACGCACACGTGCGTGTCCCACATAGATAGAGAGAGAGAGAGAGAGAGAGAGAGAGAGAGAGAGAGAGAGAGAGAAGAAGCGTGTGACCGACGTATGTAATTTCCGGGAAAAATCAGGTCTTGGTAATTTTCCGGGAATGCTGCATGCTGCTTCCGCACTTTCGGCTTTCGTACGATCTCACGCCTCGTGAGACGCGCGCAACGAGCCAAAAAACCTGGCGTGGTTTACTTGCCAAAGAAATAAAGAAGCTTTGGTTGGACCAGGAAATGGGCAATGGTTTATAGGCATTTTGGATCCGACCGGATTGAAATACAAATTCTTAGATGAGCATGAGCCGATGGATGATTGGACTCGTAGAAGAATTTCGGCTTGTTTAATAACTAAATTAAGTATCAAAAAATTTAAAATTCAGCTCAAGTACCATAATTTTCGCACAACGCTCATTTAAGCATTATAATCATTTTTTTTGTTCACTTGAATACCACAAATTAAAAAAAAAAAAATCAATTACTTGAGTGCCATGAGCGATCTGCCTTGTCAGAAAATCTGACGTGAAAGCTAGTCATCTTACATGATTTTTCCAGTATTGATATGGACAATTAAGAAATATTTTTTAATTATATTTTAATTTTTCGATTTCTTTTTTGAATTTTTATTTTTCCTTTGCCCTTTGTAAGGTCGGTGACCCTCGCTCGAGGGCCACCTCACCTTCAACCACAAAGGTTGCCAAACTTGGGTGGCAGTGGGCAAGGCTGCCTTTGTGGCCACACCAGGTGAGTTTCGCCTTGCCCAGATCTAGTGAGGGCCTTCATGGCCGAGGCCGAGGCGGCCATCACCTAATTTGGGCGAGTGTTTCATAGTCAGCAAGGATCATTAGTGACCTGCCCCAACCTTGGAAAAAAAAGGGAAAAAAAAAGCAAAAACAATAACAATAATTCAAAAAGTAAATCAAATATTTAAAAATTCAAAATATTTAAAAATTTAAAAATAAAAAAAATTAAAGAAAATCCATGTTGGCTAGGAAATTAATAAAAAAAAATCCATGTAGGATCATATGCCGAAATGATACTCAAATTGTGACATCCCGAATTTTCGACCCATCTCGATAAAATGAAATGGGCTTTTCATTGATGCACCTATGGTCTTTTTTCTCTAAGTTGATCCTTAACTAGCCTATTGGGTGAAACTGTTAAGGGTACAATCGAGATAAAATCCCTAAAATCTATCGGTAGGTTGGATTGCACTAAAATCACGTTCAGTTGATTTTGACCACGAAATTTAACTCAATTTAACATTCAAGCGTGTCACAATTTATTTTTAGGACCTCGTCTCATCCTTTAGGAAATTTCTGTCAAGCTCGGAATATATATATATATTCGACAAACAAAAATCAAAGAAATTCGGATGAACATCTTCAATTGGAATTTTGGCCACCAAATTAACTTGATTTGGTGAAGATTTGAATGAAAATCAAGGGAAATTCGTAGGGGCTGCTGCTGTGTGAATTTTGGACACCAAAATGGAGTTAAATGGTGAAGAAATGAGTGAAAATCAGCCATTGGTTCATGGTTTGACAAATATGGGCAGATATTTATGCAAGGCTGCCATTGGCCACAAGTTGGACTTGCATGGCTCTTTGTCCCCCTTGTCCCCCTTCTTCCTCACCCATGTGCAGCCCCCTCCAACAGAAGCAACTTTAGCCTTCTTCTTCCTCACTTCTTCTCCATTTTCACTCCATTTCTTTGCTGCAAGTCACTAGAGCCAACCAGCCACCAGCCCTTGCACTGTCCATACTAGCCACTTGCCCACCCGCTTGCTCGGTTCGCAACCACCGCTGGTCGTGCCATCCACCGCGTCCGCGCCACTCATGCCGCGCCGTCCTCGAGCTTGATCGTCCACAGCCTCTGCCCGTCCTAGCTCCGACCAACCACTGCCATCCCTGAGCCAGCCGTCCCAGCTCTACCTAGCAACTGTCTCTAGCTCACTCCACCACAGCCAGCTCAAGTCCAGTCGCTTCAGCCCCTCGGTTCAGAACCAAAGTTCTAGCAGCAAGTAATGAGCTTGCAAGGCCTTTTCAGCCTCTTCCAACCCTTCTTGGAGATTCCATAGACACGGGATCTCACCGCTGTCGCGCAGCCATCGCCGTGAACTCGTTTTCTCAGTAATCCGATGAGTTAACTCCCTAATCCTTGATTAGGTTGTCAATCGCACTTAGGAGGTTAAATTAGTGCTAATTAGCTTAGTTAAATTAGTATTAATTGAGATTAGCTTTAAGATGGATTAGTGTTAATCCATTTTGGTTAGATTAGTCTTAATATGGATCGGTGTTAATCTAATTGGTTGGATTAGCACTAATGATGGTGGTTTAGTCTAATTTAGTGGATTTCCCTCGGATCTGGTTACTGGACCCTCGCAGTTTGCTATTTTTGTGGAGAAAAATGTACTACGATTTTGAGGTTGATTCTTTGACAGCTTGAATTTTCAGATTTGTTTTCGATTAAATAAATTGAGCCTTTTGTCAACGTACCTATAGTGCTATTCTCTGAGTTGGCCACTCATGAGATAACTGGTCTATCTGGAGAAGCAATTAAGGAATCTAAACGCAATTGACTTGAGAATTCGATTAGGAATCGACTGCTCGACCGTGTCGATCTGCAAGGGTCATTACGGCACTGTCAGAATTGATCAGAGATCAAAGATAGGTCGATTTGATTGAGATACATGATCAAAGTGTGGGTGATTCCACCTGATTGCAAAATTCTCATCGGTCGACACTAAATTGATTTTCTGACATTTTGGGTACCCTGTGTCTATAATTGAAACCTTGAGATTTTCACGACAATCGAGGGTCGCCAATATGTCGAAGATGTACTTTGTTACTTGAGATAAATCGATTATGGGTCAATTGCACCAAAAATTCTTAAAAGTTACCCAATAGACTAGGTCACGCTAAAAGCGCGCCGGATTGAAATTAACCGCGAATTTGAACCCGATTTCAGAAATCGAAAGTTCTGTCATGTCAGGACCTAATTTAGGAAGGTCGACTCATCCTCCGAAAATTTTCAGAGATTCAGAGATTTTTCGGAAAATTGGTTCGAACATTGCGGAAAATTAGCGGAGATTCGGATGGGCTAAATTGATGGAAATTGGGACTTCTAAACTCAGCCTGTGAGTGTCAGGGATTTATAGAAAATTTTTTGGGATTTTTCTTCATCGAAATTGGACCTCAATTTTGGAAATTGAGTGATGAAATTGAAATTAAAGTTGTGAAATTTGGTTTTGAATAAGGAGCTGAAATTTTGGGCATTTAATTGGATAATATATGGATTTATCAAGAGGAAAGAAATAGGAGACAAGTGAGTTAATGTAATAGCTAAGGTTGACAAGGTTGGGCCCCTCCTTCTTGGCTTCTTGGACACGCTGGTCGGCACCCCTATCCACTCGCCGCTCCTGCTTCTTTTCCTTTTTCTTCCTTCGGTCTCTCGATTGGGCAGATCTCTCTCTCTCTCTCTCTCTCTCTCTCTCTCACACGCTTGCTTTTCTCTCTCTCCGTGTGCGAGCACTCCCTACCGAAGCCATCAGCTGCTCCTCTCTTCGTTACCAGCGTTTCCTTCTACACCGAGCTGCCACGAAGACCGAAGCAAGCCAGCTCATCTTCTTCTCCCATCTTTGCTGCACGGGTGGTCAATCTCTGCAAGATTGTTGACTCCTTGCCGCATGTCCATTTCCTCTTGCCTGCAAGCCCACAATCCACCGAGAAGCAATTCCACCGAAACAGTCTCCACCGAAGTTGGAGCTCGCCCTTGCTCCTTCCACCGAGTCCATCTCCGTGCTCGAGCTTCTCCACTTTCGACCACATTTCGCTGCAGCTGGCCACGCATCAAGCAGCGATTGATGCTGCTTCTCGTCTCCACGCATGGTCAACAAACCGGCCATTTTTTACCCAGCAGCAGTCCAGCGAACTCCCCTCCTTCGCTGCTTCCTCGTCCAGCATCAACCGATCGAAGCAACTCCAGTCCACGAGCCAGAATTCGGCCCAGCAAATTGCTACTTTTTTTGCAGCCCATCTTTGCACGTCTTCAGCCCATGCGTTTCTTCATTTCCAAGCCCATGCAATGCCAGCTCGCGTGAACAGCCCACAAACCATTGGAGTTCAGCCCATCTCCAGCAGAATTTGAAGCCCAAGCTCAGGCCCAAGTTCAGTTTGGTTTTGGCTCACTTGAAGTCAGCCCAAGAAGCCAGCGAAGCCCAGTCCGACGCAAAAGCAAATCTCAGATTTGGGCTGAGATTTGTTGGGCCAAGTTTGGGCCCGGTCCAAGTCCGTTGACGCCACCGAAAGTTCAATTTTCGGCCGTCGTCGCGTCACCGTCGCAGTGAACCGGTTTCCGCAATTAACCGGTGAGTTTATACTCTAAACTCTGCTTAGTAGGCTAATGACATTTAAGGGGTGTTTAGATTTATTTTATTAGGAATTAGGTGGTTAGTTAGATTAAATTAGAAATGTAATTATTTAATTGAGCATGTTAGGTGGTTAGCATGATTTAGCTAAGGCCTAAATAAATTGTACTATTTATCTAGAAGGGTTCAGGAATTTATTTGAGTCCGTATTGGTTATTAATTTAATGATTCTGGCCTAGGTTAGTATTTTTAGAATTTAAATTGATTTATTTAATCAATTCAGTAATTATTTAATTATTAATTATTTTTCCAAAAATTATACCGGGAGAGCCGCTCGATAGAATTTTGAGCTGATCGCAGTGATGTGTTTAGTTTCTGCAATTGAATGATGTATTGTTGAATTGAGTGATGATTGTGATATATTGGTATTTTAATTGAAAAATGTCGGGTGTCGGGTGTTGACACTGAAAGTGGTCTTTGAGTACCAAATCAGCTTAGGTGAACAATATAGATCTATAACAGCTTCGGGGAGCGTTAACATCATTATAGATCTCTAGCAGTTTCGGTGAGTAATGGCAAGCAATAATGTTTTAGCAGCTTCGGTGAGCACTTTAGACATCAGCTTCGGTGAGCACTTGTTATTTAGCAGCTTCGGTGAGCATTATTTGATCTAGCAGCTTCAGTGAGCAAATTTTAGATATCAGCTTTGGGGAGCAATGATATATGAGTATATCTATTTCATCTTAGGCGAGCAGTGTTTGAATCGACATAATATATGGATGACATTGATGGCATGGAGTCGAATGAATCGACTAATTGATGGTGGATTTGAATTGAATTGTTTAATTGAGTATTTGAATTATACTGACCTGTAGGGTGGAACTGAGGCGGGGTAAGTCATCTATGCTAAATGTGTGATTATGTGGTTAAGACCCTTCTGGGTGTATTTCCCTCCTAATCGGAGTTTAGAGCTTAGACTCGCTGAGATGATATCTCACCCCGTTGTGGGACAACATTTTCAGGATCGTCGAGTGGAGGACCGGGAGCCGAGAGGGGGTGATGTGAAGTGTAGGTCAACTAGGACCATCTCTTTTTGGAAAGTTGTTCTTTCTTAGCCTTTTGGTCATAGACCTTGTACTTGACATTATGTGAATATAAAAGCATGTTTGTTCTGTGAATTCGTATCCTGCTTTTCTATCCCGAGATGATAACTGTCAAGAGATTTCTTTTCACTTCCGCATGTGCAATAAAATGGAAAGGGTCGGCGACTCGTCCTTGGAAGTCGCAAGTTATCATTGACCAGGTAGGGATGGGCACGTGCTCGGGGTTCAAGGCGTGACAAATTCACACTTGAAAAATGTTCTAGACATCTTTAGCTATGACATATATGTTACTCAAGATTTTAGAAATTTAAAAGAAAGAGATTTCAGTTTCATCATTTGCAAAACAGAATCTCGGATTATGCTGGAAATAATGACCTTTTGGTGTCCAAATGATTTTTATCGACTTTTAGGGTTTGATTTTCAAAAGACCGCCTTCACAAAAGTTGTTTTTCACATCTTGTAGTTTACCATATTCAAATTTAGATCAAACGGACAAGTTTTGAATCTCGAACTAAACTGATTTTTGGAAAACGTAATTTCTAGAAACGAACACAGTTTTTTGTAATAGTTTGGGTAATTTACTGCTTTCAATCTAGAAATATCTAAGCTAAGGTGTCTCATGAAAAGTGTTCGTTTATGTGTCGTTTACAATATATTCAAATTTGAGAATTTTCTAAGCTCGTTTGATTATGTTTCTAGAATTAAACTTGGAGGCACGCGAGTGGTCCCGGTTTCTACCGGTTAGGGCCGATTATTGTTTTGTGGTTATTCTTGGTATCTAGCTTGCTAGATAATGTATATTTGGTGATGTGGTTGACTTTTGGTATGTTTAGAATATGTGAAAGTGATTAGTTAATTGTGCAATTGGGTGCTTGGTTGTTGTTATGAACTATTATTGCAAAAATTGGATTTTGGTATTTAAATAATAAAAAATACCGAGCATCGGTTTTTGACGCTAAAAATGTTTCTATAGCATATGAAATCGTGAAATTTTGAAATGATAGGGTACCATGCTTACTGGTTCAATTTAAACGCGTGATCATGCACGATTATTTTACTGGGATGATTTTAATACTAAAAAAATTGACTGAGTCCATTATTTGAAATTGAGGATTTGAGTGCAAAGCACGGTATTCTTGGCCAAGTTTGGATGTGCGTGTGGTCACTAAGTGGAAACCGTCCTGAGGCATTTACGCGGGATGAAGCTCTTGTGTGGGGTGTCGTCTAGGCGGAATATGCTAGACAATGTCGTTCGCAAAGGGGTTTCTAAACGAAACTCTAGGCGGAGGATGCTAGATGATGCCGATCACGAATAGATTTTGGAATGAAGCTCCTCAGTGGGGTGCCGTGACTGATGGGTTGTAAATAATTGGAACACACTTGAGTGATTGAAATAGCCGCGCCTAATTATAGAACGAAATTATGTGGCACAGAATGAGACATGTCATACCGATTTGACCTTATAATCGGGACCCCTGCAATTATTTGATGAGTGATATGAGATGTTCCATTGAATGCATTTATTGTATGCATATGATATATGAGATGTACTAATGTGTAGGGAGGTGCTGAGGTGAGGTAAGTCCTATATGGTGCATGTTTAGGCTGCCTTTAGGTGAATTCTCGTCCTATTCGAAGTTTAGGCTGTAGACTAGCTGAGATTTATCTCACCCCATCGTGATTTAAATTTTTCAGGTCCTTAGATGGAGGTTTACTACGTTCGTTTTGGGGTCCCGCAGGAGGTAGACTTTAAGCACTCCTATTTCCCTATTTCAGGGACCAACCTGACCCGTGAATTAGTTGAGTCTACCATCTAGGTCGATGAGGGCTTACCTCACTGGGTATCCCATCGCTTCATAGCGTGGTTCCTTAACTATCCTAACAAGGCTTGGGAGGGTCCTGTGGAGGGTTTTGATGAGCCTCCCGTCGGGACCGGGGAGTGGAAAATAAGGCATCCTTTGGATATCGACATCCATGATGGTGTCGTGGAGGACCCGGAGCCTAAGGCTAGAGAGTCTGGAGCTTAGGTGGCTCGGTAGTCTTTTTTGAACCAGACTTAGCATGTATATAAAGTGTGTTTTGCGAAAAAGGAGTAGCATGTGTTTTCACTATCCCATGTGTTTGATTGTTGTTTGGGGTTTATGAGTCTGCTTCTGCATGTGCATGAAACGAAAGGGTTGGTGACGCGTCCTAAGACGTCGCAAATTTTAGTCGACCACCGAGGGATGTGCGCATGCCCAGGGTTCGTGGCTGGCGTCCTCGCCCGAAGTGGTATCAGAGTTGGTCAGTGTCTTGAGTAATAAGGTGTGATGGGTCTTAGGATAGCTAGTAGGAAATGCCTTTTTCTTATGCAGATGCATGTGATTGATTAGCTAATTAGTAGATTGTTTGGTGTGGGTCGCTTAATTTTCTAATTCTGTGTGGAATTGGAAAGCAGGTTTCTATAAAGATCCTACAGAATGAGCGATTCGGAGCAGAGGACTCCTTGAAAGAGACTATTGTGTCAGTCTCTCGGGGTAGGACGCCAACTAGGGTCGATACCCGAGATAAAGCGCCAGCTTAGGCCAATGCAAGAAAGAGAGTACCGCCGCAGGCCTGTATTGATGTAGCAGCACCCGGCGATCCTAGAATAGATGGGATTGTGCAGGCTCTAGAGACCCTTGGGAACTTGATGGGACAAGCACAGAATCAAACTGCCACTACAGCCGTCGCCACTGTTGTCGCCAATGCTGCTGCCACTGTTGTTGTCGCACTTGCCAAAGTCCAGCCTGGGAATGTGATCGGGGAGCGACCGATGCATAAGCTTGTAGAACAATTTCTGAAGCTAAACCTGCCGAGGTTCACAGGAGCAGGCAATCCCGAGGCTACAAACCTCTGGATCCAAAAGTTAGAGAAGGTCTTCGTACTACTGAGGTGCTCAGAGGAAGACAAGGTAGTCCTTACGGTTTACTAGTTGCAGGGAAATACAAGCACCTAGTGGAGGGCTACCAGAGGAAGTAGGGGTGTGTAACGGAAACCGCTCGAACCGGAAACCGGCCCGACTGGACTAGACCGATTGGTTTCGAGCGATTTTAAAGGGCCTCGATCCGGTCTTAGGTTCCTATTTTTGGAACCGGTGCCCAGTTGGTCCGGTTCCCGGTTTTGGGGTCGGAACCGAACCGACTAGACCGGACCAACCATTTATATATATATATATAGTTTATGAACTAACCTACAATACCCATTACCATCAGATTCATTTTTCCTCTCATAACTCAAAGCTAATCTCTCCATTTTTTGCATTTCTGAACTAATCTACAGTAACTATCACATCAGGTTTTCTTTTCCAAATTTTGCAATTCTCACTTTCCCTTTCCCTCTTGAAACCTAAACCCCTCTCTTTTTTTTTTTTTTTAGTTTCTGCTCTAATCTATAGTAGCCATCACATCAACTTCCATTTTCCCAAATTTTGCAATCCAATTCGGCGGCAATTGCCACAAGTCTCACTTTGCCTTTCCCTCTCAAAACCGTAACCCCTCCCCTCTTGCTCACTCGACACCTTGCCCCCAACGCCTCACCTCATGCCCCACTTGCTCCGACGCTCGGCTCTGTTCCTTCGAGTGCCTCATCGCAACGTCCCGCCTCACACCTCGCTCCCTCGGACGCTCGGCTCTCTTCCTCCTCCGAGTGCCTTGCCCCGATGCCTCGTTTCACGCCTCGCTCTCTTTTTCGTTAAATGAAATAAAAACAAGTGATGGTTCATTAGAACCGGACCGCACCGGTTGGTCTAGTCCGATTCTCAGTTCCAAGATCAGCTAGTCCGGTCCACGGTCCAGAAAAGTGGGAACCAGTCCTCCTAGTCCGGTTCTCGGTTCTTGGGTGGAACCGGACCAAACCCGAAACCGATCACCCCTAAGAGGAAGAGTGTTTCCTAATGGCGTGGTTCCGGTGTGGAACGCCTTCGTTGAAGTCTTTAATGAAAGTACTTCTCTGACTGTGCCAGATAACAAAAGATGGCAGAGTTTCAATGCCTTTGTCGATATTTGTGGACCAGTACAAGGTGAAGTTCGCCGAGTTGTCCCAATACGCCCCTAGGTTGATTGAGGATCTAGTGGACAGAGTAAGGAGATTCCGAGATGGACTGAGACTGGAGCTAAAGGATCCGCTGGTGTCGTTTAATCTGAAGGATTACAACGAACCTGTATGAAAGGGCACAACTAATCGAGAGGAATCTGAATGAACGAGTCGTTGCATCTGGATCACAGTTTGGGTCCAATAGTGATGGTAATCGGTTCGGGAAGAAGCTGATGACAGGAGAAATATATCCCATTCCGCCCAATAGGGAGGGTAGGATTGGAAAGTCGGTGCTCAACTCGAACGGTATGTGTCGTTTCTGTGGGAGGAGGCATGGATCCATCCCATGTTTTGCTAAGACGAGGGCTTGTTACAGGTGTGGCCAGTATGGCCACTTGATCAGAGATTGTTCGCATGGGCCGATGGGATAACAACTGCCGCTACTGTCGAGGGGATAGGAATGAACCGAGCCATGCATCGATTAGGGGAAGAATGTTTCTAGGAAATTTTTTTTATTAGAGTGGTGCAACGGAAATATAGTTAAGCTTATAGAACTTCGGTTTGTTAAAATGAAGTTGTACTTGACTATTTTGCCTATGTATAACTTTGATGTTATAAATGAAAAGGTATGGCTCAAAGAGCATCTTGTTGCAATGGATCGTTGTTATGCAGTAATCTAGTTTAACCCGTCAGCGAGTGAAAGTTTCAAGTTTATTAGAAATCGAGGAGGACCCTCGATTATTTTAAATTCGTCACTTAAGGCAACCGGTTACTGGATGTGGGTTGCCAAGGTTATTTGGCAACTGTAGTGGATACGACAATTTAGGAACCAAAGATGGAGAACATCATCATGGTACGAGAGTTTTCTGAGGTGCTTCCTACTTAATTACCCGGTCTGCCCCCAGAAAGGGAGATCGAGTTCGTGATTGAGTTGCCCCCTTGGATGGAGCCAATTTCTAAGGCCCCTTACCGTATGGCGTTGTCAGAATTGAAGGAACATAACTTGTAGATGAGTTGAGCCGGAAGTTATCGATTGCGCAGATGGTGATTCAGGAGTGGATTTTACTCGAAGGAGCTCGAGATTTGGTTTTCAAATTTGAGGTAGACCACCTTTTAACTGTTATGGCCACCCTAAAAAAAGAGTAGATAGATCTCATAAAATTATTTTAAAAACTAAAAAACATTTTATGTCACAAAATTTTTTTAGGGCTATACCAAATGCATTCTTGTTCTTTTTATATTTTAAAAACTAAAATTTTCTGATGTTATCATACACGTTCAAATGTTCAGAAACTTATATAGAGAATAGAAAAAGAAAAAAAATATACTTCTAAAGAGAAATTGTTCTTGAGAATAAAATGTTATCAAACATACCTTACCAAACATACCCTAAGTAACTAATATAACCTCATCTAAGAATCTCATCAATTCCATCATACAGTAAACAGAGAATCATCCTTCCAATGCAACATTAAGAACGAGTCAAATCAAGCCTAGACTAAAATGACTTTTCTCTTCATGACCATCTTCTTGACGAATATACCCCACTCCAACTCTGCCTTTATCTTGAGCCAGTCACTAACACCTTCGCTGGTATCTTTAACGAAACCATCACCGTATGATGACGTCACACCCCAAAAACTATAGGGATGGGGGTGACATGGCCATTCCTTGAAAAATCTATCCTCAAGCCATTTTCGAAATCCACTTCCAAAAGTCCCCATCGATAACACTCTTCTTCTACTAGCTACTAACCAAAAGACCTAAAAAAGTTCAAAAAGAGAAGTGCAAACAATTATAACTCAGTAAGTAGTACATCTCTTATTGAGTAATCATTATGCATATATATGTATGTATGTATGTATGTATGTATGTATGTATGTATAAAGCACTATTAGAGACTCATAATCCAACTAATTAATATACAAATTAGATCATATACGAGGTGTTTCATTTCAATAAGCTTTATATAATTTAGAAAATACTCATTTAAACTACCATCACAATTCATGCATCAATAGTCAAGTCCATTGATTAATCTCTATTAAAAGCTACATCAAAATGGTCCATCCATTGATCAATCTCATAACAAAGCACACTTCGATGGTCCATCCATCAACCAATTTTTTGCATACTTAGTGATAAAAACGACTAAGATTCTCCCTTTGCTAAGGTCTTCACATACAAAACCTGTGACTCAGCCTTGAAGGATATCCTAAACCCAATATGCATACTCACAAGTCCCACAATGGGCTCATAGCAATATTGAGCACCAAACCCATATCATCCAATACCAACAATCAAATCCACAATCAATATCAATAATCGATTTCACAAAACAAAACGCATAATCTTTGTAAACTTCTTTCATCAGACTAAACACATTTCACAAGACATTCCTGACATCATTTCATGATTCTTCATAAAATAAATTCACAAATCGCTATATATCACCTTTCGATACGTCTTTCATAAAAAATTCTTCAAAATGTCTTTCATAAAGCTTTCCACAAACCATTTGCAAGACTCAGCTCAAGCTATGTTCAAAATATATTTTTCCATTTCCAACAAACACAGGGCTAGTAAATGCTCAATTTATTCATATGCATCCAATATGCCCTAAGCACCACTTTTATTTCTTTTCAAAAGAATATCAAATCATATAATACTTATTTAACTCATAATATATCATTTTATCACTTTCAAGACACGGATTTTACAAAACCAAAAAAGATATAACACCACTTACCTTGAAATGCCTACAATCAAATAACAAACGTTACTTCAATCATCGAACTCGTGATCCTATCAACTAAGCGAGAAGCAATTTTAAAATTGAGCAACATACTACCTCAACTATGAAATGATTACACTTAGTCAAAATGCTAACGAAACAACTCTTACGTGCTAACAAATCCCAAAGCAATTATTTAAGCCGTTCACAACATGAAACTCGAGTGCCAAACTTGGTCACGCCATAACTCTCTCCAAAACGTACTTATAGTAAATAAAAAGCTTTTCAATGTACAACAAAAACCCAAACTTGACTGACTCAAAATTGAGTGGAAAACCAACAAAATATGGCCCCAAAATCTCTGGATGCACATTGTTCATCACACGCAAGAAACTTCAAAATTTTATTTCGGGCAAATCCTAAGCTCAAAACAAGTTTTGTATAATCCTACGGCTCCATCCATAAAATCCTACGACTTTGCAACACCTTAAATTATTATTTTCATGAAATTCCATAGCTCAACAACTCAAAAATCGAGCTTCACAGCTTCAACCTCACATAATTCAAATGTAAGGCCTAATCTCAAAAAACTAGTCTGATTGAAAGAACGAGAGGAGTGAGCACTTACCGAGACATCCATGGCGAGTGCTTCTCTTCTTTCTTCCTTCTTCTTGTTCTTCTTTTTCATTTTTTCCCCGTCTCTCTCTTCTCTCTTCCCATCTCTTTCTGCAAACTCTCGTTCTTCTTCCCCTCTTGTTGAACTTTCAACCTTTCCTATTCTTTTCTTTCTTTTTTGTATCCTAAGTGTTACAAATGAGATCCGAAGATACAAGCAAAACTCAATTGATGCTAGGTCATCAGGCCACCAGTTCCCCAAAATATCATCCAAATCAATTGATTGGAAACCTTCCACCACGTGATTGCCTTGAGGATGAGGAAGTGTCCTACTAGATGGGAAGCTTGATATTGCGGCAGAGGGTGGTTCAGATGGGGGACCATTCTCATTCACCGTATAGTCCATCTCCCTCGAAGAATGGATATCTCCCTGAGGATTTAGAACATTCATGGGATCTGCAGATATGGGCTTCTGTGCAGCGAGGTGAACACTTTTGTCATTTGAAAGCTTCATGGCATTTCCAGAATTGGTATTTTGCAACTGTACTGGCAATGCCAAAGCAATTGCGCCATCATGTCCTAGAGAAAGAACTAAAACATTAGATTGGTTAGTAAACAGAGGCTGACGTGAGCTCAGGTGTACATACTTATAAAGAATTTTAGAATGGACGGTTATGAGTTTTTTAAAAGGAAAGTGCTACTAATTTTTTCCCTTACCCTACACATCTCTTTAGTCTTTCTTGCCGCTGGTCTTTGTTATCTTTTAAGTGCTTCAATTGACAAGGCCCTTTTCAATTTTTGACATATAAGTTTAACAAACCAACCTTCTTTTCTAACATATGATCTTCCAGTCACCATTTGATGAAAATGCACATATAAACACATTGCCGTGTGCTTATTCCATCCATTCATGTCTACCTAGTGATAGCAATATCTTGTCAATATCCACTTAGCATCACCAAAATGAAGTGTTCATGAGTATCTACCCTCCCCCTCCCCCCAATCCCCCACTCAAGATGGTACCTGTTACCAACTAATTTTTTTGGTTGCTTTTTAATTGCTTGGACAGGGCCCATAGATACATACGTACATATGTACATACATATTGGCCGAATGGATAGAGTGTATTGAATGAGGCTCATTTTGCAACGATCACGCCTTACCAAATTTATCTTTTCATGTGCAATTAGCATTAAAAATTCACTGTTCTCCACATTGCACGTCCTTATAGATCATTTTTTTTTTTGGTGACCCATAAATCCTGTACAGCCGGCAAGTAAACCTGAGGGGATACGTAAGCGGGAGGACTCACCACCCCCGGCGTTCCACTTAAGACCCCAAGCGACCGTGAGGGGATTCGAACTCCTCCCCTTCGTGAGGGGGAGAGAGCCCAAACTATCGCGGCCACCAAATTGAAGCCGCATCTCTTAAATTGAACCTAACTGACAATAACCTCCTCCTCTTGTTTGTTCATCATTGGTAAAAACTATTTCTGAGCATTTTCAGTTGCATCTAGTGACAAATTGAAGCCTAACTTGGAAATGGGAATCCTTTATGTATAGATTCTATGTCAGAGCCAAAGAGGGAGCAAATTTAGTAAAATTTCCTTGGAGGAAAGTTCATTTGAAGGATAGCTACTCTTCATATTACGTAGAACCCAAATCATAAGGTCTGGAACGCATTGGTTTCGAAGCTAGACAATCAAGTGGAAAGTCCTATTTTTATCGCTATTTCCCAGGCCACATCTTTGTATGTGCTTAAGAAAAGAAAATATTGTGCTTTAGAGCACGTTTCTTCAGCAGTCAAGCCCACATTTGCCAGAGGAGCTTCCGAAATACCTGGAGCAGCCCAGATTCGTGGAGCCAAATTACTTTGAACGGGCGTGAGATTTTCAATTTGTCCTTCAACTACTTCGCATGGAATGGAGCTCGAGCCCTTCTTTAGCATTAAAGGAGAAAAGGTCTCACCATTGAACTCCATAACATCTTTCTTGTTATCAAGGGCCTTTTTGACGATTGTATCTCCATGTTCCTGGAAGAAAAATCACTTGGTATATCGCTCAAATTGGACAAATTGAAGTATTTATCTCCACTATTGAAGGGACACGCTCTGCTTCAATCAACATTATCTTTTTTCGGCAAGTGATGTTGCATTCCAATGGATGAACTTGTACTCAGAGTACGTAAGTGCAACACAGAGAAAGAAGAATAAAAGAAACATCGAAATAACCTCAATTCACTTAGGCCTATTGCCGCCCATTTCTCCACCACAAAAAGTTCAGGTGCTCGAAAGATATTATGGAAAGTACAATCGGGGCAAGGGTAAAGATGCAAAGTTGAACGAGAAAGGAGCAGTGAAGAAATAAAACACCCATCAACTTGTATTGTGCAAGTAATAAAGATCTTCATAGCTTTATACTTGGTAAGTAATAGTTGCAACGTGAATGGGTTTATCGCTCAAACGACAATACCATGATAAGTGCCTCACGTTTTCATGGATGACACCAAATCAACTGCTGAAAGTGCTCTCCAAGTGACTCATGCTTTATTGTATAATTTTAACTGCAGAGTATAGAGGGCCACTTCGATACACAATGCCACTATCCTCAACTTTGCATCGCAACAAGCAAAAACTCAGACCTATCTATTATCAAAAAGTCTCAACTATGGATCTAGAAAAAGCATCTAGATTTTCTTTTAAATCTCTCCACGGGCACTTCATATTGCTTTTACTGATAAAAAACCAAAACCAAAAGCATTTAGATGTCCAACCAACTCCTCGTTTCAAGTTTCCATGTATCTGATCAATCCTAAAACCCATTAAGCCACACAGCTACGAGTAAACATCAAATTGCAAATTACATGGATAATATGGGACATATTATATGAATTAACCATGATGGCATGAAGCAAATGAACTGGCTTGACAAAACTTCGTAGGAACTCCTTGTTACTTACCTGATCATCAGCAGAAAGTCTATCAGTAGCAAAATATACTCTATCTTTGATTAGGCCAATTAGCTGATGATCAGTTTTGAATACAGCACCATGCTTCCTTGTGCCGTCAGTATAGTACAAATAAAGTTTCCAATTTATCTTGCAACTCTTTGCATGATTTTCAAGGGTCCACTTCGTCGAATTTGGGCTCATTCCAAGAATCTACAATGAGTGAACACGCAAGAGTTACATTCGGGATAGTCAATCAAACCCTAATTGAGAATCATTTAGTGCTTACCTCTTTCAGTTTCATAGGGTCCGCAAACAATCGAATTACAAAGTCCCCCACTTTATGTATTCCGGCTTCACTCAGTTTTCGGTGATATTTCCCATCCTTGGCGGTCATTTTCAACCTCCAGATCTCAATCGTCGAATGCAGGTATATCATGTTTCTTGGATGCTGTAAATGGACAGAACAAATACAGTAAGGTTCCAGTCACTATTAGATTGACGTTAGCAGTGAACTTCTGTAGGCGTGCAGACTCTCTCCTGAAACAGATCCAAAGTGTCAACCTTTGCTAATGATAAAGAAGCCAATCGTTTTTGATTTATCAGAATTTTCGTTGGAGATGTAAAGGTTTGTATGAAATGAAGCTCTCAATAAAAATATTGAAGACTAGATATCCAAAACCATGTTTATGGTCACTCATAAACAAAGGACAAGGTTTATATGTACTGTAAAGGACTACAAAAGACTCACATTCTCCTCTATGTTCCTTGACACGGAAGGCATCTGTTTTGGCCTCTCGGATTTGAGTATTCCCACAAAAACCCGACGCCACCTTAAGTCCTATCCTAAATTTTTGACTCCTATTCCAGCTGGAATTGTCGGTAAATATCAGTTCTCCCAGCTCCCCAACACCTCCATTGAGTGCCACTTGGAGATCTCCTATCAAAAGCAGCCCCTTTTGTTGACGTTCTTTAACCACGAAGTTCTCAAACTCTTCATAAGCCCAGTCATCCTCATCATCTTTGTTGAAGTCACCTTCAAGCACGACGACATCCAACTTAATGGAGGATCCCAGGCCTGATGTAATGACATCCCCTGTATCTGCATCGATCAAGGCAACGGAAATGCGAGCACCCCCAACTCCTCGTAGTTTCCTTCCAGTAAACACAGGATCTGACAGTTTGGTTTGAAATTGAAGCCGTAAGTTCCTCACATCATTTATTCCCATAGATCTAGCATCAACCCTGCATTCCCTCCAGAAGCCAACCATTAGAAATAAGAACGAGTATAGAAGCAGAAAAATTGGATAAGTAATGACACAGAGAGACAAATTGCCAAATATCTCACTTGGACAAGTCTTACTGCCAGGTAAAGTACAAGGACAAATAGATGCATAGTCTCAAAGACTATAAGAATGCAAATTTTTAAAATATAAAACTAAACAAAATTAAATGCTGCACTGCTCTCAAGCTACAAATGATTATGTTCTAAATTGGAGCATTGACAATTTGGCACAAGACCTAGTCACTCTGGCCTGACATTCACTGAGCTCTGACTGCTTGCTTTGGGGTGTTACTGGTAAGTCGGACCATTATTCCCCCAAAAAAATCAACAATGCATAACCGATCAATGCTACATAGAAAGCCTTTCTCAATTGGCATCACGAGGGTAGTGCATTCATACCTTTGGAGGTGGGGAGAGTGAATAATTGCAAGCTCCACCAGTTCCTTCTGTTCAATTTTACCAATAGAAGAATTGCCAAAATTAAGAAGATATCAAAAAAATGAAGGAAAAGTTTATACAAAACAATCCATCCGATCAAAAGGAGTTGAAAAACCTGTTATATCATTTGTTATCAAAAGCAAATTATCAAACACCTTATTGAGCTAAGTTCTTCAGGCACATTTGAAATCACCGTGTTAATCAAACAACAGTTGTATACGTAGCTTATATGAACAACTTGTTTCATTCCAAGTCTATGCAAAAATTTGCACGTGCTTTAGAATGGTTATGATTCTGCTTTAGGTAATGAGGCCATGGATGCAGATGTTATCAAGGCAAAGGAATGGAGACGGCCTCCAGCAAGGTCTGATGATCTGCTTGAAACCCAGATGGCTTTGTGCGGGTTGATTTCTCCATATTCTGGCTCTGTAGACAAGGCGGTATTTACTGGATCATCTAGGGGCTCTTTCTCTGTAAATGAGGCTCGGAAACTGGTGAGGAAATGTGGGAACAAAGTGACCTAGGACACAATGGACAGGATGAAACTTGGTGTGATATTTATAGCACTTGTGTGCTATGCTGACAACATGAAAAATCTCGAATGCACTAGTTCTTTAGTGACTATTCTCAAAGCAGATTTTCGCAACAAGTTTGGAGATGCTCTTGTGTCCTAGATCTGCAAGTGACTGGAATGATGAATTTACTTGGGCCTTGCAAAACATGAAGGACAATGGTTTGGAGGTACTGGTGAGGAAATTAGCCTGGAATGCGACAATTTATTATCTCTGGAGATAGAGTGACTTAGTGAAGTATGAACAGCTGTCCCCTCTAGCTTCTTGTGTCCCTGATGCAGTATTTTTTTTTTTTTTCCTTGTAAAAGTCCCTTTAGAAGCGATGATTCAGGAAAGAGATAAGACAATTACTGCTGATGTTAAGTGTTTGTGTAGAAATTGGGAGATCATGCTGACTAACTTTGCTGTAATCTGGTGGCATGCTTTTGAGCTTTCATCTTTTTTTGTGGGTAGATTTTTCCGTTGGTATGTGTAGATGTGTGAGACCATGATGTAATGTTGTCATTTGGTGTGTGGTACCATTAGATTGAAAGTCAACTTGATGAATTAATTCGAGATGTAAGGCTTTCTAACAGGTTGTTCAAAAGGATCTTCTGTTCTTCTAATCAAGCAGGAAGAAAGTCTGCCTTGGTAATCAGACAGTGGTGAATGGAAGGAGCCCCCGCTCAATGGTTTAAAGTTACTCAAGGGATGACAGATTAATTAACAACCAAAAGTTCACATCAATGGGAAGGTTCGGCACCTTGATATCCGCTGAATATGTGGTACAATATGCTGCAATGTGTTGTAATTATGGTTATAATTATGGTTAATGGATCAACGAAAGCCAATAAATTAAGATACGTTTTTTCTGTTCACGTATCTGTTTTTGGATTCATGAATTTCCTATAGTTTTATGTTCACATATCCATTGAATTCATGAATTTCCTAGATTCATGTATCTTTTAGTTCATGTATTTATTGAGTTCATGAATCTCTTGGATTCACGTATCTCTTTATTCATGAATCTCATGGATACACGCGTCTATTTAATTCATGTATTTCTTTAGTACATGAACTAAAATTCTCTATAAATAAATATGAGCATAGAGCTTCTTAAGAGTTTTGGGTTTTTGGTTTTTTCCGACTCGATTCCAAAAAGGCTCTGATGCACTTTTCTACTCTTCTGATTTTTCTGGGTGTGCTGGTTCAATTGAACGGTTCGACAGAGTCCTGTTTGCATAGTGCTAATCCAAACAGGTTCGAGGTGATGTATCTTGGGAGGCATAGTTCGTGAATCTGCGGAGCACCATTGGCAGGAACTAATCGCCTTAAGGAGATTCGGTTATCCGTACCTCACCTCCAATTTTATGTTATTTTTCAGTGATATCTTATTTTATTCTTCTCCAAGATTTGTAAGTTTACATAAAAAGAAGAATATTATATAGCTATTATCGTCTTCTCTACTTTCATGTTCTGATTTCAATAAACAGTGTGCTTTCTCTGGATATAATTTCCAACAATCTTAAGGTGATTATCTCACTCACTGTTTGTTGTTCTTGTCAGATTATTGAGATGGCTGAAAATAATCAATTGTTGTTCTTGTCAGATTATTGAGATGACTGAAAACAATTAAGTGCCATTCAATGTCCCGAATGTTTCAGGAGACGTTCCTATGGTCGATTTGACTGTTGCTACGGAAGATGTTCAACCCTTGGGGTTTGAATTTGTAGTAGCCAATGCTACGAGCCTTTGGGCTAATACCAATTTTGGTGGTGCGGGTACAAGTCATATGACTGATATGCCCGGGACTGTTTTTCAGAACAGTACAAGCCAAATGGCTTTTGGCTCTGTTTCTGGAGGGATGGTTCAACGAACCTTGCCTACCGTGATGGCAACACCTCCAATTACAGCTAATGAGAAATCAGAGAAATTCACCGGAGTGGGCTTTAAACAGTGGCAGCAGAAGATGTTCTTCTATCTGACCATGCTCAATCTAACGAAATATTTATCGGAGGTGTGCCCGATAATTAGTCCAAATGAGCAAAATGTCACGACGCTCGGTGCGTTGGAGGCTTGGAAGCATGGGGACTTCTTATGCCGAAATTATATTCTTAACTATTTAGTGAATTCTCTATATAACGTTTATTGTAATATTGAATATGTTAAACAGTTATGGGAGTCCTTAGAGAAGAAATATAAGACTGAGGACGCTAGCACCAAGAAATCTGTGGTTGCCAAATTCTTGGACTACAAGATGGTGGATTCTAAATCTGTCATGAGTCAGGTCCAAGAATTACAATTAATTCTGAGTGACATCTCGGCTGAGAGAATGATGCTTAGTGAATCATTCCAAGTGGCAGCCATGATTGAGAAACTACCTCCGGGTTGGATAGACTTCAAAAATTATTTGAAGCACAAACGGAAGGAGATGAGCCATGAAGATCTCATTCTGCGCCTCAGAATAGAGGAGGAGAATATAGCTCAATCAATTTCAAGGAGTTTTGTGCTAGTTTTGGAATAATTCTCCAAATGACTACACCTTACACTCCACAACAAAATGGAGTTGTCGAACGATTGAACATGACACTAAAGGAGATGGCTAACACCATGCTTTTGAGTTCAAGTTTACCTCAAAACTTGTGGGGGGAGGCAGTTTTTAACTGCAAATTATATTTTTAATAAAATACCCCACAAAAAGACAGGTAAAACTTCATACGAGTTATGGAATGAAAAGTTACCATCTTACAATTTTCTAAAAGTGTGGGGGTGCATAATATGATTTATAACGGTAAGTCTAGACACATTCGTCGTAGACACAATACCGTAAGGCAGTTGCTCTAAATAGAATCATTTTTTAGACTTTGTAAAATCAAAGGAAAATATTGCGAATCCGCTGACAAAGGTTTTCAAAAGAGCAGATAAACTGCGCATCGAGGGGAATGGGTTTAAAAGCCTTAACCCAATAAAGAGATTCCAAGGTGGAAACCTTACCTATGCGATTGGAGATCCCATGGACTAGGTTCAATAGGACAACACAAATTTTGGAAATTCTAGTGTAAGCACTATTTCCCATTCCTACGATGCAACAGTGCTTTCCTACAGCGTTATTAAGGGTACGCTATGCGTTTAATGATTCCTATAACTTGGAATATAACATCCAAGTAAGATATGGTAGGATATCTTTAATAGGAATGCATCTATATGCGTAGAGCTGGCCGACTCTATGAAAATCTTTAAAGACTAGATTTTCTAAAGCACGCATGAATCCTGAGAGATTCAGGGCCGAAAGAACGAACACAACCGAGAACCAATCTTGAATTGGAAATACTCTGTGTGAGGTTTGTTGTCTAGGCTTACACAAACAACTAGCGATTCAAGGCTTAGTTCATCGACTAGTTAAGTAAGTCCGATAAGCTTTCACTAAAGAAGGTTCAAAGCGAAAGCTACCTATCTTGATGCGGTGTATTTCAACAGGCATGCTCAGATTCCTTCGAGTCAAAAATGTTTTGTTGATCCATTAATGTGGGGTATTGTTGTAATTATGGTTATAATTATGGTTAATGGATCAACGAAAGCCAATAAATTAAGATACATTTTTTCTGTTCACGTATCTGTTTTTGGATTCATGAATTTCCTATAGTTTTATGTTCACATATCCATTGAATTCATGAATTTCCAAGATTCATGTATCTTTTAGTTCATGTATTTATTGAGTTCATGAATCTCTTGAATTCATGTATCTTTGGATACATGAATCTCTTGGATTCACGTATCTCTTTATTCATGAATCTCGTGGATACACGCGTCTATTTAATTCATGTATTTCTTTAGTACATGAACTAAAATTCTCTATAAATAAATATGAGCATAGAGCTTCTTAAGAGTTTTGGGTTTTTGGTTTTTTCCGACTTGATTCCAAAAAGGCTCTGATGCACTTTTCTACTCTTCTGATTTTTCTGGGTGTGTTGGTTCAATTGAACGGTTCGACAGAGTTTTGTTTGCATAGTGCTAATCCAAACAGGTTCGAGATGTTGTATCTTGGGAGGCATAGTTCGTGAATCTGCGGAGCACCATTGGCAGGAACTAATCGCCTTAAGGAGATTCAGTTATCCGTACCTCACCTCCAATTTTATGTTATTTTTCAATGATATCTTATTTTATTCTTCTCCAAGATTTGTAAGTTTACATAAAAAGAAGAATATTATATAGCTGTTATCGTCTTCTCTACTTTCATGTTCTGATTTCAATAAACAGTGTGCTTTCTCTGGATATAATTTCCAACACAATGGACTTGTATAGGATAGTCCTCCCATGTTCTTTCCACAGATTATGCAATAAAATGAATGTTTGCTTATAAGAAAACAAAGTTGTGCAAAGTTCATGCTTAATAAATGCCATTCAAACAGTAAACATAAATCAATTATCAACGGATTTGTTGGTCAATAAGTTCATTCAATCAATTCTTGACATGCGCTGAAAAAAAAAATCATATCTTAAGTGTTGATGGAGACATGTTTGAGAAAAGTGCAAATTTTATAAATTCTGTTTGTCTTACCAGTTTCTGAAAAGAATTCTCCATTGAATGCATCCGTTGCACTATATCTTTGAAAGCATTCCCTGTGTAACTGCACCATGAAAATTAACACCATGAGCAACTGCTGTCCTGTGGACTTATTCGAAATAAATAGACAGATATCTATATGGAACATATTAGTTACTTGCGCAAATGAATGTCAGACCTCATTACCGTGTAAAAAGATAGATCCCAGACTCATCAAATGCATTCCCTTAATCTAAGATGCCGCAGAAAATTCAATGTAAAGATGCTCTCTCGGGTACTTACAGAAGCACGTAAAGTTAATTAGCAGCTATCAGCAAATGCACCGTCCTTTTAGTGATTAACAGAAAAATGTATGTGCAGTTATATGATACTTTAGTTGGCGAGACAACACACGTGGAAATTCTACTGGAGGAGTCAACTGTTGTGGAAAAGATACTACCAACAAACCAAGTGAAATATATTTACCTTTGACAATATTCGGCTGAGTGAGATTTTGCAGGTTCCAGCTCTTCTCCGCACTGTCCAGCAAAGAGCAATAGCAAAGAATTACATTGCAAGAAAAATCTGTGACGTATTTATCCCATTCAATCCTTCTAGATGCAAATTGAAATTGTCATAGACCACATTTTCCAAGATTCAAGGATAAGCACTTCATTGAAAATTTGTGTCTTTTGGCGATCCATCTGTCCAAAGCGACATGGAAAACCTAAATCATGTTTTTAGTGGAATTACTTCACAGGAAAAGCCTAGAACAGTCAGCAGGTCATTTTTACCACTCGAACTATACTTCTCTATACATCTCGCAGCAATTTCTAACGCGAATTTCTATGAGGAAACTGACTGGAAGGTCAGAAATGCATCCGGCCGCTTCTAATCAAAGAGATCAGCAATTTAAATGCAATGAAGACTGCATTTGGTATGTCCAAGTTGGATGCTTTGCTCATCTTACCACTCTCTGGAAATCCTCCTCCCCTGTCGAACAGGTTCTCGGCATGAGATTCCTCTTGGGCCAGTTCCATGCTAGACTGTGAGAAGATCAGCGCAAAAACACAAGCAAGATAGGATAATTTAGCATGGCAAAGTAACCCAATGACAACAACAGCTCACTTGCTAGGTAAAAACCTTAACAGAGTTCATTGGAATAAGGAGCAAGTTTGCGATTGGCCAATGCAAAATCGCATAACAGATTAGAGACAACACGATTTGGGGCCTTTAAGGTACATCTGATAACATTTTTGGTTTAGGAATAATTTTTTTTTAAGAAATAGTCTTTTTCTATTATTATTTCCTAAAACAATTTCTGAGTATAAAAGTATGTTCGGTAACTAGAAAAATTTCTACTCTCAGAATAGAAAAAGAATAGGAATGCGTTTAGTATAACCTACAATTTTTTTTGTAATGTAGAATTTTTTTAATATTTTAATATTTATTTTAGATTTTTCTTTTTTCCCTCTCTTCTTCTTGTTGCTCCTCCTCTAGCTGCCACCGCTGGGAGTTGACAACCAGCGTCCGGTGACGACGGCGTCCAGCATCCAGCAGCCAGCACAGGGGGTGCGGACATCAAGGAAGAAGGAAAAAAAAATCACTTATTACTAAAAAATATTCCCGAAAATAAGAAGTTAGTTTTTTTTTATTTTTTATTTTTATTGCAAATCTATTCTACGGCTACTCTTCTATTTCAAGGACTATAAAAATTAATTGATATTATCAAATAAATTTCTATTTTTTCCTTTTTTCAATGAACAAAAGAACAAAAATTGGGAAAAATAGGAATGTTACCAAAATGAGCCTTAGTAGTTCGCATTGAAGCCACAGCACAAACCCACAAATAAAAAACCGAATGAAAGCGTTTCAGAACAGTTATGAGGCAAAAGCTAATCGATGTCATACTTCAATGCACACTTTGCCATGCTACTCATTTCAAGAACCTTCAACTCGTGAACCCTTTGAAAAGTTTCCCGCAGGTCAAGCAAAAAACTAACACACGATCATCAAACTTACTCGGTTGGAGCGAAGCGTGGCCTCTTGGGTTGATTTCGTTGACCTGAAGAAGAGGAGGCCGAAGCTCTCTTCGCCATGGACGCGACCTTTCTGTTCTTATGTGGAGCTTATCAAGAAAAAGGGAAAGTGTCTGAATCTTGGGCAACGTTTGGTAGCCGAAAGAAAGTGGCAGAGAAAGGGATCAGACGGGGCAGTTTCATCGACGAACTCGAACTCGAAGGTGATGAGATGACCTTCGTCACGAAGGAATTGGCACATGAATTTCCAAGAAAAGTGACTTCGTGTGCATTTCCGCGAAACATTGCCGAGAGGGGGCATTGCAAGCCAAAGCAAAGCAAAATGATGGAGGCAAAGGGAAGAAATGGATTCAGTTTAGAGGAAATGTTGCTGATTCGAGGTTTTTACCAAAAGAAGGGAACACTGGTGGATCTAGCAAATGGAAAAATAATAAAAGGCCATGTCAGTACTGTGGTGGAACCAATCATCAGTCTTTTAGATGCTGGAGAAAGCCAGATGCTAGGTGCAGAAGATGCCACAAGTTAGGTCACATGGAAGCTATTTGCAAAGGGAAAACTTATCAGCAAGCAGGAGAAGCACAAGTGGCAGTAAATGAAGTTGATGGAGAGCACCTGTTTGTAGCTTCAGCTGGTGAATCTTCAGTCGAAAATAATACATGGCTGGTAGATAGTGGTTGTACCAATCACATGACTGGTAACTTAAAGCTATTCAGGAACATAAACAAGACAGTAAGGTCCAGAGTCAGAATTGGCAATGGACAGCATATTGAAGTGCAAGGTAAAGGTGCAGTTGCTATTGAAGGAAACCGGGAGGTAAAGCTAATCAGGGATGTTCTCTTTGTGCCAAATATTGACCAAAATCTGTTAAGTGTTGGTCAGTCAGTGGAGAAGGGCTATAAAGTGAAGTTCGAAGGAAGGGAATGTCTCATTAAAAATGCTGACAGCAAAGAAGTCTTGAGAATTCCAATGAGGGATAAAAGTTTTATGTTCAAGCCACATGAGATGCAACAGATGGCTTTGAAATGCAAAGAAGAAAATACAGAGCTATGGGATAAAAGACTTGGGCATGTTCACAGGAGGAGTATGCTGTTTATGCAGAAAAATGGCTTGGTAGATGACTTGCCAAGCTTGGAGGAAGAACTTCCACAATGCAGAACCTGTCTTCTTGGCAAACAAGCTAGATTTCCCTTTAAAGGAGGAGTCTCGAGGATATGTCAAAAGCTGGAACTAGTTCACACTGATGTATGTGGACCTATGTCTGAACCCTCTCTCAATGGAAGCAGGTATTTTATTACCTTTACTGATGATTTGACTAGGATGAGCTGGATCTATTTTCTGCGAGCTAAGACTGAAGTAGCTGATGCATTTATGAAGTTTAAAGCTTTAGTTGAGAATCAAAGTGGGAAGAAAATTAAAACTCTCAGGTCTGACAATGGATCTGAGTATACAGCTAACAAATTTAAGCTGATTTGTGAGCAAGCAGGAATTGTGCAGCAATTTACAGCTCCTTACTCACCTCAACAGAATGGGGTCAGTGAGAGAAAGAACAGAAGTATTATGGAGATGGCCAGATGTATGATGCAAGAGAAGAATTTGCCTAAGAGGTTCTGGGCTGAGGCAGCCAATACTGCTGTATTTCTATTAAATAGATTGCCTACAAAAGCCTTAGAGAAATTAACACCTCTCGAAGGCTGGCAAGATATTAAACCTTCTGTGAAAAACTTGAAGGTTTTTGGATGTTTGTGTTACACTCATGTTCCTGATGTTAAGAGGGACAAACTTGATAAAAAGGCAGAGATTGGGATCTTTGTTGGATATAGTCTTCAGTCAAGAGCTTACAGAATTTTCTATCCCATGACAGGGAAAATAACTGTGAGCAGAGATGTCATGTTTTTAGAGGAAGATGAATGGAATTGGATAGATGGAAGGATCACGGGGTGAAGCACTTCGAAAGACAGCCTGAAACAGATGTGGAGACTAATGGAATTATAGAGGAAATGGAAGAGAGTATAGATGATCGACCTGTGAGAGGCACAAGGTCACTTGCTGAGATCTATGAAAGAAGTAATGTGGCAGTGCTCGAACCATCCAACTTTGCAGAAGCCAAGGAAGATCAGAAGTGGATTGCAGCAATGCAGGAGGAGATAGCAATGATTCAGAAAAATCAGACTTGGGAATTAGTAGACAGGCCACTAGACAAGAATGTGATTGGAGTTAAGTGGGTGTTTAGGACAAAGCTCAATCCTGATGGTTATGTAAATAAGTATAAAGCAAGACTAGTTGTGAAAGGCTATGCTCAAAATGGGGAGTAGACTATTCTGAAACTGTTGCTCCAGTTGCAAGGCTGGACACAATAAGGCTTCTGTTAGCTGTTGCAGCAGAGAAGGGATGGACTATCTTTCAGTTAGATGTCAAGTCAGCATTCCTAAATGGAGAGCTTGAAGAGGAAATTTTTGTTGAACAACCTGAAGGTTTCAGTATTAAAGGGCAAGAGGAAGGTGTATACAGATTGCGCAAAGCTCTATATGTACTGAAACAAGCTCCAAGAGCCTGGTATGGAAAGACAGATCGATATTTACAGGATTTTGGTTTTGCAAAAAGCTTAAGTGAGTTCACTCTTTATATCAAGAAAGTAAATCAAAGTGTGGTAGTTCAGTCACTCTATGTGGATGATTTATTGGTGACAGGAAATGATGTAGAACTGATAGAAAATGTTAAGCAAGGTTTGTTTGCAAGTTTTGAGATGACAGACTTAGGAAAAATGGCTTATTTCTTAGGTCTGGAAGTTAAGCAAAGTCCATATGAAATATTCATTTGCCAGAGGAAATATTTGAAGGAAATTTTAAAGAAGTTTCAGATGGAAGACTGTCGAAGTGTCAGTACACCGATGGCAGCTAAAGAGAAGTTGCAAAAGGTTGATGGAACAGATGCTGTGGATGCCTCGATGTATAGAAGTCTGATAGGGTGTCTCATGTACCTTACAACAACCAGACCAGACATTCTATTTGCTGTAAGTGTTCTATCCAGATTTATGAGTGATCCAAGTAAGCTTCATTTGATTGCAGCAAAGAGGATCTTGAGGTATCTAAAAGGAACCTTGTTCTTTGGTGTGAAGTTTCAGAGGGGTCAAGAATTCAATTTACAAGGTTTTTTTGATAGTGATTGGGTTGGCTCAATGGATGATATGAAGAGTACATCTGGATATTGTTTCACTTTTGGATCAACTTGTTTCTCTTGGTGTTCTAGAAAATAAGAAATTGTAGCTCAATCTACTGCAGAAGCAGAATTTATAGCTGCTACTGTAGCTGCAAATCAAGCTTTGTGGCTGAAGAAGATAATGAAAGATTTATGGCTGAATTCCAGTGGTTGTATTGAAATCAATGTAGATAATCAAGCTGCTCTAGCAATATATCAGAATCCAGTTTTTCATGGCAAAACTAAGCATTTCAAGGTTAAGTTCTTCTTTCTACGTGAGGTGCAGCAAAATGGTGAAGTTAAGCCGGTTTATTGCAGATCTGAAGATCAACTTGCAGAAATGTTCACAAAACCACTTCAAGCTGGAAGATTTGAAGTATTAAGAAAGAAAATTGGAGTATGCAGCAGCAACTGATCCAAGGAGGAGTTTGTTGGATTATAATGTCTCAGTGCTGCTGGTTTTTCGACTGATGTTTGTCGCGACCTCTTTTTTTTTGGGCGCCCGATTAGGGGCGAGCGCCTCTTAGGTGTCAACAATGTTCCTCTGTTCTATTTTCTTCTTATGGTTTATTTTTCTTGCTAAGTTGGTTATATTATGCAGCTGGTATTTTTGTTATTTAGGAAGTGAATTAGCACGTTTAGGTGCAGTCATATGCTGCACGTGTGTGTGGTTCGTAAGCAGTTATTGTTCTTGTTTAAGTTGTCCTGTACTTGACAGTTTCCTTAGAGAACCGAAGTATGCAAGTGCGTGTTCCGTTTCTCTGTGCTTCTCTTCCTCATTCGAAATATATAGCTTCTGGTTTTCTGTTTCTTGTTTACTGTTTGATCAGTAAGAACAAGAACACCACGTAAGGATGTCTTGGGAAAGTTAAGGATCGGCTATGATGCCTCAGAGAGTGATGAACAACGGATGTTTCTTGATATTGCATGCTTTCTCATCAATGAGAAGAAGATCAACCCAATTTACGTGTGGAAAGATTGTGACTTTTAGCCCCAAACATAGTATTGATGTCCTCATCAACATGTCCATGATAAAGGTCTTGGATGACAGTAAGGCTGGGATGCATGATCAATTTAGAGATCTTGGAAGGGCAATTGTTCGTCAAGAAAATCTGGAGCACCCAATCAAGCGAAGCAGGGTGTGGAATGATGATGATGCCCTTAACATATTGAGATCAACAGAGTTAAAGCATGCCTTTTACTTGAAAATCATTGCTTTTAAGATACATGTAAAGTGAAATGAAGTCGAACACAAACTGTACAGACAAATCCTCATTGTTTGTTTGGCTTGGCAGAGTAAGGAAAATTTTCAAGCACTCAAACTGCAAGGAGAAATTTGGGAAGACGCTCGTGCTATCGTTACTCCTAACGAGATTGGACGCTTCCAACATCTGTGGTTCCTTTGGTTAAAAGACGTATCCTGCGAGGGGGACTTCACAGTTTTTCTTTCATAATTGAAATGATTTCGTTGGCGTTACTTGGATTATCCTTCTTGTCTATCTCCTCAAGTTTAAGAGCAACCAATTTGTGTCTGGATAATCTAGTCGTGGCAGAGTTCTGGAGATCAAATCAGAGATGGTTTGGTAGAAAGCCTAATCAAGGTATGTCAGCATTAACTTATAGCAGAAAAACTGTCTCAATTTAAGAAAGAATCAAAACGGTTTTGGTCTCTCTGACTTGCAATACTTTTGCAATTAACCGTCTGTCCTGTGGGTCATTCACTTTTGGAGGAGGGAAAGAAATTGAAAGTTCTCACTCTTGAACATAGTTTGGGCATAACTAGAACACTAAGTTCTCCTAAATGCTCAACTTTAGAAAGACTGACTCTCCAACATTGTGCTCATTTGGTGAAAATTGATTGCTTCATTGGGTGCAAGAAACTTAAATATTTGCCTGAGGAAATTGGGGATCTAATAAATCTTCAATACTTCTCTATAAGGGATTGTTCCAGCTTGAGTGAACTCCTCGACTCGGTTTCACAATTAACATTGTTGGTGAAGCTGGATTTATCATCCGCGATGATTAAAAGATTACCTGATTCTATTGGTAGACTTAACACATTTGGTAACTCTCAAGATCTCGTTCACACCGATTACCGAACTTCCAAACTCCATACATGGGTTACAGAGACTTTCATCTATCCATACAAGCCACAAGGTGATTGAGGAACGCCCCAATTTCAGGGTAAACTTGGAATCGTTACGAGCGTGCAAGTTGGTACGTGGGGGTTACCTAGCACGATGGGAGTTACCTAGCATTACCGGAAGGTTGAGGAATCTAGAAGAGTTGTACGCTGATTATTTTCCAGAGCTAGTGTGTAAAGTTCCTCCTGAAATTGGAGAATTGTCCTTGCTAAGAATCTTAACCTTTAAGTATACTCAGACCGTTAGGGTGCCTGAGACTATCGGCAAGCTTCGTCACCTCCAAACATGAGACATAAAAGGTTGTGATGAGATTCAAGAATTGCTGAGGCTTCTTGACAGTTCAATCATTTTGCATCAGAAATCCCAGTCGTTCCAGATAGTCCCTAACCTCTCAAACCTTAATAATTTAGTTGAATTGCTTCTATCTGATAGCTCTGAAAATGGACAACCTTCAAATATAATTCCAACTTGTGACTTACAGCGGATCGAGAAGTTATCCAAACTGAAAAAGTTGAAATTGTGCATCTTAAATGTCCTGTTGCTGCCTCCAGAGTTGAGTTCTCTTCCTTTGCTCAGCCAGCTTACTTTAACTGGACTAGACCTGCAAACCATCCGGAAACTTCCATCTTCCCTGCTGGAGTTGGAACTAAAAAACGTCAAGTCGATAGATTCACCGTCATTGGACTTGAGAAAGTTGATAGAATCGAGGCTCTTTGACGCTCGAGTGAATGAAATACATCTCGATGGCCTTCCACAGTTGGAAGACTTGACCGTGGCGGAGTGTGGACGCCTCGAGAGATTGTGCATTCTGTCAACCATAGCGAAACTGAAACAAGCCAAGGTATCTTCTTGTGCAAGGCTAGTTGAAATTCGATTTCTCGGCGCATTGGAATCATTGGGGAAGCTTTCAGTCGAAGGATGCTATTCTATGAGGAGGCTAGTCCGTTTATTGAACTTGAAGAGCCTGAAGCATTAAGAATCCGGGAGCCCCGGAGCCACGGGTCATCGAGGGCCTCGATGAATGGAGACGACGTACTACTAGCTGGAGACATACAAGGTGCGTCTTCTACTTTTCTCAAATTGTACGCATTGGACGTCGCCCTTTCCCCTGTTTTGTTTATTCTCAAACATAAAACTGGAAGGTCCCCTGGAAGGTGTTTCTGACGGACAATCGAATAGATGATATCCTCGTTAGAACTCCCATACATACTGACCAAATTCTATTTTTGGATACTCGAGTGTTGAACTGATTCTAAAACATGCAACTGGCGATCAATCTTATGTTCGACAGCACTTTCTAGTTAATCAAGTTAGACAAAGTTAATGGAAGGACTTGGTTGTATCGATTTGAATGTTTTAGGGCTTACTTGCATTTTCATTATAAATTTTAGGATATTGAGTACATTTATCCTAAAAAAAATTGTGGATGCGGCTTCATAAGGTTGAAGGGGCCAATTGCTAAAATTGGAGAAAAGAAACTAAAAAAATCTCCTTGAAACGGGCCGACTCCTTCAGACATTACAATGCTTATAAAGTAAATACGTTTGATTTTGTGGATGAACCGATTGTCGTCTCATTCAAGCCTTATTTTATTTTATTATATTTTATTTTTATTGAAGGCTTCATCTTTTGCTTTATACAGATGATCGGTGATTCCCTAAATTCTGAGGATAATTATCGAAAAAGAGAATTAGACCTATTGCATGGACACAAATTCAATATTAAATTTTTTTCATTTAATCAATTTAGTCCCGAACCTATTGATAATTTGTCAATATAATTTTTATATCCAATTTTGATTGAAAATCATCGACGTGGCAGTCCAGCGCCCATTTTATGCTGCACAACCGATGCTAACATGCTGCATTTTCTCCCCTTCTTCCGCCTCCGGCCACAAGCGAGAGCTGTGATGCCTTGGCTGGATGTTATTAGCATCGCCTTGCAATGATTATAATAAACAGAGCAACAGGATCCCGATTAACCAATCACTCTCGCGCCTAGATACTCATGAAAAGGTCCCAAAGCATATTATTAGATGATAACTATTTAGTTGTTATAACTTATGGCCACGTGTGATTAGATGGGATTAAATGAATATTCTATTGCTCATTCATAGTCACACATAGATGATAACCCACATTTGTGCACGTCACCCATTGATTAGAGATCTAGCTCAAAGGATTTTTCTTAAAATTGCATGCAAAGAAAGAGCTCATTTATATATTGGACTAATACTAAGAAAGACCCTAAATTGGTACATATGTGACGAATTTACCCTCAATTAGTTTTCGTTAAATATTACCGTCAAATTACTGAATCGAATGAAACGTGACGGTTGATGGATAAATCAGTTTGATGTTTTACACTCGATTACAATTTGTGGCTTTTCATAGTATTCATCTTTAAGGGTAAATTTGTCACATGTATATTAGTTTGAGATTTTTTATGATAAAAAATATGTTTGGGATAAATTAGTTACATGTATACCACTTTGGGATTTTTTATGGTAAAGATATTAATTCCGGATAAATTTGTCGCGTTTGCATGGACTTGAGATTTTTTGTATTATTAACTCTTTATCTATTATGTATAAAGCAGGAAACAAAAAAAAAAAAACAAAATAAATAAATAAAATTGCACGAGCAGACTTCCCGCCCGCTTCCCACCTCTCTGCCTCCCTCCTCCACCTTTTTATCTGCCTTACTCCTCCTTTTCGACTGCAAGGTCGTTGGATTTCAAGAACCCGTCAGCTTTCAAGAACCATAAAAGGTACATGGTTCTTCTTCTAATTCTTCTTCGTCTTCCATTACTCTGATTCTCCTTTGATGATCGAGTGAACAGGACAAGAAGCATGGCATTCAATTCCAAGAGGGAGCGATCAGATTCATCTGATGAGTAATGCATTTCATGTTTGCATGCAGTCTTTGGTGTTTTGGTTCTTTCTCGGTGTTTTGGAAGAGTGATGTGTTCTTGTCTACTGTTTCCTGTGAACTGCAGTGAGACGTCAAAAGGACCTGAAAGTGATCGAGCGAACAGGACAAGAAGCATGGCATTCAATTCCAAGAGGGAGGGATCAGATTCATCTGATGAGTAATGCATTTCATGTTTGCATGCGTTCTTTGGTGTTTTGGTTCTGTCTCGGTGTTTTTGAAGAGTGATGTGTTCTTGTCTACGGTTTCCTGTGAACTGCAGTGAGACGTCAATAGGACCTGAAAGTGATCGAGCGAACAGGACAAGAAGCATGGCATTCAATTCCAAGAGGGAGCGATCAGATTCATCTGACGAGTAATGCATTTCATGTTTGCATGCATTCTTTGGTGTTTTGGTTCTTTCTCGGTGTTTTGGAAGAGTGATGTGTTCTTGTCCACTGTTTCCTGTGAACTGCAGTGAGACGTCAATAGGACCTGAAAGTGATCCGTTGCCCAAGAGTTGCTTGACTGAGGAGGAAATCCAGAAAGTGGTAGGATGAGTAGAAATTGCAGTAGTTTCCAGCAAACTAGTACAATTAGGCTTGTCATGTTGTAGTTATAAGATAATGCTGATTGATGAAATGTTAAACAGGTCAGCAAAGAATTGGAGCTTGTAAAATCTGAATTGAAAAAGGTCAGGAAGGAGCAGAAGTTTTTCAAATCTCACTTGGCTGAGTTTGTTGGAAGGTACTTTATTGTGGCTATTGAGCTTTTCATACTGATTGGGTTTGGCAACCTCATATTTCTGTGCCATTGCATCCTATTTAATTCTCTGTACCCTTTAAGATGTTCATTTCTTCTTAGACCTCTGCTTATCCTTTTCACCTACCACAAAAGTCAATTGGGTTCCACCAAAATGCATACAAGTGACACAAATTAGGGAGAACTCTTCCAAATCAATCTAAAACTTGACTTCAGTGCAAGATCTTAGAGGTTCAACATCATAATTTCATGAGACTGAAGTTGTTTCTGTCTGTAACATCAAATCCAAGTTAAATATATAATGTTAGATTTATTCATATTCTTGTTATTTTCTTCATGCAGGTGCATCAGTAGAACCCTCAAAGAGGAAGTTGTTCCAGCGATTTGCTCATCGCTGGAAGATACCAATCGAAGAGTGGTAAGTAATTTTAGCAAGATGTTGTGTTCCGCAAGTTGCTATCAGAGAAGTTTAGCAATGCCAAATAAAAATCCTCAGAAAAAAAGTTCGTAGCTTTGTTCTATGCGGTTGCGCGTCCTCATTATTGGTGAATTCCATCAGGTGAGGGAAGAGTTGGAGCTTGCAAGTTCTCAATCTGCCCAACTTGTAAGGTTAGTGTATACTTTAATTTGCTTGGTTGGCATTGATATACTGTTCAATGTTTCTCACTGTCAAGCTGGACACTCATATGCAAAAGGTCATTTGGGCAGTAACATTATTTTGCACTGACCATATAGGTGTTGTAGTTCTGGTTTAAGGACTCTGAAAACCAATCTTGTTAAAATGGAATGATTCATCAAACTGGATTGTGGAATGATTTCCGCTCAACCTTGTTTGAACCAAGGTCGATTAAAACACGGTAAAATTTGAAGAAAAATTTCTGCCTCATCACATTCCTATGGGAAGTTTTTGATCACTTCCAGCAGCACATTTTTCTTGCTTGAGCTTGGGCCTTTCAATGCCCTGTAATGCTAATTGGTGAAGTAATACAGATCCAGCAAATTTCAAAAGAAGGATGAAGTGAGAAACCTCCACCTTCAATTCAAAACCAAGCTCCCCGCTTTATTCTTTACTGGAGAGAAACTGAAAGGAGAGAACAGCATCCCCATCGCTGTCCAGTTAGTCAATGCAGTCACGGGCAATATCGTTGAATCAGGTCCAGAGTCCTCTGTTAAGTCAAAAGCTGTGGTGCTCGAAGGTGGATTCAAGACAGAGGATGACTGTAACTGGACCCGGGAAGAATTTGAGGAATTTGTAATAAAAGAGCGTGAAGGGAAGAGGCCCCTGCTTATTGGGAACCTCGTACTGATTCTCAACGGAGGCTCTGGGATGCTGGGTGATGTAGAGTTCACCGACAATTCAAAGTGGACACGAAGCGGGAAGTTCAGGATAGGATTACTGGTGTCGCCCAGATATTCTAATAATATTCGTGAAGCGGTAACAGAGGCGTTCATTGTGAAGGAGAACAGAGGAAAGTGTAAGTCCACGGTAGTCTTTATCTTTTAGCTCAAAGAAATAAATGTCTTTGGATTCTACTATCCTCGACGTATTACAAAATAAAGCTTCACTTCTTCGTGAAGCCTTGCTTAAAGCAGAAGCCCACTAACAATTTGACTGCCCTGCAGCAAGTCTAAATATAAGAAATAATCAATCTGTTTCTAGATTGTTTCCTGAAGAAAGGAGTAAGGCCCTCTTAAGCTTATCTAAGTACTTCGGGCAGGAGTAAAGAGAGTTATGATTGCACAAAAAGTTCTGTTTGGCCTGTTGATTTGAGCGTTACTGTAATTTCTTCCCCTAATACGTTCTTTTCACTTTATAGCATACAGGAAACATTTTCCACCTGCACCTGTCGACGAGGTCTGGAGATTGAAAAATATTAAGAGGGATGGACCATTTCACAAGAAGCTGAGTGAGGCACAAATATACAATGTGAAAGAGTTTTTACAACAACTCAACATGGACTCAGAGAAACTGAGAAAGGTGAGATTTAGCACAGGGTTCTCAAATTTGGGTTGAGCTCCCCGAAACCAAGGAGAATGATGTTGTGTTTGTTCATTGCAGATTCTCGGAGAGGGCATGACAGGGAATAAGTGGGAAGACCTCCTAGATCATGCAAAAACTTGCCCTGTGAATGAGAAAAATTACATGTTACACGATAATGAAGGAGATCGTGCTGTTATATCTGACAATGTAGGCCAATTTGGCCTGCCTACGGACGGGGTGTATCGTGCTGCAGACACATTCTTTCTCAAGCAGAAGGTAACTGGGAAATTCTTTTCTTTTTTTTTTTTTTCCTATTTTTGCTACGCAATCTGCAAAGTATAACTCGTTACCTCAGTATCGGTTAAATTGACTCTATATTGTCAGCTCAGATCACAACCTTTCTTGTGGTGTACAAATGAATTGAGGTAGTCCAATGTAGCATACAATTTGTTGCCAAGCTGTTTTGATTATCTTTGTTAATGCCAAGGGTGAAAACAAAACAAGCAGAAAAGAGAGTATATCTGATGATGTTTGCTGACCCTCTTTTAAGTTGGTAAAAGGAAATACTACTAAAGGAAGCCAAGGGGGGGCGACAGGTAGAAAAAGCTGAGCACCAAGAGAGCTCATTTACAATACAAATAATCTACAGTGTCGGTTCAAGCGTTTACGTGCACACATTACTTTCCATTATAGCAAAAGTGTAAGATCTTCAACCGACTTCCTATAAGATAAAAATGAGCATTTCCTCTCCAATGAAAGGTCTCCAAATTTGAGGATGGTCACCTTGTAGATCTAAGTGGCCTTCTGTACCGTGCAGTTAAATCTATACAAAAAAGCATGAGTAAGTTAGAGAGCACTTTCAGCGGTTGATTCGGTGTCATTTGTGAAAATCTGAGGCATTCATCATGTTGTAGTTTGAATGATTGACACGTTCACGTTGCAACTATTACTTTCCAAGTGTAAAACTATACAAGTTGATGCGTTTTAGCTCTTCACTTGTCCTTTCAAATTCAACTTTGCATCTTTACCCTGAGGACCCTTGCCTTGATTGTACTCTCTGTCCATCTTTCGAGCACCTGACCTATATGTGGAGGAGAAATGGGCATCGACAGGCGTAAAGTGAATTGAGGTTATTTCAATGTGTTTTTTATTCTTCTTTCTCTGTGCTGCACTTACGTTCATAACTCTGAATACAAGTTCATCCATTGGAAAGCAACAGTACTTGCTGAAAAAAGAAATTGTAGCTTGAACTCAGAGGTGTAGCTTCAATAGCTGAGAAAAATACTTATGCTAGTCGAGCTTGAGCGATATACCGAGTGTTTTTCCTCCAGGAACATGGAGATACAATCGTGAAAAGGACCTTTGTTAACTGGAATGATGGCAAGGAGCTCAATGATGTGACTGGTTCAATGCAGGAGAAAGGCTCGAGCGCTTTTCCATCTCAAGTCTCTGAAGGTCAAATTCAAAACCTCACCCCTGTTCAATATAATTTGGCTCCAGGAATCTGCACTGCTCCTGCAAATGCGGGCTCTACTGCTGAAGGTACGTGCTCCAAAACACAAAACTATCTCTCCCTATAGGCACATACAAAGATGTGGCCTGTGAAATAATGAGGAAAATAGGACTTTCCACTTGATTGTTGAGCTTTAATAAATAAAAGCAATGTGTTTTAGATGCTTATGATTTGGGTTCCGCATTATATGAAGACGCTTATTTGTCCAGCTACCCTTTCAATTGAACTTTCGTATGACATGCTAAGAAATAGTTTTTACTGATGACGAACAAACAAGAAGAATAGGTTATTGCAGGTCACTTCCCGTTGTATCAGAATAGTAAAAGCTCACGACCATTCATTTGGAATTATTTTTGTAAAATCGTACATCTGTGCTCACGTTGGTCTATGTTTAATAACCATATTGCTGTTCTTGTTCTTTCTCCAGGACATAATGGTGTAAGTTTGGCATTACCGGTACAGTCACAAAATAACAATTTTGGAAATGCCTTAGAGCATCCAGCTGATCACACTTTTCATCTCGCTGGACATCAGCTCGAATCTGTAGAGGGTTCTGGTATTCTATTTCCTCCAGGAGATCATAGAAATACTGCTGTCGAATTGCCAATAATGCCCCATGACATGAGTTCACAATGTGCCGTGCCTAGCCAAATGATTGGTTCTTCGAGCCAAATGGCCTACACAGAAGATGACAATGCTCCCTTCTCAGAACCACCCCATGCCTCAATACCATGCTTCCAATCTGGTAGCACATTTCCTCCATTTGATGGCAATCGCGCGATGGCAGAAATCCAATCCACCGTTTTAGATGATGAGTTTGCAGACTTCTTGTCTGGCATCCTCACAACAGATGATACCCCACCACCGGATGATGTCGTTTAAACTGTTAAAGACCAGGGGAGTTACGACCTATTCTCATAGAAGCTGTTTGGAGGTCATTTGTCTGTCAGCTTGCGGTACTAGAGACGTTGTGGAAGATATCTTTTCGGTGCGCATGCCCCCATTTTTTTACTTTCGAAATATCTGTAGGTGATACTAGGATCAGTACTGTCTGATTGGAGATTCTCCACCTACATCACTTCAAAACGTGCCATGTGTACCTAAATGATCGATTTTTCAAGTCAAATGGACTCCACAGAAAAATGGAATGTCCATTCGGACCTTCTTCAGTATTCAGGCAGAGGTGTCTTGTGTGACAGAATCAACTTATCTTCTATCTTGTTTTGTCGGTCCTTGGATTTTTCAAATGCAATTCCTTCTAAATGAGCTTGTGTAGAACGGCTCACGAATAGATTGAACGGCTCTCTCTGACGCAACGACAACCAGTCCAAACCTCCGATACCGCACTGTGGGACTGAGATGTCAATTGCGCACGCGCTTTTGTACGAACCAGACAAGTATCGGACCTTGAAAGGTCAACTAGAGAAACAAGATCGAACTTACAAGATCCCGAAGAGATGACATCCATGATTGCCTGAACTTCAGATTTTATCTTAACGTCTTTCTTCAAAAGTTCTCTGGTTTTTTCACATGTAAGGAATGCATGGGCAATGCTTAAGTTCCCTCGATGTTCTCTATTCATCCAGACGGTTTGTTTTATAATGAAGTTAGAGTTACAAATTAGTAGTAATTACTGCAGAAGTAGCACAAGTGAATTCTACAAGTAGACCGCTCAAAATTGTAGGCAGGTAGGGCTAAATGCTCTCGAGGGGGCCATAGCCTTGACTAGCCCCTCCTTAAGTAAGCCATTCCACATCGGAGTTCACCCTCCCCTTAGTATTGTTTATAATTCCACGCAATCCTAAAATTACTCAAGCCCAACCTTAGGTGTTTTGACCCCTAGTATATGTTAGTAGTTCGTGCGGTAAAAAAAATCCCTTACTTACCACCTTAGGTAGAATTCTGACTTAATTGAGTCTTTTAGGTCAATCCAAATTAAGTTTATTAAACAAGCTTAGCCTCATTAATTGGTTAATATTCAATTTTTAGCAGGCTTAACAGACTTTATCAGAAGTTTTTTACTAGTTTAATGATTTGATTGCACAAATTATAAGTTGGAGGACCACATGAAGAAGCAATGGATTGAGATTGTGAGCCTATGTGATAAAATTGAAAATTAAGTGCTACAAATTTAAGTACTGTATTTTTAAGTGCTGGTCACGTTAAGTGCCAAAAATAGAAACAAAAGTTTTGATGGTAATTGAATATCGGTTGTTGAATATTATGAATCCTTTTTTTTTTTTTTTTTTTTTTTTTTTTTTTTTTTTTTGGACGAAAGGATATTTCATTAATTAATTCGGGGATTCCGAATTCCAACTTGACTGAAAGTCCATACATAAAATAAAGTAAAGTTCCAGCGGGGGATGGGAGATCCAGTTGCTTGGTAAGGAACCAGTGTTGTGCGACTTCGCAAGCCAGTCTGCCGCGCGGTTGGTTTCCCGGTCTTCGTACCTCAACGTGACATTCAGCATTTGGGCCAGCAAGTCTCTGCAGTCCAGGACAGTTGGGCGAGAGGCCCATTCAACTTCTGTTTGGCCCAATATGGCTCCCACGGCGTAAGTGCAGTCGCTGGAGATGCACACGGGGGAAGAGAAGATGGGTTGAGTTCGTGCGGCAGTTCGGGGTCCTGTCAGAGCTGTTCTTTGTTTTCTCAACCAAAGTAAAGCTTGTAGGACAGCTAGGGTTTCTCCTTCTTGAGCCGATTGAACACGAATTTTCTGCGCAAAGCCTCCGATACACACACCCGCTTCTCCTCTACATATCCTAGCAATCGATCCCTCGGATTTCTCAGCCAGCCAAGAGCAATCGACGTTGATCTTCAAGGAGCCCGTAGGTGGAGGCTTCCAGGTGCGCGGATCTGATCGCTTTAATTTTTCCCGTGGGTTCCATTTTTCGTAGAGCTGGTGGGAGAGTAGGGCTTCATTAACGATCTGTTCTTGTGTTTTTCGCTTCCCGTTGAAGATCCAAGCGTTGCGGGCTTTCCAAATGAGCCAAAGGGTGGTCGCGAAGATAGCTTTTTGACTTTCTGTGATTCCAGATCTGAGGTATTCATTCACCCACCGGTCTGTTCTTGTTATGGATGTTGGATAAGCATTCATATCAGTATAATGATGCTGCCAAATCTTTCTTGTCCACAGGCAAAGTCCAAAAAGGTGTTCGGAGGTCTCCGGAAATTGGGAACATAGTGGGCATGTCGGCTCAGGTATAATCTTTCTCCGGTATAGGTTGGCTCTAGTGGGAAGGCCTTCATTGCATAAACTCCACATAAAGTGTCTGATTCTGGGTGTCGTCTGTAGATGCCAGATTTCTGTCCATAGTTGTTGCGGCACCTGATATGAAGAGGATGCATGGCACTCTGTTTTGCTTTTGTTGGCTTCTTGTAGTTTGTGATAGCCGTTTTTAGTTTTGTACTCCCCTGAGTTATGCCCTGTCCAAATTAGACGATCGGGTCTTGCAAATCTGCTGAGTGTGGTTGCTTGAATCTCCTCTGAGGTTCGGCTATCAAAAATCTCTGTGATCTTCTGATATTTCCATGTACGCGTAGTTGGATCAATAATTTCTGCCACTAGCTTAGGATCATCACGGTTCGCCGGTCCCCCAATACTTCCCGACATTAGCCAACGGTCATCTCTCAAGTTGATGGAATTTCCATCCCCGACCTCCCATTTCAGATCAGGTTTTAGAGCATCGCGGCCTATTAAAAGGCTTTGCCAACCCCAAGACGGTCTAGCTCCTCTTGTAGCAGTCCATAGATTACCGTTAGGGAAATAGAGGCCTTTAAAAATTCTGCTCCACAAGGCTTCGGGAGCTTTCTCTAATCTCCAGGCTTGTTTTCCCAACATGGCTATGTTAAATTCCACTAAATCTTTAAATCCCATTCCTCCTTGTGCCTTCCTCTTCTTCAACACTTCCCAACTCTTCCAGTGAATACCTTTTTGCTGTGCGTTCTGTCTCCACCAGAAGGCTGAGATTTTCCTTTCGATTGTTCGGCAAATAGATAGAGGAATCTTAAAGATATTCATGGCATATTGGGGTAATGCCTGAACAACCATTTTAATTAACACCTCTTTCCCTGCCTTCGATAATAGTTGTTCTTTCCAACCCTCCAATTTTCTGTCCACCCGTGCAATGATCCAATCTAGCATCTGTTTTTTTGTTTGGCCCCAATCAGATGGTATCCCTAAATATTTCCCAGTTTTCTCTAGGATAGGAACCCTCAGCTCAGCTGCAATATTGTGTTTTAAATTCTGTGGACAGCTAGCCCCAAGAAAAACACCAGATTTGTTCCGGTTGATCGTCTGACCAGATGCACAACAATAACAATTTAGGATATTAGACAGATTCTGAGCTTCCATGAGAGTACCATCCAAGAAGAAAATAGCGTCGTCTGCAAAGAACAGATGGGATAAGATGGGGCAATGTGGGTTTAATTTGATACCCTTTAAGGTCCCATCCATAATAGCCTTAGTCACCATGTGGGAGAGAGCATTTGCCATAATGATGAATAAATAAGGTGAGAGAGGATCCCCTTGTCGAATCCCTCGAGTAGGAGTGAAAGAAACCCCTGGTTGGCCATTAATTAATACCCGGAAGTGAGCTGAAGATATGCAAAATTTGACCATATTTACCCATTTCTCGTTGAATCCCATCTTCTTCATACAGTCACATAAAAAGTCCCACTCAACTCTATCATACGCTTTCTTCATATCGAGCTTCAGCACGGCTTGGAACTTTCGACGTCGCTTTCTAACCCGTAGTTGATGAAGGACTTCTTGAACAATAAAGATGTTGTCCTGTATTTGCCTACCCCCTACAAACGCACTTTGTTCCGGGGATATAATAGATGGGAGCCAAGGTTTCAATCTATTGGCCATTACCTTTGCAATAACTTTGTAGCTAAAGTTGCACAAACTTATAGGTCTGAATTCTGTTATGCTTTCAGGATTAGCAACCTTGGGGATAAGCGTGAGAAAGGTCTCATTAATGGCTGTACTGAATCTGCCTTCTTTGAAAAAGGAGTCTACTAGGTGAAATATATCTTCTTGAAGAGTGGCCCACTGACTCTGATAGAATAAACCACTTAATCCGTCTGGTCCAGGGGCTTTGGCTGCCCCCATCTGGAAAACCACTTGCTCCACCTCCTCCATAGTAACCTGGGCTGTTAACTTCTCATTCATTTCTTCTGAAACAGCAATTGGACAATGCTCTAGAACTGGTTGGTAATGCCGAGGACCCACCGATCTATACAATTCTTTGTAAAAGGTGGTGATATGGTGTTTAATGCCATGAGGCTCTCGACTCCATCTATTTTCTTCAATCTTCAACATCTTGATTTGATTTCTTTGTCTCCTCTGGATTGTGGTAGCATGAAAGAATTTTGAGTTCCTATCGCCCCACTTTAACCAGTTAATTCTAGAACGAATGCCCCAATACAATTCTTCTTGGCGCCACAAAGAGCTGATTTTCTCTGTGATAGTATTATATTCCTCTGCCCTTGCTGTCTGGTTTGCCCTGTTTGTGAGCTGAATGAGCTGATGGCTTAGTTGGTCAATCTGTTTTGAAGCATTTTTGAAAGATGCCCTGCTCCATTTTCGCAAAACTTCGGTTACCCTTGTTGTTTTCTGTACCAGATCTCTTTGCTGCCAATTCTCTGACTTCCAAGCATTGTCTACTATCGTTGCACATTCTGGATGATCTAACCAGAAAGCCTCAAACCTGAATAATTTATGTTGTTTCTGTTCCCCTGCATTTAGACTTAATAATAGGGGACTGTGATCAGATCCGATTGCTGGAAATGCATAGGCTTCGGCGCTGGGAAATAGGATTCTCCATTCGAGGTTGCAAAATACTCGATCAAGCCTTTTTTTGACTAGATCATCCCCTTCTCTCTTGTTAGTCCACGTGAATGCACACCCCTTACTTTCAATATCTATCAAAGAACATGAGTCAACAAAGTGCCTAAATGCTGTCGTTCGAAATCTTTGTGTTTGACGTCGGCCTATCTTCTCCCAATGATATAGCACCTCATTGAAGTCACCAATACAGAGCCAAGGTGCTGTTGTCACTCCATGTCTAGTATGAAGTAGGTTCCAAAGAGATACTCTCTCATGGAAGTGAGTAGATGCATGTAAGAAGGAAATTTGCATTTTATATCCGTTTCCAGTCACATTACATGAAAGATCAATGAACTCTTGGCAGCTATGCTCAATAGTAAGTTGTACCAAGTCATCCCAAAGTAACACCAAGCCTCCCGCTGTGCCGATAGGATTAACAACAAACATAGAAGAGAACTTTAGACTTCTTTTGATATGTTCCACCCTATGGTACTGATTTTTGGTTTCCATAAGGAAGACCAAGTTAGGTCTCTCGCGAGCCACCAGGGCTCGTAGGTGCTGGACTGTCAAGGGAGAACCTAAACCTTGACAGTTCCAGCTTAGCACCTTCATGGCTTTCTTGGTGGCTTATTAGGGCTAGCCACCAAAGCCCGTGCTGTTTCGCCTTCCCATAGTTGAATTGGTGTTTCCAGAAGTTTGTCCATGTCCACCAGGGTTGTCATGCTGCTCTTTCTCTCATACGGGGTGAATCGTTTTAACTTTTTTGATGTCTGTTTTTTTTTCTCCGATTTGACTGCACCTATATTCCCCATTGCTTCATCATGCATTAGATGGTCTATCGGTAGGTCCACATTCTGCTGGATGCGTTTGCCTTTTTTCTGTGCTGCGAGTTCTGTGGAGAGTGATAATTTTGGTGTTGTGTGTATTGTAGGATGATAAAGAACAATGGCTTGGCTGCCATCTATTGCTGGTGATTTGCTGTTCAAGTCTTCAGTAGAGGGGATGACCGGAGTCTCCGGAATCACTTCCTCTTCAGTTAATGTAAGATTTATCTCCCCATAAAAAGTAGTCCAACAGGGGCTGCATGTCTTCACCTCTGCTTTCAGCCAAGATCCAAAACGTCCCGGTTTGTCTTGAGGAAGACCAGATTCTTCATAGGGAAATGTAGGGCAATAGTTTGCATAATGACCAATGTAACCACAGGAGTAGCAATAATGTGGTAGTCTTTCATATTTAAAGTCAATCCACCACTTTCTATCACCCAGATGAATTATTGTGCCAGTTTTTAGGGGATTAAACAGATTCAGCCTTACTCTTGCTTTTCCAATTCTTCTAGAGCTGTTATTCCGGGCATCAATTCTGACTTCCTCTACTTCTCCCATTTTTCCAGCAATCATTCGTATACACTCCTCCGTCATAGCAGCACGTGGAAGCCCAATCAGATGCACCCAAAAGGAACAATGCTTGAACTCATAACAGTGTTCAGGGATGGTCGGGTCACCTTCCTGTAGGACTAATAGATGGCTTGAGAAAGACCAAGGGCTTGTCTGCAGAATTCTTTTCTGTTCTTCTTCCGAGTTAAAGATAAAGACAAAGAACCCTGGTTCAATCACCTCACATTTAACCTCTTCTACTTTCCAAGCTTTTTTCGTTGTCTCCCAGAATGCTGGGAAATTGACATTGGGTTTCGAGAATAATTTTCCATATAAGAGATACTCACCATTCTGTTTATGAGACTCAGGTATGCATCCATTCAGTTCCGTGATGTCATCAACAGCCCATAAATCACCCATCCGTTTGCAGAGAGCCATCATTCGGAGATGATTTTCCTGGTTTCCTTCCATGGATAAGTAAGTTGTAGCCCTAAATACAAGGATGTAGTATAGGGGATATGGGCGAGAAAGGTAGGTTCAGATGGGTTTTGTGATTGATTTGAAAATGAAGGGAGCTCTGTAGGTTATTGCTTAACTAGCAGAATCTGGGGAAGACAGGTTAGGGTTTCGGCTGATGTGCAATTTTTGGGATCAGAATAAAGGGAAATAGGGCTAATCGGGAGGGGATGCTTTGGGAGCAGCCATGTCACGAGGGGGTATGTGGGAAAGAGGAGAAATCACCTGAACAGGGTTGGAGGATGCTCACCTTCAAGCGAGAGGGGGAGCTAATCGGGAGGAGATGCCATGGGCGTAGTCATTTCTCACGAGGAGAGGTGCCAGAGAGAGGAGAAATCACCGGAAAGGTTGAAGTAAACTCACCTTTAGCGAGAGGCGAGACTGCCGTCGGCAGAGGGGGACTCGCATTCAGCGAGAGAGAATTTGGGGCTCCCTCGAATATTATGAATCCTTCACAAACAGATAAAAATGACCACTACTAATAGGTAATAGCAATATTATGATTACTGGTAATTATTTTTTATCTAAGCAAATTAAGTAACTCCCCCCTTTACTTTCTTGATAAAGTGGAATTTTGACTAAATATAATCATTGACATTAACTTCATTGAAAGTTAGCAAACGAATTGAAAGTTAGCAAACGACTTTACCCTCGTCAAAGTGTTGGATTTTTTAACCATTTAGCCTATCAAACAAGCCGTACGTACTTTTTCCTTTGGAAAATCTTTTGGAGTCCAATCACCTGCCCGGCCATGCTCGTCCAAGATTCCGTAATTTGAGCCGGTCTGATCCCAAAGCCCTATAAAACGTTGCCAATTTCCCGGATCCATCGAAGCATTTTCGCAGTTGCTAGGCAAAATGATGTCCAAGTGCGAACCACCTGGTTCTTTTTGCTTGTTGCACGTCCGACGCAGCCTGAAAATCATAGGAACCGAAAATTTTCAAAGCCAGAACCATGAAGCATTTTCCAGGAAAATTGACAAGGACCTGATTTTCGTGGAAAATTATCCATGTCGATCACATCACCGTTGTACGCACGCAACGACGACGATCCAAACTCGCGATGCCGCATTGCGGGACGAGATATCATTTGAGCATGCGCTTTTCTACGAACCAGACAAAACCTTTAAAAGTCAACTAGAGAAACAAGATCGAACTTACGAGATCCTGAAGAGGCGACATCCATGATTGCCTGACTTCAGATTTTTATCCAGCTTTCGCTTTGGCCTCCCTTGGCTAGCCGCTTGGGATTTGCCTTTTTATTTGTTTACGTGGGTCGTGAGTATATTTACAACTTTATAATTATGGAAAAGGAAAAATTCATGATTTTCTCTTTAAGAGAAGAGATCAAATGAATAAAATATTAGTGTAGCGTAAAAAGAAAAATTATGAAATGAATTCCTTTGAATGAAAATGAGAACCCATATGGCAATTATATATGTTTTGTTAAACTAGTATACTTGTGAAGAATTTAATCCAAACTACTTTTTTAACCTAAAAAAACCATCAAATTAGTACATATGTAACAAAATTACTCTTTTTTAATTTTCATTTAACTTTATCGTTAAATTGCTAAGTTAGATAGCACGTGATATTTTTTTTTTTTTTTTTTTTGCTAAAGCATGTGATAGTTGATAGGTATACTATTTTGAGATTTTTATCCTATATTTGACATGGGTGTACTAATTTGTGATTTTTTATAGTATTAATCCAATTTCATAGGTTACAGAATTAATGAAGGGTAATATTTTCACAATTATATTAGTTTGAGGTTTTTTGTGTCAAAAAAATTAGTTTAGAGATAAATTGTCATAGGTATACCAATTTAGAATTTTTGATAATTAAAAAAATTGATTTTTTTTTTTTGGTCATACCTAATATATTCCTACTCTACACTCACTTTCAGACTTTTGCCCTGCCTCTTGCAGGGTGTGAGAGTCTACTCCTAAAATTTAGGCGTCCCCACCCCATCCCTTCCTGAGAAGGTGGGGATTTGAACTCCTCACCTCCCCCTTCCATGTTGGAAGGGTAGCCACTGGAGCGAATCCCAGTGGTTAATTAAAAAAATTGATTTAGGATAAATTTATTATACCAATTTATGATTTTTCAGAGTACTAATCCTTATTTATAGATATATATATATATATATCTATATATATATATATATTACCTTATGGGATTTAATAGTTATACGGTCCTTGTAAGCACAACTATTATTGGATGATGGGTTAAATTTCAATTTTAAATAATTGTTTAAGCTTTATGGAAATATCTTCGCGTCACCCGTCTGACGCGATCCACCTGACGTCATCCACCGCATCATGAAAACGCGTCAGAAAATTGACGTGAGCTCCAAAGTCTCCGCAACGTACGACGGAAAGCGAAGCGGCCTTGTCGTCGACCGAAGCGAATCTAAGTGGACCCCACTCGAGCCCCCTGGTTTGCTCAAATCCACGCGCATTGATTTTTATTTTTTATTTCTCTTTTTTATTTTTTTATAATTTCTATCTCCGTTGAAGTCGGCTCTGTTAATTAACTAATAAAACACTTCTTCAATTCATTGTGGTTGTACTTTATCCGTGCAATCCCATTGGTCACAATTAAATTTCTAATTTCAAAGAATTTTTAATTTTATAGAACACTTGATTTCTATTCATATTCGTAAAACCTCTCGTATCTATGTCATTTAGTATTAGTGACCAATTAAGTAAAATAATCTTTGTAGGAGTATACTAGACAAAAGAGAGGCCGTACACAAGCCTGCATATACTGTTATTTTTCTCAAATTAAGGTAATTAATAAGATGGAGAGGCGTGGCTTCTTTTATAGGATTTATTGAGCTGAATTTGAAACATTTCTTTTGCTAATTAAGAAATCAAAAAGACCTCTTTAATTTAGATATCAAGTTATCCTTTTTTGATGCAGTTGTTAAAAATATCAACTTTTCTAGTAAGAAGGTTGAGGATGTAGTTTGAAAAAACTTCAAAGAAGAGCTTATTTGTAGGTTTTCATATACAGAACAAGAGTCAATTATTACAAAAATTAAATTCTAATGATTGAACGTGTTGATATCACGTCCTTTCATGTTCGCTGGGCCTAGCCTCCTTGGACTACTTGTGCATTTTAGACATGTTCGGGGGGCCCCGCCTCCAGAATTTTTTGCAAGATTGGCAAAATCAAATACTATTATGACGTTATTCAGAATCTTCTTGGACTTCTTGTGTGCATTAGACATGCCTAAACTTCTGCGGTCCACCTACTGTAAAGTACAACTTTACCATGTGGAGTCGTAATTAAGCATAAAAATGCCGTGCACATAGATCTATGATGTTATGATGCTACGCCATCATCAAACTTGAATTATCCAATTGCATGGTCAGTAGAGGAGCCAGAAATTTGGATTATAGGGAGCGAGATTACTAGTACATTTGAGTGCGACAAAATAATAAGACTGTGCATGCGTGGAAAATGAAAAAACTCAGAACTTAGCATTTTTTTTTCAGTCAAGTCCCTTTGACGCCAATCCCAAATAACCGAAATGTAATTTGTCGATAGGTGCTGACCAAAAGCTCAATATTGAATTAACTACTGCCACTATAGAAAAAAAAAAAAAAAAGAACTATGCCAATGGATAATTACAAAAAAAAAAAAAAAAAAAAAAAACCTATTGAAATTTCGATAAACTGAATCTTCAATTATTGTTTCCACAACTTGGTTCGCTCAAATTGGCTACTATTGACAGACACGAGACCTTTAATTTGCCAAGATCTTTGTGGCTTGTCTTCTTGCGAAGTGGGCTTCATAGATGCATTCATTATTTTAACGTGTCGGTGTCCACAATATCTCGTGCCTCTTTGTTAGGATAGCATTATTTCATGACCGACAATACCTTCTCTACATTTTACATCCTAGAGAACTTGAGGTCCCATATGAGGCCTAAGATGAAGCTTTTTAAGGCCATGCTTAGGACTACAGAGACCATAGCTTGTTCAAGAAAACTTAAAAAATATGCATGTTGAAAATCTTAAATCCTAGAAATTGGAAATATAAAGTTGTTTGGTGACAGTTAGAAACCGATAGCTTAATTCAAAAAATTTCTCACCAAATTATAGAACAATGATTTTTATATGTAGGTTTTAGCAATATATGTGGTAAGATTCTAATGACCATAAATTATTCTTCCATTAAATTGAATTAAGTAAGCCATCCCAAATTAGCATTCACCCTCTCCTGTGTATAGCTTATGGCCCAATGCAATCCTGGGATTAGTTAGTACCAACGTTAGATGTTTTGTTTTGATCCCTTATATTACTAGTTGTTTATGCGGTTAAAAATCCGTTACGTGGATTTTTCAACTTAATTGAGTCTTTTAATTCAATAAATTAATTCATCAAACAAGCTTAGCCTCATTAGTTGCTGAACTCTCAATTTTTAGCGTTTAATTGGGTCATCAAACTGGCCTTCAGAGACTAAAACTTTTTACAACGAATGGAGATTATGAGCCTGTTTGATAAAGCTGGAAATTGAGTTCTAAAAGTTTGAGTGTTGAATTTTGAGTATCGATAATAGTCTTATGTGGCAAAAATAGGAATAAAAGGTTCCACGATAATTGCAATTTGACAATCGGATATTATTAATCTTTTTTTAGACATAGGAAAATGACCGTTTTTATTAAGTTTCTTTTATATATTTACGATAGCTAATTATCATCAATTTTTTATTGAACAAATTAATAACTCCTCCCTTATTTACGGGACAAAGTGGATTTTTGAGACTCAATGCAATCATTTTAAGTCAGCTCTATTTAAGGTCATCTAGCGAGTTTATTTTTTTTTCATGTACGTGTTGAATTTTTAAATTTTAATACTTAATATTATTTTGAGATTTTGAGATATGAATGAAATATTTACTTTCGACAGAAAAAAGAAAAAAGAAAAAAGTGAACCCATGTAGTTTTTCGTTTGAAAGTCGCTATGAGTCCGATCATATGGTGATTTGTAATTGATCTAATCCAATCCAAAAGGCCCTAACATTGCAGTTTCCTGGTTCGACCAAAGCATTTTTATAAGAGAAGTAGTAGTAGACGGGTAGTTGCCGAGAAAAATGATGTCCTGGCTTTCTGGCTCATTGCACGTCGGATGAGCGTGTGAAATCAAATGAACCAAAAATTTCAAAACCGAAAGCATGGAGCATTTCCCACGATAATTAACTGGACCTGATTTTCATGGAAACATGTTTAAACATAAATTGTTGTCGATAATGAATACACTTTTCGTAGGATATTTTGAAGAAAATATGTTTTAAGGAATACAAGGGATTATTTTGAAGAAAATATTCTTTAAATTGTTCTTTTTTCCGCGAAACAAACAAAACATAAATGGAATTCTATGAAACTCTCCATTTTGATTAATTTACAGCACTCCGAACTTTGCTATTATATTAGCGAGGCGAAATGTTTTACTAAATAGCCTAAGCTTTAGATTTTATCCAGCTTTAGCTTTGGCCTCCCTTGGCTAGCCGCTTGGAATTGCCCTTATTTGTTTACGTGGGTCGTGAGTATGTTAACAAATTTATAATTAGGGAAATAACAAAATTCGTAATTTTAGAATTTAGAAAAGAGAGAGAATAAATAAAAAAAATTAGTCTACCACATACACGTACCCATAACATAGACTGCTACTTATTTAATGTTAGACTAGTCATAGGGTGTGTTTGAAAGAGTATTTTGAAAAAGCCTTTGCGGAAATCCAGTTGAGTTTAGGTCAAAGAGGTTTAATGAGAGGTAAATTATGTTTTGTGAACACTTTGACAAACTTCGAAATTTGATCTAAAAAAGTAAAATTTAAAACATAAGGCAAAAAAAATAGAAAATGAGGGATTGGATAAGGGCTCGTTTGGTAACGATTGTTCCCTAACTGATTTTGACAAGAAATGATTATTTTTCTTCTCATTCCCTGGGACCGATTCCGAGTAAAAAACGTGTTTGGTAACTGTCTAAAATTTCTGATTTTGGAATAGAATTGTGTTTGATAACGTGTTTATTGATTCTGTTCTAAATTATTATTTTTAATTTTTAAATAATTTTTCTACTTTTTTACTTTTTTTCTTTTTTTTTTTCTTTTTTTTTTTTCCTTTTTCCTTTTTTCCTTTTCTTTTTTCATTTTTTCTTTTCTTTTTTTTTCATTTTTCTCCTATTTTTCTTCTTCTTCTTATGGCCGGTCGCCGGACCGGCGACCGGCCGGACGAGGGCCGACGACCTCACCAGAGCGTCGCCGGCCCTCGGCAAGGCTAGCCCTCGTCGGCTGAGCCTCGCCGGCAGCTGGGCGAGGCTCGCCCAACCCCGCCGAGGCTCGGCCTCGCTAGATCTGGGCGAGGCCGAGCCTCGCCGGTGGATAGGCGAGCCTTGCTTTGGGGTTGGGCGAGGCCCGCCCGGCCACCGGTCGGGTTAGGCGAGCCCACGGCCGGTGGCCGGGCGGGCCTTGCCAATGGACGGGCGGGCCTCGCCGGGCTGGGCGAGGCCCGCCTAGCCACCGATCAGGCTAGGCGAGCCTAGCCAGTGGCTAGGCGGGCCTCGCCCAGCCCCGGCAAGGCTCGCCGATGGCTGGGCGAGCTCGCCGGACCGGCGGCGGCCAACGGACGACAGCAGGCGACAGTCGCGGGATGGCGGAAGGAAAGAAGAAGGATTTTATTGTGTTGATTCTTTTTTTAGTTCTCGAACGCAGAATCAACTTTTTTTTTTATTCTCAAATCTTCTCCAAAACTGATTCTGGGAACAAAATTATTCCCGAGAACAAAATTTTTACCAAACGTGATTCTCGTCCCAAACCGATTCTAGGAACAAAAAATCAGAATCGATCACTGTTTGGCATGTTGCCAAACAAGGCCTAATTAACCAGGAGCTTTGAATCACTTGACCTAGTTCAGGCACCAGGCTGCCGTAACCTGAGGCGTGGTCGTCGAGGTTGCGTGACCTTAAGCCTCAAAGGTCGTGTGATGTTGATAGTGGAGTCATGTGACCCAAGACAAATCTTGCTTGAAGTCGTGAGACTTCTGCAATGTTATCTAGAGATCGCGTGATCTCAGATTGGATGAGGATCGATGCTAGATTTGATGACGGGCGATACGATGTTGATCATATGTGTATTAAAATATGAAAAAGTGAGGGTAAAAGTAAAATTTAGACGAATTAGTAAAAGGAAAGTGGGATTAAAAAAAAAATCATTAATCTCGAAAATAGCATTTTGGAATCATCAGATGGCATTATCAAATCGTGACCAATCACATGTCATTCATCGTACTATGAAAGCGTGTAGGATAAGCTTGTACGCCACTCCAAGCTAGACCCGTTAAACGGGTGGGTCGGGTCGGGTTTGGATCGGGTCATAAATGGTCCGACCCAAATCGACTCATTTAACTCGTTTATGACCCATTTATTGTAGTGCAAATTTTTTGACCCATACCCGACCCGATCTATACCCAACCCATACCCGACCCATTTAACGAAACATAAAAAAGCTTATATATATTTTTTAAAATGGTATTGCTAACATGATTTTATACAATACAAATTTTAAAAATAATTATTTAAAAAAATCGAATTTTAATTATTTTTTTATTTTTAAAAATTAAATTTTTTATTTTTTTATTTTTTAAAAAATTAAAATTTTAATTAATTTTAATTTTCTTTTTCTCTTTTCTTTTTTCTTTTTTCTTCTTCCTCTTCTTTGGCCGGCTGCCAGCCACGACGACGGCCGGCGACCGGCCACAGGCGAGCTGGCTCGCCCGGCTTGCTGACGCCGGCGAGCTCGAGCTCACCCCTCGCCGGATCTGGCGAGGTTGGAGCCTCGCCCGACGCCGGCGAGTTCAAGTCTCGCTCGATCGGCGAGGCTCGGGCCTCAGCGGACGTCGGCGAGGCCTCCGCCTCGCCGATCCGGCGAGCTCGAGCCTCGCCGGACGTCGGCGAGGCCTTCGCCTTGCCGGATCCGGCGAGGCTCGAGCCTCGCCGGACGTCGGCGAGGCCTTCGCCTCACCAGATCTGGCGAGCTCGAGGCTCGCCAGGCGTCGGCGAGGCCTCCGCCTCGCCAAATCCGGCGAGCTCGAGGCTCACTGGCCGGTCGCCGACCATCTCCGTGCCGGCAACCGGAGGAAGAAAAAAAAAAAGAAAGAAAAAAAAATTATAATTTCAGTTTTTATTAAAAAAAAATTATAAAGTTAAAGAGAACAAAGAGAGATAATGAGGTTTTGAGTGAAAAATGGGTTAATAAATGGGTCATAAACGGGTCAAAAAGCTGACCCATTTAAAACCCATATATCTTAGTGTTTACTCATTAAAACTTATTATGGGTGCTTTATAAGATAAAGCTTGACCCATTAATGACCCATTTAACTATAAATGGGTTCATAAATGGGTTGCACAACCCATTTAACACCTCTACTCCAAGCATAGCCACGGACGCGAAAAGCCTAGCGGCCTTCGGGCAATGACGGAAAAAGAATTAAGTCCACCCCAATACTTTTTCCCTTCCCCCCCCCCCGCCCCACCTTTTCCATGCAATTTCTATCTCTATTGAAATTATTTCTTTTAATTAAATAAGAAAACACTTTTGAAGTTATCGTGGATGAACCGTATCCGCGCAATTCCATTTGGCCACAATTTAGGGCGCGTTTGTTTGCAACCTGTTTTTGTTCCCGGGAACAAAATTTCTGTTTTTTGTTCCTGGGAACAAAAAGGAACAGTAAACGCGTTTGTTTGCATTTTTGTTCCAAAACTATTTTTTTTTTTCCAAAACACATTTGGAACAGAAACAAGAAACAAAAAAAGTTGTTTCTTGTTTAAACAAAATCTAGAAACACTTCTCTTTTTTTTTTTTTTTTTCTTTTCTTCTTCTTTTTTTTGGCCGGTGGCCTCGCCCAGTCACGGCGAGGCTCGCTGCCCCGGCGAGGCCGAGCGCACCCAGCCGCCGGCGAAGCTTCGCGTCGCCGGGCCACCGCCCGTGACGCCGACCTAGCGGTGGCCCGGCGAGGCTCGGTGTTGCCCGGCGGTGGCCCGACGAGCCTCGCCGTGGCCGGGCGAGGCAGCCGGCCCTCGTCGGCCGGTCACGGCCATGGCCGAGGCCGGCGACCGCCAAAAGAAGAAAAAAAGAAAAAGGAAAAAGAAAAAAAGGAAAAAGAAAAAGGAAAAAAGGAAAAATAAATAAGAAAAATAAGAAAGAAAATAGAAATATAAAATAAAAATATTAAAAAATTAAAAGAAATAAAAAAATTATACAAATTTACCAAACATGTTTCTATTTTTTTTTTTTTATATTTCTGGAACAGTTTTACTAAACGCGTTTTTTGTTCAAACATCGTTCCTGGAATAGAAACACTTTTTTCTATTTCGTTCCCGAAACAATTTTTAAACAAACCACCACCCACGGTGGCCGCGTGGTTAAGGCTTGGTACCCCATCCGCAGGGAGAAGAGTTTGAGACTCCGTGTCCGCGTTGTTTCAATGCAAAACGCGCGATTTACCCGTGTGCTGGGTCTGTGGTGGTGGCCCAGTTCACCCCAAGGTTACCAATTTTTAAACAGAAACGTTACCAAACGCACCCTTAGTTTCTAATTCTAAGGAATTATTTTCGATTTTATGAAACACGTGATTATTGTTAATATCTCTTAAAATCCCACGCGCACCTCCATAGAAAATAAATGATATTCTAGTGGCTCACCGATTGATTAGGACCATGGCGAAAATATTTACCTTAAATTTAGGTTAAAGGCAAAAAAGCTCAATTATTTCTATTTTTTGGGTGATTCAGAGAACCCCGTACACCGATAATGGCTGATAAATCCTAGGGAGGACACGTGAAAACCATCATCATGTGCTCCCGGGCAAGGCCTTCAGCGACACCTAGATTCAAACACTCAATCTTTTGCGAGAGGAAGAGCGCTCGCTCCAGTGATGCCACTCTGAGGGATGGTATAAAAAAGCTCATTTATTTATCAGGCAAAAGGCGGATAAAAGCAACAAAAAGAGAGAAAATCAGGCGGGCATATTCAAAAGGTTGAGGGGGGCAAATCGCCAGAATCTGAGAAATAAATGAACGCGGTTTTAGAACTGGCCACATTCCCAGGAAATGTTCTTCCCTTTTCTTGGAAAATGACGAGGATGCTACTACTTCAGACAACGCAGAATAAAGCACACCGCCGTGATTGCGAACTGTTGGGAATAACGGATCCCCGAAAACCGGATTCGACACTAAATCGAACCCCTAAAAGCAATGCGGAAGACAAGCCCGGGAAAATCACGTATCACCGATCCTAAAGCACACCACGGATTCAAGCGTACCTTGTTAGCCACAGATTAGACACCGACGCCGATAGGAGGAAGAGAATCTAGCCCTGTTCGATCCAATGACGCCTTGAAGGGAAGAAAAAAACGTGCCGTATGCTTTACTGTTTTTCTTTTTCTTTTTGGAGAGAGAGTGCACGGGAGAGGGGAAGACGTACGTACGTTCTGATTGTCCAAGAGGTGTCTTCTCTCTCTCTCCTCCCTTTTATACGTCCCTCCATCCACGGGCCCTATTCTCGTGGGCCGGGCTTTTTGGGCCTAACTTGGGCGGACGGGCCTTAAGCCCATCGCTAATAAAACCATCACGAACTCATTGCTTTGTTGAGCTTGAGTTCGAGCATTAAGCGTTCATCTTCTTGTCCATTTCTGTGCTACTTTTGTACCCTTTTGTTCAGCAACCAAATCCTTCCAAATCCAGACACTTTCCCAGTTCTTGAAAAGCTCCGCAGAAGGAAAGGAAATCATGTCACCGCAGAAGAGAGGTTCGCCTTCCACTTCTTCAGGTCAAGCAAGTCTGCTCAAGAGGCCGCGCACCGCTCGAACGAAGTAAGTTCGCTCTTCTCTCTCTGGACGTTTCGATTCTTGCTTGATAACTTGATGATCTTGTTAGTTTTAGCTTTGCTTGATGGGATATTCAGTGAAAGGTTCTTGAGTTGAGGATTCTTGGAATGAGAAAAACATGGGGAAGTCTGCGTTGAAGCATAACATTGATTAGCTTTTGCCTCGTGACAGTTCTAAATCGCCTTCGTTCTGGCTTTTGTTAGTGGTTTTGTGCTGTCGCTTTAGTATGAAGCATTAAAGACCTCAGATGTTGTCGTCTCGAATCGGTTATGCGATTTCAGCAGGGACCAATCGCAGTATTTCCTTCTTATTTGTATTAAACTCTTCGGAAACTTTTACCTTGCAAGTGAGCTGTTATTATTACTGCGTTACTTTGCTGTCCTGTTTGCCAATTCACCATCTTGATTGTACTTTGTGTTGTTTTGATCTTCACACAGTCAAACATGGCGTCAGTCTGGGAGGAATCCTGTGCAAAGGAGCTGGTTTATGGAGCAGGTTGTCCGGAGAGTGGTAAGATGAGTAAAGTAGCCAACTTGGACATACAAAATAGTTTTTTATTGTACTTCAATTGCTGATCTCTTCAATTAGGAGCGGTTGGATGCATTTCTGAACTTCTGGTCAGCTTCTGGATAGAAAACCGCAAAGAAATTGCTGTGAGATGTATAGAGAATTATCGTTTGAGTGAGAAAAATGACCTGGTGACTGTTCTAGGCTTTTCCTATGAAGCAATTCCGATAAGAACATGATTTAGGCTTTTCATATTGTTTTGAACAGTATGGATCACAAAAAGATCTAAATTTTTTCAATAAAGTGGCGTGGACATAATTGTTTCCTTGAATCATGGAAAAGTGGTCAATGACAATTTGCATGTATTTCTTCACTATTGCTCTTTGCTGGACAGGTCAGAGAAGAGCTGGAGCGTGCTGAAAATTCTCGCTCGGCCGAATATTGTCAAAGGTGAATATATGTCATTTGGTTTGTTGGCTGTAGCTTATCGACATCAATCAATTCCTCTAGTAGAATTTCCATGTGTATTGTCTTGCCAACTAAAAATATCGTCAATTATCATAAGCCACCAATCCACGATTCTGTTCAACAAAGTGTAATGCCTGCACATTCATTTTTTTCTTGATCACTGCAAGGACAATGCATTTGGAGATCGCTGCTAACCAACTTTACTTGCTTCTGCCATAATGTACTAAATATATATGTATTCCAGCTTTATGTTGACTTTTTGTGTCGCCTTAGATTAAAGGAATGCATTTGATGCGTTGGTATCTATCTTTTCATACCGTAATTAGGTATTAGTAACTAAAATTCTACATATGGATATGTGTCTATTTGTTATGAAAATGTCCACAAAACAGCAGTTGCTTACTTTGTCTATTTTTCTTGGTGTATTTGCACTGGGAATGGTCTCGAAGATCTAGTGCGCTCATTGGAGAATGCTGTTCAGAAACTGGTAAGTTAAACTGTGTTTATAAAATTTCCACTTTGTCTCAAACATATCTCCATCAACACTTAAGATATGAGTTGTTTATCTGCATGTCATGAAGTGACTGGATGAACTTATTGATCTGCAAAGTCGGATGCTATCTAATTAATTTATGCTGACTTCCTTTTTTTTTGGTTGAATTATGCGAATTGTTTGAACAGCATTTATTGAGCATGAACTTAGCATAATTTCTTTTTTTATTTTTTTATGTGTATATAATTTATTTTATTGGACAACCTGTGCAAAAGAAAAAGATGGGAGGACTCCATCCCATATGATCTTATTACAGCATAATGTCCCATGTATACAGCAGACATCGAAGTGCCAACCCTTGCCATTGATGTGAACTCTTGCGGTAGACCAGCCTGTTATCCCTAGAGTACCTTTTATCCATAGGGCGACGGCCCTTCCACTTGGCACCATCAGATCACTAAGGCTGACTTTCATCTCTGCACCACGGGAAGAAAGGGAGATACTTTTGAGTAACCTGTTTTAATATGAAAGTCTTATATCTTGAAATTAATTCATCAAGTTGACTTTCAATCTAATGACACCACACACCAAATGACAGGATGACATCATAGTCTCCTGCTTCTACACTACCAGTAGCAACGGCTAAATTCTACCCAGGAAAACAAGATGCAAACTCAAAACCATGCCACCCAATTACTGCAATGTTAGTCAACATGAATTTGCCAATTTCTACACAAATAATTGCTTCTAAAGAGACTTTCACAGAGACTGCATCAAGGACACAGCAAGCTTGAGCAGTTTTATGCTTCACTAAGTTCCTCCCCAGAGATAATAAATTGTTATATTCTGGGCTAATTTCCTCACTAATAACTTCAAACTATCCCCCTTCATGTTCTGCAAGCCGTAAAACTTATTCCCAAAATCTGCTTTGAGAATACACGCTTCAAGAACAAGTGCATTCAAGATTATTGATGTTGTCTGCATAGCACAGAAGTGCTATCAATGTCACACCAAATTTTTATCATATCCCATGTGTGAAACCTATTACTAATCGCCAGCCAAGATATAAAGCCATATGTTGGCACATTAGGCTTAAAGCACATAAGCCTAAGCCAAGTCAATTTGGTCCCTGTTAAATTATTGAGCCAATTTCTAGAAATTTCTTGAAAGATTTGAGCTAGAGAATACAAGAAAATCCTAGAAGAATCCTTGAAATTATCTCTGAAAATGGCAGAGATATTTGCCTTAAAAAAAGCCTATTTTACAAGAAAAAAATTTGTAAAGAAACTCCTAGAAGATGGCCATAAGTCGGTGGAGTACTCCTATAAATAGGGAAGGGGGGAGCGTAGAAAAGGCAGAGCAAAAAGGTAAGCTCCTCCCCTTCCTTTGTACTTTGTACTACAAATCAATAAATAAAAGTTCATTTGTTGTTCCCTTGCTTCCACTCTCTTTTACTTTGTCCTTGCCCACTTTGTTCTTAGTCCATTTGCTTTCTTGGTAATTCACACATAAAACACACACTTGCACACACATCAAACACACGCTTCCGCAAAATAACCAACAGTGGTATCAGAGCCACGTCTTTGGTTGGTGTCGGGCGTTTGTCCTACCTAACCATTCCTAAAACTACCTTTCCAAATACCCACTAACTAAACCATGGCCAACTCTACATCATCCTCATTTCCCATTCCCATTTTTGATGGAAACAACTATGACTTTTGGAGCATAAAAATGACTACATTCTTGATGGCCCAAGACTTATGGGACATCGTGGAAAAAGGTTGTGAGGCTCCGCCAGAAGGTGCAAGTGTTTCGAAAGATCAACTACAGAAGGACGCAAGGGCGCTATATTTTATCCAGCAAGCGCTCTCGGAAACCGTATTTCCAAGAATTATTGGAGCGAGGACTGCAAAAGAGGCTTGGGATATACTACGAGAAGAATTTCAAGGATCGGAAAAGGTACGCACTATTCGCCTTCAAACTCTAAGAAGAGATTTTGAGAATTCTAAAATGAAAAATTATGAGACCGTACAAGAATATTGTGGAAAATTAAAGGAACTCGTTAATCAAATGAGAGCCTATGGAGATGGGATAACTGATCAAAGGGTTGTTGAGAAAATATTGGTGTCACTTACCAAAAAATACAACTCTATAGTTACAACTATAGAAGGAACTAAAGACTTGACGACCCTCTCAATAAGTGAATTAATTGGCTCTCTAGAAGCATATGAGAAAAGACTAATGGCACAAGATGAAGATTCAGTTGAAAGTGCATTTCAGTCTAAAGTAAATATACAGTCTCATCAAACTAAAAATGATGGAAGGAGCTCATGGAAAAACAAAAGAGGAGGAGAAATTATAAAAAAAGAAAATTATCCACCTTGTGGTATTTGCAAGAAAACAAATCATTTGGAGAAGGATTGTTGGTTTAAAAATAAAAAACAATGCCGCTTTTGTAAAAGATATGGCCACGTAGAAAAAGATTGTCGCTCGAAAACAAATAATCGGGCAAACTATGTAGAAAAAAAAGAAAGTGAAGAGAATACATTCTACGCAGGCCAAGCGGCAAATGACAATAAAAGTGAAACATGGTACATCGATAGTGGGTGTAGCAATCACATGACGGGGGACGAATCTATATTCACCGATATTGATAAGTCGGTGAAATCCCAAGTAAAGTTGGGCAATGGCGCATTAGTAGATGTCAAAGGAAAAGGCACCATCGCCGTGGAAACAAATAAAGGCCCAAAATATATACATAACGTATATCTAGTCCCTCATCTTGCACAAAATCTCTTAAGTGTGGGCCAAATGATACAAAGTGGGTATTCTCTATATTTTAATAGAGATACCTGCATTATCTATGATAAATATAAAAATATCATTGCCTCTGTTAAGATGAAAATAACAATTTTCCTATTCAATGGAAATATGTCAAAGATATAGCCATGAAAGCTCAACTTGATGATTCATGGCTATGGCATCGAAGATTTGGCCACTTCAATTTTGCTGGGCTGAAAATTCTCCATCAGAAAAATATGATGAGAGATTTTCCAGTCATCACAGAAATTTTAGATGTTTGTGAAGGCTGTCTTCTTGGAAAACAACATAGACAGTCCTTCCCATCTGGAGTTTCATGGAAAGCTAAGGAGCCATTGGAACTTGTCCACACGGACGTGTGCGGTCCGATGAGGACACCTACACCTAGTCAAAATAAATATTTCATCCTATTCATTGACGATTACACAAGAATGACGTGGGTATACTTTCTTCGAGAAAGATCTGAGGTTTTCTCTATCTTTAAAAATTCAAGAACCACGTCGAGAATCAAAGTGGCCAAAGAATCAAAGTCCTAAGGAGTGACAGAGGCACAGAATACAATTCAAAGGAGTTTAATAAATTTTGTGAAGATGAAGGAGTCCATCATCAACTAATTGTTGGCTTCGCCCCTGAACAAAATGGAGTAGTTGAAAGAAAAAACAGAACTGTCATGGAGATGGCAAGGTCTATGCTAAAGGAGAAAGGCCTTCCCAATACTTTCTGGGCAGAAGCAGTTTATACTGCTGTATACCTATTAAACAGGTGTCCAACTAAAGCTGTTCAAAATAAAACACCAGTCGAAGCATGGAGTGGACGGAAGCCTTCAGCAAAGCATCTCAAAGTGTTTGGATGCATTTGCTACGTCCACATCCCTGCTCAAAAAAGGAGTAAGCTAGACGAAAAGACAGAAAAAGGAATATTCCTTGGCTACAGTGACCAATCAAAAGGCTATCGGGTTTATAACCTAAGAACCAAGAAGCTTATGATTAGTCGAGACGTCGAGTTCGATGAAAATGCTGCCTGGAATTGGGAGGACGAAAAGATCGAGAAAAAGTACATAACCTTGCCAGACATACCTGCTCAAGAGGAGTCAACGTCACAAGAAGAAGGAGAAGTACCGGATTCCAGCACTCACGACGTAACTCCACCAAGCTCTCCAAGAGCAACGCAAGAAGAATCTACTCCAGAGTCGCCAATACTAAGGGTAAAAGCCCTTAGAAGAATTTACGACACATGCAACTTTGCTATTTTGGAACCAGAAAACTACGAACAAGCATCCAAAGAAGAAGTTTGGATAAAAGCCATGGAGGAAGAGATCAAGATGATCGAGAAAAATGAAACTTGGGAGCTTGTTGATCGACCCGAAGACAAAGAGATCATTGGCGTCAAGTGGGTCTACAAGACGAAGCTCAACGCGGATGGATCAATCCAAAAGCATAAAGCAAGGCTTGTGGCGAAAGGATACTTGCAACAACCAGGTATCGACTATACTGAAACTTTTGCTCCCGTCGCTCGCCTTGATACTATTCGAGCACTTATAGCCTTAGCGGCACAAAAAGAATGGAAGATTTATCAACTAGACGTAAAATCAGCATTTCTAAATGGATATCTTCAAGAAGAAATTTATGTAGCTCAACCAGAAGGCTTTATCCTCCAAGGCCAAGAAGAAAAAGTCTTAAAGCTTAAGAAGGCCCTATATGGATTAAAGCAAGCACCACGTGCGTGGTATAGTAGAATCGATGAATACTTCATCAAGCAAGGATTCAGGAGGAGTATGAGTGAGCCGACACTCTACATCAAGACCCAAGGTAAGTCCGACACTCTCATTGTCTCTCTATATGTAGATGACCTCATATATACAGGAAATAATGAAACAATGATCCGAGAATTTAAAGAAGAGATGATGAAAACATTTGAAATGACGGACTTGGGCTTGATGAACTATTTCCTCGGTGTTGAAGTCAATCAAGATGAAGGAATTTTCATCTCACAAAAGAAATATACCGAAAACCTCCTAAATAAATTCAAGATGAACTATTGCAAAGCAGTTTCAACCCCGCTCATGACAAATGAAAAACTATTGAAGGAAGATGAAGCAGAAAAAGCTGATGCTTCCCTCTATAAAAGTTTGATTGGCAGTTTGCTATATCTCACTGCTACACGACCAGATATTATGTACGCGACAAGTTTACTATCACGGTTTATGCATAGTCCAAGCCAAATTCATTTTGGAGCAGCCAAGAGAATTCTAAGATACTTACGAGGAACCTCTGATTATGGTATTTGGTACCGACCTAGCGCAACAACTAAGTTGATCGGTTATACTGATAGCGATTGGGCAGGATCTTCTGATGACAGGAGGAGCACCACTGGCTATGCATTCACTCTGGGTTCTGGAATATTTTCATGGATGTCTAAAAAACAAGACTCAGTGGCACAGTCTACTGCAGAAGCTGAATACATCGCAGCTGCTACAACCGCCAGTCAAGCAATATGGCTTCGAAGAATTTTTGAAGACATTGGAGAAACACAGATAGAATCAACTCCAATACTTTGCGACAATAAATCCGCAATCGCTATATCAAAGAATCCAGTATTCCATGGAAGAACCAAACATATCGACATCAAATATCACTTCATACGAGAGGCGCAATATAACAAAGAGATCGAGCTGAAATATTGCAAAACCGAGGAACAAGTAGCCGACATCTTCACTAAAGCACTATCGCGAGCCAAGTTCGAGATATTGCGGGAAATGCTCGGAGTAACAAGAAATTGGATCAAGGAGGAGTGTTAAATTATTGAGCCAATTTCTAGAAATTTCTTGAAAGATTTGAGCTAGAGAATACAAGAAAATCCTAGAAGAATCCTTGAAATTATCTCTGAAAATGGCAGAGATATTTGCCTTAAAAAAAGCCTATTTTACAAGAAAAAAATTTGTAAAGAAACTCCTAGAAGATGGCCATAAGTCGGTGGAGTACTCCTATAAATAGGGAAGGGGGGAGCGTAGAAAAGGCAGAGCAAAAAGGTAAGCTCCTCCCCTTCCTTTGTACTTTGTACTACAAATCAATAAATAAAAGTTCATTTGTTGTTCCCTTGCTTCCACTCTCTTTTACTTTGTCCTTGCCCACTTTGTTCTTAGTCCATTTGCTCTCTTGGTAATTCACACATAAAACACACACTTGCACACACATCAAACACACGCTTCCGCAAAATAACCAACAGTCCCACGTATCCTCACTAGTTTCCAAGCCTCCTTAGAGAAAGAGCCCCTAAATGATCCAGTAAATATCACTTTGTCTACATAGATAGAGTCTGGAGCAATCAATCCACACAAAGTCATCTGAATTTCAAGCAAATCATCAGACCTTGCTGGAGGCCATCTCCATTTATTTACCTCAATAACATCTTCAACTGTTTCTTTTTTACCTAAAGCTGAATCATAACCATTCTAAAACACACATAGATTTTTGCAAGGACATGGAATGAAAGGGGAAAAGAAAAATGCTTAGGATTGTTTATATGATCTATATAGACAACTGCTGTTTGGTAAACATTGTGATTTCAAATTTGGCTGAAGAACTTAGTTCGTTCAAAATGTTGTTTTGAAAAAGGAATGACAGAATAGGTTTTTCAACTCCTTTTGATTGAATGGATTGGTTTTGAATCCCTTCTGCTTCAATTTTTTATGACTCCAACTTTGGCAATCCTGCCGTTGGTGGTATTAAACAGGAGAAAGCAGTGGAGCCTGCAAACAATCACTCTCCCCACCTCAGAAGGTATGAATGCACTTCTCCTGTGATGCTGTTGAGAAAGGCTTTTTGTGTAGTATTGATCAATCATGCATTGTTATTGTTCTGGAGGAATAAGTGTCCGACCTGACACTACCACCCCGCAGCAAGCAGTCAGAGCTCGCTGGGTGTTGGGTCATGATGACTTGCCATGCGCCAAAGTGTCAATGCTCCAATTTAGAACATAATTTTTGTAGCTTGATCGTAATCGACCATTTTATTTTATTTTATAAAATTTGCATTATTAATCTCTCTTCGACAATGGATCTACCTATCCTTGCAGTTTCCCGGCAGTAAGACTTGCCCAAGTGAGATAATTAGACTTTCTTTATTGTTGCTTTTCCAATTTTCCGCCTCCATATCTGTTCCTATTTCTAATGGTTGTTTTCAATGCAGGGCTAATGCTAAATCTATGGCGAAGAGTGATGTGAGAAACTTACAGCTTCAACTTCAAACCAAACTGTCACTTCCTATATTTACTGGAAAGAAACTAGAAGGAAAGGGGGGCGATCGCATTTCCGTTGTCTTGATTGATGCTAATACAGGAGAGGTCGTCACATCAAGCCCAGAATCCTCCATTAAGCTGGATGTTGTTGTGCTTGAAGGTGACTTCAAAAAAGACGATGGTGATAACTGGGCTCAAAAAGAGTTGGAGAACTACCTGGTCAAACAACGTGAAGGAAAGAGGCCGCTATTGGCTGGAAATCTACAAGTGACGCTCAAGCGAGGTGTTGGGGAGCTGGGAGAGCTACTATTTACAGACAATTCCAGCTGGAATAGGAGTAAAAAGTTCAGGATATGGCTTAAGGTGGCATCCGGTTATTGTGGGAATACACGAATCCGAGAAGCAAAAACTGATGCCTTCACTGTCAAGGAACATAGAGGAGAATGTAGGTCTTTCATAGTCTTTTTACAGCATATAAATCTTATCCTTTATGACTAACTACAACGTGGTTTTGGACATCCACAACCTTCAATTTTCTAATTAAGAGCTTCATTCATACTGACCTTTACATCTCGAGGGAAATTTCAGATAACTAAAAAATGGTCAGTTTATTTGTTAGTAGCAAATGTTCGGATCAGTTTTGGGAGAGTTTGCACGCCTATCAGAAGTTTGCTTCTACTCATTGAGCTTAAGGTGACTGGGACCTTACCGTGTATGTTCTCTTCATTTTACAGCATACCAGAAAAATTATCCACCTAAATCTGATGATGAGGTCTGGAGGTTGGAGAAGATTGCCAAAGATGGGAGATGTCACGAAAAACTGATGAAAGTCGGAATAAATAAAGTGGAGGACTTTCTACTGCAACTGTTTACGGACTCTGACAAGTTGAGAGAGGTAAGAACTTAGTTAATCATTCTCTATTATGGTTTGATTGACTACCAAGAATGTAAGTCTTGTGTGTTCACTAATCATAGATTCTTGGGAAGAGCATAATACCAAAGAGCTGGGATAGCCTAGTTCGTCATGCAAAGACTTGCAAAATAAGTTGGATACTTTATTTGTACTATCTTGATAGCATGAGGAAGCATGGTGCTCTATTTGACGCTGCTGGTCAACTGATCGGCCTAATCAAAGACAGGGTATATGTCGCTACTCATCGACTTTCTGCCCAAGAGAAGGTCAGTGAGTAGTTCCTACTGTGTTTTGTCAATCCAGTTCATACGCTACCCACCATTATGCAGTGTTCATAAAATCTGTCCATTATTATCTATGTAATCAGTAATTTGATGTTTACCCGTAGCTATGGAAACTTCAAACGAGGAGTTGGTTGGACATCTAGATGCTTTTTTGTTCCTTTCTTCTTTTCCCTTTTTTCCTTTTTCTTTTTTAAATATATATCAGTAAAAGTAATATGAAGTCTATTTTGGTCAAGATGCATAAAAATGAAAGAGGTAGAGCTTCCCTTTGCCAAAAAATTAAACCTTCTCAGTCAAATGTTGTATTGGCTAATATGTGGAGACTTCCTACCTCAATCTTTTTGAATTATTAGCTCTATTTGTAATGCGGGGGGATGCCCCTAAGCTGCTGTACTTCATATGAAGTCTCTGAGGAGGGACTGAAATGAAACTCTGGATGCTTTTTCTAGATCCATAATAGAGACTTCTTATTACAAGAGTGATTTTGTGTTTTCGCTCTTTGCAATGCAAATTTAGAGATGTTGACCATGTCAATCTAAGTGGTCCTCACGTAATTAAATTTGTATCAGGAAAACATGACTAAGTTGAAGAGCACTCTCAACATTTGATTTGGTGTCGTCCATGAAAATCTGAGACAATTGTCATCAGATTGTGGTCTGAACAATTAACACATATGCCTGGCAACTATTACCTTTCCAAGTTTAAAACTATGAAGATCTAAATTACTTGCACAAATACGCGTCGAAGTGTGTTTTATTTCTTCACCGGTCCTCTCTCGATCTTTGCATCTCTACTCTGAGGAGCCTTGCCTTGATTGCACTCTCCATGACATCTTTCGAGCACCTGACCTTTCTGTGGTGGAGAAATGGATGGCGATAGGCGTAAAATGAATTGAGGTTCTTTCCAAGGTTTCTGTTATTCTTTCTCTGAGCTGCATTGCCTACTTATTCTGAATGCATGTTCATCCATGGGAATGCAACATTACTTGCTGAAAAAAGAACTTGAAGTCAAAGCATGTACCTTCAATAGTGGAGATAAATACTTCCAGTAGTCCAACTTGAGCAATATACTGAGTGATTTTCTTCCAGGAACATGGAGATACAATCGTGAAAAAGGCCCTTGATAACAAAAATAATGTTATGAAGTTCAATGGTGAGACCTTTTCTCCAATGCAACCTGGGCAAGGCTCGGCCTCGCCTTGGGTGGGCGAGGTTTCTTTGACTTCACAAATTTGTGTCGCTCCAGGTGGTCTAGAAGCTTCTCTGGCAAATGTGGACTTGACTGCTGAAGGTACGTTCTCTAAAGCACAAAAATATCTCTCCCTCTAAGCCCATACAAAGATGCGGCCTGTGAAATAATGATGAAAATATGACTTTTCACTTGATTGTTGAGCTTTAATAAGTAGAAGCGATGTGTTTCATATCCTATAATATGAAGACGTTTACCTGTTCAGATACCCTTCAATTGAACTTGCATCCGAGGAGATTCTAATAATTTTGCTCCCTCTTTGGCACTGACTAAGTTTTATGTAGGGATTCCATTCGTAAGTTAGGCTTTAAAGTCTGTTTAGATGGAATAAAAAATGCTCAGAAATAGTTTTTACTGATGCAAACAGGGGAGCAGGTTATTGCAGGTCACTACCAAAAGTAGTGATCTAATAGATTGTCGGTACAAAGGCAAAAGGTCAATAATCACTTGCTTCATTTTTATCAGGATTCAATTTAGGAGATGTGACTTCAATTTTGACATGAAAGATTTAAGAATTGAAGTATCAAATTGACCTATAAGAAGTCAATATCACATGCTAATTATACCAAAAAGATTTGTTGAGTAAGCTGTGATTATTGCAAATGAGCCTTGTTTAACACACTCTATCCATTTGGCCATGAACGTATATGTGTTCTGTCCAAGCAATTAAAAAGCAACTAAAACATTGGCTAATAATATGTGCCTTTTTGAGTAGGGGATTGGGGGATGGGAAGGGCAGATACTCATGAACACTTGCACTAACGTGATGCTAAATGGATATTGACATCATTAGGTAAACATATACAGACGTAATAAGCACATGGTAACTTCTATATACGTTAAATTTTGTCAAATGGTGACTGGAAGATCATATCAGAAGAGAAGATTGATCGGTTAAACTTAAAACTTAGATATTGAGATATAATATGTTCAATCTGTGAAGGGAAAGGGCCTTTCAATTGAAGCACTTAAAAGATTACAAAGACCAGTGGCAAGAAAAATTATTGAAATGTGCAGGGTAAGAAAAAGAATTACCAGCACTTTCCTTGATATCTGAATAGTAAAAGCTTATGACAATTCATTGCAAGATTTTTTATAAGCTCGTGCTCACGTCGACCTATATTTACTAACCAAATTACTGTTCTAGTTCTTTCTCCAGCACTATGGTTTCCAAATGACAATCCTGGAAATGGCGAGGAGTTTTCAATTGATGAATTTCTCACTGAACACATAGAAGACAGCATGAATGATCTAATTTCTCCACAAGATATTGTTACTAATGTCGGAAAATTAGCACAGAACCCGGATCCGCATTTACGATTTGCCATGCCTGACCAAATGATCTATTCTTGGAGCCGAACGGACTGTATAGTAAACGGTCTCCCCTCTGGACCAACCTCTGCCTCAACATCAAGCTTCCAATCTAGGAGTGCACTTCCTCTGCCTGCAGGCATTCACGGGATGGAAGATTTCCGATCACTTGATGATACTACTGCGAACAGGCTGGCAGGTATTCATAACCCACCAGATGATGACACCTTTCAGACCTTGCGATGTTATGTTGGTTTTGCTACCGGAAATGCTTTTGCACATTGGATAAGGATATTTGTAGTGCTCAAGTGGTTTTGTCGCATCGGGAAGAGACGTGCCAGAGTTGTGCAGTTAGATGAACCGCTGCTCGAAGTCCAGGCTTGATTTGATTGTGTTCTTGCCATCGCATTAGTCAAGATGATTCTCCTTTTACTGTCTGATAGAAGTGATGGTATTTTTTTCTAGATGAGGGTACATCAGTTACTTGTCCATATGGGACCCTGTCATTTTTGATAATATTATTAATTTGGGTATAGAATGGCCTTGTTTAATGCCTTGTTAAGAGACTAATTTTTTCATCAAATAGTGTCTCTCTACTTCAGTTCTCTTAACATCTTTTTTTCAAAGTTCTCTGATTTTCCCACGTAACGAATGTGAGGTATATTATTCCAAGAGAGCACTTGGTTTCTGCACTTATCATGCATTGGAATTGACCATGTCCTTCGAGTCCTAAGAATTAAGTCTTGCCTGTTTGCTGCTATCTCCAGGCAATAGAGCTATTTCTGTTAAATTTTAATTGAGAGCTTCATTTCATACAAACCTTTACATCTCCAACGAAAATTCTGATAAACAAAAAACGATTGGCTTCTTTGTCATTAGCAAATGTTGACACTTTGGATCAGTTTCAGGAGAGAGTCTGCACACCTACAGAAGTTCGTTTCTACTTGTCAATCTAATAGTGACTGGAACCTTACTGTATTTGTTCTGTCCATTTACAGCATCTGAGAAACATGATACACCTGCATTTGACGATGAGATCTGGAGGTTAAAGACGATTGCCAAGGATGGGAAATATCACCAAAAACTGAGTGAAGCCGGAATACATAAAGTGGGGGACTTTCTACTGCAATTGTTTACGGACCCAAGGAAACTGAAAGAGGTAAGCACTTAGTAAATGATTCTCAATTAGGGTTTGATTGACTACCATGAATGGAAGTCTTGCGTTTTCACTCATTGTAGATTCTTGGAATGACCTCAAATTCGACGAACTGGGATACCCTTGAAATTCATGCAAAGCAATGCAAGATAAATTGGAAACCTTATTTGTACTATACTGATGGCACGAGGAATTATGGTGCTATATTCAACACCGATCATCAGCTAATTGGCCTAATCAAAGATCGAGTATATTGTTCTACTCATCGACTTTCTGCTGATGACCTGGTAAGTAACTAGGAGCTCCTACGAGGTTTTGTCAAGCCAGTTCATGTGTTTCATACCATCATGCTTAATTCGTATAATTTGTCCCATATTATCCATGTAATCTGCAATTTGATGTTTATTCGTAGCTGTGTGGCTTAATAGATTTAGTATTGATCAGAGATATGGAAACTTGAAACAAGGAGTTGTTTGGACATCTGGCGCTTTCATTTTTGGTTTTTTATCAGTAAAAGTAATATGAAGTGCCTGTGGAGAGAATTAAAAGAAAATCTAGATGCTTTTTCTAGATCCGTAGTTGAGACTTTTTGTTAAAAGATTGATTTGAGTTTTGCTCGTTGCAATGCAAAGTTGAGGATAGTGACCTTGTGCATTGGAGTGGCCCTCTATACTGCAAGGTTCAGCGGGTGATTTGGCGTCATCCATGAAAATGTGAGGCAGTTATCATGGTATTGTCGTTTGAGCGATCAAAACATTCACGTCACAACTATTACTTTCCAAGCATAAAACTATGAAGATCTTTATTACTTGCACAATACAAATTGATGGGTGTTTTATTTCTTCACTGGTCCTTTCTCGATCAACTTTGCATCTTTACGCTTGCCTTGATTGTACTCTTCATTACATCTTTCGAGCACCCGAACTTTTTGTGGTGGAGAAATCAGCAATAGGCGTGAAGTGAATTGAGGTTCTTTCAATGTTTCTTTTATTCTTCTTTCTTTGTGCTGCACTTACGTAGTTAATTTCATTACATGTTCATCCATCGGAATGCAAAATCACTCGCCAAAAAAAGAGAGTGTTGATTGAAGTCAGCGCATGTACCTTCAATAATGGAGATAAATACTTAAATTAGTCCAACTTGAGCGATATACGAGTGATTTTCTTCCAGGAACATGGCAATACACTCGTGAAAAAGGCCGTTGATAACTGGAATGATGTTTGGATTTTCAATGGTGAGAACTTTTCTCCTTCAATGCAAAAGAAAAACTCGAGCTCCATTCCATGTGAAGTGTTTGAAGGACAAATTGAAAATCTCACCCCGGTTCAAAGTAATTTGGCTCCACAAATCTGTGCGGCTCCAGGTGGTCCAGAAGCTCCTCTGGCAAATGTGGGCCTTACTGCTAAAGGTACATGCTTTAAAGTCCAATATTTTCTCTCCCTTGAAGCACATACAAAGATGTGGCCAGTGAAACGACGATGAAAAAATAGAACTTTCCACTTTATTGTTGAGCTTTAATAAATTAAACCAATGTGTTTCAAGTCCTTATGATTTAGGTTCCACCTAATATGAAGACGTTTACTTGTCCACCTAACCTTCAATTGAACTTGCATCCAAGGAAATCTTACTAAATTTGCTCCCTCTTTGGCACTGACATAGAAGCTATATGTAAAGGATTCCCATTTGCAAGTTAGGCTTCAGTTTGTCTCTAGATGCAACTGAAAATTCTCAAAAGTAGTTTTTACCAATGACAAACAAACAGGAGGAGGAGGTTATTGCCAGAACTACCAAAAGCAGTGATCTTATAGACTATCAGTTCAAAGGCACCACGGCAATAATCAATTGCTTCATTTTATCAGGGTTCAATTTAAGAGATGCGACTTCAATTTGGACATGAAGGATTTAAGAGTTGAAGTATCAAAATGACCTATAAGGACATACAATGTGGGGAACACTCAATATCCAATGCCAATAGTACATGAAAAGATACGTTCTGTAAGCTGGTGATTGTTGCAAAATGAGCCTCATTCAATGCGCTCTATCCATTTGGCCATATATGTGCGTATGTACATACGCAGGTATTTATGGGCTCAGTCCAAGCAATTAAAAAGTTACTAAAAAAGTTAGGTGGCGACAGGTACCTTCTTGGGTGGGGGATTGGGGTGAGGGGAGGTCAGATATTCATGAATACTTCACTTTGGTGATGCAAAGTGGATATCGACTAGATATTGCTGTCACTAGGTAGACATGGATAGATGGAATAAGCACACAACAATGTGTTTATATGTGCATTTTATCAAATGGTGACTGGAAGATCATATGTTAGAAAAGAAGGTTGGTTTGTTAAACTCATTTGTCAGAAATTGAAAAGGGCCTTGCCAGTAGAAGCACTTAAAAGATAACAAAGGCCAGTGGCAAGAATAACTAAAGAGATGTGCAGGGTAAGGGAAAAAAAATTTGTAGCAGTTTCCATCATAGCAAAAGATCATAACCATTCATTCTAAAGCTCTTTGTAAGAATGTAGACCTGTGCTCACGTCGGCCTCTGTTTACTAACCATAATGTTTTAGTTCTTTCTCCAGGACATAATGGTACAACTGCTTTGACATTGCCAGTACAGTTGAAAGATACCAATTCTGGAGCTGCCATGAAGCTTTCAGTTGATGAAAGTGTTCGTCCCACTGAACTGCAGCCCACATCTACAGACCCCTTGAATGTTCTAATTTCTCAAGGAGACAATGGCATCCCTAATGGTGGATTGCCAATACAATACAGTCCCATGGTAGCAATTTTCGATATGCCATGCGGAGCCATACGATCTGTTCTTCAAGCCAAATGCACCATACAGTCAATGAGAATGCTCTCCCCTCTGAACCACCCTCTGCCACAATATCGGGACTCCAATCTAGCAGTACACTTTTTCCTCCTGAAGGCAATCTTGTGATGGAAAATTTTTTGGAGGATATAAATTATTGGTTGGAAAATTGGTCAAGTCAGAGCCCACCATACGATGACGAGTTATTTACGACCCCAGTATGTGATGATGGTTCTGTTAGTGGTACCAGCAAATGTGTTAATGGGTGGTTCAAGATAAAGGCAGTGATGCAGTGGGGTACCTTCGTCAGGAGGATCGCCACAATTAAAGGTGCCAGAATTGTGCAGTCAAATGAACCACCGATTGAAGTCTAGGCTTGATTTGATTTGCTCTTAATGTGGCATTAGGTAAGATGATTCTCCATTTACTGCGTGATAGAATTGATGGAATTCTTTTCTTAGATGAGGGCATATTAATTACTTAATGTTATTCATTTGTGTGCAGAGCAGAGTTGTTGGAACCCCTTCTCAAGCGAGTACTTTTTTCATCAGCAAGCTACTTCAGTTCTTTCAACATGTTTGTTCAAAAGTTCTTTGATTTTTCACATGTAAGGAATTCAAGGTAAATCGTTCACAGGGAGTACTTGCATTCTGTGCTTATTATTCATAGAAATTTATACCACATCCATTGAGTCCTATGTATAAAGTCTTGCCTGTTTGCTGCTATCCAAAGGCAATAAAGCTCTTGTTCAGAACACACACGCTGTTACATCACGATGCTAAGTTCCCTCGATATTTTCCATTCAATCAGACTGTTAGTTTCATATTGATGTTGAATTACAAATCAGTAAACTACTGAGCAGAAGTATATTCTACATGGCCATACAAAGGTTATAAATGGTAGGTTTTGCTTAGCCGAAGGTGTTTTGTGTGACAGACATGAACTGTGTTCTATCGTCTTCCTGGTCTGCTCCTCTTGTTTTCTCAGTCCTTGAAAAACTTATGTAAAACGGCTCGTGGACAGTTTCGATGGTATAAAAAGTAGTTTTTGCATTCGATGGGGAAGGGAACAATCATACTCTGCATCCTTCACGGCAATTCAAGAAAACTGGTCTTCCTATTCCTTACTTGCACTGCACCAGCAGTGTTCTCTTTCCACTTAATTCAATAGGGAGAGCACAGGGCAAGTGCCACAACTTTCGTAAGCGTTTCTTGTGTGTCATAACTTTTTTTTTGTTGCCCATTTAAGTGTTACCTCAGAGTAAAATAGATCATTTGAGTGCCATTTCTGGCAAATCATTCTATGTGATTTTTTTTTAATTAATTTCTCATATGACGTGAATTTTTTTAGTTCTCTTCTTCTTTTTTCCAAGGCTAGCAAGGGTCACTGATGATCCTCACCAACTGTGGAGAGGCGAGGGCTGCCTAGACCTCGGTTGCAAAGGCCCTCACTTGGTGTGGCAGACAAAGGCAGCCTTGCCCACGACCACCCAAATTGGCGAGGGCCTTCATGATTGAAGGTGAGGCAACCCTTGGGTGAGGGTTACTGGCCCTTAAAAAAGAGGTAAAAGAAAAATAACAAATTCAAAAAAATAATAAAAAAATATTTTAAAATTGTATACATTAGCGTTGGCCAAATTATATTAGGGCGACTGGCTTTCACATTAGATTTTCTGGTGAGACAAATTACAATGGCATTCAAATGATCGATTTTTCAAATTTGTGATATTCGAGTGGGGAAAAAATGTTGTGTTGCTTATTGAGCACCAAAGTTATCGCACTTGGGCTGAATTTTAAACTTTTCGGCACTTAATTTAGTTATCAAACAAGCCGAAATTCTTCTACTAGTCCAATCATTGACCGGTTAATGCTCGTCTAAGAATTCGTAATTCAATCCGGTCCGATCCAAAAAGGCTTACAAACCATTGCCCATTTCCCGGTCCGACCAAAGCTTCTTTATTTTTTTGCCAGTAGGAGTGTACTGGTAGTTACCGGGCGGCAGAAACACGCCAGGCTTTCTGGCTCGTTGTGTGAAAGCCGAAAGTGCGGAAGCAGCCTGCAGCATTTTCCAGGAAAATTGCCAGATTTTTCCGGAAAATTACGTGTCAGTCACGCGCTTCTTTTCTCTCTCTCTCTCTCCGCGGGACACGCACGCGCGTACACACGACGGCGACGACAAACTACTTGTCCAAACTTGGGAGGAAATTCGAGTTGGCGAGAGACAAAGTTCGATCGCCACGATGACGAGACAAGAAGAGAGCGATGGATGGATGGAGATGCTTCTTCCGCTGAGGAAATCCAACCTGAGAGGAAATCTTAATAATGTGATTGTCGTGCTCCTGGCTACGTGCTGCACAATTGATGCAACATCCGCGTCATTTCGCGTTTTTGGGCTCTTCCCTTTCGTAACAAAGCACGAAAAATCTGAAGGTGAATTTGTTCCAGGAGAATTTCATGATAAAAAAAAAAAAAAAGTCTTTCAAGATATAATTTTTTAGAAAGGTTGATTGTTTTTCTTTATTTGATGATATGTGACCAAGAAGATATAGTAACTTTAATGTCATGGCAAAAAAAAATATATATATTTTAATCAATTTTATTTTTCTTCCCTTTCGCCGATTGCTAAGCTTTGGCAATGGCTGGTTATCGGTCATAGTGGTGGTGGGCCAGGTGAGGTCGAGATTGCCTGGCCGATGACTAACAGAAGACGAAGAAGAAGGAGGAAAATGAAAAACTAGAAAAAAATAAAATAAAGTAAAAAATGAAATTAAAATATTAAAATATTTGAGATCAACAATCCTAGAAAGTGTTTTCATCTTTTTAGATTTAGTTTCATTTTTCTAAATTTATGCATGACTATTTTTGTTAATCGAAAAGTGTTTTCGATTAACTGTTTTTCCGACCGCACATCAAACGGATGAAAGTCTAGAAAATAAATTTTCAAAAAATACTTTCTCTCAAATAAACGCATCCTTAATTAAGTCGCATAAAAGCGTAATATAGGATGAGACTCTATCCTAAATTACTCGACTAAAGGCTGCTAATGGAGATTTTACTAAATTACTCGACTAAAGGCTGCTAATGGAGATTTTACGAAACTCTCAATTTGATTAGTCCACGATTCTAAGAACTTTGTTATTATATTTATTCGCCGAAAGATTTTATCAAATTAATTTTTTTCTTGTAAAAATCGGGACTTTCGGTTGAAGGGTCGGTCCTTCGCGTTTATAAAGGGCGATCGGACATTCCCTGAATTCTAGGTATCCATATGGGTGCGTGTCGTTCGTGGGTTCGTGTGCGCGCTTTTTAACGAAATAGACATAATTTAGGACCTTCAAAATGTTGACCAAAAGAAAAAAAAAAGGATGAATTACAAAATTTTAAAGAAATAATATCCTTTATAGCCTAAACTTTTGATTCTTTCTCTGTGCTGCACTTACGTACTTACTCTGAGTACAAGTTCATCCGTTGGAATGCAACATCACTTGCCGAAGAAAGATAGTGTTGATTGAAGCAGAGCGTGTGCCTTCAATAGTGGAGATAAATACTTCATTTAGTCCAACTTGAGCGATATAGCAAGTGATCTTTCTTCCAGGAACATGGAGATACACTCGTGAAAAAGGCCCTTCATAACAAGAATGATGTTATGGAGTTCAATGGTGAGACCTTATCTCCTTCAATGCAAAAGAAGAGCTCGAGCTCCATCCCGTGTCAAGTATTTGAAGGACTAATTAAAAATCTCACCCCAGTTCAAAGTAATTTGGCTCCAGGAATCTGGGCTGCTCCAGGTGGTCCGGAAGCTCCTCTGGCAAATGTGGGCTTGACTGCTGAAGGTACGTGCTCTAAAGCACAATATTTTCTCTCCCTTTACGCACATACAAAGATTTGGCCTGGGAAATAGCGATGAATATAGGACTTTCCACTTGATTGTCGAGCTTTCATAAATTAAACCAATGCTTTCCAGATCCTTATGACTTGGGTTCCACATAATATGAAGAGTTTACTTGTCCAGCTACCCTCCAAATGAACTTGCATCCACGGAAATTTTACTAAATTTGCTCCCTCTTTGGCACTGACTGTCACGCCCCGATCCTCAGAATGCGCACATCCCTTACTTTTGGTCGATTTTAAAATGCGATATCCCCAGGACTAATATATCGCCAACCCTTTCCTTTTTAATAGCACATGCGGAAGCAATTATAAAAATCCCCAGACAATAAAGCAATGGGATATACAAGTAGGACTAGAAAATTGAACCTGAAAACCAACACCCTTATGTACATCTATAATGACTCAGTCATACATGTACATATACAAACCATGCTAAAAAGGTTGGTTTCTACTCAATTAGATCCTACAGCAACAGTCATCAGGATCCTACTCTAGATCATCCTTGGGGTTCTCCTTCAGATACTCCTCTTCGAGTTCTTTCTCCTCAGGGATCTACTCGTCAGATTCCCCCTCCTTAGGCTCCTCATCTGGGTCCTGAAATGGTTATTCAATAACCACTGAGACAACGTCTCAGCAAGTTCTACCCTCTAAGACCCGATTAGTAAACTAATACACCTTAGGGCTGCCTATGCACAACATGAGTCAGAGGACTTACCTTGGCCTCAGATTCCACCTGCATATTAGTACAAATTAAATAGGCACCCAAGCAATCCCATCACAGATCGAAGCATCGATCAAATCGACCTAGTCGATTACACGTCAACAAGACCACTCATGGTCATTTCCACTATTCCAACCAATTTACAACATCAATTCAAGGCAATGATCAATCGAACTAGTCGATTACGTCTCAATCCACCATTCACCGATCATTCCATTCAATCAATCAATCCACAACATCAAATCAAGACAACGATCAATCGACCTAGTCGATTACATATCAACAAGACCACTTCCGGTCATTTCAACTATTCCAATTCAATTCCCAATTATGAATCACGGTCCTTGGGACACAACTTAATTATAGGTGGTAATCACGGCCCCACCGAGCAATTTTCTTAGATTTAGTGGCATCACGGCCCCACTCGGCAACTTTTAATATGTAGTGGCATCACGGCCCCACTCGGCAATATTATATGTAGTGGCATCACGGCCCCACTCGGCAACTTTCAATATGTAGTGGTATCACGGCCCCACTCGGCAATGTTATATGTAGTGGCATCATCAACCGATGCCCGGTTATTCTTCAATTAATAACCAAAGATTATTCAATTTAGGAATAAATCCTAAAATCACTGATAAATCAATTTAGCACAAAATCAAGCTCAATTAAATAAACAGACTGTACCATGACAATGAGCACGAAATTTCGGTCGCTCACTATATCAGCCTTAATTTCTGAAAATAAATAAATAAATAAATAAATAATTTCGGAAATTAATATTTAATTCCTAAAAATACCATTTAGGCCTGAATTGCCTAATTAACACCCGATAAGGGTCGGGAAAAATCCCACGAAGCATCCAATAAATACTAAGACATGTTTACTAATTAAATGCACAATCAATTTAATTAACATGCATCAATGAGTCTTTAATTTAATTACTTTAATCTAATCTATCCACCTAATTGCAATTAATTAAATCTAATCAACCTTTAAATATAATTAGCAAACTAAGAAGGCATTAGTGAGCAAAACTCACTTGACAAAGCGAAGACCAGGACACCGCGACGATGACGCGACGGCGGCCGAATTCCAAAATTTCGGTGGCGTCGACGAACACTCGGGCTGGGCCAAGAAACTTTACAAGCCCACAGAAAATTCTGAACTTAAACTTGGGCTTGGACCTGCTGAAAATGAACTGACTACATGGGCTTCAAGGTCGCTGGCTTTAAATAGGCTTGCTGGACTTCACTGAATTGGGCTGGGCTTCAAATAGGCTGAAGACTGTTGGATTGGGCCTGACTGAAATTAATGGGCTGAACTGCAGCTTCAAACTGGGCTGAACCACAACTGAACATGGGCTTCAAAGCTGGACCGAAGCTTGCAGACTTGGGCCACTGAAAACGGAACTGGGCCTGCTGCGGCTGAGTTGAATTCGCTTGGGCCCGTGGAGAATTTTCGCTGGACTGCTCAGTAGGTTGCAGCGTGGGCTGAGCTGTAGCAAATTGAAGCAGCAACGGAGGACACGACGCTGGGTTTCAGCTTTGCTGGCAGCCGGATCCGTGAGCTTCGATCTTCGGCGAGATGGCAGCAGCTGAAAATCAGCTGGTTCTGCTGGACGAACGGCAGCAGCTTTGGTGGACTTTCAAGCGGCAAGGTGGAAGCATAAAGGAACCGGTGGTGATGGCTGCTGTTCGCGTGGCTTAATGGACGAAGACGCTGAAGCCGAACGTTGACTGGAGAAGACCGAAGCTGGATTCTCTGACGTCTTCGAGCTGGTCGAAATCCACGAGCTGAAGACACGAACGAAGAAGCAGATTCGTCCGAGTTGCGAGTGACGCGCGGCAGCTTTGTTCTTCGTGCTTGGGAGTCAACCAAGAGCTTCAATTGTTGACCAAGGGAGATGCGTGGCAGCAGATGGAGCGGATAATGGGGCGGTCTTGTGGCGAAGGAGAAGACGATCGTGGGCTTCTTCAGTTGACCGAGGAAGCTGGAGATTTCGGTGGACTCTTCAGTGGGTGAGGGACGAATGGGCAAGTGGCAGGGGAGAGGGAAGTAGTAGAAAGAGATTTGGTGGGTGCGGCAGGCCATAAGAAATAAACGAAAGGGAGGCAGCAACCGGAAGAGGAAAATGCAAGACAAAACAGGGACTGATGAAGATGAGGTTGGCGAAGGCTTGCACGGCAAGCTGAGAAGGAAATGGTCCTTTGCATTCAATGCTTGGTCTCCCTTATCATCCACATGAATATCTTAATGTCCCTCATTACTTTCTTCCCCTTTTATTTCCATAAATACCTCAAATTGATGCCCAAAATTTCAGCTCTATCTCAAGTTCCGAATTTTCAATTTTCGGACTTCAATATCTTTGACTAATTCTCCGTTTGACCTCCAATTTAGCCAAGGAAAAAGCTCATATGATTTTCTGTAAGTCCCCAATACCCAAAGGCTTGGCCTAAAAGTCCAAACTCGCTTAAATTCGGTCCATACGAATTTCTGTTAATTTTCCACAACGTCCGAACGATTTCCCTTGAAAATCTCGGAACCTCCGAAAAATCTTCTGAGATTGAGTCGACGTTCCTAGAATAGCTTGTGACACTACAGAATCTTCAATTTCTGAAATCGGATTCGATTGACGGTTAATTTCACTCCGACGTGCTTTTAGTGTGACCTAAGCTACCAAGTAGTTTTCAAAACTTTTTAGGACAAATGACCCGTGGTCGATTTTCTTCGAGCCACGATGAACCCACTCGACACATTGGCGACTTTCGATTATCGTGAAAATCTCGAGGATTCAAATACGGACACAGGGTACCAAAACGACAGTAAAATCAAATTAGTGCTGGTCGACGAGAGTTTTCCAATTTAGTGGAGTCACCCACGATCGGTCATTCATCTCAGTCGAACCGACCTATCTCTGATCTTAATTCGATTTTTAACTGTGCCGTAATGATCTCTAAAGATGAGCACGGTCGAGAAGTCGATTCATGGTCGTATTCTTAGTCTATCTGCCTTAAAGTCCTTAATAGCCTACTCAGCTAGTCTAGTTATCTCGTGAGTGGCCAACTCAGAGAAAAACACTGTAGTCGCGTCGATGAAATGCTCAATTTATCTAATTGAAATCCGAACCCGAAAATCTGAACGTCACACTGACTTAGAAGCTATACATATATTCCCATTTGCAAGTAGGCTTCAATTTGTCTCTAGATGCAACTAGAAATGCTTAGAAATAGTTTTTACCAATGACGAACAAACAAGAGGAGGAGGTTATTGCTAGTTATTAGCGAAAGCAGTGATCTTATAGACTATCAGTACAAATGCGCAAGGGCAATAATCAATTACTTCAATTTATCAGAGTTCAATTTAAAAGATGTGACTCCAATTTGGACATGAAAGATTTAAGAGTTAGTATCAAAATGACCTGTAAGAACATGCAATGTGGAGAACATTCTAATTATTGCAAAATGAGCCTCATTCGATATGGGTCTATCCATTCGGCCGCATGGGCTCTATCCAAGCAATTAAAAAGCAGCTAAAAAAATTAGGTGGTAACAGGTACCTTCTTGAGGGAGATGTTTTTGTGGGGCGGATACTCTGAACACTTCATTTTTGTGATGCTAAGTGGATATTGACAAGATATTACTACCACTAGGTAGACATGCATAGATGGAATAAGCACGCAGCAATGTGTTTATATGTGCATTTTCATCAAATGGTGACTAAAAGATCATATGTTAGAAAAGAAGGTTGGTCTTTTTTTTTTTTTTTTTTTTTTTTTTTTTGTTCTGAGAAAAGAAGGTTGGTTGGTTAAACTCATGTAAGAAATTGAAAAGGGCCTTGCCAATTGAAGCACGCGAAGCCATTCGATCTGAACTTCGAGCCAAATGCACCATACAGTGAATGAGAATGCTCTCCCCTCTGAACCACCCTCTGCCGCGCTATCAAGATTCCAATCTAGCAGTACACTTCCTCCTCCCGAAGGCAATCTTGTGATGGGAAATTTGTCGAGGGATATAAATTATTGGTTGGAAAATTTGTTAAGCCAGAGCCCACCATACGATGACAAGTTCCTTAAGAGCCCAGTATGTGATGATGGTTCTGTCAGTGGTACCAGCAAATGTGTTAATGGCTGGTTCAAGATAAAGGCAGTGATGCAGTGGGGTACCTTCGTCAGGAAGATCGCCACAATTAAACGAGTCAGAATTGTGCAGTCAAATGAACTACCGATTGAAGTCCAGGCTTGATTTGATTTGCTCTTAATGTGGTATTAGGTAGGATGATTTTCCATTTACTGCGTGATAGAATTGATGGAATTCTTTTCTTAGATGAGGGCATATTAAGGCGTGCATGTTTATGTTCTTTTTTTTTTTTTATGAACAAAAATTTTATTTTTTTGTTTTTGTTTCGAGGAATAAAAAAAGAATAAAAATGCATTTGTTTGCGTTTTTGTTTAAAATATGTTTTTTTTTTTTGTTCCGGAACAAAATTGGAATGGAAATAAAAAACAAAAAAAGTTTTTTTTTTTTGTTCCGAAAACACTTTTGAAGAATAAATTTTCTCTCTCTTCTCTTTTCTTCTCTTTTTTTTTTCTTATTTTCTTCTTCATTTTATTTTGGCCGGTCACTGGCCTCGGCCATGGCCGGCGACCGGCCGTTGAGGGCCGGCGACCTCGCGGGCCCCTAGCGAGGCCGAGCCTCCCGGGGCCGACAAGGCTCGGCCTCACCGGGGCCGGTGAGCCTCGCCGTAGCCGGGCGAGGCTGTCGGCCCCCGTCGGTCGATCACCGGCCTTAGCATGGCCGACGACCGGCCAAAAGAAGGAAAAAAAAAAAAAAAAAGAAAGAAAAAAAGGATAAACAAAATAAAAATATTAAAAAAAATTAAAGAAACAAAAAAAGAATATAAATTTATTAAACGTGTTTCTATTCATTTTTATTCTCGGAATAAGTTTACCAAACGCGTCTTTCTAGTAACAAATTATTTCTCGGAACAAAAATAGTTTTTTCTATTTCTGTTCTCTAGAACAATTTTTGAATAGAAACGTTACCAAACGTGCCATTAATTACTTAATGTTATTCATTTGTGTGCAGAACAGAGTTGTTGGAACCCCTTCTCAAGCTAGTACTTTTTTCATCAGCAAGTCCCTCTACTTCAGTTCTTTGAACATGTTTCTTTGATTTTTCACATGTAAGGAATTCAAAGTAAATTGTTCACAGGGAGTACTTGCGTTGTCATGCCCCAAACCCCAAGTGCATGAATATTTCTTGACGGTTGATTAAAAATGCAACATCCCAAGATGCGTCACTGATCCATTCTTTTTATCATTCAATTAAACACATGCGGAAGCACTTAAAATAAACAACCAGTCAATAAACAAATAATAAGGATAGTAAAACACAACAGAAATTGTCACGCCCCGAACCTCGAGCGCGCCAACATCCACCATGGTCGTTCAAATGCGACGTTCCCAGGTTAAGTCGCCGACCCAATCAAATTCTTTAATGCACATGCGGAAGCATATTATAAAACCCCTGACAATAAAATACGGGATAGAAAAGCAGGAAACAAAATCACAACATAACACTTTCATAATTCAACAGAATTACAAACAGAGGTCTACAGCCAACACTCTACAAAAGACCAGCTCTTAAAAATGAACTGTCCTACGACCTACAAGTCGGACACGTTCTCCAATCCTCATGACTTCACCTCTGCAACCCATCAAGGCCAACCAAAGCTATCTAGCCGCTCCGTCCATCGGGGACCTGAAATTTTAATCCCACAACCGGGATGAGACGATGTCTCAGCAAGTTCAACCCCCTAAACCCCTATTAGAAAGAAAATACGCCCCGGGTGGCCCAGCCACATCACACAGAAGACTTACCTTGCCTTAGCCTTTATCTGCAGGTTAGCACAATTTATATAATTCAACCACGTGCAATTATAATAACCAAACAACCATGGCACAATCACATCATCATAACAATTCAACCACTTGGATCGTCTCAGCGATCAATCGACTTGGCCGATTACATGTCATTCTAGCAAATCAATCATTGCTCTCAATCACGGCCCTATAGGAAGATTTAACAACCAGTGGCAATCACGGCCCCACTCGGCACGACCTTTAATTAGGTGGTCCATCACGGCCTCACTGGGCACGACCTCTAATAGGTGGTCAATCACGGCCTCACTGGGCATGACCTCTCATAGGTGGTTCATCACGGCCTCACTGGGCACGACCTCTCATAGGTGGTTCATCACGGCCTCACTGGGCATGACCTCTAATAGGTGGCATATCACGGCTTCACTGGGCACGACCTCTAATAGGTGGCATATCACGGCCAATCGCCCATTCATTTCCACACTTAGGATTTTATAAAGAATCCTTATATATCGCAATCACACTCAATTTGTCACAACCAATCATCAATATCAAATTCTAAATGCACAGCAGCGATCGGCACGAAATTCTGAGAGTTTAGGGTCCTGACAAAATTTTCGGAAATTTATTAAATAATTAAATTTATTCCGAAAATAATTAAATAATAATATTCATATTTTTCACGATCCACACTCAATTTATAACATCCAATCATCAATTTCAAAATCCGACTACACAGCAGCGATCGGCACGAAATTCTGAGCAACCGGGTTCAAAAATAAATTTTTCCGTTTTTTTTTTAAATAATAATATTTTAATAATTTCGGAATTAATATAATATTATAAATTTCCAGAATTCGAAATCTTTAAATAATTCAAAAATAAAACCCTATTATGTCACATCAAGGTTTATTATTAAATAAACTCTCTCTTAACCTTTAATTAAGCATACTTTAAATTAAACAAACATCTTAATATAATTCACAATTAAATAAATTAAACAAACCACTTAAGCTTAATTAACTTAGGCTAAGCTTAATTAACTTAGGCTAAGCACACCTAAAGCATAATTAACCCTCTAATCAAGGATTAGTGAGTTAAACTCACCCGATTAGCGAACCGAGCGGACCAAAACGACGGGGACGACCCGAGGATCGACTTTCCTCAAAGCGGGCCGAGCATCCGGGCTCGGGAAGGCGGCCAAAATGGGCCAAACGTCCGCTGCATACCCATTTTTTTCAGCTGCTGTCCATGGCGGTTTGAGGCCGAGGAAGGGTAGATCCGGCGTCGGTTGAGGCGACCACGGGCGGCTGAGGGTGAGGCGGAGCTCCGGTGAGGTTAACGATGGCCGGAGATGGTCGGGTGGCGGCCTAGGGCAGCTGAACGGGACTGAACAGAGGAGGAACAGGGGCTGTGGTCGCACGGCGGGGACGGCAGGTGCGAGCGTGAGGCGGCGGAGCGCACGGTGTTGTGCGGGCGGCGGTGCAGCGGCTCCGGTGGCGTTGGCTGCTGCTCCAACCCAGGCGAGCTACTTCCGTTTCTGTTCGAACCAGAGGGAGGAGAGAGGCCGCGACGGGAGAGGAAGGGGAAGACGGGGCATGCGGCCGAGGCGGAACAGCGACGGCATGCGGCGGCGCGTGGGCGGCGACGGTGGCGAGAGGCGTGCGACGATGGCTGCTGCTTCTTTTGGTCTTTGATCTCCATGGAACCGAGCAGCAAGAAGAAGAAGATGGAGTTCGGTCGATGGAGGAGAGAGGGGAGGAAGAAGAGAGGGAGGAGAGAGAGAGGGGGCCCTTTTCTTTTTTCTTTTTCCCTTTTTCTTTAATCCCCAAAAATAGCCCACCATGACATCATCCATGATGTCATACTCCACTCACTCAAAACTCCCACAACCTTATTCCAATGGGTTCAATTCCATTTTCCGCCGGGGTCCAATTCTTGTACATTCAATTTCCTCAATTCTCATCAATTCTCTTCCAATTGAATCAAATTGAAGTCCATAAAATAAATTCAATGTCACCACACTTCAATTCACATCTTCACTTGTCCATAGAACCAACTTAAGTCCCAAAAGCACGACCAAAGACGAGCCTACTATTTCTCGAGCCAAATTAGCCATTCTCTTATTTAATTGCTGAAAGACCCTGATTGTATGAAAAATCTTCCAAAGATAAGTCAATGATCCTAAAATGATTTGTGACACCCCCAGACTTCCAATTTCTGAATTCGATCTCAATTCCACGGTTAATTTCACTTTGGCACGATACTAGCGCGGCCCAACCTACCGGGTAGCCTTTAGAAATTTTCACGCATTTGACCTGTGGTTGATCATCTCAAGCCACAATGTACATTTTTGAAACATTGGCGACTTTCGGTTGTCGGGGTAATCTCAAGGTTTCAAATACGAACACAGGGTACCCAATCGATAGAAAAGTCGGTCCAATGCCGATCGACAAAAATTGTGCGATCTGGTGGAATCACCCACACCTGATCACATGCCTCTGTCGAGCCGACCTATCTCCGATCTCTAATCGATTTTAATCGTGCCGTAATGACCCTTGCAGATTAGCTCAGTCGAAAGGTCGCTTCCTGGTCAAATTCTCGAGTCTGATGCATTAGAAACTCTTAACAGCTTCACCCGATAGATTAGTTTTCATATGAGTGGCTGACTCAAGGAAAAGAACTATATGCATGCCAACGAAATGCCCGTCTCAATTTATTGAAAATAGGATTGGAAAATCGGGATGTCACAGAAATTGCAAAAAACAACATATTTATTTATCCACTGTTACCTCTAGCAAGTTTAATAATTACAAGCTTTTTTATGGCTACTTTCTATCAATCCTCTTAAAAACCTTTAAGAATTAGAGTTGATCTAAACTTCACTAATGATAAGAACAACCAAAAAGGTATTGCATCTCGCGCCCACCACAATCGCACCTAGCAGTTCTCCACGCTACGACCTGAAAATAGTTAACTACAATAGGGTGATATATAAATCTTAGCAAGTTAATAGCCTAAACCTCGATTAGGAAGCTGACTCACCTCGGGGACAGCCTAAACACACACAACGTATAAACCTACCTCGCCTCCGCACACCCCTGCATATTAACATGTCTCACATAGTAATAATAGTGCAACATGCACAAATAACAATCAAAATACATACTAAAATTTCATGCGCATTACCAACACACGTGTCCCAATTATTACGACCCTTCGGGCCACGGCCAACATAAAAGTTAACGGTCTTCCGGCATGACCGGGCATTGTCCCGCCCCATTGGGCACAGCATCGTTTAGAACCCCTATCTAAATGACATTCCATAAAGGAGCATCGGTCTAACTTCAATTGCAACTTGGCATTCGGACTCACGCGCGAGCATCCAATAAAAATCAGGCATCTCCCCTAGACTCACGTTGGTTGACAGGTTCGATTAAATAACCACTCAAGCACACCATGAATTAAGCCAATTTTTATTGGCGTTAATTAGCCAAGAACACAATATTTCGTTTTCAAATAATAAACTTGGGTAATTTTTCATATTTAAAAATCCCAATAAAATATTCGTGCGTGGTTACGTATTTGAAATTAACCTGTCAAATTTTGCACAATTTTATTTTAAAATCCAATTATTTTAGTTAGCACGTAAAATTTGGCGTTCAAATCTAACCTCATATTTTTCTATTTTCTTATCCAAAAACCCTTTTTTTGAAAATATTAAATAAAATTTACAATTTGGCAATCAATAGCACAACATCATACATGCAAACAACCAAAATTATGCCCATTCTCATTTAGGAAGACGAGCATAAAATTCTATTTAACGGCTAATCCGTCATTAATTACACTAATTATGATTAATTAAATAAATCACGATTAATAAAACTAAATTCAATTAATTAATTCAACCACGATTAATTAACCTATTTCGAAATTATTTAAACTAATCGCAATTAAACTTAATCTAAATCATCCTTAATTACAATTAAGAATAAATTAAGATTAACTAATACTAACCGCAATTAATATTAAACTAATCACCCCCTGAATGTAATTAACACCCTAATCCACAATTAAAAAATTAACTCACGGATTTTCGACGACAGTGAGCTCGGCAACGGCGATGCGACATCGTTGAGAACGTAACGCTCGTGGCTCGATGATGGCGGTGGCAGCTCCTCATGCTCACGGCTACTTAGGGTGGTTCGGCTTGGTGGTGGCCACTATGGTGACTTGGGCGAACGGCGGTGGTGATGGCGAAGCAACAACGGCACGGATGGCATGAGCGGGTGGCGGCAAGGGGCAGTGATGGTGGTGTGGCCAAAGGTGGTGAGATGGTGGACGATGAGGGTGGTGGGATGATGATGTTGGGTGGTGGTGAAGTGACGTGGATGATGGTGGTGGATGGCAAAATGAGGGAGGAGGGGGGATGAAGCTTCGGCCAAATGGGGGAGAAAGAAAAGTGATGGAGGAAGAAAACTAAAAGAAGAAGAAGAAGGTGAAAAAAGAAAAAAGACAATGAAGAAGCTTGAGGGAAAAATGGGAGCAAAGGAAAAGGGGATGGGCGGTTTGTAGAGGAGGGAGGGAAGAAACGTGTGGGAATGTTGACATCTAAATTTTGATGACCCAATCATTTATTTATTGCCTAAAAATTAAGGATTAATTCTTCTTTTTCTTAATGACTGAGGGACCATTGGAGATCACACCTTGGCGACCCAGTTATTTATTTATTGCTTAAAAATTAGGGATTAATTCTTCTTTGTTTTAATGACCGAGGGACCGTTGGAGATCACACTTCGGGGATCACACGACCCTCCGGTGCTTGGTAGCCCTAGTGGGGCCTCGCCGCAAGCCGCTATTTAGATGTAAACCCTCAAGGTGGCCCAGTAAACCACCTCTGAGACCCCCACTTAAATCCCGAGCATCCGGATATTCGAACTTGTTCTCTCATCGATGAAGTAGTGAAGCCCAACCATCACAGCTACGTGGGTGGGATTAATTCTTAACCCCTAAAATAATAATTATAATAAGCGTAGCATATAGTTTTAGGAGCACTTTTTCTTTTAATTGCATTTACATCGGATTGGTGACAGATGAGTTTGAATTGGTAGTTCTGAGTTTTGATTTGAAGAGTTGGACTAAGCCCACGAAGAGAGCAAATTAGCCCGAGCTCTTTTTTTGACCGAAAATTATCTTGTGAGAAATAGGGATTTGATATTTTCGGTGATATAACGGTGGATTTTTCGATATCCACGAAAAGATATTGTGAGCTCATCTTGGCAAGATTTAAAATTTGAGAAAAATCCCATTACAATCTTGAATCTTTGGCAATATGTGATAAAATCGATGGAGAATATTCCTTTTTGCATAGTCCAAAGATACAAAGGAAATCTAGAAGAGATGTCGAAAATAAAAAAGAAATTTTACATTCAGGAGGAGATCTTCGTGGATGTTGATTTGAAGAAGGAAATAAAGCCCTGGTACACTACAGAAAGCCAGGAGGCCACACATTGAATATACGCCGCATAGGAGGGGGTTCCTCTTTCATTCTACGGAGGACAACGGAGGAGGGTTCTATTTCGGAGAGTCCTTTTTAGTCAACAAGGGGAGGCACTCTATAGAATACCCGGCCACCACAGCAAAATCGTTAGAGAGAGCAAGTGAGTGGAGAGAAAAGGTCACAAGGGTGGTCTCTTTTGGGCCCACCGATGAATTAGTAAATTCGTGAGTGCCACGTTAGCTGATGACGTGGCACTCACGAACCACTGAATATTTTCTCCCTTGAAGGTAAGTTATTCTAGGTAGGTTCCTTTATTATCTGCATTAGCATTACCATGCATTACATAAATTGCTTTCAAAAATGGAATTCATTTTCCAACAAAAATCATTCAATGCATGTGTATGACCAAAATTTATGCCTCAATTTATCTTGGAAGGCAACCTTTACGAGCTCACATTTAAATAGGGGAACCTGTTGACACCTAAATTTTGGCGGCCCAATCATTTATTTATTACCTAAAAATTAGGGATTAATTCTTAACCCCTAAAAAAAGATAATAACATAATTAAATTGCGTAGCATATAGTTTTAGAAGCATTTTTTTATTATTGCATTTGCATTGGACTGGTGACAGATAGGTTTGAATTGGTAGTTTTGAGCTTTAATTTGATGAGTTAGAATAAGCTTGCAAAGAGAACAAATTAGCCCGAGCCTCTTTTTTTGACCGAAAATTATCTTGTGAGAAATTGAGATTTGATATTTCCGGTGAAATGAAGAGATATTGTGAGCTCATCTTTGCAAGATTTAAAATTTGAGAAAAATCCTATTACAATCTTGAATCTTTGGCAATATGTGATAAAATCGGTGGAGAATATTCATTTTTGCATAGTCCAAAGATACAAATGAAATCTAAAAGAGATGTTGAAAATAAAAAGAAATATTACATTCGGGAGGAGATCTTCGTAAATGTCGATTTGAAGAAGGAAATAAAGCCCTAGTCCACCTACCTATAAAAAGGTTGCTACACTACAGAAAGCGAAGAGGCCACACATTGAATATACAGCCACACAAGGGGTTCCTTTTTCATCCTACGGAGGACAACGGAGGAGGGTTCTATTTCGGAGAGTCCTTTTTAGTCGACAGGGGGAGGCAAACTATAGTATACCCGGCCACCACGGCAAAATCGTTAGAGAGAGCATGTGAGTGAAGAGAAAAGGTGACAAGGGTGGTCTCTTTTGGGCCCACCGATGAATAGGAAACAAAAGTAGAGGGGTTTTCTCTCGCTGGACGTACGCACGCAGAGGAAAAGAAAAGACCAGAGAAAGAAATTCTTCTTCGGTGGACCACGAGCAAGCTGCCCCATTCCAGACGTTGTCAACCCCCCATTGCCACACGTTGCTGACCTCGTTGTCGAGCTTGCACCGCTAAGGCTTGCGGCTTCCTTGGGACTGTCGTTCCGCTCCCCATCGCACCACCGGACCGAGGCCTCGCAGTTGCTGTGTCCACCTCCAACGATGAGGAGCGGTTACAACACCCGCCTCTGTCCCCCACAGCTAGCCGAGCGCCACAAAAATCCGGTCCCGACAGCCAAGTCCAAGCTGTGAGCTTCGCCAAGCATCACTATATCGAGTCGTGAGTAACCATGGTCAATAATCGGAACAGGTAAAAATTTTATCTTTTTTTTTTTTTTAATTTCCAAAAATTCAGTTTCCTTATTTGATATATCCATTGATGCACATGACTGAAATTCCCGATATGCTGAGATATTCATAATCTCGAGTAGTTTTCTAAGTTGGGAAATTTTCCCAATTTCACAACGTATATATAATTGACAGTCTGAAAATTGTGCCTAAAATCTGACTCGTAATCGCACAAAAAAATTACCAATCCGATCTCACACTCGAGATTTGATTCATGATTTTGTTTAAAATTGACCAATCCGATCTCATAAGCGAGATATGATTTGTTAACTTATGGATATCAATTTTATTTTACTTGATTTGATGTCGTGTTATTTGAATTGATTTTGTTTTCATAAAAGAAAACCCAAAAAAATGTATTTGAGTTCAAATTAGGTTCATGTTAGAGTATTTCTTGTTTTAGGCTTATTTTGCATATTTAGAATAGGAAGTTTTTTATTTCGAATTTAAAAAAAAATTAAAACCCAAAAAAAAAACATTAATTTAGGATGTTGTTTTGTTTTTATTAATTTAAGATGCATGTTTAATTATGTGACAATTTTAATTTCGAATTTCGTAAGAAAAACTAGAATTAAGGCATTCTTTGCACGTCATTGCATATTAGGATAAAATTGCATGTTTAGTTTTCATTTTCTAATTAATTAAGTTTAGATATAGATAGGTTACATTTTAGGATAGAGATTACCAAGTTAAGATAACATCATAATTTAAATTAAGATTTGGCTTAACTTGATTCTTAATATAAGTTGGATGATATCTTAATCTGGATAGATAATTTTCGTGATTTTCTAATTTCGAATATCATGGAAAATACCAAAAAAAAAAATTCTTTGAATAAATTAATTTTATTCTTTATGATAGATTGCATGCTCTTTAAGAAAACACAAAATATTTCACTTACGTTGTATAGTCCAGGTCATGTTGCCATATCATGTCATTTCATGTTAAATTAGTAGCATGCATTCCATAAAGCATGATTCTCATTAAATAAGTGAAAATAAAAAAGTGATTGCGTGTTAATTAGAAATCATATTTTGGACTGTCGATGTGAATTTTTTTCCTAACATTGCAGATGCTTTCGTTGCCATGAGGTAAGTCCCGTAATTTATTCGTTGCTTTGTTTGAGTGTTAAATTGGTGGTTTATGCACCCGTATGGTTACCTCACATGTTATGAAAGTAAAATAAAATCAATTCAAACTTCCAGCAAAATATTTTTTTTTTCAAAATAAAAGAAAAAGATACTGAAAGGGCATTAGAGAAATCTAGCGTAACTAAGTCCCCAAACTCACAATCTCTCGTTCTTAGGAGTAAAGTAAATCCTAAGTCGCCAATTGGTATGAGCTTGGGAGAGCCGAGTTAAATCTAGACTTAATAATCTGTTAACCAAACCCTAGGTGGTTCACCCAAGGTTAGGTAACGACAAGGAAGAATAAGAGAAAGAAAGAGAGAGAAGAGAGAAGAAAAAGAAAGAAGATAAAAGAAGTTTACCAAGATATTTCCCCAAAAACTCATCATATCCTTCATCCACTTGCCCCTAAAACCCTCTATGCCAAGCATTTTGTCCCCAAATATCTTCTTAATTCTAGTTTCTTAGAAACAATAATTTTTTATCCAAAAATTCAAATTTTGCTTCTTAATCCGAATTTCCTTTTCCTTTTTTTGGGTCCAATAATTCCTTTTCGAAAAATATCAGACTTGTCGATAATTCGATGAATAATGAGACGACGTCCAGTAATTATATCTCGAAACCCTCAAAAGTTCGATACCTAAAATCGAATTAAATTTCGTGATTAAAAATCGATCGAACGCGACTTTAATACTACCTAATCTATTGAGTAGCTTTTAGGGGTTCTTGCTCGTTTGATCTGTGGTTGATAATTTTCGATCCACGTTTGTACATCTTTGAATCGTAGACGACCCTTTGTTATCATGTAATTGTGAGGGTTCAATTATGTACCATGAATATAATATTAATAAAAAATTGGTTTATTGTCATTTGACACGAATATCGTAACCATGCGAAATTAATTGTGAATCGACTATGTACTTCTGTCGAATTGACTTATATCTATTTGCTAATTGATTTATAACAGTGTAGTATTGACTCTTGTTGATTTTTATGATCGAGCGATTGATTTCTTATCGAATTCTCTAGTTTCTCACCTTTTTAACCTTTTACAGACTCACCTAATAAATTAGTTAACTCGTGAGTAATCAGTTCAGAATAAAATAACCACAAGTGCATCGATGAAATGAACATTTCATATATTTCGAAATAGAGGCCAAATTTTTGGATATCACATGCATTCTGTGCTTATTATTCATAGAAATTGACACCACATCCATTGAGTCCTATGTATAAAGTTTTGCTTGTTTGCTGCTATTCACGGGCAATAAAGCTATTGTTCAGAACACACACATTGTTACATCACGATGCTAAGTTCCCTCGATGTTCTCCATTCATTCATACTGTTAGTTTAATATTGATGTTGAATTACAAATCAGTAAACTACTGAAAAAGTAGCAGAAGTATATTCTACGAGGCCATACGAAGGTTATAAATGGAGGGTTTTGCTTAGCCGAAGGTGTTTTGTGTAACAGACACAAACTGTGTCCTATCGTCATCTTGGTCTGCTCCTCTTGTTTTCTCAGTCCTTGAAAAACTTATGTAAAATGGCTTGTGGATAGTTTCGATGGTATAAAAAGTAGTTTTTGCATTTCATGGTACAGGGAACAATCATACTCTGCATCCTTTACGGCAATACAAGAAAACTGGTCTTTCTATTCCTTACTTGCACTGCACCAGGAGTGTTCTCTTTCCACTTAATTCAATAGGGAGAGAACAAAGCAAGTGCCACAACTTTGTAAGCGCTCATTGTGTGCCATAACTTTTTTTAGTTGCTCATTTAAGTATTACATCAAAGTAAATTAGATCATTTCAGTGACATTTCTAGCAAATCATTCTATGTGGATTTTTTTTTTATTAATTTCCCATCTGACGTGGATTTTTAAAATTTTTAAAATTTTATGATTTTTTTAAATTATTATTGTTTTTTTTTCAAGGCTAGTGAGGGTCACTAACAACCCTTGCCAATTGCAAAGAGGCGAGGGCTACGTCGGCCTCAGCTGTGAAGGCTCTCACCTAGTGTGGCCGCAAAGGCAGCCTTGCCCGCGACCACCTAGATCTGGCGAGTGCCTTTGCAGCTGAAGGGAGGATCACAGGCCCTAAAAAAAGGGCAAAAGAAAAATAAAAAGTTCAAAAAAATAATTAAAAATATTTAAAATCTATATACGTCAACGTCGGTCAAATCATATAAAACGACAGTGTTTACATTAGATTTTCAAATAAGGTAAATTGCGATGGCATTCAAATGATCAATTTTTTAAATTTGTGACACTCAAGTGGGGGAAAAAGATTATGACGATTACTGAGCGCCAAAATTATGGCACTTGTGCCTAATTTTAAATATTTCAGCACTTAATTTAGTTATCAAACAAGCCAAAATTCTTCTACTAGTCCAATCGTTGGTAGGCTCATGCTTGTCTAAGAATTTGTAATTCGATCTGGTTTGATCAAAAAAGGAGTACAAACCATTGCCCATTTCTCGATTTGACCAAAGCTTCTTTATTTATTTTTTTGCCAGTAGGAGTATATTGGTAGTTTATGAAGCACGGACACGTTGCACGTGCTTTCGTGTCATGTCCGACATGTGTCGAAGTGTGTCTGACACGTCGACACGCGGTCAATGCCCATCGGATTTTCTGACACGTGATCAACTTTTCTCAACATGTTTCGACATGCATGTCCAGAAGACAATGGAGGGTCGAGGCGAGGGCGAGGGAGTAGAGACGAGGCCGCAAGTGACGGCGAGCCCACGATGGCGAGAGACAGCCAGAGAAAGAGCAGAGATTGAGGCAAGGGCCACCACTGTGATGCTACGATGGGTTAACGATGAGGCTGCAGCTGTGAGGGAGGAATGGCCAAAGGCAAGGCGGTAAATGATTGTGACGAGGACCGAGAGCATGCACAGATCAAGAGGAAGAGGATAGGAGGGGGGTCGTGCGACCAAGAGGAGGAGGAGAAGGATTGAGAGGAAGAGGAGATGAAGGGGGTCGTGCGACCAGGAGGAGGAGGAGAAGGATCGAGAGGAAGAGGAGAGGAAGGGGGTCGTGCGACCAAGAGGAGGAGGAGAAGGATCGAGAGGAAGAGGAGAGGAAGGGGGTCGTGCAGTGAGCGACGAGGAGGAGGAGGAGAAGGAGGGCGCTGGCTAGGGTTTTTGATAAGGAAACTCAAAAAGAATAAAAAAAAAAAAAGGGGGGGGACTCTAATGGTGAGACTTTTCATTTTGGAGGGAGGGGGAAGTGATAGCCTGTGAGGTAGGGGAGGGGGAAAGTAAAGTGAAATAAATTTGGAGGTGGGGGAAATAGACGAAGAAAAGAAGGGAGTGGGGGTTGGGGTTGGGGGTGGACCCCGGGGACTTTTTTTATCTGAAAAATAAATAAATGAAATTAAAAAATATTTTTGAAAATTAAAAGTACTGAATTTTGAATGATGATAAATTTTGGTCATCGTAGAAGATCATGGATTTATTTAAATAAGTTGATTTTAATTTCTTGTTAGTCATTAGTTTCATCAATAACTTTTGTTAAAATTAAAAACATATTTTCAAACATGAATACGTATTAATTATGAATATATCTTTCGAATTTTCAAAGAATTGATTTATTAATATTATTAGTGTAAATTCATTACAGACTCTTTCAAAATATTCATTTAATATAGAATATATTTTAACATGTCGGGATTTTTTATTTTTAAAAAATAATATGTTGAAATATTGTGTGGTGTAGTGTCGTGTCGAGTTTTCGTATTGTGTATCGGTGTTACTTAGCTGATAGTGACCAGGCAACAGAAACACACCAGGCTTTTTGTCTCGTTGTATGAAAGTTGAAAGTGCGGAAGCATCCTTCTGCATTTTCCAGGAAAATTGCCAGTTTTTTTACGGAAAATTACATGTGTAAGTCACGCGCTTCTTCTCTCTCTCTCTCTCTCTCTCCTTGGGACACGCATGCGCGTACACACGACGGCGACGACGAACTACCTGTCCAAACTTGCGAGGAAATCCGAGTCGGCGAAAGACAGTTCGATCGCAACAATGACGAGACAAAAGAGAGCGATGGAAGGCTGGAGATGCTTCTTCCGCTGGAGAAAGTCAACCAGAGAGGAAACCTTAATAAGGTGGTTATCGTGCTCCTGGCTACGTGCTGCACAGTTGATGCAACATCCGCATCATTTCGCGTTTTTGCACTGTTCCCTTTCGCAACAAAGCACGAAAAATCTGAGGGTGAATTTGTTCCAGGAGAATTTCATGATAAAAAAAAAAGAAAGCTTTTTCAAGATATAATTTTTTTAAAAGGTTAATTGATTTCCTTTATTTGATGATATGTGACCACAAAGATATAGTAACTTTAATGTCATGGCAAATAAAAAAAAGGAATATTCTAATCAATTTTATTTTTTCTTTCCTTTCGCCAATTGTTGAGCTTTGGCAATGGCTAGTTATTGGTCATAGTGGTGGGCCAACAAGGTCGAGATCACCTGTGGCCAGCAAACATGAGCTTCGTTGGCCTATGGCGAAGTTGGAGATTGCCTGGTCGATGACTGGCAGCAAAAGAAGGAGGAGGAAAAGGAAAAAATAAAAACTAAAAAAAAAAATGAATTTAAGATATTAAAATATTTGAGATCAACAATTCTAGAAAGTGTTTTCATCTTTTTAGATTTAGTTTCATTTTTCTAAATTTATGCATGACTATTTTTCGTCAATCGAAAAGTGTTTTCGATTGACTCATTTTCCGACCGCGCACCAAACAGGTAAAAGTCTAGAAAATAAATTCCCAAAAAAATACTTTCTCTCAAATAAACGCATCCTTAATTAAGTCTCATAAAAGCATAATATATGATGAGACTCTATCCTAAATTACTTGACTAAAGGCTGCTAATTGAGATTTTATGAAACTCTCGATTTGATCAGTCCACGATTCTAAGAACTTTGTTATTATATTTGTTCGTCGAAAGATTTTATCAAATTAAATTTTTTCTTGAGAAAATCGGGACTTTCGGTTGAAGGGTCCATCCTTCGCGTTTATAGAGGGCGATCGGACATTCCCCGAATTCTAGGTATCCATATGGGTGCGTGTCGTTCGTGGGTTCGTGTGCGCGCTTTTTAACGAAATAGACATAATATAGGACCTTCAAAATGTTGACCAAAAGAAATAAAAAAGATGAATTACAAAATTTTAAAGAAATAATATCCTTTATAGCCTAAACTTTTGATTTTTATCCAGCACACCCTCTAGCTGGATGAGGGTTGCAATATTTTCATGTCACCTGTTACACGCCACGGGAGCACATGTGAGCATAAGCTTGAACTCCAAGAAAGCCTTTGCCGGTGACACCACTTTTTTTTTTTTGGACCTGTCATTGACCCCATTTCGCTGTCTTAGGTTTGCAAATCTTTTAATTTAATCACTACTACCGAAGAAGTTCTCCACGCCCACTCTCTCTCTCTCTCTCTCTCTCTCTCTCTCTCTCTTATTTTGAAATTAATAGTTTACGGCGTCTAAGAATTTTATCCGTACAATTCCGTCGCCTACAATTAAATCTCTAAATTTTAAGAAATATATAGTTTCATGAAACATTGGAGTTTTGTTTGAAGTGGATAAAAAATATTTGGTGTTACTATAAGTATAATTGTAAAGGGTTAATATTATACAAATTCCAAATTAGTATGCATGTGACAAATTCACTATAAATTAATTTTTGAACTATCAAAGACCCAAAATTTACTCTAAACTGATACATTTGTAATAAATTACCCTATATTAGTTTCTATTAAATTTTACTATCGAATTGCTGAATTGGATAACACATGACAATTGACTTGTGTATTAACAATTTTGTGGCATTGATTCAATTTAATAGATGGTATATTTGTCACAAATGTAACAGTTTAGCATTTTTGGCAATCAAAAAATTAATTTTTGATAAATTTATCATAAGTATACTAATTTGGAGTTTTTTTCTAGTCATTTAAGATAAATTTGTTACAGATATACTGGTTTGGAGTTTTTGTGATATTAATCCAATTGTAAAATGGTGTTGTCATGGTTTTACATTAATAGTATTAAACAAGATATGTAAATTTGGCGGCAATAAATCATTTCGGCATCATCAATTCAATATATCATACACATATATATTTCAAATTAATTATTATAATGCGCATTCGTTAGTTTTTTCAATTCATGAATTATATAATCAAGTGTGCTCAGAAGTGATTAATTGAATTTTCTGCTGCTTGTTTAAAGCCACACATAGGTAACTAATCTTCGAGTGCGCTATCCATGGATCAGGGATCAGGCTGAAAAGATTTACCTTAAGCTCCACGTTAAAGGAAAAAATAGTTCAAATTATTTAATAGGTAAAAGCGTGAAAAAAAAAAAAGGAAAAAAACGAAAAAAAGATTGTACATGCGGCTTAATAAAGTTAAAAGTGTGCAAATTAGTAAAATCGGGGAAAAGGAATATTTTAAAATCGGCAACGCTTCGCGGAAATGCGCACGGAGTCACTCTTCTTGGAAATGCGTGTGCCACCGACCCAAAAAAAAAAGAGAAATGCATGTGCCAACTGCTTCATGACGAGGGTCATCTCATCACCTTTGAGTTCGGGTTCGTCTATAAAACTGCCCCGTCTGATTCCTTTCTCTGCCACTTTCTTTCGGCTACCAAACATTGCCCAAGATTCAGACACTTTCCCTGTTTCTTGAGAAGCTCCACAGAAGAACAGAAAGGTCGCGTCCATGGCGAAGAGAGCTTCAGCCTCCTCTTCTTCAGGTCAACCGAGTCAATTCAAGAGGCCACGCTTCACTCCAACCGAGTAAGTTTGATGATAGTGTGTTAGTTTTTGGCTTTACTTGCGGGAAATCCTTTGAGGGGTTCTCGAGTTGAAGGTTCTTGAAATGAGTAATGTGGCGAAGCGTGTGTTGAAGTATGACATCCATTAGCTTTTGCCTCATGATTGTTTCGAATCGTTTTTGTTCGGTTTTTTGTTTGTGAATTTGTGCTACTAAGGCTGCGCATGGTAACATTCCCCAGCCCAAGAATTTCTAATCTTTTCTTCCCCGGAACAAAAAAAGAATAGAAACTCGTTTGATAACGGCAAGTTAATTTTTTGTTCACGGGAACAAAAAGTTATCCCGAAAATGGTTTTGGAATATAAATGAGAAGTAAAAAAAAAATTGTTTCTTGTTTCCAGGAATAAGTTTCAGAAATAAGTGAATTTTTTTTTTCTTTTATTCATCTCTTGCTGCCGCCACCGACCACCGCCCCCCACCACTGGCCGCTGCCGCCGCCGCCTCCGCCAGGTCGCCGGCGCGACGATCGGCCAGCAAAAATAAAAAAATATAAAAATATAAAAAAGAAGCTGTTTTTTACCAAACGCATTTCTATTATTTTTCTATTTCTAGAGTACAAATTTTGTGTAGTTATCAAACGGGTTTTTTTACACAGAAATTATTCCCCATAATAGAAATAGAAAAGAAACATTTTTGAAAAAAAAAAACTCTTTCCCAGCCAAAAAGTGTTACCATTCGCACCCTAAGGCTATGTTTGATAATGTTCCCACTTCTCATAATATCTGTTCTTTTGTTTCTTGGAATAAAAAATATATAAAATCCATTTGGTAAAATTAATTAATTTTTCTATTTTCTGGAATTGAAAAAGTACTTAGATAATAGATTTAGAACAAAAAAAAAAAAGTAACTATTTGTTCTCGAAACAATTTCTATAAATAAGTCATTTTCTATAAAAAAGTAACTTCTTCCTTGACCCTTGGCACTGGCTAGGGAGGTGGATGAAGAAGATGAGAGGGGAAAAAAGAAAAATCTAAAAAAATTATTAAAAAATTAAAAGAAATTCTACATTACTAAAAAAATTCGTAAGTCATACCAATTGCATTTTTATTCTTTTTCTATTCCGAAAATAGAAATTTTATATAGTTAATTGATTTTTTTACTCATAAATTGTTCCAGGCAATAGAAATAAAAAAAAAATATTACTTATGAAAAGAAATTATTTCGCGGAACATAAATGTTACCAAATAAATCTTAAAGGCTCCAAATGATGTCATCTCTAACCTGTTATGTGAATTCGCGTTAGCCGATCACAGTACTTCCTTCTTATTTCAATTAAACTCTCTTAAGGCTTTTGCTGGGTAAGCGAGCTCTTATTGTCATCAGGTTACTTTGCTGTCCTGTTTGCCAAATTATTCTATATTGCTTGTGTTTTTATGATGATCTTCACACAGTCAATCATGGAACGGATCCAAGAGGAATCTCGTGCTGGGGAGCTGCTCGACGGAGGAGGATGCCCAGAGAGTGGTAAGATGAGTAAAGTAGCCAGCTTAGACATAGATTATATAGTCTTCATCGTATTTCAATTGCTGATCTCTTTAATTAGAAGCGGTTGGATCATTTCTGACCTTCTAGTCAGTTTCCTGATAGAAATTCGCATTAGAAATTGCTGTGAGATGTAAAGAGAAGTCTCGTTTGAGTGGTAAAAATGGCTTGCTGACTGTTATAGGCTTTTCATGTGAAGTAATTGCACTAAGAACACGACTTAGATTTTTCATGTCGTTTTGTAAAGATGGAACACGAAAAGACACAAATTTTCAGTGAAGTGCCCTGGATATAAATGTCTCCTTGAATCTTGGAAAATGTGGTCTATGACAATTTCAATTTGCATGAAGAAGGATTGAGTGGAATGAATACGTCACAGATTTTTCTTGCAATGTAATTCTTTGCTATTGCTCTTTCCTGGACAGTGCGGAGAAGAGCCAGAGCCTGCGAAATCTCACTCAGCCGAATATTGTCAAAGGTAAATATATTTCATTTGGTTTGTTGGTAGTATCTTTTCCACAACAGTTAATTCCTCCAGTAGAATTTCCACGTGTACTGTGTCGCTAACAAAAACAGTTTAGTATCATATACCTGCACATACATTTTTCTGTTAAACACCAAAAGGACGGTGCATTTGCTGATAGCTGCTAATTAACTTTACTTGCTTCCGTAAGTACCAGATAGACCAGCTTTACATTGAATTTTCTGTGGCACCTTAGATTGAGGGAATGCATTTGGTGAGTCTGATATCTATCTTTTTACACAGTAATGAGGTCTGACATTCATTTGTAAAAGTAACTAAAATGTTCCATATAGATATATGTCTATTTCTTTTGAATAAGTCCACAGGACAGCAGTTGCTCATGGTGTTATTTTTCATGGTGTAGTTGTACTGGGAATTCTCTCAAAGCTATAGTGCAAATATTCATTTTATTGCATAACCTGTGGAACGAAAAACATGGGAGGACTACATCCCGTACAAGTCATTACAGCATAGTGTACCACATATTCAGCCAACATCAAGGTGCCAAACCTTCCCATTGTTGTGAACTTTTGGAGGTTGATTAGTCTGTCATCCCTTGAGTAACTTTAAACCATTGAGCAACGGTCCTTCCATTCGGCACAGTCTAATTACCAAGGCAGACTTTCTTCCTGGTTGATCTGAAGAACAGGAGATCCTTTTGAACAACCTGTTATAAAACCTTATATCTCGAAATTAATTCATCAAGTTGACTTTCAATCTAATGGCACCACACACCAAATGACAACATTACATCATAGTCTCGTGCATCTACACTTCCAGTACCAACAGCGAAATGCCACACACAAAAACAAGATGAAAACTTAAAAGCACGCCACCATATTACAGCAAAGTTAGTCAACATGAACCTCCAATTTCTACACAAACACTTAACATCAGCAGTAATTGTCTTATCTCTTTCCTGAATCAGGGACTTTTACAGGAAAAAAAAAATCGCATATGTTCTGTAATACTGACATTTTCAATCCCAAAAAGAAAAAGTAGCAGAAAAAAATCGACTACACAACGGATATAAATAGAGGGTTTAGCTAAAGGTGTTTTGTGTGACAGACACAAATAATCCTCTATTTTTCTTTTTGGCCTTCTATTCTTGTTTTCTCGGTCCTGGAAAACTTTAATTGTAATTTCTCCAAAATGAGCTTATGATAGACGGCTCACGGATAGTTTCATTTAGTAGGGGGTTTGCACTGGAATTTGATCCTTCTAATATAGGATGGAGTCTAACTATATTTTCCCGTACATGATAATCACTATATTTTTATTTTCTAACTATTTTTCTGTTTCAAAAACAAGTTTGGAACAAAAATTTATTTAGTAACGCAATTTTATTTTTCAATTTTTGGAACAAATTATTAGTCTAGAGACAAATTTAGAAGAGAAATGAAAAGTAAAATTTTTTAATGTTTTTATTCCTAGAAAAGAAATGAGAAATAAAACTCTTCTCATCGCCCGTCTTTTCTACTAACCGGCTGCCAATCCACCACCACTTGTTGCTGCGGCTCGCCACCGTCATTCGCCATTGCTGGGGAGGGAGAAATTTTGTGTCTTTACCAGGAACATAAATTTTGTATTGTTATCAAATGCATATTTTTACTCCACAAACTCATCTAGAAATAAAAATAAAATAATCTATTTATGTTCCAAAAATCAATTTCTAATCAGAATGGTAATCATTAGCATCTTTTATGTCCTAAACTATTTATAGTTTGCCTTCAAGTATCACCATTTTCCATAGACTATCCAAATAAACCCAAAAATAGAGCAGTGTTTGCCTTCCACCGTACAGGGACCAATCATGCTTTGCATGCAGTATTTTAAATGATCCTTTCATGGCAATAAAAGAAAACCCCGTCTTCCTATTCCTCGCTTGCACTCTCTTTCCTGGATGCAACATCTACTTGAGATTACTTTCAGGCAAAACAGACAAATGGAAGTTTATTAGTCATGGTCAGCATTTCCGGTATATAATCTGATACTGTGATAGTAAGGTGGTGCTCTATTTAGAGACCACTGTAGAGACACGTGGCCTTCTCCTAAGTCAACACCTAACCACTTCGTTTCTTTCTTTTTTTGTCTTCTTTCTTTTCCCGTCGATTGCAACGCTATCTCTCATACGCACTGTGCTTGTCCACACGAATCACATTATAAGAGTGAGAGTATATACGGCGGTTCATCCCGCCATGCAACGCGGCGCATTATGATGGGCATAGGTCACAAAATTGAGAAAGTCGGATTTCAAGAAACTTTTTACTACGGGTGGTGTCATATTGTACTACCGAAGTTTGGGTATTTGTAATGAAAATTTATCATAAGTGTACTTATTTAGGAGTTTTAGTAGTCAAATAATTAATTATAAGTAAATTTGTCATAGATGTGAATTTTTTGTGGTATTAACCCTTCTAAAATTTATGTTTTGGTAGGAGAATCTTTTTCAGACACCAGAAAAAATGAGAGAAAATTTTGAGAATTTTTTTTTTTTTGTGAAATATACGGAACCTAAGTATTGAAAATTTACTTACTATATTTTATTTTAAGTGTTGAATATGCCAAAAGTAGGAACGAAAGGTTTGATGATAATTGAAAATCGCTAGTTGAATATTATGGATCCTTAACAATCACTGAAAAATGACCATTAGCATAAATTATTTTCTATTCAAATGAATCAAGTAACTTATCATCTACTTAACCGGATAAGATGGATTTTTGACTAAATGCATTCATTTAAGTCAATTTTATTTAAAGCTAGCAAATAAGTTTAATCTCATTAAAGTACTGGATTTTTAATTATCCCAAATTGATGCAATCGTGACAAATTTACTCCAATAAAAAAAAAAAAAGCTCCAAACTGATACTTATGTTACAAATTTATCTGAAATTAAATTTTGGACAACTAAAAATTCTAAATTGGTGCATTTATCACAAATTTACTATCTGTTAGTTTCCATTAAATTTGATTAATATTAAATTGGTACGCATGTGACGAATGGAGAGTAAAACACTCATCAACTGTCGCGTATTATCTAGTTAAGTAATTTGACTATAAGCACCAATTTGGGATTTTTTGTAGTAAAAAATAATTAGTTTTGAGTAAATATGTCATAGGTACATTACTTTGAGATTTTTCATAATATTAACTCTTTTAATTAATAAAAAGCTTGATACTTTTTACCTTTGAATTTTCCCCGCGAGTCCAATCACCCTCCAGTTTGTGCTTGCCTAGGAATATATAATTTGATCAGGTCTGATCCAAAAGGCCTATAAACCATTGCCAATAGTGGTAGTCTGGTAGACTAGGAGTTACTTGCAACCAAACATGCTGGTTTTTTTGCTCGTTGTGTACGTCTGAGGAGGTGTGAAATCATATGAAAGCCGAAAATCCTAAAAATTATGCAGCATTTTGCAGGAAAATTACCAGGACCTGATTTTCCTGGAAATTACCCCTGTCAGCATGTCTGTCACGCCACACACTCCCTCCCCCCCACCCCCTCTCCCCTCCCTCTCTCTCTCTCTCTCTCTCCCTCTCTCTCTCTCTCTCTCTCTCTCTCTCTCTCTCTCTCTCTGTGTGACACGCACGTGCGCCTACACACGACGACGACGACGACCAGTCCAAACTTGTGAGGAGACTCGAGTTGGTGAAAGACAAAATTTGACCATCCCGACGACAGCACAAAAAAGAGCGATAAATGGCAGAAAATCCGATTGTCGTGCTACTGCTGTGTGCTGCGAAATTGATACAACTTCCGCATCATTTCGCCATTGTTGGGTTCATCCCTTTCATTTCGCTTTTGGGTTTTGCACATGAGGAAACTTAGTTGAGTCACGTAAAAAAGTGATACGGAATGCAACTGTATCTTAGATTACTTGAATAAAGGCGATATTAGGTGAGATTTAACAGAAATTCTCGTTTTTGATCTGTACACCTTCAAAATAAAGACCCTTGAATACTATAAAAAAGCAACCATACCTAACATGATTAAGTGAATATCCAAATTTGCGGTCATTTTATTTATATCTTTCCATACTTTACCAAAGATTGGAAAAGATTCTTTAAGAGTCTTTGAGCCTAAATGTGCATGATAAATATTGCCCCGGAGTGTAGAACCCTAGAATTGTTTTTAGGTTTCATAACTACATTTGGTAAGATTATCATTATCAGTGATTATTTTCATTTGAGTGAATTAATTTGCTCCTCAGTACTTACCGGATAAAGTGGATTCTGGACTAAATGGAATCATGTAAATCAATTTTATTTACGATTAGTATCACCAAAAGTCCCAAGTTGGTACATTCATGATGAGTTTACTTTAGACTAATTTAAAAAAAAAAAAAAAAAAAAACCTTCAAACTACTACAATAGTGACAAAAATACCCTCAAATTAATTCTTTTACATTTGTGACAAATTTACAATCATTTAGTCTATGTTAAATTGGATAAATATCACGAAAAATAAAAAAACTGGTATACCTGTGACGAACGGAGGGTAAAATCACAAACTAATACATTAACCAACTTCACTTATTATTCAACTCAATAATTTTACTGTAAAATTTAATTGAGATTAACGGAATGTAAATTTGTCATAAATGTATAAGTTTGAATTTTTTTGTGGTGAAAAATTAATTTGAGATAAATTTGTTACTGTTGTACTAGTGATCTTTTTCGTGATATATACCTTTTTTAAAGTTAAGAGACATGTTTAATCTCATTAAAGGATTGAATTTTTTATATTTCAGCACTTATTTTGTTATCAGACAAGCCGAAATTCCCCTATGAGTCCAATCATCCGTCCGCCGATGCTCATCTAAGAATTCGTAATTTGATCCGGTCCGATCCAAAAGTCCTACAACATTTGCCATTTTCCAGGTCCGACCAAAGCTTCTTTATTTCTTTGGCAGCAGGAGTAGAATAGTAGTTACCGACCGGGCAGCAGAACACGCTGGTTTTTTTGCTTGTCGTGCACGTCCGACGAGGCGTGAAATCATATGGAAGCCGAAAGTGCGGAAGCAGTCATTTTCAAGGAAAATTACCAGATTTTTCCCAGAAAAATTGCATGTGTCAGTCATGCGCCGAAAGTGCCGAAGCAGCATGCAGCATTTTCCCAGGAAAATTACCAGATTTTTCCCGGAAAAATTGCATGCGTCAGTCATGCGCTTCCACCCCACCCCCCCCCCACCCTACATACGACGGCGACGACAACGACCCGTCCAAAATTTGCGAGGAGGCTCGACTCGGTGAGAGACAAGAAGTTCGATCTCTACCACCACGACGAGACAAGAGAGAGCGACCAACGGATGGTGCTTCATCCGCCGAAGAAAGTCACACTCAAGAGGAAATCTTAATAATGTGATTGTCATGCTTCTGGCTATGTGATGCACAATTGATGCAACATCCGCATCGTTTCGTGGGCGGGATAAAAATCTGAAGTTTAGGCTATAAAGGATATTGTTTCTTTAAAACTTTGTAATTCGTCTTCTTTTTTTATTTCTTTTTTTTTTTTCTTTTGGTCTACATTTTAAAGGTCCAATATTATGTCCGATCGCCATTTATAGACATGAAGGATGGAACCTTCAACCGCAAGTCCCGATTTTTTTTAGAAGAAAATTAATTTGATAAAACCTTTAACCGAACGAATATAATAACAAAGTTCACAGTGTTGCGGAATAATCAAATCAAGAGTTTTGTAAAATCTCAATGAACAGCCTTCACTCAAGTAATTTAAGATAGAGTCCCATCCCATATTACTCTTTTATGTGACTCAATTAAGGGTGCATTTGTTTGAGGGAAAGTGTTTTTCGAGAGATTTTCCAAATTTTCACCTATTTGGTACGCGGTTGGAAAATGATTTAACCGGAAACATTTTTTGGTCAACGAAAATATTCATGCATAAATTTAGGAAAATGAATTCCTAAATCTAAAAAGGTGAAATCACTTTTCGGAATTACTCATCTTAAATATTTTAATATTTTAATTTCACTTTATTATTTTATTCTATTTCTATTTTGTCATTTTCTCCTTCTACCAATCGTGGGTCGGCAACTGGCCAAAAGTGATCTCGAGCATCGCCACGGGTTGGCGATCCTCGAGCTTGCCGACTTTAAGCGATCTCGACCTTGTTGGCCTGGGCCTATGGACGGTAACCGGCCATGGCTAAGGCCTAGTGATCGCGAAGGGAAAAGAAGAAAAAAAAATTAAATAAAATAAAAATTCAAAAATTCAAAGTTTTTTGGTCATAAGTTTGAAATTACTGATATCAAATATCATAAAACGTTTTCAATTACGTATTAGGAAATAAAGGAAAACTATCCACCTTTCTGAAAAAGGATCTTTCGGAAAGTATTTTTCTTTATCGTGAAATTTTTTCTTAAATAAATGCACCCTAAGTTTTTTCATGCTTTCTTACAAAAGGGATGAGAATGAGGGTGCAATTTCAATTTTCAACAAATTGGGGCACTTTGTCGAAATATTTTTGCGTCACCTATTACGCGCCTCGAGTGCGTATGAGGAATAAGCTTAAATTCCAAGAAAGCTTTTGGCATTGACGCCACTTTTTTTTTTTTTTTTTTTTTTTGGGTCTGCTGTTGACCCCACTTCGCTTGCTTTGGTTTGCAAATCTTTTAATTTAATCACTCTACTACCGAGAAAGTTCTCCGATAAAGTTCTCTACACGCATTCTCTCTCTCAATTTTGATTTTGCAATTATTCCTCCTAAATAGGAAAATAGTTTACGGCATCCAAGGATTTCATCCGTGCTTTTCCATAGCCAACAATTAAATTTCTAATTTTTAAGGAATATATAGTATCACGAAATACTGTATTTTTGTTTGATATGTGTCAAAAAGATTTTTTGTTACTATGAGTATAATTGTAAAGAGTTAATATCATGAAAAACCATAAATTTATACATCTGTAATAAATTTATCTTAAATTAATTTTTTAATTTAGAAAAATCCCAAATTTAACCTACATCGATACATTTGTGATAAATTTATTCTATATTAATTTTCGTTAAATTTTATTATTAAATTGCTGAGTTTGATGACACACTAAGGAGTTGGTTGAAGATGATCTTGGCAAGAGTGGTTTTCCCAATACCACCCATGCCATGAATTCCCACAAGCCACATGCCACCGGAGTTCATGTCTAGTAAAGTGTTTATGGCCGATAACTGATCGTCAATCCCAACCAAATCACCGGTCACTTTTCTTTGTCTCGACTTAAGCTTATACATAACCTCGTCAACAACCAACTTGACAAGCTTCCCATGTCTGCCACAAAGTTAAACCATTAGAGTTGAGACACAGATAACAATTCCTGTATGCAGCTGGACCCTCAACCAAGTAGGGGGGGATTAGCGAGATTGTTTAGAGTCTCATGACCTTAAAACTTTGCGAATAAGTCTAGCAGAAATATTTTCTTTATGCAACGTCAAAATTATTTGGAAAAGAAATCTATAAGGGCTTTTGTCTTTCGAATGATTAAAAAAAGAAAGAAGAGTCCAGGAGCAGGAGACCCAAAGCTGAAGTCTTACAAGTATAAAAGTGAAAAGGATACTTTTTTTTTTTTTGGTAAAAGGTAAGTATTATAGATAGAGAAGAGAACCAGGAGGCCATACAAAGAACAGCGGAAGAGCCGGCACCAAGAAACTTGCACTCGAATGTCGAGTAGCACTCGAGTGGAAGGGTGCCAACCCGAGCTGCAGAGAAAGATATAGGAAACAGAAAAACAGGCAGCTAAAAGAAGGCTGACGAACAGCGCAGCCAGGGCAGAAAGCAAGACAAAAGCAAACGAAAAGGGAGGGCAGAATACAACCCCACAAAACCAGGAAACAACCAAACCAACAACAGCAACAGCCGGGTGAACTGGAACCAGCAACAACAGCAAAGATGAGATAGAGAACCACCCAAACAAGGGGGAAGAGGGGGCTACCCACGAGCATCATCAATGCAAAGAAAACACGAACGGGAACGACCAAATGATCACTTCAGTAGGAGGCTGAAACGGTTACTCAAAGATAGAAGGGTGGATACCCCAACTAAGTTGAAGACGTTTGTTGCGGGGGATATCCGGGACCTTGGAGAATGTAAGGGCCTTGTCTTTAACAGCTTTGATTAGATGGGCTTTCATGGCTGGGAGGGAGAGCTGTTGGTTGCGGAAGATGATATTGTTTCTCTCCTTCCAGACAAGATAACATAAGGCACCAAAAGAAAACCTAGCCATTGATTGGTGAAACCCTGGATCAGATAAGTGAATAATAGCCCACAAAAGGTTCACTTTCCAGGTCCGGTTTCTCCAAGGAAGATTAAACTTCGCTGCCCAAAAGGCCACAAGGCCGCGAGTAATGGAGCAGCCAAAGAAAAGGTGATCGATTGAATCCGGTCTAATTGAACAAAATGCACAAGACACATCCTAGATTCTTCCATGGGAGAGTAACCTCACCTGAGTTGGTAGACGATTGCGAGTAATTAGCCACAGGTGAGTTTGATATCGAGGAGGGAGAGAGGGGCTCCAAATAAACTTGTACCAGTGACTTAATGGCTTCTTCGTCCTCAGGAGATTCCAAGCAGAAGCTGAGGAGTAGGTACCAGACGGGTGGCCCAGCCAAACCAGACGGTCATTTTCCCCATTAAGGTTCGGAAGGGGATCCTCCCAAGTCGCAATAACACCCGCAAATGAGGATGGGGTGGACAGGGCTGTCAAACCAGTTCTGATTGTTGCAAGACGTGGAATACCGGAGCAATAGATATCACGATTAGAGAAGATCTTATAAAGAGGGCCACGTGGATGCCAATAGTCGAACCAGAAGGAGGCTGAAGAGCCATCGCCAACATTCCACCTAAACTGAAGCTGGATCAAGTCACGAAGACCAAGTAATTTCTTCCAAGCCCATGAACAGGTCGTTGGCTTAGGCACAATCCAAAAATTCTTACGCTTTAAGAAGTTTGAGTGGATCCATTTACACCATAGGGACTCTTTACCAGTAAAGAGGATCCATATATGCTTGATCATGGCCGCCAAGTCACTTACTCGAATGGATCGAATCCCCAACCCACCTTCCTCTTTAGGTAGGCAAACATCATCCCAAGCCACCTTAGCCCCACCCGAACTCAAGGTAGGTCCTTTCCAAAGGAATTGTCGAAAGATTTGTTCAATTCGCTTAATAACCGAAGAAGGCAATATAAAGACACTCGACCAATACACCTGGATAGAGTGGAGGACCGATTTTATCAATTGCAACCTGCCTGCCATGGACAAGAATCGGTTGGTCCAAGAATGGACTCTCGAGGTGATAGCGTTCACCAACGCGGCACAATCTACTTTCCTAAGTCTAGTAGAAATAATAGGCACACCAAGGTACTTAAAAGGAAGAGATCCTAATTGGAAGCCTGAGGCACTTACCAGGGCATCCGTAAGAGAAGAAGGCCCTCCCGAGATAAATATATCACTCTTGCGAAGATTGGGTAAAAGGCCTGACCAATCGGCAAAGAGATGGATCCCATCCATTAAGAGTCGCACCGAGGTCAAGCTGGCCTTTGAGAATAATAGGACATCATCTGCAAAGAAGAGATGGGAGAGCTTAGTTGCTTTGCATCTCCAAAAGTAATCGAAGCCTGGCTTATTGGATTGGCGGTTAAGGATACCAGTGAATACTTCCATAACGAGAGTGAAGATGTAAGGAGATATCGGGTCACCCTGACGAATACCCCTTCCGCTTGAGAAAAAACCATGAAGCTCACCATTTAGGGAGATGGAGAACATGGGTGACCGAATACAAGCCATGATGCGGTCAATAAACACACCAGGGAAGCCGAAAGCTTTAAGGGTTAGCTCGATGAAATTCCAATCCACCGAGTCAAAAGCTTTAGAAAAATCAACCTTAACGATGCATTTAGGCCGGTACGGTTCATGATGGAATTCACAGAATAATTCCTGAGCTAGCAGGATATTATCGTTAATCCTTCTGCCTTTAACAAAAGCGTTTTGGGGAGGGCTGATGATGGAAGGAAGAACCGAAGCTAACCTGTTAGCAAGAATCTTGGTGATGCATTTATATATAGTGTTGCAACAGGCTATGGGGCGAAAGTCATTGACTATCGAGGCATTCGGGATTTTAGGAACCAAGGTGATGATAGTGGCATTAATCTGTCGAAGGAGGTGGCCCGAGTTGAAGAAATCCCAAACCGCCAAAATCACCGAAGGACCAACTATGTCCCACGACCGCTTAAAAAAATCTGCGTTGAATCCATCTGGGCCAGGGGCCTTACCATTTGCAAGGGAGAACATGGTTTCCCGAATCTCCTCATCCATAACAGGCCGAGAGAGGTTAAGAAAATGAGCATCGCTGATAGTATGATTCAAATGAGCACGGATATCATCAGACGAAGGCTTTATAGCAGCGGGGGAAGCCGCCAGAAGGTTACGAAAATGGGAGACAAAGAGCTGCTGAACTTCGGAGGGGTCAATAATGTGGAGATCTCCATCAATAATTGATAATATTCTATTCCGGAGGTGGCTCCACTTAACCGAGTGATGGAAATATTTCGTGTTTCGGTCGCCTTCTTTAAGCCAGCGCACTCTAGACTTTTGTCTGAAGAAGGACTCTTCTTGGATGCGAAGATCCGAGAAAGCCTGTAGGCGCTCCTTCTCTGTATCAGCTAAAGACTGGTTAAGCGGGTCTAATTGAATTGCATTTTGGGCAATCAACAGCAGACTTCTAGCTTCCTCCGTACGAGTTGAGATATCCGAGTAGGCTGTCCTGTTTAGGCCTTTAAGTCTGTACTTTAGAGCACGCAATTTGCAGCAAAGCGTATACATGGGTGAGCCAACGAAGGAAGAATCCCATACCTGAGCTACCAGGTCAAAGAAGGTCGGATGGGCCATCCAGAAGTTGAAAAACTTAAAAGGCTTACGATTGTTTGGAGTAGGGAGGATCCTAACAACCATCGGGGAATGGTCCGACACACCCGGCGCCAAGAAGGAGGCCTCAGAATAAGAGAATGTGGAGTTCCAAGCCAAATTCACAACAACCCTGTCGATCTTCCTTTGTTTGCGATTAGGTCCAGAGGAGGTTGCCCAAGTAAAGCGATTACCAACAAACCTAAGATCATCCAAGCCAGCTTGAATGAGACAATTGCCAAAATCTTCAAAGGCTGGAATCCAGTAGTTTGATCTATCCGCTTTATCAGAGGCATACCGGATAGCATTGAAGTCTCCCGCAACGATCCAAGGCTCATTCAGGTACAAAAGGCTGTAGTGATTCAACTCAGCCCATAACGGTCTTCTCAAAACAAAGGAGTGCTCCGCATAAACCACCGATAAGTAGAAGGAAGTGCCATTAGTGATAGATCTCAAGCGGCCATGAATGGCCTGAGAGGAGCAGTCGGTCATAACAAAAAGGGCATAGGCAGGGTTCCAACCCACCCAAATTCTACCTCTTGCCGAATGCACATAATTGAAGCACCAATTCCAACCAGGAAGCAAAGCAGCGGAGACAGCAAGAAAAACATTAGGCGAGATCTTAGTCTCCAAGATACCAATACAGCAAATGTTATTGGTTCTCACAAAATTCCTAATTTCGGCCTGTTTAAGGGGGGTGCCGAGACCCCTAATATTCCAAACACCAAAAAACATGGGACCCAAAAAGGAGAGTAAGTTACCTTTTCTTGCCACCTCGCTTTTTCGCCAAGGGTGGCATCAATTTAGGATTCAAGGGGAAGCGCACTTCAGCTGACGCAGGTCGAAGATTTCCTTTCTGCCTCACAAGGGCTGCAAGGGTCGGTTCAGGAGGAAGATGGGGAGGGTCAGGATCCGCAGGGATGGATGAAGCAACCACATCGTGAGAATCCGATTCACCTCCACTAGAACTGATCTCATCTGGGACTTCAACATTCGAGGGGGAGGCGGGATCCACCATAGCATCGCCTGGTGCTCCAATAATACCGGGTTGGGGGTTATCATCAATTCTTATCTTTAGAGGAGCAATTACCTTAGGAACAGGCTCGACCAGACCCATATCTTGAGGTTGCTTGCCACGAGAGGGAGGGATAGTATTATGAACCAGCGAGCCTTGATGAGTGGCAGGATTTTGAAAGCTTCTTTTACCCCGAACTTCACGCCATTCATTAGCAGGCAGAGGAACAGGCCTTCTAGCGGGTGCATTGCCAGCTTTAGGAGAGACCGGGACAGCAGGATCAGCACATCGATGGCCAAAACAAACACAGGATGGGCAAAGGGAAGGAACCCATTCGTAATAAACAGACACAGAGCGGGGCTCATCATTTAATGTGAATTCAATCACTTCAGGGAGAGTGCTCGAAGCATCAATCTCCACACATATACGGGCAAAGGCCACAACAGTCATCTCTTCAGTTCAACTATCCACATAGAGAGGCTTACCTAGGGCACTAGTAAGAGCACTAATACCTGAAGCTGACCAAAGAGAGACCGGAACATTCCTGAGTCGAACCCAAATAGGGACTGAACTGTGGCTGGCCTTCTTGAGTTCCATCGATGGATACCATTGCTGGAAGACCAAGGGAATCTTGGCAACCATAATTGGTGCTCCTTCAAGAACCTTCCGCCTAAAAGCACGATCCGGTATATGGAAGAAGTAATAACCCAGATCAGCAGGTATTACTTCAACTAGCTGGTGACCCCAAGCAAAGCTGAGAGCAGCCTTTGTCATATCAAGGGGGAGTCTCTTCCCAATATAATGGCCAACAAGGCATTCCTCCCATTTTGGGTGAGCAGCTTGCATAATCTCCTCAGAGATTTGCACAACAATTTTATTATCAATAACGGCAGGAGGAAAATAGGATAAGCTATATCCTTTTGTATTCAACCGAGTAACCGCCGCCCAAGAACGGGTGGGGGGTGGCTGAGGAGCTTCTGTAGAAGGGCCCTGTTGAGAGACAAAAGCCTTACCAGAAGTAGAAGTCGATCCATGGTGAACAACTGTGCGCTAAGCCTGAGGATGACGATATGAAGGCACGGGAGTACCACTGGTGGCTGCACCTTTAATCTTTCCATTCGGAGCCATGGAGGTGGAAGGGCTCGCACCACTAGGTTGAGAGGAAGGAAGCCCACCAAGCTGAAGTCGAGCTTTCCTTGCTCTGCTTCGACCTCTGCTTCGCGATCGGCCTTTCTGGCCACGGGCATCCCTCGATGCAGAAAATTGACGGCCATGAGGGATGCGAGAAGAAGGGGGAGGGGCGGAGGCTTCCTTCAAAGCCTCAGGAAGAGGCTTACCCAGGATTCCATCCGGGATCAAGGAGGAAGACGCCATTACAGCAGGCGCAAAACAGAACGAGAAAACCTAATCACATAGCCCATGAAATCCGAAAGAGGAGGCCATACCAGACGAAATCCTTCGGTGAAGATGTAGATCGGGTCTGGGCGGGGTTCGTCTCCAAAAACGAGCACAAACGGATGGCTGAGGTGGCCGGAGCCAACAACAGCCACTTCCGGTGAATAGTAGCGCGCGAACCAGCTCGAGAGAAAAGAGATGAACAGTAGCAGAGCGTGGGGGCCTTCCTACGTTAAAGTGAAAAGGATACTTGGAACAGACAATTTTGATTTTTGAAGACAGATTTTGATATCTTGTCATATATAACTAGCTATTTCTCACATTTTATTGCACAGTTTTATTTTTCGATATTCGGCCTAGAAAAAGAAAAAAAGAAAATTATAAATTAGTTACCCATGATGGTTCTCCAGCTCCCATCACTTGGTGTCGTTGACTTTCCGGAAAGCCCTTCTCCACTTCTCTACTTCCTCCGGGCTGAACTTGTTCTTCTTCTGTTGCTTAAAATTCGATATGGCCTCACTGTACAGGGCCGTCTTCAGCTTCACGTCATCGGATTTCACGTTGTAGAAGATTGGAAGCATCACCGTCTTATTTCCATCTTCGTCAGATTCAGAGATGTTCTCCGTCCCGGAGGCACTAGTGACTCAAAGCATAGTTCTTAGAGAAGATGGGCATGTAGATCTTCGAGTTGTCGATTGTTTGCGGAAGCTATTGGCGGCTTCTTTCCCCAGGTTAAAGCTCTTCATCATCCATGAAGATGCGGATCCCAGCATCGGTCATGCCGTGGCAAAGGGTATTGTTGAATTCGCGACGAGTATCGGGCCCTCTGAAACTCAGGAACACCTGATACTTGACTCCCGGTGGATTGTCGCCGCTAGCTCCTGCCTCCAAGTTCGCCATAAGGACTTCTTTTCCCTGGTATAAAGATCAGGTTTCACTTTGGTTCTACAAATGTAAAAGAAGAGGCCGACGAACACGAAAGGAAATTCCGCAGCAGGCCAAGGTATTTACTAAGAGTTTGTTGACGAACTCGATGGCATTGTTCAATTTTAATTACTAACAGCTGTAGATGGTATTATTAAAGCAAAGTCAAGACAGCTTTACAAGTAACTGTTCAGATGGAGATGGAGTCATATTAGATTATAAAGTGCCGAGCCCCACAACGTGAAGTTTGCTCTTCATGGCCCTCGACGGGCGAAAGCGAGTCAGGCTAGATCTGAGCGGCAAAGGGACTCGCCTCACATTTGGAAAACCTTATCTCACGGCGCCTCGGAATTAATGCCGATGGGTTCATCTGTAGCAGGCTCGGGCGAAGGCGCACCATCTCCGGAGTGAGCCGCGACAGGCGAGGCATGTTGGTCGACGGGTTTAGAGTATAATCAAAAGATAATATTTTCACATCTAAAATGCAAAGAAGTAAATGCTTGAACCAATTTATGCAAGGAATATGTTCATTCTTAACTCAAAACATAACTAATCCATTTTATTTTGAAATATGGATTTACAAACTCAAAGAATATATAGTATTACTCACCTAGGAAAAACCAAAAATCAACCTACAGTGGTTACTCAAACCGACGCATTCGTACTCCTATCAATTAATCGAAAATGATATTAAAAACCGAGTAATACACAAATGTCGACTCCTAAGGGCTACAAAGAAGCTCGTTTATGGCATACGTTTGTTATTCACTGTTACACCTAACTCACACGCAAGACTTCAGAACTTGGTTCCAAACAAACCATACTTTGATATTGAGTTTTGTCAAAACCTGCTGCTCTAAAATGCTCAATTTCCACAAAAATCGTAGCTTTAAAAACTCCTTAATCAAATCTCATAGTTCAAAATTTACATAGGGCGTGCATGGTTGCATTCTTTTTTTCTGTTCAAGAATAGATTTTTTGTTTTTTTTGTTCCCGGAAACAAAAAAAAAAGAACAGAAATGCGTTTGTTTGCGTTTTTGTTCAAAATTTATTTTTTTGTTCCCGGAACAAAATTGGAACGAAAATAAGAAACAAAAAAAAAGTTATTTTTTTGTTCCAGAAACACTTTTGAAAAACAAATTTTCTCTCTCCTTCATTTTCTTCTCTTTTTTTCTTCTTCTTTTCTTCTTCCTTTTTTTGGCTGATCGCCGGCCTCGGCCATGGCCAGCGACCAGCCGTCGAGGGCTGGCGACCTCGCCGAAGGGTAGCCGACCCCCGGCGAGGCTAAGCGTCGCCGGCCCCCGGCGAGTCTGAGCGTCGCTAGCCCCCGGCGAGGCTCGGCCTTGCCAGCGCAAGGCGAGGCTTGGCGAGCTCGACCTCGCCAAATCTAGGCGAGCCCAAGCTAGCGCAGCCAAGGCGAGGTTGAGCCTCGCCGGCACGAGGCGAGGCGAGGCCTCATCGAGGGCCAGCAAGCCTCGCCGTGGCTGGGCGAGGCCGCTAGCCCTCGTTGGCGGCGCCGGCCATGGCCGAGACCGGCGACCGGCCAAAAGAAGAAAAAAAGAAAAAAAAAAAAAAAAAGAAAGAAAAAGGAAAAACAAAATAAAAATATTAAAAAATTAAAAGAAACAAAAAAAATACAAATTTACCAAACGTGTTTCTATTCATTTTTTATTCCCGGAACAAGTTTACCAAACGCGTCTTTCTGATCAAAAATTGTTCCCCGGAACAGAAATAATTTTTTCTATTTATGTTCCCCAAAACAATTTTTGAACAGAAACACAAACAAACGTACCCATAACTTTAAATGTGTGCCCTAACTTTCAAAATTACTCTAATTAGACAAATAATCTACTTTAATACTTACTAGGCGTTACGATTCGTAGTTGATTCAAATAGTCGAGGTGTCTAGATCGGCTACGCGTGACAATTTCTTTTCTTTTTGTTCTTTTCCTCTTTCCCTCCTCGTTTTCTGCTTCAGCTTCTTCTTTTCCTTATGTGCTTCAATTGCACGAGTTCAAATAAGAGGGGAGAATCTGTTCAAAAAAAAAAAAAAATTAAGAAGGGAGAAAAAGAGGGTTGGGCTTGGGCTTGACTTTTTGGAGACATGGGCTGGCTGGCCCATATATTACACCCCCACAGGCTTGTAGCATGCAGAAAGCCGACGTTAAGCTCTAAGCTGCTCCAAGCATGTGCAGCCCCCTACAGCGACGGTCATGGTAACTCCACCTTCGTGCAGTTAAGACTCTGGACCGCGACCGTAAAGCCTAATCTACCTTCCGTATGTAATCCTCGAATTTTGTAAAATTCAGTTCAAGATTTTTACAATCAAGTCCCCTCATCGCCATCCCAACATAATTGAATGTAATTTGTCAATCGGTCATGATCAAAAGCACGACATTGGAGTAATTAATGCCACTGCAGAATAAGAAACCATATCATAGTATATGAGAAGCTATTGAAAATTTTCTTAATTGTATCCTCAATTATGTTTCCACAACTTGGTTCACTCAAATTGATTATCCTCCCTCATGCCGACTTTTTCAGCACCACCATTTATGTATCCTCAATTACCTTTAATCTGTTGGAATCAGTAACTATAGCTTGTTTCATAAAACTGAAAAATAGATGTCTAAAATTTTAGTACTGAATATTTAGCGTTGAAGATTTTAAATCCCAAAAATTTGAAAAATAAAGTCGTTTGATGACAATTAGAAAGTGATAGCTGAATATAATTAAAATTCTCACAAAAATGTATGCCAATGATAAATATTTATAGATATTACTAATATATGAGGCAAGATGCGAATTACCATGGATTATTTTTCTATCGAATAAATTAAGTAAGCTGTCCCACGGCAGAAGTACAACGCAAGTGCCATAACTTGGCACGCCGGGACACTTAAGTGCCATTACTTCCAAACGGTACACTTAAATGCCACTTTTTTTTCGAGTGGGACACTTAAGTGCCACCTCCGGCGACCCTTGCCGGAAATCCTACGTGGCAATTCTTTATTATTATTTTTGCCTACGTGGCTCGCCGGAGCTCCAAATCAGCATAAAAATTAAAAAAATTTAAAAAAAAAAAAAAGAAAATTTTAAAAATTTTAATTTTAAAAAATTTAAAAATTTAAAAAATTTAAAAAATTAAAAAAAAAAAAAAGGGGGAGGTCAAACGGGTGGCTGAGGGCTGAGCCCTCGCCGCCGCCGCCTCCCCTCCGTCGCCGGGAAGGGCCGGCGACGGAGGGGGAGGGTCGGCCGGGGTCGCCGGCCCCGGCCGACCGACGGCGAGGGCTCGCAGATCTGGGCGAGGATCGCGGCCCTCGCCGCGATCCGGCGAGGGCTGCGAGCCCTCGCCGTCGGTCGGCCGGGCCGACGACCCCGGCCGACCCTCCCCTCCGTCGCCGGCCCTTCCCGGCGATGGCGGGGAGGCGGCGGCGGCGAGGGCTCACCCTCGGCCGCCCGTTCGACCCCCCCCCTTTTTTAATTTTCTTAATTTTTTAAAACTTTTAAATTTTTCTTAATTTTTAAATTTTTCTTAATTTTTAAATTTTTCTTAATTTTTTAAATTTTTTAAATTTTTCTTTTTTTTTTTTAATTTTTTGAATACTTTATAATTTAATTAATTTTTATATTATTATTTACACGTAGACACGAAACGGCGTCGTTTTTGCGTTTTCTCCGCCACGTCGGGTGCAAAACGACGCCGTTTTGGACTAAACTCGCCGAAAATTGCCACGTCAGCCATTTGGCCGGACTTTCGCCGGAGTGGCACTTAAGTGTCCCATTTTGCTCCAATGATAGCACTTAAGTGTACCATTTTAAAGTTATGGCACTTAAGTGTCCCGGCATGCCAAGTTATGGCACTCCAGGTGTCCTCACCTCGTTGTCCCACATTGGAGTTCACCCTTCCCTTAGTACACCAATGTTTGATGTTTTGACCCGTAGTATTTGTTAGTAGTTCATGTGGTAAAAAAAAAAAAAAATCCCTTACTTACCACCTTAGGTAGATTTATGACTTAATTGAGTCTTTTAGGACAATCCAAGTTAAGTTTATCAAACAACCTTAGCCTCATTAATTGCTGAATATTTAATTTTTTAGCGACATTAAAAGGGCATAAGAGACTTTACCATAAATTTTTTACAAGCTATAATGATTTGATTGCACAAATTATAAGTTCAAGAGCCACACAAAGAAGTAATGGTTGGAGATTGTACACCCGTGTGATAAAATTGAAAATTAAGTGCTAAAGTTTTAAGTACTATATTTGAAGTGTTGATTACGCTAACCGCCAAAAATAGGATGATATTTGAAAATCGATAGTTGAATATTATTAATCCTTTACAAACATAAGAAAATGACCATTATTGGTAGGCTTTGTAAATATATTTAGTAAGATTTTAATTATCAGTAATTATTTTTTATTTGAGCGAATTATGTAACTCCTCCCTTTCTTACCAGATAAGTTGGAATTTTGATCAAATGTAGTCATTTAAATAAACTTTATTGAAAGTTTGCAAACGAGTTTAATCTCATCAAAGTGTTAGATTTTTAATTATATAGCACTTAATTTGGCTATTAAACAAGTCATATGTACTTTTTCCTTGGAAAATCTCTACAAATTCAATCACCTACTAGGTCATGCTTGTCTAAGAATATGTAATTCGACTCGGTCTCATCCAAAAGCCCTATAAAACCTTGCCAATTTTCTGGTTCAACCAAAGCCTTTTTGCATTTATTAGGCAAAATGATGTCCAAGAGCATGCTAGGGATGAGCATTAGTCCAGGGTCAACCCTGACCAACCCTAAATTGGCCCAACTTGGCTAGTCCTGGTATGATTCCCTAGGGGATTGGGTCAATCCTTAATCTTGGGACTCTTGGACCCTGTATTGTGCAAGTTGATCATCGATCTTGAGAGTTTAGGGTTTGGTCTAATCTAGACTAACCATCTACATGATATATATATATATTATATCTTATATGTTTTTGTCTACTTTAAATTCTGGCAGCACCTCCTCTATTCACTTTATAGTTCAATTTGTCGTGTAAATTAAAATGTGGAAAGAAACCCAACCTTAATTCAACAAAAGAAAAAAGAAACCCTTTTCACTCATCTCGGCCTCACTCCTCCAACTTGTCTTTCTTCGCTTGCCTCACTCACCTTGTTGCTCATCTCTATTCACTCACCTCACCACTCGCCTCATGCATTTGGTTTTATGGTTTGTTGCTTTTAGCAAGTGTAAATTTCTTTTGTAATCTTATCTCATATTTATATTTGATATGTATTGGTATTCATATTTTGCTTATTTAATATTGCATTATTGATGAATATGTATTTTGAAATAGTAATTTATCTTTTTAAGGAATATAAAAATGAAACAAAAAATAATTGATTGGTCCCGACTTGACCCGAAATTGGAATGAACGACCGGACCCATAGGTGCCGTCCAATTCTCAGTCCTAGGCTCAACAAAGTCAGTCATTAGTTCCAAAAATTGGGGACCAATACTATAAGGTTGCTCACCTCTAATGCGAACTGCCTGGTTTTTAGCTCGTTGCACATCCAACGCGCCCCGGAAATTTTCAAAGCCAAAACCATGAAGTATTTTCCAGGAAAATTAACAGGACTTGATCTTCGCGGAAATTTATCAATGTCGGTCCTGCCACTGTCTATATGTCGGTCTCTTCTTGTCTCTCTCTCCCACACAACGACGACCAGTCCAAACGGCATTGTGGGACTGAGATGTCATTTGCGCAGGCGCTTTTCTACGAACTGGACAAATATCGAATCTTGAAAAGTCAACTAAAGAAACAAGACCGAACTTACCATATACTAATGTTGGGATTAACGGGTTCCCAAAAACCGGATTCGACACTAAATCGAACCCCTAAAACGAATGTGGAAGACAAGCCCAAGAAAATCACGTATCACCGATCCTAAAGCACACCACGGATTCGAGCGTACCTTGTTAGCCACAGATTAAGCACCGACGCCGATAAGAGGAAGAGAATTTGGCCCCATTCGATCCGATGACGCCAATTCGCTTTGAAGGGAAGAAAAACGTGCCTTACTGTTTTTCTTTTTGGGAGAGAGAGAGAGAGAGAGGGAGGGAGAGGGAGACGTACGTACGTTCTGATTTCCAAAATGTGTGTCCTCCCTCTCTCTCATCCCTTTTATACGTTCCCCCATCCACGGGCCCTTATCCTGTGGGCCGGGCTTTTAGGCCCAACATGGGCGGACGGGCCTTAAGCCCATCATTAATAAAACCATCATCTCCCACTCGCATATGGTGGGCTATACAGGATTCTCTTTACCTCTCTACAACATTCATACCGGTGAATAATCCGTACGACCAGCATACTTTGAGAGCTCATTGCTATACATCTATTAGGAATATATAGCAGCTCATAATAGGCGTCTCACTCTGAGTAGATTTAATATGCAGTACCCTAAATCGATCGATCACATTTATATCTCTCATGATCTCTTTTAAACAATGATATATATATTGTATTCACAATTATAATTATCACAAAGACAGTCATAATTGGTCAACCAGTAAACACAAAACTACAATGTGATTGTCCAAATTCGATCTTCCTCTTTGCTTCAAACTCTCAATTTCAGTTCAGCTTGCTTTTCTAGAAATGTCCCATTAGATCGAATCAACTCATGACCATTGGCAACATCCTAAGATAGCAAACACTAAATAGAAAACTTGAGAATAAGTAAAAGTCATGAGGGCACTAACATTGAGGAACTCATTTCCTCAAGGGTCTCACACGGCATAAAAGTTGAGATCAAACTTTTGCCACTCTTATTGGTCATCTCATGCATACGTAGTATGAAATACATATTACGGTATTAACTCCTTTCCCTTGGAGCGTATGTCTACATCTTTCAATACCGTACAGATGATAGTTCAGACATACCCAATGTCTAACTTGAGTTCACGTATCTACTCATTCACAAAATTCATCAAAACTCACATATGGCATCATAGACAGATAAAGTAAAATATGTGGGCTATTTTACTTTCGGACATCGTAAGTATTATGTCATCATCTTAACACCCAGTTAAGGCAACATACGTGTTTTAAGCTTGAGCTCTCGATTATCACCTAGATAATAAGCTTAAAAACAGTCTCATCTCTATTTATCACACAGTAAATAGAGGCGATTACCCGTGTGAGTGGGCCAATCTTATATCTGTCCGACATACTTTCTCAACTTAAAATAATGCACTAAGCATTAGGATGCATAAAAATCAAATAAAGATTCATAGGCATCAATAATTAAACAACACTAGTTCATAAATGTGAACAACTCAAGGAAATTACAATCCAGTACATCAGACTCTACGCAATCCTAGAGATTTTACATGACCACAAAACACATCTCTAGGTATTGGCTTTGTCATAGGATCTGCTACCATTCTATGCGTAGATATGTACTGTAAGTTCACATCCTTTCGTACAACCATATCTTTGACAAAGTTATACTTGGTATCTATATGTTTGGTCTTGCCATGATATTTTGGATCTTTGGTGTACGCTATAGCTGCTTAGCTATCACAGCTAACCAATAATGGATTTGCAGCTTTCTCAATAACACCTAAATAATCCAAAAATCTCTTAAGCCAAACTCCTTCTTGTACTGCTGCTGATAATGCCACGAACTCAGCTTCCATCGTGGACAAGGCTATACACGTTTGCTTCTTACTGCTCCATGATATGGCGCCATTGTTCAGTAAGAAAGCAAATCCATAGGTAGATTTCATTTCATCTAAATCTCCTCCCCAATCAGCATCTAAATAGCCTTCAAGTCGCAGATCCTTTCCTTGGTAATTCAACTTGTAATCAGCAATTCCCTTCAGATACCTCAGTATTCTCTTAACGGCTTTCCAATGTGCTGGACCTGGGTTGGATTGGTATCTACTCACCATTCCAATTGCAAAACATATGTCGGGTCTTGTACACATTATAGCGTACATCAAACTCCCAACAGCACTAGCATAAGGAACATGTTTCATTTGTTCCTTCTCTTGTGGAGTCCTTAGACACAGTTTATGGCTCAATCATTCACCTTTTGCAATAGAAGTGTCTATGGGTTTACAATCTTACATACGAAATCGTTCAAGAACCTTACTTATATATGTTTCTTGCGAAAGAGACAATGATCTCTTCGAACGATCTCTTGAAATCTTAACTCCAAGAATGTATGCAGCCTCACCCATATCCTTCATCTCAAAGTTGGAAGACAACCAACTCTTGATAGTATTAACAAACTCCATATTGCTTCCGGCAATCGCATATCATCAACATATAATGATATGATCACAAATTGATCCTTGGATCTTTTGATATATACACAATGATCCTCATCAATCATTGTAAAATCATATGCCATTATGGCATTATGAAAACATATATACCATTGTCTTGATGACTGCTTAAGGCCGTATATTTATCTCAAAAGTCGACATACCTTTTCTTCTTGGCCTTTCACTATGAAACCAGCAGGTTGTTCCATATATATTTCTTCCTCTAATTCTCCATTGAGGAAAGCAGCCTTTACATCCATCTGATGTAACTCAAGATCCATACTAGCTATTATTGCCAGAATAATGCGAATCGAGGTAAATCTCACTACAGGAGAAAATGTATATTCATAATCAATTCCTTCCTGTTGATTATACCCCTTCGCCACAAAGCGAGCCTTATGCCTTTCTATCGAGCCATCAGCCTTTCGCTTTATTTTGAGAACCCACTTGTTCCCAATAGCTCAAGCCCTCTTGGAAGATCAACCAATTCCCAGACTTGGTTTGATTTCATGGACTCAATTTCCTCTTTCATTGCATGAATCCATTTTTCCTTACTAGGGCAATTCAGAGCCTCATTAATATTTCTTGACTCATCCTCATCTTGTGGAGCAACCATAAAAGTTTCCCCTTCAATGTCAAAACGTCGACGGGGAATTCTTTGGCGACTTGTTCGCCGTATGGGAGATCGTACACTTTGCACATCATTCCCCATTATGCTCCCACTTGGATTAGATAATGATGATGTTGTTTCATTATGTTGGTGTAATTGAGAATGAGTTGAATTCAATTCATCACTTCTCATATTACTCTCACTTGGACGAACTCCACTAATATCATTATCTTGATCCAAGGTTTCAAATAGGGAGTAATCTTCTCCTATTTCACCCTTATTAGGAAATTCATCCTGTAAGAATGTGACATCTCGTGATTCAAATTCAGTTATACTCCCACTTTCCTGCTCACCTATGAACACATACCCTTTCGAGTGTTCCGAGTATCTTATGAAAATACTCTTCTTTTCTCTGGGACCCAATTTCCCAAACTTGTGAGAGGACTCATGTATATAGGCAGCACAACCCCATGGCTTAAGAAAACTTAAGTCTGGTTTTCTACCTGTCCATAACTCATATGGAGTGGAAGTAACTGATTTGGAAGGCACACGGTTAAGTATATAGGCAGCGCTTAACAACGCATCACTCCAAAAAGTAATAGGTAAGTTAGCATGCGCCATCATGGACCTAACCATTTCCAGTAGGGTTCTGTTTCTTCTCTCCGCAACACCATTTTGTTGAGGAGTATACGAAATAGACAACTGTCTTTATATTCCTTTTTCATCATATAATTTTCTGAACTCATCAGATAAATATTCTCGACATCGATCGGATCTCAATGCTTTTATTTTCTTGTCTAATTGATTTTCTACCAAGTTCATAAACCTTTTGAAACAACTTATTGCTTCAGATTTATGAGAAATCAAATAGACATTATCCGAATCGAGTATAATCATCTATAAAAGTGATGAAATAAACAGCCCCATGCCTTCCTCTCACATTCATTGGACCACAGACATCAAAATGGATTAAATGCAGAGGAAATTCAGCTCTTTTACCTTTTCCAAATAGTTTCATTGTCGTTTTCCCTTCTAGGCAATGCTTACATATGGGCAAATCGACTTTTTCAATATTGCCCAACAAGCCCTCTTTGGCTAGTCTATTAATACGTTGTTGGCCAATGTAACCAAGTCTAGCATGCCACACACTCACATCATTATCATATGAATTAGGAGACGTGATAAGGGAATAACAAACATTTACATTAACATAGTCAATACCTAATACAATGAAATCATCCAGAAAATAACCACAACCATAGTAATTTGTATCCAAAAATAAATCCTCACCTCCATTATGGAAGTTCATATTAAAACCTAGTTTAACCAACACTAAAACAGACACTAAATTCCGACGAATCTCCAGAGCATACATTACATCATGTAGGAACAAAGTGCGTCCACCACGTATATTCAATTGACAGGTGCCAATTCCTTTCACTTCAGCTCTGGAGTTGTTTCCCACATAGATCCAATTAGTTCCAATTGGTACTCGTCGGAATTCCACGAAGGATCCTCTATCCTTCGCTACATGGTCTGTCAATCCTGAATCCACAGTCCACAAAGGATTAGACTTAGTTAAGAACACAGAACTCGACACAAAAGTAAAGTTCTAATAAGTGCAAGGGGTGTTTACCTTATTTGGCTCACGACAGTCGCGAGCATAGTGACCCTTCTGGTCACAGTTGAAACACTTCACCCTTACAAACTTCTTCATTCGATGACGCTTTCCTCTTCCATGTTGGTTAAGCTTGGCTTTCTTCCCTGAAGGACCTGCTTCCTTGCCTTTCCCTTTATCAAACCAATTAGGGCGTTTGCGCTTGGAGCTCGAAGCTCCATGTGAGCTAGAACTAGCATGATAGAGTTCAGCATCCGGCTTAGCCGCCAAGAGGCGGTCCTCTTCCAGCTCAAGATGGCAAATTGCATCCTCAAAAGTTTTGATATTTTCATTATGAGTCAGGTGCACCTTCATATGCTCCCAACTTTGAGGCAAGGAACGAATCACTGCTTGCACTTGCTGCTCATCCGTCGGACATGGCCAGCATCTTTCAGCTCATTTATCATGTTTGACATCTTTCTAAGATGTTGCTTCATGGTCTGACCATGAGGCTTCTTATATGAGTCAAACCTAATAGTGAGTTGTCTCAGTCTGGTCACCGAAGTATAATCAAATCTTGCTACCAATACTTCCCACATTTCTTTGACATTGTCAAAACACATAAACTCTCGCATGACGTCATTTTCCATACTGCTCAGCAACGTAATGCGAGCAAGAGAGTTCTTTCTTTTCCATGCAGCAAAAGCTTCCTTATCTCTTTTGTACTGTGCAGTGATTCCTTCTTCGGGTTCTACCATAGTCGGGTTAAGAGCTTCAAGTGCCTCTTGCTCTTCCAAAGACATATTGGATTTTCATGTGCCATATTTCATAGTTGTCACCATTGAGCTTTTCACCTTTGTTCAGCTCGGCAACTATGCTTTTTGTAGCTGAAGCCATTGATCTGAACACATCAGACATATATGCACGAATTATTAATGCCTATTATTTATGCATCCCTATTTGCATAGACCCATCATATTAATGAATAATTTCAAGGCTTCAGAATCAAAAGGTCACTATGTTTCCGATCATCCTCCAAAATCCTAACTTAAAATTATCATTAATATAATTGTCTTATGCAAAATAAATTCTATGAAGTTACAAAAACTTCTATAACTACCCACAGCTAACTACCCACAATAACCAGCAATAACAGAAAGAAACAGATAATTGACATCCAATAAAACAATAATACTTTCAACTAATACAACCAAGATATTGGTTGCTACATCAACAACAATCAGGTAGTAAAGCATTACATAAGATGTCCACAAAGCACACTTAACAAAGATTAGCCAATACATCTAACACCAAGTCAGCACACGAACTGGGAAATATCTTCTTTTATTCAATTTCTTGATCTTTTCCCTTGTAACAATCCAATAATATTCATTTACAAAATCCATCACAATTTTCTTATATGAAGCAGCTCCGTTGACATCCCATATACGATTCAACACTTCTTGCCATTCAGGTGGAAGAGTGTTTATGAAAAATCGCACCATCTCTAACTGTGGCATAGGACGACCATTCCATATGACCTTTTGAATTTTCCCGTTGACTTCAAGGACGTGATCAATTAAATCACAACTCTTCCATCGATGATCAGTCAGCTCAGCTATCAACTTAGAAAGCCTTTCCTTTTGTTCATCAGTAACTGTGCGAATAGGTGTGCGCAACCTAAGGGGAGGCATAATTCCTGCAACAAATGCAGAACTGTTCTTCCAACAAATGCATAACAAATAAGGGATCACATATAATCCACATAAACTTAATTGAAAAAGAAACACATTTTTTATTTGGTCAACGGTCAACGGTCGCCGGTCAACGGTCAACAGGTCAACGGTTAACGGTCGCCGGTCAACGGTCAATGGTTAGGTCGTCGGTCGTCGGACCAGTCGGCCCGGGTTGGACGTACCGACCGGCACGTGCCGCTCGCGTGCGCGAGCTGACGTCACGCAGACGTCAGCCGACACGTGCCGCGCGCGTGCCAGGCGTCCGCTAGTCGGGTCGGGTCGGGTCGTCGGTCGGGTCGCCGGCCGGTGACCGCTCGGCCAACCGTCGTCGGCATTGACGTCATCGATGACGTCATCCCAGCGGTTACCGACCGTTGGATGACATCATGCTGACGTCAGCACGCGTTGGTTCGTCGACCGGTGCGTGCCGGTTCGCCGGCCGGCGGTGCGCACGTGCCGGTTCGCCGACCGGCGCGTGTGCCGCATGCGCTGGGCAAGCCAGCGCTTCGGGCGCGTCGCGCCCACGCGCAGCGGCTTCTGGCCGCGCGTGTGGGCGCGTTCGGCGTCGCCTGGCCGCGCACGACCTGTTGACGAACTCGTCTCGACAAGCCCTTTCACCCTATGTCTTCAGAAATTTATTTCGAGTTACAGAAACTCGAAAAAATGGACGAACAGTGCTCGGGTGTCAGGATTTTGCGCCCCAATCCGTGTCGGCCGAAAATTTTCGCGAAAAATCAATCAAAAAACATGAAAAGGGTTGGGAAAACATGAACTAGGGCTCTGATACCAATGTTGGGATTAACGGGTTCCCAAAAATCAGATTCGACACTAAATCGAACCGCTAAAACGAATGCGGAAGACAAGTTCGGGAAAATCACGTATCACCGATCCTAAAGCACACCACAGATTCAAGCGTACCTTGTTAGCCACAGATTAAGCACCGACGCCGATAAGAGGAAGAGAATTTGGCCATGTTTGATCCAATGACGCAAATTCGCTTTGAAAGGAAGAAAAACGTGCCTTACTGTTTTTCTTTTTGGGAGAGAGAGAGAGAGAGAGAGAGAGAGAGAGGGAGAGGGAGACGTACGTACGTTCTGATTTCCAAAAGGTGCGTCCTTCCTCTCTCTCATCCCTTTTATACGTTCCCCCATCCACAGGCCCTTATCTTGTGGGCCGGGCTTTTAGGCCCAACATGGGCGGACGGGCCTTAAGCCCATCATTAATAAAACCATCAACTAATAAAGAGATAACATCAATGATTGGCTGAAATTCAGATTTCATTTTAGCTTTCGCTTTGGCCTCCCCTAGCTAGACGCTTGGAATTTGCCCTTTTATTTTGTTTGTGTAGGTCCAGTATATTAACAAGTTTATAATTATGGAAAGAGAAAAATTTGTGATTTTCTTGTTAAGAGAAGAGATAGAACAAAATAAGATATCAATGTAGCACGAAAAGAAAAATTATGAAAGGAATTCCTCCGAACGAAAATGAGAACCCATATGGCAATTATATATTTGGTTAATACCACGAAGAACTCTAAACTAGTACACATATGATAAATTTATCACAAACTATTTTTTATATAAAAAAAAACCCCAAATTATTACTACTATGACAAATTTACCCTTTGTGAGTTTTCATTTAATTTTACTGTCAAATTGCTAAATTTGATGACATGTGATGGTCGACAGGTATGCTACTTTGGGGTTTTACCATTCGTTTATCACGGGTATACTAGTTTATGACTTTTCATGATATTAATTCAATTTAACAGGAAGTAATGAAGAGTAAAATTGTCATAAATGTACTAGTTTAGAGTTTTTCGTATTAATAAATTAGAAAATTAGGGGATAATTTTATTATAAGTCCTAAAATTATTACGAAAGTGCAATTAAGTCTTTGAACTTTCATAGAATATAATAAATCCTAAAACTTGTCAAATTTGTACAATCAAATCCTTCTATAAATACGGTCAATTTTTATAACAGAAAATGCAGACATGGCATTTTTATATTAATTTCTCTTTCCTAGTTATCATTTTTTATTATTGTCTTCTCTAAATCTTATTTAAATTTAATTAAAAACTCAAAAAGGCCCAAATTTTTATTTTTAAAAAACTAGGAAAAAAAGAAAAACAATGACAGGGTCTTTCTAATGGGGCGTCGCCGCCACCGCCCATTGTCGGAGGGGCCTGCGGATGTCGTCAACCTTGGGCAAGCATGACCAACTTCGCCCGGCCTGAGGCTAGGGAAGCAAGGCTCGTTTCAAATTGGGTACCTAGATCTAGGCAATGTCGGCTCTCACCTAGAGCCGGCGACCTTCCTAGCCCCAAGCAAGCCATTGTCACCCAAATTTGGGCTCCTTCAACCCAAATTTGGGCAAGTCTTGCCAACCTTCCCCTAGGCCAGCGAGGCCTTGCTCGGCCTAGAGAGGGTCATCAACTTTTGCTAACCCCGGTCGGCAAGGGTTGCTAGCCTCAGGTGACAGTTAGTGTCGCCTAAGTGAGGTGGCTGACTTGACAACCTTGGGTGAGGCCTCACTAGCCCTGGGGCCAAGCCAGCTAGCCTCATTACGGGCTAATGACCTCCGTCACCCCTCCGGTGACAAGTGGTGATAGGGCCCCATAGGAAAGCCCATGTGTTTTATTTATTTGTCAAAAAAAAATTTTAGCCTTTTTTAGTTTCTTTTATTTTAATTTAAATAAGATTAAAAGAAGAAAATAATTACAAATGACAAATAGGAGAGAAAAATTAATTAAAAAAAGCCACGTTAGTATTTTCCGTTATTCAAATTGACGTCGTTAACAGAAGAATTTGATTGCACAAATTTAATAAGTTTTAGGATTTGATATCAGTTTTTAAAAGTTTTATAATTTAATGGCATTTTCACGACATATTTTAGGACTTTTAGTACATTTGTCCCAAAAATTAGTTTGTCCAAGTTTAAGGTTTTTTTGGGGGAGGGGGGTATTGACTGATATATTTCACAATTACCGATGGACTTTACTAGTTATTGGGATGATGGGTACAATTTCAATTTTCGATATTTTCGCGTTATCCATCACACGTCATCCACCGCACTATGAAAACGCGTCAGAGGGGACTGACGTCAGCTCCAAGGTCTTCGCAACGTAATGACAGAAACGAAAGCTCCAGGGTTGGCAACGTACGACAGAAAGCGAAGCTGCCTGAGGCGTCGACAAAAGCGAATCTAGTGGACCCCACTCCAGCCCCTTGGTTTCCTCCAATCCACGCGCATTGAATTTTTTATTTTCTCTTTTCTCTTTTTTATAATATCTATCTCCATGGGAGTTGGATCTCTTAGTTAACCAAGAAAGCACTTTTTCAATCTATTGTCGTTGGACTTTATGCGTGCAATTCCATTGGTCACAATTATATTTCTAATTCTAAAGAATATTTAATTTTATGGAATACTTGATTTTCATTCACACTTATTAAACCACGCGCATTTGTGTCCTTTAGTACCAGTGACCCGTTAAGTAAAATAATCCTTTTAGTAATATATGAGATAGAAAAAATATTATATACAGACCTACATATATTGTCATTTTGCTTAAAAGTAAAAAGTTTGGCGTTATCATAACCAAATGTAAAGTAATCTTATCTTGACTTGTCATCAATAAGAAAAAAAACTTATATAATAAATCAAGCAACAATAAATCATTTAAAAATCATCAATTGGATGGAGGGCCATATTAATTATTAATTTCCCTCCAACATTCCTCTAATGCGCATATATCTTCTTAGTAAATAAATGTAACACATTTATCTCCGTTATTATTTATGAGTTGTAGTCACTATGATTAGAATCACTTAATTGAATTTTTTTTTTTTTTTTTTGGCTCAAAGCCTTACATAGAAAATAACTAATATTTGAGCATGTGATCAATTGATGAAAGGCCAATGTGAAAAGATTTATCTTAAGACTTCCTTTGTTTATTAGAAAATAAATTATTTGGATTTTCTAAAAATGATTATTTGCATCATTTAAAATAATTAGTTAATGAACACGTTTTCATTACGATAAATTTATATTTAAATATTTTCATAAACAATTGAAATATTTTTCATTTATTCGTTTTTGTAATCAATATAAATGATTTTTATTAAAAAATATTTATTTATTACGAAATAAATGGAGTTTAGATTTTGGTTGATGGCAAAAAAATAGCTCAATTATTTATTAAGCAAAAGGCGGATAAAAGCAATAAAAAGACAAAAGAAGAAAGAAGGAGAGGAGGAGGAGGAAGAAGAAGAAGAAAATCGTACGGGCAGATCCAAAAGATTAAGTGGGACAAATTGCTAGAATCTTAGAAGAGAAAAGACATAATTCTAAAACCGGCCACTTTCCCGGTCACTTTCCCAGAAATGTTCTTCCCTCTTCTCGGAAAATGACGAGCCTACTCATTTTTTTTTTTTGGGGGGGGTTGGATACGAGCCTACTCCTTCAGACAGTACAGAAGAGAATGCACTCCCGTGATTGCGAACTCATTACTTTGAGATTGAGCTTGAGTTCGTGCATCGACTGTTCATCTTCTCCTCCATTTCTGTGCTACTTTTGTACCCTTTCGTTCAGCAACCCAAATCCTTCCAAATTCAGACACTTTCGCAGTTCTTGAAAAGCTCCACAAAAGGAAAGGAAATCATGTCGGCGCAGAAGAGAGGTTTGCCTTCCACTTCTTCAGGTCAAGCAAGTCTGCTCAAGAGGCTGCGCGCCACTCGAACGAAGTAAGTTCGCTTCTCTCTCTCTCTCTCTCTCTCTCTTTGACGTTTTGATGCTTGCTTGATTATCTGATGATCATGTAAGTTTAGGTTTACTTGAGGGATATTCAATAAAGGGTTCTTGAGTTGAAGATTCTTGGAATGAGAAATATGGGAGAGCCTTCACCGCAGTATAACACTGATTATCTTTTGCCTCATGACAGTTCTAAATCGCTTTCCTTCAGTTTTTTTTGGTTTGTGGGTTTGTGCTGTGGCTTTAATGCGAAGTATTAAAGACCTCAAAGGTTGCCATCTCGATTCTGTTATGCGATTTTGCATGGGCCAATTGCAGTATCTTTTCCTTATTTGAATTGGACTCTGTTGGAAATATTTACCTATCCAGTGAGCTGTTATTGTTACTGGATTACTTTGCTGTCCTGTTTGCCTAATTTTACCATCTTGCTTGTACTTTTGTGCTGATCTGATCTTCACACAGTCAAACATGGCGTCGGTCTGGGAGGAATCTTGTGCCGAGGAGCTGGTTGATGGAGGAGGATGTCCGGAGAGTGGTAAGATGAGAGTAAAGTAGGCAACTTGGACATACAAAATACAGTCTTTGTTGTACTTCAATTGCTGATCGCTTTGATTAGAAGTGGAAGTGGTTGGATGCATTTTTTACCTTCTGGTCGGCTTCCAGACAGAAAAATCGCATGAGAAACTGCTGTGAGATGTGTATAGAATCATCGTTTGAGTGTTAAAAATGACCCGCTGACTGTTCCAGGCTTTTCCTGTGAAGCAATTCCAATAAGAACACGATTTAGGCTTTTCATGTTGCTTTGGACAGTATGGATCACAAAAAGATCCAAATTTTCAATAGTGGCTTCAACATAATTGTTTCTTGAATAATGGAAAAGTGGTCAATGACAATTTGCATCTAGAAGGAGGACACCGAATATACTTGTGATGTGAAACTTGAATCAGATGAATACTTGACAGATTGCATTGTAATTCTTCACTATTTCTCTTTGCTGGACAGGTTAGAGAAGAGCTGGAGCGTGCTAAAAATTCTCACTCAGCCGAGTATTGTCAAAGGTGAATATATTTCATTTGGTTTGTTGGCTGTAGCTTATCTGCATTCCCATAGTAGAATTTCCGTGTGTATTGTCTCGCCAACTAAAAATATCATCGAGTGTCATAAGCCATCAATCTGTGATTCTGTTCAGCAAAGTGTAATATTTGCACATACATTTTTTTTGTTAAACACTGAAAGGGCGGTGCATTTGGAGATTGCTGCTAATCAACTTTACTCGCTTCTTCCATCAATGTACTAAATAAATATGTATTACAGCTTTATCTTGACTTTTCATGTCGCCTTAGACTAAGGGAATGCACTTGATGAGTTGGTATCTATATTTTTATACTGTAATTAGGTCTGACATTCATTTGTACTAGTAACTGAAATGCTACATACGGATATTTGTCTCGTTGTTATGCAAAAGTCCACAAGACTGCAGTTGCTCACGGTGTCTATTTTTCCATGGTGTAGTTGCCCCAGGACTGCTCTTGAAGGTATAGTGCACTCATTGGAAAATGCTGTTCAGAAACTGGTAAGTTAAACTGAGTTTGTAAAATTTCCACTTCGGCTCATACATATTTTTGTATCTCCTTCAACACTTTAGATATGAGTTGTTTATCTGCATGTCATGAAGTGATTGGGTGAACTTATCGACCTATAAAGTTGGTCGCTAGCTAATTGATTTATGCCAACAGTTTGAACAGCATATCTTTAGCACGAACTTCGCAGAATTTCTTCTTTTTTGTAAGTAAATAATTCATCTTATCGGAAAACATGTGGAAAATAAAAACATGGGAGGACTACATCCTATACACTTTGGCAACAACAGCTTAATATTAACCAGAATAACAAGATGCGAACTCAAAACCATGCCCCCAGATTACAGCAATGTTAGTCAACATGACCTTGCCAATTTCGACACAAACACTTGACATCACAGTACTTTCCCAGGACATGAAAGCTTGAGGAGTTACATATTTATGCTTCACTTAGTTCCTCTCTCTTTATAGATAATAAATTGTTGTATTCCAGGCTAATTTCCTCACTAATACCTTCAAACTATTCCCCTTCATGTTCTACAAGGCCCAAGTAAATTCATCTTTCCAGTCAAATGTAGATCTAGGACATGAGAGTAGCTTGTAAAACTTGTTCCCAAAATCTGCTTTGAGAATACATACTCAAAGAACAACTGCATTTGAGATTATTCATATTGTCTACTAGCACACAAGCGCTATCAATGTCCCACCAAATTTTCTTCCTGTCCAATGTGGGCAACCTATAATAAATTGCCAGCCACGGTATAAAGCCATATGTTGGCACATTAGGCTTATACCATACAAGCCTAAGCCAAGTCAATTTGCTCCCACATACCTCACTGGCTTCCAAGCCTACAGAGTTTGGAGCAATCAATCCACGCAACGCCATCTGAGTTCAAGCAAATCATCAGAACTTGCTGGAGGCCATCTCCATTCATTTGCCTCAATAACATCTTCAACTGTGGCTTTGTCACCTAAAGCTGAATCATAACCATTCTTAAACACATGATAAAGCTTTTCAGGGACATGCAATGAAAGGTGAAAATGAAAATGCTTAGGATTGTTCATATTAGCTATATAGACAACTGCTGTTTGGTAAACACTGTGATTTCAAAGTGGCTGAAGAACTTAGCTCGTTCAGTAACTTGATATTTAGGAGGAACACGATAGGTTTTTCAACTATTTTGGTGGAATGGATTGGTTTTGGATCCCTTCTGCTTAAATTTTTTATTTCTCCAACTTTGGTAATTCTGCTGTTGGTGGTATTAAACAGGAGGAAGCAGCGGAGCCTGCAAACAGTCACTCTCCCCACCGCAGAAGGTATGAATGCACTTCCCACCGTGATGCCATTGAGAAAGGCTTTTAGTGTAGTATTGACCGGTTATGCATCGTTGGTTTGGAGGAACAACTGTCCTACCTACCACTGCCACCCCACAGCAAGCAGTCAGAGTCTAGTGAGTGTTGGGCCACAATGACTTGGTCGTCCGCCAAAGTGCTAATGCTCCAATTTAGAACATAACTTTTGTAGCTTGAGAGCAGTGAACCATTTTATTTTATTTTTTTAAAAGTTTGCAAAAAAAAAAAAAAAACTCTTTCAGACAAGTGATCTATTTATCCTTGTAGTTTCTTCCGCCAGTAAGATTTGCCCAAGTAAGTGTTTGTTAGTTAGACTCTCTTTATCGTTTCTTTTTTAATTTTGTTCCTGCATACCTGTTCCTATTTCTAATGGTTGCTTTCTGGAGAGAATGCAGGGCTAATGCTAAATCTACAGCAAAGAGTGATGCTGTTGGTGTTTTGCGGAAGCGTGTGTGTGTGTGCAAGTGTTATGTGAGTAAAAAAGGACTACAATGGCAAAGGAAAAAAGGAAGCTTTTATTATGAAAGGTTTTATTACAAAGGAAGGAGTGTGTGTGTAATTTTTCTACAACACAAAATGCACACCCCAAACCCCTATTTATAGGCGTGCCACCGCCATTCCTTCACCGACATTGAGGCTTCTAGTTGATTCTCCATTGTTTTGTATTTTTCTGTTCTCTCGGCTGCTTCTTTCTTCATGGTCAAGCAGCCATTTTTTACTTTCATACAAGATTTCCCATGCACGTACGAGACTTCTCTAGTTTGTTCTTCTTCAGCTGTTATTCTTGACTTTTCTTTGCTTTTCTTTTGTCCATTTGCTGTCCACGTATTCTGCTGCCCACATCCAGAAAATTCTTCAGCGTTTGAGGGGCTTCTAGTCTCGCTTTTTGCAGGTTTGTTTCTGCCGACTTTTTCTGCTTTGTGTAGTCTAGTGTAGTCTAGAATTTTCTTTAAAAATGGATCACTTTTTTAACACTCCTCCTTGATCCATTTTTGTGATATTCCAAGCATGCTTCTCAAAGTCTCGAATTTTGCTGTTGGTAATGCTTTAGTGAATATGTCCGCAATTTGGTTTTCAGTCTTGCAATACTTCAGCTCGATTTCTCCTTTGCTTTGCACTTCACGAATGAAGTGATATTTTATATCAATATGCTTCGTTCTTCCATGAAAGACTGGATTTTTTGATATTGCAATCGCGGACTTGTTATCACAAAATATTGGCGTTGATTCCATTTGTGGTTCTCCAATGTCTTCTAAAATTCTTCGAAGCCATATTGCATGACTAGCGGTCGTAGCAGCTGCGATGTATTCAGCTTCTGCAGTGAGACTGTGCCACCGAGTCTTGTTTTTGGATGCCCATGAGAATATTCCAGAACCCGAGTGAATGCATAGCCGGTTGTACTTTTCCTATCATCACCGAACCAGCCCGGTCGCTATCAGTGTAGCCAATGAGCTTGGCATTAGCACTTGGGCGATACCAAATGCCGTAATCTATAGTTCCTCGTAAATATCTGAGAATTCTCTTGGCTGCTCCAAAATGAATTTGGCTTGGACTCTGCATAAACCGTGATAGTAAACTTGTCGCGTACATAATATCTCGCCGTGTAGCAAGTAAGATATAATAGACTCCCAATTAAACTTCTATAGAGGGAGGCATCGGCTTTTTCTCTTCCATCTTCCTTTAATAGTTTTTCATTTGTCATGAGCGGGGTTGAAACTACTTTGCAATAGTTCATCTTGAATTTCTTTAGGAGGTTTTCGGTATATTTCTTTTGCGAGATGAAAATTCCTTCATCTTGATTAACTTCAATACCAAGGAAATAGTTCATCAAGCCCAAGTCCGTCATTTCAAATGTTTTCATCATTTCTTCTTTAAATTCTCGGATCATTATCTCATTATTTCCTGTATATATGAGGTCATCTACATATAGAGAGACAATGAGAGTGTCGGACTTACCTTGGGTCTTGATGTAGAGTGTCGGCTCACTCATACTCCTCCTGAATCCTTGCTTGATAAAGTACTCATCGATTCTACTATACCATGCACGTGGTGCTTGTTTTAATCCATATAGGGCCTTCTTAAGCTTTAAGACTTTTTCTTCTTGGCCTTGGAGGATAAAGCCTTCTGGTTGAGCTACATAAATTTCTTCTTGAAGATATCCATTTAGAAATGCTGATTTTACGTCTAGTTGATAAATCTTCCATTCTTTTTGTGCCGCTAAGGCTATAAGTGCTCGAATAGTATCAAGGCGAGCGACGGGAGCAAAAGTTTCAGTATAGTCGATACCTGGTTGTTGCAAGTATCCTTTCGCCACAAGCCTTGCTTTATGCTTTTGGATTGATCCATCCGCGTTGAGCTTCGTCTTGTAGACCCACTTGACGCCAATGATCTCTTTGTCTTCGGGTCGATCGACAAGCTCCCAAGTTTCATTTTTCTCGATCATCTTGATCTCTTCCTCCATGGCTTTTATCCAAACTTCTTCTTTGGATGCTTGTTCGTAGTTTTCTGGTTCCAAAATAGCAAAGTTGCATGTGTCGTAAATTCTTCTAAGGGCTTTTACCCTTAGTATTGGCGACTCTGGAGTAGATTCTTCTTGCGTTGCTCTTGGAGAGCTTGGTGGAGTTACGTCGTGAGTGCTAGAATCCGGTACTTCTCCTTCTTCTTGTGACGTTGACTCCTCTTGAGTAGGTGATATGTCTGGCAAGGTGATGTACTTCTTCTCGATCTTTTCGTCCTCCCAATTCCAGGCAGCATTTTCGTCGAACTCGACGTCTCGACTAATTATAAGTTTCTTGGTTCTTAGGTTATAAACCCGATAGCCTTTTGATTGGTCACTGTAGCCAAGGAATATTCCTTTTTCTGTCTTTTCGTCTAGCTTACTCCTTTTTTGAGCAGGGATGTGGACGTAGCAAATGCATCCAGATGCTTTGCTGAAGGCTTCCGTCCACTCCATGCTTCGACTGGTGTTTTATTTTGAACAGCTTTAGTTGGACACCTGTTTAATAGGTATACAGCAGTATAAACTGCTTCTGCCCAGAAAGTATTGGGAAGGCCTTTCTCCTTTAGCATAGACCTTGCCATCTCCATGACAGTTCTGTTTTTTCTTTCAACTACTCCATTTTGTTCAGGGGCGTAGCCAACAGTTAGTTGATGATGGACTCCTTCATCTTCACAAAATTTATTAAACTCCTTTGAATTGTATTCTGTGCCTCTGTCACTCCTTAGGACTTTGATTCTTTGGCCACTTTGATTCTCGACGTGGTTCTTGAATTTTTAAAGATAGAGAAAACCTCAGATATTTCTCGAAGAAAGTATACCCACGTCATTCTTGTGTAATCGTCAATGAATAGGATGAAATATTTATTTTGACTAGGTGTAGGTGTCCTCATCGGACCGCACACGTCCGTGTGGACAAGTTCCAATGGCTCCTTAGCTTTCCATGAAACTCCAGATGGGAAGGACCGTCTATGTTGTTTTCCAAGAAGACAGCCTTCACAAACATCTGAAATTTCTGTAATGGCTGGAAAATCTCTCATCATATTTTTCTGATGGAGAATTTTCAGCCCAGCAAAATTGAAGTGGCCAAATCTTCGATGCCATAGCCATGAATCATCAAGTTGAGCTTTCATGGCTATATCTTTGACATATTTCCATTGAATAGGAAAATTGTTATTTTTCATCTTAACAGAGGCAATAATATTTTTATATTTATCATAGATAATACAGGTATCTCTATTAAAATATAGAGAATACCCACTTTGTATCATTTGGCCCACACTTAAAAGATTTTGTGCAAGACGAGGGACTAGATATACATTACGTATATATTTTGGGCCTTTATTTGTTTCCACGGCGATGGTGCCTTTTCCTTTCACATCTACTAATGCACCATTGCCCAACTTTACTTGAGATTTCACCGACTTATCAATATGAGTGAATATAGTTTCGTCCCCTGTCATGTGATTGCTACACCCACTATCGATGTACCATGTTTCACTTTTATTGTCATTTGCCGCTTGGCCTGCGTAGAATGTATTCTCTTCACTTTCTTTTTTTTCTACATAGTTTGCTCGATTATTTGTTTTCGAGCGACAATCTTTTTCTACGTGGCCGTATCTTTTACAAAAGCGGCATTGTTTTTTATTTTTAAACCAACAATCCTTCTCCAAATGATTTGTTTTCTTGCAAATACCACAAGGGGGATAATTTTCCTTTTTTATAATTTCTCCTCCTCTTTTGTTTTTCCATGAGCTCCTTCCATCATTTTTAGTTTGATGAGACCGTATATTTACTTTAGACTGAAATGCACTTTCAACTGAATCTTCATCTTGCGCCATTAGTCTTTTCTCATATGCTTCTAGAGAGCCAATTAATTCACTTATTGATAGGGTCGTCAAGTCTTTAGTTCCTTCTATAGTTGTAACTATGGAGTTGTATTTTTGGTAAGTGACACCAATATTTTCTCAACAACCCTTTGATCAGTTATCCCATCTCCATAGGCTCTCATTTGATTAACGAGTTCCTTTAATTTTCCACAATATTCTTGTACGGTCTCATAATTTTTCATTTTAGAATTTTCAAATTCCCTTCTTAGAGTTTGAAGGCAAATAGTGCGTACCTTTTCCGATCCTTGAAATTCCTCTCGTAATGTATCCCAAGCTTCTTTTGCAGTCCTCGCTCCAATAATTCTTGGAAATATGGTTTCCGAGAGCGCTTGTTGGATAAAATATAGCGCCCTTGCATCCTTTTGTAGTTGATCTTTCGAAACACTTGCACCTTCTGGCGAAGCCTCGTAACCTTTTTCCACGATGTCCCATAAGTCTTGGGCCATCAAGAATGTAGTCATTTTTATGTTCCAAAAATCATAATTGTTCCCATCAAAAATGGGAATGGGAAATGATGATGAAGTAGGGTTGGCCATGGTTTAGTTAGTGGGTATTTGGAAAGGGTAATTTTAGGAATGGGTAGGTAGGACTAACGCCCGACACCAACCAAAAGCGTACCTTTTCCGATCCTTGAAATTCCTCTCGTAATGTATCCCAAGCTTCTTTTGCAGTCCTCGCTCCAATAATTCTTGGAAATATGGTTTCCGAGAGCGCTTGTTGGATAAAATATAGCGCCCTTGCATCCTTTTGTAGTTGATCTTTCGAAACACTTGCACCTTCTGGCGAAGCCTCGTAACCTTTTTTCCACGATGTCCCATAAGTCTTGGGCCATCAAGAATGTAGTCATTTTTATGTTCCAAAAATCATAATTGTTCCCATCAAAAATGGGAATGGGAAATGATGATGAAGTAGGGTTGGCCATGGTTTAGTTAGTGGGTATTTGGAAAGGGTAATTTTAGGAATGGGTAGGTAGGACTAACGCCCGACACCAACCAAAAGCGTGGCTCTGATACCACTGTTAGTGTTTTGCGGAAGCGTGTGTGTGTGTGCAAGTGTTATGTGAGTAAAAAAGGACTACAATGGCAAAGGAAAAAAGGAAGCTTTTATTATGAAAGGTTTTGTTACAAAGGAAGGAGTGTGTGTGTAATTTTTCTACTACTCAAAATGCACACCCCAAACCCCTATTTATAGGCGTGCCACCGCCATTCCTTCACCGACATTGAGGCTTCTAGTTGATTCTCCATTGTTCTGTATTTTTCTGTTCTCTCGGCTGCTTCTTTCTTCATGGTCAAGCAGCCATTTTTGACTTTCATACAAGATTTCCCATACACGTACGAGACTTCTCTAGTTTGTTCTTCTTCAGCTGTTCCAGAAAATTCTTCAGCGTTTGAGGGGCTTCTAGTCTCGCTTTTTGCAGGTTTGTTTCTGCCGACTTTTTCTGCTTTGTGTAGTCTAGTGTAGTCTAGAATTTTCTTTAAAAATGGATCACTTTTTTAACAGATGCCAGAAACTTAAAGCTTCAACTTCAGAATAAACTGTCACTTCCGCTATTTACTGGAAAGAAAATAGAAGGAAAGGAGGGTGCTCCCATTCGCGTTGCCTTGATTGATGCAGATACAGGAGATGTCATTACGTCAGGCCTGGAATCCTCCATGAAGTTGGACGTAGTCGTGCTTGAAGGTGACTTCAACAAGGACGATCAGGACAACTGGGCTCAAGAAGAGTTTGAGAAGTACGTGGCTAAAGAACGTGCGGGAAAGGGGTCGCTTTTGACAGGAGATCTCCTTGTGACGCTCAAGAAAGGTGTTGGGGAGCTGGGTGATATGATATTTACTGACAATTCCAGCTGGAATAGGAGTAAAAGATTCAGGATAGGGCTTAAGGTGGCATCGGGTTATTGTTGGAACACACGAATCCGAGAAGCAGTAACAGATGCCTTCCGTGTCAAAGAACATAGAGGAGAATGTGGGTCCTTTGTAGTCTTTTAACAGTACATAAACCTTGTCCTTCATCACTGACCATAAACATGTTTTTGGACATCCAGAGTCCTCAGTTTTTTAATTGAGAGATTAATTTCATGCGGACCTTTACATTTCAAATGGAAATTCGGATAAATAAGTGATGCTTGGATTCTTTGTTATTAGCAAATGTTTGAATCAGTTTCAGGAGAGAGTTCGCACGCCTGTCAGAAGTTTGCTTCTACTTGTTTTTCTTATGGTGACTGGGACCTGAAGACTCGTCATTTTACAGCATCCCAGAAAAATTATCCACCTAAATCTGATGATGAGGTCTGGAGGTTGGAGAAGATTGCCAAAGATGGGAAATGTCACGAAAAACTGATGAAAGTCGGAATAGATAAAGTGGAGGACTTTCTACTTCAACTGTTTACAGACTCCGACAAGTTGAGAGAGGTAAGCACTTAGTTAATGATTCTCTATTATGGTTTGATTAACTACGAAAAAATGTAAGTCTTGTGTGTTCACTAATCATAGATTCTTGGGAAGAGCATGATACGGAAGAGCTGGGATAGCCTAGTTCGTCATGCAAAGACTTGCAAAATAAGTTGGAAACTTTTTTTGTACCATCTTGATAGCATGAGGAAGCATGGTGCTCTATTTGACGCTGATGGTAAACTGATCGGCCTAATCAATGACAGGGTATATGTCGCTACTCATCGACTTTCTGCCCAAGAGAAGGTAAGTGACTAGTTCCTACTGTCTTTTGTCAATCCAGTTCATACGCTACCCACCATCATGCTGGGTTCATAAAATCTGTCCAATATTATCTATGTAATCAGTAATTTGATGTTTAGCCGCGGCTATGTGGCTTATTAGGTGTTGTAATCAACCAGAGATATGGAAACTTCAAACGAGGAGTTGGTTGGACATGTAGATGCTTTTTTTTTTTTTTAAATAAATATTTTTAACATCAGTAAAAGTAAAGAGAAGTCTATTTTGGTCAAGGTGCATAAAGATGCAAGAGGTAGAGCTCCCCTTTACCAAAAAATTAAACCTTCGCAGTCAATGTTGTATTGGTTACTATGTGGAGACTTCTTACATCAATCTTTTTGAATTATTAGCTCTATTTGTAATACCGGGGATGCCCCTAAGCTGATGTACTTCATATGATACTTACATTTTCAACCTAATAATAATAATAATAATAATAATAATAATAATGATGATGATGATGAAGTCCCTGAGGGGGGACTAAAAAGAAACTCTGGATGCTTTTTTTTAGATCCATAATAGAGTCTTCCTACTAAGAGCGTGATTTTGTGTTTTCGCTCTTTGCAATGCAAAGTAAGAGATAATGACTGTGTCAATCGAAGTGGCCTTCTGTACTTCGTTGTTAAATTTGCACCAGGAAGACATGAGTAAATTGAAGAGCACTCTCAACGTTTGATTTGGTGTCATCCATAAAAATATGAGTCACTCGTCATCAGATTGTAGTTTGAACAGTTGACACGTTCGCCTTGCAACTATTACTTTCCAAGTTTAAAACTATGAAGATCTTAATTACTTGCACAATAAAAGTCGAAGCATGTTTTATTTCTTCACTGGTCCTCTCTTGATCTTTGCATCTTTACCCTGAATAGCCTTGCCTTCCTTGCGCCCTCCATGACATCTTTCGAGCACCTGACCTTTATGCAGTGGAGAAATGGGTGGAGATAGGCGTGAAATGAATTGAGGTTTTTTCAATGGTTTTTTTATATTCTCTCTCTTTGCTGTACTTGGGTACTCACTCTGAATACATGTTCGTCCATGGGAATGCAACGTTACTTGCCAAAAAAAGAACTTGAAGTCAGAGCGTGTATTTTAAAGTGGAGATAAATACTTCCATTAGTCAACTTGAGTGATGCACCGAGTAATTTTCTTCCAGGAACATGGAGATACAATTGTGAAAAAGGCCCTTGATAACTTGAATGATGTTATGGAGCTCAATGGTGAGACCTTTTCTCCTTCAATGCAAATGAAAAGCTTGAGCTGCATTTTTGAAGGACAAATTGAAAATCTCACCCTCGTTCAACGCAATTTGGCTTCACAAATTTGTGTCGCTCCAGGTGGTCCGGAAGCTCCTCTGGCAAATGTGAGCTTCACTGCTAAAGGTATGTGCTCTAAAGAACATATATATCTCTCCTTTTAAGCTCATACAAAAATGCGGCCTGTGAAATAATGATGAAAATAGGACTTTCCGCTTGATTGTCGAGCTTCAATAAACAAAAGCAATGTTTTTCCAAGTCCTTATGATATGGGGTCCACATAATATGAAGACGTTTACCTGTCCAGCTATCCTTCAATTGAACTTGCATCCAAGGAGATTTTACTTACTTTGTTTCCTCTTTGGAACTGACTCTAAGTTATATGTAGAGGATTCCATTCGTAAGTTAGGCTTTAGTGTGTTTTTAGATGCAACCATAAGTGCTCATGAACACCTGCACTTATGTGATGCTAAATGGATATTGACAAGATAGTGCTATAACTAGGTAAATATGAACAGATCTAATAAGCACACTGGCAACGTGTTTATATATTCAATTTTATCAAATGGTGACTGGAAGATCATATTAGAAAATAGAAGGTTGGTTAAACTCAAAACTTGAAAATTGAGATATACTAAGTTCAATATGTGAAGGGAAAAGGGCCTTGTTAGTTGAAGCACGTAAGGATTACAAAGACCAGTGGCAAGAAAATTTAAAGAGACGTGCTGGGTAAGTGAAAAAATTAGTAGCACTTTCTTTGATATCTGAATAGTAGAAGCTCATAACAGTTCACAAGATTTTTAATAAGCTCATACCCCGTGTTTCCATCGGCTTATGTTTACTAACCACATTAATGTTCTAGTTCTTTCTCCTGGACATAATGGTGGAACTATTTTGGCATTGACAGGACAATCGCAAAATACCAATTTTGGAAATGCCAAGGAGTTTCCAGCTGATGAAAGTGTTCTTCTAACTGAACAACGGGCTATCTTTGCTGACCAAAATGCCAATTTTGGAAATGCCATGGATATTTCGGTTGATAAAGGTTTTCGTCCCGCTCCACATCTGCCCATATCTGCAGACCAGAATGCCAATTTTGGAAATGCCATGATGTTTTTCGCCGATCAGTCCATACCTGCAGACAACTTGAATGTTCTGTTTCCTCCAGGAAATAATACTACTGTCGGATTGCCAAGCCAGTCCCACGAGATCGATTTACAATATGTGATCGGTAGCCAAACAATCGACTCTTGGAGCCCGGGGGGCTATATAGTAAATGAGCATCTTCTGCCCTCTGAAGCGACCTATGCCTCAATATCAAGCTTCAAATCTAGCAGTAGACTTCCTCCGCTCGAAGGCATTCATGGGATGGCAGATTTCCGATCACCTGATTATGGTACTGCGAACTGGTTGGCCAGTATTCAGAACCCACCAGATGATGACATGTTCTTTCAGACTTCGCGATATTCTGCTACCAGAAATGCTTGGGCACGCTGGATGAAGATATTTGTAGTGCTCAAGTGGTTTTGCCACATCAGGAAAAGACGTGCCAGAGTTTGCGGTTAGATGAACCGCTGATTGAGGTCCAGGATTGGCTTGATTGTTCTTTACCGTCACATTAGTTAAGATGATTCTCCATTTACTGTCTCATAGAATTGATGGTTTATTTTTTCTTAGATGAGTACATGCCAGTTACATATTGTTGGAAATTGCGATCCATTTCCTCTAAAACTTTCTAGAAATTTCAAGATTGATATTGTCTAGAATTGTTGAGATTGGAAGTTGCTAAATGAATCTAGAAGATTCATGTGGGAATGCAATCAAGTAGAAATCTCTAGAAGAAGAGTTGATAAACTATAATCTAGAATTTCCTAGAAGAAAGCTAAGTGGACAACATTCCACATAAATCTAGAATGTTGTACTAAGGTGTGCTCATGCCTATAAATAGGCTTGTAATTCATTCATTTGGGTGTGTGAGGTGAACCCTCCACCATGAGAGGTTTAGACCTCCACCAATCTCCATCAAACTATTTCCTTCAACTAATGAAATTATTTTCCCCCATATCCATGTTCTTTGTCTTTCAATTATCATATCTCCTCCCTTGTTCATTCTCTACAAAATATACCATACACTTGCACACACATCACTAACCAAAAACTATCACCAATACCAAAACTATGCTTCTGCGCTCATTTAAATTCTAACATGGTATTAGAGCCAAGTTATCGGATGGTTATGGGCGTTTGTCCTCACCATCCTCAACTAAAAAGGCCAGAGCTCGAGCGAGAGCCAACAGAGCCAGAGCCGGAGGCAGAGCCAGAATCAAAGGCCAGAGCCCGAGCGAGAGCCAACAGAGCCGGAGCCGGAGCCAGAGCCTACGAGAGCCAGAGCCAGAGCCAGAGCCCGAGCTAACAACTACAACTAAGAGCATTTTGATGCCCCGCTACATATGGGACATCGTTGAAGAAAAGCCATGCATGTTCAAAAGGCAAGTGTGTTTCGACAAGAGAATGCAAGGGATCATAGAATGCAAGGGATCGTGGAACGAAGACGGAATAAAAGACATGGGACAAACTACAATATCCAAAGTATCCCGAAAATGGATCAAGGGGGAGTGTTGGAAATTGTGATCCATTTCCTCTAAAATTTTTAAGAGTTGCTAAACTTAGCAACTTCTGGAATTCTCTAGATAAAGTTTTGGATGGTTAAAAAATTGTGGCTGAAAATTTCCAACACATATCTATATGGGACCCTGTTCATTGATAATGCTATTCATTTGGGTATAGATCAGCTTTGGTTAACATCTTGTTAAGCAACTAGCTTTTTCTTCAGAAAGTGTCTCTTCTTCAGTTCTCTCGATATCTTTCTTCAAAGTTCTCTAATTTTTCACTTGTTGGGAATGGTAGGTATATCATTGAAAGAGAGCAGTTGGTTTCTACACTTACCATGCATGGAATTGACCACGTCCACCGAGTCCCAAGAATCAAAGTCTTGCCTAGGCAATAGAGCTATTTCTCAGACAACATACACTGTTAAATTATTATGCTAAGTTCCCTCGATATTCTCCATTTATTCAGACTGTTTGTTTAATTATGATGATGAGTTACAAATCATAATTAGTTAGTTCTACTACTACTGAAAAAGTATTAGAAAAATATAAGAGGTACAAAGCTTCACTTTATCAAAAAATTTAACATTTCCAGTTAAATGTTGTATTGGCTGCTATGTGGATACTTTTTACCTATATTTTTTTGAATTATTAGCTTTATTTGTAATGCCGAGGGATGCTCCTAAGCTGTTATACTTCATATGCTCTATAATACTGACATTTTTCTATCCCAAAAAAACAAAAATAGTAGAAATAAATCAACTATACAGCGGATATAAATAGAGGATTTAGCCAAACGTTTTTTGTGTGACAGACACAAATAGTCTTCTTTTTTTTTCTTTTTTGGCCTTCTGTTCTCATTTTCTCGGTCCTTGAAAACTTTAATTGTAATTTCTCCGAAATGAGTTTATGTAGGATGGCTCACGGATAGTTCGATTTAGCAGGGGGTTTGCACTAGATTTTGATCCTTCTAATATAGTATTGAGTCTAAATCTTTTATTTCAGGTGTCTCATTTCCCAAGTCTTTTTGGGCACGTATGATAATCATTTTATTATGTTCTATAACTATTTTTTTTATTCCAAAAATAAGTTTGGAACATAAATTTATTTAATGACGCAATTTCATTTTTTAAATTTCGGAACAAATTTTTATTCCAGAAATATATTTGGAACATGAATGAGAAGTAAAATTTTTTACGTCTTTATTTATAGAACTGAAATGACAAATAAAAACTTTTCTTATCGCTCATCCTCTCTACTAGCTAGCCAGCCACCCGCCATTGCTTGCCACTACCGCTTGCTGCTAACATTCACCGCCGTTCAAGAAGGAGAAATTTTGTGTTCTTATTAAACAAATTTTTATTTTGGAAGCAAAAATTTTGTGCTGTTATCAAACGCATATTTTTACTTGAAAAACTCGTCCAAAAAAGGAAATAGAATAATCAATAGAATAATCTATTTTTGTTCCAAAAATCAATTTCTAACTAAAATGGTTATTATTTGCGCATTTTATGTCCTGAACTATTTACAGTTTGCCTTCATAAACCCAAAAATAGGGACCAATCATGCTTTGCATGCAGTCTTTGAAATGATCTTTCATGGCAATACAAGAAAACTCGGTCTTCCTATTCCTCACTTGCACTCTCTTTCCTCTGTGCAACATCTACTTGAGATTACTTTTAGTCAAAACAGATTTATGAATATTTACACGAGTAAGATTTGACCTCTCAAACTAGTCATGATTTTTTTCTTGCCAAGTCATAGTCAGCATTTCCGGTATCTAATCTGATACTGTGATAGTAAAGTGGTGCTCTATTTAGAAACCATTATAGTGACACGTGGCCTTCTCCTAAGTCAACACCTACCCACTTCATTTTTTTTTTTTGTCTTCTGTCTCTTTTCGGGACGTCGATTCCAAAGCTCTCTTTCTCATACACACTATGTGGAACTATAAGGAGTTCCACATAAATCACATTATAAGATTGAGAGTATATACGGTGGTTCATCTTGTGGCGCGACGTGGTGCATTATGATGGGCATAGGTCACAAAATTGCCAAATTGGATTTCAAGAAACTTTTTACTAGGGACGATGTCCTATTTTACGACAAAAGTTTGGGTATTTGTAATGAAAATTTATCAGAATTGTATCAATTTAGGAATTTTGATGTTCAAACAATTTATTTGGAGTAAATTTGTCACAAGTATAAATTTGTAGTGGTATTAACCGTTTAAAACTTTAAGTTTTGGTAGGAGAATCTTTTCCTTCCGTTAACTAAGAAAATATTTTGCGTTAACTCATTTTCCTAAACAATCTAAACACCAAAAGAGTGAGGAAAATATTTTTGTAGAATAGACAGAACCTAAGTACTGAAAATTTACTTACTAAATTTTTTTTAAGTGTTGAATATGTTAAGTTCTAAAAGTAGGAACAAAAGGTTTGATGATAATTGAAAATCGATAGTTGAATATTATGAATCCTTAACCAATATTGGCAAATGACCATTATCAAAAGGTTCTATTATTATATTTGAAAAGATTTGATTAGCATAAATTATTTCTATTCAAACAAATCAAGTAACTCATCAACCACTAGGATTCGCCCTAGTGGCCACCCTTCCAACATGGAAGGGGGAGGTGAGGAGTTCAAATCCCCACCTTCTCAGGGGAGGATGGGGTGGGGCTACGTAAGTTTCAGGAGTGAGTTTCAACTCCCACGCCCTGCAAGAAGCAGCGCAAAAGTCTGAGAGTGAGTGTAGAGTAGAAATAGAATAGGACTGACCACAAAAAAAAAAAAAAAAAAAAAAAAAGTAACTCATCATTTACTTACAGAATAAAATGGATTTTTGACTTAATGCATTCATTTAAGTCAATTTCATTTAAAGCTAGCAAATAAGTTTTTTTTTTTTTTTTTGGTCAGACCTACTCTATTCCTACTCTACACTCACTCGCGGACTTATGCCCTGCCTCTTGCAGGGCGTGGGAGTCGCAACCCACTCTCGAAACTTACGCGCCCCTACCCCCATCCCTCCCTAAGAAGGTGGGGATTTGAACCCCTCACCTCCCCCTTCCATGTTAGAAGGGTGGCCACTGGGGCAGCTAGCAAATAAGTTGAATCTTATTAAAGTATTGGATTTAAATCCTAAATTGATGCAATTATGACAAATTTACTCCAAACTAATTTTTTTTATCCCAAAAAGTCCCAAACTGATACATATGTGATAAATTTACTCAAAATTAAATTTTGGACAACCAAAACTTGTGCATTTGTCACAAATTTACTATCTATTAATTTTCACTAAATTAGATAAGTATTATAAAAAATTACAAACAAATACACATGAAACAAATTGAAAGTAAAACCCCAAATTAATATATTCGTTAGCTATTATGTGTCATTTAATTGAGCAATTTGACGGTAAAATTCAATAAAAATTAATTAATAATAAATTTATCACGGGTGTATCAATTTGAGATTTTTTTATAATCAAAAATTATTTTTGAATAAATATGTCGCAAATATATCAATTTGAGAATTTTCGTGATATTAACGCTCTTGATTAATAAATAAGCTCGATAGTTTTTATCTTTGAAATTCCCCCATGAGTCCAATCACCTACCAATTTAGGCTTGCCTAGGAGTACATAGTTTGATCCCGTCCGATCCAAAAGACCTATAAATCATTGCCAGAAGTAGAAGACTAGGAGTTACTTGGCAACCAAACATGCTGGTTTTTTTGCTCGTTGTGTATGTCTGACGAGGCGTGAAATCATATGAAAGCCGAAAAATTCAAAAATCATGCATCATTTTCCGGGAAAATTAACAGGGGTAATTTTCCTGGAAAATTACCCCTGTCAGCCTGTCCGTCACGCCACTCTCTCTCTCTCTCTCTCTCTCTCTCTGCGACACACACGTGCGCGTACACATGACGACGACAACAACCAGTCCAAACTTGGGAGGAGAATCGAGTTGGTGAGAGACAAAGTTTGACCGTCACAACGAAGACACAAAAAAAGCGATGGATGGAAGAAAATTTGATTGTCGTGCTACTGCCATGTGCTGCGAAATTGATACGACAACCGCATTATTTCACCAATTTTGGGTTCATCCCTTTCATTACACTTTCGGATTTTGCACATGAGGAAACTTAGTCGAATCGCATAAAAAAGTGATACAGGATGCAACTCTATCTTAGATTACTTTAGTAAAGGCGATATTAAATAAGATTTCACAGAAATTCTCATTTTTGATCTGCACGCCTTCAAAATAAAGAGCCTTGAATACTATAAAAGAAGCACTTATACCTAACAGGATTAAGTGAATATCTAAATTTGTGGTCATTTTATTTATATTTTTCCATATTTTACCAAACATTGGAAAAGATTCTCTAAGAGTCTCAGGGCCTTAAGGTGCATCATAAATATCACCCCTAGAGTGTAGAACCCCAGAATTAAAGGGTGGTCATATTCTCATGTTATCTATATTGCTTTTCAAATACCGAAGATAACAGGATTGATTGGCCATGAGGTGAATGAGGGCTTGAATTTTGTGGCTACCAGGCAAGCACAGCTTGCTTGTTGGACTTCTTGTGTGTATTAGATATGCTTACACTTCTACTGTACAATTATTGTATTGTACAACTTTACGGTGTGGAGTTGTAACTAGTATAAAAAATGTTAGCACATATAAATCTATAATCTTATGATGCTTCACCCATAATTAAATTTAAATTATCCAATTATATAGTAAGTTGAAGAGTCAGAAATCTGGCTTATGGAGAGTGAGATTTCTAACATACTTGAGTTTGACTTTTAATCTCGAGTTTTGGTAACATATAGTATAAGTAATAACAACTTAATCAATTAATTGATAAGAAAAACAAAAAACCGAGATATTCATAAAAAGGTAATATATTCAATCAAAACGTGATAACAGTAATAAGACTCTGTGTTTGTGTAAAAAATGAAAAACTTGAACTTGGAATTTAATAAAAAGGATGCATTGATTTTTCTTTTTAAAGGAAAAATGTAAATGTCTTAAGAGTTTACTAGGGGACGACTCAACTATGATTACATGGGAAAATTCCAAATAAGGATCCGAGGTGGACCAATTTTCTCAAATAAGGACCCGAAATTAACTTTGTGTTAGATAAAGACATAAAGTGTAACCATTGTCTCAAATAAGAATCCAAAATGGTTGAATCAATTCCAAATAAGAACCCGAGTTTGCTTTGTCACCAAATATTCACCACTATCAAGCATGTGACATTTCGACGACGGAGTTTGGGCAATTTTGTCAAAAAAAAAAAAAAAATATAAGGAAAATTAACAAATCCTAAAACTGAAAAAAAAAAAAAAAAAAAAAAAAAACCCTAGGTTTTCTACGGTCTCCCCATTCCTTGTACTCGTCATCTGCAAAGTCAAAGACCAAAGTTTTCCCCATTCCTTATACCCATCCTCCGCAAAGTCGAAGACTCAAATTATCCACCGGTTGAGGCACGAATTATAAAACAAGAAGAAAACCATATGCTTCTTTCTTTGTTTGCAGAGACCCAAATTTTCCGCCGGTCGAGCAAGGTGAGGAGCGACGAGAATCAAGTCACGACGACAACCGGGTAGCAATTTGGTTAAGGAACAATGAGGGAGAAGAAAGAAGAAAATTTAAACATCTTAATGAATAACTTAAACTTAATTAATTTAGAATTTTCCATTTTTTTCCAATCACAACTTTCTGACAAAATTGCCCCTATTTTAATCGATGGAAAATGTCTACCGGCGAGCTAAGGTCCTTAATAGAGATTAACTTGATCACTTCGGGTTCTTATTTAACACAAAATTCACTTCATGTCCTTCTTTGAAATAATGGGTCCACTTCGAGTCCTTATTTGACGCAAAGTTCACTTTGGGTCTTTATTTGAAAAAATAAATTCACTTCGGGTCCTTATTTAGAATTTTCCCAGATTACATTGATTAAGCACGTGGACCGCACGTGTAATCATTACTAGTATCAAGACGACATGAGACAAAGTTTTGCGAGGTAGCATATTTACAATCATACCCACGCGCGTTTGAACTTTTTCAACATAGTGGCCGACATAAATCCTCCAACTACATAGGAGCATGCATTTAAGTAACATTTCTCAGAAACTTCCCATGATCCACAGCCACCACGTCACATAAACTATTCATTCCAAGTAAGTACAGTAAGACAACATCGTCCCAGTTCACATCAAAATTTATTCGAGGAGGAATTTTAGTTCACATTTTTATTTCTGGTAGGAGTAATTTCAGTGATTCGTCTCTCTATTGAAATACAATCAATGGCATTTTATATGTCCAAGTTGGCTGTTTTATTCATCTTACAGCTCCCGGCGCAGAATTCCTCTCGAACCTGTTCCATCCTTTTTTTTTTTTTTTGGTCAGAACCTGTTTCATACTTGATTGAACTTCCCTCAAGTAAAGTTAAAACTGACACGGTTTTCAAACAATTAAACAAGAATTGGAAATTTAAATAGGAAAAGTGAACTTACTTGATTGGAGCGAAGCACGGCCTCTTGGGCTGACTAGGTGGAAGCCAAAGCTCTCTTTTGCCATGATCTTTCTTTTTCTTTTTGGTCGAGTTTACGGTGTGTATTGTTTAGGAGAATTACCAAAAATGTTTTAAACATATTAAACAGATATCAATTTAGTTCTAAATTTTTTAATTTGATTAATTTAGCTTTAAACACTTTCGACAATTTGTAAATGTAATCCTTCTGATAAATTTTGGCTAGTAATTACTAACGTGGATACCGATTATTATATATAGTACAGACAGCGCTGACATAGACTCTTTTGTGTTTCTTTTAAGTTTTCTGATTTTTTTTTTTTTGTAAATTTCTTTTTTTTCTTTTTTTTTTCATCTTCATTTTTAAGTTCTCTAAATTTATAAATTTTTCTTTTAGTTCTCTTTTTCCTATCGACCATAAGCAAGAATTGCGATGCTCTCACTGGACCTAGCGAGGCTTGATCTCAGTGGCACTCGCTTGTGAGCTGGTGAGAGAGGAAAAATGAACAAAGAAGAAGAAAAAACAGAAAAAGAAAAGGAAAAGACTTGGATTCCCCACGATGGTTACGGATAGAGCGACTGGATCCCAACCAACCAGTCATATTCATAGTCTCGCCGGGAATATTCGTGGAAGGGGCCCGAAGCATATCATGACATAAAAATGCGGATCCTAAAGAAATAAACATTTGGAACTTACGGGCCTCGAGTAGCCGCCATTCTTGAAGTCGCAAAACCATTGTGGGCCAGGGAGCCAATCCAATTAAATCCTCTAATGTGTATCTTAGGATTAAAAGGGGAAGAATCATCCAAAGATGTGGTGGCACCTGCCAATTCCACCTAAAGTCCCTCCCTTGGGTCCGGATGGCGGGGATTCCATGAAGGGTCGCTCGATGCGATCCCCGCCCGGTATCTTCTTCTTCCTCCTCCGCCGTTCAAGCTGGCGGACCTGAGGGTGAAGAAACAGTGGAGGAAAGAAGATGAACAGTGGAGGAATAGGAAAGAAAGTAAAAAGAAAATAGATAAAAGAAAATTAAGAAAAAGTCAAAATTATGTCATTTCATTTAAAGTAGAGGTAACCACTAAGATTGCCCTGTGGCCACCCTTCTTATTTAGGGAAAGGGGAGGTGAGGAGTTTAATTTCCCATCTTCTCAAGAAGTTAAGGTAAGGACACTTGAGTAAGGGAGGAGGTCTCATAACCTGCACACATCACATAGCATACATGGTGGCTTATAAAATAGATATGAGATAGGACCAAAAAAAAAAAAAACAGAATTAAGGTAGGGGTGTTAGAATCAAATTGGAAAATTGAACAGAAACCAGAACTAAACTAAATTTTTGTGCATTTTCCATTCGGTTTAGGTTTCGATTCAGATTATGAAAAAATAGTAGTTTTTTCTTTTTTATTCTGGTTTGGTTTCATTAATCAAATTGAGCTGAAAAATGCCAATCTTTTTAATATTATAATTTGCACAATATCTCTCCTTTTTTTACTAGACTAATTTTTTAATATTTTAAAAAAGAAAAGTGAAAAAACAGAATCAATCTAATCCGATTCAAACGGCAGTTCAAAACTAATACATACCCAAATGGTTCGGTTCAATTTGGGTTTCTTGATTATCCGAACTAGTGACACCCTAATTTAAGGTCATCCACATCGGATGCCTAATTTGGATGGTCACATAAGAATTTCCCAACCTAAATTGTCTGGATAGACAATACAAAAAAATCATGATAGTATTTAGGATTAAATTGACTAAATTGGCATCCGTACAATAACTTTAGATCCCAATATGTGATTTTCTCTTATTTGGTTACATAGGTCGAGCATATAACAGCACGGTTATATTTATTAAAAAGAAAAGCTAGTTGATAAAATTTGAGTTGATAATTTGTTATTTGAAAAAGAAGATGGGGTTTAGTTGATTAGCCAGGTCGTAACAGAATCTGCAATTTCTTGATGAAAGCAAAAATACAAACGAGAAGGAAAGAGTCGATATAAAGAAGGGTCGTCACATAAATTATTATTCAATTTAAGTTGAATACGATGGCCATCCCCATGACCTTTGGAGTTCATGCAAGTCAAATGTCATTTTGCAAAGCTTTCGGTATTTACTTTTAAGGGTTAATACTACAAAAAACACAAAACTAATAAATATGTGACAAATTTACCTTTCATTAATTTTAATTAAATTGCCATAAAATTGCTAAGTTGGATGACATGTGTTAGCTCATGGGTGTTCCAGTTCAAGGTTTTAACTTTCGTTTGTCACATGTGTACCAATAAGCTAATAGACGTAAATTTATCACAAATGTATTAATTCGAGATTTTTTGTGATGTATATTTATCACAGATGTATTAATTTGAGGTTTTTTGTGGTCAAAAAATTAGTTTTGGGTAAATTATCATATATGCATCAATTTATGATTTTTTTATGTCAAAAAATTAGTTTGACGTAAATTTATCACAAATATGTCAATTTGAGATTTTTTGCAACATTAACCCTTGTTTAAATTTTCACAAGAAATAAATTTTAATCAACTCAATGCAAGCAAACTAAAAAAAAAAGAAAAAACCTTGCATTAAAGATTTAATTGGTCATGTATAGAAATAATTTGTAAGTTAGATGTTATATATTATTGATTTTTTATGAATCCCTCTTTGGAAAAAAAAAAGAACTTATTCACGATTGTTTATCAAAGTAATTGAACTATCTAAGACCGAGACTTCTTACGAAATGAGACATCAAAAATCACTTAATCATCTCTTTGCAAACTAATATGTTTGGTCCATCTTTCATGTGTAATTTCATTCAACTAAAAGCACGGGGCCTCATTTAGCTTGTCTTCCACGGTTGATTATAGCATTTTCTTTTTTTGTTTTAATTTTTATTTTCCTTTTCCTATTAACAAGAAAACACGATTGCTTAACATATATTCTACAATCAATGGCCGCACAACATGACGTCAAACAATCCATAAAATCATCGAAGGCAAGAATTAATTCGGCGAGATAAATGGTGGGGATTTAAGCAAGCACGCATATTGTAACATTTCTAATTTGGACAAATTTGATTTAGTGAGACAAAATTAAGAACTGGTTTTAACTTTTAATCTAGGTGACGTTGACATGCAAGAGGATTGGAGCTTATATATTTTGCAGGATTTTGTTCTTTATCACAACGCTTAATTAGAATGATTTAATTAAAAGGTTAACATCATGAAAAATCTCGAACTAGTACATCCACTAATTGTCACGTGTTATTCAATCCAACAATTTGATGGCAAAATTCAACGAAAACTAATGATAGGTAAATTTGTCACAAGTTTACTAGTTGATTCCATTTAATACAAATGTACCAGTTTTTAGTTTTTCATAATATTAATTTAATTTAACAAAAATTTACGGAGGTAGATTTGTCAAATGTACTAGTTTGTGGTTTTTTGTGATCAAAAAATTAGTTTATGGTAAATTTATGATAGGTGTACTGCTTTGGAGTTTTTTGTAGTCAAAAAAATTGTCTAGGATATTTGTTACATGTATACCCATTTGAGATTTTTCATGGTATTAATCTTTAATTAAACTTTCATATTTTGATTAGTATTGATAGTTCCATGTCGACATGATGCCTAGTTGCTTCAGTAGTGTGCTTCAATGTTTAGGCTACATTTTAAAACATAACAAGGAGGACTGCAATTAAAGTTAGAGTGTAGTGCACTTACACGCTCAACCACTGGGATCACCTTTCTTCCATGGGAAGAGAAAGGTGGGGGGTTCAAATCTCCACAATATCAGGAGAATTGGGATAGAAACAATTTAGTTTAAAATGTGAGTTTTGACTCCTACGCTCTGCAAGGAGATAAGACAAAATTTTTAGAGTGAGAATTAGAATATGAGTAGAGTAAAATCAACCAAAAAAAAAAAAATTACAAACACAGTAAAAAATTTCCAATAACAATTTTCATCTGCGTGCAATGCACATGCTATTAAAACAACAAGGAATATTCGAAATAAGAGCTTGGGGTGCGTTTATTTTCTCAAGGGTTAATACAACGAAAAATTCAAAGTTGATACATTTATGACAAATTTAGTCAAAATTAATTTTTTTATCATGAAAAACCTTAAACTGTACATCTGTGATAAATTTACTTTAAATGACCACAAAAATCCCATATTGATATATTTGTGATAAATTTATCCTAAATTATTATTTTTTTTACCACAAAAAATCTCAAACTAGTGCATCGGCGATAAATCTACACTCCATTAAATTGAATTAATACCGCAAAAAAAAAAAATTCATAAAACTAGTACAATTGTATCAAATGGAGAGTAAAATCATAAACTAGTGCATTAGTCAACTGTTACATGTCATCCAATTTAGTAATTTGAAGATGAAATTTAACATAAACTAATAAAGAGTAAATTTGTCACAAGTATACCAATTTATGGCAAGTTTGTCAAAGATGTCCCAGTTTAGAAAGTTTTGTTGGTCAAAAAATTAATTTATGATAAATTTACTATAGATATACCAATTTATGATTTTTCATAGCATTAACCATTTTCTTAAATAAGCACATAAAGTAAATCTTGTTTCAAGTAAGAATCTGAAGTACCATCATTTTATTCGATAAGAACCTAAAGTGGATCTTGTTTCAAATAAAGACTTGACTTTTTGGTTGGTCAAAGTCATTTTCATCATTTACATTTTTTTTAGAGGGCTGGGCGAAGGTGGACATCACCAGATCTGGGCGAAGGTCACCTCACTAAAGGCTGGTGAGGGATGGCCTCGTTTGGGCAGGCAACTCTAACCTAGGAGAGGCCGCCCTTGTGGCTATCGACAAGGTTGATCCTTGCCAAACCTAGGTGAGGCCGCCCTTGCCAAATCTAAGCAGGGCTTGCAAGCCCTTGCCAACAGCCGCCAACCCTCGTTAGAAAAGAAAAGAAAAGAAAAGAAAAGAAAAAATAATAATAAATAATTTAAATTAAAATTGTATCTAAACGAAAAATTCTATTGATTGGTCACATAACTTAGTCAACTAGCGATCAGGGAGGTTAGGCCTTTATTTGAAACTGTAATGACCACTTTAAGCTCTTATTTAAAACTAACATTATCACTTCAAGCCTTTATTTGATATAAAGAAAGCCCACTCAAACCCTTATTTGAAAAAAATGATAGGAAAAAATGAGGGTACTTCATATTCTTATTTAGAATTTTCTCAAAACAAGATAAGATAAAGTTTTGTGAGGTAGCATATTTACATTAATAACCACGCGCGTTTGAGCTTCTTAGACAATAGTGGCCATCATAAATCCGCCAACTACTATGCAGCATGCATGCAAGTCACATTTCCCATAACTTTCCTATAATACTACTATGCAGCATGCATGCAAGTCACATTTCCCAGAACTTTCCTATAATACACCATCAACACTTCTCATGTATTAACCAAATGAGAACTCATACGGCAATAATATATTTTATAATTATCAATACGACTGACTTATAGTGAAACTTTAGAAGTAGTATAAAAACTATACATGATCCAAATTTAGAGGTATAATGAAACGTTAAATAGGAAATAGCACGGGTAAGAAATCTAGGGAGTTTTTGTAATCAAAATGCTTTTGACTGCGTATAATACATTTGGAATCCTAAACATTTGCAAAAAAAGAAAAACTTATGATGAAATCAAGCAATAGTAAATTGTTTTGACCTTATCAATTTGATGAGAAGTTATTTTAATTTGCCTCTATTATTCCTCAAATTGATTTATAGTACATACATTTTCTTCGTAGATAACTACAACACACATTCCTCACTATTATAATTTATAAGTTATAGCCATTTGAGATTGAAGTGATTAATTGGAATTTTTTGTCACCCGTTCGAAAGCATCACCTATATGGTAATTGATATTTGAGAGAAAAAGTACAAAAAGAATTCTAAAAATATTACATTGGTACCAATTCAGTCTTAAACATTTCATTTTGACCAATTTAGTCATAAACCTTATATATTAGTACTAATTTAGTTCATCCAGTTAATTTAAATCCAAAATTTTTTATATGAACGCCAACAGTCCTACATAACATATTTAAATATTTTAAATACTTTTTCAATTTTTCAATCTTTTTTTTCTTCTCTTTCCTTTTTTTTCTCCCCCTTTTCTTTTCCTTTTTGGATTGTGGCTGGCGACTGGCCACACAAGTGAGGGCCAACAAGGGCACGACCCTCATTAAATTTGGCGAGGGTGACCCTTACTTGTGGCTAGGGAGGGCCCTAACACCCTCATCGAGCCTCACCAAGGTGGCTGGTACCGACCGAGCCTCACCTGTGTGGGCGATGCGACCACGACAAAAAGGAAAAGAGAAGGAAAAGGAAGGAAAAAGGAAAAAAAATTAAAAAGTAAATATTTTTAAAAAATATATGTTAGCAATTTTGGCCTGAATTAGCTAAATAGATTGAATTTGTACTAATGTAAAAAATTTTAGGACTAAATAAATTTAATTGAAAAGTTTAAGACTAAATTGATATCGATATAATAGGTTTAAGATTTTTTTTTTATATATATTTTTCCTGATATTCGAGCGTGTTAGACATTGATGAGAGATCAGGTCAAGAAGATCTACAGTGAACGCTCAAGGTAAAAATAGCTGAAGGATTTAATTGCAAAAGGTGGGGAAAAAAAAAGGAGAGTACATTTAGTAAATTTAGAGAAAGGAGGGTCGGCGACCTTGCCAGGGGACAGCGATGCTCGGCCACACTGGGGCCGGCGACGCTCCGGCGAGGTCGTCGGCCCTCGACGGCGTCGCCGACCCTCGACGGCCTGACCGTCGCTGGCCATGGGCGAGGCCGCGACCGACCAAAAAAAAAAAAAGAAAAAGAAAAGGAAAAAAAAAAAGAGAAAGTGTTTCTAAATTTTGTTTCAAACAAAAAACAACTTTTTTTTTTCTTGTTTTCTGTTCCAAATGTGTTTGTTTGAACAAAAAATAGTTTTGAAACAAAAATACACACAAATGCATTTTTATTTCTTTTTTTGTTCCCGGAACAAAAAACAGAAAAAGTGTTCAAAAACAGAAAAAAGAAATCCACACAAACAGGACTTAGGGTGCGTTTGGGAACTACTTTTGGGGAATGTCTTTAGGAAAATGCAAATACCTTTGACTTAAAGGTGTTTTCCAAAATGCAACCGTGTTTGGTAAATTGCACTTTGAAAGCTCTTTGTAAAGTATTTTGAGCAAAATAGCGTTTGGGGAATTACACTTGCAAAAGATCTTTTTGGTAAAAAAAAATTATCGAAAGAAAAATTTAAAAAAATCGACCAAAAGGGCGGAGTGGCCGCCGGCGACCTCCGGCGACCTCCGGCGACCTCCGGCGACGCCGGATCTGGGCCAGCGAGGTCGCGCGACGCCGTCGCGACCTCCGGCGACGCCGGATCTGGGGCAGCGAGGTCGCGGGAGGACCTCGCCGCCCCGGATCTGGGTCGCGGCGGGGTTGCGCGACCGCGCCGCCCTCGAATCGGCTGGGGCGGCGAGGTCGCGGGAGGTCGTGCGACGCCGCCGCGACCAGATCCGAGGGCCGCGAGGTCGCGCGACCCAGACCTTGCCGTGGGTCGCGGCCGTCGCGCCACCGCCTGGCGTCGCTCGTCTGTGCGACGGTCGCCGGCGACAGCTCGCGGAAGAAGAAGCTCGCGGAAGGAGAAGACCGTCTGCCGCCCCAGATCTGGGTTTGCGGTGACCCAGCCCTCGGTCGTGCCACCTCCGGCGTCGGTTGCGCCACCTCCGGCGTCGGTCGCGCCACCCCCCGACGATCGCCGGCGTCCCTCTAGTAGTCGCCGGCCGCTCGCGATCGGCGGAACCGAACCCCCGGAGAAGATGAACAGGTTGCGACACAAGGGCAAGAACCGGAAAAACAAAACATTCGTGAGGACAATTTCGGAAAAAAAAAAAAAGTTATGAACAGTGCCCATGTGGGCATGCCGAAAAAACCAAAGCCCAGGCGGGTCCCCCTGCCTTGGGCTTTCGGCTTCACACATGCTGGCATTTAGGGAATGCGGGCTCAAAAATTTTTCCCAAACGGCCTAGCATTTGGCTAAGTACCTTTAGGCTTCAAAGGGGCTTTGGGAAGTGGTTCCCAAACGCACCCTTAGCTTCTTAACTCATAAGAATAAGGTGTCAAATTAGTAAATTTAGAGAAAGGAAGAAAAAAAATTCTAAACCCCGCCACGTTTCCCGGAAATGCAACTCGCTTTTCTGGGGAAATTATGAACTCATCACTCTGAGTTCGAGTCCGAGTTCGAGTTCGAGTTCGATCTTTTCTCTGCAACATACTTTCAGCAACCAAACTCTCCCAAACTTCAGACACTTCATTACTTCTTGTTAACGATGCAAAAGAGAAGAAAGACCATGTCCATGCAAAGGGGAGCTTTGAATTCCGCTTCTTCGGGGGAACCGAGTCAACCCAGGATGCCCTGCTCGGATCCAAGCAAGCAAGTTCACCCTTTCCGTCTTCACGTTTCCATGCTGGATTAATTGTCTGGCGATGGTGTTGGTTTTAGCTTTACTCGAGTTCTTGAGTTGAAGATTCTTGAAATGACAAATATGGCAAAGTCTGCGGTTCTTTATTTATTTATTTATTTATTTCTATTTTTTTTTTGTTGGTCGGATCGAAGATGGCGCTGAAGCATAACATTTTCTTGGCATTTGCCTCGTGCTTTCGTTCAGCTTTTTGTTTGTGGGGTTTTGCTGCGGTTTTCATGTGAAAACTTAAGTATTTCAAATTTTGTCGTCTTGAATCTGCTGTGCGGTTTCGCATCACGCCAATTGCAGTACTTCCTCCTTATTGGAATTGAACCCTGTTAGAATTTTTAACCTAGCAAGTGATCTGTTATAATTCCCATCGATCTCCTGCTTTCTAAATTATCCTATCTTGCTTCTTTCTTCTTCTTCTTCTTCTTCTTCTTCTTCTTTTTTTGTGATTTTTTTTTTTTTTGGCTGATCTCCACACAGTCAAGAACGGAACAAGTCCGAGAGGAATTTCGTGCAGAGCAGCTGTTTAACGAGGGAGGATGTTCAGAGAGAGGTAAGATGGGTAAAGTAGCCTACTTGGACATACAAATACTGTCGTTATTGTGTTTCAATTGTGATATCTTCAATTAGAAGTGGTTGGATGCATTTCTGACCTTCTAGTCAGTTTCCGGATAGAAAGCCGCATGAGAAATTGCTGCAAGATGTATAAAGAATTATTATTTGAGTGGTAAAAATGACCTGCTGACAATTCTAGGGTTCTTCTGTGAAACGATTCCACTGAGAATATGATTTAGGCTTTTCATGTTGTTTTGGACAGTACGGATCACAAGGAGTTACAAAATTTCAAGGAAGTGCCCTGGACATAATTATTTGCTTGAATTCTGATTATGTGGTCAATGACAGTTTGTGTGTAGTAGAACAACAAAGATACCTGTGATGTGAAAGTAGAATGTGATGAATACGTGACAGATGATTCTTGCACATGTAATTCTATTGTTCTTTGCTGGACAGGTCAGAGAAGTGGCAGAGCTTGTTATATCTCAGTGGGCCAACAATTTTCAAAGGTGAATATAGTTCAATTGGTTTGTTGGCAGTATCCCATATGCATCAAGTGATTCCTGTAGCAGAATTTTGACCTGTATTGTCTCTCCAACTAAAAAAATCATCAACTATCATGTGCCATCAATCCATGATTCTGTTCGGCAATGTGTAATACCTGAAAATACCTTTATTTTGTTAATTGCTGAAAGGACGGTGCATTTGGAGATAGCTGCTAAGTAATGTTACTTGCTTCTACTATCTATGAACTGGATAAATATGTATTTTAGCTTTACATTGACTTTTCTATGGCACATTAGATCATGGATATGCATCTGATGAGGCTGGTAATTGGGTCTGACGTTCATATGTACTAGTACCGAAAGTGTTACAAATGGATATTTGTCTATTTGTTATGAATAAGTCCAGAAGACAGCAGTTGTTCATGGCATCAATTTCCATGGTGCAGTTCCATGGAGAATGCTTTCAAAGAGATGGCACAACAGATAAGCTCATTGAAGAATGACGTTCAGAAACTGGTAAGATAAATAGAGTTCATAAAATTTCCACAGGTTGACCGTTTGTTTAAACGATATTCATTGAGCACGATCTTTGCACAATAATTTTTTTTTTTTGAAGTAAATTTTCATTTTATTGAACAACCCATGGAAAAATAAATAAATAAATAAGGGAGGTCACATCCCAAACAAGTCCATTGCAGCATAATATCCCACATACACAGCCGAATTGGGGTGCCAAACCTTCCCATAGATATGAACTTTTGGGGAAGATAAGTCTGATATCCCTAGAGTAACATTTATCTGTTGAGTGATGGCCCTTCTACTCGGCACCATTGGATCACTAGGAGGAACTTTTGTTCCTACTTAAAATGAAGGATGGGAGATCCTTTTAGGCAACCTATTGTAATAGGAAAGCCTGATAACTTGAGATTAATTCATCAAGTTGATTTTCAATCTGATGACACCACACACCAAATGACAACATGACATCATAGTCTTCCCCATCTACACTACCAGTAGCAACAGCAAAATACTACCCAGAAAAACAAGGTGCAAACTCAAATACCATGCCACCAGATTACAGCAAAGCTGGCTAACAAAAGACTATTACATCAGCAGTGAGTGTCTTATTTCCTTCCAGAATCGTAGCTTCTAAAGAGCCTATTACAAGAGGAAAGAAAAAAAAAAAAAAAAAAAACCTGCATCAAGGTCACAACAAACTTGAGGGTATACATTTTCATGCTTCAGTAATTTCCTCTCTCCAGAGATAATAAGTTGTACCATTGCAAGTAAATTCATCATTCGAATCACTTGCGGATCTAGGAATCAAGAGTAGCTGTAAAACTTGTTCCCAAAATCTTCTTTAAGAATACACACACTTAGAGCAAGTGCATTCAAGATTTTTCATCTTTTCTGCATAGCACAAAAGCACTATCAATGCCAGACCAAGTATTCGCCCTGTCCAATGTGTGCAACCTATTATGATTGACTAGCCAAGTTATAAAGCCAACTTTTGGCACATTAGGCTTAAGCCATACAAGCTTAAGCCAAGTAACTTTTTTCATACATTTCTTCACAAGCTTCCAAGCCTCCTATGCAGAGAAAAAGCCCCTAGATGATCCAGTACATACCACTCCGTCTATGCTGCCAGAGTTTGAGCGATCAACCCACACAAAGCCATCTGAGTTTCAAACAGATCATCAGAAATTGCAGGAGGCCATCTCCAGTCATTTGCCTCAATAACATCCGCAACTGTGGCTTTATCACCTAAAGCTGAATAATAAACATTGCAAAACACACGTATCATTTTACATGGACATGGAATGAAAGGGGATAATGCAAATGCTTAGAATTGCTGTCTGTTTAACACTGTGATTTGAAATGTGCCTGAAGAACCTAGTCTCAATAAGGTGTTCAATAGGTTGTTCCTAAGAAGGAAGTTTTCAACTCCTTTTGATGGAATGGATTGGTTTTGTATCTCTTCTGCTTCATTTAACTTTGGCAACTCTTCTCTTGGTGGTTTTGAACAGACGGAAAGAGTGGAGCTTGCAATTAATCACTCTCCCCACCTTGGAAGGTATGAATGCACTTCTTAGTTATGCTGGCTTTCTGTGTAGTATTGACCGGTTATGCATTGTTGATTTTTTGGGGAATAATGGTCCGACTTCACCACTAACACCCCAAAGCAGGCAGTCGGAGTATACTAGAAGTCAGGCCAGAATGACTAGGTCATGCGCCAAATTGTCAATGCTCCAATTTAGAACAGTGCAGCATTTTATTTTATTTTTTTTGGTAAAAACCATTTTATTTTGTTTTGTTTTGTTTTTTAAAGAATCTGCATTGTTATACTCTTTGAGACAAATGCATTTATTTATCCTTGTAGTTTCCCTGGCAGCAGGACTTGTCCAAGTGAGATATTTGGTAGTCTGTCTCTCTGTGTCATTACTAATGGTTGTTTTCCCCGGAGAATGTAGGGCTAATGCTAAACCTACAGGAGAAAATGAAGTGAGAAACTTACAGCTTCAAATTCAAACCAAAGTGTCAGATACTCTATTTACTGGAAATACTGGAAAGAAACTAGAAGGAGAGGGTGGTGCTCGCATTTCTGTTGCCTTGATCGATGCAAATACAGGGGATGTTGTTAGATCAGGCCCGGAATCCTCCGTAAAGTTGGACGTCGTTGTGCTTAAAGGTGGCTTCAACAAAGATGACTGGGATAACTGGACTAAAGAAGAGTTTGACAGCCAACTGGCTAAAGTACGTGAAAAAAGGGGGCTGCTTTTGACAGGCGATCTCCAATTGACGCTCAAGGGAGGCGTTGGGGAGCTGGGAGAACTGATATTTAGGGACAATTCCCGCTCGGATGACACTGAAAAATTCAGGATAGGGCTTAAGGTGGCATCAGGTTATTGTGAGAATACACGAATCCGAGAAGGAAAAACAAATGCCTTCCGGGTCAAGGAACGTAGAGGAGAATGTAAGTCTCTCATAGTCCTTTAAAGTACATAAACCCTGTCCTTCATTTATTGCTGACCATAAACAATTAAACATAGTTTCAGACATCATGTCTCCAATAATTTAATTGAGAGCTTCATTCCATGCAAACCTTTACATCTCCAATGAAAATTCTGATTAATAAAATATGATCGGCTTCTTTGTTGTTAGCAAATGTTGACAATTTGGATCAGTTTCAGGAGTCTGCGTGCCTATCAGAAGCTACTCATGAATCTAATAGGGACTAAGTCCTTACTGTATATGTCCTCTTCATTTTACAGCAAACCAGAAACATTATCCACCTGCATTGGATGATGAGATCTGGAGGTTGGACAAGATTGCCAAAGATGGGATATCTCACCAAAAGTTGAAGGGAGCTGGAATACATAAAGTGCAGGACTTTCTACAGCACTTGCATAAAGACTCCAAAAAACTGAGAGGGGTAAGCACTTAATTGATGGTGCTCAATTATGGTTTGATTGACTACCAAGAAAGTAAGTCTTGCGTGTTCACTTATCATAGGTTCTTGGAAAGAGCATAACATCAATGCACTGGGAATGCCTCGTAGATCATGCAAAGACTTGCATGAATTGGAAAACTCATGAGAATGATCCTAATGGCATGAGCAAGCATGCTGCTGTATTCAACACTGATCGTCAACTGACCGGCCTAATTGATGACATTTTATATCCGGCTACTGATCGACTTTCTGCACAAGAGAAGGTAAGTAACTAAGGAAATCCTACTGAGTTTTGTAAAGCCAGTCCGTGCGCTACACACCATCATGCTGAGTTCATATAAATACCTCCATTAGTCCAGCTAGTGTGACATACCGAGTGTCTTTCTTCCAGGAACCTGGAGATACAATCATAAAAAAGGCAGCCTTTGATAATTGGAATGATGTTGGGGAGTTCAATTGTGAAACCTTTTCTGGTTCAATGCTGAAGAATAGCTCTCAAGTTATTGAAGGACAAATTGAAAATCTTATCCCTGTTCAATGTCATTCAGCTCCACAAACATGTGCCACTTCAGTTGGTCCGGAAGCTCTGCCGGCAAATGCGGGCTCCCCTGTTGAAGGTACATGCTCTAAAACACAAAATCACTTACGTGATGCTAAGTGGAGATTGACAAGATATCGCTATCACTAGGTAGATATGACTAGATGTAGTAAGCACATGGCAACGTAATTCGCATTTTTATCAAATGGTGCCTGGAAGATCATATTAGAAAATAAGGTTGGAATTTAAACTTTTATGCCAGAAGTTGAGGTGTAAAATGTTTGATCTGTGAACGGAAAGGGCCTCGTCAATTGAACTTAAAGATTATAAAGGCAAGTGGCAAGAAAAATTTAAAGAGATGTGCAGCACTTTGCATGATATCAGAATAGTAAAAGCTTGTAACCATTCGTTCCAAAAAATTTTAGATCATGGACATGTACTCCCATCGACATGTTTTTATTAATGATATTATTGTTCCAGTTCTTTCTACAGGACATAATGGCGTAGCTGATTTGCCATTGCCGGTACAGTCACAAAATACCGGTTGTGGGGATGCCATGGAGTTTCCAGTTGATGAAAGTGCTCCTCCTGCTGCGAGCCAGCACCTATCTGCAAACCGCCGGAATGCTCAATTTTCTCAGGGAGATGGTGGTAGTACTTGCTTCAGACAGTCGATACAGTTGCCTGATATCATTTCGCAGGAAGCCACAGGTAGCCAAATGTCCAATCCGTGGAGGCAAACGGACTCTACTACAGTAGAAGATTTTGCTATCCCCTCTGAACCACCCTATGCCCCTCGTCCTGAAGGCGATCACGCAATGGAAGATTCCCAAATCGATGATGCAGATTCTCCGATGGATTACTTGAGCATACTAGATTTTGGCACGACGTTTCAGACCTCACCAGGGGATGATGGTTCTGTTTAGGTGCCAGCAAAGGTCGGTAATGGCTGTGATGCAGTGGGTTTCTTCATCAGGAGGAGAGGCGTCCGAATTTGTGCAGTTAGATGGACCGCCAATTCAAGTCCAGGGCTTTCGGAAACCCAACCCCCACCCCAAAAAAAAAAAAAAAAAATTTAATTAAAAAAATTTAAAAGTTAAAAAAAACTTAAAAATTAAAAAAATTAAAAAACTTAAAAATCAAAAAATTAAAAAAAAATTAAAAAATCAAAAAGTCAAAAAAAAAATTTAAAAAAAAATCAAAAAATTTAAAAATAAAAAATCAGAAAATTTAAAAATCAAAAAATTAAAAAAATTAAAAAAATTAATTAATTTTTCTTTATTTTTTGGAAGTCCAGGCTTGATTTGGCGGTTCTTACCCTCGCCACTAGGTAAGAGGATCCTTGGATTACTACTGTAAGATAAAAACGATGGCAACTTTTTCATAGATGAGGAGGGCATATTAGTTACTTGTCTGTTGTTACCTGTCATCATTGTATTATTCATTTGTGTATTGAACAGCTTTGCTTAACGCTTTGTTAAGCTGACTAATTCTTTCATAAAAAATTGTCTCTCCCCTTCAGTTCTCTTAAGTGTTTTGACCCCTAGTATTTGTTAGTAGTCCATGCGGTAAAAAAAATCCCTTACTTACCACCTTAGGTAGATTTCTGACTTAATTGAGTCTTTTAGGTCAATCCAAATTAAGTTTATTAAACAAGCTTAGCCTCATTAATTGGTTAATATTCAATTTTTAGCGGGCTTAATATCAGAAAATTTTTACTAGTTTAATGATTTGATTGCACAAATTATAAGTTGGAGGACCACATGAAGAAGCAATGGATTGAGATTGTGAGCCTGTGCGATAAAATTGAAAATTAAGTGCTAAAAATTTAAGTATTATATTTTTAAGTGTTGATCACGTTAAGTGCCAAAAATAGGAACAAAAGGTTTGATGGTAATTGAATATCGTGTTGAATATTATGAATCCTTCACAAACAGATAAAACTGACCACTACTAATAGGTATTAGCAATATTATGATTACTGGTAATTATTTTTTATCTAAGCAAATTAAGTAACTCCCCCTTTACTTACCTGATGAAGTGGAATTTTGACTAAATATAATCATTGACATCAACATTGAAAGTTAGCAAACGACTTTACCCTCGTCAAAGTGTTGGATTTTTTAATCATTTAGCACTTAATTTGGCTATCAAACAAGCCGTACATACATTTTCCTTTGGAAAATCTTTTGGAGTCCAATCACCTGCCCGGTCATGCTCGTCCAAGAATCCGTAATTTGCCCCGGTCCGATCCCAAAGCCGTATAGAACATTGCCAATTTCGGGGTTCGACAGAAGCTTTTTCGCAGTTGCTAGGCAAAATGACGTCCAAGTACGAACTACCTGGTTCTTTTTGCTTGTTGCACGTCCGACGCAGCCTGAAAATCATAGGAACCGAAAATTTTCGAAGCCAGAACCATGAAGCATTTTCCAGGAAAATTGACAAGGACCTGATTTTCGTGGAAAATTATCCATGTCAGTCACATCACTGTTGTACGCACGCAACGACGACTGATCCAAACTTGCGATGCCGCATTGCGGGACTGAGATATCATTTGAGCATGCGCTTTTCTACGAACCAGACAAAAGCTTTAAAAGTCAACTAGAGAAACAAGATCGAACTTACGAGATCCTGAAGAGATAATTTCCATGATTGCCTGAACTTCAGATTTTTGTCCAGCTTTCGCTTTGGCCTCCCTTGGCTAGCCGCTTGGGATTTGCCCTTTTATTTGTTTACGTGGGTCGTGAGTATATTTACGACTTTATAATTATGGAAAAGGAAAAATTCATGATTTTCTCTTTAAGAGAAGAGATAAAATGAATAAAATATTAGTGTAGCGTAAAAAGAAAAATTATGAAATGAATTCCTTCGAACGAAAATGAGAACCCATATGGCAATTATATATGTTTTGTTAAACTAGTATACTTGTGAAGAATTTAATCCAAACTACTTTTTTGACCTAAAAAAACCATCAAATTAGTACATATCTAACAAAATTACTCTTTTTTAATTTTCGTTTAATTTTATCGTTAAATTGCTGAGTTAGATAACATGTGATATTTTTTTTTGCTAAAACATGTGATAGTTGATAGGTATACTATTTTGATATTTTTATCTTCTATTTGTGACATGTATACTAATTTATGATTTCTTATGGTATTAATCCAATTTAATAGATTACAGCATTAACAAAGGATAAAATTTTCACAGTTATATCAGTTTGAGGTTTTTTATGTTAAAAAATAGTTCAGGGATAAATTATCATAAATATACCGATTTAGAATTTTTGGTAATTAAACAAATTGATTTAAGATAAATTTGTCATACAAGTTTAGGATTTTTTAGAATATTAACCCTTATATATAATATCAAAATTACCTTATGGGATTTAATAGTTATACGGTCCTTGTAAGCACATCTATTGGATGATGGGTTAAATTTCAATTTTAAATAATTGTTTAAGCTTTAAGGAAATATCTTCGCGTCACCCGTCTGACACCATCCACCTGACGTCATCCACGCAACTATGAAAACGCGTCAGAGGATTGACGTGAGCTCCGAGGTCTCCGCAACGTACGACGGAAAGCGAAGCTGTCTTTGTCGTCGACCGAAGCGAATCTAAGTGGACCCCACTTCAGCCCCCTGGTTTGCGCAAATCCACGCGCATTGATTTTCTCTTTTTGTTCTTTTTTGCCTTCCAAGAAGTGTTTCTTTTGAAAAGAAGCAACTTTTTTATGTTTCTTTTTTATTCTTATTTTGTTTTGGGAACAAAAAAACAAATTGCCTTCCAAGAAGTGTTTTTATGAAAAGAAACAACTTTTTGTGTTTCTTATGAAAAGAAACAACTTTTTTATGTTTTTTTTTTTTATTCTTATTTTGTTTTGGGAACAAAAAAAAAAAAAGAAGTAAACGCAACCAAACGCGTTTATTTTTTTTTATTCCTGAACAAAATCCGTGCATGTGTTGCCTTAAACGTTTACGCACGCCCTAATAAAACACTTTTTCAATTCATTGTGGTTGAACTTTATCCGTGCAATCCCATTAGTCACAACTAAATTTCTAATTTCAAAGAATTTTTAATTTTATAGAACACCTGATTTCTATTCATATTCGTAGAACTTCACGCATCTATGTCATTTAGCATTAGAGACCAATTAAATAAAATAATATTTTCAAGAATATACTAGACAAAAGATAGGCCGCCGTACACAAGCCTGCATATACTGTTATTTTGCTCAAATTAAGGTAATTAATGAGATAGAGAGGCATGGCTTCTTTTACAGGATTTATTGAGTTGAATTTAAAAAATTTCTTTTGCTAATTAAGAAATCAAAGAGACCTATTTAATTTAGATATCATCCTTTTTTGATGCAGGTGTTAAAAATATCAAGTTTTCTAGGAAGAAGGTTGAGGATGTAGTTTAAAAAAACTTCGAAGAAAAGCTTATTTGTAGGTTTTCATATACAAGAACAAGAGTCAATTATTACAAAAATTAAATTCCAATGATTGAACGTGTCGATATCACGTCCTTTCACGTTCGCTGGGCCTAATCTTCTTGGACTACTTGTGCATTTTAGACATGTTTGGGGGGGCCCCGCCTCCAGAACCTTTTGCAAAATAGGCAAAATCAAATACTATTAGGGAAAAAGTCACGAAAAACCCTGAATTTTGTCCAGAGTGACACATTTACCCCAAACTTTTTTTTGTGTCGTGAAAAACCCCAAACTTTACCAACCGGACACATTTATTCCAAACTTTTTTTTTTTTTGTGCAAAAAATCCCGAACTTTCGTTATGTGACACATTTACCCCAAAATTAGAGGGCATTTTGGTCTTTTCATTTTTAAAAATTTTAAAAAAAAATTTTAAAATTTTTTTTTTTCTTCTCTCCTTCCCTTCGCCGGCTGGCCGGCGAAGGGAAGCCGACGTCCGGCGAGGGCTGCCCTCGCCGGCGTCGGGCGAGGGTCACCCTCGCCGGCCTCGGGCTAGGGCGGCCCTCGCTTGCGTTGGGCGAGGGCGGGGACTCGCTCGACGCCGGCGAGGGCCGCCTCGCTGCGTCGGGCAAGGGTGTCCCCCCTCGCCCATTGCCGGCGAAGGCCGCCCTCGCTTGCGTCGGGCGAGGGTGTCCACGCCTTCGCCCGACGCCGGAGAGGTCGCCGGACGCCGGCTTCCCTCCGCCGGCTCCGCCATGGCCGGCGGAGGGAAGAAGAAAAAAAGAAAAAAAAAAGAAAAAGGAAAAAACAGAATAAAAAGACAAAAATGCCCTTATGGGGTAAATGTGTCACGGTTTGGAAAGTTTGGGATTTTTCACGTCACAAAAAAAAGTTTGGAGTAAATGTGTCACTCTAAGCAAAGTTCAGGGTTTTTTGTGGCTTTTTCCCATACTATTATGACATAATTCAGAATATTCTTGGAATTCTTGTGTGCATTAGACACGCCTAAACTTCTGCGGTCCACCTATTGTAAAGTACAACTTTACCATGTGGAGTCGTAATTAAGCATAAAAATGTCGTGCACATAGATCTACGATGTTATGATGCTTCGCCATCATCAAACTTGAATTATCCAATTGCATGGTCAGTAGAGGAGCCAGAAAATAATAAGACTGTGCATGCGTGAAAAATGAAAAAACTCAGAACTTAGAATTTTTTTTCAGTCAAGTCCCTTTGACGCCAATCCCAAATAACCGAAATGTAATTTGTCGATGGGTGCTGACCAAAAGCTCAATATTGAATTAACTACTGCCACTATAGAAAAAAAGAAAAAGAAAAAAGAACTATGCTAATGGATAATTACAAAAAAATAAAAACCTATTGAAATTTCGATAAACCGAATCTTCAATTATTGTTTCCACAACTTGGTTCGCTCAAATTGGCTACTATTGACAGACACGAGACCTTTAATTTGCCGAGATCTTTGTGGCCTGTCTTCTTGCGAAGTGGGCTTCATAGACGCATTCATTATTTTAACGTGTCGGTGTCCACAATATCTTGTGCCTCTTAGGATAGCATTATTTCATGACCGACAATACCTTCTCTACATTTTACATCCTAGAGAACTCGAGGTCCCATATGAGGCCTAAGATGAAGCTTTTTAAGGCCATGCTTAGGACTACAGAGACCATAGCTTGTTCAAGAAAAATTAAAAAATATACGTGTTGAAAATCTTAAATCCTAGAAATTGGAAATATAAAGTTGTTTGGTGACAGTTAGAAACCGGTAGCTTAATTCAAAAAATTTCTCACCAAATTATAGAACAATGATTTTTATATGTAGGTTTTAGCAATATACGTGGTAAGATTCTAATGACCATAAATTATTCTTCCATTAAATTGAATTGAGTAAGACATCCCAAATTAGCATTCACCCTCTCCTGTGTATAGCTTATGGCCCAATGCAATACTGGGATTAGTTAGTACCAACGTTAGATGTTTTGTTTCGATCCCTTATATTTACTAGTTGTTTATGCGGTTAAAAATCCGCTACGTGGATTTTTCAACTTAATTGAGTTTTTAAGTCAATAAATTAATTCATCAAACAAGCTTAGCCTCATTAGTTGCTAAGCTCTCAATTTTTAGCGTTTAATTGGGTCATCAAACTGGCCTTCAGAGACTAAAATCTTATACAACGAATGGAGATTATGAGCCTGGTTGATAAAGCTGAAAATTAAGTTCTAAAAATTTGAGTGCTGAATTTTAAGTATCGATAATAGTCTTATGTGGCAAAAATAGGAATAAAAGGTTCCACGATAATTGCAATTTGACAATCGGATATTATTAATCTTTTTTTAGACATAGAAAAATGACCGTTTTTATTAAGTTTCTTTTATATATTTACGATAGCTAATTATCATCAATTATTTTATTGAACAAATTAATAACTCCTCCCTTATTTACGGGACAAAGTGGATTTTTGAGACTCGATGCAATCATTTTAAGTCAGTTCTATTTAAGGTCATCTAGCGAGTTTATTTTATTTTCATGTAAGTGTTGATTGTTTAAATTTTAATACTTAGTATTATCTTGAGATTTTGAGATATGAATGAAATATTTACTTTCGACAGAAAAAAAAGAAGAAGAAAAAAGTGAACCCATGTAGTTTTTCGTTTGAAAGTTGCTATGAGTCCGATCATATGGTGATTTGTAATTGATCTAATCCAATCCAAAAGGCCTTAACATTGCAGTTTCCTGGTTCGACCAAAGCATTTTTATAAGAGAAGTAGTAGTAGACGGGTAGTTGCCGAGAAAAATGATGTCCTGGTTTTTGGCTCATTGCACGTCGGATGAGCGTGTGAAATCAAATGAACCAAAAATTTCAAAATTGAAAGCATGGAGCATTTCCCACGATAATTAACTGGACTCGATTTTCATGGAAAAATGTTTAAATATAAATTGTTGTCGATAAAGAATACACTTTTCGTAGGCTAATTATTTTAAGGGATACAAGCGATTATTTTGGAGAAAATATTCTTTAAATTATTCTTTTTTCCGCGAAACAAACAAAACATAAATGGAATTCTATAAAACTCTCACATTTTGATTAATTTACAGCACTCCGAACTTTGCTACTATATTAGCGAGACGAAATGTTTTACTAAATAGCCTAAGCTTTAGATTTTATCCAGCTTTAGCTTTGCCCTCCCTTGGTTAGCCGCTTGGAATTGCTGTTATTTGTTTATGTGGGTCGTGAGTAGGGGTGAGCATGGTCCGGGTTGATCCAGGCCACCCCCTAACCCTAGGACCAACCCGTACAGTGTCGATCATCAATGGACCGATCCTATTGAGCATGGGATCAAGGACCGGACCGACCCAATGGGTTCGGTCCAGTTCCAGGGTCAACCTGGGACCAATCAATAATTTTTTTCGTCTTATTTTTTATACTCTCTAAAAAAGCAAACCTACAAATTCAAATTACACATCCATCAACAATGCGGCATTGTGCAACTAAACTATAAATACCAATACATATTTAGCAAATTTAAGATGACACAATAATAGAAATTTCGACCTGCTAATCGCTCATCGAGATATGAGATAAGATGGAAAGTTCTTATAATCATCTATCTTTAATATTCATAACATCATATACAAAAGTGTTTTCTTGCATTTGATCATATAGAGTCCACTCAACCAAAAAATGAGCTTCACACTACTTGACTAGCAAATCACCGTAGCAACTACAGTGCTACTCTACTCTTCAAAAACTTCTACCATTTAACACAAATTGAAAAGCAAAGTGAAGCTGAAATTCATTAGTAAAATACAACTAAACCATAAAAAGTTCAAAATACTTAATATAAACCATGAATATATAGCTTCACATCTTGTTAAGTCACTTGAACTTCTATACACCTGAAAACAAAACAAACAACATATAATTTTTTTTTTTTTTTTTTTAACCCAGGGAACCTCCGGCGCCGCTTCGCGGCGGAAGTAAACCCTGGGGGGGTAAGCCTCCCACCGCTAGTCCATCCCCAGTCAAGTCGCGCGTTGTTGCGTCCGGTAAGTCTCGAACTCCTCCCCTCGTTCGGTAAAGGGTACTAAGCCTCAACCAACTCGGCCACCGCGGGCGGTGGTACAAACAACATATAATTAATGCTCAACAAAAGTTTTAAATTGAAATTACTATTAGTGTTATTGATAGAACATCTCAATATAATATAATATAACAAATATTTTACTTAGGTTTGAATATATAAAAAGAATTATAAATAATATAATATAATATATAGGGTTGGTCCGGGGTTGGACCAACCAAAACTCTTGGGACCGAGGACCAACTCACGCGATATTTGTCCTGGAATTTCGGGACCAAGGACCACCCAATCCCCTTGGGAACTAGACCGAGGACCCGGTAGGGTTGGGCCGGTCCGAGGGTCGGTCTAGGGTCGACCCTAGATCACTGCTCACCCCTAGTCGTGAGTATGTTAACATGTTTTTTTTTTTTTTTTTTTTTTTTTTTTTTTCTTTTGGTAAGGAAATACAAAAATGTTAACATATTTATAATTATGGAAATGGTTAATACCTTGAAAATCCCAAAGCGGTACACCTGTGAAAAATTTTTAAAAACTATTTTTTTGACAATGAAAAACCAAAAATTGGTACACTTGTGACAAATTTATCCCGACTGACAATAAAAAAAAACTCTAAATTGGTGCATTTATGACAATTTACTCCAAACTAATTTATTTGACTGCAAAAAACCCTAAACTGGTAAATTTATGATAAATATATCCTCTGCTAAATTGGATTAATACCACAAAAAAATCACAAAAATTATAAACTGTGACAAACGGAGTGTAAAATTCCAAATTTGTATATCAGTCAACCGTCATGTGTTATTTAACTTAATAATTTAATAGTAAAATTTAATGAAAACTAACAAATGGTAAATTTGTCACAAGTGTTTCAGTTTTGGGTAAATTTGTCAAAGATATACTAGTTTAGAGTTTTTGGTAGTCAAAAAAATAGTTTGGTGTAAATTTATCACATATGTACCAGTTTTGGGTTTTTTCATGATATTAACCCTTATGGAAATAGCAAAATTCGTAATTTTTGAATTTAGAAAAGAGAGAGAATAAATAAAAAAGTAGTCTACCACATATACTTACCCATAACATAGACCGCTACTTATTTAATGTTAGACTAGTCATAGGGTGTGTTTGAAAGAGTATTTCGAAAAAGCCTTTGCAGAAATACAATTGACTTTAGATCAAAGAGGTTTAATGAGTGGTAAATTATGTTTGATGAACACTTTTTGACAAACTTCGAAATTTGATCTAAAAAGTAATTTTTAAAACAAAAGGCCAAAAAAAAAAGAAAATGAGGGATTGGATGCTTACTCGAGAGCCTTGAATCAATTGACCTAGTTCAAACATCAAGTTGTCACAACCCGAGGCAAGGTCGTCGAGGTTGCGTGACCTTAGGTCTCGAATGTCGTGTGATGTTGATAGTGGAGTCATGTGACCTAAGACAGACCTTGCTTGAGGTCGTGCGACTTCTACGATGTCATCTTGAGATTGCATGATCTCGGATTGGATGGGGATCGATGCTAGATTTGATGACGTGCGATATTGATCATATGTGCATTGAAACATGAAAAAGTGAGAGTAAAAGTAAAATTTAGACGAATCAGTAAAAGCAAAGTTGGATTAAAAAAAAATCATTAATCTCGAAAGTAGCATTTCGTAATCATCAATGGCAATATCAAATCGTGACCAACCACGCGTCATTCATCGTACTATGAAAGCGTGTAGGATAAGCTTGTACGCCACTCCAAGCATAGACTGGGCGAGAAAGGCCAGCGGCCTTTGGGCGTTGACGGAAAAAAGAATTAAGTCCACCCCAATACTTTTTTCCCTTTCCCCCCACCTTTTCCATGCAATTTCTATCTCTATTGAAATTATTTCTTTTAATTAAATAAGAAAATACTTTTGAAGTTATCGTGGATGAACCGTATCCGCGCAATTCCATTTGACCACAATTTAGTTTCTAATTCCAAGGAATCATTTTAGCTTTTATGGTAATATGTCTTAAAATCACACGCGCACCTCCATAGAAAATAAATGATTCTAGTGGGTGACCGATTGATTAGGATCATGGCGAAAAGATTTACCTTAAATTTAGGTCAAAGGCCAAAAAGCTCAATTATTTATATTTTTTTGGTGATTCGGAGAACCCCGTACACCGATAATGGCGGATAAATCCTAGAGAGGACACATGAAAACCACCATGATGTGCTCCCGGGCAAGGCCTTCAGCGACACCCGGATTCAAACACTCAACCTTTTGCAAGAGGAAGAGTGCTCGCTCCAGCAACGCCACCCTGAGGGGTGGTACAAAAAAGCTCAATTATTTATCAGGCAAAAGGCGGATAAAAGCAACAAAAAGAGAGAAAATCGGGCGGGCATATTCAAAAGGTTGAGGGGGGCAAATCGCCAGAATCTGAGAAATAAATGAACGCGGTTTTAGAACCGGCCACATTCCCAGAAAATGTTCTTGCCTTTTCTTGGAAAATGACGAGAATACTTCTACTTCAGACAGCGCAGAATAAAGCACACCGCCGTGATTGCGAAGTCATTGCTTTGAGCTTGAGCTTGAGTTCGTGCATTAAAGTTTGTCTTCTCCTCCATTTCCGTGCTACTTTTGTACCCTTTTGTTCAGCAACCAAATCCTTCCATATCCAGACACTTTCCCAGTTCTTGAAAAGCTCGGCAGAAGGAAAGGAAATCATGTCGCCGCAGAAGAGAGGTTTGCCTTCCACTTCTTCAGGTCGAGCAAGTCTGCTCAGGAGGCCGCGCACCGCTCGAACGAAGTGAGTTCGTTCCTCTCTCTCGACGTTTCGATGCTTGCTCGATTACTTGATGATCTTGCTAGTTTTAGCTTTGCTTGATGGGATATTCGATGAAGGGTTCTTGAGTTGAGGATTCTTGGAATGAGAAAAACATGGGGAAGTCTGCGTTGAAGCATACCATTGATTAGCTTTTGCCTCGTGACAGTTCTAAATCGCTTTCGTTCTGGCTTTTGTTAGTGGTTTTGTGCTGTCGCTTTAGTATGAAGCATTAAAGACCTGAGATGTTGTCGTCTCGAATCGGTTATGCGATTTCAGCAGGGGCCAATCGCAGTATTTCCTTCTTATTTGTATTAAACTCTTCGGAAACTTTTACCTTGCAAGTGAGCTGTTATTGTTACTGCGTTACTTTGCTGTCCTGTTTGCCAAATTTCACCATCTTGATTGTACTTTGTGCTGGTTTGATCTTCACACAGTCAAACATGGCGTCGGTCTGGGAGGAATCTTGTGCAAAGGAGCTGGTATATGGAGCAGGTTGTCCGGAGAGTGGTAAGATGAGTAAAGTAGCCAACTTGGACATACAAAGTAGTTTTTATTGTACTTCAATTGCTGATCTCTTCAATTAGGAGCGGTTGGATGCATTTCTGACCTTCTGGTCAGCTTCTGGATAGAAAACCGCATGAGAAATTGCTGTGAGATGTATAGAGAATTATCGTTTGATTGAGAAAAATGACCGGGTGACTGTTCTAGGCTTTTCCTATGAAGCAATTCCGATAAGAACATGATTTAGGCTTTTCATATTGTTTTGAACAGTATGGATCACAAAAAGATCCAAATTTTCAATAAAGTGGCTTGGACATAATTGTTTCCTTGAATCATGGAAAAGTGGTAAATGACAATTTGCATGTATTTCTTCACTATTGCTCTTTGCTGGACAGGTCAGAGGAGCTGGAGCGTGCTGAAAAATCTCACTCGGCCCAATATTGTCAAAGGTGAATATATTTCATTTGGTTTGTTGGCTGTAGCTTATCTACATCAATCAATTCCTCTAATAGAATTTCCATGTGTATTGTCTTGCCAACTAAAAATATTGTCAATTTTCATAAGCCACCAATCCACGATTCTGTTCAGCAAAGTGTAATGCCTGCACATTCATTCTTTTGTTGATCACTGCAAGGACAATGCATTTGGAGATCGCTGCTAATCAACTTTACTTGCTTCTGCCATAATGTATTAAATATATATGTATTCCAGCTTTATGTTGACTTTTTGTGTCGCCTTAGATTAAAGGAATGCATTTGATGAGTTGGTATCTATCTTTTCATACCGTAATTAGGTATTAGTAACTAAAATTCTACATATGGATATATGTCCATTTGTTATGAAAATGTCCACAAAACAGCAGTTGCTTACTTTGTCTATTTTTCACGGTGTAGTTGCACAGGGAATGGTCTCGAAAATGTAGTGCGCTCATTGGAGAATGCTGTTCAGAAACTGGTAAGTTAAAATGTGTTTATAAAATTTCCACTTTGTCTCAAACATATCTCCATCAACACTTCAGATATGAGTTGTTTATCTGCATGTCATGAAGTGACTGGATGAACTTATTGATCCACAAAGTCGGATGCTAGCTAATTAATTTATGCTGACTTATTTATTTATTTATTTATTTTTGGTCGAATTATGCAGACTGTTTGAACAGCATTTATTGAGCATGAACTAAGCACAATTTCTTTTTTATTTTTTTATGTGTATATAATTCATTTTATTGGACAACCTGTGCAAAACAAAAGGATGGGAGGACTCCATCCCAGCATAATGTCCCATGTATACAGCAGACATCGAAGTGCCAACCCTTGCCATTGATGTGAACTCTTGCGGTAGACCAGCCTGTTATCCCTAGAGTACCTTTTATCCATAGGGCGACAGCCCTTCCACTTGGCACCATCAGATCACTAAGGCCGACTTTCATCTCTGCACCACGGGAAGAAAGGAGATCCTTTTGAGTAACCTGTTTTAATATGAAAGTCTTATATCTTGAAATTAATTCATCAAGTTGACTTTCAATGTAATGACACCACACACCAAATGACAAGATGACATCATAGTCTCCTGCTTCTACACTACCAGTAACAATGGCTAAATTCTACCCAGGAAAACAAGATGCAAACTCAAAACCATGCCACCCAATTACTGCAATGTTAGTCAACATGAACTTGCCAATTTCTACACAAATTATAGCTTCTAAAGAGACTTTCACAGAGAAAAACGACTGCATCAAGGACACAGCAAGCTCGAGCAGTTTTATGCTTCACTAAGTTCCTCCCCAGAGATAATATATTGTTATATTCTGGGCTAATTTCCTCACTAATAACTTCAAACTATTCCCCTTCATGTTCTGCAAGCCGTAGAACTTATTCCCAAAATCTGCTTTGAGAATACACACTTAAGGAACGAGTTTGTTGGAGATTCTTCATGTTGTCCGCATAGCACACAAGTGCTATCAATGTCAGAGCAAGATTTCATCTTGTCCAATGTGTGCTACCTATTATGAATCACTAGCCAATTTATAAAGCCATACCTTGGCACCTTAGGCTAGTCATACATTTTCTGACTAGCTTCTGCGCCTCCTTTACATAGAAAGAGCCTCCTTTACGGAGCTAGAGTTTGGAGCAATCAACCCACACAAAGCCCATCTGAGTTTCAAGCAGATCATCAGAACTTGCTGGAGGCCATCTTCTTTTCATTTGCCTCATTAACATCCACAACTGTGGCTTTATCACCTAAAGCTGAATCATAATTTTTTGAAGGCACATGTGACATTTTACATGAACATGGAATGAAAGGGGAAATAAAAATGGTAAGGATTGATTGGCTATATATACAACTGCTGTTTGGTGAACACTGTGATTTGAAATGTGCCTGAAGAACTTAGCTCAATAAGGTGTTTGATAAGTTGAATTTAAGAAGGAAGTTTTCAACTCCTTTTGATGGAATGGATTGGTTTTGTATTCCTTCTGCTTCATTTTTTTTGATGTCTCTAACTTTGGCAACTCTTCTCTTGGTGGCTTTGAACAGATGGCAACAGAGGAGCTTGCAAATAATCACTCTCCCCACCTTGGAAGGTATGAATGCACTTCCCCCGTGATGCTGGCTTTCTGTGTAGTATTGACCGGTTATGCATTGTTGATTTTTTTTTTTTTTTGGGGGAATAATGGTCCGACTTACTGCTAAACACCCCAAAGCAAGCAGTCAGAGCTCAGTGAAAGTCTGGCCAGAATGACTAGGTCTTGCGCCAAATTGTCAATGCTCCAGTATAGAACATAATCATTTGTAGCTTGAGAGCAGTGTAGCATTTAATTTTGTTTAGTTTTATTTTTTTAAAAATTTGCAGTTTTATACCCTCTGAGACTATGCATCTATTTATCCTTGTACTTTACCTGGCAGTAAGACTTGTCTAAGTGAGATATTTGGCAGTTTGTCTCTCTGTGTAATTACTTTTCCAATTTTTCCACTTCTATACCTGTTCTTATTTCTAATGGTTGGCTTACGGAGGGAATGCAGGGTTGATGCTAGATCTACGGGAAGAAATGCTGTGAGGAACTTGCGCCTTCAATTTCAAACCAAACTGTCAGATTCTCTGTTTACTGGAAGGAAACTACGAGGAGTTGGGGGTGCTCACATTTCTGTTGCCTTGATTGACGCAAATACGGGGGATGTCGTTACATCAAGCCTGGAATCCTCCATTAAGTTGGATGTCGTCGTGCTTGAAGGTGACTTCAACAAAGATGATGAGGATGACTGGGCTCATGAAGAGTTCAAGAACTTTGTGGTTAAAGAGCGTCAACAAAAGGGGCTGCTTTTGACAGGAGATCTCCAAGTGACACTCAATGGAGGTGTTGGGGAGCTGGGAGAACTGATATTTACTGACAATTCTAGCTGGAATAGGAGTAAAAGATTTAGGATAGGGCTTATGAAGGCATCAGGTTATTGTGGGAATACGCGAATCCGAGAAGCCAAAACAGACGCCTTCCGTGTCAAGGAACATAGAGGAGAATGTAAGTCTTTCATAGTTTGTTACAGTACATATAAACCTTGTCCTTCCTTTATGAGTGACCATAAACATGGTTTTGGATTTCCAGTCTTCAATTTTTTATTTGAGAGCTTCATTTCCTATGAACGTTTACATCTCCAACGAAAATTCTGATAAATAAAAAACGATTGGCTTCTTTGTCATTAGTGAATGTTGACACTTTGGATCAGTTTCAGGAGAGAGTCTGCGCGCCTACAGAAGTTCGCTTCTACACGTCAATCTATTAGTGACTGGAACCTTACTGAATTTGTTCTGTCCATTTACAGCATCCAAGAAGCATGAGATACCTGCATTCGACAATGAGATCTGGAGGTTGAAGATGATTGCAAGGGATGGGAAATATCACCAAAAACTGAGTGAAGCCGGAATACATAAAGTGGGGGACTTTCTACTTCAATTGTTTACGGACCCCATGAAACTGAAAGAGGTAAGCACTTAGTAAATGATTCTCAATTAAGGTTTGATTGACTACCCTGAATGTAAGTCTTGTGTGTTCACTCATTGTAGATTCTTGGAATGAGCCCAAATTCGACGAAGTGGGACACTCTTGAAAGTCATGCAAAGAGTTGCATGATAAATGATAAACTTTATTTGTACTATAATGATGGCACGAGGAAGCATGGTGCTGTATTCAACACCGATCATCAGCTAATTGGCTTAATCAAAGATAGAGTATATTGTGCTTCTGATGGACTTTCTGCCGATGATCTGGTGAGTAACTAGGAGTTCCTACGAAGTTTTGTCAAGCCAGTTCATGTGCTTCATACCATCATGGTTAATTCATATAATTTGTCCCATATTATCCATGTAATTTGCAATTTGATGTTTACTCGTAGCTGTGTGGCTTAATAGGTTTTAGTATTGATCAGATGCATGGAAACTTGAAACGAGGAGTTGGTTGGACATCTAGATGCTTTTGTATTTGGTTTTTTATCAGTAAAAGCAATATGAAGTGCCTGTGGAGAGAATTAAAAGAAAATCTAGATGCTTTTTCTAGATCCATAGTTGAGACTTTTGTTAATAGACTGATTTGAGTTTTTGCTCGTCGCAATGCAAAGTTGAGGAAAGTGACCTTGTGTATTGAAGTGGCCCTCTATACTCTGCAGTTAAAATTATACAAAAAAGCATGAGTAACTTGAGGAGCACTTTCAGCAGGAAAAAAGGGCGTCATCCATGAAAATGTGAGGCACTTATCATGGTATTGCCATTTGAGCGATAGACACGTTCACGTTGCAACTATTACTTTCCTAATATAAAGCTATTAAGATCTTTGTTACTTGCACAATACAAGTTGATGGGTGTTTTATTTCTTCACTGGTCCTTTCTCAATCAACTTTGCATCTTTACCCTTTCCCTGATTGTACTCTCCATTACATCTTTCGAGCACCTGAACTTTTTGTGGTGGAGAAATGGGAGGCAATAGGCATAAAGTGAATTGAGGTTCTTTTGATGTTTCTTTTATTCTTCTTTCTCTGTGCTGCACTTACGTACTTACTCTGTATACAAGTTCATCCATTGGAATGCAACATCACTTGCCGAAAAAAGATAGTGTTGATTGAAGCACAGCGTGTACTTTCAATAGTGGAGATTAATACTTCAATTAGTCCAACTTGAGCGATATACTGAGTGATTTTCTTCCAGGAACATGGCAATACAATCGTGAAAAAGGCCCTTGCTAACTGGAATGATGTTTGGGAGTTCGATGGTGAGAACTTTTCTCCTTCAATGCAAAAGAAAAGCTCGAGCTACATTCCATCTCAAGTCTTTGACAGACAAATTGTAAGTCTCATCCCTGTTCAACCAAATTTGGATTCACAAATCTGTCCCCCTCCAGGTGGTCTGGATGCTCATCCGGCAAATGTGAGCTTGACTGCTGAAGGTATGTGCTCCAAAGCACAAATATATCTCTCCCTTGAAGCACATACAAAGATGCGGCCTGTGAAACAATGATGAAAGTAGAAATTTCCACTTGATTGTTGAGCTTTAATAAATAAAAGCATGTGTTTTGAGTCCTTATGATATGGGTTCCACATGATATAAAGACTTTTACTTGTCCAGCTAATCTTCAATTGAACATGCATCCAAGGAGATTTTGCTAATTTTGCTTCCTCTTTGGCACTGACTCTAAGTTATATGTGGAGGATTCCATTTGTAAGTTAGGCTTTAGTGTGTTTTTAGATGCAACCAAAAATGCTCATGAACACCTGCACTCACGTGATGCTAAATGGATATTGACAAGATATTGCTATCACTAGGTAAATATGAACAGATGTGCTAAGCACACTAGCAACTTGTTTATATGTTCAGTTTTATCAAATGGTGACTGGAAGATCATGTAAGAAAAGAAGGTTGGTTGGTTAAGCTTAAAACTTATAATATGTTCAATATGTGAAGGGGAAAGGGCCTCATCAATTGAGGCATGTAAAGATTACAAAGATTAGTGGCAAGAAAAGTTAAAGTGATGTGCAGGGTAAGAAAAACAAAACAAAAAAATTAGAAGCACTTTCCTTGATATCTGAATAGTAGAAGCTCATAACAATTCATTGCAAGATTTTTTATAGGGTCATGCTCACATCGGCCTATATTTACTAATTACATTACTGTTCTAGTTCTTTTCCCTGGACATAATGATGTACGGTCTCCAAATACGAATCCTGGAAATGGCGAGGAGTTTTCAATTTATGAATTCATGGATATGGATCTAATTTCTCCAGGAGATAGTGTTACTAATGTTGGATTTCTAGCAGAGAACCCGGATCCCCATCTACTATTTGCCATGCCTGACCAAATGATCCATTCTTGGAGCCGAATGGACTATATAGTAAATGGTCTCCCCTCCGGACCAACCTCTGCCTCAACATCAAGCTCCCAATGTAGGAGGGCACTTCCTCTGCCTGCAGGCATTCACGGGATGGAAGATTTCCGATCACCTGATCCAGATGTTAGTACTGTGAACGGGTTGTCAGGTATTCAGAACCCACCAGATGATGGCACCTTTCAGACCTTGCAATGTTATGTTGGTTTTGCTACCGGAAATGCTTCTGCACACTGGATACGGATATTTGTAGTGCTCAAGTAGTTTTGCCACATCATGAAGAGGCGTGTCAGAGTTGTGCAGTTAGATGAACCCCTGCTTGAAGTCCAGGCTTGATTTGATTGTGTTGTTACAGTCGCATTAGTCAAGATGATTCTTCATTTACTGTCTAAGAGAAGTGATGGTATTTTTTTCTAGATGAGGGTACATCAGTTACTTATCTATATGGGACCCTGTCATTATTGATAATATTATGAATTTGGGTATAGAACAGCCTTGCTTAATGCCTTGTTAAGTGAATAATTTTTTCATCAGTAGCGTCTCTCTACTTCAGTTCTCTTGACATCTTTTTTCCAAAGTTCTCTGATTTTCCCACGTGAGGAATGCGAGGTATATCATTCAAAGAGAGCACTTGGTTTCTGCACTTATCATGCATCGGGATTGACCACATCCTTCGAGTCCTGAGAGTTAAGTCTTGCCTGTTTGCTGCTATCTCCAGGCAATAGAGCTATTTCTGTTAAATTTTACTGGAGAGCTTCATTTCATACAAACCTTTACATCTCCAACGAAAATTCTGATAAATAAAAAATGATCGGCTTCCTTGTCATTAGCAAATGTTGACACTTCGGATCAGTTTCAGGAGAGAGTCCGCACGCCTATAGAAGTTCGTTTCTACTTGTCAATCTAATAGTGACTGGAACCTTACTGTATTTGTTTTGTCCATTTACAGCATCCGACATGATATACCTGCATTCGACGATGAGATCTGGAGGTTAAAGACGATTGCCAAGGATGGGAAATATCACCAGAAACTGAGCGAAGCCGGAATACATAAAGTGGGGGGCTTTTTACTGCAATTGTTTACGGACCCCATGAAACCAAAAGAGGTAAGCACTTTAGCAAATGATTCTCAATTAGGGTTTGATTGACTACCATGAATGTAAGTCTTGCGCGTTTACTCATTGTAGATTCTTGGAATGACCTCAAATTCGACGAACTGGGATACCTTGAAAGTCATGCAAAGAGTTGCAAGATAAATTGGAAACTTTATTGGTACTATACTGATGGCACGAGGACCCATGGTGCTGTATTCGACACCAATCAACAGCTAATTGGCTTAATCAAAGATAAGAGTATATTGTGCTACTCATCGACTTTCTGCCGATGACCTGGTAAGTAACTAGGAGTTCCTACGAGGTTTTGTCAAGCCAGTCCATGTGTTTCATACCATCATGCTTAATTCGTATAATTCGTCCCATATTATCCATGTAATTTGCAATTTGATGTTTATTCGTAGCTGTGTGGCTTAATAGGTTTTAGTATTGATCAGAGATATGGAAACTTGAAACGAGGAGTTGGTTGGACATCTGGCGCTTTCATTTTTGGTTTTTTATCAGTAAAAGTAATATGAAGTGCCTGCGGAGAGAATTAAAAGAAAATCTAGATGCTTTTTCTAGATCCGTAGTTGAGAATTTTTGTTAAAAGATTGATTTGAGTTTTGCCCGTTGCAATGCAAAGTTGAGGATAGTGACCTTGTGCATTGAAGTGGCCCTCTATACTGCAAGGTTCAGCGGGTGATTTGGCGTCATCCATGAAAATGTGAGGCAGTTATCATGGTATTGTCGTTTGAGCGATCAAAACATTCACGTCGCAACTATTACTTTCCAAGCATAAAACTATGAAAATCTTTATTACTTGCACAAACAAATTGATGGGTGTTTTATTTCTTCACTGGTCCTTTCTCGATCAACTTTGCATCTTTACGCTTGCCGTGATTGTACTCTTCATTACATCTTTCGAGCACCCGAACTTTTTGCGGTGGAGAAATCAGCAATAGGCGTAAAGTGAATTGAGGTTCTTTCAATGTTTCTTTTATTCTTCTTTCTTTGTGCTGCACTTACGTAGTTAATTTCATTACATGTTCATCCATCGGAATGCAAAATCACTCGCCAAAAAAAGAGAGTGTTGATTGAAGTCAGCGCATGTACCTTCAATAATGGAGATAAATACTTAAATTAGTCCAACTTGAGCGATATACGAGTGATTTTCTTCCAGGAACATGGCAATACACTCGTGAAAAAGCCGTTGATAACTGGAATGATGTTTGGATTTTCAATGGTGAGAACTTTTCTCCTTCAATGCAAAAGAAAAGCTCGAGCTCCATTCCATGTGAAGTGTTCGAAGGACAAATTGAAAATCTCACCCCGGTTCAAAGTAATTTGGCTCCACAAATCTGTGCGGCTCCAGGTGGTCCAGAAGTTCCTCTGGCAAATGTGGGCCTTACTGCTAAAGGTACATGCTTTAAAGTCCAATATTTTCTCTCCCTTGAAGCACATACAAAGATGTGGCCAGTGAAACGACGAAAATATAACTTTCCACTTGATTGTTGAGCTTTAATAAATTAAACCAATGTGTTTCAAGTCCTTATGATTTAGGTTCCACCTAATATGAAGACGTTTACTTGTCCAGCTAACCTTCAATTGAACTTGCATCCAAGGAAATCTTACTAAATTTGCTCCCTCTTTGGCACTGACATAGAAGCTATATGTAAAGGATTCCCATTTGCAAGTTAGGCTTCAGTTTGTCTCTAGATGCAACTGAAAATTCTCAAAAGTAGTTTTTACCAATGACAAACAAACAGGAGGAGGAGGTTATTGCCAGAACTACCAAAAGCAGTGATCTTATAGACTATCAGTTCAAAGGCACCAGGGCAATAATCAATTGATTCATTTTATCAGGGTTCAATTTAAGAGATGCTACTTCAATTTGGACATGAAGGATTTAAGAGTTGAAGTATCAAAATGACCTATAAGGACATACAATGTGGGGAACACTCAATATCCAATGCCAATAGTACATGAAAAGATACGTTCTGTAAGCTGGTGATTGTTGCAAAATGAGCCTCATTCAATGCGCTCTATCCATTTGGCCATATATGTGTGTACGTACATACGCATGTATTTATGGGCTTAGTCCAGGCAATTAAAAAGCTACTAAAAAAGTTAGGTGGCTACAGGTACCTTCTTGGGTGGGGGATTGGGGTGAGGGAAGGTCAGATATTCATGAATACTTCACTTTGGTGATGCAAAGTGGATATTGACTAGATATTGCTGTCACTAGGTAGACATGGATAGATGGAATAAGCACACAACAATGTGTTTATATGTGCATTTTATCAAATGGTGACTGGAAGATCATATGTTAGAAAAGAAGGTTGGTTTGTTAAACTCATTTGTCAGAAATTGAAAAGGGCCTTGCCAGTAGAAGCACTTAAAAGATAACAAAGGCCAGTGGCAAGAATAACTAAAGAGATGTGCAGGGTAAGGGAAAAAAAAAAATTTGTAGCAGTTTCCATCATAGCAAAAGATCATAACCATTCATTCTAAAGCTCTTTGTAAGAATGTAGACCTGTGCTCACGTCGGCCTCTGTTTACTAACCATAATGTTTTAGTTCTTTCTCCAGGACATAATGGTACAACTGCTTTGACATTGCCAGTACAGTTGAAAGATACCAATTCTGGAGCTGCCATGAAGCTTTCAGTTGATGAAAGTGTTCGTCCCACTGAACTGCAGCCCACATCTACAGACCCCTTGAATGTTCTAATTTCTCAAGGAGACAATGGCATCCCTAATGGTGGATTGCCAATACAATACAGTCCCATGGTAGCAATTTTCGATATGCCATGCGGAGCCATACGATCTGTTCTTCAAGCCAAATGCACCATACAGTCAATGAGAATGCTCTCCCCTCTGAACCACCCTCTGCCACAATATCGGGACTCCAATCTAGCAGTACACTTTTTCCTCCTGAAGGCAATCTTGTGATGGAAAATTTTTTGGAGGATATAAATTATTGGTTGGAAAATTGGTCAAGTCAGAGCCCACCATACGATGACGAGTTATTTACGACCCCAGTATGTGATGATGGTTCTGTTAGTGGTACCAGCAAATGTGTTAATGGGTGGTTCAAGATAAAGGCAGTGATGCAGTGGGGTACCTTCGTCAGGAGGATCGCCACAATTAAAGGTGCCAGAATTGTGCAGTCAAATGAACCACCGATTGAAGTCTAGGCTTGATTTGATTTGCTCTTAATGTGGCATTAGGTAAGATGATTCTCCATTTACTGCGTGATAGAATTGATGGAATTCTTTTCTTAGATGAGGGCATATTAATTACTTAATGTTATTCATTTGTGTGCAGAGCAGAGTTGTTGGAACCCCTTCTCAAGCGAGTACTTTTTTCATCAGCAAGTCCCTCTACTTCAGTTCTTTCAACATGTTTCTTCAAAAGTTCTTTGATTTTTCATATGTAAGGACCAAGGTAAATCGTTCACAGGGAGTACTTGCATTCTGTGCTTATTATTCATACAAATTGACACCACATCCATTGAGTCCTATGTATAAAGTCTTGCCTGTTTGCTGCTATCCAAAGGCAATAAAGCTCTTGTTCAGAACACACACACTGTTACATCACGATGCTAAGTTCCCTCGATATTCTCCATTCATTCAGACTGTTAGTTTAATATTGATGTTGAATTACAAATCAGTAAACTACTGAGCAGAAGTATATTCTACATGGCCATACAAAGGTTATTAATGGGGGGTTTTGCTTAGCTGAAGTTGTTTTGTGTGATAGACACGAACTGTGTTCTATCGTCTTCCTCGTCTGCTCCTCTTGTTTTCTCAGTCCTTGAAAAACTTATGTAAAACGGCTCGTGGATAGTTTTGATGGCATAAAAAGTAGTTTTTGCATTCCATGGTGAAGGGAACAATCATACTCTGCATCCTTCACGGCAATACAAGAAAACTGGTCTTCCTATTCCTTACTTGCACTGCACCAGGATTGTTCTCTTTCCCCTTAATTCAATAGGGAGAGAACCAGGCAAGTGCCACAACTTTCGTAAGCCTTCCTTGTGTGCCATAATTTTTTTCTGTCGCTCATTTAAGTATTACATAAGAGTAAAATAGATCATTTGAGTGTCATTTTTGGCAAATCATTCTATGTGATTTTTTTATTAATTTCTCATCTGACATGGGATTTTTAAAAAAAATTTTAAAATTTTTCGGTTCACTTTTTTTTGGAATTATTATTGTTGTTGTTTTTCTTTTCCTTTTTTTTTTCAAGGCTGGCGAGGGTCAAAGGCAGCCTTGCCCATGACCACCCAAACTGGCGAGGGCCTTCACGACTGAACGTGAGGCAACCTTTGGGTGAGGGTTACCGGCCCTTAAAAAGGGGGCAAAAGAAAAATAAAAAATTCAAAAGAGTAACTAAAAAATATTTTAAAATTGTATACATCAGCATCGGTCAAATCATATAAGGCGATCGGCCTTCACATCAGATTTTCTGGTGAGGCAAATTGCGATGGCATTTAAATAATTGACTTTTCAAATTTGTGATACTTAAGTGGAGGAAAAAAATATTATGATGCTTATTGAGCATCAAAGTTATGGCACCTGTGATCACTTGTGGTGGCGGCGAAGTTGGTTGAGCACTCATTCCTTTCGCGAGAGGTCCAGTGTTCGACTCCCTGCGTCGTCTGCCTTGTTGGAAAGGAACCCATGACTTATCCGGCAGGCAAGGGTGACGGTGATTCTACTTGCTCTAGGGTTTACCTACGGGGTTCTCTGGGTTACCAAAAAAAAAAAAGTTATGATACTTGTGCTGAATTTTAAACTTTTCGGCACTTAATTTAGTTATCAAACAAGCCGAAATTCTTCTACTGATCCAATCATTGGCCGGCTCATGCTCGTCTAAGAATTCGTAATTCGATCCGGTCCGATCCAAAAAGGCGTACAAACCATTGCCCATTTCCCGGTCCGACCAAAGCTTCTTTATTTTTTTGCCAGTAGGAGAATACCGGGCAGCAGAAACACGCCAGGCTTTTTGGCTCGTTGTATGAAAGCCGAAAGTGCGGGAGCAGCTTGCAGCACTTTCCAGGAAAATTGCCATATTTTTCCGGAAAATTACATGTGTCAGTCACGCGCTTCTTCTCTCTCTCTCTCCGCGGGACACGCACGCGCGTACACACGACGGCGACGACAAACTACCTGTCCAAACTTGGGAGGAAATCCGAGTCGGCGAGAGACAAAGTTCGATCGCCACGATGACGAGACAAAAGAGAGCGATGGATGGATGGAGATGCTTCTTCCGCTGAGGAAATTTAACCTGAGAGGGAATCTTAATAAGGTGGTTATTGTGCTCCTGGCTACGTGCTGCACAATTGATGCAACATCCGCGTCATTTCGCGTTTTTGGGCTCTTCCCTTTCGTAACAAAGCACGAAAAATCTGAGGGTGAATTTGTTCCAGGAGAATTTCATGATAAAAAAAAATGTTTTTCAAGATATAATTTTTAGAAAGATTGATTGTTTTCCTTTATTTGATGATATGTGACCAAGAAGATATAGTAACTTTAATGCCATGGCAAAAAATATATATATATATATATATATATATATATATATATATATATTTTGATCAATTTTATTTTTTCTTCCCTTTCGCCGGTTGCTAAGCTTTGGCAATGGCTGGTTATCAGTCATAGTGGTGGTGGGCCAGCGAGGTCGAGATTGCCTAGCCAATGACTGACAGAAGACGAAGAAGGAGGAAAATGAAAAACTAGAAAAAAATAAAATAAAGTAAAAAATGAAATTAAAATATTAAAATATTTGAGATCAACAATCCTAGAAAGTGTTTTCATCTTTTTAGATTTAGTTTCATTTTTCTAAATTTATGCATGACTATTCTTGTTAATCGAAAAGTGTTTTCGATTAACTCTTTTTCCGACCGCGCATCAAACGGATGAAAGTCTAGAAAATAAATTTTCAAAAAATACTTTCTCTCAAATAAACGCATCCTTAATTAAGTCGCATAAAAGCGTAATATAGGATGAGACTCTATCCTAAATTACTCGACTAAAGGCTGCTAATTGAGATTTTACGAAACTCTCGATTTGATCAGTCCACGATTCTAAGAACTTTGTTATTATATTTGTTGGTCGAAAGATTTTATCAAACTAATTTTTTTCTTGAGAAAATCGGGACTTTCGGTTGAAGGGTCGGTCCTTCGCGTTTATAAAGGGCGATCGGACATTCCCTGAATTCTAGGTATCCATATGGGTGCATGTCGTTCGTGGGTTCGTGTGCGCGCTTTTTAACGAAATAGACATAATATAGGACCTTCAAAATGTTGACCAAAAGAAAAAAAGAAGAAGATGAATTACAAAATTTTAAAGAAATAATATCCTTTATAGCCTAAACTTTTGATTCTTTCTCTGTGCTGCACTTACGTACTTACTCTGAGTACAAGTTCATCCGTTGGAATGCAACATCACTTGCCGAAGAAAGATAGTGTTGATTGAAGCAGAGCGTGTGCCTTCAATAGTGGAGATAAATACTTCATTTAGTCCAACTTGAGCGATATAGCAAGTGATCTTTCTTCCAAGAACATGGAGATACACTCGTGAAAAAGGCCCTTCATAACAAGAATGATGTTATGGAGTTCAATGGTGAGACCTTATCTCCTTCAATGCAAAAGAAGAGCTCGAGCTCCATCCCATGTCAAGTATTTGAAGGACTAATTAAAAATCTCACCCCAGTTCAAAGTAATTTGGCTCCAGGAATCTGGGCTGCTCCAGGTGGTCCGGAAGCTCCTCTGGCAAATGTGGGCTTCACTGCTGAAGGTACGTGCTCTAAAGCACAATATTTTCTCTCCCTTTACGCACATACAAAGATGTGGCCTGGGAAATAGCGATAAATATAGGACTTTCCACTTGATTGTCGAGCTTTCATAAATTAAACCAATGCTTTCCAGATCCTTATGAATTGGGTTCCACATAATATGAAGAGTTTACTTGTCCAGCTACCCTCCAAATGAACTTGCATCCAAGGAAATTTTACTAAATTTGCTCCCTCTTTGGCACTGACTTAGAAGCTATACATATATTCCCATTTGCAAGTAGGCTTCAGTTTGTCTCTAGATGCAACCGAAAATGCTTAGAAATAGTTTTTACCAATGACGAACAAACAAGAGGAGGAGGTTATTGCCAATTATTAGCGAAAGCAGTGATCTTATAGACTATCAGTACAAATGTGCAAGGGCAATAATCAATTACTTCAATTTATCAGAGTTCAATTTAAAAGATGTGACTCCAATTTGGACATGAAAGATTTAAGAGTTGAAGTATCAAAATGACCTGTAAGAACATGCAATGTGGAGAACATTCTAATTATTGCAAAATGAGCCTCATTCGATATGGGTCTATCCATTCGGCCACATGGGCTCTATCCAAGCAATTAAAAAGCAGCTAAAAAAATTAGGTGGTAATAGATACCTTCTTGAGGGGGGATGTTTTTGTGGGGCGGATACTCTGAACACTTCATTTTTGTGATGCTAAGTGGATATTGACAAGATATTACTACCACTAGGTAGACATGCATAGATGGAATAAGCACACAGCAATGTATTTATATGTGCATTTTCATCAAATGGTAACTGGAAGATCATATGTTAGAAAAGAAGGTTGGTTGGTTAAACTCATATGTCAGAAATTGAAAAGGGCCTTGCCAATTGAAGCACGCGAAGCCATTCGATCTGAACTTCGAGCCAAATGCACCATACAGTGAATGAGAATGCTCTCCCCTCTGAACCACCCTCTGCCGCGCTATCAAGATTCCAATCTAGCAGTACACTTCCTCCTCCTGAAGGCAATCTTGTGATGGGAAATTTTTCAGAGGATATAAATTATTGGTTGGAAAATTTGTTAAGCCAGAGCCCACCATACGATGACAAGTTCCTTAAGACCCCAGTATGTGATGATGGTTCTGTCAGTGGTACCAGCAAATGTGTTAATGGCTGGTTCAAGATAAAGGCGGTGATGCAGTGGGGTACCTTTGTCAGGAAGATCGCCACAATTAGACGTGTCAGAATTGTGCAGTCAAATGAACTACCGATTGAAGTCCAGGCTTGATTTGATTTGCTCTTAATGTGGTATTAGGTAGGATGATTCTCCATTTACTGCGTGATAGAATTGATAGAATTCTTTTCTTAGATGGGGCATATTAGGGCGTGTATGTTTATGTTCTTTTTTTTTTATAAACAAAAATTTTATTTTTTTTTTGTTCCGAGAAACAAAAAAAAGAACAGAAATGCGTTTGTTTGCGTTTTTGTTCAAAATATGTTTTTTTTGTTCTTGGAACAAAATTGAAACGGAAATAATAAACAAAAAAAAAGTTTTTTTTTTTTTTTTTTTGTTCCGGAAACACTTCTAAAGAACAAATTTTCTCTCTCCTCTCTTTTCTTCTCTTTTTTTTTTTTTTCTTATTTTCTTCTTCTTTTTTCTTTGGTTGGTCGCTGGCCTCGACCATGGCCAGGGATCGGTCATCGAGGGCCAGCGACTTCGCTGGCCCCTGGCGAGGTGAGCTCGGGCTCGCCCGATCGCCCAACCACAGCGAGGCTCAAGGCTCGTGTCTGGGCGAGGTTGTCGGCCCCCGTCGGTCAGTCGCCGGCCTTGGCATGGCCGGCGACCGGCCAAAAGAAGAAAAAAAAAAAAAAAAAAAATAAAGAAAAAAAGGATAAACAAAATAAAATTATTAAAAAATTAAAAGGAACAAAAAAAGAATATAAATTTACTAAACGTGTTTCTATTCATTTTTTATTCTTAGAGGAGGAAATGGGCGGTTTGTAGAGGAGGGAGGGAAGAAACGTGTGGGAATGTTGACATCTAAATTTTGATGATCCAATCATTTATTTATTGCCTAAAAATTAGGGATTAATTCTTCTTTTTTTTAATGACCGAGGGACCATTGGAGATCACACTTTGGTGATCCAGTCATTTATTTATTGCCTAAAAATTAGGGATTAATTCTTCTTTGTTTTTAATGACCGAGGGACCGTTGGAGATCACACTTCGGGGATATCACACGACCCTTCGGTGCTTGGTAGCATTGGTGGAGCCTCGCTGTAAGCCGTTATTTAGACGTAAACCCTCGAGGTAGCCCAGTAAACCACCTCTGAGACCCCCACTTAAGTCCCGAGCATCTGGAGATTCGAATTTGTTCTCTCATCGATGAAGTAGTGAAGCTCAACCATCACAGCTACGTGGGTGGGATTAATTCTTAACCCCTAAAATAATAATTATAATAAGCGTAGCATATAGTTTTAGGAGCACTTTTTTTTTTATTGTATTTATATCGGACTGGTGATAAATAGGTTTGAATTGGTAGTTCTAGTTTTGATTTGACGAGTTGGACTAAGCCCATGAAGAGAGCAAATTAGCCCGAGCTCTTTTTTTGACCGAAAATTATCCTGTGAAAAATAAAGATTTGATATTTTCGGTGATATGACGGTGGATTTTTCGATATCCACGAAAAGATATTGTGAGCTCATCTTGGCAAGATTTAAAATTTGAGAAAAATCCCATTACAATCTTGAATCTTTGGCAATATGTGATAAAATCGGTCGAGAATATTCCTTTTTGCATAGTCCAAAGATACAAAGGAAATCTAGAAGAGATGTCGAAAATAAAAAGAAATTTTACATTTGGGAGGAGATCTTCGTGGATGTTGATTTGAAGAAGGAAATAAAGCCCCGGTCCACTCATCTAAGGTTGCTACACTACAGAAAGCGAGGAGGCTACACATTGAATATACGCCGCACAAGAGGGGGTTCCTCTTTCATTCTATGGAGGACAACGGAGGAGGGTTCTATTTCGGAGAGTCCTTTCTAGTCAACAAGGGGAGGCACTCTATAGAATACCCGGCCACCACAGCAAAATCGTTGTCGCGACCAACTTTTCGGGTGAACCACCTAAAATTTGGCTAATGGATTGTTAAGCCTAGACTTAATTCGGGCTCTCCCAAGCCCATACCAATTCGCGACTTAAGTTCAAGTTCTTAACATGTAATTGATTTTTTAATCAAGAGTCGCCACTAATCTATTTTTTGGTGGGTCAATTAGAAACCAAGTAAAGTAACGGGAGTTTCACTTTACTCCTACGAACCAGAGACTATGGGTACGGGGACTTGGTTACACTAAATTTCTCTAATGCCATTTCAGTACCATTCTTTTATTTTCAAAAAATGTTTTTGCAGGCAGCTTAAATTGATTTTAAATCTATTTTTCTAATATGTGAGATGATCATGCGGGTGTGCAATCCATCAATTTAACACCCAGATAAACAATAAATAAATTGCAAAAACTTACCTCAAAGCAACGAAGGCATCTGCATGGTTAGATTAAAAATTCACATCATCAACCTTAAATATGATTTCTAATTAACACGCAATTTCTTTTATTTATTTTCACTTAATTAATGAAAATCATGCAATATGCAATGTAATATTAACTAAATGACCTAATTCTAATGACATGCAATTTCTAATTAAATGAATCTAGCAATGATCATTAACTGACATGCATTTCATGAATTTAACTCTAAATGACATGCAATGACATTTTAAAAAAAAATGCAATCTATCCTTGGGATTAAAACTAAATGATCCTAAGTCATTTTTGTATTTTTTCATGAAAATTCGGAATTAGGAAAAATGTGAAAATTTATTTAACTAGATTAAGATTCTATTTAATTTGCATTAGGGATTAGGTTAAGCCAAATCCTAATTTAAACTAAAATATTATCTTAACCCAGATAATCCTAAAATGCAAAATATCTAAACTCATAATAAATTAAGAAAGATATTATCTAGAATTAAATTAATTGTAATTTAATCCTAATATGCAATGACATGCAAAATATGCTTTAACACTACATGACATGTATATGATGCTTTTTTTTACCTTTGTTTAATTTTGAAATTAATAATTGCCAAATAATTAAACATGTAATCCAAATTAAAAATCTAGCAACCTAAATTGATTGATTTGATTTTTTTATTTTTGATTTTAAAATTCGAAATAAGATTCCTATTCTAAATATGTAAACCCTAAAACATGCAAAAACAAAGTGATCATGACAAGCCAAACCAAGGATATCACACATCATTGAGATCAAGGGATAATATTTCGCTAGTAAAATCGATATATTGATCTTAAGCCTTAAAGATCAAAGTATCAATTTTATTCCCGCTTAATTAATTATTTCATCTAAAGCCTTATAGATGAAATAAAAAATTTAGGTGCGGTTGCGAATCGAGTGTTATGTTGGAATTTCCAATCATATGCTAAAGACTAATTATGCTAAAAGAACAAGATAAAGTAAAATAAATAAAATAAAAAGAAAAAACTACCTAATGTGCTTTCTTTTTTTTAAGCAAAGATGCTGGTTGCTCCGATAAGGGGACTGGCAGAGGTGTGGCGTCCGGCGCGGCGTCGAGCGGAGCAGGGATGGTGGCACGGCGTCGCAGAGGTCTGAACTCTGCGACGAGCGGGGATGCGAGCTGTGCGAGCGGCGCGGCGGCGATGCTGCTGATGCTCGGGAGGAGATGGTGCAGAGCTGGGCGATCAGTGGCGACGAGCGGACTGCAGTTGCTGCTCGCGGGATGCAGCAGTGGCGAGTGCAATGGCGTGACGATGGGCGCACGCGAGCGAGGGTCGATGACGCGACGTCGGGTGCTAGGTTGCGGGCAAAGCTCGGACTCAGGCGTTGGTAGCGGTGCGGCGGCGGTATTGCGGATGTCAGAGGCATCGGGTGCTGGGCTGAGGCGAGCGGCGCGGTGGCGCGGCGAGGTCGGGAGCGGCAAGCTTCGGAGCTCCAGCGTCGTTGAGGATTGGCGAGGGGCTCACCGAAGAAAAGAAACAGTAAACTCTTCTTTTTACTTTTTTTTTTTCTCTCTCCTCTGCTCTCTTTTCTCACTCTCTGTTCGCACGTCCCCTTTACGTCTCCCTCACTGTAGCTTTGCTGACTTTTCCCTTTTTCCTTGGCAGCTTGTCAGAGAAGAAGGGAAATGACCCCTTTTGTTGACCGAAGATGGACGAGGCTTCTCCTTTTTTGCACGATTCTTTCACGAATTTTTTCTCCGAAACCTTTTTTGCTCTCAATCTCTCCTCCGAATTCCTCCCCTCTCGTCACGAAAAATGTAGCTCTCTTTTATAGTGATTCGAGACGGCCACTTTGTATGGTATTTTCCAAGTTTCCATCTTCCGTCGTATTAAATCAAGGCTGCAAATCAAAGCGAGATTTCGCAATCAACTCGATTTTGCTCCGTTTTATAAAAATTCTTACCCTTTGTTCACTTGATTTTTAATTGTTTCTGCATTTATCAAAATCTGAATGCTCATCAGAATTTCAAATTTCCTTGCATACTTCAATCAAATCAATTTCCCCCAATTTCATTTTTTTTCTTTTTATTTGTCTAAAAATACAATTTTTATTTTCCTTATTTTTCTAAATTTGTTAAAAATATGTGTCAACAATCGTTAGAGAGAGCAAGTGAGTGGAGAGAAAAGGTCACAAGGGTGGTCTCTTTTGGGCCCACCGATGAATAGGAAACAAAAGTAGATGCGTTGGGTGCGTTTGTTTGTGTTTCTGTTTAAAAATTGTTCTGCGAACGAAAATAGAAAAAAGTGTTTCATTCCGGGAACAATTTTTGAACAAAAAAACACGTTTGGTAAAATTTGTATAATTTTTTTATTTCTTTTATTTTTTTATTTTTTCTTATTTTTCCTTTTTTTTTTTTCTTCTTTTGGCCGATCGCCGGCCTCGGCCATGGCCGGCGACCGGCGACCGGCCGACGAGGGCCGGCGGCCTCGTCGGGCCACCGCCGGCGACGAGAGCGTCGATCCAACCGAGAGCGAGATCACGATCGAGTGAGCGAGCGTCCGAACCAAAGAACCGATAGCGATCGAGAGCCTCTCTTGCGATCCGCCGAATCGAGAACCGAGAAAGAATCCCCGATCGAGCGAGCGAGCAAGCGTCTCATCTCCGAGAAAGAATCGGATCCGCCGCCGTTGTCGTCGTCCCCGTCACCGCCGGATCGGCTTCGGATCGATCCCCTAACCTCCGGCTCCTTCGCCGGCGGTTACTCTATGTTTTCTAGGGTTTTTTTTCGGGCATTGCGGAGGAGGAGGTCGAGATTCGAGAACGAAAGTCAGCCCCCTCGCGATACCCGACCATCGGTCTTCGATTTCCGAGGGCGATCCACCGAACCAGATTCGCCGCCGTCGTCGCTGCGGCGCCGTCGGCTGGGATCGAGTCGATCCGGAAACAGAGAACTGTGATCCGGCGAGCGAGAACCGCTTGTGTCGTTCCCGTTGTTCTCAACCGCTCCCGTCTTCGCCGATGTCGCTGCGATTGAGCGAACCCCCGAGAGAATCCGAAAGAGAGAGACGAAGGAAAGGGAGAGAGAGCCGGAACCCCCGCCGCCGGGCGAGCTCGGCCTCGCCGGATCTGGGGAGCTCGAGCTCGCCTAGCCAAGGCGAGGCCGAGCTGGCCCGGCCACGGCGAGGCTCGGCCTCGCCGGGGCCGGCAAGCCTCGCCGTGGCTCGGCAAGGCCGCCGGCCCTCGTCGGCCGGTCGCCGGTCGCCGGCCATGGCCGAGGCCGGCGACCGGCCAAAACAAAAATGAAAGAAAATAAGAAGAAGAAAAATAAGAAAGTGTTTTAAAATAAGAAACACAAAATTTGTGTTTCTTGTTTTTGTTTCTTTTTTGTTCCTCGGAACAAAAGAACAAAAAAGGCACGAAACGCACCCAAACGCGTTTTTCCTTTTTGTTCCCAGAACAAAAAAACAGAAAAATTGTTCAAAAACACAAAAAGAAACACAACCAAACGCAGCCGTTTTCTCTTGCTGGACGTACGCACGCAGAGGAAAAGAAAAGACCATAGAAAGAAATTCTTCTTCGGTGGACCACGACTCAGCTGCCCCACTCCAGACGTTGTCAACACCCCATTGCCACGCGTTGCTGACCTCGTCGTCGAGCTTGCACCGCTAAGGCTTGCGGCTTTGGGGCTTCCTTGGGACTGTCGTTCCGCTCCCCATCGCACCACCGGACTGAGGCGTCGCAGCTGCTGTGTCCACCTCCAACGATGACAAGGAGCTGTTACAACACCCGCCTCCGTCCCCCAAAGCTAGCCGAGCGCCACCAAAATCCAATCCCGACAGCCAAGTCCAAGCTGTGAGCTTTGCCAAGCATCACTATATCGCGTCGCGAGTAGCCATTCAAAGTCCAAATTTGAAAGTCAATATTCGGAATAGGTAAAAAAATTTATCTTTTTTATTTTTAATTTTCGAAAATTCCGTTTCTTTATTTGATATATCCATTGATGCACATGACTGAAATTCCCGATATGCTAAGATATCCGTAATCTCGAGTAGTCTTCTAAGTTGGGAAATTTTTCCAATTTCACAACGTGCATATGATTGACAGTCCGATTTTCATGCCCGAAATTTGACTCGCAATCAAACCGAAAAATCGCCAATACGATCTCACGCTCGATATTCGATTCGCAATTTTGTTTAAAATTGATCAATCCGATCTCATACGTGAGATATGATTCATCAATTTATGAATATCAATCTTATCTTGCTTGATTTGCTGTTGTGTTATTTGAATTGAATTTGTTTTCGTAAAAGAAAACCCAAAAAATATATTTGAGTTCAAATTAGGTTCATGTTAGAGTATTTTTTTGTTTTAGGGTTATTTTGCATATTTAGAATATAAAATTTATTATTTCGAATTTAAAAAAATTAAAATAAAAAAACATTTTGGTTTGTCTTTATTAATTTAACATACATGTTTAATTATGCGACAATTTTAATTTCGAATTTCATTAAAAAAAAGAAAAAAATAGAATTAGGGCATTCTTTGCACGTCATTGCATATTAGGATAATATTGCATGTTTAGTTTTTATTTTCTAGTTAATTAAGTTTAGATATAGATAGGTTACATTTTAGGATAGAGATTATCAAGTTGAGATAGCATCTTAATTTAAATTAAGATTTGGCCTAACCTGATTATTAATATAAGTTGGATGATATCTTAATCTGAATAGATAATTTTCACGATTTTCTAATTTCGTTTTTGAATAAATTAATTTCATTCTCGATGATAAATTGCATGCTCATTAAGAAAACACAAAATATTTCACTTATGTCGTATAGTCCAAGTCATGTTGTCATGTCATATTATTTCATGTTAGATTAGTAGTATGAATTGCATAAAATATGGTTCTCATTAAATAAGTGAAAACAAAAAAGTAATTGTGTGTTAATTAGAAATCATATTTAGGACTGTCGATGTGAATTCTAATCTAAAATTGCAGATGCTTCTATTGCCATGAGGTGAGTCTCGTAATTCATTCATCGCTTTGTTTGTGTGTTAAATTGGTGGTTTGCATACCCACATGATCAGCTCACATGTTAAGGAAGTAAATTAAAATCAATTCAAGCTGCATGCAAAACATTTTTTTTTTTCAAAATAAAAGAGAAAGGTACCGAAATTGCATTAGAGAAATCTAGCGTAACCAAGTCCCCGAATTCACAATCTCTGGTTCGTAGGAGTAAAGTAAATTACTTTACTTAAGTTTCTAATCGACCCAACAAAAATTGATTAGTAGCGACTTCTAATTAAAAAATCCATTGCATGTTAAGAACTTGAACCTAAGTCACGAATTAGTATGGGCTTGGGAGAGCTTGAGTTAAGTCTAGACTTAGCAATCCATTAATCAAACCTTAGGTGGTTCACCCGAGGTAAGGTCGCGACAATTTGGCGACTCCACTGGGGACTTGTGTTGAAACTCTAAATCCAATTTAGGCCAATTTTTTCTTCTATTTGAAAAACTATTTGGCACTGAGGATCCTAAGTATGTCCTTAACGTTTAAGGTGCTAAATGTTCTTAGAATATGTGAGATATAAGGGGAAGTGTTTGCTAATCTTTATTTTGCAGGGTAGTGTAGGAATGTATGGTTTATTTTTATGAACGAAGTGTTGTTTCATATAAACTATTGTGCATGCCTATGCATTTACACTACACTTTTGCACACACAATTTGCCGCCGAACCTGAGCTACATAGGATTAACTAGAATGGTATCGAGATGGATACCACTCTGACCGCACACCCGTGGTATGAGTCACCAATCTCAATCTCAAAATTTCTATTTTGGAGTCAAGAGTACCCACCTCGGTCTGCATGCCCCTGACTCGGGTCGGCTCTTTGACCAAGTTGGTGTCATGAAGACCAAACTTAGTCCGTACGCCCGCGGCTAGTCTGATCATCCTTGTGGCTTCATTTTTCTAAGTTTGTCTAGAGTAGAAATCGAGCCTTAAATCTCATGTGCATGTTAATGTGGTTGCCATCAATTTTCCTTAGCGAAGTAAGTCTTTTATCCCTATACTGTGCAATTTTTTTTACTTTGTCATACTTTTGGTATGTCCATTACAATCTAGGTCAGTCATTTGGTCTAATTCATTTGTCAATTAGAAATGGAATGAGAAAATTGCCATGCAATGAATCATTTGGAAAATAATACAAAAAGCTTCAAAGAATTTGTTTTCAATTTATGTCTAAGAAATTTGGTATTGCTAGGGTGACTATTTTTATTTTTCTAGCTATTTTTTTAGGAAAATCCATTCTTATACGAACTTTTTATGAATAAATGAAAAAATCGAGCAGATCATTGTCATGGATTGGCTCTCTATTTACACCTTGTGCTTACATATTTTCATTCATTCGAAGTAGGTGATAACAGATCCTTCACGTTCGCCCATTATTACACGATCAAGAGCTAAGATGGCCGACCAAACTAAAATGCGTGATCGTATTTCTACTATGGAAGACCAACTCCATAGTTTCTCACCTCTATGCAACTTATGACAGTTCAAATCCAATCCCTTCGAATGAATTCGACTCATGCACCTGCTCTCCCCGAGATAATAGTCCAAAAGCAGGCAAACAAGGCCCAAATGGGTGATGTCGACATGCTCGAGCTGGAAGATGACCCACTGCCAGTCATTGTGGAAAAGGTTAAGCTTGACAACGTCCCTAAGATGGAGCAAGATGAGACGGAGCAAGATGAACGCTTCGCAAAGCTTGAAGAGAAAGTGAAGCAATTGCAAGAGTCGCAGAGTTCACTCTCGTTCGACTTGTCAATTTATGAGAAGGTCAAGATTTTAAAGAAGTTTAAAATGCTGAAGTTTGAGAAATACGATGGTACTTCCTGCCCAAAAGCTCATTTGCAGATATACCACATACGCATGGCCCAATATGTCAAGAATGAGCTTCTCATGATCCAATCATTTGATGCATGTTTGATCGGGCCCACATTGAGCTGGTATGTGATGAAGAATGTGAACATTCTCGACACTTGAAATGAAGTGGCTGACGCATTTTTCAAGCAGTATAAGTTTAATATGGACATCACACCTTCCCGAGAAGGTCTTGAGCAAATGAAGAAGAAGAGGAGTGAATCATTTAAAGAGTGTGCCATTAGATGGCAAAATCTAGCAGCTCAAATTAGTCCTAAGCCTGCTGATAAAGAATTGATGAAGTTGCTTGTCAAGACCTTCCCATTTGAGTTCCGCAATAAGATGGTTAGCACATATGTTGAGAACTTTAGTCAACTCATCCTTGTGGGTGAGCAGATTGAGATAGGGTTGAGAGATGGATGGTTTAATGAGCCAACCTTTACAAGCAAAAGATTTACCCCAAAGAAAGAGAAGGACCTTGAAGCTGAGATTAATGTGGCCTATTCTCAACCGAATCGTGATACATCCAATCGCACATCAACAAATAAGATTTCTATTGAGCAACAAGGCGAAGGACATCGATTCTCTGGTCGACACGTAATGTTAGGAGACAATTTACACCTCTTCCTAGACCTCTATCCAAAGTCTTACTTATTCTCCAAAAGAATGGATTATTCTCTTCTGAGCCGAAGTGACCAAATCCCGAGTATTATCCTACATATAATCCCTTCGAAAAGTGTGACTATCACATGGGAGAGGCTGGTCACTCTATTGATGATTGCTATGTTTTGAAGCATAGGGTCCAAGGCCTCTTGGATACCAAGGCATTTTCTTTTAGTACTAATCAGAAAAATCCTCTGCCCAACCATGACAGAGGCACAAATATTGTCACTGAGTGAAGAAGTTCTTATCTTCATACTCTACGAAGAAGTCTTTTTTCGTGCTTTCTAGGATTACAAGTTTTTTTTTTTTTTTTTTTTTTTTTTTTTTTTTTTTTTTTTTCAGGATTTCCTGCTTTTTGAAGATTCAATTATTGCATTCGTCTCTAAGGTTTACTTGTTTGCATTTTTCATTCCAATAATGTAATTCATTTGATTATATTCAATGAAATTACAAGTTTATTTCCAATTTTGAGGGTATGATGGGGTATACTAAACTAGCCTGGTGACGATGTCCAATAATGAAAAGAAAATATCATCAATGGAGAAATTCTAAAGACTGGGCTCCTTCATACTTCCTTATCAAAAAAATTCAAAAAAAAAAAGATTTTTGAAGCCATTTCCAAAAGGATGCATTAAATTAGTCCTATTTAATTTTCTGACTCTTTTACTTCATGTTTTAGAGCATTATTTTCTTGGCTCGATGAGGAAGCATCTAGAAAAGGCACATTACGTTGCAATAATAGATCAATTGGTTCAACAGTTACTCAACAAATTTGAGAACACATTTCTAAAGAGTCAATATGACAGATTGGGAGCATGGCATATTTTGGGGCAAAAGCAAGAAGGGAGTATTTATCAAATCAAATATCGGGTTTTCGGTCTTGATTGATAGGGGCAATCCAAGGAGGCAATCCTTTTGTGGGGCATTACCCTAAATGAATGCTTAAAAACATGTTTTGAGTGTGATAAATTGTCTGTTTTGAAGTCTCAAAAGCTTTTCATGCTTAAAGTTACTGGACTTTTTTAAAAGAGAATTTCCATAGTGATTTTATCTATTCAATTCACCAATTTCATGTGAAGATGGTCAATTCAATGGAGTGACATCACATGTTTAAGAATGCTGAATGAGACGAGTCAGGATAATGAAATGCAAACCTTATCCTATACATAGTCCCTTACCTATATACTTGTGAGATGAGTATAAAAAGTTCCATATTCGCAAGGTAAAGAGTTCTCTCGCAAAAAATGTACGATGACCGAAATGATGAGGGGCAATTCATTTCTCTATCCCAAACATTACAGGTGATCCATTACTTAACCCCTTTGAACCTCATATACTTGTAGAAATTTTTTCAAATCATCCCCGTCAAGAACCACCCCACATCGGGGCGAATTGGAAGTAAGATGGCATTATGAGGTGTAGAAAATTAAAAGATTTTTTTTTTTGCTCTCATTTGCATCAATCTTCAAGTTATGCTATTACATTGAATTCATGTGATAATTTAAGTGCCTTAAGATAACAAAGAATATTTCTTTTTCTATTCCATATACTTATATCCTTTGTATAACCCACTTGAGATTGCAATTTCATTTCTTCAAATCTAGTTGGTGATCATCCCCCACACTAGGGCAAGGCAAAAGACAATTGTTCAAACAGTATGGTCTGGAGTGCTGACAGAAGACGAAGATCTCCCAATAGTCCAAATGTTAAAAAACACCATATGGTCATTCAATAGGATTAAGGAATATGAAAAAGCAGTGTGCCCGGTAAAAGTAAGACCAATGTCCAAGAAAAAAGAAGTGAAGGAAAAAGAAAATGAATGAAAACTAGGGGCAAAAAAATAATGTGCCTGGTAAAAGCAAGGTCAATGTCCAAAAAAATAAAAATAAAAAATCAAACATTGGTTGTAGAAAATCATATCCCTCGTGAGACGGTACATAAAGAACTCAAATGCCGAGATATTACAATCAATGGAGTTTTGATACGAAGAAAATCTTCGACGATGAAGAAGAGGATTGGTGACAATGCCTAGATAATCATCAACTTTGACCTTTATACGTATCTTTGAGCCTAACAATCTTTCGTTTCTCAACCCATGAACCTAGCTTACATTACGTCCTTTGCAAAGTCTTTTCTGATTAGGGCACATGAATTAACATAGGATTTCACATGTCTTAAGCATCACTCGAATAAGTGCGAGTAAGATTATTATTTTTTTTTCATTTTGCAAGATTTTTGACTTGTAAACCCGGAGATGATTACAGAATTATTTTTTGAATTGTCTTGACGTAAAGAGTCCCTTTGCCAAGCCGTTAACTAAGCTCACATTACGGTCCCTATTAAAGACTTCTCAGATTGGTAAGGTCGTATTGTTTGCAAGAATACTCGAACCCTTGTTGGTATGGTCATGTGTGATGGAATGATTCTCCTAAAATAGCATTTCTGAATGAGAGTGAGTGAAAGTCATTTCTAACTGAAAATTTCTCATTTAATATTCTTAAGAAATCCATGTCATTGTCTTGAACGACAATTCTCTCATGTGGAAATTTGGGTTATGCAAATATGGTAGAGTCATTATGCATGAACCTTGATTAAATTGATGAAAACCTCATTGAATTTTGAAATGTGCATTTTAAAGTAGCTTAGATTGGCTAACTCTTTAATGAATGCATACTAGTTTTTATTCTAATCGTGTCTGACAGATAATATTTCCTTGAAGACTGAGTAATACTTGATGTTCAAATTGCTCCTTGAAGCCTTAAGATTCAGCATGCTTTCGTAGCCCAAAGCCCTTTTCACTGATCCGGCGTGCTTCCGTAGCCCGGTGTCCTTTTCATCGATCCGGCGTGCTTTCGTACCCTGAAGCCCTATTTACTGACCCGACGTGCTTCCATAGCCCGGTATCCCTTTATAGTGACTTGGCGTGCTCTCGTAGCCCATAGTCCATTTTCATCGATTCGGCATGCTTCCATAGCCTGGTGTTTCTTTATATTGACTTGGCGTACTTTCGTAGCCTAGAGTCCCTTTCATCAACTCGGCGAGCTTCCACAGCCCGATGTCCTTTTATATTGACCTGGCGTGCTTTTGTAGCTCAGAGTCCCTTTCATTGACTTGGCGTGCTTTCATAGCCCGATGTCCCTCTTTATTGACCTAGCATGCTTCCATTAGCCCGGTGTCCCTTTATATCGACTTGGTGTGCTTCCGTAGCCTAGAGTCTTTTTTATCGACTCGACGTGCTTTCATAGCCCGAAGTCTCTCTTAAATGACATGGTGTGCTCTTATAGCTTGAAATTCCTGACCTAGTGTGCTTTCGTAGCCTAGAGACCTTTTCATCGACATGGCATGCTTCTATAGCCTAGAGCTCCTTATCAAATCAGTGTGTTTAAGAGGTATTGTCTTTCAAGTGCATCGACACTCGACTTGGTCGAGTTGTCCCCCAAAGATTTTTCTTCAGATTTAGTTTGATTAAGGCAACTGAAGAAAGGTTTGGAATCTGGTCAAATGATTCATGCCGCAATGCTAGGCGACCGAAAAAAGATTCGGGTCCTAGTCAACCAAAACCTTACTTCAAGTGACCGTAGAAAGGTATTGGTCCTAAATAATATTTATTACTCTAACAGGTGACCGTAGAAAGGTGTGGGTCTTGAAAAAGCAGTTTCTCATTTAGGCGACCGTAGAAATATACAGATCCTGAAAAAACAATTTTTTCTATCAAGGTGACTGACAAAAGGTACGAGTCCTATAAAAGCAATATCCTTACAAAGTCTCATTGCTATTCTGGGCAACAATAGAAATGTATGGGTTCTGGACATGTAGCATTAATTATCTTGAATAACTCTACCTTCCTTGAAGGTAAGTTATTATAGGTAGTTTTCTTTATAATCTGCATTAGCATTACCATGCATTATATAAATTGCTTTCAAAAATGGAATTCATTTTTCAATAAAAATCATTCAATGCATGTATATGACCAAAATTTAGGTCTCAATTTATCTTTGAAGGCAACCTCTACGAGCTCACATTCAAAGAGGGAAAGCTGTTGACACATAAATTTTGGCGGCCCAATCATTTATTTATTACCTAAAAGTTAGGGATTAATTCTTAACCCCTAAAAAAAGATAATAACATAATTAAATTGCGTAGCATATAGTTTTAGAATCATTTTTTTTTATTATTGCATTCGCATTGGACTGGTGACAAATGGGTTTGAATTAATAGTTTTGAACTTTAATTTGATGAGTTGGACTAAGCCCGCGAAGAGAACAAATTAGCTCGAGCTCCTTTTTTTGACCGAAAATTATCTTGTGAGAAATTAAGATTTGATATTTCCGGTGATATGAAGAGATATTGCAAGCTCATCTTTGCAAGATTTAAAATTTGAGAAAAATCCTATTACAATCTTGAATCTTTGGTAATATGTGATAAAATTGGTGGAGAATATTCATTTTTGCATAGTCCAAAGATACTAATGAAATCTAGAAGAGATGTCGAAAATAAAAAAAAAAAATATTGCATTCGGGAGGAGATCTTCGTGAATGTCAATTTGAAGAAGAAAATAAAGCCCTAGTCCACTTACCTTTAAAAAGGTTGCTACACTACAGAAAGCAAAGAGGCCACACATTGAATATATAGCCACACGAGGGGTTCCTTTTTCATCCTAGGGAGGACAACGGAGGAGGGTTCTATTTCGGAGAGTCCTTTTTAGTCAACAGGGGGAGGCAAACTATAGAGTACCCCTTTACTAAAAAAAAAAAAAACTATAGAATACCCGGCCACCACGGCAAAATCGTTAGAGAGAGCATGTGAGTGGAGAGAAAAGCTGACAAGGGTGGTCTCTTTTGCTCCCACCGATGAATAGGAAACAAAAGTAGAGGGGTTTTCTCTTGCTGGACGTACGCACGCAGAGGAAAAGAAAAGACCAGAGAAAGAAATTCTTCTTCGGTGGACTACGAATCAGCTGCCCCATTCCAGACGTTGTCAACGCCCCATTACCACGCGTTGCTGACCTCGTTGTCAAGCTTGCACCGCTAAGGCTTGCGGCTTCCTTGGGACTGTCGTTCCGCTCCCCATCGCACCACCGGACCGAGGCCTCGCAGTTGCTGTGTCCACCTCCAACGACGAGAAGGAGCCGTTACAACACCCGCCTCTGTCCCCCACATCTAGCCGAGCGCCACAAAAATCCGGTCCCGACAGCCAAGTCCAAGCTGTGAGCTTCGCCAAGCATCACTATATCGCGTCGTGAGTAGCCGTGGTCAATAATCGGAATAGGTAAAAATTGTCTTTTTTTTTTTTTTTTTTAATTTCCAAATATTCCATTTCCTTATTTGATATATCTGTTGATGCACATGACTGGAATTCCCGATATGCTGAGATATCCGTAATCTTGAGTAGTCTTCTAAGTTGGGAAATTTTTCTAATTTCACAACGTGCATATGATTGATAGTCTGAAGATTATGCCCGAAATCTGACTCGTAATTGCACGGAAAAATTACCAATCCGATCTCACGCTCGAGATTTGATTCGCGATTTTGTTTAAAATTGGCCAATTCGATCTCATGCACGAGATATGATTTGTTAATTTATGGATAACAATTTTATCTTGCTTGATTTGCTGTTGTGTTATTTGAATTGATTTTGTTTTCATAAAAGAAAACCCAAAAAATATATTTGAGTTCAAATTAGGTTCATGTTAGAGTTAGAGTATTTCTTGTTTTAGGGTTATTTTGCATATTTAGAATATGAAATTTTTTTATTTCGAATTAAAAAAATAAAATCCAAAAAAAACATTAATTTTGGATGTTGGTTTGTTTTTATTAATTTAAGATGCACGTTTAATTATGTGACAATTTTAATTTCGAATTTCATTAAAAAAAAACTAGAATTAAGGCATTCTTTGCATGTCATTGCATATTATGATAAGATTGCATGTTTAGTTTTTAGTTTCTAATTAATTAAGTTTAGATATAGATAGGTTACATTTTAGGATAGGGATTACCAAGTTGAGCTAACATCATAATTTAAATTAAGATTTGGCTTAACCTGATTTTTAATATAAGTTGGATGATATCTTAATCTGGATAGATAATTTTCATGATTTTCTAATTTTGAATATCATGGAAAATACCCAAAAAAAAATCTTTGAATAAATTAATTTCATTCTTTATGATAGATTGCACGCTCATTAAGAAAACACAAAATATTTCACTTACGTTGTATAGTCTAGGTCATGTTGCCATGTCATGTCATTTCATGTTAAATTAGTAGCATGCATTGCATAAATCATGGTTCTCATTAAATAAGTGAAAACAAAAAGTAATTGCCTGTTAATTAGAAATCATATTTAGGACCGTCGATGTGAATTCTGATCTAACATTGCAGATGCTTTCGTTGCCATGAGGTGAAATCTGTAATTCATTCGTCGCTTTGTTTGGGTGTTAAATTGGTGGTTTGCGTACTCGCATGGTTACCTCACATGTTATGAAAGTAAAATAAAATCAATTCAAATTGCCTACAAAACATTTTTTTTTTCAAAATAAAAGAAAAATGTGCCGAAAGGCGTTAGAGAAATATAGCGTAACCAAGTTCCCGAACTCACAATCTGGTTCTTAGGAGTAAAGTAAATATTTCATTATTTTACTTGGGTTTCTAATTGACCCACTAAAAATAGATTAGTGGCAACTCCTAATTAAAAAATTCCTTGTATGTGAAGAACTTGAACATAAATCGCGAATTGGTATGAGTTTGGGAGAGCCTGAGTTAAATTTAGGCTTAACAATCTATTAACCAAACCTTTGGTAGTTCACTCGAGGTAGGTAACGATAGAAAAGAAGAAGAGAAAGAGAGAGAGAAGAGAGAAGAAAAAGAAAGAAGATAAAAGAAGTTTACCAAGATATTTCCCCAAAAACTAATCATATCCTTCACCCACTTGCCCCTATAACCCTCTATGCCAAGCATTTTGTCCCCAAATATCTTCTTAATTCTAGTTTCTTAGAAACAATAATTTTTTATCCAAAAATTCCAATTTTGCCTCTTAATCCGAATTTCCTTTTCCTTTTTTTGGGTCCGATAATTCCTTTCTCGAAAAATATCGGACTTGTCGATAATTCGATGAATAATGAGACGGCGTCCAATAATTAAATCTCGAAACCCTCAAAAGTTCGATACCCGAAATCGAATTAAAACTTTGTGATTAAAAATAGATCGAATGCGACTTTAGTACTACCTAATCTATCGGGTAGCTTTTAGGGGTTCTTGCTCGTTTGACCCGTGGTTGATAATTTTCGACCCACGTTTGTGCATCTTCAAATTGTAGACGACCCTCTGTTATCATGTAATCGTGAGGATTCAATTATGTACCATAGATATAATATTAATAAAAAATCGGTTTATTGTCATTTGACACGAATATCGTAACCATGTGAAATTATCCGCGAATCGACTATTTACTTCCATCGAATCAACTTATATCTATTCGCTAATTGATTTATAACAGTATAGTATTGACTCTTGTCGATTTTTATGGTCGAGCGATCGATTTCTGATCGAATTCTTTAGTCTTTCACGTTTTTAACCTTTTACGGATTTACCTAATAGATTAGTTAACTCGTGAGTGATCAGTTCAGAGTAAAATAACCACAAGTGTGTCGATGAAATAAACATTTCATATATTTCAAAATAGGGGCCAAATTTCGGGATATCACATGCATTTTGTGCTTATTATTCATAGAAATTGATACCACATCCATTGAGTCCTATGTATAAAGTCTTGCCCGTTTGCTGTTATTCACAGGCAATAAAGCTATTGTTCAGAACACACACACTGTTACATGACGATGCTAAGTTCCCTCGATGTTCTCCATTCATTCATACTGTTAGTTTAATATTGATGTTGAATTACAAATCAGTAAACTACTAAAATAGTAGCAGAAGTATATTCTACGAGGCCATACGAAGGTTATAAATGGAGGCTTTTGCTTAGCCGAAGGTGTTTTGTGTAACAGACACAAACTGTGTCCTAGCGTCATCTTGGTCTGCTCCTCTTGTTTTCTCAGTCCTTGAAAAACTTATGAAAAACGGCTTGTGGATAGTTTCGATGGTATAAAAAGTAGCTTTTGCATTTCATGGTACAGGGAACAATCATACTCTGCATCCTTTACGGCAATACAAGAAAACTGTTTCTTTCTATTCCTTACTTGCACTGCACCAGGAGTGTTCTCTTTCCACTTAATCCAATAGGGAGAGAACAAAGCAATTGCCACAACTTTGTAAGCGCTCATCGTGTGTCATAACTTTTTGTAGTCGCTCATTTAAGTATTACATCAAAGTAAAATAGATCATTTCAGTGACATTTTTGGCAAATCATTCTACGTGGATTTTTATTTATTAATTTTCCATCTGACGTGGATTTTTTAAACTTTTAAAATTTTATGATTTACTTTTTTTAAATTATTATTGTATTTTTTTCAAGGCTAGCGAGGGTCACTGACAACCCTTGCCGATTGCAAAGAGGCGAGGGCTGCGTCGGCCTCGGCTGTGAAGGCCCTCAGCTAGTGTGGCCGCAAAGGCAGCCTTGCCCACGACCACCTAGATTTGGCGAGTGCCTTTGTGGCTGAAGGCGAGGGTCACAGGCCCTAAAAAAAGGGCAAAAATAAAAAAATTCAAAATTCAAAAAAATAATTAAAAATATTTAAAATTTGTATATGTCAGCATCGGTCAAATCATATAAGACGACGGTGTTTACATTAGATTTTTTGGTAAGGTAAATTGCAATGGCATTCAAATGATCGATTTTTTAAATTTGTGACACTCAAGTGAGGGAAAAAAAATTATGACACTTATTGAGCGCCAAAATTATGGCACTTGTGCCTAATTTTAAATATTTCAGCACTTAATTTAGTTATCAAACAAGCCGAAATTCTTCTACTAGTCCAATCATTGGTAGGCTCATGCTTGTCTAAGAATTCGTAATTCGATCTGGTCCGATCCAATCCAAAAAGGAGTACAAACCATTGTCCATTTCTCGGTTTGACCAAAGCTTCTTTATTTTTTTGCCAGTAGGAGTATATTGGTAGTTTATGAAGCACGGACATGTTGCATGTGCTTTCGTGTCATGTTTGACACATGTCGAAGCGTGTCTGACACATCAACACGCTCGGACACGCGGTCAACGCGTGTCCGATTTTCTGACACACGATCAACTTTTCTCAACATATTTTGACACGCATGTCCAGAAGACGATAGAGGGTCGAGGCGAGGGCGAGGGAGTAGAGACAAGGCCGCAAGTGACGGCGAGCCCACGATGGCGAGAGACGGCCAGAAAAAGACTAGAGATTGAGGTGAGGGCCGCCATAGTGATGCTATGATGGGTCGATGATGAGGCTGCAACTGCAAGGGAGGAATGGCCAAGGCAAGGTAGTAAACGATTGTGACGAGGACCGAGAGCATGCACAGATCGAGAGGAAGAGGAGAGGAAGGGGGGTCGTGTGACCAAGAGGAGGAGGAGAAGGATTGAGAGGAAGAGGAGAGGAAGGGGGTCGTGCGACCAAGAGGAGGAGGAGAAGGATCGAGAGAAAGAGGAGATGAAGGGGGTCATGTGGCGAGCGACAAGGAGGAGGAGGAGAAGGAGAGCGCTAGCTAGGGTTTTTGATAAGGAAACTCAAAAGGAATAAAAAAAGGGGGGGACTCTAATGGTGAGATTTTTCATTTTGGAGGGAGGGGGAAGTGACAGTATCAGGTGGGGGAGGGGGAAAGTAAAGCGAAATAAATTTGGAGGTGGGGGAAATAGATGAAGGAAAGAAGGGAGTGGGGGTTGGGGGTGGACCCTCGAGGGAACTTCTTTTATCAGAAAAATAAATAAATGAAATTTAAAAATAATTTTGAAAAATAAAAGTATTGAATTTTGAAAGATGATAAATTTTGGTCATCATAGAAGATCATGGATTTATTTCTAATTTCTTGTTAGTCATTAGTTTCATCAATAACTTTTGTTAAAGTTAAAAATATATTTCCAAACATGGATACGTATTAATTATGAATATATCTTTCGAATTTCCAATGAATTGATTTATTAATATTATTAGTGTAAATTCATTACAGACTCTTTTTTAATTAATTAGGAATTTGAATCAAATTAATTAAAAACATAAATATTCATTTAATATATAACATGTTTTAACGTGTCGGAATTTTCTATTTTTAAGAAATGATGTATTGAGGTGTCATGTTGTGTTGTGTCACGTTTTCGTGTTGCATATCGATGGTACTTAGCTGATAGTGACCGGGCAACAGAAACACACCTGGCTTTTTGGCTCGCTGTATGAAAGCCAAAAGTGCGGAAGCAGCCTGCAGCATTTTCCAGGAAAATTGCCATATTTTTCCGGAAAATTACATGTGTCAGTCACGCGCTTTTCTCTCTCTCTCCGCGGGACACGCACGCCCGTACACACGACGGCGACGACAAACTACCTGTCCAAACTTGGGAGGCAAACAAAGTTCGATCGCCACAATGACAAGACGAAAGAAAGCGATGGATGGATCGAGATGCTTCTTCCGCTGGAGAAACTCAACCTGAGAGGGAATCTTAATAAGGTGGTTATCGTGCTCCTGGCTACGTGCTGCACAATTGATGCAACATCCGCGTCATTTCGCGTTTTTGGGCTCTTCCCTTTCGTAACAAAACACGAAAAATTTAGGGGGCGAATTTGTTCTGGGAGAATTTCGTGATAAAAGAAAATGCTTTTCAAGATATAATTTTTTAGTAAGGTTGATAATTTTTCTTTATTTGATGATATGTAACCAAGAAGATATAGTAAGTTTAATGTTATGATAAAAAAAATTCAATATTTTAATCAATTTTATTTTTTCTTCCCTTCTGCTGGTTGCTAAGCTTTGGCGATGGGCTGTGTTATCGGTCATAGTGGCGGGCCAGCAAGGTCGAGATTGCCTAGCTAATGATTGGCAGAAGATGAAGAAGAAGGAAAATGAAAAACTAGAAAAAAACAAATCAAAAGAAAACAATGAAATTAAAATATTAAAATATTTGAGATCAGCAATTCTAGAAAGTGTTTTCATCTTTAAACATTTAGGAATTCATTTCCTTAAATTTATGCATTAATATATTCGTTAACCGAAAAGTGTTTTCGATTAACTCATTTCCAATTGCACACCAAACAGTTGAAAGTCTGAAAAATAAATTCCCAAAAAATACTCTCTCTCAAATAAACATATCCTTAATTGAGTCACATAAAAGCGTAATATGTGATGGGATTCTATCTTAAATTACTCAACTAAAGGCTGTTAATTGAGATTTTACGAAACTCTCGATTTGACCAGTCCACTATCCTAAGAACTTTGTTACTATATTTGTTCGGCGACAGATATTATCAATTTAAATTTTTTCTAGAGAAAATCGGGACTTTCGGTTGAAGGGTCCGTCCTTCGCGTTTATAAAGGGCGATCGGACATTCCCCGAAGTCTAGGTCTCCATATAGGTGCGTGTCGTTCGTGGGTTCGTGTGCGCGCTTTTTAACGAAATAGACATAATATTGGACCTTCAAAATGTTGACCAAAAGAAATAAAAAAGATGAATTACAAAATTTTAAAGAAATAATATCCTTTATAGCCTAAACTTTTGATTTTTATCCAGCACACCCTCTAGCTGGATGAGGGTTGCAATTTCAATTTTCAACGAATTGGACATATTTGTTGAAATATTTTCATGTCCTGTTACACGCCACGGGAGCACATGTGAGCATAAGCTTGAACTCCAAGAAAGCCTTTGGCGGTGACACCACCTTTTTTTTTTTTTTTTTGATCTATCATTGACCCCATTTCGCTGGCTTAGGTTTGCAAATCTTTTAATTTAATCACTCTACTACCGAAGAAGTTCTCCACGCCCACTCTTTCTCTCTCTCTCTCTCTTATTTTGAAATTAATAGTTTACGGCGTCTAAGAATTTTATCCGTACAATTCTGTCGCCTACAATTAAATCTCTAATTTTTCAGAAATATATAGTTTCATGAAACATTGGAGTTTTGTTTGAAGTGTATCAAAAATATTTGGTGTTACTATAAGTATAATTGTAAAGGGTTAATATTATACAAATTCCAAATTAGTATGCCTGTAACAAATTCACCATAAATTAATTTTTGAACTATCAAAAATCCAAAATTTACTCTAAACTGATACACTTGTAATAAATTACCTTATATTAGTTTCTATTAAATTTTACTATCGAATTGTTGAATTGGATAACACATGACAATTGACTTGTGTACTAATAATTTTGTGGCATTAATTTAATTTGATACCACAAATGTAACAGTTTAGCATTTTTGGCGATCAAAAAATTCATTTTTGGTAAATTTATCATAAGTATACCGATTTGGAGTTTTTTTGTAGTCATTTGAGATAAATTTGTCACAGGTATACTAGTTTGGAGTTTTTCGTGATATTAACCCAATTGTAAAATGGTGTCGTCATGGTTTTGCATTAATAGTATTAAACAAGATATGTAAATTTGGCACCAATAAATCATTTCGGCATCATCAATTCAATATCTCATACACTTATATATTTCAAATTAATTATTATAATGCGCATTCGTTAGTTTTTTCAATTCATAAGTTATAATGAAGTGTGCTCATAAGTGATTAATTGAATTTTCTGCCGCTTGTTTAAAGCCACACATAGATAACTAATCTTCAAGTGTGTTATCTATGGATTAAGGATCAGGCTGAAAAGATTTAGCTTAAACTCCACGTTAAAGGAAAAAATAGTTCAAATTATTTAATAGGTAAAAACATGAAAAGGAAAAAAACAAAAAAACAAAATTGTACATGCGGCTTAATAAAGTTAAAAGTGTGCAAGTTAGTAAAATCGGAGAAAAGGAATATTTTAAAGTCGGCAACGTTTCGCGGAAATGCGCACGAAGTACTCTTCTTGGAAACGCATGTGCCACCGACCAAAAAAAAAAAAAAAAGAAGAAAAGAAATGCATGTGCCAATTCCTTCATGACGAGGGTCATCTCACCACCTTTGAGTTCGGGTTCGTCTATAAAACTGCCCCGTCTGATTCCTTTCTCTGCCACTTTCTTTCGGCTACCAAACATTGCCCAAGATTCATACACTTTCCCTGTTTCTTGATAAGCTCCACAGAAGAACAGAAAGGTCGCGTCCATGGCGAAGAGAGCTTCAGCCTCCTCTTCTTCAGGTCAACCGAGTCAATTCAAGAGGCCACGCTTCACTCCAACCGAGTAAGTTTGATGATAGTGTGTTAGTTTTTAGCTTTACTTGCGGGAAATCCTTTGAGGGGTTCTCGAGATGAAGGTTCTTGAAATGAGTAATGTGGCGAAGCGTGTGTTGAAGTATGACATCGATTAGCTTTTGCCTCATGACTGTTTCGAATCATTTTTGTTCGGTTTTTTGTTTGTGAATTTGTGCTACTAAGGCTGCGCATGGTAATATTCCCCAGCCCAAGAATTTCTATTCTTTTCTTCCCCGAAACAAAAAAAGAATAGAAACCCGTTTGATAACGGCAAGTTAGTTTTTTGTTCCCGGAAACAAAAAGTTAGCCCATAAATGGTTTTGGAATAGAAATGAGAAGTAAAAAAAAGTTGCTTCTTGTTCTCGAGAATAAGTTTCGAAATAAGTGAATTTTTTTTTTTTTTTATTCATCTCTTGCTGCCGCTACCGACCACCGCCCCCCACTGTTAGCCGCCGCCGCCACCGCCACCGGCTACCGTGGCTGCCGCCGGTCGCCGATCATCAGCCACCACCGGTCGCCAGCCGCCACTGATCGGCGGTGGCAGCGGCGTCCGGTGGCGATCGACCAGCAAAAATAAAAAATAAATAAATATAAAAAAGAAACTATTTTTTACCAAACACATTTCTATTCTTTTTCTATTTCTAGAGTAAAAGTTTTGTGTAGTTATTAAACGGATTTTTTTACACGAAATCGTTCCCCATAATAGAAATAAAAAATAAAAAAAATAAAAAAATAAAAAACTCTTCCCAGTCAAGAAGTGTTACCATTCGCACCCTAAGGCTCTGTTTGATAATGTTCCCATTTCTCATAATATCTGTTCTTTTGTTTCTCAGAATAAAAAATATATATAAATCCATTTGGTAAAACTAATTAATTTTTCTATTTTCTGGAATAAAAAAGTACTCGGATAATAGATTTAGAACAAAAACAAAAAATAAAAAAGTAATTATTTGTTCTCAGAAACAATTTCTATAAATAAGTTATTTTCTATAAAAAGTAACTTCTTCCTTGACCCTTGCCACTGGCTAGGGAGGTGGATGAAGAAGATGAGAGGGGAAAAAAGAAAAATTTTAAAAAATTATTAAAAAATTAAAAGAAATTCTACATTACTAAAAAAATTCGTAAGTCATACCAAATGTATTTTTATTCTTTTTCTATTCCGAAAATAGAAATTTTATATAGTTAATTGATTTTTTTACTCATAAATTGTTCCGAGTAATAGAAATCGAAAAATATTATTTATGAAAAGAAATTATTTCGCGGAACATAAATGTTACCAAATGCATGTTAAAGGCTCCAAATGATGTCATCTCTAACCTGTTATGCGAATTCACGTTAGCCGATTGCAGTACTTCCTTCTTATTGCAATTAAACTCTGTTAAGGCTTTTGCCGAGTAAGCGAGCTGTTATTGTCATCAGGTTACTTTGCTGTCCTGTTTGCCAAATTATTCTATATTGCTTGTGTTTTTATGATGATCTTCACACAGTCAATCATGGAACGGATCCAAGAGGAATCTCGTGCTGGGGAGCTGCACGACGGAGGAGGATGCCCAGAGAGTGGTAAGACGAGTAAAGTAGCCAGCTTAAACATAGATTATATAGTCTTCATCGTATTTCAATTGCTGATCTCTTTAATTAGAAGCAGTTGGATCATTTCTGACCTTCTAGTCAGATTCCTGATAGAAATTCGCATTAGAAATTGCTGTGAGATGTAAACAGAAGTCTCGTTTGAGTGGTAGAAATGGCTTGCTGACCGTTCTAGGCTTTTCATGTGAAGTAATTGCACTAAGAACACGACTTAGGTTTTTCATGTCGTTTTGAAAAGATGGAACACGAAAAGACACAAATTTTCAGTGAAGTGCCCTGGATATAAATGTCTCCTTGAATCTTGGAAAATGCGGTCTATGACAATTTCAATTTGCATGTAGAAGGATTGAGTGGAATGAATAAGTCACAGATTTTTCTTGCAATGTAATTCTTTGCTATTGCTCTTTCCTGGACAGTACGGAGAAGAGCCAGAGCCTGCGAAATCTCACTCAGCCGAATATTGTCAAAGGTAAATATATTTCATTTGGTTTGTTGGTTGTATCTTTTCCACAACAGTTAATTCCTCCAGTAGAATTTCCACGTGTACTGTGTCGCTAACAAAAACAGTTGAGTATCATATACCTGCACATACATTTTTCTGTTAAACACCAAAAGGACGGTGCATTTGCTGATAGCTGCTAATTAACTTTACGTGCTTCCGTAAGTACCAGATAGACCAGCTTTACATTGAGTTTTCTGTGGCACCTTAGATTGAGGGAATGCATTTGGTGAGTCTGATATCTATCTTTTTACACAGTAATGAGGTCTAACATTCATTTGTACAAGTAACTAAAATGTTCCATATAGATATATGTCTATTTCTTTTGAATAAGTCCACAGGACGGCAGTTGCTCATGGTGTTATTTTTCATGGTGTAGTTGTACTGGGAATTCTCTCAAAGCTATAGTGCAACGGATGCATTCAGTGGAGAATTCTTTTCAGAAACTGGTAAGACAAACAGAATTTATAAAATTTGCACTTTCTCCAACATGTCTCCATCAACACTTCAGATATGAGTTTTTTTTTTTCCCTGTGCATGTCAAGAATTGATTGAATGAACTTATTGACCAACAATTCGGTTGTTAGATAATTGATTTATGTTTACTGTTTGAACGGTATCTATTGAGCATGAACTTTGCACAACTTTTTTCTCCTATAAGCAAACATTCATTTCATTGCATAACCTGTGGAAAGAAAAACATGGGAGGACTACATCCCATACAAGTCCATTACAGCATATTGTACCACATATTCAGCCGACATCAAGCTGCCGAACCTTCCCATTGATGTGAACCTTTGGTGGTTGATTAATCTGTCATCCCTTGAGTAACTTTAAACCATTGAGCAGATCTAGGACACAAAAGCAGCTCTAAACTTGTTACCAAAATCTACTTTGAGAATACTCACTAAAGAACTAGTGCATTCAAGATTCTTCATGTTGTCAGCATAGCACGCAAGTGCAACAAATATCTCACCAAGTTTCATCCTGTCCAATGGGTTCTAAGTCACTTTGTTCCCACATTTCCTCACTAGTTTCCAAGCCTCCTTTACAGAGAAAGAGCCCCTAGATGATCCAGTAAATACCACTTTGTCCACAGAGCCAGAATATGGAGAAATCAACCCACACAAAGCCATCTGAGTTTCAAGCAGGTCATCAGACCTTGCTGGAGGCCATCTCCATTCATTTGCTTTAATAACATCTGCACCTGTGGCCTTATAACCTAAAGCTGAATCATAACCATCCTAAAGCACGTGCAAATTTTTGCATAGACTTGGAATGAAACAAGTTGTTCATATAAGCTATGTATAAAGCTATTGTTTAATGGACACTATGATTTCAAATGTGCCTGAAAACTTAGCTCAATAAGGTGTTTCATAAGTTGCTTTTGAGAACAAATGATATAACGAGTTTTTCCACTCCTTTTGACTGAATGGATTGTTTTGTATAAACTTCTGCTTCATTTTTCTGATGTCTTTTTTATTTTGGCAATTCTTCTGTTGGTGGAATTGAACAGAAGGAACTGGTGGAGCTTTCAATTATTCACTCTCCCCACTTCGGAAGATATGAATGCATTTCCCTGGTGATGCCAATTGAGAAAGGCTTTCTGTTTAGTATTGACAGGTTATGCATTGTTGATTTTTTTTTTTTTTTTTTTTTTTTTTTTTTAATGAGGGAATAATGGTCCGACTTACCACTGACACCCCAAAGCAAGGGGTCAGAGCTCAGTGAAAGTCAGGCGAGAATGACTAGGTCTTGCGCCAAATTGTCAATGCTCCAATTTAGAACATAATCATTTTTAGATTGATAGCAGTGCAGCATTTAACTTTGTTTAGTTTTATTTTTTCAAAAATTTGCATTGTTATACTCTCTGAGACTATGCATCTATTTATCCTTGTACTTCACCTGGCAGTAAGACTTGTCCAAGTGAGGTATTTGGCATTTTGTCACTCTGTGTCATTACTTTTCCAATTTTTCTGCTTCTATACCTGTTCCCTGTTCTTATTTCTAATGGTTGGCTTCTGAAGGGAATGCAGGATTGATGCTAGATCTAAGGGAATAAATGATGTGAGGAACTTACGGCTTCAATTTCAAACTAAACTGTCAGATCCTGTGTTTACTGGAAGGAAACTACGAGGAGTTGGGGGTGCTTGCATTTCCGTTGCCTTGATCGATGCGAATACAGGGGATGTCATTACATCAGGCCTGGAATCCTCCATTAAGTTGGATGTCGTCGTGCTTGAAGGTGACTTCAACAAAGATGATGAGGATGACTGGGCTCATGAAGAGTTCGAGAAATTCGTGGTTAAAGAGCGTCAACAAAAGGGGCTGCTTTTGATGGGAGATCTCCAAGTGACACTCAAGGGAGGTATTGGGGAGCTGGGAGAACTGATATTTACTGACAATTCTAGCTGGAATAGGAGTAAAAGATTTAGGATAGGGCTTAAGAAGGCATCGGGTTATTGTGGGAATACGCGACTCCGAGAAGCCAAAACAGATGCCTTCCGTGTCAAGGAACATAGAGGAGAATGTAAGTCTTTCTTAGTTCGTTACAGTACATATAAACCTTGTCCTTCCTTTATGAGTGGCCATAAACATGGTTTTGGATATCCAGTCTTCAACTTTTAATTGAGAGCTTCATTTCCTACGAACCTTTACATCTCCAACGAAAATTCTGATAAACGAAAAATGATTGGCTTCTTGTCATTAGCAAACGTTGACACTTTCGATCAGTTTCAGGAGAGAGTCTGCATGCCTAAAGAAGTTTGCTTCTACTTGTCAATCTAATAGTGACTGGAACCTTACTGTATTTGTTCTGACCATTTACAGCATCCAAGAAACATGACACACCTGCATTCGGCGATGAGATCTGGAGGTTGAAGATGATTGCCAAGGATGGGAAGTATCACCAAAAACTGAGTGAAGCCGGAATACATAAAGTGGGGGACTTTCTACTTCAATTGTTTACGGACCCCATGAAACTGAAGGAGGTAAGCACTTAGTGAATGATTCTCAATTAGGGCTTGATTGACTACCTTGAATGTAAGTCTTGCGTGTTCATTCATTGTAGATTCTTGGAATAAGCTCAAATTCGACGAAGTGGGATACCCTTGAAAATCATGCAAGGAGTTGCAAGATAAATTGGAAACTTTATCTGTACTGTACTGATGGCACGAGGAAGCATGGTGCTGTATTCAACACTGATCGTCAGCTAATTGGCCTAATCAAAGATAGAGTATATTGTGCTACTGATCGACTTTCTGCCGATGATCTGGTAAGTAACTAGGAGTTCGTACGAAGTTTTGTCAAGCCAGTTCATTTGCTTCATACCATCATGCTTAATTCATATAATTTGTCCCATATTATCTGTGTAATTTGCAATTTGATGTTTACTTGTAGCTGTGTGGCTTAGATTTTAGAATCGATCAGAGATATGGAAACTTGAAACAAGGAGTTGGTTGGACATCTAGATGCTTTTGTTTTTGGTTTTTTATCAGTAAAAGTAATATGAAGTGCCTGTGGGGAGAATTAAAAGAAAATCTAGATGCTTTTTCTAGATCAATAGTTGAGACTTTTTGTTAATAGAATAATTTCCATTTTCACTTGTTGCAATGCAAAGTTGAGGATAGTGACCTCGTGTATCGAAGTGGCCCTCTATACTCTGCAGTTAAAATTATACAAAAAAGCATGAGTAACTTGGCGAGCACTTTCAGCAGTTGATTCGGCGTCATCTATGAAAATGTGAGGCGCTCATCATATTAACACATTCAAGTTGCAACTATTACTTTCCAAGTATAAAGCTATGAAGATTTTTAGTACTTGCACAATACAAGTTGATGGGTGTTTTATTTGTTCGCTGGTCCTTTCTCAATCAACTTTGCATCTTAACCCTTGCCTTGATTGTACTCTCCATAACATCTTTCGAGTGCCTGAACTTGTTGTGGTGGAGAAATGGGCGGCAATAGGCGTAAAATGAATTGAGGCTCTTTCAATGTTTCTTTTATTCTTCTTTCTCTGCGCTGGACTTCCGTACTTACTCTGACTACAAGTTCATCCATTGGAATGCAACATCACTTGCCAAAAAAAGATAGTGTTTATTGAAGTCAGACCGTGTACCTTCAATAGTGGAGATAAAAACTTCAATGAGTCCAACTTGAGCGATATACCTAGTGACTTTCTTCCAGGAACATGGAGATGCAATCGTGAAAAAGGCCCTTGATAACAAGAATGATGTTATGGAGTTCAATGGTGAGACCTTTTCTCCTTCAGTGCAAAAGAAGAGCTCGAGCTCCATTCCATGTCAAGTACTTGAAGAGCAAGCTGAAAATCAAGGCCCCGTTCAAAGTAATTTGGCTCCACGGATCTGGGCTGCTCCAGGTGTTTCGGAAGGTCCTCTTGCAAATGTGGGCTTGACTGCTGAAGGTATGTGCTCTAAAGCACAATATTTTCTTTTTTTAAGCACATACGAAGATGTGGCCTGGGAAATAGCGATGAATATAGTACTTTGTCGAGCTTTCATAAATTAAACCAATGCTTTCCAGATCCTTATGATTTGGTACAGAATATGAAGAGTTTATTTGTCCAGCTATCCATCAAAAGAACGAAATTTTACTAAATTTGCTCCCTCTTTGGCACTGACATAGAAGCTATACGTAAAGGATTCCCATTTGCAAGTTAGGCTTCAGTTTGTCACTAGATGCAACAGAAAATGCTTAGAAATAGTTTTTACCGATGATGAACAAACAAGAGGAGGAGGTTATTGCTAGTTACTTACTACCAAAAGCAGTAAAATCAGGGTTCAATTTAAGAGATGCAACTTCAATTTGGACACGAGTTGAAGTATCAAAATGACCTATAAGGATATGCAATGTAGAGAACAATCAACTTTTAATGCCAATTGTACATGAAAAGATACATTCCTTAAGGTGTGATTGTTGCAAAATGAGCCTCGTTCAATACACTCCATCCATTCAGTCAATATATGTATGTACAAACGTACGTATGTATCTATAGGCTCTGTCCAAACAATAAAAAGGCAACTACAAAAATTAGGTGGTAGGACCATCTTGAGTGGGGCATTGGGGGGAGGGGGAGGGCAGATACTCATGAGCACTTCACTTTGGTGATGCTAAGTGGATATTGACAAGATATCGCTATTACTAGGTAGACATGAATAGATGGAATAAGCACACATCAATGTGTTTATATGTGCTTTTTCATCAAATGGTGACTAGAAGATCATATGTTAGGAAAGAAGGTTGGTTTGTTAAACTTATATGTCAAAAATTGAAGAGGGCCTTCTCAATTGAAGCACTTAAAGATAACAAAGACCAGTGGCAAGGAAAAGCTAAAGAGATGTTTAGGGTGAGGAAAAAAAATTAGTGGCACTTTCCATCATAGTAAAAACTCATAACCGTTCATTCTAAAATTCTTTATCGTAATGTACACTTGAGCTTACGTCGGCCTTTGTTTACTAATCACACTAATATTTTAGTTCTTTCTCCAGAACATGATGGTGCAACTGCTTTGGCATTACCAGTACGGTTGCAAAATACCAATTCTGGAAATGCCATGAAGCTTTCGGTTGATGAAAGTGTTCATCTCGCTGCACAGAAGCCCATATCTATAGACTCCATGAATGTTCTAATTCCTCAGGGAGATATCCATTCTTCGAGGCAGATGGACTATATGGTGAATGAGAATGGTCCCCCTTCTGAACCACCCCTTGACCCAATATCAAGCTTCCAACATAGCAGTACACTTCCTCATCCTCAAGGCAATCACGTGGTGGAAGGTTTCCAATCAATTGATCCGGATGATATTATGGGGGACCGGTGTCCTGATGACCTAGCATCATCTGAGTTTTGCTTGAACCGTCAGGTCTCATCTGTAACACCTGTGATACACAAAAGAAAGAAAAAAAACGGAAAGGTTGAAAAGTCAATAAGAGGGGAAGAAGACCGAGAGTTTGCAGAAAGAGAAGGGAAGAGAGAAGAGAACGACAAGGAAAGAAATAAAAAGAAGAACAAGAAGGAGGAAGAAAGAAGAGGAGCAATTGCCATGGATGTCTCATCAAGCCGACTCAATTGTGTTATGCAAGGCTTGGTAAGTTCTCACGCCCCTTTTTCTTTCAATCAGACTGGTTTTCGAGGTTAGAGCTTAAATTCGAAATTATGTGAGATTCGAGCTATGAAGCTTGATTTTTTAGTTGTTGAGCTATGAAGTTTCATGAAAATGATAGTTTAGGGTGTTGTGGAATTGTAGGATTTTACAAAACTTGTTTTGAGCTTAGGGGTTGCTCGAAACAAAATTTTGAGGTTTCCCACATATGATGAACAATGTGCATCCAAAGACTTTGGGGCCATATTTTGTTGATTTTCCACTTGGTTTTGAGTCGGTCAAGTTGAGGTTTTTGTCATACATTGAAAACGCTTTCTATTGACTATGAACACGTTTGTAACAGGATTCGGAGGAGAAAGTTATGACGTGATCAAATTTGACACTCGAGTTTTACATTGCCAACAACTTGAATAATCGCTTTGGGATTTTTTAGTGCATAAGAGTTATTTCGTTAGCGTTTAGACTTAGTATAATCATTTCGTAATTGAGGTAGTGTATGACTCAATTTTAAAGTTGCTTCTCGTTGAGTTGAAAAGACCACGGGTCTAACAATTCAAATAACGTTTGTTATTTGTTTGTAGGCGTTCTAAGGTGAGCAGTGCTATGTCTTCTTTAATTTTATAAAACTCATGTCTTGAAAATGATAGGATGATATATTATGAGTTAAATAAGTATTATATGATTTGATATTCTTTTGATGATTTGATATTCTTTTGAAAAGAAATAAAAGTGGTGCTTAAGGCATATTGGATGCATAAAAGTAGATCGAGCATCTACTATCCTTTTGTTTATTGGAAATGACAAAATATATTTTGAACATAGCTTGAGCTGATTATTGTGAATGGTTCATAAAACACTTTATGAAAGACATTTTGAGGAACTTTTTATGAAAGACGTATCGAAAGTTAATACATATTGATTTGTGAATTTATTTTTATGAAGAATCATGAAATGATGTGAGGGATGTCTTGTGAAATGTATTCAGTTTAATGAACGAAGTTTATAAAGATTATGCGTTTTGTTTTGTGAAATCAATTATTGATATTGATTGTGGATTTGATTGTTGGTATTGGATGATGTGGTTTTAGTACTAAATATCGTTGTGAGCCCATTGAGGGACTTGTGGATATGCATATTAGGTTTAGGATATCTTTTTGGACTGAGCCATCGGTTTAATAAGTGAAGACCTTGCCAAGAGCAGAATCTTGATCGCTTTATCATCGGGCATTGTGTCGTGACATAGTAAGATATTAAGCAAAAGATTGGTCAATGGATGGATTATCGAAATGTGTTTTGTCATGAGATTGATCGATGGATAAACCATTAATGTGGTTTTTAATAGAGATTAATCAATGAACTTGACTATTGATGTTTGAATTATGATGATAATTTAAATGAGTAATTCTAAATTTTATAAAACTTTTTGAAATAAAACGCCCCATGCATGATTTGATTGATATATTAATGAGGAGGATTGTGAGTTTCTAGTAGTGCTTTATACTTATTTATATGCACAGTGACTGCTAGATTTGCTTATAATAGATGTACTACTTACAGAGTTATAGTTGCTCACCCTTCTCTTTTCCAACCTTTTCAGATCTTTTGGTTAGCAGCCAATAGAATAAGAGTGTTATCAATGAAAACTTTTGGAAGTGGGCTTCTTATAAGGTTTGAGGATACACTCTTCAAGTGATGGCTGTGTCACTCCCATCCTTATAGCTTTTGGGGTGTGACATCATCATATGATGATGGTTTTATTAAAAATACTAGCAGAGGTGTTAATGCCTGGCTCAAGATAAAGGCGGCGTTGCAGTGGGGTATCTTCATCAGGAAGATGGTCACGAAGAGACATGTCAGAATGTTGTAGTTAGTCTAGGCTTGATTTGATTTGTTCTTAATGTTGCATTAGGTAAGATGATTCTCCATTTACTATCTAATGGAATTGATGGGATTCTTTACTTAGATGATGTTATATTAGTTCCTCCGGGTATGTTTGATAACATTTTATTCTCAAAAACAATTTTTTTTTTTCATATATAGGTTTTTTTACATTTCTATTCTCTATATAAGTTTCTAAGCATCCGAACGCGTTTAGCAATTGTAGAAAATTTTTGTTTTCGATATAGAAAAAGAACATTAATACGTTTGGTACGACCCTTAAATTTTTTTAGGACATAAAACATTTTTTTAGTTTTTAAAATCATTTTATGAGATTTTTCTACTTTTTTGAAATTTTTTCCTCCCTTCTTCTCCCTCCTCTAGCCAATTGCCTGGCCTCGGGGAGCTTTGGTGAGCAACTTTAAAAAGAAAATGACTTATTTTAAAAATTGTACAAGGGAACAAAGAAGTAGGTTTCCACACCTTGTTTTTCTTCTAGATTATTCCTTAGCCAATTTTTTTTTATCTGGGGAATAAAATTTGACTGATATTATCAAATGAATTTTTATTTTCTTATATTCTGGAGAACAAAATAACAAAAAAAAAAATGGAAAAATAAAAATGTTACAAAATAGAACCTTAATGTTATTCTTTTTTGTACTAAACAACGTCGTTTGAACGCCTTCTCAATCTCTACTCTAATTCTTTCAACATGTCTCTTAGAAAGTTTCTTTTCACATGTAAGGAATGTAAGGTATATCAATCAAAGAGTGTACTTGCATTATGCGGTTACTATTCATCAAAATTGGCACCACCTCCATTGAGTCCAATGTATAAAGTCTTGCCTTTTTGCTGCTATTTACAAGCAATAAAAGCTATCATTCAGAACCTATACACCATTAAATCATTATGCCAAATTCCCTCGATATTCTCCATTCATTCATATTGTTAGTTTAATATTGACGTCGAACTACAAATCAGTAACTACTGAAAAAGAAGCATAAGTATATTCTGCAAGGCCATGCAGCGGCTATAAATGGAGGGTTTAGCTTAGCCTAAAAGTGTTTTGCGTAACAGACCCGACCGTGTTCTATCGTCTTCCTGACCTGCTCCTCTTGTTTTAAGCTTATGTAAAGCAGCTCATGGATAGTTTTGAATGGTGTTAAAAGTAGTTTTTGCATTACTTAATTCAATAGGAAGAAGAACAATGCAAGTGTCATAACTTTAATAAGTGTTCACTTGTGTGTTATAACTTTTTTTCTTTTGCTTAATTCTCAGAGTAAAATGGATCATTTGAACGTCATCTCTAACAAAATCATCCTATGTAAATTTTTTTTATTAATTTCCCATCCGATTGAATTTTTTGAATTTTTGAATTTTTTGAATATTTGATTTACTCCTTTTGAATTATCATATTCATTTTTGTTTTTGTTTTTGTTTTTTTGTTTCAAGGCTGGCGAGGGTCACTGACGACCCTCGCTGATTGTGAAACTCTCACTAGATTAGGTGAGGGCTGCCTCACCCTTGGCCGCGAAGGCCCTCACTTGGTGTGGCTACAAAGGCAGCCTTCCCCAAGGCTACCTAGATTCGGCGACAGTCTTCACAACTAAAGGCGAGGTGGCCCTTGAGCAAGGTCACTGGCCTATAAAAGGGCAAAAGAGAAATAAAATTTAAAAAAAAAAGAACACAAAAATTTAAAGATAATAAAAAATATTTTTAAATTATCTGTGCCAACAAAGCCACATAGGATGATCGACTTCCACGTCAGATTTTCTAACAAGGCAAATTGCTGATGACACTTAAACAATCGATTTACTCAAGTGAACTAAAAAAAATTTATAATATATAAGTGATCACTGTATGAAAGTTATGACACGCTAAATTTTAAATTTTTCGACATTAAATTTAATTATCAAACAAGTCAAAATTCTATTACTAGTCCAATCATTAGCTGACTCATGCCTGTCTAAGAATTCGTATATTCGATCCGGTCCAATCCAAAAAGGCCTATAAACCATTGCCCTTTTCCCGGTCCGACCAAAGCTTCTTTATTTCTTTGGCAGTAGGAGTATACTAGTACATACCGACCGGGCAGCCAAATGCGCTGGTTTTTTCACTCGTTGATCACATCTCACGAAGCGTGAAATCATATGAAAGCCGAAAGTGCGGAAGCAGCGCGCAGCATTTTCCAGGAAAATTGGCAGATTTTTCCCGGAAAAAATTACAAGCGTCAGTTACGCGCTCCCCCCTCCCCCCTTCCTCTGTGGGACAGGCGTACGCACGGCGACGACAACGACCCGTCCAAAATTTGCGAGAGACTCGAGTCGGTGAGAGAGAAAAGTTCGATCGCTAGCACCACGACACGAAAGAGCGCGACCAAGGAATGGCGCTTCTTCCGCCGAAGAAAATCAACCTCGGAGGAAATCTTAATAATGTGATTGTTGTGCTGCTGGCTATGTGCTGCACAATTGATGCAACATCCGCTCGTGGCTCATTCCTTCCATTACAAAGCACGAAAAATCTTAAGGTACATTTGTTACAAGAAAAATTTCATGATAAAAAAGTACTTCCGAAGAGATAATTTTTCAGAAAAATAGATAGTTTTCCTTTGTGTGTTGGTACGTGACCAAACATATTTTCTGGTGTTGGATATTAGTAATTTCAATCTGATGGGAAAAGAAAATTTTTATTTTTATTTTAATATTTTCCCCTTTGCTAGTCGCTCGGCCTTGACAATGAGTAGTTATCAACCATAAGCATGAGCTAGCGAGTTCGAGATCACTTGAGGCCAGCGAGCAAGCCTTGCCGACCTGTGGCAAGGCTCAAGATCGCCTATGGCCAGTCGTTGGTAAGCGATTGGTCGAAGAAGAAGAAGAAGAAAAAAAAAAAGAAATTAAAATATTAAATATTCAAGATAAGTAATTTGGAAAAGTGTTTTCACTTTCTTAGATCTGGGAATTCATTTTCTAAATTTATGCATGAATATTTTTGTTAACCAAAATGTGCTTTCGGTTGACTCATTTTCTGACCGTGAAACTTCGGAAAATCAATTTCAGAAAAACACCTTCCATCAAATAAAAACACCCTTAATTGAGTTGTATAAAAGGGTAACATGAGATGGGACTCTATCTTAGATTACTCAAGTAAAGGTTGTTAATTGAGATTTTACAAAACTCTTGATTTGATCAGTCCGCAAAACTACAACGGAATAGGACTCTATCTTAGATTTTTCAAGTAAAGGCTGTAAAATCTCTCAATTTTATCAGTCCACAAAACTATGGACTTTGTTATTGGGGAAATTGACACAAATAATCCTTAAACTTTGGCCCAATATGTAATTTGGTCCATGAACTTTTAATTTGTTCAATATAGTCCTTGAATTTTAACCCAATATATAATGTGATCACTGAACTTTTAGTACATCTTCAACCTAGTGGTTATTAGGGATACGTTTGGTAACCATTATATTCTCAAGAACACTTCATGCTCAAAATTTTTTTTTTCTAATTTTGTTTCCTAGATAAGCTTTTGAGTATTTGAATTTATTTGGTAACTATCAAAATTTTTTATTCTCGAAATAGAAAATGCATTTGGTATGACCCTCAAATTTTTTTTTTTTGACTTAAAAATTTCTTTTGATTTTTAAATAATTTTATTACTTTTTTCTTTTACCTTCTTTTCTTCCTCCTCTTGTTGGTCGTTGGGCCTCGAGGGAGCCTCATCGGCCCTCAGTGAGGTTGAGCCTCAACTAGGTACTGATGAGGCTCACTAGACCTCGTTTGGCCAATTGTTGGCTACGGCCTCATTGAACTTGATGAGGTCAAGCCTTGCCTAGCCGTTAGCAAGGCTCATGGACCTCATTTGGTCGGTTACAAGGATTGCCATGGCCAATGACTGACTAGAGGAAGAAGAGGAGGAAGAGAAAAAGAAGAAAATAAAATGATTTTGGCTTGATTTGAAGTTATTCCTACAAACAAAGAAGGGCTAATACCTTGAAAAAACCCCAAACTGGCACACGTGACAAATTTATCCCAAACTATTTTTTTGACCATGAAAAATCCAAAACTGGTATATCTGTGACAAATTTACCCCGACTGGCTATAAAAAATCATAAACTTGTACATTTATGACAAATTTACCCTTAACTAATTTATTCGACAGCAAAAAATCTCAAACCGGTACACCTGTGACAAATATATCCTCCGCTAAATTGGATTAATACCACAAAAAAATTACAAAAATTGTAAACTGTGACAAACAAAACGTAAAATTCCAAATTGGTATATTAATTAACTGTCACGTGTCATTTAACTTAATAATTTAATTGTAAAATTTAACAAAAATTAACAGAGGGTAAATTTGTCACAAGTGTACCAGTTTGGGGTAAATTTGTCAAAGGTATACCAATTTGGGGTTTTTAGTGGTCAAAAAAATAATTTGGGGTAAATTTGTCACAGATATACCAATTTGGAGTTTTTCAGGTATTTACCCAACAAAGAAACGACATTTTTTTTACTACTTGAATTTATTCTACATCTATTCTCAACAACGAATTTGTTCCCGAAAATAAAAAAGTTACCAAATAGATTTATGTTTTGTGTTTTTTTTTTCCTGAGAAGTAAAATAATAGAAACAAGCGTTGATTTTTTACCTCGTTGCACGTGTCTGATGAGGCATTAAATCATAGGTTAATACCCTGAAAAACCCTAAACTGGTATACTTGTGACAAATTTACCCCAAACTATTTTTTTGACCACCAAAAACCCCAAACTGGTATAAATTTGACAAATTTACCCCAAACTGGTACACTTGTGACAAATTTACCATATGTCAGTTTTCGTGAAATTTTATTCTCAAATTATTAAGTTAAATGACACGTGACAGTTAACCGTATACCAATTTAGGATTTTACGCTCCGTTTGTCACAGTTTACAATTTTTATGATTTTTTTTGTGGTATTAATCCAATTTAGTATAGGGTATATTTGTCACAAATTTACCAATTTAGGGTTTTTTGCAGTCGAATAAATTAGTTTGGGGTAAATTTGTCATAAATGTACCGGTTTATGGTTTTTTATAGTCAGTCGGGGTAAATTTGTCACAAATTTATCAGTTTGGGGTTTTTCATGGTCAAAAAAATAGTTTTGGGTAAATTTGTCACAAGTGTACCAGTTTGGGGTTTTTCAGGGTATTAACCCTTAAATCATTTGAAAACCGAAAATGCGGAAGCAAGATATTCCAGGAAAATCACCCGGTCACGCTATTGTCTGTATGTCGTTCTCCTCTCTTTGTGGGACACACAAGTGCGCGTACACACCCCGACGACGACGACGACAAGACGACCAGTCCAAACTTTGCAAAGGAGACTCGAGTCGGTGAGAGACAAAAGTGCGATCGCCACGACCACGAGACGAAGCAAAGTGACGGATGGATGGAGATGCTTCTTCCGCCGAGAAAGTCAACCCGAGAGAGGAAATCTTAATAATGTGATTTGAAAATGTGATCATCGTGCTACTGGCTATGTGCTGCTCAGCTGATGCAACATCCGCATCATTTCACGATTTGTGGCTCATCCCTTTCATTCCAAAGCAGGGAAGAAACTTAGGGTGAAAAAACTTCGTGATAAAGAAAAATACTTTCTAAAAGATCATTTTTCAGAAAGATGGATGGTTTTCTTTTTTATTTTGGTGGTATGTGATTGAAGACAATTTCTGATATTTAGATATCAATAATTACAATCTTATAAAAAAAAAAAAATCAATTTTTAAAATTTTTATATTATACTATATTATTATTTTTTAAAATTTTTTTCTTCTCCTCTATTGGTGCCATGGCTGGTTATTAGCCATAGGTGCAGGCCGAGATCGCTTGAGGCCAACAACAAGCTTGAGCCTTTTCAGCTTGCGGTAAGACTCAAGCTCTCTTGTGGCCGATTGTCGGTCGGCAATGTGTCGAAGAAGAAGAAAAATGAAAAATTAGAAAAATAAAATAATGAAATTAAAATATTAAAATATTTGATATGAGTAATTATGAAAAGTGTTTTCATCTTTTTAGAGTTAGGAAATTATTTTCCTAAATTTATGTCTGAATTTTTTTGTTGATTGAAAAGTGCTTTCGGTTGACTCTTTTTTTGAGAAAGTTTGAAAAATCGATTCTCGAAAAACACTTTCCCTCAAGTAAATGTACCCTTAATTGAGTTGCATGAAAGAGTAATACGGGATGGGACTATAAATTAGATTACTCAAGTAAAGGCTATTAATTCAAATTTTACAAAACTCTTGATTTGATCAGTTTGTAGTCCGCAACACTTTGGACTTTGTTATAATATTTGTTCAGGGAAAGGTTTTATCAAATTAATTTTCTTCTCGAAAAAATCGAGGCTTTTAGTTGAAGGGTTCGTCCTTTGTTTTTATTAAGGGCGATTGGACACTGCCTGAATTCTTGGTATCGATATGGCTGGGTGTCATTTGTGTGCACGTGCGATCACGTGCTTTTTAATAAAATGGACATGATACCGGACCTTCAAAATGTCGACCAAAGAAAAAAAAATAAAGATGAAATTACAGAATATTAAAAAAAATTCTTTTATTTGTTCTATTGCAACTCTCGACTTACACTTAGACATTTGTCTTGCTTTTTTGTGTGACATGGAAGTCAAAATCCACACCTGAAACTAAACTTTTCTATTATAATTCATTGAGAAGATAAGAATTCGAACCTCCATCTGGACCTCAATGATTTATAGCCTAATCTTTAGATTTTATCCAGCACATCTTCTAAATGGATGAGGGGTGCAATTTTAATTTTCAACAAATTGATAGACTTTGTCGAAATTTTTTCACGTCACCTATTACACGTCACCATATCACGGAGCGCGTACGAGGATAAGCTTGAACTCCCAAAAAGCCTTGACCCCACTTCACTTAAGTTTGCAAATTTTTTAATTTAATAACCCTACTTCCGAGAAAGTTCTCCACACGCGTTCACTCTCTCTCTCTTTCTCTCACTATACTACCAAGAAAGTTCTCCACACGCATTCTCTCTCTCCCTCTCTCTCTCTCTCTCTCTCAATTTTGATTTTGAAAGTATTCCTCCTCATAAAGTAGAAAATTAGTTTACAAAGGCAATAAATTTTATCCATACAATTTCATCGCCTACAGTTAAATTTCTAATTTTTAGAAATTTTGAATTTCATGAAATATTGAATTTTTGTTTGAAGTGTGTCGAAAAGATTCAATGTTATAGTAAAATTGTAAAATGGTGTTATCAGGATTCTATATCAATAGTATTAAACAAAATATATTTATATGTCTAATCAGGTAACAATAAATCATTTTCACATTGTCAATTCGATAAATTGTACATTTTCATATATATATATATTTTTTAAATTAATTATTATAATATGCATTCGTTAGTTTTAGTTGTTCCAATTCATAAGTTATAATCTCATGTGATTAGAAACGATTAATTTAGTTTTCTCTCACTTGTTTAAAGCCACGCATAGATAACTAATCTTCGAGAGTGTCGTCCATTCATCAGGTAACAGGCTAAAAAGATTTACCTTAAACTTGCATTAAATGCAAAAATAGTTCAATTATTTAATAGGGAAAAGCGGGAAAAAGCCACAAAAAGGAAGAAAGAAAGAACACGGAAATGCGCACGATGTCACTTTTCTTGGAAATGCAAGTGCCTTTCACGACATTCAGAACAAAATCCAATGATTAAAACGGTCGTCGTCAGTTTCAGTTCGAGTTCGTTGGCAAATCTGTCTTCTGTCTCATTCCTTTCTCGGCAACTCTCTGTCGGCAACCGAAAGCGCTCCCAAGATTCCAGACACTTTCCCTGTTTCTTATAAGCTGCACAGAAGAACAGAGAGGCCGCGTCCATGGCGAAGAGAGCTTCGGCCTCCTCTTCTTCAGGTCAACCAAGTCAACCCAAGAGGCCGTGCGTCGCTCCAACCGTGTAAGTTCGATGATCGTGGTAGTTTTTAGCTCTACTTGAGGGAAATTCGGTGAAGGGTTCTCGAGTTGGAGGTTCTTGAAATGAGTAGTACGGCGAAGCGTGCGTTGAAGTATGACATCGATTAGCTTTGTTTGTGGGTTTGTGCTGTGACTTTAATGCAAACTATTAAAGACCCCCAAATGTTGTTGCCTCGAATCTTTTGTGAGACTTCGCGTTGGCCAAGCCCGGTACTTCCTCCTTATTTTAATTGTACTCTGTTAGGGTTTTTACCTAGCGAGTGAGCTGTTATTGACGTCGGGTTACTTTGCTGTCCTGTTTGCTAAATTGTCCTATCTTGCTTGTGTTTTTGTGCTGATCTTCACACAGTCAACCATGGAACGGATCCAAGAGGAATCTCGTGCTGGGGGGCTGCTCGACGGAGGAGGATGCCCAGAGAGTGGTAAGATGAGTAAAGTAGCCAACCTGGACATAGATTATATAGTCCTCATTGTATTTCAGTTGCTGATCTCTTTGATTAGAAGCGGTTGGATGCATATCTGACCTTTCCAGTCAGTTTCCTGATAAAAATCCGCATTAGAATTTGCTGCGAGATGTATAGAGAAGTATCGTTTGAGTGGTAAAAATGACCTGCTGACTGTTCCAGGCTTTTCCTCTGAAGTAATTGCAATAAGAACATGATTTAGGTTTTTCATGTCGTTTTGTACAGATGGATCACGAAAAGACACAAATTTTCAGTTAAGTGCCTTGGACATAATTGTCTTCTTGAATCTTGGATAATGTGGTCTGTGACAATTTCAATTTCCCTGTAGAAAGAGAACAATAGAGATACCTGTGATGTAAAACTTGAATGAGATGAATACGTGATATATTCTTCTTGCAATGTAATTCTTTGCTATTGCTCTTTGCTGGACAGTGCGGAGAAGAGCCAGAACATGCAAAATCTCACTCGGCTGAATATTGTCAAAGGTGAATATAATTCATTTCGTTTGTTTGTAGCATCTTTTCTGCAACAATTGATACCTCTAGTAGAATTTTCATGTGTATTGTCTCGCCAACTAAAAATATCATCGAGTATCGTATGCCATCAATCCATGATTCTATTCAGCAAAGTGCATACAATTTTTCTGTTAATCACTGAAAGGATGGTGCATTTGGAGATTGCTGCTAATTAAATTTATGTGCTTCTGTAAGTATCAGATAGACCAACTTTACATTGACTTTTCTGCGGGGCCTTAGATTAAGGGAATGCATTTGATGAGTCTGGCAGGTGTCTTATCCTTTTACATGGTAATTAGGTCTGACATTTATTTGTGCAAATAACGGGTATGTTCCATAAAGGTATTTATCTCTTTGTAATGAATAGATCCACGAGATAGTAGTTGTTGACGGTGTCACTTTACATGGTGTAGTTGCACTGGGAATACTCTCAAAGATATAGTGCAACGGATGCATTCAATGGAGAATTCTTTTCAGCAACTGGTAAGACAAACTGAATTTATAAAATTTGCGCTTTTCTCAAACATGTCTCCATCAACACTTAAGACATGAGTTTTTTTTTTTTTCCCTGTGCATGTCAAGAACTGATTGAATGAACTTATTGACCAACCAATCCGTTGCTGGATAATTAATTTATGTTTACTGTTTGAACGGCATTTATTTAGCATGAACTTTGCACAACTTTTCTCTCTTATAAGCAAACATTCATTTTATTGCATAACCTGTGGAAAGAAAAACATGGGAGGACTACATCCCATACAAGTCCATTACAGCATAGTGTACCACATTTTAGGCCGACATCAAGGTGCTGAACCTTCCCATTGATGTGAACTTTTGGTGGTTGATTAATCTGTCATCCCTTGAGTAACTTTAAACCATTGACTGATGGTCCTTTCATTTGCCACTGTTTGACTACCAAGGCAGACTTTCTTCCTGCTTGATCAGAAGAACGGGAGATCCTTTTGAACAGCCTGTTAGAAAGCCTTATTTCTCAAATTAATTCATCAAGTTGACTTTCAATCTAATGGCATCACACACCAAATGACAACATTACATCATAGTCTCACGCATCTACACTTCCAGTACCAACAGCAAAATGCTACCCGCAAAAACAAGATGAAAACTCAAAAGCATGCCACCAGATTACAGCAAAGTTAGTCAACATGAACTTCCAATTTCCACACAAACACTTAACATCAGCGGTAATTGTCTTATCTCTTTCCTGAATCGGGGGACTTTTACAGAAAAAAAAAAAAAACCAACTGCATCAAGGACACAAGAAGCTAGAGGGGACACCTGTTCATACTTCACTAAGTTACTCTCTCTCTAGAGACCATAAACTGTTGCATTCCAGGCTAATGTCCTCACTAGTACCTTCAAACTATTGTCCTTCATTTCTGCCAGGCCCAAGTAAACTCATCCTTCCAGTCAATTGCAGATCTAGGACACAAGAACAGGCCTAAACTTGTTACCAAAATCTGCTTGGAGAATATTCACTAAAGAACTAGTGCATTCAAGATTCTTCATGTTGTCAGCATAACACACAAGTGCTATATCTATCGCACCAAGTTTGGTCCTGTCCAATGTGTGCTGAGTCACTTTGTTCCCACATTTCCTCATTAGTTTCCAAGCCTCCTTTACAGAGAAAGAGCCCCTAGATGAGCCAGTAAATATCACTTTTTCTACAGAGCCAGAGTATGGAGAAATCAACCCGCACAAAGCCATCTAAATTTCAAGCAGATCATCAGACCTTGCTGGAGGCCGTCTCCATTCATTTGCCTTAATAACGTCTGCAACTGTGGCCTTATTACCTAAAGCTGAATCATAACCATTCTAAAGCACGTGTAAATTTTTCCATAGACTAGGAATGAAACGAGTTGTTCATATATGCTATGTATACAACTGTTGTTTGATGGACACTGTGATTTCAAATGTGCCTGAAGAACTTAGCTCAATAAGGTGTTTGATAAGTTGCTTTTGAGGACAAATGATATAACAGGTTTTTCAACTCCTATTGAATGAATGGATTGTTTTTTATAAACTTCTGCTTCATTTTTTTTGATATCTTTTTAATTTTGGCAATTCTTCTTTTGATAAAATTGAGCAGAAGGAACTGGTGGAGCTTGCAATTATACACTCTCCCCACCTCAGAAGGTATGACTGCACTTCCCTCGTGATGCCAATTGAGAAAGGCTTCCTGTGTAGTATGACCAGTTATGCATTGTTGGGTTTTTGGGGAATAATGGTCCGACTTACCACCAACACCCCAAAGCAAGCATTCAGAGCTCAGTGAAAATTAGGCCAGAATGACTAGGTCTTGCACCAAATTGTCAATGCTCCAATTTAGAACATAATCATTTGTAGCTTGAGAGCAGTGCAGCATTTAACTTTGTTTAGTTTTCTTTTTTTCTTTTTAAATTTGCATTGTTATACTCTCTGAGACTATTCATCTATCTGTCCTTGCACTTTACCTGGCAGTAAGACTTGTCCAAGTGAGATAATTGGCAGTTTGTCTCTCTGTGTCATTACTTATCCAATATTTTTGCTTCTATACCTGTTCCTATTTCTAATTGTTGGTTTCTGGAGAGAATGCAGGTTTGATGCTAGATCTACAGGAATAAATGATGTGAGGAACTTACGGCTTCAATTTCAAACCAAATTGTCAGATCTGCTGTTTACTGGAAAGAAACTACGAGGAGATGGGGGTGCTTGTATTTCCGTTGCCTTGATCGATGTAAATACACGGGACGTCGTTACATCAGGCCTGGAATCCTCCCTTAAGTTGGACGTCATCGTGCTTGAAGGTGACTTCAACAAAGATGATGAGGATGACTGGGCTCATGAAGAGTTTGAGAACTTTGTGGTCAAAGAACGTCAACAAAAGGGGCTGCTTTTGACTGGAGATCTCCAAGTGATGCTCAATGGAGGTGTTGGGGAGCTGGGAGAACTGATATTTACTGACAATTCCAGCTGGAATAGGAGTAAAAAATTTAGGATAGGGCTTAAGGTGGCATCGGGTTATTATGGGAATACGCGAATCCGAGAAGCCAAAACAGATGCCTTCCGTGTCAAGGAACATAGAGGAGAATGTAAGTCTTTTATAGTCCGTTACAGTACATATAAGCCTTGTCCTTCCTTTATGAGAGACCATAAACATGGTTTTGGATCTCCAGCCTGCAATTTTTTAATCGAGAGCTTCATTTCATACAAACCCTTACATCTCCAATGAAAATTCTGGCAAATAAAAAACGACCGGCTTCTTTGTCATTAGCAAATGTTGACACTTCGGATCAGTTTCAGGAGAGAGTCTGCACACCCACATAAGTTTGCTTCTACTCATCAATCTAATAGTGACTTGAACCTTACTGTATTTGTTCTGTCCATTTACAGCATCCAAGAAACATGATATACCTGCATTCCATGACGAGATCTGGAGGTTGAAGATGATTGCCAAGGATGGGAAATATCACCAAAAACTGAGTGAAGTTGGAATACATAAAGTGGGGGACTTTCTACTGCAATTGTTTACGAACCCCATGAAACTGAAAGAGGTAAGCACTTAGTAGATGTTCTCAATTAGGGTTTGATTGACTACCACAAATGTAAGTCTTGTGTGTTCACTTATTGTAGATTCTTGGAATGAGCTCAAATTCGACGAACTGGGATACACTTGAAAATCATGCAAGGGGTTGCAAGATAAATTGGAAACTTTATTTGTACTATACTGATGGCACGAGGAAGCATGGTGCTGTATTTGACACTGATCATCAGCTAATTGGCCTAATCAAAGATAAAGTATATTGTGCTACTGATCAACTTTCTGCCGATGATCTGGTAAGTAACTAGGAGTTCATACGAAGTTTTGTCAAGCCAATTCATGTGCTTCATACCATTATGCTTAATCCATATAATTTGTCCCATATTGTCTGTGTAATTTGCAATCTGATGTTTACTCGTAGCTGTGTGGCTTAGGTTTTAAAACTGATCTGAGATATGGAAACTTCAAACAAGGAGTAGGTTGGACATCTAGATGCTTTTGTTTTTGGTTTTTTATCAGTGAAAGTAATATGAAGTGCCTGTGGAGAGAATTAAAAGAAAATCTAGATGCTTTGTCTAGAATCATAGTAGAGAATTTTTGTTAATAGATTGATTTGAGTTTTCACTCGTTGCAATGCAAAGTTGAGGATAGTGACCTTGTGTATCGAAGTGGCCCTCCATACTTTGCAGTTAAAATTATACAAAAACCATGAGTAATTTGGAGAGAACTTTCAGCAGTTGATTTTGTGTCATCCATGAAAATGTGAGGCACTTATCATGGTATTGTCATTTGAGCGATTAACACATTCACGTTGCAACTATTACTTTCCAAGTATAAAGCTGTGAAGATCTTTATTGCTTGCACAATACAAGTTGATGGGTGTTTTGTGTCTTCACTGGTCCTTTCTCGATCAACTTGGTATCTTTACCCTCGCCTTGATTGTACTCTCCATAACATCTTTCGGGCACCTGAACTTTTTGTGGTGGAGAAATGGGCGGCAATAGGCATAAAATGAATTGAGGTTCTTTCAATGTTTCTTTTATTCTTCTTTCTGTGTGCTCAACTTACGTACTTACTCTGAGTACAAGTTCATCCATTTTAATGCAACATCACTTGCCGAAAAAAGATAGTGTTTATTGAAATCAGAGCGTGTACCTTCAATAGTGGAGATAAATACTTCAATTAGTCCAACTTGAGCGATATACCAAGTGATTTTCTTCCAGGAACATGGATATACAATCGTGAAAATGGCCCTTGATAACAAGAATGATGTTATGAAGTTCAATGGTGAGACCTTTTCTCCTTCAATGCAAAAGAAGAGCTCGAGCTCCATTCCATGTCAAGAATTTGAAGAACAAATTGAAAATCTCGGCCCTGTTCAAGGTAATTTGGCTCCACGATTCTGGGCTGCTACAGGTGGTCCGGAAGCTCCACTGACAAATGTGGGCTTGAGTTTTGAAGGTACGTGCTCTAAAGCACAATATTTCTCTCCCTTTAAGCACATGCAAATGTGTGGCCTAGGAAAAAGCAATGAATACGTGACTTTCCACATGATTGTCGAGCTTTAATAAATTAAACCAATGCATTCCAGATCCTTATGATTTGGGTTCGACGTGGTATGAAGAGTTTATTTGTCCAGCTACCCTTCAAATGAACTTGCATCTGGGGAAATTTTACTAAATTTGCTCCCTCTTTGGCATTGACACGGAAGCTATGCGTAAAGGATTCCCATTTGCAAGTTAGGCTTCAATTTGTCTGTAGATGCAACTGAAAATGCTCAGAGATAGTTTTTACTAATGACAAACAAACAAGAGGTGGAGGTTATTGCCAGTTACTACCAAAAGCAGTAATCTTCTAGACTATTGGTACAAAGGCACAAGGGCAATAATCAATTACTTCATTTTATCAGGGTTTAATTTAAGAGATGCGACTTCAATTTGGACATGAAAGATTTAAGAGTTGAAGTATCAAACTGACCTATACGGACATGCAATGTGGAGAACATTCAATAGCTAATGCTAATTATACACAAAAAAACATATGTTCTGTAAGCTGTGATTATTGCAAAATAAGCCACCTTTTATGTGCGTACCTACGTATGTATTTATGTATGTAAGTGCCCTGTCCAAGCAATTAAAAAGTAACCAAAAATTGAGCTAAAAGCATGTGCCTTTTTGAGTGGGCGATTGGGGGATGAGGAGGGCAGATACTCATGAATACCTGCACTTAGGTGATGCTAAATGGATATTGATGAGATATTGCTATCACTAGGTATATATAAAAAGATGTAATAAGTACATGGCAACGTATTTACATGTTCAACTTTATCAAATGTGACTGGAAGATCATATTAGGAAAGAAGGTCGATTGATTAAACTTAAACCTTAGAAATTGAGATATAATGTGTTCAATCTGTTAACAGAAAGGGCCTTGTCAATTCAAGCACTTATAGGATTACAGAGACCAGTGGCAAGAAAAACTAAAGAAATGCGCAGGGTAAGGGAAAAAAATATTAGTAGCACTTTCCTTGATATCTGAATAGTAAAAGCTCATGACAATTCATTGTAAGATTTATTATAAGCTCGTAACCTTTGCTCACGTCGGCTTATTTTACTAACCACATTACAGTTCTAATTCTTTCTCCAGGACATAATAATGTAACTGCTCAGGCATGGTCAGTGCAGTCTCCAAATACTAATCCTACAAATGCCATGGAGTTTTCAGTTGATGAAATTCCCCTTGAAGCCCATATTTAGAGAAAGCTTGAGTGATCTAGTTTCTCCAGGAGACAGTGGTAATACTATTTTCGGATTGCCAGTACAGTCCCATGATATTAACATACAATATGCCATGTCTAGCCACTTGATCGATTCTTGGAGCCCAATGGACTGTATAATAAATGATTATGGTCTCCCCTCTGGACCAGCCTATCCCTCAACATCAAGCTTCCAATCTAGGAGTACACTTCCTCTGCCTGCAGGCATTCACGGGACGGAAGATTTCGGATCACCCTATTCAGATGATGGTCCTGCGAACCAGTTGGCTCAAGCGGGAGATGCTATGGGAGATGCTCTTGCACACTGGATAAAAATATTTCTAGTGCTCAAGCGGTTTTGCCGCATCAGGAAGAGACGTGCCAGAGTTGTGCAGTTAGATGACCCGCTGATTGAAGTGCAGGCTTGACTTTATTGTTCTTACTGTGGCATTAGTTAAGTTGATTCTCCATTTACTGTCTGATAGAACTGATGGTATATTTTTTCGTAGATGACGGCATGTCAGTTACTTATCTATATGGGATCCTGTTCATTGATAATGTTATTCATTTGGGTATAGATCAGCTTTGGTTAACGCCTTGTTAAGCAACTGGATTTTTCATCAGAAAGTGTCTGTCTTCTTCACTTCTCTCGACATTTCTTCGAAGTTCTCTAATTTTTCACTTGTAGGGAATGGTAGGTATATCATTCAAAGAGAGCGGTTGGTTTCTGTACTTATCACGCACGGAATTGACCACGTGCTTCCAGTCCTAAGAGTCAAGTCTTGCCTGTTTGCTGCTATCTACAGGCAAAAGAGCTATTTCTCAGACAACATACACTGTTAAATTATCGTGCTAAGTTCCCTCGATATTCTCCATTTATTCAGACTGTTCATTTAATAATGATGATGAGTTACGTTCATTTAATAATGATGATGAGTTACGAATCACAATTATTTCTACTTCTATTGAAAAAGTAGTAGAAAAATGTAAGAGGTAGAGCTTCACTTTATTAAAAAATTAAACCTTCCCAGTCAAATGTTGAATTGGTTGTTATGTAGAAACTTTTTACCTCGATCATTTTGAATTATTAGTGTTATTTATAAGGCCGGGATGCTTCTAAACTATTGTACTTCGTAGCAAAAAAAAATCGACTATACAACGGATATAAATAGAGGGTTTAGCTAAAGGTGTTATGTGTGACAGACACAAATGATCCTCAATTTTTCTTTTTGGCCTTCTCTTCTTGTTTTCTCGGTCCTGGAAAACTTTAATTGTAATTTCTCCAAAATGAGCTTATGAAAGACGGCTCACGGATAGTTTCATTTAGTAGGGGGTTTGCACTGGAATTTGATCCTTCTAATATAGGATGGAGTCTAAATCTTTTATTTTAGGTGTCTCATTTATCGTGCATGATAATCATTTTATTTTTATTTTATAACTATTTTTCTGTTCCAAAAACAAGTTTGGAACAAAAATCTATTTAGTAACGCAACTTGGTTTTTCAATTTCTAGAACAAATTTTTAGTCTAAAGATAGATTTATAAGAGAAATGAGAAGCAAATATTTTCCATGTTTTTATTCCTATAATAGAAATGAGAAATAAAACTCTTCTCATCACCTGTCTTCTCTACTAACCGACCGCCAATCCGCCACTGTCATTTGCCATTGCTGGGGAGGAGGAAATTTTGTGTCTTTATCAAATGAAATTCTATTCCGAGAACATAAATTTTGTGTTGTTATTAAATGTGTATTTTTACTCCACAAACTCATATAAAAATAGAAATAAAATAATCCAAAATCAATTTCTACCCAGAATGGTAATCATTTGTGCCTTTTATGTCCTAAACTATTTATAGTTTGCCTTCGAGTATCACGATTTTCCATAAACCATCCTAATAAACCCAAAAATAGAGTAGTGTTTGCCTTCCACCGTACAGGGACCAATCATGCTTTGCATGCTGTAATTTGAAATGATCCTTTCATGGCAATTCAAGAAAACCCGGTCTTCCTATTCCTCGCTTGCACTCTCTTTCCTGGTTGCAACATCTACTTGAGATTACTTTCAGGCAAAACAGATTTATGAAAATTTACGTGAGTAATATTTAACCTTTGAAACTAGTCATGATTTTTTCTTGCCAAATGGAAGTTTATGGTGCGTTTGGTAACAGTTTCTGTTTAAAAATTGTTCCAGGAAACAGAAATAGAAAAAAGTGTTTATGTTCCAGGGAACAATTTTTGAACAAAAAAACGCGTTTGGTAACTGTATAAAGTTTCTGTTTTTGGAATAGAAAAAGAACAGAAACACGTTTGGTAACTCAGTAAGAAATTTTTGTTTCTAGAATAGAAAAAGAACAGAAATACGTTTGGTAATTACACAAAATTTCTGTTCCAAATTTTTTTCAAGTGCTTTTTTTTGTTAATAAAGTGTAAACTTGGTATTGAATTATCATTCTCATGAAATGCTCATCAATTTAATTTTGTTCATATTAAGTGAAAACAAACATTCTAAACTTGATGGAGGAGGTTTGCCATTTGTCTGCCAAAAAATGAAGGAGGTCTCGGCATTCGAAAATTAAGAGACTGTAACAAAGCAGCCATGATGAAGTATATCTGGATCCTTTTCACGGACAAGGTATCCCTGTGGTGTCGTTGGATTCATTCCAACTTCTTAAAGTGGCAAAACTTTTGGATTGTCACCACTCCCACAGTTTGTTCTTGGGTTTGGAAGAAGATTTTACAATTAAGAAGCGAGTCTCGCCTATCCTTCCTTTGGAAAATTGGGAATGGCCTCTCAGTTTCCCTGTGGTATGACCACTGGCATCCAAAAGGGCCTCTTCACATCCTATTACCGAAACCAATCATCCGGAGATCCGAGCTTCCAGGAAATGCAGTGGTGGCGGATCTTCTTTCGCCCCTGGGTTGTTCCACGCGCCTCCTTCTATTGAGCTGGGGTCTGTCTTCTCCGGCGCCTAACTCCTCTCCGGATTGCTTTTCCTGGAAATGGCACCATTCGGGTCGCTTCACCATTGGGTCCGCATGGGACCACCTCAGAAAGAAGAGACCCCCTGCTCCTTGGGCTTCCCTCATTTGGGCAAGCGACATTACTCCCAGGTTCCAATTCATTCTCTGGTTGATTGCTAAAAATCGTCCACCCACGCAGCAACTCCTTCTATCATATGGTAGAATTGACTACACCACCTGTGCTTTTTGCAATGAGATCCCTGATTCCACTGACCACTTATTTTTTGATTGCCATCTAACGGCTTATGTCGCTTACTTTTGGGCCACTCGCTGCAATCTTCCCTGGCGTCCTAGGCCTTGGAAGGATAACCTCCTCTAGGCTATGCGGTTCCTCAAGGGCAAAGAATTTTTTCACATTATAGCACGACATTCTTTTGCTGCTATGTGCTATATCATTTGGAAGAAAAGGAATGCCGTTATCTTCCGTGGAGAGTCGGTCGTCCTTACTTCAATCAAAAATCACATCATCAAAAGGGTGAAGGACAAAGCTGCAAGTTTTTCTAATATCCCTGATATCCCGAGGAATAGATGTCTCCAGCGGAGTTGGGGCTTCCACCCAGCTATCTTCAGTGATCGGCAGGAGCATGTTTAGATCGGCGTCCTTCAACATCCTACCTCTTCGGTATCCGGACGTTGGCTTCTCTTTTGGCAGCGGAGGGTCTTTGCTAGTCTTAGCTCTTTGTTGTCTCTCCTGGACCTTGGTCCTTGCTTTGTTTAGTCCGTGTTGTTCTTCTTTTCCTGTTTCTTGATTGTGCTCCCTTCCACTCTCCCTACATTTGTATCGAGAGTGCAAGATTAGGAGCTAGTCAAGTTTTCTTGTAAATTTGTTCAAAGCTATATATCTCTTACCTTACCAAAAAAAAAAAAAAAAAAAAAAAATTCTAAACTTGATTATATTTGCTAACTTGGAAGAAAATTTTTTAAGTTTGTACCAAAATTTTCCCAATTGTTTTTTTTTTTTAATAAAGTGTAAACTTGGTTTTGAATTTTCATTATTATAAAATGCTCATCAATTTAATTTTGTTCATAGTGAGTAAAGTCAAACATTCTGAACATGGTTATAAGTGCATACTTTGAAGAAAATTTTATAAATAAACTTTGTACCAAATTTTTCTCACGTGCCTTTTTTTTCAATAAAGTGTAAACTTGGTATTGCATTATCACTCTAATGAAATGCTCATCAATTTAATTTTGTTTATGGTGGGTGAAGACAAACATTCTGAACATGGTCATGTGCATACTTGGAACAAAATTTCGTAAGTAAAATTTGTACAATAAGAGCTAGCTAAAAGAAGAATATCTTATAGATCTCTACATAGACCCTTTCATACATAACATCACAATAATGAAATAATATAGTTCATTGTTCAACTTCATCACATTGAATTTGATAAGTGAATACTTAAAAACAAAATTACAAAAGTCGGAAACACAAAGTCATGAAATCTCAGGCATATTATGATCTCTCGCCACTTTATTTGCAATCCTTGTCCTAAGCATGTTTATTGCAGGTGCATCATGCAATGCATCATCTGCAACTTCCACTTCTGTAGATCCGCATGGATACTCCGGATCTCCATATAGGGAAAAGTTTCTATCAATTGCATCTTGATCACGAATGTAATTATGGAGAGCACAACAAGCAATTACAACAAGTGCTTGCTTCCGAATTGTAAATGGAGGCATCTGTCTCAAAATGGTGAAGCGATTCTTTAATGCCCCAAATGACTTCTCAATTACATTTCTTAGTGAATAGTGCTTCTTGTTGAACAATTCTCTTGCGGTCCTTGGTCGTCCCCCATTCACTCTATACTCGCTTAGATGATACCGATCGCCTCTAAATGGAGTTAAAAATCCTGGAAGTGCTGCATAACCCGAATCTACCACGTAATATTTCCCTATAACATGATATATATAAATTTGTTGTGATATTCAACCATAATATATAATCATAAAATTGTCTTCATAAACAAAGTAAGTACCAAGTGATGGTTGGGGAAATCGCAGTTGAGGATTTTCGAGTGCTGCTGAAAGCACTCGACAATCGTTGGCAGATCCTTCCCATCCAACATACACGAAAGTAAATTTCATATCAAAAGAGCAAATACACAGCACATTTTGGGTTGTTCTCCCACTCCTACTTCTAAATGGAATCTGCTGAGACATAGGAACGGTAAGCATATATATGGGTGCCATCCATAGCACCTACGCAGCCCTGTCAATATATTAACAATCTAATATCATATAAGATTATAAACTACATGTATTTGACGGTATAAAATCAATATAAAAATCATACCTTCAAGTAGCGTTTATGATTAGGATCAATAAGAATTTCTTGTGGAATGACGTCAAAGGACCGTGGTTTGATTATCTCCTTTGAAAATTTGATCATTGCTTTCAACACTTTGTTGAAATACTTGCTGATCGTTTCTCCTGAATGTTGGAATCTCTCACATAAATCTCTATTTGAGTTATTGTGAGTAACCACACTTAAAAATATCCCAACTTGTTCATCTATTTGAACATATTGACTATCCTTCAACCAACCCCTTACCCTCATTAAGTCACATAAATTCAGAAAAACATGTCTCTCCATGCTAAATGCTTCATATATCCTATCTGAATGTCCATGAACAATCTCCCTTATCCATTCTGCTCCTGATAATTGACTGTCTCTAATAGGTTCTCTCGTATGCAGGGATGTGTCCATCGCAGCTAAGCAAAACCACGCTACCAATATGTTAATATCATCACCCAAGAATTGTTCAACTAGTTGTACCTGCTCATTAGACACACTATTTGATCCCCCTTCCATAGTACCTATATAATCACAAAAATGACCAAAACATCAATATAGATTTTGAAAACACATCCCAATAACAGTCAATAACATAAGTCATAAAATCTCAATAAGATATGCCATTACATATAAGTACAAGAGTCTCAACACTAATCATATTTGAATAAACTAAAGATTAATAGATAATATAAGTTATACAGTCTAATGAAACTCCATGCAATTCATAATATATTTCCAAATATCTACTAAAGGAATTGAAGAAGTCCAATCCTCCTTTCAGGTGTGGATATAATGAAAGCCTCCCTCCATTCACAACTGGCGCATGCTCGTTCCACTGCTTTATTGTAAACATCTTGCTCTATCTCGGGCATACTCAGTAGAATTTGGACCATAGCAAATACGGAGAAAGAGTCTACATATGGTTGTGTAGTCTCTGAGCTCGCAGAGCCACCACCAGATTGACTTGATGACCTAACTTTCAAAAAATCTTGTATGGCTCTGCAAGTTTCAGCAATACTGGATTGGTTACTATTTCTTCTTCGCTTACTATTTGGAGTTCTATCTAATTTGTGATTTCCATGAACTGAAGTTCCAACATTGTCTGATGTAAAGAGTCTGTCATCACTGTGGTGTCCAATGAAATCATTTGCATTGCTACCATCATAGTCACCACCTGCATTGACACCATCTGCATAGCCACCACTATTGTCACCACCTACATTGTCATCACCATTGTCATCATCATCCGACACATTCACATCTTGAGCACATCCTATGGCGTGATCTCCAGTAGCATATGTATCACCAAAAACAATACAGAGCTCAGGATACTGAGGAAATCCATTCTTCCTGAATCTTGCCCACTCGACATTATCCTACAATTTTCACAATAATGACATTTCGGCAATATAATCATACATTTTAAAATTGACATCCGTAATGATATCAAAATGACAAAAAATTTAAGAAATACTTTGATATAAGATTCCCATATACTTGGATCATCGACAACAACTCTTTTGTTCACATTATCCCAACCAAATCCGGACTGAGAAATGAGTTTGTGAAAACTGCCATACTATTTTTTCAGTTTGTTTACCTTGTTCCTTAGCTGTTGTGACTTCTTGATTTTCGAGTCTAATTTCGATGAGATGAGTTGGGCTTTTCATCGACGTGTCTATAGCCTTTTTCTATGAGTTGGCCACTCACGAGTTAGCTAGCCTATTAGGTAAAGCCGTTAATGAATCTAAATACAATAGACATGAGAATTCGACCAGGAATCGACTGCTCGACCGTGCTAATTTGCAAAGGTCATTACGGCACCGCCAAAATGAATTAGAGACCGGAGATAGGTCGATTCGATAGAGATATGTGATTAGTGCGTGGGTGATTCCACCTAATTATAAAATTTCTGTCGAACGGTACCAGACCGATTTTTCTGTCATTTTTGTACCTTGTGTCCGTATTTGAAACCTCGAGATTTTCACGACAATCGAGAGTCGCCAATGTGTCGAAGATGTACATTGTGGCTCGAAATCGACCATGAGTCAATTGTATTAAAATTCATAAAAGCTACCTAGTAGATTGGGACGCGCTAAAATCACGTCGAATTGAAATTAACCGCGAAATCGAGCTCGATTTCGAAATTGAAAGTTTTGCCGTGTCACGATTCATTTTAACGTCGACTCACTTTCCGAAATTTTCGGAGATTCCGAGATTTTTATGGAAAATCGATTCGGAAATTTAATGGAAATTCTAACGGACTCGTTTGAAGGAAATTTTGATGTGCAAGCAGAGCTATCGGGTGATGGGAATTTATGGACATGTGTGGAATTTTCTTCGACGAAATGGGACTTTGAAATTTTACGTTGATTGGAGAAATCGGGAAAGAAATTGAAGATTATTTTAAGGAAATTCGGAGGCCGGTTTGTTGGTTATAATCTTGACATCAAAATGGTTAATTTTGGGTCTAAATTGTTAGAAAAAGACTAGGGGACAAAGCATTGATTGAGTGAGATAATTACCTTTGACTTTCAAAGCTTTATCTTCTCTCCCTCTCTCCTCTCGCACGTTCATTTCTTTTCTTTTCCTTGTGCCGTCGCTTTCCTTCTGTTCTTATCCTTTAGCTGGCCAATATTGACTTTGATTTCTCCCTTGACCCCTTCTCTCTTGCGCCACCGCCTCAGCCGAACAGCTCCGCGGCTACTCTCTTTCGGCTTCTCTCCCAATCTTTTCTCTTCTGTTTCTATTTCCTTTTTGTTCCCTCTTCCTTCGAGCGAACCGAAGCACCATCTTCTGTCTTCTTTCCCCCACCGAGGCCTCACGCCAACTGCAGCGCAACGTCCGAACCCCCATCTTCTTCGGTCAACCAACAAAGCTTATTTGACCCCAAAGCCCCACCGTTTGGACGCCGCCTCACCTGCGAAGCCGAATCCAGTGCTTGCAAGCCCACGCTCTTCACGTCCGTGAGCTTCAAGCAACACATCGAAGGCCGAAGCAGCCGTGTCTTTTCTTTCCTTCGTCTGAGTCTTCACCTCCTTCGATCCACGCCCAGCAAACGCTGAGCTTGCTGCTCTCTCCTCCACGCGGCCAAGAATCGAGCCGCTCCTTTATTGGCCCATCTCCGCAAGCCCAGACTCAGCGTCGATTCCATCTTCGTCCAGCAACAAATCGAAGACAGCCCTGTCTTCGACCCAATTTCGCTAAGTGCAGTAGCTCGAACAGCAAGTACGTTGGCCGTTTTCAGCCAATCCGAGCGTCCCTCGGTTTTGCCGTGAGTTCAAGTCTCGGCCGCCGTTGTGCCGCCAGCGCCATGAGCCGATTTTCGGGCTTAACCGGTGAGTTGCGTTCTAATCCTTTATTAGTGGGCTAATGACACTTAGAGGTGTGTTAGTTAGCTAATTTGTGGATTAATTATGTTGATTAGGTTTAGGATGGCTTAGTTAGATTAAGTACATAGTCAGTATTTAGTTAGGGTAATTAGTTTAGTTAGGTGGATTAGTTAGGAATTAGTTAGTTTATTTAGTTAGTGCACTTAGATTAAATTAAATAGGATGGTTAGATTTAATTGTTAGTTAGATTATTTAGTTTAATTAATCTAGGTTAATTCAATTAATTGCTTTAAATTTATTTATTTTGTAATTTATTTAATTTTCGATAATTTATTTAATTATTAATTATTTTCCGGAAATTAAATTTGGGATAAATGGTGACCTAATTTCGTGTTGATTGTAATGGTGTGTTCAATTTATGCAATCGAATGTTAATTTGTGCAAATTGAGTGCTGATTGGAATTTTTAGTATTTAATTTCAAAATTTGTGAAATTCGTTATTTATTCAGAAAATCCCGGGTATCGGGTTTTAACACCGAAAATGATTTTATGTACTATATAAACCAAAGTGGGATTTTAAATTGGAGGATATCAGTTTTCTAGTGTGAATTGACCACACCCACACACGACTATTTTATCGTGTATTTCTAATATGAAGAAAATAGGCCAAGTTCACTATTTTAATCGGGCGATTTGAGTGCAATGCACAGCCAGTGTCCGAGAGCCGAGATTGATTGGTCGTGTGTTGGTTAAGAGAAACCATCCCTGGGCATTAGCCGGATGTTACCCATTCATTGGGACTCGGGTCGCAGTAGATTCTGGACCTACACCCCTTCGGGGAAGCCGTCTAATTGAGAGACGTAGCCGTGCTCAAAGGAGGTGAGACGACGCTTGGCAATGCCAGAAGACCGCCAATAGAGTTGGCCGTACCCTTGAGGAGTGTAATTAACAATTGGAATGCATGATTGTTGAGTGTGATGCACCTGATTATGAGACTAAAATTGTGTGACATGGAATGGGATGTGTCATAACGGTTTGACCTTATAATTAGGACCCCGGTGATTAATTGAATTGATAAGGTGTTCTAGTTGTTATGTGCATTGATTATATGCATTACGATATGAACTATACTGACATGCAGGAAAGGAAACTGAGGCGAGGTAAGTCCTCTGTGCCAATTGAGTGGTTGTGTGGTTAGGACACTTCTGGGTGTATTTCCTCATAATCGGGGCTTAGACCGTAAACTCGCTGAGATTCATATCTCACCCCGTCGTGGGCTTAAAATTTTCAGGACCGTAGAGGGAGGACTTGAGCTAAGCTAAGGTGACCAAGAGTAGGTCGATAGAACAGCCTCTTTTGAGAACTAGTCTTTTGGTTATAGACTTGTGTAAAAGACTCGGTATGCTTATAAAGTGTGGTTTGTTTCTTAATGTGATGTCCTGCTTTTCTATCCCGAGATAGTTACTGTCAGGGGATTTGTTATTTGCTTCCGCATGTGCAATAAAAGAAAAGGGTCGGCGACTCGTCCTAGGAAGTCGCATAACTTTTATCGACCAGAGAGGGATGGGCATGCGCTCGAGGATCGGGGCGTGACAGCTGTACCATGGTAAATTGGAATCCTGTCTGTCTACTGAGTTCAGACTGTACATTCCTCCACCCCTCTTTGTTGAAAGTGGAAGAGGTGCAGTTTCCCTTTTTGACCTCATCCACCAATAAACCGATAAGTATATTGGTTACAGACTCCGTTCACTTTGCATTGAATGAGTGTCTGTCAGATGCCATTGAATCTTCGACCGGTTGAGCATCACATGAGTTATGAATTAAATCAATAACACAAAACCGTAAGAACTACACGCCATACACAAAATCAGTATGGTAACCTATATGGATCCGTATACCCTATCCTATTTTGTGAACGGTCCAACTAAATTATAAGATCTCTAAGATTAAGACAATGAAAAAAAGAAGCCGGAAGGCCAACCTTAGCGTGCGGATGATTGTTTCCAAAGTCAGTAAATTGCGATTTATGTGGCGGGGACTGGCAAATTCCGGATAGAGCAAGGGAAAAAGAATATGTCTTCGTGGATTGGCACCGGCAGGGCAGAACTTTGGATGGATCCACCGAAGTTCTCAAAGCATCAGCGTCGATAATGGATCCACCAACACCAATATTGTTCACTTGGGAAGGAGACAACTAATTGAGATAGAGTGAGGATGTACCTTAAGTAAAGAAAAATTCAAGACAAGAAGCAATAAGGCAACAACTAAACAGTGCCCTCCATTCTCTGCAAATCCATAACTTAAAGAGAAAAAATTGAAGCATTATAGCCATAAGATACCAAGGATCTCGCATAATGTATAATCCCCAACATTCATTTGGAACCAATTGATTCTAAAGCCACTTAATAATAGAAGCTCTATGACATTCCCGATGAATTCGAAAATGTGAGCAACCAATTCAGCAAGATATCAAGACACTATGGAACAGTGGAAATTTCAAAAACAGAAGTTATCGCTCACAAGGTGACTACCAATAGACTCAGAAATGCATGCAGCATTGATTATAAACTAGACATAACTAAGCGCAGAGAAGCAAGTGAGCGGACGCTCGCTGCTCTGCTTGCTGGCTGTTGCTCACGCTCGTTGCTCTGCTCGCTCGAGCGTGAGTAGTAACGAGCGAGCAGAGCAGGGCTCGTTGCTCTGCTTGCTTGAGCAGAGGAGCAAGCGAGCAGACGCTCGCTGCTCTGCTCGCTCAAGCGTGAGCAGCAGTGAGCGAGCAGAGAAGCAAGCGAGCAGACGCTCGCTGCTCTGCTCGTTCAAGTGTGAGCAGCAGTGAGCGAGCAGAGCAGAGCTCGCTCGAGCAAAGAAGCAAGCGAGTAGACGCTTGTTGCTTTGCTCGCTCGAGCAGAGAAGCAAGCGAGCGGACGTTCGTTGCTCTGTTCACGCTCGCTGCTCTACTCGCTCGAGCTGCTCGCTCGCTGCTCCTCACGCTTGAGTGAGCAGAGAAGCAAGCGAGCAGACGCTCGCTGCTCTGCTCGCTCGAGCGTGAGCAGCAGCGAGCGAGCTGCTCATCTGGGCAAGTGTGCTGGTCCAGATCTCGAGCGAGCAGATGAGTCGCTATCGTAGATCTGGCGAGCAACGCTCACCCAGATTTGCGAAAATCGCTCGAGCAAGCGTCTCGCATATCTGGCCAAGTGCTGACTCGAGCAAGCCCTCACGCTCGAGCTCCGAGCAGCCATCGCCCAGATCTGCGAGGGGTGGCTCTCGCCGAAGCCCTCGTCAATCGGTGAAGGAGGAGCAGTGAGTAGGTTCACCTGGTGAAGGAGCAGCGGCTGTCGGCGCCGGAGAGGACGACGGTGGAGAAGCCAGATGGTCTCGAGACAGAGGCGGCTGTCGGCGCCGGAGAGTGGGAGGCGTCGGAGAAGACGACGGTGGAGAAGATGCAGGAGGAGAGGCGCTGTTCGAAAGGCTAAGCAAGAAATAGAAAAGAAACACGAGAGCTTACGTTTTTGTTCCTTTTTTGTTCTTCAAATGTGTTTTAGAAATAAGAAACATAAATTTGTTGTTTCTTATTTCTGTTCCATTTTTGTTTCCGGGAACGAAAAAACACTTTTGGAACAAAAATGCACCCAAACGCGTTTCTGTAATTTTTTTGTTCCCAGGAAAAAAAAAACAAAAAAATTGTTCAAAAACAGAAAAAAGAAGTGCAAACAAATGCAACCTTATTAGTCATAGTCAGCATTTCCGGTATATAATCTGATACTGTGACAGTAAGGTGGTGCTCTATTTAGAGACCACTGTAGAGACACGTGGCCTTCTCCTAAGTCAACACCTAACCACTTCGTTTCTTTTTTTTTTTTTTTTTTTTTTGTCCTCTCTTTTCGGGACGTTGATTGCAACGCTCTCTCTCATACGCACTGTGCTACACGAATCACATTATAAGAGTGAGAGTATATACGGTGGTTCATCCCGCCATGCAACGCGGCACATTATGATGGGCATAGGTCACAAAATTGAGAAAGTCGGATTTCAAGAAACTTTTTACTCTATCCCGGGTAAGTCGTGGGTTACTTTCTTACAAGACAGACGGCGCAGCGATTCGAACTTAGGACTTCTCCCGAAAGGAACCTGCGCTCAATTATTACGCCGCCACCATAGGTGGTATCGAAGTTTGGGTATTTGTAATGAAAATTTGTCATAAGTGTATTAATTTATGAGTTTTAGTAGTCAAATAATTAATTATGAGTAAATTTGTCATAGGAGAAAATTTTTTGTGGTATTAACCCTTCTAAAATTTAAGTTTTTGTAGGAAAATCTTTTCCAAACGCTAGAAAAATGAGAAATTTTTTTGAGAAAATATTTTTTGTGAAATATATAGAACCTAAGTATTGAAAATTTACTTACTATATTTTATGTTAAGTGTTGAATATGCCAAAACTAGGAACGAAAGGTTTGATGATAATTGAAAATCGCTAGTTGAATATTATGGATCCTTAACAATCACTGAAACATGACCATTAGCATAAATTATTTTCTATTCAAAGGAATCAAGTAACTTATCATCTACTTACCGGATAAAATGGATTTTTGACTAAATGCATGCATTTAATTCGATTTTATTTAAAGCTAGCAAATAAGTTTAATCTCATTAAAGTACTGGATTTTTAATTATCCCAAATTGATGCAATCGTGACAAATTTACTCCAATAAAAAAAAACTCCAAACTGATACTTATGTTACAAATTTATCTAAAATTAAATTTTGGACAACTAAAAACTCCAAATTGGTGCATTTGTCACAAATTTACTATCTGTTAGTTTTTATTAAATTTGATTCATATTAAACTGGTACGCATGTAACGAATGGAGAGTAAAACGCTCATCAGCTGTCTCGTATTATCTAATTAAGTAATTTGACTGTAAGTACCAATTTGGGATTCTTTGTAGTAAAAAAAAAATAATTTTGAGTAAATACATCATAGGTACATTACTTTGAGATTCTTCGTAATATTAACTCTTTTGATTAATAAATAAGCTTGATACTTTTTACCTTTGAATTTTCCCCGCGAGTCCAATCACCCTCCAGTTCGTGCTTGCCTAGGAATATATAATTTGATCCGGTCTAATCCAAAAGGCCTATAAACCATTGCCAATAGTAGTAGACTAGGAGTTACTTGGCAACCAAACATGCTGGTTTTTTAGCTCGTTGTGCACGTCTGAGGAGGTGTGAAATCATACGAAAGCCGAAAATTCTAAAAATTATGCAGCATTTTGCAGGAAAATTACCAAGACCTAATTTTCTTGGAAATTACCCGTCAGCATGTCTGTCACGCCACACACTCCCTCCCCACGTCTGAGGAGGTGTGAAATCATATGAAAGCCGAAAATTCTAAAAATTATGCAGCATTTTGCAGGAAAATTACCAGGACCTGATTTTCCTGGAAATTACCCGTCAGCATGTCTGTCACACCACACACTCCCCCCCTCTCTCTCTCTCTCTCTCTCTCTCTTCCTCTCTCTGTGACACGCACGTGCGCCTACACACGACGACGACAACGACCAGTCCAAACTTGTGAGGAGACTCGAGTTGGTGAAAGACAAAATTTGGAGACCATCACGACGACAGCACAAAAAAGAGCGATGAATGGCAGAAAATCCGATTGTCGTGCTACTGCTGTGTGCTGCGAAATTGATACAACTTCCGCATCATTTCGCCATTGTTGGGTTCATCCCTTTCATTTCGCTTTTGGGTTTTGCACATGAGGAAACTTAGTTGAGTCACATAAAAAAGTGATACGGAATGCAACTGTATCTTAGATTACTTGAATAAAGACGATATTAAGTGAGATTTCACAGAAATTCTCGTTTTTGACCTGTACACCTTCAAAATAAAGACCCTTGAATACTATAAAAAAGCACCTCTACCTAATAGGATTAAGTGAATATCCAAATTTGCGGTCATTTTATTTATATCTTTCTATACTTTACCAAAGATTGGAAAATATTCTTTTAAGAGTCTCTGAGCCTAAAAGTGCATGATAAATATTGCCCCACAGTGTAGAATCCCAGAATTATTTTTAGGTTTCATAACCATATTTGGCAAGATTATCATTATCAGTGATTATTTTCATTTGAGCGACTTAATTTGCTCCTCCAGTACTTACCGGATAAAGTGGATTCTTGACTAAATGGAATCATGTAAATCAATTTTATTTACAATTAGTATCACCACAAATCCCAAGTTGGTACATTCATGATAAGTTTACTTTAAACTAATTTTTTGAAAAAAAAAAACTTCAAACTACTACAATAGTGACAAAAATACCCTCAAATTAATTTTTTTCACATTTGCGACAAATTTACAATCATTTAATTTATGTTAAATTGGGTAAATATCATGAAAAAAAAAAAAACTGGTATACATGTGATGAGCGGAGGGTAAAACCACAAACTAATATATTAATCAACTTCACGTATTATTCAACTCAACAATTTTACTGTAAAATTTAATGGAGATTAATGGAATATAAATTTGTCATGAAGGTATAAGTTTGAATTTTTTGTGGTGAAAAATTAATTTGAGATAAATTTGTCACTGTTGTACTAGTGATCTTTTTCGTGATATTTACCCTTTTTAAAAGTTAAGAGACATGTTTAATCTCATTAAAGGATTGAATTTATAATATTTCGGCACTTAATTTTGTAATCAAACAAGCCGAAATTCCCCTATGAGTCCAATCATCCGTCCGCTGATGCTCATCTAAGAATTCGTAATTCGATCCGGTCTGATCCGAAAGTCCTACAAATCATTTGCCATTTTCCAGGTCCGACCAAAGCTTCTTTGTTTCTTTGGCAGCAGGAGTAGACTAGTAGTTACCGACCGGGCAGCAGAACACGCTGGTTTTTTTGCTTGTCGTGCACGTCTGACGAGGCGTGAAATCATATGGAAGCCGAAAGTGCGGAAGCAGCACGCAGCATTTTCCAGGAAAATTACGAGATTTTTCCCGGAAAAAATTGCATGTGTCAGTCATGCGCCGAAAGTGCCGGAGCAGCATGCAGCATTTTCCAGGAAAATTACCAGATTTTTCCAGGAAAAAATTGCATGCGTCAGTCATGCTCGACTCCTTTGCGTACATACGACGGCGACGACAACGACCCGTCCAAAATTTGCGTGGAGACTCGACTCGGTGAGAGACAAAAGTTCGATCTCTACCACGACGAGACAAGAGAGAGCGACCAACGGATGGTGCTTCTTCCGCCGTAGAAAGTCACACTCAAGAGGAAATCTTAATCTTGTGATTGTCATGCTTCTGGCTATGTTCTGCACAATTGATGCAACATCCGCATCATTTCGTGATTTTTGGCTCATCCTTTTTCGTAAGAAAGCATGAAAAAACTTAGGGTGTATTTATTTAAGGAAAAACTTCATGATAAAGAAAAATACTTTTCGAGAGATCATTTTTAAAAAAGGTGGATAGTTTTCCTTTATTTCCTAATACGTAATCAAAAACGTTTTATGATATTTGATATCAGTAATTTCAAACTTATGACCAAAAAAATTTGAATTTTTAAATTTTTATTTTTTTTCCCTTCCGCCGATCACTGGGCCTTAGTGATGGCCAGTTACCATCCATAGGCCCGGGCCAACGAGGTCAAGATCGCTTGAGGTCAGCAAGCTCGAGGATCGCTGACCTGTGGCGATACTCAAGATCACTTGTGGCCGATTGCCAACTTGCGATTGGTAGAAGGAGAAAATGACAAAATAGAAATAAAATAAAATAATTAAGTGAAATTATAATATTTGAGATGAGTAATTCCAAAAGTGTTTTCACCTTTTAAGATTTAGGAATTCATTTTCCTAAATTTATGCATGAATATTTTCACTAATCAAAAAGTGTTTCCGGTTAAATCATTTTCCAATCACGAGCGTGGAATGTCTCTTGAAAAACACTTTCCCTCAAACAAATGCACTCTTGATTGAGTCACATAAAAGAGTAATATGGGATGGGACTCTATTTTAAATTCCTTGTGTGAAGGCTGTTGAAACTCTTAATTTGATTATTCCGCAACGCTTTGAACTTTGTTATTTTATTCGTTCGGTCAAAGGTTTTATCAAATTAATTTTCTTCTCAAAAAAATCGGGACTTGCGGTTGAAGGTTCCATCCTTCATGTCTATAAATGGCGATCGGACATAATATTGGACCTTTAAAACGTGGACCAAAAGAAATAAAATATACGAAATAAAAAGTTTTAAAGAAACGATATCCTTTATAGCCTAAACTTTAGATTTTTATCCCGCACAGCCTCTAACTGGATGAGGGGTGCAATTTCAATTTTCAACAAATTGGGGGACTTTGTCGAAATATTTTTGCGTCACCTATTACGCGCCACGCGAGTGCGTATGAGTATTGAGCTTGAATTCCAAGAAAGCCTTTGGCATTGACCCCACTTTTTTTTTTTGGGTCTGCCGTTGACCCCACTTCGCTCGCTTTGGTTTGCAAATGTTTTAATTTAATCACTCCACTACCGAGAAAGTTCTCCGATAAAGTTCTCCACACGCACTCTCTCTCTCTCAATTTTGATTTTGAAATTATTATTATTATTATTATTTTTTTTTTTGGTACCCAGGGAACCTCCGCACTGCCGCTTCGCGGCGAAGAGTAAACCCTGGGGCGCCGGGCCTCCCACCACTAGTCCCGTACGCAGGTAAGACGCTCGTTGTGCAATGAAGCACTGCGTCCGGCAAGTCTCGAACTCCTCCCCTCGTCCGGTAGAGGGTACTAAGCCTCAACCAACTCGGCCACCGCGGGCGGTGGTTTGATTTTGAAATTATTCATCCTCGTAAAATAGGAAAATAGTTTACTCCGTCAAAAGATTTCATCCGTGCTTTTCCATTGCCTACAATTAAATTTCTAATTTTTAAGGAATATATAGATCATGAAATACTAGATTTTTGTAAAGATTCAGTGTTACTATGAGTATAACTGTAAATGGTTAATATCATGAAAAACCATAAATTGATACGTATGTAATAAATTGATCAGGCCAATTCCATAAATAAAAAAAAAAAGCACGAAATTTAGGTGTTGTCTCAATCTGGCCCAAAATTTATTTTGTCTAAAAAAAAAGCACGAACTTTAGGTGTTGTCCCAAATCTGGCCCGAACTTTATTTTGTCAAAAAAGAAAGATTAGACTTCCACTCATGTCCCAAATCTGGCCATCCGTTAACCCTCATTCCACAGTTATTCGACGTGACATTTTCACATCAACAATAATATCCAACACAGCAAAACGACAATGCATTCGAGTGTTTGGAAGAAGTGTTAAATTTAAATCTGTCCTCCAATGAGGTGAACTTTACAGATATTCTCATGGGAAAAATAATTCAACAACTTTAGTTTCAGGGGACGAGGCGTATAGCTAGGGCCATTAGATCAATTAACAATTGGCAAGTTGTTTGCAATGTCACAAACTGGGTTGGAAGCAGATGATTACATTGCCTTAAAGCGAGATATTAAAAGCGTGTGCATCTTGTAATTAAATAGAGATGTGAAGCCTATTTGTAATAGACTTATTTTATTTCGTCTCAAATAAAGTTCGGATCAGATTTGGAACAATACTTAAAGTTCATGCTTTTTTTTTTAGACAAAATAAAGTTCGGGCCAAATTTGGGACAACACTTAAAGTTTATGCTTTTTTATGGAATTGGCCCTAAATTTACCCTAAACTAATTTTTTGACTATAAAAAATCCCAAATTTAACCAAAACTGATATATTCTTGATAAATTTATCATATATTAGTTTTCGTTAAATTTTATTATCAAATTGCTGAATTAGATGACACATGATAATTGACTTATATACTAGCTTGGGATTTTACTTTCCGTTTATTAATTTTTTTTTTATCAATTTTGTGGTTTTTTAGATATTTATTCAATTTAACAAATGTACCAATTTGGGGTTTTTAACTGTCAAAAAATTAATTTATGGTAAGTGTATTAGTTTGAAATTTTTCGTGATATTGTGTTGTCATGATTTTACATCAATAATATTAAACAAGATATATATACATATCAAATTTGGCAGCAATAAATCATTTCAGCATCATCAATTCGATATGTTGTACACATTAGAGGTGTGCAAAGGAACTACGACCCGCCCGACCACCCAGAACCGCTTGGAACCACTAGTTCTTAAGGGAATCAGTCTAGTTCCCAATTCCAATTTTTGGGAACCAATAAGTACTAGTTCGGTTCCCGATTCCATGGGCGGATCAGCCCACCTGTCCACTCAGATTGGATCGGTTATATTATAATAATATATTAATTTTAATATTAAAAAAATATTGAGACACTTCCTAAGATCCCTAATGGCTTCCCCTCTTCTTGCCATTGCCGTCTTCACGTTCACCAACTCAAGAAGCACCGCGTGATGCACAAGTCTAATGTCCTCCACTCTAGAGTCTTGGAGTCTAGACCCCTCTTCCTCTAACTTAGCAAACATCCTATTAGATCTATTCAAATACCCCAAACTATCACTAAACCTCTTCAACATGTAATTAATAGAACCCATCAGAGGCAAAGCCATGGCAACAAGCAATCTGGGCTACGTAGCGACAGAGCTTTGCCTAAACCCTTGTAGAACCCTTAGGTAGACATGGTTTTTGCTAGGAAAACAAACAGGAAAATGAAAAAAAGAAAAAAGAAAAAAAGAAAAGGTTGCTAGCTCCTGTTCCGATTCTGGGTGTTGCTACTCCATTGACTATTAAAGACTGGTTCCATGGATCCACTTGTGAATCGGACCGGATAGTCTGGTTTGCAAGTGGATCTATGAATTGGGTCTCATCCCCTCCACAAACTTTGTTGGACCTCTTATGTAATGACGCCCATTTATCGGGCCTCTTATCTTTGAGTACTTAATGAAATGTTTCCGTTTTCGACCAAAAAAAAAAAAAAAAAAAAAGTGGATCTATGAAACTAACGGATGGTTCCTGGTTCCAATTTTTCGGAACTGGTACTTAAAAAGTGGTTCCCGGTTTTAAGTCGGGAATCGCCCATTCAGACCATACACACCCCTAATACATATACATATATATTTCAAATTAATTATTACAATACGCATTCGTTAATTATTTCAATTGCTCAGAAGTGGTTAATTGAATTTTCTATTGCTTGTTTAAAGCCACACATCACCTATGGATCACGGATTGGACTGAAACGATTTGCCTTAAACTCTGCATTAAAGGAAAATAATAGTTCAAATTATTTAATAGGTAAAAGCGTGAAAAAGCCAAAAAAAAAAAGAAATGGAAAAAAAATTGTACAAGCGGCTTAATAAGGTTGAAAGGGGGCAAATTAATAAAATCGGAGAAAAGGAATATAAATGGACGCTGCCAGTTCAATTTTTTTTTTTTTTTTTTTTTTTAGCTGACCGTCCTTTGCAGAGTGACAGTAGGACGGTCTAAGGCCAGCCGCAAAATATTTTGGAGGAAACCGATAGACCTTCTCACCTGGTTTCAATTTTGACTCCATGTATTTTTTCTAATTATTTCAATGTTTTCTTATTACAGGCTCAAATTGAGAGACAAAAAAATCATGAGAGGACCAACATAAATTAATTTTCTTGACTATAAAGAAAGAAAAATTAAATTTGATATCAAAATATGAATAATTACAAATTGAAAATATTATCACTTACTAAAAAGAAAGCGTTAATATTATTATATAGATCTATTAAATTTAAAAGATGAAAAAATACTTAAAACGTTGACTTTGCAACTAATAATGAAATCATTGTGCAATGAAATAAATTCTTATTCATTTCGCTCAAATTAAATTGCTCTAGAAGGACTATAAGAATGAAAGATATGAAGTAAAGAAAAATCAAGATAAGAATAATGAATTAGTAGAGAAAAAAATTTCTCCATTGATCCAAATCTCATAGATGATGTACAAGGACCTAAAACATTACAAAATCAATCTTAAGATCACATGAGTCAAAGCTAAAGAAAATAAAATAATAAAAAATTCTCCATCAATTTTTTTTTAGCGGAGAATAATATAAACTTAAATGTTGCAATTGAGTGTTTTTGTATATTTCTTTTATTTGAATATTATCATTTTGATTTGTTTCTTTAAATAAGACAAGAAAATTACTTTTTATATGGAAAATGCGTGATTAAATAATAAAAATAAAAACCTGTTAACGGTACCGTGGCCAAGGTGTGAAACGCTTGGCTGATTTTTGACCGTCTTTTTTCTTGGTTGACGGTACCGTGAGCCAAGCATTTTCCTTTTAAAATCGGCAACGTTTCGCGGAATTGCGCATGAAGTCACTTTTCTTGGAAATGCACGTGCCAACTCCTTCGCGACTAAGGTCAAGTCATCACCTTCGACTTTTTCAAGTTCGTTGATAAAACTGGCCCGTCTGATTCTTTCTCCGCCACTTTCTTTTGGCTACCAAACATCGCCCAAGATTCAGACACTTTCCCTGTTTCTTGAGAAGATCCACAGAAGAATAGAAAGGTCGCGTCCATGGCGAAGAGAGCTTCGGCCTCCTCTTCTTCAGGTCAACCAAGTCAACCCAAGAGGCCATGCTTCGCTCCAGCCGAGTAAGTTTGATGATCGCTTGTTAGTTTTCAGCTTTACTTGCGGGAAATCCTTTGAAGGGTTCTCGAGTTGAAGGTTCTTGAAATGAGTAGCGCGGCGAAGCATGCGTGACATTGATTAGCTTTTGCCTCATGACTGTTCCGAATCGCTTTCGTTCAGTCTTTTGTTTTCGGGTCTGTGCTATGGCTTCAATGTGAACTACTGAGATTTCGTTTAATAATGTTCCTATTTCTTTTAATTTCTATTCTTTTATTTCTTAGAACAAAAAAAAACACAAATCCATTTGATAATATCAATTAATTTTTCTATTCATCGGAATATAAAATTATACGGAGCATAAATTTAAAACAAAAATAATAAGTAGAAAAAAGTACTTTTTGTTTCTGAGAATAATTTCTATAAAGAAGTCATTTGCTATAAAAAGTAATTTCTTACCCAAGCAACTGGCTGGAGGAGAAGCAAGAAGAAGAGAGGGAAAAAAAAATCTAAAAAAATTATTACAAAATTAAAAAAATATATATATATATATATTTTACAAAAAAATTTGTGGATCACACCAAACGCATTTCTACTCTTTTTCTATTCCAAAAATATAAATTTTATGTAGTTAACGCATTCTTCTACTTAAAAATTGTTCACGGTAATAGAAATAAAAAAAGATTATTTTTGAAAAGAAATTGTTAATCGAAACAAAAATATTACTAAATACATCTTAAAGGCTCCAAATGGTGTCGTCTCGAATCTGTTATGCAAATTTGTGTTAGCCAATGGCAGTATTTCCTTCTTATTTCAATTAAACTCTATTAAGGCTTTTACCTAGTAGGCGAGCTGTTATCGTCATTACTTTGCTGTCCTGTTTGCCAAATTATCCTATCTTGCTTGTGTTTTTGTGCTGATCTTCACACAGTCAACCACGGAACGGATCCAAGAGGAATCTCGGGCTGGGGAGCTGCTTGACGGAGGAGGATGCCCAGAGAGTGGTAAGATGAGAAAAGTAGCCAGCTTGGACATAGATTATATGGTCTTCATTGTATTTCAATTGCTGATCTCTTTAATTAGAAGCGGTTGGATCATTTCTGACCTTCTAGTCAGTTTCCTGATAGAAATCCGCGTTAGAAATTGCAGTGAGATGTAAAGAGAAGTCCCGTTTGAGTGGTAAGCTTTTCATGTGAAGGAATTGCACTAAGAACATGATTTAGGTTTTTCATGTCGTTTTGTAAAGTTGGATCATGAAAAGACACAAATTTTCAGTGAAGTGCCCTGGATATAAATGTCTCCTTGAATCTTGGAAAATGTGGTCTATGACAATTTCAATTTGCACGTAGAAGGATTGAATGGGATGAATACGTCACAGGTTTTTCTTGCGATGTAATTCTTTGCTATTGCTCTTTGCTGGACAGTGCGGAGAAGAGCCAGCACCTACAAAATCTCACTCAGCCGAATATTGTCAAAGGTAAATATATTTCATTTGGCTTGTTGGTAGTATCTTTTCCACAACAGTTGCACGTGCATTGTCTCGCCAACTAAAAAAGTCATCGAGCATCATGTACCTGCACATACATTTTTCTGTTAATCACTAAAAGGACGGTGCATTTACTGATAGTTGCTAATTAACTTTACGTGCTTCTGTAAGTACCATATAGACCAGCTTTACACTGAATTTTCCGTGGCACCTTAGATTAAGGGAATGCATTTGATGAGTCTGATATCTATCTTTTTACACGGTAATGAGGTCTGACATTCATTTGTACAAGTAACTAATATGTTCCATATAGATATATGTCTTTTTAATTCGAATAAGTCCACAGGACAGCAGTTGCTTATGGTGTTAATTTTCATGGTGTAGTAGTACAGGGAATGCTCTCAAAGATATAGTGCACTGGATTCATTCAATGGAGAATTCTTTTCAGAAACTGGTAAGACAAACAGAATTTATAAAATTTGCACTTTTCTGAAGTATGTCTCCATCAACATTAAAGATATGATTTTTTTTCCTCTGTGCATGTCAAGAATTGATTGAATGAACTTATTGTCCAATAAATCCGTTGCTAGATAATTGATTTATGTTTACCGTTTGAACGGCATCTATTGAGCATGAACTTTGCACAACTTTTTTCTCTTACAAGCAAACATTCATTTTATTGCATAACCTGTGGAAAGAAAAACATGGGAGGATTACATCCCATACAATTACGGCATAGTGTACCACATATTCAGCCGACATCAAGGTGCTGAATCTTCCCATTGATGTGAACTTTTGGTGGTTGATTAATCTGTCATCACTTGAGTAATTTTAAACCATTGAGCGATGGTCCTTCATTCGCCACTGTCTGATTACCCAGGCAGACTTTTTTCCTGCTTGATCAGAAGAACGAGAGATCCTTTTGAACATGATGTTAGAAAGCCTTATATCTCGAAATTAATTCATCAAGTTGACTTTCAATCTAATGGTACCACACACCAAATGACAAGATTACATCATAGTCTCACGCATCTACACTTCCAGTACCAACAGCAAAATGCTACCCACAAAAACAAGATGAAAACTCAAAAGCACGCCACCAGATTACATTAAAGTTAGTCAACATGCACTTCCAATTTCTACACAAACACTTAACATCAGCAGTAATTGTCGAATCTCTTTCCTGAATCATCTGAAGGGACTTTTACGGGGAAAACTAAAAAAACAACTGCATCAAGGACACAAGAAGCTAGAGGGGACACCTGTTCATACTTCATAAGTTACTCTCTCGCTAGAGATAATAAATTGTTGCATTTCAGGCTAATGCCACCGATACCTTCACACTATTGTCCTTCATTTCTGCAAGGCCCAAGTAAACTCATCCTTCCAGTCACTTGCAGATCTAGGACACAAGAGCAGCTCTAACCTTGTTACCAAAATCTGCTTTGCGAATACTCACTAAAGAAAGTAGTGCATTCAAGATTCTTCATGTTGTCAGCATAGCACACAAGTGCTATAAATATCGCACCATGTTTTTGTTCCCACGTTTCCTCACTAGTTTCCAAGCCTCGTTTACAGAGAAAGAACCCCTAGATGATCCAGTGAATACCACTTTGTCTACAGAGCCAGAATACGGAGAAATCAACCCGCACAAAGCCATCTAATTTTCAAGCAGATCATCAGACCTTGCTGGAGGCTGTCTCCATTCATTTGCCTTGATAACATCTGCAACAGTGGCCTCATTACCTAAAGCTGAATCATAACCATTCTAAAGCACATGTAAATTTTTGCATAGACTTGGAATGAAACAAGTTTTTCATATAAGTTATGTATAAAACTGTTGTTTGATGAACACTGTGATTTCAAATGTGCCCGAAGAACTTAGCTGAATAAGGTGTTCAATAAGTTGCTTTTGAGAACAAATGATATAATTTTCAACTCCTATTGAACGAATGGACTGTTTTGTACAAACTTCTGCTTCAATTTTTTGATGTATTTTTAATTTTGGCAATTCTTCTGTTGGTACATTGAACAGAAGAAACTGGTGGAGCTTGCAATTATTCACTCTCCCCACCTTGGAAGGTAAGAATGCACTTCCCTCATGATGACAATTGAGAAAAGCTTTATGTGTAGTATTGACCGGTTATGCATTGTTGATTTTTTGGGGAATAATTATCCGACTTACCACTAACACCCCAAAGCAAGCAGTCAGAGCTCAGTGAAAGTCCGGCCAGAATGACTAGGTCTTGCGCCAAATTGTCAATGCTCCAATTTAGAACATAATTATTTGTAGCTTGAGAGCAGTACAGCATTTAATTTTGTTCAGTTTTATTTCTTAAAAAAATTGCACTGTTATATACTCTCTGAGACTATGCACCTATTTATCCTTGTACTTACCTGGCAGCAAGACTTGTCCAAGTGAGATATTTGGCAGGTTTGTCTCTCTGCGTCATTACTTTTCCAATTTTTCTGCTTCTATACCTGTTCTTATTTTTATCGGTTGGCTGCTGGAGAGAATGCAGGGTTGGTGCTAGATCTATAGGAAAAAATGATGTGAGGAATTTACAGCTTCGATTTCAAACCAAACTGTCAGATCCTCTGTTTACTGGAAGGAAACTACGAGGAGTTGGGGGTGCTCGCATTTCTGTTGCATTGATCGATGCGAATACAGGGGATGTTGTTACATCAGGCCTGGAATCCTCCATTAAGTTGGACGTCGTCGTGCTTGAAGGTGACTTCAACAAAGATGATGAGGATGACTGGGCTCATGAAGAGTTCGAGAACTTCGTGGTTAAAGAGCGTCAACAAAAGGGGCTGCTTTTGACGGGGGATCTCCAAGTGACGCTCAATGCAGGTGTTGGGGAGCTGGGAGAACTGATATTTGCTGACAATTCTAGCTGGAATAGGAGTAAAATATTTAGGATAGGGCTTAAGAAGGCATCCGGTTATTGTGGGAATACGCAAATCAGAGAAGCCAAAACAGATGCCTTCCGTGTCAAAGAACATAGAGGAGAATGTAAGTCTTTCGTAGTTCGTTACAGTACATAGAAACCTTGTCCTTCCTTTATGAGGGACCATAAACATGGTTTTGGATAACCAGTCTTCAATTTTTTAATTGAGAGCTTCATTTCCTACAAACCTTTACTTCTCCATCGAAAGTTCTGATAAAAAAACGATCGGCTTCTTTGTCATTAGCAAACATTGACACTTTGGATCAGTTTCAGGAGAGAGTCTGCACGCCTACAGAAGTTCGTTTCTACTCCTCAATCTAATAGTAACTGGAACCTTGCTGTATTTTTTCTGTCCATTTACAGCATCCAAGAAACATGATATACCTGCATTCGAGGATGAGATCTGGAGGTTGAAGATGATTGCCAAGGATGGGAAATATCACCGAAAACTGAGTGAAGTCGGAATACATAAAGTGGGGGACTTTCTCCTTCAATTGTTTACGGATCCCATGAAACTGAAAGAGGTAAGCACTTAATGATCCTCAATTAGGGTTTGATTGACTACCCCTAATGTAAGTCTTGCGTGTTCACTCATTGTAGATTCTTGGAATGAGCACGAATTCGACAAACTGGAATACCCTTGAAAATCATGCAAAGAGTTGCAAGATAAATTGGAAACTTTATTTGTACTATACTGATGGCACGAGGAAGCATGGTGCTGTATTCAACACTGATCATCAGCTAATTGGCCTAATCAAAGATAGAGTATATTGTGCTTCTGATGGACTTTCTGCCGATGATCTGGTGAGTAACTAGGAGTTCCTACAAAGTTTTGTCAAGCCAGTTCATGTGCTTCATACCATCATGCTTAATTTATATAATTTGTCCCACATTATCCATGTAATTTGCAATTTGATGTTTACTCGTAGCTTTGTGGCTTAATAGGTTTTAGTATTGATCAGATATATGGAAACTTGAAACGGGGAGTTGGTTGGACATCTAGGCCCTATTTGTTTATTTTTTATTTTTGTTCCCCAGAACAAAAATTTCTATTCTTTTGTTCTGGAGAGCAAAAAAAAGAAGAAAACTGCGTTTGGTAAAACTTTTGTTCCCAAGAGCAAATTTGAAACAGAAACAAGAAATAGAAAAAAAATGTTTCTTATTCTTGGAAACAATTCCAAGAAACAATTTTTCTCTCTCTTTTTTTCTTCTCTTTATTTTCTTCTTTTTCTTCCTTTTGCTAGTCACCGGCCAAACGAGGGCTAGCGACCTTATCGGAGCGTCACCGGCCCCCGAGACGCCGAGCCATGTTAAGGCTCATCGGGCCGAGCCTCGTCGTGGCTGGGCTAGGCTTGACCTCGCCTGGGCTGGGTGAGGTCAAGCCTCGCGGTGGCTTGGCGAGGCTCCGACGAGCTCGCCGGCCCTCATGGTGGCTTGGCAAGGCTCGCGAACTCACCGAAGCTCGCCCAGCCTGGGCCGCCCGCCGCCACTGCTACCGACAGCCGGCCACAAAGAGAAAGAAGGAAAAAAATAAAAAAATAAAAAGAAAGAAGAAAAAAAGGAAAAATATAATAAAAAAATATTGAAAAATGAAAAGAAACAACAAAATTATACAAGTTTACCAAACGTATTTCTATTCCTGGAGTAGAAATTTTTTGCAGTTACCAAGCGTGTTCTTATACTTAGAAATTGCTGTCGGGAACAAAACAAAAAAAAAAAAACTATTTCTATTCAAAAATTGCTTTGTGGAATAGAAATGTTGCCAAACGCGTTCCTAAATGCTTTCGTTTTTGGTTTTTTATCAGTAAAGTAATATGAAGTGCCTGTGGAGAGAATTAAAAGAAAATCTAGATGCTTTTTTCTAGATTCATAGTTGAGACTTTTTGTTAATAGATTGATTTGAGTTTTTGCTCGTTGCAATGCAAAGTTGAGGATAGTGACCTTGTGTATCGAAGTGGCCCTCTATACTCTGCAGTTAAAATTATACAAAAACCATGAGCCTTGGAGAGCCTCATCCATGAAAATGTGAGGCACTTATCATGGTATTGTCGTTTGACCGATGGACATGTTCACGTTGCAACCGTCACTTTCCAAGTATAAAGCTATGAAGATCTTTATTACTTGCACAATACAAGTTGATGGGTGTTTTATTTCTTCACGGGTCCTTTCTCGATCAACTTTGCATCTTTACACTTGCGCTGATTGTACTCTCCATAACATTTTTGGAGCACCTGAACTTTTTGCGGTGGAGAAATGGGCGCAATAGGCGTAAAGTGAATTAAGGTTCTTTCGATGTTTCTTTTATTCTTCTTTCTTTGTGCTGCACTTACGTACTTACTCCGAGTACAAGTTCATTCATTGGAATGCAACATCACCTGCCGAAAAAAGATGTGTTGATTGAAGCAGAGCCTGTACCTTCAACAGTGGAGATAAATACTTCAATTAGTCCAACTTGAGCGATATACCAAGTGATTTTCCTTCCAGGAACATGGAGATACAATCGTGAAAAAGGCCCTTGGTAACAAGAATGATGTTACAGAGTTCAACGGTGAGACCTTTTCCCCTTCAATGCAAAAGGAGAGCTCGAGCTCCATTCCATGTAAAGTAATTGAAGGACAAATTGAAAATCTCACCCCTGTTCAAAGTAATTTAGCTCCAGGAGACTGGGCTGCTGCAGGTGGTTCGGAAGCTCCTCTGGCAAATGTGGGCTTGACTGCTGAAGGTACGTGCTCTAAAGCACAATATTTTCTCTTCCTCTAAGCACATACAAAGATGTGGCCAGGAAAATAGCGATGAATATAGCACTTTCCACTAGATTGTTGAGCTTTGATAAATTAAACCAATGCGTTCCAGATCATTATGATTTGGGTTCCACATAACCTGAAAAGTTTATTTGTCCAGCAACCCTTCAAATGAACTTTCATCCAAGGAAATTTTACTAAATTTGCTCTCTCTTTGGCACTGACATAGAAGCTATACGTAAAGGATTCCCATTTGCAATTTAGGCTTCAGTTTGTCACTAGATGCAACCGAAAATGCTCAGAAATAGTTTTTACCAATGATGAACAACCAAGAAGAGGAGATTATTACCAGTTACTACCAAAAGCAGTAATTTTTTAGGGTTCAATTTAAGAGGTGCGACTTCAATTTGGACATGAAAGATTCAAGAGTTGAAGTATCAAAATGACCTATAAGGACATACAATGTGGAGAACAGTCAATATCCAATGCTAATTGTACATGAAAAGACACATTCCGTAAGCTGTGATTGTTACGAAATGAGTCTCATTGAATTCGCTCTATCCATTCGGCCATGTATGTATGTACATATACGTATGTACCATCTTGAGTGGGGATTGGGGGGAGGTGGAGGGCAGATACTCATGAATACTTCACTTTGGTGATGCTAAGTGGATATTGACAAGATATTGCTGTCACTATGGAGATATGAATAGATGGAATAAGCACACAGCTATGTGTTTATATGTGTATTTCCATCAAATGGTGACCGGAAGATCTTATATTAGAAAAGAAGGTTGGTTTGTTAAACTTACATGTCAAAATTGGAAAAAAAAGGCCTCGTCAATTGAAGCACCTAAAAGATAACAAAGACCAGTGGCAAGAAAGATTAAAGAGGTGTGTAGGTTAGGGAAAAAAAATTAGTAGCACTTTTCATTATAGTAAAAACTCATAAATGGTCATTCTAAAATTCTTTACAAGAATGTACACCTGTATTCACGTCGGCGTCTGTTTACTAACCACACTAATATTTTAGTTCTTTCTCCAGGACATGATGGTGCAACTGCTTTGGCATTGCCAGTACAGTTGCAAAATACCAATTCTGGAAATGCTATGAAGCTTTTGGTTGATGAAAGTGTTCATCTCGCTGCGATATCAAGCTTACAATCTAGCAGTACCCTTTCTCATCCTCAAGGCAATCACAGGGTGGAAGGTTTCCAATCAATTGATTCAGATGATATTTTAGAGAACTCGTCGACTGATGACCCAGCATCATCTGAGTTTTGCTTGCACCCGCCGTTCTTATCTGTAGTACTTGGGATACAAAAAAATAAAGAAAAGAAAAGGAAAGGTTGAAAAGTCAACAAGAGGGGAAGAAGACCGAGAGTTTGCAGAAAGAGATGGGAAGAGAGAAGAGAAAGACGGGGAAAAAAAGAAAAAGAAGAACAAGAAGAAGGAAGAAAGAAGAGGAGCATTCGCCATGGATGTCTCGCCAAGCCAACTCAATTGTGTAAGGCAATGCTCGGTAAGTTCTTACGCTTCTTGTTCTTTCAATCAGACTAGTTTTTTGAGATTAGGCCTTAAATTTGAATTATGTGAGGTTGAAGCTCGATTTTTGAGTTGTTAAGCTATGAAATTTCATGCCAAATGATAATTTAAGGTGTTGTGGAGTTGTAGGATTTTAAGGATGGAGCCGTAGGATTATACAAAACTTGTTTGAGTTTAGGATTTGCACGAAACAAAATTTTAAAGTTTCCCTCGTGTGATGAACAATGCACATCTAGAGATTTTGGGGCTATTTTGTTGGTTTTCCACTCGATTTTGAGTCGGTCAAGTTTGGGTTTTTGTTGTATGTTGAAAAGCTTTTTATTTATTATAAGTACATTTGGAACAGGATTCAGTGGAGAGAGTTAGAGCGTGACCTAGTTTGGCACTCGAGTTTCACGTTGTGAATGGCTTGAATAATCACTTTGGGATTTGTTAACACGTAAGAGTTGTCTCATTAGCATTTAGACTAAGTGTAATTGTTTCATAGTTGAAGTGGTATGTTAGTCAATTTTAAAGTTGCTTCTCGCTTGGTTGATAGGATCACGAGTTCGATGATTGAAGTAACATTTGTTATTTGATTGTAGGCATTCCAAGGTGAGTGGTGCTATATCTTTTTTGGTTTTGTAAAATCCATGTCTTGAAAATGATATGATGATATATTATGAGTAAAATAAGTATTATATGATTATATATTCTTTTGAAAAGAAATAAAAGCGGTGGCTAGGGCATATTGGATGCATACAACTAACTTGAGCATGTACTATCCCTTTGTTTGTTGGAAAGGACAAAATATATTTTGAACATAGCTTGAGCTGATTCTTACGAATGGTTTGCGGAAAGCTTTATGAAAGACATTCTGAAGTACTTTTTATGAAAGACGTATCAAAAGGTGATAAATAGTGATTTGTGAATTTGTTTTATGAAGAATCATGAAATGATGTGAGGAATGTCTTGTGAAATGTGTTCAGTTTGATGAAAGACATTTACAAAGATCATGCGTTTTGTTTTGTGAAATCGATTATTGATATTGATTGTGGATTTGATTGTTGGTATTGGAGGATATGGGTTTGGTGCTCAATATTGCTATGAGCCCATTGTGGGACTTGTAAGTATGCATATCAGGTTTAGGATATCCTTTAAGGCCGAGTTATAGGCTTTATAGGTGAAGACCTTAGCAAAGGGAGAATCTTAGTTGCTTTATCACCAGTGTGCAAAAGATCGGTCGATGGATGGACTATCAAAGTGTGCTTTGATATGAGATGGATCAATGGATGGACCATTTTAATGTGACTTTCAATAATGAGTAATCAATGGACTTGACTATTGATGTTTGAATTGTGATAATAGTTTAAATGAGTATTTTCTAAATTATATAAAGCTTATTGAAATGAAACACCTCATATATGATTTGATTTGTATATTAATTAGTTGGATTATGAGTTTTTGATATATGCTTTATACATATGCATAATGGTTGCTCGACAAGAGATGTACTACTTACTGAGTTGTAGTTGCTTGCCATTCTCTTTTCCAACTTTTTTAGGACTTTTGGTTAGCAGCTAGTAGAACAAGAGCATTATCAATGAGGACTTTTGGAAGTGGACTTCGAATATGGTTTGAGGATACATTCTTCAAGGAATGGCCATGTCTCCCCCATCCCTATAGTTTGTGGGGTGTGACGTCATCATATGGTGATGGTTTTGTTGAAGATACCAGGAAAGGTGTTAATGCCTGGCTCATGATAAAGGCAGAGTTGCAGTGGGGTATCTTCGTCTGGAAGATGGTCATGAAGAGACAAGTTAAAATTATGTGGTTAGTCAAGGCTTGATTTGACTCGTTCTTAATGTTGCGTTGGTAGGATGATTCTTTGTTTACTGTCTAATGGAATTGATGGGATTCTTTACTTAGATGAGGTTATATAAGTTACTTAGGGTATGTTTTTTTTTTTTTTTTTTTTTTTTTGGTCGGACTTAGGGTATGTTTGGAAAGGAATGTTTGGTAACATTTTATTCTCAAGAACAATTTCTCTTTAGAAATAATTTTTTTTTCTATTTCTATTCTCTATATAAGTTTATGAGCATTTGAACAAGTTTGATAATCGCAGAAATTTTTTTTTCCGAAATAAAAAAAAAAAAACATGAATGCATTTGGTACGGCCCTTAAAATTTTTTGTGACATAATTTTTTTTTAATTTTTTAAATAATTTTATGAGATCTATCTACTTCTTTTTTCCTCCCTTCTTCTCCCTCCTATTGCCAATCGCTTGGCCTCAAGGAGCTTCGTCAGCAAACTACTTTAAAAAGAAAATGACTAATTGCACTGGAGAACAAAGAAGTAGGTTTCCACCTCTTGTTTCTATTCCAAATTATTCCTTAGCCAATATTTTATTCCAGGGCATTAAAATTAGCTAACGTTACAGTATGGATTTTTATTTTTTTCTATTCCAAAGAACAAAAGAACAAAAAAAAAAAAATTAAAAACGTTACCAAACGAAACCTTAATATTATTCATTTTTGTACTAAACAACTTTGTTTGAATGCCTTCTCAAGCGAATAATATTTTCCATCAGAGAATCTCTATTCCAATTCTTTCAATGTGTTTCTTCAATAGTTTTTTGATTTCTCACATGTAAGTAATGCAAGGTGTATTAATCGAAGAGTGTACTTGCATCTGTGGTTACTATTCATCAAAATTGACACCACGTCCATCGAGTCCAATGTATAAAGTCTTGCCTTTTTGCTGCTATGCACAGGCAATAAAGCTATCGTTCGGCGCACATACACCATTAAATCATTATGCCAAGTTTCCTCAATATTCTCCATTCATTCAAACTGTTGGTTAAATATTGACGTTGAACTACAAATTAGTAACTACTAAAAAAGAAGCAGAAGTATATTCTGCAAGGCTATGGAGCGGCTACAAATGGAGGGTTTAGCTTAGCCGAAGATGTTTTGCATGACCGTGTTCTATCGTCTTTCTGGCCTGCCTCTCTTGTTTTCTCAGTCCTTGAAAAGCTTATGTAAAACGACTCCTGGACAGTTTCGATGGTATAAGTATTTTTTGCATTCCATGGTACAGGGAACAATCATACTCTGCATACTTTCATGGCAACACGAGAAAACTGGTCTTCTTATTCCTCACGTGCACTGCACCTGGAGGGTTCTCTTTCCACTTAATTTAATAAGGAAAAGAATAATATTAGTGCCGCAACTTTCGTAAGTATTTACTTATATGTTATAACTTTTTTCTTTCACTCACTTCTCAAAGTAAAATGGATCATTTGAGTATCACTTCTGACGAATCATCCTACGTGGATTTTTTTATTAATTTCCCAACCAACATGGATTTTCTTTAATTTTTTTTTTTTTTTAAAAATTTTTAAATTTTTTGATTTTGTTGAATTTTTTGAATTTTTAAATATTTGATTTACTTTTTTGAATTATTATTTTTGTTTTTGTCTTTCTTTTCCTTTTTGTTTCAAGGCTGGCGTGGGTCACTAATGATCCTTACTGACTGTGAAACGCTCGCCCAAATTAGGTGAGGGCCGCCTCGACCTCGGCCACGAAGGCCGTCACTAGATCTAGGCAAGTCTGGCAACCTTTGTGGCTGAAGGCGAGGTGGCCCTCAAGCGAGGGTCACCAACCCTACAAAGGGCAAAGGAAAAATAAAAAATTAAAAGATAATTAAAAAATATTTTTTAATTGTCCATATTAGTGCCGGCAAAATCACATAAAATGACTAGTTTTCACATCAAATTTTCTGACGAGACAGATCGCTCATGGCACTCAAGTAATTGATTTTTTAAATTTGTGGCATATAAGTGAACGAAAAAAAAAAAAAAACCACCCCGTTGGTGGCAAAGATGGTGGAGTTGCATGCTGGCCACCCGCAAGGCCAGAGTTCAACTCCCCACCTTGTCATTTGCGTGACTAACCTATGGCCCGTAGGAGGTGGGTCCCTGCGGGTCGCCCCGGGTTTACACTGCTAGCTACCGGCTGTACGGCGCTTCCCTGATCACCAAAAAAAAAAAAAAGTGAACAAAAAAAATAGTTATAATACCCACCAGTGGGTAGTTGAGTTGATTCGGCTTTGGGCACTTCATCATAGAGGTCGCAGGGTCAAAACTCTGCAGCCGCTAACACGTCTTAAGTAGAGAGCCGTGGTAGTGGGGTCATGTGCTAGTTTCCCCTTAGGTATTGGCGCTTGGTTCGAGGTGCACTGCGTACTATACGGGCCGTGAATTGCCGATTTAGCGTAAGCGAAAAGTGGGCCTGACAAATCCTGTGTCACAAAAAAAAAAAATGATTATAATGCTTAAATGAGCACTGTGCGAAAATTATGGTACTTGTACTGAATTTTAAATTTTTTGGTGCTTAATTTAGTTATTAAACAAGCCGAAATTCTTCTCCGAGTCCAATCATCCGTCGGCTCATGCTCATCTAAGAATTTGTATTTCAATCCGGTCCAATCCAAAATGCCTATAAACCATTGCCCATTTCCCGGTCCGACCAAAGCTTCTTTATTTCTTTGGCAAGTGAAGCACGCCAGGTTTCTTGGCTCGTTGCGCGCGTCTCACGAGGCGTGAGATCATACGAAAGCCGAAGGTGCGGAAGCAGCACGCAGCATTTTCCAGGAAAATTACCAGGACCTGATTTTTCCCGGAAAATTACATGTGTCGGTCACACGCTTCTTCCCTCTCCCTCCCTCTCTCTCTCTCTCTCTCTCTCTCTCTCTGGGACACGCACGTGTGCGTACACACGACGGCGACGACAACGACCAGTTAAAACTTTGCGAGGAGACTCGAATTGGTGACAGACAAAAGTTCGATCGCCACCGCGTCAAGACAAAAGACAGCGACCAATGGATGGCGCTTCTTCCGCCGAAGAATGTCAACCTTTGAAGAAAACCTTAATAATGTGATTGAAAATGTCCTTTATGGCCTACACTTTGGATTTTTATCCAGCACACCTTCTAACTGGATGAGGGGTGCAATTTCAATTTTCAACAAATTGGGGAACTATGTCGAAATATTTTCGCGTCCCCTATTTTACGTCTCGGGGCGCGTATAGGGATAAGCTTGAACTCCAAGAAAGCCTTTGGCATTGACCCCATTGTTCACTTTTTTGGTCTGTCGTTGACCCCACTTCGCTGGCTTCGGTTTGGAAATCTTTGAACTTAGTCAGTCTACTGCCAAGAAAGTTCTCCTCTCTCTCTGTCTCTTCAATTTTGATTTTGAAATTATCCCTTTTGTAATATAGGAAAACAGTTTACAGTGTTAAGGAATTATATCCGTCCAATTCCATCACCTACAGTTAAATTTATAATTTTTAAGGAATTTTTAGTTTCATGAAACATTGAATTTTTGTTTAAAGTATATCATAAAGATCCAGCATCACTGTAAGTAGAATTGTAAAATAGCGTTATCATAATTTTACATCAATAGCATTAGACAAGATATATTCATATATCAAATGAGGTAGCAATAAATCATTTTCACATTATCAATTTGATATATTGTACACATATATATTCTAAATTAATAATTGTAATAATAATCCGTTAGTCTTAGTCGTTCCAATACATAACTTATAATCACATATGATTAGAAGTAATTAATTGAATTTTCTCCCACTTGTTCAAAATCACACGTAGATAAAATCTTCAAGCATGTCACCCATTCATTAGGTATAAGGCTGAAAAGATTTACCTTAAACTCGCATTAAATGCAAAAATAGTTCAATTATTTAATAGGGAAAACCGGGAAAAAGCCAAAAGAAAAAAAAAAACAAACAAACAAACAAAAAACACAAAACATTGTACATGCGGCTTAATAAGGTTTTTTTTTCCTTTTTTTTTGTCAGTCATACTTTATTCCTATTCTAATGTTCACTCTCAGACTTTAACCCATATATAAAACTAATTCGTGTCCATCCCAACCCCATGAGAAAGTGAGGATTCGAACTTCTCATCTCCCCCTTTCATGTTGGAAGGGTGGCCACGGGAGCAAAATGCAGCTTAATAAGGTTAACGGGGCCAAATTAGTAAAATCAGGGAAAACAAAAATTTCTAAAATCGGCACGTTTCGCCGAAATGCGCATGAGGTCACTTTTCTTGGAAATGCATGTGCCTTTCGCGACATTCAGAACAAAATCCAATGATTAAGAAGGTCGTCATCACTTTCCGTTCGAGTTCGTTGGTAAATCTGTCTTCTGTCTCATTCTTTTCTCTGCTACTCTCTGTCGGCAACCGGAAGCTCTCCCAAGATTCCAGACACTTTCCCTGTTTCTTGTAAGCTGCACAGAAGAACAGAGAGGCCGCGTCCATGGCGAAGAGATCTTCGGCCTCCTCTTCTTCAGGTCAAACAAGTCAACCCAAGAGGCCTTGCGTCGCTCCAACCGAGTAAGTTCGATGATCGTGCTAGCTTTTAGCTTTACTTGAGGGAAATTCGGTGAAGGGTTCTCGAGTTGAAGGTTCTTGAAATGAGTATGACATTGATGAGCTTTTGCCTCGTGATTGTTCCGAATCGCTTTGGTTCGGTTTCTTGTTTGTGGGTTTGTGCTGTGGCTTCAACGCGAGCTACCAAAGACCTCAAATGTTGTCATCTTGAATCTTTTACGCAATTTCACGTTGGCCAATCGCAGTACTTCCTCCTTATTCCAGTTAAACTCTGTTAAGGTTCTTACCTAGTTAGTGAGCTGTTATTGACATCGGGTTACTTTGCTGTCCTGTTTGCTATATTATCCTATCTTGCTTCTATTTTTGTGCTGATCTTCACATAGTCAAGCATGGAACGTGTCTGAGAGGAATCTCGTGCTGGGGAGCTGCTCGACAGAGGAGGAGGATGCCCAAAGAGTGGTAAGATGAGTAAAGTAGCCAACTTGGACATAGAAAATACAGTCTTCATTGTACTTCAATTGCTGATCTCTTCGATAAGAAGCGGTTGGATGCACCTCTGACTTCAAGTCAGTTTCCTGAATTAAATTCGCATTAGAATTTGCTGCAAGATGTATAGAGAAGTATAGTTTTTTTTTTTTGGTCAAAATAGAGAAGTATAGTTTAAGTGGTAAAAATGACCCGCTGAGTGTTCTAGGCTTTTCCTGTGAAGTAATTCCACTAAGAACATGATTTAGGTTTTTCATATCGTTTTGTACAGATGGATCATGAAAACACACAAATTTTCAGTGAAGTGCCCTGAACATAATTGTCTCCTTGAACCTTGGAATATGTGGTCTATGACAATTTCAATTTGCATGTAGAAGGAGAACAATAAAGATACCTGTGATATGAAAACTTAAATACGATGAATATGTGACGGATTCTTGCAATGTGATTCTTCGCTATTGCTTTTTTCTGGACAGTGCGGAGAAGAGCTGGAACGTGCAAAATCTCACTCAGCCAATTATTGTCAAAGGTGAATATATTTCATTTGTTTTGTTGGTAGTATCTTTTCCGCAACAATTGATTCCTCTAGTAGAATTTTCATGTGTATTGTCTCGCCAACTAAAAATATCACCAAGGATCATATGCCATCCATGATTCTGCTTGGCAAAGTGTAATACCTGCACATACGTTTGTCTGCTAATCACTAAAAGGACGGTGCATTTGGAAATAGCTGCTAATTAACTTTACATCCTTCTGTAAGTACCAGAAAGATATGCATTCCAGATTCCAGCTTTGCATAAACTTTTCTGTGGTACTCTAGATTAAGGGAATGCTTTTGATGTGTCTGATATTTATCATTTTGTAAGGTAATTAGGTCTGGCATTCATTTGTACATGCGACTAATATGTTCCATATATATATATATATATATATATATATATATATATATATATATATATATATATATATTTTTGATGTGTCTGATATTTATCATTTTGTAAGGTAATTAGGTCTGGCATTCATTTGTACATGCGACTAATATGTTCCATATATATATATATATATATATATATATATATATATATTTATCGATTTGTTACGATTAAGTCCACAAGACAGCAGTTGTTCATGGTGTCAATTTTTATGGTGTACTTGCACTGGGAATGCTCTCAAAAATATAATGCAGTGGATGCATTCAATGGAGAATTCATTTCAGAAACTGGTAAGACAGTTAATAAAGTTTCTGCTTTGTCTCAAACATGTCTCCATCAACACTTAAGATATAAGTTGCTTTTCTGCATGTCGTGAAGTGATCAAATGAACTTATTGACCAACAAACCCGTTGCTAGCTAATTGGTTTATTCTGACTTGTTGAAAGGCAAATATTAAGCATGAACTTTGCATGTTTTCTTCTATGAGCAAATATTCATTTCTTTGCATAACCTGTGGAAAGAAAGACGTGAGACGACTACATCCCATACAAGTTCATTACAGCATAATGTACTGCATATACAGCCAACATCGAGGAGCCAAACCTTCCCATTGATGTTAACTTTTGGTGGTTGATTAGTCTGTTATCCCTTGAGTAACTTTAAATGTTTGAATGACGGCCCTTCCACCATCTGACTAAGGCATGCTTTCTTCCTGTTTGATTGGAAGAACAAGAGATCCTTTTGAAGAACATGTCAGAAAGCCTTATATCTTGAAATTAATTCATCAAGTTCACTTTTAACCTAATGGCACCGCACTCCAAATGGCAAGTCTCACACATCGACACTTCCAGTAACAACAGCAAAACGCTACCCAGAAAAACAAGACACAAACTCAAAAGCATGCCACCAGATTACAGCAAAGTTACTCAATTTGAACTTCCAATTTCTACACAAAGGTTTAACATCAGCAGTAATTTTCTTATTTCTTTCCTGAATCATAAAGAGCTAGGGGGGACACCTTTTCATACTTCACTAAGTTCCTCTCCCTCCAGAAATAATAAATTGTTGCATTCCTGGCTAATTTCCTCACTAATACCTTCAAACTACGTGCTTCATGTTCTGCAAGGCCCAAGTAAATTCATCCTTCCAGTCACTTGCAGTCTAGGACATGAAAGCAGCTTCAAATTTGTTACCAGAATCTACTTGAAGAATACACACAAAAGAACTAGTGTGTGTAAGATTCTTCACGTTGTCAGCATAGCACACAAATGCTATCAATATCACACCAAGTTTCATCCTATCCAATGCATGCAACCTATTATGAATCAGCAGCCAAGTTATTAAGCCATATTTTGGCACATTAGGCTTAAACCATATGGGCATAAGCTAATTCACTTCGTTCCCACATTTCCTCACTAGCTTCCAAGCCTCCTTTACAGAGAAAGAGCCTGTAGATGATCCAGTGAATACCACCTTTTCTATAAAGCCAGAATATGGGGAAATCAACCCGCACAAAGCCATCTGAGGTTCAAGAAGATCATCAGACCTTGCCGGAATCCATCTCCATTCATTTGCCTCAATTGCCTCTGCAGCTGTGGCCTTGTTGCCTAAAGCTGAATCATAACCAATCTCAAGCACATGCAAATTTTTGCATGGACAAGGAATGAAATGGGAAAGTGGAAAATGCTTAGGATTGTTTATGTATACAACTGCTGTTTGATGAACATTGTGATTTCAAATGTGCCAGAACAACTTAGCTCAATAAGGTGTTCCATAAGTTGCTTTTAAGAACAAATGATATAACAGGCTTTTCAACTCATTTGGATGGAATGGATTGTTTTTGCATGAGCTACTGCTTCATTTTTTTGATGTCTTTATCTTTGGCAATTCTTCTGTTGGCGGTGTTGAACAGAAGGAAGCAGTGGAGCTTGCAATCATTCACCCTTCCCACGTCAAAAGGTATGAATGCACTTCCCTTGTGATGCCAATTGAGAAAGGCTCTCTGCGTAGTATTGACGGTTATGCATTGCTGATGTTTTGGGGGAAAAATTTTTGACCGACCACTACCGCTCTACAGCAAGCAGCTAGAGCTCATTGAATGTGAGGCCACAATGACTCTGTCATGCGCCAGAGTGTCAATGCTCTTATTTAGAACATAATTTTAGTAGCTTGAGAGCAGTGGAGCATTTTATTTTATTTCTTTGAAATTTGCTTTATTAAACTTTCTTAGACAATGGATCTATTTATCCTTGTAGTTTCCCCAGCAATAAAACTTGTCCAAGTGAGAAATTTGGTAGTTTTCTCTCTTTATCATTTCCTATCCAATTTTCTGCTCTCCTACCTGTCCCTATTTCTAATGGTTGTTCTCTGGAGGGAATGCAGGGCTAATGCTAATTCTACATCAAATAATGATGCAAGGAACTTACAGCTTCAATTTCGAACCAAACTGGCAGTTTCTATATTTACTGGAAAGAAACTAGAAGGAAAGGGGGGCACCTGCATTTCCGTTGCCTTGATCGATGCGAATACAAGGGATGTCATTACATCAGGCCCTGAATCCTCTATTAAGTTGGATGTTGTCGTGCTAGAAGGTGACTTCAACAAAGAAGATGAGGATAACTGGGCTCAAGAAGAGTTTGAGAAGTATATGGTTAAAGAACGTGAAGGAAAGGGGCCGCTTTTGACAGGAAATCTCCTAGTGATGCTCAAAGGAGGTGTTGGAGAGCTGGGAGAACTGATAATTACTGACAATTCCAGCTGGACTAGGAGTAAAAGATTCAGGATAGGGCTTAAGGTGGCATCAGGTTATGGTGAGAATACACGAATCCGAGAAGGAAAAACAAATGCCTTCCGTGTCAAGGAACATAGAGGAGAATGTAGGTCCTTCATTGTCCTTTAAACCCTGTCATCTATGACTGACACTTAACATGGTTTTGGACATCCATAGTCTTCAATCTTTTTAGCGAGTGCTTCATTTTGTATAGACCTTTACATCTTGAATGAAAATTCTGATGACTAAAAAACTACCAGCTTCTTCTTTGTTATTAGCAAATGTTGACACTTCGGATCAGTTTCAGGAGAGAGTCTGCACACCCATCAATATTTTGCTTCTGCTCATCAATCTAACATGACAGGAATCTTACTGTAAATCTCTTCATTTTACAGTATCCAAGAAGCATCATCCACCTGCATCTGACGACGCAGTCTGGAGGTTGGAGACGATTGCCAAAGATGGAAAATATCACCAAAAACTGAGTGATGTCGGAATAGATAAAGTGGAGGACTTTCTACTGCAACTGTTTACGGACTCCAACAAACTGAAAGAGGTAAGCACTTTTTGCTAATGATTTTCTATTAGGGTTCAATTGACTACCAAGAATTCAAGTCTTGTGTGTTCACTCATCATAGATTCTTGGAAAGAGCTTAACATTCAAGAACTGGGATATCCTGGTACATCATGCAAAGACTTGCAAAACAAATTGGAAACTTTATTGGTACTATTCTGCTGACATGAGGAAGCATGGTGCTGTATTCAACATTGATGGTCAACTGATTGGTGTAATCAAAGACAGGGTATATTGTGCTACTCATCGACTTTCTGCCCAAGAGAAGGTAAGTAGCGAGTTCCTACTAAGTTTTGTCAAGACAGGTCATGTGTTACACATTGTTGTGCTGACTCCATATAATTTGTCCCATATTATCTGTGTAATCAGTAATTTGATGTTTACCCATAGCTGTGTGGCCTTAAGGTGTCAGAACTGATCAGAGATATCGAAACTTGAAGGAGTAGGTTGGACATCCAGATGCTTTGCTTTTTCTTTTTCTTTTTACTTTTTGGTTAGTAATAGTAATATGAAGTGCCTCTGGAGAGAATAAAAAGAAAAGCTAGATGCTTTTGTTAGATCCATAATAGTGACTTTTTATTAACAGAGTGATTTTGAGCTTTCGCTGGTTGCACTGCAAAGTTCAGGATAGTCAACTTGTATATCTAAACGGCTTTCTGTACTTTGTAGTTAAAATTATACAAAAAAACTGTAAGAGAGCACTTTCAGCAGTTGATTTGATGTCATTCATGAAAATCTGGGGAAATCATCATCATGTTTTAGTTTGAAAGATTAATGCACTCACGTTGCAACTTTTAGTTTCGAGTTTAAAGATCTCACTTTCTTGCACAATACAAGTGGATACATGTTTTATTTCTCACTGGACCTTTCTCAATCCTTCCCTTGATTGTACTCTCCATTACGTCTTTCAAGCACCTAACTTTTATGTGGTGGAGAAATGGGGGGCGAAAGGCATAAAGGGAATTGAGCTTTTTTCAATGTTTTGTTGTTCTTCTTTCTCTGTGCCGCAGTTACGTACTTTTGCTGAATACAAGTTCATCCGTGGGAATGCAACATTACTTGCTGAAAAAGGAAATTGTTACTTTAAGTCAGAGAGTGTACCTTCAATAGTAGAGATAAACCAAGTGTTTTTCTTCCAGGAACATGTAGATGCAATCGTGAAAAAGGCTTTTGATAACTGGAGCAATGTCACTGAGTTCAATGGAGAGACCTTTTCTGGTTCAATTCCATCTCAAGTCTTACAAATTGAAAATCTCACCCCTGTTCGGCGAAATTCGGTTCCAGCCACTCCAAGTGGTCCGGAAGCTCCTCTGGAAAATGTGGGCTTCGTTGCTGAAGGTAAGTGATCCAAAACATAAAACTCTCTCTCCCTTAAGCACGTACAAAGATGTGGCCTGTGAAATAACAATGATATAGGACTTTCCACTTTATTGTTGAGCTTTATAAATGTGTTCCAGCTACTTATGATTTGGGTTTACATAATATGAAGACATTCATTTGTCCAGCTAACCTTCAAATGAACTTCCATCCAAGGGGATTTTACCAATTCTGTCCCCTCTTTGGCACTGACTTTAAGTAATATGTAGAGGATTCCCATTTGTAAGCTAGGCTTTAATGTGTCTTTAGATGCAACCAAAAATGCGCAGAAATAGTTTTTTAACCGATGACGAACAAACAATAGGAGTTGATTATTGCAGATCACTACCAAAGGCAATAATCTAGCAGATATCAGTTCATAGGCAAAAGGGCAATAATTGAGTACTTAGTTAATTAGGGTTCAATTTAACAAAGGCGACTTCATTTTGATCACGAGATATATATGAGTTGAAGTATCAAATGACCTATAAGGACACGCAACATGGATAACAGTCAATATCCAATGCTAATTGTACACGAAAAGATATATTCTGTAAGCTGGGATTGTTGCAATACACTGTATTCATTTGGTCATATATGTACGTGCGTATGTAAGTATGTATGGGCTTTGTCCAAGCAATTAAAAATCAACTAAAAAATATTAGGTGGAAACAGGTACCTTCTTAAGTGGGGGATTTTTTTTTTTTGTTTTTTTGTTTTTTGGGGATGGAATTAGTAGCACTTTCCGCAAAGAAAAAACATTAGTAGCACTTTCCGTTATAGTAAAAGCTCATAACCATTCATTCGAAAATTCTTTATAAAAACGTAGGTCTATGCTCACGTCGGCCTTTGCTTACGAACCACACTAATGTTTTAGTTCTTTCTTCAGGACATGATGGTGCAACTGCTTCGGCATTGCAAGTACAGTTCCAAAATACCGATTCTGGAAATGCCATGAAGCTTTCGGTTGATGAAAGTGGTCATCTCGCTGCACAGCAGCCCATATCTACAGACCCCTTGAATGTTCTAATTCCTCAGGGAGATATCCATTCTTCAAGCCAAATGCCCCATACAGGGAATGAGAATGCTCCTCCTGAAGGCAATCACTTGATGGGAAATTTGCAACCATTTGTTTCAGATGATATGGATTATGTGTTGGCTTTCTTAAGTCAGAGCCCACCATACGATGTCGAGTTCTTTAAGACCCCTTTATATGATGGTGGTTCTGTTAGTGGTACCAGCAAAAGTGTTAACGGCTGGCTCAAGATAAAGGCAGTGATGCAGTGGGGTTTCTTCATCAGAAAGATCATCATGAAGAGACGTGGCGTCATGGTGCAGCCACCGGTCGAAGTCGAGGCTTGATTTGATTCGTTCTTAATGTTGCATTAGATAAGATGATTCTCCATTTACTGTGTGATGGAATTGATGGGGCTTTTTCTTAGATGAAGGCATATTAGTTACTTAATGTTATTCATTTGTGTATAGAACAGCTTTGTTTGAATGCCTTCACAAGCGAATAATTTTTTCATAAGAGAGTCTCTCTACTTCAGTTCTTTCAACATGTTTCTTCGAAGGTATTTTGATTTTTCACATGCAAGGAATGCAAGGTTTATCATTCAAAGAGTGTACTTGCATTCTGTGCATATTATTTAATGATAAGACACCACGTCCGTGTAGTCCAATGTATGAAGTCTTCCCTGTTTGCTGCTGTCTACAGCTGTCGCTCGGAACACATACACCATTCATGATGCTAAGTCCCCTCGGTATTCTCCATCCTCGATATTCTCCATTCATTCAGACTGTTGCTTTGATATTGATGTTGAATTACCAAACGGTAACTGCTGAAAAAGAAGCAAAGTATATTCTGCAGGGCTGACTATAAATGGAGGGTTCAGCTTAGCCGAAGGTGTCCTGCGTGACGGGCACAAACCGTGATCTATCGTCTTCATGGCCTGCTCCTCTTGTTTTCTCAGTCCTTGAAAAGCTTATGTAAAATGGCTCGTGAAAAGTTATGGTATAAAAAGTAGTTTTTGCATTCAATGGTACAGGGAACAATCATACTCTGCATCCTTTCATGGCAATACAAGAAAACTAGTCTTCCTATTCCTCTCGAGCAATGGGGAGAAGAATAATGTAAGTGTCATCATTTTCATAGACGCTCACTTGTGTATCATAACTTTTTTATTTCACTCACTTAAATAAATCATATGAGTGTCATTTCTAACAAATCATCTTACGTGATTTTTTTTTTTTTTTTTAATTTGAACTTTAAAATTTTTATTTACTTTTTTGAATTATTGATTTTATTTTTCTTTTTCTTTTCCTTTTTCTTTTTTCCAAGGCTAGTGAGGGTCATGAATGACCCTCGTCGACTATGAAACCTTCATGCAAATTAGGTGAGAGTTGCCTCACCCTTGGTGATGAAGGCCCTTGGCGGTGCTTGCTTGGTGTGAGCTGCGAAGGCAACCTTGCCCACACCCACCCAAATCTGGCAAGGGCCTTTGCGGCTAAAGGTGAGGTGGCCCTCAAGCGATGGTCACTGGCCCTAAAGAGGGGCAAAAGAAAAATAAAAAATTCAAAAAAATAATTAAAAAATTTAAAGATAATTAAAAAATATTTTAAAATTATTCACATTAGTGTTGGTGAAAGCATGTAAAACGATTGGCGTCCACATTAGATTTTTGACAAGATAAATTGTTAATTGCATTTATGTGAGCGGGAAAAAAAAGTTTGACATTTAAATGAGCATCATATCAAAGTTATGGTATTTGCGCTAAATTTTAAATTTTTTAGCAACTGAGCACGCTGGTTTTTCGGTCGTTGCGCCCGTCTCAAGAGGCGTGAAATCATACGAAAGCCGAAAATGCGGAAGCAGCGTGTAGCATTTTCCAGGAAAATTACCAGGACCTGATTTTCCCAGAAAATCACCCGGTCACGCCACTCACTCTCTCTCTCTCTCTCTCTCTCTCTCTCTGGGACCCGCAAGTGGGGGCGTACACACGACGGCAACGACAACAACCAGTCCAAACTTTGCGAGGAGATTCGAGTCGGTGAGAGACAAAGTTCGATCGCCATGACGACGAGACAAGAAGAGAGCGATGGATGGATGGAGATGCTTCTTCCCCTGAGGAAATCCAACCTGAGAGGAGCTATCATTCAGCGACTTTTGGCTCATTCCCTTCGTAACAAAGCACGAAAAAGCTTAGGGTACATCTGTTTAATGGAAAATTTTTTGATAAAGGAAAATATGTTTTGAAAGATAATTTTTCAGAAAGGTGAATAATTTTTCTTTATTTACTAATATGTAATCGAAAACATTTTCTGAAATTAATATCAGTAATTTCAATCTTATGACAAAAAAATTGAATTTTAAAAATTGAATTTTATTTTATTTTTTATTTTTCTTCCCTTCTGCTGATCACCGAGCCTTTGTGATAGTTGGTTATCGGCCACAGGCCTCGGCCAATGAGGTCAAGATCGCTTGAGGTCAGCAAGCTCGAGCATCACCAACCTGTGGCGAGGCTCGAGATTGCCTATGGCCGATTGTCAACCAGCGATTAGCAAAAGAATGAGGAGGAGGAAAAATGAAAAAAATAGAAATAAAATAAAATAATAAAGTGAAATTAAAATATTTGAGATGAGCAATTCTGAAACATATTTTTATCTTTTTTAAATTTAGGAATTCATTTTCCTAAATTTATGCTTGAATATTTCCGTTCACCAAAAAGTGTTTTCGTTTAACTCATTTTCCGGCCGCGCACCAAATGGGTGAAAGTTTAGAAAATCAATTCTTGAAAACACTTTCTCTCAACCAAATGTACTCTTAATTGAGTCATATAAAAGAGTAATATGGGATAGGACTCTATCTTAAATTACTGGTATAAAGGCTGTTAATTGAGATTTTACGGAACTCTCAATTTGATTAGTCCGCGACACTACAAACTTTATTATTATGTTCATTCGGTGAAAGGTCTTACCAAATTAATTTTTTTCTCGAAAAAATCGGGACTTTTGTTGAATGTTCCGTCCTTCGTGTTTATAAATGGCGATTGGACATAACATTGGACCTTCAAAATGTAGACCAAAAGACGAAAAAAAGAAAGAAAGATGAATTACAAAATTTTAAAGAAATAATATCCTTTATATCCTAAACTTTAGATTTTTATCCCGCATACCCTCTAACTGGATGAGGGGTGCAATTTCAATTTTCAACAAATTGGGAGACTTTGTCGAAATAATTTTGCGTCGCCTATTACGCAACGCGGGAGTATGGATGACGAATAAGCTTGAATTCCAAGAAAGCCTTTGGTGTTGACCCCACTTTTTTTTTTTTGGTCTGTTGTTGACCCCACTTCGCTTGCTTTGGCTTGCGAATCTTTTAATTTGATCACTCCACTTCCGAGAAAGTTCTCCACAAGCATTCTCTCTCTCAATTTTGATTTTGAAATTATTGCTCCTCATAAAATAGGAAAATAGTTTACTACGTCGAATGATTTCATCCGTGTTTTTCCGTCGCCTACAGATAAATTTCTAATTTTTAAGGAATATATAGTTTCATGAAACACTGGATTTTTATTTGAAGTGTGTCAAAAGATTTGGCATTATTGTAAGTATAATTGTAAAGAGTTAATATCACAAAAAATTCTAAATTTATACATTTATATAAAATTTATCATAAACTAATTTTTCTATTACAAAAAATCATAAATTTACCATAAGCTAGTATACTTATGACAAATTTACCTTATATTATTTTTTGTTAAATTTTACTATCAAATTGCTCAATTAGATGATACGCATTAGTTGACTTATGTGCTAGTTTGGGATTTTACTCTCTATTTATCATAATTGTACTAGTTTTGTGATTTTTTGTTGTATTAATTCAATTTAAGGAATGGTATATTTATCACAAATGTACCAAATTTGAGTTTTTGATGATAAAAAAAATTAGTTTGGGATAAATTTATTACAAATGTTCCAATTTGGAATTTTTCTTGATATTAACCAAATTGTAAAATGGTGTTGTCATGATTTTAGAAGAATATTAAACAAGATATATTTACATATCACATTTAGCAACAATAAAACATTTCAGCATTATAAAATTAAATTTGATACCGAAAAATAAATAATTACAAGTTGAAAATATTATCACTTATTAAAAAGAAACCGTTAATATCATTATATAGATCTATTAAATTTGAAAAGATGAAAAAGACTTAAAATGTTGGCTTTGCAACTAATAACGAAATCATTGTGCAATGAAATGGCTTCTTATTCATTTCGCTCAAATTAAATTGGTCTAGAAGGACTCTTTAGTAACATAAAATTAAGACTAGATATCCATTGTGCATGAAACAAATGAAGTAAAGAAAAAAATTAGTAGAGAAAAAGATTTCTCCGTTGATCCAAATCCCATAGATGATGTACAAGGACCTATAATATTACAAAATCAATCTAAGGATTACACGAGTCAAAGCTAAAGTTAAAATAAAAAAACTCGGTCAATTTTCTTTATCTGGAGAATAATATACACTATTTTAAAAGTTGCAATTGAGTTTTTCATGTATTTCTTATTATTTGAATATTATCACTTTGAGTTTTTTCTTTAAATAAGACAAGAAAATTGTTTTTTATATGGAAAATGCATTATTATATAATAAAAATAAAAAACTTGTTAGCCAAGTCTACCTCTTTGAAGATGGAAAACGCTTGGCTGATGTTTGACCGTCTTTTTTCTTGATTGACGGCAGCGCGAGCCAAGCATTTTCCTTCGTGACGAAGGTCATCTCATCACCTTCTAGTTCGAGTTCGTCGATAAAACTGCCCCGTCTGATTCCTTTCTCTGCCACTTTCTTTCGGCTACCAAATGTTGCCCAAGATTCAGACACTTTCCCTATTCTTGATAAGCTCCACATAAGAACAGAAAGGTCGCGTCCATGGCGAAGAGAGCTTCGGCCTCCTCTTCTTCAGGTCAACGAAGTCAACCCAAGAGGCCACGCTTCGCTCCAACCGAGTAAGTTTGATGATCGTGTGTTAGTTTTTAGCTTTACTTGCGGGAAATCCTTTGAGGGGTTCTCGAGTTGAAGGTTCTTGAAATGAGTAGCGTAGCGAAGCGTGCGTCGAAGTATGAGTAGTGTGGCGAAGCTTGCGTTGAAGCATGACATTGATTAGCTTTTGCCTCATGACTGTTTCGAATCGCTTTCGTTCAATTTTTTGTTTTTGGGTTTGTGCTATGGCTTCAATGTGAACTATTAAGACTCGGTTTGATAACGTTCCTATGTCTCTTAATTTCTTGTCTTTTGTTTCTCAAAACAAAATAAGAACATAAATCTATTTGATAAGGTGAATTAATTTTTCTATTAACCGGAATAGAAAAGTATCTGGAGAATAAATTTAGAACAGAAATAAGAAGTAGAAAAAAATAAATTTTTGTTCCCGAGAATAATTTTTATAAATAAGTTATTTTCTAAAAAAAAAAAAAAAAAGTAACTTCTTCCTTGTCCCAGCCACTGTATGAAGGAGAAGCAAGAAGAAGAGAGGGAAAAAAAGAAAAATCTAAAAAATTATTAAAAAATTAATAAAAATTTACATTTTAAAAAAATTTGTGGGTCGTACTAAATGCATTCCTACTATTTTTCTATTTCAATAATAGAAATTTTATTTAGTTAACGCATTTTTCTACTTAAAAATTGTTCCAGAAAATAGAAATCGAAAAAGGCTATTTTTAAAAAGAAATTGTTTCTTGAAACAAAAATGTTACTAAACGCATCTTAAAGGCTCCAAATGGCGTCTTCTCGAATCTGTTATGCGAATTTGCGTTAGCCAATCACAGTATTTCCTTCTTATTTCAATAAAACTCTATTGAGGCTTTTACCTAGTAAGCGAGCCGCTATCGTCATCTGGTTAATTTGCTGTCCTGTTTGCCAAATTATCCTATCTTGCTTGTGTTTTTGTGCTGATCTTCACACAGTCAACCATGGAACGGATCCAAGAGGAATCTCGTGCTGGGGAGCTGCTCGACGGAGGAGGATGCCCAGAGAGTGGTAACATGAGTAAAGTAGCCAGCTTGGACATAGATTATATGGTCTTCATCGTATTTCAATTGCTGATCTCGTTAATTAGAAGCGGTTGGATCATTTCTGACCTTCTAGTCAGTTTCCTGATAGAAATCCGCATTAGAAATTGCGGTGAGATGTAAAGGGAAGTCTCGTTTGAGTGGTAAAAATGGCTTGCTGACCGTTCTAGGCTTTTCATGTGAAGGAATTGCACTTAGAACATGATTTAGGTTTTTCATGTCGTTTTGTAAAGATGGATCATGAAAAGACACAAATTTTCAGTGAAGTGCCCTGGATATAAATGTCTCCTTGAATCTTGGAAAATGTGGTCTATGACAATTTCAATTTGCACGTAGAAGGATTGAATGGTATGAATACGTCACAGATTTTTCTTGCAATGTAATTCTTTGCTATTGCTCTTTGCTGGACAGTGCGGAGAAGAGCCAGAACCTGCAAAATCTCACTCAGCCGAATATTGTCAAAGGTAAATTATTTCATTTGGTTTGTTGGTAGTATCTTTTCCACAACAGTTGATTCCTCCAGTAGAATTTCCACGTGTATTGTCTCGCCAACTAAAAAAGTCATCGAGTATCATCTACCTGCACATACATTTTTCTGTTAATCACTAAAAGGACGGTGCATTTACTGATAGCTGCTAATTAACTTTACGTGCTTCTGTAAGTACCATATAGACCAGCTTTACATTGAATTTTCTGTGGCACCTTAGATTAAGGGAATGCATTTGATAAGTCTGATATCTATCTTTTTACACGGTAATGAGGTCTGACATTCATTTGTACAAGTAACTAATATGTTCCATATAGATGTATGTCTATTTCTTTCGAATAAGTCCACAGGACAGCAGTTGCTTATGGTGTTAATTTTCATGGTGTAGTAGTACAGGGAATGCTCTCAAAGATATAGTGCACTGGATTCATTCAATGGAGAATTCTCTTCAGAAACTGGTAAGACAAACAGAATTTATAAAATTTGCACTTTTCTCAAGCATGTCTCCATCAACATTAAAGATATGAGTTTTTTTTTTTTTTTTTCTCTGTGCATGTCAAGAATTGATTGAATGAACTTATTGACCTACAAATCCGTTGCTAGATAATTGATTTATGTTTACTGTTTGAACGGCATCTATTGAGCATGAACTTTGCACAACTTTTTTCTCTTACAAGCAAACATTCATTTTATTGCATAACCTCTGGAAAGAAAAACATGGAAGGACTACATCCCATACAAGTCCATTACGGCATAGTGTACCACATATTCAGCCGACGTCAAGGTGCCGAACCTTCCCATTGATGTGAACTTTTGGTGGTTGATTAATCTGTCATCACTCGAGTAATTTTAAACCATTGAGCGACGGTCGTTCATTCGCCACTGTCTGATTACCCAGGCAGACTTCCTTCCTGCTTGATCAGAAGAACGAGAGATCCTTTTGAACAACATGTTAGAAAGCCTTATATCTCGAAATTAATTCATCAAGTTGACTTTCAATCTAATGTTACCGCACTCCAAATGACAAGATTACATCATAGTCTCATGCATCTACACTTCCAGTACCAATAGCAAAATGCTACCCACAAAAACAAGATGAAAACTCAAAAGCACACCACCAGATTACAGTAAAGTTAGTCAACATGAACTTCCAATTTCTACACAAACGCTTAACATCAGCAGTAATTGTCTCATCTCTTTCCTGAATCATCTAAAGGGACTTCTACAGGGAAATCTAAAAAAACAACTGCATCAAGAACACAAGAAGCTAGAGGGGACACCTGTTCATACTTCACTAAGTTACTCTCTCGCTAGAGATAATAAATTGTTGCATTCCAGGCTAATGTCCTCACCAGTACCTTCACACTATTGTCCCTCATTTCTGCAAGGCCCAAGTAAACTCATCCTTCCAGTCACTTGCAGATCTAGGACACAAGAGCAGCTCTAATCTTGTTACCAAAATCTGCTTTGTGAATACTCACTAAAGAAAGTAGTGCATTCAAGATTCTTCATGTTGTAAGCATAGCGCACAAGTGCTATAAATATCGCACCATGTTTCATCCTGTCCAATGTGTGCTAAGTCACTTTGTTCCCACATTTCCTCACTAGTTTCCAAGCCTCGTTTACAGAGAAAGAACCCCTAGATGATCCAGTGGATACCACTTTGTCTACAGAGCCAGAATATGGAGAAATCAAGCCGCACAAAGCCATCTAAATTTCAAGCAGATCATCAGACCTTGCTGGAGGCTGTCTCCATTCATTTGCCTTAATAACATCTGCAACTGTAGCCTCATTACCTAAAGCTGAATCATAACCAGTCTAAAGCACATGTAAATTTTTGCATAAACTTGGAATGAAACAAGTTTTTCATATAAGCTATGTATAAAACTGTTGTTTGATGGACACTGTGATTTCAAATGTGCCTGAAGAACTTAGCTCAATAAGGTGTTCGATAAGTTGCTTTTGAGAGTAACTGATATAATTTTCAACTCCAATTGAATGAAAGAATTGTTTTGTATAAACTTCTGCTTCATTTTTTTGATGTGTTTTTAATTTTGGCAATTCTTCTGTTGGTACATTGGACAGAAGGAACTGGTGGAGCTTGCAATTATTCAATCTCCCCACCTTGGAAGGTAAGAATGCACTTCCCTCGTGATGACAATTGAGAAAGGCTTTCTGTGTTGTATAGACCGGTTATGCATTGTTGATTTTTTGGGGAATAATTGTCCGACTTACCACTAACACCCCAGAGCGAGCAGTCAGAGCTTAGTGAAAGTCCGGCCAGAATGACTAGGTCTTGCACCAAATTGTCAATGCTCCAATTTAGAACATAATTATTTGTAGCTTGAGAGCAGTGCAGCATTTAATTTTGTTCAGTTTTATTTTTTAAAAAAATTGCATTGTTATACTCTCTGAGACTATGCACCTATTTATCCTTGTACTTTACCTGGCAGTAAGATTGTCCAAGTGAGATATTTGGCAGTTTGTCTCTCTGTGTCATTACTTTTCCAATTTTTCTGCTTCTATACCTGTTCTTATTTCTATCGGTTGGCTGCCGGAGAGAATGCAGGGTTGGTGCTAGATCTACGGGAATAAATGATGTGAGGAATTTACGGCTTCAATTTCAAACCAAACTGTCAGATCCTCTGTTTACTGGAAGGAAACTACGAGGAGTTGGGGGTGCTCGCATTTCTGTTGCATTGATCGATGCGAATACAGGGGATGTTGTTACATCAGGCCCGGAATCCTCCATTAAGTTGGACGTCGTCGTGCTTGAAGGTGACTTGAACAAAGATGATGAGGATGACTGGGCTCATGAAGAGTTCGAGAACTTCGTGGTTAAAGAGCGTCAACAAAAGGGGCTGCTTTTGACGGGGGATCTCCAAGTGACGCTCAATGCAGGTGTTGGGGAGCTGGGAGAACTGACATTTACTGACAATTCTAGCTGGAATAGGAGTAAAAGATTTAGGATAGGGCTTAAGAAGGCATCGGGTTATTGTGGGAATAGGCGAATCAGAGAAGCCAAAACAGATGCCTTCCGTGTCAAAGAACATAGAGGAGAATGTAAGTCTTTCGTAGTTCGTTACAGTACATAGAAACCTTGTCCTTCCTTTATGAGTGACCATAAACATGGTTTTGGACATCCAATATTCAATTTTGGATCAATACTATGAAAATGAAAAACCCCCAATTGCTATACTTATGATAAATTTATCCCGAACTATTTTTTTTTACTATGAAAAACCCCAAGCTGGTACACCTATAACAAATTTATCCTGACTGGTCATAAAAAAACCTTAAACTTGTACATTTATGATAAGTTTACCCTACACTAATTTATTTGAGGGAAAATGTCACAAATGGTCCCTATACTTTTGCCTAATGTGCAATTTCGTCCCTAAACTTTCGATTGGCTCAATTTGGTCCCTGAACTATTGATAAATGTCCAATCTAGTCCCTGAACTTTTAATCGGCTCAATTTGGTCCTTGAACTATTCATAAATGTCCGATCTAGTCCTTCGTTCTTGTTTTTCCTTTTTATAAATTTTTTTAACTTTTTTTTTAATTTTTTTAATTTTTTTAATTTTTTTAAAATTTTTTTTTTGCTTTTCCTCTCTTCCCTCCGCCGGCTCCGGCGGAGGAAAGCCGGCGTCCGGCGAGGTCGCCCTCGCCGGCGTCGGGCGAGGGCCGTCCTCGCCGGACGCGGGCGAGGACGCCCGACGCCGGGAGCCCCTCGCCCGACACCGGGTGCTCCCTCGCCGGCGTCGAGCGAGGGCTGCCTCGCCGGCGTCGGGCGAGGGGCTCCCTCGCGGATCCGGCGAGGAGCCCCTCGCCCGGCGTCGGCGAGGGGCGGCCTCGCCCGACGCCGGAGTGCTCCCTCGCCGGCGTCGAGCGAGGGGCTCCCTCGCCCGGCGTCGGGCGAGGGCTCCCTCGCGGATCCGGCGAGGAGCACCCCCGGCGAGGAGCCCCTCGCCCGACGCCGGCGAGGCCTCCCTCGCCCAGATCCGGCAAGGGGATCCCCTCGCCGGCGTCGGGCGAGGGCCGCCCTCGCCCGGGGTGCTCCCTCGCCCGACGCCGGCGGGGATCCCCTGCCGGATCTGCGCGGGAAGCCCCTCGTCGGCGTCGGGCGAGGGCTCCCTCGCTAGGGGTGCTCCTCGCCGGATCTGCGAGGGAGCCCCTCGCTCGACGCCGGCGAGGGAGCACCCGGCGTCGGGCGAGGGCCGTCCTCGCTGCGTCCGGCGAGGACGGCCCTCGCCCGACGCCGGCGGGGCGACCCTCGCCGGACGCCGGCTTCCCTCCGCCGGCTCCGACGGAGGGAAGAGAGGAAAAGCAAAAGAAATTTAAAAAAAAATTTAAAAAAAATTTAAAAATTTAAAAAATATTAAAAAATTAAAAAAAAAGTTAAAAAAATTTTTAAAAAAAAAGGAAAAACAGTAACGAAGGACTAGATCGGACATTTATAAATAGTTCAAGGACCAAATTGAGCCGATTAAAAGTTCGGGACTAGATTGGACATTTATCAATAGTTCGAGACCAAATTGAGCCAATCGAAAGTTCAGGGACGAAATTGCACATTAGGCAAAAGTATAGGGACCATTTGTGACATTTTCCCTTTATTTGACTGCAAAAAACCCAAAAACTGGTAAATTTGTGATAAATATACCCTCCGCTAAATTGGATTAATACCACAAAAAAATCACAAAAATTGTAAACTGTGACAAATGGAGCGTAAAATCCCAAATTAGTATACCAATCAACTATCATGTGTCATTTAACTTAATAATTTGACAGTAAAATTGAACGAAAACTAATAGAGGGTAAATTTGTTACAAGTGTACTAATTTTGGATAAATTTGTTAAAGATATTCCAGTTTGGGATGTTTGGTGGTCACAAAAATAGTTTGGGGTAAATTTGCCATATGTGTACCAGTTTGAGATATTTTAAGGTATTAACCCTTTTTTTTAATTGAGAGCTTCATTTCCTACGAACCTTTTACTTCTCCAACGAAAGTTCTGATAAAAAAACGATCGGCTTCTTTGTCATTAGCAAACGTTGACACATTGGATCGGTTTCAGGAAAGAGTCTGCACTAGGGGTGTACAACCAAACCGGGTATACCCAATTCCCAGACCGGCCCATCCGGAAAACAAGGTCGGGAACCGGTTCACAAAATTTGAAACTGGTTTAAATTGGTCCGGGAACAGGTTCCGAGTTATTACCCACCCGGAAACCAATTCCCGGACAAGTTTTGGAATTTGTTCCCAAATCGGTTTTGGAAGTAAAAATCCAAAACCCTTTTTTTTTCTCTCGATTTATATTTTTACTCCCGCAATCACACAATGTTTTTCCTCTTGGCTCTACGAAACACGCACACTCCTCCTCCTTTGTCATTCCTCTTCCTCACTTGCTTCCCTCCCTCACTGCCTCCCTCTCGCACTGTCTGATGGACGGAGGTGTTCGTTGCTGCCAAGTTCTTGTATATCACATGGATTGGCTCACCTAATTTCTCTTTGTAGGAGGAGTTATGCTTACATAAATGAATAACTTCATGTAGTAGTTGTGGGAATATCTCTTTGCTTAATGATTTTATTCATTATAATTAGCCCTGTGGATCCTTAATTTTTCGTTTAGTCAAAAAGTTCATGTATTTATTTATTACAAGTGCTTAATGTTTCAATACAAATTATGAGAATTACGTTATTTTCTCGCGTATTAATATAAAATACAAAGTCGTATAGGATATCAAGGGATTGTAAAACAGATTCCAATGAAAACAGGTTGACCCTGAAATTGGATTGGAAAAAAAGCGTGGGTCGAGTACAGGGTCCAATACAAACAGGGTCAGGTATAGGGTCTAGAAAAGGGGAACGAGTTAAAATAGGGTCAGGTACAGGGCCCAGGTCTAGACCCTACCCACCCTGGACCAGATCACCCCTAGTCTGCACGCCTACAGAAGTTTGTTTCCACTCGTCAATCTAATAGTGATTGGAACCTTACTGTATTTTTTTTCTGTCCGTTTACAGCATCCAAGAAACATGATGTACCTGCATTCGAGGATGAGATCTGGAGGTTGAAGATGATTGCCAAGGATGGGAAATATCATCGAAAACTGAGTGAAGTTGGAATACATAAAGTGGGGGACTTTCTACTTCAATTGTTTACAGACCCCATGAAACTGAAAGAGGTATGCACTTACTAAATGATTCTCAATTAGGGTTTGATTGACTACCCCTAATACGTCTTGCGTGTTCACTCATTGTAGATTCTTGGAATGAGCCCGAATTCAACGAACTGGGATACCCTTGAAAATCATGCAAAGAGTTGCAAGATAAATTGGAAACTTTATTTGTACTATACTGATGGCGCGAAGAAGCATGGTGTTATATTCAACACTGATCATCAGCTAATTGGCCTAATCAAAGATAGAGTATATTGTGCTTCTGATGGACTTTCTGGTGATGATCTGGTAAGTAACTAGGAGTTCCTACGAAGTTTTGTCAAGCCAGTTCATGTGCTTCATACCATCATGCCTAATTCATATAATTTGTCCCACGTTATCCATGTAATTTGCAATTTGATGTTTACTCGTAGCTTTGTGGCTTAATAGGTTTTAGTATTGATCAGACATATGGAAACTTGAAACGGGGAGTTGGTTGGACATCTAGATGCTTTCATTTTTGGTTTTTTATAAGTAAAGTAATATGAAGTGCCTGTGGAGAGAATTAAAAGAAAATCTAGATGCTTTTTTCTAGATTCATAGTTAAGACTTTTTGTTAATAGATTGATTTGAGTTTTTGCTCGTTGCAATGCAAAGTTGAGGATAGTGACCTTGTGAATCGAAGTGGCCTTCTATACTCTGCAGTTAAAATTATAAATAAATAAATAAATAAATAAATAATAAAAAAAACCATGAGCCTTGGAGAGCCTCATTCATGAAAATGTGAGTCACTTATCATGGTATTGTCGTTTGAGCGATGGACATGTTCACGTTGCAACCATCACTTTCCAAGTATAACGCTATGAAGATCTTTATTACTTGCACAATACAAGTTGATAAGTGTTCTATTTCTCCATAACATCTTTGGAGCTCCTGAACTTTTTGTGGTGGAGAAATGAGCGCAATAGGCGAAAAGTGAATTGAGTTTCTTTCGATGTTTCATTTATTCTTCTTTCTTTGTGCTGCACTTACGTACTTACTCCGAGTACAAGTTCATTCATTGGAATGCAACATCACCTGCCGAAAAAAGATGTGTTGATTGAAGCAGAGCCTGTACCTTCAACAGTGGAGATAAATACTTCAATTCGTCCAACTTGAGCGATATACCAAGTGATTTTCCTTCCAGGAACATGGAGATACAATCGTGAAAAAGGCCCTTGGTAACAAGAATGATGTTACAGAGTTCAACGGTGAGACCTTTTCCCCTTCAATGCAAAAAGAGAGCTCGAGCTCCATTCCATGTAAAGTAATTGAAGGACAAATTGAAAATCTCACCCCTGTTCAAAGTAATTTGGCTCCACGAGTCTGGGCTGCTGCAGGTGGTTCGGAAGCTCCTCTGGCAAATGTGGGCTTGACTGCTGAAGGTACGTGCTCTAAAGCACAATATTTTCTCTTCCTCTAAGCACATGCAAAGATGTGGCCAGGGAAATAGCAATGAATATAGGACTTTCCACTTGATTTTTGAGCTTTGATAAATTAAACCAATGCGTTCCAGATCCTTATGATTTGGGTTCCACATAACATGAAAAGTTTATTTGTCCAGCCACCCTTCAAATGAACTTTCATCCAAGGAAATTATACTAAATTTGCTCCCTCTTTGGCACTGACATAGAAGCGATACGTAAAGGATTCCCATTTGCAAGTTAGGCTTCAGTTTGTCACTAGATGCAACCGAAAATGCTCAGAAATAGTTTTTACCAACGATGAAGAACCAAGAAGAGGAGGTTATTACCAGTTACTACCAAAAGCAGTAATTTATCAGGGTTCAATTTAAGAGGTGCGACTTCAATTTGGACATGAAAGATTTAAGAGTTGAAGTATCAAAATGACCTATAAGGACATACAATGTGGAGAACAGTCAATATCCAATGCTAATTGTACGTGAAAAGATATGTTCCATAAGCTGTGATTGTTACAAAATGAGCCTCATTGAATTCGCTCTATTCATCCGGCCATGTATGTATGTACATATACATATGGATCTATGGGCTCTGTCCAAGCAATTAAAAAGCAACTAAAAAAACTAGGTGGTAACAGGTACCATCTTGAGTGGGGGATTGGGGGGAGGTGGAGGGCAGATACTCATGAACACTTCACTTTGGTGATGCTAAGTGGATATTGACAAGATATTACTGTCACTATGTAGACATGAATAGATGGAATAAGCACACAGCTATGTGTTTATACATGCATTTCCATCAAATGGTGACTGGAAGATCATATGTTAGAAAAGAAGGTTGGTTTGTTAAACTTACATGTCAAGAATTGAAAAGGGCCTCGTCAATTGAAGCACCTAAAAGATAACAAAGACCAATGGCAAGAAAAATTAAAGAGGAGTGTAGGTTAAGGAAGAAAAATTAGTAGCACTTTCCATTATAGTAAACACTCATTCTAAAATTCTTTACAATAATGTACACTTGAACTCACGTCGGCGTCTGTTTACTAACCACACTAATGTTTTAGTTCTTTCTCCAGGACATGATGGTGCAACTGCTTTGGCATTGCCAGTACAGTTGCAAAATACCAATTCTGGAAATGCTATGAAGCTTTCGGTTGATGAAAGTGTTCATCTCGCTGCACAAAAGCCCATATCTACAGAGCCCTTGAATGTTCCAATTCCTCAGGGAGAGATCCATTCTTCGAGGCAAATGGACTATACGGTGAATGAGAATGGTCCCCCTCGAACCACCCCTTGCCTTAATATCAAGCTTCCAATCTAGCAGTACTCTTTCTCATCCTCAAGGTAATTACGGGGTGGGAGGTTTCCAATCAAATGATTCAGATGATATTTTGGGGAACTCGTGGCCTGATGACCCAGCATCATATGAGTTTTGCTTGCACCTTCCGTTCTTACCTGTAATACTCGGGATACAAAAAATAAAGAAAAGAAAAGGAAAGGTTGAAAAGTCAACAAGAGGGGAAGAAGACCGAGAGTTTGCAGAAAGAGATGGGAAGAGAGAAGAGAAAGACGGAGAAAGAAAGAAAAAGAAGAAGAAGAAGAAGAAGGAAGAAAGAAGAGGAGCACTCACCATGGATGTTTCGCCAAGCCAACTCAATTGCATAGCACTCACCAGGGATGTCTCGCCAAGCCAACTCAATTGCGTAGGGCATTGCTCGGTAAGTGGTCACGCCTCTTGTTCTTTCAATCAGACTAGTTTTGGAGATTAGGCCTTTTAATTTGAATTATGTGAGGTTGAAGCTATGAAGCTCGATTTTTGAGTTGTTGAGCTATGAAATTTCATGAAAATGATGATTTAGGGTGTTGTGGAGTTGTAGGATTTTATGGATGGAGCCATAGGATTATACAAAACTTGTTTTGAGCTTAGGATTTGCTCGACACAAAATTTTAAAGTTTTCTGCATGTCATGAACAATGTGCATCTAGAGATTTTGGGGCAATATTTTGTTGGTTTTCCACTCGATTTTGAGTCGGTCAAGTTTGGGTTTTTGTTGTACATTGAAAAGATTTTTATTTACTATAAGTATGTTTGGAACGGGATTCGGTGGAGAGAGTTATGGCGTGACCAAGTTTGGCACTCAAGTTTCACGTTGTGAACGGCTTGAATAATCATTTTGGGATTTGTTAACATGTAAGAGTTGTTTTGTTAGCATTTAGACTAAGTGTAATCGTTTCATAGTTGAGGTGGTATGTTACTCAATTTTAAAGTTGCTTCTCGCTTAGTTCGATGATTGAAGTAACATTTGTTATTTGATTGTAGGCATTCCAAGGTGAGTGGCGCTATATCTTTTTTGGTTTTGTAAAATCCATGTCTTGAAAATGATAGGATGATATATTGTGAGTAAAATAAGTATTTTATGATTTGATATTCTTTTGAAAAGAAATAAAGTGGTGCTTAGGGCATATTAGATGCATACAACCAAATTGAGCATTTACTATCCCTTTGTTTGTTGGAAAGGACATATTATATTTTGAATATAGCTTGAGCTGATTCTTACGAATGGTTTGCAGAAAGCTTTATGAAAGACATTCTAAAGAACTTTTTATGAAAGACATATCGAAAGGTGATAAATAGCGATTTTTGAATTTGTTTTATGAAGAATCATGAAATGATGTGAGGAATGTCTTGTGAAATGTGTTTGGTTTGATGAAAGAAGTTTACAAAGATCATGCGTTTTGTTTTGTGAAATCAATTATTGATATTGATTGTGGATTTGATTGTTGGTATTGGAGAATATGAGTTTGGTGCTCAATATTGCTATGGGCCCATTGTGGGACTTGTGAGTATGCATATCAAGTTTAGGATATCCTTCAAGGCTAAGTTACAGGTTTTGTAGTAGCAAAGGGAGAATCTTAGTCGCTTTATCACCAAGTGTGCAAAAGATTGATCGATGGATGGACTACCAAAGTGTGTTTTGTTATGAGATGGATCAATGGATGGACCATTTTGATGTGACTTTCAATAGAGATTAATTAATGAACTTGACCATTGATGCTTGAATTGTGATGATAGTTTAAATGAGTATTTTCTAAATTATATAAAGCTTATTGAAATGAAACACCTTGTCTATGATTTGATTTGTATATTAATTAGTTGGATTATGAGTTTCTAATAATGCTTTATATATATGCATAATGGTTGCTCAACAAGAGATGTACTACTTACGGAGCTGTAGTTGCTCGCCATTCTCTTTTCCAAATTTTTTAGGTATTTTGGTTAGCAGCTAGTAGAACAAGAGCGTTATCGATGAGGACTTTTGGAAGTGGACTTCGGATATGGTTCGAGGATACATTCTTCAAGGAATGGCCATGTCACCCCCATCCCTATAGTTTTTGGGGTGTGACCTCATCATATGGTGATGGTTTTGTTAAAGATACCAAGAAAGGTGTTAGTGCCTGGCTCAAGATAAAGGCAGAGTTGCAGTGGGGTATCTTCGTCAGGAAGATGGTCACAAAGAGACAAGGCAAAATGCTATAGTTAGTCAAGGCTTGATTTGACTCATTCTTACTGTTGCATTGGTAGGATGATTCTTTGTTTATTGTCTAATGGAATTGATGGGATTCTTTACTTAGATGAGGTTATATTAGTTACTTATGGTATGTTTGGTAACCTATTATTCTCAAGAACAGTTTCTCTTTAGAAATATCTTTTTTTCTATTTCTATTCTCTATATAAGTTTCTGAGCATTTGAACACGTTTGATAGCTGTAGAAAGTTTTTGTTTTCAAAATAGAAAAAGAATAGCAATGCATTTGGTATGGCCCTTAAATTTTTTTGTGACATAAAATGTTTTTTAGTTTTTTAAATAATTTTATGAGATCTATCTATTTCTTTTTTCTTTTTTTCCTCCCTTCTTCTCCCTCCTCTTGCCAATTGCTTGGCCTTGAGGAGCTTCGTTGGCGAACTACTTTAAAAAGAAAATGACTTGTTTTAGCAATTGCACTGGAGAACAAAGAAGTAGGTTTCCACTTGTTGTTTCTATTCGCCAATTTTTTATTCCAGGAATTAAAATGAGCTAATGTTACTAAATGGATTTTTATTCTTTTTCTATTTCAGAGAGCAAAAGAACAAAAAAAAAAAAAAAAAACGAAGTTAAAAACGTTACCAAATGAGACCTTAATGTTATTCATTTTTGTACTGAACAACTTTGTTAGAATGCCTTCTCAAGCGAATAATATTTTCCATCAAAGAATCTCTATTCCAATTCTTTCAATGTGTTTCTTCAATAGTTTTTTTAATTTCTCACATGTAAATAATGCAAGGTGTATTAATCAAAGAGTGTACTTGCACTATGCGGTTACTATTCATCAAAATTGACACCACGTTAATCGAGTCCAATGTATAAAGTCTTGCCTTTTTGCTGCTATGCACAAGCAATAAAGCTATCGTTCGGCACACATACACCATTAAATCATTATGCCAAGTTTCCTCAATATTCTCCATTCATTCAAACTGTTGGTTAAATATTGACGTTGAACTACAAATTAGTAACTACTCAAAAAGAAGCAGAAGTATATTCTGCAACGCTATGGAGCGGCTATAAATGGAGGGTTCAGCTTAGCCGAAGATGTTTTGCATAACAGGCACAAACCGTGCCCTATCGTCTTTCTGGCCCGCCCTCTTTTTTTCTCAGTCATTGAAAAGCTTATGTAAAGGGCTCGTTTTTCTCAGTCATCGAAAAGTTTATGTAAAAGGGCTCGTGGACAGTTTCGATGGTATAAGTAGTTTTTGCATTCCATGGTACAGGGAACAATCATACTCTCCATCCTTTCATGGCAATACAAGAAAACTGGTCTTCCTAACCTGAAGTGTTCTCTTTCCACTTAATTCAATAGAGAGAAGAACAATATAAGTGTCATAACTTTTATAAGTATTTACTTGTGTGTCATAATTTTTTTCTTTCGCTCACTTCTGAGAATAAAATAGATCATTTGAGTGTTATTTCTGACAAATTATCATATGTGGATTTTTTTATTATTATTTTCCCATCGACGTGGATTTTTGAATTTTTTTGAATTTTTTTAATTTCTAAATATTTGATTTACTTTTTTTGAATTATTATTTTTCTTTTTGTTTTTCTTTTCCTTTTTTTTTCCAAAGGTTAGCAAGGATCACTGACGACCCTCGCTTAGATAAGACAAGGGCTGCCTCGCCCTCAGCCGCGAAGGCCCTTACTAGATCTGGGCGAGAAGGCCCTTGCTAGATCTGGGCGAGGCGGTCCTCGCCTGAGGTGGCCGTGAAGGCATCCTTACCATGGCCACCCAAATCTAGCGAGGGCCTTCATGACTGAAGGAGAGGTGGCTTTCGGGCGAGGGTTGCCAACCCTTAAAAAGGGCAAAAGAAAAATAAAATTCAGAAAATAAATTAAAAAAATTAAAATTATCCACGTTAGCTTCAGCAAAATCACATAGAATGACCGGCTTCTACGTTAGATTTTTAGAAGAGACAAATCACCGATGGCACTCAAGTGATTGATTTTTCGAATTTGAAACATCCAAGTAAACGAAAAAAAAAACTTACAATGTTTAAGTGAATGTCATAGAAAAGTTATGGCACTTGTATTGAATTTTAAACTTTTAGGCACTTAATATAGTTATCAAACAAGCCGAAATTCTTTTATGAGTCCAATCATATGCAGGCTCATGCTTGTCTAAGAATTTGTAATTCGATCCGGTCCGATCCAAAAACGCTTACAAACCATTGCCCAGTTCCCTATCCGACCAAAGCTTCTTTATTTCTTTGGCAGTAAGAGTATACTAGTAGTTACGGGGCAGCAGAACACACCATGTTTTTTGGCTCGTTGTGCACGTCTGACGAGGCGTGAAATCATACATGAAAGTCGAAAATGCGGAAGCAGCATGTGGCATTTTATGGGAAAATTACCAGACCTTATGGAATGTGACTCATTATTCCTTTAAGTTTCCAATACTTAATGGTGAAGTTAAGAACACACCGATCTCAATAGGATTATAAATATCCACTCAATAATCCATTAACCATGAACGGTTTAAAGATTCAGCTTAACTATGAACCCGTCAAATATATTCTTGATGTTTCGAGAATAGGTCCAGTTGCAACTGATCTTTTCATAAATAAAAAAAAATAATTAAACAAATGAATGAATACGTTATTGTCATAAATTAAATAATAATAATGGTAGTATAATTGAAATTCCGAACATGTAATTATTACATAGTAGCTTTAAGGCATACATCCAACATTGCGCACATCTGACGAGGCCTGAAATTGTACATGAAAGCCAAAAATGTGGAAGTAGCATGTGACATTTTCCAGGAGAATTACCAGGACCTGATTGTCAGTCATACGCTACTTCCACCCCCCCCCCCCCTTCTCTCTCTCTCTCTCTCTCTCTCTCTCTCTCTCTCTGTGGGACATGCATGTGTGCGTACACGCGACGGCGACAAGAACAACCCGTCAAAACTTCGCCAGAAGACTCGAGTGGGTGAGAAAAAAGAAGTTCGATCGCCACCACGACGAGACAAAAGAGAGCGACCAATGGATGGCGCCGACGAATGTCAACCTCAGAGGAAATCTTAATGATGTGAAAATGTCCTTTATAGCCTAAACTTCGGATTTTTATCCAGCACACCCTCTAACCGGATGAGGGGGTGCAATTTCAACTTTCAACAAACCGGGGGACTTTGTCCAAATATTTTCGCATCGCCTATTGCACGTCACGGTAGTGCGTACGAGGATAAGCTTGAACTGCCTGAAAGCCTTTGGCGTTGAACCCACTTCGCTTGCTTAAGTTTGCAAAATCTTTTAAATTAATCACTTTACTTCCGAGAAAGTTCTCCACACGCATTCTCTCTCTATCACTATACTACCAAGAACGTTCTCCATACGCATTCTCTTTCTCTCTCTCTCTCTCTCTCTGAATTTTGATTTTGAAATTATTCCTCCTCGTAAAATAGAAAAATAGTTTACGGAGTCAAGAAATTGTATCCGTACAATTCCATCGCCTCCGGTTAAATTTCTAATTTTAAGGAATTTTTAGTTTCATGAGACATTGGATTCTTGTTTGAGGTGTGTCAAAAAGATTCAGCGTTACGATAAGTAGAATTGTACAATGATGTTACCATGATTTTATATCAATAGTATTAAACAAAATATATTTATATATCAAATGAGTAGCATTAAATTGTTTTTACATTATTAATTTGATATATTGTACACATATATATATTCTAAATTAATTATTATCATACACATCTGCCAATCTTAGTTGTTCCAAGTCATAAGTTATAATCATATGTGATTAGAAACGATTAATTGAGTTTTCTCTCGCTTCTTTAATGCCATACATAAATAACTAATCTGCAAGAGGCAGGGCACAAGTCTGTGAGTGAGTGTAGAGTAGGAATAGAGTAGGACTGACCAAAAAAAAAAACAAAAAAAAAGTATGTCGCCCATTCATTAGGCATCGGGCTGAAAAGATTTACTTTAAACTCGCATTAAATGCAAACATAGTTCAGTTATTTAATAGGGAAACCGGGAAAAAGCCAAAAGAAAAAATAAACAAACAAAGAATCAAAAAACACAAAACATTGTACATGCGGCTTAATGAGGTTAAGGGGGCCAGATTAGTAAAATCGAAGAAAAGGAAAATTTCTAAAATCGGCACGTTTCACCGAAATGCGCATGAGGTCACTTTTCTTGGAAATGCATGTGCCTTTCGCGACATTCAAAACAAAATCCAATGTTCAAGAAGGTCGTCATCACTTTCTGTTCAGTTATTTAGGGTTTCATATGTATTTTCACATCCATAAAATCATCAAAAATGTAAAATAAATACATCACAACATAATGATGAACATACGAGTCCAACGCCACCAACCACTCGCCAATCGAAGCCTCCACGTGCCCGCACGTGCCGCCTGAGTGCGTGGCACATGGAGCTCACGCGTTGGCATAAAAGGCCAATCAAAACCGGTCTGATCGATAGTGGTCCGACCAGCCCCGACTCGATTGCCCGGTCCGATCGGCTGACCGGTCCGGTCCACCGTTGACCAAGTCGAGTCGGGTCAATGGTTAACGGGTGGGGTCTCGGTCAACGGGTTGGGTCAAGTCCAGTCACTGAGGTCACGATGAAGTCATCCTTTGTGTGAGTGTTGCACGCGCGAGCCGCACCACATGCATGGGGGCACATGACCGCACGTGAGGCGCGTCTCCAACGCCCCAGCGGCGGCACGTGCGGCCTCCCTCGGCGCCGCGTTGCTCACAGATCTGCTCGTCTCGTCAAGCTCAGTCCAAATTTGTGATTTAATTTTATTTTTATTGAACAAAAAATCAAGAAAATCACAAACTATGGCAAAATTTTATGCATTCGAGTTCTGGGGTTATGGAGGCTCTGATACCACATATTGGATACAAATTACGCAATCACAAGATCTCCATAACCAGAACAAGAACATGCATAATTGAGCAAAAAGATTAACACATCTGTTTTGGGATCCATCGTTCTTGAAGCGGAAGCGAAAAACCGATGTTCCACACGCAAGTCATTCTCCTCTATTGCCCTCCGTATCATTGGCTCAATGAGACGACCACCTCACTATTTATCGCTAGGTTAAACGCTCCTTATGTGAGGATACATGTGAGAATTAGGGTTAGAGAAGAGATTTGATTACTATTTATAGAGTTTCCAACTAGGCCTGCTCATTACGGACCAAGCTCAACTTGGCCCACACTAGTCAACTCTATATTAGACTAATTAAGAAATCTTCTATCTCACTTTAAACCAACCCCGTTTTACAATAACCATAAAACGGTAAATTACAATATCAATTAATGTAGTCCACATTAGAAAAATTCTTACACTTCACTTTATTGTTGAGCTCTATAAATGTGTTTCAGCTACTTATGATTTGGGTTCACATAATATGAAGACGTTCATTTGTCCAGCTAACCTTCAAATGAACTTCCATCCAAGGGGATTTTGCCAATTCTGCCCCCTCTTTCGCACTGACTTATAAGTAATATGTAGAGGATTCCCATTTGTAAGCTAGGCTTTAATGTGTCTTTAGATGCAACAAAAATGCACAGAAATAGTTTTTTAACTGATGACGTACAAACAATAGGAGTTGATTATTGCAGATCACTACCAAAGGCAATAATCTAGCAGATATCAGTTCATAGGCAAAAGGGCAATAATTGAGTACTTAGTTAATTAGGGTTCAATTTAACAAAGGCGACTTCATTTTGATCACGAGAAATATATGAGTTGAAGTATCAAATGACCTATAAGGACATGGAATGTGGAGAACAGTCAATATCCAATGCTAATTGTACACGAAAAGATATATTATGTAAGCTGGGATTGTTGTAATACACTGTATTCATTTAGTCATATAGATACGTGCGTATGTATGTATGTATGGGCTTTGTCCAAGCAATTAAAAATCAACTAAAAAATATTAGGTGGAAACAGGTACCTTCTTAACTGAGGGATTTTTGGGGGGGATTAGTAGCACTTTCCGCAGAGAAAAAACAAAACATTAGTAAAACTTTCCATTATAGTAAAAGCTCATAACCATTCATTCTAAAATTCTTTATAAAAATGTAGGTCTATGCTCATGTTGGCCTCTGTTTACGAACCACACTAATGTTTTAGTTCTTTCTCCAGGACATGATGGTACAACTGCTTTGGCATTGCAATTACAGTTGCAAAATACTGATTCTGAGAACCCCATGAAGCTTTCGGTTGATGAAAGTGGTCATCTCGCTGCACAGCAGCCCATATCTACAGACCCCTTGAATGTTCTAATTCCACAGGGAGATATCCATTCTTCAAGCCAAATGCACCATACAGGGAATGAGAATTCTCCTCCTGAAGGCAATCACTTGGTGGGAAATTTGCAACCATTTGTTTCAGATGATATGGATTATGTGTTGGCTCTTTTAAGTCAGAGCCCACTATACGATGTCGAGTTCTTTAAGACCCCATTATATGATGGTGGTTCTGTTAGTGGTACCAGCAAAAGTGTTAATGGCTGGCTCAAGATAAAGGCAGTGATGCGGTGGGGTTTCTTCATCAGACAGATCGTCATGAAGAGAGGTGGCATCATGGTGCAGCCACCGGTCGAAGTCCAGGCTTGATTTGATTCGTTCTTAATGTTGCATTAGATAAGATGATTCTCTGTTTACTGTGTGATGGAATTGATGGGGCTTTTTCTTAGATGAGGGCATTTTAGTTACTTAATGTTATTTGTTTATAGAACAGCTTTGTTTGAATGCCTTCACAAGTGAATAATTTTTTTCATAAGAGAGTCTCTCTACTTCAGTTCTTTGAACATATTTCTTCGAAAGTATTTTGATTTTTCACAAGTAAGGAATGCAAGGTTTATCATTCAAAGAGTGTACTTGCATTCTGTGCTTATTATTTAATGATATTGACACCACGTCCATGTAGTCCAATGTATAAAGTCTTCCCTGTTTGCTGCTATCTACAGCTGTCGTTCGGAACACATACACCATTCATGATGCTAAGTCCCCTCGATATTCTCCATTTATTCAGACTGTTTCTTTGATATTGATGTTGAATTACCAATCAGTAACTAGTGAAAAAGAAGCAAAGTATATTCTGCAGGGTTGACTATAAATGGAGTGTTCAGCTTAGCCGAAGGTGTTTTGCGTGACAGGCACAAATCGTGTTCTCTCCTCTTCACGGCCTGCTCCTCTTGTTTTCTCAGTCCTTGAAAAGCTTATGTAAAATGGCTCGTGAAAAGTCATGGTATAAAAAGTAGTTTTTGCATTCAATGGTACAGGGAACAATCATACCCTGCATCCTTTCATGGCAACAAAAGAAAACTAGTATTCCTATTCCTCTCGACTCGAGCAACAGGGAGAAGAATAATGCAAGCACCATCATTTTCATAGATGTTCACCTGTGTTTCATAAATTTTTTATTTCACTCACTTAAATAGATCATTTGATTGTCATTTCTAATAAATCATCCTACATTAATTTTTTTTAAATTTTTTTACCTTTTTAATTTTTAATTTACTTTTTTTAAGTATTGTTTTTATTTTTATTTTTATTTTTCTTTTTCTTTTTCTTTTTCCAAGGCTAGCTAGGGTCATCAATGACCCCTGTTGACTACAAAACCCTCACGTAGATTAGGTGAGGGGTGCCTCGCCCTTGGTGATAAAGGCCCTTGGCGGCCCTTGCCTGGTGTGGGCTGCGAAGGCAACCTTGCCCACAGCCACCCAAATCTGGCAAGGGCCTTTGCGGCTAAAGGTGAGGTGGCCCTCAAGCGATGGTCACTGGCCCTAAAGAGAGGCAAAAGAAAAATAAAAAATTCAAAAAAATAATTAAAAAATTTAAAGATAATTAAAAAATATTTTAAAATTATTCACATTAGTGTTGGTGAAAGCATGTAAAACGATTGGCGTCCACATTAGATTTTTTGACAAGATAAATTGCTAATTGCATTTATGTGAGCGGGAAAAAAAAGTTTGACATTTAAATGAGCATCATATCAAAGTTATGGTATTTGCGCTAAATTTTAAATTTTTTAGCAACTGAGCACGCTGGTTTTTCGGTCGTTGCGCCCGTCTCAAGAGGCGTGAAATCATACGAAAGCCGAAAATGCGGAAGCAGCGTGTAGCATTTTCCAGGAAAATTACCAGGACCTGATTTTCCCGGAAAATCACCCGGTCACGCCACTCACTCTCTCTCTCTCTCTCTCTCTCTCTCTCTCTCTCTCTGGGACCCGCAAGTGGGGGCGTACACACGACGGCAACGACAACAACCAGTCCAAACTTTGCGAGGAGATTCGAGTCGGTGAGAGACAAAGTTCGATCGCCATGACGACGAGACAAGAAGAGAGCGATGGATGGATGGAGATGCTTCTTCCCCTGAGGAAATCCAACTTGAGAGAAAATCTTTAATAATGTGATTGTCGTGCTCCTGGCTATCATTTAGCGACTTTTGGCTCATTCCCTTCGTAACAAAGCACGAAAAAGCTTAGGTTACATCTGTTTAATGAAAAAATTCTGATGAAAAAAATATTTTTCCAAAGATAATTTTTTAGAAAGGTGGATAATTTTCCTTTATTTGCTAATATGTAATCGAAAATGTTTTCTAATATCAATATCAATGATTTCAAACTTATGATGAAAAAATTTGAATTTTAAAATTTGAATTTTATTTTATTTTTTATTTTTCTTCCCTTACCGCCGATCACCGAGCCTTTGTGACAATTGGTTACTGACCACAAGCCTAGGCGAGCGAGGTCAAGATCACTTGAGGTCGACAAGCTCAAGCATCGCCAACTTTGTGGCGAGGCTTGAGATCGCATATGGCCGAGATTGTCGACCGGCAATTAGCAAAGATTGAGGTGGAGGAAAATGAAAAAAATAGAAATAAAATAAAATAATAAAGTTAAATTAAAATATTAAAATATTTGAGATGAGCAATTCCAAAAGTATTTTCACCTTTTTGGATTTAGAAATTTATTTTCCTAAATTTATGCGTAAATATTTTTATTCACCAAAAAGTGTTTTCGTTTAACTCTTTTTCCGGCCATGCACCGCATGGGTGAAAGTTTGGAATATTAATTCCTGAAAAACACTTTTCCTCAAACAAATGTACTCTTAATTGAGTCACATAAAAGAGTAATACGGGATGGGACTCTATCTTAAATTACTCGAGTAAAGGCTGTTAATTGAGATTCTATGAAACTCTCGATTTAATTTGTCTGCAACACTACAAACGTTGTTATTATATTCATTCGGTAAAAGGTCTTATCAAATTCATTTTCTTCTCAAAAAAATTGGGACTTTCAGTTGAAAGTTCCGTCCTTCGTGTTTATAAATGGCGATCGGACATAATATTGGACCTTCAAATTGTAGACCGAAAAGAAAGAAAAATAAAAGATGAATTACAAAATTTTGAAGAAATAATATCCTTTATAGCCTAAACTTTAGATTTTTACCCCGTATGCCCTCTAACTGGATGAGAGGTGCAATTTCAATTTTCAATAAATTGGGAGACTTCGTCGAAATATTTTTGCGTCACCTATTACGCACCGCGGGAGGATGTACGAGGAGTAAGCTTGAATTCCAAGAAAGCCTTAGGTGTTGACCCCACCTTTTTTTTGTTTTTTTGGTCTGTTGTTGACCCCACTTCGCTTGCTTTGGTTTGCAAATCTTTTAATTTAATCACTCTCCTACCGAGAAAGTTCTCCACAAGCATTCTCTCTCTCAATTTTGATTTTGAATTATTCCTCCTCATAAAATAGGAAAATAGTTTGCAACGTCAAACGATTTCATCCGTGCTTTTCCGTCATCTATAGTTAAATTTCTAATTTTTAAGGAATATATAGTTTCATGAAACACTAGATTTTTATTTGAAGTGTGTCAAAAAGATTTGGCATTATTGTAAGTATAACTGTAAAGAGTTAATATCACAAAAAAACTCTAAATTGATACGCTTATAACAAATTTACCACAAACTAATTTCTCTACTACAAAAAATCATAAATTTGCCATAAGCTAATACATTTATGACAATTTACCCTATATTAATTTTTGTTAAATTTTACTATCAAATTGCTCAGTTAAATGATACGCATTAGTTGACTTATATTCTAGTTTGGGAATTTACTTTTTGTTTATCATAATTGTACTGGTTTTGTGATTTTTTTTTATGTTAATTCAATTTAATAAATGATATATTTGTCATAAATGTAACAATTTTGAGTTTTTGATAATAAAAAAAAAATTTGGTAAATTTATTACAAATATACCAGTTTAGGATTTTTCTTGATATTAACCAAATTGTAAAATGGTGTTGTCATGATTTTACAAGAATATTAAACAATATATATTTACATATCAAATTTGGCAACAATAAATCATTTCAGCATCATCAATTTGCTATATTGTACACATATTTCAATTCATAAGTTCAAATTAAGTGTGATCAAAAGTGGTTAATTGAATCTTTTTCTGCTTGTTTAAAGCCATAGATAACTAATCTTCAAACGTGTTACCCATGAATCGGGGATTGGACTAAAATGATTTACCTTAAACCGTGCGTTAAAGGAAAAAAAAATTCAAAAAAATAATAAAAAATTAAAGATAATTAAAAATAATATTTTAAAATTATCAACGTCAGTGTCGACAAAACCATGTAGAACGATTGGCGTTCGCATCAGATTTTTTGACAAGATAAATTGCTAATTGCATTTATGTGAGCGGGAAAAAAAGTTTGACATTTAAATGAGCACCATATCAAAGTTATGGTATTTGCGCTCAATTTTAAATTTTTTAGCAACTGAGCACGCTGGTTTTTCGGTCGTTGCGTCCGTCTCACGAGGCGTGAAATCATATGAAAGCCGAAAATGCGGAAGCAGCGGGTAGCATTTTCCAGGAAAATTACCATGACCTGATTTTCCCGGAAAATCACCCGGTCACGCCACTCTCTCTCTCTCTCTCTCTCTCTCTCTCTCTCTCTCTGGGACACGCAAGTGGGGGCGTACACACGACGGCAACGACAACAACCAGTCCAAACTTTGCGAGGAGATTCGAGTCGGTGAGAGACAAAGTTCGATCGCCATGACGACGAGACAAGAAGAGAGCGATGGATGGATGGATGGAGATGCTTCTTCCGCTGAGGAAAGTCAACCTGAGAGGAAATCTTAATAATGTGATTGTCGTGCTCCTGGCTATCATTTAGCGACTTTTGGCTCATTCCCTTCGTAACAAGGCACGAAAAAGCTTAGAGTATCTGTTTAATGGAAAATTTCTTGATTAAGGAAAATATTTTTTGAAAGATAATTTTTCAGAAAGGTGGATAATTTTCCTTTATTTACTAATATGTAATTGAAAACATTTTCTGATATTAATATCAGTAATTTCAATCTTATGACAAAAAAAAATTATTTTATTTTATTTTTTATTTTTTCTTCCCTTCCGCCGATCACCGAGCCTCTGTGACAATTGGTTACTAGCCACAGGCTTGGGCTAGAGAGGTCAAGATCGCTTGAGATCGGCAAGCTCGAGCATCACCAACCTGTGGGAGGCTTGAGATCGCTTATGGCCGAGATTGTTGACCGTCGATTAGCTGAAGAATGAGAAGGAGGAAAATGAAAAAATAGAAATAAAATAAAATAATAAAATGAAATTAAAATATTAAAATATTTGAGATGAGCAATTCCATAAAGTATTTTCATCTTTTTGGATTTAGAAATTCATTTTCCTCAATTTATGCGTGAATATTTTTGTTCACCAAAAAGTGTTTTCGTTTAACTCATTTTCTGGCCATATACCAAATGAGTGAAAGTTTTGAAAATTAATTCCTGAAAAACACTTTTCCTCAAACAAATGTACTCTTAATTGAGTCGCATAAAAGAGTAATATGGGATGAGACTCTACCTTAAATTACTCGAGTAAAGGCTGTTAATTGAGATTCTATGAAATTCTAGATTTGATTTGTCCGCAACACTACAAACGTTGTTATTATATGTTCCGTAAAAGGTCTTATCAAATTCACTTTCTTTTAAAAAAAATCGGGACTTTCAGTTGAAGGTTCCGTCCTTCGTGTTTATAAATGGCGATCGGACATAATATTGGACCATCAAAATGTAGACCGAAAAGCAAAAAAAAAAAAGAAAAGAAAGATGAATTACAAAATTTTGAAGAAATGAGATCCTTTATAGCCTAAACTTTAGATTTTTATCCCGCATGCCCTCTTACTGGATGAGGGGTGCAATTTCAATTTTCAACGAATTGGGAGACTTCGTCGAAATATTTTTGCGTCACCTATTACGAACCGCGGGAGGATGTACGAGGAGTAAGCTTGAATTCCAAGAAAGCCTTTGATGTTGACCCCACCTTTTTTTTTTGGGTCTATTGTTGACCCAAATCTTTTAATTTAATCACTCTCCTACCGAGAAAGTTCTCCACAAGCATTCTCTCTCTCAATTTCGATTTTGAAATTACTCCTCATAAAATAGAAAAATAGTTTACGGAGTTGAACGATTTCATCTGTGCTTTTCCGTCACCTATAGTTAAATTTCTAATTTTTAAGGAATATATAGTTTCATGAAACATTGGATTTTTATTTGAAGTGTGTCAAAAAGATTTGGCATTATTGTAAGTATAATTGTAAATAGTTAATATCACAAAAACTCTAAATTGATACGCTTATAACAAATTTACCATAAATTAAATTTTCTATTACAAAAATCATAAATTTACCATAAGCTAATACATTTATGACAAATTTACCCTATATTAGTTTTTGTTAAATTTTACTATCAAATTGCTTAGTTAAATGATACGCATTAGTTGACTTATGTACTAGTTTGGAATTTTACTCTCTGTTTATCGCAATTGTACCAGTTTGGTGATTTTTTTTTATATTAATTCAATTTAATGAATGGTATATTTGTCATAAATGTACTAATTTTGAGTTTTTGATGATAAAAAAAATTAATTTTGGGTAAATTTGTTACAAATGTACCAGTTTGGGATTTTTATTGATATTAACCAAATTGTAAAATGGTGTTGTCATGATTTTACAAGAATATTAAAAAAGATATATTCACATGTAAAATTTGGCAACAATAAACCAGTCCAGCATCATCAATTTGCTATATTGTACACATATTTTAATTCATAAGTTATAATTAAGTGTGATTAGAAGTGGTTAATTGAATCTTTTTCTGCTTGTTTAAAGCCACACATAGATAACTAATCTTCAAACGTGTTAGCCATGGATCAGGGATCGGACTAAAATGGTTTACCTTAAACTTTGCGTTAAAGTAAAAAAAAAGTTCAAATTAATTAATCAGTAAAAGTGTGAAAAAATCCAAAAAAAGAAAAAGGAAAAAAAAAATTGTACATGCGGCTTAATAAGGTTAAAGGGGGCAAGTTAGTAAAATCGGAGAAGAGAAATATTTTTAAAATGGACGGTGCTGGTGTCACGATCCGAAGGAATGCTAATCCAAGAGGGTGTGATCGAGAGTGAATCGATCGGCCCATGACACTAGCTTGACCGTCCTCTACAGAATGATAATACGACGGTCTAATTAATTTTCACGAATATAAAGAAAGAAAAATTAAATTTGATATTGAAATATAAATAATTACAAGTTGAAAATATTATCACTTATCAAAAAGAAACCGTTAATATCATTATATAGATCTATTAAATTCAAAAAGATGAAAAAGACTTAAAATGTTGGCTTTGCAACTAATAACGAAATCATTGTGCAATGAAATGGCTTCTTATTCATTTGACTCAAATTAAATTGGTCTAGAAGGACTCTTTAGTAACCTAAAATTAAGACTAGATATCCATTGTGCATGAAACAAATGAAGTAAATAAAAAAATCAGTAGAGAAAAAGATTTCTCCATTTATCCAAATCTTGTAGATGATGTAAAAGGACCTAAAATATTACAAAATCAATCTTAAGATCACACAAGTCAAAGTTAAAGTTAAAAAAAAAAAAAAAAAAAAACAATTCTCGGTCAATTTTTTTTTTTTTTTGGAGAATAATATACACTATTTAAAAAGTTGCAATTGAGTTATTCATATATTTCTTATTATTTGAATATTATCACTTTGATTTGTTTCTTCAAATAAGACAAGAAAATTGTTTTTTATGTGGAAAATGCATTATTATATAATAAAAATAAAAATAACAAACTTGTTAACCAAGTCTCCCCCTTTGAAGATGGAAAACGCCTGGCTGATGTTTGACCGTCTTTTTTCTTGGTTGACGGTAGCGCGAGCCATGCATTTTCCTTTTAAAATCGGCGAGGTTTCGCGGAAATGCACACGAAGTCACTCTTCTTGGAAATGCGTGCCTAGCCTTCGTGACGAAGGTCATCTCATCACTTTCGAGTTCGAGTTCGTCGGTAAAACTGCCCCCTCTGATTCCTTTAAAAATTACCAGGACCTGATTTTTCCCCAAAAATTACATGTGTCAGTCGCGCTTCTTCCCTCTCTCTCTCTCTCTCTCTCTCTCTCTCTCTCTTTTTCTCTCTCCCTGCGGGACACGCTTGCGCGTACACACGACGGCGACAACAAACCCCAGTCCAAACTTTGCAAAATGAGAGGAAATCTTAATAATGTGATTGTTCTGCTCCTGGCTATGTGCTGCACAATTGATGCAACATCCGCATCATTTCGTGATATTTGGCTCATCCCTTTTGTAACAAAGCAAAAAAAAAGCTTAGAGTGAATCTGTTCCATAGAAAATTTCATGATAACAAAAATATACTTTCTGAGAGATAATTTTTCAAAAAGTGGATAATTTTCCTTTATTTGTTAATATATAATAGAAAACGTTTTTTGGTATTTGATATCAGTAATTTCAAAAAAATTCAAATTTTTAAAATTTTATTTTTATTTTTTATTTTTTTTCCTTCCCTTTTGCCGATCGTTGAGCCTCTACGAGGGAGGAGGAGAGGAGAGAGTGACAGTAGGACGGTCTAAGGCCAGCCGCAAAATGTTGTGGAGGAAACCGATAGACCTTCTCACCTGGTTTCAATTTTGGCTCCATGTATTTTTTCTAATTATTTCTATGTTTTCTTATTACAGGCTCAACTTGAGAGACAAAAATCATGAGAGGACCAACAAAATTAATTTTCTTGGTTATAAAGAAAGAAAAATTAAATTTGATATCAAAATACAAATAATTACAAATTGAAAATATTATCACTTACTAAAAAGAAAGCGTTAATATCATTATATAAATCTATTAAATTTAAAAGATGAAAGAATACTTAAAACGTTGGCTTTGCAACTAATAATGAAATCATTGTGCAATGAAATAAATTTCTACTCATTTCGCTCAAATTAAATTGCTCTAGAAGGACTATTCGGTAACCCAAAATTAAGAATGAAACATATGAAGTAAAGAAAAATCATGATAAGAATGATGAATTAGTAGAGAAAAAGAATTCTTCATTGATCCAAATCTTGTAGATGATGTACAAGGACCTAAAACATTACAAAATCAATCTTAGGATCACATGAATCAAAAGCTAAAGTTAAAATAAAATAAAAACAATTCTCGATCAATTGTTTTTTAGCGGAGAATAATATACACTATTTTAAAAGTTGCAATTGAGTGCTTTTATATATTTCTTTTTATTTGAAAATTATCATTTTGATTTTTTTTTAAATAAGACAAGAAAATTGTTTTTTATATGGAAAATGCATGATTAAATAATAAAAATAAAAAACCTGTTAACGGTACCGTGACTAAAGTGGGAAACGCTTGGCTGATGTTTGACCGTCTTTTTCCTTGCTTGGCGGTACCGTGAGCCAGTCATTTTCCTTTTAAAATCGGCAACGTTTCGCGGAAGTGCGCATGAAGTCACTTTTCTTGGAAATGCGCATGAAGTCACTTTTCCTGGAAATGCATGTGCCAATTCCTTCGCGACTAAGGTCAAGTCATCACCTTCGACTTCAAGGTCGTCGATAAAATAAAACTGGCCCGTCTGATTCCTTTTTCTGCCACTTTCTTTTGGCTACCAAACATTGCCCAAGATTCAGGCACTTCCCCTGTTCTTGAGAAGCTCCACAGAAGAATAGAAAGATCGCGTCCATGGCAAAGAGAGCTTCGGCCTCCTCTTCTTCAGGTCAACGAAGTCAACCCAAGAGGCCACGCTTCGCTCCAGCCGAGTAAGTTTGGTGATCGTGTGTTAGTTTTTAGCTTTACTTGCGGGAAATCCTTTGAAGGGTTCTCGAGTTAAAGGTTCTTGAAATGAGGAGTGTGGCAAAGCGTGCGTTGAAGTATGACATTGATTAGCTTTTGCCTCATGACTATTCCAAATCGCTTTTGTTTGGGTTTTCTTTATGGGTTTGTGTCATGGCTACTAAGGCTCTGTTTGTTAACGTTCCTATTTCTCCTAATTTTTGTTTATTTGTTTTCCAAAATAACCAAAAAAAAATACAAATTCAAATTCTTTTGATAAGGTTAATTAATTTTTCTATTTTTCGGAGTAAGAAAGTACCGGAGGAATAGATTTAAAATAGAAATAAGTAACTTCTTATTTTGATAAACAAATTCTATAAATAAGTCATTTTCTATAAAAAGTAACTTCTTCTTTGCCACTGTCCGCCTGCTAGAGGAGAAATAAGAAGAAGAGGGGGACAAAAAATCTAGAAAAAAAAAATTATTAGTTAATTAAAAGAAATTATTCATCATAAAAAAATTTGTGGGTCGTACTAATACATTTTTATTCTTTTTCAATTCGGAGAATAGAAATTTTGTGTAGTTAACACATTCTTTTATTCGAAATTGTTCGGACAATAGAAATCCAAAAAAGACTATTTTTGAAATGAAATGGTTCTCTAAAATAGAAATGTTAACAAACGCATGTTAAAGACTCCGAATGTTGTTGTCTCAAATCTGATTTGGGATTTCACAATAGCCAATTGCAGTACTTCCTTCTTATTTCGATTAAACTCTGTTAAGGCCTCTCTACCTAGTAAGGGAGCTGTCATCGTCATTGGGTTACTTTGCTGTCCTGTTTGCCAAACTATCCTATCTTGCTTGTGTTTTTATGCTGATCTTCACACAGTCAACCATGGAATGGGTCCAAGAGGAATCTCGTGCAGGGGAGCTGCTTGACGGAGGAGGATGCCCAGAGAGTGGTAAGATGAGAAAAGTAGCCAGCTTGGACATAGATTATATAGTCTTCATTGTATTTCAATTGCTGGTCTCTTTAATTAGAAGCGGTTGGATCATTTCTGACCTTCTAGCCAGTTTTCTGATAGAAATCCGCATTAGAAATTGCAGTGAGATGTAAAGAGAAGTCTCGTTTGAGTGGTAAAAATGGCTTGCCGACCGTTCTAGTCTTCTCATGTGAAGTAATTGCACTAAGAACATGATTTAGGTTTTTCATGTCGTTTTGTAAAGATGGATCATGAAAAGACACAAATTTTCAGTGAAGTGCCCTGGATATAAATGTCTCCTTGAATCTTGGAAAATGTGGTCTATGACAATTTCAATTTGGATGTAGAAGGATTGAATGGGATGAATACGTCACAGATTTTTCTTGCAATGTAATTCTTTGCTATTGCTCTTTGCTGGACAGTGCGGAGAAGAGCCCGAACCTGCAAAATCTCACTCAGCCGAATATTGTCAAAGGTAAATATATTTCATTTGGTTCGTTGGTAGTATCTTTTACTCAACAGTTGATTCCTCCAGTAGAATTTCCACGTGTACTGTGTCGCTAACTAAAACAGTCATCGAGTATCATATACCTGCACGTATATTTTTCTGTTAATCACCAAAAGGACGGTGCATTTGCTGATAGCTGCTAATTAACTTTACGTGCTTCTGTAAGTACCAGATAGAACAGCTTTACATTGAATTTTCTGTGGCACCTTAGATTAAGGGAATGCATTTGGTGAGTCTGATATCTATCTTTTTACACGGTAATGAGGTCTGACATTCATTTGTAAAAGTAACTAAAATGTTCCATATAGATATATGTCTATTTCTTTTGAATAAGTCCACAGGACAGCAGTTGCTCATGGTGTTATTTTTCATGGTGTAGTTGTACTGGAAATTCTCTCAAAGATATAGTGCAACAGATGCATTCAGTGGAGAATTCTCTTCAGAAACTGGTAAGACAAACAGAATTTATAAAATTTGCACTTTTCTCAAACATGTCTCCATCAACACTTCAGATATGATTTTTTTTTCCTGTGCATGTCAAGAATTGATTGAATGAACTTATTGAACAACAAATCCGTTGCTAGATAATCGATTTATGTCTACTGTTTGAACGGCATTTATTGAGCATGAACTTTGCACGACTTTTTTCTCTTATAAGCAAACATTCATTTTATTGCATAACCTATGGAAAGAAAAACATGGGAGGACTACATCCCATACAAGTCCATTACGGCATAGTGTACCACATATTCAGCTGACATCAAGGTGCCGAAACTTCCCATTGATGTGAACTTTTGGTGGTTGATTAATCTGTCATCCCTTGAGTAACTTTAAACCATTGAGCAATGGTCCTTCCATTCGCCACTGTCTGATTACGAGGGCAGACTCTCTTCCTGCTTGATCAGAAGAACAGGAGATCTTTTGAACAACCTGTTAGAAAGCCTTGTATCTCAAAATTAATTCAAGTTGACTTTCAATCTAATGGTACCACACACCAAACGACAACATTACATCATAGTCCCACGCATTTGCACTACCAGTGCCAAGAGCAAAATGCTACCCATAAAAACAAGATGAAAACTCAAAAGCACACCACCAGATTACAGCAAAGTGAGTCGACATGAACTTCCCATTTCTACACAAACGCTTAACATCAGCAGTAATTGTCTTATCTCTTTCCTGAATCATCTAAAGGGACTTTTATGGGGAAAAAAAAAAAATCAACTGCATCAAGGACAGAAGAAGCTAGAGGGGACACCCGTCCATACTTCACTAAGTTACTCTCTCTCTAGAGACAATAAATTGTTGCATTCCAGGCTAATGTCCTCACCAGTGCCTTCACACTATTGTCCTTCATTTCTGCAAGGCCCAAGTAAACTCATCCTTCCAGTCACTTGCAGATCTAGGACACGAGCAGCTCTAAACTTGTTGCCAAAATCTGCCTTAGAATACCCACTAAAGAACTAGTGCATTCGAGATTCTTCATGTTGCCAGCATAGCACACAAGTGCTATAAATATCGCACCAAGTTTCATCCTGTCCAGTGTGTGTTAAGTCACTTTGTTCCCACATTTCCTCACTAGATTCCAAGCCTCCTTTACAGAGAAAGAGCCCCTAGATGATCCAGTAAATACCACTTTGTCTATAGAGCCAGAATATGGAGAAATCAACCCGCACAAAGCCATCTGAGTTTCAAGAAGGTCATCAGAACTTGCTGGAGGCTGTCTCCATTCATTTGCTTTGGTAACACCTGCAACTGTGGCCTTATTACCTAAAGCTGAATCATAACCATTCTAAAGCACGTGCAAATTTTTGCATAGACTTGGAATGAAATAAGTTATTCATATAAGCTATGTATACAAATGATTTCAAATGTGCCTGAAGAACTTAGCTCAATAAGGTGTTTGATAAGTTGCTTTTGAAAACAAATGATATAACAGGTTTTTAAGCTCCTTTTGATTGAATGGATTGTTTTGTTTAAACTTCTGCATTTAATAATGGCAATTCTTCTGTCGGTGGAATTGAACAGAAGGAACTGGTGGAGCTTTCAGTTATTCACTCTCCCCACTTCGGAAGGTATGAATGCATTTCCCTCGTGATGCCAATTGAGAAAGGCTTTCTGTGTAGTATTGACCGGTCATGCATTGTTGATTTTTTTTGGGGAATAATGGTCCGACTTACCACTAACACCCCAAAGCAAGCAGTCAGAGCTCAGAGAAAGTCAGGCCAGAATGACTAGGTCTTGCGCCAAATTGTCAATGCACCAATTTAGAACATAATCATTTGTAGCTTGGGAGCAGTGCAGCATTTAATTTTGTTTAGTTTTATTTTTTTAAAAATTGGCATTTTTGTACCCTCTGAGACTGTGCATCTATTTATCCTTGTACTTTACCTGGCAGTAAGACTTGTCCAAGGGAGATATTTGGCAGTTTGTCTCTCCGTGTCATTACGTTTCCAATTTTTTTGCTTCTATACCTGTTCTTATTTCTAACGGTTGGCTTCCGGAGGGAATGCAGGGCTGGTGCTAGATCTACGGGAATAAATGATGTGAGGAATTTACGGCTTCAATTTCGAACCAAACTGTCAGATCCTCTGTTCACTGGAAGGAAACTACGAGGAGTTGGGGGTGCTCGCATTTCCGTTGCATTGGTCGATGCAATAACAGGGGATGTCGTTACATCAGGCCTGGAATCCTCCCTTAAGTTGGATGTCGTCGTGCTTGAAGGTGACTTCAACAAAGATGATGAGGATGACTGGGCTCATGAAGAGTTCGAGAACTTCGTGGTTAGAGAGCGTCAACAAAAGGGGCTGCTTTTGACGGGAGATCTCCAAGTGACGCTCAATGGAGGTGTTGGGGAGCTGGGAGAACTAACATTTACTGACAATTCTAGCTGGAATAGGAGTAAAAGATTTAGGATAGGGCTTAAGAAGGCATCGGGTTATTGTGGGAATACACGAATCAGAGAAGCCAAAACATATGCCTTCCGTGTCAAAGAACATAGAGGAGAATGTAAGTCTTTCGTAGTTCTTTACAGTACATAGAAACCTTGTCCTTCCTTTATGAGTGACCATAAACATGGTTTTGGATATCCAGTCTTCAATTTTTTAATTGAGAGCTTCATTTCCTACAAACCTTTACTTCTCCAACGAAAGTTCTGATAAAAAAACGATCGGCTTCTTTGTCATTAGCAAACGTTGACACTTTGGATCAGTTTCAGGAGAGAGTCTGCACGCCTACAGAAGTTCGTTTCCACTCGTCAATCTAATAGTGACTGGAACCTTACTGTATTTTTTCTGTCCATTTACAGCATCCAAGAAACATGATATACCTGCATTCGAGGATGAGATCTGGAGGTTGAAGATGATTGCCAAGGATGGGAAATATCACCGAAAACTGAATGAAGTTGGAATATATAAAGTGGGGGACTTTCTACTTCAATTGTTTACGGACCCCATGAAACTGAAAGAGGTAAGCACTTAATGATTCTCAATTAGGGTTTGATTGACTACCCCTAATGTAAGTCTTGCGTGTTCACTAATTGTAGATTCTTGGAATGAGCGCGAATTCGACGAACTGGGATACCCTTGAAAATCATGCAAAGAGTTGCAAGATAAATTGGAAACTTTATTTGTACTATACTGATGGCACGAGGAAGCTTGGTGCTGTATATAACACTGATCATCAGCTAATTGGCCTAATCAAAGATAGAGTATATTGTGCTTCTGATGGACTTTCTGCTGATGATCTGGTAAGTAACTAGGAGTTCGTACGAAGTTTTGTCAAGCCAGTTTATGTGCTTCATACCATCATGCTTAATTCATATAATTTGTCCCACATTATCCATGTAATTTGCAATTTGATGTTTACTCGTAGCTTTGTGGCTTAGGTTATAGTATTGATCAGATATATGGAAACTTGAAACGGGGAGTTGGTTGGACATCTAGATGCTTTCGTTTTTGGTTTTTTATCAGTAAAGTAATACGAAGTGCCTGTGGAGAGAACTAAAAGAAAATCTAGATGTTTTTTTTCTAGATTCATAGTTGAGACTTTTTGTTAATAGATTGATTTGAGTTTTTGCTCGTTGCAATGCAAAGTTGAGGATAGTGCCCTTGTGTATCGAAGTGGCCCTCTATACTCTGCAGTTAAAATTATACAAAAACCATGAGACTTGGAGAGCGTCATCCATGAAAATGTGAGGCACTTATCATGGTATTGTCGTTTGAGCGATGGACATGTTCACGTTGCAACCATCACTTTCCAAGTATAAAGCTATGAAAATCTTTATTACTTGCACAATACAAGTTGATGGGTGTTCTATTTCTTCACGAGTCCTTTCTCGATCAACTTTGCATCTTTACACTTGCGCTGATTGTACTCTCCATGACATCTTTGGAGCACCTGAACTTTTTGTGGTGGAGAAATGGGCGCAATAGGCGTAAAGTGAATTGAGTTTCTTTTGATGTTTCTTTTATTCTTCTTTCTTTGTGCTGCACTTACGTCCTTACTCCGATTACAAGTTCATTCATTGGAATGCAACATCACTTGCCGAAAAATACTTCAATTAGTCCAACTTGAGCTATAAACCAAGTGATTTTCCTTCCAGGAACATGGAGATACAATTGTGAAAAAGGCCCTTGGTAACAAGAATGATGTTATGGAGTTCAACGGTGAGACCTTTTCCCCTTCAATGCAAAAGGAGAGCTCGAGCTCCATTCCATGTAAAGTAATTGAAGGACAAATTGAAAATCTCACCCCTGTTCAAAGTAATTTGGCTCCACGAGTCTGGGCTGCTGCAGGTGGTTCGGAAGCTCCTCTGGCAAATGTGGGCTTGACTGCTGAAGGTACGTGCTCTAAAGCACAATATTTTCTCTTTTTAAGCACATACGAAGATGTGGCCTGGGAAATAGCGATGAATATAGGACTTTCCACTTGATTGTTGAGCTTTGATAAATTAAACCAATGCGTTCCAGATCCTTATGATTTGGGTTCCACATAACATGAAGAGTTTATTTGCCCAGCCACCCTTCAAATGAACTTTCATCCAAGGAAATTTTACTAAATTTGCTTCATCTTTGGCACTGACATAGAAGCTATACGTAAAGGATTCCCATTTGCAAGTTAGGCTTCAGTTTGTCACTAGATGCAACCAAAAATGCTCAGAAATAGCTTTTACCAATGATGAACAAACAGGAGGAGGCTATTGCCAGTTACTACCAAAAGCAGTAATTTATCAAGGTTCAATTTAGGAGATGTGACTTCAATTTGGACATGAGTAGAAGTATCAAAATGACCTATAAGGACATGCAATGTGGAGAATAGTCAATTTTTTATGCTAATTGCACATGAAAAGATACATTCCAGAGGTGTGATTGTTGCAAAATGAGCCTCATTCAATACATTCTATCCATTTGGCCATATATGTATGTACATACGTATGTATGTGTCTATGGGCTTTGTCCAAGCAATTAAAAAGCAACTAAAAAAATTAGGTGGTAACAGGTGCCACCTTGAGTGGGGGATTGTGGGGAGGGGGATGGCAAATATTCATGAACACTTCACTTTGGTAATGCTAAGTGGATATCGGCAAGACATTGCTATCACTAGGTAGACATGAATAGATGGAATAAGCACACAATGTGTTTATATTTGCTTTTTCATCAAATGGTGATTGGAAGATCATATGTTAGAAAGAAGGTTGGTTTGTTAAACTTATATGTCAAAAATTGTAAAGGGCCTTGTCAATTGAAGCACTTAAAGATAACAAAGACCAATGGCAAGAAAAACTAAAGAGGTGTAGGGCGAGGAAAAAAAATTAGTAACACTTTCCATTATAGTAAAAACTCATAACTGTTCATTGTGAAATTCTTTATGAGAATATACACCTGAGCTCACGTCAGCCTCTGTTTACTAACCACACTAATGTTTTGGTTCTTTCTCCAGAGCATGATGGTGCAACTACTTTGGCATTGTTAGGACAGTTGCAAAATATCAATTCTGGAAATGCCATGAAGCTTTCGATTGATGAAAGTGCTCATCCAGCTACACAGAAGCCCATATCTACAGACCCCATGAATGTTCTAATTCCTCAGGGAGATAGCCATTCTTCGAGGCAGATGGACCATACGATGAATGAGAATGGTCCCCCCTCTAAACCACCCCCTGCCCCAATATCAAGATTCCAATCTAGCACACTATTGTTAAAGTCTAGTAAACTGATCAGATTAGAAGGAAAGAATATCTGGCTAGACTTTCGTTATGAATGCTTATCCCACTATTGCTACTCATGTGGTATTCTAAACCATTATGTGATGTACTGTAAAGATATTCCCTTTGATGACGCAAAAATGGAAGGCAAAGACAAGTTATATTTTGGGCAATGGCTTCGTGTGGAAGTCCGAGAACATAGCCCGTTCTGGCAAGCTTTCTATGAAACACAACCTAAACAAGATGAAGTTGAAGAGACCGTACCAAAAACCCTACAGCCTTCGACTCTCTTGCTATCTATCGTCCCTCACAGCACCAACCAGCACCCAGCACTCATGGAGGTCAGTACAGAACAACATGTGGACTGTCATACAGCAATCGTACAGAGTAGTACACCCCCTGTGGATCATTCGGAAGGAAATGCAACACAAAAGCTGAAGTCCCCTGCCATGGAATTGTCAAAGGTGATCAAAGATTCAGTTGCTGACTCATCTAAATCTAAGAAACTAAAAAGTACCAGAATGCACACCAAAGCGAATCCCCTCAAGAAAGCTAAACGGTATACTCCTTATGGGTCGCACTCTTATGAACATGAAGTCAAAGGGGTCGGTAGTTGGGCTATGGTGGCTTGCCATAAAAAGCCACCAAGTAACAAATGAAGCTCATTAGCTGGAACTGTTAGGGACTAGGCAATCCTCTGACAGTTCAAGCTCTAAGGGCCCTAGTGGTCCAAGAAAAGCCGGATATAATAATTTTGATGGAAACAAAGAATCAAGACTTAGTGATAAAGAGAATTCAAAGGAAGTTGAAATACCCAAGATGTTTTGTGGTGAGTCCTACAGGTTTGGTTGGTGGAATGGTGGTTTTATGGAATGACCAGCTCTCTTTGAGTGTGGAGAACCATAGTGCTTATGTCATTGACATTATCTACACCAATGCACCAGGTGGCATTCCAATGAGGCTTACCTGCCTCGATGCGCCTGCAGTTTATAAACAAAGACAACAATTATGGACAGATTTGAGACAACTCAGTAACTTGAATACATTGCCGTGGGTGTGCATTGGTGACTTCAATGAGATTATATATCATTGGGAAAAAAGTGGATAGGAGGTTAGCTGAGCCATACCGGTTACGTTGCTTTTGGGAATTTTTAAATGATTGTTCGTTGATGGATATTGAGAGCAAGGGTTTCACTGATGGATATCGAGAGCAAATGTTGTGCCTATACATGGGTGAATAATAGAGATGGCAAGGAAATAGTAAAAGAAAGACTTGATGGAGTGCTGTGTGTCGCAACCCGATCTCGCCGCCCTCGAAAAGTCTAAGGTGGGAAAGGTCGGGTTTAGGGGTACTTGATCTTAAGATCGCAAGCTCTCCCAAACTTTTACCCTGTGTGACAGTAGATTTATTTATGCAATCTAGTTGTTTATAACAACCTAAAAATATACATGAGTCACCGCTAGCCTCATTTTTGGGGGTCGGCTAGAAATCCAATCGAGGGTCAGGAGTGTTCCCTCGATTTCTACGCAACCAGATATCTAGGTTTGGGGACTTGAGTTACGCTAATATTGCTATTAGCACCCTTTCGGTACCTAAAACAATATATTGTGTTTTTCCTAACATGTCCATGCGTTTCTTTTTACATTTTCAATATCATCAATCCCTAGACTAAGTTATCATGCGTGGTTGATCATTTTCATGCTATTCTATTTCTAAAAAAATAGAAAGGAAAACAACCAATGAAATTGAAATTGCAAGACATTAAGTAAGCAATCAAGGAAAAGCAGTAAATCTATCAGGCAGTCCTAAAAAAATACAAAAGAGAAAACAATTAAAAAGAAAAGAAAGAAAACCCGCAACTCGTCGGGTTTTATACAACGAATGGAACCCGAAACATATGTCGGGAAAATGAGCATTACATGATAACGGTTGGAGTGGACATCGACCTCCACCATCTTCACGCCTTACACCTTCTCCATCTTTGGGGTCCTACTCTAAACCTAATCTAAGAAACAAGGATCCCTTGCCTCATCTTATATGACTAAGACAACACATAGAAATCATTATTATAACGAATAGACATAGGCATCAAACGTGAACATGAATCCAGCAAATTCAAGTCAGAAACAGGACAAAATACAAGGCATGTTTAAAGGTTCGTAAGATCACCTAAACAATGTACAAAAATCTGAAACTTCCACATGACATAAGGTTGAATGCAAAAAAGGTTTGGGTAAACATTTAACCCTAAATCAGAATGCAAAGAAGTCACACAAGTCATTAACATTGCAAAGTGACTTGGAACTAAGAATGTCATGCTTGACAAATTTCAATTGCAATTAGCCAAATGGATGCATGATATTCACATCAAACGAGATTCAAATATGATATGCCATGCATTAATGCAAAACTTGTAACACGTGTTTCAAATGTCAAGAAGACAATGAGGCACAAGTTTCATGCAGACAACTTCGTCAAAAAATCATCATAGAAATCATAGCACGAATGAAAATCAGTCTAATCTATCCTCTGAATTTCCAGAATCAAACATTAATATGGTAACATTCATTAGGCAGGGCAAACGATAGTCAAATCACACATATAATATGTTTATGGAAAGCTCGAGAAGTCTATTACAAATCTCCAGAAAACATTAAGTCCTAATAACATCATCTACCATCATCTACCAGCTCATTCTAAGGATTGAAGCATATCAGTCAAAATAGGCATACGAATTTCCACATCAGAGCATAACACAACAATTTTCCAGAATTACTTCATAACTTTTAAAGAAGATTTCATGTGGCTAATGATATCGGATCAGGGTGTATTATAGCTCGTTGGAAAGCTAGTCGAACCATCTTCAGCTCTCATGAAGGCATCAAACATAGAAAACCATAGCAACCAGCTCGTATCAGGTCATTTGCACAAAAGGTCATCCGAAACAAAGAACCAATAAGAACAGCAAAATTTCAAACAAGGTCAGGGATATTCTAGACATACTTGACCTGGGTAAATGATCTTCAATTATCACGAAATTTTTATTTGATATAGATTGGAACCTAATGAACAACTTTCATTTAGGCATCAACTTTAGAATCTAATCACAAAAAATCATGTGAAAATGGCAAATAGCACAGGTCATTAAAGTAGAGCATGAAAACAGAACACTTAATCATTTACAAATTGTAGCTCTATTCGTAACAATTGTCGAATCTAGTAAATGATGACCAAATCCAAAAGCTCATGGCATCCATTACAAAATATCAAGAAAGAAGTAAGCCTTAAGCACAGTACAAAAGGACAGCAAGCCTTGAGCACAGTAAAGACTATGAACGTTCGTTTAGCTTAGGCATTTCATCGAACGCTAAATAGGTGCAAGAAGAACAGGGAGCACCGAGAATGAGCTTGAGTAGGTATTCAAAAAAAATAAACACCCAAGACCTCGCAATCGCAACATGCATATAGACAAGGCCAAAACTCGCTTGAACCAGACAACATCATCAAGAAAATTCTCCTTTTTAATCACAAGGCTGTAGTACCTACCAACAATGAAAGGGCTTAAGCTTACCTTGAATGAATAGGCGAAGGATCAGAAGCCATCGCTGTCACCGTTGCCGTTGACGACGCTGTTTGAGCCCTAAACTTCAAGCTCCTCGATCGACTGTTCCAGCTGGTCAGATAGGGTGCACGAGAGAGCAATCGAGAGGGAAAAAGCGTTCGAATCAGAGGGAGTGAATAGGAGAGAGAAACCAGATGCCAAAAACTTAGTGGATTGAAAGAGAGAAAAAGACCCCACCGTCGAGCAAACGACAGAGCCGAGAGAGAAACGGTTAAACGTCCTATCGTCACCGTTGTTGCCATCACCACCAATGTCGTCGATCGATCTTGGAGCTCAATCCTTGGAGCTGAACCGGAACCCCAGATCTAGAGAGAGAATGAACGATCGAGAGAGAGTCCGATCCGACGAGCTCCCGCACCTCCGATCGCGCCAATAAAGGAAAACTCTAACTGATTGAGCTCCAACCGAGAGAAAGCACTAATCTCCGACCGCCAATGTCACCGCCTTCGGATCCCTACCCTCGGAACCGAACTGATATCTCCGACAACTTGGTGCGATTCCAAGTCTCGCACCACGAGTTCCTCGATCAACAGTTGTTCCGTCTTCTAAAGTTGATCGGGAGAGAGAGAGTCTCCGATCGTGAGGATGCCGGATCCGGCGCGCTACTTCTCAAGAGGAGCACCGCGAGACTTGGAGGCGATCGTCGAGGGAGGGAGCGGAGCCATGGCCAGCGCTAGAGGGTTCTTCATCGGCCTTCAAGATGGGGAAGAAATCGAGAGAGAGAGGAGGTTGTTACGGCGAAAGAGAGGGAGTGTGCGAGTCTGCTCGATCGTTTAGCCGAGAGAGCGGGAACCAGAGAGAGAGAGAGCGTCTGGGAGAGCGGGAAAGAGAGAATCCATGCCAAAAAATGAGAGAGCCCCCCTTCTTTTCCTCACGAGCGCCCCTTTTATATTTTTTTCTTTATCATATTTTTTTCTCTTTTTCTTTTCTATTTTTTTTTTATGTCTTTTATATCATTCATCATCATTTTTTTTACCTTTTTGCTCTTTATCTTTTATATTTTTACAAAATGGATGATTAAAATGTCGATAAAAAATTTCAGGTGTCAACACTGTGTACTATGGAATGAAGATTAACTTATCCGGAAGCTGAAGTATTTGCCTTACCTGCTTGGGTTCTAATCATAGCCCGATTTTCTTATCAACGGAAACCACTCCAGCGAGACGAAGGAAGACTTTCACTTTCGAAGCCTTATGGTTACAGGATAAGGATTGCCGCCAGGTTATTGTAGAAGCTCGGACCTCTATTTCGCTGACTAACTCCAATCTATCCCACAAGCTTCAGGTTATCTCTTTGGCGCTCACAAAATGGAGTAAATCAAAGTTCAACAAAGGACATCATCAAATTAATCTTTTAAAGTAGCAAATTCAGAGTTTTATCAATCAACCGAGTCGCTTCTATGATAAAGAACAGGTAACTCATTTGAAAGATGAAATCCAACACTTATGGCAACAAGAGGAACAATATTAAGCTATGAGATCACGGATCAACTGGCTGTGATGGGGGGATAAGAACACAAAATTCTTCCATGCAACTACAATACAACAGAGGCAAAGAAACCGAATTAGTATGCTGCAAGATGAACTTGAAGGGCGGATACGAGATCCCACGCAATTGAAGAATATGACGCTGAGCTTCTTTCAAAACCTCTACAATTCTGTTGGATACCGTGATTATGGACCTATTCTGACACAGTGTCCTCAGGTTGTTACAGCAAAATTGAATACAATGTTAATAGCAGAGGTATCTCAGGAGGAAATCAAGCAAGCAACATTCTAGTTAGGGGCTACTAAAGCACCGGGACCTGATGGTTTGAACAGGGTGTTCTATTAAACTCACTGGGATATCCTACAGGACGATATCTTCATCTCGGTGCAAGAATTTTTCAAGTCAGGTCTGATGCCCCTAGAATTTAACAAAACTCTCATTTCTCTGATCCCAAAGATACCGCACCCAGAGAAGTTAGACCAATATCGACCGATTAGTCTTTGCAATTTTATCTATAAAATAATATCCAAAGTGCTAGCTAATTGCCTGAAACCATGGTTACCTGAACTGATTTCAACTGAACAGAGTACCTTTGTTACTGGCAGACAAATACAAGATAACATATTGGTTGTTCAAGAGATACTACATCAAATGAAAGTCAGGGAACGAAAGAAACATTTTCAGGTAGTCCTAAAGTTGGATATGTAGAAAGCATATGACAAGGATGAGTGAGATTTTTTGGAGGCCTATCATCTCCAAATGGGATTTCATGGTATATGGGTACAATGGGTGATGCAGTGCATTACAACGGTCTCCCTAAGTGTTAAATTAAATAGCAAACCATTATCCTATTTCCACCCGACAAGGGGGCTCAGACAAAGAGATCCCCTCTCTCCTTACATGTTCATTCTTTTGGCTAATGTCTTATCTACTCTAATCAAGCAAGCCGTCGGCATGGGAAATCTAAAGGGGATCAAGTTTAACAGGTAGTGTCCTACACTATCCCATCTATTTTTTGCAGATTATGCCATATTTTTTTTTAGATGGACGGTTACTAAAATGCCAAAATCTATCAAACATCTTGCAACAATATTGTTTAGCAACAGGACAAGCTATAAACAGAAACAAATCAAGTATGTTCTTCAACAAAGATTGCCATATCAGTTTAAAGCAAAATCTAGCTAGAGAATTGAGAGTACCGGTGCTTCCAAAGATTGGTAAATATTTGGGTATACCGTCTGATTGGGGGGTTTCCAAAAAAGATATGTTTGCCTGGATTCTAAGACAAGTCAATGCAAAGCTGACAGGGTGGAAAGAGAACTTAATGTCTAAAGGAGAGAAGGAAATCTTGCTAAAAACAATGGTACAAGCCCTCCTGCAGTATGTCATGTCAATTTTTAAAGTTCCTATCTCTATATGCAAGTCCATTGAGCAAAAAATAGGCAGGTTCTGGTGGCAAAATAATTGTACCAGGTCTGGCATACATTGGAAGAGTTAGGATCTACTTAAAGAGCGGAAGGATAGAGGCGGGCTTGGGTTTCGAGATTTACTCACCTTCAACAAAGCGCTTTTGGGGAAACAAGCATGGTGACTATTCCAGAATCCATCATCCTTGTGGAGTCGACTTTTCAAAGGACTATATTTTCATTCAAAGGAATTTTGGCATGCGGCAAAAGGACCTAGACCATCCTGAGGTTGGCAAAGTCTACCATTAGGTAGAGATTCCATTTTAAATCAACTTCAGTGGTCAGTCGGTAATGGGCAAAGGATAAGAGTACGCGAAGATAAATGGCTAACAAAAGGGATAATTGGTGGGTCAGCACCTAGAGGAGAACCGGAGAAGGCGGCTAGTTTTATCATTCTGCACCAAAACACTTGGAATATCCCACTACTCCGGCAAAGCTTTGAGGACCCGATTGTCGAGGACATTCTCACCATACACTTAAGCCCAGATTCTAATCTAGACTAACTTATATGGACAGGGACACAAACAGGCATGTATACAGTCAAAAGTGGCTATAACTACATCAGACAGGCAGATCAAAGCACAACCAGCACTCGCGCATCCTCATCCTACAATACACCATGTCAGCTCTGGAGACAGATTTGGAAAGTGAAGACCGCACCCAAAATTCGAATTTTTTTGTGGTCCCTATGCCACAACGTGCTACCTACAAAGGACAATCTTTTTCAGCGACGCATTACCCTCAACCCGGTATGTCAACTCTACCCATACTAACTCCTAGAAATAACGGAACATATATTTCTGTTATGCCCATGGACACAGAATATTTGGTCACAACCCAAAGTAAAGATCAACATTTCAGCATACAACACTCATCGAATGGATGCTTGGCTAGCAGATCTACTTGAGGATAAAGCTATCTTACCCGATCTGGAGACCATCGAATCGCTACTTTGGTAGATCTGGAAGGCGCGCAACCACTTCGTCTTCCATCATCAACGTACGCACCCCAAACAGCTGGTGGAATCGGCTTTCACAACTACGAAGCTTTACCTCAGCTCCTTGCAGACAACGTCAGAAACAAGGACTCCACTGCTGAACACTAATCAGTCATGGATCCCCCCCTAAGCCTGGCATAATCAAAGTCAATATGGATGGGGCTTTTCCAATAGGGAGTAATATGGGCTCCATTGCGTGTGTATGCTGCGGTCACTCAGGTTCCTTGATCGATGGCTTTTCCAGTAGCATCCGAGCTTCTACAAATAGAGATTCAAGCCCTCATACTCACCCTCAACTACATGTTGTAGAGAGGAAAGGCCGACGCTCACTTGCTGCTAGAATCTAACTGTCTTGTGCTTGTGGAGACTGTGAATCATCACCGAGTGCCGCCGTGGGAGTGTCGAGCTTTGTTTGCGAACAGAGCGTCACTGCTTCTGTGTTTTCCTAATTTGTGTATCCAGCACTGCAGACGTGAAGCTAATTTCATAGCTAATTGGGCCGCGAAAGCCCATGGCCGCAGCACCCTTTTCTCGAACTGGGCTTTTGCACCTCCCCAAATCCTCTTGGATATACTATGTACTGAAGCCTTGACTAAGGGTTGTAGTTTTTTACCTACTTGAATGCAATGCTATATTTATAGACAAAAAAAAAAAAAATCTAGCACACTTCCTTATCCTCAAGGCAATCACGTAGTGAAAGGTTTCCAATCAATTGATTCATATGATATTTTGGGGAATTGGTGCCCTGATGACCCAGCATCATCTTTGCTTGTCCCCTCAGATCTCATCTGGAACACTTGGGATACAAAAAAAAAAAAAAAAAGAAAAGAAAAGAAAAGGTTGAAAAGTCAACAAGAGGGGAAGAAGACCGAGAGTTTGCAGAAAGAGAAGGGATGAGAGAAGAGAGAGACAGGGAAAGAAAGAAAAAGAAGAACAAGAAGATGAAAGAAAGAAGAGGGGTACTCACCATGGATGTCTCGTTAAGCTGACTCAACTACATAATGCAATACTTGATAAATGCTCATGCCTCATGTTCTTCCAATCGGATTAGTTTTCGAGACTACGTCCTAAATTCGAAATTATGTGAGATTCGAGCCATGAAGCTCAATTTTTGAGTTGTTAAGTTATGGAATTTCATGAAAATGATAGTTTAGGATGTTGTGGAGCTATAGAATTTTACAGAACTTCTTTTAAGCTTAGTGTTTGCTCAAAACAAAATTTTAAAGTATCCTGTGTGTGATATAGTGCGCATCCAAAGACTTTGGGGCCATATTTTGTTGGTTTTCCACTCGATTTTGAGTTGGTCAAGTTGGGGTATTTGTAGTACGTTGAAATGCTTCACATTTGGAATGGGATTCGGTGGAGAGAGTTATGGCGTGACCAAGTTTGGCGCTCGAGTTCCAGTTGCAAATTGCTTGAATAATCAATTTAGGATTTGTTAGCATGTAATAGTTGTTTCATTAGCGTTTAGACTTAGTATAATTGTTTCATAGTTGAGGTAGTATGTTACTCAATGTTAAAGTTGCTTCTCGCTGAATTGATAGGACCACAAGTTCGACGATTCAAGTAATATTTGTTGTTTGGTTGTAGGCGTTCCAAGGTGAATAGTGCTATCTCTTCTTTGGTTGTGTAAAACCTATGTCCTGAAAATAATAGGATAATATATTATGAGTTAAATAAGTATTACATGATTTGATATTCCTTTCAAAAGAAATAAAAGTGGTTCTTAGGGCATATTGGATGCATAAAATTAGATCAGGCATTTACTACCCTTTTGTCTATTGGAAATAACAATATATTTTGAATATAGCTTGAGCTGATTATTGTGAATGGTTTGCGAAATGCTTTATGAAAGACATTTTGAGGAACTTTTTATGAAATAAGTATCAAAAGGTTATACATATCAATTCATGAATTTGGTTTAAAAAGAATCATGAAATGATGCGAGAAATGTATTAGGAAATGTGTTCAGTTTGATAAACGAAGTTTAGAAGGATTATGCATCTTGTTTTATGAAATCAATTATTGATATTGATTGTAGATTTGATTGTTGGTATTGGAGGATGTGTTGGTGCTCAATATCAGTATGAGCCCATTGAAGGGCTTGTGGGTATGCATAACAAGTTTAGAATATCTTTCTAGGCTGAGCTATCGGTTTTGCAAGTGTAAGTGAATACCTTGCCAATAAGAGAATCTTGATCGCTTTATCACCAAGCGTTGTGTCATGGCATAGTAAGATACTAAGCAAAAGATTGGTCAATTGATGGATATCATGAGATGGATCAATGGATGGTATGGACCACTGATGTGGTTTTTAATAGAGATTAATCAATGGACTTGACTATTAATGCTTGAATTGAAGATGGTTTAAATGAGCATTCTCTAAATTGTATAAAGCTTATTAAAATGAAACACCTCGTATATGATTTGATATGTATATTAATGAGTTGGATTATGAGTTTTTTGGCAGTGCTTTATGCTTATATATATGCATAGTGGCTACTCAATTTGTTTAGAAAAGATGTACCACTCACTAAGCTGTAGTTGTTCACTCATCTGTTTTCTAACATTTTTAGGCTTTTTGGTTAGTAGTTAGTAGAACAAGAGCATTATCAATGAGGGTTTTTGGAAGTGGACTTCTGGTATGGTTTGAGCATACGTTTTTCGGGTGGAAGGATGGTCGTGTCATCCACATCCTTTATCACCCGCATCAATGTAGTTTTTGGGATGTGACATCATCATATGATGATGGTTTTGTTAAAGATACTAGGAAAAGTGTTAATGCTAGGCTCAAGATATAGGCAGTGTTGTAGTGGGGTATCTTCATCAAGAAGATGGTCATGAAGAGACGAGTCAGAATGCTTCAGTTAGTCTAGGCTTGATTTGATTTGTTCTTAATGTTGCATTAGGCAAGATGATCTTCTGTTTATTTTCTAAAGGAATTGATGGGATTCTTTCCTTAGATGAGGTTATATTAGTTACTTATGTTATGTTTGGATATTTTATTCTCGGAAATAATTTCTCTGCAAAAATAGTTTTTTCCATTTCAATTCCCTATATGAGCTTCTGAGCATTTGAATGCATCTAATAACTATATAAAATTTCTATTACCGGAATAGAAAAAGAATAGGAATATGTTTGGTATGACCATTTAATTTTTTTTTGTGCCATAAAATGTTTTTTAGTTTTTGGGTTAATACCCTAAAAAACTCCAAACTGGTTTACATGTGACAAATCTATCCTAAACTAATTTTTTGATCACAAAAACCCAAAATTGGTATACATGTGATAAATTTATCCCAAATGATTAACAAATCCCAAACCGGTACACTAAATTAATTTGTTTGACCGCCAAAAGCCCCGAAATGATATATTTGTAACAAATATACCCTCTATTAAATTGGGTTAATATCCCAAAAAAACCATAAAATTGTATAATTATGAAAAATGGAGAGTAAAATTTCAAATTATTACACCAATCAACTGTTATGTGTAATCCAACTTAGCGATTTGACAATGAAACTAACATGAGGTAAATTTGTTATAAGTGTACTAATTTGGGGTTTGTCAAATATGTATCAATTTTGGGTTTTTGATGGTCAAAAAATTAGTTTATAGTAAATTTATCATAGGAATACCAGTTTATGATTTTTTAGGGTATTAAATCCTTAGTTTTTTAAATATTTTATGAGATTCTTCTACTTTTTTTGAATTTTTTTCTTTTTTCCTCCCTTCTTCTCCCTCGTCTTGCTAATCACCTGGCCTCAAGGGAGCCTTATATGACTTGGTTTAGAAATTGTACTAGAGAACAAAGAAGTAGGTTTCTACTTCTTTTTTCTGTTTCATATTATTCCTTAGATAATTTTTTATTGCGGGGAATTAAAATTGGCGTTACCAAATTGATTTTTACTCTTTTTCTATTTTTGAGAATAAAAGAAAAAAAAAATAGAAACGTTACTAAACGTAACCTTAATGTTATTCAATTTTGTACTGAACTACTTTGTTTGATTCTCAATCAAATAATCTTTTCATTAGAGAGTCTCTCTACTCCAATTCCTTTAACATGTTTCTTCAAAAGTTTTTTGATTTCTCACATGTAAGTAATGCAAGGTATATTAATCAAAGAGTGTACTTGCATCGTGCGGTTACTATTCATCGAAATTGACACCACGTCCTTTGAGTCCAATGTATATAGTCTTGCCTTTTTGCTTCTTCTATTCACAAGCAATAAAGCCATCGCTCAGAACACATACACCATTAAATCGTATGCCAAGTTTCCTCAATATTCTCCATTCATTCAAACTGTTAGTATATCATTGACGTTGAACTACAAATTAGTAACTAATTAAAAAGAAGCATAAGTATATTCTGCAAGGCTATGCAGCGACTACAAATGAAATGAAGGGTTCAGCTTAGCCGAAGGTGTTTAGCGTGACAGGCACAAATCGTGTTCTATCGTCTTCACGGCCTGCTCCTCTTGTTTTCTCAGTCCTTGAAAAGCTTATGTAAAATGGCTCGTGAAAAGTAATGGTATAAAAGGTAGTTTTTGCATTTCATGGTACAGGGAACAATCATACTCTGCATCCTTTCATGGCAATACAAGAAAACTGGTCTTCCTATTCCTCACGTGCACTCCACCTAGAGTGTTCTCTTTCCACTTAATTTAATAGAGAGAGAGGAAAAAAAAAAAAAAACAAGTGCTATAACTTTCATAAGTATTCACTTGTATATTATAACCTTTTTCTTTCACTTTATAGAATAAAATGGAATATTTGAGTGTCAATTCTGATAAAGCATCATATATGGATTTTTTTTATTAATTTCCTGTTCAAAGTTGATTTTTTGATTTTTTTGAAATTTTAAAAATTTGATTTACTTTTCTAGAATTATTATTATTAGTTTGTTTTTCTTTTCATTTTTTTCCCCAAGACTAGTGAGGATCACTAACGACCCTTGTCAGTTGTCGCCTAGGTTAGGTGAGGGCCACGAAGGCCCTCACCTGGTGGGGCTGCAAAGGCAACCTTGCCCATGGCCACCCAGATTTGGCAAGAGCCTTCACGGTTAAAGGCAAGGTTTAAAAAGGGCAAAAGAAAAAAATTAAAAAAAAAAAAGCTCAAAAAAGAAATTTAAAATTAAAAGATAATTAAAAAATATTTTTAAATTATTTACATCAACACCGATAAAGCCAATGTAGGATGACTGGCTTTCACATTGGATTTTCTCGCGACACAAACTGTCGATGGCACTCAAATGATTGATTTTTCAAATTTGTAACATTCAAGTGCGGAAAAAAAAAAAAGTTATCACGCTTAAATGAGCGCCGTATGAAAATTATAGGACGTGCGTTGAATTTTAAATTTTTGGTACTAAATGTAGTTATCAACCAAGCCGAAATTCTTCTACGAGTCCAATCATCCTCCAGCTGATGCCCCACTAAGAATTAGTGATTCGATCTGGTCCAATCCAAAAAGGCCCACAAACCATTACCCATTTCCGGGTCCGACCAAAGCTTCTTTATTTCTTTGGCAGGAGTAGTGCTTACCGACCGGGCAGCCAAACGCGCTGGTTTTTTTTGGCTCGTTGTGCACCTCTGACGAGGCTTGAAATCATACGAAAGCGGAAAGTGCCGAAGCAGCATGCATCATTTTCCAGGAAAATCACCAGATTTTTCCTGGAAAATATCGCATGCGTCAGTCACGCGCTTCTCCCCTGAGTCCCCCCTCTCTCTCTCTCTCTTTCTCTCTCTGTGTGACACGCACGTGTGCGTATCCACGACGGCGAAGACAACGACCAGTCCAAACTTTGCGAGGAGACTTGAGTTGGTGAGAGACAAAAGTTCGATCCCCACCGCGTCAAGACAAAAGAGAGCGACCCATGGATGGCGCTTCTTCCGCTGAAGAATGTCAACCTTTGGAGAATATCTTAATAATGTGATTGAAAATGTCCTTTTATAGCCTACACTTTGGATTTTTATCCCCACAGCTTCTAACTGGATGAGGGGTGCAAATTTAAATTTCAACAAATTGGGGAACTATGTCGAAATATTTTCGCGTCCCCTATTACACGCAGCCGGAGCGCGTATGGGGATAAGCTTGAAATCCTAGAAAGCCTTTGGCGTTGACCCCACTTTTTACTTTTTTGGTCTGTTCTTTGACCCAACTTCGCTCCCATTGGTTTGCAAGTCTTTTAACTCAACCACTCTGCTACCAAGAAAGTTCGGAAAGGTCTCCACACGCACTCTCTCTCTCTCTCTCTCTCTCTCTCTCTTCAATTTTGATTTTGAAATTATTCCTCCTCATAAAATAGGAAAGTAGTTTACGGTATTGATTAATTTTATCCGTGTAATTCCATCGTCTACAGTTAAATTTCTAACTTTTAAGGAATTTTTAGTTTAACAAAACATTGAATTTTTGTTTAAAGTATGTCAAAAAGATTCAGCATCATTGTAAATTGGTGTTATCATAATTTTACATCAATAGTATTGAACAAGATATATCTATATATCAAATTAGATAGAAATAAATCATTTTCACATTATCAATTTGATATGTTGTGTACACACACATATATATTCTAAATTAATTATTATACTATGCATTTGTCAATCTTAGTTAATCCAATTCATAAGTTATAATCACATGTTCTCGCTTGGTCAAAGACATGCTGAGATAACTAATCTTCAAGTATGTCACCCTTTCATGCTAAAAAGATTTACCTTAAACTCGCATTAAATGCAAAAGTAGTTCAATTATTTAATGGGAAAAGCGGGGAAAAGCCAAAAGAAAAACAAAGAAAGAAAGGAAAAACACAAAACATTGTACATGCGGCTTAATAAGGTTAAGAGGGGCAAATTAGTAAAATCGGACAAAAGGAAATTTTCTAAACCCGGCAACGTTTGGCGGAAATGCGCATGAGGTCACTTTTCTTGGAAATGCATGTGCCTTTCACGACATTCAGAACAAAATCCAATGATTGAAAAGGTCGTCATCACTTTCAGTTCGAGTTCGTTGGTAAATCTCTCTTCTGTCTCATTCCTTTCTCTGCTACTCTCTGTCGGCAACCGAGAGCGCTCCCAAGATTCCAGACACTTTCCCTGTATCTTGTAAGCTGCACAGAAGAACAGAGAGGTCGTGTCCATGGCGAAGAGAGCTTCGGCCACCTCTTCTTCAGGTCAACCAAGTCAACCCAAGAGGCCGTGTGTCGCTCCAACCGAGTAAGTTCGACGATGGCGTTGGTTTTTAGCTTTACTTGAGGGAAATTCGGTGAAGGGTTCTCGAGTTGAAGGTTCTTGAAACGAGTAGTATGGCTAAGCATGTGTTGAAGTACGACATCGATTAGCTTTTGCCTCGTGATTGTTCCGAATCGCTTTCATTCAGTTTCTTGTTTGAGGGTTTGTGCTGTGGCTTCAATGCGAACTACTAAAGACCCCAAATGTTGTCGTCTTGAATCTTCAGTGCAATTTCGCGTTGGCCAATCGCAGTACTTCCTCCTTATTCCGATTAAACTCTGTTAAGGTTCGTACCTAGCGAGTGAGCTGTTATTGACATCGGGCTACTTTGCTGTTCTGTTGCTATATTATCCTATATTGTTTGCGTTTTAGTGCTGATCTTCACACAGTCAACCGTGGAACGGATCCAAGAGGAATCTCATGCTGGGGAGCTGCTTGACAGAGGAGGATGCCCAGAGAGTGGTAAAATGAGTCAAGTAGCCAACCTGGACATAGATTGTACAATCTTCATTGTATTACAATTGTTGATCTCTTTGATTGGAAGCGGTTAAATGCATCTCTGACCTTCTAGTCAGTTTCCTGATAGAAGTCTGCATTAGAAATTGCTGCGAGATGTATAGAGAAGTACCCTTTGAGTGGTAAGAATGACCTGTTGATTGTTCTAGGCTTTTCCTGTGAAGTAATTCCACTAAGAACATGAATTAGGTTTTTCATGTCATTTTGTACAGATGGATCACAAAAAGACACAAATTTTCAGTTAAGTGCCTTGGACATAATCGTCCCCTTGAATCTTGGATAATGTGGTCTATGACAATTTTAATTTGCCTGTAGAAGGAGAACAATAAAGATACTCGTGATGTAAAACTTGAATGCAATGAATACATGACATATTTTTCTTGCAATGTAATTCTTCGCTATTGCTCTTTGCTGGACAGTGCGGAGAAGAGCCGGAACGTGCAAAATCTCACTCGGCTGAGTATTGTCAAAGGTGAATATAATTCATTTCGTTTGTTGGTAGTATATTTTCTGCAACAATCGATACCTTTAGTAGAATTTTCATGTGCATTGTCTCGCCAACTAAAAATATCATTGAGTATCATATGCCATCAATCCATGATGTTATACCTTCAATACTGGAGATAAATACCTCAATTAGTCCAATTTAAGCAATATACCAAGTGATTTTCCTTCCAGGAACATGGAGATTCAATCGTTGAAAAGGCCTTTGGTAACAAGAATGATGTTATGGAGTTCAACGGTGAGACCTTTTCTCCTTCAATGCAAAAGGGGAGCTCGAGCTCCATTCCATGTAAAGTATTTGAAGGACAAATTGAAAATCTCACCCCTATTCAAAGTAAATTGGCTCCACGAGTCTGGGCTGCTCCAGGTGATTCGGAAGCTCCTCTGGCAAATGTGGGCTTGACTGCTGAGGGTACGTTAAACCAATGCGTTCCAGATCCTTATGATTTGGGTTCCACATAACATGAAGAGTTTATTTGTCCAGCCACGCTTCAAATGAACTTTCATCCAAGGAAATTTTGCTAAATTTGCTCCCTCTTTGGCACTGACATAAGAGCTATACGTAAAGGATTCCCATTTGCAAGTTAGGCTTCAGTTTGTCACTAGGTGCAACTGAAAATGCTCAGAAATAGTTTTTACCAATGATGAACAAACAAGAAGAGGAGGTTATTGCCAGTTACTACCAAAAGCAATAATTTATCAGGGTTCAATTTAAGAGATGTGACTTCAATTTGGACATGAAAGATTTAAGAGTTGAAGTATCAAAATGACCTATAAGGACACGCAATGTGGAGAACAGTCAATATTCAATGCTAATTGTACACGAAAAGATACGTTCCGTAAGCTGTGATTGTTACAAAATGAGCCTCATTGAATTCGCTCTATCCATTTGGCCATATATGTATGGACCTACGTACGTATGTATCTATGAGCTCCGTCCAAGCAATTAAAAAGCAACTAAAAAAATTAGGTGGTAATAGGTACCATCTTGAGTGGGGGATTGGGGGAGGGGGAGGGCAGATACTCATGAACACTTCACTTTCGTGATGCTAAGTGGATATTGACAAGATATTGCCGTCACTAGGTAGACACAAATAGATGGAATAAGCACACAACGATGTGTTTATATGTGCATTTTCGTCAAATGGTGACTGGAAGATCATATGGTAGAAAAGAAGGTTGGTTTGTTAAACTTATATGTCAAAAATTGAAAAGGGCCTTGTCAATTGGAGCACTTAAAAGATAACAAAGACTAGTGGCAAGAAAAAGTAAAGAGATGTGTAGGGTAAAGAAAAAAAAAGTAGCACTTTCCATTATAGCAAAAACTCATAACCGCTCATTCTAAAATTCTTTATAAGTATGTACACCTGAGCTCACGTCGGCCTTTGTTTACTAACCACAATAATGTTTTAGTTCTTTCTCCAGGACATGATGACGCAACTGCTTTGGTATTGCCAGTACATTTGCAAAATACCAATTCTGGAAATGCCATGAAGCTTTCAAATGATGAAAGTGTTCATCTCGCTGCACAGAAGCCTATACCTACAGACCCCATGAATGTTCTAATTCCTTAGGGAGATATCCATTCTTCGAGGCAGATGGACTATACAGTGAATGAGAATGGTCCCCCCTCTGAACCACCCCCTGCCACAATATCAAGCTTCCAATCTAGCAGTACACTTCCTCATCCTCAAGGCAATTACGTGGTGGAAGGTTTCCAATCAACGGATTTGGATGATATTTTGGGGAATGGACGGCCTAATGACCCAGCATCATCTGAGTTTTGCTTGTGCCTTCAGATCTCATCTGTAACACTTCGGATACAAAAAAGAAAGAAAAGGAAAGGAAAGGTTGAAAAGTCAACAAGAGGGGAAGAAGACCGAGAGTTTGCAGAAAGAGAAGGGAAGAGAGATGGGAAAGACAGGGAAAGAAAGAAAAAGAAGAACAAGAAGAAGGAAGAAAGAAGAGGGGCACTCGCCATTGATGTCTCACTTAGCCGACTCAACTCCGTAATGCAATACGCTGTAAGTGCACATGCCCCTCGTTCTTTCAATTGGAGTAGTTTTCGAGGTTTGGGCTTAATTTGAAATTATATGAGATTCAAGCTGTGAAGCTTGATTTTTTAGTTGTTGAGCTATGGAATTTCATGAAAATGATAATTTCAAGTGTTGTGGAGTTGTAGGATCTTATGGAGCTTGTTTTGAGTTTAGGGTTTGCGTAAAACAAAATTTTGGAATTTCCCGCATGTGATAAACAATGCGCATCTAGAGATTTAGGGGTCATATTTTGTTGGTTTTCCACTCGATTTTGAGTCAATCAAGTTTGGGGTTTTTGTTGTACATTGAAAAGGCTTTCTATTGACAATAATTACATTTGAAACGGAGGTTGGTGGATAGAGTTATCGCATGACCAACTTTGGCACTCAAGTTTCACGTTGCGAACGGCTTAAATAATCACTTTGGGATTTGTTAACCCGTAAGAGTTGTTTTGTTAGCATTTAAACTTGGTATAATCATTTCGTAGTTGAGGTAATGTGTTACTCAATTTTAAAGTTGCTTCTTACTTAGTTGATAGGACCGCACGTAACGTTTGTTGTTTGGTTGTAGGCATTTCAAGATGAGTGGTGCTATATCTTCTTTGGTTTTATGAAACTCATGTCTTGAAAATGGTAGAATGATATATTATGAGTTAAATAAATATTATATGATTGATATTCTTTCGAAAAGAAATAGAAGTGGTGCTTAGAGCATATTGAATGCATAAAACTAAATTGAGCATTCACTATCCCTTTGTCTATTGGAAATGACAAAATATATTTTGAACATAACTTCAGCTAATTATTGTGAATAGTTTGTGAAACGCTTTACAAAAGACATTTTGAGGAACTTTTTATGAAAGACATATCGAAAGGTGATACATATCGATTTGTAAATTTGTTTTATGAAGAATCATGAAATGATGTGAGGAATGTCTTGTGAAATGTGTTCAATTTGATAAACAAAGTTTAGAAAAATTATGCGTTTTGTTTTGTGAAATCGATTATTGATATTGATTCTAGATTTGAGTATTGGAGGATGTGGGTTTGCTGCTCAATATTGCTCTGAGCCCATTGAGGGATTTGTGGATATGCAAACTAGGTTTAGAATATCCTTCTGGACCGAGTCACTGGCTTTGTAGGTGAAGACCTTGCCAATGGGAGAATCTTGGTTGCTTTATCACTAGCATTGTATCGTGACATGATAAGAGATTGAGCAAAGGATTGGTCAATGAATGGACCATCGATGTGTGTTTTGTCATGAGATGGATCAATGGATAGACCCATTAATATGGTTTCAATAGAGATTAATCAATGGACTTAACCATTGACACTTGAATTATTATGATGGTTTAAATGAGTATTTTCTAAATTATATAAAGTTTATTGAAATGAAACACCTCGTATATGATTTGATTTGTATATTAATGAGTTGGATTATGAGTTTCCGGTAGTGTTTTATACTTATATATATATGCATAATGGCTACTCGATTTGTTTAAAAGAAATGTATTACTTACTAAGCTGTAGTTGCTCTCCTTTTCTCTTTTCCAACCTTTTCAGGTCTTTTGATTAGCAGCTAGTAGAACAATAGTGTTATCGATGAAGACTTTTGGAAGTGGATTTCATATATGGTTTGAGGATGCATTTTTCAAGGGATGGCCGTGTCACCCCATCCCTATAGTTTTTGGGGTGTGACATCATCATATGATGATGGTTTTGTTAAGGATACCAACAAAGGTGTTAATGCCTAGCTCAAGATAAAGGCAGTGTTGCAGTGGAATATCTTCGTCAAGAAGATGGTCACGAAGAGACGAATTAGAATACTATAGTTAGTCTAGCTTGATTTGATTCGTTCTCAACGTTGCATTAAGTAAGATGATTCTAAATTTACTATCTAATGGAATTGATGGGATTCTTTGCTTAGATGAGATTATTTTAGTTACTCAATGTATGTTTGGCAACATTTTATTCTTAAGAACAATTTCTCTTCAAAAATAGTTTTTTTTTTTTTTTTTCTATTTCTATTATCTATATGAATTTCTGAGCATTCAAACGCGCTTGGCAACTTTAAAAAAAAAATTGAAATAGAAAAATTAATAGGAATGCATTTGCTATGATTCTTAAATTTTTTTACTGATAGAAAATGTTTTCTATTTCTTAATAATTTTATGAGATTTATTACTTTTTTTAAATTTTTTTTTCTTTTTTTCCCTCCCTCTTGCCAATTGCCTAGCCTCGGGGAGCTTTGTCGGTGAACAACTTTAAAAAGAAAATGACTTGTTTAAAAAATGATATTGGAGAACAAAGAAGTATGTACTTCTTGTTTTCGTTCCAGATTTTTTTAGCCAATTTTTAGTCCGGGAATTTAAATTAACTGAAGTTATCAAATACATTTTTATTCTTTTTCTATTCTCGAGGACAAAAGCACCAAAAAAAAAAAATGGAAAAGTAGAAACTGAGCAACTCAAGGGCATAGTTTTTTTTTTTATCGGAGAGTCTATTCCAATTCTTTCAACATGTTTCTTCAGAAATTATTTAATTTCTCAAAGGTAAGTAATGCAAGGTATATTAATCAAAGAGTGTGCTTGCATTCTGCAGTTACTATTCATCGAAATGGACACTACGTCCATCAAGCCCAATGTATAAAGTCTTGCCTTTTTGCTGCTATTCATTGGCAATAAAGCTATCGTTCAAAACACGTACACCGTGAAATCATTATGCCAAGTTTCCTCGATATTCTCCATCCATTCAAACTCTTAGTTTAATATTGACGTTGAACTACAAATTAGTAACTAGTATGAGTATATTCTGCGAGGCTATGCAGCGGCTATGAATGGAGGGTTCAGCTTAGCCGAAGGCGTTTTGCGTGACAGGCACAAATCGTGTTCCATCGTCTTCCTGGCCTGCTCCTCTTGTTTTCTCAGTCCTTGAATAGCTTAGTAACACGGCTCGTGGATAGTTTCGATGGTATAAAAGGTAGTTTTTGCATTCCGTTGTAACGGGAACAATCATACTCGCATCTTTCATGGCAACACAAGAAAATTGATTTTCCTATTCGTAAGCGCTACTTGTGTGCCATGACTTTTTTTTTTTTTTTTGGATCACTTAAGTATTACATCAAAGTAAAAATGATCATGATCATTTGAGTGTCATTTTTGGAAAATCATCTTATGTGGATTTTTTTTAGGGTTAATACCCTAAAAAACCCCAAACTGATACACTTGTGACAAATTTACCCCAAACTATTTTTTTGACCACCAAAAACCCCAAACTGGTATATCTTTGACAAATTTACCCTAAGCTTGTATACTTGTGACAAATTTACCTTATGTTCGTTTTCGTTAAATTTTATTATCAAATTATTAAGTTAAATTACACGTTACAGTTGACTAGTATATCAACTTAGGATTTTACACATCGTTTGTCACAGTTTACAATTTTTTTTATTTGTTTGTGGTATTAATCTAATTTAGCAGAGGGTATATTTATCACAAATTTATCAATATGGGGTTTTTTGCGTTCGAATAAATTAGTTTAGAGTAAATTTGTTGTAAATGTACCAGTTTAGGGTTTTTTTATGGTCAGTCAGGGTAAATTTGTCACAAGTGTACCAGTTTGGGGTTTTTCATGGTCAAAAAAATAGTTTGGGGTAAATTTGTCATAGGTGTACCAGTTTAGGGTTTTTTAGGGTATTAGCCCTTTTTTTTATTAATTTTCGATTTGACATAATTTTTTAATTTTTTTATTTACTTTTTAAAATTGTTGTTTTTGTTTTTCTTTTCCTTTTTTTTTTCCAAGGCTGGCGAGGGTCACTAACGACGCTCGCCAACTATGAAACCCTCGCCTCAATCGCGAAGGCTCTCTCTAGATCTAGGTGAGGCAGCCCTAAACTAGTGTGGCCGCGAAGGTAGCCTTGCCCATGGCCACCTACATTTGGTGAGAGCCTTTATAGCTGAAGGCAAGGTGGCCCTCAAATTAGGATGGCTGGTGATCCTTGCCAACCTTAAAAAAAAAAAAGGAATAGAAAAGGAAAAATAAAAATAAAAAATTCAAAAAATAATTTAACAAAATTAAGAGATAATTAAATTAAAATAATATTTTTAAATTGTCCATGCCAGCGCTGACAAAGTCATGTTAGATGATCGGCTCCCACGTCGAATTTTTTAGCGATATAAATCGTCAATAGCACTCAAGTGATCGATTTTTCAAATTTATGACAATGAACCAAAAAAAAAAAAAATTATGACACTTAAGTGAGCATCGTAAGAAAATTATGGTATTTACGTTAAATTTCAAATTTTTTGGTACTTAATTTAGTTATCAAACAAGCCGAAATTCTTCTGAGTCCAATCATCCGCCGGCTTGTGCTCATCTAAGACTTTGTATTTCGATCCGGTCCGATCCAAAAAGGCCTATAAACCATGGCCCATTTCCCGGTCCGATCTTCTTTATTTGTTTGGCAGTAGGAGTATACTGGTAGTTACCGGGCAGCAGAACACGCCAGGTTTTGTGGCTCGTTGTATGAAAGCCGAAAGTGCGGAAGCAGCATGCAGCATTTTCCAGGAAAATTACCAGATGTTTCCCGGAAAATTACATGTGTCCGTCACGGGCTTCTCCCCTCTCCCTCTCCCTCTCTCTCTCTCTCTCTCTCTCTCTCTCTGTGTGCGGGACCCGCACGTGTGCGTAGACACGACGGCGACGACAACGACCCGTCCATACTTTACGGGGAGACTCCAGTCGGTGAGAGACAAAAGTTCGATAGCCACCACGACGAGACAAAAGAGAGCGACCAACGGATGGCGCTTCTTCCGCCGAAAAAAGTCACACTCAAGAGGAAATCTTCATAATGCGATTGTCGTGCTCCTGGCTATGTGCTGCACAATTAATGCAACGTCCGCTTGTGGCTCATTCCTTTCGTTACAAAGCACGAAAAATCTTAAGGCACATTTGTTTCAGAAAAAAATTCACAATAAAGAAAAATACTTTTCGAGATATGATATTTTAGAAAGGTGAATAGTTTTCCTTTGTTTGTTAATATGTCGGACAATATTTTGTGATGTTGCATATAAGTAATTTCAATCTCATGGCCAAAAAAAAAAAAATCAAATTTTTAAATTTAATTTCTATTTTATTTTATTTTAACTTTTTTCCCCCTCGGTTGGTCGCCAGACCTTGGTGATAAGTGATTATAGACTATAGGCACGGGCCAAAGAGTTCAAGATCGCTTAAGGTCAGCAAGCTCAAGCCTTACCGGCCTGTGGCAAGGCTCAAGATCGCCTATGGCCGTTCGTTGGCAGGCAATTGGTCGAAGAAGAAGAAGAAGAAAAATCAAAATCAAAATCAAAATTGAAAAAGATAAAATAAAAGGAAATTAAAATTTTAAAGATAAACAATTCTGAAAAGTGTTTTTGCCTTTTTAGATTTAGGAATTCATTTTTCTAAACCTATGCATGAATATTTTTGTTGATCAAGATCTATTTTTGGTTGACTCATTTTCCGACCGTGAAAGTCCGAAAAATCAATTCCCGAAAAATGCTTTCCGACAAATAAACACACCCTTAATTGAGTTGTATAAAAGAGTAATGCAGGATGGGACTCTATCTTAGACTACTCAAGCAAAGGCTGTTAATTGAGATTTTACAAAACTCATGATTTGATCGGTCCGCAAAACTACAGACTTTGTTACTGGGGAAATTGACACAAATAATCCATGAACTTTGGTCCAGTGTGTAATTTCGTCTCCGAACTTTTAATTTGTTCAATGTGATCTTTGAACTTTAACCCAATATGCAATGTGGTCTCTAAACTTTTGGTATATGCTCAATCTAGAGATTACTAAATGTGCATTTGGTAACCATTCTATTCTCGAGAATAGTTTATGCTTAGAAATATATTTTTTTCTAATTTTATTCCCTACACAAGTTTCTGAATCTTTGAAAATATTTGGTAACTATTCAAAATTTCTATTCTTAAAATAGAAATACATTTGGTATAACCCTTAATTTTTAATTTTTTGTGACTTAGAATTTTTTTAAATTTTTTTAAAATTTTATTACTTTTTCTTTTTTTCTCTGTTTTCTTTTACCTTCCTCCTCTTGCTAGTTGTCGGCCTCAGGGGAGCCTCACCAACCCCTAGTGAGGTCAAGCCTTGCCTAGTTGTCGGCGAGGCTCATCGGACCTCATTTGGCCGGTTGTTGGCCACAGATTCACCAGCCCCTAATGAGGTCAACCCTCCCTTAGTCGTTGGCAAGGCTCACCGAACCTCGTTTGGCTAGTCGCTGGCCATTGCCATGATTGACAACTGACTAGAGGAAGAAGAGGAGAAAGAAAAAAATAAGAAAAGAAAAGAAAATGGTTTTGACTTGATTTTGAAGTTGTTTCCGTAAATAAAGAAGCAACATTTTGTTCTAAATCTATTCTCGGGAACTTTTGTTCCCGAGAACAAAAAAGTTACCAAATAAATTTATGTTCCTTTTTTATTTTTTATTCCAGGAAGTAAGATTTTTTTGGCTTGTTGCGCACGTTTGACCAGGCATGAAATCATACGAAAGCCGAAAATGTGGAAGCAGCATTTTCCAGGAAAATTACCATGATTTTCCCAGAAATTCACCCGGTCACGCCACTGTCTATTTGTCGTTCTCTCTCTCTCTCTCTCTCTCTCTCTCTCTCTCTCTGTGGGACACGCAAGTGCGCGTACACCCGAGGACGACGACAAGACTATGAGTCCAAACTTTGCGAGGAGACTCGAGTCGGTGAGAGACAAAGTTCGATCGCCATGACGACGAGACAAGAAGAGAGCGATGGATGGATGGAGATGCTTCCTCCGCTGAGGAAATCCAACCTGAGAGGAAATCTTAAAAAGGTGGTTATCGTGCTCCTGGCTATGTGCTGCACAATTGATGCAACATCCGCATCATTTCACGATTTGTGGCTCATCCCTTTTGTCGCGACCCTCCCGAATTTTTTTCAAAGGTGAATTACCTAAAGAAGGCTAATGGATTACTAAGTCCTAAGACTTGGCGCGGACCCTCCCAAGTCCTACCAATCGCGACTAGATACTAATGAATTAACCCATTTAATCATGCAATTATACTCAATTTGGAGCCGCCACTAACCAATTAGGGTTGGTTAGAAACCCAAGTAAAGTATGGGATAATACTTTACTTTTGCGAACCAGAGATTCAATAAGTCCAGGGACATGGTTACGCTAGAAAAATCTAATGCCCTTTCGGTACCTTTTATTTTAATTTCAAAAATATTTTGCAGGCAATGTTGATTAATTTTAAACCTAAGCTACTGACATGCAAATTGTGATCATGCGGGTGCACAATTAATAAAATAACATTCAACAAAAAATGCTAATAAAAATGCATGCCTTAAACATGATTCTAAATGACCGGACACCTAATTTTTCTTTTTTTTCTTTTTTGTTAAAAAAATGTTAATTATATACAATCTTGATCTAAATTTAATATGCATGGATTTTACTTTAATGATATGGAAATGCAATTCGTATGGCCTAACTAGAACTATCACTATATGTATGCAATCTTATTTATATAATCCTAAATATGCATGTGTTTCATGACATGAGATGAATGACATAATAATTCTATATGCATGTTCTTTTTGTGATTTTTTTAATGATTTTTTTACTACACATATGCAACCTATATTAAACAATGATGACATGACATTGGATTAATTATGAACTAACCTGTTAATTAACCGGGTAAAAGACTTTTGTGTTTTCTTTTTTTATTTGAAATGACCTAGTAATTTTTATTAAAAAAGGTGACATAATGATGCAATGCTAATTTTTGGCATTTTTTATTTTTATTATAAAAAAATACTACATGATGAGAATGTTAAAACATTAACCTATAACCTTCTAATTAAAACGCAACATGTAATGTGTGCATTATAAAATCTATATAACCTAAATAACATCATTTTTTGTTTTGATTTTATTAAAGGAAAATCATCCTAATTCTACATGAATCTAAAATACGTTGCTTCAAATGTGGAATGTGTATAGACCTAAATATCTAATATGATGCATGATATATGATGAGCAAATAATAACACGCTAAAATAAAAATCCATCCATGTAAATCAATGGCATTTTAATATGAATCAATGATGCAAAGAAATTCATGAATTTCGCCAAAAAGTCGAAATAATCAAAAATCTAACCCGACGTCTCGCGGGTCAATATTTTTGATTATCATAACTTAATATGACAAATTTCCTAATGATAAAAATAAATTAAAACAAATCAAGTTAGAATATATAAAAAAATGAAATCAAATATCTAGAAAATCACCTAGTCCAACTCACGGTCGGCTTGAGAAATGGCTAAGAGCAGCTGGTGGTTCGGTGATGGGTCGCCGTTCGGAACAAGGGCTGTCCGTCGGAGCTCCGGCGAGGTTCGGCAGTAACCAGAACTGCAGCAAAACAGAGGAGGCAGCAAATGGTCCTGTTTAGGCGTGGAGCCGGCGTCGGTTGCTGCAGAGGTGAGCTGCGGAGATCCGAGCGGCGTGCAGCGGGGTCGAGAGTCACCGGTGTGAGGCGGTGCTGGTGAGGTTCGGTGGCTTCGCGGCTGCGTGGAGGCAGAGGCGTCGCGGAGGTGCACGAGCAGGCGGCTAACGCGCAAGCTACTGGCGCGGGCGTCGGGGGTGGAGCGGCGAGGCGTCTGGCGGCTGGGTCGGCGAGGAGGGCTCGCGGGTCACCGGTGTGAGGCGTTGCTGTGTGGTCGTCGAGGGAGCAGAGGCGTAGAGGCGTTGCTGTGGGTTCGCCGGAACAGATTTGCTGAGCGTCAGGCGGAGGCAGGGATCGGCGCGACGGTGGACGGCAGGAGGCGAGCTGCTGCGGGATGGGCTGCTGGAGCGACGAGAGTACGCTCGCGGGTTGCGGGGTGGTCTGTTGGCGTCGCTGACGGGCTTCAGGGATGACGCTGGTGCAGAGGCGGGGCGGCGCACGGTGGATGCAGACGGGGAATCTCCGGAGAAGATGAACAGTAACCTTTTTTTTTTTCTTTTTCTTTTTCTTTACCTTTTCTCTCTCTCCTGTCACTCTCACGTCTTCTCCCCTACTCTCTTTTCCCTCTGACCTCTTTTCTTTCTGCCACAAATCAGCAAAAGGGAGCAAGAAAACTCCCTTTGTCTAACTTCCCATTTCCAGAGAAACGAACCCTTTCTCTCCTCTCTTTTCACTTTTTTTGACTTTTTCTCTTCTTCTTCAGTTTTTTTTTTCTTCCCCTACCAAACCGAAGCCTCGGCTTCTCTTTTTATAGAAGAAAAACTTGAAATTGTTGAAGATCCGGCGATATTCACGCAACCTCTTCAACAAAGAAATGGCTCCAAAGTCCGACTGTTGAATTATTTTGAATTCAAAATTTTTTTTCGAAATTTCTTTTCCTTCTACAACCAAATGCTATATTATTATTTTCTAAAAATAAATTAAATTTTAAAATAGGTGTCAACACCTTTCATTCCAAAGCACGGAAAAAACTTAAGGTGGGGAAACTTTGTGATCAACGAAAATACTTTTCAAAAAATCATTTTTAAAAAAGATGGATAATTTTCCTTTTTTTTTTTTTTTTTTTTTAGTAATATGTGATTGAAAACAATTTCTGGTATTTGGATATCAATAATTTCAATCTCATCGAAAATATTGGAATTTTTTAATTTTTATATTATATTATATCAATTTTTACTTTTTCTTCTCCTCTATCGGTCACCGAGCCTCGGCGACGGCCAATTATTGGCCACAAGTGTAGGCCAGTGACGTTGAGATTGCTTGAGGCAAACTATGGTAAGGCTCAAACTTGCTTGTGACCAGTCACCAGTCGGCGATGTGTTGAAGAAGAAGGAAAATAAATAATAAAATGAAATTGAAATATTAAAATATTCGATATGAGTAATTCAGAGAAGTGTTTTCATCTTTCTAGATTTAGGAATTTATTTTCCTATATTTATGCAGGAATACTTTCGTTGACCGAAAAATGCTTTTAGTTGACTCTTTTTCTAGGAAAGTCTGAAAAATCAATTCTTGAAAATACTTTCTCTCAAATAAACACCCTTAATCGAGTTGCATAAAAGAGTAATACGGGATGGGACTATATTTTACATTACTCCAGTAAAGGCTATTAATTGAGATTTTACAAAACTCTTGATTTGATCAATTTGCGACACTACGAACTTTGTTATTATATTTGTTCGAAGAAAGGTTTTATCGGATTAATTTTCTTCTAAAAAAAATAGGGACTTTTAGTTGAAGGGTTCGTCCGTCGTTTTTATAGAGGGCAATCGGACATTCCCTAAATTCTCGGTATCGATATGGGTGGGTGTCATTTGTGTGCGCGTGCAATCACGTGCTTTTTAATGAAATGGACATGACACTAGACCTTCAAAATGTCGACCAAAGAAAAAAATAAAGACTAACTACAAAATATTAAAAAAATAATTTTTTTTTTTTGGTTTGTTCTACTCCAACTTTCAATTTACTCTCGCACTTTTGTCTGTCAAAACTCATACCTGAAACTAAACGTCCCCACTGCAATCTTTTAAGAATGTGAAAATCCGAACCCTATCTTAAGAGTGGACCTCAATGGTTTATAGCCTAAACTTTAGATTTTTATCCAGCACATCTTCCAAATGGATGAGGGGTGCAATTTCAATTTTGAACAAATTGGTGGACTTCGCCGAAATATTTTCGCGTCACCTACTACACGTCGCCATTTCACGGGAACACGTACGAGGATAAGCTTGAACTCCCAGAAAGCCTTTGCCGTTGACCCCACTTTGTCTTTTGTCCTAGCGTTAACCGCATTGCACTTGCTTAAGTTTGCAAAATCTTTTGATTCAATCACTCTACTTCCGAGAAAGTCCTCCACACGCCTTCTCTCTCTATCACTACACTACCGAGAAAGTTCTCCACGCGCATTCTCTCTCTCTCTCTCTCTCTCTCTCTCTCTCAATTTTGATTTGAAATTATTCCTCCTCATAAAATAGAAAAATAATTTACGAAGTCTATAAATTTTATCCATACAATTCCATCGCCTACAATTAAATTTCTAATTTTAAGGAATTTTTAGTTTCATAAAACACTAGATTTTTGTTTGAGGTGTGCCAAAAAAATTCAGCATTACTATAAGTAGAATTGTAAATGGTGTTATATTGATTTTACATCAATAGTATTAAACAAAACATATCAAATCAAGTAGCAATAAATTGTTTGTACATATCAATTCAATATATTGTACACACACACACACACACACACACACATATATATATATATATATATATATATATATATATATATCTAAATTAATTATTATAATACACATCCATCAGTCTTAATTGTTCTAATTCATAAGTTATAATCACATGTGATTAGAAAAGATTAATATAGTTTTCTCTCGCTTGTTCAAAGTCACGCATATATAACTAATCTTCGAGCATGTCACCCATTCATCAAGTATCGAGCTGAAAAGATTTACCTTAAACTTGCATTAAATGCAAAATTAGTTCAATTATATAACAGGGAAAAGCGGGAAAAGCCCAAAATAAAAACAAGGACAGAAAGGAAAAAAAAAAAAACACACACGCACACACAAAATATCGTACATGGGGCTTAAAAGGTCAAGGGGGGCAAATTAGTAAAATCGAAGAAAAGGAAAGTTTCTAAAATCGACAACGTTTCGCGGAAATGCGCACGGGGTCACTTTTCTTGAAATGCATGTGCCTTTCATTACATTCAGGACAAAATCCAATGATTACAAAGGTCATAACCTTCTGAGTTCGAGTTCGTTAGTTAACTGTCTTTTCTTTCATTCCTTTCTCGGCTACTCTCTGTCGGCAACCGAAAGCGCTCCCAAGATTCCAGACGCTTTCCCTGTTTCTTGATTAGCCCCGCAGAAGAACAGAGAGGTCACGTGCATGGCGAAGAGAGCTTCGGCCTCCTCCTCTTCAGGTCAACCAAGTCAACCCAAGAGGCCACGCCTCGCTCCAACCGAGTAAGTTCGATGATCGTGCTGGTTTAGCTTTACTTGCGGGAAATTCGTTGAAGGTTTCTCGAGTTGGAGGTTCTTGAAATGAGTAGAACGGCGAAGCGGGCGTTGAAGTATGAAATCGATTAGCTTTTGCCTCGTGATTGATTCCGAGTCGCTTTCGTTCAGTTTCTTGTTTGTGGGTTTGTGCTGTGGCTTCAACGCGAACTACTAAAGACCCCAGATGTTGTCATCTTGAATCTGTTGGGCGATTTCTTTCCCTGTTCTTGATAAGCTCCGCAAATGAACAGAAAGGTCGCGTCCATGGCGAAGAGAGCTTCGACCTCCTCTACTTCAGGTCAACCAAGTCAACCCAAGAGGCCACGCCTCGCTCCAACCGAGTAAGTTTGATGATCGTGCTGGTTTAGCTTTACTTGAGGGAAATTCGGTGAAGGGTTCTCGAGTTAGAAGGTTCTTGAAATGAGCAGTACGGCGAAGCGTGCGTTGAAGTACGACGTCGATTAGCTTTTGCCTCGTGATTGTTTCCGAATCGCTTTCATTCAGTTTCTTGTTTTTGGGTTTGTGCTGTGGCTTCAACGCCAACTACTAAAGACCCCAAATGTTGTCATCTTGAATCTGTTATGCGATTTATTTCCCGGTTCTTGCTCTGTAAAAGAACAGAAAGGTTGCGTCCATGGCTGATCGTGTTGGTTTTTATCTTTACTTGAGGGAAATTCGGTGAAGCGTTCTCAAGTTGAAGGTTCTAGAAATGAGTAGAATGGCGAAGCAAGTATGACATCGATTAGCTTTTACCTCGTGATCGTTCTGAATCACTTTGGTTCAGTTTCTTGTTTGTGTGTTTGTGCTGTGACTTCAATGCGAACTACTAAAGACCCCAAATTTTTGTCATCTTGAATCTGTTATGCGATTTCATGTTGGTCAATCACAGCACTTCCTCCTTATTCCAATTATACTCTGTTAAGGTTTGCTGCCCTGTTGCTATATTATCCTATCTTGCTTGTATTTTTGTGCTGATCTTCATACAGTCGAGCATGGAATGGGTCTGAGAGGAATCTCATGCTGGGGAGCTGCTCGTCGGAGGAGGATGCCCAGAGAGTGGTAAGATGAGTAAATTAGCCAACTTGGACAGTCTTCACTGTATTTCAATTGCTGATCTCTTTGATTAGAAGCGATTGGGTGCATTTCTGACCTTCCAGTCAGTTTCCTATAGAAATCCGCATTACAAATTGCTGCAAGATGTATAGAGAAGTATGGTTTGAGTGGTGAAGATGACATGCTGACTGTTCTAGGCTTTCCCAGTGAAGAAATTCCACTACGCACATGATTTAGGTTTTTCACGAAAGGACACAAATTTTTAGTGAAGTGCCCTGGACATAAATGTCTCCTTGAATTTTGGAAAATGTGGTCTATGACATATTCAATTTGCATGTAGAAAGATTGAATGCGATGAATATGTCACAGATATTTCTTGCAATGTAATTCTTTGCTATTGCTTTTTGCTGGACAGTGTGGAGAAGAGCCAGAACCTGCAAAATTTCACTCAGCCGAATATTTTCAAAGGTGAATATATTTCATCTGATTTGTTGGTAGTATCTTTTCCACAACAGTTGATTCCTCTATTGTGTTGTCTCTTCAACTGAAAAGAATCATCGAGTATCATGCCATCAATCCATGATTCTGTTTGGTGAAGCGTAATACCTGCACATACATTTTTCTGTTAATCACTAAAAGGACGGTGCATTTGCTTATAGCTGCTAATTTAACTTTATGTGCTTCCGTTAGTACCAGATAGACCAGCTTTACATTGACATTTCTGTGGTGCCTTAGATTAAGGTAATGTAATTGATGAATCTGATATATATCTTTTTACACGGTAATGAGGTCTGACATTCATTTGTACAAGTCACTAATATGTTCCATACAGATATATGTCTATTTGTTATGAATAAGTCCACAGGACAGCAGTCGCTCATGGTGTCAATTTTCATGGTGTAGTTGCACTGGGAATGCTCTCAAAGATATACTGCAACAGATGCGTTCAATGGAGACATGGATGCGTTCAATGGAGACATGCATGCGTTCAACGGAGAAACAGATGCGTTCAATGAAGAAGTCTATTCAGGAACTGGTAAGAGAAACAGAGTTTATAAAATTTCCACTTTTCTCAAACATGTTCCCATCAACACTTCAGATATGAGTTCTTTTTCTGCATGTCATGAAGTGATCAAATGAACTTATGGACCAACAAATTCATTGAGAGCTAATTGATTTACCTTGAATGTTTGAACAGCATTTATTGGGCATGAACTTTGCACAATTTACAAGCAAATATTCATTTTATTGCACTCCCATACAAGTTCATTGCAGCATAATGTATCACACATACAGCCGAAATTGAGGTGCCGAACCTTCCCATTGATGTGAACTTTTGGTAATTGATTAGTCTGTCATCTCTCGAGTAACTTTAAACCATTGAGCAACGGTCCTTCCAGCACTGTCTGATTACCAAGGCAGACTTTCTTCCTGCTTGATCAGAAGAACAGGAGATCCTTTTGAACAACCTATTAGAAAGCCTTATATCTTGAAATTAATTCATCAAGTTGACCTTCAATCTAATAACACCACACACCAAATGACAACATTACATCATAGTCTCATGCATCTACACGTCCAGTACCAACAGCAAAATGCTACCCACAAAAACAAGATTAAACTCAATAGCACCCCACCAGATTACAACAAAGTTAGTCGACGTAAACTTCCAATTTCTACACAGACACTTAACATCAGCAGTAATAGTCCTATCTCTTTCCTGAATCATAGCTTCTAAAGAGACTTTTACAAGGGGGAAAAAAGAAAAAAAAAACAACTGCATCAAGGACACAAGAAGCTAGAGGGGACACCTGTTCATACTTCACTCTGTTCCTCTCTCGCCAGAGATAATATATGTTGCATTCCAGGCTAATTTCCTCACTAGTGCCTTCAAACTATTGTCCTTCATGTTCTGCAAGGCCCAAGTAAATTCATCTTTCCAGTCACTTGCAGATCTAGGACACGAGGAGTTCTAAACTTGTTACCGAAATCTGTTTTGAGAATACACACTAAAGAACTAGTGCATTCATGATTCTTCATGTTGTCAGCATAGGACACAAATGCTATAAATATCACACCAAGTTTTATCCTGTCTAATGTGTGCTTTATGAATCATCAGCCAAGTATTTAAGCCATATTTTGGCACATCAGGCTTAAACCACAGGGGCATAAGATAAGTCACTTTGTCCCCACATTTCCTCACTGGTTTCCAAGCCTCCTTTACAGAGAAAGAGCCCCTAGATGATCCAGTAAGTACCACTTCGTCTACAGAGACAGAATTTGGAGAAATCAACCCGCACAAAATCATCTGACTTTCAAGCACATCATCAGACCTTGCTGGAGGCCATCTCCATTCATTTGCCACAATAACATCCACAACCGTGGCCTTATCACCTAAAGCTGAATCTTAACCATTCTTTTGCATGGACTTGGAATGAAACAGGAAATTGAAAGGCTTAGATTGTTCATAAAAGCTATGTATACAACTGCTGTTTGATGAAAACTTTGATTATAAATGAGCCTGAAGAACTTAGCTCAGTAAGGTGTTCGATAAGTTGCTTTTGAGAACAAATGATATTACAGGTTTTTCAACTCCTTTTGATCGAATGGATTGTTTTTGTATAAACTTCTGCTTTGTTTTTTTGATGTCTTTAATTTTGGCAATTCTTATGTTGGTGGAATTGAACAGGAGGAACGGGTGGAGCCAGCAATTATTCACTCTCCCCACCTCAGAAGGTATGAATGCACTTCATGCCAATTGAGAAAGGCTTTCTGTGTAGCATTGGCAGTTATGCATTGTTGATGTTCTGGGGGAAAATGGTCCGACCTACCACTACCACCTCACAGCAAGCAGTTAGAGCTCATTGAGCGTTAGGCCACAATGACTCCATGGTGCGCCAAAGTGTCAATTCTCGAATTTAGAACACAATTTTAGTAGCTTGAGAGCAGTAGAGAATTTTAATTTATTTTATTGAAATTTGATTTATTAAACTCTCTTAGACAATGGATCTATTTATCCTTGTAGTTTCCCAGCAATTAAACCCATCCAAGTGAGATATTTGGTAGTTTTCTCTCTTCATTGTTCCCTGTCCAATTTCCTGCTCTCATACCTGTTCCTATTTCTAATGGTTGTTTTCTGGAGAGAATGCAGGGCTAATGCTAAATCTACAGCAAAGAATGATGCAAGGAACTTACAGCTTCAAGTTCAAACCAAACTGTCAGTTTCTATATTTACTGGAAAGAAATTAGAAGGAAAGGGAGGCACTCGCATTTCCATTGCCTTGATCGATGCGAATACAAGGGATGTCATTACATCAGACCCGGAATCCTCCATTAAGTTGGACATTGTTGTGCTTGAAGGTGACTTCAACAAAGAAGATGAGGATAACTGGGCTCAAGAAGAGTTTGAGAAATACATGGTTAAAGAACGTCAAGGAAAGGCGCCGCTTTTGACAGGAAATCTCCAAGTGACACTCAAGGGAGGTGTTGGGGAGCTGGGAGAACTGATATTTACTGACAATTCCAGCTGGACTAGGAGTAAAAAATTCAGGATAGGGCTTAAGGTGGCACCAGGTTTTTGTAAGAATACACGAATTCGAGAAGGAAAAACAAATGCCTTCCTTGTCAAGGAACATAGAGGAGAATGTAGGTCCTTCATTGTCCTGTACCGTTTATAAACCTTGTTCTTTATGACTGACAATGAACATGGTTTTGGACATCCATAGTCTCCAATTTTTTTAGTTGAGGGCTTAATTTCTTACGGACCTTTACATCTTGAATGAAAACTCTGATAAATAAGAAACTGTTCTCTCCTTCTTTGTTATTAGCAAATGTGGACACTATGGATTGGTTTCAGGAGAAAGTCTGCACGCCTATCACAAGTTTGCTTCTACTCATCAATCTAATGTGACAGGAATCTTACTGGACATCTCTTCATTTTACAGTGTCCGAGAAACATCATCCACCTGCATCTGATGATGCGGTCTGGAGGTTGGAGAAAATTGCCAAAGATGGGAAATATCACCAAAAACTGAGCAAATTCGGAATAGATAAAGTGGAGGACTTTCTACTGCAACTGTTTACGAACTCTGAGAAACTGAGAGAGGTAAGCACTTTGCTAATGATTCTCAATTAGGGCTTGATTGACCAACAAGAATTCAAGTCTTGTGTGTTTACTCGTCATAGATTCTTGGAAAGAGCTTAAAATCGAAGAACTGGGATATACTAGTACATCATGCAAAGACTTGCAAAACAGACTGGAGACTTTATTGGTACTCTTCTGATGACAAGAGGAAGCATGGTGCTGTATTCAACAATGATGATCAACTGATTGGCATAATCAAAGACGGGGTATGTCGTGCTACTCACCAACTTTCTGCCCAAGAGAAGGTAAGTAAATAAGGAGCTCCTACTGAGTTTTGTCATGTGCTACACACGATCATGCTGAATTTATATAATTTGTCCCATAGTATGTGTGATCAGTAATTTGATGTTCACTCGTAGCTCTGTGGCTTCACAGGTGTTATAACTGATCAGAGACATGGAAAATTGAAACTAGGAGTTGGTTGGACATCCTGATGCTTTGCTTTTTTGTTTTGTTTTTGGGTTAGTAAAAGTGATGTGAAGTGCCTGTGGAGAGAATAAAAAGAAAAGCTAGATGCTTTATTTAGATCCATAAAGGTGACTTTTTATTAATAGAATGATTTTGAGCTTTGACTTGTTGCAAAGCAAAGTTCAGGATAGTCACCTTGTATATCTAAGTGGCCTTCCGTACTCTGTAATTAAAATTATTTAGAAAAACTTAGAGAGCACTTTCAGCAGTTGATTTAGCATCATCCATGAAAATCTGGGGTAATCTCATCATCTTTAAGTTTGAATGATTAATGCACTCACGTTGCAACTATTACTTTCAAGTTTGAAGAAGATCTTAATTACTTGCACAATACAATACAAGTTGATGCGTTTTTCATTTCTTCACTTGTCCTATCTCAATCAACTTCGCATCTTTATCTGAGGACCCTTCCCTCGATTGTACTCTTCATTACATCTTTTGAGCACCCCACCTTGATGTGGTGGAGAAATGGGCAGGCGAAAGGTGTAAAGGGAATTGAGGTTTCTTTAGTGTTTGTTTTATTGTTCTTTCTCTGTGCTGTACTTACGTACTTTTGCTGAATACAAGTTCATCCATGGGAATGCAACATACTTGCTGAAAAAAAAAAAGTTGTTGCTTTTAGTCAGAGAGTGTACCTTCAATAGTAGAGATAAACCAAGTGTTTTTTCTACTAGGAACATGGAGATACAATCGTGAAAAAGGCCTTTGCTAACTTGAACGATTTTATGGAGTTCAATGGAGAGACCTTTTCTGGTTCAATGCAGAAGCAAAGCTCAAGCTCTTTTCCATCTCGAATCTTACTAAATGAAAATCTCGCCCCTGTTCAATGTAATTTGGTTCCAGTCCGTGCCACTCCAGGTGGTCAGGAAGCTCCTCCGGAAAATGTGGGCTTCACTGCTGAAGGTAAGTGTTCTAAGACATAAATCTCTCTCCCTTTAAGCACGTACAAAAGATGTGGCCTGTGAAATAACGATGAAAATAGGACTTTCCACTTTATTTTTGAGCTTTATAAATGTGTTCCAGCTACTTATAATTTGGGTTCACATAATATGAAGACGTTCATTTGTCCCAGCTACCCTTCAAATGATTGCGTCCAAGGAGATTTTTCGAATTTTGCCCCTTCATTGGCAGTGACGTGAGTTATATGTAGAGGATTCCCATTTGTAAGTCAGGCTTTAATGTGTCTTTAGATGCAACCAAAAATGTTCAGAAATAGATTTTACTGATGACGAACAAACAATAGGAGTCGGTTATTGCAGGTCACTACCTCAGGCAGTAATCTAGTAGCTATCAGTGCAAAGGCAGGAGGGCAATAATCGAGTACTTCATATTACTCAATTTAAGAAATGCAACTTCAATTTGGACATTAAAGATGTATGAGCTGAAGTATGAAAATGACCTATAAAGACATGCAATGTGGAGAACAGTCAATATCCAATGCTAATTGTACAAGGAAAGATATATTCTGTAACTTGTGATTGTTGCAAAATGAGCCTCATTCAATACACCCTATCCATTCAGCCATATATGTACGGACTACGTATGTATGTATCTATGGGCTCTGTCCAAGCAACTCAAAAGCAGCAAAAAAAAAAAAAAAAAAAATCGGTGGTAACAGGTACTTTTTTGAGTGGGGGATTGGGGGAAGGGGAGGGTAGATATTCATGAACACTTCACTTTGGTGAAGCTAAGTGGATATTAACAAGATATTGCTATCACTAGGTACACATGAAAAGATAGAACAATTACACAGTAATGTGTTTATATGTGCATTTTCATCAAATGGTGACTAGAAGATCATATATTAGAAAAGAAGGTTGGTTTGTTAAACTTATATGTCAGAAATTTTAAAGGGCGTTGTCAATTGAATCACTTAAAGATAACAATCAAAGACCAGTGGAAAGAAAAACTCGAAAAGATGTGCAGAGTAAGTACAAAAAATTTAGTAGTACTTTTCGTTATAGTGGAAGCTCATAACCGTTCATTCTAATATTCTTTGTAGACCAGTGCTCACGTCAGCCTCTGTTTACTAATTACACTAATGTTTTAGTTCCTCCTCCAGGACATGATGATGCAACTGCTCTGGCATCGCCAGGACAATCACAAAATACCGGAGATTACAAGGAATATTCATTTGAGGAGATTTTTGCTGAATATCAGCGCAGATTTACAGACAGCTTGAATTTTCCAATTTCTCCAGGAGAAAATGGTGCTTCTACTGTCGGGGCCATGCGTAACCGAATGACTGATTCTTCAAGCCAAATGTATACATGGAATGAAATTCTCTCCTCTGATCCATCATCCTATGCCTCAACATCAGGCTTCCAATCTAGTAGTACACTTCCTCTTCTTGAAGAAAATCACGTGATGGAACATTCTTACTCAACCTATTCACATGATATTTCCAAGGACTGGCGCGCTGGTAACCAACATTGTGACGACACGTCCCGTAAGAACCCATTGTGTGATGGTGGTTCTGTTAGAGCTACCGGCAAAGGTCTTGTTGGCTGGCTCAAGATAAAGGCAGTGATGCAGTGGGGTATCTTCGTCAGGAAGATCGTCATGACGAGACGTGTCAGAATTGTGCAGTTAGATGAACAGCCGATTGAAGTCTAGGCTTGATTTTATTCGTTCTTAATGTTGCATTAAGTAAGATGATTCTCCGTTTCCTGTCCAATATAATTCATGGTATTATTTTCTTAGATGAGGACATATTAGTTACTCATCTGTATTTGGTTATTCATTTGCTTAGATGAGGACATATTAGTTACTCATCTGTATTTGGTTATTCATTTGTGTATAGGACAGCCTTGTTTGAATGCCTCCTTAAGCTAATAAATATTTTTCACCAGAAAATGACTATACTTCAGTCCTTCTAACATCTTTCTTTAAAAGATCTCTGATATTTCACATGCAAGGAATGCAAGGCAAATCATTCAAAGAGTGTAACCTATTACGCATCTGGAAGTGCAACCACATCCAACGAGTCCTATGTATTAAGTCATAGCCCATCTGCTGCTATTCACAGGCAATAAAGCCATCCTTCGCCTGTTCAATTTTGATGCTAATCATTCAGAATAACAGGTTAATAATGATGTTGAGTTTCAAATGATAATTAATTCTATTATCAATGGAAAAGTAGCAGAAGTAAATTTTACAAGACTATACAATGGCTATAAATGGAGGGTCTAGCCAAGGCGTTTCGTGTGAGAGACACAAATCGTCTTCAATACATTTCCAATGAAGAGAAGTTTTCTCCTTTTTTCTATTCATACCCGTTTTCCTGTCCTTCCTTTGTTTTCTCGGTCCTCGAAACTTTTTGCTGTAATTTCTCCCGAAAAAGCTTGTGTAAAATGGCTCGTGGAATCTAAATTTAGTATAAACTTTACACTGGCAATGAACTCAATAACAATCCTTTATTTTATTGGTATTACTCTTATCCCATCTTATAATTAATGTTCGATGTCACTTTCGGCACTTGCACAGGGGAAGGATACATTGAAGACATGAAGACATAATCTCATGATCTTAAACCTACCATTTCTAAATCTCTTAGATTGGAAGATAGCCTATGTTCTTGAATGCCACCTTAAAGCCATATATCTGGCAACTCATGTTCTTCCACACAAGAATGCATTTTGTGCATCCGATCGAACGCATCACTTAATAAGACACATGGAGAATTGAATCGATCTTAGGCAAGAGATTTCAACATTTAGATGCAAAGTTCAACAGTCGAGTATAGGGCATGAAACATTCAACCCAAAGTATGTATAATCCAAACCAAACATTTGGTTCTCTTACAAATGAAAATGACAAACATAGACAGATGAAGCAAGAGCTCGGCACCATCGAGTAGGTCTCAGAGCTTGCAGCAATACCAGAAGACAGTTACCACCAGATAGAAGCCATGGGTCAGCGTATTTCAGTCGATTCTCTAACTCAATAGATACATAGTTATCTTCCACTCCATTTTTCTCTTAGACAAATGCCCACCTAGCAGAAAAGGCACATGGCATGTATAAATTAAGACTACCCAAGAAGTGTGGAGCCGAAAAGCTTTAGTCAGAAATCCCACATGCATCGCATCTCATACCAATGCCTGCAGCTCTAAGTATTAGAGGTCCACCCACAGGCAACACAAGCATAACCGAACAGACCGTCATTCTGAATCAGAGATTTCACCTTCATCCTCATCCAGTATGTCGGCCAGGGCCCACTTTCTTGCGGCATGCCATTGCCAAAAAAAAAACATCATCTTGATTTCACTCCAACGTTCCTTTATTATGACGCAAATAAAATTACGAAACTTGCGTTGTGCTAAAACTGAGGAGGGAAGCAATCCTCTTGATACAAAAGAGGCTGTGGTATACATGTAAACTATGAATATTTTACAGTATCTTGCTAATACTAGATACCATGTAGTATCTATCATTATGAACATGTACACACCAGTTCTCAGTCAGTAAGTCAGATTGCATAGTTCCCACCATAAGAAGATATTATTCTTTTCATATTTGTCTGACCACTGAAGATTCATATTTTTCACACCTAGGTCTGTCGATTTGTTTGAAATTAGGGGAAAACCCAATACTTCAGTGTTTTCCTTCTTCAACTGATAAAAATGTTCTTCTATGGAGCATAGATTTGCACTTCTTCAAACCGTAGGAACAAACATGAAGCGGTCCATTAAAGAGGCACAATGTGCCTATGCCAGTCATATTCCAACCTAAGAGTAGATTAAGTAGAAATGTAGTAAGGAGCATGGACAGGATTAATTCAGTTCCACCAGGCAGCCAACGAGATAAATTCATTACCTACACTGGCAAGTTTATCAGACATTGATAAAGAACGGAATCAGTATGAGCAACGATAAGTTTCATGACTTCCAAAAATGCAAATGGACACGGTAAGAAGCTCACGGAAAAAAATAAATTTCGGGACTATACTATTGATGGCATAGCAATGTTTCCTTAGCATGACTCTTACCACTAACTAACAAGGGCGGAACTGCATCATGGGGACTGCTGCGAATCTTCTCGTTCTCCATCTCTAGGTGTAAGATGAGAATCCTAGATGCGTAGTTTCACCGGGCTAGTGTTTCAGACGTGAAAATAAGATGAACAAGCAAAAATGATCTCACAACATAGAAGCCAAAATGGCGTTAGGGCCATCAAATGCACAATCCTTAACATACTTGAAAGTGCAAGGCTCCCAACTGTCAAAGAATATTGGAACTTTTGCAGTTATGCAGTAAAACGTCCTCGAAGAGCTAGATTGTCCATAGCCTCTGCCAATTGAAGCGTCAAAGCACGACCGCCTTCGAAGTCCTCCGTGACCATCGCCGGCGAATCCTTGTCTGGATTGCACTTCGCCATCTTCACCTGCCAATCGGAAGAAATCGAGCGAAAACCTCACGACGGTGACGTCGGAGCCGGACTCGAGAAGCCGGCGGTTCGTCGAACTGGAATCGGAACGGAAGCACGCGCCTCGATCCTCCGCCGTCGGTCTACGTAGATGAAGAGCTCCGGCGAGCAGCCGATGATGTGGCGGCACCGGCCGCCGGGAGCGTCGGACGGAAAACGATCGCAAAAGAGGAAGGGGGCAGGAGAGAGAGGGATTTGATCGATGGACGGGCCGGGCCGGGCCGGGCCGGACCAATTGGGCCACAAGTCGGGTTTAACTTGTTCTCCGGGTTTCGCAACGGGCCACAACTGGCTCAAATGGGCCGGGCTGGGCCGGACTTCACTTACATGAGGGATTCGTGCATGTCAATGAAATCTTCCTACCGTATCAATCATTAGTTCTTTTACAATAATCACGGCTTACAAAATATATCTTTTCTATGTGTAATTAGCATCAAATATGGACTGTTTTGCACCTTGCATGTCCTTATAAGTCATTCTCATAGTTCCAACTCTTAAATTTTTCATGTCCTAATTAAAGTTACATCTCTTAAACCAAACCCTCATAAAATTGAAGTACTAGATCATCGCCCTTATGCCTTTGTACTAATAATCTCTTAGTGCTTTTGGTAGTGATCTATAATAACCTACTTTCTTGATTGTTTTTTTGGTAAAGTACTCTTCTCTTCTTGATTGTTTGTCATCAGTAAAAACTATTTTTGAGCTATGATTATGAACTTGATTTAGTCAGTTGAACTACTCCATGTACATCGTGAGAACAGAAATTTTAATTCAGAAAATATTGTTTTATTAAAGAGCAAACTTGGGGTGGGGGCAATTAATTTGGTAATTATCATGCTTTCAATTTTAAAGAATAATTGAACAAACTTGTTTGATATCATCACATATTATAAAAAATATCAGAATATCTTCCTTGAATCGAAATAGGAAATAGGATTTTTTGGTAATCTTGCAGGACAACCCTAAACTAGTGAATATAAATTCAAGGGGGCTTCGCACAGTTCAAAGTTGGAAAAAAAGAAAAGAAAAATCGTGAGAGAGAAGAGATAGACCAGGGCTGAGAAGACAAGAAGCAAGCACGCTCCTTGTTGTTGCTGCTAACTGAACTTGTTGGAGATATGATTGAAGATCATGATCACGGCGTCGATGTCCATTACAGTCTAATTGATTCATTCGATCCGTGAAAGGTTTAGTAAATGGGAAATTAGTGATCTTGGTATATAGGAAATTATCTTTGTATATTATTTCCTATTTTACCTTTTCTATTCTTCCACTATAAACACATCAGTGTACTTGTATACAAAGAACAGATTAATACAACGCATTCTACTTCCAATTTCTTTCGCTTCTCTTAGACCTCTTCGAAGAAGAATGAAGAAGATGCCGGAGGCAGGACCGACCCACCACCATGGGAGGGACTACGCAGGCCCTCCGCCGGAGCCGGCTCCTCACCTCGACGTGGCCGAGCTCAAGCTCCCATACTTCTACAGAGCCCTCGTTGCGGAGTTCACAGCCACTCTCCTCTTCCTCTACGTCACCGTCGCCACTCTCGTCGGCTATAAGACGCAGACCGGACCTTGCGATGGCGTCGGCCCCTTAGGCATTGCCTGGGCCTTCGGCGGCATGACCTTCGTCCTCGTTTACTGCACTGCCGGAATATCCGGTACGTTATACCACTCTCGCACGCTCGGTCTATCTGATTTTTTTTATGCTCTCTGATTGTTTCAACACAGGCGGGTACATCAACCCGGCGGTGACATTGGCGCTATATGTGGCAAAGAAAGTGAGCTTCATCAGGGCAGTGTCGTACATGATCGCCCAGTGCTCGGGCGCGATCTGTGGTGTAGCCTTGGTGAAGGCATTCATGAAGAAGCCCTACTACGACTCGCTTGGAGGTGGCGCCAACTCGGGGGCTCCGGGCTACGGCATGGGCGCGGCTTTGGGTGCCGAGATCATCGGCACGTTCGTGCTGGTCTACACCGTGCTCACTGCCACCGACCCAAAGAGGAGAGCTCGTGACTCTCACGTCCCCGTACGTCCTACTACTTACCAGTTGCTGCTGCTAAACTTCCTTCCTCCTTTCCAAGTCCAGATGGAGTAGCATTTCATTCGACGAAATGAATTAGCTTGTGTTTTTGGGTGTGCAGGTTTTGGCTCCGTTGACTATTGGTTTTGCAGTGTTCATGGTTCACTTGGCCACCACCCCCATCACCGGCACCGGCATCAACCCGGCGAAGAGCTTCGGTACTGCCGTTATCTACAACAACCAGAAAGTCTGGAAAGACCACGTAAAGCCTCTCTCTTTCCTTCCTTAAACCAAGCTTTCCTACATAAATAACGCACATCGAGAGCTTGCTAAAACATGCGAAATGTTTGCATTTATTGTGGCAAGAACTTTGGTTCGACCCCTTTTATCCAAAGATGTTATGTGCGCATTTGGATTTGATATTTATTGCCATGAGATAATGATTTTAGGCAAGTATTAATTGATGTTTGCGAATGTGGATGCTCATGAACAGTGGATCTTCTGGCTTGGACCATTCGCGGGGGCTGTAACAGCAACAGCATACCATCAGATCATCCTCAAAGTAACTTCCATCAAGGCCCTCATAGCAATCATCATCGTCGGCATCTGTGGCAACCCCACCAACTAAAAAATTTTCCTTTTTTTTCGTGTTTTTTTCTTAGGCCTTTTAATCCCGTTTGTTTGTTTTTGTGAATGAGACACAACTATGATGATGGAACCCTCTTGATTTATTGATTTATTGATCCCAATTATCATTATTATTGCTGTTGTTACTGTTCAATGATCAGTGGTGGAAGTGTTTGCTTTTTCTTTCGTATTCATTCTAACCCCCGTGACCGTGTGCGATCCTGTCGAAACCAATTCGACAACCCTAATCGAGTTGGCTGTCTTTTGATCTTTGGATGAAACATTATGGTTCTCTACCGAGGGCTGAATCGCTACAGTGCTGCGTTGGTGGACTCAAGACTCCATCCAGCCAATAAGACGAGAAGATGGAAAATATTGAGTTGGCCTGTCTTGCCACGTAACCGTGCATCACTCCGTTCATTGCTCATCACATGTTTCTGTTATTTTATGTGTCTTTCTTTGCCTCTTGCTGGCCGTGGATGAGTGGATAGTAGCGTCACGAGCCAGCCATGGACAACAGCATCCCCAGTTATGGACAAGCTAGGCTCGCCAGCGACGCCTACACTGGTCCTGCTTGATCTAGTCAATGTTTGGAGACTCTGGTGGGTGAGGCCAGATCTGGAGCTCACCAAATCCAAGTCTAGATGAGCGGCTCATAAGTGATGTGGACGCTCGTCCATGTTCATCATCGGCATTGTCTGGCTAAATTTGGTTGAAAATATTGAAATTTTCTGTTACTTTCTCCATATTACTAGAATTGTAAATATTATGAAAAATAATTGAAAGGAGATCCAAAAATTCTCCAGTTGATCCGGTCTATGCAAATTTTGGTAGTATAAAGTTCTGATTCGTAGCCTTTAAAGGTTTGGCGAGATTATCGAAAACTAGCACGGTCGAATTTGAAAAAGTATCTAATTTCTATCTGTTTTAAGGAGAATGGACTTATTTTCTGCAAAAATTGAGCACTTTTTTGGATGCTTTTAAGGCTTTAAGGAAATTTTGGACCATTGGGGGTACTTTTCGGGCCCATGGACGCCATTTTTGTAAATTTAGTACTAAACGGGCTTCTTGGCCCAAGTGAGTCTAGCCACGATTTCTGAGGGGGCAATTTCTAAAGAAGGGCTGCAAACGTGCTTGTTACTAAAAGTATCTTGTTATAATATTGGATCAGAGATTGGATGGATTTTCTTATTTTCGATTACATCGAATATGATCATATGGTTGAATTATTTCAAATCTTTACTAGTACACCGGATATTATGTATTGATATTTGATTGATGCACATGATCAACTTATTTATTGAGAGATGATATATATTTGCTAATTGGTTCTATTTTGGGCTGTGCCATAATTGATATGATTTCCAGGGCTTAACTGCAATGGATGCAATTCTCTAGATGGTGTCACCTACCAAAGCATGGCCATAGTGTTCCGATATGAGCAACTGGTTTGGTATGTGTATGTTGAGTTGGTTCGATAATGTATGATGTGTAATATTACATTATATGTGATTTAAATGTGGTACTCTTACTAATGTGGTGTGCCACAAAACTGTTACAAAAAATTTGCATCATTTACTACTCGATTTCATTGAACCGGTGATTGTTACTTCCACAATCATGGTTTTGCTCACCTGTTTCAATACCATTTCGGGTTGTGAGTAAAGAAACTTGACTGAATCACATAGAGAGCAATTTGGAATGGCATGGGGCTCTAATAAAGATTAATTCTTTTTGTGGCTCAAAATAATTTAGATTACTTGAGCAAGGGCTATTAAATGGATCATGAAATTCTCATATTGATTAATTCAGACACTCCAAACTTTGTTATTATATTCATTGAGTAAAAAGGTTTAGCATTTTTGTATGATAGCTATAATTGGTCGAAGGTTTCGTCCTTTATTTTATAGGGAATATCTGGTCATTCCCTAAATTATAGGTTTGGATTTGGAGCGTGGGGGTAGGTGTCATTCGCGCAGGCGCATTTTTTATGAGATAGAAACATAGTGAATCTTGAAAAGTCGACCAAAGAAAAAAGATTACTTATAAAATACTAAAGCAATAGCATCCATAGCAGCCTAAACTCTAGATTTTATCCAGTTTCAACTTTAGCCTCCCTTAATTTTTTTTTTTTTTTTTTTTTTTTTGTCGAATGGCCTCCCTTGTATAGCCGCTTGAAATTGCCCTTGTTTATTTACGTGGGTCGAGAGTGCACTAATAAACTTATAATATCGAAAAAGAAAAATTCATAATTTCCTCTTTTAAAAAATAGACAAAATAAATAAAATATTGGAGCACCATGAGAGATTATAGAAGGAATTCCTCCGGGCAAAATTGATAGTCATAGTCCTCGTAAGCACATCTTCTGTTAGATGATGGGCACAATTTCAATTTTGCATAAATTTTGGGACTTTATTGATATATTTTTGCGTCACCTACCACGCGTCTTTCACCATAGAATGTTGCTAGCATAATTGTCCGGTTATTCTAATTTGTTAACGGTGCAAAGGCAACCGTCATTTTACATGAAAAGGGTAATCGGCATTCGTAATCATTCATCGAAGATGGAAACTTATTATGCTCTGCAAATATAATAAATTGTGGACTTTCACTTATTTTGTTATGGTGTATTTACATAGACAAATACATATGGTATCTAACATAAATCACTCAACTTTTTTTTTGGCTTTAAATAAAGATGATCAAACTGATCTTTTCTAATAATTTTTCAAATGAAGGAATTCGTTCGATGATAGTTTAATCGATGAAAGTTGTGTTCTCGCGGACGTTGAGATAAATTATTCACTTGTAGAGACCAGTAACCTAAGAAAGGTGTTGTGACATTGGAACATATCGAATTTGTGTCTACTTTACACTTGTTATGGAGTCCATTAAATTTTGTGATGAAATTTTAAAAAATTGTTAGAGTGATTTTTAAGATGGCCTTAGAATTCTGAAACTAGTATGGAAAGAAAAATGGCAAAGAAAATTTTCTTTTAGTTCTTTTTTGTGGCCATCAGTTACAAGATCACAATGAATCAATTTTATACAAACCAAAAAATCAAGTATAGCTTTTGATCATGCTCATTTGACAGTTTCTCATAATGTTTAATCAGAACATTTATACTAGCAAAAGTAATCAAATTAATCTATGACACCAAATCGGAACAAACAAATCGTTCCATACTTCCAAGTATCTAAATTGCAACTGTTACCTTTTCCTTTTTTTTTCCCTTTGCTTTCATTCTGGTCAACCTTTTCTAAATAAAAAATTCAAGATAGAACTCATTGGAATTGTTAGCAAGAAATACTGCATTAAGGCTTTGTTTGTTTCGTTAATAGTGAATGATTTAAAAAAATATTTTGTTAAAAATGATCAATTATATCACTTGAAATAATTAGTAATGAAATTTTTTTTATTATCGATAACGATTTATATCTAAACATTTTCATAAACGATGAAGATATTTCCCATTCGTTTATTTTTATGAGGGATATAAGGGATATTTTTCAAAGAGATAATTTTTTAAAAATATTTATGTTTCGCGAAAAAAACCGAAGCATGAGGGGATATCACATGGCGGCCACAACACGGTCCCTACTCTGGTAGTGGCGGCGCTGTCATCTTCTGAATTATCTTCACCAAATTACACGAACGCGTCTTGGCCACGCACAACAGAAAAAGCCAAGCACCCCTTGGCGTTGACATGACCTCACTTCACTCGGTTATCTCTGTAAATCTTTAATTTAATCAATCTACCACCTTATACTAAATCCGCTGGCATTCTTTATTTTATCCTTTTTTTTTTATTTCCATTAAAGTCAGCTCTCTTTAAAAAAATAAGAAACTTTACATTATTACCCAAGAATTTTATCCGTGTAATTCCATCGGTTACAATCAATTTTCTAATTTTAAGGAACTTTTAGTTTCTTGAAACACACAATTTTTTATTCATGATCATCATGCAATATAAAGCATACGCATCCATATCCTTTACTGCTAGTGACCAATTAAGTAAAATACTGTTTCAATAATATACGGGACGGAAGGGACACGATACACGGATGAATGTACGCCGTCATTTTGTCAAAGAGCACGTCGAAACAAAGGTGGGACATTATTATAATAAAATTGTAAAATGATGTTGTCTTGATATTAAATTAATTTTACTAAAAGTAAAAGCCATAATCGCTTTTTGATTAGAAGTGATTGATGGAAATTTTTATCATTTGTTCGAAGCCACGCATAGATGATAAAAATTAGGAAAAGTACACTACAGGTTTTAAAAGTACAATCAAATTTTAAACTTATCAAATTAATGTAGTCATGTCCTTCTTATAGCTATATTAATTTGGCTAATAGTAAATAATAATGTGACAATTTTTATTTTTTTCTTCCCCGATTCTTACTTAAATTAGATTTAAAAAAATAAAATAGGTTTTTTTTAAATAAATCCTAATTATTAAAAGCACCCTCACTAATGAGGCCATTGCTGGAAGGGGCCAGTAGACAAGGTTGGGGTAGGCTGAATTTTTTTGGGAATTTATTTCATCTGGAAGGTGTTGTGAAAGTAAGCAATCAAATAATAAAATAGACAAAATAAAAAAATAAATCGAACACCAGATTTACGTGATTTGCTCATTATGACCTAAGTTTAGGGAGAGAATAGTAATGAATTACACTATAGATCAAGCAATATAATAGAGATTACAACTACACTCTAGTTATTTGAGTCACTTAAAGCCTATCAATATTTCCAAAACCCCAATTACATCCAATATCTCATGCAGTATTTAACCTTGCAGTTCATTGCTAAATAATCTCTTAATCTTACAAAAGAATTATATACAAATTCTTATCACAATAATTTCATTGGCTTCAACACTATACTTCTTGGTGTGATTGCATAAATGAAATCAACGCCAAGTGCTCCTGTGAAAAACAGTGCTTCAAAACTCTTTAGGTCAACCGCAACCGCAATTGTAACGGTAGCCTCATAAGGAGCCCACATCAAAATATGGGGATGACGACATCTGGAGTGCCAAAACTTGGCATAAGGGACACTTAAGTGTCAAAATCGGAGAAAAATAAATCACTTAAGTGCTAACAGAGAGAAATTTTGGCCAAAAATGCTGACGTGATTTTTTTAGGCTAGACAAATACAAAATAATGTTGTTTCGCATGCTAACATGGTTAGATAAGCCAAAAATGATGTTGTTTTGCCTTGAATTTGAATTTTAATACAAATATTAATTAAATTAAAATTAAATAAAATGAAATGAAAAGAAAAAAAGGAAGAAGATTGCAAAAGGCAGCAAAGGTTGTGCAAGCCTCCGCCGCCACCTCCCCACCTTCGCTAGGAAGGGCTAGTGACAATGGGAGTGAAAGCTGTTGACCCTTGCAGAATTTGGGGGAGAGCTTGTTGGCCATAGCTACCGGTCGGCTAAGGTCCCCAAGGCAATAGTGGGGAGCAACAACGAGGGCTTACATAGCCCTTATCAAAGCGTTCTACCATCTTCCTTTTTTTTTTTTTTTTCTTTTTAAGTTTTAAATTTATTTTAACTTTTTGCTTCTTCTTTGCTAACTTAGCTTTTCGATAAGTCATGTAGATGAGTTAAATTATTTAAAATGCCATGTAGGATTTCCGGGACCCTTCGCCGAAATTGGTATTGAAATGTTCCAATTTTTTAAAAATAAAAGTGACATTAATGTATACCTTAATAACTTTTGTCACTTAGATATTTCTCAGTGTCAAGTTTTGATATGTGCGTCGTACTTCTGCCTCAAAATATGTTTATATGTGCCCAAGTTGACCAACTTAAAGTCCAACTCAATGTAAGAGTTGAGTTTTTTTATTCTTTCACTTCCTCCTCATTCTCCGACACAATTGGCAACGATTTACTTTCCTTTATTGTCTTTTATTTCATGGTCAAATTTAAATTTCGGACTTTAATTTATGAAAAAAAAATACTACATTTTAGGATGGGGTTAATACCCTAAAAAATCATAAACTGGTATAACTATGACAATTTTAACCCAAATTATTTTTTTGACCATCAAAAACCCCAAACTGGTATACTTTTGACATATTTACCCTAAACCGGTACACTTGTGATAAATTTACCATCTGTTAGTTTCTGTTAAATTTTAGTGTCAAATTATCAAACTAAATAACACGTGACAGTTAACTGGTATACTAATTTGCGATTTTAAGTTCCGTTTATTACAATTGACAATTTCTGTGATTTTTTTGTGGTATTAATCCAATTTAGCGAAGTGTATTATTGTCACAAATTTACAAATTTGGGATTTTTTGCGGTCGAATAAATTAGTTTGGGATAAATTTTTCATAAATGTATCAGTTTATGGTTTTTTATGGTTAGTCGGGTAAATTTGTCACAAATGTACCAGTTTGAGGTTTTTCATGATTAAAAAAATAGTTTTGGATAAATTTGTCACAAATGTATCAGTTTTGAGTTTTTCAGGGTATTAACCTTTTTAAGATGTGATTAGTAACATTTCTATTCCAAAAAATAATTTCTTTTAAGAAAAGTTTTTTTTTTAATTTCTATTCAATAGAATAATTTTTGAGTAAAAGAATGTGTTTGATAACTACATAAATTTCAATTTTTAAAATAAAAAAAAAGAATATAAATGCGTTTAGTACAATCTGCAAATTTTTTTGTGAAGCAAAATTTCTTTTAATTTTTTTAATAATTTTTTTAGGTTTTTCTTTTCTTCCTCTCTTCTTCTTCTTGCTCCTCCTCTAGTTGGTGGTGGCAACTGGCAATCAACCACCAGTAGTGGCAGCGGGCGGGTAATAGGTAGCAACTGATGACAGCGACCAGTTAGAAGAGGAAGAAGAAGAAAAGAAAAAATGACTTATTTTATAAATTGTTTCCAAAAATAAAAAGCTTTTTTTTTTTTTTTTTTTACTTCTTAATTCTGTTTTAAAATTATTCCCCAGCTACTTTTCTATTTTTGGGAATAGAAAAATTAGCCGACGTTACCAAACGGATTTTTGTTCATTATTATTGAGAACAAAAGAATAAAAGAATAGAAAAATTGGAATGTTGCTGTACAAACCCTTAATTACTCAATTTCCAACATTTGAAGTATATCCAAATTTCTAACTTTCCTTTAGTCAATTGGACTTTCTTGCAATTTATCTCGAGTTGGATTTCATTTATAATTTCAAACTCGAGACATAATTTTAACATAAGAAAATGGTTCTTCATGGAGGAACGTCTTCGGTTGACAGAGTTATCAACAATGTTCATTTCTCTATCAGAATGTATAGTCCTCCTTCGTTATGTTGAGGAAGAAAGCATTGTTGAAAAATGATCAGGAGCTTTGGGAGGGAAAACATGATGACTCCAACGCAAATTTTTTCCAGCGATGGGCGGCGGCGGCAACACTCCAGTAACTCATTATGTTTAAAATTTCATGGAAAAATATCACCTAAGAGAGAAAAATAACAACAAATTTCACATAAATGTTTTCCATTAAGCAAATTAACAGATTTAATAGAAATACTTGATTACACTCATTTGATAAGTTTTAAAATTTAATTATATTTTTAAAAAATGTTAAAAATATAATTGTACTTTCACAATAAGTTTTTAAATTTTTGGAGCACTTATTCAAAGTATATACCATTTCATAAGGGTACGGAGGCAAACTGCGAAATCGGAGAAAATTGAAAAAAAGAAAAAGGAAATAGAAAAAACTCTGAACCGGCAACGTTTCGCAGAAATGTACGTGAAGTCACATTTCGCGGAAAATTATGAGCTACGGACATTATAAAAAAGAAAACGCGCTCACAATGTTTCCAAACAGAGTTTCGAGTTCGTTTGATAGACCGTTCTGTCTGATTCTTTCTCCGCTGGATTTTTCAGTATCCAAGCACCAGAGATTCTCTTGATTCTTGCTAAGCTCCACAAGAGAAAAAGATCAACCATGTCGATGCAGAAGAGAGCTTTGGCCTCCTCTTCCTCGGGTCAACCAAGTCAACCCAAGAGGCCCTGCTTGCATCCGATCGAGTAAGCTCCCTCCTCCATCTTAATGTTTCAGTGTTTGATTCATTGTTTGATGATCGTGTTAGTTTTAGCTTTACTTGAGGGTGATTGAATGGAGGATTCTTGAATTGAAGACTTTTGAAATGAGAAATCGAGAAGCTTTTTGCCTTCTAAATCGCTTCGTTCAGCTCTTTCTTTGTGGGTTTGTGCTGTTGAGTTGATGCGAAGTATTAAGGACCTCGAATGTTGTCGTGTTGAATTTGTTTTGTGATTTTGCATTGGCCAAAGTAAGTACTTCCTCCTTATTCGAACTGAACCCTGCCAGAATCATTTGCCCAGCAAGTGAGTTGTTGTCATGAGCAGGTTACTTTGCTATCCTGTTGTCTAAAATATCCTATCTTGCTTGTGCTTTTGTGCTGATCTTCATGCAGTGAAGCATGGAATGGGTCTGAGACGAATCTCCTGCTGAGTTGCCATTTGACAAAGGAGGATGTGCGGAGTGTGGTAAGATGAATAAAGTAGCCAACTTGGACATGCAAAATACATTCCTTAATATATTTCAATTCCTGATCTTTTCGATTAGAAGTGGTTAGATGCATTTCCAACATTCCAATCAGTTTCTGGATAGTAATCCACATGAGAAATTGCTGTGAGATAAAGAGAGAATTATTGTTTGAGTGGTAAAAATGACCCCCTGAATGTTCTGGGCTTTTCCTGTGAAGCAATTGCACTAAGAACATGCTTTAGGCTTTTCATGTTGTTTTGGACAGTATGGGTCACTAAAAGATGCAAATTTTCAATGTAAGTGCCCTGGACATAAATGTTGCCTTGAATCTTGGAAATCTGGTCAGTATCAATTTGCATGTAGAAGGAGGACAATGAAGATACCTGTGATGTGGAACTTGAATGTGAGGGCTACATGACGGATGATTCTTGCAACATAATTCTTCGCTATTGCTCTTTGCTGGACAGGTCAGAGAAGAGCTGGAGCGTGCCAAATCTCACTCGGCTGAATTTCAAAGGTGAATATACATGTCTTTGGTTTGTTGACAGTATCTTATCTGCATCAACTGATTCCTCTAGTAGAATTTCCATATGTATTGTCTCACCAAATCAAAATATCATCAGATTATCATGTGCCATCAATCCGTGATTCTGTTAGGCAAAGTAGAATACCTGCAGATACATTTTTCTTTTTGTTAATCACTAAAAAGACGGTGCCTTTGTAGATAGCTGATAAATAACTTTACTGGCTCCATTTATAAATGTTCTAGATATATGCCGGCTTTATATTGACTCTTTTTAATGAGTCTAGTAGCTATGTTTTTATACTGCAATTAGGTCTGACATCCATTTGAACCAGTAACTAATATGTTACACATGGATATTTGTCTATTTGTTACAAATAAGCCCACTAGACAGCAGCTGTTCATGGTATAATTTACATGGTGTAGTTGCACTGGGCATGCTCTTGAAGATATAGCGCAACTGATGCACTCGCTGGAGTATAATGCTCAGAAACTGGTAAGATAAACAGAGTCTATAAAATTTCCACTTAGTCTCAGTCCTATCCCTTCTGCTTCATTTTCTTTATGTCTCCAACTTTGGCAATTCTGCTGTTTGTGGTTTGGAACAGAAGGAAGCACTGAAGCTTGCAGGCATTCACTGTCCCTACCTTGCAAGGTATGAATGCACTTCCCCTGTGATGCCGTTGAGAAAGGCTTTCTGTGTAGTGTTGACTGGTCAAGCATTGCTGATGTTTTGAGGAATAATGGTCTGACCGGTTGTCCATATGTTACATAAATTTTTTTGTCTATTTGTTACGAATAAGTCCACTGGACAGCAGTTGTTGACGGTGTAATTTACATGGTGTAGTTGCACAGGGCATGGTCTTGAAGACGTAGCGCAACAGATGCACTCACTAGAGGATGCTGTTCAGAAACTGGTAAGATAAACAGAGTCTATAAAAGTACCACTTTGTCTGTTATATCCCTTCTGCTTCATTTTTTTTTTCCTAATCTCCAACTTTGGCAATTCTGCTGGTGGTGGTTTTGAACAGAAGGAAGTACTGGAGTTTGCAAGCATTCACTCTCCCCACGTTGTAAGGTATGAATGCACTTCCCCCGTGGTGCCGTTGAGAAAGACTTTCTGTGTAGTGTTGACCGGTTATGCATTGTTGATTTTTTGGGGAATAATGGTCCAACCTACCGCTACCATCCCAAGCAGGCAGTCTGAGCTCAGTGAGTGTCAGGCCAAAATGACTCGGTCATGCACCAAGTGTCAATGCTCAATTTAGAACAGAATTTTGTAGCTGGCAAGCAGTGGAGCATTTTATTTTATTTTACTTCATTTTTAAAATTTGCATAATTAAACAATTGAGACAACAGGTCTCTTTGTCCTTGTAGTTTCCTCGGCAGTAAGACCTGTCCAAGGGAGATGTCGGATGGTTTGTCTCTCTTTGTCATTACTTTTCCAATTTCCCCGGTTTCTATTTCTAATGGTTGTTTTCTGGGGAGAATGCAGGGCTAATACTAACTCTACGGGAAGGAATGATGTGAGAAACTTACAGCTTCAACTTGGAACCAAACTGTCACTTCCTCTATTTACTGGAAACAAACTAGAAGGAGATGGCGGAGGACACATTAACGTTGCCTTGATCGATGTGAATACCGGGGAAGTCGTTACATCAGGCCTGGAATCCTCTATTAAGTTGGATGTCGTCGTGCTTGAAGGTGACTTCAACAAAGACGATGAGGATAACTGGACCCAAGAAGAGTTTGAGAACCATGTGGTTAAACAACGTGAAGGAAAGAGGCCGCTTTTGACTGGAGATCTCCTAGTGAAGCTCGAAAGAGGTGTTGGGAAGCTGGGAAGTTTCATGTTTACTGACAATTCCAGCTGGAATAGGAGTAAAAGTTTCAGGATAGGGCTTAAGGTGGCCTCAGGTTATTGTGGGAACACACGAATCCGAGAAGCAAAAACAGAAGCCTTCACTGTGAGGGAGCATAGAGGAGAATGTAGGTCCTTCATCGCTTGGGACATCCCTAGTCTTCAATACTTTTATTGAGAGCATCATTTCTTATCAACCTTTAAATCTTGAACAAAATTCTGATAAATAAGAGACCATCAGCTTCTTTGTAATTAGCAGATGTCGACATCTGTCAATTACAAAGAAACTGAGAGAGGTGAGCACACAAGAAACATTATCCACCTGCATCTGACCATCAAAATTCTAATAGTGTCCAAGACCTTACTATAAATGTTCTCTTCATTTTACAGCATACAAGAAACATTATCCACCTGCACCTGACGATGAAATCTGGAGGTTGGAGAAGATCGCCAAAGATGGGAAACTTCACCGAAGACTAAATGAAGCAGGAATACGTAAAGTGGAGGACATTCTGATGCAACTGTTCACAGACTCTAAGAAACTGAGAGAGGTGAGCACCTAGTCAATGATTCTCAATTGGGGTTTGATTGACTACCAAAAATGTAAGTCTTGTGTGTTCATTCATCACAGATTCTCGGAAAGAGCATCACACAGAAGAACTGGGATATCCTTATAGATCATGCAAGGACTTGCAATATGGATCAGCAAACTTTGTTTGCTACTCATCGACTTTCTGCCCAAGAGAAGGTAAGTAACTGAGAAGTTGTTACTTGAGTTTTTTCAAGTCAGTTCATGCGCTACACACCATCACGTTGAATTCATATAATTTGTCCCATATTATCTAAGTTAATGTTTACTGATAGCTGTGTAGCTTAATAGGTGTTAGAATTGATAAGAGATGCCAAAACTTTAAAAGAGGAGTTGGTTGGACATGTAGATGCTTTGTTTTTTCTTTTTTTTTCTTTTTGTCAATAAAAGTGATAAGGTAAATATCCCGATAATCCCCAAACTAGTACACTTACAACAAATACCCAAAACTAATTTTTTAACTATCAAAAACCCCAAATTAATACATATGTGACAAATTTACCATAAACTAATTTTTTGTCTACCAAAACTCCCAAATTAGTATATTTATAACAAATTTACCCTATGTTATTTTTCACTAAATTAGATTAATGCCACCAAAAACTATAAATTCGTATATTGATAACAAACGGAGGGTAAAACACCAAACTTGTATACCCGTGAACTATATGTATCATCTAACTCAGCAATTTGACTGTAAAATGTAACACAAAACAGAGGATAAATTTAGCACATATGTACCAATTTGAGGTTTTTGATGGTAAAAAAATTAGTTTAAGGTAATTTTATTACAAGTGTACCAATTTGAGTAGTTGGTGTTATCAACCCAAAGTGATATGAAGTGCTTGTGGAGAGAACACAAATAAATTCTAGATGCTGGTGATTATGAACTATCGCTCTTTGCAATGCAAAGTTAAGGATGGTGACCTTGTAAATCTAAGTGGCCTTCTGTAGAGAGCATTTTCAGCAGTTGATTCAATTTCATCCATCCCAATTAACACATTCACGTTGCAACTAGGACTTTGCAAGTATGAAACTATGAAGATCTTGATTACTTCCACAATACACGTTGATGCATGTTTTATTCATTCGCTGGTCCTTCCTCAATTAACTTTGCATCTTTACTGTAAGGACCCCTACCTTGATTATACTCTCCATTACATCTTTCAAGCACTTGACGTTTATGTGGTGGAGAAATGGGCAGCGATAGGCATAAAGTGAATTGAGGTTTTTTCAATGTTTTTTGTTCTTCTTTCTCTGTGTTGCACTTATGCACTTAACTCTGTCACAAGTTCATCCATTGGAATGCAATAAAACTTGCCGAAAAAAGAAATTGTTGCTTGAAGTCAAAGCGTGTACCTTCTATGGTGGAGGTAAATACTTCAATGCCCAGTGTTTTTCTTTCAGGAACGTGGAGATACAATTGTGAAAAAGGCCTTGGAGAACCAGAAGGATGTTAGGGAGTTCAATGGTGAGACTTTTTCTGGTTCGATGCAGAAGAAAAACTCAAGCCCTTTTCCATCTCAAGTCTTTGGAGGACGAATTGAAAATCTCACCATAGTTCCACCAAACTTGGCTGCTCCGGTTGGTCTGGAAGCTTTTTTGACAAATGCAGGTTTCCTTGCTCAAGGTACTTGCTCTATAGCACAACTGTCTCTCCCTATAAGCAAATACAAGGATTTGGCCTGTGAAGTAATGATGAACTGTAGAATTTTGGACGAGCTCTGATACCATGTTTAAAAATATGGGATTGTGCGGAAGCATGGTTTTGATATGGATGATAGTTTTTAGTTTGATGATGAGTGTAAGTGTATATGTGTAGTATATATTTGGTAGAGGATGGATGAGGGACGAGGTAAGGCAATGGGATAGAGCAAATGTTGTTTCACTGGTTTAAGAAAATGGTGTCCCATAGTCGTGGAAGGAGATGTTGGAGTCGGTCGAGGAGTATCTTGATATGGAGTTTTAAACCCATCTCTCCACACACCTTACAAGAATGAGTCCTTGCCTATTTATAGATAGTTTCATGGACTTCAAGCACAAAAATTTTGACTTTTACACCATCATAGTACAGTTGGAAGACAACTAATTTTCTTCTTCTCCAAGTATTCTTGTTTCCCACGTAGGACTAGAAACTTCTTCACATGAAAGTCTTCACCTTGACTTGCTTTTTCTTGCGTCCCACGTGCAACCTCCTAGCTGGAGATTTCCTGCACGTTCTCTAGGCTTCTCTAGATTGCTTGGTAAGGATTTGCTAGCTGGTTAACTAGCTGCAGCTAGATCTTCAATTTCTTAACTTCATCATTAAGCAAGTAGTTTTTAGAATTAGAAAATGGATTACAATTTCCAACATGAACATAGGGCTTTCCACTTGATTGTTGAGCTTTATTAAATAAAATCAATGCGTTCCAGATCTTTATGATTAGGGATCCATGTAATACAAAGATGTGTATATGTCCAGCTACCCTTCAATTGAACTTGTATCCAACGAGAAGTTATATGTAGAGCATTTCCATTTGCAACATAGACTGCAAGTGTCCCTACATGCAACCGAAGTATAGATTTTACAGATGACAAACAAACAATAGTAGGTCCTTACCAAAAAAAAAAAAAAAACAAACAATATTAGGTTATTGCAGGTCACTATCATAAGCAGTAATCTAATAGATTATCAGTGCAAAGGCAAAAGGGCAATAATCAAGTGCTTCACTTTATGAGGGTTCAATTTGGGAGTTGCAACTTCGATTTGGGCAGGAAATATTTTAGAGTTGAAGCATCAAAGTGACCTATAAGGGTATGCAATATGGAGAGTAGTCAATCTTTAATGGTAATTATACATGAAAAGAAATACTCCATAAGCTGTGATTGTTGCAAAATGAGCCTTATTCAATACACTCTATCCGATTTGGCCATATATGTATGTATGCATGCATTCGTTTTCCTCTTTCAATAGCTAGTCCCTGCTCTAAACCTCCAATAGTGTCTCATTTGGCTTGAAAGGATGTCAACTGTTTACACACTTTGAATAGCTAATACTCACGAACACCTTCACTTAGGTGATGCTATGTGGATATTCACAAGATATTGTTGTCACTAGTTTGATATAAAAGGATATAATAAGCACACAGCAACATGTTTATATATGCATTTTTATCCAATGGTAACTGGGAGATCGTATTAGAAAAGAAGAAGGTTGAAAGAAAATCTAAAAAGATGTGGAGGATAAGAAAATCAATGACACTTCCCTTGATATCAGAATACTAAAAGCTCATAACCATTCAATTCTTATATATATATATATATTTGATTGTAGACTTGTGCTCACATCGGCCTATGTTATAATTCTTGGTCCAGGACATAATGATGCAGCTGCTTCGGCATTGCCATTACAGTTGCAAAATACCAATTCTGGAAATGCCATGAAGCTTTTGGTTAATGACAACGTTTGTGTCGCGGTGCAGCAGCCCCCTTCTACAGGCCCCTGGAATGTTCTAATTTCTCAAGGAGACGATGGTACCCCTACTGCCAGACCGTCAATGCAGTTTCATGGTAACAATTTCCAGAATGCCATGTGGAGCGATACGATCCATTCTTCGAGCCAAACGGACTATACGGGGGGCGGGAGTGTCCTCGACTCTGAACTGCCCTGTGCCTCGACATCAAGCTTCCACTCTTGGAGTGCAACTCCTCATCCTGAAGGCAATCCCATGATGGAAGATTCCCCAGCAATTTATTTAGATGACATTTTGGAATGTGATGACTTGTCAGATCCCACGATACGATGATGATGGTTCTGTAGGTACCAGGAACGGTGGTGTTAAGTCCGAAATTTAGCCCAATCCCGCCCATCAGTCAAATAAGTCCAAAAATCCTTCTCTTTCTTCCTCATATCTGCAACTTTTCTCCGCGAATTCTCAGACTCCGCTGGACCTTGCAAGCTTCCCTCCATTGAAGCTCCATCCTTCACAGGTTCTCCATGGGTTCGCATTTCCCATTGATACCTCTGTACCCTCCTCGCGTTTTGTTACAGCAGAGCTGGTGGCCGCACTTTCGGCTGCTAGTGGCGTGTGCTTCTGTTTCAGCTTCAGTTCGACCAACTGCTTTGGCTTCTCAGGTTCTGCTTCCGTTCAGCGTTCTTTCGCGACCTAATGGGTGGGTTGACTCGATTGTTCCGACTCGGTTTTGTGAGGTTTTGGCTCGATTTCTTCCAATTAGCAGGTGAAGATGACGGAGTGGAATCCGGAGAAGGATTTGCCGGCGATAGTCACGGAGGACTCGAAGGTGGTCGGTTCTTCGCTTCGATTGGCAGGCGCTGTAAACAATCTCTCCTGAGTATAGCTGAGACTAGAGAAACTTCTTTTATTTATTTATTTATTTATCTATTCATTCATTCATTTATTCAGGGTGTTGGATTCATTCATTCATTCAGGGTGTTGGTTTCTTCAACGATGGGCATTTGTGCTTCAGTATATTTGGTGTCTTTCCAATCGGACATACCATAAGCATCCCGTGTGTTGAAATCAAATATTTAGCAGTATGGTATAATGGATACAACCGACAATTCATTCTTTCCTTGTTCTGGCTTCTCATTCAGCACTGTTTCTTAATAAATCAGTATTGCCTGGAAAGTAATAGGCTGATTAAGTAAACAATTATACCAGGAATGCTTGTGAAAGTTTCAGATGTTTATGCCATTTCACAGGCTAGATTTCACATTCGTTGGTCGATGACACCCTTCCAACTTGGATACAGAACAATTATCTTATTTTTGTTTGGCCTGAGGTTAGCCTACCTACTTGCTCTACTCTAGGCTATTGGGTTTCTGCTCTGTTCTATGAAGATTTCCAATCAATTCTCCAGGCTTGATTTGATTCGTCCTTAATGTTGTACTAGGTAAGATGATTATCCGTTTACTGGTAGAATTCTTGGTATTCTTTTCTTAGATGAGGGCATATGAGTTACTCATACGTGTTCGGTTATTCATTCGTGTATAAAACATATTTGTTTAAAGGCCTTCTTAAGCGAATAAACTTTTTCATCAGCTCTTTTAAATTTAGTTACTCTCTCTACCTTTTTAAATCAAGCTTTATTACATAAATAACACATTAGGAGCTAGATAAAAACATGCAAATCGTTTGCATTTATGGTAGTGAGAACTTTGGTTCCTTTGATTTGATGATCCTCTTTGATCAAAGATGTTATGTACGCATTTGGAATTTGATATTATTGCCAAGAGATAATGATTTTAGGCTAGTATCGATTGATGTCTGTGAATGTGGATGCTCAAGGGCAGTGGATCTTCTGGTTTGGACCATCTGTGGGGCACTAGCAACTACAACATACCATTAGCACATCCTTGATTTATAGATTTGTTGATCCCATTTATAATTATTATTGCTGTTGTTACTGTTCAATGATTAGTGGTGGAAGTGTTTCCTTTTCTTTCGTATTCTATCCCCCTGTGATCGCGTGCGCTCCTGTTGAAACCAACCCGACAACCCCAATCAAGTCGAGTGTAGAGACCGGGGGAGACATAAACCCTTCATCCAAGACTCCTAACGATGAACAGATATTCAGTATAAAACTAGAATTGGACTAGGAACATGCGTGATCAGCACAAGGATGAACATTCTGTGCGTCTCTAAGGAAACACACCTGGTACTAACAGGATGAGCAAAAAGATGCTCGAACTATGTGATAATACTTATGAGATTTTGAGTCGGCGTCCTTCTATCGTTGGATGAAACATTATAGTGTCTCGACTGAGGGCTGAATCGCGACTAATCCTAGCAAAAAGCCAGGGTGACAAAAGGGGGTGGGGGAAAGAGGTGAGGCGACAAGTGTTGCGTCGATCTACTTTGGGACTCAAAATTGCATCTAGCCAATAGGACGTCTAAGTAGACAGAGAAAATATGACAAAATATTGGGTAGGGCTATCGTTTTGGGCAAAATGTGAAAAGCTTTAGAACTTAATTGACATAATTGAAAAGTTTGGGATTAAATTAGCACAAATGCAATAGATTTAGGATTTTTTTTTTTTTTTGATAACTTTCCCGTCAACCATGGTTCATACAATTTGGCATTCTGACCACTAGATGTGAAACAGGTCAATCAAATGATGAAATTTGACTTTTTTTTTTTTTTTTTTTGGTCAGTGATGAAATTTGACTTACAGATCAGTAATATCACACTAATTCAACTCTTTTCCCCTCCTTACTCAGATCTTACTATTGCTTAAAAACAACAAAAATTCAACGACGGTTATAGCGTATAATATATGGTCATAAAATCCCATAGAGTTGCCTCCAGAAAATTTTGCAAGCTAGGCATTCAGAATACTACACATAAATTTACGATGTCATGATGCTTCACTTGTAATCAAATTACATTATCTAATTCTACGGTGAGTGGAGGTGTCAAAAATTGGCTTATGGGGAGCGAGATTTCGAGTACATTTGATTTTACATTTAATTCCAAGTTTTGATAACGATGCATTTAGTAATAACTACTCAATTGATTAAAACATAATACAAAAGAAAATCATGATATTCATGAAAATGTAATATTTAATCAAAACGTTATAAATTAGAAAGACCAAGTATATGTGAAAAATGAAAAAGCGTTAACTTAGAATTTAATAAAAGGAAGCATCGATGGCTAAAAAAAATTTAGAAGAATGACTTCAGGATTAGGGCATGGGACGACTCAAATAGGTGTTCAACGGTTGGATTATCGTACTTCCAAATAATATTGAAATTACTAGGTATGTAGGATTATTGCCCTAGATCCCTCCTTGACTTTATCTTCTTTTAATCAAGCTCATGAGATATATCATGATTTTAAGAAATATTGAATGTTTCTGTTACTTTTTTGAAATTACTAGAATATTGAATGTTATGAAACAATAGTTGTATGTACATCAAAAAAATTTCTAGTTGATTTGATTTGTTGAGATAAATATTGGTGGTATGAAATTCTGATTCGTAGCCATTCAAAGGTTAGTGATATCATTGAAGAAAATAGACTAGAGTGATCGAAAATTGAAAAAAAAAAAAATCTAATTTCTATACGTTTTATGCAAAATGGACGAATTTCCTGCAAAATAATAACAACAACAACAATAATAATTATAATTGAGCATCTTTGGATGTTTCAAGGCTTTAAGTAATTTTTGGACCATTGGGTTTACTTATCGGGCCCATGGATCCAAAATCCAGTATCAAAGGGCATTCATATAAATTTCCTCCCAAACGGGCTTCTTGGCCCAATTGAGTTCAGCCGCTATATCTGTGGGTGCAATTTCTGATAAAGGGCTGAAACTTGCATCGCATTGTTACTAAGAGGTAAAATTATTTTGTTATGATATTGGATCGGGTATTGGATGGATTTTCAAGTTGTTGTCATTTTGGATATACATAGAAAATGATTATGTAGGTGAATTGTTTCAAATTACTTATTGCTATGTCGAATGTCACGTATCGATATTGAATTGATGCATATGGTCAACCTATGCATTGAGAGATGATATACATTTGCTAACCGGTCCGATTTTGGAGCTCAGCCACAAGTGAAATGTTTTCTAGGGCTTAACTACAATGGATGTGGTTCTCTAGATCTTGAAACCTACCAAAGTGTGGCCGTAGTGTTCCGATATGAGCAATCGGTCTGGTATCTTTATGCTAAGATATTTCAAAGATGTATGATGTGCGTGATTTAAATGTGGTGTTTTTGTTAATGTGGTGTGCCGCATAATTGACACAAAAAAAAATTGCATCATTCGCTACTCAATTTCATTGAAGTGGTGATTGTTACCTCCACAATCATAACTTTGCTCACCCCTTTCGATGCCATTTTTATATTGTGAGTGAAGATACTTGATTGAGTCACATAGAGAGCAATCTAGACTGGTGTGGAGCTCTAATTAAGATATATATATATATATATATATATATATATATATATATATATTTTTTTTTTTTTTTTTTTTTGTGGGTCGAAATAATTTAGTTTGCTTGAGTAAGGGCTATCATGAAACTCTCGTTTGGATTAATTTACGACACTCTGAACTTTATTAGTATATTCATTTGGTGAAAGGTAGCTATTATCGGTTGAAGGTTTTGTCCTTTATTTTATAGGGAATATTCGGTCATTCCCTAAATTCTAAGTTCGGATTTGGAGCCTGGCAAGTAGGTGACATTCGCGCGCGCACATTTTTACGAGATGGAAAAATAGTCAACATTGAAAAGTCGACCAAAGAAAAAAAAATATTGAAGCAATAGCATCCATAGCAACCTAAACTCCAGATTTCATCAAAAAAAAAAAATCCAGATTTTAGCCAATTTTAACTTTAGCCTCCCTTGATTTTTTTATTTTTTAATTTTTTTTAGTCAAATGGCCTCCTTTGTTTAGCCGCCTGCAATTGCCCTTGTTTGTTTACGTGGGTCGAGAGTGCATTAATAAACTTATATTATCGAAAAAGAAAAATTCATAATTTCCTCTTTTAGAAAACAGACAAAATAAATAATATATTAGAGCACCGTGAGAGATTATAGAAGGAATTCCTCCGAGCCAAATTACTAGTAATAGTGCTTGTAAGCACATCTTCTATTGGATGACGGGCACAATTTCAATTTTGAATAAATTTTGGGACTTTATTGAAATATTTCCGCGTGACCTGCCAACGTCACCGTATTAGGGAAATGCGTCAGAGGATAAAGCTTGAACTGCAAGATTGGCCACGTACACCAGAAAGCCAAGCAGCCTCCGGAGTTGACAAAATCCCCACTTCACACGGTTCGGTTTGCATATGTTTAATTTAGTCACTCCCCCACCTTATGCCAATCCACTCGCATTCCGTCTTATTATAGTTTGTATTAATGTAAGGAAAAATCCAAAATTAATATACATCTGATAAGTTTATTCTAAACTAATTTTTTGATAACTATAAATCCAAAATCGGTATAGATACGATAATTTTATCCTAAATTAATTTTTCAATTACAAAAAACCTCAAACTGGTATATTTGTGACAAATTTACTCTATGTAGTTTATCTTAAATTGGATTAATACAAAAAAAATTCCAAACTGATACATTTGTGATGAACGGAAGACATGTACCATCCAACTCAATAATTTGACGATAAACATTAATGAAAATTAACAGAATGCAAATTTGTTACACGCATAGCAATTAAGGATTTTGGAGAGTTTAAATATTAGTTCGAGTAAACATGTTACAGTATACCAATTCGGAATTTTTCGTGATATTAATCTTTATTATTATTGTTTTTTTTCAATATTATAATAAAATTAGCCATGTCCAACAGAAAGCCAAGCTTTGATTTTGGCCTTATAATCGCATGTGGTTAGAAGTGACTAATGTTTTTTTAGCACTACATATGATAACAAATAAAGATAAGTACATTTGAAGTTTTAAAATTTATCATGAAAGTGTAATTGAGTTCTAAGATTGTTAAGAAGTATAATCAAGTTTTAAAACTTGTCAAATTAATGCAATCAAATATTTTTGTTAATTCTGTCACAAAAAATGCTAACATTACATTCTTTGTTATTTTCTTCTCCAAATCTAACTTAAGTTAGATTTTTTAAAAATTAAAAGCATATTTAAATATTAAAAAAAAAAAAAAAGTGCCATCACCTATGGGTCACCAACGCCGAAGAGGGCTGGCGGAGGTCATCGAGGCAGGCTGAATTTTTCTAGGTCTTACAGGCTAGTGCAGCCTTTTATTTCATCCAGAAAGAAAGAAATAGGGCACTTCATGGAGGAAAATATTTAGTTGACAAAATTATCAGCAATGTTCATTTCTCCATTAGAGTGCAGATGTCCTCCTTCATTATGTTGAGGAAGAGGGCATTGCTGCAAGAAGATGAGGAGTTTCCGGTAGGGGTGAGCATTGATCCACGGTCAACCCTAGATTGACCCTGAACCGGCCCAACCCTGCCGGTCTTGGTCCGGTTTCCAGGGAGATTGGGTCGGTCCTTAGTCCTAAGATTCCTGAATCAATACTGTATGGGTTGGTTCACGGTTCTAGGAGTTCAAGGTCAGTCCAACTCGGACCAACCTTGACTATATATATAATATTATTTATAATTTTTTTATATAGAAAACTTTAAAATAAACGGCGTCAAAAACATTAAACAACTATTTAATGAGTAGTTCAATTAATTTTACATTGCTATTTAATAACTTAGATTTTAATGTCTTTTACGGTGTCAACAGTCATAAATTACGAAAGTGAAAAATGTTTTTGCAAAGAGTCTTCACGGCATCCAAAAAGGCATAAATAGCTCCTTACGACATCCTTCTCTAATACTCATTCTCTTCTGTCTTATTTGTCTTCTTAGTCTTCAATGTGCCAAAATCAAGGGAAATAACATCTTTGCTCGCCACTCAACACTCGCCTTACTCGCTTTGGGTTACTTGTGCCATTCGCCACTCGATGCTCAGTTAGCTTGCTCATCACTCGACACTTGATGCTTACTCTGTTCAATGCTTACCTCACTTGACCCTCATCGCTTGCCTTTCTTAATTGACCCTTTTCATCATCAAATCTATTGGGTTGGTCCAATCTTCAGTTGCCATTTCAAGGAGTACAAAAAATGAAATAAAAAATTATTATTAGTCCCGGATTGACCCTGGAACCGGATCGAACCCATTGAGTTGGTCTGATCCTTAATCGCTTTTTTAATGAGTATTAAAAATGAAATAAAAAATTATCGGTCTCGGTTAACCCTGGAATTGAACTGAACCTATTAGGTCGGTCTGGTCCTCAGTTCCAAGTTTAATAGGGTCGGTCCTCGATCCCAAAAATTGAGGACCAGTACTGTGCAAGTTGATTATAGGGTTAGGGAGTGGATCAACCCAACTCAAACCATGCTCACACCTAATTTCCAGATGGTATGCATGATCACTCTTGGGGACTGTGGCAGCCGTGGCAATCCATTGGCAAGGATCCTATGGCTCTTTTTTTTTTTTTTTTTCTAAAATAAAATTTTAGATTATTGTAATCTAATTTAAGTAAAATTTGATGAACAAAATAATTAAAAAAGGTAATGTAGAGAGAGAAAATAATAAATAAAAATTGACATGGCAGCATTTTCTGCTAAATAAATTGACCGAGTTAATGGAAAGAATCGATTGTACAAATTTGACAAGTTTTAGAGATTAATTGTGCTTTTTGAAATTTTTAGGGCTCATTACATTTTCGTAACAAGTTTTGAGGGTTCTAGTACATCCATCTTTGACATAAATTCAAGCATGTCCCCATTTGTAAAAGACTGGTAGAATAAATTTACCTCAAAACTCACGCTGAAGGCAAAAATAGCTTAATTATCTAATAGGCTAAAGCCTGAAAAAGAAAATAATAAAAAAAGAAGATGCGATTTCACAATGAAAAGGGGGCAAATTGCTAAAATCGGAGAAAATTTAGATTAGAAAAAAACAAGGACACTAGCCGGTAACGTTTCGGGGAAATGCATCAAGTCACATTTCGCGGAAAATTATGTGCTGCAGATGTATACAAAAAGAAGACGCCCTGCCAATGATCACAAGAGAGTTTGGGTTCGTTGATGAACTGCCTTACCGTCTGATTCTCTGTCTGCTGCAGTTCTTCAGCAACCAAACTCTAGACACCTGCTTAGTTCTTGTTAGGCTTCACAGAAGAACAGGAAAACCATGTCGATGCAGAAGAGAGCTTTGCCTTCCTCCTCTTCTTCAGGTCAACCAAGTCAACCCAAGAGGCCATGCTTGCCTCCAATCGAGTAAGCTCGCTCTTTCCTCTTAACCTTTCAATGTTTGATTCATTGTTTGATGATCTTGCGTTAGTTTTAGCCGTACTCGGGGGAGATTCAATGAAGGGTTGTTGAGTTGAAGATTCTTGAAATCAGAGATAAGGTGAAAGCCCGCCATCGATAAGCTTTTGCCTCATGACCATTCGAAATCGCTTTCGTTCAGTTCTTTGTTGGTGGGTTTGTGCTGTTGTTCTAATGCGAAGTATTAAAGACCACGAATGTCGTCGTCCCGGCTGTTTTTTGATTTCGCGTTTGGCAATCGCAGTACTTCCTCCTGAATCTAGCTGTATTCTTGGTAGAATCATTTGCCTGGCAAGTGAGCTGTTATCTTTACCAGGTTACTTTGCTATCCTGTAGTCTAAAATATCCTATCTCACTTTTAATTTTGTGCTGATGTTCATGCAGTCAAGCATGGAATGGGTCTGAGACGAATCTCATGCCGTGTCGCTGTTTGACAAAGGAGGATGTGTGGAGTGTGGTAAGATGAGTAAAGTAGCCAACTAGATCATGCAAAGTGCAGTCCTCATTATATTTCAATTCCTGATCTCTTTGAGTTGAGCAGTTAGATGAATTTCTAACATTCCAGTCAATTTCTGGATGGAAATCCGTATGAGAAATAGCTGTGAGATGTATAGAGAATTATCCTTTGTGTGGTAAAAATGACCCGTTGAATATTCTAGGCTTTTCATGTGAAGCAATTGCACTGAGAACATGCTTTAGGCTTTTCATGTTGTTTTGGACAGTATGAATCACAAAAAGATCCAAATTTTCAATGAAGTGCCCTGGACATAACTGTCGCCATAATCTTGGAAATGTGGTCAATATTAATTTAAATGTAGAAGGAGGACAAAGAAGATGCCTGTGATGTGAAACTTGAATGCAATGATTACATGACAGATGATTCTTGCAACGTAATTCTTTGCCATCACTCTTTGCTAAACAGGTTAGAGAAGTGCTGGAGCGGGCTAAGTCTCACTCGCCTGAATGTCAAAGGTGAATATATTTCTTGGGTTTACTGGCAGTATCTTATCTGCATCAATCGATTCCTCCAGTAGAATTTCCATTTGTGTTGTCTCGCCATATGAAAATATCATCAGATTCTCATATGCCCTCAATCCATGGTTCTTTTAGGCAAAGGGGAATACCTGCAGACACTTTTTTTTTTTGTTAATCACTGAAAAGACTCTGCAGGTGTAGATAGCTGCTAATTAACTCTACTGGCTTCTATTATAACTGTACTGGATAAATACGTATTCCAGCTTCATGTCGACTTTTTTTTTTTTTTTTTTTTTTTTTTTAAGTGTAGTATCTATGTTTTTATCCTGTAATTAGGTCTGACATTTATTTGCACTAGTGAATAATATGTTACATATGGATACTTGTCTATTGGTTACCAATGAGTCCGCTAGACAGCAGTTATTCACGGTGTAATTTACATGTGTAGTTGCACTGGGCCTGCTCTTGAAGTGATAGCGCAACGGTTGCACTCAATAGAGTTTGTTGTTCAGAAACTGGTAAGATAAACAGTATAAATTTATTGGTTTGTCTCTGTCACATCCCTTCTGCTTCATTTTTTGGATGTCTCCAACTTTGGCAATTCTGCTGTTGGTGGTTTTGAACAGATGGAAGCAGTGGAGCTTGGAAACATTCATTCTCCTCAACTTGCAAGGTATGAATGCACTTCCCTCGTGATGCTGTTGAGAAAGGCTTTCTGTGTAGTGTCAACGGGTTATGCATAGTTGATGTTTTGGGGAATAAGGGTCTGACCTACCGCTACCATCCCAAGCAGGCAGTCTGAGCTCTCAGTGAGTGTCAGGCCACAATGACTCGGTCGTGCACAAAAGTGTCAATGCTCAATTTAGAACATAATTTTTGTGGCTTGCGAGCAGTGGAACATTTTATTTTATTTTACTTCATTTTTGTAAATGTGCATTATTAAACAAATAAAACGACGGGTATAATTATCCTTGTAGTTTCCTTGGCAGTAAGACCTGTCCAAGTGAGATGTTGGGTATTTTGTCTTTGTCGTTACTTCTGCAATTTTCCGTTTTTATACACATTCCTATTTCTGATAGTTATTTTCTGGAGAGAATGCAGGGCTAATGCTAATTCTACGGGAGAGAATGATGTAAGAAACTTACGGCTTCAAGTTCAAACCAAACTGTCAGATTCTCTATTTACTGGACAGAAACTAGAAGGAGAGGGGGGTGCTCGCATTTCCATTGCCTTGATCAATGCAAATACAGGGGATGTTGTTAGATCAGGCCTGGAATCCTCCATTAAGTTGGACGTCGTCGTGCTCGAAGGTGACTTCAACAAAGATGGTGAGGATAACTGGACCCAAGAAGAGTTTGAGAGCCACGTGGTTAAAAAAAACGTGAAGGAAAAAGACCGCTTTTGGCTGGAGATCTCGTAGTGAAGCTCAAGGAAGGTGTTGGGGAGATAGGAGAACTGATGTTTACTGACAATTCCAGTTGGAATAGGAGTAAAAGATTCAGGATAGGGCTTAAGGTGGCAACGGGTTTTTGTGGGAATACACGAATCCGAGAAGCCAAAACAGATGCCTTCCAAGTCAAGGAAAATAGAGGGGAAGGTAGGTCCTTCATTGTCTTTCTACAGTATATAAACCTTATCCTATTTGACTGAACATAAACATGATTTTGGACGTCCAGAGTCTTCAATTTTTTAATTTAGAGCTTCATTTCGTGTGGACCTTTACAACTCGAACAAAAATTCTGATAAATAAGAAGCTATCGGTTTGTTTGTTATTGGTAAATGTCCACACTCTGGATCAGTTTCAGGGGAGAGATTGCAAGCCTCCTAGAGGTTTGCTTCTACAAATTAATCTAATAGTGCCGGGACCTTATTGTATATGTGCTCTTCATTTTACAGCATACATGAAACATCATCCACCTGCATCTGACGATGAGGTTTGGAGGTTGGAGAACATTGCCAAAGGTGGGAAATCTCACCAAAAACTCAGTGATGCTGGAATATATAAAGTGGAAGACTTTCTACTGCAACTGTTCACGGACCCCGAGAAATTGAGAGAGGTAAGCACTCAGTTTATAATTCCCAATTAGGGTTTGATTGACTGCCAAGAATGTAAGTCCTGTGTGTTCACTCATCATAGATTCTCGGAAAGAGCATAACAGAGAAGAAGTGGGATAGCCTGATACGCCATGCAAAGACTTGCGAAACAAAGTGGAAACTTTACTTGGACTATCCTGATGGCGTGACGAAGCATGGTGCTGTATTCAACACTGATGGTCAACCAATCGGCCTAGTCAAAGACACGGAATATTTTGCTACTCATCGACTTTCTGCTCAAGAGAAGGTAAGTAACCAAGGAGTTCCTACTCAATTTTGTCAAGCCGGTTCACTCGCCACACCCCATCTTGGGGAATTCGAATTAGTTGTCCCATATTTTCTATGTAATCAGTATTTTGATGTTCACTTGTAGCTGTGTGGCTTAGTAGGTGTTAGAATTGATTAGAGATTTGGAAACCTGAAACAAGGAGTTAATTGAACATCTAGAGGCTTTGCTTTTCTTTTCTTTTGTTTTTTTCTTTCCGATCACAAAAGTATAATGAAGTTCCCGTGGAGAGAATTAAAAAAAAAATATAGATGCTATGTTTAGATCCATAATAGAGACTTTCTATTAATGGAGTGATTTTGAGCTTGCGCTCTTTGTGAAGCAGAGTTAAGGTTAGTGACCTTGTAAATCTAAGTGGCCTTCTATATTAAGTTAAAGACCACTTTCAGCACTTAATTCGGTTTCATCCATGAGAATCCGAGGCACTCATCAACAAATTGTAGTTTGAACGATTAACACATTCCCGTTGCGACCATTACTTTCCAAGTTTATAACATCAAGATCTTAATTACTTGCACAATACATATGGATGAGTACTTTATTTCTTCACTGGTCCTTTCTTGGTCAACTTTGCATCTTTACACTGAGGCCCTTGCCTTGAATGTACTTTTCAAATTATATCTTTTGAGTGCCTGACCTTCGTGGTAGAGAAATGGGCAGATATAGGCATAAAGCAAATTGCGGTTCTTTCAATATTGTTCTTCTTTCTTTGTGCTGCACTCACGTACTTAATCTGAATACAAGTTCATCCATTGGAATGCAACTTTACTTGTCGAAAAAAGTAGTTGCTTGAAGCCAGAATGTTTACCTGTCAATAATGGAGATAAATACTTCCATTAGTACAGCTTAAGCAATATACCAAGTATGTTTTTCCCAGGAACATGGAGATGCAATTGTGAAAAAGGCCTTGGCTAACTGGAATGATGTTAGAGAGTTCAATGGTGAGACGCTTTCTGATTCAATGAGGCTCAACCCTGTTCAACGTTATTTGGCTCCACCAATCTTTCCTGCTCCGGTTGGTCTGGATGCTCCTCCGGCAAGTGTGAGCTCCACTGCTGAAGGTATGTGCTCTAGAACACAATACTGTCTCTCCCTTTAAGCACATACAAAGACGTGGCCTGTGAAATTACAATGAAAATTGGAATTTCCACTTGATTGTTGAGCTTTTATATATAAATGCATTGTGTAACTGATCCTTTTGGGTTCCACTTAATATAAAGACGTTCGTTTGTCCAGCTGTGATTGTTGCAAAATGAGCCTCATTCAATACATATATACATATTTACGCATGTATGTGTTCCGTCCAAGCAATTGAAAAGCAACTAAAAAATTAGGTGGTAACATGTGCCTTTTTTGAGTGGGGGGATTGGGGACGGGGAGGGCGGATACTCATGAACCCTTCACTTAGGTGATGCTAAGTGAATGTTGACAAGATAATGCTACCACCAGGTAGATATGACTAGATGTAATGAGCACATGGCAACATGTTTATATTTGCATTTTTGTCATTTTAGAAAGGGCCTTGTCAATTGAAGCGCATTAAGATTACAAAGATCAGGGGCAAGAAAAATTAAAGAGATGTGCAGGGTAAGGGAAAAAAAAAACTAGTAGCACTTTCTGTGATACCAGAATAGTAAAAGCTCATGATGAATCATTGCAAGAATTTTTATAGGCTCGTAGACCTGTGCTTACGTCAGCCTATGTTTACGAACCGCGTTAATGTTTAGTTCTTTCTCCAGGACTCAATGGTGCAACGGCTTTGGCATTGCGGGTTCAATCACCAAATTTTCGTCCTGCTGCACATCAGCCCATGTCTGCAGACCGCTCGAATGTTCAGATTCCTCCAGGATATCATGATAGTACTACTGCCGGATTGCCAACACAGCCCCTTGGTATCAACTTACAGAATGCCATACGTCGCCAAATGATCGGTTCTTCGAGCCAAATGGACAATGCAGGATATGATAATGCTCTTCTTGAAGGCGATCATGTGATGGAAGAGATCCAATCATGGTTTGCTGAAAACACACCATGTAATGACCCGTTCTCTGAGACCCCGTTATCCGCTAATGGTTTTGTTAGGGGAACCGGCAGAGGTGTTATTGGCTGGCTCAAGATAAAGGCGGTGCTGCAGTGGGGGTACTTCATCAGGAAGAGAGGTGTCAGACTCATGGAGTTAGACCAACCAACTATCGAAGTCCGGGCTTGTTCATAGTTCTTTCTTCGCTTTAGGGAAGATGATTCTATTCCTGATAGAAATTATGGTAATTCTTTCTTAAATGGTGGTATTATTTCATTGCTGATATTCTTCATCTGTATATAGAACAGCTTTGTCGAAAGCCTTCTTAAGCGACTACTTTTTTTCATTGAATAGTGTCTCTCTACCTTAGTTCTTTCGACATCTTTCTTCAGGAAAGTTCTCTGATGCATCACATGTAAGGATGCAAGGTCATACCATTCAAAGAGTGTACTTGAATTATACGCTTATTATGCATTAGAATTGCGACCAAATCCATGGAGACCCAAGTGACAATTCTTGCCTACTGCTGCTATCCAGTGGCAATGCAGCCTTTTCCACAACGCATGCACTGTTAACCCTTATAGGGTGCGTTTGATTTATGCGTTTGATTTAACAATCCCAAAGGGCTTTTAGTCTGGAAAGCCCTTGGAAAATCCTCAATGGTTTAACAATTATTTTAAAGTAACTTTCAAATAAAAGCTAGTATTAGGAAAGCTAAAAGCTCAATACTAGGGACTAGCATTAAGCTTTCAACATTTGACCAAATGCTGAAACTCAATTTTTTTTTTCCCTCCAAAACTACCCTTATTCATTCTTCAAATTTCCGATTTTTCAAATAAGTTTTTTACCAATCGACATTTCTCTCAAAATTACTTTTCAAAGCATAATTTATCAAAAGACATTTGCATTTACTCAAAATCCTTTAGGCTAAATTACTTTACATTTTCTCAATAAGCTTAAACCACTAAACCAAATGCACCATAAGTTCTCTCGTACCCGTTTTTCTGGCCTTCTCTTCTTGTTTTCTTGGTCTTTGAAATGGTTTACTTGAATTTCTCTATAACGAGCTTTGATGCAAAGCAGCTCGGGGTCTGTTTGATTTAATATTGGGTCTGCACTAGAATTTTGTCCTTATTATAGAGGATTGAGTATCTAGATCTTTCATATTTACTGGGTCATTCCACAGTTCCTTTACGTCATGAACTACTTAAAAAATTGAACATTCCTATAAGTTTATACATCATTAAATTCAATGGCTACGTGATACTCTTGGTTAAGAAAACACAAGTCCATTGAAGATATTGTAGACATAGTCTCATCATCCTAAACCTACCGTTCATTTGCGGATTCCGAATCTCCGACACAGCAATATAGTCAAATTCTCCTTAAAGCCACCTTGCAACTGTATATTTAGTGGCTGGTCATGTTGATTATATTGATCCCGGAGGGTAGCCCTTCCACACAAACGTATTTTGTGCTTTGAATTGGATGCATCACTTACCGTTGACATAGAGAAGCAAGTCAAATTTAGGTGAGAGATTTTAACATTCAAACGCAAAGTTCGTTGGTCAATTACACCAAGTGAACCATTCAACCCAAAGTATAAATAATCTAAACCAAGCATTTGTTTCTCTTATATATGAGGGTTATAAACATATACAGATGAAGCACAAGCTTGGCACTATCGAATGGGTCTCAAGGCTTGCAGCAATACTATGAAGGCAATTGCCACCAGATAGAAGCCATGGCTATAAATAGATAAATAGTTACCTTTTGCTCCAATTTTCTCTTCAACAAATGCCCACCAAGTAGGAAAGGCACGTGGCAAGTATAAATTAACACTTTCCAAGAAGGGCGGAACCGAAAAACTTCAGTCACAAAAGCATTGCTTCTCGCACCGATGTCTGCAGCTTCGGAGAGTAGAGGTCCACCCACAGGAGCAACACAAGCATAACCACCACAAAATCTTGAACAGGCAGTCATTCTGAATCAGAGATTTCGTCTTCATCCTCGTCCAATATGTAGACCAGGGCCCGCTTTCTTGCAGCTAAAACACAAGCCACACCTCTACTTGCTGTCGCCATAAAAACATGAACTTGATTTCAGTCCAACGTTCCTTGAATATATGGCCATAACTAATGTGATGTTTAGATACCTTTGTTGGGTAAAAGCAAAAGTACAACACGCATTATGCTAAAACACAGGCGGTAAGCAAACCTTGGTGCCTAAGGAGGCTATGGTATGCATGTAAACTACGAATGCTCTACAGTATCTTGCTATACTAGATACCATGATAGTATCTATCATCATGAACATGTACAGGTTCTCAGTCAGTAACTAGACTGCGGTGAACCTACCATAAGAAGATTATTCTCTGTACTTGTGTGGCCTCTAAAGATTCACCTTTTCTGCACTTTGACCTCTCAATTGATTTAAATTTAGGGGAAAACCTGATACTTTAGTACATTACTTCTTCAACTGAAAAAAAATTGTTCTTCTTTGGAGCATAAGTTTGCACTTCTTCAAACTGTGGGAACAAACATGAAGTGGTCCATTAAAGAGACATAATGTACTTATGCCAGTCATATTTCAAACTTAAGAGTAGGCTGTTACGTGAAATGTAGTAAGGAGCATGGACAGGATTTATTCAGTCCACTACCTAGTCAACAAGATGGAATTGTTGCTAACACTTGCAAGTTTATCAAGAATTGATACACAAAGGAAATAGTATGGGCAACAATAAGTTTCCAAACATCCAAAAATGCAGATGGACATGGTAAGAAGCTCAAGAAAAAAAATTCAGGACTATAAAATTGATGGCATGACAATGATTTAATCCTTAGCTCAGTTGTATGATGGTGTCAAAAATTCTTACCACTAACTGACAAGGAAGGAACAACATTATGGGGAATGCTGCGAATCTTCTCATTCTCCATATCTAGGTGTAATATAGAGTCCTACATGCATAGTTTCACTGGGTTAGTGCTTCAGGAGTGAGAATAAGATAACCAAGCAAAAAATGTTCCCACAAAAAAGAAGCAAAAATGGCACTTCTTATCTATTAGGGACATTCTGACCAAAAAAATAAAAGATCAATTAGGGACACCACATGCCTATTTCTTAACATACATACAAGTTGAAGACTTTAACTGCCAAGATAAGTTGGAACTTTTGCAGTTATGGTAAGGCAGAAAGTAAAATATCCTTCAGAATTCCCAAGTGTTAAATAGCATGTCCATGCACATAGGAGGAAAAACTAAGCTGCTGCTCCTCATGCTGATGAGGAAAGCATATAAATAAAAGATAGGAAGAATAAAATTCCTAGTGTTTTTGAAACTGGACAAGTGGTTCAGCCAGTCAAACTGGTAGAACTGTGCTCCACCAGTTTAACAGGTTTAACATATTGCATGTGATGTCATCTGATAGAATACTCCACATATATTAGATTACACGTGTTCAGATTAACAGATGCCTGGCTGAGTCGGCAGAGCCTCGTTGAGCACAAATGACAGCATTCAAGTTCTCAAGAACATTTAATTTCTAATAGATTAAGCCAATAAGGTCAATGAATAATAATACACCAACAAATTGAAGCAAGAAGACACTGGAGTGAATGGTTGGTACGCTTGTTAGTTACAAGAGGTTGGAGTTCCAAACCCCAACCCAACCCCAACCCAACCCCAACACTCTTCCTTTAAACTTTTTGAATGCCCAGAACTGGTCCAAACTAGTTGACAGGATTGTGGGTCAACAGTTGACAGTTACGCCTGATAACAATAGGGTCAATAACACCAGTTCTTGACCACTACTGTTTCTGCTGTGAAACCAGACTGGAAAGGTCTGGTTCCCAATCCAACTGGAGCCAGTTCTTAAAACAGTGAAAAAAACAGGAGTTGACTGAAAAGCAATTTTATTTTTGCCATCAATGTTTTAAAAAGTGAACTGAGGCATATCAGAACAAACAGAACTCAGCAGCATCCTATACGTATCACGAGTACGAAATCAATATGCAAGCTCAGGATCCAAGAGTTACCTTTAATTGGTACAACTCCCAGTTATTTGCCTGAGTGGTTCCTGAAATATGCACAAATGGAAGGTCACTGGCCTGCAAGATCATCATCCAGGCATCTCCCAAGTTTTCACCAGTATCATTTATCTTATTTAGCAACATAACGATTTGAAGTTCCTGTTTCAAAATAAAATATATTAGCCACATCCACAAATTCTTAAAGTATGATATGCCGAGCTCTTACCTTATATAGAGCCAAATCCACACAATGGTAACCAGAAGGAATGCACAACAAGATTGCTTCCAAAGGTCTTCCCTGCTTCACATTGCTTGAATCATTCATAAATCCCCTCACTACAGCTATACAGTTTGTAAAATCTGAAAAAGACTCGTCGGGTATTTGGAAGGAAATATAATCTGTAAACCCAACCTCCTGAGTCAGATTAGATGAAGCAAATTCAGAGGCATCCTGCAGAGCCATACGAAGAAATGATTAGCATGAAAAAGCAGTTGTACTCTGCACATGCAGATCTCAGGATAAAATTGTTCAGGTTAAGGGTAAATACCTCATAGAAGGACAGTGAAATTGGAATGTATTGGGTGGATGCTGAAACTGATGTAAGAGGGAATAGAGGCAATAAATTCTTACAACATATCTTTTTTGAAATAGTAGAAAAAGGCATCTGGGCAGCTTCCTTGAAACTGTAAAAATTTAAAATTATTCCTAATCAGTAAACATGAGATATGGCATTATCACACACAATAATCGTATGCTAATCAGAAAGCCCAATCCAATAAGATCAGCCAGCTTAAGTTTCCATGTACATTGTCAAGTAATCAACATGAGATCGAATAAGAAACACTAGATTATTAGGTAGAGGGTAAGTGAAAAACCATTGTTGAGTACAACCTCCAGAAGACAACTCCCCACCCCCAAAGGTTTCCTTTCCTTTTCTTCCTTCTCTCATTATAGTCTCAAGGTTCTGGCCACTCAGACAAGCAAATTAAAAAGATGGGTACAATTTTATTGTAACATGAATTGTCGAGATACCTGAATTAGATAAATGAGAAATGACTATTTCAGCTCAACTAAATGATGAGTTGGGTGAAACCAAAGCACAAGGTTTTAATTGAAGGATTGTAATGTTTACTAAAACCATTTTGGACCTGCACCATCATACTCAAATTTCCAATTCTTTTGCTGATACCTGTATTCCATCAGTTGAAACTCCTTTGCAAGTGTCCTTCGCAAACATTTGCTGTCCTTAAATCCTCCAAATTGTACTAATTCTTTCACTCTCTCCATTGTTTCTCTGAAACAATAATGCGTGTAAAACATCTTACTGACCTGACGACATACATCAAGGCAGAAAAGTGCATGAAATTACACTTGATTTTCAAAAGACTTTCCAGTCCAATGAGAAACAACAATCAACCCATCAATTTCAATCCTCGTTACTCTGTGGTTAACAACACAGTGCTGGACCAAAAATAACCACAGTTGAAGCCCAGCAAAGCACCCTAACTTGAGTCAACCTCATCTCGTTGTGCTCTTAAAAGTAATTACGAAGACAGTAGCAAGATGACTTAAAATGAAGAACTAACCCTCAAAACAGGAGTAATTTATAATTTCATATCCTGAGTTTAGCAACTAATTTGGTCACATTGCAATAAAGCAAGAGTGAGCCACTAGAGCACATGAAAAGAATACTAGGCTTGACAGGATACCTCTCTGACATTTAAAGCGTGACCAAGGTCCATTACACCATGGTATTCTAATCCTCTGGCACACAAATGGATAGCACAACCTAGTGAAGGGCTACAAAAATTTGCTGCTAGAGTACATTAAGGAAATAATAAGCTGTCGACACTTCACAGTATTCAAGCCATTGCCTCACCAAATTTCAGCTACAAAGAATGAAGAGATGGCCCACCCTTGGAATTAGAAGGTTAGCCCCACCCTCGGCATTAGAAGGTTATGTCAAATTATGAAATTAGTCATGATGTCTGAATGATACATATGATTCCATAACTAGGGCTAGGCAATAACATTTTCTTATTATATGAATGAAATTCATTAAAAACACCAAGTAGGAGCAAAACTTCAGATAATTCACAAGAGAAGAAATTTATTAATTCAATGGGTAGCCATTCTGTCAACAATAATGACATGTCACATCTCAGCCCAAGTAAAGTTAATGTTGACTGAAATGACAGGAAAAAAAGTAACTTTCAAGGAGTATACAAGCCATTTCTACTGGAAGCTTTCCGTACATGGCAATGCCAAACAGTCCACTTGGTGACTCCATCAGGTGTGAACAAGTATTAACTAAAGATTCAGGGGTTCTGGGTGCCATATTGTAAATGACTTAAAATTAGGAACTGGACAAGTTAGAGGAAATCACTTACAAATCAATGTCAATTTCTTCATCAGCCTCGGATAAATCCAGAAGCTGCATAACAGGATCTTGATCATACAGAAACTTCAAGAACACGACAACAAGTTCACTGTCGAAATTCATAAGAGTAAATAGGGATTCACCATAAGGACTGAACCTGATGGACAAAAGTCAGACAAACCTATTGTATGTTAAAAGTTGATCGCTTGGCTCTGACATAAGTTGCTTTATACATTTCAGAAGCCAGCTGAAGAAATTTGCAAACTGAAAGAGAGACAAAACCAAAACCAAAAGCTTCAGCAACATGCACATAATCAACCAATATAAAATGCTTACACCGCTGGCTCAATATTCCGAGCTTCTCTAGATTTCAGTGGTCACACTGGCAATATTTTCATTTTGAAACAAGAAAGAATGCATGTCTTCAGTGTAGTATGTGCGAAATTGAAAAGGTATCAACAAACCCTAAGTTGTCAAGGTGCAGGAAGCAAAGATAAAAAAAAGCCATGCAATTTCTCTCTGGCCCTTCAAATACATGATGATATCAACACACAACAATGTGATATTGTCAGTATTTCATCATGATCTTAAAAGGTGCAAAATGGAACTTTGTTAAACAGGTTCAAGTCATGTGCAAATGCCTGGCTAACAGTCTCTTCTCCAAAATCCCAACAAAACAGCTCGTATTTCAAATATATAATGCTATTCGACTTAGAATAATATGTCATTCTGAGCACACAAGATCTTGTGTCTTATATCCATAAGTAGTTCAACTCCATGTTTAAAATTTAGGAATTTAGTCTGACTAAAGACATGCACGATGAGAGACAGGCAGGATTTTAGAAAATAGTAGAAAACAAGAGGTATCAAGAAATGAAGAGAAATCATAACAAAGATTGTAACAGGCTACCTGCTGCACAACAGATGAGAGCACCCTTATGAATTGCTCAACCTGTACAAGCAGCATTCCAGCCTTTTCTACTGCATTGTCCACCAGTGTCTCATCCAAACCAATACCCAGGTAACGAGAGCGCCATCTCGAAAGACCCCTGAGCTCACCCATTCTAAAGCCAATAATTTCTACAGCAGGCTGCTAGGTAAATAACAATGTAAATAACAATAAGTCAATTAGTTAACCCCACAAGTCGAATATCCTCTCTAATCAAGGAAAAGACACACTCATGAGGGATAAAGATAACATCGAACATATAAGTTAAATGCTAAACAGCAATAGGAACCATCGATGTTAAAATTTTATGAAAGAAAATGTTTCACGCAGCAAATGGCCATTACAAGCCATCCTTATCTTTCAACTGCAAACTGTGTTTGAATTACACAGCATACGCTAGATTCTCTGACAAAGAAAAATCATTAAGCAAATGGAGCCTAGTCTGCCATCCAATTCATGCAAGCAGGCTGGAAGTTTGGAATGTTTGTGTGAAATGATCAAGTCCGAAAATGGAGCCTAGTCTACCATCCAATTCATGCAAGCAGGCTGGAAGTTTGGAATGTTCGTGTGAAATGATCAAGTCCTGTCCAAAGTGGCTGTGTGTGTGTGAAGGGGAAGGACAGAGAGAGAGAGAGAGAGAGAGAGAGAGATCTTATTTATGTGATAGTTGTGGGCTATAAACACAGCTGACAGGAATTGCTGATGTTTTTAACGAGACAAAGCCCCAGCCCTTGTGCTGTTAGCTTGGGCAAGGGTAACTTCTTTACAACATTCAAATATCAAACTACATCTCTATCCCATAGCTTACACTTTTTGATTAGTTAGTTTTGGTCCCACAAAATTTTATGTGGAATTAGAGCAGGAGGTTTCAGGCTTAAAACTCACCTTGCTACCTATTTACCTCCCCAATTATCAAATATCTATCCTTCAATCTAAGGCCAAGTCTTAGCCTACGTGAGAGGGGGAGCATTATAGTAATTAAGTACCACATCTTTATTTGATAGGTAATCTTTTAGATGACTTGGCAATTGTTCCACAAAATTCTACACTGTCGTGAATGCACATTTTGAGTAAACAACAGGAGAAAGGAGCCCCAAAGCATTGATTGACAGACCATGGAGATAAAGAAAGTTCATAAACTTTCAAAAGAAAAAAATAGGCAGGTTCCTACAAAAGAAATAAATTATATAGGAGCTGTAAAGGATAGATATTTGGATAACCACCATATTTTTTTGGCATTGTGGGGGCAGTTCTTTAGACAGTAAGTCCTTTTTTGAATTATCTTAGATAAATACAAGCTTATGGGTGGTAATTTGTATATAAGACGAACCCCATGATGCTCTTCAATAGAATTACATATTGAAAAAGTAAAAAGAAGAGAGTCTATAACTTCAAAGAAACTAACAGGAAACATTATTTCTCACCATAGTAATAATCAACAAGAATGTGCAGTGTACAAGAGAGTCCTGAACCCAGGAGAAGCAAGGAACCGATCTAATTAGCAACAGCCCTACGGTGTGCATGTGCAAGTGCAGACACCTGTGCAAGCACATGATCGCATGCATGTGCTTGGGCAATGCACATGTTAACAACACACAAAATTGCCCACATGTATGGAAAGAGATCTGGCAGAGAAGATATTGGCAATATATTTTCTTATAGATGATAAAGGATTTTAATTAAAGAAAAAGTTCTAACGCATCAGTATACAAGAATAAAACAAAAGAAAAACAAACAAAAATAAAACATCAGAAGACCATATGAAATCAGAACATGATGTCCAAAGCCATTTAAAAGGTACACCAACAAAACTACCCAAGATTTTTTTTTTTAACTACCCAAGATTTCAAACTCTACTATTTTGTTGCTTTCCTTCCAAAGGCACCACATGCGATAAAGGCGTGGTGCTACAAGACTTCTTAGAAATTGATCCTCCTAAATAGGCATTACAACAACTAAAAAGCTGGATGGCATGTCTAGGCAAGGAAATGATCATTTGGGATACTGAGTTTGTGAGACAAGCCCAAGATTGGGAGTTTTTAACATCTCTTTTAATGTATTATATTATTCCAAGAATTCCGTTGCCTATGAGGATGCATTTGTGTGGAACGATGAAAAAGATGGAATCTTTCCAGTAAAGTCTCACTACAAGCTGCTCAATAGGGAGGAAGTTGGTGGTAGAATGGATTTTCCTCAAAAAGTGACTTGGAAAGTGAAGGTTCTGATTAGAGTTTGGAAAGTAAGGGTTCTGATTAAAGTTTATCTATTTGCCTGGAAAACAACTTGGGAATGAATCCTCACTTTAGATAACCTACAACAAAGAAGCAAATACTGGTTAATAGGTGTTTCCTCCGCAAGGAGGAGGCAGAATCCATGCAGCATCTCCTCCTTCACTGTTCATGGACAAGAGTGGTTTGGACAGTTTCCTATGCTTGCACCAAATTATCTTTGGGTTATTGGAGCTTTTAGGAGCAAGAACTCTGGGCTTGGCAGCGCATTCGTTTACAGTGCCACAAGAAAAGAAGGATTAACTCAATTCCTCTATCTGTTTTTAGGCTCATTTGGAAGGAGCTAAACAAGAGAGCTTTTGATGGAGAGAGATCTTCCATTTGTTGAAATTTGGCTTAAAGTCGTACACTTTTGGAATAGTGGAGACTGCATATGGATGTAAATGACTTGGTTAATATGGTCGATGATGTATCTTGTATTTGAGCTCACTTTTGGTTTTGAGAGTTGTTCTGTACATGGCTTTAATTTTTGGGCTCTAATCTTACATGGGTTTGCAACCCCTTGGTGTCCTATGGTTGAACTTTTGATCTATTAAAAGAAACTTATTCTTTTCTGAGGATTTTTAAGTTATTCCAACTATCTTATATCATAACATTGTATGTAATCATGTAGTTTCAAGTACAAATACTAACATCTCACATATGATTTTGTGCTAATCAGCATAACCATCATCCATGTAGCATGTTTTTATTGAGCACAAAAACGCTCCATTAACTCACAGTTGCGGTTCCTTTTATGAGTTATCGTGACAAAAGGGTGCCTCTACAACCTAAAGTCAAGATCCAAAAAGCTCAAGAGAAACTCTGGATCCAAAGAGATACCAACACATTCCCAAAACAGAACAATACTACGGATACAAAGACCAGCATACAAAACTCGTTTGAAGTGGTAAAATCCAAGCATTTAGGCAAGTGTATTACAGACATCTAATACAAATCTATTTCACATGTGAGTAAGTAAACCATTTTCATTTACTAGGACATAACATCTTTAGCATTACTCTGCCAAAAGATGGTGCTTAGTTAAAAAAATGGCAACCTAATTGGATAAGTTGGTAAAAAATATAAACTAATGAATTCTCACATCTAAGTACATGAACAAATTGTTGTGGACAGAGGCTCTCATAACCAAGGTTAAGCATCACAGATGAGCTCAATGTTGGCTCAATTCACTATCATCTGAGCACCCGCCAGTTATTTTATCTGCTCATTTTCTTCTGATAACTGAGTTTTCATTCTCAATTTTAGCTTGTTGACAGTAATAACAACATAAGAAAGCAGAGTTCAATTACTACAGCAAGTCCAACGAGTGGAATTGGTAGTATAAATAAGTCTTAACTTCTCCTAGGCTCAAATAGGGCTATTAGTAAGTAAAAAGAGTTGAATATGATTTATTAATATAAAGATTGACTCCCGCAACTATGAGGGATATGTATTAAGATTGAAGCGGGCAATAAAGTTTTTTCCTTTTGAAACAGAGAACATATATCTATACCTGTTAATTATAACATAAATGCATAAAAATTTCCATACCCATACCTCCATTTACAGTATTCTGAAAGCCCAAACTCAGATCAAGTTCATATTCAAACCAATGATTATGACCTATAAGTTTTATTATACGCTTATAGTAGAGATCGCCAACTTGTTAAATCAGAATTAAATCAGATTTTACCTCACACTTTCCAGCCACTCAATGTTGGTAATCCATATCATTGCATATGATAGGTTCATATAAGAATTCAACATCAGGATGTTCTGAAAGATATGGTGTCTCAAAATGTGTGAAGCGTAACTTACTATAACAAATTCCTACATCTATCTGATCACCATTTAAGACTGTTCTGTGCGATGCTTAAAACTCAATAATTTATCAGAGAAAGGCCAAATGCAAAGGTAATAACGTGCACCTGCAGATGATTGAGGACAACCAGCTGAAGTTCTTTTCCAGCACCACAGACAACTTTTGATACACGCTTCATACCCTATCATTGAACAAACTAGCAGACTAAGATTATGAAAACCAACCAAAAAGAACAGAATTCCTATAGCGACACCGGAACTTAAAAAAACCACCCGTACCACTTCACCCAGAGAATTAACAAGAAACTGATGGACTGCAGGACTGGTCCTAGCACCACCTAGAAGACTCAAAAATTCCTCCTGAGGAGAAGAGTCAAGACCTAGATAAGCAAACAAGAACAGTTAAATGAAGAACAATGAAATGCCATCTACTGCTTTGTATTAACAGGACTACTAACCATGATCATTAATAAGGCTTGTTAACAAATCAAACTTCTCATGAAATATGTTCATGGCATCAGCCCACTGCTTGTGCATGACTGATAATGATGTCCGGACGACATGAAGTAAATCTTCAATGTTGGAAGCCTGTTGAGCAACTTGATGAAGTTCATTTTTACTGCAGAAAGGAAGAGATTGAGAATCTAAGGAGGCATTCAGCAGATAAAGATTCTCAGATATCTATTCTCATTTCATTTGAGAATGCAAACGGTCCAGAAAATGTGTTTGGTAACATTTCAAAAACAGTTGAAAGGAAAACTATTATTAAAATCGAAATTAGAAACTGAAGACAACTTTTCAGCATTCACATTCCACGTGCAAACATGGAGATTTGGAATAACTAAGCCTCTTTTCTTATTGCGATGGAACACGAGCAAATTCTGACAATTCTCATCCTTACGACATACATCATTAAACAAGTTTTCTGTGATAAAACATTGAAAACAGTTTCCATAAAAACGAAAACAAAAAACGTTATCAAAAACTTGGCAGGCCTCTAATTGTAGAGAACAAAAATGTTCTGTGAATCATGCAACAAAGTTCAAAATTTTGCAAGAGTAACTCCTGCAATTTTGTCCCACCACTTTCAACATTCGAACTACGTTGATTTCTAGAGGTTTCTACGGAAAGATGGTATGATACTTGAAGGTCGGGTGAAAACCTTATCAAGCATGAAAAAAATCATTCAGGCTACGAAGTATGAGGCATCATGTAGTTCAGCTTATGGTGACTCTCGAACGTCAACTTGGGCATTTAAAATCATCAGAAGGAAAGTTCTTCTATCATGCAAAGTATAGGTTAAATTCCAAGAAAAATGCCTCAAAATTGCTCCATGTTAACCATCAGTTTCGTTTTAAGGTTGACAATAATATCCTGAGTTAATATGAGTTTTACTTTCTGTAAAACCAAACAAAATTGATACCTCTGAAACAAATATCAGTGCACATGAACAATTGTAATATAATTATAATACGGAGTCCAATTACTGCTGCACAAACTTAAAAGAGAGAGAGAAGAGAAGTTTCACCTAAAATATGAATAACACTAAATGCAAGTGCAATTTTACCTCTTTTGGAATATTGAAGTATCAAGCACTAAGCAATGAAAGCCATGCGTACTATCTCCAACTGTTTGACACCCTCTTGATTCAACAATGTCTTCAACAAGTTCTCCTGAGCATGCAACCATCAAATGACAAAGATCCTTGGATAAAGCCACCTAATGATAACAATTACATGGCAATTAGCTTGCTCTGGTGAAACATCCGACATGATATCTGGAATAATCCAATCACAGGAATAAACTTACAGTAGGTACATTTGAAGTTTAAAAAAAAGTCTGCATCTTACATCTATAAAATATTATCCAAGCTGTTTGACATTTTCTGTGTCAGGCTGTTTGACATTTTTATAGAAACATGTTTAGTTACCACTGAGCTTTTACTCGATAGTTTCTCTATCAAATTCCAATAAGGTGTTCATGAGAAGACAATGTATCTGATGACTATAACTTAAATGTCACAAAGTGAACGAAATTCTTTGCTGGTCACTATTAGGAAGGAAAATAAAATTAGTCCCAGCAGAGCAAAAAGGCCTCCTATCATTAACCCATTAGTTGAAGAAACATGGAGGCTCTTGAGAGGCAACTATGTTAGTCAGTGTACCTTCCTCACAGACGCATTCAGAAGTCGGCAAATGGTGTCTCTGTCCTTGGTTGTCATAGGAATATCACATTCATGTATATTCTGGTGCACATTCCCATGCATTACGGCAATCACATAGCAAGAAGCAATAAGCAACTGATTATGGAACTGAAAATAGCGAACTCAATATAACAAAGCAACTATACAAATAAAGTCGAAACAGAGAGTTAAAAAAGCTTCCAAACTAAAATAACTAGTGGAGAGTGGAACTGTGCTATTTCTACAAGGTCAACTTAAAGATCAACCAAGCACCATAACATTCATTTTTAGGTCAGGTCAATGATGGAACTAGAAAACAGAGAGAAGCAACAACTTAAGCAAAAAATGTAAACTTCATGGGCAACAGCACAAGTGCAGTATAGGTACTGATTCGACTTTTCTGAAGGCCTTTAAATGCACTTACCTCAACACCAGACTACAGAATATCTACATCACATTGCAACTTGGAAGGCTTTAAATTAGCAGTTCTACCTTGTGTTTCCACAAAAACTTAGTATTCCTGCCACTGGCATCTTTTAAATTAGCAGGTCCACATTATATATATAATAAAAAAAGACAACCCAGAAGCTCGACAATGAGCTAAATGAGCTACATCAATTTTCATAACAAGTGATTTCCCATCAAACATGTTTAATTTTCCATCTAAAATATCTCATCTTAAGGTGAAAATTACCTGTTTAGGTAGTCAACCGAGTCAAGAAATTGTGATCAAATCGTCATTGACAATTCACAAACTTGTATATAGATCTGAAAAACCTCCCATTAGGAAACCATACGCCACACTTATAGATCTGGTGAAAGGCAGTGGGCCCTAGGAAGTACATTTGGGAAAGTCCCAACAAGGAATTGTAACTAGAACTGGCTCCATGTTACTAAAGAGACAACTGATAGGAACCTAAATGATACTGATTAGGACAATTCTTCAGCATGCATTTCTAGACTAATCAAATGTCTGTTGAGAAGTTCATCATGTTTTCACGTTGAAACAGTACTAAACCCAAACATGCACGAAAGTTCAGAGTACCCAAAAGTCTAAATCTTCTAATAGCTGCACACCCACAGAGAGAATTTTCTACACACAAGCATACACTCTCATAGAACACTTTCCCCAACCAACGGTCGTATAGGCTCTCTCAATCTCCCTAAAAAGGAGCAGATACTCAAGAGTCTAAAACAACAGCAGAAAGTCTGCACAGCAGGCTAACCCAGACAGACCCCAAATTCTCCTTTAGGTGCTTCAACTGCAGTATAGACAGAAGGAGCACTCAGGGCAAACAACAAAAGCTTTGGATAATTGTGCTGTATTGAAGTCGGAGGTGTCGTCTCTAAAGTGACCAATGGAAGTGAAATCTAGAAGTTTTACAAGAATAACTTCACCTAGTATAGTTGTTTAATTAACCAGCCCATTACTTTCAGGCAATACTGATTTCTGCCATCAGATCCATTTATTAAGAAAGACTGCTCTATGCAAGCGAGAAAGGAAAGTAGTCATTGACTGAATCTGATAGACTATACTGCTAAATACTTGATCTGAACAGACAGGAGGCTTACAACATTTCCGATTGGAAAGACACCAAATATACTGAAGCACAAAACCCCATCTTTATCTCCACTGCAAAGGATATTGAAACATTGCTTTGAAGAATTTGAGAGCTCTACGAATGAATCTTGACCATCGTCAGTTAAACCAGTTTCTCCAGATGCTAGTCCAGGCATGCGAGGAACTCTCGGAGCTGGAGGGAAGAAACGAGTAGTGCGATCTTCAAATGCCAAAGAGTTGCCAGAAGTGTCCTATTAAAAAATGGATAATTATCATTATATATATAACAAGAGATTAAAGTTAAGGAGTCAACAATCAGCAAATCAACAACTCACAGCTGACACCAAACATAAGTTTTCAAAAACCTTCCATAGATACATATTGAAGGTGTTGAATATGATTCTAAGTTTGAAAAAAGAAATATTTTAGTAAATCAGCCTAAAATAACTACTTAACTGCAAACAAAGCATTAGATAGAACATGAAAGGTATGATCAATAAAACATTGTCTGTCAAGAGTCAAGATCAAGAAGTAAGATGAACTTTCTTAAGTTGAAAGATGCATACTCTATTCACTTGGGCATCCTCCTCCCAATTGAGACACACCACAGCTGCTGCATGGGACTTCAAGCTTCTTAACAGTTTTCCATTCTGCTTAATATTTATACCGAGTTAGAAATAAATATACCACAGTACATATAACTTCTACAAGCACTAGCATATAAAAAGCAGCACAATGCATATCCACGGTTCCATAAAGACGGGTAGATTGGTAAGATAACATTCATATGTAAAAATAAGTTCTTCAAGAGCAAAACATAATCCATGAAGTGGATAATGATTAGTAAATCGGTAGACAGCTTAAAGAAACCTTTTGGCAGCAGCATCAGCCAAGTTCTGAGCAATTGTATCCATGACCAAACAGCTAGCTTAATGACATAACCGGTAATCTATGAACTTTTCCACCCACAAGCATAATTGAGGCACATACAAATTCTGTCATTTAGGAATCACCCGAACTATCACCTTCCTAATATGACTGAACTGGACATATGTCACTTTAAATAATAGAAAGAAACTATTAATTTGATGAAAATGAACATGTCATGGATGACTGCTTCTATATGCTGTCTCGGTCATGTTTGGATTGGAATGAACCATTCAATCTAATTAGTTAAATTGATATATATAAGACACAAGATATCATCTAAACCAAGGACTTTGTAAGTTTACGGCTATTCTTTTTAAAAATTATATGACATTGATGAAGATATGCATATTGCATGTATTGTACAAGTTATAAATGCTGTGTCAGTAATGCTTGGATTGGAATGAACCATTCACTTTAATTAGTTAAATGGGTTATTCATCTCTCGTCGTTTGTTGACCTATATAAAAAAGAGGGCATGTTCAAAAAGAGTGTTCTAATGAGATCTATTAAGCTTTTCATGCTCGGATTGACATATCTAGCAGTCCACTGTTAATATGACATTGGCAGACAGGACTCGTAAACATGGATTGCCATCTCCATTAGCAGCTATATGTTTGTTGAGCAAGCTTGCTGCTTGCAATGCATCATGCAGCTTTTGAGCAATTCAGAATCTTTCGCAAGAGAGATTAGAGGAGAACACATTCTGATGAAATGGGATTCTTGCAGGAAGATTCCCAGTTGAGAAGTTGTGAGGGTAACATTAAAGTAATGACGTAGAAAACTTACTTCAACATCATGCAGTGAAACTGTACCATCTTCTAGTCCCAAGACAACAACTTTGCCATCAGGACGCCAGCATAATGATGTTATACATTTACCTGGAGTACATTAGAATAATTAAGATAATCCAGTATAACGACATACAATGGAACGTGCAAAGAAAAGTGATTTCATAAACAACAACAACAACCAAAAAAAGGAAAAAAAAAATTAGAAAGAGAGAGGATGAATAATTTGTTCACCATAAATTAATAGACAAAAAGGAAAGACAGAGAACACACAAAAACCGAGAAAATGATAAATAAAATCTGGGAAGTGATGCAAACATCATAACAGCACATAGTATATCCGAAAGGGATATTGGTAGCTTTACATGGATTTCTTTGGGCTAGTAAATCATCTAAAGCTAGGGAATCTATGTCTTTTTGGCAGCCTTCAATCCATTATCTCAGTCCAAAAACAAATCTTATTGCTCAGCTTTGGAACCTCAAGGTGGAGTGGATCAATGAAAGCATACTTCAAGGAAGGATCACGAGTGTTCAAGTATCTACAACTTAACATCTCAACAGAAACCGCTCAAGGATTAGTTCAAAAAGCACTCAACAACATGTTCTTCATATCCAGAAGGCAATATGATGCGTGAAGCATTCAGATGTTACCTCCTATCTAAATTTTTCAAGTGAGAATAGATTAAAAAAACCACCAAGGCTAGGCATCTAATCCTAAGCTCTTATGAATTCGAATTACTAAAAGATAAAGTCATATAAGAACTTAACATACTTGGATGCAGCTCCCCCTACCCTCCTAGTCTCTTTGCTTTTTCCAACTCCTCCCTCCATGTATACATGTATGCAGCATAGCTTGAGATATATCCTATTCACAAGTAAGTTAAATTCCCAACAACAAACTTGATTAATTAAATTGATGTAACAAAATGCCCCTTGTAATCAGAAGAAGATAAATTAACTTCAAGTAATGCAAAATGTGCAAAACTTTCCATACTAGACTCTAAATTTTAGCATTACAAAATGTGAAAAACTTTCCAGCCTAAACTAAATCTCTCCTTGTAGGGAACGCTCAGTAGAACAATAGGAAGAAGCAGAGCCAGAAGTGATATTACATCGTGAGAGTCACCAACAGAATTTGAAGGAAAACTATAAAGCTGCGTGACGACATTGAGATGGTATTTTGCAGGGGTTAAACCTGCCAACTCCAAGTGGGCATCAAGCATTTCTACATCTGACATAACTAGTCTATCTAGCATAAACAACATCCCCTCCAATTTGAGTTCTTTATCTTCATGAACACTTTGACTGGTCCAGCGTGAAAAGGGCAACAAGATAGCAGTACAAGAGTCGGGTACACTCCCGGTTGGTCTAAATGATTGTCACTTATGTTATGGAAATCTCCTAAGGCACACCACTATTATCTAGAAGTTTATAGGAATCTGTTGCGTCTGTAAATAAAAATCGCTTTATTCAACTAGTATCAGCTTGGGATTCTTTATTTGCAACTACGTCATATCCACATTTTCCCTCCCATTACCATCATTCACTCTTCATTTTCATGTAAAACACCAACTCCTTTGTTCGACATCACATCCTCATTTAGACTTTCAAGCACAACACCTCTAAATTGACCAAATCTCCATCAAACGCAATTTGAACTGGATTGGCAATTGAAGTGATTTTTTTGGGGAAAAGGATCGTGGCACATTTAAGGAAAAGCAAAGGGGGAATAAGGCCAACGACCCAAAGGGCACACACCAAGCCATCGTTGAAGAAAAGAACACGCTGAATAAAAAATAAAAAATAAAACGAGGAGAACTTTCTCGAGTCGAAGCAATTACCAGGAGAGATTGTCCACAGCCTCTGCCAATTGAAGCGATGAAGCACCACCTTCGAGTCCTCCGTGACCATCGCCAGCAAATCCTTCTCCGGATTCCACTCCGCCATCTTCACCTGCCAAGCGGAAGGAACCCAGCAAAAAACCTCACAAAACCGAATGGGAAAACAATCGAATCGACCCGCCCATTATTAGGTCGCGAAAGAAGGCGGACCGGAGCCGAACCTGAGAAGCCAGAGGTTTGTCGAACTGAAGCTGAAAGGGAAGCACGTGCCGCGACCCTTGGTCGGTCTCCATAGCCGAAAAAGATCGGGGAGCAGCCAAAGCGTCCGGTGGCAAATGCGAACTGAGAGGGAGAGCCAATGGCGGAGGGTAGAGCCCGAAAACCCTAGAAGAAAGCCTGTTGGAAGAGAAGAGCGAGAGAGTAACCAAGTGCACTGGAGCCTGAGAATTTTGCAGAGAAGATTGCGGGAGAGGAAGAACAGGCGGGAGAGAGACAACGAGGAAGAGGAGAGAGAGAGAGAGGATACGGGCCGAGCCGGGCCGGATTGGGCCATAAGTCGGGCTTAACTTCTGCTCCGGGCTCGTTCATCATACGAAAAATAACGTAAGAGATGACCCAACGGGCCGCTACGGCCTCAAGCGGTCCATACCACTTTCGATAACTCGAGAGTTGAGATTAAACCGAACGGGTTTGGTTCAGGCATTTCATCGAACGTCTGAAGCGCGCTGGCTGAAAGTGGGGAAAAACCGAGTACCAACTCGCGCCGGGACTCGCAATAATAATCAACAAGCAGTAGTGATCCAAAACAGCAGCGCACAGACGAATGGGGCCGTTGCTCGGGCGAACCTGACAACGAGGAAGCCTGGTCCGGCGAGCCCGAAACGGGGCAAGGCAGGGGCACAAACAGGGGTGTCGGCCGAGAGTCCCTACCCGGCTCCGCTACGGCGAATGGAGGGCGAGTTCGATAGATCGGACCACGTCCCGTCGCCTCGCACGCCTCCGAGCCGAGATCCTCGGAAAAAAGGCTCGTCCCGCGAAAAATCGGAAAAAAAATAAAACAAAAATTAAACCTGACCTACCGGAGACTTGGGCGCGGGGAACGGGTTCGGGCGTGACCGGACTGTCGGAGGGCTCCTTGCTCTCAAACTCTCTCTCTCTCTCTCTCTCGGTTGCTCTCACGGTCTATCCACCCTTTCTCTATTCCCTCTCTCACTCTATTTCTCTCCAAAAATCCTCCCTTTTAAGCTCTCTACCCGGCACGCATGGCTTCCTGCCACACAAGCTGTCGCTGCCGGTCTGCCTCCGACCACCAACTCCGGTGAGACGCTCGCCGTGTTCTCGCGTCTCTGTCCTCGCGGTGCGGACCCACTCCACTTTTTTTTTTCCCATTTTCCCCCTTTTTTAATGATTTATATATATATATATATATATATATATATATATATATATATATATTATATAATACTTTTAATAAATTCTAGCGCCTTACAACTTTATTGGATATAAAGCATGGCTCTAACGCCAATTACCGACTTATGAATGCTTCCGTCAAGAAGGTACACTATGACCATTGTCGCCTCTCAAGAGCCTCATGTTCCTTCAACTAATGGGTTAATGATAATTGGCCTTTTTTGCTCTGATATGACTAATTTTACTTTCCTTCCTAATTAGTCTTCCAATATGTTTCAACTTCATGACACGGTAAATTGTCTTTTCTTTAATTTTTTCCATGCATTAGGAAACGAAAAATACAAGTAAACCTTAAGAGACACTTTATGAGGATTGGTGATCACGTTAAACTTAAAGTTGTACAAAAGAATCTAGATTAAATTTAGCAAAAAATTACTGCACCCTTATTGACACTTTTGGCCTATTTCAGCGTTTAGTTTATCATGCCTTAGTTATTTTAAATTGCATGTTCTCATGGACTTCACGCATTGGTTTGACACTTTTATGGGATTGGGAGGTGGAAGGAAATGCTTTTATAGGGGATGATTCAATGGATGTTAGGGCTAGTTATCGGTGCAGCCTCGTGGGTAGAAGGTTGAGGGCTTTTATAATCAACTATATTTTATATTCTATTTTAATGAATTAAGTAGAAACAAGAGAGTACATGTATTTATTAAGAATGTTTTCAAAAGTAACTGTGTATGCCCTTGCAGAATTCACATAAATGACAGTGTTCCACTACTCATGTGTCACATTGATCTTAGACAATAAGGGTGCGTTAAGTAATCATTCTGTTATGGGGAACAATTTTTGAACATAAATAGTTTTTTCTATTTCTGTTCTTGGGAACAATTTCTAAGCAAAAGAACGCGTTTGGTAATTGCATAAAATTTCTATTCCTGGGATAGAAATACATTTGGTAAAATTTTTAGATTTTTTTTATTTTTTTATTATTTTTTTATTATTTTTTTCTTATTTTTTCTGTTTTCATTTTCTCTTTGCCCGGTCGTTGGCCACCGCTATGGCCAGCAATCGGCTAGGCGACATTCGATGAGCTCACTGGAGGCTAGCCTGGCCTCGGCAAGGCTCGGCCTCGCCCTGGCCTATCGAGGCCCAGCCTTGCGCCGGTTGGGGAGGCCAAGCCTCGCCATGCCTCGGCGTCTCCAGGGGCCGGCGATGCTCTGGCAAGGTCGTTGACCCTCGTTTGGCCGGTTGCCGGCGTCGGCCATGGCCAAGGCCAGTGACCAGCCAAAAGGAAGAAGAAGAAGAAAAGAGAAGAAAAAAATAAGAGAGAGAAAAGTTATTTTTAAAAATTGTTTTCGGGAATAAGAAGTAACTTTTTTCTATTTCTTGTTTTACATTCCAAATCTATTCTCGGAAAGAAAAGTTTTACCAAACACGTTTTCGTTCTTTTTGGTTCCTCGGAATAAAAGAATAGAAATTTTTGTTCCAAGGAACATAAACACTTTTTAACAAACACGCCCTAATGTGATGAAAATTGTTTTATCCCACAAAATTGAGCTGTGGACAGATGTTTATTTATTTGTATATGTTAAGCATACTTATCGTCATTTTCTAAAATTCATTACATGTTATAAATGAGTTTTTGATTGTCCATAATTTCTTGCTCAAAATGCTTCAGTTGGCCTCACCAGATTTGGTGAGGGGGGCCTCGCCTTAGCAAGGCATGACTAGCGCTTGCCCTCGCCTAGGCGTGGCTTGACAAGGCTGACCCTCACCGGCCATGGTTGTGGCTGGTGACTGGCAATGGCCACCGGAGAAAAGAAAAGGGAAAGGAAAAAAAAAAAGAAATCAATAAATTCAAAAATATTATTAAAATATTATTAAAAATGTCCATCTCAGCGCCAATCGCCCGATTGACGTTCATGTCAACAATTTGTAGCCTAAATTGGCCTAATAAATTGAATTGGTACTAATATGAAAAAAGGTTTAAGGTTAAATTGGTCAAATCGAAAAGTTTATGACTGAATTAGTACCAATGCAATATATTTAAGACTTTTTTTTTAATACTTTTTCCCTTGATAAGTGGTAGCAAAGCTAGGCGGTCAAGGATTGACTAGACTTCGCTCGAGTCCTTGTCCATCTGCCAGGCAAGGTGAGCAATGACGTGATCGAGAAGATTTTGATGGGTGGCTGTATTCTTGAGCACTTATACTTAATCGAGAAACTTGAAGAAACTCGAAACTAACTTTACCTGAGCATCTTCGGAAGCTAGATGATATCTTTCAAAAAGAGGGTTGTTACTGCCGACATCGAACCTTTCAAATTGAGCAAATTGAGCAAACTTCATGAAACCGAGTGGAAACCAAGTCGACTGCCCGTTAGGTCGTGAAATAATGCCGACCAGGAGTTGAACTTGAGAAGCCATTGGTTTGTTGAACTAAAGCTGAAGCTGAAGCACGCGTTGCAGTCGTTCATAAACCTCCATAGCCAAAAAGGTCCACGTGCAATTGAAAATCACAGCGCTGGGCCGAGAACAATTTGCAATGAGTGTACAGAAGTGTCGATGGAAAATGTGAGCTGAAAGAGAGCTTGTGAAGGATAGAGCTTGAAAAACCCAGAGGAAGGCTCGAGGCTAGTAGGAAAGAATAGAGCTAAAGAGCAAGTCAAAGAATGGAAGATCAAGAGAGTAAGAAAGTCCACTAGAGTCTGAAATCATGCAGAGAAAATTGCAGAAGAGGAGCAGGCGAGAGAGAAAAATAAGAGATAAAGACATGATTACAAAAGTGAAGGCGGACTCATTTGATTGATGGGCGGGCTGAGCCGGGCCGGCTCATGCCATATGTCAGATGGAACTTGTTGTCTAGGCTCATTTATCATGAAGAAAAGTATGCGATTTCAAAACGAATTGAGTTACCAAAGTGTTGGGTTAACTTGTAACTAGTGGCCACCTTTCTTATGCATCCGTTTTCAAATTGATCAAAATCATAATGAATTGAGAACCATATAAAAAAATTTCATTAAATTTAAATTAACAGAAAGATGATATTTAACATAGGGTTTAGATTAAACATTAAGTAAATCAAAAGTTTATGGATGACATTGCACCTTTGACTAATGGACTATTTATGTCTTTTTTTCCTTTTGTTAGAGCTAATTCTTTCTTACAAAACTAAAGCGACATCAATTGAGCTTTAATATCCCACTAGAAGCACGATCTCAAATGTGCATCAATTGGGCTCCGAAGACCTTCTTCACACTAGAAACATTTTCTACTCCTATTCCAACAACCTTGTTGGGGGTAGTTAGGTAACAATTCACTAAGAACTAATCCAATCCACAATCAATTTCTTCCCCAAAATTGAACTAACCAAAATGGACTTAACGCCAGCAACAACTAGTTGTGTATCCCAGCACTATGATCTCAAAATAAATTAATATAATGCTGAAATGTTATAAAAAAAAAAAAAAAAAAAAAAAGGCAACAACAATACTAAAATTTTTATGTGGAAAATCCAATGGGGAAAAATCACAAACCACTCAAGAACTTTCACTAATCACTAAGAATAGTAACATTGACAATACAACAATATTTCATCATTATTGAGGTGGATTAATACAAATAAAGCAAGAAACTTTAACCATGATCGTAGAAAATGAGAGACAACTTGGAGAAGGTTTTCGACGAATGAAATTGATCAACTCATAGGCCTAGGTCTCACGAACAACATTCTAAAATTGAGCCAATTCCAATTCCGTTAGGCCTCCGAATATGGACCAAAAAATCGCTGCCCCTTTTTCTTCTTCTCGTGCGCTCTTCTCGAGGAACTCTCTCTCTTCCTTATATTCACTCCACAAACGGCACCCCCTTTTTTTTTTTTTTGTCTTTTTGACTTTTTGACTTTATTCATTTTCTTTGATGTTATGTTCGCTAAACCCCACAAAGAGACGGCCCCAGCCAACAATCCTCCGTCACTCTAATAGCAAAATCAATAGGAATAAGATCTTGGTCTCACAAAACTTTGATTCGGAGACCATCGACCCGACAACAGCTTCCCATAGTAAGAACCTCTAATTTCTTTATCAACCCAACAAACTTTAGCAGGCAAGCATCGAATTGCTTCTACTTTAGCATGAACATCCACACTTGAATCACAAACAACTCTCTTTAAACTCCAATAGACCTCCATACAGTGTCAACTACGATACCCACTTAAAATACAACCGTCCGATTCGTCGGCCATTATATCAAACGAGTTGGCTAGACTTTCAGTATTTTAGAAACCTCTCAAGTTAGCGGATAGTTTTAGCTCCACAAAGCTTTTGTCAAATATAATCAGGGCAATGTGGGATGACAATATGCAAATGTCCTTTCTCATTCCAAGAATGTATTGTCAAGAGTTTGGAGAAGTTCAAGAAACAAAGAGCAACCGGTCCTTTAAAGATCTCAAAAATCTTCCATAACCTCGTATTAAAGCTGCTCGACTATGAAATAAGATTCCAAGTTGGAAACTTAACTACAAACAAAAATCTAGAAATAATTTGGAAGATATAAAGAATAAAACATTGACCGTTAAGAATCAAGATCAAGAAGTCGTATCAAAGCAATTTCAGAGTCATCTTATAGAGTCATACAAAGAAATGATTAACATGAAAAAGTAGTTTTACTCTGCACATGTGGATCTCTCGATAGTATATGTAGTTTCATATGAAAGGTATATATCCCATGGAAGGACAATGAATTGGGAATATATCTGGTGGTGCCAAAATAGACGTAGGAGGGAATAGTGGCAATAAATTCTAACAAAATATCTTTTTCGAAATGGAAGAGAAATGCATTTGGGCAGCTTCCTTGAAAATATGATGATTGAATTAATTCCTAATCAAGAACATGAGATCAGTATTTCTATACACAAGGATAGTAAGCTAAACAGAGAGCCAAGTCTGATAAGATCACCCAGCTAAAGCTTCCATGTACATTATCAAGTGATCAAACTTAAGATCAAATACAGAAAACTAGATTATTAGATAGAGGGTAGGTGAAAAACCATTGTTGAGGACAACCTCCAGAAGAAAACCCCTAACCTTGAATGCTTTCCTTTTCTTTCTCTCCATCTTCTCTCATTATAGTCTCAAGGTTCTAGTCACTCAAACAAAGAAATGAAAAATATCGGTAAAACTTCATGGTAATGGGCTTATGGATAGAAATATTTATCGACAAACCCCATTAATAGAAGTTCTGAATCAGCCAAATGAGAAATGGTTATTTTAGCTCAAATAATTGATGAGTTGGGTAAAACCAAAAGCACAAGCTTTTAATTAAAGGATTGCAACGGTCACAGAAACCAATTTTGAGCCCTGTTAATCATACTCAAAATCCTATTATGCATACAAAGAGATCCAAATTTCACATTTGGTACACATATCGGCAATGACGACCAAACTTGAAGAAGGGGGAGGTTAGGGGGGAGCAATCACTTCAAACAACAAATGACAACAATGATTTATCCCCTAGTTCATATTTTTCCCACTGAGGTAGCATGTTTAAGAACATTTACGAATGGAAAAAGTAGATATAGCATTAATGTGAAGAATTTACAATGAAAGAGCAATAAACAAGACATTCAAGTAAGAACTTCTATACACGAACAATATTCTATTACATTTCGGCTTTCTAATTCTTTTGCTAATGCCGGCGTTCCATCTGTTCACATTCCTTTGCAAGTGTCCTTCCCAAATATTCAGTGCCCCCAAATCCTCCAAACTGCAGTAATTCTCCGACTCTCTGCATTGTTTCTCTGAGACAATAATGAGGATAAGACATCTTATTGACCTAACAAGATATATTGAGGTAGAAACTATTAAAGTTGTTGGACAGAGCAATCGGATTCTTAGTTTGAAACTTAATTGCAAACAAATCATTAAAAAACATGTAAGACATTAAGAATGAATTAAGAATCAAGATCAAGAAGTCATATCAACTTTTAAGTTGAAAGATGCGTACTCTACTCACTTGGGCATCTTCCTCCCAATTGAGACAACACAGCTACCGCACGGGACTTCAAGCCTCGTAACAGTTTTTCATTCTGCTCAATATTTATACAATGTTAGAAACTATTATGCCATAGCATGTATAACTGCTACAAGCACTAGCATATAAAAAGCAGCACACCACGTATCCATGTTAAGTAAAGAAAACTAGATTGGTAAGATAACATTCATTATGTATTATGTAAAATCAAACTCTCTTCCAAGCAAAACATAGTCCGTGAAATGGATGATGATTAATAAATCTGTAGAAGTCTCAAAGAAAGAAATACAGCCGCATCAACCAAATTCGCAGCCATCGTACTCATGACCAAACAGCAATAACTTAATGACATAACTGAACTTTTCACCCACAAGCATAATTAAAGCACAAACAAATTCCATCATCTAGGAGTTACCTAAACCACAACCGTTTTAATTTGACTGAACTGAACATATTTTTTATGCAATATCTAAAATAAACTATTAATCTGATGAAAATGAGCATGTCATGACTGTTTTTTCTTTTACCCCATCCGCTTGGAGTGTAGATCCACACAATAAGCTCGACCTTGTAAATGCTACGCTAAAATTTCTAATTGACATTTGAAGCATTTTCAATCATTAATGATAACATCAATAGAAGGTGACAATTTCCTATCCCACATGAGAGAGAGAGAGAGAGAGAGAGAGAGAGAGAGAGAGAGAGAGAGAGAGAGAGAGAGAGAGAGAGAGTAATTTCTTCACAATAAAATTAATAGAAGAAGAGAGAAGATAGAGAATGCACAGTAACCAGGAAATGTAATCAAAATATGTGAATTGAGGTAAAGTGTCATAACAATACAAGATAACTGAGAGGGAAGTCAGTTGCTTGATATGGGATTTCTTTGGGCTGGTAGGTCATCAAAAGCGATGGAAATCTATACTTATTTGGCGGCCTCCAATCCATTATCTCAATCCGAAAACAAATCTTATTGTCCACTTTGGAACCCCAAGGTGGAGTGTATCCATATAAGCTTACTTCAGGTGAGGATCACAAGTGTACTAGTATCTACAACTTAGAATCTCAACATAAACCATTCAAGGGTTGGCTCAAGTACTAAAGTGCACTCAACATGTTCTCCAAATCCAGAAGACAATATGAGGCGTGGAGCATTCATATGTTTCTAGAAAAAAATGCCTCTTTTCTAGACTTTTCCATTAAGAATGGATAGCACGAATTGCCAAGGCTAACCATCTAATCCTAAGCTCTTACAAATTCGAATTACCAATGGATAAAGTCACGTAAGAACTTAAGATACTTGGATACAGCAACCTCTACGATCTTAGTCTATGCGCTTTTGCATTTGACATAGCTAGTATATCTAGCATAAATGACATCCCTTCCAGTTCAATTTCTTTATTTTCATGGACACTTTAACTGGTGGGCCCATAAGGATGATAGCATGCACACACCCTTTACCATTCCAAGGATGCATTGACAGTGTTTGGAGAAGTTCAAGAAACATCGAGCTCCTCATCCTTTGATGATTTTGTTTCCTTTTAGAAGCGCCTTGCAAAAGCTATCTCGGACATTTCAGCACTTACATCAACCAGTGGCATGATAATTGAAACGTGCCAATGAGTTAGATGAAATCAATCCACCAACTAACATCAATGAACTACTAATAATGCTAAGACATTTGCGGGTCTCTATTTGTCAAACTCGATATTCTTTTTGAACTCTTTGGATTTAACTAATGGGGCAGCTAACATCATCAACCGCAAAAGCTTTGATCAAATTAGCATAGTGCATTCAACTCAAGATGCTTGCTTTTGGGGGACATAGGATGATTATTTTCCTTATCATTATGTACTACTCATGCATTAGAATTAATGCAAGACAGATTTCAAATGGTATATAGGATACTAAAAGTTTCCTCAGGAAACTTATGCAAATGCTTCCCGTGTTTTATTTTTCAGCAAGTAAATGAACTAAGAAGAGCTTATGCACTATATAAGGAATTATTTCACGGTACAACCAATTATGTCAAAAGACATTCGAGTAATATCTTGCTTGGCCCAAAAGTTCAGGTATCTGACAGATGGCTTTAGCAATAGTACAAACATCAAGGTGTATTCTTTGGGATAATCTATAATTAGCCTTGGAGTAGGTATATCTTGGATTCAAACGAAATGAACATGGATCCCTGGTCCGAAAAATTCGAATTGCAATTTTCTCAATAGAACCAAATAATTCACGATGCTTTTGCTTCTGTCGTATTTACTAGTTTGCTCATGACCACACCATTAGGAGAAGAGCTTGTTATTGGATTTAGCATTTCTAGACTGACACAAGTACTTTAATCAGCTAATGTAGATAACTTTATGAGATAAATTGTGTTGAACTCAATGGCTAAACCTTTACCAAAAAAAAAAAAACTCAATGGCTGAACAAGTCTTATCCCAAGTCAGTAGACTATGCATAGTAAGGGATGCCCTATCAACATGCTCCTTTTGCATTGCAAATTCACCCTTAAGTGTACCTTTGAAACATGCAATCATGAATTGCCTAGTGAGCGTAGAGCAAACTAAAACCTCATATTAGAAGGATCGCCATCTAGGGTCCTTCATTTTGCATTTTCTTCGACCTATACAATGCCTTCGGCATGCTATCAAAATACTTGTACACATCTATTTTTATTCAGTAATTCCAGCATTCTAAAATCAATCAAACGTTGAGAATCTTTAATTGCCTACATAGGATGAAGGATCTTACCCAAAGACTAATGACAAATGATGCACTTAGAAAGCCTCTTCATCTATTCCCCTTTGTAGCATGATAAGCTGAATCATTTTGCCAAAGCACACATCTACTTTCATGGACATCTCCACCAAATTCCTTGAATTCAAGTAAGAAAACAATGAGGAACTGTCATCCAGGAAATAATAATGGTGAGATCATAAATCTTGAAAGATATTGCGAGTAGGAAATACAAATGAAAATTGGGCAGTAGATCTCAAAAGAATAAAGGTAATTTACCTGTTCAATGTACCTTTGATAGTAAATGGGGATCATTTCCATCCTATTGACTCATCCAATTTATCTGTATACTCTAATACAATTTGTATCATTTTTCTATCTTCAATCTCATATTATTGATAAATCCGAGTTCTAGATAATTTTGGAATTGTTTTGAGTGACTTGCATCCAATGATATTCAGATATTCCAAAAACTCCAACCTATCGAGGCCCTGAATTTCGATCAATTTTTTGCATTCATTGGCCTTCAATATCTTCAGACTCTTGGATTTTGAAAGGAGCAGCCTTTCAATTGAATTGCACCTAGAGATATCTAGTCTTTCCAAGAACTCCAACCTATTGAGGCCTTGAATTTTGGCTAATTTCTTGCACGAATTAACAAATAATATCATTAGACTTCCGGATTTTGGAAGGTATAGCCTTTCCATTGAAATGCACTCTTTGATATATATTCATTACAAATACTCTAACCTATCGAGACCTTGAATTTTGGCTAATTTCTTGCACGAATTAGCATCTAATATGTGGATAGAATAGCTTTGTTTACTAATTTTTCATTAGATGGTACCTCTCTACTCTAGTTCTTTCAACATGTTTCTTCAAAAGATTCTCTGATTTTTCACATGTAAGGAACGCAAGGTATATCATTCAAAGAGCGGGCTCGGATTATGTGCTTGTTCTGCATTAGCATTACAACCACGTTGATCGAGTGATATGTATTGAGTCTTGCCTGTTTGCTGCTGTCCACAAGCAATACAGCTGCTTTTTGGAACGCATACACTGTTAAATTATGATACTAAGTTCCCTCAATATCCTCCATTCATTCATATTGTTAGTTTAATAATGATGTTGAGTTACAAACATAGTTCTATAATTACTAAAACAGTAGTAGAAGCAAATTTTATAAGACTACACAACAGGGGTTTAGCCAAAGGTGTTATGAGTGATAGACACAAATCGCCTTCTAATACTTTCCTATCAATAGTATAGCGTCTCTCAATATTCCAGTAGTACTCGTGATCCCGGCCTTCTCTTCTTGTTTTCTCGGTCCTTGAAAATTTTAATTGTAGTCTCTTCAAAACAAGCTCGTCTAAGACTGCTCATGCATCGTTTGATTTAATACGTGGTTTGCACTAGTAGTGGACCACAATAATTTATTTTGTTGGTAATATTTATCGTTCCGTCATATTATTAATTGTTGCTGTCACTATTTCTGCACTTATTATGCATCATGAAAGAATGCATTGATGACATGAAGATTTGGAAATAAATTAATAAAGCAGGTTAATCTCACAGTAGATTCGGCTAAGAACGGAAATATCACATATGCACATTTTACAAGCATACAATCATATATACGATTACCATTTTGGTGCATATGATCGAACACAAAGCTACTACGTCTATAAGAGTTTCTTCTCTAGATTGGCAATAAATCCTAGAGAACGAATGATAAAATTAGACAATTTTAGATTCCTGTATATCTATACATCATTAAGTTTTTTGGCTACATGATACTCTTGTCAAGAATACAAAATATAATCTAATAATCTTATCCTCGTGTCGACAAGGAGCGCAGATACATAATAAGTAGGAAGAACAAAAGGACAAAAGTTTATAAAACCAGACTAGTGGTTCAACCAGTCAAACTTGAGAACCGTACTCTACTAGTTCAACCAGTTGAACCGATTGCATGTGACGTTATCTGATAGAATATGCATGTTCAGAACAAAAGGAGCCCCAGTCACTCGGCAGAGCCACTTGAGCACAAAAGATTGGATTCCGGTTCTCAAAAGCATTGTCTTAATTTCTAATAGACTAAGCCAATACAGTCAATAAATAAATTATCCGCCACAAAAAGGAGCAAGAAGACACCGGAGCAAATGAGTGGCATGCCTGTTAGTAACAAGAGGTCGGAGTTCCAAACCCCAACCCATTTTCTCGAGAGAGATATCTACAACTCATCTAAAGGAATTACTTTCGAGAAAGATATCCACGTTCTTTCTAATGGTATGGAGAATACAATATACATGTGTCACGGTTCATTTTGTATATAAAGGAAATGGCTAGATCTCTTATAATGATTTTAAAGAATTGATTTCAAGGGACAAATTGTAAAAATAGTAGCCGCTGTGACGCAAGATGAAGAGTTGAAGAGTTGAAGACGCTTTTAGAGTTGATTCCCCATGTGGTGTGCTGCGGTAGTATATCGAATAGCAGTCGCCCAATGTACTTCATATTCTACAAAGTAGGCCGAGGTGATGGATAGGAAAATGCCGAACGGATCGGAGATACTGGTCAGGATCGGAGATACTGGTCAAGATCGTCAAATTTACAAGCATGATAACCCAAACAAAGGGAGTTCGACATATGAGAGTTGCGTATATGTGTTTAACCAAATCAAAATGGGGACTTCCATTACTACTCCCTCTCAGGTAAATTATCCAAAAAGTCCTAAACCTATTGCATTTTTGTTAATTTAGCCATAAACTTTTCAATTTTGTCAATTAAATCCTAAATCTTTTCATCTTTTACCAATTGAGTTCATCTAGTCAATTTTGGCCGGAATTTGCAAACGTGGATGGTAGGCACTGAAATAACACTTTTTAAATAATATTTAAATAATATTTTGAATTTTTTGTTGGTTTTTTCTTTTCTTTTCTTTTCTTTTTTCTTTTTTTGCTTTTATTTTTGGGTTTTGGAGTTAGGCTAGCAAGGGTGGCTGGCTGACCTAGCTCGAGGGTTCATGTGCCCTCGCTTTGGCTGGCGAGGGCATTGTGGCCCTCACCGGCCTAACTCCAAAACCCAAAAAAAAAAAAAAAAAAGCAAAAAAAGTAAAAAAGAAAAGAAAAGACAAAACCATAAAAAAAATCAAAATATTATTAAAAAAGTGACTTCAGTGTCGGCCGTCCACATTAGTAAATTCTAACCAAAATTAGTCCGATAGACTCAATTGACAAAATGTTAAAATGTTTACGACTCAAATTTGGCATGATTAAAATGTTTATAATTGAATTGGCAAAAGCGCAATAAATTTATGACTTTTTGAACAATTTTCCCCTTCCTCTCTCTCATAGGCAAACTATGCTTGTGGAACTATTCTGAGTTTGAGATGAAACACATTATAAGATAAGAGTATATATGGCAGTCAATTCCACAGGGGATTAGAATGGATAGAGACCACGGAATTTGCCAAAGTCACTCGCCCTCACCATCCATTGGCAAAAGGAAAAGGGAAAAAAAAAGAAGAAAAAATTTAGAAAAGTAAGAAAAAATTGTAAACATTATACACGTAAGTAATTTCCGCTCAAAATTTGACTTGATGAATTACATCAGCAAATCCTCAAAATAATTCAATTAGCCAAATTTGAAAGTTTAGGACTGAATTGGTGGAAGCACAATAGGCTTAAGACTTTCTTGGTAATTTCTCCTAATATTGTGTGCCAAACATCCTAAACTCATTTGGCTTGAAAGGATGTCAAGTGTTTCCCACACTTGAATAGCTAAAGCTCACTTTCACTTAGGTGATGCCAAGTGGATATTGACAGGATATTTTTACCACTAAGTAGATAAGAAAAGATGTAATAAGCACACGGCAACATGTTTCTGTATGTATTTTTATCAATAGATGACTAGAAGATCCAATTAGAAAAGAAGATTAGTTGGTTAAACTAATATGAGGGCATTTAGGTGCCCCATCTTCATTAATAAAGTTATTTGTTTGTGTATAGATCAGCTTTGTTGCCTTCTTAAGTGGCTAATTTTCTGATCAGAGTCCCATGTATTAAGTCTTGCCAGTGTGCTGCTATCCACAGGCAATAAAGCTGTTTTTCGGAACACCCATTGTTAAGACATGATGCTAAGTTACCTTGATACTCCCCAATCATTTGGACAGTTAGGGCGCCCATGACAACCATTCTGCTCCAAAAATAGTTTCTAACAGAAATAGATTTTTCTATTTCTATTTCTAGAAGAGTTTCTAAGAAAAATAACCCCGTTTGATAACGACACAAAATTTCTACTCTAAAAATAAAAATTTGTTTGATAACAACACAATATTTCTTCTTTTCGGACGACAATGGCGACGACCGACAACCTTTAATATAAAAAATAAAAATAAAAATGATTTAGTAACCAAAAAAATAATGAATAAAATAAAATAAAATAAATCATAAAAAATAAAATAAAAATATAATTTTATTTTAAAATAAAAATATCCTTAAAAATAAATTTATTTTATTTATTATATTTTATTTTATTTTACGAATAAATTTATTTTAAAATGAATAAAAATAAAAAAAAAAAAAAAATTATTTAGCAAAACACTCAAGGCAAATAAAAATAAATTTATATTTATTTATCATAAATAAATTATTTTTAATAAATTTATTTTTAATAAACTAAAAATAAAATGATAAATAAAAATAATTTATTTATTTTAATAAATTTATTTTTATTTTTAAATGAATAAAATGAATATATTTATTTTTATTTTTATTTTTAATAAAATGAGGAGAGGTGGAGGAGGAGGAGGAGGCAAAGATGAAGAGGAGATGAGGGAGGACTTACCGAAATTAGGATTTAGTGAGAGAAATTATTTCTGATTTCTGGAAGTATAAAATTTTAACTTCTGATTTCTCTTCCAAACCTATTTCTGAAATAAAAATCTATTCCATAAATAGAAAAACCGAATAGGTTTATCAAACGGATTTCTCTTCCGAAACAGTGCAGGCAAGAAATTTTGGGTTGTCATGCACACCCCTTAGTTTAATAATGATGTTGAGTTACAAATGATCATTAGTTCTATTGTTACTAAGAAGAGTGGCAGAAGTAAATTTTATGAGGCCCTACAATGGCTATAAATAGGAGGTTTAGCCAAAAGTGTCTGGCACGATAGACACAAGTTATCTTCTTAGACATTTCCTATTAATAGTAGAGCGTCTACCTTAGCCATACTTCTTTTCCTAGCCTTCTCTTCTTATTTTCTCGGTCCTCGAAACTTTTAACGACAATTTCTCCAAAACAAGCTTGTGTAAAACAGGTCATGGAATTTAAAGTTTACATCAGATTTGCACTGGCAGCGAACCTATTAACAATCATTTATTTTGTTGATAATGTTATTGTCCCATCTTATAATTAATGTTAAATGTCACTATTTCTGCACATGCATTAGGAAGAATGCATTGAAGACGTGAAGATTTGGAAGGGCTATAAATAAAGGAGGATTTAATTTCAGAGTCAATTCAGCAGAAGTTCCCAAAGATCTATCATCATGACAAATAATAAACATAAGAAAAGAAGTATCACAAATGCACATATTACATTCATGCATACTTTCTCCTGGAGATTGGCGATAATTCCGAGAGAAAGAATACTACAATTAAAAAATTATTGATTCCTGGATGTACATCATTTAATTAAAAGACTCCACGATGCCCTTTATTAAGGATACAAAGTCCATTCACAATGCTGTAGACAGAATCTCATGATCTTAAACATACCATCTATTTGAGGGCTCCAAATATCTGAGATTGGAATACAGGCTACATTCTTTATTGCCAAATTGAAACCATATATCTGGCTAGTCATGTTCCCCGCAAGAATGCATTATCTACACTGGATCGAATGCGTCACTTAACAATGACATGTGGAGAGGAGCAAGTCAATTTCGGGTAAGAGATCTCAACATTCAAATGCAGAGTTTGCTAGTCGAGTACACTGCCCGAACCATTCAGCCCAAAGTGTAGATAATCCAAACCAAACAATCGGTTCTCTTACACATGAAAAGAGTGAACATATACAGATGAAGCAAAAGCTTGGCACTATCGAGCAGGTCTCAAAGCTTACAGCAATACCATGACAACAGTTACCATCAGATAGAAGCCATGATTCAGCATCTTTCGGTCAATTCTATCCCACTCGATAGATAAATCGCTACATTTTACTCCACTTTTTTTTATCGACAAATACCTGCCTAGCAGAAACGGCACATGGCAGGTATGGATTAAGACTTCTCCAGAAAGGGTGAAGTCGAAGAGCATCAGTCAGAAAGCCCACATGCATTGCTTCTCACACCAATGTCTGCAGCTCCAAGTATGAGAGGTCCACCCACAGCAGCAACATAAGCATAACCAACACAAACTCTTGAACAGACAGTCATTCTGAATCAGAGATTTCTTCTTCATACTCGTCCAGTATGTAGATCAGGGCCCACTTTCTTGCAGCTAAAACACAAGCCACACCTCTACCTCCCATGGCCATAACTAACATGATGTTTAGATACCTTTCTTGGGTAAAAGTAAAATTACAACGCATGCATTACGCTAAAACACAGGCAGGAATCAAACCCTAATTGCCTAAAGAGGCTACAGCATGCATGTAACTATGAATGCTCCACAGTATCTTGCTACACTAGATGCCATGATAGTATCTATGGTCATGAACTTGTAAATAGTGGTTCTTAGTCAGTAACTCAAGACTGCTATGCACCTACCATGAGAGAATAATGATTATTCATTTTGTATTTGTCTGGTGACTATTAAATCATTTCGCACTTTGTCCTCTCAATTGATTTAAAATTTAGGGGAAAACTAATACTTCATTTTTTTTACTTCTTTGACTAAAAAATATTCTTCTTTGGAGCATATTTTTGCACTTCTTCAATCTATAAGGACAAACATGAAGTGGTCTGTTAAAGAGGCACAGTGTACCTATGCCAGTCATATTTGAACTTAATAGAAGGTTCTAAGTGGAAATGTAGTAAGGAGCATGGACAGGATTAATTCAATTCCAATACCCAGCCAATGAGCTAAATTTGTTACCGACACTGGCAAGTTTATCAAACATTGATCACTAAGGAAAGAGTATGGGCAACAATAAGTTTCCAGACATCCAAAACTGCAAATGGACATGGCAAGAAGCCCAAAGAAAAAACCTTCAGAACTATACAATTGATGGCATAGCAATGAATTGATCCTTAGCTTGATGGTATGCATGTGTCAAAATGTTCTTACCACCAACTGACAAGGGAGAACTACAGGACGGGGAATGCTGCGAAGCTTCTCATTCTCCATCTCCAGATGTAAGATATGGTCCTAGATGTGCAGTTTCATGGGATTAGTGTTTCAGAAGTGAGAATAATACAACCGAGCAAAAATATGCTAACAAAATACAAGCAAAAAGGGCACTAATAAACCATTAGGGCCATCAAAGACACATTTCTTAACCTACATACAAGGCTCCAACTGTCAAGGCATGTTGGAACTTTTTGCAGCTACAGTAAGGTAGAAAGTAAAACATCCTTTGAAATCACAAGCATGTAATGACATGTGTATGCATCATGCACATAGGAGGAAAAACTAAGCTGCTGCTAATCGTGCTGATGAGAAGAGCAGATAAATAATAAATAGGAACAATAAAAGAACAAATGTTTTAAAACCAGACCAGTGGTTCAACCAATCAAAGTGGTAGAACCAAGCTCTTCCAGTTCGACCGACTGAACCAATTGCATGTGATGTCATCTGATAGAATACTTTGCATATATTAGATTACACACTTTTAGAACAAAAGAAGCCCAGTGAGTCGGCAGACATTGTAGCATCTTAATAGATTACACATGCTTGATGTCATCTTAATAGCATCCTGTTCAATTTTAGATTAGGCCAATATGGTCAATAAATAAATTATCCACCACGATTGTAGCAAGAAGACACCAGAGCAAATGGTTGGCACACTTGTTAGTTACAAGAGGTTGGAGTGCCAAACCCCAACCCAATTCCAACGTTACTCCTTTAAACTTTTTTATGACCCAGAGCTGGTCCAGACTAGTTGACAGGTTTGCTGGGTATCAGTTGACAGGTACACCTGGTTACCGGTTGAACAGGGTCAATACCACCAATTCTTGATCAATACTATTTTTGCTGGGAAACCAGACTGGACTGGTCTGGTTCCCAGTCCAACCAGAGCCACTTCTTAAAACTCTGACATGAACAGGAGTCGACAGAAAAGCACGATCTGCTACTTTTTCCCTTTTGCCATCAATATCTTAAATAGTGAATTGACATGATTGGAATAGAACTCTAGATATCATGAGTAAGAAATCAATATGCAAGCTCCAGATCCATGAGTTACCTTCAACTGGTACAAATCCCAGTTATTTGCACACGTGATTCCTGCAATATGCACAAATGGAAGGTCACTAGCCTGCAGGATTGTCATCTCGGCATCTCCCAAGTTTTAACCTGTGTCATTCATCTTCTTTAGCAACATAATAATTTGATGTTCCTGCTTCCAACAGAACATATTAGCCATACTTGCAAATTTGGGCCACAAAATATGATATACAAAGCTTTCACCTCAGATAGAGTCTAATCCACACAACAGTGACCAAGAGGGATGCACAACAAGATCCTTCCAAAGATCTTCCCCTCTTCACATTGCTTGAATCATTCATAAGTCCACTCACTACCACTATATGATTTGTTACATCTAAAAAAGACTCTTCATGTATTTGGAAGGAAATATAATCTGAAGCAAATTCAAAGTCATCCTGCAATACCATACAGAGTAATGATTAGCATGAAAAAACAGTTGGACTCTGCACATGTGGATCTCTGGATAATATTTGTAGTTTAAGATTAAAGGTATATACCCTATAGAAGGACAGTGAATTGGGAATATATTTGGTGGATGCTAAAACTAACGTAAGAGGAATTGTAGCAATAAATTCTTACAAAGTATCTTTTTCAAAATAGAAGAGAAGGCATATGGGTAGCTTCCTTGAAAATGTGATTATCAAATTAGTTTCTAATCAGGAAACATGAGATACAGTATTTCCATACACAAGGATCATAAGTTAAACACAAAGTGCAAATAAAATCGCCCAACTAAAGCTTCCATGTACATTGTTAAGTAATTGTTAGAATATTTAAATAATAAACCACGCCTTCATCTATCAACTTAGTCCCACAAAATCTCACATGGTATAGAGCTAGGAGGTCCTGAGTTCGAATCTTCCAGGCCCCTATTTGTCTCCCCAATTAAATTTCCACGCTTAGTACTAGACAGAAAGACCAGACTAAGCGTGAGGGAGAGTGTTAGAATATTTAAATAATAAACCACGCCTTCATCTATCAGTTTAAGCTTTTAGAACATTTGACAGTGATCCCACAAAATCTCACGGTAATCAACATCAAATACGAAAAACTAGATTATTAGACAAAGGGTAAGTGAAAAACCATTGTTAAGGACAACCTCCGGAAGACAACCCCTAACCCCCAAGGGTTTCCTTTTCTTTCTCTCCTTCTCTCATTATCTTCTCAAGGTTCTGGCCACTAAGACAAGGAAATGAAAAATATAGGACAACTTTATGGTATTAGGCATTTGGATAGAAATATTTACAAACCCATTAACAAAAGTCCTGAATTAGCTAAATGAGAAATGAATATTTCAGCTCAAATAATTGATGAGTCAGGTTAAACCAAAAGCACAAACTTTTAATTAAAGGATTGCAATATTTACATAAAACCAATTTTGAGCCCAGGTATCATACTCAAACTCCTGTTACACACAAAGATCTAGAATTTCACATTTGGTGCACATATCAGCAACGAGGGCCAGATTTGAAGGGGGGGAAAGCTGCTCAATAGGGAGATTCGTGGCAAAACAGATTTTCCTCAGAAATCAATTTGGAAAGTGAGAATTCCAATTAGAGTCTTTTTTTGTTTGGGAAGCAACCTGGGAACAAATCCTTACTTTATAAATGAGACAAAATACTGGTTAATAGGTGTTTCCTCATCAAAAGGAGGCAGAGTCCGCACGGCATCCCCTCCTTCATTGTTCTTGGAAATAATGGTTTGGACAGTTTCCTATGCTTGTGCCATGTTATCTTGGGTTATCAGAGGTTTTATTGAGCAAGAACTTTGGGCATGGCAGGGCATTCATTTACAGCACAACAAGTGGGATTAACTCAATTCCCCTGTTTCTTTTGGCTGATTTGGAAGGCATAGAGCAAGAGAGCTTCTGATGGAGAGAAATCATCTATTCCATTTTATGGAAATTTGGCTTAAAGTCACACACTTTTGGTATAGTGCAGACTTGCATATGGATGTAAATGCCCTGGTTGATTAGTCAATGATTGACCCGGTATTTGAGCTCCCTTTTGGCTTTGGGAGTTGTTTTGTATATGGCTTTAGTTTTTTGGGCTCCTTTGGTATATGGGTTGCACCCCATAGGTGCCCTACAGGTGAACTATATAATCTATAAAAAGAAACTTCACACTTTTTTGAGGATTTTAAGTTATTCCAATTGCTCTTTATTCCAACACATGTTATCTCATCATATAATTTCAAGTACCAACATCAACATCTCACTTTTTTGCGAGTAATGTCACCATGACAAAAGGGTGCCGCTACTACTAAAAGTCAAGATCGAAAATGTTCAAAAGAAATGTTGGATCCAAAGAGCTACCAACACACTACCAGAAAAGAAGCAATACTAGGGACTCAGAGTAGCATACAAAACTGATTTGAAGAGGAAAAATGCGAGTATAATGCATTAGTAGGTCTCAAACACCTAATATGAATCTATCTGACATGCAACTTAGTAAAACCAATTTCAATACTAGGAGTTGACATCCTCAGCATTGGTCTGCCAAAAAAGAGGTGGTATATCAAAAATCGTGATCTAAAGATAAAAATAATAATACAAAATAATCAATTCTCACATCTAAGTACTAAACAAATGATTAAGAACAGAGGCTCTCATAACCATGGTTAAGCATCACATATTAGATCCATGTAGGCTCGTTTCACTGTCATCCAAGCAACCACCAGTTAGTTTTTTGCTCATTTTCTTTGAAGATCTGAGTTTTTATTCTCATCCTTAGCTTGTTGACCATAAACATAACACAGGAAAGAAGAGTTTTACTAACTACACTGAGTTCAATGGGTGGAATTTGGCAATATAAATGAGTCTAACTTCCCCGAGGCTCTAATAGTAATATCGATGGGTACAAAGCTTTGAATATGATTATTTGGTACAAAAATTGACTCTCGCAATTGTAAGGGGATATATGCTAAGATTGAAGTGGGCAATAAACTCTTTCCTTTTAAATTGAGAACATATCTCTACACCTGCTAATTATAATGTGAACGTATAAACATTCTATATCCAAATCTCCATGTATAGTACACTCAAAGCTCAAAGTTAGATCAAGTTCAAGTTCAAATCAATGATTAATGACCTACAATTTCCATTATACGCTTATAGGAGATAATCCCAACTTATTGAATCAGACTCAAATCAGATTTTACTTGATCCTTTCCAGTCACTTAATATTAATAATTCATATCATTGCATACAATATGATTGTATGAAGAATCAACATCAGGATGTTCTGAAAAATATGGCTTGTCTCAAGATGTGCAGAAGAATAATTTCCTGTAGCAAATTCCTATCTCTATCCGATCACCTCCAAGATTCACTGAGATGCATGAAGGAAAAAGGCCAGATGCAAAGATAATAACGCACACCCACAGATGATTGAGGACAACCAACATAAGTTCTTTTCCAGCACCACAAACAACTTGTGATACACACTTCATACACTATCACTGGACAAACTAGCAGACCGAGATCATAAAAACCAACCAAAAAGGCCAAGGTCCTATAGCAGCACCAGAGCTTAAAAAATTAGCCATACCACTTCATCTAGAGAATTAACATGAAACTGATAGATTGGAAAATTCCTCCTGAGGGAAAGAGTCAAGACCTAGATAAGCAAACGAAAATAGTTAAATGAAGAAAAAAGAAACACCATCTACCACTCTAAATTAACAGTATCACTTGCCATGGTCACTAACAAGGTTTGACAGCAAATCAAACTTCCTCTCGAAATATGTTAATGGCATCAGCCCACTGCTTATGCATTACATATAATGATGCCTGGATGACATTAAGTAATCTTCAATGTTCAAAGCCTGTTAAGCAACTTGATGAAGTCCATTTTTTCTGTAGACAGAAAGAGATTGATAATCTAAGGAGGTATTTGGCTGATAAAGATTCTCAAAAGTCTGTTCTGATTTCAATTTGAGAATTAAAACAGACCAGAAAATGTGTTTGGTAACACTCCAAAAGCAGTCGACAAATAAAAGGAAAACTATTCTCAGAATCAAAATCACAAACTGAAGATGACTTTTTTGTATTCCGATTCTAAATGCAAACATGGAGATTTGGAATAAATAAGCCTGTTTTTGGAATGTGATGTAAGAGCATATTCTCACAGTTTCCATCCCTAATGACATTATTTTCACTAAACAAATATTTTGTCAACAAAACATAGAAAATAGTTTCCATGACAATGGAAACTAAAGCTGTTCTCTAAAAGTAAGCAGGCCTTAAGCAGTCGAGAACAAAAATGACGCGACTCATGCGACAATGTTTAAAATTTTGCAACAAATTTGCCTCACAACTTTCAACATCTGAACTACATAGATTTTTAGGGACTTTTTACTGAAAGATAGACGATACTTACAGGTTGAGTAGAAATTTGAAGCATGAACAAGATAATTTAGGCTTCCAAGTATGAGGCATCATGTTGTTCAGCTGATGGCAACTCTTGAAAGTCAACTCAAGCATTAAAATTATCAGCAGGGAAGTTTTTCCATAACGTAAAGTTTAAAGTTATTTCTAAGAAAAGTGCCTCGAAATTTCTCTACCTTAACTATCCATTTCTTTGTAAGGACGATGATAATATCCTGAGTTACTTTAGCAGTGAGCTGAAGCGCGAGGCCCTCCGTGTCTTCAATGGAAGCGTCGATTCGCTTCAGTCTAGAACACCCACTGAGGATGAGAACCTCTAACTTCTCAAAAGCTGAGAGGAAGTCAGTATTTTCCAAGGAACCACAAAATGAAAGGTCTAGATATTTAAGCTTCTCTGCCATCTACAAAAAAAAGTAATAATAATAATAATAATGATTGTAGATGGGTGAGTGTAGAGTCATTATGATTCAAAAGAAAGCATAAAAGGAGAGGGAAAAAAAAAGACTTTAATTCTTACCTTGAAAATACTCCATCCTTCCCATTTCTCATTTATGTCAATTCCTCACAAATTGAGTATAACTAATTCCTTTACATCAAATTTGTTTACTTCAAAACTCGCGGGACAATATTGCCATTGCCATTGAAGCCATTTTAACCCCTTCATTAAGTCCTTAAAATCTCCACTAATTTGCGTAGTTATCATGTGAAGATATCTTAGATTCGTCAAATTCGTAAATTGTTTTTCTGTGTAAATGTCACCATCTCCTGCGCCGCCTTTACTCAAATTAATCGCCTCAATCTTGTCCGTTCCCTATAAGCAAGAATCAATGTTCATTAGTACTATATCCAACTGAAGTCATCGAATATCATTTGTTCATAATGCTATTGATGTGTATTAATGTGTTCAAGAGATCAGTAATGTGAAGCTTTTTATGCCAATAAACTACAATTATAAAGGCTCAGAAAGTGAAGGATGTGGACTTCCATTTCGAAATTTGGCCATACGCATCTGGATCTTAAAAAGAATTATGATATAATGGCTCGTGTAGAGTAAAAACTTTACAGCTTGTAATCTCCTTCTTTCTAGAACTGTAGTTTCATTATTACACTAGTTAAGACATGCATGCAAAACACGGAATATAATCAAATTGCAAAGTGCAAAATCAAAATTTTACTTGGTCAATTTTATATTTCTATTAAGGAGACTTTTTCTATTAAGCAATGCATGGGTGAAAGGATAGATAAAAGGGAGAAAAATCTCAGAAGCAGCGAGTCGGCGAGTAAGACTTACCACAGATTCGGTGTTATTAAGGAGACTTCTAGCAAAATATATATATATAGTTTAAAAAGCTAGAAATAAAACTCCTTTTTTAAAAAAATAAAAATTTCAACGCATTCATAATACTTCAAAATGAAAACAATCGTTCTGACAACTCCAAAAATCAAAATGGAAGGGGGAAGATAGAGAGGCCACGAGATCCCGGCCTAGCCGTTTTTTATGAAAGAAATTAATTTCTCGCCATCGATACGGATAATTGAAATAACTCAGAAAGGCTTGTTTTGAGTAACTTTTATTCTTCATCTTTTGTTTTTTCTCAAGAGCATGCACTTTGGCCAATTTTTTTCTTTTTTGGTGATATATCCGTGAAACTTGTCAACACGCCGAATTATACGTGATTTTTTTTAATAGTTTTCTGGAATCTGAGTATTATTCGATCTTTTGACGGGAGAGCAAGATATTTACTTTTGATTTTTTATTAGTTGTGGCGAGCAATCTGTCTCGCCCTTTGCTTCAGCCTGTAGGTTTTGTCTAAAGGTATTTTGGGAGTACCTGTTAAGTAACCTGGCTGGAAAAAGAAACTCTATGTGAAGTGGTTTTTATTAAAAGTATTGATTTAACATGATACGAGAACATGAAAATCATAAAAGTCATCTCAAAAGAGAAACAAAGATTTCAGTGAAGAGGACTATTTATCAAGTGAAAAAGTCATATGTGAAATACAAGATTTTACTAATTAAGATATCAAACAAGAGATTTAATATGTATATATATTGCAACGTACACTTAATTTCATGTGGTAGGGAATATTAATATATGACAGAAAAACCATAAAAGGAAATTCTTTCTATGAGAGAGCAACTCCCTACTTTCTAACCACGTCAATGAAACATTCAAGGGCAATAGTGAAGGTTCTCAGTCCACCAGACCAAGCACTAAGTAGTGACCAACATTACTCTTAAGCATAGAACATGGACTAAATGAGAAAAAGAAACGAAAATAGTTACCTTATTTCCCTTTAGCACTTTTTGGGCTTCATCATAGTCCCATAACCTGCTACGGCACCAAGGCTCTCGGTGGTTCTCCTCACGAACTATTTCCCTACCAAGATCTCTCAATTGGTCATGCATTCTTAGCTTATGATCATCTCCAACTTTTATCAATGACATGAATATCAATACTTCAATTCCCTCCTCTGGGAAAAAGCCACAAGCATCCCACATGTAGGATATGATATTCTTGCTAGTGCCGATGAAAAAAGAAGCAATATCCAAGAAGATTTATTTTTGGTTATAGTCTAATGCTTCAATACTTATCCTTAACTTCTCTTGCACTTCCTTAGGAGGCACTTTTCTTAACTTTTTTATTGTACCTCCCCAAAATGCTGGCTTTTTCCCGCCCAATAATGAACCTAAAACCTCAAGGGATAAGGGAAGCCCTTTGGTGATGGATACGACTTCACGAGTGAGGTCCTCAAATTCCTTTGGAGGAGAGTCCTTTCGAAATGCATGTCTGCTAAACAGAATCAAAGATTGATTGTTATCCAATACCTCATGTTCATAATTGTGGTCCACCCTAGCTTCTTCAAGAACCCCCTTGTTTCTAGTGGTGATAATGATCGTACTTTCCAAAGAAAACAAATCACAGTTACCAGCCAAACGCTTCAACTGAATGACATTATCCACATCATCAAGAAGAACGAGGACCTTTTTACCTTTAAACCTGGAGGAGATGAACTCAGTCCCTTCGTCCTCATTGGAAACTTGATTTTTTACCTTCAATATATTGTAGATTAACTGATTCTGTAAATAATGTACACCATTACGCTTCCCTGATTCCCTTATATCAGCAATGAAGCTATGATGCTCAAATTGATCGAAGAGCTTGTTGTAGATGGCTTTAGCAAGCGTAGTCTTACCAATGCCTCCCATTCCGTGGATGCCAATAAATAGGGTGTCATGAGATTTATTATCCACAAATTCCTTAACCTTCTTCACATGACCATCAATTCCAATCAAATTCTCAGTAATGACCAACTTAAACTTTTTCTTTAGTTCGTTCAACACTTTTTGGACAATCAACTTCACCAACTTTCCTTCATACCTGTCAAATGTGACAAGAGTTCAAATATGTGGCAACAATAATATTATATTGTTTTATTTATAGAGGACACAATAAATTTGGGGATAGATTGAAAAGCTTTGAAAATTGTTGCTGTCATACCTCCATATATTATCATATGTGCTAAGTCTAAAGTGGGAAATGATGGTGGTTGCTTCACATGGCATGCCCATTCCACTGTTACTCCAACATAATTTATCAAGCCAGGAAAATCTTGAGGATATCACTTATAAATTTTAAATATGGTATATATTTTTGGATTTGAACCGAATTTAAAATGGTTATTTATTAAAGATACTAGGGATGATGTGAACATGACTTTGAAAATTCTCTAGAGTGTTTGAATAAGCAAAAATCCAACAAGCCAGCCCAAGATGAGAGTTAACCATCGATCAATAAACAAGTCATAACTTTTGATGCAAGATGATTTCAAGTCTCGTAAAATCAATTCGAAAAGTTGTTCAGATTGTGATATTGTGAACTACTTGAATGCAATTGAAGTGATTCTTCTTGTTTGCACAATTCTACGGGCTTATAAGGGCGCATTTGGTAACAATTCAGTTCCCGGGAACAAATTATGATTAGAAATGATTATTTTTTATTTTATTCCCGCGAACAACTTCTAAGCATTTTAAGCCATTTGGTAATTGTCTAAAATTTCATATTCTGGAATAAAATTGCGTTTGGTACTGTTCCAAATCAATTTCTTTTAGTTTTTAAATAATTTTTTTCATTTTTACTTTCTTTTCTTTTCTTTTTTTCCTCTTCTCCTATTCTTCTTCTTCTTCTGGCCGATCGCCGGACCGGCGACCAGCCATACGAGGGCCGGTAAGTTGTGCTATTAATCTCAAATATATATGTAACTAGGAAAGTTTGTGACGATGAATAGTGTGACGTACACTATGAACATGAAAAAAAAAATGACACAATGTTACAAAATCTTTGGATATAAGAGTAAAAACTCAATAAAAAAAATCTTATCATTCAAGTGAATGGAATCATACCAATAAAATCTATAAGTAGATTTGTCAATATCATTAAAGCAAAATACTAAAAAAAAAAGAATAATTTATCAAACTCATGCTTCGCAGGATCTTACTGCCAACATGATCTTTCTGTTTATATATATAGAACGAAAATGAAGCGGGTGAGAATCAAAACAACTAGCAAACACCTGCACATATTAAAAGAAAGTAGAGAATGCCTTGGTGAGAAATTTTACCTATCGGCTTCATATCCTTTCAAGTTGCTGACTTCAAGGAGTGCTTGCTTCCATTTCTCCAAAATCGCTGGGTCGAAAGAAGACCTCCCAAGTGAACGCTTCTTATGCTCATTAAATGCCTCTTCAAACCTCCCGGTTTGATATTGCACTTCATCTGGTTTCACTTTGTAGAATACAGGCAACACTATTTGTCCGTTATTATTCTTGCACTCCATTATTTGAACCAGTTCGTCCAGGCACCAACTGCTTCTACCATAATTCACAGAGAAAATGGGGATCGAGATTTTACTGTTCCTAATGGCTGCCAAAAGCTCTGGTTTGATGTTCTCGCCTTGGCGGAGCTCGTCATCATCTCTGAAAGCATGAATTCCAGCATCGAGGAGCCCATGGTAGAGGTGATCGGTGAAGTTATGTCGAGTATCTGGGCCTCTGAAACTCAAGAACACCTCGTAGCAGTTTCTAGTCGATGCACTATTGTTAGTTTTTGTCGGAGACGAACCAGATCCAACGAAATTAGTTTCTGTCGGCACAGTCATCGAACCAGATGCACCAGTATCAACATCCTCTGCATTTCCACTCGCATTAGTTTTCCTCTTCTTAATGAGACGATGCATTTCGGCCTCTGACTCTGCCATTGAGTTCAGCTTTCAAGCCCTAAACGGAGAAAAAAACCATAATGCCCCTCAGAAAACAGGAAATGCCTTCTTGCCTCTTCTATCGTGGTCTGTTAAAATTTCAATACACATGAAGCGGTGGATTTGTTCGGAAGATGAAAAGCGTAGAGAGACTTATGACGAGGCTGTGACAGGGATTTGCAGGAGAAGACGAAAGATGGGGGAGAGAGAGAGAGATTCGTCCTGTCCGATATTTTCCAAACGAGTGCTCGGAATATATAAAAACATCAAAGCGTCGGGACAGTGAAGAGTCCCCTGCTTAGTCCATTGCTTGCAGCGTCTAACCTTCCTTTTCTTTTGTTCATTTGTTTTCCATAAGAGAAGGTATTTTTGTTAAATATATTTCAGCCTCTTGATTCCACTTAGGAATTTTTTTTGGTTGTAATCCCATATGGAATTTACCCTTCTTACTTTAAGCCTTTTAAATATTATTATTATACTATCAAACTGATAAACTTCATTTTAATATTGAAATGTCGTATTACAACAATCACTTATTCTAAAAAAAATTATGTTATTTACGTGTATCAATAATCATAAATATTATCAAATTGCTATATATATTTATTTATTTTGTACCCGAGCACAATGGGAATAATGTCTTTTTGGTTCTCGTTCTACCTTAATTTTCCCTTCTTTTTTTCTGTCGAACCTTAATTTAACCTTCAAATCTCATAAATAAATCCAAATGCCTTCTTGCTTTTGCTTTTCTTTATCATACATATATTTTTTTTATTGGTTTGATACATCTATTTCAACGAGTTGGCACGCACCAATAAAATTTAAGCATTGCCTTCGTGTGATGGGAAGTTTCACTGCAGTGGAGAATCCAAGGCAATCCTACCTGTGAAGAAGATGAGCAAATTTCGGTGAGGAATGAAAAAAATAAAATCAAAAATAAAAGAGAATTGCTACTATGATACCGTAAATTAGAATGGTCGATTCCAAGTCTGATCCTATCCACGATTCAAGAACTGAACTAATTACTAATTTTTGGAACCAGGGGGCCAGAGCCTATCTGATATAATAAAACGGGTCACTAAAAACGAAGCCTCACGGCTAGCCTTAGGTCTGGGAAGAAGAATAGATGAGACCTACTACCTAAATCTTATTTCTTTTTGTGAAAAAATAATACTTTTGGCATGAATGCAGGCCTCGCAATCAGAACCTTTTTTCCTTCGTCCTAAAACATTAACGAACTGTGAAAGACGCGTGTAGTTATTTTTATGGCATTGGATAATAGTTTTACATCATCTCATTCATTTAGATCATAATATTAGGTAAGGATATGGTGGATTTTTTGAGAGAGCACAAGAAATTTTCAAGTTTTCAGTTTTATATTTGTATAAATAGATAAGGTTTAGAACTAAAATAAAGCCTTTTTAACCATAGAAACTTAAATAATTCTGACTCCACAAAGTTTTTTTGGTCAAAAAATTCCACAAAGTTTATAGAACTATTTACTTACCTATATAGTATCAAAAGTAGTCTCATCTTTTGGATTACTATCATTTTTAGAATAAAGTATTTAATTTCAAATATGTTGAGTTTCTATATATAGTTCGAAATCAATAAATTATTTTAGCAACAAAACTAATCAAAAACATATTCATTAGATTGATTAAATGCTTTCGACCCTAAACAAATTAAATTCATTTCCCTAGATAATCTAAATCAATCACATATTTGCGTGCCCTTTTTTGCTAGTGAATTGGATTAGTGAACTAATTTAGGTGGACCGATTCCCAATTTTCTGATCAAACACGATTTCGTTTTGGATATAATTTTCCATGTCACTTTTTTAACGTGGATTTTTTTAATGCCACGTCAAATAAGTAAGAATATTTTTTAGCGTAGGATTAATGAGGTAAATTTGAGATTGGTTATTAATTTTTTTCAGATAAAAAAATGTCCAAGCATATTTTGGATTGGACATTAAATTTTGAATTTTTCAGAGAAAAGAATTGGGAGTAGATTTAGGACTGAATCCAAAGTTAAAGTTTTTTTTTAGATAAAAATTTTGAGGTAGAATTAAAATTGAATTTAAAATTTGAGAGTTTTTAGGAGAGCAGGCCCACATAAAAAAGAGAAGAGAAAATCGAGGAGTTTCATTTGTTTTAACTTTTAATCATCCAGGCAGATATGAAATTAGACAGCATTTATTTTTCTATCTATCCCTTTGTCCGATGGCTGGGTCCTACCAGTCCTTGCTTAACTTGAGGGTACCAGTCTTCTCTACCGAATCTTTATCAGTTTCTTATTCCGAATGAGTTGCTGGCCGGGGCCACCACTCTTCTTTCTACTTGTCAAGTTATTGATTATTCTTTTAAAATGTCAACTTATTGATTTTATTTAGTCAAATTTCTTAATCTCACAATTTCTTAATCAAACCCAAAGCCAAATTAATAAATCAAAATTTACAATTTTTTTGGACACATGTTTTTTCTTGGTTTAGTTTAGCGATTGCTTTAATATTTTGCCTTTCTTCTTGACTTGGTCAAAAAGTGGGCTACAAAAAAGAAAAACAGAAAAAGAAGATATATAAGAGGAAAAGGAAGAGCACGCGCCAGGAGAGAAACGAAAAGAAAGCGGGCGCGTGCCCCGACAATTTTCTCTTTCTCTTCCTCTCTTGTCTTTTCATTTTTAATTTCACCTCCTCCGCGAGAATCTGCCTCCTCTGTCCTCCTTTCTTCTTTCTTTTCTTTTGCGTACCACTTCTCAAGTTCTCAGTTCTCCTTTATTAAGGTTTTCTCTCTTTTGCCCTTCATGATCCGCTCCCTGTATTTCTGTCCTTTTTTTTTTTTTTTTTTTTAACGTTTGGTAAAAGTATCTCTCTTTCTTGGCCGGGGAGAAAAATCCCCGCCTCACTTGGCCAAGAATCCTCTGCTTTTTTTTTTTTTGCCCAGATTTTTCTCGTCTTCTTTGGCCGTTAATTCCGGTCCTGAATGCCGAGATTGCTCCCTTGTCAAGATGGGAACTGCTCTCCCTTGACCTAGTCCTCGATGTTCCGGATTGAAACTAAATATAAAGTTTTAAATTTTTTAAGATGAAAAATTGGGGGCTGATTTAGCATTGATTCTAAAATTAAGGGTTTTCTGAGAAAAAGAAAAAATTCGGGATAAAATTAAGACGGAATCTAAAATTTGCGGGGGGTTTTAAGAGATACAAAAGGAAAAGGGAGAGCACGCAGAGCACGCATCAGGAGAGAAACAAATAGAAAGGGAAAAGAAGAAAAAGAGGAAATGAAAATAGATAGATCTCATCTGGATTTACTTCCATTCACCGTGACCGATAAGGATTTAAGTCATTTATTCATCTAATTGGGATGGTTTTTGGAATTAGAGTATAAATTAAAAAATTATATGAAATTTACATTGCAAAATTCAATTTTGAAGTTATCAAGCTGTGAAAGTAAGGGTATTGTAATGCTGTGACGTTAAACGGGAGTTGATTTGAAGTAACATTTGAATAAATAAGCTCAGATAATATTTCGATACCCATATAACGGTGGATTTGTTGGGAAGATGAAAAGTGAAAAAGACTTTGGACGAGTCTTCGTTGAACTTAGTCCATTGCATGCACCTTTGAACTTTCCCTTTCCTTTCCTTTTGTTAAGTTATTTTCCACCGAAAATTGTATTTTTATTGAATATATTTAAGCTCCTGATCCCACTTATAAATTTAATCCCTCTCACTTTACGTCTGTTAAATATTATACTATTAAACTGATAAACTTCATTTCAATATTTATAAGTTTAATGAGATAACTTGTGTCAAGGGTCACAAAAATTATCAACATGATATATATTTATTTTGTACCCAGCACAATAAGAATAATTTCTTTTTTGCTCTGGTTATGCATTAATTTCTCCTTCAAATCTCATAAATTAATCAAAATGCCTTTTTGCTTTTGCTTCTGCTTTATTATTATTATTATTATTATTATTATATATATATATATATATATATATATATTTTTTATTGGTTTGATTTATCTAATGCAATCAGTTGACATATATCGATAATTCAAATTTGCCAAGCTGCATATAAATACGTAATTCGTTGACTGGGAACCTTGACCATGCATTTATAGTCATTGCCTTAATGTTGGGGAAGTTTCAAACAGGAGAATCCAAGGCGATCCTTCCCTGGAAGAAAATAACATGTGAGCAAGTCTCGATGCAAAAGCAATGAAACAAATAAAACCAAAAATAAAAGAGGACTGCTTTATTTATGTGTATCCATAGAAAGTGGTCATAAAGCGTCAGGATAATTGGTGCGCCATTGCACTTTCCTTTGCTTTTTTAATTTTATTTTCCATCAGAAAAGTTACTTTTGTTGAATATATTTAAACTCTCGGTCCCGGTTACAAATTTAACTTGAATCAGTTAGGTATTATCATATCAACTGATGAATTTCATTTCACTATCGAGATGTTGCATTATCAATGATCACTTAAAATCTACTATATATATATATATATATATAAAGACTTTAGATGATTATAACCCCAAAGAAAGTAAGGAGGAAAACTCTAGTGGCTTGATATCCTAATTACTTTTAGGACTCCTTGTATTTCTCCCTTTGTTGTTTCTTGGACAAACAAAAGGGTAGCCAATAGCATTGAATTAGACCCAACGAAGAACCAACCGAAACGACTTTCAATGACACAATTTTTTACACACATTTGCCTTAATTTTGCTAGTAATTGAATATGATGGCAAATATAATGGAAATATTTTCTAAATATATAATAAGATGTGAACAATGACTTGCAATCCATCTCGACAGACACGTGCGGATGCATAAATCACTGATAATTATTATTTCTTGGACTAACCAAAGAGCAGCTAATGTTGAATAAGAATTAGTATGAGGATAGATATTTCTATAACCATCACTACATATCTTTAAAGGTAGAGACCACTTTGAACACATCAATCCTCTACATACTTTGTCTTTCCTCTTGTCTAATTTCTTTTCCAAGTAGACTTTTCAACTCCACGGCAACTCTTTCTAGTTATTTTGCACATTTCTTTCTTCCTCGCTCCAAATTTTGATCTTTCCCTTGTTGTCATCGCTTCCCTCACATGCCTATCACATGGTTTTGCGGGAGAAAATGAAGAGAGGAGAGAGAGAGAGAGAGAGAGAGAGATTTGTCTAGTCCTATATTTTCCACACAAGTACTCAAAATAGATAAAAACATACAAAGCGTCAAGACAATGAAGAAGGCACTCTTAGTCCACCGCCTACATCGACGAACTTTCCTCTTTCTTTTGTTAATTTATTTTCCGTCAGAAAAAGTGTTTTTCGTTAAATATTTTTGAGCTTGATATATGTTATATAGTCAAACTGATAAATTTCATTTTAGTACTAAAATGTTGTATTATTAACGATAACTTATTCTAAAAATCATGTTATCAAAGCACATCAAGGATTATAAAAAATTATCAACACACATAAATGTGTATATATTCATTCGGTACCATAACACAATGAGAAGAATTTATTTCTTACTTGGTTACGTCTTAATTTCCCCTTCAAATCTCATAAATAAGTCAAAATGTCTTTTTACTTTATTTTATATATATTATTGATTTAATTTATCTAATCCAATCAGTCAGGATGCATCGGTAATTCAAACTTGTCGAAGTAGATATAAATTAATAATTCATTGACTGGGACCGTATTTATGGTCGTCGCCTTCAACGGTTGGAAGTTTCAATGAACAGGCAAAGTGAACTACAAGGAAATTTAGATGTTACAAAAGTAGATTAAATAAACTTTAGGTGAAATTGCAGCTTTTTGCTCTCTGTCATTTCCACAGACGTGCCCCTACAATTTCTCTCTCTCTCTTCATTTTTTTTCTTTTCAGTTCCTCTATTCTTCTTTTCTTTCTTTATTTTGCAGACCACTTTATCAGTTTTTCTTTGTAAAATCTTCCTCTCTTTTGCCGACCAAAACCCTCTCTCTCTCTCTCTCTCTCTCTCCTTTTCTTGGCCAGGAAGAAAAGCTCCATCTTTTTCTTTTTCGAGCTTCCCTTGTCAATTATTGCATGTGGAAAAATGCCCCATCCACTCGGCCGAGAATCTTCTGCTTGTTCATGCCCAGATTTTCTTGCCTTCTTTGACCGTGAATTTCTATCTTTAAATACCGAAATTTGCCCTTGTCAATATGAAAATTGCTCTCTTGAAATCATCCTCAAGAACTTTTATTGTTATTTGAAACATATTTGGGACTGGACGTGAAATTGAAAAAAAAAAGGCGAAAAAATTGAGGGTTGATGTAGTAGCATTTGGTTTAAAGTTAAGGATTTTTTTAAACAAAAAAATTCGGAATAAAATTAAGATTGAACCTAAAATTTGAGGGAAAGTAGGACCGTATAAAAGGAGGAAAGAGAAAATTAAGGATTTCACTGTTCTTATCAATTGGGGGGGGGCGAGTGGCATATTTGTAATTAGGTAGCATTTGTCCATTTCTTATTGTAAAGGAGTGGCCAAGCCCACTTCTGTCCTCTTCACTTAATTATGAGGCTACCAATTAAATATTTACTCAAATTTATTGATGTCACAATTTCTTAATAAATTTTTTCCAATTTTTTTTTTTCTCTTGGTTTGATTTAGTGGTTGCGATCTACCTTCAACACCTATAATTTGTAATGCATGTTAATTCAAATATCTATATTATTGAATGGAACTAATACGTGCAGTGTTAGTTCAATATTTTAATTAATACCTTAACATAATGCATGCAGTTCCTCTTAAATAACGAGGGATAGCTATGTTAATGAAAATGTAAATAGGTTTTACTTACCACCAATAATACACCTAGGCATATTACTCTCATCCAACATTTTATATAGATTTATTTGTAGGTGACTATCTTTATAAATATGTTAAATATATTTTACTGAACACTCAAAATATATCTAAGCATATTAACATTGTTATTCAACTTGGTTGGTGCAAGATGTGATTGAATTTGTATGTTCAATAGAAGAAGCTGTATTTTGATATCCACTCGTGACGATGCAAGCTAAAAGAATTATGAATGCTATTTATATACCAACAATCCAAACTAAACTGTCGATACTTGAAATCGTGAAGTGCTAAAAAGAAAAAAAAAAACAAAAGAGTGCTCGTGGCATGAGCATATAGTATTGATTTACAATACTTTACAAGTGCTAAATTATCACATTAGTTTCCTTCTTATTGAGACAATTGAACGCAAGCACGCAGAGAAGGATTGATGCCACGAGTTTCCTCTAGCTCTGTCCTTGATTTTCCCCTTCAAGTCCGACGGAGAAAAAAGCCAGAATGCGTCTCAAGAAATAGAAAATACCTTCTTGTTGCCCATTTTCTTGCGGTTTGATTTATGCAATGGAACCAGTTGGCAATCAGAACTCACACCAATGAGTCAAGCTTTGTCGCCACGTGCTTAGAGATGTTGCCTTCACACGGCTGAAATCTCAGTGCACAAGAGAATCCAAAGATGATACACATGGAACGGTGCATTTGTTGGGAAGAGGAAAAGTGGACAGAGACTTGGGATGAGACTTGACATGGATTTGCGAGGGAAAATGAAAAGTGGATGAGAGAGAGACAGAGAGACTCGTCCTTTTCAATAATTTCCAAACAAGTGCTTAGTAAATGATAAAAACACGCAAGGCGTCAGTACGTTGAAGAGGGCACGCTTTGGTCAGTCAGCTGCTTTCACCGTTGAACTTTACTCTTCCTCTGTTGATTTATTTTCCATCGAAAAAAGTATTTTTTGTTAAATATATTCAAGCTCCTAATCTCACTTAGGAATTTACCCTCTTGCCTTAAGTCCGTTAAATATTATACAGTCAAATCGATAAACTTCAGTTTAATACTGAAATGATGTATTAGCGATAATTTATTCTGAAAAATTATGTTATCAAACAGGTGTTGCGGATCATAAAAAATTACCAACCTAATGAGAAGAATTTCTTTTTTGCTTAGGTTCTATCTTAATTTCTCCTTCAAATTTCGTAAATAAATCAGAATACCTTTTTGCTTTTGCTTTTACTTTAATATATATATATATATATTTATTGGTTTGATTCATCTAATCCAATCAGTTGACACGCTCCTATAATCCAAATTTGCTGAACTAGATGTAAATTAGTAATTCATTGACCGGGACCACTAAACATGCATTTATGATCGTTGCCTTCGTGTAGTGGAAGTTTCAATACACAGGAAAAGTAAACTTCAAGGAAACGTAGATGCTATAAAAGTAGATTAACAATCTTTCTGTAAAATTGCAACTTTTTACTCTGTCCTTTCTCCACGCGTGCCCCGACAATTCTGTCTCTCTTTCTTCATTTTTCTTATTTTCACTCCTACGTTCTTTTTTCTTTCCTTTCTTTTGCGGACCACTTTCTCAGTTTTTCTTCATAAAAGCTTTTCTCTCTTTTGCCGACCATAAGCCTCTCTCTGTATCTCCATTTCTTGACCGTGACGAAAAGCTCCGTCGTACTTTTTCGTCCTCTTTTGACAATGATTTTTTTTTTTTTAAATTGCCCACCCCACTTGGCCGAGAACCCTTTGCTTTTTCTATGCCCATATTTTCTTGTCTTCTTTGGCCGTGAATTCCGGTCCCTGAATGCGGACATTACCCCCTTGTCAAGATGGAAATTGCTCTCTTGACCGTGTCCTCAAGGTACTTGTGGTTATTCGAGGTTCATTTGAAACTGAACTTAAAGTTTGAAAATTCTTTTTAGATGAAAAAAATGGGGGCCCATGTAGCATTGGGTTTAAAGTTGAGGGTTTTTGAGACAAAAAAAAAGAAGTTCGACATAAAATTAAAATTGAACCTAAAATTTGTTGGTCTTTAGGTAACTAGGACTGTATAGACAGAGGAAAGCAAAGCTTCACCGGTTTTGAGAATCCGTGGGTAGATTTGTAATTAGATAGCATGTAATAATTTTATTTCTCCTCTATTGATGGCTGGGTCTAGACCCGTTAAACGGGTGGGTCGGGTCGGGTTTGGGTCGGGTCGTAAATGGTCCGACCCAAATCGACCCATTTAACCCGTTTATTGTAATGCAAAAATTTTGACCCATACCCGACCCGACCCATATCCAACTCATACCCGATCCATTTAATTAAACTTAATTTATTATATATATATAGATATATATATATTTAAAAAATGGTATTGCTAAAATAATTTTATACAACACAAATTTAATGGACAATTTTTTTAATTTTTTTAATATAACTTTTCTTTTTCTTTCTTCTTCTTCTTTTTTTTTAGCCAGCGGCCCGGCCACGACGATTTGCCGGTGGCGGCCACGCGGCGAGCCTCGAGCTCGCCCGACGCCGGTTAGCTTGAGTCTCGCCCGGATCTCGGCGAGGAGCTCGCCGGCGTCGAGCAAGCTCGAGCTCGCCCGACACCGGCGAGCTCGAGCCTCGCCCGATGTCGGCGAGGCCTCCGCCTCCCCTGATCCGGTGAGCTCGAGGTTCGCCGGCGTCGGGCGAGGCCTCCACCTTGCCGGATCCAAGGAGCTCGAGGCTCGTCGACGTCGAGCGAGGCTCGAGCCTCGCCGATCCGGCGAGCCTCGAGGTCGCCCGGCCGATCGCCGCCATCGCCGTGCTTGGCGACCAAGGAAGAGGAAAGAAAAAAAGAAGAAAGAAAAATAAAAAAAGAAAAGAAAAATAAATGGGTTGCACAACCCATATTTAGACTTTAATGGGTTTGTAAATGGGTCTTAAATGGGTACCCATTTAAGACCCATTTATTTTAGTTCTTTTATTTTTAAAACCCATTAGGGTACCTTATTTCTCAAGGCCTGACCTATTAACGACCCATTTATGCTTAAATGGGTCCATAAATGGGTTGCACAACCCATTTAACACCTCTAGCTGGGTCCCACCAGTTCTTGCTTTTTGTCATTTCTTATGTCGAATGAGTGGCTGGGCCACCAGTCTTCTCCTAGTTAATTATGAAATTACCTATTAATCATTTAATCAAATTTATTTATTTCAATTTTTTGATCAACCTAAAGCCAAATTGACTCAAATTTTTTTTTCTGGCTAATGTTTTTCTTGGTTTCGTTCAAGCGATTGCAATCTTCCTTAAACACCTATAAATTGTCGTATGCGTTAATTCAAATATTTATATCATTGAATAGAGTTGAAATGTTCAACCTTAACTCGTTTTAGATTAAATATAACTTTATGCAATACTTAAACAAAAATGCATGTGGTTCCTCTTAAATAAGGAGAGATAGCTATGTTAATAAAAATGTTAAATAGGTTTTACTTACCATCCAAAAGTATATTATTCTTATTTAACAATTGTTTGTTACTCTTAAATAACGAGGCGTAGCTATCTTTTACAAATGTGTTAAATAGGTTTTACTTACCACTCAAAATATATCTAAGCATATTAATATTGTTGTTTAACTTAGTTGGTGTAAGATGTGAAGCAATTTGTATGTTCAATAGTGAGTCCATCTTCTAAGATACCATTTAGTGCATTTTTTTTTCATGTAGTTACTCGAGAAAACAAAGCTCTTCAAACATTGATTCCACTCCGGTTAAAAGATTTGCGTCAAGAATTGAGTGAAATGTAAAAAATCCAATGCATTAATTACTTCATTTTACAATAGAGAGAAGTTTATTCTAATATCCACTATCCGCTTGTTAGAATGCAAGCTGAAAGTATTATCAATGCTATTTATATACCAACAATCCAAACTAAAAGGTCACTACCTGAAACTGTGGAGTGCGAAAAAACAAAACAAAAAAAATGAGTGCTCACGTATATCACGATGATATTTTTTATATTATTAATTTACAATACCTTATAAGTGCAAAATTATCGCTTTAATTTCAAGAACTTAACTGCATTGTTTTAAAGCTAACCAACCCTAGCTCATCCTTATCTCCACCGCAAAAGACATAGAAAAATTGCTTCGAAGAATTTGAGAGCTCTACAAATGAACCATTGTCGGTTAAACTAGCATATTTGGGTACTAGTGTAGACGTGTGATGAACTTTCGAATGTCAAATTATTGATTTCATTTAGTCAAATTTATTTATTTATTTCACAATTTTTTAATTAACTCAAAACCATTTTTTGTCATAAACCCAAAGCCAAATTAATAAATCAAAATTTAAAATTTTTCTCGACAAATGTTTTTTCTTGGTTTAGTTTGGCGATTGCCCTAATATTCTGCCATTCTTTTTTACTCGGTCGAAAAGTGGGCTTTAGAAAAAAAGAAAAAGAAAAGGAAGTGATAGAAAGGGAAAAGGGAGAGCACGCACCACGATATAAACGAAAAGAAAGGGAAAAGAAAAAGGAAAGATTAAAAGGGAAAAAGGAGAGCATGCACCATGACAGAAACGAAAAGAAAGGGAAAATAAGAGGAAAAAAGGGAAAGAAGATAAAAGAAAGGAAAAGAGAAAGAAGGTTTTGCGTACGCATGGCGGGACTTCGTCAAGTCAGATTTATTTTGATTCGTTATTACCCGATAAGAATTTATGTAATTTTTTTTTTTGGTAAAGGTAAAATATAATATAGCTTTGGACAAAATACAAAAGACGGCACCAAAGGCTTATACTCTAAGGAAGACCGAAGAGTGGAAGGGAGCCGTGACAAAAGCCAAAGGCAAGCAGACCAAAAGGAGAAAAACCATAGTTACAACACAAAAACAAGTACAACCACCACACTTCCGCCAGACAATCGAAAAATGAAGGAATGGAGTGATGATGAAGCTTGTAGCAGAACGAGAGAAGAAGTGGGAAGATTAACGCCCGAGATGATCCATAAAGATGGAGGGATCAAGATCCCAACTTCTTTGGAGACGCCTATTTCTCGGAGTGTCCGGAACACTTGTGAGTGTAACCGCTTTATCTTTGACTATCTTCATAAGGTGGTTCTTCAAAGCAGGACAAACAGTGCTTCCCCTCGGAAAATAATATCATTCCTTTTCTTCCAAATCAAATAACAAAGGCCACCGAAAGAGAACCGCGCAATCCAATGGTAGAAATCCTTACCGGAGAGCAACCTGATCGCCCAAGCAAGGTTGTCCATCCATGGCCTCAATTTCCAAGGTAAGTTGCATCTCGTCGCCCAAAAATAAGCAAGCGTGGCCGAGATACGACAGTTGAAGAATAAGTGATCAATAGAGTATGGAGTAGCATTACAGTATGCGCAAGTACCCGAGACGATTCTACTAGAATGGATTAGGACTTCTTGGGTATTCAGTGATGTAGATTGTCCACTGCTTACCCAAATTTTGGTATGTTGGTGTTTGGTTTCTTAGTGGTTGCGGTTATCCTAAATGATTTAATTTGTGGTTATCCTGCGTTCATGTGTAGGATCTTTGCTGGATATAACACCACCATAAGTGTGTTTGATGTACATCGCCCTGGTAGAGATTTTGAGATGCACTCAGCACTTCAACGAAACAAAGAAGGTCAAACAGGTGCATTATTAAGTTTGTCCCAGTTTAGCTATTACTTGAGATTTGTTTAACAAGTTAAATAGAAGAGGATCTCAAAAACTAAAGCTGAGAAGAACTGAGCGTTGCATCTTGAAAGGATTACATTTGATCATAACGCTGATTTGTTCTATTTATTTTGCCATGGGGCTTATGTCCTATGCTTGTAAGGGGAGCTAGCAGATCTCCTAAATGCCCTGGATTTCCATGTTTATTTTGTAATGATTCAAGATAATATAGAGATCAGAAGATAAAAGGGAAGAATTGAGTATCTCACCCTCTTTGCTTTTGTGCAGGTATTACGTCTGCCATTGCTTTTTCTCCAGCTGCTGGCAACAGGTTCGTACAGCCAGAGGATTGCAATCTACTGAGAAGATAACACGGAATTCTTATACAACTTACGTGGACAGCAAGGTGGGGTCATCTATGTAAGTGCTAGATGATTGGATTTCCCTTATGTGATGATTATTTGTCAAGAAATTATAGGTAATAATATTGCAATTCCAGGTGTTTTTTTTTTTTTTCTGAAAGATGGAAACTACTCCTTATACTGGAGGGCGAAAGGTAGAATGCTCTAAACCTTCTCTTTTTCTTTACTCGGCAATATGTTTAATGACTCTTTACCAATCTCTCTCTCTCAATGGCATGTGGTGTAAACATTTTATTTGGACATTTCCAGAGTTTTTGTGATTGATTGATCAGAAAAATAGCTGGAACATTTACCTTGTGACATTGAGTGATTGAATTCTTTGTTGCTTCCTAGATGTGCGAATTTGTTCCATCTGCTACTATTAGTGATTATCGTGGAAAGACATCCCTTTTCATGTCTTAGACTTGCTCGAATGTTCTTTGGATTTTATACAGGGTAATAGGATTTAAGTTGTCCTCTTTGGCATATGCAAAGTCTATCAGATTGGATAGTATAGAGCCAGATATAAAATACAATAACAAAGGACAAGAGAGAGACAGGGAGAAAGAGGGGGTGCAGGGAGAGAGAGTGAGAGAGAGTGCACGATCCTGCCCTGTTCTTTCCACGCAGAGTGACCTAAGAAGCAACAAGGCACTTGCTAATATGGGATGTGGGTTAATTGGTGAAGCCCGATAAGATAGGAGAACATATCTTATTCTTATATCTAGTCACTCTCCAATTAGAATGCACAGATATTTTCGAATCAATTTTGTCTTTATCCTGTGATCAAACACAGTCTAAGTTCTAAATTTGTGCGAAAACCACTGTAGTGTTTTGGGATGGACTTAACATTCGGGAATCATGGACAAGCATGTCTGTCTCTGACAATGTCTCCTCTTAAATTTCTTGTAGGACCCTTTTATTATGTGCTGGGATGTTCGCAATGCTGTTGATGTTGTCTGCAAGTGAGTATTGTTTTCTAGTGGTAGCAAAGCACCTCTTTCCATCCAACTGAAAAACATGTTTTTGCTGAAATTTAGGGTCATTAGATGAGAAAGTGGAATATTTCCTGGCGACACGCCTTTCCTAAGCTGAAGTTTTTTTTTTTTTTTTCTCTCAAGTGACTTCTTTTGTCCCTCAATCGTTTGTATAGGTTGTATCGATCATCTGAAGACACCAACCACGAGATATACTTTGATGTTGGGCCTGTAGGTCGACATCTTGGTACAGGCGGTAAGGTATCATGCTGGTTTTATATTTACAGTGAACTATTTCATCAATTGTCTACTCTTTCTAACACTCTTTGCCCTCAGGATGGTCTAGTTCATATATATGATCTTCAAACTGGCCAGTGGATTTCAGGCTTTCAGGCTGCATCAGGTCTGATACTTTGTAATTCAAGGTTTTCCGGTCTCCTTATGGGCATTGTGTTTTGTTGCATTTAATATGCCTGATGATGAATATTTCCTTGTCTTCCGTGATAATGCAGATACAGTATATGGTTTCTCTTTTCACCGTTTCTACTACTGGCTGCTTCTTCTTCGGGGCACCGAAGACTTGAAGTTGCTGAGGGCAATGATGGAGTATTTCATTTGAGGGGTATCATGGACGTCCACCTTTTGCTGTTAAAGCTTTACAGCATATTTCACTTCGCCTTGTTGACTGACTTGGTGATTGTGCTATTTCAATCAAAGTATTGGGTTCTAGAAGATCCTCCATTGGGTTTTTTCTTGTCCTCGTTCGTCAATTTTTTTTCGAAATCCCACTGGAGGATCTTCTAGGGCCCAAGCAGCTTTGCCATTTTTGTGGCGAAAAGATATCCCTTGTTTTCCAAGTTCTTCGGCCAGCTAAGATTATGCCATCTTGAATTTTTTGTTGCTAGTTTCAGCAGCCATAGTCTGTTCTGCTTTTCTTTGATGATCACCTCGACAATTTACTATTGCCATTGGTTTACATTATATTCTCTTGTCTTTTTGCAGGTGATTAGAACTGCCTCTGAATCTGGAGCTTGGCTTTTGATTCCGCAGCTAGCAGCATGGATATGAAAACGGTGGTGCTGATCTTGAGGCCGCATCCCACGAAAAACGGCAACAGTATTCTTGAGAATTCTTAAAAACTTTGTGTCTATCTATATTATAATTTTCATGGATCGAAAATGCTTGATGATTGATGACCAGGAAAATCCATTAGCTGCAGTGATCTAGTTATGTTGAACTCGCGCTTTTGTAACAAGCTATGCCGACTTGCGCATAACTTTGGGCAGTTGCACGAAGTAGAGTTTGAGTTTGTCTCGATCGAGTTTAATTAGCTGTAACTAATGTATGATGAAGGATGACCAAATGATAATCTTTTTGGGTAACTGTGATAGCAAATCTGATGGCGCAGGCGTGCCGCGTGGAGGATCCCCACGTGTGTCTGCCTCTTGAGTCGCCATTCTTGTATACACTGCCGCAGTTCGTGTATCGCTTGAGTTGGTTGGTACGCCTGGAAGTCATATTGTGCCGTTTTTCGTCAGGTAACACTATTAGGTGGCCTTGTCTTGAGTTCTCGTGAATCAATGATGTGGAATTGTCAGGGGAAGCCCTGTTTTAAAGTCCCTTGTGTTGGATTTCTGCAAGGGCGTGAAGAACACTAAGAGAAAAGAAATTGAAACCCATGAATGGTGAGAATTTTGCCCCTTTATCTAGGCTTTTGCTTTCTTTTTTCCCCTAATCATCCACCCGACGGAATAATCAAAAGCTTGTGAAACTAAAAATGAAAAATGAATTTGAAAATGCAGGGTCCATTAGAGAGAAAAAGAGGTCATGACGCCACCTAGAACATGGAAATTAGTGAAGTAGAAAGCACTTAGAAGAAAAGGCGCAGCATGCACGAGATCATTCAGAATGGGGGAGAGCAAATCTTTGTTTAATGGATTCTAAGCAGAGTTCTTGATCTCTAGTGAGTTACAATTATGTAGGGACTGTTTGGTAACGTTTCTGTTCTTTTTTTGTTCCAGGGAATAGAAACAAAAAAAAGTGTTTCTGTTCCGGGGAACACTTTTTGAACAAAAAGATGCATTTGGTAAATTTGTTCCTAATAAAAAATAAATAGAAACACGTTTGGTAAATTTTTGTTCTTTTTTGTTTCTTTTAATTTTTTAATATTTTTATTTTTATTTTTTATTTTTTTTCCTTTCGGGCGGTCGGCGGCCTCCGGCGACCGGCCGATAGGGCCGGGCACCTTGCCTAGCCACGGCGAGGCTCGCCGCCCCGGCGAGGCCGAGCCTCGCCGTCGTTGGCGAGGCTCGGCCTCGCCTTGGCCGGGCGAGCTCGGGCTCACCTAGATCCGGCGAGGCCGAGCGTCGCCGGCTCCGGCGAGGCTCGGCCTCGCGGATCTGGCGAGCTCGAGCTCGCCCGGCCATGGCGAGGCACGCCTCGCCGGATCTGGCGAGCCCGAGCTCGCCTAGCCAAGGCGAGGCTTGGTGTTGCCGGTGCGGGCGAGGTCGCCGACCCTCGACGGTGTCGCCGGCCCTCGACGGCCGGCCATGGCCGAGGCCGAGGCCGGCGACCGGCCAAAGAGAAAGAAGAAGAAGAAAAGAGGAAGAGAAGAGAAGAGAGAGAAGAAGAAACAAGAAACACAAAATTGTTTCTTCAAACTTGTTTCTTAACGAAAACAACTTTTTTTTTTTTGTTTCGTTTCTGTTTTTTTGAGTTAGGGAACAAAAAAACCAAAAAAAAAAACAGAAAGAAACGCAACCAAACGCGCGTTTTTTTTGCTTTTTTTGTTCCGGAACAAAAGTACAGAATTTCTGTTTATAAACAAAAAAAAAAGAGTGAAAACATGCGGGGCTGTACTCGCCTCATTTCTCTCTCACTGGCACATATTCTTCAGAGACCGAACAAGCTGATAAGCCCTTGGAGCCGTCTCTTCGTTGCACTCTTCACAGGTTCTTGCAATCAATCAAATCAACACAACAACCTGCTTGCTTCATAAACCACCATCGAGACATATGCTCAGCCAGAGACAAATCCCAAAAGAACTTCGATGATGTCATGGGTCTGAACAATGTGAGCCAATGCCCACTGGAAAGCTCCCTTAACTTCGATGATCGAATCCTCCGTGGTCGTAATCCGGTGCCCAGGTTTCTCTCCATTCCCGGGCTTCTTTCCTCCATGCTTTGCCACCACCCAGATTTTCCGTTTATCAATTAGGCGATACATTTTTCTCTACGCTCTAATTTAATTTCGGTCCTCCCAATTTTAGTTTCATAGTGGGATCGTCTAATTTTGTTAAGTATTGACCGGAGACCGTATGAGTTGGCCACGGAACAAAGTTACGATGAAAAATTTGAAAAAGAAAAAGAAAAAGAAAAAGAAAAAGAAAAGATAATAAGTTAAAATAAAATTATATTAACTAAAAAGGCCGAATGACTTGCATTATTTGCCTTCGTGTTGCTCAACCCAAAGTCGTATGTAGCAATCCTAGAATTTCAATTTCATGGCGAAGACCTCCAATCACCGAAGAATTTTGCGATCCTCTGCGCTTTAGTATAATTTTGGTCCTCGCAAGTTTATTTTCACAATGGGATGATCTATTGTTTAATTTTGGTCCTTTCAATTTTTAGTTTCAATGGGATGATCTAATTGAGTAAGGGTATTGACCGCATGGGGTGGTCATAGAATGAAGTTACAATGAAAATTGAAAAAAAAAAAAAAAAAAGGAAAAGAAAAAAGATAATATTTTAAAACAAAACGATATAAACTGAAGGGGCCGCATGAGTCACGACTCAGTCATCCTTCGCCTTCGACCTGCTCACCGAGAGAGAACGAAGCCCTAGAATTTCGATTCCCATGGCGGAGACCTCCAATCGCTGGGGGATTTTGCGATCCTCCGGCGACCGACTTGCTCCTCCTCCTCCGGAGACCTTCGAGCGACGCAAATCCTCCGGCGACCGGCCGGATCGCACCAAAGGAGGCGATCTCATCAGCGCGTTGCCAGAGGAGGCGATCCACCGCATCCTCTCGTTTCTGCCCGTCGAAGACGCCGTGAGGACCAGCGTCCTCTCCAAGCGGTGGCGGTTCACTTGGACCGCCACCACCAGCCTCGTATTCAATAGAGTCCGGTCTCGCCATCTCAGAGCCCGCTCCTTAGACTTTTGGTGCATCGTCGACAGCGTCCTGAGCCAGCACACCTCAACCTCGGCGTTGAAGAAATTCCACATCAATGGCTTTTGTTACGACAAGGCTGATAGCCCCAAGCTCGAGGAGTGGCTTCGCTTTGCAGAGCAGCGCCACGTGGAGGATCTCCGCTTGAAGCTGGATATGAGTTTGCAATCCATGTATATACTGCTGCAATTCTTGTTTTGCTTGAGTAGCTTAGTGCGCCTACAAGTCAGTCGATGCTGTTTCTCGTTGGGTGCGACTACTATTAATTGGCCTCGTCTTAAGGTCTTGTCGATGTCAAATGTGAACTTGAGCGATGATATCCTAGCTAGTATTTTGAGGGGAAGTCCTGTTTTAGAGTCCCTTGAGTTGGTTCGGTGCATGGGCTTGAACAACGTTATTATAGATTCAACAACAAGTGTCAAACACTTGTTCCTCAGCATCACCAATTTCTTTGACCTTCAAAGGATTAGGGCTCCGCATTTGCTGAGGATGCGTGTAGCAGGGACGTGCTCTTTTTCTGAGGCAGCAGAGCATATGTCGCTTGAGGATATCTCGTCTCTGGTCGAAGCCGACTTAAACTTTGACATTCTACCTCGTGTGCATGTGCCTGGTGACATTAGTATGGCCTGCGACCTGTTGAAGGAATTTCTTGAGAAGCTGCGTGGAGTTCCTACAATCACCCTTGGTGATTGGTGTTTGCAGGTACATGCTCAATAGTTTTATGCTCCTGTCTGTTGAATGGTTTCCGTGTAAATGCTGTATGTTTCCCCACTTGAGTGACCTCATCAAGGGTACTCGGGTAGTCATGTGTAATTAGTTATTGGCAGATAGGATGATTGGTCACTTTGTGGTCCGAGTTGCCACATAAGACCATATCGTGAGCCTTGGAGCTTCTTCCCTATGTTTATTCTCCGATAAATGGATCGCCCAATTTTCAGGACAATGAATGCCGCTAGATATTGCTTTTTATCGTGGATGCTACTCAGGGCAGCGTCCTTAGACGCCTCAATTTTCAAACAGAAAGAGATTATTCCAGAAAGGTTTCTTGAATTTTCAACCTTTAAGTTTATAGAGAAAGTACAATTATTTGCAAATATAACAAAGTTTAGTTGACCTAGTCATCTTGGATTGACAGACCCGCATCATGCTCTCTTTTTGCATCAGGCTGTCGTTCCATAATCATCTTACATAGTGTTTATACGATATTTTACGATGGCAGTGGATAGATTGACTTGGGAAGTTCAGTCAATACTGAGGTTCGCTGTCTCATGTGACCAACCATTGGAATTTTTGGATCCTTCAAATATCTTGAGTTCGACATGAGGAGCATATGTAAATAGTCTCAATTATTAAAGAGATTCTCTTGTTAATTTTTATTTTTAGTGTATCCTTATCGGTTGGCCTTTTCATAGCTGGGAAATAGGGTCAAAGGATATTGTATTTGGATGGACTGTAGTCTCGTTATTATTTATTCGTGTTAAACAGGGAGACTAGTTTTAATCAGATTTTCTATGTTGCTTGCTCAATGTGCTCAGATTTTGTCCCTTTTGGAGATGAAAGGAGTGCCACCTCCATCCTTAACATGTCAGAATCTGATTCTGCATGGACTGGTTAGTCAATGGGATTTTCCCGGGATAGCATACAATCTCCGAAGTTCAAAGTGCCTGGAAAAATTAGTCCTACACCTGAATGGTTGCCCAATGTTGAAGGTTTGTTCCTTTACCATGATACTTTCAGTTTGCTGACTTCCTCTTTGGACTAATGTTTAAACAGTGAGTTAAAACTTTAGAAGATGATCTATCTTGAATTCTTATATGTTCCGGCATTTGAAATTTGCTCATGACTTCATCAGTCTACTCAACATATGTGCACGGCAATATTGAACTGTGGTAGTTCATGTAACTGCAGTGTTGTACTGGAGGTTCTTTTGTTGTCGGCTGGCGTTATCAAGAGTTTAGGGATGAGCACTTAGAAAGAGAACATGCTTTATATGTCTAGGCGGGTTTAAAAGCTTAAATTGATTAAGACTCTTTATAAAGTAAAACTGACTAGCATCTGCAGTAGACAAATGAAAGTTGTTTGTCTGAAATTTTAGTGAGCTATTGAATTTTTTTCCCCTGGGGATCCACATCTAGTGTGAAATAAGTTTCTTAAATGGGGTTTCTATGTGCAGTTTCAAGTTGATGAAGAATCTAGAGAACGTTTTTACTTTGACGAAGAAGAGTTCTTGTGCTCAAGGAAGGGGAACTTTGGATGTTTGGCGAGACATCTCAAGAGAGTTGAGATCATCGGCTTTGGAGGTTTTAGTTTTGGGTCGAACCATCTGCTCCCTCTGATTAAGTTTATTCTTGGGCATGCACTTGTGCTGGAGAAGTTGATTATCAAGCCTGAATTGCCTACACGACTTGCACAACAACCTCTTCAAGCCGATGTTCTGTCGAGACTACTTGAGCTGAGCAACAATGTGCTCAGCTTTCGAAGAGCTTCAAAGAAGGCTAAGGTTATTTTTGATTATCCTCTTGAATAAGTAAAGGATATGAAAGTTTGGGTTTCTTATTGATCTTTATTGCCCTGGGCACTTCACTGCTCATTTGTATTGACACTTTTGACTGTAAAGTTCGGTGAAGTCTGACGGTAAATAGGTTTTTAAGTTTGATTGTAGTTGTAAATATGAACCTCTCAAGGAAAGAGGTTAATGATAGTGTTCCGGTTCAATGGGATTTTTTTCGCGACAAAAAATTTTGCAATCGGAACTAAACTGCATTGTGCAGTTTGATCTGGTTCAGCTTTTCGAAAACGAAAACAGATCAGGAAACCATTATTCTTTCCGTTGGCTTTGATGAGTTTTATTGGATGTTCATGTGGCAATTTTTTATTAGTAATTGTCATAGGTCATTAAAAGAAAACAAAAAGTCTCGTGACATTTTCAGCAGACCTAAAATTGACAGAATTGGTGAAAAGGTTCAATTCCATTGAAGTTGCATGTTTGAGTACTTAAGTGCACAAAATGTGAGTTTTGTAATATAAGATTTTAGGACTTGTCTTATAATTATCCGAAAAACGCATATTATGTAAGAGTTCAAGTTTGGCTAGTTTTAGAGTGAAACTAATTCTTCTTATGCACGAAATGTTTTTGTGAGACATATTTAAGTTATACAAACTTTTGAATATAAAATTTAACATAAACTAATGATGTTAAAGCAGATTGTTATATCCCCTTCCTTTTATGTCTGAGATGCTACTATTGGCCCCCCCATAACGTCCAATTGATGGACCCCGAGCTTACCACACATCTTAGATATGCTTTGTAGCAACTCTGCTGTCTGCATACCTCATAGTTTGTCCTTTAGTCTTCTTCGTGCTTCTCGAATTCTCACTGAAAAAAAAAACATGGGGGAAAAAGAGGAAATTTTATCGACTCGTACGCTTGACAACGCGGCTTCGTCTCGAATTCTGTGGATGTAGTTATAGCTGCATTTTCAATTGCATTTAATCCTGTGGGGACAGAGTAAGGTTAAGATTTTATTTCAAGACTCTGATTTCCTCAAGTCGACTGTCCACTCTAATTCCCGTAACATTACTCTACTGTGAACTTGTTACTCTGGTCACGTACTAATTCCTATAATTTATGTCGAAACATGAATGCAGAATAGGGAATAAGCCTTCCACATGAGAAAGGCTATCTAATGAACGACAAACTCGACCGAATTAACTGATTTTAGAAAAAGAGAGATTGTGGACTAGGGTTTGCTTGAGATTTCTTTGTTTTGCAATAGGTCGTTTTGCAAATTAAAAGAGACAATCACGGGAGACGATAGTGCTACATGTTGGATTGATGTCAACTAAAGCCACTCAAATAATTATGTCATCTTGTGGGCTATGAATGTATTGACCTCGATAGTTTTTTATACCCCAAGCAAAGAGCTAACCGAAAAGAAAGCCCAAAGCCCAGTATAATCCCAAAAATGGGCGTGGCCTAAATTTCTTTTAGTACAAGCCAAGGTAATGTCAATATTTAATGGGGAAATTTCAAATAAGGACCTAAATTCAAAAGAGGGTTCAAAGTGGACCTTGTGTTGGGTAAAGACCTGAAGTGATCACATCTGTTTCAAATAAGGACCTCACCTCGCCAGTCAATCAAATGTGATTTTTTTCGGCCATCGGAACATGGGTATTTTTGTCCTAAAATAATATACGAATAGAAAAATATAAGCCCTAAAATTCAGAAAAACAACAAATCACTTTGTTTTCTTCTTTTCTTCCCATCTTCTTCGTTGCCTTCGAAGATCACCAATGGACCTCTGACGCTATACGCGCAACCTAGTTCACCGTGATCCATCACCGTCGGATCTCTTCAGGTACTTCTTGACCGGCATCAAATTCATCGCCAGATCTCTTCCAGGGATTAGGTCGTCGAAGTGCAACTGGCTCTCTTTCAACCTCCTCAACACCTTCGCACGCGAGACCCTTGCCAGCCTTTCTCCGTCTTCAAGGATGTGGCAGATGGCTGAAGCAAAGACCTTCGGGTTCCAGGCAAAGAACAACTATCTTCTAAGCTTGATTACCAACACTTTCTACAAGGAGTTCCTTCGCGGACTAAACCACAACTGATCTCATGTGCGTCTCTCTGCTTCCTTCTGTTTATTTACTAGTGCTTGTCCGTGACTGTATCCATGCCCTGCATCGCATCGAAATCGCTTAGTGAATGGGAGTCTTGATGTGGAACGAGTTTGAAGGTTAAAAGATTAGGAAATAGTCATATTGAAAGTCGACAGCTTATAGATTGGTCAATTTTACTATCATCTCGAATTAGTTGCAACGACTTAGGAAGAATTAGTCAGTTATGATGGATTTTTCCTTTTGATGGGCCTAAGTTGGCCCGTCCGCCCATGTTGGGCCCAAAGGCCCGGCCCATGAGTTGAGGGCCCATGGAGGAAGTTATTATAGATAAGGGAAAATCAGAGAGGCGGTTATCAAGGTGAAGTTACGTATTTTTAGAAACTAATGCCGCTTTCTCTCCTCTGAAGAACAGTGTCCGGCCTCCTCTTTGAATCGCAACATCGGTGTTTTAGTCTGTGGAAACAAGATACGTTCAATTATGTGATGTGCCTTAGGATTGGTGATTCATGATTTTCCTGGGCTTGCTTCCACTACGTTTGTTTTTCTTAGGATTCGATTGAGTGTCGAACCACTGTTTTGGGAATTCCGTTTCCCGATTTTTCCCATCATTAGTATCAGAGCAAGGTTTCGATCATGTTTCCCGATTACTATTTACGTTTATAAACAAGTTTTGATTAATTTTTTCGTTAAACGTCATTGTTGATTGATTAAAAGACGGAAAAATCTGACACAGTACTGTTCCCCCTAGTTTTTTGATTTTCCGTAGATCGAATTGCGTTTTTGATTGCTTAGGGTTGAAGTGCTCATCGATACGAGAATTTCGAATGGTGGCTCGCCGCCGGAAGTTGCCGGACGCGCCGCCAGTCGCGGCCGATGTGTTCGACTTCGTCGGCGCGTGCCAGGCATGCGCGACGCATGCGCAAGTGGAGGAAACCGCAGGCGCGTACAACGCAGTGCGCAATAATCGCACACTCGTGCGGCAACTGCTTGTGCGTGCAAGGCACGCGCTGGCTAACATCATTGTGACGTCGGCCAGCGGTTGCCCATGAACGCGCAAGGCATGTGCCGGCCCGTTCGGCCCGACCGACCCGTTCGGCCCCACCGGCCTCATTGGTCCGACCGGACCAACTCAACCAGACCTGTTCGATCCGGTGGACCCGTTGACTTGACCGGTCATCCGTTGACCGTTGACCGGTGTTGACCATTGTTGACCGGCGTTGACCGTTGACTTTAAAAAAAAAAAGGGAAAAAGAATGTGTTTCTTTTTTAATTATGTCTATGAGGGTTATATGTAATCCCTTTTTTATTATGTATTTGTTGCAGGAACTATGATGCGTTATACACGCATGCCTACATTTCCGAGATTGGACGAAGAAAAGGCAAGAATTAAAAGGCTAATAACAAAGTTAGCTAATCTTTACCAAAAAAAAAAATAAAAAATAAAAATAACAAAGTTAGCTAATTATCGGTGGAATGACGGTGATATAGTATCACACGTGGTTATGGTCAATCAGATGATACAATAAATCATCTGGAGTGGTTATCTTATGCCGGATTTTGAGAAGGTGCCGGCTTTGATGAACACTCTTCCACCTGAATGGCAAGCAATGTTAGATCGCCTATGGGAGGTCAACGTGGTCCCAGATTATAGGAGGCTTGCAGTAGCTTTTGTAAGAGAGTATTATAGGATCAAGTTAACCAAAACTTTAACCCTTGGATTGAGTGTCACATGGCGTAGAGTGAATGCACCTTGGAGGTGGCATGAGAGCTCTTCAAAAGTTTTTCCATGGTTGGCCGATGTGTCTTCAGATTTCTTAGAGAATTTTATTGACAGATTAGAGGAGACTTTTCCTACTTATTTCTTAGATGAGTTTGAGACGTTTTAGATGTAAATATCTCTTTCTATGTTGATATTTTTCCTTTAAATATATTACTTAGTGTAATGGACATGATTAATTATTGAAAGTTTAATGTTATTTATTATTGTAAATTAGTATGTTAATTTACAATTTGTTGTGGGAAGTTCAAGAAAGTTTTAGTGACTTTGCTGAACTTATTTTGTATAGAAAATTATATTAATGATAATTTCAAGTTAGGATTTTTAGATGATAATTGGAAACTCAGTGACCTCTTGATTCTGAAACCTAATTTGAAATTATTCATTACTATGATGATTTTATGCAAAATAGATGCATAAATGATAGGCATTAATAATTCGTGCATATATGTATGATATTTTCAGATCGATGGATTCAGCAACTAAGAATGTAATTGCTGATTTGAACAAAGAAGACAAAATGAACGGCAAGAATAGTGAAATATTGAATATGAAAATTGAATATGTGCTTGAAAAGCAAGAAGCGCTAAAAGCTCTTGACCATGTTATGGAAGATCTTGAGAATGCTGTGCGCCACCTTGAGCTAGCAGAGGACCGCCTCAAAGCATTTGAGCGGGATACAGATATTTGCTGTGTTGCTTTCAGCTCAGAAGGGGCTTCAAGCTCTAAGCGCAAGCGCATTGATTCGTTCAATATGTGGAAATGCAAAGGATCAAGTCCTTCTTGCAAGAAACCAAAAAATTAACCAACATAAGAGAGAAAAACGTCCTCGTGTGAAGAGAGGAAAACGTTCTCGTGTGAAGAGTATTTTAAGGGTGAAGTGTTTCAACTGTGACCAGATGAGTCACTATGCTCACGACTGTCGTGAGCCAAAGAAGGTGAACACCCATTGTAATTTTAAAAACTTTGCTTATGTGTTAAGTTCTGTATTTTTAACTGAATCTAATCCTTTGTGGACTGTAGATTCGGGAGCAACAGACCATGTAGCGAAGGATAGAAAATCTTTCGTAGAATTTCGACGAATTCCGACTAGAACTAAGTGGATCTATATAGGAAATAACTCCAGAGCTGAAGTTAAAGGGATTGGCACCTGCCAATTGAACATGCGTGGTGGACGCATCTTGTTCCTACATGATGTATTATATGTTCCGGAGATTCGTCGAAATTTAGTGTCTGTTTTGGTGTTAGTTAAGCTTGGTTTTAGTGTGAACTTCCATAATAGACGTGTAGATTTGTATTTGGATACAAACTACTATGGTTGTGGTTATTTTCTGGATGGTTTTATTGTACTAAATGTTGACTATGGTGATGTCAATGTTTGTTATTCCTTTTTCACATCTTCTACTTCATATGATAATGATGTGAAAGTGTGGCATGCTAGACTTGGTCATATTGGCCAACAACGTATGAATAGGCTAGCCAAAGAGGGCTTGTTAGGTAACATTGAAAAAGTTGACTTGCCCATTTGTGAGCATTGCCTGTAGGGAAAGCAATAAGAAAACCATTTAGAAAAAGTAAAAGAGCTGAATTTCTTTTGCATTTAATCCATTTTGACGTCTGTGGTCCAATGAATGTGAGAGGAAGGCATGGGGCTATTTATTTCATCACATTCATAGATGATTATACTCGATTTGGATAATGTCTATTTGATTTATCATAAATTTGAAACATTGAGTTGTTTCAAAAAGTTTATGAACTTGGTAGAAAATCAATTAGACAAGAAAATAAAAGTATTGAGATCCGATCGAGGTTGTGAATATTTATCTGATGAGTTCAGAAAGTTATGTGATAAAAAACGAATAGAAAGATAGTTGTCTATTCCTTACACTCCTCAACAAAATGGTGTTGCGGAAAGAAGAAACAGAACCCTTATGAAAATGGTTAGGTCCATGATGGCACATGTTAACTTGCATTTTCTTATCTTTTGCAGTTGATGAGAACTGTGTCCCGATCTAAAGCTTCGCTGTTGACTCCGCAACTAATAGTGTGGATGACGTAGATGGTGGTGTTGATCTTGATGGCCTCTCCCATGAAACATGGCACATAATTCCTGAGAATTATTCTGACTTTTTGTCTATGAATATAATGTTTGTCACTGGTCGAAAATATTAGATGATTGATGACAAGGCAAATCCATTATCCGAATTGATCTAGCAAAGTTGGACTCATAGATTTCCCCTGCTTGAACAGAGACACGGTCTTCACACTTTTTCTTAAGCTTCTCACTCCTAGATGTCTGCAATAATTACTCGTCGCTTCCATCATTGGATGGCCCGTTGTTAGCCGCTACGAAGTCTTTCCCAGAGGAGAAGATGCCCTGTGACATCCTAAATTTTTGACAATGTCTCGATAAAATGAACTGGGCTTTTCATCGACGCGCCTATGATCCTTTTTTTCTGAAATAATCACTCACGAGTTAACTGATATATTAGGTAAAGCCGTTAAGGGATATAAATGCGACAAACTTAAGAATTCGATCATAAATTGACTACTCGATCATGATAATTGGCAAGGGTTAATACGGCATTATTATAATCGATTAGTAATTGGATATATGTTGATTCGATGGAATGGCGTAATTAAATTGTGGGTGATCCCACATGATTGCAAAATTCACGTCGATCGGCACTAAATCGATTTATTGATCGATCCTGTACCCGGTATCCATAATTGAAACCTTGAGATTTTTACGACAACCGAAAGTCGCTGATGAGTCAAAGATGCACGAACGTGGATTGAAAATTATCGACCATGGGTCAAATGCGCCAAAGTCCCTAAAACCTACCTGGTAGGTTAGGTCGCGTTAAAATCGCGTCTGATTGATTTTAACCATGAAATTAAATTCAATTTTGGGAATCGAACGTTCGAGCGTGTCACGAAATATTTTTAGGATCTCGTCTCATCTTTTGGGAATTTTTTGTCAAGCCCATAATTTTACGGAAAAATCAAAATTGGCAAATTAAAATCAAGGAAATTCGGATGGGCACTTTAATTGGCAATTTTGGCTACCAATTTGAGTTTATTTGTGGAGAATAAAGGGGAAATTCGTATGGCAGCTTCAAGGGGATAAATTGGCACAAAAATGACTTGATTTGGTGTGAAATTGAAAGAAAATAGCTAGAAATTCGTAGGGCTGCTACAAGGGACTTATTTGGCCTTCAACTTGGCTTGTTTGTGAAGCTTTGGGAGGGAAAATTGCTTGTGGATGAAACCTTGACAGCAAGGGCAGAAGAATTTTGTGTCAAAACACTCAAGTGCATGGGATATTTTGCATGCAAGGTGATTGGCTGCCGTGTTGACTTCTTTGGCTCGTGTCCTCCCTTGGTTCCCTCTCTCCTTGCTTCTCCTTCCTCTTGTGCGCATAACCCTGGCCGACCAGCTGCTTTTGCTTCAGCCTCTCCACTTCTTCTTCTCCACTTTCATTCCATTGAAGCTTTAGGCCACCAGCCTTCCACTTTCAGTAGCTAGCCTGCCATTCCACTGTCCTTAGTCCAGCATCGCACCACTGAGCCGCAACGCTAGCTCCACTAGCTCCTTCGCGAGCTCAGTCCTTCGCAACCAGCGTTCGCGTGCTCGATCGCCTCTCGTTGTCCCCGAGCCGCCAGCTTGTGTCCAAGCCACCGCCATCCAACTCTAGTCGCGGCTCCTCCCGTCTCAGCTTCGACAAGCCGCTCATCCAACCACCTTAGCCCCTCGACCAACTTCACAGAACCAAAAAATCGTAGCTCGAGCAGTGAGTTTGTTGGTTGTTTTCAGCCTATTCTGGGCCTCCTTTGGAGCCGCCGTAAGCACGGGATCTCACTGTTGTCACGTCGCCGTCGCCGTGGACTCGTTATCTTGCTAATCCGATGAGTTAACATCCTAATCTTTAACGTGCCCCAGCGTATCGGAATTTTCTATTTTTGAGAAATGATGTGTCGACATGTCGTGTCGTGTCGTATTGTGTCGTGTCCTGCCGTGTCGGTGCAACCTAGCCTGTAAGTACATCAGGCGCATCCTCTGCTTGATCTCTTGTAATGGCGTACACTATCCCTCGAGCCGGGGGTCTGTTCTCTTTACCCTGCGGTACGTTCTGCGGTGTTGCACCTCTTATTTGACCCATCGGTGGTGGCAGCGGTAATTGCTGTGGTCCCTTGGGTCTCCTAGGACAATCTCTGGTTATATGGCCCTTTTGGCCATGTTGGAGAAATCTTGCCAGAATATTTTGAAGCTGACAAAATGTTTCTATCAGTCTAGTCTGGACCACTACAGACTTTCGGTTTAGAGTCTGAAGACAGTCGGACATCAAGACTCAAGACTCAAGGCTCAAGACTCAAGACTCAAGACTTAAAGATATTCTCATTGACAGTTTTCTAATCCAGTGTCGAAAGGCTATCTAGAACCTAGGTGTTTGGCTAAGGAGTTAGTCCTATTCTCTGGAGAAGATATCTTGGCTGGGTTAAGCTAACGGATTCTTTCTATTCAAGATCCGATGATTGACGAAGTAATATTGGAAAGTTCTATTCTTGGAAACCAAGATCCTGGTTGTATGGGCGAACAGGATTGATTGGGCTATCGTCAAGTTCCTTTAATAGCTCGAAAGATCTCCTTAATTGATTCCGTCCAACGGGTAGATTGGAGGAATTCCTTGGTAAGTGCCAACGGGTATGATGGCATGAAGGAGTATAAAAGGAAGTTGTTCAAGTTATTTTAGTGCATGCTCGATAGACGAATTCCAGTCCGAAGTTCATTGATATTCGCCGATTCATTCGAGCAAAACCGTATACACAAAAGAGTGTTTATACTTAGTGATACCTTGAGCAAGTGAGGTAGATCATCTACACCATTGAATCAAAGAAGAACAACGCTGTAACACTTCTTTGTTCATAGTGGAATCCAGCCAATAGGCTGTCAGTGCAGAAGAGTGGACGTAGGCTTAAACAAAAGCCGAACCACTATAAACTTTGTGTTCAATTCTCTTTACCCTTCTCTCAGTCTTTCGATTGTTGTTTATATCCATCAATTTTCTAGTGTTGCGTGATTTAAGTGAAAAATCGTTTTATACCTATTCACCCCCCTCTAGGTACTCGTTCTAGCTATATCAATTGGTATCAGAGCCTGTGTACTCATTTTATTTGAAGTGTTTTACTTCAGAGTAAAAGATCCATGGCTAGTATGTTAGCACCAGGGCTGGTGGAAGGGCAAAGCAATACCAGACCACCCTACTTTGATGGAAATGATTACAACATCTGGAAGAACAAGATGAAAGCTTTTCTACGATCAAAGGATCCTTTGGAATGAGACGTTGTAGAAAAAAGAATCATTCCTGTAGCTGCAGCTGTCTCAGAAAGAGGAAAAGAAGCTGTGGAAGCTAGCGGAATGTCTTAGGAAGAAATAACCAAGAGACAAACTCTTGATGCAAAAGCAATATATTCTTTATATTGTGCTTTATCACCTACTGAATATAACATAATATCTTCTTGTGATACAGCAAAAGAAGTCTGGGATAGGTTACATATTACCTATGAAGGAACTGATCGAGTGAAAGAGACCAGAATCAATATTCTTCTCGGTCAATATGAAGCTTTCAAAATGAGATCTGGAGAATCAATAACTGACATGTTCAGTCGTTTTATAGAAATTGTGAATGGTCTTCAAAATCAAGGTCAACCAATCTCTGACTCCATGAAGGTTAACAAGCTTCTGCGTGGACTCTCCAAGGATTGGAATCACATAAAGACTTCAATAAGAGAGACACAAAGAATCATGCCACTGTCTGTCGATGAGCTGGTTGGAACTCTTCAGTCTTATGAAGTGGAACGAATAAACAAAGACGAAGACCCAAAATGTAAGAAATCCATTGCATTAAAATCAAATGATGATTATGATGTTACAGATTCTGAAGACGATATGAACGATGAGGAGCTTGCCCTAATGATAAGAAGATTTAGAAAGTTGAATAGAAAAGGAAGAAGATTCAACTCTAAGAGACAAGGCTTTCAAAGACAACAGACCAAGACTGTTGATGATGATGAAGCAAACAAAGATGTAGTTTGCTTTGAATGTAAGAAAAAGGGACACATCAGACCCAACTGTCCTCTTCTAAAGAAGAAGAAAGGAAAGGCTGAAAAGTCTCGAAAGGCTCTCAAAGCTGAAACCTGGAGTGATACAGAGTGTGAAGAAAGTGATGATGAATATGCCAACTTGTGTCGATGGCGCAATCGGACTCGAGACTCAAACTCTGAATCAGACTCAGACAGCGAATTTGAAGTAAGTAATTTCAAAATTCCTGTCAAGGTTTCTAAGTATATCGATGAGCTATGTTTAAGTCTTAAGACTTCTCTTAAAAGGATTTCTGAACTTAAAAGGGAAAACTCAGTTTTAAAACAGCAGGAAAATATTTTGAAAGAAAAAGTTAAATGTTTAGACACGAATGTTTCTACTCTTAAAGAAAATGAAGAAAATCTTTTGAAAGAAAACTCTCGTTTAAAAATTGACTCATCAAATATTTCAAAGAAATTTTCAATAGGGTCTGAGAAACTTGAAAAAATTCTTTCAGTGTAGAGACCTTATTTCAATAAGTCTGGTTTAGGTATGACAGAAGAAACTATTCCCTTAATTGATTTTCCTAAAGTAAAAGAAAGAATTAAGCAAAGACCTTCAAAAGAAGCTTATAAAAACCATATCAAAAAGGTTTTTGTAAAGCCTGTAGGTCGAGATGCTCTCAGGTGTTCTAAGTGCAAAAGTCCAGATCATTTTGAAAAAGAATGTCCTATGGTTTGGAAACCTGTTAAGAAAACTTGGGCTAGTACTTGTTTATCTTACTAACACAAAAAGACCCAAGAAAATGTGGGTACCAAAGAAAGCTTGAGATATTTCTTTGAATGCGCGTATCTATCAAGAAAAAGGTAAAGTGGTATCTAGACAAAGTGGATGTTCAAGACATATGACGGAGACTCAAAATGCTTTATAAAGCTTGTTCAAGTAAATGGTGGAAAAGTCTCATTTGGAGGAAATAGCAAAGGAAGAATTGTGGGTTTTGGAACTGTGAAAATTGGAAATCTCACAATAAGCAATGTTTCTCTAGTAGAAGGACTTAATTACAATCTTCTCAAAGATCGATCAACTATGTGATACTGGTTTCAAGATCTTCTTTCAAGAAGGAATATGTTCCGGAACCGCAAAGACTCTACTCGATCTTTCTTGGGTAGAAGGCATGGAAATATCTATCTCCGGATGTGAAACCGGAAGAATCGCAATGCTTGATTTCAATACAAGACGAAGCAAGTCTGTGGCACGTAAAAGCTTGGGCATATTAATATGAAGCAATTAGCCAAAATCTCATCAAAGCAGCTTGTTCGTGGTCTACCCAAATTGCCTTATCAAAAGACTGAACTGTGTACTCCATGTATTCTGGGAAAGCAGGTAAAGAATTCATATAAGTCTATAAATCATGTCTCAACTAATCATGTACTGCAGTTACTACATATGGATCTCTTCGGACCAACCAGAACCCAGAGTATTGGAGGTAAGAAATATTGCTTAGTAATCGTGGATGATTACTCTCGCTTTACTTGGGTATTTTTCCTAGCAAGTAAATCCGAAACCTTTTCGTATTTTGAAAAATTTGCTAAAAAGGTTCAAAATGAAAAGGGATATGTTATTTCAAGCATAAGAACAGATCATGGTGGTGAATTTGAAAATCAAGATTTTACAAAATTCTGTGATGAATCTGGCCTTAAGCATATGTTCTCTTCTCCATATAATCCTTAGCAAAATGGAGTTGTGGAAAGGAAGAATAGATCTCTTCAAGAAATGGCAAGAACTCTTTTAATTGAAAGCAAAATTTCTTCTCGATTTTGGGTTGAAGCTGTTTCAACAGCTTGCTATATCATTAATAGAGTCTTTTTAAGACCTATTTTAAAGAAAACCCCCTATGAATTATTCAAAGGTAAGAAGCCTATTGTTTCATACTTTCATGTATTCGGTTGCAAATGCTTTATATTGAAAAATGCAAAAGATTATGTTGGTAAGTTTGAAGAAAGATCAGATGAAGGCATCTTCCTTGGATATTCTTCATCAAGCAAAGCCTACAGAGTCTATAACAAGAAAAGTCAGACTGTGGAGGAGTCAATGAATGTCAAATTTCAAGACTTAGTTCAAGATGAATCCAATCAGACTCATCATGAAGAGTCTGATCTTGCTCCAACCTCTCCAAAGTCTTCAACTCAAGAGGCGTCACAGACTCAGGAAGACCAGCATCAAACCGTTATTGAAGATTCAGGCAAAGAAAGGGATCATCAGCCAGATAAATCAACCAGCAACTGGAAGCATAAGTCCAATCATCCCAAAGATCTAATTATTGGCGAACTTAATGAAGGAATTCGCACCAGAGCCAAAAGGCGTGAAGAGTCTAGTGCCGTAGCTCTCATTTCTGAAATAGAACCAAAAAGCATAGAAGAAGCTTTGTCTGACGAAAGCTGGATTGAAGCTATGCAAGATGAGCTTAGACAGTTTAACATTAATGATGTCTGGGAATTGACACCTAAACCAAAAGGTAAAACTGTTATTGGTGCCAAATGGGTGTTCAGAAACAAGATGAATGAGAAAGGTAAAGTCGTATGAAACAAGGCCAGACTCGTAGCCAAAGGATACACGCAAGAAGAAGGGATAGACTATGATGAGACTTACGCACCAGTAGCAAGGTTAGAAGCTATTCGATTATTGCTTGCTTTTGCTTGTTATAAAGATTTCAGGTTATTCTAAATGGACGTCAAAAGTGCCTTCCTAAATAGATTTATCCATGAGGAAGTCTATGTGGAACAACCACCTGGGTTTGAAGACCCAAAGAAGACAGACTCAGTCTTCAGACTGAAAAAGGCCTTGTATGGTTTGAAGCAAGCACCTCGAGCGTGGTACGACAGACTCAGTAAGTTTTTAATACAGAATGGATTTGTTAAAGGTAAAGTTGACACTACTTTATTTATCAAAAAGGAAAACAAAAGTTTTTTACTTGTTCAAATATATGTAGATGATATTATTTTTGGATCATCTAATGAAAGTCTATGCAAGAAATTCTCTAAGTCTATGCAGGATGAGTTTGAAATGAGTATGATGGGAGAGTTAACATTCTTTCTTGGACTTCAAATTAAACAATTGAAGGAAGGAACTTTCATTTATCAAGAAAAATATGCTAATGATCTTGTCAAAAGATTTGGGCTTGAAAAGTGCAAACAGACCGACATACCAACGTCTGTTCCTTGAAGATAGACAAAGATGAAGAAGGGAAGAAAGTTGATAAAAAATTATATAGGAGTATCATCGGTTCACTTCTTTATCTTACTGCTTCTAGACCTGATATTTTGTTAAGTGTTTGCATCTGTGCTAGGTTTCAATCGGATCCTAGAGAATCTCATCTCGGTCTTGCGAAACGTATTATCAAATACGTTGCTTCATCTTCAAGCATTGGTCTCTAGGTATCCTAAGAAGGGAGACTTTAATCTTCCGGATATTCGAGACGCCGATCTAGCAGGTTGCGAGTTGATAGAAAGAGTACATTCGGTACGTGCCGGGTTCTTGGAAACAGGGACGGTATCTTGGTTTTCAAGGAAGCGAGTACTTGTGGCTCTTTCAACAACGAAGCGAGTATGTAGCTCTTGGCGATTCTTTGTTCGCAAATTCTAGGATTAAGCAACGCTTCAAGACTTCGGAATTGAAGACTCATGCACAGAAATCAGATGCGACAGCACTAGTGCAATAAATCTCACTAAAAATCCAATTCTTCACTCAAGAGCAAAGCATATAGAGATTCGACATCACTTCATCAAAGATCATGTTCAAAATGGAGAAATCTCGATTCAATTTGTTAACTCGAAGAGTCAACTGGCGGATATATTCACAAAGCCTTTGGAGAAAAATCAATTCGATTTTATTCTCTCCAGACTCAACATCTTGAAGCTTGAGGAAATTAAAGTCTAGAGACTCTATCTCTCAGACTCATGACTCTCAGGCTCATAACATTCAGACTCAGTCTTTCAGACTCAGACTTTCAGACTCAGTCTTTCAGACTCAGAATCAGACTCATGGCTATAAACTGTAAGTTGTTATTTTATTCTGTCTCGAAAAGGTATGATTATTTTACTAATTTATAATTACCGAGAAAAAGGGAATCGTGTCTTTTCAAAAATATAACTTCCATTAAAAATGGCAGTTATTGATTTTAAAAGAATTCGTCGGTTCATCTTCTTTCGTATCGATTGGTTTTTCCTTTTTTTTAAAAAAAAAGAGCTATATATATATACAGTTTTTTCTTCTTTAACTTCTAAACCCTCGAAAAGCATTTTTCTCTCATTCTCGCTTCCATTTCGTGTTCAATCTCGAGAAAGTTGTCAATTTTTCTTGGGAAAACGATTAAAGAAATCTCTCAGTGTCAAAGAAAGATGTCTTCTTCAACGAAGTCCTCAAGAATCGCAAGCAGGGGACCACAAAGAGCAAGAGAGGGTCCTACCCATGTTGATCTCACCGAAGAAGATGACTTATCGAGTCAGCAACAGAGCCCGATTCGCTCTCCAGCGCGTGATTCTTCTCCATCTACCCCACAAAGTGCGGGTCACCATCGAGAGGATGAGATAATCGAGGATGCGAGCCCGTAAGAATACAAAAACCCTCTTTTATCTATAAACTCTATCGTGCTTTGAAAAGCATAGGAACTCCGTTGAACCACGTGAATGAGTTTCTCAAAAGTAAGAACTATGGGAATGAGTATCTTTTTCTGCGTAAAATGGAGGAGTTGGGAATTGCTCCTAGAGGAAGGGCTGAGGAAGCACTTGCTAGTATTCCTAGTGATCCTCGTGTGTCTGGACAGACTCCTACTGATGGGAATAACGATGATAAAATGTTCTATGATTTTCAACCGAGATTGGGTGTTGCTACAAAGGTGAAAGGAAAGAGGATGGATTTGTTTAAATCCAAAGAACAGGAGAATTTGTTTTTCAGGCTGTTGAAGAGAGGGGTGATAAACCCTAGAAGCGTTGATTTTGATTTTCTGGATGCTATTCATGTGAACTTAAGGGAGAAGTTCGATCTCCGCAACTTGAGCAATTTTGCTCGACTCTCTTGAAGGATACGCTCAACTGACTGCATACTTCTATTCGAATCTTAGCTTTTTGGATGCGAATAGAATGTCTTTTAGTGTCCGAGACCAAGATTACATAGTCGATGTTGACATGTTGGCTGATATCATTGGAGTAGAGAGAGGATCATATCAACCGATTAAAGTTTCCAGTGCTCGTCTTATGTTGGATCTTGTGAAAGGCAACAGTACAGAAGGGAAAATTGTCTACACGAGAATGCGTGCCTTCAACATTTTGCTGCACAAAATTGTCATCAACTGTCTTAGGCCAAAATCGACGTCAAAGACAGATGTGTCAAATTCGGAGGCAAAATTGATGTATGCAATCATCAAAGGGAAGAAATTCTCTCTTCCTCACATCATTCTCTTTCACATGTATCGAGCAATGGTGAAGGACAAGGGACAACTGCCTTACGCAAGTCTTGTGACCAAGATCTTCAGACACTTGAACATTGAGCCCCCACAATCTCTGTGTGTTCGACCATGCGATAAAATGGTGGTGGGTCTGCGAATGGTGACAAAAATGCGTCTGAAAGAGCTTGAAAAGGCAATGGAGCAGTTCAAAGTGAAATCTCCAGTACCTTCGGCATCCAAAAGGAAAGGAAAAGAGCAAATCACTCCACCATCCAAAAAGCAAAAGAGGAGACTCTTGATAGATGATGAAGAAGAGGAAGAAGAGGAGGATTGCACCATTTCTACATTGATAAGGAGAAGACGTTCTGTATCTGAATCAACGGAACGTCAGGAGAAGGAAAAAGAAAATGAGGAAAAACAGAGGGAAGAAGAGAGACAAGAAAAGGCAAGAGAAGAAGAGAAAGAAAGAGCAGAGCAAGAAGAGAAAGAGAGAGAAGAGAAAGAGAGAGAAGAGACAGAGAAAGAAGAAGCAGAGAAAGAAGCAGAAGAAGAAGAGGAGGCAGCCAAAGAAAAGACTGCACATGAAGATGAAGATCTTCAAGTCGTTGCTGAGATTGACCCTCCTTCTTTCCCATCCGAGGCTTTCGAAACAGGGGGAGAAGCATTAGAAACAGGGGGAGGAGTTGAGCACAGGACGACTACATCTGTTCCAAAAGATGTGCAAATGCCTGGAGAAGGTCATGATACATCAACATCGAAACTGCGCGATTTCACAGAAGATCCATCGTCTGCGTTTACTCCATCAGACCGAGCAAATGTCAGTACACAGACGGATAATTCGGCAGATTTTCGTCGCATTCTTGATATCCTTTTGGAAATGCGTGGTCAAATCTATGCTTTGGACTGTGAAATTCAAGTCCTAAAGAATGCTGGGAAAGCATCTTCTGTTTCCCTTCAAGATCAAATCAAAGATCTCTCTCTTCAAATTCAAGCCAATGCCAAAGGAGAAGAGGTAGCTCATCTAAGGGAAGACTTGAAGAGGCTGGAAGGATTAGTTCAGTCCATGGGAGATTTCCAGATCGTTCGCATTCCCAAGCAGACTTGACTACTTTCTCACCTTTTTAATGTTGACAAAAAGGGGGAGAAATTGCCAACTTTGAATCTTTTTTGAATTCTAAACTTTAGTTTTATGTGTGTTTGGTTTTGTTTTGGGTGTAAGCTTGAACTTGAACTTGGTCTGTTTTAAGTGTGGATTTTGATATTTGCTTGCAGTTACATCAAGTATTGTCATATGGTTTTAACTTGTGAAGGACTAACCAATTTTTCTGTGGATGCAGAGTCTGGTTGTTCTTTATTAATTTTTATGAGATAGCCATATTACTTGAGTAATATTTTGCAGGTCAAAGTTGTTCAAATCTACAAGAAAGTTTTGTCACCATAAAAAAGGGGGAGATTGTTGGAGAAATCTTGCCAGAATATTTTGAAGCTGAAAAAACGTTTCTATCAGTCTAGTCTGGACCATTACAGACTTTCGGTTTAGAGCCTGAAGACAGTCGGACATCAAGACTCAAGGCTCAAGACTCAAGACTCAAGACTTAAAGATATTCTCATTGACAGTTTTCTAATCCAGTGTCGAAAGGCTATCCAGAACCTAGGTGTTTGGTTAAGGAGTTAGTCCTATTCTCTGGAGAAGATATCTTGGTTGGGTTTAGCTAACGGATTCTTTCTATTCAAGATCCGATGATTGACGAAGTAATCTTGGAAAGTTCTATTCTTGGAAACCAAGATCCTGGTTGTATGGGCGAACGGGATTGATTGGGCTATCGTCAAGTTCCTTTAATAGCTCGAAAGATCTCCTTAATTGATTCCGTCCAACGGGTAGATTGGAGGAATTCCTTTGGTAAGTACCAACGGGTATGATGGCATGAAGGAGTATAAAAGGAAGTCGTTCAAGTTATTTTAGAGCATGCTCGATAGACAAATTCCAGAGTCTGAAGTTCCTTGATATTCAGTCGATTCATTCTGAGCAAAACTGTATACACAAAAGAGTGTTTATACTTAGTGATACCTTGAGCAAGTGAGGTAGATCATCTACACCATTGAATCAAGGAAGAACAACGCTGTAACACTTCTTTGTTCATAGTGGAATCCAGCCAATAGGCTGTCAGTGCAGAAGAGTGGACGTAGGCTTAAACAAAAGTCGAACCACTATAAACTTTGTGTTCAATTCTCTTTACCCTTCTCTCAGTCTTTCGATTGTTGTTTATATTCATCAATTGTCTAGTGTTGCGTGATTTAAGTGAAAAATCGTTTTATACCTATTCACCCCCCTCTAGGTACTCGTTCTAGCTATATTAGGCCACACTCAAAACACGCACCCATCCATCGAGGGCACGGGGCCGAGCCATGTCGCCTTTCGTAGAAGCGACATACACCATTCTGACTTGACCTTGGCTTGCCAACTCCACCCTTCCTGATGGGCAGGACAATGAACCTTCCTCCAGTCATGGGCCTCTTCCCATGTCGGTTCCCATCTCAATTAGATCCAAACCGCGATCCAAATGCGGCGGCTCATTCATTCTGATCTCTCTCTATCATCTTGACCCATTCATACAGGTCGTTGTAATTCCTTCGGTTGAGTAATATCAGCGGGCTCCTTAATTCCGGCCTGAGTCCGTCTTTGAATCTCCTAACTTGATTCGCTGGATTTTCAACCAGTTTAGAAGCGAACCGCGAAAGTTCAGCGAACTTCGCCTCATATTGATCAACTGTCATTAAGCTTTGGTGAAGACGTTGGAACTTTGCCATCTTCAGTTCTCTGGTAGTCTCGGAGAAGTATTTGCTGTTAAAGACCTCAACAAAGGCATTCCACTATGGGGCTACATCTTTAGGGAATACCGTTCCTAGGGTTGTTCTCCACCAAGTACTCGCAATCCCCTACAGCTGGTAGGTTGCAAGAACTACCTTCTCCATCTTTGTGCACATCAGAAGTGCAAAGGTTTTCTCCAAGCCTTGAATCCATAAGGCTGCGGCTTCAAGGTCTCCTGCCCCAAAAAACTTCAGTGGGTTCAATCTTAGAAATTATTCCACCAACGTGTGTATTAGTCTCCCAAACGTGTGTATTGGTCTCCCAATGATCACGTTCCCTAATGGAACCTTGACAAGTATAGCGGCAGGTGTGGCAGCAACGGCGGGAGCAGCAGCAGCATTTGCGGCGGCATTAGTGGCAGCCGTGGTAGCGGCGGCATTGACAACTTGGATTTGTGCTTGCTGATCCATTCTGTTACCCATCATCTCAAGTGCTTGCATGATCCCAGCAAATCTTGGATCCTCAGGAGCTACTACTTCAGCACTGATGGGAGGCGATGCTACTCCACTCACGCTAGCTTGAGCTAACGCTCTACCTCGGCCCCCTCGGGTACCGACCCTCATCGGTGTCCTATCCCGAGTAATAGGCCCCATAGTCCTCTTCCTAGGAGTCCTTTGCTTCTGATCACTCATATCTCAGTTTCTACTGAAACCTGCCTTCCAATTCCACACAGAATTAGAAGTTGAGCGATCCACACAAACAAATAATTTCTACCAATCAACTATCACAGACATGCATCAACATGAAATAAAAGCCAGCCCTACTAACTATCCAAAAAACCCTCACACCTTATCATTCCAATCACTAACCATGCTCTAATACCACTTAAATGGGGATGTCATGCCCTAATCCTATGAGCGCATGCCCATCCCTCTTGGTCGATTAAATAGCGACGTCTGAGGATGCATCGTCTACCCATTCATGTTAATATGCATGCGGAAGCAAATAAATATTCCCTAGACAACAACAAGATGTGATAGTTTAGTAGGGCCATAAATTTTTAAAACCAACGACATACTTATAAATACATATCACTATGTCATATACAATACTAGCCGGTATAAAGATGCAAGGTCTACAAAACAAGGGGGCTCAAAGAACTACAGATCTTCCTCCTCATCCTCATTGGAGCCTTTAGTTGAATAAACCGGGGTTCTAGGATCTGGTAGGTTCGAGTCTACGTCCACTACCGAACAGCTTGGAGGGTCAGTTCCAAATACTACCTCTAGCACATAAAAAGGAACCTCGGACTTCGGTATGGGTCATTTTCTTTGCTCATTTCACTCCTGGCGATACCATGATTTGTATTGATGGGGCACCTTTTTGGGTAAACCTGCATCGACCCAAACCACGGATCTCACCAACTCATATACCCATCCCCTTGAGTCTCCATGAAGAGGGATGAAGCACTTTTGCTCTGCAACCTTCTTAGGTTGTCCAAAATGCTCGGGAGGAGTTGTCATCTAGGGACCTAAAAATGTTATTCCACAACGGGGGTGAGATGACGTCTTAGCAAGTTCACCCCCTAAGACCCGACTAGGAAGAAAATACGTCCCAAGGGCTATCTAAGCACAAACATGAGTCAGAGGACTTACCTTGGCTTAAATCCCTTCCTACAAGTCAGTACAATTCAATCATTTCGATCACTCATTTCCATAGCCAATTCATCCAATTAGATTGAATCATCAATCAATTGACCTAGTCAATTCCATGTCATCAAGACCGTCTCCCGGTCAACCATTTCAATACTATCTATCACCCCAAACTATCTATCTAGTCGTTTCATTGAAACGATCACTGCTCACCTAAGCTGATATGAAAGAATGCTCGCCAAAGCTGATAAGGATGGATAGTATAGCTCACTGAAGCTAATATAGATATATAGTATAGCTCGCCGAAGCTGATATAGGTATTATAGCTCGTCGAAGATGATTTGTGCTCACCGAAGCTGATTCATAGATATTATACTCATCCACTACCGAGTTTACCATTTTCATAATACGCAATAAAATAATCGTGTGTGGGTACACGATAGGCCTTAGCTAAAAATATAATATCTTTACTTTAGTAAATTCCACTAATTATATGGTCGATAAAATTTTTTTTGGCGTTATCAATTGACGCCCGGTGATTTTCTAATTAATTACTAAAATTAATTAATTTTGGGATAAATCCCCAAAATTGCAAATCACACTCAATTTGCACAAAATAATAGTCAATTAAATAAAAAAAATCATACAAGTGCAATTAGCATAAAATTCCGGTCATTGGCTATGATGGTCTAATTTTCGAAAAATAAATAAATAATTAAATAGTTACGAAAATTAATTATTAAATACCAAAATAGCAACTTAGGTTGGAAAAGCCTAATTAAAAGCCTAGACAGACCCGAAATTTTTTTGAACCACTCTAGATAAATACTAGAGCTTATCTAGGCTCTAATTACACCACTCTAACCCCCTAACATGCAAGATCGAACGATTAAATTGCTAATATATTCTAACCATCCACCTAATCCATACTTAGTCTAAACTAATCAACCCTTAAGTATCATTAACTTACAAAGTAGGGATTACTGAGTTAAACTCACTTGATTAACGATCCGCTTAGATCAAAACGATGGGGACACGGAGGGGATTGAGAAAGAAAGAGAGGGACTCAAATGAGCAACTCCCATACCAGTAACTTGAGACTGTAAACCATTTGCTAATGTAACTGAATTCAATAATGAAGGAGATGTAGAGTGAAAAGAAGACAGTAAGTTAGAGTTACTAGTCATGTGATTAGTAGCTCCAGAGTCTATAACCCAAGAATCAGACAATGTAGATAACAAACATGATGAACTACCTTTAGAGGTTTGTGCCAGAGTAGCAGTAAGAGCTGAAGATCCTGTCACTTGTTGGGAGCGAACCAATGTATCATACTCAGCACGTGTTAATGTAACTGAATCGCCTATCTTAAGAACTTGAGTTGAACTTGGTGGAGCTATTGAGGGAGGACCAAGAGAATCCTCAACTTCTGCATATGCAGCAATAGGTGGTTTGAGCTTTGGGTGAAGTGTATAGCAATAAGCTTCTGTATGTCTAGCTCTTTGACAATGATAGTAATAGCGGGAACCACGACTATTCCTAGAATTGATGGTACCATGAGTTCCAACTCATCTAAACCTCAATAATGCAAAGGAGAAATTTATATTGCAAAGCCAATTATAGCTTTTGAGGATTGTAATGAATCAGACAATAGATAGCTTTTTAGCTCTTTGAGCTCTAGGTGAAGTGTATTGTGGATTTGGTTGGATAATCCGTATTGTGAAGGATAATTGTTTTCTGATAATCAAAATGAAAAAGGGTTACAAATATATATATATGTGTGTGTGTGTGTGTGTTTTCTGATAATCAAAATGAAAAAGGGTTACAAATGTGTGTGTAAAATGAAAAAGGGTTACAAATGTGTGTGTGTGTGTGTCGCGTGCGCGCTTAACCCTACTCATAACTAAGTTACTATTTTACCCTTATTACTCACAATATTTCTCAACACGTATGATGAAAATGATGGGATCAAGTGGGAGAATGTTAATTATATTATGTGATCCCACATTTTCTCTTTAAAGTGGTAGTTATTCGATAAGTAGCATTTCCACGTATTTATTAATTTGGTAGGTAGGATGATATATAACTTTGAAATGTGGAGCTCTTTTCCTGTGTTTAATTTCCAATGAATGGATCTACGATGAGTCAATTTTTGGGTCAATGAATGCCCACTAGATCTGGGATCAATGCAACATTCTTAGATGCTTGATTTTCACAAGAAAAATATGCATGGAGAGATTATATGAAAAAGGTTCCTTTTCAGTTCATTCTGTTAGTTTATCCTATGATCAAGCACAGTCTTTCTCCATTTCTGCGTGAACCACTGTTGAGTCTTGGGATGGACTTAACAATCGGGAATCATGATAAACATCCTGTATGTACCCATTATTTTAGGCATGTTTTTCTTTGAGAATGTGTCTTCTTAAATTTCTATGTAGGACCCTTTTTAAATTTATATGAGAATGTGTCTTCTTAAATTTCTATGTAGGACCCTTTTATTATGTGCTGGGATGTTTGCAAGGCTGTTGATGTTGTCTACAAGTGAGTATTGTTTTCTAGTGATAGCCATGCTCCTCTTTCCATCCAACTGGAAAACAGATTTTTCGTAAAATGTCGGGTTCATTGGATAAGAATGTAGAATATTTCTTGCTGCTAATATGCCTTTCCTAAGGCGTAGTTTTTCCTCTCAAGTGATGGCTTTTGCTACCATTAGTGTTTTTCGAATCATTGAAGTGACCTTTTTTTGTTCCTTAATCGTTTGTATAGGTTGTACCCATCATCTGAAGATACTAACCAGCGGATATACTTTGATGTTGAACCTCTAGGTCGACATCTTGGTACAGGCAGTCGGGCATCATGCGGGTTTTACATTTATGGTGAATTATTTCGTCAATTGTCCACTCTAATAGTCTTTGCCTTCAGAATGGTCTAGTTCATATATACGATCTTCAAACTACCCACTGGATTTCAGGCTTTCAGGCTGCATTAGGTCTGATATTATGTATTTCCAGGGTTTCGTGTTCACTTATGCGTTTTGTGTTTAGTCGTATTAGATTTGCCTGATAATGAACATTTCCTTGGGTTCTTTGATGATGCCGATATAGTACATGGTTTCTCTTTTCACCCGATTCTGCTAGTGGCTGCTTCTTCGTGGCACCAAAGATTTGAAGTTCCTGAGGATGATGATGCAGTTTTTCACTTACGAGGTGTCATAGATATCCCCCTTTATCTGTTAAAGCTTTACAGCATATTTCACTTCCCCTTGTTGAATGAGTTGGTGCTTGTGCTAATTCAATCGAAATATTGGGCACTAGGAGATCCTCCATTGGGTTTTTTTCTTGTTCTTCGGTTTTTTTCCAAAGTGCTACTGGAGGGTCTTCTGGGGGCCAATCTTTGCAACTTTTATGGCAAAAAGATATCCTTTTTTTCCCCCAAGTTTTTTGGCAAGCTATGATTATGCTATCTTGAAGTTTTTGTTGCGAGTTTCAACAGCCAGAGTCTGTTCTGCATTCCTTTGATGATGCACTTGGATAAAATTGTTGCATGTTTGGTTACACAGATTAGAGTAGATATCTCTCGTGAGCCATCTATGCGTGCACTCTCTTTTGATCACCTCAGCAATTTACTGTTGCCATTGGTTTACGTTGTATCCTCATCTTTTGCAGGTGATGAGAACTATCTCTCAATCTAGAGCTCCGCTTTTGATTCCGTAGCTAACAATGTGAAAGCTTTCATTATGTAATTGTACAAGGACATAATCGCAGTAAAGTAATACGCTAACTTTCTGGCTTAACAGCTATTTCCTTGTGACAACATAACCAATAGAAATGGTTTTTGTTAAGGAATTGTCAACTTGCTCTCTTTACAACATAGCCTCCAAACTGCAACACTGGTTTCTTTCTCAGAGCCTTCATCAGAGAGTAAATGGCATTGCTCTTCGCCTTCGTCTTGCTTGGCTCACAAGTTGAGTCCTCACCCGAAATTTCCGCCAGAACCCTAGAATTTGAATTCCATGGCGAAGCCCTCTAGCGCCGAAGGATCACCATCGACCGATCCTCCGGCGACCGACCTCCTCCTCCTCCTCCTCCTCCAAGCCATAGGGATCGAATTAGCTTCGTACTCGATGGAATCATCGACAGCGTCCTGAGCCAGCACACCTCAACCTCGGCGTTGAAGGAATTCCACGTGAATGGCTTTTGTTACGACGAGGACAACAGCCCCAAGGTCAAGGAGTGGCTCTGCTCCGCAGAGCAACGCCATGTGGAGGATCTTCGCCTGGAGCTGGATACCAGTTTGCAGGCCATGTATATACTGCTGCAATTCTTGTTTTGCTTGGGTAGCTTGGTGCACCTGCAAGTCAGTCAGTGCTGTTTCTCGTTGGGTGCGACTAGTGTTAATTGGCCTCATCTTAAGGTCTTGTCGCTATCTAATGTGAACTTGAGCGATGATATCTTGGCGAGTATATTGAGGGGAAGTCCTGTTTTAGAGTCCCTTGAGTTGGGTCGGTGCCTGGGCTTGAACAACATCGTTATAGATTGTTAAACACTTGTTCCTCAGCATCACCAATATGTTTGATCTGCGGGGAACTAGGGCCCCGCATTTGCTGAGATTGAGTGTAGCAAGGACGTGCTCTTGTTCTGAGGGAGCAGAGCACATGTCACTTGAGGATACAGGTCTTTGCTTGAAGTCGAATTGGGTTTTGAAATTCTAACTGGTGGGCCTGCCGACATCAAGTTATCCTGTAACCTGTTGAAGGAACTTCTTGAGAAGTTGTGTAGAGTTCCCCCAATCACCATTGGTGATTGGTGTTTGCAGGTACAAGCTCAATATTTTTACCATTTATAAGACGTACTCATGTTGAATGGTTTCCGTGTTTAGCACCATTTAGTACTATATGTTTCCCCGATTGAGTGACCTCAACTCTTTGTGGCATTTTAGTCTTTCATCAAGGGTAATCATTGTGGACTCGTGTAATTAGATATTGGCAGATAGGATGATTGTGTATTTGCTCTTATTATTGTATATTCATGTTAAACATGAAAACTACTATTAATCAGATTTTCTATGTTGCTTGCTCAATGTGCTTAGATTCTGTCCCTGTTAGAGATGAAAGGAGTGCCGCCTCCATCGTTGACATGTCAGAATCTAATTCTGCACGGACCAGTTAGTCAATGGTGTTAAAATATGTCTCGAGTTTAAGCCCAATGCAAAATTACGAATATTCCGAATTGGATATGTTGCGGATGTTCGAAATCGAGCAAAGAAGATCCGAAGATCAACTTCCCAAATTTGAATCTGCGTTGGAGAGTCTGGCTACTAAAAGAGGAAAGTCCAACTTTGACTAGGACTTGGATTTTGTTTAAAATATAGATATGTTTTGGATAAGAAACAAAATCCTATGAGAAGTTGGCAAAAGAATAAGGGTTTTACTTATATATAGACTTGAGGCCGTGGGTGATAGATGTGGATCACAAATTGTCTTGAAGCGCCGCGTGAGTGCTTGGTGTTCCGCCGTTGATCGTGAAGAATTGGTCTTGAAGCGCCGCCCTGCTGTTGAGTGCTTGGGAGGGATTTTCTTTGTCGTGAATTACATCCAAGAAGGTTTAGTGTTGAAGCCAATTAAATCTTGTAGTAAGATTTGTGTGTAATTCCTTTGTGAGATTGAGAGATTATTTCTTGAGGAATTTCGGGGCTAAACACTGTGTATGTTATTGGGTGTAATTATTGGGGCTTGGGAAACACCGATAGAGTGTTTGAGTGACTCGAGTGTGTAATCTCCTTGTATCGCTTGATCTATAGTGAAATTTACTGCTGCTCTTCTCGTGGACGTAGGTCTTTACGACTGAACTACGTAAATCTGGTGTCCGATTTATTTTCTTTTTCTGTCTATATTATTGTTCGATCCCTTGCCTTATCTCAACAAGTGGTATCAGAGCCAGGCTTGGCTAAGTTGAAGCGAATCGATGGCGACAGAAGAAGTAAAAGTGAAAATCGACAGATTTGATGGGAAGGATTTTAGTTTCTGGAAGATGCAGATTGAAGATTATCTTTACTAGATGAATCTGCACTTGCCTTTATTTGGGGAGAAACCAGAGACGATGAAGCAAGTTGATTGGAATTTGTTGGATAGACGAGTTATGGGTGTTATTCGGCTGACGTTGGCTCGTAATGTCGCGTTTAACATCTTGAAGGAGAAGACCATTGCTGGTTTGATGCAAGCCCTATCGGATATGTATGAGAAGCCCTCTGGGATCAACAAGATCTGTTTGATGCGACGTCTGTTTAATTTGAAGATGAGCGAAGGTGCGTCAATTGCTGATCATATTAATGAATTTAATGTGATTGTTAGTCAATTGAGTTCAATTGAGATTGACTTTGAAGATGAGGTACGTGCTTTGATTCTATTATCCTCATTGCCTGATAGTTGGAATACTACCGTCACTGCTGTTAGTAATTCCTCTGGATCAACAAGTTTGACGTTTGATGGCGTTCGAGATTTGATTCTGAGTGAGGATATTCGTAGAAGAGAATCTGGCGAACTTGTATTTGCTGCATTAGTAGGTGAAAATAGAGGAAGATCTAGAACACGTGTGGGTAGTAGTAGTACTAATATGAACAGACGTAGTCAGTCTAGGACTGCTAATGTTGTCTGTTGGAACTGTGGTAAGAGGGGGCATCTTAGAAGGAATTGCCTTAGGCTGAAGAATGAGAAGGGTAAGGGAATTATAGTTGATTCTGCAGATAATATTGCAGCTGTAGCAGATAATGCTGATTATGTCTTGTTTATCATTAATGATTCATTGCTTGATGGATGGATTATGGATTCTGGTTGTTCTTTTTCATGTCACACCAAATAGAAACTGGTTTATCACTTATCAGTGCACGGGTAGTGGTAAAGTTCAGTTAGGGAACAACACTAAGTGCGATGTTGTGGGTGTTGGTAATGTTAAAATTAGAATGCATGATGGCATTGTGAGGACATTGACTGGAGTGAGGCATGTTCCAGAGTTGAAGAAGAACTTAATTTCCTTGGGTGCTCTAGATTCAGCTGGTTGCAGGTATTCTTCAGAAGGTGGAGTTCTGAAGGTTGTTCGAGGTGCCCTAGTGATAATGAAAGGAATTAAGCACAGAGGCCTGTATAAACTTCAAGGTGAGACAATGACAGGTTTTGCCCCGGATACGTCGAATGCATCTGTTCGAGAGTCTTTTGACTGCTCGAGGAAGACCTGGGTGTTTGTGCCAAGGCACAAGTTTGATGCTGGTGTTAGGATCTCGCAGTCAAGAGCTTTGATCGAGACGGAGACTGGTAAGTCGATCAAGCATGTGCGGACTGACAATAGCATGGAGTTCTGCTTGGAGCTGACAAATAAATTCCGCATGAAAGAGAGCATAGTGAAACACCGCACTAGTGCTAGTAAATCACAACAATTTGCAGAATTGATGAGCAGAACATTACTAGAGATGGCCCGTAAAATAATCTCTAGTGCTGGTATTGCTAGGAGAATCCTAGCTGATATGCTAAGTACGATAAGCTGCCTGGTGAATAGATCCCCATCAACTGCTATTGAATGGCGGACTCCTAAAGAAGTGTGGTCAGGTAACATTGCTGATTATTCTATTCTTAGAATGTTTGGTTGCCCATGTTATTTTCGAGTGAGTGATGGTAAGCTTGATGGGAGGGCAATGTGCATATTCCATGGCTATGCACAAGGTGAGTGGGGCGATCAGTTGTGGTGCCCAGATATAAATTCACCTGTTAACAGCAGAGAAGTTACCCTTGATGAGTCTCAAGTACTTTTGGCTAGGAGTGATTATAGCAGTGTTCAAACGGATCTGAACGGTGTTCAGCTTGAGGTGGAGTTGCGACCAGAAACTCCTAAGGTAGCGAGTATGAGTACTAGCAAAATAATCGACACAGATGGTGCTCATAGCGAGGTGGAGCCTATAGAGCCAATGGTTGTTGTAACTGCTGATATTGACAAGGTATGTATTCGATCTCCTGACAAATATGGATGCAACAATGGTTTTGCTTTATCTGCGGTTAAGGAGGTTATGTCGGAAAATCCTTGCGGAGCAGTTAAAGGTGCACGTGGAGTTGGTATTCTGATGAGATCCTCGGTTATAGCGAAGTTCAAGCAACGCTTGGACTTGCATAATATCTATGGCGGTTGAGCCCATCGGGGGGCTAGGGAAAAGTAGTAGCAGAGTTTGAATTTTTACGAAGCGATTGTGACTTAGTTCAAACGTCGAGCCAAGGTGGAGATTGTTAAAATATGTTTCGAGTTTAAGCCCAATGCAAAATTACGAATATTCCGAATTGGATATGTTGCGGATGTTCGAAATCGAGCAAAGAAGATCCGAAGATCAACTTCCCAAATTTGAATATGCGTTGGAGAGTCTGGCTACTAAAATAAGAAAGTCCAACTTTGACTAGGACTTGGATTTTGTTTAAAATATAGATATGTTTTGGATAAGAAACAAAATCCTATAAGAAGTTGGCAAAAGAATAAGGGTTTTACTTATATATAGACTTGAGGCCGTGGGTGATAGATGTGGATCACAAATTGTCTTGAAGCGCCGCGTGAGTGCTTGGTGTTCCGCCGTTGATCGTGAAGAATTGGTCTTGAAGCGCCGCCCTGCTGTTGAGTGCTTGGGAGAGATTTTCTTTGTCGTGAATTACATCCAAGAAGGTTTAGTGTTGAAGCCAATTAAATCTTGTAGTAAGATTTGTGTGTAATTCCTTTGTGAGATTGAGAGATTATTTCTTGAGGAATTTCGGGGCTAAACACTGTGTATGTTATTGGGTGTAATTGGGGCTTGGGAAACACCGATAGAGTGTTTGAGTGACTCGAGTGTGTAATCTCCTTGTATCACTTGATCTATAGTGAAATTCGCTGCTGCTCTTCCCGTGGACGTAGGTCTTTACGGCTGAACCACGTAAATCTGGTGTCCGATTTATTTTCTTTTTCTGTCTATATTATTGTTCGATCGCTCGCCTTATCTCAACAAATGGGACCTTCCCGGGATAGCATACAATCTACAAAGTTCACAGTGCCTGGAAAAATTAGTCATACACTTGACTGGCAGCCCCATGTTGAAGGTTTGTTCCTTTACCATGATACTTTTAGTTTGCTGCTTGTGATGACTTCCTCTTTGGACTATTGCAACTACGTTGCACATACAGGGCTTATGATGCTGTGGATGAAATTACAGCTGCATTTTCAGTTGCATTTAATCCTGCAGGGAACAAGTAAGGTTAACATTCAAGTTTGAAGACTCTTAACTTCCCTCCTGTCAACGGATCACTCTAATTTCCCTTAAAATTTTCTTTTAGAATCCTTAGATTACTTTGCTTTCTAGTGTTGAAAGAATCAATATTTGGTGATGTAGAATGTGCTCTACTACTTGAATTTTGGTTTATTGGTGTTTGGTTGCTTAGTGGTTGCGGTTATCCTTAATGATTTAATTTGTTGGCCCTTTTCTCTTTACGAAGGGTTTGTATCATTTTAAGTCTATCAAAGTTTCAACCGTCATCCTCTATTTATGTGTAGGATCTTTGTTGGATATAACAAAACCATAAGAGTGTTTGACGTACATTGCCCTGGTAGAGATTTTGAGATGCACTCAACACTTCAAGGAAACAAAGAAGGTCAAACGGGTCTGTCATTGTGTCTGTCCTGGTTTAGCTATTATCAGAGATTTTTCTAACAAGTTAAATAAAAGAGGATTTCAAAAACTACAATTGAGAAGGATTGAATGTTTCATTTTCAAAGGATTATATTTGATTGTAAGGCTGACTTGTTCTTGCCACGGGGCTAATATACGATGCATGTAAAGGGAACTAGCAGATCTCCTAAATGTCTAGATTTCAATGTTTATTGTATAATGATTCAAGATAATGTTGAGATCACAAGTTAAAAGGGGAGAATTAAGTATCTCACTGTCTATTGCTTCTGTGCAAGTGTTATATCTGCCATTGCTTTCTCTCCAGCTCATACTAGAATGCTGGCATCTGGTTCCTACAGCCAGACTACTGCAATTTGCAGAGAAGATAACATGGAACTTTTATACATCTTACGTAGTCAACAAGGTGGGGTTACCCATGTAAGTGCTAGATGATTGGATTTCCTTTATGCAATGGTTTTTTCTTAAGAAATTATAGGTGACAAGCTTGCAATTACAGGTGTTATTTTGAAAAGATGGAAACTGTTGGAGAAAACTTCATTGAGTATTTTAAAGTTGACAAAACGTTTCCATCAGTCTAGTCTGAGGACTTGCAGACTCTTTCATCAAAGTCTGAAGACCTCCGGACTGCTAAACTCAAGACTCAAAGTCTATCCTCATCGACAATTTTTAGACCGTCGAAGAAGGCTTATCCAGAACTGAGTATTTCGTTAAGGATTTGATTCTATCAATTGAAGAAGATCTCTTAGCTGGATATAGCATATCGGAATCCATTATTCAAATTGAGATTGATTCAGGGATTTTGGATCCGTTGATTGGCAAAGTATACTTGGAAGGTTCTACTTATGGAAACCTAACTCCTGATTGTATGGGTGAGCAGGATTGGTGGGCTATCGTCATATTCCTTAAATAACTCGAAATCTCCATAATTGAGTCTGTCCAACGGGTAGATTGGAAGAACTCCTTTGGTAAGTGCCAATGGGTGTGATGGCATGAATGAGTATATAAGGAAGACGTTCCAGTTATTCGAGTGTGTGCGTGATAGAAGAATTCGAAAGTCTGAAACTCTTTGTTCTTAGTCAATTCAATTGTTGAGTGAAATCTTGTACTCAAAAGAGAGTTTTATATTTTTGTGAGACCTTGAGGAAGTATAGCAGAGTCTCTATACTATAGAATTAAGGAAGAGTTATATTGTAACAACTCTTTTGATTCATAGTGAAATCCAGCCGGTGGGCTGTCAGTGCGGAAGAGTGGATGTAGGCTTGGATTAAGCCGAACCACTATAAATTTTGTGTTCTTATTCTCTTCCCTAAACTTTTTTACATTGATCGTAATTCTATTTGATTATTAGAGTCTAATTTCCTTTTCATAATCTATTGCTGAACAGAGTTGCTTTAAAAATAAAATCATTCACTTCACTCTGGAAAATTTATTTTCGCACCTATTCACTTCCTCTAGGTGCTCGAACTAACTTTCACAATTGGTATAAGGGCTTGTGTACTCACTTAAGTTGAAGTGTTTTACTTCAGAGTTAAAGATCCATGGCTAGTATGTTGGCTCCAGGTCTAGTTGAAGGGCAAAGCAATACCAAACTGCCTTATTTTGATGAAAATGAATACAACATATGGAAAAACAAGATGAAGGCATTCCTATGATCAAAGGATGTTCTGGAATGGGACATGGTAGACAAATGAATTATTCATAAAGTTGCAACAGTCTCAAAAAAAGGAAAAGAAACTGTTGAGTCCAGTGAAATGACTCAAGAAGAGATAACCAAAAGACAAGCTTTTGATGCAAAAGCAATTTATTCTTTATATTGTGCATTATCTCCTACTAAATATAACATAATATCTTCTTGTGAAACAGTTAAAGAAGTCTGGGATAGATTACACATCACTTATAAAGGAACTGATCGAGTGAAAGAAACCAGAATCAACATTATGCTCGGTCAATATGAAGCATTCAAGATGAAACCAGGAGAATCTATCACTGATATGTTTAGTCGTTTTACAGAAATCGTGAATGGTCTTGAATATCAAGGTCAACTAATTTCTGGACCCATGAATGTTAACAAGTTACTGCGTGAATTGTCCAAAAATTGGAATCACATAAAGACCTCAATAAGGGAGACATAAAGACCTCAATAAGGGAGACATAAAGACCTCAATAAGGGAGACACAGAGAATCATGCCACTCTTAGTTAACGAATTGGTTGGCACTTTTCAGTCTTATGAAGTGGAGCAAATCAACGAAAATGAAGATCCTAAAGGTAAGAAATCCATTGCATTAAAATCTAATGATGATTCTGATGTCACAGATTCTGAAGACGATATGGATGATGAAAAGCTTGCTCTCATGATAAGAAGGTTCAGAAAATTGAACAAAAATGGGAGAAGATTCAATCCAAAGAAACAAAGCTCTCAAAAGCTGCAAAATAAATCATTTGAGGATGATGAATCCAATAAAGATATAATCTGCTTTGAATGCAAGAAAAAGGGACACATCAGACCCAACTGTCTCCTGCTGAAGAGAAAGAAAGGAAAAGCTGAGAAATATCAAAAGGCGCTTAAAGCAAAAACTTGGAGTGATATCGAATGTGAGGAAAGTGATGATGATTATGCTAATATTTGTCTCATGGCACAATCAGACTCAGATTCAGACTTTGAGACAGACTCAGACTCAGATAGTGAAGTCGAGGTAAGTAATTTAAAAATTCCTACTAAAGTCTCTAGACACATTGATGAATTGTGTCTTAGTCTTAAAACCTCTCTCAAAAGGATTTCCGAACTTAAAAGGGAAAATTCTGCACTAAAATAACAGGAAATTGTTTGGAAAGAGAAGGTCGAAAGTTTAGACAAAAGTGTTACTATTTTGAAAAAAAATGCAGACAATCTTTCAAAAGAAAATGCATTCTTGAAAAATGATATCTCAAGTATTTCTAAAAGGTTTTCTATAGGATTTGAGAAACTGGAAAAAATTCTTTAAGCACAAAAACTTTACTTCAACAAATCAGGTTTGGGAATGACTGCTGAAACCATTCCTCTAATTGATTTTTCTAAAGTAAATGAAAGAATTAAGCAAAGACCTACAAAAGATTTTTACAAAAATCATTTCCAAAAAGTTTTTGTAAAACTTGTAGGCTACAGTGCTCTTAAATGTTCTAAGTGCAATAGCTCAGATCATTTTGAGAAAGAATGTCCTATGGTTTGGAAACCTGTTAAGAAGGTATAGGCAAAGACAAAGAAAGCTTGAGTTTCTTTTCTAAATGCAGGTCACTATCAAGAAAAATGTTAAATGGTACTTGGATAGTGGATGCTCAAGACATATGATAGGAGACTCAAATCATTTCATAAAACTTGTGCAAATTAATGGTGGAAATGTTTCTTTTGGAGGAAATAGTAAAGGAAGAATTGTGGGATATGGAACTGTAAATATTGGAAGTCTCACGATCAGTAATGTTTTCTTAGTGGAAGGACTCAACTACAACTTGTTGAGTATCAATTAGCTATGCGACACTGGTTTTAAAATCAACTTTCAAGAAGGAATATGTTCAGGAACCAGTAAAGACTCCTCTCAGTCTTTCACGGGGCGAAGACATGGGATTATCTATCTTTGGGATATCAAACCAGATGAAACCCAATGTCTAATCTCAATTCAAGAGAAAGCAAACTTATGGCACAGAAAACTTGGGTACATCAATATGAAGCAAATAGCTAAAGTCTCAACAAAGAAGCTTGTTCGTGGATTACTCAAACTGACATACCAAAAGTTTAATCTATGCACACCATGCGTGCTGGGAAAGCAGGTAAGAAATTCATTCAAATCAATAAATCAAGTATCCACTAATCGTGTACTGCAGCTCTTGCATATGAATCTCTTTGGACCAACTAGAACTCAGAGCATTGGAGGTAAGAAATACTACATAGTAATTGTGGATGATTATTCACGATTCACTTTGGTATATTTCCTGGCAAATAAGTTTGAAACCTTTTCTTATTTTATAAAATTCGCTAAGAAAGTTAAAAAATGAGAAAGGGTATGTTATTTCAAGTATACGGACAGACAATGGAGGTAAATTTGAAAATCAAAACTTTGCTAAATTCTGTGATGAGTCTGGCTTTCAGCATGTGTTCTCTTCACCATATACTCCAGAGTAAAATGGAGTTGTGAAAAGAAAGAATAGATCGTTGCAGGAAATGGCTAGAACTCTTTTAATTGAAAGTAGCATATCTTCTCGTTTTTGGGCTGAAGCAGTTTCTACAGTTTGCTATATTATTAATAGAGTCTTCTTAAGGCCTATTCTCGAGAAAACTCCCTATGAGTTATTCAAAGGAAAGAAGCCAATTGTTTTGTATTTTCATGTGTTTGGATGCCAATGTTTCATATTGAAAAATGCAAATAATCGAGTTGGTAAGTTTGAAGAAAAATCAGATGAAGGTATTTTCCTTGGATATCCAATCACAAGCAAAGCTTACAGAGTATACAACAAAAAGACTTAATCTGTGGAGAAATCGATGAATGTCAAATTTCAAGACTTTATGCAAAATCAAATGATTCAGACTCAACTTGAAGAATCTGAACCTGCTCTAGACTCTAAAAAGTGTAAATCTTCAGAAGTAGCTTAGACTTCAGAAGACCAGCAACAAATAATCATCGAAGATTCAAATGAAGGAAATGTTCAACAGTCTGACAGATCAACTAGCAACTAGAAGCATAAGTCTAGTCATCCCAAAGATCTCATTATTGGTGATATTAATGAAGGAATTCGCACAAGATCCAAAATGCGTGAAGAGTCTAGTGCTGTGGCTCTTATTTCTGAAATAGAACCCAAAAGCATAGAAGAAGCTTTAACTGATGAAAGTTGGATTGAAGCTATGCAAAAAGAACTCATGCAATTCAGTATCAATGATGTTTGGGAATTGACTCCTAAACCGAAAGGTAAATCCATCATTGAAGCTAAATGGGTTTTCAAGAACAAGATGAACGAGAAAGGAAAAGTCGTAAGAAACAAAGCAAGACTCGTGGCCAAAGGATATACGCAAGAAGAATGGATAGACTATGATGAAACTTACGCGCCTGGAGCAAGGTTAGAAGTAATTAGATTATTACTTGTTTTTGCTTGTTATAAGAATTTCAGGTTATTCCAAATGGACGTCAAAAGCACTTTCCTGAATGGATTTATCCAAGAGGAAGTCTATGTAGAACAACCTTCCGGTTTTGAAGACCCAAGAAAACCATACTCTGTATTTAGATTAAAAAAGGCTTTATATGGTTTAAAGCAAGTACCTCGAGCTTGGTACGACAGATTAAGTAAATTTTTAATTCAAAATAGCTTTGTTAAAGGTAAAATAGATACTACACTGTTTATCAAAAGAGAAAACAAAAGCTTTTTACTTGTTCAAATTTATATTGATGATATTATTTTTGGATCTTCTAATGAAAATCTATGCAAGAAATTCTCTAAGTCTATGCAAGATGAATTTGAAATGAGCATGATGGGTGAACTAACCTTCTTTCTCGGGCTTCAAGTGAAACAACTGAAAGATGGAACTTTTATTCACCAAGAAAAATATTCTAAAGAACTTGTCAAAAAGTTTGGACTAGGGAATTGCAAACAGACTAATATACCAATGTCAAGTTCCTTGAAGCTAGACAAAGATGAAGGAGGAAAGAAAGTTGACCAGAAGCTATACATGAGTATCATTGGTTCACTTCTTTATCTTATTGCTTCTAGACTTGACATTCTATTTAATGTTTATATTTGTGCCAGATTTCAATCAGACCCCAAAGAATCTCATTTAAGTGCTGCAAAATGTATTATCAAATACATTGCCTCAACTTCAAATTTAGGTCTCTAGTATCCTAAAGAAGGAGACTTCACTCTTCCTGGATACTCAGACGCAGACTTAGTAGGATGCAGAGTTGATAGCAAAAAGCACCTCGGGCACCTGTCAATTACTTGGTAACGGGATAGTGTCTTGGTTTTCAAGGAAACAAAGTACCATAGCTCTTTCTACAGCCGAAGCAGAATATGTAGCTCTTGGAAGTTGTTGTTCACAAATTCTATTGATAAAACAACAACTAAGAGATTCGACATCATTTCATTAGAGATCATGTTCAAAATGGAGAAGTTTTGATTCAGTTTATTGATTCAAAGAATCAATTGGTGGACATATTTACAAAGCCTTTGGAGAAAAATCAATTTGAAGTTATTCGTTCCAGACTCAATATCTTAAAATCTGAGGATGTTTAGACTCAGGGCTGAAAGTCTAAAGACACTCGGACTCAGACGATCAAGATTCTCGATTGTAAGTTATTTCTATTTTAGAAATTTATCTCTCGGATAAAATCTCGAAAAGGTATGATCATCTAGATGTTATCTTCCCTAGTTTACGTGATTATTGCAATCTTTCCTTTTCGAAAAAGAAGTTATTTTTGAAAAGGCGGTTATTTAATTTTTCAAAAAGGCAGTTATTTTTCGAAAATGCATTTTTATTTTTCCTTTTACGACGTTCCATATGCCTCGCTTCAACAGCCTTATATACTGTTGGTTCTTCTTTGTTTTACTCATAAAAATCCTAAGAGAGCACAGATCTTCAACTTCTATTTTCTTCCCTTGTTTAATTCTCGAAAAGTTTTCACATTTATTGTGGAACAAGCTTGGAATCTCTCAAAGACTATGAAGAATATCGTCTCAAAGAAAGTCTTCGAGGATCGCGAACAGGGGACCACAGCAAATGCGTGAGGATCCTACACATTTTGACCTCACCGAGGAAGAAGAATCTTCTAGATAGCAGCATAGTCCACAACATTCTCAGCAGTGTCAATCTCCTCCATCTAGACCTCATAATATTGAACATTGAGAAGAGGAAGAAATCATTGAAGATGCAAAACCCGTAAGAACTCTAAAGCCCGCTTTTATGTTTAAGCTTTACTATGCCTTGAAAAAGGGTGGTACTCCCTTGAACTATATTGATGAATTTTTGAAAGACAAAGGGTATCGAAATGAAGCTTACTTTTTACGCACAATGAAACGATTGGGAATTGCTCCCGCAGGGTTAGCAGAAGAAGCATTTGCAAATGTCCCAAGCGATCCACGTGTTGGAGGGCTGAGTCAACCTGATAGGAATGATGATGATAGGATGTACACTCATTTTAAACCTAGAATGGGTATTGTGGCAAAAATCCGAAGCAAAAGGACAGATTTGTTTCGCTCGGAGGAACACAAGCGACTGTACTCTAAGTTGCTAAAGTGTGGTGTGATTAACCCTAGAAGTGTGGACTTTGATGTTCTTGATTCTTTGAATGTCAAGCTGCGAGAGAAATTCATTCTTCTTTAACTAGAACGGTTTTGTCCTGAAACGACAGAGGCTCATGCTGAACTCACTGCTTACTTCTATTCTAATCTAAGTTTCTTGGATGGGAATAGATTCTCTTTCAGTGTTCGAGATTAGGACTTTGTAGTTGACATAGATACATTGACTGATGTGATTGGGGTTGAAAGAGGGAAATTCCAACCAATTAGTGTGTCTATTGGTCGTGCGACGGTAGAGCTTGTTCGGGATAGAACAACGGAAGGAAAGATTTCATATTTGAGGATGAATGCCTCAAATATTTTGCTTCACAAGATAGTGATCAATTGCCTCAGATCTAAATCGACTTCAAAGACCGATGTTTCAAACTCGGAGGCAAAGCTGATGTATGCCATTAACGCTGGCAAAAAGTTCTTTTTTCCACACACTATTATGTTCCACATGTACAAAACGATGGTGAAAGACAAGGGCCAACTTCCTTACTCAGCACTTGTCACTAAGTTATTCAGACATTTGAACATTCAGCCTCCCAGGATTCTTTGTGTTCGAACATGCGATCAAATGGTGGTAGGACTGAAAATGGTCTCTAAAATGCGTCTGAAGGAACTTAACAAGGCTTTGGAGCGATTCAAGGACAAAACCCCTATCAAGACTCACCCAGACTCTTCAGCTGCAAAACGAAATGGGAAGGAGCCCGTGGTTACTCTATCCAAGAAAAGAAGAGCACTCATCTTGGAGGATGAAGAGGATGAGGATGATATCACAATTTCTGCTCTTGCTTTGAAAAACTTAAGTTGTTCTGTTCCAGAGACAGAGGTGAGACAGGAACAAGACAAGGAGGAGATCGAATAGAGGACTAGAGAGAGAGAATCAGTGGAGAAAAAAGCATAGGAAGAAAGGATTGCGGAAGAAGAAGAAGAGGGCAGAGGTGAACAAGAGGAAGCAGAGCATGAAGAGTACTTCTCACTGCCTAAAGGCAATGAAACATGGGGAGATGCTGAGAAAAGAGGTACGTCTTCAATTGTTGCTACTAGTGAAGGAGTAAGTCGTTCACCGGCAGATCTAGAAGACATCTATGCTTCTCAATTCCCTGAGGAAGGCCATGAGATTTCATCGCCAAATCTGAGTGATCGTGCTGACTTGCCATCATCTGCTAATACACCTACTAATCGTGCATAAACCAGTACTTAGATTGATAATTCAGCAGACTTTTGCAGAGTGCTTGATGTTCTTTTGGAGATGCGAGGCCAAATTTATGCTCTGGGATGCGAAGTTCAGAACTTGCAGAATGCAGCTCAAGCCTCTTTAGTTTCTTTGCATGATCAAATTCATGCCCTTGCTCTTCAAGTTCAAGCAAATGCCAAGGGTGAAGATGTGGCTCAACTGAAGGAGGATTTGAAAAAGCTGGAAGGGATTGTCTAGTCAATGGGAGATTTCCAGCTTGTTTGTGTTCCAAAGCAATCCTAATTCCATTCTCTTTTCGTCTCTACCTTTTTAATGATGATAAAAAAAGGGAAGAAATATGGTGCGGGTTTGAGATTTGAGATTTAAACTTTTGACTTTTATGATCGACTTTACTTTTGTGTTTGGCTGTTTGGTTGTGACTGTATTTGGATTTGGATTGTTTGATTATTTGTTTATTTTAAGCACTATTGGTATTTCATGGCAAAGATAGTTGCTCATTTACAGGACTAACTTATTTCCTGTGGATGCAGATTTTAATGTTATCCTTACTAAGCCAATTATCTTTTGTGAGATATCCATGTTTGCTTAAGTATTGTTTTGCAGGTCAAAGTTATCTAAATTTGCAGGAAAGTTTTGTCACCATCAAAAAGGGGGAGATTATTGGAGAAAACTTCCTTGAGTGTTTTGAAGTTGACAAAACGTTTCCATAAGTTTAGTCTGAAGACTTGCAGACTCTTTCATCAAAGTCTGAAGACTTCCGGACTACCAGACTCAAGACTTAAAGTCTATTCTCATTGACAGTTTCTAGACCGTCAAAGAAAACTTATCTAAAACTGAGTATTTCGTTAAGGATTTGATTCTATCGACTGAAGAAGATCTCTTGGCTGGATATAACATGTCGGAATCCATTATTCAAATTGAGATTGATTTAGGGATTTTGGATTCGTTGATTGGCAAAGTATATTTGGAAGGTTCTACTTATGGAAACCTAGATTCTGATTGTATGGACGAGCATGATTGGTGGGCTATCGTCATATTCCTTAAATAACTCGAAATCTCCCTAATTGATTCTACGCAACAAGTAGATTGGAAGAACTTCTTTGGTAAGTGTTAACGAGTGTGATGGCATGAATGGGTATATAAGGAGGACGTTCCAGTTATTCGAGTGTGTGCGTGATAGAAGAATTCCAAAGTTTGAAGCTCCTTGTTCTTAGTCAATTCAATTGTTGAGCGAAATCTTGTACTCAAAAGAGAGTTTTATATTTTTGTGAGACCTTGAGGAAGTGTAGCAGAGTCTCTACACTGTGGAATCAAGGAAGAGCTATACTGTAATAACTCCTTTGATTCATAGTGAAATCCAGCCGGTGGACTGTCAGTGTGGAAGAGTGGACGTAGGCTTGGATTAAGCCGAACCACTATAAACCTTGTGTTCTTATTCTCTTCCCTAAAATCTTTTACTTTGATCATAATTCTATTTGATTATTAGAGTCTAATTTCCTTTTCATAATCTATTGCTAGACAGAGTTGCTTTAAAAATAAAATCATTCACTTCACTTTGGAAAAATTTATTTTCGCACTTATTCACCCCCTCTAGGTGCTCGTACTAGCTTTCACAGAAACTACTTGTATACTGGAGGACGGAAGGTAGAATGCTCTAAAACCTTCTTTTTTCCTTTCCTTGAATATATATATAATGACTCTCTCTCTCTCTCTCTCTCTCTCTCTCTCTCTCTCTCTCTCTCTCTCTCTACGATGGAACAATTACCTTGGGATGACGAGTGATTGAAATCATTGTTGCCTCCAAGTTATGCAAATTTGTTCCATCCGCTATTGATCATGATCGTTACTGAAAGATATTCTTTTTCCATGTCTTAGACTTGCTCGATTGTTCTTTGGTCTTCTCTTTGGCTTATGTGTAGTCTATAAGATTGTATATACCCTTTTGTAGGGGCAGATATATTATACAACCATAATGGACTAGATAAACATGGAAAGCTTTTCTCTTAGGTGGAAGGAAATGGCTTTAGGTGTGAACTTTTAATTTTTATTTATTTATTTATTTATTTTGGGGGGATGGCTTGGTTGAGGTTGAGGGGGGCGAGGGATGATCCTGCCCTGTTCTTTCCAAACAGAGTGATCTAACAAGTAACAAGTCAACTCATTGCTAATTAGTGATGTTTTCTGACATGAATTAAGGATCTACGATACTCATTTGTGTTTTGATTGTACCTCCTTGTCCCCTTGTGTTTGAGTTTTGACATATTGGATGTGTGTTAATTGACAAAGCTAGATAAGATAGGAGAACATATATAATCTTAGATCTAGTCACTCTCATACAGAATGCACAAATAATTTTCATGTCAGTTCTGTCTATCATGTGATCAAACATAATTTAAGTTATCAAGAAGGTTTGAAAACAACTGTAGCATTTTGGGTTGAAATTAACATCCAGGAATTGTGGGTAAACATTATTTGTGTTATTTACTTTATGCTTCTCCGTCTCTGATAATGTCTCTTCTTAAATTTCTAGATAGGGCCCTTTTATCATGTGCTGGGATGTTTGCAAGGCTGTTGATGTTGTCCATAAGTGGAGCATTGTTTTCTTTTGATAGCAAAGCTCATATTTCTATCGAACTGTTCAACATATTTTTACTAAAATGTCGAGTCATTAGATGAGAAAGAATATTTCCCACTAAATATCCCTTTCCTAAGGGCAAAGTTTTTCTCTCCAGTATCCATCATTGCTATCCTTGTTGTTTTTCGAATCATTGAAGTGACTTATTTTGTCCCTCGATCCTTTATATAGATTGTACTGATCATCTGAAGATACCAACCAGCAGATATACTTTGATGTTGAACCATGTTGAACCTCTAGGTCGACATCTGGGCACAGGTGGTCAGGTATCATGCGGGTTTTACATTTACATTGACCTATTTTTATCAATCATCTACTCATTCTAGCAGTATTTGTCTTTAGGATGGTCTAGTTCATATATATGATCTCCAAACAAGGCAGTGGGTTTTAGGCTTTCACGCTGCATCAGGTCTAATGCTTTGTAATTCAAGGGATTTTTGTCCACTTACACCTATTATGTTTAGTTCTATCTGATTGCTTGATGATGAACATTTCCTTGTCTTCTGTGACTATGCAGATACAGTAAGTGGTTTCTCTTTCCACCCATTTCTACCAATGGCTGCTTAAGCTTCAGGGCACTGACAATTTGAAGTTCCTGAGGGTGATGATGCAGGATTCCATTTGAGGGGTATGGCAACTATCTACCTTTTGTGCTTAGAGCTTTACATCATATTTCACTTCGCCTGATTGGATGACTTGGTGATTGTGCTAACTCAATAAAAAAATATCGGGCCCTAGAATCCTCTGTTGGGTTATTTATTTGTTCTTTTTTTTTTTCCCAAAGTCCCACTCGAGGGTCTTCTAAGGCCCAGTGTTTGCAACTTCTGTGTGGAAAAATAAGATTATGCCATCCTAAAGTTTTTGTTGCAAGCTTTAGCAGCCAGTCTCTTTTGCTGTTCTTTTATGATGTGGTTGGATCAAATTGTTCCATGTTGGATCAGAGTAGATATCTTAGTAGCATAAGCCATATATGTGCATGCACATTGTTTTGATCACCTCAGCAGTACACTGTTTCCATTGGTTTACATCTTATTCTCCTGTTTCCATTGGTTTACATCTTATTCTCCTCTCTTTTGCAGGTGATGAGAATTGCGTCTCCATCTGGGGCTTTGCTTACGATTCCACAACTAATGGCATTGACAGTGGAGATGGCGGTGCTGATCTTGATGGCACATCCAATTAAAAATGGCAGCATGAAGAAATTTAGGAGAAATTGCTCTAAGTTTTTTATTCTCTAGAGAATGAATATTTACATGAAGCATCTAACATTTATATAGCTGCTACACTACCCTAAAACGTAATAAACAAATTCCTAAAAGCTAACAAACAAAATCTGGAAAAAAATAAAATCTGGAAATTTGGAAAATCTAGAAAATCTGGAAGATCTGGAAAATCTGGAAAATCTTGAAACAAAATAACCAGAAAATCTGATTTTGATTTTCAACTCCCCCTCAAGCTAGGTTATGAATGTCTATCATACCCAGCTTACAGCTTAGAGTCTCGAAACTATTTTTGGATAAAACCTTGGTCAATATGTCCTTTGTCTGATGATTGGTCGGAACATACAAGAGCTTCAAGATTCCTTCCTCGAGTTTTTCTTTGATGAAATGTCGATCGATCTCCACATGCTTTATTCTATCATGATGAATCGGGTTCTTGGCAATCTCAATAGCAGCTTTGTTGTCACATAATAATGATATAGGATTGGTATTAGTGAATCCTAGTTCATTTAAGATTCTTCTCAGCCATATGCCTTCACATATTCCTTGACACATTGCTCTAAACTCCACTTCAGCACTGCTCCTAGCAACAACAAGTTGCTTCTTGCTTCTCCAAGTAACCATGTTGCCCCACATGAAAGTACAATACCCTGTTGTCGACCTTCGGTCCATGAGAGATCCAGCCCAATCTGCATCCTTGAATATCTCCACGTTTCTTTCATCCGTTTTTTTAAAGTAGAGCCCTCTTCCAGGATTTTTCTTCAAGTATTGTAAGATTCGAAAAACTGCTTGCATGTGTTTCTCCGTTGGTCGGTTCATGTATCTACTAACCATACTTACAGCGAAACCGATGTCTGGCCGAGTGTGAGAGAGATAGATTAGTTTGCCAACTAATCTTTGATACCTCCCTTTGTCCGTTAATGGTCCTTCTTCTTCCATCTTGGTTTTATTTGTAGAATCCATGGGTGTGTCAGCTGGTTTACATCCAAGCATACCAGTTTCCTTCAAAAGATCAAGAGTATATATGCGTTGGGAAATTGCAATTCCTTTCCATGACCGAGCTACCTCCATACTTAGGAAGTATTTGAGTTGACCTAGGTCTTTAACCTCAAATTCTTCTGCCAAGATATTCTTCAGTTTTCCAATCTCCTCCAGATTGTCACCAGTTAGGATTATATCATCGACATATACAATCATTACTGCTCTTTTACCTTAAGCTGACTTCTTGACAAACATTGTATGGTCTGTTTGACATTGAATGAAATTCAGCTTCTTAACGACCCTTGTTAACCTCTCAAACCAAGCATGGGGTGATTGCTTTAGGCCGTATAAGGATTTCTTGAGTTTGCATACCTTGTTGAAGCTCTCTTTAGTGTCAATTCCCGGTGGAACCTCCATAAAGACTTCTTCCTCCAATTCCCCATTCAAGAAGGCATTCTTTATGTCTAATTGATGTAGGGGCCAGTCCAAGTTAGTTGCAAGGGAGAGCAACACCTGAATGGAGTACCAGAGCGAAGGTTTCTTCGTAGTCTATACCATATGATTGCGTGAATCCCTTGGCAACTAGCCTTGCCTTGCAATGATCAACACTACCATCAACATTGTGCTTAACTATAAAGACCCACTTACATCCCACCAATTTCTTCCCAGCTGGCAATTCTGTATATTCCCAAGTATTATTCTTCTCAAGTGCATGAATTTCCTCAAGAACCGCTTTTTTCCACTCGGATTGAGCAAGTGCCTCTTGGATATTCTTGGGAATTTGAATGTTGCTCAATGTTGAAACAAATGCCTTGTATTTAGGAGATAACTTTTCATAAGACACAAAATTGTTAATGGGATGTTGAGTGCACTGTCTCTTCCCTTTCCTAAGAGCAATGGGCTAATCAAGATCATCAAGTATAGCAAACTTTTCTGAGCACGAGATGCTGCACATGATAGCTTCTTGTTTTTCCATTCTGAGGCATTAACTTGCAGAAGATAGAGACCCGCATCTATCTCAGCACTGCCAATCGTCATCCCCAAATTCAAAACCTAAAATTCACATGAGTGTGGGAAAAAATTAGTAATGCAGCCTAAATCTTTGGTTAACTTGCTGATGGAGATAAGATTATAGCTGAGTTTGGGAATAAATAATACTGAATTTAGTGTTATATTTTTTGAAATAACCATTGATCCAACACCGGCCACCTTTGAGCAAGAACTATCAGCAATTCGAACACTAGTGCCATTTTGACATGGATTGTACTCGTTGAACACCATGATATCTCCGGTCATGTGGTCGGATGCTCCTGAGTCTACAACCTAAGAGGTGATCTTCTCCTGTTTAGTACTAAAGGCATTTAGAGAATTACCTTGTTGCGCTATTGTTGCTGTACTAACCCCTTCTGGATGGGTTGCCTTTTAAACTGATTCTTGTAGCAGCTTTTTTAGCATCTCCAGTTGCTCTTTGTTGAAGGGACTCGAATCTACCAAAGCGATTGTTTCGGTTTGGACTACATTGCTTTTGCTCTCTCAATTTTGAGTAGGATGTGAGGCTGATGGCTTCCAATCATCTGGCCGACCATGGATTTTCCAGCATGTGTCTTTTGTGTGACCCGTTCGTTTGCAATGATCACACCATGGACGACCACTCCTTCGCTGGTTGTTGTTGTTTGATTGACTGCCTCGACTGTAGGATGGTGGAGATCCTCAAGCTATTAGAGCAGAATTTGTTGGATTGGTCTGGTTGTTTGAAGAACCAAGCATCACCTTTCGCCGAGTCTCTTCTCTCCTGACCTCAGCAAAAACTTCTCGTACACTAGGTAGGGGTTTTATGCTCAGAATTCGTCCACATACCTCATCAAGCTATTGATTCAAGCCTAACAAAAATTTGTAGATGTGTTCTCGATGTTGAATCTGCTTGTACCGCTTGCTATCTTTAGGACAACTCCACATCATATCTTCCAAAATGTCAAGTTGCTGCCAATGACGTATGAGTTGATTAAAATAATCAGTGACAGAAGATTCCCCTTACCTTAGATCATGGAGAATGCTCTTAATCTCGAATATGGCTGAGGTGTTGTCTTTGTTTGATTAGGTTTCATGAACAGCATCCCAAATCTCCTTTGATGTCTTGTAGTACATGAAATTCTCCCTTGTTTCATTTGTCATTGAATTCAGCAGCCAGCACATCACCATGTTATTTTTCACCTTCCATGTTCGATAATTTGGGCTCGTCTCCTCAGGTTATACGGTAGCTCCAGTTAGGTAATCTTCTTTATCTTTTCCGCAAACGAAAATCATGATAGAATGGGACCATTGATTGAAGTTGTGACCGGTAAGTTTATGACTGGTGATGAGAAGAGTTCCACCTTTGGATATATTGATAGGTTGGGTAATGTGAGGAGAGTTCTGAGCTCTAGGATATGAGGTTTCACTCTCAACCTCGCTTGCCATGGCAGCTCTAGGGTATTTTGTCATGGTGGAAACTCTCAGAAATAAGGTAGAAGAGAATGGTCCAGATCGTGCTCTGATACCATGAAGAAATTTAGGAGAAATTGCTCTGAGTTTTTTATTCTCCAGAGAATGAATATATACATGAGGCATCTAACATTTATATAGCTGCTACACTACCCTAAAACGTAATAAACAAATTCCTAAAAGCTAACAAACAAAATCTAGAAAAAATAAAATCTAGAAATCTGGAAAATCTAGAAAATCTGGAAGATCTAAAAAATCTGGAAAATCTTGAAACAAAATAACTAGAAAATCCGATTCTGATTTTCAACACAGCAGAATAGTGATTCTTCCGAATGTGTCAATACAAGGCCGTTACTTATCAAAAACATTCAATGATTGATTGAGGCACATCTGTTAATCTGCACTGATCTATCAATGTTGAACTCGGCGCCTTGGCTGACTAGTGCTTGTAATATGTGCGCCTAGGTTTGGGCAGATGCACAAACTAGAGGTTGAGTCTGTCTCGGTCACGGTTCGGTTTGCCATAGGTAATGCGTATGATGGATTGGTGAAACGATAAATCTTTTCATGGAAAGAGTACTTGGTGGGAATTCGGACAGTATAATCTTAAATTCCTGAAAAGCAGAGAGCGCTTCATGGAACGATTTCATGCGTATATTGATTCTCGCTTCTTTGGGGGCAAATTACACGCGTCGATTGTACTAACTGATGTGGCATGGTTGGCCAATTTCCTTGTCTGAGTGACATGCATTTTTTTAGATAAATGTGTGTACTGATTCTCGCTTCGATGGGGGCAAAGTATGCATGTTGATTGTCTTAACTGACGCGGTATGATGAGCTAATTTCATTGTCCGCGTGATGCCACGCGCATTTTTGGATGAATGTGATTTTGGACCGTTGGATGACTATAATGGGAAGCAGGACGTCTCGTCATGTGATGTGGCAGCGTGCAGAGTGGGTCGCACTCGGCAAGTGCAGATATGAAATGGGTTGACTTGGGCCTGCACATGTATCGACGAGGGCTTGCATATTTATCGATGATCAGTGGGTGGATCGACGTAAATCTCTCGCGGAACTCAAGTAATACGCAAACGGTTGGGATTTATTATTAGCTAGTGTTGGAAGTGCCCGTTTCCTTAAATTGCGAGTCGTGAATACCAAACTTTTCAAAAATCAATTAAACAAGACTAATGGTCTGTTTATTTTTCAAAAAATGAATAATAGAAAATCATATCTTTTTTAAATGATCATTTATGTTGCTTAAACAATTAATCAATAAAAAGCATTTTCATTTTTCGTTAATAATTTATAATTAAAAAAAGTTGCCGTTTATTTAATTCTTTTAGTGATATAAAGTATCATTTTTAAAAATGTTTTTGGACTTATTTATTTTTCATGAAACCCAAAAATACTCGGCTTGTGGGTCCCACTCCCTTTGGCATCTCTTTATATACCCCCTTCATATAACCAATGACACATTTCACCTTCTTCTCCCCTCTCTCTCTCTCTCTCTCTCTCGTTGGAGCGTCATCCTCTTGATGTGTTTCCCTAATATGGTAACGTCGGTAGGTGACGTGAAAGTATTTCAATAAAGTCCCAAAATTTATTCAAAATTGAATTTGTGCCCATCATCCAATAGAATGTCCTTACAAGGGCTTTTACTAGCAATTTTGCCCGGAGGAATTCCTTCCATAATCTCTCATGGTGCTCTAGTATTTAAGTTATTTTGTCTATTTCCTAAAAGAGAAAATTATGAATTTTTCTTTTTCGATAATATAAGTTTATTAATGCACTCTTGACCCACGTAAACAAACAAGGGCAATTTCAAATGGCTATACAAGGGAGGCCATTCAACTAAAAAAATATAAAAAAATCAAGGGAAGCTAAAGTTAAAACTAGATAAAATCTAGAGTTTAGGCTACCATGAATGCTACTCTTCGATATTTTATGTTATCATTTTTCTTTGGTTGACTTTTCAAGGTTGACTATTTTTTCATAAAATATAGGACAAAACCTTCGACCAATAATAGCTATCATACAAAAATGATAAACCTTTCACCGAATGAATATAATAACAAAGTTCATAGTGTCATGAATTAATCAAAATGAGAGTTTCATGACCCATTTAATAGCCCATACTTAAGTAATCTAAATTATTTCGACTCATGAAAAAATTAATCTTAATTAGAGCTCTGCACTATTTGAGATTGCTCTCTATGTGACTCAATCAAGTTTGATAACAGAAGCAAGTAATGTTGACTAGCTGCTATCTCCAAAGCACCGTCCTTTCAGTGATTTACAGAAAAAGGTATGCGCATGTATTACACTTTGCCAAACAGAAATTTGGATTTATGGCATTGATACTTTGGTGAGACAATAGACATGGAAATTGTTCTACAGAAAACAGTTCTTGCAGATAAGACACTGCCAACAAACCAAATGAAATATAATCACCTTTGAAATTATTCGGCCCAGTCAGATTTTGCACGCTCCAGCTCTTCTCTGAACTGTCTAGCAAAGAAAGCGATGGCAAAGAATTACATAAGCAAGGGCCCTCTGTCATGTAATCATCATATTTAAGTTTCCCATTACAGGTATCTTCATTTTCTTCCTCCTACATTCAAAAGGTCATCGACCACATTTTCCAGGATTCAAGACGACAGTTATGTCCAGTTCACTTCATCGAAAATTTGTATCTTTTGTGATCCATACTGCCCAATACAAAATGAAAAGCCTAAAGCATGTTCTTAGTGCAATTGCTTCCCAGGAAAATCCTAGAACATTCAGCGGGTCATTTTTACCACTCAAGCAATAATTCTCTATTGATCTCATGGCAATTTCTCATGCGTATTACTATTGAGAAACTGGCCGGAATGTCAGAAATGCATCTAACCACTTCTAATAGAAGAAACAGGAATTGAAATATATTAAGGACTGTACTTTGCATGTCCAACTTGGCTACTCCATACTCCGCAGATCCTCCTTTGTCAAACAGCAACTCGGCACAGGATTCATTTTGGACCCATTCCATGCTTCACTGCATGAACATCAGCACAAAAGTACAAGCGAGACAGGATATTTTAGACGACAGGATAGCAAAGTAACCTGGTAACGATAGCAGCTCGCTTGCTAGGCAAATTATTCTACCAGAGTTCAGCTTGAACAGGAGGAAGTACTGGGATTGGCAAATGCGAAATCACGAAACAGATTCGAGACAACAACATTCGAGGTCTTTAACACTTTGCATTAAAGCAACAGCACAAACCACAAATAAAGAACTGAACGAAAGCGATTTTTAGAACAGTCATGAGGCAAAAGCTTATCAGTGGCGGGCTTTCACCATATCCCTCATTTCAAGAATCTTCAACTCAAGAACCCTTCACTGAATCTCCCTCAAGTAAAGCTAAAACTAACGCAAGACCATCAAACAATGAATCGAGCATTGAAACGTTAAGAGGGAAGAGCGGGCTTACTCGATTCGAGGGAACCACGGCCTCTTGGGTTGACTTGGTTGCCCTGAAGAAGAGGAGGAACGCAAAGCTCTCTTTTGCATCCACATGATTTCCCTGTTCCTATGTGAAGCTTAACAAGAACTAACCAGGTGTCTAACGTTTGTTCTGCTGAAGAACTGCAGCAGATAGAGAATGAGACAGTAAGGCAGTTCATCAACTAACCCAAACTCTCTTGCGATCATTGGCAGTGCATCTTCTTTTTGTATACGTCCGCAGCACATAATTTTCCGCCCGAAATGTGACTTCTTGCATTTTCCCCGATACGTCACCGGTTTAGAGTTTGTATTTTTACTTAAACTTTCTCCGTTTTTAGCAATTTGCCCCCTTATCCTTATGAAATTGCATCTTCTGTTTTTATTATTATCTTTTTTCCAGCTATAGCCTGTTAAATAATTAAGCCATTTTTTCCTTCAGCATAAGTTTGAGGTAAATATATTCTGCCAATCTTCTATCAATGGGGACATGCTTGAATTTATGTGGAAGATAGGTGTACTAAAAACCTTAAAACTTATAGCGAAAATATAATTGAATTCTAAAATTTTTAAAAGTGCAATCGACCTCTAAAACTTATCAAATTAGTACAATCATTTCTTTATGTTAACTTGGTCAATTTGTTTAGTAGAAAACGTTGTCACGTCATTTTTTTTAAATTATTTTCTCATTCCTACGTGACTTTTTTTTTTTTTTAAATTATTTTGTTCATCAAGTCTTATCTAAATTAGATTAAAATAATCTAATTTTTTATTTAAAAAAAGAGCCTGAGCTCTTTAAAAAAAAAAGAAAGAGCCAAAGGGTCCTCGCTGATGGGTTGTGGCCTCCAAAGACGTGCATGACAAAATTTCTAAAACAGAAATTGCTTTCTTAATTTCTATTCCATAGATGAGTTTATGAGTAAAGAAACGCTTTTGATAACAATTCAAAATTTCTATTTTTGAAATAAAAATTCGTTTAATAGAATAAAATTTTTATTTCTAGGAGCGGTAACGACCGGCGTTCGGTGTCCGGTGACTGGCGGCCAAAGTCCGGAGTCCAGCAACCGGCAACCGACAACCAGCGTCCAACGTCTAGAGTTCGATGTCTGACGTTTGCCATTCGGAGTCTGGCAGTAGGAGGTCGGCGACGAGTGGCCGGTGGCCGAAGTTTGACGGCGGGTAACGGGCTGCCAATGGCGAGTGACGGACGAGTCGCCAATGAACATTCGGTGGTTGGTGATGAGCCTCTGGCATTCAGTGATTGGCGATTAGAAGCCAGCGATCGGTGGGCATCCAGCATCTAGTGATCGATGGTTGGCGACGAGCGGCCGGAGTGCATTGGCCGGCGGCCGACATCTGGTGGCTGGCGGTCAATGGTGAGCGTCCGGCAATTGGCGGCGGGCATCCGACATCCCATGGGCGGCAAGTGGGCAACAGGCGGTGATGAGAATGACCAATGAGAAAAATTTTGATTTCTCATTTCTATTCCAGAAATAGAAAAGCTAAAAATTTTAACTTCTGATTTTTGCTCCAAATCAATTTCTGGAATAGAAATTTGTTCCATAAATAAAAAAATGAAATTGCGTTACCAAACGAATTTTTGTTCTAAACCTGTTTCGAGAAACAGAAAAATAGAGAAATAGAGAAACATAAATTTTGTCATGCACACCCCAAGAGTGATCATGTATACCATCCAAAAGCTCTCAACAATGCCTTCTTCCTCAACATAATGAAGGAGGACATTTGCACTCTAAAGGAGAAATGAACATTGCTGATCATTGTGTCAATTGAAGATGTTCCTCCATGTTTCTTTCCTTCTGGATGGAAGAAATGGCTGCACCAGCTTCTAAGACCCAAATAAATTCAGCCTGCCTTGACAACCTCCGCTAGCCCTCTTCAGCGTTGGTGACCCATCAGTAGGGGCACTTTTTTTTTTTTTTTTAAAATTGCTTTTTAATTTTTTTAAAATCTAATTTAAGTTAGATTTGGAGAAGAAAATAATAAAGAATGTTATGTCAAATTTTTTCATAACAGAATAACAGAATGACTTAACTATATCAATTTGATAAGTACCTTTGATATACACTATCTTTTGGTTTCTTAGGTTCTCGTCTGGGCCTTGTTTTTGGGTCTACTTCATCAAGAGAATTTATAGGGGTCCCAAAAACAATGACCATATCGGTCTTTTTAGTAATGGACAGGATTTTCATTACTCTAAAAGTCTTGAACAAGCCTTTTGGGGTCTGGCTCAGAGATTGATTTTGGAACGCACGATTCAATCATAAATAGGGTTTGGAAGATGGAAGGATTCTCTTCCTTTTCTTTGCCAAATTTGATGGCAACAATACCATCCTTTTTTCTTACAAATTCATAATCCGAGGACTAGAGAAGCTTATTATTCTGATGCAGCTTTTCATATTTGGTAATCCAAGTCTCTGAAAGGAACTTGACCAACTTCTCTTCTAGAATCTATCTGGGAACATGGATACAAGATGCCTAATCATTCTACATGGAGATGAACAAAGTGTCTTCATTTTCATTTTAGAAATTCAAATCAAGCATGTGAATTTGCACTCGGTAAACCATCTGGTAGTGTAGTGTTGCTGCAATAGAATCAACAGTCTGGAGTGCTCTAGTAAGCTAGGAAGGAAAGCAGTTGAGGATCTAAAATGACAATATTGAAGTTTGGATATAGGGTTACAAATACCGTTTCAGTATTCATAGTGGTTTGGACTGTGCCAATATAAGCATGTTAGTATTCTAGGAATCAAATATCCAATAGAGTTATTCTGGCCACAACTAACAGGCCTTTTCGGCTATGGAAAGTGAGGACAAGACGAACATGGAAGTATCCCTATTGGGTCCATTGTTTGTCAGTCGCCACCGCCGCCCGCCGTCAGTCACCACCGCCGCCCGCCGCCAGCCCACCAGCCGCTGCCGCTGCACAACCGCCGGCCGCCGACCGTCACCACCAACCGCTGCCGGAAGCCCATTAGCCACCCCCTCCCGCGGCCGCTCGGCCGGCCGGGCGGGCGGGCCGGCGGCGGGCGGCCGCGGGTGACCGGCGTTCCGTTGGCAATAATAAAAAATGAATAAATAAAAAAAAGAAATTGTTGCGTTACCAAACGCATTTCTATTCTTTTTCTATTCCAAGAGTAGAAATTTTGTGTCGTTACCAAACGGGTTTTTTTACTCAGAAATTGTTCCCTGAAGCAGAAATAGAAAAGAACTATTTCTAAAAAAAACTCTTCCCATGAACAGAAGCGTTGTCATGTGCAGCCTAATTGGCGGTCCATCTAACTGGACAAATTCTGACGCCTCTCCTCCTAATGAAGAAACCCACTGCATTACGGCCTTTACCTTGAGCCAGCCATTACCACCTTTGCTAGTACCTAAAGAGAACCATCGTCCCATGGTGAGGTCTGAAAGGTCGTATTAAAATCTAGTATGCTCAAGTAATCCAAAGGACCATCTGCATCGTCGAATTGGGAATCTTCCATCGCCTGATCGCCTTTGGGACAAGGGGCATAGGGTGGTTCAGAGCGGAGAACAAGCTCTTCTACTGTAGTAGAGTCCGTTTGCCTCCACGGATCGGACATTTGGCTACCTGTGACTTCCTGTGAAATGATATCAGGGGACTGTATTGGCTGTCCGAAACAAGTACTACCACCATCTCCCCGAAAAAAATTGAGCATTCCGACGGTTTGCAGATAGGTGCTGACTCGCAGCGGGAGGAGCACTTTCATCAACTGGAAACTACATGGCATCCCCACAATCCGTATTTTGCGACTGTACTGGCAATGGCAAATCAGCTACACCATTATGTCCTGGAGAAAGAACTGGAACAATCATATCATTAATAAAAACATGTCGATGGGAGTACGTGTCTATGATCTAAAATTTTTTGGAACGAATGGTTATGAGCTTTTACTATTCTGATATCATGCAAAGTGCTGCACATCTCTTTAAATTTTTCTTGCCACTGGCCTTTGTAATCTTTAAGTGCTTCAACTGACAACGCCCTTTCCCCTCACAGATCGAACATTTTACATCTCAATTTCCGGCATAAAAGTTTAATTCCAACCTTATTTTCTAGTATGATCTTCCAGGCGTCATTTGATAAAAATGCACATTACGTTGCCATGTGCTTATTAGATCATCATATTTACCTAGTGATAGCGATATCTTGTCAATATCTACCGAGCATCACCTAAGTGATTTTGTGTTTTAGAGCACGTACCTTCAACAGGGGAGCCCACATTGGCCGGCAGAGCTTCTGGACCAACTGAAGCGGCATGGGTTCGTGGAGCTGATGACATTGAAAAGGGATGAGATTTCCAATTTTTCCTTCAGTAACTTAGAGCTATTCTTTGGCATCGAACCAGAAAAGTCTCACAATCAAACTCCCCTAACATCATTCCAATTATCAGAGGCCGCCTTTTTTATGATTGTATCTCCAGGTTCCTGGAAGAAAGACACTCGGTATGTCACAACTAGCTGGACTAATGGAGGTATTTATATGAACTCAGCATGATGGTGTGTAACGCATGGACCGGCTTTACAAAACTCCGTAGGATTTCCTTTGGTTACTTACCTTTCTTGGGCAGAAAGTCAATCAGTAGCCAAATATAAAATGCCATTGATTAGGCCGGTCAGCTGACGATCAGTGTTGAATACAGCAGCATGCTTGCTCATGCCATTAGGATGATTCTCATAAGTTTTCCAATTTGTGCAAGTCTTTGCATGATCTACGAACCTATGATAAGTTAACCCACAAGACTTACGATCTTGGTAGTCAATCATACCATAGTTGAGAAACATTAATTAAGTGCTTACCTCTCTCAGTTTCTTGGAGTCTTTATGCAGGTGCTGGAGAAAGTCCTGCACTTGATGTATTCCAGCTCTTTTCAAATTTTGGTGAGATATCCCATCTTTGGCAATCTTGTCCAACCTCCAGACCCCATCATCCAATGCAGGTGGATAATATTTCTGGTTTGCTGTAAAATGAAGAGGATATAGACAGTAAGGTCCGAGTCCCTATCAGATTCATGAGTAGCTTCTGATAGGCGTGCAGACTCCTGAAACTGATCCAAATTGTCAACATTTGCTAATAACAAAGAAGCCGATCATATTTTATTAATCAGAATTTCATTGCAGATGTAAAGGTTCGTATGAAATGAAGCTCTCAATCAAATTAATGGAGTCATGATGTCTGAAACTATGCTTAATTGTTTATGTACTTCAAAGGACTATGAGAGACTTACATTCTCCTCTACGTTCCTTGACCTGGAAGGCATTTGTTTTTCCTTCTCGGATTCGTGTATTCTCACAATAACCTGATGCCACCTTAAGCCCTATCCTGAATTTTTCAGTGTCATCCGAGCAGGAATTGTCCCTGAATATCAATTCTTCCGGCTCCCCAACACCTCCCTTGAGCATCAATTGGAGATCTCCTGTCAAAAGCAGCCCCTTCTTTTCACGTACTTTAGCCAGTTGGTTCTCAAACTCTTCTTTAGTCCAGTTATCCTTGTCATCTTTGTTGAAGCCACCCTTAAGCACGACGACATCCAACTTTATGGAGGACTCCGGGCCTGATCTAACAACATCCCCTGTATTGGCATCGATCAAAGCAACAGAAATGCGAGCACCTCCCTCTCCTTCTAGTTTCGTTCCAGTAAAGAGAGTATCTGTCGCTTTGGTTTGAATTTGAAGCCGTAAGTTTCTCACATCATTTTTTCCCATAGATTTAGCATTAGCCCTACATTCTCCGGGGAAAGCAACCATTAGTAATGGCACAGAGAGACAGACTACCAAACATCTCACTTGGACAAGTCTTACCGCCAGGCAAACTACAAGGATAAATAGATGCATTGTCTCAGAGAGGGGAAAAGTGCCAAAAAAGTCCTAAACCTTTTGTCATTGTGCCGATTTGGTCCTAAACTTTTTTTGGTGCCGATTTAGTCCTAAACCTTTTTAAGTTGTGCCAATTCAGTCCTTTCCGGCCAATTTGGCCGGATTTTGCTGACTGGTCGCCGGCCGGCTGACGTGGACAATTTTTTATTAATATTTTAATATTTTTGAATTTTTGAATTTTTATTTATTTTTTATTTTTTGCTCTTCTTCCTCCAGCCGATCGCCGGACCTCGGCGACCGGCCAGAGGCGACGGCCGGTGAGGTCGAGGTCGACCTCCCCGGCCACCTCGCCAGTGGCCGCGGGGGCGACCTCGCGCGGGGCGGCGAGGCTCGCCCTCGCCGGATCTCGGCGAGGTCGAGCCTCGCCGGCCATGGGCGAGGCTCGACCCTCGCCGATCCGGCGAGGGCGAGCCTCGCCCGCCCCGCGTGAGGCCGCCCTCGAGGCCCGGGCGGCGAGGGCGAGCCGCGCCAGCTCGCCGGATATGGCGGCGGGTTGGCGAGCAGCGGTGGACGGCATCGGGCGGCAGCATTGCGGCGGTGGTCTCACGTGGCCAGGGTTTCCTTGGCTTGGCCGGAGAGGACTCCTTTCTTTCTCTCTCTCTCTCTCTCTCTCTCTCTCTCTCTCTCTCTCTCTCTCGTCCCGCCCGGATCGAACGCCCTCGGATCTCGAACCGAATCCTTGAAGACCGCGAGCTCCGGCCCGGTCCGACCAACGCAAGGCACAAAAAGACCGAGGCCTACCGGAGCTTCGGCACTTGAAACCAGGCGCGGCCGTAGGCCGACGGCCGCGGCTCAAGTGCGGTGGCCGGCGGTCTACCCTCCGACTCTCTCCCCCGCTCGAACCCCTCACTCGCCGAGATCCGGCAGCCGGCGGGGCTCGCCCTCGCCGGCCATGGGCGAGGCTCGACCCTCGCCGGATCCAACGAGGGCGAGCCTCGCCGCCCGGCCTCGAGGGCGGCCTCGCGCGGGCGGGCGAGCCTCGCCGCCCCGCGCGAGGTCGCCCGGCGGCCACCGGCGAGGTGGTGGCGAGGTCGACCTCGACCTCGCCGGTCGTCGCCTCTAGCCGGTCGCCGAGGTCCGGCGACCGGCTGGAGGAAGAAGAGCAGAAAATAAAAAATAAATAAAAATAAAAATAAAAAAATTCAAAAATATTAAAATATTAATAAAAAATTGTCCACGTCAGCCGGCGGCGACTGCCAGTCACAAAATCCGGCCAAATTGGCCGGAAAGGACTGAATTGGCACAACTTAAAAGGTTTAGGACTAAATCGGCACCAAAAAAGGTTTAGGACCAAATCGGCACAATGACAAAAGGTTTAGGACTTTTTGGCACTTTTCCCTCTCAGAGAGTATAACAATGCAATTTCTTTAAAAAACAAAACAAAACAAAAATGAAATAAAATAAAATGCTGCACTGCTCTCAAGCTACATATGATCATGTTCTAAATTGGAGCATTGACATTTCGTGCACGACCTAGTCATTCTGGCCTGACTGTCAACATGCTCTTGACTGCCTGCTTTGGGGTGTTAGTGGCAAAGTCGGACCATTATTCCTTAAAAAACCAACAATGCATAACCGGTCAATACTACACAGAAAGCCAGCATCTCTAAGAAGCACATTTATACCTTCCAAGGCGGGGAGAGTGATTAATTGCAAGCTTTACCGTTTCCGTCTGTTCAAAACCACCAAGAGAAGAGTTGCCAAAGTTAATGAAGCAGAAGAGATACAAAACCAATTCATTTGTTCGTAAAATTCTAAACGCAAGTCACGTGTCGAACAAGTAATATAATCATGAGAAAAAGTGTTGTCCTACGGAGATCGATGATTAATAAACCAATTAAATACTAAAATAGACTAATTCTAAAATTTATCTAACAGATCAAAATATAATTAAAAATAAATTAAAAACGAAATTTGTAGACTAAATGCAGTAAATCGATCAGATAAATATGTTAGAGCATCCGATTTCACCATAACCACTAGATATGAATTTCATATTGTTTTGAATACAAGAACGATATCAAACATGTGATAACGGAATTTCCTAATCAATTTACTATCCTATCTCTAGGTATAGCAAACCTACTCAGTTATGAATCTACTATATCTCTATGTGAATTAAAATAAACATAAGTGCATTAAAAACTATGAATATTCCTGGCTTACAATGAGTCTTTTAGATCACCTTATCATCGAAAGCTACACAAATAACGCAGTATATCTCTATCCACGTTTAATTCATGGTTATATATTATAATGAGCAATTGCATATTCTTACTTTTTAGTCTCGAACATACACATCAGATCATTCAAGTGGTAGCTAGTCACTCAAAAGCATTAAGCATAATAATATATAACTCACATGAATGAAATCAATTACAAAACATAAAAATCATGAAATTCACATCATTTTGGTTAGGCTACATCGTAAACCTAACAAAAAAAGAAAAATTAGAACATAGTAGAAGAAAAAATAAAAATAAAAATTAAATTCAGCATCTTGAATCAAAGAACAAGAATTCTGTTACCATTTTTGTGTTCTCTTCAAAATACTTGAAAAACTCTCAGAAGAATGAAAAACGATCTAACCAAAAAACTAACTGCTCTCTCTCTCTCTCTCTCTTCATGTTCTCCTCTTCAAAAGATATATCACAGATATCTATCTCCCTACGCTTGCAGATAATATTAGGGAACAAAATCAAGAATTTCCTAATTTGATATCCATCTTCCACTGCTTTTTTTATTTGAATTCTTGATAGTTGCCATTATTTTTCTTATCTTCTCTATATCTCATTATTCTGCATAAACAAGGAAAATTCGAATAATTAGAAGGAAATCCAAATATTTTCACATAGATATTGCATTAATTATTGCCTAAAATAGGTAAAAATAACTCTATTTTTATAGAGTTACCATCATTCCATCAAAAGGAATCAAAAACTTCCTTCTTAGGAACCACTTATTGAACACCTTATTGAGACAAAGTTCTTCGGGCACATTTCAAATTAGAGTGTCAGCCAAACAACAGTTCTAAGCATTTGCATTATCCGCTTTCATTCCATGTCCATGTAAAATGATACATGTGTTTTGCAATGATTATTATTCAGCTTTAGGTGATAAAGCAACAGTTGTGGATGTAATTGAGGCAAGTGATTGCAGATGGCCTTCAAGTTCTGATTGTGAAAGCTAGTACAAGCACCTAGTGGGGGTGAATAGGTGTGAAAACAAACTTTGCAGAGTAAAGTATAAAATCTTGCTTTTAGACCAACTCTGATTAGCAATAGATTATGAAAAGGAAATTAGACTTTAATAATCAGATAGAGTTATGATCAAAGTAAAAGAGATTAGGGAAGAGAATAAGAACACAAGGTTTATAGTGGTTTGGCTTAATCTAAGCCTACGTCCACTCTCTCGCACTAACAACCCACCGGCTGGATTTCACTAAGAATCAAAAGAGTTGTTACAATATAGCTCTTCCTTGATTCCATAGTGTAGAGACTCTGCTACACTTCCTCAATGTCTCACAGAAATATAAACTCTCTTCTGAGTACAAGTTCATGCTCAACAATTGAATTGATAAAGAGCAATGAGCTTCAGACTTTGGAATTTTTCTATCGCGCACACACTCAAATAACTAGAACGTCTTCCTTATATACTCCTCTATGCCTTCATACCCATTGGCACTTTCCAAATGGGCACTTTCCACACAGAATCAATTATGGAGATTTCGAGTTATTTAAGAAATATGACGATAGCCCACCAATCCTGCTCGCCTATACAATTAGGATCTAGGTTTCCATAAGTAGAACATTCCAAGTATGCTTTGTCAATCAACGAATCTAAATTACCCGAATTGAAATCAAAACGAATAATAGATTCTAAGATGCTATATCCAGCCGAGAGATATTCTTCAGTCAATAGAATCAAATCCTTAACGAAATACTCAATCCTGGATAAGTCTTCTTCGACGGTCTAGAAACTGTCAATGAGAATAGACTTTGAATCTTGAGTCTGGTGGTCCGGCGGTCTTCAGACTTTGACGAAAGACTCTGCAAGTCTTTAGACTAGACTGATGGAAACGTTTTGTCAGCTTCAAAACACGCAAGGGAGTTTTCTCCAACAATCTCCCCTTTTTTGATGGTGACAAAACTTTTGCAGATTTAGATATTTTTGACCTTCAAAAAAACAATACTCAAGCAAATATGGATATCTCCTAGAAAATAATTGGCTTAGTAAAGATAGCATTAAATCTGCATTCACAGGAAAAAGTTAGTCCTATAAATAAACGACTATTTCTGTCATGAAATACCAACAGTGCTTAAGATACTGCCGCAAATGATCAAACAATCCAAATCAAAAGTTAAACAACCAATCAAACAATCCAAATCTAAATCCAGTCACAACCAAACAACCAAATAAAAGTAAAGTCAATCAAAAAGTCAAGAGTTCAATCTCAAATCTGCAACATATCTCCCCCTTTTTGTCAGCATTAAAAAGGTAGAGACGAAAAGAGAATGGAATTAGGATTGTTTTGGAATGCGAACAAGCTGGAAATCTCCCATTGACTGGACAATCCCTTCCAGCTTTTTCAAATCCTCCTTTAGTTGAGCCACTTCTTCGCCCTTGGCATTTACTTGAACTTGAAGAGCAAGGGCATGAATTTGATCATATAAGGAATTTGAAGAGGCTTGATCTGCATTCTGCAAGTTCTGAATTTCGCATCCCATAGCATAAATTTGTCCTCGCATCTCCAAGAGAACATCAAGTAGTCTTCAAAAGTCTGCTGAATTATCAGTCTAAGTACTAGTCTCTGCATGATCAATCTAAGGTGTATTGGTAGATTATGGCATTTCTATATGAGCACCCAGACTCGGCAATAAAACCTCATGATCTTCCTCAGGGAATTGAGAGGCATAGATGTCTTCTGGATTTGCAGGAGATTGACTAATATCTTCACTGGTAAAAGTAATTGAAAATGTACCCCTTTTCTCAGCAACTCCCCCGTTTCATTGCCTTCAGGCAGTGAAAAGTACTCTTCATGCTCTGTTTCCTCTTGTTCACCTTTGCCCTCTTCTTCTTCTGCAGTCCTTTCTTTCCCTGCTTCTTTTCTCAATGATTCTCTTTCTCCGCTTCTTTGCTCTGACTCTTCTCTGTCTTCATCCTGTCTCTCTTCTGTCTCTGGAATAGAATGACGTAAGTTTTTCAGTGCAAGAACGGAAATTGTAATATCATCCTCATCCTCTTCATCGTCCAAGATAAGTGCTCTTCTTTTCCTGGATGGAGCAACTATGGGCTCCTTCCCTTTCCGTTTTGTAGCCGAAGAGACTGGGTGAGTCTTGACAGGGGTTTTCTCCTTGAATCGCTCCAAAGCCTTGTTAATTTCCTTCAGATGCATTTTGGAGACCATTTTCAGTTCCACCACCATTTGATGGCAGGTTCAAACACATAGAATCCTAAGAGGCTGAATATTCAAATGTTTGAATAACTTAGTGACAAGTGTTGAGTAAGGAAGTTGGCCTTTGTCTTTCACCATCGTTCTGTACATATGAAACATGATAGTGTGTGGAAGAGAAAAAATTTTGCCAGCGTTAATAGCATACATCAACTTTGCCTCCGAGTTTGAAACATCAGTTTTCGAAGTCGATTTGGGTCTGAGGCAGTTGATCACTATCTTGTAAAGCAAAATATTTGAGGCATTCATCCTCAAATATGAAATTTTTCCTTCCACCATTCCATCCCAAACAAGCTTTACCGTCGCACGTCCAATAGACACACTAATTGGTTGGAATTTCCCTCTTTCTACCCCAATCACATTAGCTAATGTGTCCATGTCAACTGCATAGTCTTGATCTCGAACATTGAATGAGAATCTATTCGCATCCAATAAACTTAAATTATAATGGAAGTAAGTAGTGAGTTCAGCATGAGCCTCTGTTGTCTCAGAACAAAACCGTTCTAGTTGAAGAAGATTGAATTTCTCATTCAAAGAATCAAGAAAACCAAAATTCACACTTCTAGGGTTGATCAACCCACGATTTAGCAACTTAGAGTAAAGTCGCTTGTGTTCCTCCGAGTGAAACAAATCTGTCCTTTTGCTTTGAATATTCGCCGCAACACCTATTCTAGGCTTAAAATGAGTGTACATCTTATCATTATCATTCCCATTAGGTTGACTCAGCCCTCCAACACGTGGATCGTTTGAGATATTTGCAAAAGCTTCTTCTACTGACCCCGCAGGAGCAATTCCCAATCGTTTCATTGTGCGTAAAAAGTGAGTTTCATTTCGATACCCTTTCTCTTTCAAGAATTCATCAATATAGTTCAAGGGAGTACCACCCTTCTTCAAGGCAGAGTAAAGCTTAAAAATGAAAGCGGGCTTTTGAGTTCTTATAGGTTCTGCATCTTCAATGATTTCTTCCTCTGCTCGATGATCAATATCCTGAGGTCTAGATGGAGGAGATGGACGCTGTTGAGAATGCTGTGGGCTTTACTGTTATCTTGGAGATTATTCTTCCTTGGTGAGGTCAAAATATGTAGGACCCTCACGCATGTGTTGTAGTCCCCTGTTCGCGATCCTTGAAGACTTCATTTGGAACAACATTCTTCATAGTCTTTGAGAGATTCTAAACTTCTTTCGCAAGAAAGGTGAAAACTTTTCGAGGATTAAACAAGAAAAGAAAAGAGAAGTTGAAGATTTGTGCTTTCTTAGGGTTTTGTGAGTAAAACCGAAAAAAAAAAAAAAAAAACAACAGTATATAAAGCAGTCAAAACGAGGCATACGGAACGACGCAAAAGGAAAAATAAAAAATGTCTTTTCAAAAATAACTGTCTTTTTGAAAAAAATAGATAATTGTCATTTCAATATATAACTTCTTTTTCAAAAAGGAATGATTGCAATAATCATGAAAACTGGGAAAGATAACATCAATCAATTACAAATTAATAGATGAACGTACCTTTTTGAGATTTTATTCGAGAGATAAATTTCTAAAATAGAAATAACTTACAGTCGTGATTCTTGATCTACTGAGTCTGAGTATCTTTAGACTTTTTAGCCCCGAGTCTTAACTTCTTCAGACTTTAAGATGTTGAGTTTGGAATGAATAAACTCGAATTGGCTTTTCTCTAAAGGCTTTATAAAAATGTCCGCTAGTTGATTTTTTGAGTCAATGAAGTGAATCAAGATTTCTCCATTTTGAACATGATTTCTAATGAAATGATGTCGAATCTCTATATGCTTTGCTCTTGAATGAAGTATTGGATTCTTGGTGAGATTGATTGCGCTGGTGTTGTTGCATCTAATTTTAGTGCATGAATCTTGGATTCAAAAGTCTCTTAACTGTTGTTTTATCCACAGAATTTATGAACAACAACTTCCAAGAGCCACATATTATGCTTCTGCTGTAGAAAGAGTTACAGTACTTTGCTTCCTCGAAAACCAAGATACAGTCTTGTTACCAAGCAATTGACAAGTGCTTGAGGTGCTCTTTCTATTAACTCTGCATCCCACTAGGTCTGCGTCTGAATATCCAAGGAGAGTAAAGTCTCATTCTTTAAAATACTAGAGACCTAAATTAGAGGTTGAAGCAACGTATTTGATGATATGTTTAGCAGCACTCAAATGAGATTCTTTAGGGTCTGATTGAATTTTGGCACAAATACGAACACTAAATAGAATGTTAGGTCTAGAAGTAGTAAGATAAAGAAGTGAACTAATGATACTCATGTATAACTGTTGGTCTACTTTCTTTCCTCCTTCATCTTTGTCCATCTTCAAGGAACTTGATATTAGTATATCGGTCATTTTGCAATTCTCCAATCCAAACTTTTTGACAAGTTCTTTAGCGTATTTTTCTTGGTGAATGAAAGTTCATTCCTTCAGTTGTTTCACTTGAAGCTCGAGAAAGAAGGTTAGTTCACCCATCATGCTCATTTCAAATTCATCATGCATAGACTTAGAGAATTTCTTGTACAGATTTTCATTAGGAGATCCAAAAATAATATCATCAACATAAATTTGAACAAGTAAGAAGTTTTTGCTTTCTCTCTTGATAAACAAGGTAATGTTTACTTTTCCTTTAACAAAGCCATTTTGAATTAAAAACTTACTTAACCTATCGTACCAAGCTCGAGGTGCTTGCTTTAAACCATATAGCGCCTTTTTTAGTTAATATAGAGTCTGCTTTCCTTGGGTCTTCAAAACCGGGATGTTGTTCCACATAGACTTCCTCTTGGATAAATCCATTTAGGAAAGTGCTTTTGACGTCCATTTGGAATAACCTGAAATTCTTATAACAAGCAAAAGCAAGTAATAATCTAATTGCTTCTAACCTTGCTACTGGTGTGTAAGTCTCATCATAGTCTATCCCTTCTTCTTGCATATATCCTTTGGCCACAAGTCTTGCTTTGTTCCTTATGACTTTTCCTTTCCCGTTCATCTTGTTTCTGATAACCCATTTAGCTCCAATAACAGATTTATCTTTTGGTTTAGGAATCAATTCCCAAACATCATTGATAGTGAATTGCCTGAGTTCTTCTTGTATAGCTTCAATCTAGCTTTCATCAGTTAAAGCTTCTTCTATGCTCTTGGGTTTTATTTCATAAATAAGAGCCACAGTACTTGTACGAATCCCTTCATCAATATCACCAATAATGAGTTCTTTGGGATGACTAGACTTGTGCTTCTAGTTGTTGATTAGCTTGTTAGACTATTGATCGTTTTCTTCATTTGATTCTTCAATGATTATTCGTTGCTGGCCTTCTGAAGTTTGAGCTGCTTCTTGAGGTTTAGACTTTGTAGAGCTGGGGTAGGTTCAGATTCTCCTGGTTAGATCTGAATCGATTGATTTTGTATAAAGTCTTGAAATTTGACATTCATCGATTTCTCTACAGATTGAGTCTTCTTGTTGTATACTCTGTAAGCTTTGCTAGTGGTTGAATATCCAAGGAAGATGCATTCGTTTGATTTTTCTTCAAACTTACCAACTCGATCATTTGCATTTTTCAATATAAAACATTTGCATCCAAATACATGAAAATAGGAAACAATTGGCTTATTTCCTTTGAACAACTCATAGGGAGTTTTCTCCAAAATAGGCCTTAAGAAGACTCTATTAATAATATAACATGCTGTAGAAACTGCTTCAGCCCAAAAATGAGAATAAATATTACTCTTAATCAAAAGAGTTCTAGCCATTTCTTGCAACGATCTATTCTTCCTTTCCACAACTCCATTTTGTTCTGAAGTATATGCTGAGGAGAATTCATGCTAAAAACCAGATTCATCACAGAATTTGGCAAAGTCTTGATTTTCAAACTTACCTCCATGGTCTGTCCGTATACTTGAAATAATATACCCTTTCTCATTTTGGATTTTCTTAGCAAATTTGATAAAATAAAAAAAATGTTTCAGACTTACTTGCCAGGAAATATACCCAAGTGAATCGTGAATAATCATCCACTATTACTAAGCAATATTTCTTACCTCCAATGCTCTGAGTTTTGGTTGGTCTAAAGAGATCCATATGCAAAAGCTACAGTACACGATTAGTAGAAACTTGATTTATTGGTTTGAAGGAATTTATTACCTGTTTTCTCAACACGCATGGTGTGCATAGATCAGATTTTTGGTATATCAGTTTTGGTAGTCCATGAACAAGTTTTTTTGCTAAGATTTTGGCTATTTGCTTCAAGTTGATGTACCCAAGTTTTCTATGCCATAGATTCGCTTTCTCTTGAATTGAGATTAGACATTGGGATTTTTTTGGTTTGATATCCAAGAGATAGATATTCCCATGTTTTCGCCCCGTGAATGTCTAAGAGGAACCTTTACTGGTTCCTGAACATATTCCTTCTTGAAAGTTGATTTTGTAACTTGTGTCGCATAATTGGCTAATACTCAACAAGTTATAGTTAAGTCCTTCCACTAAGGAAATGTTACTGATTGTGAGACTTCCAATCTTTACAGTTTCGTATCTCACAATTCTGCCTTTGCTATTTCCTCCAAAAGAGACTTTTCCACAATTAACTTGCACAAGCTTTATGAAACAATTTGAGTCTCCTATCATATGTCTCGAGCATCCACTATTCAAATACCATTTAACTTTTTTCTTGATAGTGACCTACATTTAAAAAAGAAACTCAAACTTTTTTTGGTACCCATACTTTCTTGGGTCCAATGGAGTTATTGTAATATATAGTCTTTGCCCAAACCTTCTTAACAGTTTTCCAAACCATAGGACATTCTTTCTCAAAATGTTCAGAGCTGTTACACTTAGAACATTTAAGAGCGTTGCGGCCTATAGGTTTTACAAAAACTTTTTGGAAATGATTTTTGTAAGAATCTTTTGTAGGTCTTTGTTTAATTCTTTCATTTACCTTAGGAAAATCAATTAGAGGAATGATTTTAACAGTCATTCCCAAACCTGATTTGTTGAAGTAAGGTCTTTGCGTTGAAAGAATCTTTTCTAATTTATCAGATCCTATAGAAAACCTTTTGGAAATACTTCAGATATCATTTTTCAAAAATGCATTTTCTTTTAAAAGATTGTATGCATTTTCTTTCAAAGTAATAACACTTTTATCTAAATTTTCGACATTTTCTTTCCAAACAATCTCTTGTTGCTTCAGTGCAGAATTTTCCCTTTTAAGTTCGGAAATCCTCTTGAGAGAGGTTTTGAGATTAAGACACAATTCATCAATATATTTAGAGACTTTAGTATGAATTTTAAATTACTTACCTCGATTTCACTGTCTGAGTCTAAGTCTAAGTCTGTCTCAGAGTCTAAATCTGATTTTGATTGTGCCATAAGACAAATATTGGCATAATTATCATCACTTTCTTCACATTCGGTATCACTCCAAGTTTATGCTTTAAGAGTTTTTCAGTATTTCTCAGCTTTTCCTTTATTTCTCTTCAGTAAGGGACAGTTGGGTTTGATGTGTCCATTTTTCTTGCATTCAAAGCAAATTACATCCTTGTTGGATTCATCATCCTCAGCTGATTTATTTTGTAACTTTTGAGAACTTTATTTCTTTGGATTGAACCTTCATCCCTTTCTATTTAGATTTCTGAACCTTCTTATCATAAGAGCAAGAAGCTCTTCATAGTCCATATCGTCTTCAGAATCTGTGACATCAGAATCATCATTAGATTTTAATGCAATGGATTTTTACCTTTGGGATCTTCATCTTCGTTGATTTGCTCCACTTCATGAGATTGAAGTGTGCCGACCAATTCGTTAACAGAGAGTGGCATGATTCTTTATGTCTCATTTATTGAGGTCTTTATGTAATTCCAATTCTTGGAAAGTCCACGCAGTAACTTGTTAACCTTCATGAGTCCAGAGATTGGTTGACCTTAATACTCAAGACCATTCACGATTTCTATAAAATGACTAAACATGTTAGTGATAGATTCTCCTGGTTTCATTTTGAATGCTTCATATTGACCGAGCAGAATATTGATTTTGGTTTCTTTCACTCGATCGGTTCCTTCATAGGTGATGTACAATCTATCCCAGACTTCTTTAGCTGTTTTAGAAGATATTCTGTTATATTTAGTAGGAGATAATGCACAATATAAAGAATAAATTGCTTTTGTATTAAAAGCTTGTCTCTTGGTTATCTCTTCTTGAGTCATTTCACTGGACTCAACAGCTTCTTTTCCTCTTTCTGAGACTGTTGCAGCTTTAGGAATGATTCTTCTGTCTACCACGTCCCATTCCAGAGGATCTTTTGATCTTAGGAATGCCTTCATCTTGTTTTTCCATATGCTGTATTCCTTTCCATCAAAATAAGGCAGTCTAGTGTTGATTTGCCTTTCAACCAGACCTGGAGCCAACATACTAGCCATGAATCGTTAACTCTGAAGTAAAAACACTTCAACTTAAATGAGTACACATGCTCTGATACCAATTGTGAAAACTAGTACAAGCACCTAGATGGGGTGAATAGGTGCAAAAACAAACTTTGCAGAGTAAAGTATAAAATCTTGCTTTTAGACCAACTCTGATTTGCAATAGACTATGAAAAAGAAATTAGACTCTAATAATCAGATAGAGTTACGATTAAAGTAAAAGAGATTAAGGAAGAGAATAAGAACACAAGGTTTATAGTGGTTCGGCTTAATCCAAGCCTACGTCCACTCTCTCGCACTGACAGCCCACCGGTTGGATTTCACTAAGAATCAAAAGAGTTGTTATAGTATAGCTCTTCCTTGATTCCACAGTGTAGAGACTTTGCTATACTTCCTCAAGGTCTCACAAAAGTATAAACTCTCTTTTGAGTACAAGTTCACGTTCAACAATTGAATTGACAAAGAACAAGGAGCTTCAGACTTTGGAATTTCTCTATCGCGCACACACTCGAATAACTAGAACGTCTTCCTTATATACTCCTCTATGCCTTCATATCTGTTGGCACTTTCCAAATGAACTATTTCAATCTACCCATTGGACAGAATCAATTAGGGAGATTTCGAGTTATTTAAGGAATATGACGATAGCCCACCAATCTTGCTTGCCTATACAATCAGGATCTAGGTTTCCATAAGTAGAACCTTCCAAGTATGCTTTGTTAATCAATGGATCTAAATTACCCGAATTGAAATCAAAACGAATAATAGATTCCAAGATGTTATATCTAGCTGAGAGATCTTCTTCAATCGATAGAATCAAATCCTTAACGAAATACTCAATCCTAGATAAGTCTTCTTCGACGGTTTAGAAACTGTCAATGAGGATATACTTTGAATCTTGAGTCTAGTGGTCCGGTGGTCTTCAGACTTTGATGAAAGAGTCTGCAAGTCTTCAAACTAGACTGATGGAAACGTTTTGTCAGTTTCAAAACATGCAAGGAAGTTTTCTCCAACATTGATGATCTATTTGAAACTCAGATGGCTTTGTGTGGGTTGATTGCTCCAAACTCCGGCTGCATAGACGAAGTGGTATGTACTATATCATCTAGGGGCTTTTTCTCTCTATAGGAGGCTTGGAAGCTTGTGAAGGAATGTATGAAGAAAGTCACTTGGCTTAAGCTTGTATGGTTTGAGCCTAATGTGCCAAAAGTTGGCTTTATAACTTGGCTAGTCAATCATAATAGGTTGCACACATTGGACAGGGTGAAAACTTGGTCTGGCATTGATAGTGCTTTTGTGCTATGCGGAAAAGACGAAGAATCTCGAATGCACTTGCTCTAATTGTGTATTCTTAAAGCAGATATTGGGAACAAGTTTGCCAGCTACTCTCGATTCCTAGATTGGCAAGTGATTCGAAGGATGAATTTACTTGGAATGGTACAACTTATTATCTCTGGAGAGAGGAAATTATTGAAGCATGAAAATGTATACTCTCAGCTTGTTGTGACCTTGATGCTGGTTTTCTTTTTTCTCGTAATAGTCTCTTTAGAAGCTACGAGTCTGGTAGGAAATAAGACATTGACTGCTGATGTAATAGTCTCTTGTTGGCTAGCTTTGCTGTAATCTGGTGGCATGGTATTTGAGTTTGCATATTGTTTTTCTGGGTAGTATTTTGCTGTTGCTACTGGTAGTGTAGATGGGGAAGACTATGATGTCATGTTGTCATTTGGTGTGTGATGTCATCAGATTGAAAATCAACACGATGAATTAATCTCAAGTTATCAAGCTTTCCTATTATAATAGGTTGCTTAAAAGGATATCCCGTCCTTCATGTTGAGCAGGGACGAAAGTTCCTCTTAGTGATCTGATGGTGCCGAGTAGAAGGGCATCACAACAGATAAATGTTACTCTAGAGATATCAGACTTATCTTCCCCAAAAGTTCATATCTATGGGAAGGTTTGGCACCTCAGTTCGGCTGTATATGTGGGATATTATGCTGCGATGGACTTGTATGGGATGCGACCTCCCTTTTTTTTTTTTTTTTCCACGGGTTGTCAAATAAAATGAGAATTTACTTACAAAGAAAAGATATTGTGCAAAGTTTGTGCTCAATAAATGTCGTATAAACAAACAGTCGACATGTGGAAATTTTAGAACTCTATTTATCTTACCAGTTTCTGAACGTCATTCTTCAATGAGCTTATCTGTTGCGCCATCTCTTTGAAAGCATTCTTCATGGAACTACACCATGGAAATTGACGCCATGAACAACTGCTGTCTTGTGGACTTATTCGTAACAAATAGGCAAATATCCATTTGTAACACTTTCGGTACTAGTACATATGAACGTCATACTCAATTACCAGACTCATCAGATGCATTCCCTTGATCTAACGTGCCATAGAAAAGTCAACGTAAAGCTAGAATACATATTTATCCAGTATACAGCAGAAGCAAGTAACGTTAATTAGCTGCTATCTCCAAATGCACCGTCCTTCAAGCGATTAACAAAAATTGGTATGTTCATGTATTACACATTGCCGAACAGTTGGAGAGAAAATACAAATCGAAATTCTACTAGAGGAATCACTTGACGCGTATAATTGTTGGCCCACTGAGATATAAAAAGCTCCGCCACTTCGCTGACCTGTCCAGCAAAGAGCAATAGAATTACATGTGCATGAATCATCTGTCACGTATTCATCACATTCTACTTTCATATCACAGGTATCTTCATTGTCCTATTGCGCACAAGCTGTCATCGACCACATATTCCAGGATTCAAGCAGATAATTATGTCCAGGGCACTTTCTCGAAATTTGTAACTTCTTGTCATCCGTACTGTCTAAAACAACATGAAAAGCCTAAATCATACTCTCAGTGAAATCGTTTCACAGCAGAACCCTAGAATTGTCAGCAGGTCATTTTTAATTCAGCAATTGAAATACAATAACGACAGTATTTGTATGTGCAAGTAGGCTACTTTACTCCTCTTACCTCTCTCTAGAGATCCTCCATCGTTAAACAGCTGCTCTGCACGAAATTCCTCTCGGACCTGTTCTGTTCTCGACCGTGTGGAGATCAGCCAAAAAAAGAACAAAAAACGAAAAAGGAAAAAAGAAAAAAGCAAGATAGGATAATTTAGCAAGCGGGAGATCGAAGGGAATTATAATAGATCACTTCCTACGTAAAAAAATCTAACAGGGTTCAATTCCAATAAGGAGGAAGTACTGCAATTGGCATAATGTGAAATCGCGCAGCAGATTCAACACGACAACATTTGAGATATTTAAGTTTTCCCATTAATGCCACAGCACAAACCCCACAAACGAAAAATTGAACGGAAGCACGAGGCCAATGCTAAGAAAATGTTATGCTTTAGCGCCAGCTTCCTTCCGACCAAAAAAAATTAGAAATATATAAATAAATAAAGAACCGCAGACTTCGCCATATTTGTCATTTCAAAAGTCTTCAACTCAAGAACTCGAGTAAAGCTAAAACCAACATCATCGCCAGACAATTAATCAAGGGTGAACTTACTTGCCTGGATCCGAGCAGGGCATCCTGGGTTGACTCGGTTCACCCGAAGAAGTGGAATTCAAAGCTCTCTTTTGCATAGACATGGTCTTTCTTCTCTTTTGCACCGTAACAAGAAGTGATAGTGTCTTGAAGTCTCCGACCCAACGAGAAACTGCAGCAACTAACTTCTAGGCGCACCAACCAACTCGAGCAATACAAGAACCGTGGCAGTATATAGAAGGTCGGTGGCGGGAAATCCAACCTCAGGTAAAGATCCTCTATGCGGCGCTCCACCGCAAAGCGGATCCAGAGGTTGATCTTGAGGTAGAGGAGCTACTCGAAGCTGGTGACAAGGAACCTCTTCACTGTGAGGGAGGTGCACTGCCTCAGGACACTGCCTCCGATCCTTCCATTGAAGATGAGGTCGGTGGTGGTGGTCTAAGCGGAACGCCACTGCCGAGAGAGTGTTAAATTATATTTCGAGTTTAAGCATTTACAAAATGCGATTCATTGGATTCTTGAAGTTGTATAAAAGAGGAAATATAAAATAAAATAAAAAGGGAGGAAAGTTTCCTCTTTGCTGCGGAATCCGAAACGTGAAGCTGCCGAAGTTCTCTGCACTTTGGGCGTGAAGATGAAGTCCAAACGTGAAAAGAAATAGGTGGGCCCAGAGTCAAAGTGTTGACTCTGGGCGCACGCACACACACCCCACGATGAAGAAAAGAAGAACGAAGCCGCGTGAAGCATCTGCATGTGAATGGAAAGTGGTGGGGCCCAAGGTCAAATTTTTGACCTTGGGTGCACACCCACATATATGAACAAATATAATTTCCTTCTTTGAGTGCGTGCGTGGAGCTGCCGAAGACCTATGTAAAAAGAGAAGCCGCACGTCAGAGAAGCCTTCGCACGTCCACGCCGCTTGAGAAGAGCCGGAAGATTTTGAAGCCGTGAAGCATTAATTTAGAACACAAACTTGGACGTAGAGCGTTTTATTTTGAGCTTAAACGCGCGGTATTTTTGTGTGGTGAGTTTAAGTTCAAGTGAGTTGTTTATTCATAAACACTTTGGGTTTGTGGTTAAATTTAGGTATGGGAAATACTTGAGCGTTTGAGGGATTGTAAACTCTGATTCTCCGATTATAGTAGATTATGTGCTGCTGGCTCTCCCTATGAATGTAGGTACTGATACTCGGACCGAACTACGTAGATTTTTGGTGTCATTATATTTATTGTTTATTTCTCTGGTGATTTCGCGTTGACGTAAATTGCAAGATTCTGTCGTTTTCACGTATTATATCTCGACAATTGGTATCATAACTTGGGTTTGGATTTCTTGATTGTGATTTGGAGCTTTTGCTTGTCTGATTATTATCTGAAAATTCTGTTATTGCAATTATGTCTGAGAGGAAATCCGAAATTAAGAAGTTTATCGAGAGCAACAACTTTGTGTTATGGAGCATTAAGATGCGAGCATTATTGATAACACAAGGTTTGGCCAAGGCACTGGATGGTGAAGATGAGTTGCCGATTATAATGAAAGCCTCAGAGAGGGTAGAGTTAATGGAAAAAGCAAAGAGCACGATCTTGTTAAATTTGTTGGATGTGGTCTTAATAGAGGTTGCTGAGGAGAAGGATGCCGCAGCATTATGGGCAAAACTTCAAACACTTTATGTGAAGAAAGGTTTGAACAATCGCTTGTACATGTTGAAGAAGATGTTTCAATTTAGATATACTGAAGGTACGTTTATCAAAACCCACCTAGATGAATTTAATAAACTCATGATGGATTTGAAGAATACCCGTAAGATACTTGATGATGTAGAGCAAGGTATGATATTGTTAGCTTCTTTACCAGAGTCATGGGAGCACTTTACTGATTCATTGTTGTAGGAGTGTACTACAATTACCTCAGAAGAGGTAAAGTCCGCCTTATTCTCTAAGGAGTGGTAAAGAAAGTTGCGAGATGACGGTCTGGCACAAGGAGTAGCGCAAGCACTGACGATTCGGGGGTAGAGAACAACATCGAGGGCCTAGTAGTAGCAGAGGTAAAAGCATATCGAAATCACACCATAGAAAGTCTAAGGGACGCATGAAGTGCTTTAAGTGTCACGAGGATGGACACATCAGGAGAGATTGTCCAAATTAGAGGAATAAATCTGATAGGCAGAATGCCACAAGCAGTGTGGCAAACGTTGCCGAAGGGAGCAATAATGATGCAGAAGTTGTTTTATATATGATTGCTACTTCGTCAGGAGATGAATGGATGGTAGATTCGAGGTGTTCTTGTCATATGATGCCTCATAAGAGCTGGTTTACTACTTACTAGACTGCAGATGATGATAGGGTTTTTCTAGGGAATAATGCAGTCTATAAGGCTGTGGGGATAGGGACAACTTAAATCCGGATGTATGATGGGGTGGTGCGCACATTGACAGATGTGAGGCATGTACTGGAGCTCAAGAAGAATCTTATTTCTTTGGGGACACTCGATGACATCGAGTGTAGATACACCGCTAAAGGTGGAGTACTGAAGATCTCTTGAGGTGCTATGATAGTGATGAAGGAGGAGAAAGTGAATACTCTCTATCATCTACTGGGAGAGACCATGATTGGAACTAGTGCAGTTTCATCAGATGAGTCAGACTCTAACTTGACTCAATTATGGCATATGCATTTAAGGTACATGAGTGAGGCAAGTATGACGATACTAAGTGAAAGAAGGTTGTTGAAGGGTCAAAAGATAGGGAAGCTAGACTTATATGAGCACTGCATTTTTGGGAAGCAACACTGAGTTAAGTTTATTACAGCTATTCATTCAACCAGACGACCAGTAGAATATATTCATTTAGATGTCTGGGGCCTATCTTCGATTCCTTTGAAAGGAGATGCTTGATATATGTTGACATTTATTGATGATTATTCGAGGAAGGTATGGGTATACTTTCTGAAGCACAAATATGATGTGTTTGATCAGTTCAAGAAATTTAAGGCATTGATTAAGAAGTAGTTAGATAAACAAATCAAGTGCCTAAGAATTGATAATGGCATGGAGTTCTATGGTAAAGATTTTACTGAGTTCTGCGAGAAAGAATGTATTGTAAGACACCGCATAGTACCTAAGATACTATAGCAGAATGGTGTGACAAAACGGAAGAACATAACTTTGCTTGAGCGAGCTCGATGCATGCTTTCGCATGCAAGACTTGGCAATGAATTTTTGGCTAAAGTAATAAACATGGCATGTTAGGATTAATTGATCTCCATCATATGCTATCGAGTGGAAGACTCATGAGGAAGTACGCTCAAGAAAACCTGTTGATTACTCCGGATTATGTATATTCGGATGTCCTGCGTATGCTCATGCGAGTGATGATAAGCTTGAGCCGATGGTGAAGAAGTGCATATTTCTAGGTTACGCACATGGGGTGAAAGGCTACCGGATGTGGTGCACCGATCCCAGATCACCCGATTTTCTAATTAGTAGAGTTATGATCTTCGATGAGACTGCAATGCTTCAACAAAAGAATTCTGAGACACAACTAGCAGAGAAGACAGATCATGGTGTCATTAATGAGGTGGAGCTTCAGGTGGAGACTCCAGAGACCTTGAAGGTAATAGACGTTGAAATAACAAATGAGGTCGCAGTTCCTGAAGTTAGTGATAGTGAACAATCAGCAAAACCGCAGCACACTATAGCCACAGATAGACTGAGAAGGCAAATCAAATCACCGATACCTTATGGTTATACATATATTGCTTATACATTGACTGTTGCGTGATGAGGTGGAGACAAATGAGCATTCATCTTACTCTGAGGCGATGGCTAGTTTGGAGTCATTGTAGTGGCTAGGAGTTATGAGTAAAGAGATGGAATCACTCCATCGAAATCAGACATGGGAGTTGGTCAAAGTACCCAAGAGCCAAAAGATTGTCGGAAGTAAATGGGTCTTCAAACGGAAAGAGGGCATTCCTAGTGTTGAGGTAGTGAGGTATAAGGCGAGACTTGTGGCGAAAGGGTATACACATAATGAGGGCATTGACTACAATGAGGTGTTCTCTCCTGTGGTAAGACATACTTCTATTCATGTTTTACTTGCCTTAGTTGCTTCACAAGATCTTGAGTTAGAACATCTAGATGTGAAAACCGCATTTCTTCACGGTGAGTTGGAGGAGTAAATTTACATGACACAGCCAGAGGGATTTGCTATTCCAGGTAAAGAAGATCATGTTTGCTTGTTGAAGAAATTTTTGTATGGGCTGAAACAATCTCCTAAAGAGTGGTATAAACGTTTTGATGTTTTCATGGTGGATCAAGACTATTCAAAAAGTCAGATGGATAGCTACGTTTACTATAAGATATTAGAGAATGGTTTTTTGATTTATCTACTCTTATATGTTGATGATATGTTGATAGCAGTTAAGAATATGTCTGATATTGATGTGCTGAAGAGGTGGTTAAATGCTGAATTTGAGATGACAGATTTAGATGCTGTAAAGAATATATTGATATGGAGATTTTCCGTGACAGGGCTACAGGAGTTTTACGTCTATCTCAAAAGAAATATAATGAGAAGATTGTGGCACGTTTTAATATGCAGTGGGCAAAATTTGTAATTACATCTTTAGCGAAGCACTTTCAACTTTCAAATAAATTATCATCGCAGATTGAGGAGGAGGGGGAGCATATGTCATGTGTTCCTAATTCTAGTGACGTGGGTAGTATTATGTATACTATGGTGTGCAATATGTCTGATATTTCACAAGCTGTGAGCGTGGTTAGTCGTTATATGAAACGTCCTAGTAAAATTCATTGGGAAGCTGTGAAGTGGATCCTTAGATATTTGAAGGGGACAACATACGTGAGTATAGTGTACAGGAGGGACAACAATGGTAGTGAGACCACTGGCTTTGTGGATTTGGATCACGCTGGTGACTTGGATAATCGCAGGTCTTTAGCAGGGTATGTGTTTATGCTAGCAGGTGGTGCAGTTAGTTGAAAAGCGTCCTTACAAGATCACATTACCTTATTTTCGACTGAGGCAGAGTACATGGCACCAACGTTTGTAGCGAAGGAGATGATATGGTTACAAAGTTTGTTCTCGGACTTTGGGTTAGAACAAAAAAGTGTGAATATACACTGTGATAACCAAGTTACGATATATTTGGCGTATAATCTAGTTTATCACGAGCGAACGAAGCATATCAACATCAGGTACCATTTCATCCGAGATGTCTTAGTTAAGGGTAATGTTAATGTTAAAAAAATTGCTACAACAGATAACTTGGCAGACATAATGACTAAATCTGTTCCTTTGGTGGAGCTCAAGCTATGTTTGAGCTCTATTGGTGTCTGCGGAGAGTGAGTGCCCATCGGGGCGTTGGGAGAGCAACATGGATTATGAACACTACAACTTGGTTTTAAACATCGAGCCAATGTGGAAAATTGTTAAATTATATCTTGAGTTTAAGTGTTTACAAAACGCGATTCGCTGGACTCTTGAAGCTGTACAAAAGAGGAAATATAAAATAAAATAAAAAGGGAGGAAAGTTTCCTCTTTGCTACGGAATCCAAAATGTGAAGCTACTGAAGTTCTCTGCACCTTGGGCATGAAGATGAAGTCCACACATGAAAAGAAATAGGTGGGCTCAGAGTCAAAGTGTTGACTCTAGGCACACACACACACACCCCACGATGAAGAAAAGAAGAACGAAGCCGTGTGAAGCTTCTGCATGTGAATGGAAAGTAGTGGGGCCCAAGGTCAAACCTTTGACCTTGGACACACACATATATGAACAGATATAATTTCCTTCTTTGAGTGCGTGCGTGGAGCGGCCGAAGACCTACGTAAAAAGAGAAGCCTCACGTCAGAGAAGCCTTTGCACTCCACGCCGCTTGAGAAGAGCCGCAAGATTTTGAAGTTGTGAAGCCTTCATTTAGAATGCAAACCCATACGTAGAGCGTTTTATTTCGAGCTTGAATGCACGGTATTTTTGTGTCGTGAATTTAAGTCTAAGTAAGTTGTTTATTCATAAACACTTTGAGTTTTGAGTTAAATCTAGGTATGGGAAATACTTGAGCGTTTGAGCGATTATAAACTATGATTCTTCAATTATAGTGGATTATTTGCTGCTAGCTCTATCCGTGGATGTAGGTACCAATACTCGGACCGAACAACGTAAATTTATGGTGTCCTTATATTTCTCGTTTATTTCTATGGTGATTTCGCGTTAACATAAATTGTAAAATCATGTTGTTTCCGTGTATTATATCCCAACAGAGAAGACGCTGGTCTTGATGATGTCTCGGATGGGTAGAAACGAGAAGATGTGGTGGATCACAGCATCCGGCACTAAGGAGATCCCCAGGGCTCTTGCTTTGCTTCAGAGGAGGAGGAGGAGGCCGGTTTTGTCTGGTGTGATCCGGCTAGTCGCCGGAGGATTCGTGGTGGATGGTGCCATGCACAGATGTCTCCTCTCCGCCATGGATTCAAAGTTTTTCGAAAGATTTATACTTTCTGTGTCGACGGCGACCGAGATTGAAGTCATGTTGCCCTTTTAATTGATGTTGTTTTTTCTTTTTTCCTTTTTTTTTTTTAAATTTTTCACAGAATTGATCTCTTTTCTTTAATTGAAAGGAGGTCAAATTAAACTAATCTATCTTGATTTTACAATCTACCTACTTAGGAATTCACTTTGATTTCCTATTCTTTTTTTTTTAACTACCGAAGATCATCCTCCAATTCTTTTCAGCCTTTTTCCTATTTTTGTGACAGATTTCTCAGTCGATTCTTTATGCAATCATATGAATTGTCTACTTTGTAATGCATTGCGAAACAAATTAAATGATCTTGATGAGAAAAAAAAATTAGAATGACCCAAATAAACACTTAAGCTCAAAGGAAAAAAGAAACACAAAATTTATGTGATATAGTAGTTCACTCAATATTTCTTTTCTCATCATCAAATTTCAGGACCTTTTCCTAGGTCAATTCCATCTTGGCCCACGCCACACCTTGCCCTTTTACCCCTAAACATACTCTGGAGCCATATCACCTCCAACTAAGGCTGACGATTTTCAACATGACGTGTTTACACGGCACCAAGGTAAGTCCTCACCTTTCTCCGGCCCATCAACGGCAAAAAGATAAGTGAACATGTATGTTTATACACATGCAATAAACATGCTATCATAGCTGGAACCTTTTGACACTCTTATTACATGCTTAGATACGTTTAATTAAACACGTTAGTATTTACGTGTGTGGACCCCACATGATTAGATAAGTTTGGACATGTTTTAAAATTTAGGCACATCTTTGCATATGTATGTGGGAATTAATATCTTAAATGTGCTAAGCATGTTGTGATATTTAAGGTGTTTAATGGGCTTTAAAAATAGGTCACCGATTATTATTATGTCTTGATGAGATCACGACGTAGTTATATTATGTCATGTCCTAATCCTCGAGTGCACGCATATCCCTCTTTGGTCGATAAAATTTGCTATTTCCCAAGACGAGTCACCGACCCTTTCATTTTATTGCATATGCGGAAGTGAATAACAAATCCCCTGATAGTAGCCATCTCGGAATAGAAAAACAGGACAACATATTCAAAAATAAAACATGTTGTTATAGACCAATTGAGTCATATACAAAAGTCTACTATCACAAGACTTCAAAAGATCGATTCTCAAAAGGAACTGTTCTATCTAACCTACACTTTAGATCACCTCAGCTTGGCTCTAGCTCTTCCACCTAAAAGTGAAGCTCATGACGGGGTGAGATATAAATCTCAGCGAGTTTATGCTCTCAACCTCGATTAGGAGGGTAATACGTCTAGGGCGTCCTAATCATACAATCATACAATCACAGAGACTTACCTTGTCTCAAATTCTCCTTGCAGGTCAGCACAGTTCATATCACAACCATATGCATATAGCAATTCCATACATCAATTAGAATATCTAAATTAATCACTGCTCAAACGAGCAAGAACTACAAATTAATCACTGCTCACACAAGCAAGAACTACAAATCAATTATTGCTCACAAAAGCAAGAATTACAAATCAATTACTGCTCACACAAGCAAGAATTACCGACATACATCAGTCCATCACTTTCACTCAACATGTGTTCCAATTAATTATTATTACCTATACAGGCAATTTTACCCAACACACACCGGTCCTCTATCCATTGACAATAGATGACGTCCGCCGACACACACCAGGGACAGTAATACCCACCGACATACGCCGGGGATAGATAATATCCACCGACACACGCTGATGATAGATAATATCCACTGACACACGCCGGGGAAGGATTCTCTTAACCAACACACGATCATTCAATTTTGGCTAAGACATTGTGCTTTACACTCATATGCCTCAATTAAGATAACAACCTCATGCCTCAATTAAGATAACAACCTTGGCTTGTTTTGTTCTTATTAAAAACATTTGGGGTTAAATCTAGGTGTGAGAAACACTCGAGCGTGTGAACGATTGTAAACTCTGATTCTCCGATTATAGTGGATTATTTGCTGCTAGCTTTTCCCGTGGACGTAAGTATCGATACTCAGATCGAACCACGTAAATTTCTAGTGTCCTTATTTTTCTCGTTTATTTCTCTGGTGATTTTTCGTTAATGTAAATTGCAAAATCCTGTCGATTGCGCATATTATATTCCAACAATTGGTATCAGAGCTTGGGATCGGATTTCTTGATTATGATTTGGAGTCGTTCCTTGTCTGATTATTATCTGGAAACTCTATTACTGCAATTATGTTTGAGAGGAAATCTGAAATTGAGAAGTTTAACTGGAGCAACAACTTTGTATTATGAAGCATCAAGATGCAAGCTTTATTGACAACCCAAAGTTTGGCCAAAGCACTGGATTGTAAAGATGAGTTGCCGATTATAATGAAAGCCTCAGAGAGGGTAGAGCTAATGGAAAGAGCAAAGAGCATATTCCTGTTAAATTTGTTGGATGAGGTTTTAATAGAGGTTGCTGAGGAGAAGAATGTCGTAGCATTATGGACAAAACTTCAAGCACTTTATATGAAGAAAGGTTTGAACAATCGCTTGTACATTGTTGAAGAAGATGTTTCAATTTAGATATACTGAAGGTACGTCTTTCAGAACCCACCTAGATGAATTTAATAAACTCATCATGGACTTGAAGAACGTTGGTAAGATACTTGATGATGAAGAACATGGCATGATGTTATTAGCCTCTTTACCAAAATCATGGGAGCACTTTACCAATTCGCTGTTGCAGGGCCGTACTACGATTACCTTAGAAGAGGTAAAGTCCGCCTTATTCTCTAAGGAGTGGCAGAGAAAGTTGCGAGATGATAGTCTAGCGCAAGGAGTAGCGCAAGCACTGACGATTCGGGGTAGAGAACAACATTGAGGGCCTAGTAGTAGCAGAGGTAAAAGTGGATCGAAATCACGTCATAGAAAGTCCAAGGGACGCGTGAAGTGCTTTAAGTGTCACGAGGAGAGGCACATCAAGAGAGATTGTCCAAAGCGGAGAAATAAAGCTTATAGGCAGAATGCCATAAGCAGTGTGACAAACATTGCCAAAGGGAGTAATAGTGATGCAGAAGCTATTTTATGTGTGATTGCTACTTCATCAGAAGATGAATGGGTGCTCAATTCGATGTGTTCTTATCATATGACATCTCATAAGAACTAATTTACTATTTACCAGACTGGAAATGGTGGTAGAGTTCTTTTAGGAAATAATATAGTATGTAAGGTTATGGGGATAGGGACAATTCGGATTCGGATGCAGGATGGGGTGGTGCGCACATTGACAGATGTGAGGCATGTACCAGAGCTCAAGAAGAACCTTATTTCTCTAGGGACACTCGATGACATCGGGTGTAGGTACACCACTGAAGGTGGAGTACTGAAGATCTCTCGAGGTGCCATGATAGTGATGAAGGGGAAGAAAGTGAATACTCTTTATCATCTACTAGAGAGACCGTGACTGGACCCGTTACAGTTTCATCAGGTGAGTCAGACTCTAACTTGACTCAATTATGGCATATGCGTTTTGGGCACATGAGCGAGGCAAGTATAACGATGCTAAGTGAAGGGGGGTTGTTGAAGGGTCTGAAAACAGGGAAGCTGTACTTATGTAAGCACTACATCTTTGGAAACTAGCACCGAGTTAAGTTTACTACAACTATTCATTCGACCAAACGACCAGTAGAATTCATTCAGACGTCTGGGGCCCGTCTTCGGTTCTTTCGAAAAGAGGTGCTCGATATATGCTGACATTTATCAACGATTATTCGAGGAAGGTATGAGTTTACTTTCTGAAGCATAAATATGAAGTGTCTGATTGGTTCAAGAAATTTAAGACATTGATTGAGAAGCAATCAGATAAACAAATCAAGTGCCTGATAATCGATAATGGCATGGAATTCTGTGGTAAAGATTTTATCAAGTTCTGTAAGAAAGAAAGTATTGTGAGACACATAGTACCTGGGATACCACAACAAAATAGAGTGGCAGAATAGAAAAACAAAACTTTGCTTGAGCGAGCTCGATGCATATTTTTGCATGCAGGACTTGGCAAGGAATTTTGAGCCGAAGTAGTAAACATGGCATGTTACCTGGTTAATTGATCTTCATCATCTACTATTGAGTGGGGGACTCCTGAGGAAGTATGGTTGGGGGAAACCTGTTGATTACTCCGGATTACATATATTCACATGTTCTACGTATGCTCATGGGAGTGATGTTAAGCTTGAACTGAGGGCAAAGAAGTGCATATTTCTAGGTCATGCACATGGGGTAAAAGGCTATCAGCTGTGGTGCACTAATCTCAGATCACTCGGTTTTCTAATCAGCAGAGATGTGATCTTGGACGAGACTGCAATGCTTCAACAGAGGAGTTCTGAGAAACAACCAGCAGAGAAGACAAATCATGGTATCATTAGTGAGGTGGAGCTTTAGACTCCGAAGACCTTGAAGGGTAACAGAAGTTGAGACTGTAGATAAAGCCGTAGTTCCTGAAGTCGGTTATAGTGAACAACCAGCAAAACCGCAGCACACTATAGCCGTAGATAGACAAAGAAGATAAACTAAATCACCGGTACGTTATGGTTATACATATATTGCTTATACATTTACTATAGGTGATGAGATGAAAACAGATGAGCCTTCGTCTTACTTTGAGGCAATGGCTAGTTCGGAGTCATTATAGTGGCTAGAGGCAATGAGTGAAGAGATGAAATCACTCCATCAAAATCAGACATGGGAGCTGGTTAAAGTACCCAAGAGCCAAAAGATTGTTGGAAGTAAATGGGTCTTCAAAAGGAAAGAGGGCATTTCCAGTGTTGAGGCAGCGAGGTATAAGACGAGACTTGTGGCGAAGGGATATACACAGCGTGAGGGTATTGACTACAATGAGGTGTTCTCTCATGTGATAAAACATACTTCTATTCATGTTTTACTTGCCTTAGTTGCTTCGCGGGATCTCGAGTTAGAGCAGCTAGATGTAAAAAATGCGTTTCTTCACAGTGAGTTGGAGGAGTAGATTTACATGAGGCAACCGGAGGGATTTGCTATTTTGGGTAAGGAATATCATGTTTGCTTATTAAAGAAATCTGGGTAAGGAAGATCATGTTTGCTTATTAAAAAAATCTTTGTATGGGCTGAAATAGTCTCTAAGGCAGTGGTATAAACGTTTTGATGTTTTCATAGCTAGTCAAGACTACTTGAAAAGTCAGATGGATAGCTGTGTCTACTTTAGGAGAATAGATAATAGTTTTTTAATTTATGTACTCTTATATGTTGATGATATGCTGATAGCAGCTAAGAATATGTTTGATATTGATGTGTTGAAGAGGCAATTAAATGCTGAATTTGAGATGAAAGATTTAGGTGCTGCAAAGAAAATATTGGTATGGGGATTTTGCATGATAGGACTGCAAGAGTTTTACATTTATCTAAAAAAAATATATATTGAGAAGATTGTGGCATGTTCTAATATGCAGTCGGCAAAATCTGTGAGTACACCTTTAGCGAAGTACTTTAAACTTTCAGATAAATTATCACCATAGACTAAGGAGGAGGAGAAGCATATGTCCCGCGTTCCTTATTCTAGTGCCGTGAATAGTATTATGTATTGTACGGTGTGCACTAGGCTTGATATTTCACAAGCTATGAGCGTGGTTAGTTGCTATATGAAACGTATTAGTAAAGCTCATTGGGAAGCTGTGAAGTGGATCCTTAGATATTTGAAGGGGACAATAGATGTGGGTATAGTGTACCGGAGGTACAGAAATGGCAGTGAAACCACTGGTTTTGTGGATTCGGATCACATCGGTGACTTAGATGATCGCAACTCTTTAGTAGGGTGCGTGTTTACGCTAACGGGTGGTGCAATTAGTTGGCAAGCATCCTTACATGATCATATTGCCTTGTCTTCGACTGAGGCAGAGTACATGACACTAACCTTTGTAGTAAAGGAGGCGATATGGTTACAAAGTTTGCTCATGGACTTTGAGTTAGAACAGAAAAGTATGGATATACACTGTGATAACTAAGGTGCGATATATTTGGCGTATAATCTAGTTTATCATGAGGGAACGAAATATATCAACATTAGGTATTCATTCGAGATGTTTTAGCTAAGGGTAATGTTATTGTCAAAAAGATTGCTACAGTAGATAACCCGGCAAATATGATGACTAAGTCTATTCTTTTGGCAAAGTTCAAGCTCTACTTGAGCTCTATTGACGTCTATGGAGAGTGAACGATTGTCAAGGCGTTGGGAGAGCAGCATAGATGATGAGCACTATAACTTAGCTTCAAACATCGAGTTAATGTGGAGAATTGTTAAATATGACTCGAGTTTGAGCGTTTGTAAAAATGCGTTTTGCTGGACTTTTGAAGAATTACAAAAGAGGAAATAAAAAAATAGGTATGAATTTCCTCATTTGCGGAACCTTACAGAAGCCGAATTATTTTTGTGGGCCCAAGTCGAGACTTTGACTTCTTGGGCAAACACACATGCATGTGAAATTCCAAGGCAGTGTTACTATTTTGTTTCTTTTAGCCGATAACGTTAAAAGATGAAGCTTCGGCACGTAAAGCCTTAACATGGTGGGCCCAGGTCAAACTTTGACCTGGGCACATGTATAAAAGCAAAGAAAAAGAATTGCAGGTCTTTTTTTTTCCTGCCGTTCAAAGTCTGCCGAAGCCCTACGTAAAAAGCCACGTTCACGCCGCACGTTCACCGAAGAGGAGCTGCACGAAAGAAAAAAAAAGGAAACTTGAGATATTTTCTTTTTGGCGTATGACTTGAACGCGTGGTATTTTTGTGCTTTGAGTTTATATCTAAGTGAGTTGTTTATTTATAAACACTTTAAGTTTGGGGTTAAATCTAGGTGTGGGAATCACTCGAGCGTGTGAGCGATTGTAAACTCTTATCCTCAGATTATAGTGGATTATTTGCTGCTGGCTCTCCCCGTGGATGTAGGTACCGATACTCGGACCAAACCACGTAAATTTCTAGTGTCCTTATTTTTCTCGTTTATTTCTTTGGTGAATTCAAGTTGATGTAAATTACAAGATTCTGTTGATTCCATGTATTATATTCCAACAATCGGTATCAAAGCTTAGGATCAGATTTCTTAATTGTGATTTAGAGCTGTTCCTTATTTGATTATTATCTGGAAATTCTGTTACTCTAATTATGTCTGAGAGGAAATCTAAAATTGAGAAGTTTAACAGGAGCAACAACTTTGTGTTATGAAGTATCAAGATGCAAGCTTTATTGACAACCCAACGTTTGGCCAAGGCACTGGATGGTGAAGATGAGTTGCCGATTATAATGAAAGCCTTAGAGAGGGTAGAGCTAATGGAAAGAGCAAAGAGCACAATCCTGTTAAATTTGTCGGATGAGGTTTTAATAGAGGTTGCTGAGGAGAAGGATGCCGCAGTATTTTGGGCAAAACTTCAAGCACTCTATGTGAAGAAAGGTTTGAACAATTGCTTGTACATGTTAAAGAAGATGTTTCAATTTAGATATATTAAAGGTATGTCTATTTGAACCCACCTAGATGAATTTAATAAACTCATCATGGATTTGAAGAGCGTCGGTAAGATATTTGATGATGAAGAACATGGCATGATGTTATTAGCCTCTTTACCAAAGTCATGGGAGCATTTTATTGATTCACTATTGTAGGGGCGTACTATGATTACCTCATAAGAGGTAAAGTCTGCTTTATTCTCTAAGGAGTGGCAGAGAAAGTTAGAAGATGATGGTGTAGCATAAGGAGTAGCGCAAGCACTGACGATTCGGGGTAGAGAACAACATCGAGGGCTTAGTAGCAACAGAGGTAAAAGTATATTGAAATCATGCCATAGAAAGTCCAAGGGACGCGTGAAGTGCTTTGAGTGTCACGAGAAGATGCACATCAGGAGAAATTGTCCAAAGCGGAGGAATAAAGCTTATAGGCAGAATGCCACAAGGAGTGTGGCAAACATTGCCAAAGGGAGCAATAGTGATGCATAAGCTATTTTATGTGTGACTGCTACTTCGTCAAGAGATAAATGAGTGTTAGATTCAGGGTGTTCTTATCATATGATGTCTCATAAGAACTAGTTTACTACTTACCAGATTGCAGATGGTGGTAGAGTTTTTTTAGGGAATAATATAGTCTGTAAAGCTGTGGAGATAGGGACAATTCGAATTCAGATGCACAATGGGGTGGTGCGCACATTGACAGATGTGAGGCATGTACCAGAGTTTAAGAAAAACCTTATTTCTCTGGGGACACTCGATGACATCGGTTGTAGGTACATCGCTAAAGGTGGAGTACTAAAGATGTCTCAAGGTGCTATGACAGTGATGAAGGGGAACAAAGTGAATACTCTTTATCATCTAATGGAGAGACTGTGATCGAAACCACAATAGTTTCATCAGGTAAGTAAAACTCTAACTTGACTCAATTATGACATATGCGTTTTGGGCACATAAGCGAGGCAAGTATAACGATGCTAAGTGAATGGGGTTGTTGAAGTGTCAGAAAACAGGGAAGCTGGACTTATGTGAGCACTGCATCTTTGGGAAGTAACACCAAGTTAAGTTTAATACAGCTATTCATTCGACCAAACGACCAGTAGAATATATTCATTCAGACGTCTGGGGCCCGTCTTCGGTTCCTTCGAAATGAGGTGCTCGATATATGCTGACATTTATCGACGATTATTCGAGGAAGGTATGTGTTTACTTTCTGAAGCACAAATATGAAGTGTTTGATCGATTCAAGAAATTTAAGGCATTGATTAAGAAGCAGTCAGATAAACAAATCAAGTGTCTGAGAATCAATAATGGCATGGAGTTTTGTGGTAAAGATTTTAACGAGTTCTGCGAGAAAGAATGTATTGTGAGACATTGCATAGTACCTAAGACACCACAACAGAATAGCGTGGTAGAATGGAAGAATAGAACTTTGCTTGAGCAAGCTCAATGCATGCTTTCGCATGTAAGACTTAGCAAGGAATTTTGGGCCGAAATAGTAAACATGGCATATTATTTGGTTAATCGATCTCCATCATCTGCTATCGAGTGGAAGACTCCTGAGAAAGTATGGTCGGGGAAAGCTGTTAATTACTCAGGATTACATATATTCAGATGTCCTACGTATGCTCATGCGAGTGATGGTAAGCTTGAACTAAGGGCGAAGAAGTGCATATTTCTGGGTTATTTACATGGGGTGAAAGGCTACCGGGTGTGGTGCACTGATCCCAGATCACCCGATTTTCTAATTAGTAGAGATGTGATCTTCAACGAGACTGTAATGCTTCAACAGAGAAGTTCTGAGTCACAACCAGCAGAGAAGACAGATCATGGTGTCATTAGTGAGGTGGAGCTTTAGGTGGAAACTCCGGAGACCTCGAAGGTAATAGAAGTTGAGATTGTAGATGAAGCCACAGTTCCAGAAGTCAGTGCTAGTGAACAGCTAGCAAAGCCGCAGCACACTATAGCTGCAGATAGACAGAGAAGACAAACTAAATCACCGGTACGTTATGGTTATACATATATTGCTTATGCATTAACTGTAGGTGATGAGGTGAAGATAGATGAGCTTTCTTCTTATTTCGAGGCTATGACTAGTTTGGAGTCATCGTAGTGGCTAGAGGCTATGAGTGAAGAGATGGAATCGCTCTATTGAAATCAGACATGGGAGTTGATCAAAGTACCCAAGAGCCAAAAGATTATTGGAAGTAAATGGGTCTTCAAACAGAAAGAGGGTATTCTCGGTGTTGAGGCAGCGATGTATAAGGCAAGACTTGTTGTGGCACCCCTCGACACGGCCCCCGATCCGCTAGGGTCACCACAGCCTACTCATCTATCACTTGTCCTGATAACATTCCACTCTGATACCATTTCAATTGCAACGGGTCCATACAACCTGAGGGTTTACATCTTTTAGATCGGTCTCAGCGCAGTTCATATGATGGAAGCATACTCAACATCTCCCTAACCCGAACACAAACTAAATAATACGATGCAATACACACCAACTACAACTTTTCATATATATATATATATATATGCATTTTAGGGCCAAATCACTTTTATTTACATACTAAGATGGATTTCACAAGTCGGTACAACAAAAAGGGCCAAGACTATGACTAAGCTCGGCGATACTAAAAAAGAAACCCGATTATACATCAAACGTGAACATCTATCCATTAGCTAGTGTCGGCCATCCCAAAAAGTGTCAACCTTCACCAGTCACATGCTCTTATCACACCCATCCTGGTGCATCGGCCGGTGGCGGCAGCAGCATCCCCATCATCCTCCCATCTCTACGAACATGGATAGACAAAAACTCTTGTACAACGGGACCATCAGGTAAGCCCACATCATACATGACCAAAACATGGACGCGGATAAACACCAAACCATGAACACCGACGCAGGGGTGCTCCGAGCACTCGACCTTGACATCAGACGGTAATCCATAAAACGTACCACGCGTGACATGTGCTAGAGGCATCGCTCAATCTGAAATGTTAGTCCCCAAAGGGGTGAGTACAACCACTCAACAGTAAAGACAATCAAGATATCATGAGTAAAGCACATATCATCCATGCTATCAAGCATACATCACCACGCAGTCGTGCATATATCACAACGTAGTCATGCATATCTCACCATGCCATCGTGCATATATCACCATGATTCATATCATCCATGCTATCAAGCATACATCCTCATGCAATCGTGCATATATCAACATGTAGTCATACATATCTCACCATGCCATCATGCATATATCACCATGATTCATATCATCCATGCTATCAAGCATACATCCCCATGAGATCCATTCAAGCATTCATGATCACATTCTCAATGTCATATAGTATCAACTTGCTTTCATAAACAGATCATGCATCATGCCATATGCATACACCCGTGCACATGATTCAATTTCAGTATTTATCTTTCACAAGGATCTTATCAGTTTTTCTTTCCAGGGACCAATGTTTGCATCCCTCAATTTATTGCTCGAATCCAACTTGGCATCGCGAGGAGCCTCCGGGCATGTATCGTAATACAACCGGGCATCCGGCACAAACCTCCGGGCATCTCGCACCCTAACTAGCATCACGAGGAATCCCCCCGACACAAACCTCCAGGGCTTCTGAAATTACGTACCGCCATACCACCAGACATTCCCCCTGGAATTACATACCGTATACCACCGGGCGTCTCGAAACTCCTGAGGACCCTCCGGCACAAACCTCCGGGCATCCCGACACTCCCGGGGCATTGTCGGCTCACACCTCTGACAATCTCGTTATTATCACCATTTATGATCACATATATGTCTCATTTTCAACATGGCATTTGATGCAACAATATCAAAGGTCTCGACCAGCTTTTGATGTCATATGATATGGCCAAATATCACCATATATGCAGTACATATAACACCCACGACATCACATTTCATAAAGCAATTAATTGGTTTTTGAAAATAGAACTAATTTTCGGGTAAAATAGAATGCACCTGTTTAGTAAAAATTCTTGGAAAATTAGTAAAAAATCTCAATAAATTCTGAAAATTTGACATAATGTAAACAAGATCCAAAGGAAGATATTTCATGAAGAACACCATGTCAAGAAAGTTCCACATCAATCACATAGATCCACACATCACGGCAAAAGAAATTCTAGCACCACTTTTGCACAGTTCGGAAATAATTTCGATTAAACCCTTAAATGAACTTCGAAAATTCTGAGATTTTAATATATTATAGCTGAGATCTAGAGGTAAAAGTGCCGGTTCACTGTCAAGATCCATCCTCTTCAAAGAAAATCGTTTTCCCCGATCAATACTTGTCATTTTATTCTTAAATTTTAGTATGTTACTCCTCAAAATGTTGTCTACAACTCTTATCAAGAGCATGAGATCAAATTCAGACTGGATAATTTCACAAAATCCACGGAATCACAACAGATCAACATAACAGTTTCCAGATCTAGCTTCTTCCAAGAAAACTGGTTTCACCGACCTATACTTGTTTGTTTCCTCTCAAATTTTGATATGTTACTCTCCAAGAAGTCCTCTACAACTTTTGCCAAGAAGTCGAAGTCAGTTTCCAACTAGAACATCGCATGCAACTCACGAAATCATCAAAGGTTGGACTATTTTTCCAGAAATAGAATACTAGGCTAGAACACAACTCCAAATAACTTAGAAATTTCACACTTCACCCACATCCGAAATTCACCATTCATCGCACACAAAACATAGCAAGCAAAGGGTAGATCAATGCACTCTACTTGCCTCTAATCCAAGCAAAACACAGTAAGCAAACGGTGGGCTCGATGTCGGGACATGGCGGCTCGACGGTAGCGAATGGCCTCCCTCTTCCTTTCTCTCTTCCTCTCTTCCTCTCTTTCTCCCCTTCTCTCGCACGGTAGCTCTCTCTCTCTCCCTCTCGGCACTCCTCGCTCATTCTGCCCACACTCTCTCTCTTTTCTTCCCTTTTGCAATGATTTGCAATCATTAGATTGCATGCAAATGCCACTTGGCCAAACCCCTTAGCCACTTGGCATTTTTCCCATGCAAGGTGATGGGCTAGAAGATAGGCCGGTCTCCTCCTCCTTTGGTCGACGGCCGCCCTCCCTTTAGGCCTCTTGGGCCGGTCGAATGGTGGGGCTATGGGCTAGTTTAGTCCTTAAATATCCAGCCCACCTTCATTCCTAATAATCCACCTTAATTTCATACTTATATAAATACCTAATTGAAATTCATAAAACCATAAGACTTGCAACATAAATTAATAAATTCCAACTTATAAAACACATAGCCAAGAATAGAATTTTCTTTCCTATCAAGTAATTATCCATTAAAAAGCTTGGCCTTAATCTTAATGCAAATCATGAATTAAAGCACATCTAAAGATTGGCATGAATTTCTAGGATGCCACACTTGTGGTGAAGGGATATACACAGCGTGAGAGTGTTGACTACAATGAGGTGTTGTCTCTTGTGATAAGACATACTTCTATTCGTATTTTACTTGCTTTAGTTGCTTCACGGGATCTCGAGTTAGAGCAGCTAGATGTAAAAATTGTGTTTCTTTACGGTGAGTTGGAGGAGCAGATTTACATGAGGCAATCAGAGAGATTTGCTATTTCTAGTAAGGAAGATCATATTTGCTTATTAAAGAAATCTTTGTATGGGCTGAAATAGTCGCTTGGGCATTGATATAAACGTTTTGATGCTTTCATGGCTAGTTAAGACTACTTTAAAAGTTAGATGGATAGCTGTGTCTACTTTAGGAGATTGAAGAATAGTTATTTGATTTATGTACTCTTATATGTTGATGATATGCTGATAGTAGCTAAGAATATGTCTGATATTGATATGTTGAAGAGGCAATTAAATGTTGAATTTGAGATGAAAGATTTAGGTGCTGCAAAGAAAATATTGGATATGAAGATTTTACGTGACAGGACTGCAGGAGTTTTACGTCTATCTCAAAGGAAATATATTGAGAAGGTTGTGGCACATTTGAATATGCAATCGACAAAATATATAAGTACACCAAGTACACCTTTAGCGAAGCACTTTAAACTTTCAAATAAATTATCACCGCAGACTGAGGAGGAGGATGAGCATATGTCCTGTATTCCTTATTCTAGTGCCGTGGGTAGTATTATGTATGCTATGATGTACACTAGGCCTGATATTTCACAAGCTATGAGCGTGATTAGTCGCTATATGAAGCGTCCTAGTAAAGCTCATTGGAAAGTTGTGAAGTGGATTCTCAGATATTTGGAGGGGACAACAGACGTGGGTATAGTGTACCGGAGGGACATAAATGGTAGTGAAACCACTGGTTTTGTGGATTCGAATCATGCCGGTGACTTAGATGATCGCATGTCTTTAGTAGGGTATGTGTTTACGCTAGCGGGTGGTGCAATTATTTGGAAAGCATCCTTACATGATTATATTGCATTGTCTTCAATTGAGGCAGAGTACATAACACTAACTTTTGTAGCGAAAGAGGCAATATGGTTACAAAGTTTGCTCATGGACTTTGGGTTAGAACAAAAAAGTGTGAATATACATTATGATAACCAGTTTATCATGAGCGAGCGAAGCATATCAACCTCAGGTACCACTTCATCCGAGATGTCTTAGCTAAGGGTAATGTTATTGTCAAAAAGATTGCTACAGCATATAACCCGGCAAATATGATGACTAAGTTTGTTCCTTTGGCATGCTTGAGCTTTATTGGTGTCTATGGAGAGTGAGTGCCCGTCGGGGCGTTGGGAGAGCAGCATGAATGATAAGCACTATAACTTGATTCAAATATCGAGCCAAGGTGGAGAATTGTTAAATTATTACTCGAGTTTGAGCGTTTGTAAAAACGCGTTTTTCTGGACTCTTGAAGAATTACAAAAGAGAAAATAAGAAAATGGGATAAGTACATCAGAAGTCCTAAAACTTGTTACGAAAATGTATTTGAGTCCTAAAACTTGTAAAAAGTGCAAATAAGTCCTAAAACTTGTCAAAATATTTCATTTGAGTCCTAAAATCGACGCCATTAGCCTTTTCCGTTAAAAATGTTGACGTGGCATTTAAAATTAATTTTTATTTCCCACATGGCTTTTTTTAATGATTTTTTATTCATTTTAAAAAAATAGATTTAAAAATAAAAATTTAGATTTATTGATTTTATCTTATTTTCAACAAAAAAAAAAAGGGAAATTTATTTAAAAAAGAAAATAGTTTAAAAAAGAAAAAAAATGGCAACATCGCCGGAGGGGCTGGCAACCGTCGCCGGAGGGCTCGGCGATGATCACCGGCCCTGGGTGCGGGTGGCCAGCTCTCACCCGGCCAGGGTGAGGCCTCGCTGGCCCTAGGCAAGGTCCGGCGAGCCTCACCAAGCTCGGGCGAGGGTGCCCCGGATCTCGGCACGCTGGCCCTCACAAGGGACCGGTGGCCGTTGCCCGGCCCGGGTGAGGCGTCTCGGCCTCGCGAGGGCCGATGACCGTCGCCCGGCCTAACCAACGCCTTGTCGACAATTGCTCGGGGCCGACAGCGGTCACTCGGCTCGGTGAGGCGTCGCCGGCCCTCGTGGGGGCCGACGACTATAGCTTAGCCCGGGCGACGCCTCGACGGCCCTCGCTCGGGGCCGCGACGAGCACCCTCGCTCGAGCTTGGCGAGGGTCGCCGGCCCTCGCCTGGGGCCGACGAGGCCTCGCCCCGGCTGCGCGAGAGCCGGCCACCCACGCCCCTGGCGAGGCTACCATTTTTTTTCTTTTTTTTTTTGAACTGTTTTCTTTTTTAAATAAATTTTATTTTTTCTTTTTCTTTGGTTGAAAATAAGATAAAATTAATAAATCTAATTTTTTAGTTTTTAAATCTATTTTTAAAATAATAATAATAAATCATTAAAAAAGCCATGTGAAAAATAAACATTAATTTTAAATGCCATGTTAACATTTTTAGCGGAAAAGGCTAACGGCGTCGATTTTAGGACTCAAATGAAACATTTTGACAAGTTTTAGGACTTATTTGCACTTTTTACAAGTTTTAGGACTCAAATGCATTTTCGTGACAAGTTTTAGGACTTGTAGTGCACTTATCCCTAAAAAAATAGATATGAGTTTCCTCATTTGCAGTAGCCTGTAGAAGCCAAATTATTTTCGTGGGCCCAAGTCAAGACTTTGACTTCTTGGGCACGCACACATGCATGCAAAATTCCAAGGCAGTGTTGCTATTTCGGTTCTTTTAGCCGATGAAGTTAAAAGAGGAAGCTTTTGCACGTAAAGCCTTAACGTGGTGGGCTCAGGTCAAACTTTGACCTAGGCACACGTATAAAAGCAAAGAAAAAGAATTGCAGGTCTTTTTTTTTCCCTGCTGTTCAAAGTCTGCCGAAGCCCTACGTAAGAAGCCGCGTTCACACTCCTCTGAAGAGAAATTACAAGAAAGAAAGAAAAGGAAGCTTGAGATCTTTTCTTTTTGGCGTAGGACTTGAACCCGTGGTATTTTTGTATCGTGGATTTATATTCAAGTGAGTTATTTATTTATAAACACTTTGGGTTTGGGGTTAAATCTAAGTGTGGAAAACACTTGAGCGTGTGAGCGATTGTCTTTGATTCTTCAATTATAGTGGATTATTTGTTGCTGGCTCTCCCCGTGGACGTAGGTACCGATACTCAGACTGAACCACGTAAATTTCTGGTGTCCTTATTTTTCTCGTTTATTTTTCTGGTGATTTCGAGTTGATGTAAATTGTAAGATTCTGTCGATTTTGTGTATTATATTCCAACACTATGGAGGGATTATATTCGACTAAGTTTGATGTTTTCAGCTTTAGAATTCTTGTGCTTGAGATAATAGCAGGAGAAAGAAACTCTAGCTTTCATTTATCGAGACAAGCACTAACCCTTGCTACATATGTGTGAACTTTTTTTTTGGTCTAAAAAGAAGAGCTTTCATTCAAGTAATGGAACTAGTACAACCTGCGGCTTTAGTGTCTAAAACAAGAAGATCAAATAAACATGTAGGGGCGCTTCGGCCCAATTAGCAGCTAGGGTTCTATTCTTATGGGCCTTTGTGGCCCAATCGACTGCAAAGTTTGCTTCGCGATTGCAATGCCGCACTTGAAGACTGGAGAAGCGACGCAAGAGAACGGTAGCTTCAGCAAGCAATGATCGTACCTCCCATGGCGCCAATCGGTTGTCGATCACGGCATTAACCAACAGCAAGAAGTTAGATTCAACCACAATTAGATCCTCCGTTCGTTCTTGTTGGATCAAGTACTGTAGAGTGAGCAAAAAAGCATAAGTTTCAGCCTGCAGAGGCGAAAATGCAGCGAAATCTCGGGTAAATCCTTCTATCAACTTTCCAGTGTGATCTCGGCATAGGCATGCCATTGAGCCGTAGTTGTTGTCAGCGTGAAAGCCCCATCAATATTACACTTCAGGACACCGGGATCGGGAGGTCGCCAGACTTGGGAAGGGAGGGTCGATGGCAGTCCAATTGTAGCAGATCGACGATGTAAATTCCGAGCTGTTTGAACCTTTGTGGAGACGACATTCAACAGATGGAATGGATTAGGATGATGGCTGCGGAAAACAAATTTGTTCCTCGCCTTCCAAATCTACCAGAGGAGCTTAGCTATTGTGTCAAACTTAGGTGAGTTTTGTTTCTGAGTAGCTCTATCTGCTAGCCATTGTTCTATGCGAGGGACAGCCTGAGGAGTTAGATAAATACCAATTATGGGGTGAGACCATATCTTTGTTGTCCACGGGCAAAACAGGAAGAGGTGTTCAAGGGTTTCCGGCCTATTATTGTTGCATATGTTGCAGACCATATCTGTACTGATGTGACGACGAACGAGATTTGCCTTTGTTGCTAAAGCATTATGGCAGAGGGACCAAAGAAAGGTCCAGATTTTTGGTGTTAGCTTTAGTCGCCAAATACTTTTCCAGAGGTTTGTAGGTGTTTGATAAGATGATGATGGCGTGTCTGTATTACTCTTTGATTCTGCTTTCTTTATTGCTTGATAGCCGCTATGCACTGTGTATTGTCCATGGATTGTGTCTGTCCAGATTTGCTTGTCCTCTATATAGTTGGGTCGAACCGGAATACTCGTGATTTCTTTGATGGTGTGAGTATCATAGTGCTAGTGTAATAGATTAGCATTCCAGGTTTTTTGTTGAGGCTCCATTAAGTCAGCAACTAGATAAGGTTCCGTTAGATGGGCAGGACCACCTAAGATTCATTTAGGAAGCCATATGTCTTCACGTATCTTGATATTTCTCCCATTTTCGACAGACCATTGGAGTTTAGCTGAAATTGAGTCTCTTCCTAATAATATACTCTGACAGCCCTAAGAAGGACGCGCCCCTTTCTCCGCATATCTGAACTCTCGTTGATAGAAGTAAAGACCTTTTAGTAATTGGCTACATAGCGATAATGGGTTCTGTATCAAACGCCAGGCCTGTTTATCGAGCATTGCCTTATTGAAAGTGAGAAGATCTCGAAAACCCAAACCACCTTCATTCTTACATCTCTTTAGAACATCCCATTGTGTCCAATGAATACCAGATCTACTGCTATCATTCTGCCACCAAAAGCGAGCAATCTTCTTCTCAATGGCTTTGCAAATAAATACCGGAAGTTTAAAAATGGACATGACATATTGTGGTATCGCCTGTACAACAGCTTTAATGAGAACCTCTTTTCCACTTCTTGAAAGAAATTTTGCTTTCCACCCTTCTAGTTTAGCATTCACTCTTGCCATAATCCAGGCGAACATGTCTCGTCTTGATCGACCCCAGTCAGAAGGTATCCCTAGGTATTTACCTATTTTTTTTGTAACATTGGGACCTTAAATTCAGCTGCCAAGTTATCCCTTAAACTATAAGGACAATCTTGACCAAAGAAAATGCCCGATTTGTTCCTATTTATCATTTGCCCAGTAGCCAAACAGTATTGATTAAGAATATTTGCTAGGTTATGACATTCCTAGATTGTAGCCTTTATGAAAAATATGGCATCATCAGCAAAAAATAAATGGGAAAGAGTTGGGCACCTCCTGTTGAGCTGTAGGCCTTGTAGATGTCCCATGTGAATTGCATCTTGGATAAGAACAGATAAAACATTTGCTACCAAAATGAACAAGTAAGGTGAGAGTGGGTCTCCCTGTCTTAGTCCCCGAGATGGATGGAAATACTCTAGTTGTTCCCCATTAAAAGTGATACTAAAAGACACTGTTGTAACACACTGCATTATCCAGTGAGCCCAGGTCGCATGGAAACCCAATCTGATCAAATAGTCCTTAAGAAAGTCCAATTCCACCCTGTCATAGGCCTTTTGCATGTCCACTTTTAAAACTGCTTGAAAATTTTGTTTGCGTTTCCTAATCCTCAGCTGATGAAGTACTTCTTGGACAACAATAATATTATCTTGGATTTGTTGGCCACTCACAAAAGCAGATTGCTCAGCAAATATTAGATCAGGTAAAAAGGGCTTAAGATGATTAGCTAACACTTTGGAGATGATTTTATAGATGTAGTTACAAAGGCTTATTGGTGGGTATAGGTCTAGACTCTCCAGTTGAGCCACTTTTAGAATCAGAGTAATGCTAGTTTTGTTCAAAGAAGCAGATAGATTGGCAGTTGTAAGAACTCTTGAACAACCATAAAAATATCTTCTCATAAAAGATTCCAATGCTTCTGATAAAACAGACCATTCGTACCGTCAGGTCCTGGTGCTTTAGTAGCCCCCATTTGGAAAGTGGCGCGCCGTACCTCATCTCGAGTAAGCTGGGTCGTTAAGATATTGTTCATGTCCAGAGTAACAGTAGGTGGGCATTTCGCAAGAATAGGACCATAATTCCGATTTCCATTTGATGTGTATAGTGCTAAAAAGAAATTCCTTGTCATGTGTTTCAAATGTTCATCATCCCTAATCCATGTGAGATCTGCATCTTTCAACATTCTTATCCGATTTCGAATTCGCCTCTGTAATGTTGTCGCATGGAAGAATTTGGTATTCTTATCCCCCCAGGTAAGCTAGTTAACCCTGGATCGCATAGCCCAATGCCGTTCCTCCTGCTGCCATAATCTGTGAATGTCCATCTTCAAATTTATAATTTGCTGCTCATCGCCGTAGTTGTTGGGGGAATTGATATGTGTTTGAAGTTGTTGCTGCAGTTGCAATATTTGATTCGTTGCCTTTGAGAATTTAGATCGGCTCCACCTGGTAAGTGCTTGAGCGACCTGTTGTAGTCTTTGTGGTAGGTTAGAAGTAATAGCACGTGGGGAATTCTAGGATCTTTCAAGCACCTCGCTACAGTCCTTTTCCTGCAACCAGTAAGCCTCAAAGATAAATCTTTTGTGTTGTCTCCTAGGTCGGGCTTCCATAGTCAATAAAAGAGGGCTATGATAAGAGCCCACTGGTGGAAATGCATACACCTCAGCCTTAGGGTAAGTAAGACGTCACTCCATAGTACACAAAACTCGATCCAAACGTTCTTTAACTAGGTCGTCACCAAGACGATTATTCATCCACGTGTAGGCACATCCCTTACTACCCATATCCATTAAGTAGCAATCCTGTAAAACTTCTCTGAAGGAATACATGCGATGTGGTTCAACCATTCGTCTACCCACTTTTTCCCAAGGAAGCATAACTTCATTAAAGTCACCCGCACATATCCAGGGTATAACATTTGAGGAAGCAATTAGACGAAGATCTGTCCATAGTTGTTGGCGTGGCTGATAGGTTACTGGAGCGTGAACACAAGTTAGACGCATAGAAGTCCCCACTCGAATCTCTGTACATGTTGTATCAAAAAAATGCTGAGTAGCTCTATCTATATGGACTAGAATATCGTCAGTCCATAGCATAGCTAGTCCACCAGCCAGTCCAACAGGATCACACACATAGTAATTATTAAATTTCAAAAGCCTTTTCATCTTAAGGATGACCGGTTCCTGATTCTTAGTCTCCGCCAAAAAAAGTAAATCAGGCTTTTCGATGGCCACTAAGGCCTTTAGAGTGCAAACTGTTAGGGGAGAGCCCAAACCCTGACGGTTCCAACATATGAACTTCATTTGTGTTGTGGTGGCTGTTGAGGGCCAGCCACCGACGCCCATTGATTCACTTCAGTTGCATTGAGAATTAGTGTATCTAGAAATTGAGTGTTGTCAAACTCATGTAATGACGAGTATTGCATTCCATAAGGGTTGTACCGCTTCTGTTTTTTAGCTGATCCCACCTTGGGGCTGGCTCTGGTAGTCTTCTGCTTGGTAGTGTGTTGCATTTCCTTGGATAGATGGATGATTCCCTTTTGCTTCTCAGTTGCAGGGATTAAAGCTGTTGTAAGAGTTGGAGTGAGTTGCTGCAAAGTTTGTGGAAATTGCGGCTGAGGGGGTAGTTGTTCATGTGGGGGTTGAGTTGCTGAAGCTGGCGAGGTTACTTCATTGGCAGTAGGTGGGTTAGGAAACAATGGAACACTTGGTAGCAAAGCAGGGGGTGTCTCAGGTACTGTTTCTTCATTCTGTGGTTCTTGTTCAGGTGGTTGGTAGAACTTGCCAATAAGGACTGTGTTCCTAGACTTCAGCTCTCAACCATTGCTTGTATGCCAGTTTATCTTTCCCATCTATTTTCTCTTCTTCATACGGATATTCTGGACAATATGAGGCATAATGGCCTATCCTCCCGTAGGAATAGCAAAAGTGGGACAACCTTTCTATTGGAAGTCGAGCCACATTGTGTGGCTAGCAATGCGTATTAGCATACCGGACTGTAGAGGTTCAGCCAAGTTTATGTCAACCCTTGCCCGTACCGCTTTGGAGACCGAGCTTTCAGTAAGATGAGTCTTTATCTCTATAATTTCACCAACTTGCTGCAATGCTTTGCGAATCATCTGCTCTGTACTCCACTCTAACGGCAGCCCAAAGATTTGAACCCAGAAAGCACATCGACTAAAATCATAACAATGTAGAGGTGTATTAGGAATCCATGGTTTTAAAATGACTAATTAACTTGCAAAGAGCCAGGGTCCTCCCTCCATAATCCTCTGTTTGTTAGTTGCTGACTTAAATTTTGCTATATACAGGCCGCCCTCTCGTTGAGATATGTCCACATGGTCCGTTCGCCAAATCCGCCTTAATGTGCTATGGAGGGCTGGTAAGTTAACACTAGATTTTGAGGGGACTTTACCGACTAGTAACAATCGGCATTCCTCTAACTTTTCTAATGGGGGGCTTCGTCCCATACTTCTATTTCCTGTGCAGAACATAGACGCCCCAACCTTTTACATAAAGCAGCGATTCTTGAAGAGTCGTCACTATCCTCTGAAGCCATCGTAAGAGGGCCAGAAAGAAATGGTGCTTCAAAATAACCGAGAACAGTGTTGAAAGAACACGCAATCCATTGGTTGGCACAGGTAAGATTATATATAAAGATTGCGGTACTGATTCAAAACAGAATTCAGAAGAAAATCAGGGAATTCTCTGATGGAAGACAATCCCCACTTGAGTAAAAGCAGAATTCGTCACAGTCAACTTCAAGAGAGGCACGGCATGCATCTTCCCTCCTCGACACACAGAAATTACCATAGAATCTATCACCGATGAAATTACGGAATAAAGGAAGCATGCAATCGGCCAATTTGCAAGGGCAAGAGATCAGGAGAACAAATTGGGTACCATTCGATGGGCCACCAGCATGCAGGAGAAGATGCAACCCATAACTGTCATCAGCGAAATCATCAGCGGTTAATATCGGAAGATGAGAAGAAGAGAAATGTCTAGGTTTCAACGATTTGGGTTTCTGTAAACACTAAAACTACCATCGAAGGGTAGGCGAAGACTCTGCATATCGAGAGAAAAGAGCCCCAACACTAAAACACATATGTATGAACTTTGACTCATTATAATTAGCATTTGTCTTAATTACTAGGAGAGTGAGGATACTGATTAGATCTTGAATTTGCAGGCGTGGCATCTGTGGCAGGATGAAAGAGAAATGGAGCTGCTGGATCCATTGATAATTGACTCGTGCTGTGCAGAAAAATTTAGGCGATGCATGCAAATCGGACTGTTATGTGTTCAAGAAGATGCATATGACAGGCCTACAATGTCATCCGTGGTTGTTATGAAGACAAACGAGAGCAGAACTCTTGCAAATCCTTGACGACCAGCTTTCTCAGTGGAAAGATTCGCCCAATATCGCCGACAAGTCACGGATAATTCCTGTTCTGTCAATGGCGTAACTATTTCGAATATTGATGCGAGATGATTGACCCAAGAAAGGACATACTGGGACTTTGCGAGTTTACGAATCTCAATTAGTCACTCGTGCATTAAGAACTTTTGACGGTCGTCTGCTCATATAAGATGACAAGTGATCATTTAGTATGGCAGAAAGTCTCCGCATATATTTTTCTGAGTGAAATTTGTATGCCGTGTGGGTTCGCGTAATTGTCAAATTGTACTGATGACAAATGCATTTTGTTGTAAATTATAATAAGCTTCTGCAGTTCGAACATATCGAAATTGAGCTGATCAAATGCACTCGCTTTGCCGTGCAACTGAAGGAACATAATTAAATGAATCTTTCTGGTCTATAACCACTGGTTCGGAGCCCTGTACAGGATTTTTTTTTTTTTTTGGTCGAAAAGATAATATATTGATTCACGTAGGAAAAATAGGAACAACTCTTAACTAGGGCTTCATTACAAAGCATGTCTATCATAAGTTGAGGAGGAGAATTGATCCAGTTAGGCGAAAGGGACCCTCTTCCGTGGGCCTTGACGGCCCAGTCAGCTAGGGCACATGCCTCCCGGTGGCAGTGCTTCACCTTGAGGTTTCAGAAACATTGCAACAGCTCTTCGCTTTCGGCAAAGAGGGCACGGCACTCCCACTGCGGCGGCGTACAGGATTTGACTCTTCCATAATTCCAAGGTTTTACAAAAAAATTCCAGCGACTGACCTAACTTTGGCAATATAATTCTTCTCTTGCTTCTTTGAACAAGCAATGTAATTGATCTAAGAAAAAGCTAAGTAGTATACTTTTCAGTAAAATTACAGTTTGCAAATAAATTTTTTTTATAGAGAAAGCACATTTATACATTTGTTATTTCCCAAGTACAAAATGTCAGTGGAAGAACCCACCCGTAGGTAGGCGTGATGGTTGAGCTTTACTACCTCATTGTCGAAGGAACAAGTTTGAATCTCTGGATACTCACGACTTAAGTGGGGGTCCCAATGGTAGTTTATTGAGCCAGTTCCATGAGTATTTACATCTAAATAGTGACTTGTGGTGAGGCCTCACTGGTGCTACCGAGTACCGGAGGATCGTGTGATCCTCAAAGGGTGATATCTGGCGATCCCTTGATCATAAATATAAAAAAAAAAAAAAAAAAAAAAAATGCCAGTGGAAGAACTGCAAGTAGACAACTTTCCAATTCACTTTGTTAGTGTCTCAAACCGTCTAGATTTGAGGGTCTGACAGAGTAAATGAAACTGACTTAAAAGCATTAAAATGTTGTCACAGTCCACAGACCATGAATTCCACGTACAATGAGTTCACCAGTGATGTTAACAGCTTTCTCTGGAAAATGATTAATTATATCTGTAATTAATCTCAACATTCCCACTCAAATATGGGCTCAAGGCGCTAGAGGTGACCCCAACACAAAGTCTTGTCATCGTGCGGTACTTAGTCCTTGACCACAAATAACAATAGTATAAGGCGCTAGAGGCAACTCACACGAAATCTCGCGATCGTGTAGTACTTAGTCCTTCACTACAAAATGCAATAGGGTAAGACGCAAGAGGTGACTCACACGAGATCTTGCTATCGTGTAGCACTTAGCCCTTCACTATGCATAACAATGCTGTAAGGCACTAGAGGTAATTCCCATGCGACTCAGGTCGCCATGTAACACTTAGCCCTTAACTACAATAAGCAATGATACAAGGCGCTAAAGGTAACTCACACGAAGTCTTCTACTTGTGTAGTACTTAGTCCTTTACCTGCTCATGATCCATTGGTTTCCCTTAACACAACACACATCACATCAACTTTCAATAATCATCTTGCTTCAACTATAAGCTAACACACAATTAATCCCTCACGGCCCAATGACATTGTGCCTCGCACTTAACTTCCTCAATTAAAGTAATGTTTTGGCCTCATTTCTTCATATTAGAAATACCCGATAAAATATCGTGCATGTGTACACGGCTGGCCTTAGCCAAAATCTAATATTTTCCTTTCCATAACTCCCACATTTTCTATAGTCCGCTCAAATAGTTTTGGCATTATCAACCGATGCCTGGTTATTTTTCAATTAATAACCAATGATTTTCCAATTAAAGAATAATTCCCATCCTTCGCAAATAATTCAATTCAACACAAAATAAAGCTCCATTAAATAAACTGACTTCACCACGACGATCATCACGAAATTTTGGTCGTCGGCTAATCCAACCTTAATTTCCGAAAAATAAATAAATAATTAATTAATTTCAAAAATTAATAATTAATGACAATAAATCCGATTTAGCTCAAAATAAAGCCCAATTAAATAAATGGGCTACATCACGATCATCAGCATAAAAATTCGGCCACTAGCCATCCAAGTTGAATTTTCGGAAAATAAATAAATAAATAATTAATTAATTTTGAGATTAATAATTAATTACAATAAATCCAATTTAGTTCAAATTGGCGCTCAGTTAAATAAACAGACTTCACCACGATCATCAGCATAAAAATTCAGCCACCGACCATCCCAGTTGAATTTCCAGAAAATAAATAAATAATTAAATTAATTTCAAAAATAATATTTAATTACTAAAATTCCACATAGGTCCGAATTGTCAAATTGAAGCCCGATTAAGGTCGGGAAAAAATCCCGGGCTACCCTCAATAAATAGTAGACCATGTCTACTTGCTAAATGCACATTCAATTGATCTAATTTGCATCACAATTAACTAATAAACACTAATCTAACCATCTAAACCTAATTAAATAAAACTAAGCAACCATTAAATGTAATTAGCCCACTAAGCAAGGATTAGTGAGATTACTCACTAGAATCGCGTGCAAATCGGATCAATCCGACGGGGACGGTGCAAGGAACGATAAACCCCAAAGCAAGGCTCTGGTTCGGGGCTCGGAAATGGCCCAAAAGTGGGCCCGAAGGGAGCTGGAAACCCACTCATTGGGTCGTTGCCCTTGGCTAGCCGGAGCTGCTCCAGTGGCCAAGACGGTGAGGGGAGGCCAGCGGAGGGCGAGGGGGACGCCGGGGGGCTACGAGGTGGCCGGACTGAGGTAGGCGGTGGCCGGAGGTGGCCAGATCGAGCTGGACAGAGGCGGAGCAGGGGTGAGGTCGCACGGGGGAGGACGCCTAGGTGGTGGCAGAGCGCGCGGCGTGCGTGGGCGTGCAATCCAGCTCCAGTGCGGCGGCGACGGCTTCGGCAAGTTGTTGTCTTGGCTTCCTCTTTCACTTCTGGTTTTCACGAACAAAAAAGGAAGAAGGAGAAGAAGTCGGTCCGTGGGAGAGATGAGCGAAGAAGAGAGAGAAGAGAGAGAGAGAGAGAGGATAAGTGTTTGACTGGTCAAAAAAATAAAAAGAAAGAGGAAGACAGCTAAGAGGAGAGGGTAGGCGGTGGGGTGCTTGCATGAAGGGGAGGGGAGAGGAGAGAACAAAGAGAAAAAGAAAGGGAGAAAAAAAAAGTAATCAAATAGTAAAAATCCTACTATTCAAATTACTTCTATTATTTTCCCTCTCTCTTTTTAATTTCTTCCGGTCTTCAATTTTTTCCTCCGATAATTTCTTTCCTGAAATTTCAGACTCGTCAATAATTTGATGGATGATGAGACAGGATCCTAAAAATGAATTGTGACACGCTCGAATATTCGATTCCCGAAATCGAATTCAATTTCTTGGTTATAATCGATCAAACACGATTTTAGTCCAATCCAACCAATTAGGTAGCTTTTAGAGATTTTACCGCGGATACATCCCTTAACGGCTTCACCCAATAGGTTAGTTAACTCGTGAGTGATCAGCTCAGAGAAAAAGGACCATAGGCACATTGACGAAATGCCTATTTCACTTTATCGAAACGGGGTCGAATTTCAGGATGTCACAACTCTTCCCCTCTTATAAAAATTTTGTCCTCGAAATTTAAATCATTTCACACTTTGATAAAAAAGGTGGGAGTACCAGTGTCTCATCGACTCTTCAGTCTCCCATGTTGCTCCTTCAGAATCGTGGTGTTGCCAGACCACTTTGACCAATGGAATGGTCTTTGTACACAAAACTTGCTCTTTACGATTGACGATCTGGACCGGGCTTTCCACGTATGACACACGGTCATCCACGTCCCATTTCCTAGAAATTGAGCACGTGGGTTGGGTCAGGCTCGTACCTCCTTAACATCGACACGTGAAAGACATCATGCACTTGCGCCAATCTTGGCGACAACGCAAGACGATACGCTAGGTTTCCGATTCTTTCAAGAATCTCAAACGGACCTACGTACCTCAGACTTAGTTTGCCTTTCTTACCAAAGCGCGAAGTTCCCCTCATTGGTGACACTTTCAAAAAAACGTGACCACCAATTTGGAATTCCAAAGACTTTCGATGCTTATTTGCATAACTTTTCTACCTGCTCTGTGCTGTCTTTAATCTTTCTCTGATCATTGCCATGGCATCTACTGATTGTTAAACCAACTCTGGGCCTGTGATTTTTCTTTTCCCAACTTCATCCCAACATATTGGAGTTCTGCATGCTCTGCCATACAACGCTTCGAAAGGAGCCATCTTGTGTGGCATCCCAGAAATTCAAAGCCAAGCCTTAAGGTGTGTTAAATGTCTTTAATTAGGTGGTAGAATTTTATGGCTTATGCTTTAGCCAATTTGTCTTTTAATTTGATGAATTGTGCTTGTGATTGTGGGAATTTAAAGTTAATAGATTAATGCTTGGCCATATGATTTAAATTTCAATAATTAAAAATATTCCGAGACTTTGGCCAAGGTGAAAAATTGAATTCAAAAATATTATGGAAGGAATTTCAAAAAAAAAAAAAGAAGAGAAAAAGGGTTAATTTTCGAAATGGGCCTTGGGCCCATTAGCCTAGAGCTTGGTGGGCCAAGCTAGTCGGCCCATTAGGGCCCAAGAAGGGAGCTCGACCAGCCCAAAGGGAGTGGCCGGATGGGCCTAAGCCCAAGCCCAATCAATTCAAAAATAAAAATGACAAGTGGCCAAGGGAAGAGCATGCATTGGCCATTGGTGAGGTGAATCAATCATTGCATATGATGAGCTCTAGGGAGTATAAGAGGGATGAGGAGAGAGAGAGTGGCCGGTTCTTGCATTTTTGGCCAAGAAAGGGAGAGAGAGAGAGAGAGTGCTCGAGAGAAAGGGAGAGGAGCCGAGAGGGAAGGAGACGGAGCCGAGAGGGAGGTGCCGCCGTTCGTCCGCCTAGTCCGACCACCGTACGCCGCCGTGTGCTCGCCGTTTGTTCATCTTGGAGGCAAGTGGAGTCCTTAACTTCTCTTGCATGTTTGTTTTGTTGGTTGCATGTTCGGTTTTAGGTGTGATTTGTGCGAAAAACCGAGGTAAGGGTTGGATGTGTTCAAGCCCTGTGACTGTTTTCGTTCGGGTTTGTGGAAGTCAGTATATTGTTCGAGCTTGCATGTGTGTTTGGAGTGCGATTTTGGCTTCGATGTCTCCATGAAAGTTTAAGCTAACATCTTGTAGTATGACATACTGAAATTTCGTAGAAAACGATGAAGATTTGAGGGGTCAAAATTTCTATTATACGGAGACTTCAGATCTGCGAATTTCCTACTGACCTCTTGTTGATTTCTTGGTTGCATGTTGATTTCTGTTGGAGATCTCACTTTGTTGTCTTCATGAAAGTTGTAGGTAACATCTTGAACTATAACATACTCAAATTTGAAGAGAAATGAACGAGTATAGCCTAGTGAATCGACTAGATCTTTGAGACGACTGATTCTGTTGGAGTGTACCGAGACACCCGAGACTTCAAGGGCTTAAAAGATGATCATAATTTGGTTATTTAACCTAGATCTCTTCATGAAACTTGTAAAGGACACCTTGATACATAACATACTCAAATTTCAGAGGAAACGAAAGAGAATAGATGGGTGAAACCTTAATTTTTCGGAGATATGCATTCTGGACGAAACGGTAGAGGTTCCAGAAGCTTCGTGGAGTTGTATAAATTAATCTATGAAGAATTTGGCTTAGAGTTCTTCATGAAAAATGCACGAAAATGTGTTTGCTATCACCCTGTAAAATTTCGTATTTTTTGGAGGCCATATGAGTATTTTAATCGAATTTATTTGGAAACTGTACAATCTGGCCATTTTCCGAATGTTATGTGCTATTTTGTGGAAAATTGGGAAATGATGTGAAATTCAAATTGGCCATGAATTTTGCATGAAATTGTGATTCTAATTGTTTAATGATTGTTTGAATATTATGATTTTGGGAAAATCATAAATATTAAATGAAATATTTATTTATGAAAATAAATAAATATATTAATAAAATAATAAAATAATTAAAAAATAATAATAATGGATTATTTTAATGGCCATGAATTCCATTGAATTTATGATGCATTGTTATATGACATTGGTGTATGTATGATCATGAATTGTGATGCATGTGTGTGAATCATATGCCATGTAATAATAAGATTAAAGGGATGGTGAATGTGGAAAATGGTATGTGAGTAAGAGGTTGTGGCGGAGGATGATGTCTGGTGGCCAAGTGGCATAATTCCAGAGGTTCCCTGGGAGTTTCAGGATGCCCAGAATGTGGGGGGCCGGATGTCCGGTTGTATCTCGAATACATGCCCGGAGATGCCTCGCGACACCAGGATTTGGGTGCGGGATGCCTGGCTAGAAGGGTAAAGGCCGGAAGCCCTGTCGGAGGTTTCTGCCCGAAGGGAATGCCTCGTGATGCTAGTTGAGATGCGAGATGCCCGGAATGTGGGGGGCCGGAAGCCCGGTGGCCATGAGATGGCTGGAATGCTGGGAACCCTGTCGGAGGTCTTTGCCCGAAGGGATGATGATGATATTGATAATTGAGAATGGGTGATGTGGTGATCAAATTTAAAGATAAAGATGAGAATTAAATATGATATATGCATGATGATGCATGATGATGATGAAATGTGATGTGATATGATGATCACCCATGATATATGCATGATGATGCATGATGATGATGAAATGTGATGTGATATGATGATCACCCATGATATATGCATGATGATGCATGATGATGATGAGATGTGATGTGATATGACGACCATCCATGGTATGTTATGCATGATGAAATGCATGCTGATGATAATGATATATGAGATGTCATGATGATGATATGTATGCTAGGATGATGCATGAATACGCATGACATCAAAAAGGTAAGCAATGCCTGCATCGTATGATGGTATGCATGGTGCATTGAGTTGTTATTGGATTTCCCTATCCGCTGAGTGGTTGTACTCACCCCTTTTGGGGATAACATTTCAGATTAGCAGTATGCCGCTACCTGCCGTCTCGCGTGGGGTATACTATGGTTTGCCGTCTGATGTAGAGGTAGAGTGTACGGAGATAGATTGTCCCTCTGTTCCCGGACTGACGTTTATCCGAGTGCGATGTCTGGTGATGTATGATATCGGCCTGGCTGGGGGCCCTGTCATACAAGAGTTCATTTCTGTGCAAGTTCGACGGGATGGAGCGATGCGAGGGATGCTACCGCCGCCACCTGATGCACCGGGATGGGTGTGAGACCTGCGCGTGATGAGTAGGAGCTAGATATCTTTTTGATGTAGATAGTCGACGCTTCGATGGGAGGGTGTTGTGCACGCATGATGTTAGGGGTCGAGGTTTCATTTTGAGATTTTAGGTAGGACATGGCAGAGTCCTAACCTTTCTTGTTTTTGTACTGACCCAAAAGAAAACCCCATCTTGCTTTATATATGTATGTAAGCCAAGCGTCGAAGTTGTTTATAAAATCATGATGTTTAGCTGGTGTGTATTTGTATCATGGATCGGTAAGGGGGATAGATGGCGATGTGAAATTTGCTTCCGCTATGAGTCGCGCATGGGACCGTTAAAAAAAAAATGCCTGTGATTAATGACATTTGTTTTAAGTAAAAGATAGAAAGAGGTAATAAGATGTAACATCGGCACTGGTAACGACCTGCGAAGGGTTCGGGGTGTTACATCTTGATGCTCTGCTAATAACTGTTGTAGGCGAATTCCACTAGATGAAGTTGATCTTCCCAACTTCCTTTGAAGTCTATTACACAAGCTCTCAGCATGTCTTCAAGAGTCTGAATTTTCCTTTCAGGCTGGCCATCCGTCTGAGGATGATACGCCGTACTGTGCTTAAGCTTTGTACTTAAAGCACTCTACAAACTCTTCCAAAAAGTAACAGTAAATCTCGATTTTCTATTGGACGTTATCGTAACCGGCACTCCATGGATATGAACCACTTGACGCACATACAGGTCTACGTGTCTATCCAGACCCAGGTTCTTTCGAATTACAATGAAGTGAGCTGACTTTGTTAGCCTGTTGACCATTACCCAAATTGAATCATTTTCTTTTTTGACTCCTTGGTAGTCTAGTCACGAAATCTATCGTGATATACTCCCATTTCCATTCTAGGATCGCGAGAGGTTGCAGAAGTCATTCCGGCTTATAATGTTGAGCTTTTACTTGCTGACAAGTCAAACACTTAGCGACATGCTTGGCGATGTTCGCCTTCATACCTGACCACCAGTAGTTTTCACGCAGATTCTGATACATCTGGATTTGTCGGTTGGAGTTGCTTGATTTTGACCTAGACATCCAGTTCAATTATGAAGGTGGCCATAAGACTCGAGAGGTGGCCTACCTCAAATTTGAATTTTGAATTTCGAGCCCTCTTAATTAAGTTCCACTCCTTAACCAAGATTTGTGCTATTGAAGACTTCCGACTAAATGCATCGGCGACCTTATTCGCCTTTCCTGAATGATATAGAATATCACAGTCGTAATCCTTTAGCAATTCCATCCGTCGGCATTGTCTCATGTTCAACTCTTTCTGAGAGAACAAATACTTGAGACTCCGACAGTCCGTGAAGATCTGAAACTTTTCTCCGCATAAATAGTGCTTCCAAATCTTCAACGCAAATATGATGGCTGCTAGTTCCAAGTCATGCGTCGGATAATTCAATTCATGAGGTCTCAATTACTGGGAAGCGTATGCAACAACTCTACCATGTTGCATCAGCACACAACCCAATCCCCTAAATGACACATCACTATAGATCTCGAATCCTCCAAGATCAGATGGAATCATCAGCACAGGTGCGGTAGTCAGCTTTTCCTTCAGCTCTTGGAAACTACGCTCACACTTGTTTGACCATACAAATTTCTCTTTTTTTCTTCAGGAGTTTTGTCAAAGGCAAGGCTAACAATGAGAAACCTTCCACAAACCGTCTGTAATAACTTGCTAACCCCAAAAAACTTCTGATCTCTATCACTGTCGATGGTCTCGGCCACTTGATCACGGCTTCTATCTTGCTCGAGTCGACGGAGCTTCCTTCCCCGGAAATCACATGACCTAAGAATGCAACGTGAGTCAATCAAAACTCGCATTTGCTAAACTTAGCATATAGCTGATGAGTTCTAAAGGTCTGGAGTACTACTTTCAGATGATTCTCATGCTCTTCATCACTTCTTCAATAGATCAAGATGTCATCAAGGAACACGATCACAAACTGATCAAGATATTCTCTGAACACTTTGTTCATCAAATCCATAAAAGTAGTTGGAGCATTCGTTAATCCGAACGACATCACTGTAAACTCGTACTGACCATGATTCATTATCAGAAGATGCTCCATGAACTTACACTATTCATGTGGCATCAAACTCACACCTCAGCAACTAGTCAAGCGCAACTATTGCTAGTGATTTCCCTCTCTTTCACTTTTACTTCAATAGTTTGAGTTCTACCAACTCAGCACAAAACTCTGCTGCGTTGCTCTAATAAAATCACTTCCAACACATTCTTTCTCTGATCGGTGCGAGGTCAATTCTACTCTCATTCCTTTCGTCATCCTAGTGGTGTTCTGGCGGCAGTAGCGATGTCTATGCTACCTTAGACTTCCACTGACAGCCCTTCACTTGATGGCCATGCTGGGCATCATCACAACAGGTTCTAGTCATACTCGGATACTTGATTTATCTATGCTTCCTTCTACAATTCCGACACCTATCGGGTGAGTCTTCTATCTCCTGCCAAGTGACAGCACACACTCTTTCTAGTTGCCCCATCAGTCTGCTAGGACCACTCTCGACCAGATATTCCTGTTGGCTATACTCCAAACAATTTCGTGTCTTAGGAAGGACATAAGACCAATCTCCATCATCACGTCCGGAAACAACCTGATCTATTTGACTCGGTGCTGACTTGACTACCTCGCCCTTTCTCGTGAGTGGAATAGAATACTTTTCTCTTGACCTCGGTCTTTCCTCTGACCGATTTCCATTTCTGCCTGAACTGGATCTATACCTCGGCTCGAATGCAATGACTCGCTCCCGGATCACATCTCAACTTTGATCTCAACAGCTGTGGCAACAAAGGTGGTTGCAACACTGACCATGGTTCGATCCTGAGCCTCCCGACTCATCTAGTTCCCAAGGAACACTAGCATCAGAACGATCCTGTCGAACTTAGGATCATTCGACGCTGCTACACTAGTACCAACCTGCAGTGGTACTCTTATGCTTGAGCTGGCCAAGGCCGACACTCTGCCACAACCACCTCGGGTACCGACCTTTGTCAGTGCATTATCCCGAGTCACAGAGGACATTGTCCTCTTACTATGAGTTCTCAGCTCCTACTCGCTCATGGTTTAGTCTTTACATTGAAACCCGTCTTCCAAACCCACACTGGATTAGAAGGTGAGCGATCCACACACAACAAACAATTATAGCATTCAGCTAACACAAACATGCACCGGCATAAATTTAAAGGCATTTCCTACTAACTATCCCATGGTCATCGCTCCTTATCACTCCAATCTTGAACTTCGCTCTGATACCACAAAAAGGGGGATGTCACGCCCCGATCCTCGGGCACGCACACATCCTTCTACCTGGTCGAATTTAGAATGCGATATCCTAGGACTATGTATCTCCGACCTTTTCATTTATTAACCACGTGCGGAAGCAGTTATAAATCCCCAGACAGTAAATTGATGGGATAGAAAAGTAGGGCCATATTTTTCATATTGAAATTTATAACCAAACTTTTATACAAAACGCAAACCAAAGTACTTCACAATTATTCACAACTTTTTACTTTACTCTAATCATATCAAAACATGATTCCCAAAAGAAGATGGAATCTCAGTCTATCCGGGTCGTACTCAAGGCCCCTCTCGGTATTATCTTCTTTTTCCAAAAATCCTTCTTCTTAGGTTTCACCTCAGAGTACTCCTTCTCAGATTCCTCCTCAGCTCCTCAATAAGGATCCTAAAATGTTTTCTCCAAACCGGGATGAGACTACGTCTCAGCGAGTTCCATCCCACTAAGACTCAATTAGGGAACCAATACACTACTCGGCTGTCTATGCATAACATGAGTCAGAGGACTTACCTTGGCCTCAGTTTCCACCTGCATATTAGCACATATCAAATAGGCATCCAAGCAATCACATCACTGATCGGAGCATCGATCAAATCGACCTAGTCGATTACATGTCAACAAGACCACTCACGGTTATTTTCGTTCAATCAAGCAATTCACAACATTAGATCAAAACAATTATCAATCGACCTAATCGATTACATGTCAACGATGACCCTTCCCCGGCCAATTCAGTTCAATTAGTCAATCCATGACAAACGAGTCAAATCATATCGGTGATTCCATCTATACTCGATAATTAATCTTAACATACCAATTCGATATTCCCACTCAAATATGGGCTCAAGGCGCTAGAGGTGACCCCAACATAAAGTCTCGTCATCATGTGGTACTTAGTCATTGACCACAAATAACAATAGTATAAGGCGCTAGAGGTAACTCACATGAAATCTCGCAATCGTGTAGTACTTAGTCCATCACTACAAAATGTAATAGGGTAAGGCGCTAGAGGTGACTCACATAAGATCTTACCATCGTGTAGCACTTAGCCCTTCACTATGCATAACAATGCTGCAAGGCACTAAAGGTAATTCCCATGCGACTCAGGTCGCCATGTAACAGTTAGCCCTTAATTACAATAAGCAATGGTATAAGGCGCTAGAGGTAACTCACACGAAGTCTTCTACTTGTGTAGTACTTAGTCCTTTACCTACTCATGATCCATTGGTTTCCCTTAACACAACACACATCACATCAACTTCCAATAATCATCTTGCTTCAACTATAAGCCAACACACGATTAATCCCTCACGGCCCAATGACATTGCTCAAGGCTGGTCTCCACCAACCTTGAGCTTTCAGCATTCCCAAGGGTAGACTTTCACTTGAAAGCCCCTTGGGAATGGTTGCCAAACACCCCTATTTAGGGTGAAAGGGCTTTGGGGCTTGGATGGGCTTTCTAAATGCCCATCCAAATGCACCCATTGTGCCTCGCACTTAACTTCCTCAATTAAAGTAATGTCTTGGCCTCATTTCTTCATATTAGAAATACCCGATAAAATATCGTGCGTGGGCACACGGCTGGCCTTAGCCAAAATCTAATATTTTCCTTTCCATAACTCCCACATTTTCTGTAGTCCGCTCAAATAGTTTTGGCATTATCAACCAATGCCCGGTTATTTTTCAATTAATAACCAATGATTTTACAATTAAAGAATAATTCCCATCCTTCACAAATAATTCAATTCAACACAAAATAAAGCTCCATTAAATAAACGGACTTCACCACGACGATCATCACAAAATTTCGGTCGTCGGCTAATCCAACCTAATTTTTGAAAAATAAATAAATAATTAATTAATTTCGAAAATTAATAATTAATGACAATAAATCCAATTTAGCTCAAAATAAAGCCCAATTAAATAAACGGGCTGCACCACGATCATCAGCATAAAAATTTGGCCACTAGCCATCCAAGTTGAATTTCCGGAAATAAATAAATAATTAATTAATTTCGAGAATTAATAATTAATTACAATAAATCCAATTTAGCTCAAATTGGCGCTCAGTTAAATAAACGGACTTCACCACGATCATCAGCATAAAAATTCGGCCACCGACCATCCCGGTTGAATTTCCAGAAAATAATTAATTAATTTAATTAATTTTGAAAAATAATATTTAATTACTAAAATTCCACATAGGCCCGAATTGTCAAATTGAAGCCCAATTAGGGTCGGGAAAAATCCCGGCTACCCTCAATAAATAGTAGACCACGTCTACTTGCTAAATGCACATTCAATTTATCTAATTTGCATCACAATTAACTAATAAACATTAATCTAACCATCTAAACCTAATAAAACAAAACTAAGTAACCATTAAATGTAATTAGCCCACTAAGCAAGGATTAGTGAGATTACTCACCGGAATCGCACGCAAATCGGAACAATCGATGGGGATGGCGCGAGGAACGATAAACCCCAAGGCACGGCTCGGGTTCGGGGCCTGGAAATGGCCCAAAAGCGGGCCCCAAGGGGGGCTGGAAATCCACTCGCTGGGTCGCTGCCCTTAGCTGGCCAGAGCTGCTCTGGTGGCCAAGACGGCGAGGGGAGGGTCGTCGGAGGGCGAGGGGGACGCCGGGGGGCTGCGAGGTGGCCGGATGGAGGTAGGCGGTGGCCAGAGGTGGCCGGATCGAGCTGGATAGAGGCGGAGCAGGGGTGAGGTCGCAAGGGGGAGGACGCCTAGGCGGTGGCGGAGTGCGCGGCGTGCGTGGACGTGCAATCCAGCTTCGGTGCAGCAGCGATGGCTTCGGCGAGTTGTTGTCTCGACTTCCTCTTCCACTTCTGGTTTTCACGAACAAGAAAGGAAGAAGGAGAAGAAGTCGGTCCGTGGGAGAGATGAGGGAAGAAGAGAGAAGAGAGAGAGAGAGAGGATAAGTGTTTGATTGGTCAAAAAAATAAAAAGAAAGAGGAAGACAGCTAAGAGGAGAGGGCAGGCGGTGGGGTGCTCCCACGAAGGGGAGGGGAGAGGAGAGAAGAGAGAGAAAAAGAAAGGGAGAAAATAAAAGAAAAGAAAAGGTAATGAAATAGTAAAAATCCTACTATTCAAATTACTTCTATTATTTTCCCTTTCTCTTTTTAATTTCTTCTGGTCTTCAATTTTTTCCTCCGATAATTTCTTTCTTGAAATTTCGGACTTGTCAATAATTTGACGGACGATGAGACAGGATCCTAAAAATGAATTGTGACACGCTCGAATATTCGATTCCCGAAATCAAATTCAATTTCCTAGTTATAATCGATCAGACGTGATTTTAGTCTAATCCAATCAATTAGATAGCTTTTAGGAATTTTACCACAGATACATCCCTTAACGGCTTCATCCAATAGGTTAGTTAACTCGTGAGTGATCAGCTCAGAGAAAAAGGACCATAGGCACGTTGACGAAATGCCCATTTCACTTTATCGAAACAGGGTCAAATTTCAGGATGTCACAATATGTATGTGGAAGCAGATATAAATCCTCAGACAATAAAACAATCGGATAGGAAAGCAGGGCCAAACTTTTAAAACCACAACCAGTCTTTTATAACAAAACGGGCTTATACACATGACCAGACTGGTTACAAAAATGTCGGCTCATCAAAAAGAAACTGTCCTATGACTAACTAGCCATACAGGTTCGCCGATTATGCTTCTTCCACCTTCCCAAACTCCGGGACTCTCAGCTCTTCACGGCCGTCACCTAAGGACTTGAAAATGTGATCCCACAATGGGGTGAGACTACGTCTCAGCAAGTTCAACTCCCTAAGATCGGATTAGGAAGAAAATTGCGCCTTAAGGGCTACCTAAGTACAATCAAGCATCAAAGGACTTATCTTGGCCTCAATTTTTTCCTGCAAGTCAGTTGAATTCATAATTATTGATAATCACATCATCCAACCAAACAGATCAAACCATCAATCAATCGACACAGTCAATTGCATGTCATCGAGACCATCACAGGGTCATTTTGATTATTCATTCTCAACTCTTAGTTATAGCCCAACAGGCATAATTTAGATTTAGTGGAATCACGGCCCCATTCAGCAATTTTAGACTTAATGGTATCACAGCCCCACTCGGCAAATTTAGATTTAATGGTATCATGGCCTTATTTGGCAAATTTAGACTTAGTGGTATCATGGCCCCCACCTGGCAATTTTCTAGACTTGGTGGTAATCACGGCCCCACTAGACAATTTTCTATAAAAATACTCGCATTATCTAATTTTTGGGATAAATCTCCATAATCACTAATTCACTCAATTTTCACAACAAGCTTGGACTGGACCTAAAATCGGCCTAACAAATCTTAGCCCAATTGAGTTGGGCTGGACTTGCTTCACGGGCTTGGGCTCGGAACTAGGCTTAACTTTGTGGGCTTCAAATGGGCTTGACCAAAACTGAAGATGGGCCGAAGATGGGCTGATTTTGTTGGACTGTTTTGGGCTCGTGAAACTTGCTGGGATGTTGCTTGGCTCGATGGACTGCTCCATGAAATTGGAGAAGACACGAGGAAATTCTGGCGCTGAGGAATAGGTCGAAGCAGGGGAGATGCGGGCGTGACCTCAAGCGAGGCTTCGGTGAGCTGAAGATGCGTGGGCGAAGGAAGAGGAGCTGTTTCGATCTTTATTGCTAGGAGTCAACAAGGGAGAGCTGCAATGAATTTCGGTAGGTTTACAGCATTTATGGGGTAGATAAATGGAGGGGAAGTGGGGTGATGGGCTACGAATGATGATGCTAAAGGAGGAGGAGAAATGGACTTGTGGCGAGGGGTCTTCGGTGGAGAGTTGCGTGGGCGTGGGGTTTCGGTTGGGGGACAGAATTACGTGGGGTTGCTCAAAGTAAAATGAAAGAGAGAAAATAAGTAAATGAAAGGAAAGCAAGGTCAATTGGTTCGGTGGGTTGCAAGGTCGATGGAAAATAAAGTGAAAAGCAAAGTAGAAACCGCTTGAGATGGAGTTGGCTATGGAAGATTGCTCGAGAAGATGGGAAAAAAAAGGGGAAAAGTCAAGATTAAATATCTACACTCATTAATGCAAGGTCCAAAAAGCCTTCAAGCTCATCCTATGGTCCCCCTATTACTTTCTAACAAGATTAGTCCAATATAATTCAATTTTGATGCAAATAATGCACCCCCCAACCAAAGTTCCGAATTTCCCAACCTTGGCTTCAATTTCTTCACAAATTCCCCAAATCGACGTCCAATTTTGATGAAGATGAAGTCCACAAATTTTTTACAAGTCTCCAACAGTCAAAGGCTCAGCTTGGAAGTCCAAATTTCCTTTAATTTGGCCCATCCAAATTTCCATTATTTTTCTGTAATGTCCAAATCAATTTTCTATAAAAATCCTGAATTCTGCAAAAATTCTTCAAATGATGAGTCGACGTTCCTAAAATAAATCGTGACATGATAGAACTTTCAATTTCTGAAATCAGGTTCAAATTCGTAGATAATTTCAATCCAATGCAATTTTAGTGTGACCTGTTCTACCCGATAGCTTTTAGGAACTTTTAGTCCAATTGACTCGTGATTTATTTATCTCAAGTCACAATGTACATCTTCAACACATTGGCGACCCTCGGTTCTCATGAAAATCTCGAGGTTTCAATTACAGGCACCGGGTACCAAAACGATAGAAAAATCGATCTAGTGCCGATCGACGAGTATTTTGCAATTAGGTGGAATCACCCACACTCTGATCACATATCTCAATCAAGTCGGCCTATCTTCAGTCTCTGATCGATTTCTAACACGGTCGAGCAGTCGATTCGTGGTTGAATTCTCAAGTCTATTGCGTTAAAATCTCTTAACAGCTTCCCCCAGATAATCTAGTTATCTTGTGAGTGATCAGCTCAGAGAATAGCACTATCGATGCGTCGACGAGAGGCCCAAATTATTTAATTGAAAACTAATTATGAAAATTCAGGCTATCACAACTTTTCTCCTTTTATAAAAATTTCATCCTCAAAATTTAAACCTATTACAATCTTTACACAAAAAAGTGGGGATATAATCGTTTCATCGACTCTTCAGTCTCCCATGTTGCTTCTTCAGTACCGTGGTGTTGCTAGACCACTTTGATGATCAGGATAATCTTTGTACGCAGAACTTGTTCTTTTTTGTCTACAATTTGACTCGGGCTTTCAACGTATGACACTCGGTCATCCACATCCAATTCCTCGAAATTTAGCATGTGGGTTGGGTTAGGCTCATATTTCCTTAACATTGACACGTAAAAGGACGCCGTGCACTTGCGCCTATCTCAGCAACAACGCAAGAAGATACGCTAGAGTTGTGATTCTCTCAAAAATCTCAAACGGACCTACATACCTCGGACTCAGTTTTCCTTTCTTGCCAAAGCACGAAATTCCCCTCATTTGTGACACCTTTAGAAAATTATGATCACCAACTTGAAATTCTAGAAGCCTTCGACGCTTATCTGCGTAGCTTTTCTAATAACTCTAAGCGGTCTTTAATCCATTTTTAATCACTATGATGGCATCCATTGATTGCTGAACCAACTCTGAGCCTGTAATCTTTCTCTCTCCAACTTCATCCCAACACACTGATGTTTTGCACGCTCGGCCATCCAACACTTCAAAAGAATCCTTGTGGATGCTTTGTTGATAACTGTTATTGTAGGCAAACTCCACAAGATGAAGTTGTTCTTCCCAACTTCCCTTAAAGTCCAGTACACAAGCTCGCAGCATGCATATCCTAAAGAGTCCGAATTGTTCTCTCAAACTGGCCATCATTTTGAGGATAATATGTTGTACTATACTGAAGCTTTGTACCTAAAGCACCCTGCAAGCTCTTCCAAAAAGCGGTGGTAAATCTCGGGTCTCGATCTGAAGTTATCGTAATCGGCACTTCATGCAGTCGAACTATATGGCGCATGTACAACTCAGCGTGCCTATCCAAGTCAAGATCCTTTCGCACTGCAATAAAGTGAGCCAACTTTGTCAATTTTTCGACTATTACCCAAATCAAATTTTTGCCTAGTTGACTCCTTGGTAATCCGTTCACGAAGTCCATCTGATATGCTTCCATTTCCACTTTGAAATCTCAAGAGGTTGCAACAGTCCTCCTGGCTTGCAATGTTGAGCTTTGACCTGTTGACACGTTAAACACTTGGCGACATGTCTGGCAATGTTCGCCTTCATACCAAACCACCAATAGTGTTGACGTAGATTTTGATACATCTTGGTACTTCTAAGATGAATGCTGTAACTATTATGACGAGCTTTTGATAAAATATCCTCTCTAAGCTTCACATCGTTAGGTACAACCAATTGTCCTCGGAACTTCAATGTCCCATCATAAAAACCTGAAAGTCAACTTTCCTTTCTTCGATATCCTCTTGTAAAATTTTTTGAACATATGGGTCTGTCGATTGGAGTAGCTTGATTCTGACCTAGACATCCGGCTCAATTTTGAGGGTAGCCATGAGATGAGAAAGATGGCCTACCTCAAATTTGAACACCGAATCTCAAGCACTGTTGATTAGATTCCACTCCTTAACCAACAAGTGAGCAATTAAAGACTTTCGGCTCAAAGTGTCGGTGACCTTGTTTGCCTTTCCTGGGTGATATAAAATATCACAATCATAGTCTTTTAGCAATTCCATCCATCAGCGCTATCTCATATTCAACTCCTTTTGAGAGAATAGGTACTTGAGACTTTAATGGTCCGTAAAGATCTAAAAATTTTCCCACACAAATAATGTCTCCAAATCTTCAATGCGAATATAATTGCTACGAGTTCTAAATTATGCGTCAGGTAGTTCAGTTCATGAGGTCTCAACTGATAGGAGGCATATGCAACAGCCTTACCATATTGCATCAACACGAAACCTAGTCCTCTGAATGACGCATCATTATAGATCTCGTACCCTCCAAGACTAGATGGAATCGTCAGCACAGGTGTGGTAGTTAGCTTTTGCTTCGGCTCTTGGAAACTACACTCGCACTTATCTATCTACACGAACTTCTATTCTTTCTTCAAGAGTCTAGTCAATGGCGATGATAAAGCTAAAAACCCTTGCACAAACCGTTTGTAATAGCCTACCAAACCCAGAAAACTTCGGATTTCTGTCACTGTTGTCGGTCTTGGCCAGTTGATCATGGCTTCAATCTTGCTCGGGTCCACAGAGATTCCGTCGCCTGAAATCACGTGACCTAAAAGCGCAACATGAGTCAGTGAAAACTCACATTTGACAAACTTAGCATACAGCTGATGAATCCTCAAGGTATGGAGTACTAATCTCAAATGATCCTCGTGCTCCTCAGCACTTCTCGAATACACCAGGATATCATCAATGAACACGATCACAAACTGATCTAAATATTCCTTTAATACTCGGTTCATCAAATCCATGAAAGCAGCTGGAGCATTCGTCAACCCGAATGGCATCACAATGCATCACAGTAAACTCGTAATGACCATATCGAGTACGAAACGCTGACTTTGGAATGTCCTATTTCCTAATCCTCAGCTGATGATATCCCATCCTCAAGTCGATTTTCCAAATAATGCTCCTTATAACTGATCAAACAAGCCGTCGATCCTCAGCAATGAATACTTGTTGTTGATCGTTACTTGATTGAGTTGGCGATAGTTGATGCACAAACGCAATGAACCATCTTTCTTTTTAAGAAATAGAATTGGTGCTCCCCAAGGTGATGCATTGGGACATATGAATCCCTTATCCAATAACTCTTGCATCTGCACATTTAGTTTTTTCAACTCTGATAAAGCCATTCGATAAGGAGCCTTAGAGATTGGCTCTGTCCTGGGGGCTAACTCAATCACAAATTCAATTTCTCTCTTTGGTGGCAATCCTGGCAATTCCTTCGAGAATACATTTAGGAATTCTTGCACAACTAAAATATCTTCAATCTTCAGCTGTGGCATCCCAAAAATTGAAGACAACCTCTAGAGGGATTAAAGCCAATAATTAGGTAATGAAATTACCTGTGGTTTATGTTTTATCCATTAGTTTTCTCTTAAGGCTATGTGTTATATGCTTGTGTTCCTGATATTTTAAATTAAAACTATAGGATAAATTAATGAGAATAACCTATGCTTGGCTATGCACCTCATAAATTAAATTCCTAGAAATAAAATGTTACAAGACTTTGGCCATGTGGAATTTAAAATTTAAAATTTATAAAAGAAAGTATAAAAAGGGAAAATTTTAATTTTATTTAGGTTTGGGCCTTAGGCCCAATGGCCTAAGCTTTTGCTGGGCCGAATGGCCGGCCCATTGAGGCCCATGAAGTGACCGTCGACCGTGAGAGGGGGGGAGGAATGGCCGGCCCATTTGCTGGCCCAATTGCTCCCAAAGCCCAAGCCCATCTTGCATGTATCATGACAAGTGGCAAGAAGGGAGATGGCATGCATTGGCCAATTGAAGTGGCAAGCAATGATTGCAAATGATGAGGTTTGGGGGAAATAAAAGGGAAGAAGAGAGAGAGAGAGGTGGCCGGTTAGCCATTCGGCCAAATGAGAGAGAGAACCGTGCGAGAGAGAGGGAGAGAGTGTGGCTGAGAGAGGAGAAGCCAAGAGGGAGAGGAAGGAGTCGCCGCCGCACGCCGCCCGCTCGTCCGCCGTGTGCCGTCATTCTCTTCGGTCTAGAGGCAAGTTGGGGTCCTCTTGCTGCTCTTGCATGTGTGTGTGTTACATGTATGTTGTAGAAAAGTCGAATTTTGGGTGATTAGGAAGGGGGAGCCGAAGCTTGGATGACTTGTTCTTGAGTGGTGTTGCTGTTTTCGCATAAACCGCCTGAGTCAGAACTTTGTAAGAGCTTGCATGCATGTTTTGAGTTCGATTTTAACTTTGATCTCTTCATGAAAGTTGTAGCCAACATCTTAAATTATAACATACTAAAATTTGGTACAAAATGATGGAGATTTGAGTGGTCAAACTCTCATCTTACGGAGACACCAGATCTGGAACGATTTCACTGACCTTTCGGTGGATTTGTGGTTGCATGTTGATTTTTACTAGGAATATCTCTTCGATTTCTTCATAGAACATGTAGAGAACAACTTAAAATATAACATACTCAAATTTGAAGTAAAATTAACAAGTACAACTTAGTGAATCGACTTACTCTTGAAGACGGTAGATCTGGAGACATGGTACAGGACACCCGAGACTTCATGGACCCATATGATGACTATACTCTGGATATTTGACTTAAATCTCTTCATGAAACTTGTAGAGAAAATCTTGAAGTAAAAAATATCCAAATTTCTGAGGAAACGAAGAAGAATAGGTAGATGAAGACTCAGTATTTCGGAGAAGCATGCACTGGACATTTCGGTGTTAGATCCAGAAGCTTCGTGTGACTGTAGAAAATAATCTAAAAATAATTTGGCTTATAAGTCTTCATGAAAAATTTACTTTAGTTTCTTGGAAATAACCTGGTAAAATTTCGTAATTTTCGGAGGTCGTTTGGATATTTTAATCAAATTATTTCGGAAACTGTGCATTCTGTTTTTATCCGAAATTACATGCTGTCTTTGTGGGAATTATAATTTTGTGTGGAATTTTATTGGCTATGTTTTTTTCATGAAATCATTACCTTATTGTCTTGGTGATTACATGCTTTAATTTCATGATTTTTGAGAATCATATGAATATTTAATTTAAATATTTTCAAAAATGGTACAAGCTGGAATTTAAATAAATTTAAAAAAGGCATGATAAATGGACTATGCTAAATTGAATGAGTGCCCTAAATTTATGTTTATGAGGGATTGCATATTGCTGCATGTATAATGATGACTAATGATGCATGTATGGATCGAAGCATGAAAGTGGTTTTGTTTGCCATTACATCATGTGCCGTGCTGAGTTGAGACATAAATTGGTAACCATGAATAAAAGAGATAAACGGGGAAACGGAATGTGGCGGATGATAATGCCCTGGGAGTATCAAGATGCCCGGGATGGGGGGTGCCGAAAGCCGGATTGTATTGAGATACAAGGCCGGATTATCCTCGGGAGTTTCGAGATGCCCGGGAAGTGGGGGTGCCGGAAGCCCTGGAGGTTTGTGCCCAGGGGGATGCCTTGTGATGCCAGTTGGGGTGCGAGATGCCCGGCCAGGGAGTGTAAATGCCGGAAGCCTCGGAGATTTTTGCCCGAGGGATGCCTCGTGATGCTAGTTAGGATGCGAGATGCCCAGAATGTGGGGGTGCCGGATGCCCGGTGGTGTGTGCCGGAGGTTTATCTTGCAATGCCAGATGTGGTGATTGAATTGAAAGATAAAAGTGAAAATTGAGACATGCATATGTGATGTGAAGATGATAGCCTATGGCATGATGACATGCATATGTGATGCGAAGATGATAACCTATGGCATGATGACATGCATATGTGATGCGAAGATGATAGCCTATGGCATGATAATATATGTGTATGATATGATGATGATCACCTATGGCATGATGATATGCATCTATGACATGATATGATGACGATCACCTATGGCATGATGATATGCACATATGGCATGATATGATGATGATCATCTATGGCATGATGACATGTACGTGATATGATTGTGATGAGGATGAATGATGGCATATACATGGTTTCAAGGTAAGTATGCTTGGATGCATGAGTGTCATGTATGATGATTGATTGTATTGTATGATGCAATGAGTGGTGATTAGATTCTTTTACCTGCTGAGTGGTTGTACTCACCTCTTCGGGGACCAACATTTCAGATTAGCAGCATGCCGCTTCCTGTTGTCACGCGGGGTGTATTTTACGGCGTACCTTCCGATGTAGAGGTCAAGTGCGAGGAGTTCGACTATCCCTCTGTTCCTAGTCTGACGTATATTCGAGTGCGCTGTTTAGTTATGTACGATGTGAGCCTAGCTGGGGGCCCTGTTGTCCAGGAGTTCATATCCGTTCACATTCGTCGCGACGGAGTGATGCATGGGATATTGCCACCGCCACCACCTGATGCACCGGGATGGGTGTGAGGGCCCGTACGTGACAAGTAGGGGAGCTGAAACTTTTTAGGATGGTTAGCCGACACTAGTGATGGGGGATCTTGCACGTTAGATGTAGTGGGTCAAAGTTTCTTATGGGGTTTAGGCCGAGTGTGGCTTCATGTCCTGGCCATTCTTTTGGTGTATCGACCCATGGAAACCCATCTTGAAAATATATGTAAATAAAGTGTCGTGGCTTTGTCTTTATTATGATGTTTAGTGGTGTGCAATTGTATCATGGTTGATGGAGGGGGAGATGGTGATGTTTTATTTTGCTTCCGCTAATGAGTCGCGCTGGGACCGCTTTCGAAAAAAAAAAATTGCCTATGATTTATGACACTTCGATTAAGAGATGTAATTAGGAGTAACGCCAGATGCCTGTGGCGACCTTAAGGGGGTTCAGGGTGTCACATCAGCTCCTCAACTGTCATATCCATGAGAGTTGCCAGGTAACCTTGACAACCTTCATCTAACAAACGGGTTGCCTCTTGCGACGAGATTAGGGAAATCGAGGGTCCTCCTCGGTTCCTTACAAACTTGAAGCTCTCACTATTTAATGGGTAAAATTGAATTAACTTGCGATAATAGTCCATTTTAGCCCGTTGCTTGGTGAGCCAATCAATGCCAATTATCAAATCAAAGTCACACATGGTTAGGACTAACAAGTCTATTTTTCCCTCTCGCTCACCGATCTCTAACTTGCAACCAGAACAACCCAAAGCAGACAATACTTTATCTTTTAGAGGTGTAGATATGCTAACAACAAAGTCCAGCAATTCAAGATTTATTCCCATCAATTTAACATACTGCTCGACAATAAATGAATGAGTTGCTCCCGGATCGAACAAGGCATAAGCGGGATATTTGTTCAGCGAAACCATACCTGTGATCACATCAAGCACAGCCTCTACTTGACCTTGGGTAATGGCATACACCGTGCCTTAAATTGGAGGTCTAAGCTGTCCTCCTTGTGGTGCATTCTGAAGTGCATACCCTCTAATTTGTCCCATCGGTGGTGGCGACGGCAACTACGGTTGTCCTCTTATCCTTCTCAAACAATTCTTGGCCATGTGACCCAGCTGGCCACACTTAAAACAAGTGCCTGCCCTAGATTGGCATGAGGCAGATTCGTGTCGTCTTCCACACCAGCGACATACGCCATTCTAGTTAGACCCAGACTTGCCAACTCCACCTTTTCTGCTGGGTGGAATCTGAAATCTTCCTCTGACCATGGGCCTCTTCCCTTGTCAGATTACATCCCTATTTGTATTAAATCTCGACCTAGACATGGTGGCTTTCTCATTTCGATCTCTCTCGATCATCTGGGCCCTCTCATATAAGTCATTGTAACTCCTTAGATTCAGCGGAATTAATATACTCCTCAAGTCCAGCCAAAATCCGTCCCTGAATCTTCTCACTCAGTTCATCGGATTCTCAATTAGTTCAGGAGTATATTGTGATAATTCAGCGAACTCCGCCTCATATTGATCTACAGCCATGGAGCCTTGGTGAAGGCATTGAAACTTTGCCATTTTCATCTCTCTGGCAGTCTCTGAAAAGTATTTGCCATTGAAAGCCTCAAGAAAGGCATTCCACTCCGGGACAACACCTTCTAGAAATACTGTTCCTTGGGTGGTCTCCACCAAGTATTTGCAACTCCCTCCAGTTAATAAGTTGCAAGAACTACCTTTTCAATTTCATTGCACATCAATAGTGCAAAAGCCTTCTCAAGTCTTTGGATCGACAAAGTAGCAAGTTCGGGGTCTCCCGCCCTAGTGAACTGAGGCGGATTCAACTTCAAGAATTGTTCCACCAGCTCATGAATCGGTTTCCTAGTGACTATGATTCTTGGCGAACCTTCAACGGTTGCGGCGACAAGTGCAGCGACAGGTGTAGTGCGACAACAGCAGCAGTAGCGGTGGCTTGAGCAGCGGCTGTAATGGCGGCGGCTTGATTCTGGGCCTGCTACCCAATCAAGTCCCTCATGGTCTCCAACGACTACAAGATCTCGTCTACTCGGGGATCACCAGGGTTTGCTACCCCAGCCCTAACAGGAGGTGGTGCTACTCCATTGGTGCTAGCTTGTGCTGGCACCCTACCCCTGCCTCCTCGGGTACCGACCCTGGTCAGCGTCCTACCCTGAATTGCAAGCCTTATTGTTCTCTTACTCGGGGTTCTCTGCTCCTGCTTGCTCATGGTTCAGCTTTACTGAAACCTATCTTCCAAATCCATACTAGATTAGAAGCTGAGCAATCCACACCACAAACAATTATATCAAACAATTATCACCGACATGCACCAGTCATGAATTCAAAGGCTTTTCCTACTTATTATCCCATATCCATCGCACTTTATCACTCTAATTTCTAATGACCATGCTTTGATACCACTAAACTGGGATGTCACGTCCCAATCCTTCGAGCACATGCTCATCCCTGCTTGGTCGATATAATAGCGATGTCCCAGGACATATTGCCGATCCATTCAATTAATATACGCATGTAAATGCAAATATAAATCCCCAGACAATAAAACAATGGGATAGGAAAGCAGGGCCAAACTTTTAAAACCACAACCAGTCTTTTATAACAAAATGGGTTTATACACAAGACCAGACTGGTTACAAAAATGTTGGCTTTTCAAAAAGGAATTGTCCTATGACTAACTAGCCATACAGGTTCACTGATGCTTCTTCCACCTTCCCAAACTCCAGGACTCTCGGCTCTTCACGGCCAACACCTAAGGACCTGAAAATGTGATCCCACAATGGGGTGAGACTACGTATCAGCAAGTTCAACCCCCTAAGACCCGATTAGGAAGAAAATTGCGTCCTAAGGGCTGCCTAAGCACAATTAGGCGTTGAAGGACTTACCTTGGCCTCAGTTCTTTCCTACAAGTCAATTCAATTCATAATTATTGACAATCACATCATCCAACCAAACAAATCAAACCATCGATCAATCGACACAGTCCATTGCATGTCATCGAGACCATCACATGGTCATTTTGATTATTCATTCTCAACTCTTAGTGATAGCCCAACAGGCATAATTTAGATTAATGGAATCACGGCCTCATTCGGCAATTTTAGACTTAGTGGTAGCACAACCCCACTCAGCAAATTTAGACTTAGTGGTATCACGGTCCCATTTGACAATTTTCTAGACTTGGTGGTAATCACGACCCCACCGGGCAATTTTCTATATTTGGTGGTAATTACGGCCCCACCAGGCAATTTTCTATACAAATATCCGCATTATCCAATTTTTGGGATAAATCTTAATAATCACTAATTCACTCAATTTTCACAAACCAATGCTCAATTAAATAAACAGAAAGCACTACTACAATCGGCACAAAATTATGGTCACCGACCATCCCAATTGAATTTTCAGAAAATAAATAAATAATTAAATAATTACGAAAATTAATAAATCAATGCCAATAAATCCAACTTATGCCCGTAATGCCTAATTGGATGCAAAAATGAACCCGGAAAATTTTCAAGACTCGTTCAATAAATACTAGAGTCTATTTACTCGCTAATTGCACTAACCATCCACTTAACATGCATCGGCAATTAATTAAATTTTCTAATTTAATCTAATCTAATCACCTAATTTGTCTTAGCCTAAATTAATCAACCCCTAAGCACAATTAACCTACTAAGCGAGAATTAGTGAATTAAACTCACCAATTTAAAACAAAGATCGGTTCACCACGACGGCGTCCGAACTTGGGCTCGAGATGACACCAGTGGGCTTGGACCGGGCCTTAAATTGGCCCAACAAATCTTAGCCCAAACCGAGATTTGTTATTGAGTTGGGTTGGGCTTGCTTCACGGGCTTGGGCTTGGAATTGGGCTTGACTTTGTGGGCTTCAAATGGGCTTGACCAAAAGTGAAGATGGGCCAAAGACGGGCTGATTTTGCTGGACTGTTTTGGGCTCGTGAAACTCGCTGGGTTGCTGCTTGGCTTGGTGGACTGCTCGATGAAATTCGAGAAGACACGAGGAAATTCTGGCATTGAGGACAAGGTCGAAGTAGGGGAGATGCAGGCGTGACGTCGAGGGAGGCTTTGATGAGCTGAAGAAGCGTGGGCGAAGGAAGAGGAGCTGTTTTGGTCTTCGTTGCTAGGAGTCAACAAAGGAGAGCTGTATTGAATTTTGGTGGGGTTATAGCATTTACGAGGCAGAGAAATGGAGGGGAAGTGGGGTGATGGGCTACGGATGATGATGTTGAAGGAGAAGGAGGGGAAATGGACTTGTGGGAGGGGGTCTTCGGTGGAGAGTTACGTGGGCGTGGGGTTTCAGTTGGGGAACAGAATTACGTGGGGTTGCTCGAAGTAAAATGAAAGAGAGAAAATAAGTAAATGAAAGGAAAGCAAGGTCAGCTGGTTCGGTGAGTTGTAGGGTTGGGGGAAAAGAAAGTGAAAAGCAAAGTGAAAACCGCTTGAGATGGAGTTGGCTAAGGAAGATTGCTTGAGAAGATGGGAAAAGAAAAGGGGAAAAGTCAAGATTAAATATCTCAACTCATTAATGAAAGGTCCGAAAAGCCTTAAAGCTTATCCTATGTCCCCCTATTACTTTCTAACAAGATAAGTCCAATAAAATTCAATTTTGATGCAAATAATGCACCGCCCAACCAAAGCTCCGAATTTCCCAACCTTGGCTTCAATTTCTTCACAAATTCCCCAAATCGACGTCCAATTTTGATGAAGATGAAATCCACAAATTTTCTACAAGTCCCCAACACTCAAAGGCTCGACTTAGAAATCCAAATTTCCTTTAATTTGGTCCATCCGAATTTCCGCTATTTTTCCACAACGTCCGAATCGATTTTCCGTAAAAATCTCGAACTCTCAGAAAATTCCTTGAAGGATGAGTCGACGTTCCTAAAATAAATCGTGATGTGATAGAACTTTCAATTTCTAAAATCAGGTTTAAATTCGGGGTTAATTTCAATCCGATTCGATTTTAGCGTGACCTATTCTACGGGTAGCTTTCAGGAATTTTTAGTGCAATTGACCCGTGATCGATTTATCTCAAGTCACAATATACATCTTCGATACATTGGCGATCCTCAGTTGTTGTGAAAATCTTGAGGTTTCAATTACAGGCACCGGGTACCAAAACAATAGAAAAATCGGTCTAGTGCCGATCGACGAGTATTTTGCAATCAGATGGAATCACCCACACTCTGATCACATATCTCAGTCAAGTCAGCTTATCTCCGGTCTCTGATCAATTTCGATAGTGCCGTAACGACTCTTGTAGACTAACACGGTCGAGCAGTCGATTCGTGGTCGAATTCTCAAGTCTAGTGCGTTAAAATCCCTTAACGGCTTCTCTAGATAGTCTAGTTATCTCATGAATGATTAGCTCATAGAATAGCATTATTGGTGCGTCGACGAAAGACCCGATTTATTTAATCAAAAACAAATTTTGAAAATTTAGGTTGTCACAGAGGCCCATACATTTTATTGAACTAAAGCAGTGTTAGTGCAATTTGCCTTTCCTCGAGTAAAACTTTAGTTCATTCCAAGTTCTGGATAGTTATGATGGTTACTACAGGTGGGGACTTATCGAGTCTGGTGCAAGAAGGAAAACTCTGTTCCTTGTGCACTTGAATGCTCTTTGTTTTTCCTTGGCCAATCTATGCCCGATATGATTAATCATAGGAATAGGAAAAGAGATAAATGAGTAGGAACACAACTAGAAATTGACATCATCCGTTTCAGCTTACAAGGTCATGCCAATCTAGAATCGAATATGAGACGTCTTGCTTCTCAAATCACTAGGTCCATGTTGCCAAGTCTGTCTCGAGTCACATTCACCAATTAGCTGAACTAGGTCCTTGGATCGAGTTGTCATCAATATTTCCCCCAACTATTGCTATTATGTCCTTCACAGAACCTTATATTAGTAGACTATAGAGAAGAAGACTGGTCTTTGATTGACATTGTAAATTCCCTTTAGGGACTACATCCTAGTAATTCACATATGCTACTTGGCTCGAAATTCATAAAACCATTCTTTATATATACCCCTCTACTTTCATTTTTTTAAGTCTTCACTCCTGAGAACGTTTCGAATTGTTGTAGGCTTGACAATTGGACTATAAGTCTCACAGTAATCTACACGGGTTTCGTGATTGTATCCTTTGCACTAGTCCAGCTCTATACTTGTCGATAGAGCCATGGTGCTACCAATAACATTCTAATTTGCCTGTGGCGGTACAAGACACAAAAGTTACTTTGGTATCCAAGACAAAAGTCAAGATAGGATATATCTTATATTTGGTTTCTACTCATAATAAGATAGTTAAATATAAGAAGTGAGATAAATGTGGATAGAATTTCTTATACTTTGGAATAAAAGTTATTTTTTTTCGAATAACAAACCTCTTAAGTTAATAAAATTAATATAATAATTAAATATAAATAATATTTGAAGTCTAATATAAAAAAAAAAAGGAAGAAAATTCAATATAACAAAAAATAACAATGATTTTCTTTTTTTCTTTTTTTACGTATTCCTATTTTTATTTATATACTTGACTTTCTATCTAATCTATAATATATATTCTATATATATAATACCTCCATTCATTATATATTTTAGGTATATTACTGCAGTTTATTATTTAATAAAATTTTTATTAAGAAATAATGGAAGGGAATATAAAAATAATAAATAAAAAATAGAGTAAGGATTTAAAAATGAAGTAGAAGAACCCATATTTCAAATGAATAAATTCAAAATTGAAAATGACTTTTCTAATTCTCAAAGAACGAGGATATCTAGAAAAAACCTACCTTCTCCGTCTCATTCTCCTTCGTATTTTTAGTTCATGTTAAAACTTCACGACTTTTCTATAATTCGTCCCCTTTGTAGCTCCCTCGGCAAAACTGGGATAAAGTTGAGCCAAAAGATCCTGATTCAAGATAAATTCATGAGGAAGTGGGATCTCTTTAGGATCTACTCCAGCATTTAGAAATTGGTTAATTGGTAAAGATACATGTACTTGATGCCCCACCCAAGAAAGAGACCCAAGTCCTAGTAGCCCTGCTAAATGGTGATTCAACATAGATTCTACATCTATGGTTCACTTTAAAGTTTCACGAAAGTGGCAAGAGAGTTGAAGCACTATACTTTTCAAAATTGCAAAGATGGATGATCATTTTTTCTTTCTCTCACTAGATTTGGCTAACGCTAGTTGATCTACCTTGCTGGTATTAGTGTGGCCCATCCAAATTTCTTGTCATAGTCGAACCCATAGTTCTGGAGCGCTTCAATGAGTTCCTTTGTTGTTTAAATTTAGAATGTACAATAATCATGCATTGATCGATGAAGATTATCTTTGTTTATGAATTTGTAGTTTCTTTAGAAGTGAAACTATAAATAATATTTGAAGTCTAATATAAAAAAAAAAAGAAAATTCAATATAACAAAAAATAACAATGACTTTTTTTTTTTTTTTTTACTTATTCCTATTTTTATTTATATACTTGACTTTCTATCTAATCTATAATACATATTCTATATATATAATACCTCCATTCATTATATATTTTAGGTATATTAGTGCAATTTATTATTTAATAAATTTTTTATTAAGAAATAATGGAAGGGAATATAAAAATAATAAAAAGTAAGGATTTAAAAAAGAAGTAGAATAACCCATATTTCAAATGAATAATTCAAAATTGACAATGACTTTTCTAATTCTTGAAGAACCCTCGTTCTTCAAGAATTTTCCTTCGTATTTAGAAAAACCTACCCTCTCCATCTCATTTTCCTTCATATTTTTAGTTCATGTTAAAACTTCACGACTTTTCTATAATTCGTCTCCTTTGTAGCTCTATGGTTCACTTTAAAGTTTCACGAAAGTGGCGAGAGAGTTGAATCATTTTTTCTTTCTCTCACTGGATTTGGCTAACGCTAGCTGATCTACCTTGCTAGTATTACTGTGGCCCATCCAAATTTCTTGTCATAATCAAACCTATAGTTTTGGAGCGCTTCAATGAACTCCTTTGTTGTTTAAAATTTAGAATGTACAATAATCATGCATTGATTGATGAAGATTATCTTTGTTTATGAATTGGTAGTTTCTTTAGCAGTGAAACTAAGGAGATTCTTATAATCTCTATTTGTGTATTTTCAAATTCATTTACACTGATATGTTGTTCATACCAAATAATGGATAGGTTAAGATATGAAAATAATAACAGTAAGGAATCTGAAAATATCTTAACAGTAAGGAATCTGGAAAAAACAAAATATGGAAGCGTATAGGCAAAGCAAGATTGGCATGTTGCTAGGTTAAGATGGTAGGATCTGATACAAAGAAACGGCACAAATACGATTTGATGTCTCTTGCCTTCTCAATTGCGAAGAGAGTGAAAGTGCATCAGAAATCAAGTTTGAAAGGAATGACTGAGTATGGGAAGCTACACGTTGAGATTTCGAACTAATTAAAATTACAAAAAACAACACCAAATAAATTTAAACTAGAAAACATTATTCGAAGCTACCTGACGTTCTCATTATTTACCGACACTTAATGAAACAAATCAATATGACAAAAATTCCAATTTTTTGGCACTTTATAATAGAATTCTGCTCTGTCCTGGAAAAATAGTTAGTGCCATACGGGGCTCGTAGGAGAGAAGACGAGGTAGAGAATACCAAGTGATGTGAGGCAGCTAAATAGAACCTTTTTTGTTAGTAACTAGTGGCAGGAAAATTAATAAGTTGACCGTTTCTTAATTGCATCACACATGAGGATTAAATTGCAGTGTAGCTTGAATGAAATATTTTATTTCGAGTTTTGAAATTGAAAAACCTTCACATGGTTCTTCTCCCAAATTTAGTAATCCGCAAGTCATTCTCCTCGAACACGTCACCAAACCTGAAATTCTAGAAAATTGACTCAAAACAAGCGAAAGCAATCTCCTGGAAATTACCCTTAGCTGCAAAGTCAGAGGCTAACACGGGACCATGAATTCTCCAGCTCATAAATCTCAGCTCAAACTTCAACTCGAACTAGAATACAAACCCGGATAGACTAAGAAATGGCTCACTACCAAAGTGTTTCATTGATCATCCCCTTCCTTCTTGCTTATTTGATTCTCCCAGTTTAGTCCGCCTTTCGCAAGCCGATCCTCCTTACCCGCTCTGTTCGGAACCTGGGTATTATGCTGTCAACAGCACGTTCCAGAATAATTTTGACAATCTCGTTGCGAATTTGTCCTCGAATGCTTCCCTCTCAAACTTCTATAGTACCTATTATGGCAATGGCACAGACAGAGTCTATGGTCAGTACATGTGTTTGAATTATGTTAGTAATCAAGATTGCCGAAAATGCATTGATTTGGCCTCACAGGACATACTGAGGCTCTGTCCTAATGATACTGAGGCATTCGTCTAGGAGGAAGTTTGTGACATCCTGAATTTTCAGAATTCGTTTTCGATTAAATAAATCGGGCCTTTCGTCGACGCACCGATAGTGCTATTCTCTAAGCTGATCACTCACGAGACTATCTGGGGAAGCAATTAGGGAATCTAAATGCAATTTGACTTGAGAATTCAACCAAGAATCGACTGCTTGACCGTGTTGATCTGCAAGGGTCATTACGGCACCGTCAGAGATCAATAAGAAATCAGAGATAAGTCGATTCGACTGAGATATGTGATTAAATTGTGGGTGATTCCACTTGATTGAAAAATTCTCATTGATCGGCACTAAATTGATTTTCTGTCATTTTGGTACCCGGTGCCTGTAATTGAAACCTCGAGATTTTCACGACAATCGAGGGTCGCCAATGTGTTGGAGATGTACATTGTGACTCGAGATAAATCGATCACGAGTCAATTGCACCAAAAAATTCCTAAAAGTTACCCGGTAGACTAGGTCACGCTAAAAGCGCGCCAGATTGAAAATAACCGCGAATTTGAACCCGATTTCATAAATTGAAAGTTCTGCAGTGTCATGAGCTATTTTAGGAACGTCGGCTCATCCTCCGAAAATTTTTCAGAGATTCCGGGATTATTTCGGAAAATCAGTTCGGACGTTGTGGAAAATTAGCGGAAATTCGGATTGGCCAAATTAAAGGAAATTTGGACTTTCAAGCCGAGCTATATGGTGTTGGGGATTTATAGAAAATTATTCGAGATTTTTCTACCACGAAATCGGACCTCGATTTGGGTAATCGGAGAGGAAATTGAAGTTATGTGGTGAAATTCGGAGCTTTTGTTGGTGGTGCATTATTTACATTAAAATTTGGTTTATTTGTGAAGATAATGCAAGAAAATATCAAGAGACATGGAGATAAGTTTGAGGGCTAATTGGGGGGCATGCATTTAAGACTTTGGATCATCTTTATTGACTTTGTCTTCTCTTCTTCAAAGCTTCCATTGCACGCCCATCCGCCGCCCATCTCCTTCGCGTGAATTTCTGGCTTCGCTTCCATTTCCTCTGCATCTCCATTTTTCTTTTTTTAAACCGAAGCAACCCTTATCCACTCACCCTCTCCCTCCGTTCATTTCCCCACGATCGAAGCCCCACGCTGGTCAACAACACCCACAGAAAATCCTTTTGTTGACTCATGCACCTGCCATCTTCACTTCTTCGTGCATCCAGTGGAGTCCACCGAATCTGATTCTCTTCCACGCAGCCAACGTCCGAGACACCACCAGCGAAGCCGTGATTTTGCTCCGAAGACTCCCACGCTCGAGCAAAACCAGCGTCTTTGCCTCGTCCTCACGAAGCCAGCGACAAAACCTTGCCGCTCCATGGTCGTTTGTCTTCTACCACCGACTCAGCATCTCCATCTCGCCAACTGAAGCTGCCAGCGAAGCCACGATCTTCTCCTTCGTTCGCAGCACCCCATCAGCGAAGCGGCATCACCGTCCACAAAGCTGCTTCCTCTTCGTGCAGCTCCATCCAGCGAACTTCGTAGTCCAGCTCCAACGATCTCCTCTCTTCTGGCCCAGCTTCACCGAAGCTCAGCCCACATCAACGGCCCAGCTTTCAGCAGCAGTCCACGCAAGTCTTGTGGCCCAACAGCTGGGCTTGTCTTCAGTCCATCAAGCCCAGCGAATTTCAGTTTAGCTGGGCCCAAAACTCCAGCAGTCCAGTCCAACTTTGAAGCCCAGCAAGTTGTCTTTTTCAGCAGTCCAAGCCCGCGAGGTCAGCCCGCGATTTTGAGGCCCGCAAAGCAGCCCAAGTCCAGACCAAGCCCAGTCCAAGTCATTAACATATCTCAATTTGGGCTGAGATTTGTTGGGCCCGTTTTAGGCCCGGTCCAAGTTCGCCGACGCTGCCGAAAATTAAGATTTCAGCCGCCGTCGCGTCGTCGTCACGGTGAACCGGTTTCCGCAATTAACCGGTGAGTTTATACTCTAAACTTTGCTTAGTAGGCTAATGACGTTTAAATGGTGTTTAGATTTATTTTATTAGGAATTAGGTGGTTAGTTAGATTAAATTAGAAATGTAATTATTTAATTGAGCATGTTAGGTGGTTAGCATGGTTTAGCTAAGGCCTAAATAAATTGTACTATTTATCTAGAAGGGTTCGGGAATTTCTCCGAGTTCGTATTGGTTATTAATTTAATGATTCTGGCCTAGGTTAGTATTGTTAGAATTTAAATTGATTTATTTAATTAATTTCGGTAATTATTTAATTATTAATTATTTTTCCGAAAATTATACCGGGAGAGCCACTCGATAGAATTTCGAGCTGATTGCAGTGATGTGTTTAGTTTCTGCCATTGAATGATGTATTGTTGAATTGAGTGATGATTGTGATATATTGGTATTTTAATTGGAAAATGCCGGGTGTCGGGTGTTGACACCGAAAGTGGTATTTGAGTACCAAATTAGCTTAGGTGAGCAATATGGATCTATAACAGTTTCAGGGAGCATTAACGTCATTATAGATCTCTAGCAGCTTCGGTGAGCAATGGCAAGGAATAATGCTTTAGCAGCTTCGGTGAGCACTTTAGACATCAGCTTTGGTGAGCACTTGTTATTTAGCAGCTTCGGTGAGCACTATTTGATCTAGCAACTTCGGTGAGCAAATTTTAGATATCAGCTTTGGGGAGCAATGATATATGAGTATATCTATTTCAGCTTAGGCGAGCAGTGTTCGAATCGACATAATATATGGTTGACATTGATGACATGGAGTCGAATGAATCGACTGATTGATGGTGAATTTGAATTGAATTGTTTAATTGAGTATTTGAATTATACTGACCTGCAGGGTAGATCTGAGACGAGGTAAGTCTCATTGATTGTGTGCTTATGTGATTAGGACACTTCTGGGCGTATTTCCCTCCTAATTAGGGTTTAGAGCTTAGACTCGCTGAGATTATATCTCACCCCATTGTGGGACAACATTTTTAGGGTTGTCAAGTGGAGGACTTGGAGCTAAGAGGAGGTGATCGGAAGCGTAGGTCAGTTAGGACCGCTTCTTTTTGGAAGGCCAGTCTTTTATAGTCTTTTGACCATAGACTTTTGTACATGACTCAGTGTATATATAAAAGCATGTTTAATTGTGAATTCGTATCCTACTTTTCTATCCCGAGATGATTACTGTCAGGGGATTTCTTTTCGTTTCCGCATGTGTAATAAAATGGAAAGGGTCGGCGGCTCATCCTGGGAAGTCGCAAATTATTATCGACTAGATAAAGATGGTTACGCGCTCGGGGTTCGGGGCGTGACAAAGTTTGCCAATTGCGGTACTCGGGACAGGATTTCATTGGCCATTTGAACATTACGGGCGACATTTGGAAGGACAACGTGATGAATGTTTCGCAACCCGACCGGTTCCAATTAGTTGTCAACACCACTCTGCAGAATCTCACGAAAGTTGCAGCTTTTGATCCTTTGTTGGACATGTATGCAACCGGCGCAGTTGAGTTTAAAGATGCAAGTGCATCGATGCTATATGCATTGGTGCAGTGTGGAAGGGACATATCCGGAAGCGACTGCAACATCTGTCTTCAACAAGCTATAAAAGATGCGTTGGCAAACTGTTCCTTCTCAGTTGGCGCGAGGATTCTTAGCCGTAGCTGCTATTTGAGATATGAGCAGTACGCGTTCAATGAAGGCAAAACTGCGCCAGAGCCTAATCAAACCACACAGGGAGGTAAGTTTATATAGATAGTTCTCACTTTTTGTACTTATCCTTTGGTTCAGTTGTGTACATCAGATTCAGGATGAGCGACAATCGCAATTAAGTTCTGCACGGTGCAGGTAGCAGAAAGAAAGTGTGGTTGATTGTGATTCTTACGATCATAGCTGTCGGATTAGCAGTAATTCTCATGGTGTCCTGCATTTACTATCTTCGAATCCACAGAAGAGAGAGAAGAGGTAATTTGCCCCAGATAGTGCTTGTTGATTTCTTGGGTATCTTTCGCCTAATTGCCACGCCTGTTTTCTCGCCCTCATAATTCTGTTTTTGTCTTCGACTTTTTCGGGGAACAAATCAGCTATCCAGCTTGACGTGCTCCACAATACAGGCTATGCTAGTGATAGCACTAGTTTCATGAACTGGGCTTTTCAACGAAGATTCGACAAGAATGTTCCGGATTCTCCATTTTTCGACTTCACAACCTTACTCAATGCTACTAACTATTTCTCTGCTTCAAACAAGCTGGGACAAGGCGGTTTTGGCCCGGTTTACAAGGTAGCGAGGATTTCCAATACAGGGGAAATGACTAAGGACTACTGGCTAAATTTGCTGCAATTTAGATTATGATCCTAAGAAGAAACATTGGCGTCATCTTTTTCAGGGAATTTTAGGAGATGGAAGAGAGGTAGCTATAAAGAGACTCTCAAGCACCGAGCAGGGTACCGGGGAATTTACAAATGAAGTCTTGCTCATAATGAAGCTCAAGCATAAAAATCTCGTTAAGCTTTTGGGATTTTGTGTTGATAATGAAGAGAAGATCCTTGTCTACGAGTACATGCCGAATGGCAGCCTGGATGTCTTCCTTTTCGGTTTGTTAACAGCATGATGTTTCAAGCGATCAATCAGTTATCTAACTTGGTATTCTAAAATTTGCATTCTTCTTTTTGCTGCTAGATTGCGAGAGACGGGCAAAACTTGACTGGAGAAAACGCATCAACATCATAAGTGGTATAGCATGTGGGGTTCTTTACCTTCATGAGGATTCCCGCCTAAGAATCATTCACAGAGACTTGAAGGCGAGCAATATATTATTAGATTCTGAGATGGACCCAAAAATATCCGATTTTGGAATGGCTCGAATTTTTTCTGGAAATGATGGCGGAGCCAACACTGCAACCATAGTAGGAACATAGTGAGTCCAGTGTTTGGGTTTTATCTGTTTATTTCCTTAATCTACTGTTTGATAATTTGCAAATGAACTTTGCAGATGCAAATTCAAAGATAAAATTGCCATCAAAACAACATTATAGCCCTATACATCACTTCAGCTGACAATGTTTGTTGAATGTCTCAATTGATCTCACATTTCCTTTTCTAATTATGTGGAGTAGTGGATACATGGCGCCGGAGTATGCTATGGAGGGACTATATTCGACTAAGTCCAATGTTTTCAGCTTTGGAGTTCTCATGCTTGAGATAATAACAGGAGAAAGAAATGCTAGCTTCCATCTATCGAGACGAGCACCAACCCTCGCTGCATATGTGTGATATTTTCACTAATTATAATCAGCATTTGTCTTAATTACTAGGAAAGTGAGGTTACTGATAAGATCATGAATTTGCAGGCATGGCATCTATGGCAGGATGAAAGGGAATTGGAGCTGGTGGATCCATTGATAATTGACTCGTGCTGCATCGAAGAATTCAGACGATATATGCAAATCAGACTGTTGTGCGTTCAAGAAGATGCATATGACAGGCCTACAATGTCGTCCGTGGTTGTTATGATGAAAAGTGAGAGCACAATTCTTACAAATCCTCAAAGACCGGCTTTCTCAGCAGGAAGGTTCACCGAATATCACCAACCAGTCACAGATAACGGCTCTTCTGTCAATGGCGTAACTATTTCGAATATCGAAGCAAGGCGATAGGCCCAAGAAAGACTTTGCAAGTTCACACGTTTTGATCGGTTACTCCTGCTTTTGAAAATTCCTGACAATAGTCTGTTCATTTAGTATAACAGGTTTAAGTGTTCACGTAGCATGGCGAAAGGTCTTTCTATATATATTTGTCCGAGTCAAATTTGTATGCCGCGTCATGTAATTGTCAAATTGTACCGATGACAACAGCATTTTGTTGAAGTAGAATACTATCATCTTCTGCAGTTTGAACATACTGGTATTGAGCTGATCAATTGCAGGCGCTGCACAACAGAAAGAACATAACTAAATGAGTCTTTCTGGCCATTGATCGCTAGTTTGGACCCTCACATACAATTTAACTCTACCACACTCGCAAGGTTTTACAGGAACTTTGGGCGACTTACTTTACTTCGGCAATATTGTTCTTCTCTAGCTTCTTTGAACAAGCAATGGAACTGATCTAAGAAAAAGCATAGTATTTTCATTGAAAAACATTACATTTGGCCAATAAAATTTTTTAAAGAGAAAGTACATCAGTATGGTTGTTACTTCTTTAGTAAATACTAGTAGCAGAACTGCAAGTAGACAACTTTCCCATTCACTATTTTAATATCTCATACACATAGAATTAACAGACTGTCTGGTATCCGTCATCTGTAACTGGGTGTAGAAGGGTTTGACCGAGAAGAGTCGACTGACATAAAAGATTAAAGATTTGTTTAGGTCAAGAGTCAATGGTGTTCTCATAGTGGGTTCACCAATGATGCAAACAGAATGTGAGCCGCTGTTGAAGGTCCATCCATTGGGTCTGTCTCTTTAATTAAGAAAGATGCAGAGAGAATCTTTTTGCTAATGGCAGAATAATGCCATTTAACAGCTTTATCGGAAACCTGACTAACTAAATGTTCTTTTTGTTACCTATCTAGTATTTTATAAAAGAGAGAGATAGCTGGAATAAATTATTTCTTGAACGTGACTTTTTTTTCTTTCTTTTATGAGGTAGAAAGGGACATTAGGATATGATCTTATCTTGTGACTTGTCATCACAAGCACACACTGTAACGTTAATAAGAAACTGGGGAAAATCTCAAATGAGGACCCAAAGTGAGCTTATTTTCTCAAATAAGGACCCAAAGTGGCCATTGTTCCAAATAAGGATCCAGAGTGGCTAACAAGTCTCAAATAAGGACCTAAACTTGTCGGATAGCCAAAATGTTCACCGGCCGGCGAGAGTGTGACATTTCCGGTGGCAATTTTGTCCAAAAAGAATATAGATAGAAATTAACAAACCTTAAAAACCAGCCCCCAAAACTCTTTACATTCTTTTGACCTAAAAAGAAAAACTCTTCGTGTTCTCACGTTTTTCTTCTTCTGCTCTTCATCTTCTTCGTTCTTTAACCTCTATCACTTGGAGCACGGAAATTTTCTGTTAATGGAACATGAATTGAAACACAACAAGAAACCCCTACCTTTGTTTCCTCACATCTTCTTCTTTTGTTTTCTGTCTTTGTTTCTTTTCAACAAAGAAGACAAATCTTGAGTAGAGTACACTCGTGTGTAACACGAGGGCCTCAATTCTTCATTATATTTTCCTAGATTCGCTATATACTTTGATTCACATTCTTGTTCAACCAAGGTCAATTTCATTCAAATTGAGGGAGGGAGGGAGGGAGGGCACGTACCTTTGGAACTCAGGAAGACAGGGATCTTGTTCCATCAACAGAGAATTTGGGTTTTCCAAACGAGAGGGGACAAAGAATATAAAAGATGAAGAGCAGAAGAAAAAGAACATGAAGAGTTTGGGGGTTTTGTTTTTAAGGCTTGTTAATTTCTATTTATACTTTTTTATGACAAAATTGCCCATATTCCAGCCACCGGAATTGTCACACGCTCACCGACCGGTGAACATTTTAGTTGGCTGGCGGGTTCAAGTCCTTATTTGAGACTTGTTAGCCACTTTAGGTCATTATTTGAAACAACGGCCACTTCGGGTCCTTATTTGAGAAAGTAAGCTTACTTTGGGTCCTTATTTGAGATTTTCCCAATTCGAAATTACAACTTAAATTTGAAAAAAAAACTAACATATATCCTAAATGCATTTTTTGGATTTTTGTTTTTTCAAAAATTTGAAATAAATAAATCTCCTATAAAAAATAACCCTAAAACAATAAACCTAATCTAACTCAAATTTAATCAATCCAGGCAATATAACATCCATATCCACAAATTGACCAATCATATCCCGTGTTTTGGATTGGATTGGATTATTTTAAATAAAATCGCAAATAGAATGGAAGGTGAAATCGGATTTGGCGATTTTATTTAAAAGGCTCCTCGAGTTACGAATATGATGATGGAATTTTCCAAATAAAGAAATAGAATAAAATAAAAATAAAAATAAAAAAATTACCTAATTTGTGGATCCTCAGAGTCGGCTTGGCTGAACACTGTTCACCGGCTTGAGAGGGCTCCGACAAGGGGACCAACGGCAGGCGAACCAGCAACAAGCAGGGGCTGCTATGGCAACGTCGCTTGGGCAACAGGGTCAGCCAGCAGAGCAGGGGAGCGCGTTAGCGCGGCGGAAGCAACGCGAGTGGTTGCTCGGATGAGGGGGCTTGGAGCGACAAACGAGCGGTAGCGCGACTACAGGCGTCGGGCGCACGAGCCACTGGCAGAATGGCGAAGCAGCAGTGCAAGCTCGCAAGTGAGGGGAGCCTTGGTGATGGCACAACAAGAGCGGCAGAAGCATCAAGTCGTCGCGGGTCGGTGCAAGCTACAGAGGCATCGCGGGCAGAAGTGCTACAGGGGCGTCAACGCTGGGCTGAGCAGAAGCGGACCACCGACGAAGGCAGGGGCAGCGTTGGGCGCTGGGTCGCTGGCAAAGGCGTCGGCACTTGGATAGGTTGAGGGCAAAGTCATGGTGGTGCGGCGAGGCAGTAGCAGTGGGCGGAGCAGCGTTGGGTCGTGGCAAGTTAGTGCGAGGTACAAGCGAGGCGGGACGCGACAGTGGCTGGTGCACGGCGACCAGCTCGGATTTGCTATGGCGGGTGCGGCGCTCGGCTCGAGTTGCTGCTACGGTGGTAGTGGCGCGGGTCATGGCTGCTAGCGTTGGGCTTGGCTGCAGGAGCGGTAGTGACCGGCGCACCAGCAGACGTTGAGCAAATGCGAGAGCAAAGGAGGATTCGCGGGCATCACGGACGGGCTAAGGGCGGAATCGCGACAGGAGCGGCCACTGTTGGCGTCAGGCTGCAGTGGTAGTGGTGCTTGGAAGCTCAGCTTCCAGCATTGGGTTGCTGGCGGCGGGTGCAAGGGATGGCATGACAGCGCTGTGCAGGGGGGTCGGCGAAGGGGAAGGGACTCGGCGACCGACTCCTTCTTCTTCCCCTCCTTTTTAAAGGTGATTGAGTCCAAGGTGGGTAGGGTCTAAACCTGGACCCTGTACCTAACGCTGTTATAATCGGTTCTCTTTTTTTGGACCCTGTACTCGACCTGTTTGCATTGGACCCTTATATTGGAATTCGTTTTGCATAAAAATTGCTGCACAATACTCATATGTAAGATAAAGCGTTTGAATGCAAAATGCTTCCACTGATCAATGTAGGACACTTCTAAACAACCAACTTTTCTGTCCAAGTCTCCTTGGAAAACATAATAAAAATCAAGTCATTGATGGTGAAATTATCCTATGAGGTTTATGTCCAGTCAATCTTCTAAAGGCAATAAGCAATTCCTTGCAAGGAAGTTGAAAATGAAATTCCTTCATTATCAGATAAGATTAACGAATACTGTGACAACAACAAGTTAGCAAAACCAGCTTAATAATTGTTGTATAATCTATCGATGAAACTCGAAAGGTAAATGATTTACACACCATAACAATTTCATAATCAGTACAAAATCAATCGGTGAAACGTGAAAGACAACACAACCATTTTAAAACTGGAATCCATTGGTGATACCGGAAAAGTAAAATATTAAGAATGAGAGAGCGACTATTATCACTCATTCGTATAACTAATCAATAAAGCTAATAATTTCTAATTACTAAACATCACTGACCAGGGCGAGCGGGGTGGCGAGCAGACCAAAAGTAGCATCAGGGACAACAGCAGAGCTGGGCTGTCAGCAGCAGGGGTGTCGCTCGAGAGTAGGCTCGGAGTATATCTATTGGGCGTCGGAGCAAATCTGTCGGGCATCGAGCAAAGGAGGACCCAGCAGCAGGGGCAGCAGCAACTTCGCAGGGGAGGGCAATGCAGGCGAGGCGTTGCAACAGGGGGCTTAGCGAGACGCGGTGACGTCAGGTCGACGTGGATCAGCACAGCAACGATCGAAGTTGCCAGATTGTGGTATCATGGCCGGTGAGGGCAGCAAGGATCGACGCATCTTCAGCAGGCGTCAGTGAGGGGGCTAGGCCAGATTGTGAGCAGAGCAGGGGGCGTTGTTCGGGTGGCGGTAGATCGGCAACAGGGGAGCTCAGGAAACAATGCGCAGTGAGAACAAGATCGGCGGAGGGTTACTGTGGGTTGCTCGAAGATGTGACAAGGTGGGCTTGCGAATGCGTGATCTGCGAGTCAGGGACATCGGCAAGGCAACAGCAGCAGGTGGAACGGCAAGATCGAACGAAGGCGGTGTCAACGCTCAAGTGCGAGCTCAGCGGGGGTCAGCGGCTTCGCGGGCAGAACTAGTGGAGCGGAGCTTTAGATGAATGGCGAAATGGCGACGGTGGTGCGAGCGTGAGGGGTGCGACGAGAGCAGCAAAGGCGAAGTCAACTTTGCGATTTCGAGAGGGGAGCTCGGAGCAAGGCTAGCTAGCAGGTAGGAATCGGGTTGACAAAGGCGGCGTCGCGATTTTGGGGGTGACGTCAGGATCTCATGGGCTGCGGGTGTTGCAGGAGGAAGGCGATGGTGGGCGAGCAAAATCAGGATCGGTGGACGAGCAGAGGTCGCGAGCTCAAGGAAGTCTGCCGTCTGCGGGAGTGAGAGCCTGACCCTGAGAGGTAAAGATAGAAAGTAGAAACTGATTAGGATTTTGTGTTTTGGTCTTTTTGGGGTGGCTTACAAACCGGTTCTCCAATTAGTTCCTAAACTGATAGTCGATCTGGTTCGCGAATGGGTAATCCCTCGGAACCAGTTCCCGGACCGGTTCAAACAGGGTTTGAGTTTTGGGAACTAGTTCTCGGACCGGTTTCAACCGGAATTGGTTCCCAACCCTGTTTTTCAGGTGGGCCGATCTGGGAACCGGGTTGACCTGGTCTGGTTGCACACCCCTACTCCTTTTGGCTTTTTTTCTTCTTTTTTCTCTTTTTCTCTTTTTTTTCCTCTCACGTCTCCTCCCACGTCCCTTCTCTGTGCCCCCTTTGCTGACTTTTGATTCCCCCAAAGAAAATAGCCTTTTTTCTCTTCTTTTTTTTTTTTTTTTTTTTGTGTTGATCTTTTTTACCCCTAAAACCGAGAGAAGGCCCCTTCTACGAAATGATCAAAAGAGAAGCCCCTGTATCAATATGTGAGGCCCCCAACTAGACTAGGGTTTTAAATCAACACGTCCAATGCAATATTTGTTTTTATTTTCAACATCTCCTCTAGATTTCCTTTGCAAACAATGAATATTATCCACCGATTTTATCACATATTGCCAAAGATTCAAGATTACAATAGAATTTTCCTCAAATTTCAAATCTTGCAAAGATAAAATCCACCGTCATATCACCAAAAATATCAAATCTCAATTTTTCACAAGATAACTTTCGGTCATAAAAAATAATAACCGACTTGGGCTAATTTGCTTTCTTTGTAGACTTAGTTTAACCTATCAAATTAAAGCTCAGAACTACCAATTCAAACCCATCTGTCGTCGGTCCAATGCAAAATAAAAATAAAAAAAATACTCCTAAAACTATATGCTATGCAACTTAATTTTAATATTTTTGCTTAGGCGTTAAAAATTAATCTGATCACCAAAATTTAGGTGTCAAGTCTGCACAAAAGAGAAGCATACTATGTCTCCTCCGCCTCGTGTTTCAACCATTTCGATTGGTAGGTTTTTGCCCTTTCGGGAGCAATTATCTCGAGGGCGCCGAGAACACACTTGTGATAAGAGAAGTCTTCTGCCGTTCCATCGGCTCTGACCAGCATGAAGCAGCGAGAATCTTGGTGCTTGGGGTGATGTCCGACCTAAGAGATGACGGGAAAGAAAGAAAGCAGTCAGCCTACGCAAGGACTACAGTTTCTTCAAACCAAACTCCCAGAAAGAACAACATGAAGCTAGTTTTAGCATGAGTTCCACGCGGTCACATTTGAATCACCTTTGGTATGCTTGTGCAGGGTTGCGTGTGTATATGCCAGGGATCAGAGGAAAATCTTGATCTTCTGTTTTGAAAAGCAGCTTAAGTTTTTGTATATATGAACTCATTCTTGCAAAATAAGCTGCGAATATCATCACCTCAAAAATTTGAGGAACTCCTTTTGATAGAGCCTCATGAAACTTAAAAAGAATGAATCCCAACAATGCTCTACTCCGCTCAGAGAAACCCCAAGCAGGAATACTTAGAACGCATAGTACATGCATGAGTAATGTTCCTCACATGGAGAATTCTGCCTGTATTTAATGAGAATAATGTGAGGTATATTAAGAACGGTGTTCAAAATTAGTTAACAAGGCCCATTCCCGCTCGCAATCTGTGAAACCAACTTTATAAGTCAATCTTAGTACACCTACAGTTCCTCTTTTAACAATCTTGGCAAGTTTTTTTTTTTTTTTTTTTTTTGGTAAAGAACAATCTTGGCAAGTTTTTCTGTTTCAATTCGAGAAAGAAATGTAGAATTTGGGTAGAAGTCCTGTGCCAAAAGCGACTATAAATTTATTTTCGACAAAGCACTCAATGTGAAAGGCCATTGCCTTCGTAAACTGACCTTCACTCATCTTTGACTATTGAGTGGCAGACAAGAATTTTAGCATCGAAACTGCCTTTTTATTTTCTTCAAGATAATGCTAGAAATTGCCAAAAAATACAAGTAGCATTGGACATATTATTTGCACCTGTTAGCTATATATACGTTTATTGGTATACGTACGTGTATATATCTCATTACCTTTATATTCCGAGCTCCAGTTCCGATCTTTTCCTTTCCACGAGGATGAAACTTCAGAGCCATCATCACAATCGACTTTTCTTGTTCACCTAAATGGTGATCGATCGGGTACCTACATCAATAACACATATCATCAAGCAGATGATGTGTGATACCATCAAAATCATCATTCAGGCAACAAAAGCCTGGGAGAAGGTTCCTAGAAACTTCTCAATGTAATTGAAATTGCAACTCGAGGTTCATGAAAGTCACAAAATTTTGGCGAGGCACACTTTTAGCATGAATCGAGATGCTGGTTACTATTTGATCTACCACTCCAGTTCCTGATACGGAATCCTTCCTGTGAACACAAAGCTAATGTGCAGCATGTGCCCAGATTCAATTCAAATTAAAATTTTCTTTCATTACAACCATTGACTTGAAAAGAAAATGACTTTCAGGATTTCAGTCAAAATGCCACTCTCAAAACTCTAGCAAATGTCAGAAAACCCGGTTCTTGTCTGGGGGTAGAAAATGTCCTGATCCAGAAAGGCTGATTTTTCGAGTCTCTCTCAGTACCTAATGTCTAGACCGCCCTAGTCCACTTTGCTTCACAGAGAAAAATCTACAAAGCCCAATTTAATATAGAAAATTATAAGAAGTAGCAAGGACGTGAATTCTATGTATTGTGAGTCATGCAATTTGGGAATCCAGTATGTGCACAGAATGTAGAAGTACATGCTCGAGAGTTAAAACAATTGCATATTGATAGCAAATGCAAGAAAGTCAATTCCCAAGATTGACCAAAAAAAAAAAAAAAAAGTCTTGTGAGCAAACTTAAGTCTCTCAAATGCCGGCTCAAGCAGCTTAACAAAGAGTCTTTCTCTAATATCTCCGCTAGAACGCTAGAAGTGAGGGTGGCCTTAGAGACCACGCAAGCAGGCTTGCATCAGGATCCCTTCTCTATTGATCTTGTTGAGTTGGAAAATGATCAACGGCGCATCTTTGCAAACCTGCGGTCCATGGAGGAGTCATTCTTCAGACAGAAGTCTAGAGTCAGATGGCTCAAAGAGAGAGATCGCAACACTAAGTTCTTCCACTACCATGTCAACAAGAAACAATTGAGAAATATAATTCTTTTTGTTCTTGATTCCTCGGGAACTAGGTTACTGAGCCTCAGTGAGTTCAGCAACAATTTGTTGAGCATTTCCAAGACCTCCTGGTGTCAAGAGTGGAGTTGGGCAAGCCATCGGTTGGGGAGATTCGTGAGGTCATCCAGCATCCTCTATCGGGTGACCAGATTAGCTTCCTTACTCGACCGATTACCGAGCTAGAGATCCGGGACACTTTATTCTCTTTACCTAGGGGTAAGGCTCCTAGGCCGAACGGCTTCACAGTTGAGTTCTTTAGAAAATTTGGGATTGTTGGCCCTCTCGTCACGGCAGTGATGGACTTCTTCACCATTGGAAAGCTCTTAAGGAAGATTAATAACATCATTCTGGTAGAGCCGGCAAAATGGGTCATAAACCCATATTATGACCCATTTTTAGTTAAATGGGTCATATATTGGTCAAGTAAAAGTTAAATGAGTCATAATATGTGTCAAGTGAAAGTTAAATATACATCAGAAATTGGTCCAGTGAATATTAAATATGAGTCAGAAATGGGTCTAAGAAAATAAAACACAAAAACAAATGGGTCTAAATGGGTTTAAATGTTAAAGTGAGTTTCCTAATAACCCATGGCCTTTTTTAACTTTATAATTTTTTTAAATAAAAAATCGAAATTATAATTATTTTTCATATTTCAATTTTTTTTCTTTTTTCTTTCTTTTTCTTCCTTAGCTGGCCGTCGGCCGACGACAGGCCAGGCGAGGCTCGAGCTCGCCAGCTAGTCACTAACAACTAGTGAGGCTCGAGCCTCGCCGGATCTGGCGAGACTCGACCCCGTCGGTGTCGAGCAGGGCCTCGGCCTCGCCAGATCAGCGAGATCAAGCCCCACCCAATGCCAATGAGCTTGAGTCTCACCGGATCCGGCGAGGCTCGTCGGACCGGGCGAGGCTTGAGCTTGCCGACGTCGAGCGGGGCCTCGGCCTCACCCAGATTGGCGAGATTGAGCCTCGCTCAACGCCGGCAAAGCCGCGGCCTCGCTAGTGGGAGAGGGAGAGAGAGGGGGATGGCGAAGAGCAAGGAGGACACGGTAAGATCGAGCCCCGCCCGACGCCGGCAAGCTCAAGTCTCGCCAGATCTGGTGAGGCTCGGCCTCGCTGACAACTGGCGAGGCTCGGCCTTGCTAACAACCGGAGAGGCTCGAGCCTCGCCGGATCTAGCGAGGCTCGAGCTCACCGGCGTTGAGTGGGGCCTCGACCTTGCCGGATCGGCAAGATCGAGCCTCGCCCAACGCCGACGAGCTCAAGTCTCGCCGAGATCCGGCGAGGTTCGGCCTCACCAACAATTGGCGAGGCTCGAGACTCACCGGATCCGGCGAGGCTCAAGCTCGCAGCGTCGGGCGAGCCTCGGCCTTACCAAATCGATGAGATCAAGCCTACCTGACGCTGGCGAGCTCGATCTTGACACTACCCAATCGCCGACCATCGTCGTGGCTAGTGGCCGACCGAAGAAGAAGAAAAAGGAAAAGAGAAAAAGAGAAAGAAAAATAATTAAAAATTAAAAATTACATTTTAAAAAATAAAAATGATAGAAATTATATTTTTATAAAATAAAAATAAATAAATTATATTTAAAAAAATTAAAAATTCGATTTTTTAAAAATATTTTAAAAAGAATTATAAAATTTTCCATTAAATTTGTATTGCATAAAATTTTTTTTTTTTTTTATTTGGTAAAGAAAAAGAAATGGTGGCAAATTGCATAAAAATTGTTAAAAATTTTGTATTACATAAAAATGTTTTAACAATAAATAGGTTTTAGCAATACGGGTCGAGTCGAGTATGGGTTGGATACAGGTCGAGTCGGGTATGGATCACTAGATTTACACTATAAAAATATGAGTCAAAATGAGTTAAATGGGTCAATTATAGATCGACCAATTTTCGACCCGAACCCCCCATTTGCCACCCCTACATTCTGATGTTGGTACCAAAAGTGCTCAATGATTATAGGCATATCGCTTGTTGCAACACTATTTATAAGTGTATTACTAAGTTGCTGGCTAACCGGGTTGCATCAGTTTTGAAGAGTACAATTAGCCCTTTTCAAAGTGCCTTTGTGAAGGGCAGGCGGATCAGGGACAACATCTTGTTGACCCAGGAGCTCTTTTCTGGCTTCCATCTTGAGCCATATTTGCCTAAATGTGTGATTAAGGTGGACTTCAGGAAAGCATATGATACAGTGGATTGGGATTTCCTTGAAGGAGTTCTATTGGCTTTCGGGTTTCCCGAGTTTGTGACTCGTCTTATTATGACTTGTGTATGCACTCCCAAGTTCTCAATAGCTTTGAATGGGGAGTTTCATGGGTTCTTTGCAAGTGGTCGTGGCCTTCGGCAATGTAATCCCATCTCTCCCTATCTTTTTACTTTGATTATGGAGGTGCTGTCAGGGATCTTATTCAGGAGCTCGTCGAAGCCGGATTTTAAGTTCTTTTGGAGATGCAAGGTGACGAGGCTTTCACATCTACTTTTTGCAGATGATGTCTTCTTGTTTTGTGAGGTGGATTTGCCTACAGTAGCTCTCCTCAAAGAAGGCCTTCAAACCTTCTCCGCTAGGAGTGGCTTGCTTCCAAATCCTAGCAAGAGTGAAATCTTCTTGGCTGGAGGCTCGCTTTCCTTAAGGACTTAGATTCTCTCCGAACTTGGATTTCATGAAGGTATCCTGCCGGTTCGCTATCCGAGGGTGGCCAATCATTACCTCGAGACTTAGTAAAGCAAATTGTTGTGGTCTCGTCAACCGTATTATAGCGAGGGTTCAATCTTGGACGCATCCCTTCCTCTCTCTTGCTAGATGGCTTCAGCTTATTAGGTCAATTCTTCATACTATCCAAGCCTACTGGGAGAGTGTCTTTGTTTTGCCAATAGCCGAAAATCCTCAGATAATTTCTGTGGAAAAGCCTGGATTTGGGAAGGGGTGGTGCTAAGGTAGTTTGGAATAATGTTTTCCTTCCAAAAGCGGAGGGAGGGCTTGGTACCAGGATGCTTCGTGATTGCAACAAGGCTGCCATGGCTCTTGTTCTCAAACAAGGAGGCACTGTGGCGCAAGTGGATTCATTCCACCTTTTTAAAAAATAAGAACTTCTGGATTGGTAAAAAGCCAACCTATTGTTCCTAGGCTTGGAAGAGTCTGTTAAAGCTCATGAGCGAATTCAAGACAGCCTTCTATTGAAAGATTGGAGATGGCCTTTTGGTCTCATTGTGGTTTGATAATTGACACCCTAGAGGGCCTTTGAACTTATTCTTTTCGGACTCTCTCATCATAGCTCAAGGCTTTCTAGACAGGCTACAGTTGCAGACCTCTTCTCTAACGTTGGGTAGCCTCTCAAGATGGTGTTGGAATCAAGGGATCTTCCCCTCCTAAACCTTTCTCAAGCATCGGATCGCTGTTGCTGGAGAGATAACCCATTGGGCCGGTTTACGGCGACATCAGCTTGGGAGTCCATCAGGCGAAAGAGGGCTCGTGTCCATTGGCATGCATTCGTCTGGAACAATACTATCACGCCAAGGTATCAGCTCAACATTTGGCCAATAGCCAAGCGCAGGCTTCCTACCCAAGCTCTTTTACTGTCTCATGAGAGAATAGAGTGGATTTTGTGCTTTTTGCAAGGATATGCTTGATTCTATCGTTTTTTGGATGCTGTCACGACCGAAGTTGCCTTCTTCTAGGTTGCCAGATGTAATTTGCCTTGGCGTAACAGGTATTGGGGGGAGAATCTCCGTTGGGCCTCCACTTTTTTGATGGGTAAGGATTTATGTAAATGCATTGCCCATTTTTCCTTTGGTGCTCTATGTCATATCATTTGGAAAAATAAGAATAGCATCCTCCACTTACTATCCCGGCCATGAAAAACCATCTTTTTAAAGTGGTCTAAGACAAAGCTATCACCTTGAGGAACGTTGATGATAACTTTAGGAACATAAGGTTGCAACGAAGTTGGCAACGAAGTTGGGGAAGTTGGGGGCATTGACCCGATTATCTTCTCTGGGACCCTTAATAGACCCTTGGGACCCTTAATAGACCCTACTTAAGCGACGCTTGTCTTGTCTTATCCTAGGACGCTACTCGGGTTGTTGTCTAGTAGCCGATTGTTCATGTAGTGCTAGTTTTTAGTTTTGTGAGTCTTTATAGTGTGGTTGCCGCGGTCTAACGGCTTTTACATCTCGGCATCCTTCCACTCTAGGTTTTCTCATTTCGAGTGTAAGTTTTGGTGCTGTGATCCTTTGTACATTTGGCATTTTCTCAATATATTTATTACCTTTTACCCAAAATAAAAAAATTCCCAAGATTGGTTTCACCAAAGATAAATAATGCATCAAACTCTTCTTTACCAAAAAAAAATAAATAAATAATGCATCAAACTCTTCATACAATGGACAAGTTTAAAAATGATTTAAGTCGTCAATAAACTTACTTGTACAATATTTTTTTCAGCTCTAGCGAGAGCTTCTGGATGTCATTAAACGTGATAAATTTCCTGAAAAAAAATCTGATTGATTTCCAGTTTCTTGAGTACTTTAGAAACACTATTAGCCTGCACAAACTCCGCCCCACGTGTCTGGCACATGGCTGCCAGCATTAGGCACTTCAAGCTTGTAAGGACCCGGGCCCACTGTGTGATATTGTCCGCTTTGGGTCACCCGCCCTGGCGCGGACGAACCGTCATCCCAGCCACGGTCTTTTCCCTCACGGTTTTAAAACGCGTCACACAATTAAATGGACCCAAGCCTTTTAAAGAAGGCCCAGGACTCCCCCCTAAGCGATGTGGGACAGGAGAAATGCCCTTAGCCTCGCCCGCGTACTGCCGAGGCGATCTTAGTCCGTCCCTCCGTACTGCCCCGGGTTTGGGTCGTCACATTCTCCCCCCCTTAAGGCACAGCGCCCTCGCTGTGGCCCCACATGCTACGGGAGTTGGCTCTGATACCATTTGTAAGGACCCGGGCCCACTGTGTGATATTGTCCGCTTTGGGTCACCCGCCCTGGCGCGGACGAACCGCCATCCCAGCCACGGTCTTTTCCCTCACGGTTTTAAAACGCGTCACACAATTAAAGGGACCCAAGCCTTTTAAACAAGGCCCAGGACTCCCCCCCTAAGCGATGTGGGACATGAGAAATGCCCTTAGCCTCGCCCGCGTACTGCCGAGGCGATCTTAGTCCGTCCCTCCGTACTGCCCCGGGTTTGGGTCGTCACAAAGCTTTATATTCTGTTGTGTGGAACTTTGTTACCCAGCAGATTGTAGACACTCTTAGGCTTTGCAAGCTCATGCCCCTGATCAATACAAATAGAAGTTTATAACGTTCTAAAATAAAGGTAGTCCTGAAACTCAAACACAGGTTATCCTTTTTTCAAAAGAAACTAATTAATATCAATTAAAAAAAAAAAGAGAACCACTAGTCCAGGTACTGATTAAGGATGCCTCTGCAGGTAAGTAGCACAACCACTTAATATACGCGAAGATAGATAATGATCAATCAGAATTGTTAAGGATGTGACAGGGGCATTTAGAAGACAATCATTTCTATGGAGCCAACCATATACTTGGACTCACAAACTAAATGAAAATAAGTATGAAGCCTATCGATTTCATAGAATTGTCATCTCTGTTAATTAACAACATCCAAACATTCCAATGAGTTAAAAGAGAAACAAAAGTTGATTAATTTCGTCTCAGAACCCTACAATGTATAAATGGCGCTTAATTGCTTGTAAGTTATCATGAAGGGAATTGACATTCCTAAACCCTTGGTTCGGCAAATTCTCAGAACCTCTCCCATGTCGAACAATCTCAAGCTTAAAGCATGGACAATGACTTTGTCCGTGGAGCCTGCATCAATATTAAAATGCTCGCCTGAGAGTTGGTTCACCAGAAGCAATATTCCAGGCTTAGTATATGTTAAGACTGTTGTTACTGATCAGCTTCACCTCCTGATTTCCTTCAATAGCCACTGTACCCTTCCCTTGCACTTCGATATACTGTCCGTTGCCAATTCTGACTCTGGACCTGACTAACCTGTCTAGACTCCTAAACAGCTTCGAATTGCCAGTCATATGATTGGTACAACCACTATCCACCAACTATGCATCATTCCCAACAAAAGATTCAGAAAAAGAAGCTACAAACAAGTGCTCTTCCTCGCCATTCATTCACCGCTACCCGTGCTTTTCCCCGCTTGCTGGTAATTTTTTTCTTTGCAGATGGCTTCCATGTGACCCAACTTGTGACATCTTCTGCATCTAGCATCAGGCTTTCTCCAACATCTAAAAAACTGATGATTAGTTCCACCACAGTATTGATAAGGCTTTTTGTTCATCTTCTATTTGCTAGACCCACCAGAATTTCCTTCTTTTGCTACAAACTTGGAGTCACCAGCATTTTCTCTTGACTAAATCCATTTCTTCCCTTTGCCTCCATTATTTGATTTCACTCTAGCTTGTAGCGCACCCTCTACAAACTCTTCTCTTCTCATCAGTCTTCTATGCTCCTGTGCCTGTAGAGCATTTAACAATTCTGCAAGCTTTATATCAGGTAAGTCTCTTGTATTTTCCAGAGACGCTATGGTGGCTTCGAACTTCTCTAGAAGAGACACCAGGATCTTCTGAACAAGTCTTTCATCCTTCGAGTCAGTCCCTAAAACTCTGATTTTATCAGCTATCCCCACTAGCCTATCAGAGTATTCCTTCACTGACTCAAACTCTTCCATCTACTGTCTCTCAAATTCTCTCAAGAGATTCAGCACCTTCATACCTCTTATCTTCTCATCTCCTTCATATTCTTCCTTCAAGAAGTCCCATATGGCCTTTGCGAGTCACACTTCATAATTCTCGGTAAAGATGGTAGGCGAGACAGCGGCATACGGGCAAGATTTTGCCTTGGCTTTTCTTGTGGTTCTCTCTTTATGAAGTTTGATTTGATTCATGGTCGGATTATCTGGAAGTGGAGCAACTTCATAATCATCCTCCACAACTTCCCACAGATCATGATCCTCCAAAAATGCTGTCATCTTAACAGCCCATGCTTGATAATTCTCTCCAGTAAATACTGGAGAAGCCATCGCAGAGAAACCACTCGACCCTGTCTCCATCACCCTTTAACTTCTTTACACTTCGATACTTGCTTCACTTCACAGTCCCTCAAGATCATACACGCTCTGATACCACAGCACAATGGATCAAAACAGTAAACTAGAAACAGAAAACCAGAAGCTATAGTTTTTGAATGAGGAAGAGAAGCACAGATAAAACTGACGTACGCAAGTTTGTGCTCTGTTTTCTCTGTGCTTCTCTTCCTCATTCAAAAACTATAGGTTCTGGTTTTCTGTTTCTAGTTTACTGTTTTGATCAGTAATAACAAAGACACCTTCCCAAACTTAAGAAACCACGTGCAATGCAAAAGGTAAGTATCGAGCAAGTCCCCAAGAAAAAAAAAAAGAGTAGGTTTTCCCATTCCTTTCTTAAGGATCTCATGTGCAGCACCTCTAACTTGAAGCATTGAAATAAAAAAAAAAAAAATTCCTAAACTCCACTGCCAAGTGTTTACAAAAATAAAAACCTGAGCTAATTTGGGTTGTTTGGTCCGGGTTTGCTCTGGCTTATTATTTCATTGTGTTAGCAGTGTAATTTCAGTTTAACTGCTTCCCGAAACAAGTAGATTTTTGTTCGATTCACTGATTACAGATTTGAAGTGAAACGTAATGTTTATAAACAACAAAAAGAAAATTAAAATTCCTATAGGCAGAATAATTTTTTTTTTCCCCTCTCATTGTTAAGACAACAAAACTATGTTTCTGATTTTAAAATTGACTGCATGCTTATGGTCTTTTGCATTAGGGGGAGTTTTTTAAAGGTTACTCATTTGATGTTACAGTTCTAGGACTGAGTTAATATTGGACTTGTTATTATAGGTAGACAAACTGTTGATGGTTTGAACTAAAGCAAGAATGAAGTTAATTTTTTGGTTTAAATACTTAACAAATTTAAGATTTTGGTTTTGATATGCACCCTAAACACACCTGATAATTTACGAACATCAGTATACTCAACTAGAATGTTTCACAGATTAACCACGCAACCTCGACCCATTTAGGTACTTATTTCTCCAAGCAAATTTTCAAATTAAGTAGCTGCAATCACAATCTCATTCTAAAACGAGTGGCAGTATCATGGTGACTACACTATTGCTGCTAGTGTGACGGGAGTCTAAGTACTGGAGATGGGATAATGCTATCAAGGTAACAATGCATAAAAATTGTTCCAAAATTTCAAACACTGAAGAACCCTAGTTTTTACTATTCACTGGTTCAAGCTGCTTCCAGACGAACCAATCTTGCAATGTCCTAGCTTGTCATATAAAAGTAGCAGTTCAAGTGACCTTACTACTCCATTTGTCACCTTAAATTAACATTCTCAATATCAAGAGAAAAAAGACAAAATCCTTACCTTGCCAGAGTATATTATTTCAAATAGTACACCCGTCCCCAGTGAAGGAACTTTTCCCCATGCCAATGCATCCAGACTCCCTTGTAAACTATCCACTGTTCCTGCCTTGGCAGCCTTAATAAAACAAGGACCAGGGTTCTGCAGCATTCTAACAGACCATGCTATAAAACATATCGAAAAAGATATCTCATGGAAAAGACTGAAGCAAATCATGTTGAGGGCCCAGAACCAACGGAAAAGCACGCTTGAACAAAAGGTGATGCGACAGATGAGATTTCCTTTGTCTTGACATCCCTTTAGGATTTAAGCCTACAAACTCTCCACTTGTTGATAGACAATTCGCAACAAGAACTAAATGTTCAGGAAGAACAGTCTTGCCCGTATCAGATACAGCAGAACCCAGTCTCTGTATTGAGAGTTAAACAACAATTAATCACGTTAGCAACTGGTTCGTACCATAACAAACAGTAATGATATATTCACTGGAGAACCGCACATTAAGAAAGTACTTCCATCCAGCGTCTATCCCATTTGCTAATGAGAATTCACGAATGTTATCCGGATGACTGCGGGACCAATCAATAGCATCCATAATAGGAACACAATTATTCATGAGTACACTCCAGAGTTTCATTTTCTCAGAATGTGCAGACATGGATACTCTCAAGTACAGTTCACCGGTTGACACAGGCTTAGATTTGCTTAACTTGCCGCTTTCACTCCATAAGATATCTACCTTCTTAATCTCCATGAATCCTGAAGAACGAGTGAGCCATTCAGTTTTAACAGTGATACAAAGAAGTTATTGATCACATAAACTCAACTAAGAATTTTTCAAACCACATGCAAGTGGTGGAATTTCTAGGTGAAAGGTATTATAGTGCCTATGTACATTTGTATTGAGACAATGTGTCAAGGTGCATCGAGTGTGCTAGCATGGTTGTGCCTAGCAATGATTACTAGAGCAACTTCTTCATAATATCTCCCCACGTTACATATACGTTTCTGTTTACTTAATAAACAGTGAACCATCATTAAGTACTGAAACTTCAGAAATTACAGAATTACTACAAAGAGAATGAGCACCAGTTTTTTTTTTTTTTTTTTTTTTTTGGTGTATAAAGCTACCGGTTTTGAGAGTGGAGTGTCATTTAAAAATTCTAACACTCAACCTTAGGCATTGGCTAGGGTTTAGCTTGATACTGAAGTATAAATACCATATCTGGATCTATACAAAGCTGTGCAGTGCTCTCGAGAGTAGAGTAACAATGGATCAGCTGCATTTCTATTTTTCGTTTACTCTGACTTTATCCTTCCTTTTACCCCCGCTAAACACCGTTTAACATGTCAGTCTTTTTTCATCATAATTATGGCAACAATGCAACAGTTTAGATCAATGGCATTTCTAGTTGGTATTGACAAAATAAAGCACATCGCATTCTCATATCGTGTTACAAATGACTCACTTTACAAGGAGTCTATTTCCCAATTAGCATATATTAACTAACACTTACATGCACTATTCATGTTATATTTCCCAGTTTCTATTTGATGTTGCCCATGGCATTACTTTCATCTGATTGAATAAGTATATTGATGTTCTGATTACAACAGCAAATATATGTTTTGAACTTGTCCCCACGGGTGGCCTATGCAGGGAGAAAATATGGCCAGTGATGGATAGGCTATGTGGTAGTGACACATGGTTTAACCGACCAATCAAAAGTGAGCTGCATGAGCACATGGCGCCAAGTAGGATGAGATTCGTGGCACACAAGCAATGGTGATTTGGTCAATTATACCATGTCATGATTGCCACATGGTGTATTCATCACATAAACTCCTTGCTCCTATACAAGTAAGATATGTATTACGGCAGCCACGATCATATACCAATGCAGTGTTTTTTACGGCAAAGTTAATTCCTGCGTGCATAAGAGCCACATTGAAACTAAAATAAAGTTCGTAGATAACCTTTAATAACTGTTTCCAGAAGGCAAGGTATCACGTGTTCTTGAAGTTTTTTCAAAAGAGTGGGCTGTGTGGCAACTTTCTTCGATTCTTCAACCATGGTGAGTGTGATGCAAAAGATATTAGTTGCATCTTTCCTTTCTTCGCCAGTTAATGAACAATCACTGCATCAGCAAATACGTTACCAAGTCACAGGAAATTGTGTTTAACGGATAGTCAAATCTCACAGTGGAAACATGATATATGGAAAAATCCCAGAACCAATAATTCACTTTTGCAAAGTCATTGCAAATATATAAGAGGCTATACTGATAAGTCCAGGCATATTGAATTGATAGGATTTATCCAAAATCATGGGAGGAATACCGATCAACAGGATAGCTATGGGAACTCGGAAGTACATCAAAGTAGAACTCATTCCATATCTCCTTTTCAGGAGCTTAAACAACACTAGGTAGTAACACAAACAAGTACAAAGCAGCTTACGTGCTGCAGCTTTTGCAAATGGTGTGACAGCCATCGCATCATGGGCATTAAACCCCGTAGACACTCTTTGAGCAGCTAAGAACATAAAATTGCGACGGATGCTGTTCTAGAGTTACAGAATTCAAGCAAATCAAAAGGGCAACACGTGTAGATTCAAATGCTACACAGGATTTAATTGGTCAAACATTAATTATAGTTAAAAAGGCAACATGGAAATGGAAAATATAGCACCTCGTGGTCCACATGATTTGTCATTTAAGAATGAGAAACTAAATTATTACTCTAAATTTTTCTTACAAGGTGGTTACCATATATGAGCAGGTTTGCACAACAAGCAGAAAAAGGGAGAAGGTAGCCACTGACTAATGAGAAAGTATCACCGTGCGTACACATGAAGACCAACTCCTGCACCCAACCCAGTAAGCAGTAGTATTAATCTCCAGAATGGCTTACTTGATAGTTATCTGCAGCGGGGGAAGGTCAACTCTTAATTCCTTCAAGAAAGCATGACATCTCCTCTTAAGAGAACCAATGACAGAATGAAGTATTAATCCTCTCCTTGTTATAATGTCCTGCAGTGGGTGCATATTTGTGTAAGAGAGCAGAGCCTGATGTAAATTGGAAAAGAAAGGACTTCCTTAACTGGTTACCTTTCTTATATGGAAATGGCACACCCATGGACTCAAATTCTGGTTATAATTCTCGGGGGAGAAACTAATAACCAATGCACATCAGTTTCTATCGTAAAGAAGGTTATGACTATGCTCAAAGTCAGCAAAGAATAATGGGAATAATATTAAACACACACGGTTTATATATGCTCACATAATCATTGTGGTTGACACTGTGTCTGAAAAGAATATTCTCTCCAGATAATCTTTAACTGCAAGGGCTCCATATTCTAAACCATGCCTATGTTTTGCAAGCTGCTTAGAGAGAAATAATGACATTGTTTGACACGAGTTGCTTTTCTTGGTACCAGACTCCAGCACATTCTGCATGGTATACCAATACGAGAATTGGTTAGGCATCTCTTATGGACAACCAAGTGAAAATATCTGATCACACAAATCTCACCTACCACTCTCAGCATTCAATTTTCACTTATATGTGCAAGACAGATTAACACATTCCTCAACCCCCACCAGCATCTCAAAAAACTTACGTGTATCTGTGTGACTGGGAAAAGTGTTCAAGTTCTTCTATTGTGAAATTCAATAAGGACTGTACCACACAAATCATGCATGATGCATCGGAATAATAATGAATATAACCTGCACAGTCCCTTCCTCAAACTCTTACAAGTAATGCCAGTATATTTTGCAGAGATTTTATAAGAACAAGTAATCAACTGTAGAGCACAAAGAGGGTGCAAACACATAAACACAAATATCTCAATTACAAGACAAAGCATTTGTATGTCAATCATAGCATTTAGAAGTAAGTTTCCAGGATGATCATAAAAGCTGACTCCTCTCTTCAGAACGAGATAAACACAACACAAGACATGGACTAACAGAAACATATAAGTGAAGCAAGAGAAAAGACATCAACAAAGTTCAAAAGGTTGAAGGCACAATTCCAGAAATACTAGTGAACCCTTTGCCCATCATAACTCCTAGGTCACAAAACCGTATCAGATGAAAGTTTGAGGAGTCCGGATTTCTCCAGCATTTGAAACAGGGTGAACACAGCATGTCTAAAGTGCAGTATGTTAGAGTTAAGCTTCAGCAAATCTCTTAGTTGGAAAAAAGACAAATTTCCTTTTTTTGCAAACAGGTATGATTGAAAAGAACATGTGCAATTAAAGGCAGTCATTCACTACTTCAACATAATTGCTAACTTATCTGCTTACTTTATATACATGCCTCAGCTATATAATTTTTTTTTTTTTTTTTAAAAAGACTAGTTCTTTGGACTAGTTTACTAGCTACAGTTAAAAACTTTTCTTTAATTATGTACTGCGAATAAATAAAAAAATGACAGCACATACAATATGCCAAGTAAAATTAGAGTTCTGATTTTAATTATCCACATTGCTAGCGTACCACAAAAAGGAACACGCATTCCCACTGCTGGCTTTGGGGAAAACAGAGTGTTTGCAATCCACGATCTACGGAAAAGAATAATAAAGACAGAATCTGATGCTTTCCAACAATAACGAACCACTGCCTCAGCAATTAAATGCAACATTTACAAAACCAAAATGTGAAACAATTGAATTGCAAACAAAAAATAGAAGCGACTTCAGTCAGCAATAAAGTACCAGAAATCACCTCACAGGTCTGTGAATGCATGCGTGGGTGGATAGAAGTTACCTTCAAATTTAACAACGGCGACGTTTCAAGGAGACTGATTGGCTGATCTAGAGCACTATATGCAGCTTCAGAAATGGCACAGGCAGACATTGAACCAACAGGTTGGCCTCCCATCCCTTCCCCAGATTTTGCATTCTCACAGGAGAGACTGTCTTTGCGGCTGCAGGGAGTAGATGATTGCTTCTTAATGCCATAAGAAAACTCTGAGTTGATTGCCATAAGCACTTCTAACTGTGCCATCATAGGAAATATATAGATCACGCATGAAAAACATAAGCTTCCGGTGTAAGGTTCCAGGGACTTCGGCATTCTTACTGAAGGAACTAGCTCGATTTGTGACAGAATGCACGAAACACTCTAATGGATTCAAACCGGAAAGAAAGGAGTTCTTGACTACTGCAAATGGGATGAAAGACTGAGGAAATGGAAAATCATGCGTACGATCTATATTCCTTTCCTTATGGCTATTATGAGAAGCATTGGAAAGTTGATGTGGTATATTAAAGGACAATGGAACCAGAGAATGTTGCAGGCCAATGCACATACTGTGTTCAGCAATCTTTAGCAGATTACCCTTACTTCCAGATTTAAACATAGAGATCATGGAATTGTCTTTGCTAGCATACTTGTATGCCAAACTTTGTATGTCTTGAAAGACTCGCTTAAAAGCATCGACAGATGCCTGCCTAAGGGCAGGGGATTTCTGCTTCTCATAACACAACCGTTCTGAATTGAAGGCCATAGCATTTATTTCTTCACCATTTCCAGCAAGTCCCGTGAAGAATCCACCATAAACTGTTTGATATTGCATGTTTCATCTGCTTCTTGCAAACCACAACTAATTTCCTCAATCATATTTTCCCATGAGAATGAATCAGATGCAAGGTACAAATCTGATAATGAAACGCTAAAACCCCTCATGGACAACCACTCGCAAAGAACTTCTTGAGCAGCATGCAAAATGTTAAGTACCCTACTCTGACAAAAAGTGATAAGCCTCTGAAAGAGATTGTCATCGGCATCTCGAAGCCAAGCAGATCCTTCTGAAAAGACAATTTCCCCATTGCTAATTCCAATGTCATTCGAAGACGAAAACCACTCAAATCCTCTAGGCAAGAGCATCTGGAATAATTGCTTCCCAGTCCACATTCCACCCTCGCCTGAAGGTACCGGAGGAAGCAAATCATTGGGGCACAACATTTTAAGTTGTCGGATATCAAAGCGGTTGAAGCAAACACTATCCTCCAATATCAAGTGAGCAGCAACTAGACTATCCTGACCAAGAGAAAGAAGGTTCCTGCCACTTTGCCCATTATACAACTGCCTATCCACACCAACCAGCTCTTTTAGCTCTACTCTAGCATCCACTGATTGCAGAATATATCCATGGATGCAGTCCCAATCAAAATCTCCGCGAAGAGGGGAACAGCATAACAGATTTATAGATAGAGCTGAGGCTATGGGTAGAACCTTGGCAGATAATGCGAGATGAGAGTGCTGGTGTATTGATGGAGGCCTATTTACCAAAACCATGTCTCCGTCACTTAATGGCCTGTATATAGTGTCTCCAAAAAGAAGTTCTTTCACGTGACTGATACGCACGAGACGCCCTTTTCTCCGAACAAGCATGCCACCCTTTTCACGCAGCAGTAAACTGCAGACAGCATTTAACTTTTCGCAGTTCCACTTATTCAAAGTCTCAGATACTTGCAATCTGTCTGCAATATGACACGGTACACCAATTTCACTGAGCTTGATGTTTGGATTACCAGCCACAACCATCCGAAAACAGTAATCACTCCGCTTCCCGAGAACAACATCTTTCATATATCTCAAACCAGAAGAAGTGAAATTCAGGTCCCTGCTCTTTCTGTTCAGCTGTTTGAAAATAAACCAGTAAGCATAGAGCTTAACCATTCTCGAAAATCTTAACAGAAGATTGCAGAGCTTGCGTTAGAAACTTTAAGACACTCAAGGACGCATGAGCCTAACTCATTAGCTGTCCCCCTAAAATTGACAAGTTTCTTGTATACCCTCATTCGGTCATCCTGAAAGAAATTTACAGGGAAAAGAACAATAAATCAACACTTAGCCGGCTAACCAGCCATATTAAATCCAATTAAGAAAGAAAGCAGCAATAACAAGACTATTCCCTAAGTGGGTAAGCAACTAAGCATTCATTGTGAGATTTAGATCCACTCTTGCTTCTTTTTCTAGACAGAAAAGGACTTACAAGGACCAGCCGCTGTCCATGAGAAAATGCATGAGTGGCTTCAGTCACACGATGACCAATTGGTGTCACAGGGAAACAGTTGAGAAAAAGAGAATCTTGTCTTGAGATAAACTTTCTAATGAAAGTAGGACCAACGCTATTCAATAAGTGATAAACCTGAAAAGGAAGGAGTGTATCAAGAGTGCATCAAGCTAACTACCAAGACAATAATCAAATTGTGACTGTGCGTGTGAGAGAGAGCAGTGTATTATAAATAGATGGAAAGAGATTCACTAAGCATGATAAAGTAAGAGAATAAGGAGACGGGGCATGAGGCAGAAAAATTATGTCAGCCAATATAGTATCATTCTGCTCAATTCCTATTAAAAGCAGTACAAATCATAATACGTCTCTCCCTCATTTCCCTTCACTTGGAAAGATTTAAAATAGCATCCTCTGAAAAGAACCTGTAGTTACTGTTAATTGAAACCAATTAATTTCATATGCAACGTAACCTGAATAGTGCCAAGAATATGGCTTAGAGTGCTGGCGCATACAACACTTGATGATGTCTAACAAATATTTTTTCAATATTTTTTCAAATGAATGTCTCACTCTCAGTTTCGTACAAGAAATAACAACAAATTCAGACAACCTATAGAGGATGAGCTACCTGAGCATGCGATAATACCCTTCTGTTTGGTTTCAGAGAACTTTCTTCTAGTTCCGGATTTTTGGGATAAAGTCCCAGTAATCAGAGGGCCAAATCCTCCTGTTTAGCTTCTTTTGAGTATTTCGAAAACTTTCATCTACTTCTACAATGATGGCAGCTCTTCTGAAAAGATCCTTGGATGACACTTTGAACTTCATAGGCAGATAATAATCTACTTGAGTAGGCTGCTCAACGCACAAATAGTTACCACCAAATTATTAAGGCCTTATTTGGAACGAGAATATTATAGAAATATAAATTAACTTACGAGACAGTATTTGCAACCCCTAGTCCCATGATGTACCTGACCCGGACTACTGTTCTGGAAAATTAATGTACAAAGTGAAACAGGTGAAGCATTAGCAGAGAGAAAAGGCATAAAGCTCAAAAGATAAAACGTTAACAAGAGAAAGCATAATGTTTTGCATGACAAGTTAGAGGAAGCAAGTCACAAAGACATTTGGGTTTATATAAAAACACCAAAAATGAACAGCATGATTACAATGCACTTCACATTGTCCAAGCTAAAGTTGAGCAACATTGTCCCAGAAAAAAATCTAATCATAAACCCAGATTAAAGAAAACAAAACTAGAGAAGAGTCACAAAATAATGGCATTGGGTTTCATGATGTATGGTACATAAGAAGTAATAAAACAATTTACCAATCCCAACCACTAGTTTTGGACAGAAATGGGGGTATAATTTCAACATTCAAATTCCAATGCACAAAGGGTTTCTTAACCTCCTCAGCTTCTTTCCAAGAAGAAACATAGCCCGGCGGATTTTGCAATCCGATATTTAAAACCATGCCAACGTCTAAAGCAGTGTAGACCGTTCACATGATCATGAAACACTACATTTATCATATTATCCCGCAATCCTTTTAACTGTTCAAGCCAATGAAAAGAATAAGGAAGGGGGACCTACTCGTCCTGCTGAAGACAAAATAAATCTAGTAGGACAAAGATGTAGGTGCTTATCCAGAAAGATATTTGAGACGGTAGATCAGACCAATCCAAAACCTTACACCGGTCTTTGAGTTTAATTAATTGTTATTGTGTCCACCGACAGTTCATCTAGTAGATTTTTCAGTCAGAAATTTTCATTCCTCAAGTTGCCCCAATGCTGAGCAAACAAGACAAGGAAAAGGAATTGCAGGCAACAACAGGAAAATATTTTTAGTTACGTATAGATTTAACTCTACCAAATATATCTGAATGGACAGCAGCAAGATGAGGTACCTCACCTTAACCCGTAGATCTTGCTGAACAGATTTACAACCTGGGCAAATCTTATTCAGCAACTTAGCAACTTCAGACAGAAAATACGGGCAAAGTATTGTACATGGCAAGTTGATAGATCCGAAATGACCTGATGATTAATCACGATTCACCATTCAACAGGAAAAAAAAAAGGATACAGAGAGGAAAGGGGCACTAAACTTAGAAAGTTTCATTGATCTGTATGCATCATTACCTTCACACTGTTTCAAGTCTTTGGCGCCACAAGTGGAGCACTGACCAGAGGAGTTTGGGAGTCCCAATCTAGAGTCACTGACCTCACTGACAGACTCAATTGTTATCGAAGATATCTTCTCCTGTCACAATATCAGTGTGTAAATTGTTTGAGAAGACAAAGTTGGCCAAAATATCTAAATGTCAACCTAGAACATATCATATCCAGAACTAATGCTAGATTAACTGCACAAGGCATGTCTGTTGTCCAACATTTGTGCGTTGTCTGCTAATGGCAGATCATAGGCACAGAAAGGATTGGCAAGACAAGTAATCGAGCAACGATGACTACGACGACACAAGAAGCCTTATCCATTGAGTGGGCTTGGCCAACAAGTAAATGAATTTGAAGGGAAAAGAAAAACAAACAGGCTCAAAATAAAGACAAAGTTCACTACTAACATAAAGGCTAAAAGAACACTCATTAGAATAGCAACAGAAAAGTTGCAAAATATAGTAAGCAATTTCCTCCAAGACAAAAGTGAAAGAGGCAGGAAAGAATGACATGGATGCATTCATAGCCTGAAGAACGAAGAACTAAACAGGATGTGCCAGAAGCTATTAACGATTGCCGAATGCGAACCATGCCAGAAAAATCGAATGCATATAGAGGTTTGTCTTTGTTTAATCTGCGACCAACATAAAACTCCAACCATGTTTTCTTTATTGAAAGCTGCACAAAATGTCACTCATCTTTTTCATGTTTTTGTCACTTTTTTAAATGTTAATGTTTTGTGTTATCAGAGTTTCTACAAAAATTGGCCATATCAGAAAGAAATATTATTACCACAGGTTCTTTACTATAGTGCCATAAATATATTTCGGTGGCAAACAAGTCACTAGCAAATCATGAGATCCTTGCCATCACAAGGACACTTCTCAAGGAAGAAAGAGCACTAACACCTATATGTGATTGTGAACATTCTGAAATAGCTAGGTGATAAAAATGTCGATACTTTTTCACTAGAGACATTGTTCGTGCTCTGTATCTGTGACAAACCTGTTAAAGAAAACAAGCGACATTGGATATCTTTGAAATATGCCTTGTCTTTTGCGTTCTCTCTATTTATTTCATTCCCTCTATATGACTCCAGTTTTCAGTATTTTTTCCTACAATGCTGTTATGTCATAAATTTGGTAATCAAAAATTTGTGTAGATCTTTTGATGACTGTTGCCAAACTTTAGTCAGCCATGCAAGTTTCTAACCTGTCAACTCAGGCAGTCTCGAGGTCTCATACTTTTAAGTTCAACTTTTCACGTCGACTGATATGCAGGTCAAGAATATGTGCCACACACCCAATAAATGTGTCAAGTCTCAAAGTTACTTGGAAGAATAGTCACTATCGTATACACAAAGAAATTTTCAAAGTAGCTAAATCATGCAGCATTAATTACTAAAAGCTTTCCAAAGTCCGTTTAATGCATTCCAACTTCAGCATAAAAGATTTAATACGCAGTTGAAGGGTTGCAGATGAAGGAATATTAGGACATGATGAAAACTAACCGCTTCTCTGCAACTTAGAACATTGAAGACTACTCCTGTCAAGACAGCAGAAGGAACTTGCTGCTCCTCACAGAAATCATTGTCCATTGGATTCACACCTACAATAAGCTACATTTATTATATAACATTCTTAAGAGGAAAAGTTTGGCGTGACGAGATATTAGATCACTTATAATAAACTAGCGCTCACACACGCACTTCATGAGTGCATGATTGCTTTCGTGTCATTTAATCATTTAAACAAGGATTGGTAGGACCGGAGCTCCGGCCCGACACCTCTCAAAACGACGCACCGTGGTTTGGAGGACCTACCTTGTTCGGACGGTGGGCAACGGGCGGACGGACGGGCCTCCGGCAACGGTTAGCTGCTTCCCTCCTCCCTCTGGTTCGCTCTCTCCCGTTCGGACTCTCTCTCGGTCTCTCGGTCTCTCGGTCTCTCGGTCTCGGTTCTCTCCCTTTGGCTCGCCCTCTACTCTCTCCAGCTCTCTCCAACACCCTGTCCTTCGCTTGAACCCCAAAAAAACCAACCGAGCACCCCCATCTCCTCTGCTTTCTTCCTTTAAGCCCAGCCAACGACAGCGCGCATGGCTTCTGCCACCGCCAGTCTGTCGCGGCCGCTCCTCTGTTTGTACTCTCCCTTTTCTCCTTTTTTGCAGAAGCGTGGTTGCCAGTTGGATTCAAGACTGGTCTTCGTCTTTGCATGTGAGAATCAAGATTGGGTCAAGAAGTTTCCGAATATGGCAAATGCAGGTGGTCCTCAACAGCATGGCCTTGTCCTCCGTTGCCGTAACTTGCCGTGCAGGGGTGGACAGAAAAGAAGAAAAGGCTGCGGCAGAGGGGGACGGCGAGTTCTAACAGCTACAACGTTGCTTTCGCAGGAACGCATTCATCGCGACCCGAATTCAGATCCAAACATCTGTTCCCGAGCTTGCAAATTCAATGACAGAGTTGGTCATCTTTGTATTGCAGAGGATGACTCTTGCATGAATTAATGTTCCACTTGTGCTTGGTTTCGTTTGAAAGAAAAGGGTTGTGTCCTGAAAAATGAGTCAAAAGAGATCTCTTTTCTATGCAAGATGAGTGTTTGCACGTTCTCAAACCAAAAAAAAAAAAAAATCCATCCTTCCAATAGCAAATTTTCTGATTATCATAGTTATAAAGATTCAACTTATCCATTTTACCAAAAACAAAAAAGATTCAACTTATCCTTTATTTTAAATTAATAAATAAACTTATGACAGGAAATTAGTATTTTTTTAATCTATAACCTGCTGTGCCAAGTCAATTTTGACAAACGTTACTAAATTTTGGATAAAGCATACTAAAATTCATTTTTTATTTATAAAAATATTTTTCTAATGGGTAAGGGAAGAGAGAGAGACGGGTTAAATTTGGGTTTTTCATTAGGTGTGGGTGAATATAAAATAAAGGGAAAATTATAAATAAGAACATAAAGTGTGACCATTTTTTCAAAAAAAAAAAAAGGATCCGAAGTAATTATTATTTCATCTAAGGTTTGAAGTGATCACCATAATCCCAATTAAGGGCTTCAAGTGATAGTATAGTCTCAATTAAGGGTTCGACAAAATAGGTGCATCTCACATGCCACCATGATGGGGGCGTTTTCGTCCATGTGCTTTTTCTTTTTCTCTATTCATCATCTTCCCTCTCCATCTCTTTGGTTCATCTTCTTCCAGCTTTCACCTAGTGCTTAACTTTTTTCCTAGGAATAAAGAAAAATGAAAAATCACGCCAACTTTATTCTAATCTTTTCATTGAATGCGAAGATAACAAATGAGATTACAGCTTCATTTGGAACGAAACATTAAATCTGCATTTATTTGGAATAAAACGTCATTTCAGAAATGACCTTTTTCCATTTACTTGTGTTTGGTGTAGGAAAATAAACCCATGGTAGGTAAATGATTTCGGTCCACACAAACCAACTTTAGAAAGCTAACAAAAACAACTTCATAAATTAAAAGGCGAAAGTCATCTCCAAAAAGAAAAATAGAGGGTATCTAAAAAGCGTTTAGTTAAAACTACGGAGACCTTGCTAAAATAGTTATTGTGTGAAAGGGAGATACATCAATCTCACATATGTCTATAATCAGAGCATAGAAATCAAGCAATGCAACAAAGTGCTTTAGAGAGAATACTTCATTCCTATTAGCCTTATATTCCAAATCTCAATTTTGAAGTTTCGCCTCTCACAGAAAATGCTACTATCTTCTCGAAAAGTTAACATTTTAGTAATTATCTTCGTATTTTATCAAATTTTCATTAAAACAAAAGGATCCTTATGAATAATTTTCATCTATACAATAAACACTATTTGGGTTAGTTTTCCACTTTTTGCAGTTAAAGAAATTGCAAAAGAGGAAAAAAAAAAAAAACTCAGACATGTTAAAAAGACATTTAAAGGAATTATCATATACCAAAAAGTCCAACTATAAAGTACTTCAATAAATTCGAAATTGTTAGAAAAACGATTTTGATGTTATCAAAATAAAGGTATCTCATCGGTACTCTATTCATCTACTATCTCCATTCAATCAAAAAAAAAAAAAAAAAATCACTGAACACAAAAGACCCTTACTCCCAACTGGCGGGCTTCCCCACCTCCAGGCCTTTGGCCCTTTTATGTATTGATGCCCCAACTTTCTGCGTATAAATAATACAACTCTTTTTGACAAAAAAAAGAAAGAAAGAAAGAAAAAAAAAAAAACCACTGAATGCGCTGCAAGTATCTCAGCCCTGCAAATATCTCGGCCCGCCCACTGGCAATTTATTAGATAGAGATGCGTTGCCCCAAAAGCCCCACACCCCCGCGGTGATTTGATTTTGACCCCCGCCTTAAAAAGGCAAAAAGGTCCAGATAAACCTGTGGTCCCCACAACTCGTGCACCCCATCACATCATTTCCGGGCCCCACCACAGTGACTGAGCCCTTGGCCTGTCCGGTTCCGCCGCTCCTCCTGATCCCACGACGAACGAAGAGTCATGGAAGCCAACGACCCCGATCGCACGGCTTTTCTAGCATCGACTTACTCACCGTACACGTCCGATCAAATGCCCTCTCACAGGCCACGCTGGCCGTCGGTCCGACCCGTCTGAACGGCTGGGATTCACTCATCTCGCAAACACTTTTTTTCACCCGCACTAAAAAGTTTGATTTAATAAAAAATATAATTAAATCCTAAAAAATTTATAAGAAAACTAAAGTTTAAAATATCACGAAACTTGGAATCACATCTTAAAATTTTTAAGAAATGTAATCAAAACTTGATGACATTTTTCTGGACTTAATTATACATTCTAACAAGTTTTGAGGATTAATTGGCTTTTGAAAGATTGAAAATTTTATTGCACTTTGGTTGATCAATTATAAAACCTTCAGTAGCACTTATCTTAAAAAAAAAAAAAAAACCTTATATTATAAAGAATAAATAACTGAAATAAAATATTCTGATCCTTATTCACAACCCCGTTGCTTGTAGCCCTTTGGCGTTGGTAGTTAAAGGTGTCAGAAACCGAATCAAAAATCAAACCGAACTGAAAAACGAATCGAACCGAATCGAAAAAATTAACCAAATCGAACCCAACCATGAACCAATAAAATCTCTTTTATCGGTTCAGTTTATTCTCTCCCCCGTCTCGACTCTAAGTTTTATTCTCTCCCGACTCTGGCCCTCTCTTCTCGTCTCGTGTCTCATCTTGGTCGGCTTGGAGGTGCAACGGCGACGGCAGCAGGGACGGCGATGGCAGTAGGGACGGCGATTGCGACGACGACAGCAACCGATTGAGGGACAGAGCCCCTCTTCCTTCTGCGGCACGCGCTCTGCTCTGGACTGGGGGGTGGCCAAAGTCTCTCCTTCGTCACTTTACACGTTGTTTGGCTAAGACTAGCAAAGAACCACGATCCGAAGCAAATTTCTCGTCGTTTTAGCCTTATACACCCCAGGAGACAAAAACCTCCTCCTCCTCGTCTTCTGCTACCTCGGGAACCCCCCTCTCTCTCTTTCTCTCGTAAAGGTGACTGCTTTTCTCTCGAATCTTGGTTGATGGTGATTCTCGCGTGCAATTCGTGCGCATCGGGTGTGTCAGAGGGTCGTCAGATTGATGAATTTTGTGGGTGGAGTTCGGCTTGACATTCAACTAGACTGATCGGATGAACTGGGCTCTACTTTCGTTTTGTAAAAATTGCTTTTTGGTCCCCTGGGCGGGGAGTTGATTTTGGAATTATGGGATTTGAGTATGCTAGCTATGCTTGTGGTTTCATCCGGTGTCGATGATCTCTTGCTTGGTCGATTCCAGTGTGAGAAGCGAAAAGGGTTGGTTTTTTCCGTTATTGATTTTAGGGTAGTGTATGGTGTCTGTAAATTGAGTTGCTGAGCAAAACTTCAGTTGGGTTTTGCGTGTTTTATTTATTACGGCCGTCGAAATGTTGCCTTGATTCTTTCATCTCAGCTAAAATGGCTGATTGAGATGCTAAATTATCTATATAGCAACTTTTAATGTTGTGATTGTTTTTCCCCTAGTGGAAAGAGCCATAATTGAGCTTTAAGTTCTAGATATTGCGGAGTAGGTCGTGAATCAAGAATATGTTTCTCTGGTCATGCTAGTCTTTGGTGATTTCAAGGACAATCATATTAGTTTACTCTATTAAACAAAGAACCGGAGACATTGAGTTTTCTCTGAATATATCCATGATGTTTGTGCAGCTACACTTTGGCGATAGTGGAGCGCCATTTCGTCCAACTCAGGTATTGCGTTTTCTTACGCTCAACACGCATGCGCGATCGTTGTTGTCATTTCTTTTTGCATTGGGATGGGAAAAAAAGTGAAAGATGGGTTGATACTGGTTGAAATTAGAACTTGGGTCTTTGGTGTTGTGACCACGAAACGTCACACAAGGGAAGGAAATTGATCACCGCATGCTGCACACCAGGTGCTTGATGAAATTCTCGGGAAGGGTCTTGCTATTCTTTGTGGCGGAGAGCTTTCTTACTCGTTTGGTTTGGTCCCCTGTCTTCTCTGCAGGAGTTCAACGATGGGTCTTGTGGTTTCTGCATCGAGATGATTCTTTTTATCTTCGTAGTTGGTTGAAATGATAACCCAAGTGAAACTATTTCTCCCACGTGCTCTTTTCACTTTTCCCTCGTTTGAACTTTTTTGGGTGTTCCCCTTTTGAACACCTTTTGCTTTCTTATGCTTTGATATCGTGCTCTGGAAAGATGTCGATCAACGTGCCTTTTTCCTCTTCTATGATTATGATGGAGAAGAAAAGCATGAAGGTCTTCTCTCTTCAAATTAAAAATCGAGGTTTCTATGTTGAGCTGGACTCTGGTTGAATCTAAGAAAAAGTTGGTGCTAAGAAAAAGTTGGTGCTGTGAAATGTTGAGGCAAGTTCTAAAAAAAAAAGGAAAAAAAAAAATCGAAAACCAAAAGTTGAAAATCGAATCGGTTTCGGTTCGATTCGAAGGATTTTTCTAACGGTTCGGTTTGGTTCAGTTTTTCAAAAAAACCGAACCGAACCGAACCATTGACACCCCTGTTGGTAGCTCGTATTTAGTGGTATCTCTCCTCCCACGGTTTCCCTCCAATTCGGAAATGCCACTGCCCTCTGCCGATAATATCATCACTCTCATCACCACCTGTGTCGAGAACAAAAAAAAAAAAATGTCAATCCTTCCCCCCAATCTCTATCCTTGGCTCTTTGTTGTGAGAGAAGGAATGCCGATGGAGTCCGTGCTGATCCGTTCTTGCTCGCCTCCTCTGCTCACAGAAGCGGGAGACCTCTGCTGCCTGGGACCGTCGTCGACCGCCGCGAGGAGGATGGCGGCAGCAACGTCGCGGCGGTTCGCCTCGGCAGTGCGCTACTCTTCCCGGGGCGACACGTGCATACCGAAGCTCGAGCCCTTCAGCAGGACCAGGCTCGAGCGCGGCCTCAGAGAGCCTCCTTTGATCCAAAAGTGCGAGAACGAATTTGCCGGTGAGGACCGGTTTCTGTTAATGCCTTTTTCATTCGCGCACGCGCGCGCGTTTCTTCCTCTTTTTAAGATCTTTTGGTGGGTGGGATTTGTGGTGTTTGAGATTCTTGATGCGGTGCTTTGTTGTTTAGATTATTGTTGTACGCTCGAAGGGGACAAATCATACAGCTGCTGGAGAGCTTATTTTGAACTGAAGGACCTCGAAGTAAGTCTACAGATTAGCTCGCTTGCTCTTATTTAATGGTTTTGTGCTGTTCCTGTTTGGTAGACAAGAAAATAGTGTGCAAACGATGAGATTTTCTTCGTTTTCCTAATCAAACGGATCGGAAAATTCCCAGAGTTGTCTTCAGGTAGAAGAAGGAAGAGAGAGAGAGACAATCTTATCTGTTAGTTTGAAGGTCATTCTTTTTTAAGGTCAATCTTATCTTTGGAGTGAAAACAAACGCCTGGGAAATTTCCCGTTTAATTGCTAATTGCATATGCGATTCTGGTTAAAAAAACTAGTCTTACTTTCCCAGTACTGTCTGGAAAAGTACCATATGTTTCTAAACAAGGTCTCCCTGGAATTTCTCTCTATAATTGGAAAGAAAGTTCATAGTCAGAATGCTTGAACTTCGCTTTCTTTACATTAAAGTGGGAGATTTCAGTTTCAGTGGCTTTGTAATCGAGTACGGTTTACTGATAATACTGGCATGGCTGCAGAAGGAGTCGCCTAAAGAAGAAGTCGAGAGGCTCATCGTTGAAGCAGGGCGTGTGAAATCCTTAGTCGGGTGGCTCCACGGTATAGCAGAAATCCATAAGGCTAAGAAGAACGGAGTTGCCGGGCCAAAGCCATTGAACTCCGAGAAAGGTATGGAGAAGCACTGTCCCATACCAGATGGGTTACCGAAGTCACTGAAAGAATTGGAGGAAGAAGAGATGGGGAGAATGCCTGATTCGCCCTACACAAGATAGCTCAGAAGCAAGGGAAGATTTCCCGCTTGGTATTCGCCTGCCCAGCAGACCACAAAACGGATTGAAGCAGCGAGCCCTTTTATAAAAAAATGATTTCTTGCAAGTTTGAGCTAAAATTGCTGTTTAGTGTGGATATATTGTAGAATGTGTTGCTGATGAGAGTGAGTGAGTTTTATTCTAGGTTGCTGGGAAGGTGTTGGTGATTGAGGCTGTCGTCTGTGTAGATATGGATCATCTAAGAGTTGTGAATTGGGATTCTCTCCTAACATCTGCGAGGTTGTCTTTGCTACTGTCGAAAATAACTCTTCTGTTGCAGTTCTCCAATTCTGGAGAGCTGTGTGGAAGCAGGATTTTAACTATTAGATTTGACTTCATTACAGTATGATTGTCGTGATCAATTTTTGGGGTGCACCTACATTTAGATTAGGCTAATGGATTGTGAAGCTTAGACTTAACTCGAGCTCTTTTAAATCCTTACCAATTCGCAATTTAAGTTTAAATTTCTTAACATGCAAATTGATTTTATCTAGGAATTGTCATTAATCAGTTTACGGTAGGTTGATTAGACACCTAAGTAAAATAATGAACGAACCAGAGATTTTGAGTACAGTAACATGTGAGGTAATCATAGGTACACAAATCATCAATTTAACACCCAAGAAAGCAATTTAACACCCAAGAAAGCAATGAATAAATTACAAAACTTACCTTGTAGCAACAAAAACAACTGTTGTTAGATCAGAATTCACATCAACAACCTAGATATGATTTCTAATTAACACGTAATTTCATTTTTTTGTTTTTATTTATCTAATGAGAGTCATGCTATTACTAATTTAATATGAAATAATATGATATGAAATAATATGACATGGCAATATGATCTACTTATATGACAAAAATAAAATGTAGTCTATACTAAATAACAAAATTAATTTATTCTAAGGTAATTTTTTGGTATTTTCCAAGAAATTCGACATTAAGAAAAATACAAGGATTAACTAGCTAGATTAAGATTCTATCCAACTTATATTAAGAATTGGGTCAGGCCAAATCCTAATTTAAACTAAGATATTATCTTAACATAGCAATTTCTAAACTAAGATGTAATCTATCTAAAAAAATTAATCTAAACTTAAAATGAAACATGCAATTTTATTCTAATATGCAATGACGTACAAATGTGTCCTAATTCTACATGACATATGCATGATGATTTTTATTTTTTTTTAATTTCGAAATTTAAAATTGTCACATAACTAAACATGCAACTCAAATTAAACAAAAACTAATACCCTAAATGAATGCATTTTTTTGGATTTTTTTACTTAACAAAATAAAATTGATTCAACCAACATAATGGCAAATCAGATAATATATGATCGATATCCACAAATTGGCAAATAATATCTTTGCGCGTGAGATCGGATTGGCCAATTTTAAATAAATCGCAAATCGAATCTCGAGCGTGAGATTAGATTAACGATTGTGATTGCGAGTCGAATTTTGAGCGTGAAAATCGGACTATTAATCTCAAATTTCAGAGGCAATTTCATGTCGAATATCTCATCCTTACACTAGAGAATAATTATACTAAAAAAAAACAAATAAAGTAAAATAACAAAAATAATAAATAAATAAATAAAAGAAAAAACTACCTAAATTGATTTTGCTTTCTTTTCCAAATAAGACAGGCAGCAACGTAGTGGTCCGCCGAAGGTCCGGTGAGGGACGGCGGCGGGCATCGGAGCTCCGGCGAGGGGGACCAGCAGGTTGGCAGAGGCTCGGGTTGTAGCGGGCTGGCGGAGCAGGGGCGTTGGGGCTTCTGGCGCTGCGGGTCGGCGACGGCAGAGGCGGAGCAAGGGCTCTCGGGTCGCGGCTGCTACAGGGGAGTTCGGGCGCTGCAAATCGGCGACGGCGGCGGCGGAGTCGTTGCTGGTGACGGACGAGCGAGCAGGGGGGTCGCTCAGTGGAGTCGGTGGTCGTTGCGGGTGCTCACGGATGGAGGTGGCCGGCGAAGATACAGCAGCAACAGCGGAGCGTCGGGTTGTCGCAGATCAGCACGACTGGGCGGCGGTGCGAGCTTGCGAGCGAGAGGAGCCCTGGTGGTGGCGCAACACGAGCAGCAGAGGAGGCACGGGCCAGTGCGGGAGCTCACGCGGCGGTGGAGCGGCGACCGACTCAGATCTGCCGGCGTCGGGGGCTCTCGAGCGGGCAGATTGGGACAGTGGTGGTGTCACAGCGAGGTGGAGACGCGGAGCTGACTGGCGGACGCGGGCGGCGGAGTGGCGACGGCGTCGTGGCTGGACCTCGGGCGGAAGGCACGATGGCCGGCTGCACGACGAAGAAGATGAACAGCCCTCTGCTTTGCTTTTCTTTTATTTCTCCTTGCTGGCCTGCTGCACGTCCCCTCCTCCTGTATCTGCTGTACCTGCAGAAGCCCAAGCTTCCTTCTCCTCCCTCCGGAGGAATGCTTGAAATCCAGGGAAAAAAAGGTACTCAGATCACAGGTGAAAGACTAGACTGAACTTTCCAATGAAAGGCCAAACCCAGAAAATATGAAAAAAAAGAATTAGCAGTGAATCGAGTTTACGTGCATGTTTGGTCAACAATGAATGATGAAGGCAACTTTACCTTTCATCTCATCAACATCGACGCCGACAAGAGATCTTTTCTATCTTTGATCCATCGGGGGTGGCTTGTATACTTAGTTTTGTTGCTTGTTGACTCTGAGTGCCTTTAGTTCCGGTATTTGCAAGGGGCTTTTAGTCGAAATGCAAATGCTGAAAATCCAAAATTATTTGGGAAAATACAATTATATTTGGTAAATTTTTTTTTGTAAATGAATTTTGAGTTGAATATGAATTTAATAAAAAAATTTTGCAATGGACTTTAATGAGTATAATATATATATTAAAATTGAACTAAACCCTTCGCCGGACCGGCGAAGAGCTGTCTCATTTTTCAATTAAAAAAAAATAATTAGGGTAAAATGGAAAATATAAAGAATTAGTGAAGATAATTTTGAAAATCAAAAAATAATTTTCAAGACGAAATGTTAAAAGCCTAGAACCAATCCCTATTTAAAGGTAAGTTAAAAATTGAAAACCGGCTTTAAAGTTGAACCAATGGTCCAAGGTTTGAGGCCCAAAGTGCTTGCCTCACGAAGAGGAGTAATGAAGTCATTGAGAAGTTCAATTTCTTTAATGACATGCGCTGAAAATGAGGCCTCAGCTTAAAGATCACGGTACACGCGTCGGTCCCTTATTCGCGACATGAAAATCGAATCTGGGTGAAGGGTATCTTCTTCTTCTTCGTTCTATCATTTCTATATTTTCCCTCTTATTCTTACCTAATTTCTTCGTCTGCCAACGGTCCCCGAGTCTGGCGTGCTTCTGAGCGGATGTCTCTAGGGTTTTCTTTTCCTTCTTTTTTTTTTTATTGGATAATATTGTTTGGCTTTAGGTTTGTCGGTCCATTTAATGCTCTAAACTTCGAGCTCTCTCCAAGGTATGTTTAATGTTGGGTGGATTTGATTCGCGGGAGAGCATACGTCACCATAATCTCAGTCGGTTAGCAAACCCAAATTTTTTAATTGCAGTACAGCTTTGGCTGTTATACTTTTTAAGTACAAAAATCAGTAGCTAATGGGTCTCCAATGAATAGATGACTCTTGAATACAACCCAAGACCCTCAGAAGAAACCACACAAATGTCTGCGTTTTTGGTAATTATTCATGAGTGAAAATAGAATAAACTCTTTGGAGGGAGGTGTTCCATATGTAAGCGCGTAAATCAATTAAAATGATCTAAGCACTATCAACTTTTCAATTAAACTGCATTTTTCAACTTGATTTTGTATTTAAGGCACGTATGTTGATTAGTTTGGGACTCACCACTGTTTAACTGATGACTACATAGTGTCCTAGTTAGATATTAATGTTGGTCATTTATACTGAGATTAAGGGTTTCCCAAGAACTTTCTATGCATGACTTGGCTCCAATAAGTTATAAATGCTTTCATGAACATCAAGGATATCCGAATTTTAATTTGCAAAATCAAAAAATATTAATGAGAATTTAAATTTTAAAGAAAGACAAATTGCCTCGTCGCTGGAAAATTTTTCCCAATAATGGAGCTTCTTACATTAACAAAAAAAAAAAAAATCAAATTAGAATACGAATGGGAATGTGCATGTATGGTGAATGCACAATAGTTATACGGCAAGTTTGCACGTGCATTGACATGTATTAAGCTACATATGCCGAAACCAATACGAAAAGTATGCTCCTTCTCTTAATTTCTTGTAGCAACTAATTTCAGCTATTTTTGGAAACCCCCGTACCCCGCGTTTCTCCCATCTTGACTTGCCGTCGCAGACAAGCGGCCTCCATGTAATTCCGTTCGTCCACGGACGTGGCCACACTTTCTGCAATCCACTCGTGAAAAGAAAGATAAAGCTTCTTGAACATTCAATATACAATTCAACGTTCAAGGAGAGAGAGAGAGAGAGAGAGAGAGAGAGAGAGAGAGAGAGTAACCTCGGTAGCCATGCCTGTCATTCTGCAAGTGAAGCCTTACCTGATGCAAGTTGACAGAACTGATTGAGCGCATTTGTAGGAAATCAATCGAGTTGAAGAGTTTGAATAGATGTAGGAAATCAATCGAGTTGAAGAGTTTGAATAGGCCGTGTTGTTCAAAAGTGGAAAATGCTACCGTAATACCCAACTAGAAGACAAAAAAAAAAAACCACAAGACTGGTTGAGGTCTGAACTATGAGCATACCAACCAGTTCCTTTCCCATTGGGGTTTCCCAAGTAAAGACCATTGCAGCAGCCAAGACCAAGACCTGCATCGCAAGTCATGTGATTCACGTCGGAGACCCCAACCAACACCCTCTTTTTGACTGACTGGTCAAACAATGCGGCCCACCATGCCATAGCTAGCTTGGCTTTGGTCACTTGCTTTTTAGGCTTTGACCCCACGCCCTAATCGATTGGCAAAATCCAGCTCATTCTCGTGACCGATCCATTGGGAAAGTTTCCGGGTTGTTTACATTTTCGTCCATCTAAATCCTAGCGCTTGATATCACGAATTTTATTTTTTCCTTTTTCTTCTCTCGAAACGCCGATACTTCGAATGTGGCGATGATTGCCGCTAGTGGACTACAAGATCGTGTATCCAGAGCGCATATTTAGAACCCTCTAATCTCTTGATGCATAAATGGATGGAGATGGTAGCTGCCCAAAAGAAGAAGGAAGAAAAATGGATGATTATATAAATAATCCTTTAGTTTTGGCTAAATATGCAATGTTGACAAATGGTTTTTTTATTGTTCAATATGATCGTTAAATTTTTTTTTTATAAATATTTAACTTAATCTCTAGACTATATGAAAATTTCCAATGCTTTCCTTCCGTTAATTCAAGTTACAATATGAAATATTTTCATACAGTCAAAAGATTAGATTGACATTTACTAAAAATTCATATTAGGCTAAAGTTTAAGGACCACATTAAACACATTCAAAGTTCAAGATTGAAATTACACATTGAACCAAAATCTAGGAACTATTTATGTCACTTTTTGGGAAGAAAAAAAAATGCGGTCACTATATTATGTCCTATTAATTTGGCAATTTAATTATCACAAAGGTCAACTTTCAAATTCAAGATTTCATTTATGAACCATTGAATCTAGTCCTAGACAAGATATCCGAATAATGAGTAATAATAACTAGAGATCTTGATATTGCTTCTATATCTGTAGATAATGTGGAATCACAGGTTGCGTAAATCTACTGGGCCGCGGAACCAAGATAAATATAAAAGACAATTTGGATTCAAACACATGACCCATATCAATATACATCAAGTACGTATAAGATTAGAAATAGAAAAGAAGTATCATATAGATTATAGATAATGATCTCACTCGATGATTACACGGATTATCATAATGTATTCCTAATTTTTTGTTTTAACCGAATTCCCCATGGTCAATCAACCCGTAAGAAATCCCGAAATTTCTCATCAAGTGGACACGAGACGGCAACGGGATCCTTCGCTTTCCTAGACGGTTTCTTCGGGGCGTCGCGGGATCAGATCGGGGATCCTCATTTTTCTTTTTTCCCTAACGAAGACGCATGGGGAGCCAAAAGAATAATTCCAACAAGCTTTCCAAAAAAACTCTCGAAGCAAAACAAGAGGGGACGGACACGAGGTCGGGTCAGCAATTTCTGTTCGAGGCGGTTTTTAACGCCCCCTCCGAAAACCCGTGCGGACGGAGTCAAGTCAACCCGCTACTCTCGGTCCGAAACCGAGCCAAAAATCCCCCTCCCCGACGCCCCCCCCAAGGTCCTACGTGTCGTGCGGTCAAACCCCCTCCCGTTCAAAGATCCCTGGGCCCACCACCACCACATCGGAACCGTTGATTCGGACTGGGGCGATCCGACGGTGCCGGGCCTATCGGGGCGGCTGAATTCTGTTTCATCCTTTTTCTCCGCACCCTTTTTGATGTTAATTTAAGGGAAAATGTCAGGAACTCATCTAATGTTCAATTTCATTTATGAATTTTCTATTTGCTCAATTTGGTCATGAACTTTCATATCTAATGTTTCATCTAATCCATAATTATTTTTTTTTTCGGTCTTTGGAGGAACCGCCATCGGCCGACAGTCGTTCACGTAAATCCATAACTATTTTTTTTTAAAGGAAAAAACTACCAAAAACCCTAAACTTTTTTTATGACATGGAAAACTCTGAAATTTGCTAATTGTGACACATTTACCAAAAAAATTTTATGTGATACAAAAATCCTAAACTTTAATTTGTATGACACATTTACCCTAATCATAGGGGCATTTTTGTCTTTTTTACTTTTAAAAACTTTTACTTTTTTTTTTTTTTTTTTTCTTCTTCTTTCTTCCCTACGACGCCGGGCGAGGGTTGCCCTCTCTGGGCTAGCTAGGGCCGCCCTTCTTGGTGTTGGGTGAGGGCCGCCCTTGCCAAATCCGGCGAGGGCACCCTTGTCCGGCGCCCGGCGGCGGCGGCCTCGCCCGACGCAAGCGATTTGGCGAGGGAGGCCCTCACTCGACGCTAGGCGAGGGTGGCCCTTGCCTGAAGCTAGCGAGGGCAGCCCTTGCCGGATGTCGGCTTCCCTCCGCCGAAAGAGAGAAGAAGAAATAAATAAATAAATAAATAAAACATAGAGAATAAGATGAAAATGCCTTTAATGGGGGTAAATGTGTCACGGTTTGTAAACTTTGGAGTTTGTCATATCACAAAAAAAGTATGGGGTAAATTTGGGCAAAGTTTGGGGTTATTGGTGGTTTTTTTCCTTTTTTTTTAATACCAACTGGTTTTTTAATATATTTTTAGTCGAAAAAATACCACATTTATGCAAAGTAATAAATGTCAATATTTCTTTCCTTTGTCCATATAAAAAACAAATGGAAAAAGGGACAGTAATAATAAATAAAAGTGAATCTTGCATTTTGATTTCTTTTTGTATATACAAATTACTTGAATAATTTACAAAAGCCCATCAATCAACTTTTCCCTTTTCGGTGAAATCCATAAAAAAAAAAAAATCTATTGATAGGCTTTTGTACATTTTTCAAGTAGCATATACAAAAAAGAAATCAAAATGCAAGATTCACCTTTATTTATTATTACTGTCCCTTCTTCCATTTGTTTTTAATATGGAGAAATGAAAGAAATATTGTCCTTTATTACTTTGCATAAATGTGGTATTTTTTTGGCAAAAAAAAAAAAACCCAGTTTGGTTTTTTTTTAATAAAAAAATATTTTGGTATTTAAAAAAAAAGGGGGAAATTGGTCAATTTTCAAATAGTTAGGGACTAGAATGTTCAAGGAACAAATTGAGCAAATCGAAAGCTCAAGAATGAAATTAAATATTAGATGAAAATTCGAGACCATTTGTGACATTTTCCCTTAATTTAATTTCCCCCACTCTCACGTTCACAATTTGACCCCTCGAAAGAGGGAAAAGAACAAAAGACCAAAGGGTGGGCCCCGCGACCTTCGCGTCGAGGCCCCACTTGGAGTGGTCCCGCCTCCACTTGTCATCGCTTCCCATCATTTTCGATTTTCTTTTTGCTGAGGCTATCTTGTATTTTATGTTGGTTTAATAAAGATAATTAAAGGCCTGCATGGTAATGTTTATGTTTCTCCTAATTTCTGTTCTTTTGTTTCCGAAAAAAAAAAAAAAGAACAATGTAAATATGTTTGATAAAACTTTTGTTCCTTTAACAAAAATCTATTTTTCTATTTTCGGGAATATATTTGGAACAGAAACAAGAAAAAAAAAAAAAACTTTTTGTTCTTAAGAACAATTTTTAGAAATAAGCCAATTTTCTTTTTTGTTTTTCTTTTGTTCTTCTCTCTTGCTGCGGCCACCTCCAACCGCCCAGAAGCACCGCCGACCGCCGGACGCCGCCAATCGTCGCCGTTGCTGTCGCCAATTATGGCCGACTGCCATCGGCAGCGGCCGATGGGCTTAACGGTGGCGGTCGGCGATGACAGTCGATGGCCGACGGCCGGCGATCATGCGGCGACGACGATGGCTAGCGGTGGGTGGCAATTCGTGAGAAAAAATAAAAAATGAATAAATACAAAAACGAAACTATTTCGTATCAAACGAATTTCTACTTTTTTTTTTTCTATTTCGAGAATAGAAATTTTGTGTAATTACCAAACACCTTATTTTACTCATAAATTTTTCTCTCAAGTAGAAATATGAAAGAATTATTTCTGAAAAGAAACTGTTCCAAACCAAGAAGCGTTACCATGCGCACTCTAAGAGGATGCTTTTGCTCATGTTTTTTTTTTTTTCCTAAAAGAGTAAAGATAAAAAATAAAAAAAAGTAAAACCACCGTCCTTAGCGGTGTAGTTGGCTCAAGTTCTCTCCCCCTCATGAAGGAGAGAAGTTCAAATCCCAAATGTGTCATTAGGGATTCTTACCTGGAGTATATGGTGGTGGGTCCTGCAGTCGCTCCCCCAGCTCCCCAAGGGTTTACTCGTCGGCCGTCGACTTATGGGGTTCCCTGGGTTACCGGAAAAAAAAAAAAAAAGTAACGTGCTGATTTACCATCGCCCGCGGTGGCCGCGATGGTTAGAGCTTTACTCTCCCACCGAAGGGGGAGGGGTTCGAAACCCTGCGCCCCGAATTTACCTTGCCGGCTGCCGACTGTCCTGGGTTATCAAACAAAAAAAAGTAACGTGCTGATTTCAGTTAATACCAATTTTATGGTCCTAAATTTTATTTATTTAGTCAAATATCGAGCAACCATGTTCTCATTTTCAGCTAAATAAAAAAGTATATCACACTTCATCAATTAGTGAATTTATTCTGTGTTCGGCCATCAAGCTAGCGTTCACACTTTCAATGAGATCTGCTCGTCCACATATGACCATTACTTCATCATTACAACCCAAATAAATTAATCCTCAAAATGAGAAATTGTAAATAAGAGAGAGAGAGAGAGAGAGAGAGAGAGAGAGAGAGAGAGGAAGAAAAAGAGGCAATGAAAACAACAAAGTTGCATTCAAGCCGAAAGCACTGTTCGGTCTTCTCTTTCAAAGTCCTCTCATCAAAACTCTCTCCTTTTATATAGCCGAGTCCATTGCACAGTTTCAAAGACTTCACTCTCTCTTCTCTCTTCTTCTCTCTCTGTTATAGCTCTTCTTGATTTATGGCCAAGGGAGGTGGACTCTCCATTGATCATTCAGATCCAGTCGGCTTCTTCCTCCACCACCACCCTCCCACGGTCATCAACTCCCTCTCCGAACACCACCACCACAACAAGCGCAAGTTGCTTCCTGCATCCTCCGCCATGGACCATCATCCTCACCATCACCAGCATGTTTACGCTTCCACAGTCAACGTGTCCGCAGCCCCTCCCGCCACCATCCAGTTCGCTCTCAACCTCATCTCTCGCCGCGACTCTTCGCCGCCGTGCCTACGAGAGGCGGGCGGTCATCAACGAGATGGACTTCTTCTCCATCAAGAACAACAGTGAAGCCGCTGCCAAGAACGTCATCTCATCGTCTAATGACGGTGGCGCTCGAAAGGACATGACCGACGGACCCACCAATCTTGATTTCAATGTAAACGTAAGTTACCCAGATGGAAATTCTCATCTTGTAGTATGTATCGGGTTATTTGACTATTAAGTTGCTGAGTTTTCTTGCTTTTTTTGTTTATTTTTCCCCCTTTAGACTGGTCTGAATCTTCTGACGACGAGTACTAGCAGTGATCAATCCATGGTGGATGATGGGATATCATCAAACTCAGAAGATAAAAGAGATAAGAATGAGGTGAGAATTAAGTGAAATCATTAATTAAACCCGCGATCTGATTTCTTTTCTTGGATTGCCATGGCTGTATTTTTGTATCTAGAAGGCCCTAATGAAGCATGATAAAAAATTACAGGCGGTGATGGTAAGAAAATGCTGAAGTATCAACAAGCAAAAAAACAGAAAAGAGCAGAATTTACCAGCTCTTCTCTCCTTGATGAAATAGAGTTATTAGAGACCCCCGTTCAGCTGGTAAAAGAGGGGAATGATTGGGTTTTGGTGGCTAGCCCTAATAAGTCACAAAAAACGCCGTGAAGATCTTAAGTTGGAACTGTTAGGGGCTAGGCAACCCCTTGATAGTCCAGGAGATTAGAGCCTTAATGGCTCAAGAATGGCCCAATATGGTCTTTTTGATGGAGACCAAAAACAAGGAGACGATGGTAGATAAAATCAGAAGAAAACTACAATTCCAGCACATGTTTATAGAGCAACTGATCGGCATTGCTGGTGGCTTGGTGCTTATGTGGAATGAGGATGTGGATGTTAAAATAAACTCGAGTTTGAAAGAGAATATGGATGTGGAATGCAAGGATCCTTCAAGTGGCCATATTATGAGAGTTACTTTCATACATGCTTCTGCAACTTTTACAGAGAGACTTTTATTATGGCAAAAGATACGAGATTTGCACTCCAACAACCATCATCCATGGCTTTGTGTGGGGGACTTTAATAAAATCCTATATAGCTGGGAGAAGGCTGGGAAGAGGGAAGCTGATTAACATCGAATAGCAGCCTTTCGGGAAATGCTTAATGATTGCTCCTTAATGGATATTGATACAAAATGCTGTGCTTTTACTTGGGCCAATAATAGAGACGGTGAAAATTTAGTGAAGAAGAGGCTAGACAGAGCATTATATACAATGGAGTGGAGAATTACCTTCCCAAATGCTGAAGTGGTGGCCCTCCCAGCGGTTGGTTCAGACCACGGCCCACTTTTACTATCTCTACATTCTGTTAGGGAGAAAAGAATGAAGGAATTCAAGTTTGAAGCCTATTGGATGGAGGAAGAAGAGTGTGGGGGAGATTATTAAACGTTGTTGGGGAAGTGACCAGTACTATCATACAACCTTGTCTTAGAAAATACAGCATGTAACAAAGGAATTGACAGCATGGAGCAAAACTAAATTCTCTAACGCCTCTCTCCAAATTAGAAGTCTCAAAAAGAAACTCACTGACATCACAAACGGGGACTCTGAATTTTCCAACGAAGAGGAATGCCAAGAAATTAAAGAAAATATTGAGCGGCTTTGGCATCGGGAGGAGATGTATTGGGGAATGAGGTCTCGTATAAATTGGCTACGTTGGGGAGAAAGGAACTCAAAATATTGTTGGAGAAATCTTCGTGAAGTGTTTTGAAGCTGACAAAACGTTTCCATCAGTCTAGTCTGAAGATTTGCAGACTCTACTATTTAAAGTCTGAAGACCTCCGGATTGCCAGACTCAAGATTCAAAGTCTATTCTCATTGGCAGTTTCTAATCCATTGAAGAAAGGCTATCCAAAACTGGATGTTTCATTAAGGATGTGACCTTATCAATTGGAGAAGATCTTTTGGCTGGATATGACATAACAAAATCCTTTATTTGATCATGATTGATTCGAAGATTAAGGATCCGATGATTGGCAAAGTATACTGGGAAGGTTCTACTTATAAAAATCGAGATCCTGATTGTATGGGCGAACAGGATTGATGGGCTATCGACATGTTCCTTTAATAGCTTGAATGATCTTCCTAATTGATTCCGTCCAACGGGTAGATTGGAGGAATTCCTTTGGTAAGTGCCAACGGGTATGATGGCATAAAGGAGTATATAAGGAAGACGTTCTAGTTGTTCGAAAGTGTGCACGATAGAAGAATTCCAAAGTTTGAAGCTCCATGTTCTTAGTCAATTCATTTGAGCGAAATCTTGTATGCAAAAGAGAGTCTATATTCGTGAGAAACCTTGAGGAAGTGTGGTAGAATATCTACACTGTGGAATCAATGGAGAACTTTGCTATAACATCTCTTTTGTTCATAGTGAAATCTAGCCAGTGGGCTGTCAGTGCAGAAGAGTGGACGTAGGCTTGGAATAAGCCGAACCACTATAAACCTTATGTTCAATTTTCTCTTCCCTACTCTCTGCTTTACTTTGATAGTAATTCGTTTTGTTAATCAAAAAAGAACTTCCTTTCTATTGTCTGCTTAATATTACTTGCATATCACGAAAAATTATTATACACCTATTTACCCCTCTTTAGGTGCTTATACTAGCTATCTCAATTGGTATCAGAGCTTATGTACTCACTTTGTTTGAAGTGTTTTACTTCAGAGTTAAAGATCCATGGCTAGTATGTTGGCTCCAGGGCTGGTAGAAGGGCAAAGCAATACCAGACTGCCTTACTTTGATGGAAATGATTACAACATATGGAAAAACAAGATGAATGCGTTTCTAAGATCAAAGGATCCTCTAGAATGTGACGTTGTAGAAAAAGGAATCATTCCTAAAGCTGCACTTGTCTTAGAGAGAGGAAAAGATACTGTTGAGTCTAGTGAAATGACTCAGGAAGAGATAATCAAGAGATAAGCTCTTGATGCAAAAGCAATTTATTCTTTATTTTGTGCTTTGTCACCTACTGAATATAACAGAATATCTTCTTGTGTTACAGCGAAAGAAGTCTGGGATAGATTACATATTACCTATGAAGGAACCGATCGAGTGAAAGAAACCAGAATCAACATTCTCCTCGGTCAATATGAAGCCTTCAAAATGAAATTAGGAGAATCTATAACTGACATGTTTAGTCATTTTACAGAAATCATGAATGGTCTTGAAAATCAAGGACAATCAATTTCTGATCCCATGAAGGTAAACAAGCTTCTGCATGGACTTTCCAAGGATTGGAATCACATAAAGACCTCAATAAGAGAGACACAAAGAATCATGCCACTATCTGTGATGAGTTGGTTGGGACTCTTCAGTCTTATGAAGTGGAACGAATCAATGAAGACGAAGACCCTAAAGGTAAGAAATCCATTGCATTAAAATCCAATGATGATTATGATGTTACAGATTCTAAAGACGATATGGATGATGAGGAGCTTGCTCTCATGATAAGAAGATTCATAAAGCTAAACAGAAAAGGAAGAAGATTCAATCCAAAGAAACAAAGTTTTCAAAAGCAACATACTAAGTTTGTTGAGGATGATGAATCAAACAAAGATGTAGTCTGCTTTGAATGTAAGAAAAAAGGGACACATCAGACCCAACTGTCCTCTTCTGAGGAAGAAGAAAGGAAAATCTGAAAAGTATCAAAAGGCTCTTAAAGCAGAAACCTGGAGTGATACAGAGTGTGCAGAAAGTTATGATGATTATGTCAATATATGTCTGATGGCACAATCGGATTCAGATTCAAACTCCGAGACAGACTCAGATTTAAACAGTGAATTTCAGGTGAGTAACTTCAAAATCTCTATTAAAGTTTCTAAATACATTGATGAGTTGTGTTTTAGTCTTAAAACTGGCAGAAGTAGAGCGCAAGTGCCATAACTTGGCATGTCGGGACACTTAAGTGCCACAACTTCCAAACGGTACACTTAAGTGCCACTTTTTTTTTTCAAGTGGGACACTTAAGTGCCACCTCCGGCGACCCTTGCCGGAAATCCTACGTGGCAATTTATTATTATTATTTTTTGCCTACGTGGCTCGCTGGAGCTCCAAATCAGCATAAAATATTCAAAAATTAAAAAAAAAAAAAAGAAAAATTTAAAAAATTTAAAAAATTAAGAAAAATTTAAAAATTAAGAAAAATTTAAAAGTTTTAAAAAATTAAGAAAAAAAAGGGGGAGGTCAAACGGGCGGGCGAGGGCTGAGCCCTCGCGCCGCCGCCTCCCCGCCGTCGGCGGGAAGGGTCGGCGACGGAGGGGGAGGGTTGGCCGGGGTCGCCGGCCCACGGCCGGCCGACGGCGAGGGCTCGCAGCCCTCGCTGGATGGCGGCGAGGGCCGCGACCCTCGCCCCCGGATCCGGGCGAGGGCTCGCGGGCCCTCGCCGCCGGTCGACCGACCTCGCCGGCCCCCGGCCGGGCCCGGCGACCCGGCCGACCCTCCCACTCCGTCGCCGGCCCTTCCCGGCGGCGGCGGGAGGCGGTGAGGGCCCGTGAGCCCTCGCCGGATCTCGGGCGAGGGTTGCGGTAAGGCGCGGGCTGCGACCCTCGCCCGATCCAGCGAGGGCTCGCGGGCCCTCGCCGCCTCCCGCCGCCGCCGGGAAGGGCCGGCGACGGAGTGGGGAGGGTCGGCCGGGTCGCCGGGCCTGGCTAGGGGCCGACGAGGGCTGCGAGCCCTCGCCGTCGGTCGGCCGGGGGCCGGCGACCCCGGCCGACCCTCCCCCCTCCGTCGCCGGCCCTTCCCGGCGACGGCGGGGAGGCGGCGGCGGCGAGGGCTCACCCTCGCCTGCCCGTTCGACCTCCCCCTTTTTTTTTTTTTTTAAATTTTCTTAATTTTTAAAAAATTTAAATTTTTCTTAATTTTTAAATTTTTCTTAATTTTTTAAATTTTTAAATTTTTCTTTTTTTTTAAATTTTTGAATATTTTATAATTTAATTAATTTTTATATTATTATTTACACGTAGACACGAAACGGCGTCGTTTTTGCGTTTCCTCCGCCATGTCGGCGTGCAAAACAACACCGTTTTGGACTAAGGTCGCCGGAAAATTGCCACGTCAGCCATTTGGCCGGATTTTCGCAGTGGCACTTAAGTGTCCCATTTTGCTCCGATGATGGCACTTAAGTGTACCATTTTAAAGTTATGGCACTTAAGTGTCCCGGCGTGCCAAGTTATGGCATTCCAGGTGTCCTCACCTCCTTAAGACTTCTCTTAAAAAGATTTCCGAACTCAAAAGAGAAAATTCTGCTTTAAAACAACAGGAAAATGTTTTGAAAGAAAAGGTGAAATGTTTAGACATGAATGTTTCTTCTCTTAGAGAAAGTGAAAATAATCTTTCGAAAGAAAATGCATTATTTAAAAATGATATCTCAAATATTTCTAAAAGATTTTCTATAGGATCTGAGAAACTGGAAAAAATTCTTTCTGTTCAAAGACCTTATTTCAATAAATCTGGTTTGTGAATGACTGCAGAAACAATTCCTTTAATTAAATTTCCAAAAGTGAAAGAAAGAATTAAGCAAAGACCCACAAGAGATGCTTACAAAAATCATTTTAAAAGGATCTTTGTAAAATCAGTAGGGCGCAATGTTCTCAGATGTTCAAAGTGCAATAGTGCAGATCATTTTGAAAAAGAATGTCCTATGGTTTGGAAACCTGTTAAGAAAGTATGGGCAAAAACCGCATATCATACTAACACCAATGGACCCAAGAAAATATGAATACCAAAGAAAGTTTGAGTTTCTTTTTTAAATGCAGGTTACTATCAATAAAAAGGTAAAATGGTATCTGGATAGTGGATGCTCAAGACATATGACAAGAGATTCAAATTGCTTCATAAAGTTTGTTCAAGTGAATGGTGGAAAAGTCTCATTTGGAGGAAATAACAAAGGAAGAATAGTGGGATTTGGAACTGTAAAGATTAGAAACCTCACAATAAGCAATGTTTCTTTAGTTGAAGGACTTAACTACAATCTGCTCAGTGTCAATCAACTGTGTGATACCGGTTTCAAAATCTACTTTCAAGAGGGAATATGTTCAGGAACCAGTAAAGATTCTGCTTAATCATTCATGGGTCGAAGACATGAAAATATCCACCTCTTGGATGTGAAACCAGATGAATCACAATGTCTAATCTCAATCCAAGACGAAGCGAACTTATGGCATAGAAAGCTTAGGCACATCAATATGAAGTAGATAGCCAAAATTTCAGCAAAGAAGCTTGTTCGTGGTTTACCCAATCTTTCATACCAAAAGTCTGATCTATGTACACCATGCATATTGGGAAAACAAATAAGAAATTCCTTTAAACCATTAAATCAAGTTTCCACTAACCATGTATTGCAGCTTCTGCATATGGATCTCTTTGGACCAACCAGAACACAGAGCATTGGATGTAAGAAATCTTGCCTAGTAATTGTGGATGACTACTCTCGATTTACTTGGGTATATTTCCTGGCAAGTAAGTCTGAAACTTTCTCTTACTTTAAAAAATTTGCTAAAAATGTTCAAAATGAAAAAAAAAAAAAAAAAAAGGGTATGTTATTTCAAGTATAAAAACAGACCATAGAGGTGAATTTGAAAATCAAGATTTCACGAAATTTTGTGATGAATCTGGTTTTCAGCACTTGTTCTCCTCTCCATATACTCCAGAGCAAAATGGAGTTGTGAAAAGAAAAAATAGGTCGCTTCAAGAAATGGCTAGAACTCTTCTAATTGAAAGCAACATCTCTTTACGTTTCTGGGCTGAAGCAGTTTCTACAGCATGTTATATCATTAATAGAGTTTTTCTAAGGCCTATTCTGGAAAAAAAAAAGCCCCCTATGAATTATTCAAAGAAAAGAAGCCTATTGTTTCATATTTTCATGTGTTTGGATGCAAATGCTTTATATTGAAAAATGCAAATGATCGAGTTGGCAAGTTTGAAGAAAAGTAAGATGAAGGCATCTTCCTTGGATATTCAACCTCAAGCAAAGTGTACAGAGTCTACAACAAGAAGACTCAATCTGTGGAGGAATCAATGAATGTTAAATTCCAAGATTCTATGCAAAATGAATCTATTCAAACTCATCTTGAAGAACCTGAACCTACTCCAGACTCTACAATGTCTAAATCTCAGGAAGCAGCTCGGATTTTGAAGGACCAGGAACAAATTACTGTTGAAGATTCAAGTGAAGGAAGTGATCATCAACCTGACAAATTAACCAGCAACTGGAAGCATAAGTCTAGTCATCCCAAATATCTTATTGTTGGCGACATTAATGAAGGAATTCGCACAAGATCCAAAAGGCGCGAAGAGTCTAGTGCTGTGGCTCTTATTTCTGAAATAGAACCCAAAAGCATATAAGAAGCTTTGTCTGATAAAAGTTAGATTGAAGCTATGCAAGAAGAACTTAGGCAATTCAGCATTAATGATGTTTGGGAGTTAACTCCTAAACCGAAAGGTAAATCTATTATTGGAGCTAAATGGGTTTTCAGGAACAAAATGAACGAGAAATGAAAAGTCATAAGAAACAAAGCAAGACTCGTGGCCAAGGGATATACGCAAGAAGAAGGGATAGACTATGATGAGACTTACGCACCAGTAGCAAGGTTAGAAGTAATTCGATTATTACTTACTTTTGCTTGTTATAAGAATTTCATGTTATTCCAAATGGACATCAAAAGTGCTTTCCTAAATGGATTTATCCATGAGGAAGTTTATGTGGAACAACCACCTGGGTTTGAAGACCTAAGGAAACCAGACTCAATATTTAGACTAAAAAAGGCTTTATATGGTCTAAAGCAAGCACCTCGAGCTTGGTACGACAGGCTGAGTAAGTTTATGATTCAAAAAGGCTTTGTAAAAGGTAAGGTATATACTACTTTGTTTATCAAAAGAGAAAGCAAAAGTTTTGTGTTTGTTCAAATATATGTCGATAATATTATTTTTAGATCTCCTAATGAAAGTCTGTGCAAGAAATTCTCTAAGACTATGCAGGATGAATTTGAAATGAGCATGATGGATGAGTTAACCTTCTTTCTCGGGCTTCAAGTAAAACAACTGAAGGAATGAACTTTTATTCATCAAGAAAAATATGCTAAAGATCTTGTCAAAAAGTTTGGATTAGATAATTGCAAAAAGGCTGATATACCAATGTCAAGTTCCTTGAAGATAGACAAAGATGAAGGAGGAAAGAAAGTCGATCAGAAGTTATACAGGAGTATCATTGGCTCACTTCTTTATCTTACTGCTTCTGGACCTGACATTTTGTTTAGTGTTTGCATTTGTGCCAGATTTCAAGCAGACCCTAAAGAATCTCATCTAAGTGCCACAAAGCATATTATCAAATACATTGCTTCAACTTCAATTTTTGGTCAATGGTGACTAAAATGCGTCTTAAGGAACTTAGCAAGGTGTTGGAGAAATTCAAGGAGAAGACCCCTATCAAAACTCATCAAATCTCTTCTGTAGCAAAAAGAAAAGGGAAAGAGCCCATGGTTGCTCCATCCAAGAAAAGAAGAGCTCTCATTGTTGAGGATGAAGATGATGAGGAAGACATCACCATTTCTGCAATGGCATTGAAGAACCTGAGCCGTTCTGTTCCAAAATCAAAGGAATAACAAGAGAAAGACTCAGAGCAGAGGACTGGAGAAAGAGAAGAGAAAGAAGCAGAAGAGAAAGAAGCAGAGGAGAAAGAAACAGAGGAGAGAGAAGAAAAAGAAAGAGATGCTGAGAAGGAAAGAGTTGAAAAAGAAGAAGAAGAGAAAAGAGATCAAGAGGAAGGAGAACATGAGGAACACTCTTTTCCACCTGAAGGTATGGAAACAGGGGGAGACCGAGAGAGAAGAGGAATGTCCTCATATCCTGCTACTAGTGAGAGAGTCAGTTGCTCTCCAGCAGATCCAGAGGACATTTATGCCTCTCAATTTCCTGAGGAAGGACATGATGTTTCATCGCCAAATCTGCGTGATTATGCTGATCTGCCATCGTCTGCCTTTACTCCATCAGATCGTACCGAAGCCAGTACGCAGACCGATAATTCAGTAAATTTTCGCATAATTCTTGATGTTCTCTTGGAAATGCGAGGTCAGATATATGCTCTGGGATATGAAGTTCAGAATTTGCAGAATGCAGGTCAAGCTTCTTCAGATTCCTTGAATGATCAAATCCAAGCCATTTCCCTTCAGATTTAGGCTAATGCTAAGGGTGAGGATGTTGCACAACTGAAGGAAGAATTGAAAAAGCTGGAAGGCATCGTTCAGTCAAGGGGAGATTTCCAGCTTCTTCGTGTTCCCAAGCAATCTTGACTCTATTCCATTTTCATCTCAACCTTTTTTATGCTGACAAAAAGGGGGAGAGATGCGAGATTTGAAAACTTTGAACCTTACACCGTTTGAACTTTTGGATTGTTTTGATGTTTGAAGATTGTTTTGATGTTTGACTTTACTTTTGTGTCTGGATGTGGACTGAATTTGGGATTTGGATTTGACTGCTTATATTAACTACTATTGATATCTTATGGATGGCTTTATCACATGCAAGACTAACCTATTTTCTGTGGTTGCAGATTCTAGAGTTATCATTCATTTAGCCATTTATTTTTATAAGATATCAATATTTGTTTGAGTAATGTTTTGTAGGTTAAAGTTATCCAAATCTGCAGAAAAGTTTTGTCACCATAAAAAATGGAGAGATTGTTGGAGAAATCTTCGTGAAGTGTTTTGAAGTTGACAAAACGTTTCCATCAGTCTAGTTTAAAGATTTGCAGACTCTACTATTTAAAGTTTGAAGACCTTCGGATTGCCAGACTCAAGACTCAAAGTCTATTCTCATTGGCAGTTTCTAATCCGTTGAAGAAAGGCTATCGGAACTGGATGTTTCATTAAGGATGTGACCTTATCAACTGAAGAAGATCTCTTGGCTGAATATGACATAACAGAATTCTTTATTTGATCATGATTGATTCGAAGATTAAGGATCCGATAATTGGCGAAGTATACTTGGAAGGTTCTACTTATAGAAACCGAGATCCTGATTGTATGGGCAAACAGGATTGATGAGCTATCAACATGTTTCTTTAATAGCTCGAATGATCTTCCTAATTGATTCCATCCAACGGGTAGATTGGAGGAATTCATTTGGTAAGTGCCAACGGGTATGATGGCATAAAAGAGTATATAAGGAAGACGTTCTAGTTGTTCGAGAGTGTGCACGATAGAAGAATTCCAAAGTCTGAAGCTCATTGTTCTTAGTCAATTCATTTGAGCGAAATCTTGTACGTAAAAGAGAGTTTATATTCGTGAGAAACCTTGAGGAAGTGTGGTAGAATATCTACACTGTGGAATCAAGGGAAAACTTTGCTGTAACATCTCTTTTGTTCATAGTGAAATCCAGTCGGTGGGCTGTCAGTGCGGAAGAGTGGACGTAGGCTTGGAATAAGCCGAACCACTATAAACCTTGTGTTCAATTTTCTCTTCCCTATTATCTGCTTTACTTTGATCGTAATTCGTTTTGTTAATCAAAAAAGAACTTCCTTTCTATTGTCTGCTTAATATTGCTTGCATATCACGAAAAATTATTATACACTTATTCACCCCCCTCTAGGTGCTTATACTAACTATCTCAAATATTTCCACGCCATCACGGTTTAATGAAGACAACAGAACATAATTTCTATGTTGCGCCTTAACGAAGACACTTGGTGTAGGGACCAAACAATATTAAAACAACACATAGAGGAGTTCTATTGCTCTTATATAAATCAGAGGGTCCTAGAGAGTTTTAACCTATTTTGGACATGTGTCCAATTGTCATTAATACGCAAATGAATGAGAGCCTCCTGATCCCAATTTCTATGGAAGAGGTAAAAGAATCGGTTTTTCAGCTAGATACATTAAAAGCTCCTGGCTCGAATGGTTTGAATGGACAATTTTATCAACATTACTGGGAGGATATCGAGCTGGATGTGCTAAATATGGTCAGAAACTTTTTTGAATTAGGTGAGTTTGACCCCCTTCTCAACAAGACTTACATAACCCTCATTCCCAAAGTCAAAACCCCAGAAAGTATTTGTCATTTTAGGCCAATTAGTCTATGTAACTTCAGTTACAAAATCATCTCAAGGGTCTTAGCAAACAGATTGAAACCATGGCTTGATGAGATAATAGCCTATGAACAAAGCGCCTTTGTTAAAGGACACTAAATACAAGATAACATTTTTTATAGTTCAAGAAGTGTTGCACCAGCTAAGAATTAGAGAAAGAAAGAAGAAATTCCAAGTAGTTCTTAAACTGGATATGAAAAAGGCCTATGATAGGGTTGAGTAGGATTTCTTAAAAATGAGTATGCTAAAGATGGGGTTTAGCGCAAGATGGGTTGAGCTGGTCATGACATGTGTTTCCACGGTGACATTTAGTATTAAAGTGAATGGCGATCAAACCCGGTATTTTACGCCCACGTGGGGATTAAGACAATGAGATCCATTGTCGCCCTACCTCTTCATATTGATGCCTAATGTTTTCTCCTAGATGATGCATAAAGCAATTGAAGATGGGAGCCTCAAAGGAATAAAACTAAACAGGTATTGCCCCACATTGTCTCACCTATTATTTGCCAATGATGCAATAATTTTTATGGATGGGACAGTTAGAGAATGCCAAAATTTGTCAAATCTCCCGAACCAATATTGCTATGCAACTGGTCAAGCTATCAATCTAAATAAATCAGGAGTGTTCTTCAGCAAGGGCTGCCCCGAATCCTTAAAAGAGTAATATGGCCTATGAGTTACGAGTGCCTATTATTGACAAAATAGGGAAATACCTGGGAATTCCATCTGATTGGGGACAAACAAAAAAAGGAAATGTTTTCATGGATTCTTGTTAGGGTGAACATGAAGCTTGAAGGCTGGAAAGAAAAGCTATTGTCTAAAGCTGGCAAAGAAATATTGATAAAAGCCGTGGTACAGGCTCTTCCTCAGTACGCTATGTCTATTTTCAAAATTCCAATCTCAGTTTGTAAAGCCATAGAACAACAGATAGCAGCTTTCTGGTGGAAACAATATGAGTCCAAGAGAGGAATGTACTGGAAGAAATGAGAAATTTTGAAATGCAGAAAAGACGAAGGGGTCTTGGGTTTAAAGACCTAATCATTTTCAACAAGGCAATGTTAGCCAAACAAGCCTGGAGACTTTCACAATCACCCTCAGCTCTATGGAGCCAAATCCTAAAAGGATTATACTATCCAAATGGGGACTTATGAAAGGCAAAAACAGGACAAAGACCCTCTTCGTCATCGTTGTCGTCTCTGGCATAGTTTTGGACTTTGTACTGGTGCCTCATCGAGAAGACCAGAAAATCCAGGAAATTTAGCGCTGCTAAGCCTGCGAGCATCCAGTAGAAGTTGTTTAACTTCCTTGATTCATATCGCTTTTGAGGTTTGAGCCAGCTATCATGCGTTATTTTATCTACAAGGGACACCAACAAGCTGCTCAGGAAGAATCCCATCGAGATGGCACCTAAGAAAAGCCCTGTGCCCATGGACTTCATCCGTTCCGGTGCTCCTCTAATGAAGAACTCGAGTTGGCCGACGTAGACAAAAGCTTCCCCGGCACCCACTAAGAAGAACTGTGGGACTAACCAAAAAGCACTTATCTTTTTACTGTCTTGGACGGCGATTTTCCTCCTCTCCCTTTCAACAATAGCTGCCGCCACCATTGCAACCATTGACAGAATTAAGTCCCATCCCAATTCTCTGCAGACTTGTGATTCCGTCCGCTGTGTGGGTGAGCCTTTGAGCCACAGGGACAAAAGACCCCTCAAAGAGGAGAATCGAATCGTTATGAAGAGGAATGCAGAGTAAGTTCCAGCAGGGACGACAAAAGAACCGATATTTCTGTCCATAATCGTAGCTTGCTCAATTGTGAAGGTAGTCATCTGGGAATAGATTGTCCAGAATAGGATGCAGGCGGACCAGATGGGCAATAGCTTCAGTACAAGCTTTACTTCTTTAACTTCCGTCACAGTCGAAACTATCCATGGGTCGTTCATGCTTTCCTTAGTACCGGCATTCTTATCTACGATTGCCGCCTTATCAAGGCACCTAAAGGATATTGGAAAATTACAATGAAAATTTCTATCATCTCTTTGAAAAATTTGAGACATTACTGCTTTTAGAGAAGCAGAGCTATAACATCTCGGTGACACAGAAGTGCGCGATACTTCATAGGACAAAAGCAAAATCTGCTGGCAACACATGCTGTTACTTTTTTCATCCCCTTCTTAAATTGACTGCCTATATTCTAAACGTGAACCTCTTTTGATACATTCTTGATTTCATGAACACATTATGTCTGAAAACATATGATTTTTTGTCCTCTGACAATTTTGACTTCAAGCTCTGAATTCATTGTTCATATAATTTATCATTATGTGTTAGCTTATTGAATAGGAAGAAAAAGTCTTTATCGTATTATTAAATGAGTGAGTTCTATCGATGCTATATAATAGTAAATACCTGAATTTCTGTGTGTGGGGGACCTTGGCATTCTGGAACTGATTTAGAAGGCTTGGGTCAGAAGGGTAAGTGTAAGTCCTTTTCTTCCAAGCCAACAAGAGCACCCTCCAAATGACAGTTAAAGGGCTGCCTTGTGCCTTCCTGAACCGATAAAATGGTGTCCCGCCTAGTAATATGGTGACTGCAATTACCATTGTCCCTGCTGATATACCATATCCCCATCCTCTTCCAACATTGTCTTGTATGTACACGAGCAATATTACCGCAAATAACGATCCAATGCTGATTCCGAAATAGAATCTGTTGAAGAAAAAGATCATGGCCTTCTCTTCCTTGGGATCTGAGACATCAAACTGATCAGACCCGAAACCAGAGACATTAGACTTTATGCCGCCGGCTCCCAGCGCAATAGTGTAGAGCGCAGCATAGAGCAGAGCGAGTTGCTTGCCACTAGCCTCAATGCACTGATGGTGTTGTTGCCTGTAGTCATCGCATGGAGGAGGTCGCATGCCACTAATGGAGGTGGCCAGAGTCAACATACTCACACCCTGCAGAAAGGCAAAAGAAAGCCTCATCAATTGTTCAAGGTAGTGTTACGTACTCAAATTTAGAGGAAACATTTGTCTCTGAGCTAGAATAATGGATTCTGAGGCAGGGTTTCAACATTTCTATTCTGTTGAGATTCCTCATGAATTTGTCCAAGTTGCCGTTAAATTTCTGCACCTGTACCATGAATTTCATCTAGCACAGGCCATTGGAATAGATTGAGATAACTAAGCGTTTCTTTTCAACTTATTCTTGACCAGTCTGCTTCCGTCCGCTATCTTTGGGGACACAGAACAGGCAGATCCTAGGACATGGAGCAGGCTGCTTTGTTTGATCATGCAACACAATCAGACACTAATAGATTCAAAACTTTTGCTTTACATGTTCTTTTCGCCACTTCTTGCTCTCCTACACTTTCCATAAAATCTTGGCTCATAATCTCCATTTTTAATCCCTACTTCAAAAGTATAGTAGCTTGAGTGGCAAAGCTGGATGTGATAAGCGCAAGTTAACACTTCCGAACATTTTATTTTAAGGACTTAGATGAGATGGTCGAGAGATTGCAAAACGTTCTTGAGAGGCCGGGTATGTGAAACGAGGAACTCTAGTCTAAACCGGTCTGCATGCAGATAGATTCCTAGAAAGCCCGACAAATTTTCTTTTTTTCCCTTCTTTTTTTAATTGTGCCGGGGCCAGAGGGGTAACTATACGGCGAGAAAGGGAGGAGGACCACCATGGACAGCCTTAGGATATGGATACGTCACAGAGCTTGCTCAGATATGGAGCTGAATGAGCTGACTCTTTATCTCACCACAGCAGTTATGGAGGCGAAAATGGAAACCGTCAAGTAGCGTCCAAGCTTAGCATCGGCCAAGAAAACACCAAGAAGACCGAGAAGATTGAGAGTGCCCAGGAAATTGGTGACTATATTGGCCGATGTTGACGAGGATAGATGCAAATCACCGACCAAGTACGTCACCAAGTTCATCGCTATTCCCATTACACATATCCTTTCCGAAAGTTCTGTTCCTGCAGTCACCATACATTCATGAAAACATAAGTACTAGCTATTGAATTTTTTCGGATCTTTAGATGGTCAAGAACGCTTGAATATAAACATTAGGCTGCTCCAAGACCACCTGCCTTTAGGTGCATATATAGTATCAGAAAGCTTCTAGCCTTCTACATAATTAAATGGGGCTCTGAAGCAGGGCCATGACAATAAGCTAATTTACCTAAGATTAGACCGGCTGCGAGCCATCCTCCAGTCTGTCCGCTGGCTTCCCTCGAAAATCGACAACCTCCCCTTCATCGGCACCACCACCTTTGCTTGCCACCAAAACCTTACATAGAGGAAAAAATGAGGGAAACGAATGAGGAACGCTTGCAGCGTGATGACTGATGAGTGAGCTTTAACCTGAAGCGTTGAGGAGGCAGCATTACCATGCTTAAAGTTGAGAGAGAGAGAGAGAGAGAGAGAGAGAGAGAGAGAGAGAGAGAGATTGCTGAAAGTTTCCTTTGGGAATGAGGTTGTACAAGAGGAGTTGACGGGCTATAAAACCGAAGCAAAGTTACAAAGAGAGACGCAGGGACTCAAGAGAGGGAAGCTTGGAAAAAGCGCGCCGACTTAAAGCTTTCCATGGTCCAAAATCTGCTGAGGTGTCCAATGTGGTGATGAGTGTTTCTACAGTTCTTGGATCATCTTTTCGAGCCGAAAGAAAATAAAGGTGGGTTTGGATTTGATCGGCATCTTGTGTGGTGGTGGCTTTCGTTGCTTGCAGCTTTTGAGAACTGTATTCGTGTAATGTGTCCAGTGATGGGAGAACGGTAATAATTCGAACAATATCGAATCAACGCAGCGGAATAAAATAATCTCTCCTCTTGTGTAAACCTAATATGAATCGATACAGTAGAGTAAAATAAATACCAAGCACGCGAACACAAAACGATTTTTTACGTGGAAAACCTTCTCGATGTGAGGAGATAAAAAACCACGGGACCGGAGTCCACCTGAAAATCTTCACCATCAATAAAATTGTTCTCTAGCAAATACTAGAGGTACATAGCAGCAAACACCTCAAGAACATAATTCTTGGCAATACACATGAACTTCACAAGAGATCAACGATAAATCTGACAAAAACGTAGGTTTTGATCAATCCACGAAAAACCTAATGTATGGAGCTTCAAACGAAAATCAAACCGTTCAGATTCGATAAAATTGCGCCACAAACATGCTGACAAAATTTCAGCTCAATCGAACCACGAATCGGCCTCCGACGCCAACTTGATGTAAATCAGATATTGCCCCAAACCCCAGATTTTATGCTTTCTCTTTTTCTCTTGTTATTATTTTCTTTTCTGCTGCTACCTCTTTATATAGATAGTGAGAAACCCTATTTCCTCATATAACTTATTATATGGGCTCAAGTCCTTTTTGGGCTTGCAACTCATTAGGCTTCCTCCACATAGGAGTAAACCCAGCTAACAAATCTCCCCCTCATGACAATGTGGAGGGATTCACCATCCCTGCTATCAAACGGCAATGTTCAAGCTTCTTTCTTGGTAGAGTCTTCGTCATCATATCGGAGCCATTATGATCCGTATGAATTTTCTCAAGTTCCAACAACTGTTTATCTAGAACATCCCTTATCCAATGATATCTAACATCAATATGTTTCGATCTAGAATGAAAAGATGAATTCTTACCAAGATGAATTGCGCTTTGATTATCACAAAATAGCACATACCTCTTTTGCTTGAACCCAAGTTCTTCTAAGAACTTCATCCATAGCATCTCTTTACTAGCTTTAGTCACTGCAATAAATTTAGCTTCGGTTGTAGAAAGTGCAACACACTTCTGCAATTTTGACTTCCATGACACAGCTCCACCTGCAAAAGAAATCAAATAACTAGAAGTAGATTTACGAGTATCAATATCTCCTGCCAAGTCGGAATCTGTGTATCCAACTAATTCAAGTTTCCCGGTCCCGAAACTGAGTTTCAAATTTGAAGTTCCCCGAAGGTACCTCATAATTCACTTCACTGCATTCCAATGCTCTCTGCTTGGATTTGACAAATAGCGACTAACAACGCCAACTGCATGCGCCAAGTCTGGGCATATACATACCATCGCATATATTAAGCTTCCTACAGCTGAAGCATATGGAACACTTTCCATATCTTTCTTTTCTTTATCAGTCGTAGGACTTTGCATCATATTTAACTTAAAGTGGGCAGCAAGAGGAGTACTAACCACTTTAGCCTTGTCCATGTAAAATTTCTGAAGGATCTTTTCGATATATTTCTCTTGCGACAAAAACAACTTCTTAACATCTCTGTCTCGGGTAATTCTAATGCCAAGAATTTGCTTCGCCGAGCCCAAGTCTTTCATGGCAAAAGACTTGCTCAACTGTTTTTTCAATAACTCAATTCTTGAAGCATTCCTGCCAACAATCAGCATATTATCAACATAAAGCAAGAGAATAATAAAGTCACCATCAGAAAATTTTTGGACAAATACACAGTTATCCGAGGAAGTCTTCTTATAGCCCTGTTCTGTCATAACCGACGCAAATTTCTTATAACACTGTCTTGGTGCTTGTTTTAGGCCGTAGAGACTTTTCTTCAATTTGCACACATAATCCTCTTTCCCTTTCACTTTGAAACCCTCAGGTTGTTCCATGTATATCTCTTCCTCCAAGTCACCATGTAGGAAGGCTGTTTTAACATCCATTTGCTCAATTTCTAAATCTAGGCTAGCTGCCAAGCTTAGTACCACATGGATAGAAGACATTTTTACTACCGGAGAAAATATATCATCAAAATCAATACCCTTTCTCTGACCGAATCCCTTAACAACCAATCTAGCTTTGTACCGTGGTTGTAAAGTATGTTCATCTTGCTTCAACCTATATACCCACTTGTTCTTCAAAGCTCTTTTACCTTTAGGTAACTTCACCAACTCAAAAGTATGATTATCATAAAGTGACTACATCTCATCTTGCATAGCATCGAACCAATTGCTTTTGTACTCATCTTCTATTGCTTCTGCATAACACTCTGGTTCACCTGCATTAGTCAATAATACATATTCATCTTCAGAATACCTGGTGGAAGGTTGTCGGTCTCTAACGGATCTCCGGACTAGAACATCCAGTGGAACATCTAATTGAGCTTCTGGTTCAGGAATACTATTATCCATTTCAACATGTTTAGGAACATGTGCGTTATTTGGAACATTGACTTCATGCTGCTCTTCATCAACCTGTGTAGGAATATTTGTAAGAGGAACTGGATCTAAATCAACTAGATTATCACTAACCTGTGGTGCTGAAATCATCTTCAATTTCTTAATATCCTCTATTGTTTGATCTTCCATAAACACAACATCTCTACTTTTTACAATTTTCTTTTCAAGTGGATCATAAAATTTGCAGCCAAGCATATCCTGTCCATAACCAATAAATATGCACTATCGTGTTTTCACATCAAGTTTAGACCTCTCATCTTTAGGAACATGCACAAATGCTTTGCACCCAAATACACGCAAATAATCATAAGAAACTTCTTTGCCTGTCCAAACTCTATTAGGAACATCAAACTCTAAAGGAACGCATGGAGTAAGATTTAATATATGCACAACTGTACTTAAAGCCTCACCCCAAAAGGATCCAGGTAGCTTTGATTGTGAAAGTAAGCATCTTACCCTTTCAACAAATGTTCTGTTCATTCTCTCAACTAAGCCATTTAACTGAGGCGTCTTGGGAGGTGTCTTTTGATGTCGAATACCTTGTTATCTGTAGTATTCATCAGAAGGTCAAATATACTTTCCCCCGTTATCAGTTCTGATGCATTTCAATTTCTTTCCAATCTGTCTCTCAACTGAAGCCTGAAATTGCTTAAAAGCATCTAACACTTGATTTTTAGTTTTCAAGGTATAAATCCAAATTTTCCTTGAAAAATCATCTATGAAGGTAACAAAATAAAGAGAGCCACCAAGTGATTTTGTATTCATAGGACTGCAAACATCAGAATGCACTAAATCCAATATACTTGACTTTCTTGAAGGAGGGGAGCTTTTAAATGCAACTCTGTTCTGTTTTCCTGCTAAACAGTGAGCACACTTCTTTAGCGCTAAACTTTTCAATCCTGAAAGGAGCTTCTTCTTGGCCAATATTGACAAACCCTTCTCACTAATGTGACTGAGCCTCTTATGCCATAACTCAGCTGCATCTTCGCTATCTATTGCATTAATTTTGCCTGTGGACAACTTTGCCTGCATAATGTATAACGAAGAATATTTTTCACGTCAAATACATATGGATTCTCTTTTCTGATAAACAATCCTTATGGTGCCGTTGGATACATTCCATTTTTCTGAAGAAGAAGAATTTCTGGGTTGCCGACAGGCCAAGGACTTGCTCCTGGATGTGGAAGAAGATTTTGCAGCTCAGGCCCTACTTCCGCTTATCGTTTAGGTGGGTTGTTGGCAATGGGTATTCTATCTCACTATGGCATGACTATTGGCTACCGTGTGGCCCTTTCGATGGTTTCCTTCCCTCATCGTTTAGGGATTCTATAGGCCTACCGGACTTTGCAGTAGTGGCTGATCTTTATACTCCGATTGGTGCAACACTTAGGTCTCTTCTGGATAGTTGGTCAATTGCTTTGCCGTTATTATCATCTGTGTAGGACAAATTCATTTGGAGCTGTGACTCCTCGGGTGTATACTCGGTTGCCTTGGCTTGGGAATCCATCAGGACTAAGAGGAATCCAGTCCAATGGGCTTCCCTAGTTTGGGATAATGCCCTTGCGCCTCGTTATCAATTTATCTTGTGGCTTATAACTAAAGGCCGCCTCCCCACTCAGTCGATGCTCCTATCCTATGGCAGAATTGATTATTGTGTGTGCGCCTTCTGCAGCGAAGTTCCGGACTCGGTGGATCATCTCTTCTTTGGGTGTCACACCTTGGCTTCTCTGGCCTTCTTTTGGGCCGCCAGGTGCAACGTCCCCTGGAAGAACAGAACCTGGAAGGAGCTGCTTACCTGGGCTACGAAGTTTTTCAGAGGTAAGGACTTCTATCACAGGATGGTTTGGTTCTCCTTTGGAGCCTTATGTCATTTGATCTGGAAGATGAGGAACGCTGTTATCTTCTGAGGTGAGGCGATAGCTATTCCTGCCCTTAAAAATCACCTTATTAAGGCGGTCAGGGACAAAGCTATCTCCTTCTCCAAGGTCCCACCTTCTCTGAGGAACAAAAGGCTCCAAAGGTGTTGGGGATTCGATCCGGTGGTGTTCTCTACTCACTGATCGTCTAGCTGCTCGCTTTGCCTTTCGTTCTCCGTTCTTTGCCTTCTTGCTGAGTTCGGAGGGTCGTCGTTGCTGTATGGTGTTCTGCCGTTTTGCTAGTTGTTTGTCTTCTTGTTTCTTCTTGCTCTCTTTTACATCGGATCCCCTTCACTCTTCGTCTTAGAGTGTAGGTTTTGGTTCCGATCTTTTGTAATTGGCCTTTCTCTATCTATCTAATTACCTTTTACCAAAAAAAAAAAAAAAAAAAAAAATTTCACCTCTAACCACAACAAGAGAACCTTTGGTGAGCTTCCATTGACCATTACTGAAGGTGTTGCAATACCCCTTATTATCCAACTTGCCTGTAGAAATCAAATTCAAGCGGATATCAGGTATATGTTTAACATTATTCAATACTAACCTTGTACCATTGCTGGTTTCTAGGCACACATCACCGATACCTACAACTTGAGCTAGTCCATTGTTTCCCATTTTCACATAACAGAAGTCACCTGACTTGTATGATGTAAAGAAATCCCTACGAGACGTAGCATGAACTGATGCACCACTATCAATTACCCAACTGGTCTCATGAGAAACAAAATTCACCATATCACCATCAAAAATAGTGAGAAAGTTTTCTTTAAGTGCAGCGACACGATTGTCATTACTGTCATCATCACTTTTCTTCTCTTTACCTTTCTCTTTTTATTTGTCCCTTTTTAACTGGCGACAAAACCTCTGAATATATCCCTTTTGATGACAATAATGGCACTCAACATTAGCAAATTTATTATACTTACCTCTGCTTTTGTCTCGACTTTTGTCTCTATTTCTCGGACCTCGAGACTCACTTCTCCCCCTTTTCTCAACAACCAAGGCATTAGAATGTGAAGAGGACGATCCCTGTGTCTTCCTTCTCATCTCTTCAATCAAAATACTACTCTTGGCCAAATCCATGGTAATTGTACCATTTGGGGCAGAATTAGACAAAGATGTTCAGAACGTCTCCCATGAGTCCGGCAAAGTACCAAGAAACCATAATGCTTGTATCTCATCATCAAACTTGATTCCCATCGCAACCAACTGATTTATAATTCCTTGAAAAGAATTTAAATGATTAGTCAAACGAGTACCATCATGATATCTCAGAGCCATCATCTGTTTTATCAAAAATAACTTATTATTCCCAGTCTTTCGAGCATATAACTGTTCAAGCTTATCCCATAAACCGCGTGCATGTATTTCCTCAATAATATGGTTCAAAACATTATCATCTACCCACTGTCTGATATAACCACACACTTGACGGTGAAATATAGACCATTCAACATCAGTTTTATTCTTTGGTTTCTCCTCAGCAAATATAGGCAAATAAAAATCTTTCACATATAAAAGATCTTCCATCTTCCCTTTCCAAATATGATAATTCGAACCATCCAGTGTAACCATTCTACTCATATTCGTTTCCATTGTTTAATACAAGGCAGAAAAATCAAGTAATAACCTGATGCTCTGATATTACTCTGATGGGAGAACGATAATAATTCGAACAATATCGAATCAACGCAGCGGAATAAAATAATCTCCCCTCTTGTGTAAATCTAATATGAATTGATATAGTAGAGTAAAATAAATACCAAGCACGTGAACACAAAACGATTTTTTATGTGGAAAACCTCCTCGATGTGAGGAGATAATAAACCACGAGACTGGAGTCCACCTGAAAATCTTCACTATCAATAAAATTGTTCTTCTCTAGCAAATGCTAGAGGTACATAGCAGCAAACACCTCAAGAACACAATTCTTGGCAATACACATGAACTTCACAAGAAATCAATGATAAATCTGACCAAAAACGTAGGTTTTGATCAATCCATGAAAAACCTGATGTATGGAGCCTCAAACGAAAATCAAACCATTCAGATTTGATAAAATTGCGCTACGAACATGCTGACAAAATTTCAGCTCAATCGGACCACGAATCGACCTCCGACGCCAACTTGATGTAAATCAGATATTGCCCCAAACCCCAGATTTTCTGCTTTCTCTTTTTCTCTTATTACTATTTCCTTTTCTGCTGCTACCTCTTTATATAGATAGTGAGAAACCCTATTTCCTCATATAACTTATTATATGGGCTCAAGCTCTTTTTGGGCTTGCAACTCATTAGGCTTCCTCCACATAGGAGTGAACCCAGCTAACATCTAGGACATTGGGAAAGGGACTCCCTTCAATCCCGAAGTGGCTTCTGTCCTCTTCTGTTTCGCATCTCTCGTTGGAGATAAGGCGAGGTAGGCGCTCAGAGCTTGGACGGCCTTTGTTTTTGTCGTGTAGGACTCTGCTCCTAAGGAAAGGGTAAATGTGTGAAGTCCCTCACGGTCAAGTGCATCCGTTCGGGTGGGGGACCTTGTTACGCGAGTGGGTACATCATGATTGAGGTCTTCTCATTTCGGATTTGAAGCTCTTGGTTGGGTTGGCAAAGGTGGTTTGAAACTCAACCCTTGACACGTATTTCATGTCTTCTGCAACAAGTATTTATAAACAATATTATGTGAACCATTTATGATCGGCGAGGCGGGCTAAGAGATTCGTCCTACCTAAAAAAAATCAAGATAGACATTGCATTATCTCTATAGGGTAAGTCTCAATTAACTTATCAACGAGTGGTCTGGGAAATCGTGGTCTGGGAAATGACCCCAGTTCAAGGAGGACGAAAGTGAGAGAGAGAGGATGGCTCTAGAAGACTTAAGAAGGACTAGCTGGCGCCTGCCATTTAGGTAAAAGGAAATGATGTTTCGCCTTAATGATTGCTTGGTAGGCCAGCGAGTTTTATCGTTTTAGGTGGGAACCGCCCTAGGGAGATGACTGACCTCACGGTGCGATGAGCTTTCAGCTTTCAAAAGTACTTGATACTCCGCGCGAATCTGGTCGAGATGGATACCTCCTTCCGATTCTGCCAAAATGGGAAAAAAGGGTCGCGAAAGATATGAAGGGAAACTTGAATGTGCGACGCGAGGAGGAAATGGTCCCGACAGGAGAGAACCGCGTCCGAATCTGTGGGTAGTTTTCGATCAACTTGCCTGTCGTGATCGCATCGAGCTCATGGACCATGAGACTTCGGCTGTTTTCGGTCTGTTCTGTCCATCTTCACGTCGGCCCCTCCTTCCATGGGATTCGACTTCGAATGTTATCGAGAAGCGAGCTCGAATGTGTCAGAGGGTAAATAGAGTAAATGTGGGAAATTGGCGACCGACATGCTTATCCTGATATCGAATCATCGATTATTCCCAGAGCTTAGATATTTGTCCGTCGTATGACACTCTTCTTCATGCAATGATTAAGTGTAGAGTGCAAGAATTTCCTAACATCATGTTACAAACTATTGTAACCATAAAAGTAAAGTAAATCAATCAATCAAGTGGATGATGAGCTAAACATGCATGTCATTTCTTAGAATTCTAAAACTAATTACGAAAATGCAATTAAGTCCCATAACTTTCAAAATGTGCAATTAAATACTAAAACTTGTAATAAAAGTGTAATCAAATTTTAAAACTTTCAAGAATTATAATTAATTCGTAAAACTCATTACAAGGCGTAGTCAAATCTAAAATTATCAAAAAGTGCAATTAAGGAATTGATTAAAATAAGCCTTAGGACTTGATTGCACTTTTTGAAAATTTTAGAACTCAATTACTTCATGATAAGTTTTACAACTTAATTATATATATATATATATATATATATATATATATATTAAGATTTTAGGATTTTTCATGACTAATTTTAAGACTTATGATATCCTTATTTCTTTATATTTTTGATAGGGGTGAGCATGGTCCGGGTTGGTCCGGGCCACCCCCTAACCCTAGGACTAACCCGTACAGTGTCGGTCCTCAATTTTTAGGACCAAGGACCGACCCTATTGAGCTTAGGACCAAGGACCGGACTAACCCAATGGGTTCGGTCCGGTTCCAGTGTCAACTCGGGACTGATCGATAATTTTTTTTGTTTTGTTTTTTATATTCCCTAAAAAAGCAAACCTACAAATTCAAATTACACATCTATCGACAATGCGGCATTGTGCAACTAAACTATAAATACGAATACATATTCAGCAAATATAAGATGACACAATAATGAAAATTTCGTACCTGCTAATTACTCATTGAGATATGGGACAATATGGAAAGTTCTTGTAATCATCTATCTTTAATATTCATAACACCATATGCAAAATTGAAGAACAAAGAAGACAGAATGGAAGAGAACGTACTTTGGGGAAGAAAGCCGTGAGGAGATTTACGGAGTAAACATCACGTCGTTTTGGACGTCGCGTTGGATGTCGCGAGTTCGTGATTGTGAGGACTCCTTGGTCCTCACGGTGAAGAACATATTGGACTGTGGAAGAGGACGCTGTGAAGACCTTGATGGCGTAAACTTCATGCCTTTTGGATGCCATCTGTCCATGAGTGTGAGCCTGAGGAGTCAATAGCTTTAACATCATTTTACTTAGGTTTGAATATATAAAAGAATTATAAATAATATAATATAATATAAATTATATAATATACAGGGTTGGTCCGGGTTGGACCAGCTCAAGACTCTTAGGATCGATGACCAACCCGCACAGTGTTGGTCCTAGAATTTCAGGACCAAGGACCAACCTAGTCCTCTTGGGAACCGGACCAGGACCGGTAGGGTTGGGCCGGTCCAGGGTCGGTCTAGGGTCGATCCTAGACCGCTGCTCACCCCTAGTTTTAGAGCAGATTTGCTTTTTGAGTTCAGAAATCTTTTTAAGAGAAGTTTTAAGATTAAAACACAACTCTTCAATATATTTAGAGACTTTAAAAGGGATTTTGAAGTTACTTACCTCAAATTTACTGCCCGAATCTGATTCTGTCTCGGAATTTGAATCTGAATTCGATTGTGCCATTAGACATATGTTGACATAATCATCATCACTTTCTTCACACTCTATATCACTCTAGGTTTATGCTTTGAGAGCCTTTCAATACTTTTCAGTTTTTCCTTTCTTCTTCCTCAGAAGAGGACAGTTGGGTCTGATGTATCCCTTTTTTCTTACATTCAAAGCAGACTACATCTTTGTTTGATTCATCATCTTCAGCAGACTTGGTCTGTTGCTTTTGAAAACTTTGTTTCTTTGAATTGAATCTTCTTCCTTTTCTGTTTAGCTTTCTGAATCTTCTTATCATGAGAGCAAGCTCCTCATCATCCATACCGTCTTCAGAATCTGTTACATCAGAATTATCATTAGATTTTAATGCAATGGATTTCTTACCTTTAGGATCTTCGTCCTTATTGATTCGTTCCACTTCATAAGACTGAAGAGTTCCAACCAACTCATCAACAGATAGTGGCATGATTCTTTGGGTCTCTCTGATTGAGGTCTTTATGTGATTACAATCCTTAGAGAGTCCACACAGTAGCTTGTTTACTTTCATGGGATCAGAAATTGATTGACTTTGATTTTCAAGACCATTCACAATTTCTGTAAAACGACTAAACATGTTAGTTATAGATTCTCTCGATTTCATTCTGAAGGCTTCGTATTAACGGAGGAGAATGTTGATTCTAGTCTCTTTTACTCGATCGGTTCCTTCATAAGTAATATGTAATCTATCCCAAACTTCTTTAGCTATAACGTAAGAAGATATTCTGTTATATTCAGTAGGTGATAAAGCACAATATAAAGAATAAATTGCTTTTGCATCAAGAGCTTGTCTCTTGATTATCTCTTCCTGAGTCATTCCGCTAGACTCAACAGTATCTTTTCCTCTTTCTGAGACAGGTGCAGCTTTAGGAATAATTCATTTTTCTACAACGTCCCATTCCAGAGGATCCTTTGATCTTAGGAATGCTTTCATCTTGTTTTTCGATATGTTGTAATCATTTCCATCAAAGTAAGGCGGTCTGGTATTGCTTTGCCCTTTTACCAGCCCTGGAGCCAACATACTAGCTATGGATATTCTACTCTAAAGTAAAACACTTCAAACAAAGTGAGTACACGAGCTCTGATACCAATTGAGATAGCTAGTATAAGCACCTAGAGGGGGTGAATATGTGCAAAAATAATTTCTCGAGATACGGAAGCGATTCTAGGCAGATGATAGAAAGGGAGTTCTCTTTTGATTAACAAAATGAAGTACAATCAAAGTAAAGTAAAGAGTAGGGAAGAGAAAATTGAACACAAGGTTTATAGTGGTTCGGCTTATTCCAAGCCTACGTCCACTCTTCCGCACTGACAGCCCACCGGCTGGATTTCACTATGAACAAAAAAGAAGTTACAGCACAGCTTTTCCTTGATTCTACAGTGTAGATGTTCTACCACACTTCCTCAAGGTTTCTCACAAATATAGACTCTCTTTTGCGTACAAGATTTCGCTCAAAGGAATTGACTAAACAATAAGGAGCTTCAAACTTTGGAATTCTTCTATCGCGCACACACTCGAACAACTTAGAACGTCTTCCTTATATACTCCTTCATGCCATCATACTCGTTGGCACTTACCAAAGGAATTCCTCCAATCTACCCGTTGGACGGAATCAATTAGGAAGATCATTCGAGCTATTAAAGGAACATGTCGATAGCCCATCAATCATGTTCTCCTATACAATTAGGATCTCGGTTTCCATAAGTAGAACCTTCCAAGAATATTTTTCCAATCATCGGATCCTTAGTCTTTGAATCAATCTCGATCAATCAAAGGATTCCGTTATGTCATATCCAGCCAAGAGATCTTCTCCAGTCGATAAGGTCACATCCTTAATGAAACATCCAGTTCTGGATAGCCTTTCTTCAACGGATTAGAGACTGTCAATGAGAATAGACTTTGAGTCTTGAGTCTGGCTATCCGGAGGTCTTCAGACTTTAAATAGCAGAGTCTACAAACCTTCAGACTAGACTGATGGAAACGTTTTGTCAGCTTCAAAACACTTCAAGAAGATTTCTCCAACAATATACATGTAAGTTGTGTTCGAAAGGACCCACGTCATTTTACTCTCTATATGGATCCTCACATGTGGAACGGCTTCATTGGCGAAGGGGGCTTTTCAATTGAAAGAAAGCTCCTTCATTTTCACCAAAGAATTTTTTTGGATCCCATGCTTGAAGAAACTTTAGAACTTGGGAATGATGCAACACAAAGGTTCCTTCCCCCTTTGTTCTTTTTTCCAGCCCAGAACTAAAATTCTTCGCCTTGATTTTGATTAGGTACTTTTCCTTATATAATGAATAACTTTTTTTTTATTGAGACATGTCATTTTTTTATTGAAATATACATGTAAGTTGTGTTCGAAAGGCCCCACGTCATTTTACTCTCTATGCGGATCCTCACATATGGAACGGCTTCATTGGCGAAGGGGGCTTTTCAATTGAAAGAAAGCTCCTTCATTTTCACCAACGAATTTTTTTGGATCCGATGCTTGAAGAAACTTTAGAACTTGGGGATGATGCAACACAAAGGTTCCTTCCCCCTTTCTTCTTTTTTCCGGCCAGAACTAAAATTCTTCGCCTTGGTTTTGATTAGGTACTTTTCCTTAGACAATGAATAACTTTTTTTATTGAGACATGTCATTTTTTTTTTATTGAAATATACATGTAAGTTGTGTTCGAAAGAGGCCCCACGTCAGAAAACTTGTATAATGTTGAGCAATTAATATATCATAATTAGCATATGACTTATTGGCTTAAATTTTTGAATGAAAGCGAGTACAACTGATATGTCAATGTATTATACTTTTGTTGCATGCTCCCAAAAATTCTCCTTATACGGAAATCACAGAAAAATGTATATAATATGATGCATTACAAGGATGCATTAGCATTTGAAACCCCATTTGAGGGAGCAACGAGGCGGGAATTCTCAAGCTCTCCTGTCAAGGTGGATGTCATAGCTTTTGCATTGTCTTGATGAGATAGACAAGGGCATACGATACATTACAAAGATGGATTGGTTTTTCGGGGGAGATCGTGGAAACCCCTCTTGAGCGACAAGGCGGGGATTCTCAAGCTCTCCTTGTCATGGTGGATGTCATAGTTTTTGCATTGTCCTGACGAAATAAACAAGGGCTTTCCGAGGCTTCTTGTAAACCATCCAGCCTGAGTTTATGGACTAAGCGGGAGGCTTGCTAAGTTTTTTTTTTAAATCAGTTTAGATGTTTATTCTATTGAAATAGGTTAAGAAATGTGTCCACAAGGTTCCCACTCCCCCACAAGGCAATGATATTTGAGACAAACGGACGATTAGATCGAAAGTGACCGCATGAACATCGAATCAAGAATTATAGAATGAGTAAATCAAAAAGTGACCGCAAGAACATCGAATCAAGATTTCATATTGTTAGGTGCATGAGTGGACAAATACATTTGAGGGAGAAAAAATTATCCGATCTCAAACCTTTAAAATGTTAGGGTTAATACGTTGAAAAACCCAAAATTGGTACACTTGTGATAAATTTACTCCAAACTATTTTTTTAACCATGAAAAACCCCAAACTGGTAAACCTGTGACAAATTTACCCTGACTGACTATAAAAAACTCTAAACTGGTACATTTATGATAAATTTACCCCAAACTAATTTATTTGACTGCAAAAAACCCTAAACTGGTAAATTTGTGACAAATGTACCCTCTGCTAAATTGGATTAATACCACAAAAAAATCACAAAAATTGTAAACTGTGACAAACGGAGCGTAAAATCTTAAATTGGTATACCGGTTAACTGTCACGAATCATTTAACTTAATAATTTGAGAATAAAATTTAATGAAAACTAACATAGGATAAATTTGTCACAAGTGTACCAGTTTGGGGTAAATTTGTCAAAGGTATACTAGTTTGGGGTTTTTGGTTGTCAAAAAAATAGTTTTGGGTAAATTTGTCACAAGTGTACCAGTTTGAGGTTTTTCATGGTATTAACCCTAAATTTTATCAATTTAGCCCTAATTTTTTTCTCAAAACTCTAATGTAGTTATTCCGATCAATTTTCGCTAGAAATCTCTGACGTGGGACGCCAAATTAGCAATTTCCATTGAAAATTAGCTAGGATGACTACATTAGAATTTCATGTAATTTGAAAGGATTAAGATTATATTAACATCAATATAGTAGGTTTTGGACTGATAGGACAATTTCACCCTAGACATGGTATATTAGGCAGTTGTGCAAGCGAGGCTTTGAATAGTATTGATGTCATGTGAAAAGACTCAAAAACTTTGGCAAAAGAACGCTTCAAGTGCCATAACTTTGGCCAAAGGGACACTTAAGTGCCATAACTTACGAAAGGCACTTTTAAGAAAAACGGATCACTTGAGTGCCAATCCGGCGAGAATCCGGCCAAAATGTCGACGTGGCACTTTTCCGGCGAACTGAGCTCAAAACGACGCCGTTTTGCATGCTGACGTGGCCAAAACGACGTCGTTTTGGGCTGACGTGGTAAAAAAAATTAAAAAATTAATGTTAATTAATTTTAAAATTAAATTTAGTTAAAATATTTAAAATAGTAATTTTAAATTAAATTTAGTTGAAATATTAAAAAATTAATGATTAAAAATTTAAAATTTAAAAAAATTTTAAAAAAAAAAGGAAAGGGGGAGGCGGGCGGGGGATTAGCCCTCGGTTGCCGCCGCCGCCGCCCCCGCCGCCGGGAAGGGTCGGCGACGGTGGGGGAGGGTCGGTCGGGGTCCCCGAGCCACGGCCAAGGGTCGGCGACCACGGCCGACCGGCGGCGAGGGCTCGCAAGCCCTCGCCCGGATCCGGCGAGGGTCGGCGGCCCTCGCCCGGCTAGGCCCAGGGGCCGCCGCCCGCCGTGGCGACCCCGGCGGGCGGGGGCCCTTGGCTCGACCTGGCGAGGGCCGCTGACCCTCACCGGATCTGGGCGAGGGCCGCGACCCTCCCTGATCTGTGGCGAGGGCTCGCGGCCCCGGCCCCGATCCGGCGAGGGTCGGCGGCCCTCGCCCGGCCGGCCAAGGGCCGTGGCCACTGGGCGACCCTCGGCGGACGGCAGCCCTTGGCCCGGCCGGGCGAGGGCCGCCGACCCTCGCCGGATCTGGCGAGGGCTCGCGAGCCCTCGCCGCCGGTCGGCCGGGGTCGCCAACCCTTGGCCAGGGGCCCGGTGACCCCGGCCGACCCTCCCCCATCGTCGCCGGCCCTTCCTTCGGCGGCGGGGGCGGCGGCGGCGGGCGAGGGCTATCCCTCGGCCGCCTCCCCCTTTTTTAAATATTTCAACTAATTTCAAAATTATTAATTTAAAATATTTTAACTAAATTTAATTTTAAAATTATTATTTTTAAATATTTTAAATAAATTTAATTTAATTAATTATTTTATTTTATTTTATTTGCCACATCAGCCAAAACGACGCCGTTTTGGCCACGCGTCGCCGTGCAAAACGGCGTCGTTTTGAGCTCGCCCGCCGGAAAAGTGACACGTCGACATTTTGACCGGATCCTCGCCGGATTGGCACTTAGGTGATCCGTTTTTCTTAAAAGTGGCACTTAAGTGTACCTTTCGTAAGTTATGGCACTTAAGTGTCCCTTTGGCCAAAGTTATGGCACTCCGGGGTCCGCGTGTCCAAAAACTTTATACTCCATGGAGGGAATAAAATCACTTTCGTGAAAAAGGAGGATTCTCGATTGGATATGTCGATTCACTAAAGCGAACTATTGTGGGTTTGTCTTAGGGTTTTCTTTCTATTGAACCATGTTTTCTAGATTTCTGTTGATTAGAGAAAGTTTTTATTCTCAACTAATGCTAGCATCTATGACATTTGGAAAAGGAAAGTGCTCCTTTAAGTGGTCAATTACTAAATTCAAGTGATGCGAAAATATATGATAACTCTATAAAAAATAGAGTTATTTTACCTATTTTAAGCAACAATTAATGCAATATTTGTGAGAAAATATTTGAATTTTCCTTGTTTATGCAAAATAATGAAATATGGAGAAGATAAGGAAAAGAATGGCAAATATCAGGAATTCAAATAAAAAAAAGCAGTGGAAGATGGATATCAAATTAGAAAATTCTTGATTTTGTTCCCTAATGTTATCTGCAAGTGTTGAGAGATAGATATCTTGGATATACCCTATAAATAGGAGAATATGGAGAGAGCAGCGGGGTTTTTTTTGTTAGATCATTTTTTATTGTTTTGAGAGTTTTTCAAGTATTTTGAAGAGAAGACAAAAGTGATGACAGAATTCTTGTTCTTTTATTCAAGATGCTGAGTTTAATTTATATTTTTATTTCTTCTTCTACTATGTTCTAATTTTTTTTTGTTAGGCTACGATGTAGCCTAACCATAATAATATGAATGTCATGATTTTTATGTTTTATAATTGATTTCATTCATGTAAGTTATATATTATCGTGCATAATGCTTTTGAGTGACTAGCCACCACTTGAATGATCTGATGTGCATGTTTGAGACTGAGAAGTAATAATATGCAATTGCTCATTATAATATATAACCATGAATTAAACGTGGATAGAGATATACCGCGTTATTTGTGTAGATTTCGGTGATAAGGTGATCCAAAAGACTCATTGTAAGTTGGGAATATTCATAGTTTTTAATACACTTATGTTTATTTTAATTCACATAGAGATATAGTGGATTAATAAACTGAGTAGGTTTGCTATACCTAGAGATATGATAGTAAATAGATTATGAAATTCCGCTATCATATGTTTGATATCGTTCTTGTACCCACAATAATCTGAAATTCATATATAATGGTTATGGTGAAATCGGATGCTCTAACATATTTATTTGATTGATTTACTGCATTTAGTCTCCCAATTTTGTTTTTAAGTTATTCTAAATTATATTTTGATCTGTTAAGTAAATTTTAGAATTAATATATTTTAGTATTTAATTAGTTTATTAATTATCGAACTTCGTTGGACGATACTTTTTCTCATCATTATATTACTCGTTCGACACGTTCACTTGCGTTTAGAATTTTACGAACAATATATCGCCTTGTTTCCAATGGGGATACTCTTCTAATCCAACAAAAAACGTGGGATATACTACAAAGAACCGTTTGAAAGTGACAAGCTTTTCTTTCTAGAATAAGAAAGTGACATTTCAAGTTTTTGGCAAATGAAAAATGTGCCACACATGTTGATTAAGTGTGAGCAAGATTTCATTTCAAATTCAAGAATTGAATGGAACCGACCGAGCTAATTTTTTTAGTCAAAAGAAAATTATATTCATCAGTCAAAAGGATGCAAAAATGCATAATTTTCATAACAAAGCAAATCAAAACAGAGCATGAATACTGAAAAATAAAGCCAAATCCAAAATGCAAGGAGGATGATGGAGCATTTGCAAAGTTAAACACAAACTTGTTCTGCATGAATATATCTATCAATTAAAATCAGCAGCCGATTACTAGATCTCGTGTGTTTGTTGGTGATGAGCTCATATCGGAAATTTCTTCTTCGGGTGCATGCCTAAGTTGGCTTCCTTTACACCATTGTCGTTAAACAAATATAGATCTAACATGTGGAGGAACAAATCTTTATAATTCAACGAGACGCCATAACTTTTGGGATCATCATTGAGACTAGAGGTAGAAAACATGTACATGAGCAGACCAAAGGACATCAAATCCCCAAAAGCATATTTATTGAACTCTCAAATCTAGATTGAGAGAGCATAGTACCCAAATCTAGAAGTAAATTGAGAGAGTTCAAACTCTCAAATCAAGAACAAGCCAATTCAATTGTAGACTTTGTAGACTTTGTTCTAAACAGAATTACAATGGTTCCCGGTTTCAAGGCTAGTTTCAAGGTTGGAACTAAGTTGAACTGTGTTTGAAGCCTCTTTTGAAAGAAAAAATTACTTTTACAACCATCAGGATTGGAAGCATAGTCTTCAATATGATCAAGCTACCATATAACCACTCGATTAAGGAATCTTTTCCCTTGAATTGGTGCAATTCTTTGTCACTACAAAAATCTGGGTTTTTACCTAGAATTCGGTGTCTCAGTAGAACCGGAAACCCGCATGAAATCACGGCTCACATGGTTTGTTCGGATCCACCCTAAAACTGATCCTCCTTGTATAAGATGAGGCTTAGTTCCCCTCATACATATATGCTTGCCTTTCAAGATTTTGGTCCAAAAGCAAATGAAGACCCTTTGACATATTAAGCCCAGGGAGATTTACCTCACGGGCTTGACAAAATTTCAAGAAAGCAACAAAATAAGGCTTAGAGACCTTCGTCCCAAGCCACATAAAAAGGGAAAAGAGCACCTCTAAAGAAAAGAAACCAGATTCACTTCCTCTTATATGAAGCGAGCAGAGACGCTTTCCCATTCGGATCCGCTCTGGATCCTACAATCTCAACAGCCTCGCGAAAACTCCAACCAGCGGCGCGGTATTGTAAGTGCAGGCCTCGGTCTGCATGTAATTCCCCTTCTCATCCTGGAAGTTGTCTTGGCAATCGGGCCCCCCGACCAGGGTACCGACGAGTACGTTCGGGTTCAGTCTGGGGCTGCTGTACCAGTTGTCGTACCCTTGGGTGCACTCAATGAACCCCTTGCTCTCCCTATAGGACACGATCAAGGCCCCCCTATGGTGGACCCTCGTCGGATATCTCGGGCCGAAGCCCACCAGGTAGCTCATTTTGAGCGGCTTCAAGCCCAGGATATAGTCGACCTGGGACCTGGCAAAACCGAGAATCTCCTCGTGGCCAAGGGTCCCCTGAGGGCAGTGGTGCTTCTGGTTCCCGCGGCCGAGGATGTCTGAGTAGACCGTGAGGAGGAAGGCGGCGGACGAGACGTACTGCATGTTGTTCCACTGCCGGACGTAGAGTAGACCTCCCATGGTCCACTCGACGTTGTTGCCGTTGTTGCTCTTGTCGAGGCAAGAGTAGAGGTAGTGCTCGGCTTTCGAGGGATATTGCTCGAGGATGTGAGCATGGTCCTTGTGCTTGCCTTCCAGGAGGAGCTGCAATAATGCAAAAGAGCTCGATTAAAAATATATACAAATATAGATATCATTTGCATGCATGATTTCGGGTCCAGCACGTGATTCCATGTGATCCATGTAGTAGAAAGCAATCTAATCCAGGATCCTTGATGGGATATTGAGGACCTCCAGCCTTAAATAGCCATAGGTCCAAAATAGTAAGGGCTGGCTGACCAGCTATATCAATATGATAGGCTGGATCACAAAAATATGTACCTTATACTTATGAAAATTCATAGCATTTGAATAATGAGTGGATCTCAATCATTCGTCTAGTGAGTTTGATAAGGACCCACATCATCGAACAAATCTTGGTCCATATAAGATATTCCGTATACATAGGTGATTGTAATATCCTTAATCCCTTGAAATCATCCGCATGCCCGGAAACTAGACTCCTATCCGATTGCAAATTAGAGATGCTAGTAAGAGAGGCATTCACCGGCACCGTCGCAAGCTTTCCTTACCGAGTCCAAAAGCCCCCAAGGACTCTTTCGAAACAAAATGATGGCGAGTCAATTATTCATAAGCAAATAATGTCCTTTCCACCTTCACTCCGCCATGCCGAAGCCTAGGCGTCCTCAATAAACACGAAAAGTTGGAGATCTATCTACGTGGAGCCACGTGTCGATCGCTGAGTGGTCTTACATCTCGCTGACGTGGAGTGTAAAACCCAGCCAATATTTTCTCCTGCGACCTCTGCTCTCCTGTCCACTCGTCCTCTCTCTCTCTCTCTCTCTCTCTCTCTCTCTCTCTCTCTCTCTCTCTCTCTCCATGTTCTCCCCGTTCTCCGTTCTATTTTGTGAGAGAACAAAAGTCGCAGAGCTTCTCTCCGAATGCTCTTCCGCTCCTCTACTCTCTCTCCTCCGCTGGTTGCCCACGACGCCTTCTCCGCTGGTTGCCTACGACGCCGACATCCTTTCCACCTCCACCGACGCCTCTGCTCTCCTCCGCTGGTTGCCCGCGACGCCGACGTCGATGCCCGACGCCCACCTCCACCTCCGCCGACACCTATGCTCTCTCTCCTCCCCGCGACGCCTCCGCCGAAGCCTCAACCAATTGTTCGGCTGGGGACTCTGCTCATATCTCACAGCATCCTCGTCAGGTACCGCAGTAGCTTCTCGGTCTTTGATTATCTCTGCTCGTTGTTATTCGGGCGAATCTGTTCTGGCGACTCGAGCATGAGCTCACGCACTTCTTCGACCTTGTGGACTTCTTCGCAATGTCATCCGCTGCATTGCGAGGGTTCCGCTCGCTTTTGTTGCCGACGTCGACACCCGACGCCCACCTCCGCCTCTTCGCGACGCCTCCACCGACGCCCGCCTCCGCCTCCGTCGAAGCCTCGACCGATTGTTCGGCTGGGGACTCTGCTCATAGCTCACAGCGTCCTCATCAGGTACCGCAGTAGCTTCTCGGTCTTTGATTATCTTTGCTCGTTGTTATTCGAGCGAATGTGTTCCGGCGACTCGAGCGCGAGCTCACGCGCTTCTTCGCAGTGTCATCTGTTGCGTTGCAAGGGTTCTGGCTCTGCTTTTGCTGCCAACGCCGACACCTGACGCCCACCTCCGCCTCCCCGCGACGCCTCCGCCGACACCCGCCTCCGCCTCCGCCGAAGCCTCAACCGATCGTTCGGCTGGGGACTCTGCTCATATCTCACAGCGTCCTCTTCAGGTACCGCAGTATCTTCTCGCTCTTTGATTATCTCTGCTCGTTGTTATTCAAGCAAATCTATTCTGGCGACTCGAGCGCGAGCTCACGCGCTTCTTCGACCTTGTGGAATTCTTTGCAGTGTCATCTGCTGCGTTACGGGGGTTCTGGCTCTACTTTTGCTGCCAACACCGATGCCCGACGCCCACCTCCACCTCCCCACGACACCTCTGCCGACGCCCGCCTCCGCCTCCGCCGAAGCCTCGACCGATCGTTCGGCTGGGGACTCTGCTCATATCTCACAACGTCCTCGTCAGGTACCACAGTAGCTTCTCGGTCTTTGATTATCTCTGCTTGTTGTTATTCGGGCAAATCTATTCCGGCGACTCGAGCCCGAGCTCACGCGCTTCTTCGACCTTGTGGACTTCTTCACAGTGTCATCTGCTGCATTGCAGGGGTTCTGGCTCTGCTTTTGCTGCCGACGCCCACCTCTGCCTCCTCGCGACGCCTCCGCCGACGCCGGCCTCCGCCTCTGCCGAAGCCTCGACCGATCGTTCGACTGGGGACTCTGCTCGTATCTCACAGCATCCTCGTCAGTTACCGCAGTAGCTTCTTGGTCTTTGATTATCTCTGCTCGTTGTTATTCGGGCGAATCTGTTCTAGCAACTCGAGCGTGAGCTCACGCACTTCTTCGACCTTGTGGACTTCTTCACAGTGTGATATGCTGCGTTACGGGGGTTCTGGCTCTACTTTTGTTGCCGACACCAACGCCTGACGCGCACCTCTGCCTCCTCGCGACGCCTCCGCTGACACCCGCCTCCGCCTCCGCCGAAGCCTCGACCGATCGTTCAGCTGGGGACTCTGCTCATATCTCACAGTGTCCTCGTCAGGTACCGCAGTAGCTTCTCGGTCTTTGATTATCTCTACTTGTTGTTATTCGAGCGAATCTGTTCCGGTGACTCGAGCCCGAGCTCACGTGCTTCTTCGCCCTTGTGGACTTCTTCGCAGTGTCATCTGCTGCATTGCGAGGGTTCTGGCTCTGCTTTTGCTGCCGACGCCGACACCTGACGCCCACCTCCGACTCCCCACGATGCCTCCGCCGACGCCCGCCTTCACCTCTGCCGAAGCCTCGACCGATCATTCGGCTGGGACTCTGCTCGTATCTCACAGCGTCTTCTCGGTCTTTGATTATCTCTGCTCGTTGTTATTCGGGCGAATCTGTTCCGGCGACTTGAGCGCGAGCTCACACACTTCTTCGACCTTGTGGACTTCTTCGCAATGTCATCTACTGCATTGTGGGGGTTCTAGCTCTACTTTTGCTGCCAATTCTCGCCAAGGACACCTACATTTCAGAAAACGCCCTCATGCCAGGTCGATACTCTTTCTTTCTCTGTGAATTTAATTGACTGATATCATGGATTAGCGTTTTCGTTACTGTCGTGTTCTTCCTTTTGACCTCCTCCGATGTAAGATGCAGCACTACATTTCTCTCCATCGTGCAATTAGCGAATAGCATACTCTAACTAAGAAGAATGCTCTCTCTCCTCCGCTGGTTGGCCACGACGCCGACGCTGACGCCCACCTCCGCCTCCGCCTCCACCTCCACATCCGCCGACACCGACGCACTCTCTCCTCTACTGGTTGCCCGCAACGCCGACGCCCACCTCCGCCTCTGCCTCCGCCGACATGTGTCTCAATCATTTGTTCTAATATTCGATAGTTCTTTGTTTGATAAAGGATGCTGTTGTTGATGCTGGAATAGTCAATGGATCATTAGGTGTTATCTCAGCAATATCTGCACTAAAGGTTTTGAATGCCCGCTGAAAGTTGGGTAATCTATTGCGGCCTGTCGAGGTATATGAAAATTTTGCTGCTTATTTTCCTTGAAGCTTCATTCGTGCCTTTGGCCATGTACTATTTTGCCTATAGAGTAGCATTCTTGCATCATTATTCAAATGCCCGAATTGACATTTGCTGGATGCACTTTGGAAGGTGTGGATTTTTCTTTTTAGTCTTATCCTTTAGGAGTTCATCTGGAATAGGATAGCTAGCACCTGAAATCACAGTCATTGCTAGAAAATTATGTTATATGTATTTGCAGTTAATTGTGTGGGAGAACCATGTACTTGGAGGTGACAGATTTCAATGATTCAATTCATGTAGGAAATTATATATGTCGTTATGTAATAAAACACTCGCAACTTTCTTATATGGTGTTTCATGTCACATTGACAAGCTTCTAGGAATGAGAAAAACCAAAACATGGTACCTGATGCCCTATGAATGTACTGAATGGTGCTATCAATTTGCAAGTGGATGACAGCAATGCTAATTGACTTCTACATCAATGCTGCTGCTCTTTCTGTTTGTTTTGTATTTTATTAGAAGGGAACTCTTGAAGAACTATTTCTATTTTGAAGACATCACCCAATTAATTTGCACGTGTAAAGTTATCGAATGGCTGAATCAGAGGTAATTCTTTACTCATACAATGTGAAATATATTTTGTTTTCTTTTGATGTTATTTTTTTATTGATTATTTATTGTTCATTTCGTTGTAGCATGAAACTTCCCATCTTGCACATGTAATGCGTGATATGGAAAATGATTTTGAGTTTGCCATTGGGATGGTTTTTTCTAATGAAGTTGAAGCATATCATAAGTATGTGGCTTATGCAATTGGAAAAGGATTTGGAGTGAGGAAGGGTCATACGGTTAAAAATAGAAAAGGAGAAATAACCCGACGAACATATTTGTGCAATTGTGAGGGCCATTCTGTCACCTCATCTGATCAAGACAAGAAATTTGAGAGGTTTGAAGTTAGATGTGGGTGTCCTGCTCATATCAAATTTAAGGTTGATAATGGTGTCTATGAGGTTATAGACTATGTTTCTAAGCATAATCATGCATTTGTACCGGAAAATCAAAAGCATTTGATTAGATGTGGTAGGATGATATCCGATACTTGCAAAGGTGTTTTAACTGGCATGATGAAAGCGGGCATTGGTGGGACTACGGCATATAAGTTCCTAGCAAATGAAGCAGGTGGAAGTAAAAATTTGGGTTTCATTCTACGTGATTGTCAAAAAAATTTACAGGCAGAAAACAATAAGATTATAGAATGGGGAGATTGTCAACAACTTTTGAATCATTTCCATCGCATGCAAATGCAAAACCCAATGTTTTTCTACACTGTACAAGTAGATCAAGAAGGTAGATTGACAAATTTATTTTGGAGAGATAGTTTGTCCAAATTCGATTACGATTGTTTTGGTGATGTGCTAGTGTTTGATTCCACATATCGAACTAATGGATATAGTTTGATTTGTGCACCTTTTGTTGGGGTTAATCACCATTGGAAAAATACTCTATTTAGTTGTGCATTTTTGTTGGACGAGAAGGCGGAATCATTCATTTGGTTATTTGATGTGTTTTTGGAGTCTATGGGAGATAAGGCTTCTAAAACCATATTCACTAATCAAGATCAAGCCATGGCAAAAGCCATTAGAATGGTGTTTCCAAATATACAGCATCGTTTATGCACTTGGCACATCATACAAAATGCCATTAAAAACATTCCACAGCTTTACCATAAGCTGGATTTTAGAGATAAGTATTTTTTTTAGGCTTATGTATAGATGCAAATCGGAGGACGAATTTGAATCTACTTGGATGGAAATGGAAGAGGAGTGGGATACTCAAAACAACAATTGGCTTCAAAGATTATACGGCCTTAGACATAAATGGAGTTCAGCTTTTGGTCGTGATATTTTTTCATGTGGTATAAAGTCAAGTCAAAGAAGTGAGAGCACTAATAATGTCTTCTAGCATATTTCGAAGAAGACATCATCCCTTATAAAATCTGTCTACTATTATGAAGAGCAATTGAAGCACATGAGAGAAATTGAAATTCAAGATCATTATAGTTCTCGTGGGAAGCCTAGATTGTAGGTTTCGTCTAATGAGCTCTTGAAACATGCTGCTTCAGTCTATACTTGTACTATTTTTCAGAAGTTTTATGAAGAACTAATGGAATGTCTCTCTGAAGATGTTTCAGGAACTACATTTGATGGATCGGTTTATTCATATACCATAAGGTGTCGACATGAATACCTTGTCAAATTTAACCCTGTAGAGTTATTAATTTCTTGTGAATGCAAATTATTTGAGTCAAAAGGGTGGTTGTGTTGCCATGCATTGTACGTGTTGAATCAGAATAAATCGATAGCTAAGAGCATTCCATGTCCCTATATTTTGAAAAGATGGACTAAGGGTGCCAAAGAAGGGATTGTGAATGATGAATCTTTGTCACTTGGTCCGTCTACATTTAATCGATTTTGCACATTAATGCAAGAATCTTTTGAGCTGATGAGTTTGGGAGCCAAAGATGTAAACATTATGCAGATAGTGAGGGAGAATATGCAAATAGCAAAGGGTCAAATTTCATCATACAATTCAAGTATGGCCATGGCTGATGATGCTGGTGATGATGGTGATAATGAGGCTTCTTTGTGCGATATCTCGATATTAGACCCCCATCGAAGGAAAGGAAAGGGAATCAGTTATGGAAGACTAAAAAGTTCAACTGAGAAAAAGAAGAAAAAATCTATCAAAGGAATGCCCCCAATGCAAATAGACAATCGAGGTAACATTATTTTGGTTAATATGATCAGTTAAATTTTCTGTTTATGTTGCATGATGCTAATTAACATTTTGTTGCTTTTTAATGTAGAGTTGGTTGTTCAAGCAACACATTGTGAAACTCATTTTCCAAATTATTTGAGTAATCAAAATAAGTTTCAAAGTATCCTTTATCCCAGCAACATTGGTGGTCCTACCATGAATTTTCATAATTAGGTATGTTACTCTTAGCTTTCCATTTATATTTACATTTTACTAATTTGGTAAAAACATTTGTATAGATGCAGCAACCACCATACATCATGCCATCGGGGATTATGAATGGATTTTGCCAATTTCCTAATCAGGTATTGAATAGCTATGTATAAAGAGTTTAATTGGTGACCAATCAATTTGTATATTTTTCAAGTTACTATGCCTCTTTATAATGGTAGAAAACACTTTCTCAAAAGTTACAATCATTATGATAATTTAATTGCATTATGGTAATGGGGTAATTTTTTTCAATGTAGATGCAATCATCATATATCATGCCGCCAAGCAATTTCAATGGATTTCCTCCATTCACTACTCAAGTATTTATTATGAATTATTTTATTTGTTAGTATTATTTCAACTTTTTGTTACAATTGTAATATTTACTATTAGTAGCTTATTTTTGGATAGATGTTGGAGTACAATAATAGATCTCATGGAAACATTATGAGTCAGGTACAATTTACTTTTTATTGATATGGGATTATTTGAGACATTTATCTAAGCATATTATTTAGATGAATATTAATATATTTGTCATTTTCTTGTACAAGGGTCATCAAACTCTTTTCAACATCTTGGGATGAATGAATCCGGAGGCCCCTGTGAAAGCACATATAATGCACGGTTTCAACATAAATAGCCCAGAGGAACCCTCATATAGTATAGTGCTTGTGTTGTTTACAAGTTTTCAACTGGGTGGGATTCTCTGCATGGAGATGCCTGTATTTGTATTGCATCTTGCTATTGTCCCTTTTGATTCCTTTTGTGACAATATTTCATCTAGAGTGATGAATTTTTTGTGCTGTTAATGAAATAGTTCAAATCAAAATTTTCAATTGTGATCTAGATGTACTTTGGAGGTTAGTGCTGGTCTCTTCTTTGCTTATGGATAAGTAAGTAAATGAAGGTTGAATCTTGATGAGCCTGGAACTTTCATGAGTTTGCTGATTGCTTGCATGCATTTAAGTGCCGTAAGTTACGAGATTGGACAAACTTATGCTATAAAATTCTACTCCATTTCCTTAATTATTTATCACATTTTCCATTTATTTTTTCCTCTTCTTTCCAGGCCAAAGGGAAGGTCAAAAGGGTTGAGAAAGCTCTAGCGAAAGTGCAGGAGAATCTTAGACCAGCAGACCTTCCAATTGATCTGGAAACCATATTTTTTCCTCTTCTGCTCAATATGATTTCTTTTATGTGCAATAGCTCCGTGTTGACTACATAATGTGGATGGTACAGGTTGTGTTGAAGGATATTACTGACATTGATCCAAATGATCAGAATTCAATTCTTGAGCATCTGGACAAAGTGGCACATCTTTTGCCTCTTGCAAAGAGCTCCTTTTTGTTGCTTGTGGCAAATTACAGCCAGTGATATGCTTCCTTGGGAGCTTCCATGTCCACACATAAGTTGAAATTTTTCTCAGATCAGAAATCTGATTGAGAAGTCCAGCAAAAAGGCAACTAATAGGTCTGAGCTGAAACTTCCATTGATACGGATAAAGGTAGCATCTTCCTTTTTTTAATCAACACTACCTGTCCCTTCTCAACTTAACCGTAAAAAATGATTCCTTTTTGAACTATTTCTACTATTTTTTTCATCATGCTACTTGTAACATGTTGGTTCCTAGTTCCTTTCCTTGTGGCACAGAAAATCCTCTTTTTTATCACTGCTTTTGATTCTGTCCATGGATGTGAAACACTCTCACAATTCTATTTACTTGATGATAGGAATTGATATTTGCCACTAGTGTCTGCATTCTCGGAGTGAATTTTAAACTCCTCATTCATGTGGCAGGTGGATTACTCTGGATTTATGACAATAAATACTCAAAGGTTTGGACAAAAGTATGTTGGAAAGGTAAATGCATATTAGAAGGTGCACACGGTGTAGTCTTTGACAGCGCTGCCAAAAAATGAGTAATGATTTTTCTTTTTGTAGGTTGCTAATCCTCAAGATATTTTAATCTTCTCTAAGGCTTCAAGAAAGGGTCAGAGTGAAAGTGGACAGATCTTTTGACAAGTGGAGTTTGATGATTTTTCTTTTTTGGGTCAAAGAGTTGGAATTTAGTAGGCTATATTTTTGGCACTATTTGTCCTTCTTTTTCCAAGTCAATAGTTGTATGCCTTTCTTATTGCCTTTGAATAAAGAAATGACTTGTCAAATGAAATTGTTCTATTTATTCACCCTCTTTAATTGCAAGACATAATTATCTACTAAAAAATAATTGTAAGAAAGCTTTGATTCTCAAGGGTAATTGCATTTAAACATTCTTTATCATCTTACAAGCCATTGAAATTGTTCCTTCTTGGAGCTAAATCAACAAAACATTGAGGCGCTTGTTGCCGAGAATAATTTGGTAATCCTGATTCTTTTATGCTTTCTAAATGTATTTTTCATATTGTATAAATCTCTTATGGCCACTAATGAAATCCATAATAATAACGCGTGCTTTGCATTGTGATTTGTTGTTGCAAACACATATTTTAACTTCAACTGTAGTTTAATTGAGTGTATTGTTATGGGTAGAATGTTAGAAAGATATGTTGATAATTGTTATCAGACTCTTAGTTTTCTTAGGGTCTATATATAGTTTAATATGCAGTTATGCCTTGCAAAAAATGGAGATACTTCCATTTAATGATCTGGATAAAGCATTGCACGAATTTGTCAATAAGGATCATAAAACGGCATTTTATTCTTGTGTGCAACTAAATGTTGAAGAAACTCGTGTAAGTATCATACCTTGCTTTTGTTGTTGCAGAGGCATCACTCTTAAGCTGTCAGTTCCTCATGCTATAGTGTGAATGTTATGTTTCTGTTATGCTTCTGTGTTGATACTTTTTTGTTTATGAACATGTGTAAAACAAAATTGTGAGGGATTCCGACACCTTGAAATGCGAGGAGGAGGATCTAATTCTTAAAGACGGCGAGTGTTTGGAGGCAAGAAGTTACCTATTGAGACTTGTTATCCTTATAATGTGGTGAATTTAGTCTCATCCTCCAACCATTTAATGTATGGAGTTCTTCCAAATTTTTAGGGGCTTAAGCTCATTTGCTTCAATCTGTAGTTAGGCTTTAACTTTCTGCTATGATTGTGGCTGTTATTAGAGTAAAGCAGGAATTTCTTGTATATCTTATTATAAGGTCTTTCCAGTAGTTACAGAAGGGCATTTCAATGAGAGAAACTAGAAAAGCTTGGATACAGTCTCAAGCATTATTTTTGCCTGTTGGTTTTAATTCCCGTTGACGATAAGCTGAAGTTCTTTTTAACTCATCTTCTTCCTGCCAAGTGCTGCCTAAAGTAAAGATTGATGCTTAATCAACTTTTTTCTTTATATTGAGGAACGCGTTAAGGAACATTCTGTACATCCCAGTGACACCCCACATGGAACATCCAGTGCACCTTCTGTGGAGGTAAATCTAGCCGTAGCGCTGATTATCCTTCTTGGATTCTTATGAGTTTCTCTGTGAAGCCATTAAGTGCTAAATTTTTCATGTTAAATTCTACCCAGGTTGCTAGAAATAGGAGTGCTGCAAGAATAGGAAGCACAGTTTCTTTTAGCGATGATGAGGACACAGCACAGATACTCGGCTCAAACTCTGCCACCAGAGGCCGAAAAGGATCTTGGGAGTTTCTAGATCCTCCCGTGCTACTTCAGATAGGAAGAGGGAAAACTTCTACAAGAGGAAGGGGCAGGGGAAGAGGATCTGCTAATTTGAAGCAAACTACTCTTGATTCAGCTTTGATATATTGCCATCGTGAAAGGTTAATAGCGGATGTCATCATGAACTCGAGCTTATGGATTAAAGTTGTCAAACTCCAATGTCCCATATCCCAAATCACCTAGCTAAAGATTATTTGCATCCTCAAGTGATCTGGCTTTGCAATTGAAGTGCTTCAAGGAAATAATCAGCATTAGCGTCTGGCGTAATATGTGGATACGGTAGGCTCTCTAATAGTGATGATTTGTCATGGATTAAATTATTAAATGAATGTGCAGAGCTTTTGGTATTTTCAAATGAACTTGGATAGAGTGCAATGAAAAGTGCCAACTTCCTACTGGCTTTCCTAAATTAAGCCTTTGAAAGAACAAGGATGTGAAATTGACTTATGTCCGTAAGCATCTGTATTGAATCTGCAATATTCCCAAAACTTCTTGTTTACATGGGTTTTTAACTTTAAACGATGGGATGCCTTTCTTGCTGCCAGTGGTTTATAAAGCCATGTATATGGAAGATCTATGTCTTGTGTGCAGATAGTAGATGAATTATACTAGCTCTCGGTGTTCTACTTATTGAATCTGCAGTCCTCTATATCAGTATTTGGGATAATTCTGTCTTTTTTTTCCCCTGGTACAGCACCTCTGCAGCAGGGGCTGCAAAAAATGCTGCCATAAGTATTCTTGATGATGAGGACACTTTAAAAAATGATGAAACTTGTACATTGTATGTCCTAGATGCCCATGAGGCTGTCATTAGCATGCCAAGTGATTTCATATTTTAATGGCATGTCCTTTCCAATCTCTCACTATATGGAGATACATAAATGAATGAAGAACCTGATTCATGTGACGCTTCTGTAACTACATTTTTTTCCATAGATAGATATAAGTACGGCTGAAAATGTTTCACTCATTAAGCTCCATTGTCTCCCTATATGATGCATCTAAAACTACAGTTGAAATTCTATGTTCGTCTCTTTATCTAAATGGACCTCATTAAGGTGGATAAGATGGAGAGCCTGTTTGCAATGTCAATGCTTTATAGTTGGAACTGACAGCTCTGTTTTCGGTTCCTAGGTAACGAGAAACTACGGTGCATTGAGAAGATGAGATACTAATGTTCCATGCCTTGTCACCAGTGCCTTTCGCATGTTGCGTCCATACCATGGCCCGAGGCGTTGCATTTATTAAACTTTGACCTATATTGCTTCTTGATTGAGGACCGTGCTCTTGCTACGGTTAAAGGGATGCCAGAGTCGCTCCTGTTTTCACGAGATTATCTCTTATGGCTATAGGGCGGAATCCCCATTTCTGAGTTTCTTGAGTGATGTATGCTATTGGCAATGATAGGCTATGTAAATTTTGAGAGCGTACATGGCTTATGCGGAAGGTTCGTCTTGCAATGGTATTTATCGTGCTCGACTGCTCGTTGCTTGGACTTGGCTCTTTCCATCATCATGTGTGCATTGAGAAATCTAGTTGTGTTTAGTATGGTTAATGCGAATTGCTAATACTCATATGGGCATATGCTGAGATGTTGAATACTCATTTCGCAAGTTTTAACGGAGGATTTGGCATTGAAATGGTAAAATATTGTAAAGACCATCCTTTCGCTCAAAACTTTCCGAGTTGTTGGTCGACTGCCCTATATGTAAAATTGGCATTTATTTGCCATCAAGCATTTATGTGTGCATTATAATTGTGTATTAATAAAAAAATTTGAACATTCAAATCTAATTTCTTCATTTTGACTTAGGAGTGTACGTCAAAGCTTAAATTCTAAGCCTGATTATGATTCAATGCGACATTTGTCCATCATTACGACATCATACTATCAAGTAATCAACGACTAAATTGTGGAGAATGATTGATAAATCCGTGATGTCCTACTCCTTTGGCACTTGAGTTCAATACTAAAGATAAGAATTAGATCCAAATATGATATGAATGTGAAAAAAATGACCGCTGCTCGTCTTTTCATGCCCTGCAGCTTCACTACTAATTCACATCTTGGTGCTACTCATCAGCATTGTTTAAGTAGACATTGGTATGAAAACTTTCTAAGGAAAAATTAAGTATTGGTGGACATTATCATATGAAACTCCATAATCATTGACAAATAAATATTCACGATACATTTTATAAATTTAATTTATTAAAATACGAAATATTATCATCAAATGACAAAATAAGTAAACACTTTCAAGCATCAAATAGATTTTTAAGTCCTCCTTGTTCTCTGCAATCTCATTGAACATCTCAACGCACTTCTTGACAAGATTTTTCCGATGACCTTCAGAATCTTGTTCTGTTGCAGCATCTCACGAGAAATGTTGAGGGGCAAGTCATCAGAATCGACAACTCCTTTCACGAATCCAAGATACTCTGGAATGAGCTCCTTGCAGTTGTCCATAATGAAAACCCTCCTAACATAGAGCTTGATGTTGTTCATCTTCTTGCGAGCATCGAAGAGGTCGAACGGAGCACGTTTTGGGACGAACAAAATAGCCTTGAATTCAAGCTACCCCTCAACAGAGAAGTGCTTCACGGCAAGATGGTCTTCCCAATCATTGGTCAAGCTCTTGTAGAAGGAAGCATACTCCTCCTTGGTGATCTCCTCTGGCTTTCACAGCCAAATGGGTTCCAGTTTGTTGATGAGCTGCCACTCATGAGAAACCTCCTTAATCTTCTTCTTCTTGGACTTCTTTTCTTCCTTCTCCTCATTGACATCCTCAACATCTCCTTCCTCTTCCTTCGGCTCATCGTCCTCATCATCACTAATCTCTTTCTCGATTGTCTTCTCAGTCCATAGATAGATGGGGTAGCTAATGAACTCGGAGTGCTTCTTCACAAGGTCCTTAATCCTACTTTCTTCCAGGTACTTCAGCGGAGGAAAATAGAGACGTGATGCTATTAGCATCATGTATCATCCAAAACCATAGTAAATATTCTCCACCAATTCATAAAAGCAACCATAAATCAACTCACTTGGTCCTCCTTAAGGAAGAGGGTGATCTCGGTCCCTTTGCCGAGTTGCTCCCCACTCACATCTCTCGTAACAGTGAAGGAACCACCGGCCTGGGACTCCCATATGTACTGCTCATCATCATTGTGCTTAGTAGTCACAATGACTTTCTCAGCCACCAAATAAGCAGAGTAAAAACCGACACCAAATTGACCGATCATGCTCACATCAGCTCCCGCCTGCAATGCCTCCAAGAATTCTTTCGTCCCCGACCTCGCAATCGTACCCAGGTTGTTCACAAGATCTGTCCAATTCATCTCAGACGTTAATATCTACCAATAGTCTCACAACTTAAATGAACTCAGCGCAACAGTTACCGTTATCGCGTAGGAACATAGCCATAGCCAAAAGACACGAGCAAGAAAATTGATAAATCTCTATCAGCCAATTACATTACCTGCTTTAGTCATGCCAACGCCACTGTCAATGATCGAAAGGGTCTTGTAGGCCTTGTTTGGCACCAGCCTAATGAACAGCTCGGGCTGCGCATCGAGCTTGCTCTTGTCCGTGAGGCTCTCATATCTAATCTTATCCAACGCCTAAAGCACACACAAACCGATCACATATCAGAATCAATATATCACCTTCAGATCACAATATTGCATTTCGATCACAATTATTTCTCAACAATGCCTAAGGCAGAGCCATCCAATCAACTCAAAATGACACTCTTAACTCTTCACCAGGCATCGAACAACTTCTTCAAGCAAACATAAATCTCTCCGATCTTCAAGCCTGCAAGCCATTACTAATACCTAAAAGACAAAAGACATTGAACAAGGCAACCTAGTACTTCAAAGCGAGGTGGAGGAGACGTACATCGAAGGAGTTGCTGATGAGCTCACGGAGGAAGATCTCCTTGTTGCTGTAGAAGGTGTTGATGATCAGGCTCAGGAGCTGGTTTATATCCGCCTGGAATGCGAACGTCTCTGCTTCCGCCATTTTTTAATCAACCTTGGATACACAATAGTAACAGGTTTCCACAGCATCAGTGGAAAGCAGGGACGAGTTTTGTAGTTATAGTTTATGCCCCTAAAAAGGTGTATTACCCCACCAGATTAAGGAAAAGGATCACTCTCTCCATTGACCCGCTTTCCTCAAAGTCACGTTCAAAAAATTGTGCGGTTTCCATGTTCACTCCCATGGTTGCAAATACTAAAGCAAAATTGTCCTCTTTGTCATCCTACATAAATTTGCAGCACATCTTCATAAATGATATTGAAAGAGAGTGTTTGGAATATTAGAGCAAGATGAAGACTTAGAGCATTGATTCTCAAAGAAAAGAAACAAATAAAATAAGATCAGGAATCTTCACAAAGAATGCATTTAGCAATTGAGAAGTCTAGCGGATAATAGCAAGAAAATTCTGTGAAACTAATGGCAGTTCATTAAATTATCGAGGCAACAAAACTCTGCTCAAATCTGTGGACATCGTCGATCGTCAACAACTCGCTTGCCGATTCCCACGATCCCAGAAGTCCTCGAGCTGGCGACCATACAAAAGCTGTCTCTTCTCTGTGTGCTGAAGATGAAGAAAAATGCGATGTTCGAAAGAGGGGGAGACGAGCGATCAGTCTGATATCCAAATGAGGAAGCGACCCCGTGCGTTATATAGAGGGATCGCAGAGTAGCTCGGAGAAAAGCCAACCGGCAAACTAGGTGGCCAGGTACACCTACCCAGTCCCCGTAGTATGGCTATGTATTCAATAGTACCGTCCGCTTTTCCTTTCCCTCGCCGCCGTCACTTTAACGGCAAACAAATGTGAAAAAAAAAAAAAACTAAAAGACACGGATTCGATTTTCGGGGCTATTCATTTAAAAAGAATTACATGGTGAGTGAATTCTTCTGTTTTGAGAATATGGACACAACCACCCAATATTTAAACAAAGTTTAGAAAAGCATAGTTTACCCCTTCAACAATTTGTGGATGTTCACCTTCAGGATTGGCAGCATTATTTTGATTTACACCCAAACCAGTAGCAGGTGTCCTTGCAACATTTTCGATGTCTCTGATTATTGACTTCAAAAGAGCAACATGTAGTTCGCCCAACAATCTTGAATCCTGCCATGAAGTAGAATGTGCAGAAGCGCATACAAATTAATAAAAGGAAATCTTATGAGAAACAAAGATATCCAATTAGAGGGAACATTGCTTACATAGTCGTGAAAAGCTTGACCTGGTAGAGTGCAAACGGATACTGCAACACCCATCGTCCCAACCATTTCTGATGCACGCTTCACCTCTGCTGCAACATCCTTAAGTGAGAGCCCAGCTGCGGCTGCAGCTCCGGCGGCCTTATATTGACAAATGAAAGCAAAGAATCATAACAGTATTCTTCACTTTCACTACTCATAAACGTAGGGCAAGAAGTGTGGAGTCTCTCAACGACAGTGAACTATAGATATTGTCAGATGCATAAAAACTTCATAAGAATAATCTGAAAGGGATGTCCTTATGACTTTCTTAATTAAAAATTCAAAAACTTTCTACAAATTGATTTGCCAAAATAGGAGCTTCCTATGTTAAAGATCTATTACAACAAGAAAATACGAGAGTTTTTAAAGTTGACATAGTCACTCGAATAGACGAAAGTGATGGTGGCAAAAATTAAGGACACAAGCGTGGACCATGAGAAATGGGGAAGGAAAAGATTCTTGTTTAGTGCCAAAAGGGACATTTAAAGCACAACCTTTCAAAGAGAAAGAGACCACAAACCTTGTGAACTAGAATAGTCCCTGCCACTCCTCTCCTCCCGACTATGCCTCGAGGGGGAGGTAAAGCACAATCATCTCTGACAATCACCATCTGCAATAAGGCATAACTTTTTGACACTAGTCTCTAGTGTATGTTAAAATCACAATCACATCAGAAGTAATTACAGGTGAAGTACCTCAACCATGTAACCTTCATATTTAGCCAGCTCAGTAGCCAATCCAAAGTTCAAGCGATCAACTATATAATTCTGCAAAAGGGAGATTGTAATCCTTCTTTTATTAGATCTTCTATTTTTGACAGATGTCATAGCACAAGGAAATAAGTACTTGTGGTCTATGCGGCTGCTAGAACTGCATAAACTCCCGGAATTTCCGTGGCAATGAAAGTGTCGTTTACAAAATTTTTAGTTTTTCCCTTGTATACACAAGTTTACATGTATGCCAAAATACTCTATAAGGTGGTAGGATAAAGTAAAGGAAGTACCTTGACAATAAGTAGACACTCCATTGGACCAGTTACAGCTTGGATGCCTTGAAATATATACTATAGAGCAAAATGAATCTCATAGACAAGGAGACAAAACATAAAGCCTCACTGAAACTGAGCTGTTGGAGATGGGAATTTATTCTCACCTTCCTTAACTAACCAATAGAAAACTAATCAAATATGAGATACCATTGTTACCTTAACAGAGAGACAAGACATTGAAGCAATCCAGGATCAACAAAGGCATGTATTTGTAGCAACTGCCTAAGAGCAGGCCAATAAATTGCATTGGCTGCAAGAGATTAAGAAAGTTACATAGAAGCATGATGAACAAACATGTAATCTTACAGCAGCAACACAGATAAGCGAATCCCATTTGCTCTATCTTTCCACATGAGCAGAAACCCATTTTATCACGAGGCAATAGAGCTGGGGTAATAAAATGGAAACTTAACATCTTACTATAGAGGCAAACCTGTCCTGAAAACAAAGAGCTAGTGGTGTGTTTACTAAACGCTTAAGCATCATCACTCATAATCCCGATGCAGTACAACACACTGAATACACGAAAGCATCTCTTTCAACTCACATTACTTGAGTACCTTCAGTTGATAATTAGAATGAGACTAAGAGAGTTAAGGGGGAACAAAAAGGCAGGACCGACTTCTTTTACTGTTTGACTCTAATTTATAAGTCAAAACTTAAATACTTTTGAATTCATTTTTGATTCATCATTGTTAATTGCAATTAATATAACATGCTGGGTATGGGCAAGCCTTCAAGCAAACCAAGACACGTACAACTTATGAATAGAAGCAATAGTTAATGCCCTATCCATTTCATTAGTAATGCGTCAAAAAGTATGGGAATAGTTGCATACCGTAGAGGGAAAATTAGAGACACAGCTAATCTCCACTGCATAAACAAGCCACTGTCTTTTAATGCTTCCTTCAACACGTTGTAAAGTTGCTACAACTTCAACAAGCACATTCCTTGTGTCTGCAAGTCAAATGTTAAAAAAAAACCCATCAAACAAATCTAGTAACTTCTATTTTGATCACCACTGCATTCACAAGGTTATAGGTCATCTTGAACCAAATGTTGGACATGTCTTCATTTCGTTCTATTCAAGAATTCAGAGTCTCAACAACAGAAAGTACACCAACAAGGGAAAATCAAACACTTTAGAAAGCAAAATATAAGTTGATTTTGTGAGTCCATGATAACCACTTCTGACTAAAGTTTTACAGTGAATCCTTCATCAAATATAGAGTGACATAAACTTTTAACATGAAGAATTCTGAAACAAGAACAATAAATGGAGCTCATCACCTCTGTATTTGGCCTATTCATCTTTGATGAATTCAAATTCGTTAACCATGAGTAGAGTTTCATGACTATACTGTCATTGGAGAAACTTTGAGAAGCAACTTCTGAGACAATGGTATCAGTCTGAATATGATCATCCGAATTTACTTCCTTGGACCATAGACTATGCGGAAGAAAAGAAAGTGCCCAGCCAGAGTATTGTTGCAGCTGATTATCTTCAGAATGTTGAGCAACAAGAAACATCTCTTGCATTGATGATGTTAACAAAGGCTCGCAGATAGGACTTGAAAGAAGCGCACGCATTATATGAGAAGATTCCTGCCAAGAGAACATTTCACTGTAAGAAACAAGCACCACGAAAAATGATTAGAATGCTAGTTGAGGGAAAATCCTCAATCACCTTCAGCCTGTAACGATCGTAATTGGAGGATAAGGGATGAATCAGAACCAACCCAGATTCTGCACCCAAAGAATTAACAATTCCAAGCATCCCTCCTAAATAAGTGGAGGGAGGCTAAGGATTGGAATAATATCTCCTCAACAATTCCAGTAACTCTTTCAGACATCCAACTTCAATGGAATCTATGCCTTCCTTCACAACACAAGCAAGGAGACTCCCTACTCTAGCACATGATTCCATCAATAAGCTCTAGTGGAATGCACCTGACTTTTTAACAGACAATAATTCAGATATAAGTTCTCTATAACTATTCATCAGTTGGTTTAGTTCACCAACATCCATCAATACTACTCTTTGGCAGAAAGCCACAACCATGGGAAGTGCAAGACAAGATCCAACAGATAGAAGCATCTCAGATCCTTCATTGCAGGAGTTAGAGCTCCAAACAGATGGCTTCGTGTGTGGAATCCATGAAGTTATCAAGTCCTTTATCTTCAGTGTCACATCAATTTCCCCACTTCAGTAAACTGCACTAATAAAGCTGCCCAAACCAAGAACAAGTCCAGCAAGACCCCAGGTGTCTTCCTCCACAAGATCACTGTCCTCATTCAAGAAATGAGGATTCTGATATCTACCATTCTCACACATGTCATTGGGAAAATGTTCACACAGACTTTGAAGAATCTGGGATGTTGATTTTGTAAGTTCCAAGATCGTGATAGATAATGACCTGATAATATTCCCTACTAATTCAACTTCAGCCATCTTGTAGGAATCTCTGTCAGCATTATCAGCAACTTTAGTCCTAGTTAGAAGATCCTGGCATGAAAAACCCAAGCCAACTCCATAGACACCTTTCACAAAGGTGCTTTTGCTACTAGACAAAACCTATTAGGCACACATGATCAATAAATAAACACAATTATCAGTGAGAAAAAACCAGCACTTGTTCCGTTATTATTCTTTCATTGGGAACATCAAGAAAACAGAATTATCATGGGCAACATGGTGACAAACCTCAAATCTATAGAAAGAACCCACCATGCAAAGAGGAAACTCAAGTGCAAACCAAAGAAACTATACCAGCTATCATAGCAGGTACATGTTCCCACTCTAGGATTTGACCATTTGAACCATCAGCATTTGTTAAACATCATACTTTACGATATGAGACTAACCTTCGTGCCGAAAGGACCGACAGGATAGTAACAGCAATCTTCGATAGGTCGTCGATGTCCCTTGCAGAGGCGGAGGTGGAGGCAGAGGCAGAGGCGTCGGCGTCGGAGTCGGAGTTGGGGGCGACGGAGGCAACCGGCTTGAGGGGCGTCAGAGTCGAGGGCGACGGAGGAAAATGGCGGAGGGGCGTCGGCGTCAAAGTCGGGTTCAGAGGCGGAGGCGAAGGCTGTGTCGACGTCGGCGTCGGAGTCGGAGGCAACCGGCGAAGGGGCGTCGGCGTCCGAGTCGAGTTCAGGGGTGTAGGGGGAGGCTGCATCGACGTCGGCGTTGGCGTCAGCGTCGGCGTCGGAGTTGGAGTCAGGGGTGACGGAGGCAACCGGCAGAGGGCCGTCGGCGTTGTGGTTCACTGGAAAGGGCGTCGGCGTCGGTGGAGGTGGAAAGGGCGTCAGCATCGGCGTTGCGGGCAACCAGCGGAGGAGAGCAGAGGCGTCAGCGGAGGTGGAAAGGGTGTTGGCATTGGCATCGCAGGCAACCAGCGAAGGAGAGAGAGCAGAGGCGTCGGCGTCGGCATCGTGGGCAACTAGCGGAGGAGAGCAGAGGCGTAGGCGGAGGTGGAAAGGGCGTCAGCGTCGGTGTTGCAAGCAACCGGCAGAGGAGGCGTCGCGGGTAACCAGCGGAGGAGAGAGAGCAAAGGAGGGGGAAGAGCATTCGGAGAGAAGCACCTGCGACTTTTGTTCTCCCGCAAAACGGAACGGAGAACGGGGAGAACGGGGAAAGAGAGAGAGAGGAGAGAGAGGACGAGTCAACAAGTTGCAGAGGACAAGCAGAGGAGAGAGAGCATCAGAGTGGTGGGCCCTAGGAGCAGCGCGTGCAAATTTTGAACCTCTGACATCGTCGCCTACGTGGAGCCATGTGTCGATCGCTGAGTGGTCTTACATTTGGCCTACGTGGAGTGTAAAACCCAGCCAATATTTTCTCGAGATCGCAGAGGAGAGAGAGCGTCAGTGGTGGGCCCCAGGAGCGGGCGCGCGCAAATTTTAAACCTCTGATGCCTTTGTGGAGCCATGTGTCAACCACTGAGTGGTCTTACATCTCGCTGACGTGGAGTGTAAAACCCAGCCAATATTTTCTCGAGAGAGGGAAGGCATGCAAAAATTTGACCGAAAATAATGGTGGGCCCGTCTCCACATGGAGCCATGTGTCGCCTCTTCATTGGGCGGGCGCACGGTGATCTAGCGGTCTGGGATTACCTAATATTTTCTCGTTTGTAGTTCGGTGGGTGCCCGACGAACAAGAGTGATTTGAGGAAGAAGTGGGAGTAGTGCAACAGTAGCTGTTACTCTGTGTTGCTTGAAAAGTTTTTATTTTGGGCAATCCAAGAGGAGTAGTATTGTGTGAGGGGGTTTAATTCTAGTGTCCTTTAAGACGCACTCTGTTCCAGAAATTAATAGCACTGATTTTTCTTTAGTTGCTTTTGTGTTGCTTGAAAAAGTTTTGATTTTGGGCAATCCAAGAGGAGTAGTATGGTGTTAGGGGGTTTAATGCCAGAGTCCTTTAAGATGCACTCTGTTTCCGAAGTTAATGGTACTAATTTTTCTTTAGTTGCTTCCATTCACATCTGCTCCTTTTGACAGACCGCCCCAAAAAGTTGTTCATACTATTAAATCCTTTTGGAGGAAAGAAATTGGCTCCCAAGACTTTGGCCAATGTCGTAAAACCTTTTCTTGAGGATGCCGGCACTCGCTTTGACATACAAGGTTTGAGGTCATCAATGCAAATGACTACAGCTCTTACAGCTTCACCTCATGTTTGCTGATTGCTCATGCAAAGTCTTCTACTGCAATTTCAGAGACTCAACACCAGTTCCATGCGAAGGAAGTCGCTTGTTCTCCGGATCTATCAAAGTACGATGGCATTGTCTGTGTAAGCAGAAATGGAATCTTAGTTGAGGTTGGTTATTTAGGTCCAGATACGACATGTCATAATATACTCTTGGTATAGTTGGAGACCTTGTATGAAATGGCTGCAATTTGTCAACTTTTCTTTGAAGGTTGTTCACAGCCTTTAAACTGTTTAGGGGCCACAATGATTTTAATTTTGTGTCTTATATGGTAGTTAACAGTATCGTGGATCGATCTTAGTTAGTTGTCCTATTATTCTCTTCAGTGACAAAGTTCTCAAACTTTTAGTAGGTAGTAAATGGATTGCTTGAACGAGAGGACTGGGAGGCAGCAATAAAAGTTCCTATCGGAATGGTTCCTGCAGGTTTGCTCTTTGCCCCTATCATCAAGTATAGTAATTGAAGAGAGTTTCATAGAATCCTTCCTATATGGATAGTACAGATTATGCTTAAGTTAAAATAGTAGTCTTTCTGTTCCAGGGCTTTTAGTGGTGGAATTTCCCTTTTAATCAGTAACATCTTAGAGGGGCACCATTGGAAGTAACTAAATACAGGATTTCTGCTCTTTCTTTGGTTGACATGGATCTTGGATGTGGTGTTCCTGCATCTAACACATGTGGCATTATATAGGTACTGGAAATGGCATGGTAAAATCCCTTTTGGATTCTGTCGGCGAACCATGTACAGCATCTTATGCTACTCTTGCCATTATTAGAGGTTAATGTTTTTGTTTTCTTTGCATTTCAGTGTTGTAGCTTTGCTCGATTCTTCACTCTCTCTTCCTTTTTTTTGTTCTTTGTCTTGACTATTTGATCTTTCCTTTTAAATGGTACTTCTGGTTTGACTATTTATAGGACACAAGAAATCACTGGATGTGACCACCATAAAGCAAGGCGATGCCAAATTTTTCAGTATTTGATGCTCTCCTGGGGTATGCCAAATTCATGTGATCATGTACTAGGTTTAGGTTATCTGACTTGGTACAATTTTTTTTTTTTTACCTTTTCTCTCCAAAGTATTTCTCACAGTGCAAATATTCAGTCCTGACATTGAATAACAGGACATCTAGAGCTGTCTTAAGCTCCATTCACTCCTCCAAAAGAGCTTGACTTCTTGATTATGTCAGTGCTGTGAAAAGTTTGTATAGTTGGCCTAGCATGCATTGTGGCCCCTGTTTTGAGGTCATCATTTTTTGGAATAGAAGAGGCAGAAAGGATGTTATGTTGGCGGCTTATGATCTCTTTTATGAATGTATTTGTTTCGTTCCAGGTCTTGTTGCAGAAATTGATATTGAATCTGAGAAGTATAGATGGATGGGAAGTGCTCGGCTAGATTTTTATGTAAGTTTTGGCATGGTGCTACCAAACTCTCTCTTTCTCTCTCTCTCAACCCAAAGATTGAACTTCAGTCCTCTAGCTCATGTTTGACTTGCTTTGCTACTTGATCATAGAGGACTTTCGTTTATGAAGTAAGTTGCAGTGGTTGCATGTGCTACTTCCTCGTGAAACACTTTCCCTCGGAAGCATATCTAATGGAGAGTCCTTCAATTCCATTATTCTGAGCTTTTATTATATGATCTTCAAAGAGTTACACTTACCGATGGTAAAAGTGGGCCTGCGATATAGTTCGTAGTCAATAGCTACATTGCATCTACCTGCTATCCCTGAAACCTCCTGTCTCGATGTTTTATTGCTATAGAACTTAGTGGGAGGTAAACGTACCATTGCATCTACCTGTTATCCCTGAAACCTCTGGTCTCAACGTTTATTGCTATAGAACTTAGTGGGAGGTAAACCTACCGATTTTTACTTGTGGTATATATCTCACATATAAATGCCCAATATATTTCCCCAAGTTTATTAGTTTGTTTCCCTGATTTGAATCCACGCCATCATTAAATTAGCATGGTTCTTTGTGTTACCTTAAGTGCTGGAGTATTTGATATTGATGGATTTTTGTGTAGGCACTTCAACGTATACTTCATCTGAGAAGATATAGCGGGCACATTTCCTTTGTGCCTGCTCCTGGATATGAAGCTCATGGGGAGCCTACAAGTTATAGTGGCAACTTTGGTGGGAAGGACATTGTCTTTGAGAAAAGTGAAGGAAGCTCTGCTAAGGTTGAAGGACAAGGCTACCAAGGACCTGATGAGTTGGAGGAATTAAGCTGGAGAAGTATTGATGGCCCATTTGTTTCAATCTGGCTCCATAATGTTCCTTGGGGTGGCGAAGACATTATGGCAGCACCAGATGCAAAGGTTGGGATATAAAAGTTCTTATTAGCTTCGTTGTCTCCCATGTGGTGACTCTTTAGTTTGGTCTTCCATAGGAAAACAAAGTAATTTCCCAATCAGTGTGCAAAGTGCACATCTTCACAAGTTCTTATTCATATAAGCAGCATCATCACGTATTATGAGCAGAGCATAAGGGAAGCACAATTAAGGTGAAGGGAAACCTTTAAAGTCTGCACACATGCATGTTATGGCACCAAAGTGATGATTGATGGATCTCGCAGCTTGAGCAAAACATGCTCACAGTGCTTTATGAATGGTCTAGCTTTTATTTGCATTATCATAAACTAATTTTTGTATCACAAAAGATGTTAAACTAGAACATTTGTGACATATTTGGCTTGAACTAATTTTTGGTTTACTAAAAGACCCAAATCGGTACATGCATGAAGTATTTATCCTCTATTAACTTCCGTCAAATTTTACCGTGAGTTTCAAGGCACATGGCAATAACCTACTTGATGTGAAAACTCCTCTCTCTCTCTCTCTCTCTCTCCCTCTCCAATTTGAAAACAATTATGGTTCATTCTCTTTCTCCCTTGGAGCATTCTAATTCTTCTTCATATTCCTTTTCATTGAGCACACTCCTTCATTGTCATTTTTATCTCCCTAATTAGGCACTGGAACTTGTTCTAGCACACTTTTATCTCTAATAATCTTCTCACCTTTGATTTTTTTTTTTTTTTTTTTTTTTGAGCTTGTTTGGCTAACTTATATGAATCAACAAATTAGAAAGTTCAATGGCTTTAATTCGAAGTGGCTCGAAGAGAAGCACATCATTGTCAAGCTCCAACAAAGTTCGAAAGATGATCTAGGGTTTTTCATGTTTTGAGGGAGACAAAAAAATGAGCCCAATTTGTTTTCAAATTATGAATAATTGAAGAATCAAAGAGAGAGAATTATGGATTTCCACATTGACTATACATAAATCGAGTAATTGTCATGTGTCTTCTATTCTTAGCTATTACACGGTAAAATTTGACAAAAACTAACAGAAGATAAATATATTACGTGTGTACCAATTTAGAATTTTTGGAAATTCTAAAATTAGTTCAAGGTAAATTTATTATAAGTATACTAGTGTAGGGTTTCTGGTAATCCGAAAATTAGTTATGGACAATTTAATCATAAGCATATTAGTTTAGGGTTTTTCATGATATCAATTCTTTTTTTTTAGCTAAATCTAAATCTTGCAATTCATTTGTTGATCATTTAGACATTGGATGAAAATAAAGGATTGCTGGCTAGATGCCAGTCGGCTAACGTGGACAACTTTTAATAATATTTTAATATTTTTGAATTTTTTTTCTTTTGAATTTTTTTTTAATTTTAATTTTTTCCTTCTCCTCCTTCTTCCTCCAGCTGGTCGCTGGACCTCGACAACTGGCCAAAGGTGATGATCGGCAAGGTTGAGGTCAACCTCGCCAAATCTAGCGAGGGTCAAGCCTCACCCATGGCCGGCGAGGCTCGCCTGCTAGACACGAGGCCGCCCTTGAAGCCTGGGCGGTGAGGCTCACCCATGGCCGACGAGAGTGAGCCCTACCAGCTCGGTGCGAGGCTAGCTTAAGACCGCCCAAGCCGCGAGGGCGGCCTTGCGCCGGGCTAGCGAGGCTCGCCCTCACCACCTAAGCCTCAAGAGCGGCCTCTCGCTAGCCATGGGCGAGGCACGACCCTTGCCAGACCTGGCAAGGGTGAGCCTCACCGCCCAACGAAAGGCCGCCCTCGCGGCCACTGGCGAGGTGGCCGACAAGGTCGAGGTCAACCTCGCCAGCCGTCACCTTTGGCCGGTCACTGAGGTTCGGCAATCGGCTGGAGGAAGAAGGAGGAGAAAGAAAAAGAAAAAATAAATAATAAAAATAAAATTCAAAAATTCAAAAATATTAAAATATTATTAAAATTTGTCAATGTCGGTGCCGATCAGGTTACGTCAGTCGGCCAGTGTCCAGTCAGCAAAATCCGGTCAGAAATGATTGAATTGGTACAATATAAAAATGTTTAGAACTTAATTGGCAAAAAAAAAGGTTTATGACTAAATTGATACAAATGCAAAAGGTTTATGACTTTTTTTAACACTTTTCCTCTTATACATAAATTGATCTATTGTCATGCGTCTTCCATTTTTAACAATTATACAGTAAAATTTGATGAAAACTAACAGAAAATAAAATGTATTACGTGTGTACCAATTTAGAGTTTTTGGAAACCCAAAAATTAATTCGAAGTAAATTTATTATAAGCATACTAGCGTAGGGTTTTTATTTATCCAAAAATTAATTCTGGACAAATTTACCACAAGCATACCAATTTATGGTTTTTTATGATATTATTTTTTTTACTTAATCTAAATCTTGCAATTAATTCATTGGCCATTTAGACCTTGGATAAAAATAAAGGATTGCGTTATTTTCTATCTCTAGTTAGAGAAAGTTAACGACGATAGATGTAGCGACGTATATCCCTATTTGCAAAGCATAAATTATAATTATGAAGTTCGAAGTGCTTTTTTCTCTCTTCTATTTTTTCTCAACTTTATCTTAAGTATTTGATGTCTAATTCGAAGCAAGATACTTTCCATGACTTTTGTGGGTGGAATTCTCGATAGACAGAAGTGGAAAAAAAACCAAAGATTTTTTTCAAAAGTCAACGAAGTCATCGATGGTTAAATCACAAAGATCAAATCGCCTGAGATTTACACAAGATTTATAGGTATTGTCAAACTAGAAGGCCGTAGACGCCATCATGCATGCGCTCATGCCTTCTTCCTTTCTCTTTCGGACTCTCCAAAGCATCCCCCAAAAGCTTTTCTTATTACCATTTCCAAACTTTAGACTTATGATTTTATGCCCACGCGTACAACAACGTGTGTGATTCCATGGGTGGTGGGACGATGAAAATATATAGGATAGATATTGAGAGACTCGTTGTTCCATAGATATAACACAATTTTTGAATTTAGGCCGTGTTTGTTTCATAAAAATAGATAATATGAAAAATATTTTCTTAAAAATAATCACTTATATTCCTTAAAAAGTGAATGATCAAAATATATTTTCATCTTTTTTTTTTTGGACAAATATTTTCATCGTTTATGAAAATAATTATATATAAATTGTCGTTAATAATAGAAATATTTTTTATTGACGGCCCAGCCTCTGTCTTTCCTCCTCCTCGCGGGCCCCACGCAGTTGACGCCCGCAACTACATCCGCAGCGCGTGACGCTCCGCCCACTCGCGTCCGTGCGCACGTCGCCGTCCCTTCTTTGGTCTCGCCGCGCGTGTCGCTGCACCACGTGGAGTGGGAGTTTTGGGGGGTGAGGGGGCATTTCGGTAAATAACCGATCAACGCGTGTCCGGCTCCGGGCTAAATTACGAGAAAGCCCTTGGATCGGTTTTTTGGTTGGATGTTTATGGTTGGAAAAATGCGTACGGGCAACCGAGTAAAAAACTGCTCGAATTTCCGCGGATAGATTTTTGTGTTTGTTTTCTTTTTTTGGTTAACCAATGTTTTGAATTAATTAAATGTACTTAATAAATGCATTCAAGACGTCCAAAGTGATAATACATTTTTCTGTAAATAAGTCTTGTCAAGGGATATATATCTTTTATGTAGATTGATTTTAACCTTTTTATCTTCTTCTTTTTTTCTTAATCTCTGGCTCCTGCACTATGTCTTTTTTAAGTCTAAAAGACAAATATTTCCTTATCATGTTAATGTTGACACACAAATTTATGTATTTTTTTAAATAATAATACATATATCCATCTATATATTTTTACAAGATCGTTTTGCCCACTCATTTTCAATTAAATTCAAGCAAAAACTATCTCTTTGACTTTCCACCAAAAAGTTTAAATATTATCCAAAATTCAACAAAATTACGTAAAATTTTAAATGCAAATAAATAGGTCGACATTCACGTGATATGAATACTTCACATGCTTTTTGACTAAAAGAATCAAAATAAGTACGCCGCAGATTTTAAATTGAACAAAAGAAGTGAATGTTCATCCACACATACCTTATCACGATAAAAAAAAAAAAAAAGTTGCCTCTCGCATACGCACAACGCACCACACACGCTCGAATTCCTTCTTTTCTTTCTTCTCTCTCTCTCTCTCTCTCCTCTGTGATTGCAGATCAGGCTCCGGCGCGGAGATCAGCCCCGGCGAAGGCCTGCTTCAACCCGGAGTGCTCGGAGGCCAAGCCGGAGAGGCCCAGGAAGGGCTGGCGGTATCCTATTTCTTCCATGGACAATTTCTCCAACAATACGAAGCGTGGTCCAGTCGAGGAACTTGAAAATGGCATTGCAGGTATTGCTTATCGTACTCTGATGACCATGCGAGGACAATCTAGAGGGTTCTGGAGATAAACTCCCACATTCGACATTTTCTTACAGGACCTAACAGCGATGAGCACCTAAATCCATGCAAGATCAATCCTCAACAGTCGACCTCTGAGAAAGAGGACCCATCTACTCCACCATATGGATTGGCTGTGCCGCATGCTTCAGGCACTGACCCAAATGGTCACATAGGACTTGTGGGGCCACATTTTCGGCCAGCTCCACCCCCTACGATAGCAAAGAATTTCTATGGAAGTACGCTCAGTGATACTAACTCATATGGTGAAAGTTATACACGTAATGGAAGGCCACGAGGAGATGCCAGGGGAAGGAATCAATTACTTCCTCGTTACTGGCCCAGGATAACAGATCAAGAGCTACAACAAATCTCAGGAGAGTATCCTTTTGTTCTATGTGCTTTGATTGATTCATAGCAACTCCTAGAAAGGTGAATTTTATTCCATTCTCTATGTTATTGTTTTTGGTGTTTTCCCCAAGAAAGTAATTATCATGCGTCAATAGAACAGGGGGGTTACGATTTCAATAGATAGGATGGAAAATGACTCTTAGCAACTGTTCATCATTCAAAATCCAACGCTTTAGCTCATCATGTATTTTACCTCTATTATCTGTTCAGAGCAATATCAGCAGGCTGGAAGGTTCAATTTCACCTTTCCTAATAATTAGCTTTCATGATCCTATTCCTTAACTTTTATAAGCTCAAACTCTGTAATCACTCCTCTGTTCGAGAAAACGTTGAGTGCTAGGGATGCAGGTAAAACTGGACGTTTAGAGCTGCCAACAGAATATGCCGAGGTATGACCTTCTGTCTAAATTCTTATAGAGCTTTTGTTGTCCTCATTTTACCTGGGAGAAACATTTTGGAATTGAAGTCCTTTGTATGTCTTTTTGATGTTCAGATTTCTGTATGAATTTCAGTCTGATATGTTTCCCTACTTTCTGTGGACTTTGTCTCAAGACAAATGACACGAAAAACTTAAGCTTGCTGGAATATGTTATTTTTGTGTTTACTTTTCTTGCATTTTGGTTTAAGTAGTGGCCCAGGTCTAGGAATCTTTTGTTTGAATGATTAATGAGATTTCATTATGTAGCTATCAAGGGGGTGCCACCCCTATACAAAATGGCTTTGAGTAGAAGCCGCCCATAGACAAAGTTATGCACGAAGGACTGTTTCTAACATTTCCGATAAACTAGAACTATAAGATTGAACTTCCTGCTTTACAAGAAGTGAAGAGAGATTGGGAATTTTTCCATTGTGATGGACGTAGGCATTATTTAAGCAGTTCCTCTATTGCTTTAGACTAGTGGTTGAGCTTGCTTATTGAACCAAATTCCAAATTTAGAGGTGAGGTGATTGGGATGTCTTTAGTCTTTGGCTTTTAATTGAGCATTTGGACATTGACCTTTGATTCAACACTAATGCTGCAAAACATGAAAAAATTATCATCTGGAATTTTTCGTACATGATTTTTTAAAATTACAATTATAGCAGATTCGATCACAGTCCCATAAGCAGTAGGATTGTCCACCATTTGACAAGAGAGTAAAATATGATAAGAAGGATGTAACAAGTCCTTTTTCTTTCACTTCCCTCGCAGGCTCTTAGATAGTTTCAATTTACTCCAGGTTGGCTCTAGTTTGTTTAATAAAGGTGATTAGAGGAACTATACATGCAGCAACTAGGTATAAATTTATGTTGACCTGTCAGAATTTGGTTGTTTCCACTCTATTAATAATCGCTTATGAACTTTTTGTGAGATTACACTCATCATTAGGAGTTTTAGATTGAAGTGATCAATAAGTGGGAAGGAAATTCAGTTATTTGGGCCCTAGAGGATTAAGTAGGTGAACTGCTGGTTTTTTTATATGACATATCTGCAATAGTAACTTTGGACTTGTTTGCGCACAATGACTGATAAGAATAAAGTCGAACATAAGAAGGGAAAAAAATCAAGCAAAGAAAAATCATGGCATGTCAAATAGTCTTTGAAAGATTGGTATTTCTGAAGCCCTGCCAAAAGAAAAAGACCAGTAGTTCTATATTTAACATTTTCCTTTCGAAATCGTTTTGTTTTCCATAATTGGGGAAAATTGTACGTAACCTCTCTCAACTGTGGTCAATTGCAAACTGCCTCCTATCTTGCTGCAACTAATCCCTCGTGTCTTTGAATCGTTTAAGAAATAGAAAAGCTGATCCTAATATTTAACTTAGTTGAACTTCTCAAAGTTGTTTTACTTCTAGAAGGAATGTGCTATGATGCAACCTCTATGCCATTTGAAGAATCATAGGATTACATTTTTTTCCCCTGTAAGTCAAGAAAAATTAACTGCATCAAGAAGATGCTAACCCTTATGAGAAAAGATCAAAGCCAAATGAGAGCTCCTATACAAGACAATAAATATATGGCATAATTTCTAGCATTTGTATCAAGAGTAGATCCCCACTATACCTCTAATCCAGAAGTGTATGGTTTCAAAGCAATTTTCAATCAGTGTTTGGATAGTAGGGTTTTTCCCCTTCAGAGGGCCTCTTGTTTTGGTCTTTCTAGGCCACTGGGCAAATAGAAATTGGAATTGAGGGAAGCCATTTTATCCTGTGACAAGTGATCTGAATCCCCTTCCATGCTCATAGCTCTTGCTTAATAGACCCCACAATGACCCAGCTTGGACCTATGGAAGCATATGTCAAAGCTCGAAAGGTTCTCGTCCACGGAAAGTTTAGAAGACACATTGCAGTTTCTTCCTCTTTTTCGTCAAATGAAGTACCTGTTGGCCAATGCTTATCTTCAAATTTGCTTTATTTTGGGTTGCCAAGGACGGCAGCCCAAGGTGTGTCATTAGTTTATATATGAATTGACCAAGGCATTAAGGTCCACAGATCTAAAGATGTATGAGATTACTGGAAATTATGGAGATATTTGGGTTAAGGAAGGGGGCATGAGGTGATTCCATCTAATCAATAGTCCAAGAGGGAGTTTGCAATGACTTTAAGGGTACTTTTGACACTTAATGATCTGAGTGCCTATTTGCAGTAAATTTTAACAATAATAACTGAAAAAATAAAAGAACAGGGGGGCAAAATAGCAATTGATCCAAAATTGGATAGGGTGGTTTGGTATTTTTCCCCCTGGCAATGGAATTTAAGTTGTAAAAAAAAGCTACAATGAGGTCTGACCATAAAGAATTAAGGTGGGGATTTGTGCTCACACGATGGAAGTTTGATGATTTGAAAACCTGCCATTTCGGAAAAGGCTCTCATACACTGTTAGAGAGTTTTGTAATTCTATCTGGGTTGTTTTTGTTAATTCGTCCATTCAAAGGATGTCAAAATTGCTACAGCCGCCAAAAGATAGCATGATAAACACCAATGAGAAAAATCGGCAGGGTTTAGCCATTCTTGGGCCATGTGATAAAGAACTGGTTTAGACAATACTAAACTTGAGTTATGAGAATACAATTTTTTTTATTTATTTGTTTGTGCTTGTTTCAAATTTAAATAAATAAGGGCTTTTGAGAACTTTGGAATGTCTCTTGCATTTCAAAAGCTTGGATCATCTCTTGTTTATGATTTGAATCTTGAAGGATATCTTCATCAAGGTTCTTGGGTGTTGGCATTGCACTCCAATTTCAGATTCTTTTTATTTTTTATTTTTTATTTTATTTTATTTTATTATTTTTATTTTTTTGTGGAAGTTTCTACATTTTTTCCATTTTCCTGAAGTTGTAAAATGGGTCGTTTCTCCTTTAGAACCTCTTCTGATTTTTATTTTTTTTGGTAAGGCCTCTTCTGAAATTTTTTGTTTTTACTTATTGCAAAAAAAGTTTACAAGTGAAATTTTGGAACTGTACAGGCATATTTTCCATCTATTTCTCAGCCTGAAGGATTGCCGCTCAAAGTTCAGGATGCCAAAGGCTCGGAGTGGATATTTCAATTTAAATTCTTGCTCAATAATAACAGTAGAATGTATGTTCTGGAAGGAGTCACGCTGTGCATACAGTCCATGCAGTTGCAAGCAGGAGACATAGGTAAAATACTTAAACTTGCGGAATAGGATGCAACAAACTCAATATTTTACTCTCTACGAATTTTACATGATTGGATAGTGCGATACTACACTTATGAAGACTTGTCTGGCATAATGAGTAGGAGCAATGTTGCTGTCGACAAAACCTTTTGTCCAGGGTTACTGCTACTGACAAAATGTCATTGCCTTATTACTCTGAGTTTCATATCCTTCTGGCTCTAGGACTGAGATTTGATTTTGCTCCCTCTCAGTGACGTTTAGTCGGTTAGAACCAGAGGGAAAATTGGTCATGGGATTCAGAAAGGCTTCAACTGCTCCCCCATCTGATCAGGTCAGGACTCACGCAATAATTGACTTTTCCCGGCTTTATTTGTGTACACGCTAGACCTCAGAGATATAATTTATCAGCTTCCTGCAATGAAATGGCACTTCTCATTCTATGTATGGTAATTTCTACTGCGGTCTTGCTGAAAGCTGGGTGACAAAGACTGGGGATCTTCACTTCATACTGTGTTATGTGCATGCATTTGAGATTTTAATAAAATATTGATTGAAGATTTGTTTGGGCTTAATGCACTCTGCTAAACTGGGATAAGAAGGGACGCGATGGAGAAGAACCCCGGGAAGAAGAAGATGCTTCTATATCTGAGCAACGACCAGAGCAACAACTTGAGGAGTCTTTTGAGCAATCTGATGCTCACTTCCAGGGGAATGTGGTGAGTGTTGTCTCAATCTTAAAACTAAAATGATGCCAAATTAAATTGCAAATTTGGACCTTTGGTTAGACTTCTGCATGGAAGCGCTATTGGTTGAGCATCGGTTTGAAAACTTGGATTCCATGACGATGCAGGGAAGGGCGGAGTCGAGGCTGAGGCCAGGGAAGAGGAGTAGAGACAGTAATTGTGGCGAAGCAGCCTCCGGGACCTCGCATGCCAGACGGAACAAGAGGATTCGCAATGGGTTGTAGAAATGAAAATACAAAAAGAAAAAGAAAAACAATCTATGAACGTTACATAGAAGTATAAGGGTTTGTGGAATGGCCTTTTTTGATATATATATTTTGTCTTCGTCTCTCCTTATATTTGTAATCGATGAATTAGGTTTTTATATCCTCTTTGTGAAGACTTCAGAATATCGTATATAAATCGTGGGAAAGTAGAGGTTGGAAGTGTGAGACAAAGGTAATATTGGAAAAGAAAATCAATGGAATGAAAAGTCAAACCAAGAGGATGTAGGTTTCTTCAAGCCATTGCTCTCGGGCAATAGATATTTGCGACCTAATTTGATTTGTTAGGAAGAATCGGCTCCACGAGGCATTAGTTAAAGGGTTAGATTGAGAAGTAGGCAACATGGACTCATTTGAGCCGTGTTCCATATCGATCGAATTTCTACAAACGCACCTCATACGAGCCTCGACATGAAAAGAAGAAAGTAAAGTTCAGGTTCTATAGCTTTAGAGCATCACATAATTTATAGCTTGACCTGCATTTCTCAAGAAAAACATGGCACGTCCTAAATAAGCACCAAAAAAATTGGAAAAAGAAAACAAAAGAAACATATTCAAAATTGAATGCGGTTGTATTGTGGCCTATGGTATTGTTTAGATGAAATGGACTAGTCAATTTTTCTCCCGAAAGGTTAATGAAGCAAGAGGGAGCAAACAGTCTGAATCAAACGACCGAATTCATTCAAATATAAAAGCCAACCAAGTAGTGTTATATAATGTCACGTTGCTGCTCTTCACACTTGGCAACCCAGGTATCTAAGTTGTCTTCTCTGTGTCTCTGCGGGGGTAGCTCAAAGCACCATGGAGGACAACTAATTGTCTCCTTTCTCAAGAAATGACGCAAGTATAAGTTACACCTCGTGGGTTGCAGCTCTCGAGAAACCTTGATCCTTTCCTGCTTGGAAATCATCCGATACGACATCGGCAGGAGGGCACATGCGAAAAACATACGAGATGGACTTGGATACCACCATCGGATTCTTGGAGGGTACACAATCTGACAATTTCCCAAAGCACTGCTCATCGAAAGGAAATGACCCACTGAGAAAGAAGAAGCTGCTCGTTCCCAGCTTCTCCACCTGGAACAATAATCACAAAGGCGTCAAAACAACATCGGGGGCTTAGGACGGATAAATACAAAAGATGGTTTGAACGCACTATTATGAACTATTAAAGCCGCTACTCAAAACTGAGCTGAAAAATTCATCAGTGTAACTACCGATTAGGAAAGAAAAACTCCAGAACAAAAATGAAAAATCTAGATTACTGGCCATGCATGGAACTGGTATGCTCTGTGATCGTGCGGCAATTGGATGTGCACGGCAGAGAGCATACCAGTTCCTATGCTTCCGAAGAATATAGAAACTCCCATGGGTTGATTTCTCTTTGTCCATTCAGAAAGACTTAAGTTCTACATAATCACTCTAAGTAACTGTCTCTCATACTGTGAAATGGCTTAATATGTAAGCAAGCATATTTGTTCTTCCTATGCTGCAGGTCAAAGCCTTTGTCTTGGAACCTGGCCCGCGTGTTGACGACCCAACCAAGGAAGGCATCATAGATACGGATGGCGAAGTTTTGGCTAAAGGGAAAGGAACATTTGAGTCCAAGCACAAGGCAATAATGGCATATGATAGGCTTTTCATTACTGTGGACCAAGGTTTAGCTACTGTCTTTTCCCCCATCTGAAAACTTCTCGGTCCACATTTTGATAGTTTCAATCATTATTATTCATTATCACAAAAAAAATAATTTCCTTCTATTAATGGTCTTACCACACGGGCTGTATTGATTAATTCACATAACCCCGATGGGGCATTATGCAAAAGAAATGCGGCGGAATAATATTCGTGCTAGTCCCTTGTTGAACAGGCTTCATAGGCATATCAAGTATACTCAATGTAGGCGTTTGCAGTTTATCGGTCGCTTTCGGTTTGAACGTCTTTTGCAGCAGATTTTGGTTGTCACAAGTTCAGTTAACTATCATCCCATTTGCTGAACAAGAACGTCCTTCTCCTTCCTGAAGGACCCAAAACTGGAATCGCGAATGGAGAATTTACAGGCTGAGCTAGTTTGAAACTTTCTGCTTCTACTCTTTAGCCAAGAAGGCTATGTAAGAGCCTTCCTGGCCACGGGCAGTTGCTTTCGATTGTTTTCTTTTTTTGGTAAAAGGTAATGATGTATTGAGCTTAGAACCAATATTTACACAAGATCCGTTACCACAAAACTTGCACTCGACAAGACAGAGTCTAATCGAGTGGAAGGGCGCCGGATGCAAAAGAACAACGCAAAAGCGGCCAAAGCAAGCAATGGCCTAAACAAAGGCCGACACAGAAGAGGAAGGACGAGGCCACGCAGGACCAAAAGGAAACCAACCTCACAAGAACAACAAACAACTGACCAAAAGAAAAACCGAAAACACCTAGCAGGGAGTCACCGAAGAAGACTCGAGGCCATCCCATCCGAGGTGAAACACGAACTGAGCCGGAAGAAGAACAACCAGCAAGCGTCCGAGAGAAGAGAAGCTGTACACACCGCAAGCCTTCTCAATGCCAACCAAGGAGAACTAAGTGTCCGCTGGAGGAGGAGAGAAAATAGAAGGATCAAATCCCCAATTCCATTGGAGTCTTTTATTTCTTGGGTTATCTTCAACATTCTTGAAGGTTAAGGCTTTATCCTTAACCACTATGATAAAGTGCTTCTTAACAGTCGCAACTGCGGCTGGATGATCTCTGAAGAGAATATCGTTCTTGTGCTTCCAAATAAAGTGGCAAAGAGCACCAAATGAAAAATGGCCAATGGAGCGATAGAATTCCTTACCAGAGAGGAATCTCATCGCCCACTGAAGGTTATCAGACCAAGATCTGTTTCGCCACGAGAGATTGTATTTAGCCGCTCAAAAGAAAGCCATGCTGGCAGTGATGCAACATCCGAAGAAAAGATGGTCGATAGAGTCCAGAGTGAACTTTCGATTGTACATTGCTTGATCAGGCTAGCTTTTCTTAACTTTGCTTTGTTGTACTTCATTGCAAAAACAAGTATCATTTATGCTTTCAAAAGTTAAAACCGAGCTTGAGCTGAGCTCTTGAAACTAAATTTAAGCTTGAACTGTAATGAATTTCATCGTCACGCTAAAAACTTAATAAAAAATCAAGTTACAACGAGTTCAAATTGAGCATCCAACTTTGAGCATTCGAGTCAAGTCAACTTTGAGTGGAGTTCGACGTGGTTTAAATGAATCACGTTCTATTGAAGCCTTTAGAAATCTTGCATTCATCTAACTGTTTAAACATTTTAATTAAATCAATTGACAATGATCTCACTAAATCTATACAATATTCCAATAGGAAGTATGTGATTAGTTTTGTCACAATTAGATGATTAGTCTCTCCACTTTTCGTAGCTTTCACGCCATAATTATAGGCCATCAATTCACAAGTTAGGGAAAACATCAAAGTATTTGAATATTCTAACTTGCCATATCATCTAGGAGAGGGTCATTTCATGACTTTAGCTCATCTTTCCATGGGAAAATTATTGTGCCAATTTGGCGTATATGAGCACATCAATTTCAACCGTCAAGTTATGTGAATTTCGCTTGCAATCCTGCATAATTTGACAATTGATGTACTCCAGCGTCATGCGGTACGAGGTTAGGTGAGCAAATTTCTTCAATGATTCTTGGCATCATGTCGTCTATCGTTTTCACCTATCTTTATCGTACATGCATTCCTTCCTAGGCATGCGAAAATTAATGGGTCTCATCCTTTGTGCGGCCGTGGACTCTCCATCACTTGGCGTACTCTCACAAACATCTCAATCTATCTCAATCGTCGATACATATCTATCGAAATATCAATGGCGGAGAATTGATCGAGATATAGTAACCGAAACACCGTGCAGTGGAACATGACCCAACATCATGTGGTACGAGGTTAGGTTAGCGAATTTCTTCAATGATTCTTGGCATCATGTCGTCTATCGTTTTCACCTATTTTATCATACATGTATTCCTTCCTAGGCATGCGAAGATTAATGGGTCCCATCCCTTGTGCGGCTGTGGACTCTCCATCACTTGGTGTACTCTCACAAACATCTCAATCTATCTCAATCGTCGATACATATCTATCAAAATATCAATGGCGGAGAATTGATCGAGATATAGTAACCGGAACAGCGCGCAGTGGAACATGACCCAATCCATCCCTCTGCACCTTCGAAAATCTCCATCCGATTACTCTTTTGACTTTTGCTCCGCGTCGTTGAGTGCTCTTTTTGTCGCATCGTGACTTTTCGGAAAGTTCTCCGTTGACTACGGGTAAGATTTTCCCCGATTTACTTTTAACTTTTGTGCATTGAAATTAAGGGTTTGTTAATTTAAAGAAAAACTGTTTTCAAGCTATTCTTTTTTAGACTTTTCTATGTTTGAATGATAAAAAAACTAATCGATTTATGGAAAAGTTTCTATAGACTAAAAGCAACGAGCATAGAGCATAGATTTGCGGGAAAATGGCTTTTCATTGTAGTAAGAAGTAAATCACTTTCCCTATAATACTAAACAAATGAAAAATAACTAATTTTTTTTAAATTATTCAGAAAATATTTTCCTTTTGTCATTTAGTTTTCAATGAAACAAACACAACCAAATGTGATTTATATCCATATTTGTAATCTATTAATTAAAAAAATGGTTAAATAAGATATGGCCTTAAATAATAGAATCACCATGAAATTGGAAGTGTTTTTCATTTTCTTTTCACTTCGAACATCTAAATTGATTTTTACTTTTTATTTTTTGAGTTAATACCATAAAAATTCGAAACTGGTATACTCGAAATAAATTTATAATAAACTAATTTTTGTATCACAAAATTTTTTAAATTGGAACATGTGTGACATATTCGGCTTAAACTAATTTTTGGTTTACTAAAAGACCCAAACCGGTACATACATGAAGTATTTATCCTCTATTAACTTTCATCAAATTTGACTGTGAAGTTATACAGTTTCAGGGCACATGGCAATAACCTACTTGATGTAAAAACTCCCCTCTCTCTCTCTCTCTCTCTCTCTCTCTCTCCAATTTGAAAACAAATATGGCTCATTGTCTTTCTCCCTCAAAGCATTCTAATTTTTCTTCATCTTCCTTTTCATTGAGCACACTCCTTCATCGTCATTTTCATCTCCCTAATTAGGCACGGGAACTTATTCGAGCACACTTTTATCTGTAATAATCTTCTCACCTTTGATTTTTTTTTTTTTTTTTCAGCTTGTTTGGCTAACTTATACGAATCAACAGATAACAATGTTCAATGGCTTTAATTGGAAGTGGTTCGAAGGGAAGCGCATCATTGTTAAGCTCCAACAAAGTTCGAAAGATGATCTAGGGTTTTTCATGTTTTGAAGGTGACAAAAAAATGAGCCCAATTTGTTTTCAAATTATGAATAATTGAAGAATCAAAGAGAGAGAATTATGGATTTCCACATTGACTATACATAAATCGAGTTATTGTCATGTGTCTTCCATTTTTAGCAATTACAAGGTAAAATTTGATGAAAATTAACATAAGATAAATATATTATGTGTGTACCAATTTAGAGTTTTTGGAAATTATAAAATTAGTTCGAGGTAAATTTGTTATAAGTATACTAGTGTAGAGTTTTTGGCTATCCAAAAATTAGTTCTCGACAAATTTACCATAAGCATACCAGTTTAGGATTTTTCGTGATATCAACTCACTTTTTTTTTTTTTTTTTTTTTTTTTTTGCTAAATCTAAATCTTGCAATTCATTCGTTGACCATTTAGGCCTTTGATGAAAATAAAGGATTGCGTTATTTTCCATCTCTGCTTAGAGAAAGTTAACCACGATAGATGTAGCGGCATACATCCATATTTGCAAAGCATAAATTATAATTACAAACTTCGAAGTGCTTTTTTCTCTCTTCTCTTTTTTCTCAACTTTATTTTAAGTATTTGATGTCTAATTCGAAGCAAGATACTTTCCAGGCAAAAGAACGCTTCAAGTGCCATAACTTTGGCTAAAGGGACACTTAAGTGTCATAACTTACGAAAGGTATACTTAAGTACCACATTCGAAGAAAAATGGATCACTTGAGTGCCATTTTGGCCAAAGTCCGGCCAAAACGCCGACGTGGCATTTTTCCGACAAAACACGCCCAAAACGACGTCGTTTTGCACGCCGACGTGGCCAAAATGGCGTCGTTTTGGGCTGACGTCGTAAAAAATTAATAAAAAATTAATTTAATTAAAATACTTAAAAATAATAATTTTAAAATTAAATTTAGTTGAAAACTTAAAAAATTAAAAAAGGAGGGGGAGGCGGGCGAGGGATTAGCCCTCGCCCGCCGCAGCCGCCCCCCGTCGCCGCCGGGAAGGGCTAGCGACGGCGAGGGGAGGGTCGGCCGGGGTCGCCGGGCCACGGCCGGGGTCGGTGACCCCGGCCGACCGGCGGCGAGGGCTTGCGAGCTCTCGCCCCGGATCGGGGTGAGGGTCGCGGCCCCTCGCCCGGTCGGGCCAAGGGCCGCCGCTTGCCAAGGGTCGTCGGCGGCGGCGGCCCTTAGCCCGACCGGGCGAGGGCCGCCGACCCTCGCCAAATCTGGGCAAGGGCCGTGACCCTTCCCGGATCTATGGCGAGGGCTCGCGGCCCTCGCCGTCGGCCCCCGGGGCCCAACGACCCCGGCCGACCCTCCCCCGCCGTTGCGAGCCCTTCCGGCGCGGCGGGGCGGCGGTGGGCGAGGGCTAATCCCTCGCCCGCCTCCCCCGCCCCCTTTTTTTTTTAATTTTTTAATTATTAATTTTTAAATATTTCAACTAAATTTAATTTTAAAATTATTATTTTTAAATATTTTAACTAAATTTAATTTTAAATTTAATTTAGTTAATTTTTTTATTTTTTTTATCACATCAACCCAAAACGGCGTCGTTTTGGGCTCCGTTCGCCCGAAAAATGCCACGTCGACGTTTTGGTCGGATTGGCATTCAAGTGATCCATTTTACTCCGATTTTGGCACTTAAGTGTACCTTTCGTAAGTTATGGTACTTAAGTGTCTCTTTGGGCAAAGTTAAGACATTTCAGGGGTCCGCACGTCATACTTTCCATGACTTTTGTGGGTGGAATTCTCGATAGACAGAAGTGGAAAAAAACCAAAGAGCGACATCATTAAGTCCAACCCTGTTCAAAAGTCAACGAGGTCATCGATGGTTAAATCCACAAAGATCAAATCGCTTGAGATTTACACAAGATTTATAGGTCTTGTCAAACTAGAAGGCCGTAGACGCCATCGTGCATGCGCTCATGCCTTCTTCCTTTCTCTTTCGGACTCTCCAAAGCATCACCCAAAAGTTTTTCTTATTTCCATTTCTAAACTTTAGACTTATGATTTTATGCCCACGCGTACAACGTGTGTGATTCCACGGGTGATGGGACGATGAAACTATTTAGGATAGATATTGAGAGACTTGTTGTTCCATAGATATAACACAATTTTTGAATTTTGACCGTGTTTGTTTCATAAAAATAGATTATGCAGAAAACATTTTCTTAAAAATGATCACTTATATTGCTTACAAAAATGAATGATCAAAATATATTTTCATCGTTCACGAAAATAATTATATATAAGTTGTCGTCAATGATAGAAATATTTTTTATTGACTAATTATTTCAAATGGTACATGTGATTATTTTTAGGAATATGTTTCTCAAATTAGTCATCTATCGTAAAACAATCACACCCAAATTCATAGTTTCAAGTACTTCTCAAGACCACTCAAACATTCTTCTCGAGAAAAGGACACTATCGTTCGGTGCTCATTGTAGTGCTCTAATTTTTCAATCGATTATTTGGGCATCTTAATGGTTAATAAGGGCGCGTTTGGTAACGTTTCTGTTCCGAGGAACAATTTTTGAACAGAAATAATTTTTTTTTTTTTTTGTTTCTGCTCCATGGAATAATTTTTTAGTATAATTTTCACAAAAAATAAAAATAAAAAGCAATTTCTAAGTATAAAAATGCGCTTGGTAATAGCAACAAATTTATACTTCGGAAATAGAAATGCATTTGGTAAACTTGTGTAATTTTTTTATTTCTTTTAATTTTTCAATATTTTTATTATATTTTTCTTTTTTTTTCTTCTTTCTTTCTTTCTTACGGCTAGCGACCTTGCTAGGCCACCGCCAGGTTGGCGTTGAGCTTGCCTAACCAGTGAGCCTCACTGGTGGCTGGGTGAGCTCGGCCTCGCTAGATATGGGCCAGCTCAAGCTCGCCCAACCAAGGTGAGGCCGAGGCTGACCTCGCGTTGCCTGGGCGAGGTCGAGCCTTGCCTGGCCATTGAGGCCACCAGCGAGGCTCGGCCTCACCCGGGCGATGCGAGGTCGGCCTCGCCGGGGTCGGTGACGCTCCAACGAGGTCGCTGGCCATGGTCGAGGCCGGTGACCGAGTCAAAGGAAGAAGAAGGAAAGAAAAAAAGAAGAAGAAAAAACGAGAAGAAAAAAAAAGAAGTGTTTTTCGGAATTGTTCATGCGAACAAGAAACAAGTTTTTTTCTACTTCTTGTTTTTGTTCCAAATCTGTTCCCGTAAACAAACGTGTTTATGTTCTTTTTTATTCCTCGGAACAAAAAAAAAACAAAAATTTGTGCTCCAGGGAACGAAAACACATTTTGCCAAACACACCCTAGGTGTTTATTAGAACTAGGTCGGCAATTTCTCTAGCTGAAAATCTCTATGTATTTTAAAATTTATAGTACTTGTGATCCGTTTTCTTAAAATTATGATATTTAAGTAATTGACTAAAAAGTTGCGAATTTCAAGTGATTAATTAAAAAGTTATGATATTAAAGTAAGCATCATATAAAAATTATAATACTTGTAGCATTCTCTCCCCATCTTTCTCATATATGATGTTTATAAAGTAAACGATTAATGTTGAAAAGCTTATCACTTGGGAGTTGGAATCGACAATACTCTCAAACCTATGAGGATTGTTGTTGGAAGATATGCATTGGATGAGATCTCGGAGATATATGCTCGGAATCATGCTCGATTATGATTGTGCATAAATTAGCTAAGAATTGATTTCAATCGATTACACAAATACTTTTTTGCCTTTATTGTATCACTTATGTATTATATTTACAGGACTTTGTACAATGAGAATAGACAATGAAATACAATTTCCCAGGATTCTCTTGTCTTTCCTCGACACTTTGTTTTCTTTCATGGTATCAGAACTACCAGGCTTCTGACCTTTCCTCGCTTCCGCTCTTGATTGCCCACTAGAGGAGTTTTGACCTATAAAACAGATCTACCATCTAGTATAGGAATCACCCTTGAGGAAGAAGATAAGAGCTTATGTTATTTTTTTACCTTTAATGGATAATGACTAGTCCATCGCAGTCGCAGATCCAAAGTCCACCTGCGACAATGCAACAACAACCACTCTAGGCACAGCCCGTACAGTGGAGACCCACACAGGCTCAGTTTAGTTTGGGGTAACCCATTGCGGGCTAAACTTTCCAATGGGTACCTTACCCATGGTACTTTGGGCCAAGCCCAAATTCATCATCGCCTATTTATGTGGGCCACCAAGGAGCCCATGTCCGGTTCGAAGGGAGCCCACCAACTGTGAGTGGGGCAAGCCCGACCCCCGAATTAGAGCAGACGAGCAGGTTAGGAGAACCGAGTATGGGAACAAATCCTTACCCAGGATTTTTAAATGTGGGTTATCAATTCAGATCGGGTGAACCGAATCAAGGGAAAAGTCCCTACCCGAACTTCACACCTGGTTTCCTGCCGTTCCCAGTCACAGCTGTCATCGGGCGACCAGAGCTCAGTGATCCTCTGTACGTCTCCATGGCCGACGGTCTTGAGTTGCGGTTGATCAACCTACAGTTAATCGAGCTAGAGAACTATTCCAGGTGGTCCCGAGACTTCCGGCGTGCCCTTCTAATAAAGGACAAAGATGGGTTCCTTGATGGGACTATTCCAATTCCTATCGATGACCGACTAGCCCAACACTGGAGGAATTGCAACCAGCTTGTTCGGATGTGGATCGGCAACTGCATTTCTCCAGATGTCGCGGTTGGCCTTCCACCGACGAAGGACTCAAAGAACATGTGGGAAAACATCAAACAGATGTACGGCAAGTTAGATCGGGCACAAATCTTCTCTCTTATGCAGGAACTCGGTGAACTCAAACAGGGAAACATGACCATCTCGGCCTGCTACAACAGGTTGTCATCCCTGTGGAACGACCTCGAAGCCACGGAAGAAAAGCTCGAGAGTCCAAAGGAGACACTTGCACAGTACCAATCTATGAAAGAAAGGGAAAATGCAACCCGATTTCTTTTGATTTTGAATGAATCGTACCTGACTTTTTGTTCAAAGATCTTGGCCATGGAACCGGTGCCACCCCTTGGACGGATTTTTCAACTTGCTGTTCAGGAAGAGAGCCAGCAGCTCGCATCCTTGGAGCCAACGAAGGGAGGAGGAAGTTTCGCCCTAGTGAGCCGCGGTGAAAAGCGAGACCCAAGAGCAAAAACCCTAGTACACGAAAAAGGGGCACTACAAGAGGCACTAGGGTTCCGGATTGAAGAAACGTGGCCCTTTAAAGTAGAAGGGATGGGCGGTCCAAATCACTTACGACGTTCGGACGGCCAAAAGGGATCGATTCACTTAATGGGATCGGACGGTGGAGAAGAGCCAAGTGGAAAGGGATCGACGATGGAATTTTTTCAACCTATGCAAAAAATTTTAATTCAAAGGGAAAAGGTAAATTTTATTGTGAATTTTGTAAACGCCCACACCATACAATAGATCATTGTTGGAAATTGCATGGCAAACTCGGAGAAAAAGGGAAAAGGAAGGAATTTTCTGCAGCTTATCAAGTTAGCAATCCTAATGCTAATCGATCCATAACATATGAATAGTATCAACAACTGATGCAAGCATTGCAGAAATTGGACACCTCCAACAAGGGAGGAAATTTCTCAGGTATCTCTCGCTGTCTGGTTAATAATATCTAAAGGGAAGCTTGGATAATTGATTCTAGGGCAAGTGATCACATAGTTTGTGAGAAGGCATTATTTTTAGATATGCATGAGAACCTGGATTTTCTTGTTTCTGTGTAATTACCCAATGGGAATGTCACTTATGTTACAATTACAAGAAAAGTCCAGCTTAGCCCACAAATCACACTCCAAAATGTTCTTTATGTCCCAGAATTTCAATTTAATCTTATCTCTATGTCTAAAGCCTGCAAAGAAAATTCATGTCGTGTATTGTTTGATTCTGACACTTGCTTCTTTCAGGCCCTTTTGACTGGCAGAGTGATGGACTTGGGTAGTCTCTCTGAAGGACTATTCCTTTGGACAAATTTTCCAAGTAATCTTGATTTGTCGTCCATTTTTTTTAAATAAAATGTCATTGTGTAACACGACTACCAATGATAAAGAATTCCTTATGCATTCAAGATTGGGTCATAGTGCTTCATTCCCTTACTCTAAATGTCAAATATGTCCTCTTGCAAAGCAGTCTCGTATTCCTTTTCCCTCTAGTCAAAACCATGCAAATGATTTTTTTTCCTTCATTCATATGGATGTCTGGGGTCCTTATCATACATTACATCATGATGGGTCACGTTATTTCTTAACAATTGTGGACGACTATTCTCGTGCCACATGGGTGTTCTTGATGCAGTCAAAAGAACAAGTTTTCTTAAATTCGAAAACTTTTATAGCCTTGTCCAAGAATCAATTTGGGAAATCTATTCAGCAAATCCGGATAGGTAATGGGAAAGAATTCTTCAGCAATTATTGCAATTGCCTTCTTTTATACAATGGGATTCTCCATGAAAGTTCATGTGCATACACCCCACAATAGAATGGGGTAACGGAGTGCAAACATCGCCACCTTCTGGAAGTTGCACATGCATTGAAATTTCAAGCATCTATTTCAGAAAATTATTGGGGCGAATGCATCATCACTGCGGCCTATCTCATCAACCGTATGCCCACTCGGGTACTCAATGGAAAAACTCCATTTGAGTTACTTTTCAAGAAGAAACCAGAACTGGAACATTTAAGGATATTCGGATGCTTGTGCTACGCAACAATATTAAGCCCCCATGACAAAATGGGCCGCCATGCTCGACGTTGCGTCTTCATGGGCTATCCAAATTTGTAGAAGGGATATCGTGTCCTCGAACAAACAACCAGGGAGTTCTTCATTAGCAGAGATGTTTCTTTCATGAGGACGTGTTCCCATTTCATGAAAAGGATTCTTCGGAAGAAACACCGGATATCTCACGCTGTCCAAATCAATCCATATCTACAGAAGACTCGACTCCTGGATATTTTCTAATGAGAACTCTAGTTCCAAGAATGACTCCAATTTCTTGTGAGAATTCTACACAAGAAATTGCTGTAGATCCAAAGTAAGAGAATTTCTCATAAATAGAAGATCATTCGAAAGAGATTGGGATTGAAGAAAGAGCATCTCCATCTTTTGTTCCAGCACAAGTGGATCCTCCTCGACGATTTGGTCGCTCTACACGTCCACCAACTTGGACAAAGGACTATGTTTGCACAGCCCTCAACTCACTAGGTATTCATTACCCAATATCATCTTATATTTTGTTTCATAGACCTTCGCCGAAATATAGATGTTGTGTTAGTCGAATATCGGAGGACAAAGAACCATCCAGCTATGAAAAAGTAGCTGCTGACTCAAAATGGCAAGAAACTATGGGAGCAGAATTGCAGGCATTAATTGCAAATCAGACCTAGGATTTGGTCCATTTATCTCCTAACAGAAAGCCTATTGGATGCAAATGGGTCTATAAAATCAAATACCGAGCCGATGGTTCCGTTGAGCGTTACAAAGCTCGGTTAGTGGCTAAAGGATTTACTCAATGGGAAGGTTTTGATTACCACGAAACTTTTTCCCAATCGCCAAAGATGTAACTCGTAAGATCTTTTCAATCTGTTGCTGCTATTAAGGATTGGCTATTACATCAAAGGGATGTGCATAATGCTTTTCTACATGGAGATTTAGATGAGGAAATCTACATGGACATCCCTTAGGGTTTACGGAGATAGGGGGAGAATAGAGTATATCATTTTTGCAAATCCCTCTATGGTCTTAAACAAGTTTCCAGGCAATGGTACGCCAAATTTGCCGATGCTCTCACATCTACAGGATTCAAATAATCCAGATATGATTACGCCTTATTCACATTGACCCAAGGTATGTCATCGATCTACTTGATGATATATGTTGACGATATTCTTATCATGGGCAATGATAAAAGTGCAATAGAAAGATTCAAGAAAGTATTTGCATTTCACTTTTCATATTAAGGACTTGGGAGCACCAAAATATTTTCTTGGAATTGAGATTGCTCGGTCTGATCAAGGGATTTCTCTAAGTCAACGGAAGTTTGTGCTAGAAATCATACCAGAAACAAGTTTATCGAGATGCAAACTATCAGTTATTCCGATTGAGCAAAATACAAAATTGACGACCAAAGATTACGATGCAGGAATATCTGAAAATCATGATCTCATTCTCAATGATCCTTCAAGTTATCGGAAGCTTGTTGGAAAACTCATATATTTAACTATGACCAAACTTGATATATGATATGCAGTGCAAACTCTTAGTCAATTTATACACAATCTGAAATTGTCTCACATGAATGCTGCCTTAAAGGTCGTGAAGTACTTTAAAAAGTGTCCAAGATTAGGGATCCTCTTATCCAAAAAATGCAACATGAAAATGTCGACATATTGTGATGCAGATTATGCGACTTGTCCTATGAGCCGAAGATCCATTACAATTGCATTAAGCTTGGAGAATCACTTCTTTCTTGGAAGACCACGAAGCAGGCAACCGTATTATTATCTTCAGCTGAAGCAGAATATCAAGCCATGGCAAAGACTACCGTGAGATTGTATGGATACGGGGATTACTTCGAGATCTTGGGATTAATTTGAAGGGTCCGACAAGATTGTTTTGTGACAACGATGCGGCACTCAAACTTGCAGCAAACCCCATAGTGTATGAAAGAACGAAGCATATAGAAGTGGACTGTCATTTCACTCGCGAAAAAATTCAAGAAGGGATAATCGAAACAAGAGAAATTGGAACGGCGGAGTAACTTGCCGACATTTTTACCAAGCCTCTGTGTCAAATACAACATGCATATCTATTAAGCAAGCTAGGCGTCTTGGACATCTACTAGCCAACAGCTTGAAGGGGAGTGTTGGAAGATATGCATCAGATGAGATCCCGGAGATATGCTCGGAATCATGCTCAATTATGATTGTGCATAAATTAGCTAGGAATTGATTTCAATTGATTACACAAATATTTTTTTCCTTTATTGTATCACATTTATATTATATTTATAGGACTTTGTACAATGAGAATAGACAATGAAATACAATTTCCCATAATTCTCGTCTTTCCTCGACACTTCGTTTTCTTTCAATCGCTCCACCTTTTTGCTGATGTGGCCGTGTACATGTTAGTAGTCACGTCCGCAAATGATGGTCATGCGACCAAGTCGGTTTGAATGGCCGACTCCAAGCTAGGACCAAGTCGGCCGAGATGAATATTCAGACAATTGAATCAAGCATCGGCTTAGAGTTCGGAGGCCCATCTCGGCATTGTCACCAGTAGCTTTATAGAAGCATCTAGATATATTCAACAACTGCATCACCTGTCGTGTCTTGTCCCAGAAGACAAAAGAAGCAAGAAACGTAAGAAGATAAGAACCGTCGATGCTTGCAATCATTGCGGAGGCGTCCGTCATCGAAGAGAGCTCGCTGCTCGCCCTTGTTCGACTCTCCTCATTTGGGGAAAACCAAGAAAACCCAAAAGCATCGTTTGGCGTGGCCTAGACCCGTTCGAGTTCAGCAGTTACCAGTAACTCCGAAACGTTCATAGCACTTCTTCATCGATTCCACGTCTGTCTTGCCTCGCTTTTTGTCCTATGATGCACGATGCATGTCCAAACCCTAATCTAGTCTTTTCCGATGGATTGTAGAAGCAACTAAGTTGATCGTGCTAGATCTTAACGGATCATCACATCGCATGCTTAGTCGTCATGGCGTTAGGGGTGAGCAGCGGTCTAGGGTCAACCCTGGACCGGCCCAACCCTGCCGGTCTTGGTCCGGTTCCCAAGGGGACTAGGTCGGTCCTTGGTCCTGAAATTCCAGGACCAACACTGTGCGGATTGGTCCTTGGTCCTAAGAGTTTTGGGTCGGTCCAACCCTGGACCAACCCTGTATATTATATTATATTATATTATATTATTTATAATTATTTTATATATTTAAACCTAAGTAAAATGTCTGTTATATTATATTATATTGAGATGTTCTATCAATAGCACTAATAGTAATTTCAATTTAAAACTTTTGTTGAGTATTAATTAAGTGTCGTTTGTTTTGTTTTCAGGTGTTTAGAAGTTCAAGTGAATTAACAAGATGTGAAGTTATATATTCATGGTTTATATTAAGTATTTTGAAATTTTTTTGATTTAATTGTATTTTACTAATGAATTTCAACTGCACTTTGCTTTTCAAGTGGTGTGAAGAGTAGACTAGTACTGCAGTTGCTACGGTGATTTGCTAGTCAAGTGGTGTGAAGCTCATTTTTTGGTTGAATGGACTCTACATGATCAAATGCAGGAAAACGCTTTTGCATATGGTGTTATGAATATTAAAAATAGATGATTACAAGAACATTACATCTTGTCCCATATCTCGTTGAGCGGTTAGTAGGTACGAAATTTCTATTATTGTGTCATCTTAAATTTGCTAAATATGTATTGGTATTTATAATTTAGTTGCACAATGCTGCATTGTCGATGGATGTCTAATTTGAATTTGTAGGTTTGTTTTTTTAGGGAGTATAAAAAATAAGACGAAAAAAATTATCGATTGGTCCCGGGTTAATCCTGGAACCGGACCGAACCCATTGGGTCGGTCCGGTCCTTGGTCCCAGGCTCAATAGAGTCGGTCCTCGATCCTAAAAATTGAGGACCGACACTGTACGGGTTGGTCCTAGGGTTACGGGGTGGCCCGGACCAACCCGGACCATGCTCACCCCTACATGGCGTGGCCTAGACACGCTCGAATCTAGCAGTTATCAGTAACTACAAAACTTGCATGGCTGTTCTTGATCTTGTCTTGCTTTGTCTAAACCCTAATCAAGTCTTTCCCGATGGATTGCGGAAGCAACAAATTGATCGCGCTAGATCTTAACGGGTCATCACACCGCATGCTCTCGATATTCATGGTGTGGCCTAGACAAGTTCGAGTTTAGCAGTTACCAGTAGCTACAAAACTTGCATGGAAGCTCTTGATCTTTTTCTTGCTTTGTCCAAACCCTAATCTAGTCTTTCCCGACAAGTTGCGCAAGCAACAGACCTGATCGCGCTAGGTCTTAAGGGGCATCATGTCGCATGCTCTCGATCTTCAATCCTTTCTTGAGTCCTCGAAGTTCTTCTCCAGGCCTCTCTACTTCGATTTCTTCGGTCTTTTCGGACAAGAATGTTGGCGTGTCGTGCATGAACACGTTCGGTTGATGTTGTCGTCTTCAAGTGAATAAAACACGTGGTTTTTTTCGAGTAGCTGATGCCTTCTATGTTGACTCACGGCTTTCACAAGGTGAAAGGAAAGAACATCATTTTAGGATATGATTTTACAAATGCGGCTCTTGGGTGGCCACATTCTACCATCTTCAACGCGATTGGTCTTATCCATATGGGAACCTATCCCATCCTATTCCTAAAATTGCACGTGTAGTTTTTAATCTGGCTTGTGTGTGAGAGTGGATGTTAAAAAAAAATCCTGCATTACCTATCTATTGGGTTTATATGCTCTTGGTCTCCATCCACCCGTCGGCTCAATTTTATGAATTGGACATACTACTAAGAGTAGTTTCGGGATTATAATTTGTTGGGTGTCTAAGTTAGTGGCCAACTATGATCTAAATCAACCTCTAACTCTATAGTCCATGGGGCAATTTGAACGAGAAATTTATTTAAAAAGTTCTAAACTTGTTCTATTTTTGGCAACTTTTTAATATGCCAATTAAGTCTATTTGGTCAATTTTGAACGAAAACCGCTAACGTAGATACTAGTCGTCCTACATGACATGACCATAGGACATATTTCAATAATATTTTAATAATATTTTATTTTTATTTTTCATTTTTTTTGTTTTTTGTTTTTTGTTTTTTGTTTTTTGTTTTTTTTTCCTCGCTTCTTTTCCCTCCAATTGGTCATCAAGCTTGGGCAATGGTCAGCGATTGGCTAAAGGCAACCGTCAATGAGGGGCGACCTTGCCGAAGGCTAGGAAGGTTGGCCCTCATTAGCCTCTGATGACGGCGACCCTCACCCAAAACCGACAAGGTTGCCCCTTGTTAGATCTTGACAAGAGCGACCTCACTGGTTGTTTCCTTTGGCAGATTGTTGTCACCCAAAACCGACAAGGTTGATGATTGACTGCACGAAGAAGAAGGGAGGGAAAAAAAGAAGAAAATAATATAAAAATAAAAAATTGAAAAATATCAAAATATTATTAAAATTTCTTCACATTGGCTCTGACCATGCCACATAGGATAGTTAGCATCTATGTCAGTAACTTCCAATTAAAATTGATCAGATGAACTCAATTAGCAAAATTGTGAAAATGTTTATGGCTTAATTGTCAAAATTAAAATGTTTATGATTGAATAAACAAAAGTGTAATAAGAGTAGAATTTTTTGGACAACTTTCCCCATTTGAGACGGGACCTTAAACTCGTCTCACTATACCAAACGCGATTACCATCTTATGGAACTGGCATGGGTCCAAAATCCGGTTCAAGTTGTCATCCCTATTCCTATATGCAAAACCAGACTACCTCTAAATAAAAAAATCAGTCACCATTACAATTTCTTTGTGTGGGGCGGATTAGTCTTGCATGAATCTTTGGACGATACCTGGCAAAATGGAAGGCGTTTTGCTCCTCGAACACGATTGCTTGCGTGCGCCGGACGAGTCAAGGGCGTTTTGCTCAAGTAATTTACGCCTTTCGCGCCATCAAGACGGCGACATCTCCTCTCCTGCCCTTGCTCTTATTTTGTCCTCGTTAGGTGGTCATCGCGGTCGTCCTCAACTACTATCGTGGAGATTGCCACGCCTCCGGGAACTTGTATCTCTATGTTCTAGTTTGTATAGTCCAAGAGCATGAGCGCAGAGATCCGAGTATGGAGGAGCTCATTGGATGCCGTTTGAAATTCTTTGGACCGATTAAATCCAGAGCTTTTACTAATCGATGAGATTTGAACTTGTGATCTTAGGCTACAAAATTTGACAACCCTGATATTGGTTCACCTTATCCTCAATTTAGCGGAAAATTTTAAATAATAGTCTAGAGTGAACCCATTTTTTCAATAAGAAAATTAATAATGGATCTTACCTCGAATAAAGATCTTAAGATTAAGTTGACAACCGAGGCCCTCATTTGAGATAAAGTCAATTCTAAGCTTATTTTTATGAAGATGATTTCATTTCAGATATTTATTTGAGACAAATTTGACAAATTCAAACCATTATACGAGATAAAATCGAATTTAAATTTTCTTTTTAGAAAGCTACCTTTACTTCATACTTTATCTGAAATTTTCGCTTAATTCATTATTAATCCTGTCACGTCATATCAAGTCTCACCGGAAGGTAATCACGTCGAGTCGCCCGTGAAGCACCACCGTCTCACAAGCCGCATTCCGCACATGCATCGGGAACCGCTTTTCTTCGTGGGACGGCACATCGACGTCGCCTCAGGAAAACCAATCAAATTGGAAGCATTCATGGCCTCCAATTACGAGGAGACTTTGTTCCCACGTTTAAAGTACGAAAGCCAGACTCGTGCTCTCTACCCCTTTTTACGTCCGTCCAAACGAGGCTAATCCCGATCTCACGTAAGGCGCAAAAGCCAGAAACGACTCGTCGTTTGTCGTATCGCCCGTCTGAAACCAAAGCGTGGGAAGTAGGGGACCGACGTCGACGCCCGCCGCCGCGCGAGCGCGAGCGCGTGCGCGTTCGTTCCCACCTGCGTAAGCGAAGCGTCGCCGCTTACGTGTGATTCGCGGGACGGCCCCGCCTCTGTCTTTCCTCATCTTCCCCGCGGGTCCCACGCAGTTAACGCCCGCAAGGACATTCGCAGCGCGCGTGGCCCTCCGCCCACTCGCGTCCGCGCGCACGCTCGCCGTCCCTTCTCCGGTCTCGCCGCGCGTGTCGCTGCACCACGTGGAGTGGGAGTTTAGAGGGGTGAGGGGGCATTTTCGGTAAATAGCCGATCAACGCCAATCCTGCTCTGGACGAAATTACGAGAAAGCCCTTGGATCGGTTTTTTGGTGGGATGTTTATGGTTGGAAAAATCGTACGGGCAACCGAATAAAAAACTGCTCGAATTTCTGCGGATAGATTTTTGTTTTTTTTTTTAAATAAATGTTTTGAATTAATTAAATGTACTTAATAAATGCTTTTAAGACATCCGAATGATACTTCCTTTTTTTGTAAATAAGTCTCGAATGATGTATATATTTTCTGTAGATTGATTCTAACTTTTTATCTTTCTTTTTTTCCTTAATCTCCGGCTCATGCACTGTGCCTTATTTAAGTTTGAATTGCCAAATATTTTCATATTATGTTAATGTTGTCACATAAATTTATGCATTTTTTTAAATAATAATTAATAGCCATATATATTTTTACTAGATTGATATGACTACTTGTTTTCAATTAAATTTAAGCAAAAATTCTCTCTTTGACTTCCCAACAAAAAGTTTAAAAATTGTCCGAAATTTCAATGAGATTATGAAGAAGGGTACATGCAAATCAATAGGTTGACATTCACGTGATATGAATACTTCACATGCTTTATGTGAAAAAAGAATAGGAAATGCTACTTATTAATTAGTCAAATTAGAAAGAGATTCTCATAGAGTGTTTTAGTAACCGATTAAGAAAAGTTAATATATATATATATATATATATATATATATATATGTATATCAGTGTTTCTCTCATTAGTGTAATGGATGCTTAAACAATTGAGATAAATATTTTTGTAATTGGTAAGTATTCTATAGCATAGGGTAATACAATTAGAAATCTCACATTAGTATATCATCATATATATTTATTTCAAATTAATTTTCGATTCGTAAAAAATTCTAAACACAGTCCTTCCATGACATATTTATTTAAAACTAATTTTCATTTGACAAAAAACATCCAACTGGCATATTGAACCCAAACTAGTTATTTCACTACTGCTATGCATGTATTGGAAGAGCCTAAACTACTCTCGGTATCCCAAACAGTATTTGCTTAGCCAATCCCAAATTTCAACATGGCCTTTATAGATCCCCCAAAACGACTCATCGCCTTGCAAATGGTGGTTCAGTCAGCTAGAGATTGAACTATGATGGGAAGATACTTTCGAAAATCATCATGAGAGCCCATCCGTGGAAGGTTTAGAGATCACGGATGCCCTTTGAGGAGGGTTCATCTTCAGATGTGAGCCAAGGTTATTAGTTCGGAGAGAATTAGGTTGGAGCAATCGGCAAGTTTGTTGTGTGGGGCATGAGGTTACTAATAAACCTAACACAATGGAAGCCGCCAAATACATCGGCCATACCTAACATGCATGAAATTGGTGCATCGGGATTTTTCGTGAAGTAAGAATTAGTTCAGGATAAATGTGTTTTGAGATACTAATAGAATAAATTTTTTAATATTCATTTAAAATAAAACTGCTTAGGGCAAAACGCACAGCGAGGCGAGTCCTATTTTATTGGTGGGTGCGGATAGTAATGAATTTCGCTCCAACGTCAAGCGAAGACGGCGTCATCGCCTAGAGAGAGAGTGACTTTGAAAAAAGACATAGGAAAGAGAGAGAAGAAAAAACCGAAACAAGAAAAGCATCAGAAGAGAGAGAATGTAGAGATAGAGAGAGATAGAGACAGAGATAGAGATAGAGATAGAGAGAGAATGTAGAGATAGAGAGAGAAAGGGGAGGAGAGTGAAACGCCAAAACTAAGGCACGACTGGACGTGCTTTTGAAGCCTCTCGGATACGCACAACGCACCACGCACGCTCGAATTCTCTCTCTCTCTCTTCAAAAACCCTTTCTCTCTCTTCGATCTCTCTCTCTCTCTCTCCTCTGTGATTGCAGATCAGGCTCCCGCGCCACTCCATTCGCGCATCTCCGACCTCCTCTGTCCATCGCGGGGGCTTATGCGTTGCGCCCCGCCGTCGTAGGAGATGGCATCCTCCGCCGCCGCGGCGATGGCGGCGCCGTCCCCCGCTCCGGCGCCGAGCTCGGCCCCGGCGAAGGCCTGCTTCAACCCGGAGTGCTCGGAGGCCAAGCCGGAGAGGCCTCGGAAGGGCTAGCGGCTCCGCACCGGCGACTTCGCCGAGCTCTGCGATCAGGCTAGCAGTATCAGATATCGGGAAATCTCAATCACTCTGGGCACGTCCCATGATAGCTCGTCTGCATCGATTGAGTGTCGGTTAAATTTCAATATCATGCATTGATCGACAGCCTAGCTGTTTTAACTTGCTTTGCTGTAGGAGTGTAAACGGTTGGATTCGGTTCGGTTCGGTTCGGTTTTTTTGAAAAACCAAACAGAACCAAACTATTAGAGAAAACTTATGAATCAAACCGAATAAGACCAGAACCGAAAAAGAAATGGTTGGGTTGGGTTCGGTTTTTCGGTTTTTGATTTTCGGTTTTCGGTTTTGACATTTTTTTTTTCGTTTTTTTTGTTTTTTTTTCTGTCCAACTCAAAATAAGCTAAATTAGTGTGGAAGTCTCCTTCGTTTGGAGAAACTCTTGAATCCTGCAGATAGAAAAAAAACTTAATGAATAAGGCACTGTAAGAATTATCTTGTTCACATACAGCTAAAATAGAGGACTTTTCTTCTGGGAACAAAGTCGATTGTGGGACCTCCAGTGACTTCTACTGCGACAACTCCGGCTAGCTGAAACAGGCATTTCACTCCTAATGATCAATACTCGCAATTGATAGACCATTTTTAATAGTAACCACTAGAATTGATCAGCTAAAATTTAACATTATTCAACCGCTAAACAACCAAGCAAAATACCAGTTAAACTAGACAGAGGAGATTTCCTATAAGCAACTGAGAAAATAAGATAGATAAAGATTTGCTCCTAAAGCATCTGAAAATAGAGAGTTTGTGGGTTATGCCAATTAAGGGCTTCACTACGTGCGTGCATATTAGTTTTGAAGATGTTGCATGCTGGAGGGCAAAAAACATCAAAGTTACATGGCAAGAATTTGAAGTCTTTTTCAAACTAAGCTTGTTATATCAACAATGATTTTGTCCGCCTATTTGGGGAGCCAACTATGTAAGACAAAAGAACCAATCCTTTACAGTCTTTTCACCTGCTATAGATCTGCATGTGTAATCCTCGGACATTTGGACTTCACCTCCTCTGTATCCAACAGAAAAGCAAATGTAAATATACTGACTGAAGTTATACCTCAACTCCATTAGTAAAAAACTCTACTCATCAAACCTATGACCTCATCCATGACGGGTTCCTAAACTTGTATAATTGAAACTATCAGAAACATAACATATCTACAGGTTGACTCATGTAAAACATATGCAACAGTCTTAGGATTTCCTTGGTCGACAGTCGTGCAGACAAAACAGCCGTGAGTGTAAATCTATCTGGCATAGGCCCACTCACCAGCATATCCAAAAACAAATCAACAGCTTTCTTTGGACTACCCAACTGAGTACATCTCGTCATCATCAAATTCCAAGCAACCACATTCCTCTTGGGCATTTTCTCAAACACCATACGAGCTGAAACCAAATCGGCACTACCCTTTGCAAACATGTCAATCAATGCACACCCAACACACACATCAGAATCAAGATAGCCGCTATTGATAATAAACCCGAAAACCGTATCACCAATCGATGCATTCTCTGGGACCGAGCAAGCCTGAGCAACCACCACAAAACAACAATCATTAGGGAAAAACCCATCCTCGAGCATATGAACGAACCTATCCACTGCTTCAAACTCCATGTGATCATGGAACTCCGAGAAATCAATCCCCCTTATCGCCCATGTCCCCAAAAACCCTCTCCGCCTCAGCCCAAGAGGAGGAAGCGTAGGCACGCAAGCACGGGATTAAATTAAATGGCAGGGAGCAATGAAGACGGGATTAGAGACTTGCCTACGCAGGACATGCTTGGGCACGTGGCCACTACAAATTCTTCTTAGTCGCCATCGCCAGTTGCAGTTGCCGTCGCCGACCAAGACGAGTCCCAAGGGGACAGGAGGAGACAAGAATCGGGAGAGTTTTATCGGTTTGTGGTTCGGTTCGGTTCGGTTAACTAATAAAAACCGAACCAATAAAAAAATATTGATTTTTAATGAGAACCGAACCGAAAAAACCGAATTTTTCAGTTTGGTTCGGTTCGCTTTTTGATTCGGTTCAGTTTTTGACACCCCTTACTTTATTGTACTTCCATTGCAAAGACAAGTTTAATTCATACTTTCAAAAGAAAAGAAATGAGCATGAGCTCTTGAAACTAAAATTAAGCTTGAACTGTAATGAACTTCTTCATCATGCTAAAAGCTCAAGAAAAATCAAGTGACAACAAGTTCAAATCAAGCATCAAGCTCTTGAGCATTCGCATTAGAAATGAGTATGGTCTGGATTGAACCGGTCCACCTCCTAACCTTAGCTATAACCCACATGGTGCTAATTCTCAATTTTTGGGATGAAGACTGAACCGACCCAATGGATCCGGTCTGATTTTAGGGTTAACTTGAGACAAACCGATAATTTTTTATTTCATTTTTAATACTCCTTAAAAAAGCGATTGAGGACCAAATCGACCTAATGGGTTTGTCTAATTCCAGAATCAACCCGAACTAACCAATAATTTTTTGTTTCATTTTTTGTACTCATTGAAAATGCCTAATGAGGACCGGACCAACCCAATGGGTTTGATGACAAGCGAAATCAGCTAAGAAAGGTAAGCGGTGAGGGTTGAAAATGGGGTGAATGTCAAACAAAGTGAGCATCGAGTGTCGAGCAAAGAGCAAGCTAAGTGAATCGAGTGGCAAGCGGCACGAGTGACCCAAAGCGAGCGAAGCAAGTGTTGAGTGGCGAGTGGAGAAGTTATTTCTCTTGATTTTGGTAAATTAAAGACTAGGAAGACAAATAAGACAGAAGAGAATGAGTACTAGAGGAGGATGTCATAAGGAGTTGTTTATGCAATTTTGGACGCCAAGAGGACTTTTCACAAAAATACTTTCCTCCTTCGTAAATTATGACTTTTTACGCCGTAAATGACATTGAAAATTTAAGTTATTAAATAACAATGTAAAATTACTTGAACTACTCACTAAATAGTTATTTAATGTTGTTGATGCTGTTTATTTTAAGATTTTATCTATATAAAAAAATTATAAATATTATATTATATATAATATATATAATCAGGGTTGGTCCGGGTTTGACCAACTCTGCATTCTTTGGATCGAGAGCCGACCCGCACAGTGTTGGTTTAGGAATCTTATGACCAATGATCGATCCAATTTAGGGTTAACCCCGAATCGATGTTCACCCCTAATTTGCATTAAGTCAACATTGAGTGGGGTTCAATGTGACTTAAATGAATCACATCCCATTAAAGCCTTTGAAATCTTGCATTCATCTTTTAATTAAATCATTTGATAGTGATCTCACTAAATCTATACAATATTCCAATAGAATTTATGTGTTCAATTCTTTCAAAATTCGTGAGTAGTTTCTCCACTTTTTGTAATTTTCATGCCGTAACTATAGGCCATCGATTCATAAGTTAGGTTAGGAAAAACATTAGAATATTTGAATAATCGTCTAGGAACGGATCATTTCATGACTTTAGCTCATCTTTCCATGGGAAAAATTGCGCCAATTTGGCATATATGAGTATATCAATTTTAACCGTTAAGTTATGTGAATTTCACTTGTAATTCCACATAATTTGACAATTGATGTACTCCAATATCATGCAGTACAAGGTTAGGTGAGTGAATTTCTTCAATGAATGTCTTGACATCGTGTCATCTATCTTTTTCACCTATCTTTATGGTACATGCATTTCTTTCTAGGCATGCAAAGATTAGCAAGTCCTGTCCCATGTGCGGCCGTGGACTCTCCATCGCTTGACATACTCTCACAAAAATTTCAATCTATCTCAATCGTCGATGCATATCTATGGCAATATCATCGGCAGAGAATTGATAGAGATATAGTAACCGAAACAACGCTTAGTGGAAAATGACCCAATCCATCCCTCTGCACCTTCGAGCATCTCCATGCGATTACTCTTTTGACTTTTGCTCCACGTCGTCGAGTGCTCTTTTTTTGGCATCTTGACTTTTCGGAAAGTTCTCCGTTGACTACGGGTAAGATTTTTTCCCATTTATTTTTAACTTTTGTGCTCGCGCAATTTAGCTCTTACTTAACAGAAAATACTAAAAACTTTTTAATATGATTACACGGATTTTCTCGAACTTGATGAAATATGTATTCGAGACTCGAGAAAAAATTAGGATTAACTTAAGCGAATTGACAGAAATTAATTACTTTGCAATTGTATTATCTATAATATATAATTTTTTCGAAAAATCAAAAGCAAGGGCCATTGATGAACCAAGTAGTGTAAATCCTAGTGCAGAAACTTGTAACATGAAGTCGAGTCACGTGAATTCACCATTAGATCGGGTCGACCTCCGATGGTGCAAGCACATTACATTGACACAAGCAGACTAATGAAACTTGTTAATATTGAAATTAGGGGTTCATTAATTTAGAAAAACTAATTTTGAGCTATTCTTTTTTCAATTTTTCGATGTTTGAATGATAGAAAACTAATCAATTTATGGAAAAGTTTTGTTGACTAAAAGCGACGAGCATGGATAATAGACTGGGGGCAAATGGCTTTCCATTGTCGTAAGAAGTAAATCACTTTCCCTAAAATACTTAATGAATGAAAAATAACTATTTTTTTAAATGATTTTCGCAGAAAAATATTTTCCTTTATCATTTAGTTTTCAATGAAACAAACACAGCCAAATGTAATTTATATCCATATTTGTAATCAATTAATTAAAAAATGGTTAAAAAAGATATGGCCTTAATTAATAGAATCACCATGAAATTGGAAGTGTTTTTTTCATTTTTCTTTTCACTTTGATCTTCTAAATTGATTCACTTTTTATTTTTTTGGAGTAATACTGTGAAAACCTGAAACTGATAAACTCGAGACAAATTTATCATAAACTAATTTTTGCATCCCAAAAAATCTTAAACTGGAATATATGTGACATATTTGGCTCAAACTAATTTTTGGTTTACTAAAAGATCCAAAGCAGTACATGCGGGAACTATTTACCCTCCATTAACTTTTGTCTAATTTTACTGTGAAGTTATAGAGTTTTAGGGCACAAGGCAATAACCTACTTGATTTGAAAACTCCTCTCTCTGTCTAATTTTACTGTGAAGTTATAGAGTTTCAGGGCACATGGCAGTAACCTACTTGATTTGAAAACTCCTCTCTCTCTCTCTCTCTCTCTCTCTCTCCAATTTGAAAACAAATATGGCTCATTCTCTTTCCCCCTTAGAGCATTCTAATTCTTCTTCATCTCTCTCTCTCTCTCTCTCCAATTTGAAAACAAATATGGCTCATTCTCTTTCCCCCTCAGAGCATTCTAATTCTTTTTTATCTCCCTTTTCATTGAGCACCCTTTTATAATAATCTTCTCGCCTTTGATTTTTTTTTTTTTTTAGCTTGTTTGGCTAACTTATCCGAATCAACAAATTAGAATGTTCAATGGATTTAATTGGAAGTGGTTCGAAGAGAAGCGCATCATTGTTAATGTCCCTCAACAAAGTTCAAAAGATGATCTAGGGTTTTTCATGTTTTGAGGGAGACAAAGAATGAGCCCTATTTGTTTTCAAATTATGAATAATTGAAGAATCAAAGAGAGAGAATTATGAATTTCCACATTGACTTATACATAAATTGAGTTATTCTCATGCGTCTTCCATTTTGAGCAATTATACGGTAAAATTTGAGGAAAACTAATAGAAGATAAAATGTATTATGTGTGTACTAATTTAGAGTTTTTGGAAACTCAAAAATTAATTTGAAGTAAATTTGTTACAAGTATATTAGTGTAGGGTTTTTGTTTATCCAAAAATTAGTTCTGGACAAATTTACCACAGACATATCAGTTTATGGTTTTTCATAATATCAAACTTTTTTTTTGGCTTTTTTTGGCTTAATCAAAATCTTACAATTCATTCGTTGACCATTTAGACCTTGGATAAAAATAAAGGATTGCGTTATTTTCCATCTCTGGTTAGAGAAAGTTAACGACAATAGATGTAGCGGCATATATCCATATTTGTAAAGCATAAATTATAATTACGAAGTTCGAAGTGATTTTTTCTCTCCTCTTTTTTCTCAACTTTATTTTAAGTATTTGATGTCTAATTCGAAGGAAGATACTTTCCATGACTTTTGTGGGTGCAATTCTCGATAGACGAAGTGGAAGAAAACCAAAGATTGACACCATTCAGTCCAACTCAGTTCAAAAGTCAACGAAGTCATCGATGGTTAAATCCACAAAGATCAAATCGCCTGAGATTTACACAAGATTTATAGGTCTTGTCAAACTAGAAGGCCGTAGACGCCATTGTGCATGCGCTCATGCCTTCTTCCTATCTCTACCGGATTCTCCAAGGCATCACCCAAAAGTTTTTCTTATTTCCATTTCTAAACTTTAGACTTATGATTTTATGCCCACGCGGACAACGGGTGTGATTCCATGGGTGATGAAACTATTTAGGATAGATATTGAGAGACTCATTGTTCCATAGATATAACACAATTTTTGATTTTTTTTTTTTTTGGTAAGGACAATTTTTTTTTTTTTTGAATTTCGGCCATGTTTGTTTCATAAAAGTAGATAATGCGGAAAATATTTTCTTAAAAATAATCATTTATATTGCTTGCAAAAGTCAATGATCAAAATATATTTTCATCCTTCACAAAAATAATTATATATAAATTGTTGTCAATAATAGAAATATTTTTTATTGACTAATTGTTTCAAATGGTACATGTGATTATTTTTAGGAATATGTTTCTCAAATTAGTCATATCTTGTAAAACAATCGCACCCAAATTCATAGTTTCAAGTACATCTCAAGACCACTCAAACATTTTTCTTGAGAAAAGGATACTATCATTCGGTGCTCATTGTAGTGCTCTAATTTTTCAATCAATTACTTGGGTGTCTTAACGGTTAATAAGTGTTCACTTTAACTAGGTCGGCAATTTCTCTAGCTGAAAAATTCTATGTATTTTAAAATTTATAGCACTTGTAATCCATTTTCTTAAAATTATGATATTTAAGTAATCGACTAAAAAGTTACGAATTTCGAGTGATTAATTAAAAAGTTACGATATTAAAGTAAGCATCATATAAAAATTATAGTACTTGTAGCATTCTCTCCCCATCTTTCTCATATATGATGTTTATAAAGTAAACAATTAATGTTGAAAAACTTATCATTTGGGAGTTGGAATCGACAATACTCTCAAACCAATGAGGATCACTCCACCTTTTCGCTGAGGTGGCCGTGTACATGTTAGTAGTCATGTCCGCATATGATGGTCATGCGACTAAGTCATCTTGACTGACCAAGTCGGTTTGAATGGCCGTGTCCAAGCAAGGAACAAGTCAGCCGAGATGAATATTCAGACTAGGGGTGAGCATCGGTCTAAGGCCAACCCTAGACCAACCCTGGACCGGTCCAATCCTACCGATTCTAGTCTGGTTCTCAGGGAGATCAGGTCGGTCATTGGTCATAAGATTCCTGAACCAGTACTGTGTAGGTTGGTCCTCGATCCTAGGAGTTTAGGGTCAGTCCAACCTGGACCAACCCTGATATATATATATATATATATATAGAGAGAAAATCTTAACATAAACGGCATCGACAACATTAAATAGCTCATTAGTAAGGAGTTCAAGTAATTTTATACTAATTTTTAATGTCTTTTATGGCATCAAAAATCATAATTTACAAAGGAGAAATATGTTTTTGTGATAGCTTCCATCCAAGTCGTTCCTTTCTTTCGGTCCACAAGCTAGATCTCATTGGCTGGGGAAAGCCTACACTGTTCCTGAGAGTTTGCTGCGTCTAACAGTAGTGGGTTGTCCCAGTGCACGCTTATGCCCCTCTCTGTTACAAATTGTCTCCTTGGAGCCTGGTTGGGTATGTTTTCTTACTTATAATGGGCTTTTTTGGATAGTGCTTGAGCTACACGATAGGTGTTCGACGGATGGCTTCATCTGCTTCTGGTGAGGATGGTCTTCCTTGTTCGGCTCAGCTTGCTGCTGGCACTTCTAGGGGATGAAGCCCCTCATCTCGCTCACATGGTAGCCCTCTTGTGGTGCCTCCAAGCCAGGCTGAGCGGGGTGGCCTTCCCCCGCAAGCTCCTGTTGGCCATCGAGCTAGGAGCAGAGTTTAGTCTGCTTCAAAGAAGCCCCAACAAAGAGACAAGCAGTAGAAGGAGTTGAGACCCCCTCAATCTTGTTCCTGGGCCAAACTTGCCACTAAAGGCCTTGATTTGGAATATATTCCGCCTACCATCATCAACAACAAGCTTGTCATTGAATTAACTGATGCCATTTTGGACGCTGCAGATCTAAAGTTCTTTGAATGCCTTGTCGGCTATTTTGTTGGAAGGAGGCTTCCTTTTAAGCTAGTGGAGGACTCCATTAAGAATACCTAGGGCTTGAAAGTCTTGGAGGTAATGGCGAATGGGCAGGGTTTCTTTTTCTTTTGAGTCCCTAATGCTAACTTTCGTAGAAAGGTATTGGAAGGTGGGCCTCTTACGGTCGCAAGAGTGCCTCTGATTCTACAGCAATGGAAACCATCGCTGAAAATTAGAAAGGATAATCATTCAACTATTCTTGTTTGGGTCCGTCTGGAGAAACTTCCTATTGCATTATGGTCTTTTGAGGGGATTAGTGTAGTGGCTAGCAGGGTGGGGAAGCCGTTAGATGTTGATTTGAAAACTGAGGAAAAGACTATGCTGGTACTTGCTCGTGTCTATGTTGAAATCTCAGCGAAGCTATAAAGGTGGTTCACTGCGGAGAGACAAGCTCAATCAAAGTGAAATATGAGTGGCGGCCTAGTTCCTGCCTAAGCTGTGGCATCTTCGGCCACACCTGCCTAGCGCCTTTTGCCATTGTGCTGACTAGTATTGCGGGTCAGCAAGACCCTCCTCTTGATCCTCGAGATTGTTCTTCATCTCCTGTTTGTGCGACCGAAGCCCTCCAAGTTGCTGGTTCCAGTTCGGAACAAGACACGAGTGGGAGGATGGATTTGCCCCAGCAAGCAGCTAGGCCTGTTGCGAGTAGTTCGGAAGTGGGACGGAAGCAGGTGTTGCTTGTGGTCGTGCTTGAAGCCCCTACCTCTTTTCTTCACCCTGAGTCGTCATCTCAGCGTCCTCCTGGAGTTGAAGTAGGGTGGAAACAAGTAAAATGAAAAAAGAAAAAGGCTGATGTGGCAAAAGCTACTTCTTCTGGTTTACCTCCATCTAGTGGAGGTGCTCAATCCTTGAAGTTGAAGGATCCTGTCCTTGTGAAGCCTGTGCATCTTGCTCCTACTATTGAGTCACAGAATCCCATCCCTACAAAGGTGATGCCTCTTGCTTCTTCTATTAAGCCACAACGCCCTATGAATGCCCCAAAGCAAAATAGTGACCGTCCTATCCCTGTGGCAGGCAAGGCAGCTCCTCCTAATGCTCCGTCTACTCGGGTGAGTTCAAGTGAGGTGGCTGGTGGTTCGTTGAGTGATGAGTACAGTTCATTGGATGAGGATAGCCCTCCTATTCCGTCCGCCCCTCCTGACCCGGAGAAGCCTATATCTATTCAAGATAAGCTCTTGTCACTATGCCCGGATCCTCTCCCTTCTACATTGCCTGCTCCGGTTTATAATCGACGTGGGCCTAGCAAGAAGAGGTAACTCATCTCCTTGTACTCATTGTAGTTTTTGGATGTTCTTAGGTTTTTGGAATATTCGGGGACTTATGAACCCGCTAAGGCAAGTTGAGATAAGAAGTTTAGTTTCCTTAAATAACCTTTGTTTTGTCGGTATCTTGGAGACCATGGTCCCGAAGTCCCTTTTCCAGTCCATTTCTGCTAGCATTTTGTCGGGATAGATTTGGTTAGCTAATTAAAATAGCTCTCCCCGTGGGAGGATTTGGGTTGGTTGGAATTCGGCTCTGGTTAGATTTGATGTTTCCTCCCAAAATGCTCAGGCAATCCATGGTAGCCTGACTTCTATTTTGTCTGGGATGACTTGTTTTATCTCTGTGATCTACGGCGAGCATACTTTTTTGCGCTGTCGGCCCCTTTGGACAAATCTTGTCCAAAAGAATGACTTGTTGCAAGATTCGGCCTGGTTGGTGGCTGGTGACTTCAATGCCATCAAGGACCCGTCAAATCGTATGGGTAGCTCTGATACATGGATTCCCTATTTTGATGAATTCAACAATTGCTTGGCTCAGACGGACCTGGAGTATCTCAAGTATGTTGGACTTCATTTTACCTGGTCCACATCTTCTAGAGTTAATCGGAAGCAAAGAAAAATTGTTCGAGTTTTGGTGAATTCAAAATGGAGACTTGACTTATTATTCTTAGAAACTTCTTTCTTGAATCCAAGGATCTCTGACCATACTCCTATGGTGACTAGAGTGATGCCCCAGGTTCATACAAGGAAGCACTTTAAGTTCTTTGACTTTTGGATGAAGCACCCAGAGTTCGACTCAATTGTCAAGCAAGTTTGAGATAGCCCCGGAGCTGGTGTCCTTATGTATAGGCTTGTCTGTAAGTTGAAGACTCTCAAAGGCCGTCTCAAGCTGCTCAGCAGAGAGTATTTCTCGGATATTTCTGTGCGAACGGCTGAAGCAAGGAATACGCTGAGGCTTACCTAGCATGCCCTTCAACAAGACCCGACCAATATTACTCTTGCCAAGCTGGAGAAGGATCAATGTCAATGCTTTGTTGATTTGAGATGTCAAAAGAAGTCTTTCTACAAACAAAAATCCAGGATTAAATGGTTTCAGGAAGGTGATAAAAACACTAAGTTTTTCACCATTCTGTCAACAGAAGACAGCTTTGCAACAAAATTCTCTCAGTCAAGGATTCATCCGGCTCGCTAGTTACTGACCTAGATAGGGTGAAGCAAGTATTTGTTTCTTATTTTACCAACCTTCTGACACCGCAAGCTGTCCTTGCAAAGCCATCGTTGCAGGAGTTGAAGGCACTCATCAGGTGTCCACTATCAAAGGAGCAGGTTAGCGCTCTTTCTTGGCCTATGCTTGATGCTGAAATTCGAGATACCCTCTTCTCCCTCGCTAAAGGCAAGGCCCCTAGGCTTGACGGTTTTATTGTTGAGTTCTTTAAGAGCTGCTGGGAGATTGTAGGCCCGTCAGTCCTTGATGCGGTTAAGGATTTCTTTTCTTCGGGAAAGCTTTTGCGTGAGGTAAATAACACTATCTTAGCTTTGGTGCCCAAGGTTCCCAATGCTTGTACTGTCTTTGATTTTAGGCCCATTGCTTGTTGCAATACCTTATATAAAGTCATTACTAAGATTCTTGCTAACCGGCTAGCCACCGTGCTTCGAGATTTGGTGAGTCCGTCCCAAAATGCATTTATCAAGGGTAGGAGGATAAATGATAACACTCTTTTGGCCCAAGAGCTCTTTGCAGGTTTCCACCGGAACCCTCATTTGCCCAAGTGTGCAATCAAGGTGGATTTCCAAAAGGTGTATGATACGGTTGATTGGGATTTTCTTGAATTAACCCTTTTAGCTTTTGGGTTTTCCCACCTAGATGACTCAACTCGTTATGGTCTTCGTACATACCCCTAAGTACTCCATCTCGATCAATGGGGAGCTACATGGTTTCTTCTCTGGTGGTCGGGGCCTTCGACAGGGAGATCCTATGTCTCATTATCTCTTCACATTGATGATGGAGGTTTTCTCTGGGATTCTCAGCTCTCATGCCTTGCATCCGAACTTCAAGTATTTTTGGAGGTGCAAAGCTTTGAAGCTTTCCCACCTTTTCTTCGCAGATGATGTTTTTTTATTCAGTCAGGCAGATTGGGCTTCAGTTTCTTTGTTAAAAAGAGACCTGGACATTTTCTCTTCATGGAGTGGATTGTTGCCGAATGCTATGAAAAGTAAAGCCTTCCTTGTAGGCGGGTCCCCTTCTCTTCGGAATTATATCCTGTTGGCACTTGGATTCCAGGAAGGAAAGTTGCTGGTGAGGTATTTGGGGGTACCAATCATCACTTTGAGACTTGGCAAAACAAATTGTATCTCACTAGTTGATTGTATCACAGCCAGGGTCCAATCTTGGGCCCAGTGGTTCCTTTCGTTCGCAGGCAAACTTCAATTGATAAGGTCAGTCCTTCACTCTATCCAAAGTTATTGAGCCAGTGTGTTTATACTTCCGTGTTCGGTGCTAGACCACATTGAGCAAATCTTGAGGCAATTTCTTTGGAAAGGTCCTACACTTGGCTCTGGAGGAAGTATGTCTCCCAAAGGCTGAAGGAGGACTGGGCATTCGCAGGCTGCAAGATTGCAATAAGGCTGCAATGCTCAAGTATATTTGGATTCTTTTTACAGATAACGACTCGTTGTGGTGCAAGTGGATTCACACGTCTTTCTTAAAGAAGGAAAATTTTTGGGCCTCCCATATTCCTTCCGTTTGTTCCTAGGCTTGGAGGAAGATCCTACAACTAAGGTGGGAGTTTCAAACATCCTTCCTTTGGGAAGTTGGAAATGGTTTTTTTTATTTCCCTTTAGTTTGATCATTGGCACCGGAGAGGCCCGTTAAACTTATTTATCTCAGATTCCTTCATTGATAGCTTCGGCTTTTCCAGACAAGCGACGTTAGCGGATCTCTTTTCCCTTTATGGTGGTACTCTCATGACTCTCTTGGAAGATTGGGGTTACTCTCTTCCAGTCCTCTCTTGAACCCTTGATCGGATCACCTGGCTTGGGAGCTCTTCTCGTGCCTTTTCGGTAGCTTCAGCATGGGAAATCATTAGGAGGAAGAAGGATCGTGTTACTTGGGCTTCACTTGTTTGGAATCATTCGATTGCTCCTAGTTTCAATTCATCCTGTGGTTGATTATTAGAAATCGCTTACCCACCCAGATTCTCTTCTTTCTTACGTTAGAATTGATAGTGGATTGTGTGCTTTTTATAATGCCAGACCGGATTATGTTGATCATCTGTTTTTTGATTGTCACATCTCCGCTAGTCTCGCCTTTTTTTGGGCTGCAAGATATAATCTTCCATGGAGAAATAGATCCTGGTTGGAGAATCTTCTTTGGGCCTTAAAGTTCCTCCTTGGTAAGGATTTTCTCCATTGTATCGTTCGTTTCTTGTTTGGAGCCTTGTGCAACTTGATTTGGAAGAAGCGGAATAGCATTATTTTTCGGGGGGAGACCTTGGAGCTGCCAGCATTGAAGAACCATCTCATCAAAGTGGTCAGGGACAAGGCTCTCACCTTCTACAATGCGGTTGACAACCTAAGGAACAGGAGGCTCCAGCAATGTTAGGGTCTGGACTCTTCCATTTTCAGCTGTGTTCCTGGCCCCTAGCTATGCATCCTCTTGGGCTTTGGTCATCCTATTCTCTTCTTTTTTGCTGCTGCTTTCATTGGCTTGCTTCTGTCTTTTGTGTAGCTCTGCTTTCTATTTCTGCTTGCTCTCTTTGCTCGGCTGCTTGGTGGCAGCTTTGAAGACTGCTGGTTTCGGCTTCTCTTTCCGCCTTGGCTTGTTCTGGCTTTGTTAGCCTGTTTTTTGTCTTTGTTTTGGTCTCCGGCTTCTTTTACGGAGTCTTCTTTTTACATTGGCTCCCTTCCACTCATTCTGACCTGTGGTCACTTTGAGTGAAAGTTTCGAGCATCGATCTTGTGTACATTGGTTTAAAACTATTTATATATTCTTACATTTACCCAAATATATATGTTTTTGTGAGAAGTTCTCACGGCGTTTAGAAGGGCATAAATAACTCCTCACAGCATCCTCCTCTAATACTCGTCTTCTTCTGTCCTATTTGTTTTCTTAGTCTTTAATTTGCTAAAATCGAAAGAAATAACTTCTCTGCTTGCCACTTGACGCTCACCTCACTTGCTTTGGATCACTCCTGCCACTCGCCACTCGATGCTCGTCTGGCTTGTTGCTCCCTGCTCAATCCTCGACGCTCACCCCACTTGACACTTGTCGATCGCCTCTCTTAGCTGACCTCACTCGTTACTAAACCCATAGGGTCAGTCTGGTCCTCGCTCGCCTTTTTAAGGAGTACAAAAAATGAAATAAAAAATTATTGGTTGATCTTGAGTTGACCTTAGAATCGGACCAAACCCATTGGGTTGGTCCGATCCTCGATTGCCTTTTTAGACAGTACAAAAATGAAATAAATAAATTATCGGTTGGTCTCGAATTGACCTTGGAGCTGGACCGAACCCACTGGGTCGGTTCGATCCTCGGTCCCAAACTCAATAGGGTCGGTTCTCGGTCCTAAAAATTGAGGAGCGATACTGTGCGGATTAGTTCTAGGATTAGAGGGTGGGCCGGCCCAATCCAGACCATGCTTACCCCTAATTTAGACAATTGAATCAAGCATCGGCTTAAAGTTCGGAGGCCCTTCTCGGCATTGTCACCAATAGCTTTGTACAAGCATCTAGATATATTCAACAACTGCATCAACTGTCACTTGTCGTGTCTTGTCCCAGAGGACAAAAGAAGCAAGAAACGGAAAATGATAGGAACCGTCGATGCTTGCAACCATGCGGAGGTGTCCGTCATCGAAGAGAGCTCGCTGCTCGCCCTTGTTCGACTTTCCTTATATGGGGAAAACCAAGAAAACCCAAAAGCATCGTTTGGCGTGGCCTAGAGTCATTCGAGTTCAGCAGTTACCCTTAACTCCGAAACGTGTATGGCAGTTCTTGATCGATTCCACGTCTGTCTTGCCTTGCTTTTTGTCCTATGCACGATGCATGTCCAAACCCTAATCTAGTCTTTCCCGATGGATTGTGGAAGCAACAAAGCTGATCGCGCTAATCTTAACGGATAATCACATCACATGCTCGATCGTCATGGCGGTGCCTAGGCACGCTTGAATCTAGCAGTTATAGCAACTACAAAACTTGCATGGCTGTTCTCGATCTTGTTTTGCTTTGTCTAAACCCTAATCTAGTCTTTCCTGATGGATTGCGGAAGCAACAAACTGATCGCGCTAGATCTTCATGTCGTGGCCTACGCACGTTCGAGTTTAGCAGTTACCAGTAACTACAAAACTTGCATGGCAGCTCTTGATCTTTTTCTTGCTTTGTCCAAACCCTAATCTAGCCTTTCCCGACGAATTGCGGAAGCGACAAACCTGATCGCGCTCGGTCTTAATGGGTCGTCACGTCGCATGCTCTTATCTTCAATCCTTTCTTGGGTCCTCGAAGTACTTCCCTAGGCCTCTCTACTTCGATTTCTCCAGTCTTTTCGGACAAGAATGTTGGCGTGTCGTGCATGAACACGCTCGGTTGATGTTGTCGTCTTCAAGTGAATAAAACACGTGGTTTTTTCGAGTAGCTGATGCCTTCTATGTTGACTCACGGGTTTCACAAGGTGAAAGGAAAGAACATGATTTTAGGATATGATTTTACAAATGCGGCTCTTGGGTGGCGACGTTCTACCATAGTCGACATGATCGATCTTATCCATTTGGGAACCTATCCCATCCTACATTCCTCGAATTGCACGTGTAGTTTTTAATCTGGCTTGTGTGTGAGAGTGGATGTTAAAAAAGTATTCCGCATTGCCTGCTTATTAGGTTTGTATACTCTTGGTCTCCCTCCACCTGTTGGTTCAACTTTATGAATTGGACATACTACGAGAGTAATTTCAGGGTAATAATTTGTTGAGTGTCTAAGTCATTGGCCAACTATAATCTAAACCAACTTCTAACTCTATAGTCCATATGGCAATTTGAACAAGAAATTTGTTTAAAAAGTCCTAAACTTATTGCATTTTTGCCAACTTTTTAAATATGTCAATTGAGTCCATTTGACTAATTTTGGTTGAAAATCGCTAACATAAATATTGGCCGTCCTATGTGACATAGCCGTAGGACAAATTTAGATAATATTTTAATAATTTTTTGATTTTTTATTTTTCTTTGATTTTTCCTTCTTCTTTATTTATTTATTTCTTTCTTTCTTCTTCTTTTTTCCTTGCTTCTTTTTCCTCCAACTAGTTGCCAAGCTTGGGCAATGGTCGGCGGCTTGCCAAAGGCAACCATCGGCTAGGAGCGACCTTGCTGAAGGCTAGCAAGGCTGGCCCTCATTGGCCTCTAGTGACCGCGACCCTTCTCCCAAAACCAACAAGGTGCCCCTTGCTAGATCTCGACGAGGGTGACCTCGCCGGTTGTTTCCTTTGGCCAATCGTTGGCCATTACCCAAGCTTGGTGACCGACTAAACGGAGAAGAAGGAAAGGGAAAAAAAAAAAAGAAGAAAAGAATATATTAAAAAATAGAAAATTTGATAAATATCAAAATATTATTAAAATTTGCCCACATTGGCTTCAACCATGTCACATAATATGGTTAGCGTCTATGTCAGCAAATTCCGGTCAAAATTGGCCAGATGAACTCAATTTATAAAATATGAAAATATTTATGACTCGATTGTCAAAATTAAAATGTTTATGGTTAAATTAACAAAAGTATAATAAGAATAGAACTTTTTGGACAACTTTCCTTATTTGAGACGGGACCTTAAACTCGTCTCACTATAACAAACACGATTACCATCTTATGGAACCAACTTGGGTCCAAAATATGGTTCAAGCTGTCATCCCTATTCCCATATGCAAAACCAGATTACCTCTCAATAAAGAATTCTGTCACCATCACAATTTCTTTGGGTGGGGAGGATTAGTCTTGCATGAATCTTTGGACGATACCTGGCAAAATGGAAGGCGTTTTGCTCCTCGAACACGATTGCTTGCGTGCGCCGGACGAGTCAAGGGCGTTTTGCTCAAGTAATTTACGCCTTTCGCGCCATCAAGACGGCGACATCTCCTCTCCTGCCCTTGCTCTTATTTTGTCCTCGTTAGGTGGTCGTCGCGGTCGTCCTCAACCACTATCGTGGGAATTGTCACGCCTCCGGGAACTTGTATCTCTATGTTCTCGTTTGTATAGTCCAAGAGCATGAGCGCAGAGGTCCTTTGAAATTCTTTGGACCAATTAAATCCGGACTTTTTACTAATCGATGGGATTTGAACTAGTGATCTTTGGCTGCAAAATTCAACAACCCTGAGGTTGGTTCACCTTATCCTCAATTTAACAGAAAATATTAAAGAATGGCCTAGAGTAAACCCTTTTATCATAAGAAAGTCCATAATGAACCTTACCTTAAATAAAGATCTTAAAGATTAAGTTGGCAACTTAGGCTCTCGTTTGAGACGAAATCAATTCTGAGCCCTCTTTTTATGAAGATGATTTCATTCCAGGTTTTATTTGAGATAAACTTGACAAATTCAAACTCTTATATGAGCTAAAATCGACTCTAAGTCTTCTTTTAGAAAGCCACATTTACCTCACATTTTATCTGAAATTTTTACTTAATTCATTATTAATTCCGTCATATCATATCAAGTGAGTCTCACCGGAATGTAATCATGTCGAGTTGCCCGTGAAGCACTACCGTCTCACGAGCCGCATTCCGCACATGGATCGGGAACCGCTTTTCTTCGTGGAGGGCACATCGACGTCGCCTCAGGAAAGCCAATAAAATTGGAAGCATTCATGGCCATTGGCCTCCATTCACGAGGAGACTAATGTTCCCACGTTTAAAGTACGAAACCCAGACTCGTGCTCTCTACCCCTTTTTACGTCCCGTCCAAACGAGGCGTAGTCCCGATCTCACGTAAGGCGCAAAAGCCAGAAACGACTCGTCGTTTGTCGTTTCGCCCGTCTGAAACCAAAGCGTGGGAAGTCGGGGACCGCACGCCCGCCGCCGCGCGGGCGCGAGCGCGTGCGCGTTCCCACCTGCGGAAGCAAAGCGTCGCCGCTTACGTGTGATTCGCGCGTCGGCCCCCACGCTCTCTTTCCTCCCCCTTGCGGGTCCCACGCAGTTAACGCCCGCAAGGACATTCGCAGCGCGCGTGGCCCTCCGCCCACTCGCCTCCGTGGGCACGCTCCCCGTCCCTTCTTTTGTTTCGCCGCGCGTGTCGCTGCACCACGTGGAGTGGGAGTTTTGGGGGGTGAGGGGGCATTTTCGGTAAATAGCCGATCAATGCTTATCCAGCTCCGTGAGGAAAATTACGAGAAAGCCCTTTGATCGGTTTTTTGGTTGGATCATGGATGTTGGAAAAATGCGAACGAGCAACCGAATAAAAAACTGCTCGAATTTCCGCGGATAGATTTTTGTTTTTGTTTTTTTATTTTTTTGGTTAATCAATGTTTTGAATTAATTAAAGTACTAATAAATACTTTTAAGACATCCAAAATAATACTTCCTTTTTCTGTAAATAAGTCTTGTCGAATGATGTATATCTTTTTTGTAGATTGATTCTAACTTTCTTTTTCTTTTTCTTTTCTTCCTTTAATCTCTGGCTCATGCACTATGCCTTTTTTAATTTTGAAATGCCAAATATTTCCATATTATGTTAATGTTGACACATAAAGTTATGCATATTTTTTAAAATAATAATATATGTCCATATATATTTTGACAAGATCAATGTGTCAGCTTGTTTTCAATTAAATTCAAGCAAAAGCTATCTCTTTGACTTCCCACCAAAAAGTTTAAATACTGTCCAAAATTTTGACAAAATTATGAAAAAGATTACATGCAAATCAATAGGTCGACATTCACATGATATGAATACTTCGCATTTTTTTATACTAAAAATAAAAGTGGATGTTAATCCACATGCACCTTGTCACGATAAAAAAGAAGTTGTCTTCAGCTTTGAATTAAGCGAAAACAAACATGCTTTATGAGAAAAAAGAAGAGAATATGGTACTTATTAATTAGTTAAAATAGAAAGAGATTCTCCTAGAGCGTTTTAAGTAACTAAGCAAGAAAATTTAATATTTTTTTATATATCAACTATTCTCTCGTTAGCATAACGGATGCTTGAACAATTAAGTTAAATATTTTTGTAATTGATAAGTATTCTAAGCATAGGGTAATACAATTAGAAAATTCACATTAGTATACCATAATATATTTATCTCAAATTAATTTTCGTTTCATAAAAAATTCTAAACACAGTCCTTCCATGACATATTTATCTAAAACTAATTTTCATTTGACAAAAAACGTCCAACTGGCATCTTGAACCCAAACTAGTTACTTCACTACTACTATGCATGTATTGGAAGAGCCTAAACTACTCTCAGTATCCCAAACAATGTTTGCTTCGCCAAACCCAAATTTCAACATGGCCTTTAGAGATCCCCCAAAACAACTCATCGCCCTGTAGATAGTGGTTCAGTTAGCTAGAGATCAAACTATGACGGGAAGATGCTTTCAAAAATCATCATAAGAGACCATCCACGAAAGGTTTAGAGATCATAGATGGTCTTTGAGGAGGGTTCATCTTCAGAAGTGCGCTGAGGTTATTGGTTCGGGAAGAATTAGATTAGAACAATCGACAAGTCTATTGTGTGGGATATGAGGTTACTATTAAACCTAATGCAACAGGAGTCACCAAATACATTGGCCATACCTAACATGCGTGAAATGGGTGCATCGGGATTTTTTGTGAAGTAAGAATTAGTCCGGGATAAATGCGTAGCGAGATATTAATAGAATAACTTTTTTAATATTAATTTAAAATAAAACTGCTAAGGGCAAAACGCACAGCGAGACGAGTCCTATTTTATTGGTGGGTGAGGATAATAATGAATTTCGCTCCAACGTCAAGGGCAGACGGCGTTGTCGCCTAGAGAGAGAGTGAGTTTGAAAAAAAAAACGTAGGAAAGAAACCAGAAGAGAGAGAAAGTAGAGATAGAGAGAGAAAGAAGAGAGAGAAAGGCCAAAACTGATGCACGACTCGACGTGCTTTTTAAGCCTCTCCCATACGCAGAACGCACCGCGCACGCTCGAATTCTCTCTCTTTCTCTCTCTTCGAAAACCCTTGCTCTCTCTTCGATCTCTCTCGCTCTCTCTCTCTCTCTCTCTCTCTCTCTATCCTCTGGGATTGCAGATCAGGCTCCCACGCCATTCCATTCGCGCATCTCCGACCTCCTCTCTCCACGCGGCCACTGTCTCGTCGCGCGAATTCGCGGGGGCTTATGCATTGCGCCCGGCTGTCGTAGGAGACCGCATCCTCCGCCGCCGCGGCGATGGCGGCGCCGGCCCCCGCTCCGGCGCCGAGCTCGGCCCTGGCGAAGGCCTGCTTCAACCTGGAGTGCTCGGAGGCCACTCCGGAGAGGCCCCGGAAGGCCTAGCAGCTCTGCACCAGCGACTTCGCCGAGCTCTATGATTAGGCTAGCAGTATCAGATATCGGGAAATCTTGATCACTCTCGGCACGCCCACGATAGCTCGTCTGCATCGATTGAGTGTCGGTTAAATTTCGATATCATGCATTGATCGATCAGCCTAGCTGTTTTAACTTGCTTTGTTGTACTTCCATTGCGAAGACGAGTTTGATTCATACTTTCAAAAGAAAAAAAATGAGCTTGAGCTCTTGAAACTAAAATTAAGCTTGAACTGTAATGAGCTTCTTCATCACACTAAAAGCTCTAGAAAAATCAAGTTACAACAAGTTCAAATCGAGCATCAAGCTCTTGAACATTCACAAGGGGTCAGCATGGTCTGGGTTGGGCTGGTCCACTCCCTAACCCTAGGACCAACTTGCACATTACTGATTATCAATTTTTGGGACCGATGACCGAAATAATCTAGTGGGTTTGGTTCAAATCCAAGGTCAACACGAGACTAACCAATAATTTTTTATTTCATTTTTAATACTTCTTAAAAAAAACAATTAAGGACCAAACCGATCCGATTCCAAAGTCAACCCTGGACCAACTAATAATTTTTTATTTCATTTTTTGTATTCCTTAAAAGGGCAACCTAGAATCGAACCGACCCAATGGGTTTGATGACAAGCGAGGTCAGCTAAAAAAGGCAAGTGGTGAGAGTTGAGTGGGGTGAGCATCAAACAGAGTGAGCATTGAATGTCAAGCAAGGAGCAAGCTAAGTGAGCATTGAGCGGCGAACGGCATGCGTGACCCAAAGTGAGCAAGGCAAGTTTTGAGTGATGAGTGGAGAAGTTATTTCTCTCAATTTTGGCAAATTAAAGACTAAGGGCCTGTTTGTTTATGTTTCTTTTTCTGTTTTTGAACAATTTTTCTTTTTTTGTTCCTGGGAACAAAAAAAGAACAAACGCGTTTGGACGCGTTTACTGTTCTTTTTTTTTTTTGTTCCCAAGAACAAAATAGAAACAAACAAAACACAAATTTTGTGTTTCTTGTTTTGAAACACAAATTAGAAACACTTCTTTTTTATTTTTTTTTTCTTCTTTTTTTTTTCTTTTTTTTTCTTTGGCCGGTCGCCGGCCTCGGCCATGGCCGGCGACCGGCCGACGAGGGCGGCGGCCTCGCCCGGCCACGGCGAGGCTCGCCGGCCCGGCGAGGCCGAGCCGGCCGTGGCCGGGCGAGGCTCGGCCTCGCCTTGGGCTGGGCGAGCTCGAGCTCGCCCGGATCCGGCGAGGCCGAGCTCGCCCGGCGGCGGCGAGGCTCGGCCTCGCCGGCCACCGCCCGCGACGCCGACCCGGCTGGCCGTGGCCGAGCGAGGCCGAGCCTCGCCGGCCGCCGGGCGAGCTCGGCCTCGCCGGATCCGGGCGAGCTCGAGCTCGCCCGGCCCGGGCGTGGAGGTCGGGCGAGCTCGATCTCGCCGATCCGGCGAGGCCGAGCTCGCCCGGCGGCGGCGAGGCTCGGCCTCGCCGGGCCATCGCCAGTCGGCGCCGCGGCGGTGGCCCGGCGAGGCCGAGCCTCGCCGCCGGCGGCTGGGCGAGCTCGGCCTCGCCGGATCCGGGCGAGCTCGAGCTCGCCCGGCCAAGGCGAGGCCGAGCCTCGCCCGGCCACGGCCGGGCTCGGCCTCGCGGGGCCGGCGAGCCTCGCCGTGGCCGGGCGAGGCCGCCGCCCTCGTCGGCCGGTCGCCGGCCATGGCCGAGGCCGGCGACCGGCCAAAGAAGAAAAAAAAAAAAAAAAAGGAAAAATAAGAAAGAAAATAGAAAAATAAAATAAAAATATTAAAAAATTAAAAGAAATAAAAAATTATACAAATTTACCAAACGTGTTTTTATTCTTTTTATATTTCTGGAACAGTTTTACCAAACGCATATTTTTGTTCAAAAATTGTTCCTGGGCAAATACTTTTTTTCTATTTCGTTAAAAACAATTTTTAAACGAAACGTTACCAAACGCACCCTAAGAAGACAAGTAAGATATAAAATAATGAGTACTAGAGGAAGATGCCGTAAGAAGCTGTTTATGCCCTTTTGGCCGGTCCAGGGTTAACCCTGGACCGACATTCACCCCTAATTCGCATTGAGTCAACTTTGAGTGGGGTTCGATGTGACTTAAATGAATCACATCCCATTGAAAGCCTTTGAAATCTTGCATTCATCTAACTATTTAAACATTTTAATTAAATCATTTGACAATGATCTCACTAAATCTATACAATATTTTAATGGGATGTATGTGTTCAATTCTTTCAGAATTCATGATTAGTTTCTCCATCTTTTGTAGTTTTCACATCGCAACTATAGGCCATCAATTCATAGGTTAGGAAAAACATTAGAGTATTTGAATATTCTAACTTGTTGTATCGTCTAGGAACAGATCATTTCATGACTTTAGCTCATCTTTCCATGGGAAAAATTGCGCCAATTTAGCATATATGAGCATATCAATTTTAACCATCAAGTTATGTGAATTTCGCTTGTAATCCTAAATAATTTGACAATTGATGTACTCTAATATCGTGCGGTATGAGGTTAGGTAAGTGAATTTCTTCAATGATTGTCTTGGCATCATGTCGTTTATCGTTTTCAACTATCTTTATCATACATGCATTCCTTTTTATGCATGCGAAGATTAATGGGTCCCATTTCTTGTGTGGCCGTGGACTCTCCATCGCTCAACATATTCTCACAAACATCTCAATCATCGATGCATATTTATCGAAATATCAAGGGCGGAGAATTGACCGAGATATAGTAACCGAAACAGCGCGCAGTGGAACATGACCCAATCCATCCCTCTTCACCTTCGAACGTCTCCATCCGATTACTCTTTTTGACTTTTGCTCCACGCCGTTGAGTGCTCTTTTTGTCGCATCTTGACTTTTCGGAAAGTTCTCCGTTGACTACGGGTAAGATTTTTCCCGATCTACTTTTAACTTTTGTGCTCGCGCAATTTGGCTCTTAGTTAACAGAAAATACTGAAAACCTTTCAAAATAGTTACACGGGTTTTCTCATATTTGATGAAATATGTATTCGAGACTCGCAAAAAAGTTAATATTAGCTTAATCAAACGGACAGAAACTAATTACTTTGCAATTGTATTATCTATAATATATAATCTTTTCAAAAAAAATAAAAGCAAGTGCCATTGATGAAACTAGGAGTGTAAATCCTAATTGTGCAAAAACTTGTAACATGAAGTCGAGTAATGTGAATTCACCATTAGCGGTTGACCTCCGATGGTGCAAGCGCATTACATTGACACAAGCAGAATAATGAAACTTCTTAATATTGAAATTAAGGGTCCGTTAAATTAAAGAAAAACTGTTTTCGAGCTATTCTTTTTTTGATTTTTCAATGTTTGAATGATAGAAAACTAATCAACTTACAAAAAAGTTTCTTTTGACTAAAAGCAACGAGCAAAGAGCATAGATTGAGGGGAAAATGGCTTTCTATTCTAGTAAGAAATAAATCACTTTCCCTAACATACTAAATGAATGAAAAATAACTAATTTTCTTTAAAATGATTTTCGTAGAAAATATTTTCCTTTATCATTTAGTTTTCAACAAAACAAACACAACCAAATGTGATTTATATCTATATTTGTAATCTATTGATTGAAAGATGGTTAAAAAAGATATGGCCTTAATTAATAGAATCACCATGAAATTGGAAGCGTTTTTCATTTTTCTTTCCACTACGATCTTCTAAATTGATTTTCACTTTTTATTTTTTGGGTTAATACCATGAGAACTCGAAACCGGTACATTTGAGACAAATTTATTATAAACTAATTTTTGCATCACAAAAAAATTTAAACTGGAATATGTGTGACATATTTGGCTCAAACTAATTTTTGATTCACTAAAAGACCAAAACCAGTACATGTGTGAAGTATTTACTCTCCATTAACTTTCGTTGAATTTTACTGTGAAGTTACAAAATTTCAAGCCACATGGCAATAACCTACTTGATGTGAAAACTCATATCTCTCTCTCTCTCTCTCTCTCTCTCTCTCTCTCTCTCTCATCCAATTTGAAAGCAAATATGGCACATTCTCTTTCTCCCTTTGAGCATTCTACTTCTTCTTCATCTTCCTTTTCATTGAGCACACTCTTTCATTGTCATTTTTATTAGGGGTGTGCATGGTCTGGGTGGCGATTCCCAACCTAGAATCGAAAACCGCTCGCTAAGAACCGGTTCTGAAAAATTGGAATTGGGAACCGTCTGCTAGTTGCATGGATCCACTCGGGAACCGGACCACCGGTCCAATCTGGTTCCCAAGTGTATCCATAGAACCGGTCCAACCTCCGCGCCTTCCCTTTTTTGCCCTCCTCATATCTACTTATTATGGCTCTCCTGACCATGGTAACTTTATTCTCCTCAAGTACTAGCGTCGCGGCGGTAGCGGTCGCAACCCTCACGCCGCTTCCGTCCCAACCACCACCACCATCTTTGCCACCGCCTCATAATCGAGAGCCGCTCACTAAGATCCGGTTCCTAAAAATTGGAATTGGGAACCTTCTGCTATTTGCATGGATCCACTCTGGAATTAGACCACCGGTCTAGTCTGGTTCCTGGGTGTATCCATAGAACCGGTCCAACCTCTGCGCCTCCCCTTTTTTGTCCTCCCCATATCTACTTATTCTGGTTGTCCCGACCATAGTAACTTTATTCTCCTCGAGTACTAACGTCGTGGCGGCAGCGATCGCAACCCTCACGTCGCTTCCGTCCCAACCACCACCACCATCTTTGCCACCGCCTCCGCCGTCTCCCACTTCTCCCTCGAGATTGACAATGAGGAGGACAATGGGGACGATGAGCCATTCTTAGACTTGGAGTTTGCCTTGTCCCCAAAAATGAGGACGATGGGGGCAGGCCTGAGGAGGGGGAGGAGGAAGAGGGGAGTAGAAGCAGGACGAGCCCAACAACGAAGAGGACGATAGTGACGGTGAATGCGAAGGTGGTGACAAGGATGGCGGCGACGTGGAGAGAGAGTTCAAGTTTGAGGGGGGAAAATAGAATCAACTCACTGTTTTGCCGAGTTCGGACTAGGACTCAAAGGGAAATGAGTAGATCCGGAGGTGAATTGAAGAGGAAGAGGGAGCCCTGGGAAATTTTGAACTAAGAGAGATGAGATGGAGTAGGAGAATAGTGAATTGATACAATATGGTGATTGGAGTCATAAATTTTAGATTTGCTAATTTTGATTGGAACTGGGTAGTCGAGTGGGCGGATCTGCCCATGGAATCGGGAATCAGATCGGTATCCACTAGTTTCTATAAATTGGAACAGGGAACCGAACTAGTTCTCTCAAGAACCACTAGTTCTGGGTGGTTTCGGTCCAGTTTTGGGCAGGTCTCGGTATTTTTACACACCCCTAATTAGGCACTGGAACTTGTTCGAGCACACTTTTATCTCTAATAATATTCACCTTTGATTTTTTTTTTTTTTTGAGCTTGTTTGGCTAACTTATCCAAATCAACAAATTAGGATGTTCAATGGCTTTAATTGGAAGTGGTTCGAAGAGAAGCACGTCATTGTTTAGCTCCATCAACAAAGTTCAAAAGATGATCTAGGGTTTTTAATGTTTTGAGGGAGACAAAAAATGAGCCCTATTTGTTTTCAAATTATGAATAATTGAAGAATCAAAGAGAGAGAATTATGGATTTCCACATTGACTTATACATAAATTGAGTTATTGTCATGTGTCTTCCATTTTTAGCAATTATACGGTAAAATTTGACGAAAACTAACAAAAGATAAATGTATTATGTATGTACCAATTTAGAGTTTTTGGAAACCCCAAAATTAGTTCGATGCAAATTTGTTATAAATATACTAGTGTAGGGTTTTTAGTTATCCAAAAATTAATTATGGATAAATTTACCACAGACATATTAGTTTAAGGTTTTTCGTGATATCAACTTTTTCTTTACTTAATCTAAATCTTGCAATTCGTTCATTGACCATTTGGACCTTGGATAAAAATAAAGAATTGCGTTATTTTCCATCTCTAGTTAGAGAAAGTTAATCACGATAGATGAATCGGCATATATCCATATTTGTAAAGCATAAATTATAATTACGAAGTTTGAAGTAATTTTTTGTCTCTTCTCTTTTTTCTCAACTTTATTTGAAGTATTTGATGTCTAATTCGAAGCAAGAAACTTTCCATGACTTTTGTGGGTGGAATTCTCGATAGACAGAAGTGGAAAAAAACCAAAAGAGTGACATCATTCAGTCCAACCCAGTTCAAAAGTCAACGAAGTCATCGATGGTTAAATCCATAAAGATCAAATCACCTGAGATTTACACAAGATTTATAGGTCTTGTCAAACTAGAAAGCCATAGATGCCATTGTGCATGCGCTCATGCCTTCTTCCTACCTCTTTTGGACTCTCCAAAGCATCACTCAAAAGTTTTTCTTATTACCATTTCTAAACTTTAGACTTATGATGTTATGCCCACACGTACAACGTGTGTGATTCCACGGGTGATGGGACGATGAAAATATTTAGGATAGATATTGAGAGACTCATTGTTCCATAGATATAACCCAATCTTGAATTTTGGCTGTGTTTGTTTCATAAAAATAGATAATATAAGAAACATTTTCTTAAAAATGATTGCTTATATCGCTTGCAAAAGTGAATGATCAAAATATATTTTCATCATTCACAAAAATAATTATATATAAGTTGTCGTCAATAATAGAAGCATTTTTTATTGACTAATTATTTCAAATGGTACATGCGATTATTTTTAGGAATATTTTTTTTTCAAATTATTCATCTCTCATGAAACAAACACACCCAAATTCATAGTTTCAAGTACTTCTCAAGACCACTCAAACATCTTTCTTGGGAAAAGGACACTGTCATATGATGCTCATTGTAGTGATCTAATTTTTTGATCAATTACTTGGGCGTCTTAACGGTTAATAAGTGTTCATTGGAACAAGGTCGGCAATTTCCCTAGCTGAAAAATTTGATGTATTTTAAAATTTATAGCACTTGTGATTCGTTTCTTAAAATTATGACATTTAGGTAATCAATTAAAACGTTACGAATTTCAAGTGATTAGTTAAGAAATTGTGATGTTAAAATAAGTGTCATATAAAAATTATAGTACTCATAACGGTCTCTCCCCATCTTTCTCATATATGATGTTTATAAAGTAAACGATTAATGTTGAAAAGCTTGTCATTTGGGAGTTGGAATCGACAATACTCTCAAACCAACGAGGATCGCTCCACCTTTTTGCTGAGGTGGCCGTGTACATGTTAGTAGTCACGTCCGCAAATGATGGATATGCGACCAAGTCATCTTGAACGACCAAGTCGGTTTGAATGGCCGAGTCCAAGCAAGGACCAAGTCGGCCGAGATGAATATTCAGACAATTGAATCAAGCATCGGCTTAGAGTTCGTAGGCCCGTATCGGCATTGTCACCAATAGCTTCGTACAAGCATCTAGACATATTCAACAACTGCATCAACTATCACCTGTCGTGTCTTGTCCCAGAAGACAAAAGAAGCAAGAAACGGAAGATGATAGGAATCGTCGATGCTTGCAATCACTGCGGAGGCGTCCGTCATCGAAGAGATCTCGCTGCTCGCCCTTGTTCGACTCTCCTCATTTGGGGAAAACCAAGGAAACCCAAAAGCATCGTTTGGCGTGGCCTAGACCCGTTCGAGTTCAGCAGTTACCAGTAACTCCGAAACGTTCATAGCGCTTCTTCATCGATTCCACGTCTGTCTTGCCTCGCTTTTTGTCCTATGCATGATGCATGTCCAAACCCTAATCTAGTCTTTCCCGGTGGATTGCAGAAGCAACAAAGTTGGTCGCGCTAGATCTTAACGGATCATCACATTGCATGCTCAGTTGTCATGGTGTGGCCTCGACATGCTCGAGTCTAGCAGTTATCAGTAACTACAAAACTCGTATGGCTGTTCTTGATCTTGTCTTGCTTTGTCTAAACCCTAATTAACTCTTTCCCGATGGTTGCCACATCGCGTGCTCTCAATATTCATGGTGTGGCCTAGACACGTTTGAGTTTAGCAGTTACCAGTAACTACAAAACTTCCCTGGCAGTTCTTGATCTTTGCTTGCTTTGTCCAAATCCTAGTCTAGTCTTTCCCGACGAGTTGCGGAAGCAACAAAACTGATCGCGTTAGGTCTTAACGATTCATCATGTCGCATGCTCTTGATCTTCAATCCTTTCTTGGGTCCTCGAAGTTCTTCCCTAGGCCTCTCTACTTCGATTTCTTCAGTCGACAAGAATGTTGGCATGTCGTGCATGAACACGCTCGGTTGACTTTGTCGTCTTCAAGTGAATAAAGCACGTGGTTTTTTCGAGTAGCTGATGCCTTCTATGTTGACTCACGGCTTTCACGAGGTGAAAGGAAAGAACATGATTTAGAATATGATATTACAAATGCGGCTCTTGGGTGGCAATGTTCTACCATCGTCGACACGATCGATCTTATCCATATGGGAACCTATCCCATCCTATGTTCCTTGAATTGCACATGTAGTTTTAAATTTGGCTTGAGTGTAAGAGTGGATGTTAAAAAAGTATCTAGCGTTGCCCGTCTATTGAGTTTATACACTTTTGTTCTCCCTCCATCTGTTGGCTTAATTTTATGAACTGGACGTATTTCGGGATTATAATTTGTTGGGTGTCTAAGTTACTGGCCAACTATAATCTAAATCAACTTCTAACTTTATAGTCCATAGGGCAATCTAAACGAGAAATTTGTTTAAAAATTTGTAAACTTATTGTATTTTTGCTAATTTTTTAAATTTGCCAATTAAATCTCCTCGGTTAATTTTGATAGAAAATTGCTAATGTGGATACTAACCATCTTACATAATATGGTTGTAGGACAAATTTGAATAATGTTTTAATAATTTTTTTTATTTTTCTTTTATTTTTCCTTTTTTTCTTTTCTTTTCTTTCTTTTTTTTTTTTTTTCCTCGCTTCTTTTTCCTCTAACCGGTCACCAAGCATGGGCAATGGTTGGCGACTAGCCAAAGGCAACCATCGGTGAGGGGCAACCTTGCTAAAGGCTAGCAAGGCTGGCGCTCATTGGCCTCTGGTGACGGCGACCCCTAGCCCAAAATCAACAAGGTTGCCCCTTGCCAAATCTCGACGAGGGTGACCTCGTTGGTTGTTTCCTTTGGTTGATCATTGGCCATTGCTTGGTTGTTTCCTTTGGTTGATCATTGGCCATTGCCCAAACCTAATGATTGATTGCAAGAAGAGGAAGGGAGGGGACAAAAAAAAAAAGAATTAATTAAAAATAAAAAATTTGAAAAATATCAAAATATTATTAAAATTTGTTCACATTGGCTCCGACCATGTTGCATGAGATGGCTAGCGTCTATGTTAGTAACTTTCAATCAAAATTGGTCGGATGAACTCAATTGATAAATTGTGAAAATGTTTATGACTTAATTGTCAAAATTAAAATGTTTATGATTGAATTGACAAAAGTATAATAAGAGTAGAATTTTTTGGACAACTTTCCTCATTTGAGACAGGACCTTAAACTCGTCTCACTATACCAAAAACGATTACCATCTTATGGAAACGACATGGGTCCAAAATCCACTTCAAGTTGCCATCCCTATTCCCATATGCAAAACCAGCCTACCTCTCAATAAAGAAATCAGTCACCATCAACAATTTCTTTGGGTGGGGAGGATTAGTCTTGCATGAATCTTTGGACGATACCTGGCAAAATGGAAGGCGTTTTGCTCCTCGAACACGATTGCTTGCGTGCGCCGGACGAGTCAAGGGCGTTTTGCTCAAGTAATTTACGCCTTTCGCGCCATCAAGACGGCGACATCTCCTCTCCCGCCCTTGCTCTTATTTTGTCCTTGTTAGGTGGTCGTCGCGGTCGTCCTCAACCACTATCGTCGAGATTGCCACGCCTCCGGGAACCTGTATCTCTATGTTCTCGTTTGTATAGTCCAAGAGCATGAGCGCATACGTCCTTTGAAATTCTTTGGACCGATTAAATCTGGACTTTTTACTAATCGACGGGATTTGAACTTGTGATATTTGGCTGCAAAATTCAACAACCCTGAGGTTGATTCACCTTATCCTCAATTTAACGGAAAATTTTACAAAATACCATAGATTGGACCTTTTTTTTTCATAAGAAAGTTAATAATAGACCTTATCTCAAATAAAAATCTTGAGATTAAGTTGGCAACTCAGGCCCTCATTTGAATGAAATAAGCTCCGGGCCCTCTTTTCATGAAGACGACTTCATTTCAGACCTTTATTTGAAATAAACTTCACAAATTCAATTCTTATACAAAATAAAATCGACTCTAAGTCTTCTTTTTAGAAAGCCACCCTTACTTCACATTTTATTTAAAATTTTAGCTTAATTCGTTATTACTTCCGTCATGTCATATCAAGCAAGTTTTACCGGAACTTAATCACGTGAGTTGAGTCGAGTCGCCCGTGAAGCACTACCGTCTCACTAGCCGCATTCTGCACATGGATCGGGAACCGCTTTTCTTCGTGAACGGTACCTCGACGTCGCCTCAGGAAAGCCAATAAAATCGGAAGCATTCATGGCCTCCAATTACGAGGAGACTATGTTCCCACGTTCTAAGTACGAAAGCCAGACTCGTGCTCTCTACCCCATTCTCACGTAAGGCGCAGAAGCCAGAAACGACTCGTCGTTTGTCGTTTCGCCAGTCTGAAACCAAAGCGTGGGAAGTCGGGGACCGACGCCGCCGCGCGCCGCCGCGCGAGCGCGGGCGCGTGCGCGTTCCCACCTGCGGAAGCAAAGCGTCGCCGCTTACGTGTGACTCGCGGGACGGCCCCGCCTCTCTCTTTCCTCCTGCTGGCGGGCCCCGCGCAGTTAACGCACGCAACGACATTCGCAAGCGCGTGGGCGGAGTTGCGCACGCTCGCCGTCCGTTCTTTGGTCTCGCCGCGCGTGTCGCTGCACCACGTGGAGTGGGAGTTTTGGGTGAGGGGGCATTTTCGGTAAATAGCCGATCAACGCGTGTCCGGCTCCGGGCAAAATTACGAGAAAGCCCTTGGATCGGCTTTTTGGTTGGATGTTTATATAGTTGGAAAAATGCGAACAAGCAACCGAATGAAAAACTGCGCGAATTTCCGCGGATAGATTTTTGTTTTTGTTTTTTTTTGGTTAATCAATGTTTTGAATTAATTGAATGTACTTAATAAATGCATTCAAGACATCCGAAGTGATACTTCCTTTTTCTGTAAATAAGTCTTGTCGAAAGATATATATCTTTTTTTTTTTGACAAAAAAGATATATATCTTTTATGTAGATTGATTTTAACTTTTTATCATTTTTTTCCCTTAATCTCCGACTCATGCGCTATGCCTTTTTTTTTAAGTTTGAAAGCCAAATATTTCCATATCACGTTAATGTTGACACGTAAGTTTATGCATATGTTTAGAAATAATAATACATACATATATATATATATATATATATATATATATATATATATATATCTTTACAAGATCGTTTTGCCCGCTCGTTTTCAATTAAATTCAAGTAAAAACTATCTCTTTGACTTCCCACCAAAAAGTTTAAATATTGTCCAAAATTCAACAAAATTACGTATTAAGCGAGAACAAACGTGCTTTTTGTGAAAAATTAATAGGATATGGTACCTATTAAATAGTCAAATTAGAAAGAGACTCTCATAGAGTGTTTTAAGTAACCAATTAAGAAAATTTAATATTTTTTTTTCATATATCAATGTTTCTCTCATTAGTCTACTATTCTATAGAATAGGGTAATACAATTAGAAATTTCATATTAGTATATCATAATATATTTATCTCAAATTAATTTTCGTTTCATAAAAAATTCTAAATACAATCGTTTCATGACATATTTACCTAAAACTAATTTTCATTTGACAAAAAGAGTCCAACTAGCATCTAAACCCAAATTGGTTACTCCGCTATCGCTATGCATGTATTGGAAAAGTCTAAATTACTCACAATGCCCCAAACAGTGTTTGCCTCACCATTCCACAATTTCAACATGGCCTCAACAGATCCCCAAAAACGGCTAATCGCCCAGCAAATGGTGGTTCAGTCAACTGGAGATCAAACTATGACTAGAAGATACTTTCGAAAATCATCACAAGAGACCATCTATGGAAGGTTTAGAGATCACGGATGGTTTTTGAAGAGGGTTCATCTTTAGATTCGGGCTGAGAATATTGGTTCGGAGAGAATTAGGTTAGAGCAATCGGCAAACTTATGATGAGGGGTAAGAGGTTACCAAGAAACCTAACACAACAGGAGCCGCTAAATACACCAGCCACGTCTAACATGTGTGGAATGAGTGTATCAAGATTTTTTGTGAAGTAAAAATTAGTTCGTGGGATATTAATAGAAGAAACTACTAAGGGCAAAACGCGCATCGAGGCGAGTCCTATTTTATTGACAGATGTGAATGATACTGAACTTCTCTCCAACGTCAAGCGCAGACGGCGTCGTCGCCTAGAGAGAGAAAGAGTGAGTTTGAAAAAAAAAAAGCATAGGAAAGAGAGAGAGAGAGAGAGGAAAAAACCGAAACAAGAAACGCATCAGAAGAGAGAGAAAGTAGAGATAGAGAGAGACAGAGACAGAGATAGAGATAGAGAGAGAAAGTAGAGAGAGAAAGTAGTGATAGAGAGAGAAAGTAGAGAGAGAGAGAGAGGGGCCAAAACTTAGGCACGACCGGGACGTGCTTTTAAGCCTCTCGCATACGCACAACGCACCACGAGTTCACGACGCTGAAGCCTTTATTCTCTCTCTTCCGAAAACCCTTTCTCTCTCTTCTTCGATCTCTATCTCTCTCTCTCTCTCTCTCCTCTGTGATTGCAGATCAGGCTCCCGCGCTACTCCATTCGCGCATCTCCGACCTCCTGTCTCCACGCGGCCACTGTCCCGTCGCGAAAATTCGCTTTGGCTTATGCATTGCGCCCGGCCGTCGTAGGAGACCTCATCCTCCGCCGCCGCGGCGATGGCGGCGAGCTCGGCGGCGAGCTCGGTGGCGAGCTCGGCCCCGGCGAAGGCCTGCTTCAACCCGAGCTCGGCGGCGAGCTCGGCCCCGGCGAAGGCCTGCTTCAACCCGGAGTGCAAGGAGGCCAAGCCGGAGAGGCCCAGGAAGGGCTGGCGGCTCCGCGCCGGCGACTTCGCCGAGCTCTGCGATCGATGCGCGTAAGCCCCGCGCTTCTCTCTCCTTCCTTTTCCATACCCTACCTTAACGCCAGTATTGACCCGTGTCGGTGTTGTTGACTGTCGTCTTGTGGTCGGGGCGTTTTCTGTTAGTTCGGTTTTTGGGTCAGTGTGTGTGCGGCGCTTGAGCTGGGGAGTGACGGGAGTTCTTGGGTTTACTACGTTTGTTGACTCGGGTTGGAGTTATTGCTACCGGGGCGCTTTCGTGTGCGGTGATATGGTCACGTGGTGATGTTAATTTTCGCGAAAGGATTGTGGGAGATTCAGTGCCTTTTGTGGTAATGGAGTCTAATATGGAAAGAATGTCATTGAAGTACGGAGCTCTAGTGTGTTGTACCCGTTTGGTACGTTGGCCTCCACTCTTGGAGCTGAGTAGTAGAAGCGGGAAACAGCTTGAATTGCTCTCTCGGACTTCGGAGGGCTTCGTCACTTGTGGAGAGCGTGTGGTTTACTGGGAGGCGGGCAAGTCATACACTCGAGACTAGGCCTTGCTCCCCTCAAAAGATTAACTTTTAATCCGGGAAGAGATCAAATTGCTCCTTTTGCGGTTTGAGTGAACTTTCTGTGTGGTCATCTGCACGGGTTAATACAATCCATTTCGGAGTGGTACCTAGTAAGTCCGGATTGAGGAAGTGGAAGTGTGTTTCGAGGTGGAAAACAGTTTTGGCTAGTGGGAAATATTTGCCGTGTTCCTTTCCATGGCCTTGTTCAGTTACTCTAGCATTTTGACTACTTCCGCCTGGAAGTTTGCACTGTGCAGAGAGTTTGCATTTCACTTGATATCAGTTGAAGCAAGTACTTAGTACCTGGCTCCGCAAACCATTCGAAAATTACTGGCTAGAATTTTTTCTTTTATTGAATCTTGATACTTCCATCAGAGGTTTCAAACATAAGTATCACCTCATCAAACATCACTAGTTGCAGTTTGCTGTTCTCTTTTCTCCATTCACTGTTCAACCATCATCCCATTCACCGTTCCCATGGCCACTCCATGCTTGCCACATTTTGGTACTGTAACTGCTGTGGAAGAGAAGAAACCGGTTGAAGGGGCACATTTGGAATAATCACTTTTCACTATGGGTGAAATGGGAATATTGAAACTTGATTGCCAATTGGAGTGGCCTTCCCTAGAATGCGTTAAAGCCAAGGCATGGGGAGACCTGCTTGCACTTAGGGCATTATTAAAGTGTCTTTGAGGCTCATGGTCTTTCACACGGTGTTTCCAACAACTCATTGTTATCTTTCAAGGATATTCGCAACGCCTCATTGTCGTCCCAAAGAGCTAAATGGGCTCAAAGCTCCTTTTAAAATGTTTTGCCATACTTACCTTAAATCACTTTCTTGATTAAAACAGTTCTCTGTTTCCTTATTTTCTTTCTGCTATTCAGTTTGTGTACTCGATATCTTAATCATGCATAGGCTTGCTATGAGAATTTTCTCTTTCCTTAACTTCTTTCTTCTATTCAGCTGGAGGACTACAAATAGATTTTTCCCTTTAGATTTATGATGGTTGTCTTCATTAATTGTAAAATTTTTCATGTTGTAAACTCAAGCTTCGTAAATTTTACCTGTATGATTTGATTGGTTGCTATATAAAAAAATTTGACTGGAGGGTGTGAATCGGGAGTGAACAAGTTCTACCGTGATCTATGTAAGATTTAGTCACAATACCACCTTGACTTTTTAGTTCATTCGGCATGAAGAAACACAAAAGCCTAATGGTAGACATGTAATCTTGATCCCGAATTAAGGTATCTTGAAAGAACTTTTCTAATTGAAGTTCCTTTCTAATATCTGGGAGCACTTTATAGTTAAGGTTGTCTTTATTTCAGCAATTTGGATATCTCAAATAATGGCTTTGCTGAAGATCTTACTCTCTCTGCTTCAGGACTCTTTATGAGGAAGGCAGTTATTGTGAAAATTTTCACCGAGGTGCTTCTGGTTGGAGAAGTTGTGAAAAATGTGGGAAGGTGAGGAGAAAACTAAAACCAATGATGTATGCTATTTAGCTGATACAAGTTATGTCAAGTCATGGTTTCATTCTGTTGTGTTAGATGTCACCATAATTGCTAAAATTCTTTTTGCAGAATGTACATTGTGGATGTATTGTCTCAGCTCTTGCATTTGCCCTGTTGGATCCTGGAGGAATTGAGTGCATGTCATGTGCTCGGAAGAACTTGGTCTTGGTAATTATGAATTTCACTATTATTGGGTAACTTGGGCAAGTCTTAACTTATGAACCTTCATCTTCTCATCTATCCACCTAAAAATGGAAAAGTACTTAAGTTTTGATCATGTTGTGTGGTTGTTATGATTGGTGTATACTTTCTTTGTTAGTGTTTTGCTGAGCGCAGATGTTGAGATGAGTTGTTTTTTGGTCACCAACGCCCTTTTGAGATGTATCTGTGAGAGAGCTGAATTGAGCATTATTGATGCACAAAGACTGCGTTTGGTAAAATAAGGAAAGAGGAGGGAATGAAAGTGGATGAGGAAAATATGCATGTTTTCAAAATTTTTGTGAGAGAGATGCAGAGGGAAATTTTTTAATATTTGCCAATTTTCATTAACCCCCAAATTTCCCCACCTCTCGAGTTCCCAAATAAAGCATAATAGTTGAAAGTACAGAGACTGAAGTTCCTCAAATTGGTGGGATATGCCTGGTCTTGGAGGTCGGATCATATGCGATGTTGGTATATATAACTAGCAGTTTCGTTGAGCACCACAAAGTACACAAAATGAAAACTGAATACAGTTGCAAAAGAAAAGAAGAGTTTAGCAAGATAAACCATGAGCGTCAGTTACAGTTTGATAAATTTGTTGATTATATTATGAATGTCTATTTGTAGCTTAACATGTGAAGCTTTTCCAATATTGTGCCTTTGTTGTACAGTGATTATCTTGCCATCACAAGATGTCATTCATAAACATGTTTCTTGCTATATGACTAAGGATGAAGCCAAAATTCTGTTATCTATGAGTTCACGTGCCTACAGCTAATTTTGGACACATTGTTCTTTACAATAATTATTTTAGCTTTTCGTAACAATTAATAAGGTCCTTATTCTTTGGTGATGAGAAAAAAAAAACTACTAAGCTATTATTCCTGCTTGGACTTTACTACCTCTCTCCCGCTCCACTTCTCTTCACAGTCCTCTGGTAAACCTAGAAGTATTATTTCTATAGATCATCCAACCTTAGTGGAGCTTTGTTTCTGGCATGAGATTGGTATATGGTCATTTTTTTGTACCATTTGACCAGCATATGTGCATGATATAATTCGTCCTATTCACCATCCTTCACTCGTGTGACATGACAAAATGATGATGCCTCCTTTAACTGAAGTACCAATTCATGTTTACCTTTTCAGGCTCCAAATCTAGCATGGTCACCTTGGCCTTTTTCTGATAGATTTAAGGAACTTCCTGTGAAAAATTGGAATCAATTAGCTGGATCAGGTCCTGTACCTTGGAGGCAGGCAACTGCTCTGTTCAATACGTCTATTTCCCGTCCTGAGCTGCAGCCTAGGCTGCCACATGATGCATCCACAAGCAATGATCGATTTGGAGTTGGTGAACGGTATCCTATTTCTTCCATGGACAATTTCTCCAACAGATATATGAATGGAAATATGAAGCTTGGTCCAGTCGAGAAACTTGAAAATGGCATTGCAGGTATTGCTTCTCATACTCTGATGACCATGCAAGGACAATCTAGAGGGTTCTTGAGATAAACTCCCACATTCGACATTTTCTTACAGGACCTAACAGCGACGAGCACCTAAATCCATGCAAGATCAATCCTCAACAGTTGACCTCTGTGAAAGAGGACCCATCTACTCCACCATATGGATTGGCTGTGCCGCATGCTTCAGGCAATGAACCAAATGGTCACATAGGACTTGCGGGGCCACATTTTCGGCCAGCTCCATCCCCTCCGCTAGCAAAGCATTTCTATAATAGTATGCTCAATGATACTAACTCATCTGGTGAAAGTCATACACGTAATGGAAGGCCACGAGGAGATGCCAGGGGAAGGAATCAATTACTTCCTCGTTACTGGCCCAGGATAACAGATCAAGAGCTACAACAAATCTCTGGAGAGTATCCTTTTGTTCTATGTGCTTTGATTGATTTATAGCAACTCCTAGAAAGGTGAATTTTATTCCATTCTCTATGTTATTGTTTTTGGTGTTTTCCCCTAGAATGTAATTATCACATGTCAATAGAACAGGGTTACGATTTCAATAGATAGGATGAAAATGACTTTTAGTGACTGTTCATCATTCAAAATCCAGCTCTTTAGCTCATCATGTATTTTACTTCTATTACCTGTTCAGTACAATATCAGCAGGGTGGAAGGTTCAATTTCACCTCTGCTAATAATTAGCATTCATGATCCTATTCCTTAACTTTTATAAGCTCAAACTCTGTAATCACTCCTCTGTTCGAGAAAATGTTGAGTGCTAGTGATGCAGGTAAAATTGGACGTTTAGTGCTGCCCAAAAAATGTGCCGAGGTAAGACCTTCTGTCTAAATTCTTATAGAGCTTTTGTTGTCCTTATTTACCTGGGAGAAACATTTTGGAATTGAAGTTTTTTGTACGTCGTTTTGATGTTCAGATTTCTGTATGAATTTCAGTCTGATATGTTTCCCTACTTTCTGTGGACTTGTCTTAAGACAAATGACACAAAAAACTTAAGCTTGCTGGAATATGTTATTTTTGTGTTTACTTTTCTTGCATTTTGGTTTAAGTAGTGCGCCCTGGTCTAGGAATCTTTTGTTTGAATGATTAATGAGATTTCATTATGTAGCTACCAAGGGGGTGCCACCCCTATACAAAATGGCTTTGAGTAGAAGCCACCCATATACAAAGTTATGCACAAAGGACTGTTTCTAACATTTCCAATAAACTAGAACTATAAAGTTGAACTTCCTGCTTTACAAGAAGTGAAGAGAGATTGGGAATTTTTCCATTGTGATGGACGTAGGCATTATTTAAGCAGTTCCTCTATTGCTTTAGACTAGTCGTTGAGCTTGCTTATTGAAACAAATTTAGAGGTGAGGTGATTGGGATGTCTTTGGTCTTTGGCTTTTAATTGAGCATTTGGACTTTGACCTTTATTCAACATTAATGCTGCAAAACACGAAAAAATTATCATCTGGGATTTTTCGTACATGATTTTTCGAAATTACAATTATTGTCCACCAGTTGACGAGTAAAATATGATGAGAAGGATGTAACAAGTCCTTTTTCTTTCACTTCCCTTGCAGGCTCTTAGATAGTTTCAATTTACTCCAGGTTGGCTCTAGTTTGTTTAATAAAGGTGATTAGAGGAACTATACATGGAGCAATTAGGTATAAATTTATGTTGACCTGTCAGAATTTGGTTGTTTCAACTCTATTAATAATTGCTTATGAACTTTTTGTGAGATTACACTCATCATTATGAGTTTTAGATCGAACTGATCAATAAGTGGGAAGGAAATTCAGTTATTTGGGGCCTAGAGGATTAAGTAGGCGAACTGCTGGTTTTTGATATGACATATCTGCAGTAGTAACTTTGGACTTGTTTGTGCACAATGACTGATAAGAATAAAGTTGAACATAAGAAGGGAAAAAAATCAAGCAAAGAAAAATCATGGCATTTCAAATAGTCTTTGAAAGATTGGTATTTCTGAAGCCCTGCCAAAAGAAAAAAGACCTGTAGTTCTATATTTAACATTTTCCTTTCGAAATCGTTTTATTTTCCATAATTGGGGAAAATTGTATGTAACCTCTCTCAACTGTGGTCAATTGCAAACTGCCTCCTATCTTGCTGCAACTAATCCCTTGTGTCTTTGAATCGTTTAAGAAATAGAAAAGCTGATCCTAGTATTTAACTTAGTTGAACTTCTCAAAGTTGTTTTACTTCTAGAGGAATGTGCTACGATGCAACCTCTATGCCATTTGAAGAATCATAGGATTACATTTTTTTCCCCTGTAAGTCAAGAAAAATTAATTGCATCAAGAAGATGCTAACCCTTATGAGAAAAGATCAAAGCCAAATGAGATCTCTTATACAAGACAATAAATATACGGCATAATTTCTAGCATTCGTATCAAGAGTAGATCCCCACTATACCTCTAATTCAAATCAACCTATTCCCCACAATTCCAGAAGTATATGGTTTCAAAGCAATTTTCAATCAGTGTTTGGATAGTAGGGTTTTTCCCATTCAAAGGGCCTCTTGTTTTGGTCTTTCTAGGCCACTGGGCAAACAGAAATGGGAATTGAGGCAAGCCATTTTGTCTTGTGACAAGTGATCTGAATACCCTTCCGTGCTCATAGCTCTTGCTTAATAGACCCCACAATGACCCAGCTTCGACCTATGGAAGCATATGTCAAAGCTTGAAAGGTTCTCGTCCATGGAAAGTTTAGAAGACACATTGCAGTTTCTTCCTCTTTTTTGTCAAATGAAGTACCTGTTGGCCAACGCTTATCTTCAAATTTGCTTTGTTTTGGGTTGCCAAAGACGGCAGCCCAAGGTGTGTCATTAGTTTGTATATTAATTGACCAAGGTATTAAGGTCCACAGATCTAAAGATGTATGAGATTACTGGAAATTATGGAGATATTTGGGTTAAGGAAGGGGGCATGAGGTGATTCCATCTAATTAATAGTCCAAGAGGGAGTTTGCAATGACTTTAAGGGTACTTTTGACACTTAATGATCTGGGTGCCTATTTGCAGTAAATTTTAACAATGGATAACTGAAAAAAATAAAAGAACAGGGGGAAAAATAGCAATTGATCCAAAATTGGATAGGGTGGTTTGGCATTTTTCCCCCTGGCAATGGAATTCAAGTTGTAAAAAAAAGCTACAATGAGGTCTGACCATAAAGAATTAAGGTGGGGATTTGTGCTCAGACAATGGAAGTTTGATGATTTGAAAACCTGCCATTTTGGAAAAGGCTCTCATACACTGTTAGAGAGTTTTGTAATTCTATCTGGGTTGTTTTTGTTAATTCGTCCATTCAAAGGATATCAAAATTGCTAAAGCCGCCAACAGATAGCATGATAAACACCACTGTGAAAAATCGGCAGGGTTTAGCCATTCTTGGGCCATGTGATAAATAACTGGTTTAGACAATACTAAACTTCAGTTATGAGAATACAATTTTTTTATTTATTTGTTTGTGCTTGCTTCAAATTTAAATAAATAAGGGTTTTTGAGAACTTTGGAATCTCTCTTGCATTTCAAAAACTCGGATCATCTCTTGTTTATGATTTGAATCTTGAAGGATATCTTCATCAAGGTTCTTGAGTGTTGGCATTGCACTCCAATTTCATATTTTTTTTTTTTTTTGAACTTTCTACAGTTATTCCATTTTCCTGAAGTTGTAAAATGGGTCGTTTCTCCTTTAGAACCTCTTCTAAATCCTTTTTTTTTTTTTTTTTGGTAAGGCCTCTTCTGAAATTTTTTGTTTTACTTATTGCAAAAAAAGTTTACAAGTGAAATTTTGGAACTGTACAGGCCTATTTTCCGGCTATTTCTCAGCCTGAAGGATTGCCGCTCAAAGTTCAGGATGCCAAAGGCTCGGAGTGGATATTTCAATTTCGATTCTGGCCCAATAATAACAGTAGAATGTATGTTCTGGAAGGAGTCACGCCGTGCATACAGTCCATGCAGTTGCAAGCAGGAGACATAGGTAAAATACTTAAACTTGTGGAATAGGATGAAACAAACTCGATATTTTACTCTCTACGAATTTTACATGATTGGATAGTGCAATACTACACTTATTAAGACTTGTCTGGCATAATGAGTAGGAGCAATGTTGCTGTCGACAAAACCTTTTGTCCAGGGTTACTGCTACTGACAAAATGTCATTGCCTTATTACTCTGAGTTTCATATCCTTCTGGCTCTAGGACTGAGATTTGATTTTGTTCCCTCTCAGTGACATTTAGTCGGTTAGAACCAGAGGGAAAATTGGTCATGGGATTCAGAAAGGCATCAACTGCTCCCCCATCTGATCAGGTCAGGACTCACGCAATAATTGATTTTTCCCAGCTTTATTTGTGTACATGCTAGACCTCAGAGGTATCATTTATTGGCTTCCTGCAATGTAAATGGAACTTGTTGTTTATGCTGCTTAGTTATACTATTGATTATCTGAATCCTATGCCGATCGTTTTGTTTGGATATTCTAGAAGAAATAAAAGTTTTATATAGCATGTCTGTTTCAATATGCTCAAGATTAAATTGAAATGTAAATTATTATTTTCGTCTTGCTGCAGGAGAATGAAACAGCTAAGAGTAGCAGTGGAATTACTGTGCAAGACGTGAGTACAATTCAATAGTTGAGATTTTAAATTTCGGATCTTTTGTTCCAAAAGCAGTCCATGAATTTTAAGCCTTTTTCCCCACTCTGGCAGGCTGAATTGGCAGATCCTAGTTCATGGTCTAAAGTTGATAAATCTGGATACATCGCAAAAGAAGTTCTTGGGGCTAAATCTGCCTTGCCCAGAAAACGGAAGAGTAGTACCTTGGGTTCAAAAAGTAAGCGACTAAGAATTGAAAATGAGGATGTTATAGAGCTGAAACTAACATGGGAAGAAGCTCAAGGACTGCTTCGTCCACCTCCTCCTCCTAATCACATTCCTAGTGTAGTGGTAATTGAGGGCTTTGAGTTTGAGGAGTACGAGGTAAAATACTTATTCATGTTCTTTCATACGAAATGAACTGTTATCAATTTTACACATTGGCTATGTACATTAATGCTTTCCCCTTTACCAAAAGGATGGAGTCCTCCTCTTCCTAATAATAGTTCTATTGGAAAGCCAGAACTATCGAGAGTCTAATTACCTTGGCTGACCAATACCCTGCACTTTGTCTGTTGTGGTTTGGGTGAACCGAAAGGGACCAAGAATTGAATGAAGTTTTTGGTATGCAAGTATTGGGTCGTGGGCGGTGGTTCTTTTAGCTCTGAGATATAACACAGGATAAATTATGCTGCATGGAAAGGCTTCATCCTTGTTTGGAAATTGACACGTTTGTTATGGCAGGATGCTCCAGTACTTGGGAAGCCAACAGTTTTTAGGACGGATACTGTGGGGTAAAGTACTCTGTTTAAAGCTCCAACCATTGCTTTTTTTATGTTAATGTCAGAATCTTGTTACATGAGTAAACTACTTTGGCACCAGCTTTGACAAGTACCTTTGGGTGTCCAAAACCCATTTGCTCAAGTGTTGGGTGTTTGGGAGCATCTTTTAAACCTGCCTTGAAGAAATGTTGGCCTTCCAAAGCTGAAAGCCCTAGGCTGCCTTGGGTTTTCAGCATTTTCGGAAGGGCGGTCGCACTGTTCATCTTCCTCTTCGTCGGATTCTCTGACGTCGGCTGGCGAGGTTGCGTTGGGTCGGTGACGGGCTGGAGAGAGGCCAGCGTGGTCGCGGCACCTCGGCAACCGTAGCCGACCAGTCACACGACCCTGATTTGGGTCGCGTCGGTCGCCTAGGTCGCGGCGAGGTCGGTTGCCGCGACCTCCTGTGACCCAGATCTGGGTCGCAGAGCAGAGGTCGCCGGAGGTCACGGTGACCGAGGCCACCCACAACGTCGCCGCGACCTCCGGCCACCCACGACCTCGCCGCGACCCAGATCTGAGTCGCGGAGGTCGCCGGAGGTCGCGGCCACCCAGGCAACCCCTGCGACCTCGCTGCGACCCAGATCCGGGTCGTGGATGTCGCCCGGGTAGCGGCGCGTGACCTCCGCGACTTCGTCGCGACCTAGATCTGGGTCGCGTGACGGCGCAGCGAGGGTCACCGTGCCGCACGGTGACCCTCGCTGGACGCTGCCCTTTGCCGCGCTGCCTCCCCCTCGCCGGACCACCTACCCTTTGTCGGCAACTATTAGCTCTTCGCCGGTGGTAAGCAAAGCCCTTGGCCGGCCAACTCTTTTTTTTTTTTTTTTTTTTTTTTTAATAAAAGAAGTCTTGCAAATTTAATTTACCCAAATACTATTTTGCAAAAAAATACTTTACAATGAACTTTCACAAATAGAATTATTTTGAAAAAGTCCTTTAATTCGAAGGTCTGTATATTTTCTCAAGGACTTTTCTCAAAAGTCTTTCCAAATGCACCCTAAAATGGAGTTGGTGTTCTGAACACGTAGTTTAGAGATTATGGATGTATATATATGATAAGCATGGAAACTAGTTAGCATCAAATACTAGTTAGCATAAAAGCTTGTAAACCTCAAATGCTAGTGGCATTTTTTAAGGATCACTATCTAAAATGAGAGATTTGTTTAGGCTCTTCATCATCCCTATGAATTTCTTTTTGGGATGCTGCTATCTCTGCCGAGAGGAAATCCCTATCACTCCATATATTAAAGTAATATTCAAATGGTTAGTGTTTTCAGTTTGTCTTTGTTTTGGTCAAATATATTCCGAGGCATGTTTTTGTATTTCATGTGTATCAGTAAAAAGATTCAATGGGCTCAATGCGAAGACTGCTTGAAATGGAGGAAATTGCCAGCTGATGCCCTTCTTCCCTCAAAATGGACTTGTGCTGATAACAGTTGGGATCCAGAAAGGTACTGTAGATTCCACTCTTTCCTTGAAATGGGTCATACAGCTGTCATGCCTTAGTCTTAATGTTCATCCATAAATTTTAATGTACCCATGAGCTGTTTGAAACCCATTCTTATTTATAAGTTGTAGGATACATTAGACTCGTAGATTGACAGTAGTCCTTTTCTCTCTGTGGTGGGGCCTGGTAAGCTATTTGCAACTCTATTTACTAATTGGGAGCTTTGAGTGATATGATACTTCTCTGATTGCTGATCTATAGCTTTTTTCCTGGTATTGTTTTCGGAGCCTCTGGTTCTGTTATGCCATACTCATTAGAGAATGTCTTCCCTCTTTTAAAAGTTGGTCATTTGGCCATTTAACCTTCACATTTGATAAAAAAATGTGTATTACCTTGCTTATTTAATCCATAGCTCTAAGTATTATGTTTCATCAGATCATCTTGCTCGGCGGATCAAGACTTGACAGCAGAAGAGCTTGAAGATATGCTATCTAATAATAATCCAGGTATGGTTTGCTTGGGACACTGATAGATGGATAGACTTCCTGTACTTTGGTTTAAAGTAGACAAAAAATTATTACAATACGACTGCCTACACTCTTAGTAAATAAAGGTTACAGATTGCCTCTGTTGTGGCCTATGACTTTGTCATGTTGTCTTTGAATGGTGCTCCATTTTAATCTGGGAAATGGACCGATATTGCAATGTGCAAACAAAAATGAGAGATCCTTCAAGGAGGGGAAGTTTGGATATGTTTGAGAAGTTTCCCATGGCTTAGCCAAATATGCACAGAAGCAAATTAATTTGCCACAAACCGGTATTTAAACACAAACACATGTTTTTTTGCCATATTCATAGCTGTATGCTAGACTGCTAGTACATGTGCTTATTTATCTAAAAGATAATACAAGGCATAAAAATTATTATTTGTTTCATGATATTATTCGGAGTCTGAGAGAGCAAAGAAAACTTTTTTTGCTTAAAGAAGACCAGAGTCTTCTATTATGAATATTTAATGTCCTGTTAGCATAAGTACACGCAATATGGTTCATGCAGATTAATCACTGTTTACAACCCAGGATTCGTTTTACCGTCAAACTAATGGCAGTTGAAGGGTACTGAACATAGTACTATTGTTGAGTCATCTGGGGATAGCCTGTCTTGAGTGACTAGATTAACAAAAAATGAGGCTTTTCTCGCAAGAAATGATCTCAGTATATGGACCTTGGCCTAGCAGCGAGTTATCCTCCTGCGACTGGAAAACTTGCAGATTTGAGACGTAGAAGCCTCTTTGGAGAATAGCAAGGAGAGCCGCAAACAATGAATAACCATTGCATAGGGGGATCCTCATGGATGGGTGCTATTTCTATGATCTTGTATGAAATGCCTGACAAAATTCCTTGACAGTAGCCCACTCACTTCCTTTAGTTTGGTAATATGGAGTAAGAACTCCCAAGTGAACGGTGTAGCGGGGACCATCAATGCACAGATCAGGGGTATTTGGTTGTTGCATAGCTCAGGTCAAAGCAAGGTGCCATGGGACCTTTGACCCTGATTTATCTTAAATTGATGGAAACTTCTATATGGTTCATTAGAGAACCTGCCTGGGATTCTGTTGAAGGGCTTGAGTAATAGTACAAGGTCCAAATCCAAAGCGACGGAATTACATCAAGCCTAACTTTTCTTTATTCTAGTTCACCATATTCAACTGAGATTTTTCCCCTAAGGACGGGCCACTATGTTTAATTTTGTTCATGTGTAGGAAATTGACTTAAGTTTGGTATATTGAATTACTTGTACTTTACAGTTTGGTGGTCTTTTTGACTTTGATCTGATTCCTTGTAATCAATCCATCATTATGGTTGTGCAGCACCTTCTAAGAAAGCCAAGGCTCCTAAACAAGAGAATATGGAAGCACTGGAGGGGCTGGATACTCTCGCCAACCTAGCAATCTTAGGAGAAGGCGAGGTGCTCCCATCATCTTCTTCATCATCTCAAGCCACAACAAAGCACCCTCGACACCGACCAGGGTGTTCGTGTATTGTTTGTATACAACCCCCCAGTGGAAAGGGCCCCAAACACAAGCAAACATGCACATGTAATGTCTGTCTGACCGTAAAGCGCCGTTTCCGCACCTTGATGCTGAGGCGCGAAAAGAAACAGTCGGAGAAAGAAGCGGAAGGTTCGCGCAAGAAGCTGCAACATCAGAACCTATCACTTGCAGAAAAATCACCGGAAGACAACCCTTCACAGTGCAATAACAACATTGCAAATGGCAGCCCAAGCCAGAAAAAGGTAGGCAATGATGGTTCTGACGACGAAATGAACAGGGTTAAAAGCTCGGGTTCACCTTTTAAAGGTCAGATCGATCTTAATATTCAGCCAGAGCGCGAGGAGGAGCTCTCGCCTGGGTCAGATTCTGGTGGTATGATGAAGCTGCTACATGATGCCACCCAGAAATATCTCAGGCAGAGGGTTTTGACCCAAGACAGCTTCAGGAATTCCACAGGTGATTCTGCCGTGCTGGATCTAGATGGAGGCGAGAGGCTTGTCAGTGACACAGTAGAGAGTGGTCAGCAAGAGGTCAACGAGGAACGAGCTAAAGCTTTGGCATCTACGGTGCATGAATGAAACATTGTGTACCTAATACGCATCACTGTATTGATCCTGATGTAGGGTTTCTGCTGTGTTTCCATGGCACGGCACAGTCTACTAACCGGGGGAGGTAAGTGGACCAGTCGGTTAGTAGACTGTTGGGACAGGTATTTGTAGTTGTACATTCATCCATTTTGAGATTGGGCTATTTTAGTTCCTGTACATAGGAAGAGAGTAGGAATTAGACCGAATGGTTAAAGCCATTCATTTTGCTAATTAATACACGATATTGTTGCCCCTGTCGCTGTAATATCAGCTGATTTCCGGAGTTTTTAAGAGCTAAACTGATACGCTTACAATTTTTTCCTCGTTCTTGAGTGGTCGTTGCGGTGCTTGCTTGAAGCAACGGGGACCTAACCAGCCCATTGTTCTGACCTTTCAAGAGTAGAAATTAATACATGTTGCGGGAGGCGTGAGCGATTTGTTTTTATGCATTGGCTCAGATAAAATCGGACTTGTGGATCAAGCCTCGGAGGAGCGATCCTGTATCACCGTAGTTTTTAAGAGAGAAAACCGGGCGTTTGCAGTGACATTGCCGTGACCAAGTTACAGTGGATACGATGAGTATAACCACTGAAGATTGTTACGGTGGATACGATGAGTATAGCCACTGAAGATTTATCTATCCTTTTCTCATTATAGCTGGTTGTTTGCCGATGCTTCGTATGCTGTAAAGACGCGAGATTGATTGGTGACATCAATGGTGTAGAAAAATAACGGGTACTAAGTGAGAGTGATCCCAAGCAAAGCATCCCAAAATTCAAATTCACATAAAATGCGATCAATATATCACCCTCTCAAAATGATTCTTGATCAGCCTATCGAACCATTTTCAGCCTTTTCATTTTTCTAAAACTTAGTACGCGCACCTTTTTATATTCTCGTTCATGACGATCAAAATCGGGATCTGACCACTTCGGAAAGTGGATTGTCACACCTATTCCAGTTTAATAAGCATAGACAATGCACATTAGCGTCCAAATTTCACGATCCAACTGGTTGCAAAGCTGCTTTCCTTCAACAGAACCTAACATCCGAAATTTGCGTCCTGTAAGTCAGCATGAACCCAAACCAGTCTCAGGGGAGGGACGCTATAATTTACCGAAGTACTTTCAAGTTGTTTTGAAGATCAGAAGGCAATTACCATCTCCCTAGCCAGCTGCAGCATAAGAGTTTTTTGGAATTTCTTGACGAATCAAAGCCTAGATTTCACGAAGTTTCGGTACCGCATCTTTAAGACATGCCGTCAGCAGAGAAACATAAGCCCCACTAAGGTTTCGGTGGTCTGACCAGGAACTGTTAATGCCCTACACGACCCACATTGAAGGTTTTTCTTCTCAGAGAGTTGACATTATACGTGTGAACTTGTATTGCTATGAGCTAGCATTAGGGGGTCAACCAGGTCAATCCTAGCTGCTTCCCCATCTATTTCTTGCAATCTCCAAAGGGTGTATGCCCACGCATTCACAAGTCACCCACAAAACCTCCTTAAGCAGACTGCAGATCCCTTAAGTTGGTCAAACTGAAGAGAATAAGCAGCTTAACGTTCTCCCATTTTGCATTGCCTGGTGATAGTTCTGTTCTTTCATGAAAGAAGATGAACTATTCTGAAGAAAACGAGAGAGATGTGGAAATTTGTACTCATTATATATTCTGTTGTACAAACTTCTGTAATTATAGTACAGAGATAATACAAGAAAAAGGTAAAAGTATATTTTGTGATATCACAATAAAATCAGATTCTGATACCTAACTAATTTATGCACAACCATAATCAAGCGAGATTGATCCGATCTGATGCATATCTTCCAACACTCCCCTTTAAGCTAGTGGCTGGTAGATGTCCAAGACACTTAGCTTGCTCAATAGATATGCATGTTGTCTTTGACATAGGGGCATTGCAAAAATATCAGCTGGTTGTTTTGTCGTTCTGATTCCTTTTGTCTCGATTATCCCTTCTTGAATTTTTTCTCGAGTGAAATGACAATCCACTTCTATATGCTTTGTTCTTTCATGCACTATGGGCTTAGCTGCAAATTTGAGTGCTACATCGTTGTCACAGAACAATCTTGTCGGACCCTTCAAATTTATCCCAAGATCCTGGAGTAATCCCAGTATCCATATAATCTCACAAGTAATCTTTGCCATGGCTCGATATTTTGCCTCCGCTAAAGATAATGATACGGCGGCATGCTTCTTGGTCTTCCATGAAAGAAGAGATTCTCCAAGCTTAATGCAAAAGCTTGTAATGGATCTTCGGTTCATAGGATAGGTTGCATAATCTGAATCACAGTATGCCGACATTTCCATATTGCATTTTTTGGATAAGAAAATCCCTAGTCCTGGACACCCTTTCAAGTACGTCACCACCTTTAAAGTAGCACTCATATGAGACAATTTGGGATTGTGCATAAATTGATTGAGAGTCTGCACTGCATATGATATATCAGGTCTAGTCATAGTTAGATATATGAGTTTCCCAACGAGCTTCTGATAATTTGAAGGATCCTTACGAACGGGATCATGATTCTCAGATGTTCCAACATCATAATCTTTGGTCGTCAATTTTATGTTCTGCTCAATTGGAATAACCGATGGTTTGCATCCTGAAAGACCTGCTTCAGAAATAATTTCCAGCACAAACTTCCATTGGCTAAGAGAAATCCCATGATCAGATTGAGCAATCTCGATCCCAAGGAAGTATTTTGGTGCTCCCAAGTCTTTAATGTGAAAAGTAAAATGCAGGTACTTCTTGAAATTTTCTATTGCAGTTCTATCATTGCCCATGATAAGGATATCATCAACATATATCATTAAGTAAATAGATGACATACCTTGAGTCCATGTGAATAAGGCGTAATCATATTTGGACTGTTTGAAGCCTGCAGAGGTGAGAGCATCAGCAAATTTGGCGTACCATTGCCTAGACGCTTGCTTTAGGCCATAGAGGGATTTGCGGAGATGACATACTCTATTCTTCCCGTCTTTGTAATCTTTGAGGAATCTCTATATATATTTCCTCATCTAAATCTCCATGCAGAAAAGCATTATGCACATCCATTTGATGTAATGGCCAATCATTAATAGCTGCAATAGATAGAAAGGACCTTATAGTTACATCCTTAGCCATTAGGGAAAAGGTTTCATGGTAGTCGAAACCTTCCCGTTGAGTAAATTTTTTGGCCACCAACCGAGCTTTGTAACGTTCAGTGGAGCCATCGGCTCAGTATTTAATCTTGTATACCCACTTGCATCCAATGGGTTTCCTATGCGGAGGTAGATTTACCAAATCCCAGGTCTTATTGGCAATTAAAGCCTGTAATTCAGCTCCCATAGCTTCTTGCCACCTTGTATCGCCAACTACTTCCTCATAGCTAGATGGTTCGATATCCTCCGATATTCGACTAACACAACATCTATGTTCCGGTGAAAGTCTATGAAACGAAACATAAAATGATATTGGGTAGTGGGTACCTGGTGGGTTGAGGAATGCACAAACATAATCCTTTGTCCAAGTTGGTGGTTGTGTAGAATGACCAGATCGTCGAGGAGGATTTGCTTGCGGTGGAGTAGAGGATGGGGGAAGATCTTTCAATAACGTCAATCTCATTGGAAGGAGCTTCTATCACTAGGAAACTTTCTTGAACTGTTTTTATAGCAACTTCCGGTGTAGGATCTTCAGTAGAAATTGGACTCATCACTGGAACAACTTATGGATTTCTTGTCAGAAAATATCTAGGAGTCGGTTCTTCTATAGATGGGGAGTCATCAGATGTATGGAAGTGCCTGGAATTTCTCCCAAAAAATCCTTTTCATGAAAAGGAAACACGTCTTCATGAAAAATGACGTCTCTGCTGACAAAGAATTCCAAAGTCGACTGATCAAGGACACGAAATTCTTTTTGTAGTTTCAGATAGCCCATGAAGATGCAACGTCGAGCTTTGGGGCCTATTCTGTCTTGGGGGCCCAAATAGTAGCAAAGCACAGGCATCCGAATATCCTTAAATGCTCCAATTTTGGTTTCTTCTTGAAGAGTAGCTCAAATGGAGTTTTTCCATTGAGTACCCGAGTTGGCATGCGGTTGATGAGGTAGGCTGCAGTAACCATGCATTCGCCCCAATAATGTTCCGGAATAGATGCTTGAAATCTCAACGCATGTGCAACTTCCAATAAGTGGCGATGTTTATGCTCCACTACTCTATTCTATTGTGGGGGTTATAGATGCAAGAACTTTCATGGAGAATCCCATGAGATGATAGGAGGAAATTGCAGTCATTGTTGAAAAATTCCTTCCCATTGTCTGTCCGGATTCATTGAATAGATTTCCCAAATTGGTTCTTGGATAGGGTGATACAAGTTTTCAAATGTGAGAAAACTTGTCCCATTGACTGCATCAGAAAAACCCATGTGGCACAAGAATAGTCGTCCACAATTGTCAAAAAAATAACGTGACCCATCATGATGTAAAGTATGATAAGGGCCCCAAACATCCACATGAATCAAGGAAAAAATGTTATCGGCACGGCTTTTGCTAGAAGGAAAAGGAATGTGTGATTGTTTTGCAAGGGGACATATTTGACACTTAGAGTGAGGAAATGAAGCACTATGACCCAATCGGGAATGCATAAGATAATTTTTATCATTGGTAGTTGTGTTACACAATGATGTTTTATTGGAACATAGCAATAACAAATCAAGATTACTTGGAAAATTTGTCCAAAGAAACAGTCCTTCAGAGAGACTACCCAAGCCCATCATTCTGCCAGTCGAAAGAGCTTGAAAGAAGCAAGTGTCAGAATAAACAATACACGACATGAATTTTCTTTGCAGACTTTGGACACAGAAACAAGGTTAAATCGAAATTGTGGTACATAAAGGTCATTTTGGAGTATGATTTGTGGGCTAAGTTTGACTGTTCCAGTAATAGTAACATGAGTGACATTCCCATTGGGTAATTGCACAGTAATAGGGAAATCCGGGTTCTCATGTATATCTGAAAATAACCCCCTTTCACAGACAATATGATCACTTGCCCCGGAATAAATTATCCAAAATTTTCTCGAAATATTATTAATTAGGCAACGAGAGAGACCTGAAAAATTTCCTCTCTTGCTTGAGGTGTCTAATTTCTGTAGTGCTTGCATTAGATGTTGATATTGTTAATATGTTATAGACCGATCAGCACTAGAATCACTGATTTGATAAGCTGCAGAAATTTCCTTCTTTTTTTCTTTTTCTCTGGGTTTACCATGCAGTTTCCAACAATTTTCTATTGTATGGTGTGGACGTCTGCAAAACTCACAATATAATTTACCTTTACTTTTTGCATTAAATTTTTTTGCAAATGCTGAGAAAATTCCACCACTGTCGGATCCTTTTCCATTTGGGCCATCTCTGCCATCCGATCCACTCGAGTAAGTGAATCTTTTTGGACCATCCGATCGGGGCGAGAGATCTGGGCCGTCCATTCCTCCTCTTTTAAGAAGTCGGGCGTTGTCGGGCCAAAACCCTAGCTCTTCTTCCTGCGCCCCCCTTTCGTGCTGCGCTAGGGCTTTTGGTCCCGCATCTCTCCTTTCCCCGCGGCTAGCGAGGGCGAAACTCTCTCCTCCTTTCACCGAGTTTTATGATGCGAGTCTCTGGCTCTCTTCCTGTACGGCCCATTGAAAAATTCGTCCAAGAGGCGGCACCGGTTCCATGGCCAAAATCTGTGAGCAAAAAGTCAGGTATGAATTGTTCAAAATTAGCAAAAAATGGGTTGCCTTTTCCCTTTCTTTGATCGATCGATATTGTGCGAGTGTCTCCTCTGGTCTCTTGAGTTTCTCTTTTGTGGCTTCAAGGTCGCTCCACAGGGATGGCAGTTTGTTGTAGCATGTTGAAACCTTCATGTTTCCCTATTTTAATTCACTAAGTTCCTGCATCAAAGAGAAAATTCATGCCCAATCTGACTTGCCGTACATTTGCTTGATGTTGTCCCACATGCTCCTCGAATCCTCCGTCGGTGGAAGGTCGACCGCGACATTTGGGAGATGCAGTTGCCGATCCATGTTTGAACGAGTTGGTTGCATTTCCTCTAGTGTTGTGCCAGTCGCTCGTCGGCAAAATTGGGATAGTTCCATCCAGGAACCCATCCTTATCTTTCGTCACTTGGGCTCGCCGTAAGTCTCGGGACCGCTGGGAGTAGTTCTCTGGCCCGGTTAGCTGTAGGTTGATCAGCCGCAACTTAGGACCGTCGGCTGTTGAGATGTACAGAGGGTCACCGAGCTCCAGTCGACTAGCGACGGCTCCAATGGGAAACGGCAAGAAGTCGGGTGCGAAATTCGGGTAGGGGTTTGTCCCTGAACTCGGTTCGCCCGATCCGTATTGATGACCCGCATTGAAAAATCCCGGGTAGGGATTTGTTCCCATACCCAGTTCTCCCGACCCGCTCATTTGCTCCAACTCGGGGGTTGGGCTTTCTCCACTCACGGTTGGTGGGCTCCCTTCGGATTGGATGTGGGCTCCCTGGTGGCCCATATAAACCGACAATGATGAATTTGGGCTTGGCCCAATATACCATGGGTAAGGTACCCACTGGAAAGGTTGGCCCGCAATGGGTTGCCCCAGACCAAATTGAGCCTGTGTGGGTCTCCACTGAACGGGCTGGGTCGAAAGTTCTTGAACTGTCATAGGTGGGCTTTGGATTTGCGACTGCAACGGGCTCTCTATGGTAGACTGGTCGTCAGCCATTGAAGGTAAGAAACAAGAGCTCTCGTCTTCTTCTTTGCAAGTGATTCCTATACTAGACGGAAAATTTGTTTTGCAGGAGAGAACTCCTCTAGTTGGCAATCAGGAGCAGAAGCGAAGAAAGGTCAGAAGCCTAGCGGCTCTAATACCATTAAAGAAGATGAACTATTCTGAAGAAAATGAGAGAGATGTGGAAATTTGTATTCTCATTATGTATTATGTTGTACAAACTTCTGTAATTATAGTACAGAGATAATACAAGAAAAAGGTAAAAGTATATTTTGTGATATCACAATAAAATCAGATTATGATTCCTAACTAATTTATGCACAACCATAATTAAGCGAGATTCCGAGCATATCTCCGAGATCCGATCTAGTGCATATCTTCCAACATTTCATCCTTCTTCCTAGAGCAGCATAAATACAGAATGTGGAGAGTAGGATCATTTCCTACGGTCCCCCAAGCTGTGCACAGTTAGTTACTCTGAAATTTCTGCAATGTTGAGAATACCCTCAGATCAACTCCATCGCAAGAAAGGGCGCGAGAGGGTGAAGAAAAGGCTTGGTGAAGATGAATGATTTGTTCTCCAATTCGTTCAAGCGATACAGCGACCTGAAGGAGCAGGTGTACCTAGATGACACCGATTCCAGAAGGAAACAGTCAACCTTGACAATTTCTTCGAAGATGTCGAAAGAGTGAAGGAGGACATGGCTCAGGTCGAGAAACTCTACAAGAGATTGCAGGAATCGAATGAGGAGAGCAAAGCCATCCATCACGGCAAAGCAATCAAGCAGGTCCGGGCTTGTATGGACTCAGACGTGAAGCAGGTCTTGAAACAAGTCAAAATCGTCAAAGGCAAGCTTGAAGCCCTTGAACGTTCCAATGCAGCCCACAGGAACCTTCCAGGGTGTGGCCCTGGTTCATCAGCGGACGGGACCCGGACCTCGGTGGTTATTGGGCTGGGGAAAAAGCTCAAAGATATGATGGATGATTTTCAGGAGCTAAGGGCAAAAATGAATGCGGAACATAAGGAAACCGTGGGAAGAAGGTACTTTACAATCACGGGATAGAAGGCAGATGAAGAGTCATAAACCTGACAATCAATTCGATTCTAAACTTGATTGAAGAAAGAATCCTAGTTGCAAGCGAGCGAATGCGGTATGGATTCGAGCAACTTAAATGCTAAGAAATCCCTTCCTTTTAATTCCAAATTTATTATACACGAGTCAAAATCTATAGAAGGGGAAAGAGTCACCATTTTTGCTCACATTTCCTCCCTTTTTGAATAAAGCAGAATCAAATTCCTTGCATTTCTCCACATCAGCTTTCTACCCTTCCAAATAATACAAAGGAATATCGACTCCGATTTGCTTTTACCTCTCGATAATTTTCGAAATGGAGGGTAAATTCGTAAGAGACAAAGGGAGTAAATGGTTTAAAATCCGCCGCTTTCTGGGGCACATTTACGAAATATGTAAAGCCGAGCGGGGTTTCTCGCAATTAACCCAAAAAGGGGGCGCGCTAAAAATAAATAAAACGCATGGAAAGATAGACGGGACGGCGAGGCGAGGCGAGGCGAGGCGGATGTTTTCCCCAATCCGACGTGGCGAGACGGTATTGGCCCGAGGACGTGGATCCCTCGAAGGCCATCGCCATCGCTTCCGGCGCACTCAACGGCCCAATAGCGTCGCCGCCCGCGAGCGGTCCGGCCTCCGGATTGGCCCTTCACCGATCCCGTCCGTGACCGCCAGTGCGATTAGCCGCGACTGAGGGAGCCAAGCGCTCGATCGAACCTTATTTTTTTGACCAGAGAACCAGGGAACCCCATCGCGACAAATTCCCTCTCTCTCTCTCTCTCTCTCTCTCTATCTCGCCGGCGGGATTCGTCGCCGATCTGCGGCCGCACGGATTTGCAGAGGGAACGCGATACGGGAATCTCTCTCGCCTGCCTCGTGCGCATCGGAGTACGGTCGCAATCCGTTTCCTTTTCTGCATTCTCTTTTTTTGGGCGCGGTCGAGTTGATCTCGGGGGTGGTGATCGATCGATTCAGCGAACTCCGTTGCGATCTCGCGGTTTCGTCGCGGCAGGAGCCGGTGCGGATCCTCGCGATTCGTCGTTCCCCGGCTGCGCAGAAAGAAGTCGCGGGAATGGGGTGGAGGGAGGAAGAGAGGCGTTTTGGTTCCCGTCGCCGCTTTGCGGATTGCGTGTTTTTCTGCTGTTGTTCGCAGTTGCTGGGGGGATTTTCGTGTTGCCTCGAATCTTTTTGTCCGCACGAGGGGTCATGAGGGGGTTCGCTCGATCCGGGTTATACTGCTGTCATGCCCTAGTCTTAATGATCATCCATGAATTTTAATGTACCCATGAGCTGTTTGAAACCCATTCTTATTTATAAGTTGTAGGATACATTATACTTGTAGATTTACAGTAGTCCTTTTCACTCTGTGGTGGGAACCGGTAAGCTATTTGCAACTCTATTTACTAATTGGGAGCTTTGAGTGATATGATGCTTCTCTGATTGCTGATCTATAGCTTTTTTCCTGGTATTGTTTTGGGAGCCTCCGGTTCTGTTATGCCATACTCATTAGAGAATGTCTTCCCTCTTTTAAAAGTTGGTCATTTGGCCATTTAACCTGCACATTTGATAGAAAAATGTGTATTACCTTGCTTATTTAATCCATAGCTCTAAGTATTATGTTTCATCAGATCATCCTGCTCGGCGGATCAAGACTTGACAGCAGAAGAGCTTGAAGATATGACACCTGATGATAATCCAGGTATGGTTTGCTTGGGACACTGATAGATGGATAGACTTCCTGTACTTTGGTTTAAAGTAGGCAAAAAATTATTACAATACGACTGCCTACACCCTTATAAATGAAGGTTACAGATTGCCTCTGTTGTGGCCTATGACTTTGTCATGTTGTCTTTGAATGGTGCCCCATTTTAATCTGGGAAATGGACCGATATTGCAATATGCAAAAAAAAATGAGAGATCCTTCAAGGAGGGGAAGTTTGGATACGTTTGAGAAGTTTTCCATGGCTTAGCCAAAAATGCACAGAAGCAAACTTATATGCCACAAACCGGTATTTAAACACAAACGATTGTTTTTTTTGCCATATTGATAGCTATGTGCTAGTACATGTGCACATTTATCTAAAAGATAATACAAGGCATAAAAATTATTATTTGTTTCATGATATATTATTCGGAGCCTGAGAGAGCAAAGACAAAAAATTTTGCTTAAAGAAGACCAGAGTCTTCTATTATGAATATTTAATGTCCTGGTAGCATAAGTACACGCAATACGGTTCATGCAGATTAATCACTGTTTACAACCCAGGATTTGTTTTACTGTCAACCTAATGGCGGTTGAAGGGTGCTGAACATAGTTCTATTGTTGAGTCATCTGGGGATAGCCTGTCTTGAGTGACTAGATTAACAAAAAACGAGGCTTTTCTTGCAAGAAATGATCTCAGTATATGGACCTTGGCCTAGCACCGAGTTATCCTCCTGTGACTGGAAAATTTGCAGATTTGAGATGTAGAAGCCTTTTTGGGGAATAGCAAGGAGAGTTGCAAACAATGAGTAACCACTGCATAGTGGAGATCCTCATGGATCGGTGCTATTTCTAGGATCTTTTATGAAATGCCTGAAAAAATTCCTTGACAGTAGCCCGCTCACTTCCTTTAGTTTGGTAATATGGAGTAAGAACTCCAAAGTGAATGGTGTAGTGGGGACCATCAAAGCGCAGATCAGGGGTATTTGGTTGTTGCATAGCTCAGGTCAAAGCAAGGTGTCATGGGACCTTTGACCCTGATTTATCTTAAATTGATGGAAACTTCTATATGGTTCATTAGAGAACCTGCCTGGGATTCTGTTGAAGGGCTTGAGTAATAGTACAAGGTCCAAATCCAAAGTGACGGAATTACATCAAGCCTAACTTTTCTTTATTCTAGTTCACCATATTCAACTGAGATTTTTCCTCTAAGGACGGGCCGGTATGTTTAATTTTGTTCATGTGTAGGAAATTGACTTAAGTTTGGTATATTGAATTACTTGTACTTTACAGTTTGGTGGTCTTTTTGACTTTGATCTGATTCCTTGTAATCAATCCATCATTATGGTTGTGCAGCACCTTATAAGAAAGCCAAGGCTCCTAAACAAGAGAATATGGAAGCATCGGAGGGGCTGGATACTCTTACCATCTTAGCAATCTTAGGAGAAGGCAAGGTGCTCCCATCATCTTCTTCATCATCTCAAGCCACAACAAAGCACCCTCGACACCGACCAGGGTGTTCGTGTATTGTTTGTATACAACCCCCCAGTGGAAAGGGCCCAAAATACAAGCAAACATGCACATGTAATGTCTGTCAGACCGTACAGCGCCGTTTCCACACCTTGATGCTGAGGCGTGAAAAGAAACAGTTGGAGAAAGAAGCAGAAGGTTCACACAAGAAGCCGCAACATCAGAACCTATCGCTTGCGGAAAAATCACCGGAAGACGACCCTTCACAGTGCAATAACAACGTTGCAAATAGCAGCCCAAGCCAGAAAAAGGTGGGCAACAATGGTTCTGACGACGAAATGAACAGGGTTAAAAGCTCAGGTTCACCTTTTAAAGGTCAGATCGAGGTGCTCCCATCATCTTCTTCATCATCTCAAGCCACAACAAAGCATCCTCGACACCGACCAGGGTGTTCGTGTATTTTATGTATACAACCCCCCAGTGGAAAGGGCCCAAAACACAAGCAAACATGCACATGTAATGTCTGTCAGACCGTACAGCGCCGTTTCCGCACCTTGATGCTGAGGCGCGAAAAGAAACAGTTGGAGAAAGAAGCAGAAGGTTCACACAAGAAGCCGCAACATCAGAACCTATCGCTTGCGGAAAAATCACCGGAAGACGACCCTTCACAGTGCAATAACAACGTTGCAAATAGCAGCCCAAGCCAGAAAAAGGTGGGCAACGATGGTTCTGACGACGAAATGAACAGGGTTAAAAGCTCAGGTTCACCTTTTAAAGGTCAGATCGAGGTGCTCCCATCATCTTCTTCATCATCTCAAGCCACAACAAAGCATCCTCGACACCGACCTGGGTGTTCGTGTATTTTATGTATACAACCCCCCAGTGGAAAGGGCCCAAAACACAAGCAAACATGCACATGTAATGTCTGTCAGACTGTAAAGCGCCGTTTCCGCACCTTGATGCTGAGGCGCGAAAGGAAACAGTCGGAGAAAGAAGCAGAAGGTTCGCGCAAGAAGCCACAACATCGGAACCTATCGCTTGCGGAAAGATCACCGGAAGACGACCCTTCACAGTGCAATAACAACATTGCAAATAGCAGCCCAAGCCAGAAGAAGGTGGCCAACGATGGTTCTGACGATGAAATGAACAGGGTTAAAAGCTCGGGTTCACCTTTTAAAGGTCAGATTGATCTTAATATTCAGCCAGAGCGCGAGGAGGAGCTCTCGCCTGGGTCAGATTCTGGCGGTATGATGAAGTTGCTACATGATGCCACCCAGAAATATCTCAGGCAGAGGGTTTTGCCCCCAGACAGCTTCAGGAATTCCACAGGTGATCCTGCTGAGCTGGATCTAGATGGAGGCGAGAGGCTTGTCAGTGACATGGTAGAGAGTGGTCAGCAAGAGGTCAACGAGGAACGAGCTAAAACTTTGGCATCTACGGTGCATAAATGAAACATTATGTACCTAATACGCATTGCTGTATTGATCCTGATGTAGGGTTTTTGCTACGTTTCCTCCAAGGCCGGCCCGGGACAGGTATTTGTAGTTGTACATTCATCCATTTTGAGATTGGGCTATTTTAGTTCCTGTACATAGGAAGAGAGTAGGAATTAGACCGAATGGTTAAAGCCATTCATTTTGCTAATTAATACACGATATTGTTGCCCCTGTCGCTGTAATATCAGCTGATTTCCGGAGTTTTTAAGAGCTAAACTGATACGCTTACAATTTTTCCTCGTTCTTGGGTGGTCGTTGCGGTGCTTGCTTGAAGCAACGGGGACCTAACCAGCCCATTGTTCTGACCTTTCAAGAGTAGAAATTAATACATGTTGCGGGAGGCGTGAGCGATTTGTTTTTATGCATTGGCTCAGATAAAATCGGACTTGTGGATCAAGCCTCGGAGGAGCGATCCTGTATCACCGTAGTTTTTATGAGAGAAAACCGGGCGTTTGCAGTGACATTGCCGTGACCAAGTTACAGTGGATACGATGAGTATAACCACTGAAGATTGTTACGGTGGATACGATGAGTATAGCCACTGAAGATTTATCTATCCTTTTCTCATTATAGCTGGTTGTTTGCCGATGCTTCGCATGCTGTAAAGACGCGAGATTGATTGGTGACGTCAACGGTGTAGAAAAATAACGGGTACTAAGTGAGAGTGATTCCAAGCAAAGCATCCCAAAATTCAAAGTCACATAAAATGTGATCTGTATATCACCCTCTCAAAATGATTCTTGATCAACCTATCAAACCATTTTCAGCCTTTGCATTTTTCCAAAACTTAGTATGCGCATCTTTACATTCTCCTTCATGACGATCAAAGTCGGGATCTGACCACTTCGGAAAGTGGATAGTCACACCCATTCCAATTCAATAAGTATAGACAATGCGCATTAGCGTCCAAATTTCACGATCCAACCGGTTGCAAAGTCACTTTCCTTCAACAGAACCTAATGTCCGAATTTTGCGCCCGTAAGTCAGCACGAACCCAAACCGGTCTCAGGGGAGGGACGCTATAATTTTAAATTTACCAGGGTACTTTCAAGTTGTTTTGAAGATCAGAAGGCAATTACCATCTCCCTAGCCAGCTGCAGCATAAGATTGTTTTTTGGAATTTCTTGACGAATCAAAGCCTAGATTTCATGAAGTTTCGGTACCGCATCTTTAAGACATGCCGTCAGCAGAGAAACATAAGCCCCACTAAGGTTTCGGTGGTCTGACCAGGAACTGTTAATGCCCTACACGACCCACATTGAAGCTTTTTCTTCTCAGAGAGTTGACATTATACGTGTGAACTTGTATTGCTATGAGCTAGCATTAGGGGGTCAACCAGGTCAATCCTACCTGCTTCCCCATCTATTTCTTGCAATCTCCAAAGGGTGTATGCCCACGCATTCACAAGTCACCCACAAAACCTCCTTAAGCAGACTGCAGATCCCTTAAGTTGGTCAAACTGAAGAGAATAAGCAGCTTAACGCTCTCCCATTTTGCATTGCCTGGTGATAGTTCTGTTCTATCATCCTTCGTCCTAGAGCAGCATAAATACAGAATGTGGAGAGTAGGATCATTTCCTACGGTCCCCCAAGCTGTGCACAGTCAGTTACTCTGAAATTTCTGCATTGTTGAGAATACACTCAGATCAACTCCACCACAAGAAAGGGTACGAGAGGGTGACGAAAAGGCTTGGTGAAGATGAATGATTTGTTCTCCAATTCGTTCAAGCGATACAGCGACCTGAAGGAGCAGGTGTACCTAGATGACACCGATTCCAAGAAGGAAACTGTCAACCTTGACAATTTCTTCGAAGATGTCGAAAGAGTGAAGGAGGACATGGCTCAGGTCGAGAAACTCTACAAGAGATTGCAGGAATCGAATGAGGAGATCAAAGCCATCCATCACGGCAAAACAATCAAGCAGGTCCGGGCTTGTATGGACTCGGACGTCCAACAGGCCTTGAAACAAGTCAAAATCATCAAAGGCAAGCTCGAAGCCCTTGAACGTTCCAATGTGGCCCACAGGAATCTTCCAGGGTGTGGCCCTGGTTCATCAGCAGACCGGACCCGGACCTCGGTGGTTATTGGGCTGGGCAAAAAGCTCAAAGATATGATGGATGATTTTCAGGAGTTAAGGGCAAAAATGAATGCGGAATATAAGGAAACCGTGGGAAGAAGGTACTTTACAATCACGGGACAGAAGGCAGACGAAGAGACCATTGATAACCTCATATCAAGTGGAGAAAGTGAGAGTATAGTTCAAAAAGCAATTCAGGAACAAGGGAGGGGTCAAATCTTGGACACGATATCAGAGATTCAAGAAAGGCGCGATGCGATTAAGGAGATAGAGAAGAACCTGATAGAGTTGCACCAGATATTCTTGGATATGGCTGCACTGGTGGAGGCACAAGGTCACCAACTCAATGATATTGAGTCTCAGGTTCTTCAGGCCAGCTCGTTTGTGAGGCGAGGAGCAGATCACCTTCAAGTAGCCAAGGAATTTAAGAAAAGCTCTAGGAAGTGGACGTGCATTGCCATTATTCTTGGTGCTGTTATAGTCTGCTTCCTGATAATACCAATCTTAACATCAATTAGTCACTAACAGAAACAAGAAGAAAGGGAATGTGAGTGCAAAGACCCAGTTAAGTCGTGTGCCGGAGTTTTGCAGAATCCAAGGGGAGAAAATCAGCTAAGGATTTTCTCACACATGGAAGGACCATTATAGTCTGTTCTTCATTTCTTCCTCCATTTCTCTTCTGTGTCTAATTTTATTTGTTTCGTCCTCTCTCCCTCAGCAATTCCCTAGATAACCTGATTTGTACAATTCTTTGCCAACTAAACATGGACCGAGCATCTGAATTTCTGTATTATCCTGCAATTGCAAATATGGAAGTTTGACATTTGACATTCAATCACATCTCCTCTTTCTTTACCAGGTTGAACTTTTATCTGGTAAACCAGAAGAGAAGTCACCGAAGCCAACGACTGAGATATGAACAAAAATGACATGTTTTAACTGAATAAAAGATCAGTCTACTGATCAAATTGCAGTAACCACCCTAGTAAAGCAAAGTGCCTACTACAATATTGGGTGATAGTAAATCATTATCAATGCTATTGCCATGGCGGAGAGAAACAAATGGATACAAGTCGATCAGAATATAAATGCAGAGCATTTCCTCTTCTGCTTTAGTCAGTCGATAGTTTTTCTTGCCCTTGACAAGACAAATTACCACAAGATGCAGAATTCTAGCCTCCCTTATCAATAAATGTAAATCCGACACATCAAGTAAAAGATGGCGTTATATCTTGTAGGTAATAGACCAATGCTTCCTATAATTGCAACATATAATAATAACCTGTCAACTATCATCCAAAGCCAGTTTAAAGCAAGATAAGCAAACTAATCCTTTGTGATTTTGATGAAAACGTCTAGGAGCTCTGGTAGACCTCAAGTACAACACTTACAGACATTTGAAGACTCAAAATAAGCAGCATGTCAACACTCCTGTAACCTATGAACTAAGGATAACTACCGGGCTCAAGGATTTGTTGAACGACCAATTACGAATTTAATTTTCTTTTGGTATAATGACTTCAACTGAAGCCAAGATTCTCCTGAAAGACAAGTACCACAAGTTTCAGCACTCAGACAAGGATTTTATCCATATAGAAAGTCCATTGGTCATCTCCCATAATAATAATCATGCAAGCATCAAAAGAAAGGAAACTATCTCGAAGTGCTTCTAGATCAATAATACCATCATTTCACGGTCACATTTTTACAAAATTAAAGCCATCCAGGTGTTTGCTTTCTAATGTTATGATACAAGAGGAGCGATCATTTTGTACATCTGAGAGTAGTCCAAGTGTGTAATTATTATCCACAAGAAGGAGAAAACCGCCCCGTCTGTTTTTCCAAGCCAAAAGATATCAAGTACCGGAATTGGGCAAAGCTGCCATAAATGAATTGTATGAGGACTCCAAATCAAAGTGGAGTTGCCGGGCCTGCTGCTCTGTCAGCTCATCTGCTGCCCCCATCTTGGAGAGCCTTGAGATCCACTCCCTCATCTTTGTCTTCCCCTCGAAATCTGGAGGCAGTATGGTCAGCTTATTGAGAGAAGCAGAGAGATCTGAAAGCAGTGGATGCACCTGATCCACAGCCACCATATTCAATTTAAGCGAATCCATTGCTGTGATGAAGTTCTGCACGCATTCCGCAACGATGGCAGCTGAGGTGGTTGAAGATGTAGCTGATGCGGCCCGATGCTCCACTGTGGCGGGGACACCCGACACCACCAGGCGGTTTATGGCCGCAGGACAATCCATCTTGTAAGTGTCAGCAAACCGTTCAATGCTCGGAATTATGTCTCTCAATGTGGAGGCCAGGGTTTTGAAATGCGTAATGAGCTTCTGACACTCGATCTCATACTCAGATGGGGGTATTATGTCACGAATATATGCCTTCTCTAACTTCTCAGTGGCTCGAATTATAGCGTAGAGCTCAGCAAAGTTCTCATACATATCCCTTTCGCGCTTGTCATTCCACAGCTTCACCTCCATTTCAGGTGGATAAAATTGGCGCGCAGATTTACTCGTTATGCAAGGGGATCAATAGAGCAAGTGGGAATCCCTGGCAGGAGCGGAGGACTGGAGAAGCTAACAGGACACGCGCAAAAACCAAGCCTTCGCCGATAAAACAAATGCCAAGAAAACAAATTACTATCTCGCTAGAAACACCAAAAATCGACACGCTTGACAAACACAAATACGATAACCGACATGGTCATGCACATGATCGAGCAAACCCGATGGCAACAACTCACGAAGCTTCATCGCTTCAGGGAAAAGCACACAAACCACGGCAAAAGCAAAACAGAGCCGAGGCTCGAATGCCTCAATCAAGAACCTCGCAATGCGATCTCAAGCAAAGCAAGGCCGACCCCCATCGCCACTCGGGAACACCATCAGCGCGAACCCTCTAGCTAAACGTAACAAAGGGCAACAATATTGATTTCAATAAGAAGCACGAGACAAGAAGAAAACCCGAAAGAGATGCCTTTCGATCTCAACCCACGTCCTATGCACCCCAAAAACTCACGACCATCAGCGTTCATCACCACCATCGTCACATGTCATCGGAGCTATAATAGCCCAGATCAAGACTCATCCGCAACTGGCGATTCAGCTCACGTCATCACCACCCACAAGAAAGATCAAAGCCCAGGTGCCCAAAAGATCACATCTTTCCCACCCACAAGAAAAATCAAAGCCCAGGTGCCCAAAAGATCACATCTTTCGCCCCAGAGAGAGAGAGAGAGAGAGAGAGAGAGAGCTTACGGAGAGGGAAGAGAGGACGCGGCAGGGTCGTCGTGAAGATCGCCGTCGTGGGAACTGCAGAGAGAGAGAGAGAGAGAGAGAGAGAGAATGCGTTGCGTGTGGATTAGCTGAGGCGATTAATAACGCCGCCCACGCCACTTTTGGGGCCGCGCACGGCGTAGCGGTTCGGGCAGAAATTACGTTTGTGTCTTCCGTTGGGGACCCGGTGTGGCCCCGGCCTAAAAAAGATGACCCTCTTATTTAGGGCATATTTGGTAATGTGTTATATAATACCTAATTTCATTCTTTTATTTCCCATAAAAAAGAAAAAAATACGTTCAGAAATTTTGTTGTTCCTGATAATACATTTATAACAAAATTGAAAAAAAGAAAAAGAAACTATTTCTTTGTTTTTAGGATCAATTTTAGAATCAAACCTTTTCTTTTCTTCTTCTTCCTTTAGCTGGTCGTTAACCTTGGTTATGGCTAGGTGACGCCGACCTCGTGATGGCACGGCGAGGTCGACCTTGCCCTACCGACAAGAGTGGAGTAACTAAAGCTACTCACCAAAGTGGAGAAGGGGGCCTGCTCTCGGCCTCTTAGAAGTTCAGTTTATGACATCCTGAAATTTTGGATGATGGAATCAATTAGAGCTTTTTTCATGAAAAATGTTTTAAACATCCTCATCTAATACATACGTTTTACCTTACCAAAAAAAAGAAAAAAAAAAGAAAAACATACGTTTTACTTGGAGTTTTATGGATTTAGAGAGCCAAGTTATAAGCCTTGTTTCGTGCAAGTCAATATGTTGCTTAGGGTTGGAACTGGTGACATTCAAAGTTTGTCAAGTTTTTATAAAATTTTGTGATTCAATTTTTAAAATCGTTTCTTCATAAAAGTTGTTTAGTACATCTTAAAGTACAGCATAGTTAAATTTCAGAGCAAATAAACGAGTTTTGGGCATCAAAATGGTCTGGTATTTTTTTTTTTTTTTTTTTTTTAAGGATGTATAATCTGGTTGCTGTGATAGTTTTGTGGCTGTTTTGTGCAATTTACTGCTCTTAATCTAGAAGGAACTAGGTTCGGATTTCTTCATGAAAAACGTTGATTTAAGTGATGAATACAACATATTAAAATTTGAGAATATTTCAGACTCGTTTGGTTAAGTTTCTGGAATTAATTATAAAGCCGCACAAGTGGGCTCGATTCTACCGGTAAGTGCTTTTGGTGGCCTAGTTGGTATCTTTGACATTCCTCTTGCTGAAACACTCGTATTTTGTGATTGTTGTGAGTCTAGTATGCTGTGGACCTTTGTTTGATGGCTGTGCACGAGTGATGCTTGTGTGTATGTGGAATAGCGTGTAATTAGTGAGGATGACTATGTAGGGCATTTCTGTCACGTACATGGCGTGGTATTGTGATTGGCATGTGAGCATGCTATGTGGAAAAGTATATGTGTGCTGGTGATGATACAAGTGTACCTTAATGCAAGATTGTGGTATGGTGAAATGTGTGAAATGGATTGAATTAAGAGATGTTCCATCGGCCAGCATCTCAATGATGCCCCCGGGAAGTGGGGATGTCCCAAGTTGTGTGGTCTGGGATGTCTTGGTTTAAATCACAAAACTAGTGATCCTTAGATACCAGGATGCCTCGGAGGGAAATGCCCAGGGCCAGCGTCCCTTGGAAGTCCGACTAGCAACAAAAGTGAATCAAGCGGATTGGCCAGCAACTTGGTTTAAATTCGACTTGAAGGGGAAATGAATTATTCACACATTTAAATTAATCTACAAAGCGTGTGAGTATGTGTGATGGTGTGAAGTCGTGTGCTAGTTGCATGAATGGTTCGTGTGTGCCCTGTGATGTGATCTTCATGCATTTTGTTTACTTTAGCATACTTGGACCAATAGTTTTCAATATTGTTATACGCTGCCCTAATCGGAATTGTCCATGTATATGTTGATCTGCTATTTTGAACTATATTTGCTATTGAGCGAGGTTAGGATCTTGTTACTTAATGTCGTGTTTTATCCTTTACAGGACATTTTGCTCACTCCTTATTTTCCTTTCAAATCATTAGCGATAGACGTGCCGCCATTGGCAACTTATGGTATGCTCATGCACGTAATGGGTTAATATTGAAATTTTCAAGACCGAGAGTTTGGCATCACTTTCACCTGATATATTTGTACTGTTTGGATAGATGATGGGTGCCCAACTCATTTCATATTCGTTTTGTCTCCGTGTACCTCAATCTTAGAGGGTAGTTGTATGGTCCCATCCGTTTTTTATGTACTAGGCATGAAGCTAGGAGGTGCGTTGCAATAGGGCGTTAGGTGACGGATGGGGAAAATTACCAGGTAGAGGAGTTAGGCAAGTGTTTTGTCATTCTGGGTCATCTTGATATGTATTCTACTATCTTAGTGACTATCAAGATGTTGTTTTCCTCATGTAATTATGCAAATGATGGATGAGATGGTATGAAAGGAAATGCTTATGAAACTTGTTCTCGAGCTTAACACACTTATGTTAAGAATGTAAATTGATTCATATTCTTCCGCACGTGCAAAAATAGAAAGGATTAAGGCCAGGATCTAGTAAGTGGGACGTCACATGGCCTCTCCCCGTCATTGATCGATAAGTCCGGTTGCCTCTCGAAGGTCGAAGAGCTCAAAGTCCTCTCGGCAGCCATCGACCCAGCCACCCTAGGTGCTCTATTCACACTCAACCTCGCCGATGGCGAGGTCGACCTTGCGGTGGCTTGGCGAGGTTGAGCCTCGTTGATGGCTAGGCGACAAGGGCTTGCGACACTCCAACAAGGTCACCAGCCCTCATCTGGCTAGTCGCAAGCCATGGCTGAGGTTGCTTGATTTGAAAAGAAAAAAAAAAAAAAAAAGAAAAAAATGTAATGAAATTTTTAAAAAGTTAAAATAAATTTGAAGTCATAAAATTTTTTAAGGTTGTGTCTAATGCATTTCTATTCCGAAAATTGAAATTTTATGCAATTACTAAACACCTTCAAATGCTCAAAAACTCATCCAAGGAAGAGAATCAGAAAAAACTATTTCTCAATAGAAATTGTCAAGAAATAATGGTTATCAAATGCGCCCTTAATTGCTTGACTACATTGGACTCGACCTTATCTTATCAATAACAATCCCTTTCGATAAGAAGTTTTAATAATAACAATCCCTTTCGATAAGAAGTAAGATTGAAGATCTAGAACCCTACTTCGATCGAATACAAATCCATTCGGCCACTTCCTCTTTCCCTTTTTGCGGACCGATGGCTTGCCCATTATTTCGAACCCTCCAATCGACATCTTGGGGTGATGCGGTCTCAATCCGCCATCGGCCTCTGCTCGAAGTGAAAATTTAAGTGGGTGAGAAACGGAGGGAGGTAAATTACATCAGTTGGTCAATTTGTAAATCTCCTTTTACTATCGGTGAAGCATAGTGTAACTGTATGAGACATGGTGCAAAAGTACAATTTACGGGGACTATCTAGTCTCCCAACAATGTTGATACTATATTGAAAAAAAAAACAATGTTGATACTAAAAAAGATTTATGATTAATATTCAAGAACAATTTCGATAAAAAAATTAATAGGGAATCAACCTACACCATAATTATTAAGTGCAGTAAACATCTTTTTGAGCATATTTTTTTTTTAGTCGAAAGAGCATGTTTGCTTGATTGAAAGCTTTTTAATGGAGAATAAATTTTTTCTTGAAAATCATTTAAAAAATTATTGATTTTCAATTGCTGGTGTACGTACAATCCACAACAAGATGGTGAAGAACCGCAATAGCACGAATTTGGAAAGGATCGTGATACAGCAGGAGGCTATCTGGTTGCTCAGACTGATGGCATAGAAACATGGGGAGTTTTTGAGAAAACTCCTCAGGAGAAGCATGTATAACCAATTCTTAGTGATGGCATCAGTCGTTCTCTACCAATTGTAGATGACATCTATGTCTCTCATTTTCCTGAGGATTCCTTTGGCAACAAGGAACAGCGGGCTAATGTTCAAGGGGAGGATAATACTTCCAAGGTACACATTGATTTGCCTTCAAGTTTGGATATTCCTCCAATTCACTTTGTGGAGGCTAGTGCTCAGGCCGAACTAGATACAAATTATCCTCGCATAGTTGAACTTCTCTTGGAGATCAAAACACAGCAGTATGACATGGAGGTCAAACTACAAAAGTTGAACGCTTCTCTTGCTACCACAACTCAATTTTTGAGTGGACAAGTTTAGTCTCTTGCAGAAAATGTTTAGAACAACAAGCAACAAGCTATCCAGTATTTGGCTAAGATTAAAACTACCTTTGGTCAATGCATGACCAAGCCTGAGGAAACTATACAAAACTTGGAAGATTTTGTTTGACAAAATAATACATGATGCGGAAGCCAAGATCAATTAAGACAAACCTCCAGCCATTGTTCTTGTTCGCGTTCATCAGAAAAATCTGAAATCGAAGAAAATTGGGGACACGCTACTACTCAATTCACTCTCGTACTGATGGTGTATTATGAATGAGAGAGTTTGAGTTAGACCTTGTCATCACCCGTCAGAAATGAACATATGTTCCTATTTATACATCGTCTCCCATCAAGACGGGCGGTTGTCACGAAAGGGTACGAAGCGTGGATCGAACAGTCGCAACTTTAAGAGAAAATTTGGGTCAAAAATGTGGGATCACAAAAAATAAATAATATTCTCCCACTTGATCCCATAATTTTCATCATACAGATTATCCAACTAATTCCACGAAAACTTTATACTTAAAGAAAAGAAACAAAACACATGAATCATGGCGACATGTCCTCTAAGAGTGAGTAATACCTTCCATGTATCACAATGGATCTTATTTCTTTAATGTCAGCCAATATGTGACAACATATCTTAATGAATAAACCCCATGTTTATTCCAAAACCAATGATAAATGTTATTATCATAAACAACAAAATGTGTACACAAAAATTGAGAATCAACATTACAACTGAATAAGAGTTTCATACAACAAAAATCGTTCAAATGACGACAAATTACATGATGGGACCTATTCCCATACTAGTTACATGATCCTTATACTTCATTGGTGGCATGCCTTTAGTTAAAGGATCAACTATCATCAATTCAGTGCTAACGTGTTCAATGACTACTTTATTCTCCTTAACACGTTCCCTTATGGCTAAATACTTAATGTCGATATGTTTACTTCGATTGCCACTTTTGGCATTTTTAGCCATAAAAACCGCAGCTGAATTGTCACAATATATTCTTAATGGCCTAGAAATAGAATCAACAATTCTAAGCCCAGCAATGAAACTCTTCAACCATACACCATGCGAGGTAGCCTCAAAACAAGAAACGAACTCAGCCTCCATAGTGGAAGTAGCAGTCAAAGTCTGCTTGGCACTTCTCCATGACATGGCTCCACCAGCTAACATGAAAATGTATCCAGATGTTGATTTTCGTGAATCAACGCAACCCGCAAAGTCCACATCCAAATAACCGACCACTTCCAGGTTGTCAGTCCGTCTATACATAAGCATATAGTCTTTGGTACCTTGAAGGTATCTCATCACTTTCTTTGCAGCTCTCCAGTGGTCTAAACCTGGATTACTCTGATATCTTCTCAACATTCCCATAGCAAAAGCGATGTCAGGTCGAGTGCAAACCTGAGCATACATCAAGCTTCCAACAGCAGAAGCATATGGAATGTTGTGCATTTGTTCCATTTCTAGATCGTTCTTTGGGCATTGGTTCAAATTGAACCTGTCACCCTTCACAATGGGTGCTATACTTGGTGAACAATCTTTCATCCGAAATCTCTCTAGGACCTTATTGATATAGGTTTCTTGAGACAGTCCTAAAATGCCTTGAGATCTATCTCTATGGATCTTAATGCCAATGACATAAGATGCATCACCCATATCCTTCATGTCAAAATTCTTAGAGAGAAATTGTTTCACCTCATGTAGCAACCCCTTATCATTGGTTGCAAGTAATATATCATCCACATACAGCACAAGGAAACAAATTTTGCTCCCACTGACCTTCTGGTATATACATTGATCTATGACATTCTCTACAAAGCCAAATGAAGAGATGACATCATGAAACCTTAAGTACCATTGGCGGGATGCTTGTTTCAAGCCATATATAGATTTCTTAAGCTTGCACACCAAATGCTCACCTTTTTGGAGGAGAATCCTTCGAGGTTGTTTCATGTAAACCTCCTCCTCTAGTTCTCCATTGAGGAACGCTGTTTTCACATCCATATGATGTAATTCCATATCAAAATGGGCAACTAAAACCAAAACAATACGAAGAGAATCTTTCTTAGATACAGGAGAAAGAGTCTCCGTGTAATCGATTCCTTCCTTTTAAGTGAATCCTTTGGCAACAAGTCTAGTTTTATATCTTTCAATGTTACCCAATGAATCCTTCTTAGTTTTGAAGACCCATTTACAACCAATGGCCTTCGCACCATCAGGTAACTCAACCAAATCCCAGACTTTGTTAGATGCCATAGAACTCATCTCTTCCTTCATGGCATTGTACCACAAATTGGATTTATCACTATCCATGGCTTGTGAAGACGTTTCAGGGATCATTCTCGGCTCCAATATTGTAGTCAGACTCTTGTAAATACACAATATAATCACTAGGAATTGCCGATTTCCTTATTCTAGCAGATCTTCTCAATGTTGCATCAACATTCTCTTGAGGAGCATGTCGCTCAACTGGTTGTTCAACAATTTTTGGTAATTGCTGAACAACTGGTTCTACTAGATCAATGTCAGCAGGTTGTGGAACTTCAACGATTGGTTGTTCAATAGCCGGCTGAACTGAAGGGGCATTATAAGCAACAACCAACCCTAAACTTGATGTGGAAGATTGAGTGTCTGAATGATCTTTCTTAGGATCAAGGTCCTTCGATCGATCGCTCTCACTAATCAAGTCATTTTCAAGAAATTTAGCATTTCTTGATTCCACAATCCTAGTGGTGTGAGATGGACAATAAAACCTGTATCCCTTAGACCTTTCGGCATATCCAATGAAATACCCACTTATGGTCCTCGGGTCCAACTTCTTTTCTTGTGGATTGTAAACTCTCACTTCAGACGGGCATCCCAAAACGTGCACATGATGCAAACTCGGTTTCCAACCTTTAAATAACTCAAAAGGTGTCTTTGGGACAGCCTTGGTCGGAACTCGGTTTAATATGTACACTGCCGTCTTAAGTGCTTCGGTCCACAAGGATTTAGGAAGTTTGAAGCTGCTAAGCATACTACGCACCATATCCAATAAGGTCCAATTTCTTCTTTCCGCTACGCCATTTTGGTCCGGAGAACCAAGCATAGTATATTGGGCAACTATCCCATGCTCTTGAAGAAACCTTGCAAATGGATCAGGTGCTTATCCATCTTCAGTGTATCTACCATAAAATTCCCCACCTCTATCTGATCTCACGATCTTAATTTGCTTACCGCATTGTTTCTCTACTTCCGTCTTAAATACCTTAAAGGCATCTAATGCTTCATACTTATTATGAATTAAATAGAGATACATGTAACGTGAGTAATTATCAATGAAAGAGATGAAGTATTTCTGACCACATGAGTCCATATCCGGACTACAAATATCCGTATGTATGATTTCTAATATTTCTGTACTCCTCTTGGCACCTTTCTTTGACTTGTTAGTCTGCTTTCCCTTTATGCAGTACACACAAGTATCACAATCAGTAAAATCCAAAGTACCGAGTACTCCATCATTTACTAATCGCTTAATTCTTTCTATGGAAATATGTCCCAATCTCCGGTGCCACAACATAGAAGAATGTTCTTTCACAACACATCGTTTCTTACCAGCTTTATCATGAACATGCATCGCATCATAATAGGCATTGTATTGTAAATTAATTCGAAAAAGACCATCAGAAAAAATACCACTCCCAATAATTTCAGATTTAAATGATAAACAAAAGGTTGAATCTGAAAAGTTAAAAGAGTATCCCAAAGGTACAAGTCTTGAAACTGAAATTAAGTTTCTAGAAAAATTAGGAACATAAAAGGTCTTTTCCAAATCTAAAACAAAACCACTATTGAGAACTAGTCTATATGTCCCAATAGCTTCCACATGCGAACGCATCTTGTTTCCTAAATAGATGCTTTGTTCACTTCCCACTGGCTTTCAGTGGTTTTGAAAACCCTGCATGGAATTCGAAATATGGATTGTAGATCCAGGATCAATCCACCAAGTGTTGTGACTTACATCAGTCATATTAGATTCATAACAAACACAAGAGATTGGATTACCTTTCTTCTCGAGTCAGACCTTAAATTTGACACAATCCTTCCTTATATGCCCCTTCTGTTTACAAAAGAAGTACTTGGATTCTTTCTTAATGTCAGCTTGGGGAGGTATTTTACATTTTCCCTTATGCTTGCCATAGCCCTTATTCTTTCATTGTGTTGCCAAATGAGAACTTTCTCCCAATTCCATGACCAGTCTTCCTTCCTCTTGAACACACATGGTCATGAGTTCATTAATAGACCATTTATTCTTATGTGTGTTATAAGAGATCTTGAAAGGTGCATACTGTTGTGGGAGAGTGTTCAGAATATAATACACAAGGAAGGATTCAGATATCTCAACCTCAAGGTTCTTAAGCTGAGCTGCAATGTTCCTCATTTGCATGATGTGCTCACGCACACCTCTTACACTAGTGAGCTTCAATAATGAAAACTTCATAATCAGGGTCATGGCATGCGCCTTCTCAGAACTTTCAAACTGCGCATCTATGGCCTTCAATAAAACCTTAGCATTGCTATGCTGAGCAACCGAACCACGAATACTAGAAGATATCTTAGCTCTTATAAACACGGCACAAACGCGGTTGGACCGCTCCCATTGGTTATAAAGAGCTATCTTAGCTGGAGTGCTCGAATCAGTAGGAGCAGCTGGTTCGTCTTTCCTTATAGCATAGTCAATGTCCATCCACCCCAATTGAAGAAGAACTGACTCATTCCAAACTTTATAGTTCTCACCATTCAGTATGGGAACATCAAACTTAAATTCAGAAAAATTCACAGGTTGCGAAACTGCATATCAAATAATCATGCTTATGTCACAAAATTTGAGACAAATATAAATAAATAAATCATGTTTTACCAATGTAAACATGTCACAATATGAATCACATAACATAAAAACTACCTGTGGGCTAGGTTTTTTAATTTAAATAGATTCATAATTACTTCATGAAGAAACTACCATATTATATGCATTTTCTTAATCCCTGTGGGTAAATTAAAAAAAAATAATATGATATTTCATCCTAATTAATCATATTAATATAATAAAAATTCATGTGGGATAAAATTCATCATATTAATATAATTAATTACAATTAATGTCCATTTCTAAATATGATCCGGAGGCTTTTATTATATAATTTAATTAATTAAAGATGCTGTGGCCACTCCCTAATTAATTAAATATATGAATCATTGGACATTTAATTTCATGCACAAAATATTCATAAAAATGCATAAAATGACATAATAAATAAATAAAAACATCGAAGGGCAGAATAGTAAATAAAACGGCCAAGGGCAAGATTGCAAGAATTTAAAATGAATGCGGCAAAAAAAAAAAATAATTAAAAGCAGCCGCGGGTGGAAGACGACGGGCGCGTGCTCAGAATCCCGCGCGGGCGCGTGCCCCGCACGCGCGCAACGGTTGCCGCGCGCGTGAGAGCGCGTGGCACGTGGATTCCACGTGCCTGCAATTGCAGCGCGCGCGTGGGATCCACGCGCCTTCTTCCTCGCGCGAACAGAAGCGTTTCTTCGGTTTTTTTTCGCCATTTTTCGACGTTCCGCTGCGGTTTCGCCGGCCGTTTTTTCTCCGGCAGCCCATCTCAGATAGAAATAAACAATGGGTTTTGAAGAGCATACCGGCACGATCACATGGGTCCAAGTTTCGGCGAAAATAAGCAAAAATTGGCCCCAAAATCAGACGAAAAACTCCATAAACGCAAATCCTCAACCACCACGACTTCCGCCGCCCGATTAGCCTCTGGCGAACACCGATATGCCGAAATAACTCATGGCTAATATTCCTCATGGCGGTGCGACCGTACGGGTCCGAATTCGAGGGGTGGGTCGCCGGAATTTGCCTGAAATTTGCGAGTTCCTCTTGGCCTCAAAACTTCAAGTTACTGTTCATCCTCAAAAATGGCCGAAAATACACTCAAAAACACACAAAAATACAACAAACAAGGCAAAGGCTTTTAACATGCTCTGATACCAAATGTAAAACAAAATAATTCATAATGCGGAAGCCAAGATCAATTAAGACAAACCTTCAGCCATTGTTCTTGTTCGCATTCGTTAGAAAAATCTGAAATCGAAGAAAATTGGGGACACGCTACTACTCAATTCACTCTTGTACTGATGGTGTATTCTGAATGAGAGAGTTTGAGTTAGACCTTGTCATCACCCGTCAGAAATGAACATACGTTCCTATTTATACATCGTCTCCCATCAAGACGGGCGGTTGTCACGAAAGGGTACGAAGCGTGGATCGAACAGTTGCAACTTTAAGAGAAAATTTGGGTAAAAAATGTGGGATCACAAAAAATAAATAACAGATTTCTGTCTTGTCCGACTTCCTAGAAACACCTGATTTTTGGAACCTGCCTTTGATCTGTGTCTTTTGAGTTTTCAAATCTGTAGACTTTTTGGATCCTCTTGCTATTGACAAAAAGAGAGAGACTTTGTGCAGATTTTAATTACTTGGTGTGCTGATGTGATTGTGAGTTTTTTTTGCAGACTTTTGCAAACTTTTAAGTGGTTGTTTGCTTTTAAGAAATATTATATCTAATCTATCTTGTTTGCTTATTTTCTAATGACTTTTACTCCATAAGTCCTGTTGTTTTGCAGGATAATATAGATATTGTGCTTAAATCTACATGAACGTTTTGTCACCATAAAAAATAAGGAGATTGTTAAGAAAACTCCTATCAAGTTTTGAAGTTGACACAACTTTCGAGTTCTTACTCTTATCTTATGAATAGATTGCATTTAAAGTTGTTTCTGAGGATCTATTGAAGGGTTTTGCCAAAGTCTATTCATTCCCAGAAGCACTTCCCATTCTGACAAAATCCAAAATGAGATCATGTCCAAAATGAGAAAGAGTACAGATTCAAACTTATCGATTTTACGACACAGATCCAAAATGAACTTATGATGAAATTATTCTACATCGTCTAGCTTTCTAACAAAGGATTTCACTTATCTCATATAAATTGTTGATTGAATCAATGACAAATTGATGAAATCAATCTTGAAGACAAGGTCCTTTTTGGGAAGCATCTACTTATGGAAATCAAGATTATGATTTTATGGGCGACTAGAATTAAGTAGAAATTATATTCCTAACTTCAACAGCCACAAGATTTCTTTAATTGATTTTGTCCAACGGCTTAATTGGAAGAAAGTTTCTTCGAAGATTATCAATGGCTAGTATGGGGTGGAGGAGTATTTAAAGGAGTTCATTCCATTTAGAAGTGTGTGGGAATGTGAATTTGAGATTCCAAAGTCTGAGGTTACTCTCATTTTACTAGTTTTCATATGTGAGCTTTAAAAAGTGTGATCTAGAGAGAACCAAAAAAAGAGTCTTAGTGAGTTAGAAATTTTTTACCATTAAGTGTTTGCTCCAAGTTATAATTTATTGATTGATCATATAGTGGAATTCAGCCAGTAGGTTGGATTTAAGCCGAACCATTATAAAATTTGTGTGCACTTTTCTCTTTTTATCTCCTTCATTTAAAGTTCGTTGCACATTCTGTTTGTTCATCCAGACTTTGCATGCAAGCAATTTATTTTATTTGTTAAGATTTCTTTCAAACACCCATTCACCCCCTCAGGTGTAGCTTTATTAAGTATCAATTGGATCATCAAAGCTTGCCCATATTTCAATGGAATCCCGTTTTGTTAACAAAGTTTACTACATCTAAAAGCATTGCTGTAGTATAGTTTGATTGGACAGAAACATTGGTGGACCAAACTACCTTTTGTTGCTTGTCCACGAGCTTCAGATTCCCGTCCCTGCCTATTGTGAATTTTGCCACTTGATTTGAATATGCAAGCGTATCCCTATTGGCAACCTAGATGATCTTGGAAGGAGTCGCATTCTTGTACCATATGCCCCCATATCGATTAGTTGATCTGTTGGGGGGTGAAGAAACTGAGCTCAAAGGTTTGACCAGAGGAGACAAGAGTTTGGTTTTGAAAGAGTGGTTCGGCTGCAGTAATGTTATAAACTGTAGTGCTAGATGTGCCTGAAGAAGGAAGACCATGGCCAAGGAAGAGTATGTTATTTATTTTTGTGATCCCACATTTTAGATCCACATTTTCTCTTAAAGTTGCGACTATTCGACATGAAGTTTTCCATGCTTCGTACCCTTTCGTGACAACCGCCCATTGGTTATCGTTTGATGGAAGACGGTATATAAATAGGAATGTATGTTCATTTCTGACGGGCGATGACAAGGTCTAACACAAAATCCTCACATTTAGAATACACCATCAGTATGTGAGGAAATTTGGTTAGTAGAGTGTGTCCAATTTTCTTTGATTTCAGGTTTTTCTAACAAACGTGAACAAGAACAATGGCTGGAGGTTTGTCTATAAACGATCCTGGTTTCTGTATATGAATTTTTACGTCTAACATTTGGTATCAGAGCCAGGTTTAGTGCCTCTGCCTTGTTTTGTTGTATTTTGGTGTATTTTTGGTGTATTTTCGGTGTACATTCGGGTTTTTAGAACATGAACAGTAACTTGAAGTTTTGAGGCCAAGAGAAATTCGCCGATTCCGGGCAAAATCCGGCGACCCACTCCTCGAATTCGGAACCGTACAGTCGCACCGCCATGAGGAATATTAGCCATGAGTTATTTCGGCATATCGGTGTTCGTCGGAGGCTAATCGGGCGGCGGAAGTCGCGGTGGTTGAGGATTTGTATTTTTGGGAATTTTCTTATGATTTGGGGCTTATTTCTTTGTCATTTTCGCCGTAACTTGGACCCATGTAGTTGTGCCGGCATGTTTTACAAAACCCATAATTTATTTCGGTCTGAGATGGGCTGCCGGAGAAGAAACGGGGTTGAAATCGTGGCTGAAAATGGCGAAAAACCGACAGAAAAGCTTCTGTTTGCGTGAGGAAGAAGGCGCGTGGAGCCCACGCGCGTGCTGCAGTTGCGAGCGCGTGGAATCCACGCGCCACGTGCCCTCATGAGTGCGCTCAACCGTTGCGCGCATAGGATCCACGCGCACGACAGTTGCCAGGCGCGTGCAACGAACCATTTGCGTGCGAGCACGCGCTCGCGCGGATTTTGGCGCGTGCCGAGCACGCGCCTGTGCGCTGGACGCGCACGTGCTCAGCACATGCCCGACGTCTCCCAACCGCGGCTGTTTTTTATGCTTTTGTCCCAAAATTTTCATGTTTTTACAATCTTACCATTGGCCAATTTATTTATTTACTGGTCTGCCCTTGATGTATTTATTTATTATGTCATTTCATGCATTTTTATGAGTATTTTTTGCATGAAATTAAATGTCTAATGGTCCATATATTTAATTAATTAGAGAATAGCCACAACGTCTTTAATTAATTAAATTATATATTACAAGCCTCCGGATCATATTTAGAAATGGACATTGATTGTAATTAATTATATTAATATGATGAATTTTATTCCACAGGAATTTTCATTACATTAATATGATTAATTATGATGAAATATCATATTATTTTTCTTAATTTACCCACAGGGATTAAGAAAAGGCATATAATATGGTAGTTTCTTCATGAAGTAATTATGAATCTATTTAAATTAAAAACTTAGCCCACAGGTAGTTTTTATGTTATGTAATTCATATTGTGACATGTTTACATTGGTAAAACATGATTTATTTATATTTGTCTTAAATTTTGTGACATAAGCATAATTATTTGATATGCAGTTTCGCAACCTGTGAATTTCTCTGAATTTAAGTTTGATGTTCCAATATTGAATGGTGAAAACTATAAAGTTTGGAAGGAGTCACTTCTTCTTCAATTGGGGTGGATGGACATTGACTATGCTATAAGAAAAGACGAACCACCTGCTCCTACTGATTCAAGCACTTCAGCTGAGATAGCTCTTTATAACCAATGGGAGCGGTCCAACCGCATTTGTGCCATGTTTATAAGAGCTAAAATATCTCATAGTATTCGTGGTTCGGTTGCTCAGCATAGCAATGCTAAGGCTTTATTGGAGGCCATAGATGCGCAGTTTCAGAGTTCTGAGAAGGCGCATACCATGGCCATAATTATGAAGTTTTCATCATTAAAACTCACTAGTGTTAGAGGTGTGCATGGACACATCATGCAAATAAGGGACATTGCAGCTCAGCTTAAGAAATTTGAGGTTGAGATATCTGAATCTTTTCTTGTGTATTATATTCTGAATACTCTCCCACAACAGTGTGCAAATTTCAAGATATCTTATAACACACATAAGAATAAATGGTCAATTAATGAACTCATGACCATGTGTGTTCAAGAGGAAGAAAGACTGATTATGAAATTGGGAGAAAGTGTTCATTTGGCAACATAAGGAAGGAATAAGGGCCATGGCAACCATAAGGGAAAAAGTAAAATACCTCCCCAAGCTGATATTAAGAAAGAATCCAAATATTTCTTCTGTAAACAGAAGGGGCATATAAGGAAGGATTGTGTCAAATTTAAGGCCTGCTTCGAGAAGAAAGGTAATCCAGTCTCTTGTATTTGTTATGAATCTAATATGACTAGTGTAAGTTACAACACTTGGTGGATTGATTCTGGATCTACAATCCATATTTCGAATTCCTTGCAGGGTTTTCAAAACCACAGGAAGCTAGTGGGAAGTGAGCAAAGCATCTATTCAGAAAACAAGATATGCTCGCATGTGGAAGCTATTGGGACATGTAGACTAGTTCTCAATAGTGGCTTTGTTTTGAATTTGGAAAATACCTTTTATGTTCCTAGTTTTTCTAGAAACTTAATTTTAGTTTCAAGACTTGTACCTTTGGAATACTCCTTTAATTTTTCAGATTCAAATTTCTATTTATTATTTAAATCTGAAGTTGTCGGGAGTGGTATTTTGTCTGATGGTATTTTTCAAATTAATTTACAAGACAATGCCATTATGATGCGATGTATGTTCATGATAAAGCTGGTATGAAACGATGTGTTGTGAAAGAACATTCCTCTATGTTATGGCACCAGAGATTGTGACATATCTCCATAGAAAAAATTAAGCGATTAGTAAATGATGGAGTACTCGGTACTTTATATTTTACCGATTGTGATACTTGTGTGGACTACATAATGGGAAATCAGACTAACAAAACAAAGAAATGTGCCAAGAGGAGTACAGAAATATGAGAAATCATACACACGGATATTTGTAATCCAGATATGGACTGATGTGGTAAAAAATACTTCATTTTTTTCATAGATGATTACTCACGTTACATGTATCTCTATTTGATTCATAATAAGTATGAAGCATTAGATGCCTTTAAGGTATTTAAGGCAGAAGTAGAGAAACAATGCGATAAGCAAATTAAGATCGTGAGATCAGATAGAGGTGGAGAATTCTATGGTAGATACACTGAAGATGGACAAGCACCTGGTCTATTTGCACGATTTCTTCAAGAGCATGGGATAGTTGCCCAATATACTATGCCTGATTCTCCGGACCAAAACGGCGTAGCGGAAAGAAGAAACCGGACCTTATTGGACATGGTGCGTAGTATGCTTAGCAGCTCCAAACTTCCTAAATCCTTGTGAACTGAAGCACTTAAGACAGTAGTGTACATATTAAACCGAGTTCTGACCAAGACTGTTCCAAAGACACATTTTGAGTTATTTAAGGGTTGGAAACCGAGTTTACATCATGTGCGCGTTTGGGGATGCTCGTCTGAAGTGAGAATTTATTATCCACAGGAAAAGAAGTTGGTCCCAAGAACCATAAGTGGGTATTTCATTGGATATGCCGAAAGATTTAAGGGATGCAAGTTTTATTGTCCATCTCATACCATTAGGATTGTGGAATCAAGAAATGCTAAATTTCTTGAAAATGACTTGATCAGTGGGAGCGATCAACCGAGGGACCTTGTTCCTAAGGAAGATCATTCAAACACTCAACCTTTCACCTCAAGTTTAAGGTTAGTTGTTGCTTATAATGCCCCTTCAGTTTAGCCGACTATTGAACAACCAATCGTTGAAGTTCCACAACCTGCTGATATTGATCTAGTGGATCAAATTGTTCAGCAATTACCAGAAACTGTTGAACAACCGGTTGAGCAACACGCTCCTCAAGAGAATGTTGATGCAACATTGAGAAGATCTGTTAGAATAAAGAAATCGGCTATTCCTAGTGATTATATTGTGTATTTACAAGAGTCTGACTACAATATTGGAGCTGTGAATGATCCCGAAACGTTTTCACAAGCCATGGATAGTGATAAATCCAATTTGTGGTACAATGCCATGAAGGAAGAGATGAGTTTTATGGCATCTAACAAAGTCTGGGATTTGGTTGAGTTACCTAATGGTGCGAAGGCCATTGGTTGTAAATGGGTCTTCAAAGCTAAGAAAGATTCATTGGGTAACATTGAAAGATATAAATCTAGACTTGTTGCCAAATGATTCACTCAAAAGGAAGGAATCAATTACACGGAGACTTTTTCTCCTGTATCTAAGAAAGATTCTCTTCGTATTGTTTTGGCTTTGGTTGTCCATTTTGATATGGAATTACATAAGATGGATGTGAAAACGGCGTTCCTCAATGGAGAACTAGAGGAGGAGGTTTACATGAAACAATATGAAGGATTCTCCTCTAGTAAATGTGAGCATTTGGTGTGCAAGCTTAAAAAATCTATACATGGCTTGAAACAAGCATCCCGCCAATGGTACTTAAGGTTTCATGATGTCATCTCTTCATTTGGTTTTATAGAGAATGTCATGGATCAATGTATATACCAGAAGGTCAGTGGGAGCAAAATTTGTTTCCTTGTGCTGTATGTGGATGATATACTACTTGCAACCAATGATAAGGGGTTGCTACATGAGGTGAACCAATTCCTCTCTAAGAGTTTTGACATGAAGGATATGGGTGAGGCATCTTATGTCATTGGCATTAAGATCCATAGAGATAGACCTCGAGGAATTTTAGAACTATCTCAGGAAACCTATATCAATAAGATCCTAGAGAGATTTCGGATGAAATATTGTTCACCAAGTATAGCACCCATTGTGAAGGGTGATAGGTTCAATTTGAACCAATGCCTGAAGAACGATTTAGAAAGGGAACAAATGTATAACATTCCATATGCTTCAGCTGTTGGAAGCTTGATGTATGCTTAGGTTTGCACTCGACCTGACATCGCTTTTGTTGTGGAAATATTGGGAAGATATTAGAGTAATCCAGGTTTAGACCACTGGAGAGCTGCAAAGAAAGTGATGAGATACCTTCAAGGTATCAAAAACTATATGCTTATGTATAGATGGACTGACAACCTGGAAGTGGTCGGTTATTCGGATGCAGACTTCGCGGGTTGCGTTGATTCACGAAAATCAACATCTGGATACATTTTTATGTTAGCTGGCGGAGTCGTGTCATGGAGACTGAGTCGTGTCCAAGCAGACTTTGACTGCTACTTCCACTATGGAGACTGAGTTCGTTTCTTATTTTGAGGCTACCTTGCATGGTGTATGGTTGAAGAGTTTCATTGCTGGGCTTATAATTGTTGATTCTATTTCTAGGCCATTAAGAATATATTATGACAATTCAGCTGCGGTTTTTATGGCTAAAAATGCCAAAAGTGACAGTCGAAGTAAGCATATCGACATTAAGTATTTAGCCATAAGGGAACGTGTTAAGGAGAATAAAGTGGTCATTGAACACGTTAGCACTGAATTGATGATAGCCGATCCTTTAATTAAAGGCATGCCACCAATGAAGTATAATGATCATGTAACTAGTATGGGAATAGGTCCCATCATGTAATTTGTCGTCATATGAACGATTTTTGTTGTATGAAACTCTTATTCAGTTGTAATGTTGATTCTCAATTTTTGTATACACATTTTGTTGTTTATGAGAATAACATTTATCTTTGGTTCTGGAATAAACATAAGGTTTATTCATTAAGATATATTGTCACATATAGGATGACATTAAAGAAATAAGATGCATTATGATACATGGAAGATATTACTCACTCTTACAGGACATGTCGTCACGATCCATGTGTTTTGTTTCTTTTCTTTAAGCATAAAGTTTTCGTGGAATTAGTTGAATGATCTGTATGATGAAAATGATGGGATCAAGTGGGAGAAAGTTATTTATTTTTGTGATCCCACATTTTAGACCCACATTTTCTCTTAAAGTTGCGACTATTCGGCATGAAGTTTTCTACGCTTCGTACCCTTTCGTGACAATCGCCCATTGGTTACCGTTTTGATGGAAGACGGTATATAAATAGGAACTTATGTTCATTTCTGACGGGCGATGACAAGATCTAACACAAAATCCTCACATTTAGAATACACCATCAGTACGTGAGGAAATTTGGTTAGTAGAGTGTGTCCAATTTTCTTTGATTTCAGGTTTTTCTAACAAACGTGAACAAGAACAATGGCTGGAGGTTTGTCTATAAACGATCATGGTTTCCACATATGAATTTTTACGTCTAACAAAGTAGAGACACATCTTAAGCAACACTGTAATAGGAGCCTGCTGTGTTTGGTTGTTGCTTACTTCAGAATGTTAAGACGCTCCCGATTCTTCGCCTTTCGGTTTTGCCTGTAGATCTGACAGGAAGGTGAGATTTCTGCAAACCAATTCGCTATGCCAAAGGTGTGAGGCCATAAATCCTCTTAGAGAGAGCTTTAGACGTCTTGTTATCGTACAAAATTAGCTTTATATCGGAAGCTGATGATGCCTATGCCGGTTCATATGCATTTCCATAATGCCAAGAGATCAGGATGTCATTGTAGTTTGACAAGTCAGTCTGGATTATGCAATAGAAGCTTCATCGTGAGTCAAATGTTGGCTTTTAAAAACTGTTTTTTTGGATGAGAAGCCAATAAAATCGGCGTTCTTCTCTTGACCGTTGTTCAAAGTTGACTGTACTTTAAAATGTACAATTAATAAGAGGGGTCAAAGCAGCTTCGGATGAAACTTGTTGGCCAAATGTTTTGTCAATGCAATAACACAAGTTTGGAGGAAATAGTCCAATTAATCCTAAATCTGTTATACAAATGTCAATTCCGTCTAAAATTTTTCAATTTTGCCAATTTAAGCTTTGCAAAAAATATGTTGTCTTTCCAGCTAATTTTTGCTAGAAATCACTAACGTAGTAATCCAGTCATCACTGTCCTACATGACACGACAGCAATTTCCAACAAAAATTGTCTAGATTGACTATATTGGAATTTTGCTTTGGGACTAAAGTTGCAAAATTGAAAATTTTAGGATTGAATTCGCATTTCTTCAATAGGTTTAGGATTAATAAGGTAATTTTCCCCACAACTTTAATGTTCAATGAAGCTTGATATTATATGGGTTCCAAGCAAACCAGTAACTCTTCAGCTCGTCAGTTTAAGGATCACATGGCTCCGATTTTGATCATTAGCGGACATTAGCCTTCCATTTTCGTGCAAAGCTTATCTGAATTGAATTGTTCAGTCATTGAATTGATCCCTAGCTGACATTCGATTGCCGCAGGCATAGATGACTTCTTATCAAATCTGAAGAAGGTAAATCATATCTGGGAATCATACTGAAGCTGGAAATACTTTATCCTGTGCCAATGCTCATGCTTCTCTTGGGGGGGACTTTAGTCTATCTTTGGTAATGATATCTTTCTTCCAAAAACCCAGGAAATCGAATCTTCAAAATGCAACTGGTGAGAGAGTGATGGCAATTACTTGGTAGTTCTATAACAACAGTTCTGGCTACTGTAAATCAGAACAAATTGCTGCGTCGATTATGTTCTGTTAAAAAAGTATACATTCTAAACCCCTGCTTCGCAGCCTAAAATCCATGTATAAAGTGGAGCAGCCCATTCGACCTTTTGTTCAGAGTGGACTAAAGCCATCCTTGAATTGAATTAACACTAAAATCTCAAAAAATAACAATAAAGTCATCTCCAAGAAAGGGAAAATAAAAATGAAAATAAATAGTCGTCATCTTCCCTCGACCACTGTATTAGTGATAGTGTTAACAGACCAGATGCTTTCTTGCTGTGATGGAATAGAACGATTTGGCATTTCGGCTTGGAAAGTGAATATAGGCTGCCTCGGCTGAGGAAGATCTGACTCGCCACTTAACATCAGAACTACATTCGACATGTTTGGTCTATCCGTGGCATGGTCCTGACCACAGAGAAGCCCAACATGGATGCATCTTTTTACTTCCAAAGGAGAGCTAACAGCCATTGCTACATCCGTTAGGTCCAATGCTTTGCCATCACTCCACAGTTGCCATGCCTGTAAGTGAGAACATTGTCATAATATTGCAGCAAACTTACGATATTGATTAAGTTTGGAATTTGGGACTTACGTAGGAAAGGAGATTCAGATGTCCCTGGTCATACAGGGCTGTGTTCTTTTTGCCGCTTACTATCTCCAGTAGCAACACTCCAAAGCTATAGACATCGGACCTCTCGGAAAATATTCCACCCATGGCGTACTCAGGAGACATATAGCCACTGCAGTTAAGTTAAACATGTTATCTACTCTTTGATTGTACTGATAGACAATGGGGATAAAACATGCATGAACAGAGATGTTTGTCGTGGTAAATCAATCATTTCTGTCTGCTTGAAGAGATTGACTCAATGAACAGATAATTCAAATAGGCCTGAAGAGCTTACAGTGTTCCAACAATTTTTTGAGTGTTCACCAAAACTTGAGTGCCCTCAAACATCCGTGCTAGCCCAAAATCTGATATTTTCGGGTTCATCTTTTCATCCAAGAGAATGTTGCTTACTTTCAAGTCTCGATGTATGACCCTAAGGCAAGAGTCTCGATGGAGGTACAACAACCCCCTTGCAATCCCCTGAATTATTTGAAATCGTTTGCCCCAGTCAAGTTCTGCCTTCTTTCTTGAATCTAGAAAACATGACAGACAAGAATAGTTTTCAAGTTTTAATGCTATGGCAGAAAATACATTATAGAAAAATAGTTATTCCGAGATAAAAAAAAAAAAAAAAACCAACCAAACAGAAAGGCGTCCAAGCTTTTATTCGACAAGTACTCGTATAACAAAATCTTTTCTTCTCCTTCAATGCAGTAACCCACGAGTTTAACAAGATTTCGATGCTGGAGTTTCGATATAAGGATGATCTCATTCTTGAACTCTTCAATGCCTTGGGCTGAGGTACTGGAAAGTCTTTTCACAGCTACCTCTTTCCCATCTTTCAGCTTCCCCTGTTTCGCAATTCACATAGCTTTTAGACCTTGAAATATTTTCATTAACAATGTCCTGCAGAATGGTCTTACCTTATAAACAGAGCCAAACCCTCCTTGCCCGAGTTTACTTGTCGTGCTGAACTTGTTTGTAGCAAGTAGTATGCTATCAAAACTATAAAGGGTCAATTCCAGTGAATCATCTTGCTTCAACTGCTTTTGCCATGCATTTCCTTGTGTCAGCTCGGTCGATTTTTCAGGTGTATCTGCTGAGTCAAGGAGCCTTCGAAAGTTTCCTGTGTTTATCATTGATGAAGAATTAGCTTACTTTTTTCTTAGCGTGCACATTACTCTAACAACACTGATATAGCTTTTCAATAGTACCTGTTTTGTTAGCTCTCCATTTGCAAAGAACAAAAACAAATACTGCAAAGAACATAATCCCTGCAATAGTACTCAGGCTGATGATAACTGCTTTGTGTCGCGATCCTCCTGAAATGGGAAAGAGAGTTATGTAAAAGACGATTGGTGTCGACTCAAACTCATCTCAATGAAACAAATTTCTAACCTGCTTTTACATGTGCAACTCGAACAAATAGATCTTCCCCATCTGTGGGAAATTCCTGAAGATCAATGAGGTCTTTACTCCAAACCATGCATCCAATGGTGCTGACGTAAGAATAAGCCAAGCAAGAACAATTGCTCCGGCACCAGCTTTCACATTCTTCTTCATCTCCAATGTCTGATATATAGTTCCCAGAGTTGGGTAGTTTCATCTGGCTCATTTGCCAAAATGCATCTTTCTTTACATTTGTAGAAGTCGATGTGCTTGTGTTTTTCTGGCAATTCAATTCCATCTCTCTTACACATCCTCTGGTCCAGTTTCCACTGTTCCATTCTTCATTTGACTTTGGCACAAACCCATCTATGCATCTGCAAATAGGCGAATTCAATGAGTTACAAACTCCAAATGGACCACAAGTTCCATAAATCTCACAAGTATTGTTCGGTGCTGCCCAATCCATCAACCATACCTCAGCTCCATCATCCCAATACATTATCTTGAGAGATCCTCCAGGAGAAATGAACATGTATCCAAAGAAATTGTATCTATTCATCGAAAAGTAAGTGGTTCCCTGTTGAGTATCCTGCTGGACAGTGAAGCCACTCGAGTATGATTGGTCCATGGTTGATATGCCGATAAATTTCGATTTGTCCCATTGCCCGCTTCTCCAGTAAGGGGTCGAACCATTCCAGGTGAAAGCTTGAGGTGGCGTCTCAGATGTCACTCCAGTCGAGAAACTTCCAGGGAATGGATCACTGTCGCTTCTCCAGGAAATTAAAGACTTTTTCACTCCAGTCCTGACATTTACTCCTATCTTCATTGTTGGAAGAAGAGTGTCTGTCGGATCCTCGAAGCTTCCCCATATTTCGCTATAATTTCCATCTTGCAGAACAAAATTCCCACTATCTAATAGCACCGCCAACGTATAACTGGACTGACTAGAGACATTGGTAGACCAAACTATATTTTCTTGTCCATCCATGAGCTTCAAATTCCCATCACTGCCTATCGTTAGTTTTGCAGACCAATCTGTGTACACAAGCGGCCGCTCCCTATTAGCCACCCACACGATCTTAGAAGGCGTCAAGTTCTTGTACCATATGCCAACATACTGATTTTCTGACCCGCGCGGTGTGAAGAACCCAAGCTCGAATATATTGCCAGAGGAGATGAGAGTTTGGTTCGTAAAGAGTGGCTCCGATGGAGTAATATTGTAAGCTACACCGCTGGCCCTATAACTTGCCTGAAGTAGGCAGAAGATGACCGAGCAAGAGCACCAGGAAATCAAGAGCCGCATGGTAAGAATGACTGAATAAACCTAGTGAGTTCGCTGGATCGGTTGATTCTGCACTTTCTGCAGATTTAAGGATAGATGAACGAGATTTCCTGTGAGCCAAGAGGCCTTTGTGCTCAAAGGGGGCTGAAACACAAGGGTTTTCAGAAGACCACATCTTCATTGACTGTTCAACGCGGGGGTTGTTCCCCGCCGTCGTTCAAATTTGACTGCGTCACAGTTCACATTTTAGTTGACAAATTCGGATTGCTTACTTGTTAACCAAGACATCGAACGAAGTCCAACTGTGGTGCAATCAAATGACTTAAGGCCATGCGATTTGGGTTGGCGAGAGAAGATGGGTGAAGGTTCCGTACGTAAACACAGTAGTGCTGAAAGTATCTATTTTGGTCTAAGCACCACCTTTAAGTGATTGTACGTGAACTCTGAATATTTCTTCCAACCAAAAGTAATGGCCTTTTATTATTACTATCATTATTAATTGTGCGTTTTATTAAATTAATGTCTCGAGTTTGAATTTGAATAACGATTTATTAAATTGAATTCGTTGATAAAATTTTTCCAAATAGATTTCAAATTGGATGAAAAATGCATTCTTTTCTTAGACTCCTTATAGCCACACAAAAGAGGAAATAAAATAGAACAAAAAAAGAGCAAAGGTTTTCTCTTCCTTTATCTGCGAGAGGAGCCGAATTCCTCTGTAGGTTATCCATGGTGGGGCCCAAAGTCAAATATTTGACTTTGGGCGCACACACACATATTCCACGCCATGGGGGTGGGGTTCAAAGTCAAATATTTGACTTTGGGTGTACACACATATTCCACGCCATGGGGTTTTCTTTGGCCGATAGAATAAAGTAGGAAGTGCTCTGCACGTGGAGCCAAAAGGTGGTGGGCTCAAGTCAAAGTTTTGACCTTGGGCACATATAAAGATAAAGTAGAATGTCTCTAGGAGGTAAGTGGCTAAACCCTACGAGAAAAAAGAGGAGCCACATGTCGTCAAGCTGAAGAGGAGCCATCCACGTGATTAAGAAAAGGAGAATGTGGAGCAGCACATACGCGAGAAAAAAAAAAAAAATAGACGCTGGAGTTATTGTGTTCGGCGTACATAGAGTGTTTTGTTTTGAGCTTGAACGTGCGGTAATTTTATGCCGTGAGTTTATGTCTAAGTGAGTTGTTTATTTATAAATACTTTGGGTTTGTGGTTAAATTTATGTGTGGAAAACACTCGAGCATGTGAGCGATTGTAAACTCTGATTCTCCGATTATCATGGATTATTTGGTGTTGGCTCTCTCTATAAACGTAGGTATTCATATTCAGACCGAACCATGTAAATTTCTGGTGTCCTTATTATTTCTCATTTATTTCTCTAGTGATTTCGCGTTAACGTAAATTGCAAGACCTTGTTGTTTCCTCGTATTATATTCCAACAATTGGTATTAGAGCTTGGGATCGGATTTCTTGATTGTGATTCGGAGTTTTTGCTTGTTTGATTATTATTTGAAAATTCTATTATTGTACTTATGTTTGAGAGGAAATCTGAAATTGAGATGTATAACGGGAGCAACAATTTTGTGTTATGAAGCATCAAGATGTGGGCATTATTGACAACCCAAGTTTTGGCCAAGGCACTGGATGGTGAAGATGAGTTGTTGATTATAATGAAAGCCTCTAAGAGGGTAGAGCTAATGGAAAGAGCAAATAGTACAATCCTGTTAAATTTGTCAGATGAGATCTTAATAGAGGTTGCTAAGGAGAAGGATGCCACATCATTATGGGCAAAATTTCAAACACTTTATGCGAAGGAACGTTTGAACAATCGCCTATACATGTTGAAGATGACGTTTCAATTTATATTTACTGAAAGTACATCTATCGAAACCTATCTAGATGAATTTAATAAATTCATGATGGATTTGAAAAACGTCAATAAGATACTCGATGATAAAAAATAGGGTATGATGTTGTTAGCCTCTTTACCAAAATCATGGGAGCACTTTACTAATTCACTGTGCAGGGGCGAACTATAGTTACCTCAGAAAAGGTAAAGTTCGCCTTATTCTCTAAGGAGTGGTAGAGAAAGTTGCGAGATGACGGTCTGGCGCAAGGAGTAGTGTAAGCACTGACGATTCGGGGTAGAGAACAGCATTAAGGGCCTAGTAGCAATAGAGGAAAAAGCATATTGAAATCACGCTATAGAAAGTCCAAGGGATGCGTAAAGTGCTTTGAGTGTCACGAGGAGGGGCACATCAGGACAGATTGTCCAAAGCGGAAGAATAAAGCTGATAGGCAGTTTGCCACAAGCAGTGTGGCAAACGTTGCCGAGGGGAGCAATATATATGCAGAAGTTGTTTTATAAGTGACTACTATTTCGTCAAGAGATGAATGTGTGTTAGATTCGGAGTGTTCATATCATATGACGCTTCATAAGAATCGGTTTACTACTTACCAGACTGCAGATGGTGGTAGAGTTTTTTTGAGGAATAACGCAGTCTATAAGACTGTGGGGATAGGGACAATTCGGATTTGGATGCACGATGGGGTGGTTCACACATTAACATATGTGAGGCATGTACCAGAGCTCAAGAAGAACCTTATTTCTCTAGGGATACTCGATGACATTGGGTGTAGGTACACCGCTGAAGGTGGAGTGCTGAAGATCTCTCGAGGTATCATGACAGTGATGAAGGGGAAGAAAGTGAATACTCTCTATCATCTACTGGGAGAGACCGTGATCAGAACCACTGCAGTTTCATCAGGTGAGTCAAACTCTAACTTGACTCAATTATGGCATATGCGTTTAGGGTATATGAGCAAGGCAGGTATAACAATGTTGAGTGAAAGAGGATTGTTGAAGGGTCAAAAGATAGGGAAGTAGGACTTATGTGAGCACTGCATCTTTGGGAAACAGAACCGACTTAAGTTTATTACATCTCTTCATTCGACCAAACGACCAGTTGAATATATTCATTCAGACGTCTGGGGCCTGTCTTCGGTTTCTTCGAAAGGAGGTGCCCGATATATGCTGACATTTATCGATGACTATTCGAGGAAGGTATGGGTATACTTTTTGAAGCACAAATATGATGTATTTGATCGGTTCAAGAAATTTAAGACATTGATTGAGAAGTAGTCAGATAAACAAATCAAGTGCTTGAGAACCGATAATGGCATGTAGTTCTGTGGTAAATATTTTACCAAGTTTTGCGAGAAAAAATGTATTGTGAGACATCGCACGGTACCTGAGACACCACAATAGAATGGCGTGGCAGAACGGAAGAACAGAACTTTCTTTGAGTAAGCTCGATGTATACTTTTGCATGTAGGACTTGGCAAGGAATTTTGGGCCGAAGCAGTGAATGTGGCATGTTACCTGATTAATCGATCTCCATCATCTGTTATCGAGTAGAAGACTCTTGAGGAAGTATGGTCGGGGAAACCTATTGATTATTCTGGATTACATTTATTCGGATGTCCTGCGTATGTTCATGAGAGTGATGGTAAGCTTGAGCCGAGGGCAAAGAAGTGCATATTTTTGGGTTATGCACATGGAGTGAAAGGTTACTGGCTGTGGTCCACTGATCCCAGATCACCCGGTTTTCTAATTAGTAGAGATGTGATCTTTGATAAGACTACAATGCTTCAATAGAGGAGTTCTAAGACACAACTAGTAGAGAAGATGGATCATGGTGTCATTAGTAAGGTGGGGCTTCAGGTGGAGACTCCAAAGACCCCAAAGGTAACAGAAATTGAGAATGCAGATGAAGCCATAGTTCCTGAAGTCCGTGATAGTGAACAACCAGCAAAGCCGCAGCACACTATAGCCGCCAATAAACAAAGAAGGCAAATTAAATCACTGGTACGTTATGATTATACATATATTACTTATGTATTGACTATAAGTGATGAGGTGGAGACAGATGAGCCTTCATCTTACTTTGAGGCGATGGCTAGTTTGGAGTCGTTGCAGTGGCTATGGGTTATGAGTGAAGAGATGGAATCATTCCATCGAAATCAGACATGAAAGTTGGTCAAAGTACCCAAAAGCCAAAAGATTGTTGGAAGTAAATGGGTCTTTAAACGGAAAGAGGGCATTCTCAGTATCAATGCAGCAAGATATAAGGCGAGACTTGTGGTGAAATGATATATACAACGTAAGGGCATTGACTACAATGAGGTGTTCTCTCCTGTGGTAAGACATACTTCTATTCGTGTTTCATTTGCTTTAGTTGTTTCGCAGGATCTTGAGTTAGAGCAACTAGATGTGAAAACTGCGTTTCTTCACGGTGAGTTGGAGGAGCCGATTTACATGAGGCAACCAGAGGGAATTGCTATTCTGGGTAAGGAAGATCATGTTTGTTTGTTAAAGAAATTTTTGTATGGGCTAAAACAGTCTCCTAGGCAATGGTATAAATGCTATGATGCTTTCATGGCTAGTCAAAACTATTCAAAAAGTTAGATGGATAGTTGTGTCTACTTTAGGAGATTGGAGAATAGTTTTTTGATTTATCTACTTTTATATGTTGATGATATGCTAATATTAGCTAAGAATATGTTTGATATTGATGTGTTGAAAATGCAGTTAAATACTGAATTTGAGATGAAAGATTTAGGTGCTGCAAAGAAAATATTAGGTGTGGAGATTTTGCGTGACAGGATTGCAGGAGTTTTACGTCTATCTTAAAAGAAATATATTGAGAAGATTGTGGCGCGTTTTAATATGCAGTTAACAAAATCTATAAGTACACATTTAGCGAAGCACTTTAAACTTTTAGATAAATTATCACTGCAGATTCAGGAGGAGGAGGAGGACCATATGTCCCATGTTCCTTATTCTAGTGCCGTGAGTAGTGCTATGTGTGCTATGATGTGCATTAGGCCTGATATTTCACAAACTATGAGCGTGGTTAGTCGCTATATGAAGTGTCCTAGTAAAACTCATCGGAAAGCTGTGAAGTGGATCCTCAAATATTTGAAGGGGACAACAGATTATGGTATAATGTACCGGAGGGACATCAATGGCAGTTAGACCACTGGTTTTGTGGATTCGAATTAGCGCCCGCTAGAGCGCTGGGAGAGTATCATGGATGATGAGCACTATAACTTGGTTTCAAACATCAAGCGAAGGTGGAGAATTGTTAAATTATTGTCTCGAGTTTGAATTCGGATAACGATTTATTAAATCGAATTTGTTGATAAAGATTTCCCAAATAGATGTTCAAATTGGATGGAAAAGGCCTTCTTTTATTGGACTCCTTATAACCGCACAAAAGAGGAAATAAAATAGAATAAAAAAAAGGAGCAAAGGTTTTCTCTTCCTTTATCTGCAGGAGGAGTTGAATTCTTCTTTAGGTTATCCATGGTCGGGCCCAAAGTCAAATATTTGACTTAAGGGTACACACAAATATTCCACGCCATGGGGTTTTCTTTGGCTGATAGAAATAAAGCAGGAAGTCCTCTGCATGTGGAGTCAAAAGGTGGTGGGCCCAGATCAAACTTTTGACCTTCGGCACATATAAAGATAAAGTAGAACGACTCCAGGAGGTGAGCAGTTGAAACCCTACTAGAAAAAGAGGAGCCGCACATTGTCAAGTTGAAGAGGAGCCATCCACATGATCAAGAAAAGGAGAACACGGAGCATCATGTACGCGAGAAAAAAAAAAAAATAGACGCTGGAGTTCTTGTTTCAGCGTACATAGAACGTTTTGTTGAGCTTGAGTGTGTGGTAATTTTGTATCGTGAATTTATGTCCAAGTGAGTTATTTATTCATAAACACTTTGGGTTTGAGGTTAAATCTAGGTGTAGGAAATATTCAAGCATGTGAGTGATTGTAAACTCTAATTCTCCGATTATGGTGTATTATTTGCTAGCGGCTCTCCTTGTGGATGTAGGTATTAATATTCAGACCGAACTACGTAAATTTCTAGTGTTCTTATTACTTCTCATTTATTTTTTTGGCGATTTCGTGTTGACGTAAATTGCAAGATTTTGTCGTTTCTTCGTATTATATTCCAACACGTTTGATGTGCAATATTGCCCTTATACTTTTAATTACTTTGAATTTATATTAAACCAAACTTTGAGATGAGTTCACTAAGCAATTTAAGTAAATGAGTTATATTTGATTATTGAACCTTAAACAAGTTCCCATAGTACCTTAAAGGCTTATTTTGATTGTGCTTGTCGAAGTTTTCAAATTTGACAATAAATAAACAAACTTCATTCTTGGAAAAGTCGGGCTTTGACTTGAAAAGCCCCACCAAACTGAACTTATTCAGCCGAATTTGTAATTTAGGTCTAGGCCACTGATTAAGCCCATAAAATTTAGTCTCAATCTGTTTGAGCTCGCCGGAAGATCGCTCTAGGTTGAGCCTGCAAAGTCCTTTGCACCCTCCGCTTCCTACCCGAGCTTTGACCTAGTGCCTTGCTACTCTCATAGTTGATTCGATACATGAGTAGATCTACTTATATATTAGCTAATGAACATAGATCTATGTTCACTAGCTAATATACTAGGGTGTGTTTCTTCTTGACAATGTGTTCTCAAGTGAATTGATGTGTACTATTGAGCGACCATAGAAACAGCCTTCTTGACGGAGGGGCATTGACTGGACCACGACACCGACTAGAGAAACTCTTGCTTGAATCGGGTTTTGGTGTTCAGATCTTATTTTTAAAAATTATTATTTTTATGATAATTATATTTTGTTCTTAATATAAGATACTAAGATGATGTTACCGATATTTTAGTTATGAATATTACTTTTTATTTATTGAAATAAAGCAACCTAAAAAAGATGCCAAAAAAAGATAAATGTAATAATTTACAAACTTAATCTTTCAATTCTCGTAAAACTTCACATGAGAATGGTTCTCCATTCCCAAAAAGAAATCAAAGAGTGATACCGCGGTAAATAAACAAAGAGGAGGGAATACCAACAGAGTTTTTTGGCAATCCAAAAACATGAAAGTGTTTCTTTTTACCATACTCTCAACAAACTAACTACAGAAAAGTTTGAAAAACCATTTCATAAAAATCTTTACATTGTAAATTAACTACGCCCCCAAAAAAATTGTGATTTGGTATGCACGTTAGACATAAGAGTTTAGTAATGATACAAAAAAATCAAGGGAAAAGTGTCAAAAAAGTCATAAATTTATTATATTTATGCCAATTTAGCTTTAAACTTTTCAATTGTGTTACTTTAGTTATAAACTATTTGATTTAGTGTCGATTTAACTAATTTTAACCAGATATTATTGACATGAATAATTTTTAATAATTTTTTTCTTCATTTCTTCATCCTTTTGTCGGTGATTAGCCACTAGCCATAGCTGGGTGAGTTGGCCTCACTTGGGCAAGGGTTACTATCACTCACCAAAGGCGATGCTCTCTTAGGCGAGGGCTCCTTTTGCTAGATCTGGCAAGGCCAGCCTCACCGAGTGTTGCCTAAGCAAAGGTGACACCCAATAAGGTTGTCATGGCTTGGGCGAGGGGATCCCTCACTAGGTTTTGCCCTTACCTGATCGGGCCTTGCCTCTAGCAAGCAATGGCGACTATCGCCTAAGTGAAGAAGGCAAAAAAGAAGGAAAGAAAAGATATATATATATTCTTAAAAATTATCCACGTTAACAATATTTAACCAAAATTAGTTAGAAGAAATGAATTGACATTATTTTAAAAGGTTTTATGACTCACATTATATTAAAAGGTTTTATGACTAAATTGATACAATTAAAAAGTTAAAGACTAAATTGGCACTTTTCCCAAAAAATCAATTAAGAAGGTATCGCAAGTTCAATACATTAAATTTTACAACAATATGATATGGGTGCATTTGTTTCGCTGAAAACCCGATCATAAAAGAAAAAAAAATTCATCGATTGGTTTTGATTTGTTTGGTAGCCTAGGAGCATTGGACAAGTAATTTTCCTTCAATTTCTCCCAATCTAAGGTTGTTGTTTTCAATTAATGGAAAACTTTTTTTATTTATTTTCGATGGCCCACATATTGAAAAGTTGAAATATAATTTTCTGGAAATAGTTTTTCTTTGAACAAACGGGTCTTAGGATATGTTTAGTAACCATGTTGTTTTTGAAAATAATTTCTACTCATAAATAGTTTTTTTTTTTTTTTTTTTTTTTTCTGATTTTGTAGACTTTTGCAGACTTTTAAGTGGTTGTTTGCTTTTAAGAAATATTATATCTGTGACATCCTAATTTTCGACCCTGTTCCGATTTTATGAAATGGGCTATTCATCGATGTGCTTTTTTTTTTTTTTTTTTTTCTGAGTTGGCCACTCACGAGATAACTAATCTATTTGGGGAAGCCGTTAAGGAATATAAATGCAACAAATTTGAGAATTCAATTAGAAATCGACTACTCGACCGTGCTAATTTGCAAGGGTGAATATAGCCCCGTTAAAATCGATTAGAGACCGGGGATAGGTTGATTAGACAAAGGCATGTAATTAAATTGTCGAATTGTAGTAAATCGATTTTTCTGTCGATTATATACCCGGTGCTTGTAATTGAAACCTTGAGATTTTCACGACAATTGAGGGTCGCCTATAAGTCGGAGATGCACAATGTGGATCGAAAATAATTGATCAAGGGTCAAACGCGCTAAAAATTCCTAAAAGCTACCCGGTAGGTTAGGTCACACTAAAATCGCATCCGGTTGAAATTAACCATGAAATTGAATTTGGTTTCGGGAATCGAACATTTGAGTGTGTCACAATTCATTTATAGGACGTCGTCTCGTCTTTCAGAGAAATTTCGTCGAATTCAGGATTTTTGGGAAAATCAATTTCGGACGATTCGGAAAAAGAAAAGAAATTCGGATGGGTGAGGAAAATTACTATTTTGCTGTCCAAAATTGGTTATTTGTGGGAAATTATGTGCATAAAGAATTTGGGGGACTAAGAGATTGGCATGGAGACTTTTAGGGACCAAGAATGATGAAATTAGATATTTCTCATTGACTTTCAAGGTTCTTGCCCCCTCCTTGCCCAACCTTCAGCTTCCCCAACCGAGCACCCTCTTGTGCACGCCCAGCTGCTCCCTTCATTCTGCCATTCCCCCTTCACCTTTCTCCTTCCTTTCTCTACCGCCGAGTTCACCTCAATTCACCACTTGCATTTCACACACCCCCACCACCAATCGAGTAACCCACGCGTCCACCAGCCTGCTTCTCTTCCTTCTAGTCATTGCACCACTCCATCGAGTCAAACCCCCTAGTGAAACCTCCCGACGTTGACTCTAATAGTTTCATCGATGTCCCCCTCCCTCACGAAGTCAACCCATCGTTTCCCCTCGACTTCTCGCCCATATCCCTACTGCAGCCCATGCACATTCCAGCCCAACGTCCACCGAAGTAGCTCCACTCAACCTCGCGCCGCTTCGCCATCTTTAGCCAAGTCCCGAGCCGCCCAACTCCATCAGCCACTGGCCCCCTGCTCACCCAACTTGTTGCCAACCAGCCCACTTTAGCCCTTGATCCAGTGCCCATTCCGTAACCGAGCAACCAGCCCGCACCAGCTCAGTCCCTCCAGAGCAAAACTGAAAGCCCAACAGCAAGCAGTGGGCTTGCTGGGCCTTTTTCACCCCTTTCCCGGTCTCCCTTGGTGTCGCTGTAGACTCGAGTTTTGGCCGCCGTCATGTTGCCGTCGCCGCGAGTTGGTTTATTTGCTAATCCAGTGAGTTTACTTCCTAATCCCTAATTAAGATGCTAATTACACTTATAGGTGGATTAGTGAGCTAATTAGAGGATTAGTTAGGCTTAAGTGAGGTTAGAGTAAATTAGTTAGTTTAATTAGTTAATTAGATTTTGTAATTAGGTTAATTTAGCACTTAGGTGGTTAGTGATTTTAGCTAATTAGCCTAGTAGGTTAGATTAGTTTAATTAAAACCAATTAGGTGGTTAGTTTAGTGTAATTAGATTAATATGTAATTTATTGAATTATTTTGCAATTTATTGAATTATTTATTAATTAGTGAAAATTATATCGGGATAGTTAGTCATTAGAATTTCGTGCTGATCATCATGATTGTATTGGTTTGTGCAATTGAGTGTTAGTTTATGCAATTGGATGCTGATTGATGATTTTTGAATTATTATTTCAAAAATAGGAAATTTTGGTATTTAATTAGAAAAATATTGGGTATTGAGTTTTGACGCCAAAAATAATTTAAGTACTTTCTAAAATCGTGGGATTTTTAAAAGAGAGGATACTGGATTTTATGGTTCAATTCGATCGTGTGCCCACGCACAATTATTTTACTGGGTGTTTTTAATATGAAGAAAATATGTCAAGTACATTCTTTGAAATTGAGGCATTTGAGTGCAAAGCATGATGTCTTTGGCTGAGATTAGATGTGCGTGTGATCGCTATGGGAACTTATCACCCGATGAAAGTTGGGGGCGATGCTCCTATGTGGAATGTCCTTGATAACAAATGCCGATCGTAGTAGAGGCTGGATCGATGCTCTTATGTAGAATGCCATATAGATGTAGACATTCCCGTGTCTGACGAAGTGGGATGATGCCGATTATGCCGAATGACTGTCGATTGTTGAGTTAGGGTGTCGTGGTTGATGAGCCATAAGAACTGGAACATGCATGAGTGGATGAGTAGCCGCGCCTGACTATGGAGCAAAATTGTGTGGCACGGTATGGGACACGTCATAACGATTTTACCTTATAATCGGGACCTCTGTGAATATTTGATGATTGATGTACAATGTTCCAGTTATGAGATATGTCTATTGTGTGCATAAGATATATGTGATATACTAACGTGCAGAGAGGTGCTGAGGCGAGGTAAGTTTGGGTGCAATGCATGATTAGGACACCTCTAGGTGGATTATCCTCCTAATCAGGGTTTAGGTGCGGACTCGCTGAGACATTATCTCATTCCATCGTGGTTTAACATTTTTAGGTCTTTAGATGGAGGCACGCCATGAACGTTATGGGGTTCCAAGGGAGGTTATGACATCCTGATTTTTAGGTTCTGTTTTCAATTGAATAAGTTGGGCTTTTCATCGACGCACCTATAGTTCTTTTCCTTGAGTTGATCACTCATGGGATAACTAGTCTATTTTGTGAAGTCATTAAGGGATTTTAACGCAATAGACTTGAGAATTCGATCAGAAATTGATTACTTGACTGTGCTAATTTGCAAGGGTCAACACGGCACTGCCAAAATTGATTAGAGACTGGAGATAGGTCGATTCGACAGGGATATGTGATTAGTGTGTAGGTGATTCCATCTTATTACAAAATTTCTATTGACTGGCACTAGACTGATTTTTCTGTCATTTCTGTACCTTGTGCCCGTATTTGAAACCTCGAGATTTTCACGACAACTGAGAGTCACTAATGTCGAAGATGCACAATGTGGCTTGAAAATAATCGACCACGGGTCAATTATACTAAAACTTTCTAAAAGCTACTCGGTAGGCTATGTCATACTAAAATCACGCTCGGTTGAAATTAATCGCGAATTTAAACCCGATTTCAGAAATTGAAAGTTCTGTCATGTCACGATTCATTTTAGGAATGTTGACTCATCCTCCGAAGATTTTTTTGCAAACCCAAGATTTCGACGAAAAATCAAAGTAAGGTTATTTTGGACCAGGAAAATTAAAGGGCCCTTTTTTTATCGCGTTTTTGGGATTCAAGTTCGTTCAATTGATGAGGAAAAATCATGAGATGGACGATGGCACCTTGGCTAAATTTATGGACACCAAATTGAGCTAAATTGGAGAAGTCTTGAAGTGGAATTGGATGTAATTGGATGGAGATTGTCCAAAATTCGTAGGTCCTTGGGGGTGCAACATTTGGACCACTTGGAAGCTTGTTAAGGAAGTTTTGGTGCTGCAATTTGGCTGAGAAGGACATCCATGCATGGTAGGGCATAGAACTTGAGAGCTTTGGATATTTTGTGGCCCCCTCAAGCTTCAGCAGACTTTGTCTTCTTCCTTGGGTGCCTTTCTCCATTTTAATGTGTTTTGAGCTAAAAAGTTATAGAGAGAACTAGCCAGCATCCCCTGCCCATCGACTACCCCTTCGCCGCCGCTGTCCAGTGCCGTCGCACCACTCAAGCAATCGCTCAAAGCTTGTTCGTCGTGCGCCCGTCTCACTCGCCCGTGCACATGCGTCCGTGAGCCCAGCCACCATCTCGAGTTTCCCTAGCCACCGTCGCAGCTCGCCTGGTCGCCGTTCACCGCCGTCCAGCCAGCTGGAACCACTACCTCAAGTCGCTGTAGCCGCCTAGCCCTGTCCCGTGCCATTTCAGCCGCTCGGTCTAGCCTAGCAACCCAAGAGTAGAAGCCGAAGCTCAGCCCTAAGCTGAGAGTTTGTGGCCTGTTTTTAGGCCCATCCGGACTTCCGTTGGTATCGCCGCAGGCTCGAGTGTCGCTCGCCTCCACGTCGCCATCGCTGTGAACTCACCGGCTCATTAAACCGGTGAGTTTACTTGCTAAATTCTGCTTAAAGAGTTAATGACGCTTAGTGAATAATTAGTTTAGGCTAATTAAGAATTAGGTGGTTAGTTAGTTTAGATTAGTGATTTAATCACTTAATTATCCATGTTAGGTGGTTAGAATAGATTGATTAAGGACTGGATAGATTGTACTATTTATCTAGACAGGTTTAGAAATTTTCTAGGCCTGTTTAGGTGGTTAGATTAGCATTTCCGACCTAAATTGGTATTTATTGCATTTAAATTGCATTATTTAATTATTTTTGGTATTTATTTAATTATTTTATATTTTTCAGAAATTATACAGAGATAGCCGGTGACCGGAATTTCGTGTTGATTGCAGTTGTGTGCTTAGTTTATGCAATTGAGTGTTAATTGTGTAAACTGAGTGGTGATTGAAATTTTGGTTATTTATTTCAAATTGTGAAATTTTGATATTTAATTAGAAAATCCCAAGTGTCAGATTTTAACACCAAAAGTGGTTTTAAAGAATATATCAAACAGTGAGATTTTAAAAAGAAGAATATCAATTTTTCTAGTTCAAATCGATTGTGTACCTACACACGATTATTTTATCGTGTGTTTTTAATATGAATAAAATGGGTCAAGTACATTATTTTAATTGGGACATTTGAGTGCAAAGCATGATGTCTTGGCCGGGATTGTATGGATCCATGAATAGTTATGAGAACCCGTCCCTAAAATGAGTTGGTTAGACGTGCCCTTATATGGGATGCTAGTAGTAGTAGATTATGGACTGATGCTCCTTAGTGGAATGCTGTCTCGTGTAGATGTTGCTGTGCTCAGTGAGGTGAGACGATGCCTGGTTACGATAGAAAACCGCCGAATATCGAGTAGGCCGTGCCCGTTGGGCCGTGATTAAAAATTGGAATGCATGATGAGTGAAATTGACGTGCCTGATTATAAGACAAAATTGTATGACACGGTATGTGACGTGTTATAACGATTTGGCCTTATAATCGAGACTCTTATGTTTATTGATATGGAAGTGGTGGCGTTCCAATTGATTGAGTTTGATTATTGCGTATGGTTGTGTATTTGAACTGTACTGACCTGTAGAGAGGATCTAAGACAAAGTGAGTCTCTGTGGTTGTGTGATTGTGTGGCTAGGCGTATTTCCTTCCTAGTTGGAGTTTAGGGGGTGAACTTGTTGAGACGTTATCTCACCCTATCGTGGGCTCAATCTTTTCAGGTCCTTAGATGGCAGCCCTGCCAGTTCATTATGGTCAGCCTTAGAGGGTTACTGAGCTGATCACTGACTTCCTTGTTCTCGGAGGCCACTCAGTATATGAGCTTGTAGTGACCATCGTTTGGGTCGATGAGGGCCTACCTCAGAGGGTACCTCATCAATTTAGGGTGTGGTTTCATCGCGGGCTCAATGGATATAGAGTTGGTTCCCTCCAGTGCCTTGAGTTCCCCATGGTGGTAGTTGACACCGCTTTTGGCAAGGGTGCAGCTGACCCTCCTGATGGTGCTGTGGAGGACTCGGTGCCCCTGGAGCTTGTGGAGTTGGTGAATGTGTCCAACTAGTGGATAGTAGGACAATTTCCCTTTTGAGGGCTGACTTTTTTGGTAGACAGACTAGTTTTATATATAAACCTAGTTTGTTTATAAAAGCATGTTTTGGTTGTGAATTTGTTGTCCTGCTTTTCTATCTCATGCTGTTTGCTGTTAGGGGTTTTGTTTATTTGCTTCCGCATATGCAATAAAATGAATGGATCGGCAACGCATCTTGGGATGTCACAATTTAATCGACCACCGAGGGATATGTGTGCACTCGAGGTTCGGGGCGTGACAGAGGTAGACTTTCAGCGCTCCTATTTTCCTATTCTCGGGACCAACCTGACTCATGAGCTAGTTGAGTCCACCATTTGGGTCGATAAGAGCCTACCCCACTCGGTACCTTATCGTTTCAAAGCGTGGTACCTCCATAAGCCCAATGGGAGTCGGGAGGGTCATTTGGGTGGTTTTGACAAGCCTCCCATCGGGACCGAGGAGTGGGAAATAGGACACCCTTTGGATATCGACACTCTTGATGGTGTCGTGGAGGACCCGGAGCCTGAGACTGGAGAGTTCGAAGTTTAGGTGGCTACGTAGCCCCTTTTTGATCTAGACTTGTATATATACTTAGAGGGTCTGGACCTTTTTGTATATAAACCCAGTTTGTTTATAAAATATGTTTTGTGTTTATTGGTTGTCATGTTTTTCTATCCCATGTTTGTTTGTTGTCTGGAGATTGTTTAATTCGCTTCCGCATGTGCAATAAAATGAATGGGTCGGCGACGCGTCATGGAAACGTCGCAATTTGATCAACCACCGATGGATGTGAGCGTGCTTGAGGTTTGGGGCGTGACAATATCTATATCTATCTTGTTTGCTTATCCTATAATGACTGTTTATTCCATAAGTCGTGTTGTTTAAGTGATGTTTTGCAGGATCATATGGATATTGTGCTTAAATCTACATGAAAGTTTTGTCACTATAAAATGGGGAAATTGTTGAGAAAACTCCTACCAAGTTTTGAAGTTGATAAAATTTTCTGGTTCTTACTCTTATCTTAAGGACATATTGCATTTAAAGTTGTCTTTGAGGATTTATTGAAGACTTTTGCCAAAGTCTATTCATTCCTAGAAGCACTTCCCACTTTGACAAAATCCAGAACAAGTTCATGTCCAGAATGAGGAAGAGTACAGATTCAGATATATCAATTTTGTGACATAGATTCAGAATGAACTTATTAGGAAATTATTTTGCATCATCTAGCTTTCTAGCGAAGGATTTCACTTACCTTATATAAATTCATTGATGAAATCAATAACAAATTGATGAAATCAATCTTGAAGAAAAAATCCTTTTTGGTAAATATCTACTTATAGAAACCAAGATTCTGATTATATGGGCGACCAGAATCAAGTGGAAATTTTATTCCTAACTTCAACGGCCATAAGATTCCTTTAATTAATTCGGTCTACAAGTGTGTGGGAACGTGAATTTGAGATTCCAAAATCCGAGGCTACTCTCATTTTACTAGTTTTCATCTGTGAGCTTTAAAAAGTGTGATCTAGAGAGAAAACCAAAAAAGAGTGTCTTAGTGAGTTAAAAAATTTCTACCATTGAGTGTTTGCTCACCAAGTTGTAATTTCTTGATTGATCATATAGTGGAATTCGGTTAGTAGGCTATCGGCGTGAGAGAGCAGAATACTTGATTTAAGCCGAACCAGTAACCACTATAAAATTTGTGTGCACATTTCTCTCTTTATCTCCTTCATTTAAAGTTTGTTGCACACTTTTGGAATATCGTAGAAGACTGGAATCCCATCATTCTGATATTCATTCGGACTTTGCAAGTAATTTATTTTATTTGTTAAGATTTATTTCAAACACCTATTCACCTCCCCTTTAAGTGTTAGTACTAGCTTTATCAAGTATTAGTTGGATCATCAAATCTTGCCCATATTTCAATGGAATTCCTGTCTTGTAGAACAAAGTTTCCTACATCTGAAAGCATTGTTGTAGTATAGTTTGACTGGACAGAAACATTGGTGGACCAAACTACCTTCTATTGCACGTCCACGAGCTCTAAATTCCCGTCCCCGCCTATTGTCAGTTTTGCCGATTGATCTGAATATGCAAGCCGCGTATCGCTATTGGCTGTTATAGATGAAGCCAAATATTTGGTTTTAGGGGTTTTTTGTCTTTACAATCAGATTTGCTTTTAGGTTAAAAGTGATACCTTTATATTAGCAATGGCAGTACGCTAGCCGTCAAGATGCTTAAAATGGAAATAGAGAGGCAAGAAAAAGAGAGAAGAAAAAAGTAAGTTTTTTCTTTATGGGGGTTCTCAATCTCTTTGTGCCCTAATCTTGAGAGAAGATCATCATTGTATTACAACTTTATCGAAATCTAGTGGATTCGCAGAGTGCCTCTGCGCGGAGACGTAGCCCGGGTTTGGGTGAACTTCGATAACAAATTTTCTGGCATATTCTTCTGTTTCTGTTATTTTATTATTATATTTTGTCTAGTGAATTGTTTGCAAGCGTTATTTTTTTGGAATCGACGTGCGATTTCGTAACAATTGGTATTAGAGCCTGGGTTTGGCTAATCGAGAACATCGAGGGTTTTTGGTAACGTTCGGTTGAAGGCAAACGATATGGCAGAAGATAAAATCAGAATCGATAAGTTCGATGGGGAAGATTTCGGATGGTGGAAACTACAAATAGAGGATTATTTTTATCAAAAAGATCTCTATGCACCACTTAAGGGTTGGAAACTCGAGATGACGGAAGTGGATTCGATTGCAGAAGCCGGATGGAAAATTCTTGATTGAAAGGCATTAGGTGCGATTTGTCTAGGGTTGACGAAAAGGATAGGGTACCACATCGCGAAAGCAAAAACTGCAAAAGAAGCCATGGATATTCTAACGAATATTATGAGAAGCCGTCCACATCAAATAAGGTATTTTTGCTAAAGAAACTGATTAATATGAAGTTATCTGATAGAGGTTCTATGGTAGAGCATATTAATAGTTTCACGTAGGTCACAGATCAATTGGAATCCGTAGGCTTAAATTTAGATATGAAGCTCCAAGCTTTATTATTTTTATGTTCTCTTCCAGAAAGCTACAATACCACAGTACAGGGAATTTCAAGCACCATGAAGGATGATTTAACTCTTGATGATGCTGTGAGTAGTATTATGGATGAAGAGATGCGAAGGAAGGTCTCAGGTGGAGATAATTTTTTTGCATTTATATCTTCAACGGCACTCGTAGTGGATAATCGTGGAAGAAGTAAAAGTAGAGGAAAATTCAGCGAGCGTGGTAGATGACAATCAGGGGGTAAGAGACAGGTTGCAAAAGATGAGTGTTGGTTTTATCACCAAAACGAGACACCAGAGGTTTCGGTGTGAAGCCTACAAAAAGAAGCAGCGAGATGAGAATCAAAGAGCTAATGTGGTTAGCGATGAATCTTCGCTAGATAACTTGTGTTTGTCTGCAAGGTTTGACTTGACAACAGATAAATGGTTTATTGATTCTGGTGCTTCTTTTCATTGCACCTCTCTTCATATGTCCAGTGAGATGCTTCTTCTTCGGCCCAGTTTGTGTCATTTCTTGTAGTGTCGGCAAGGATGCTTGGCTGAGGCCAATTGGATGGTTGTGCATAAAAGACTGTGTCCATGCTTTGAGATAAGGACGAAGGTCCTTGATCATAAGGATCTTGGGAAAGAGGGCCTCCCCATTGAGCATAAGGGTCATGAGTTGATTGGACAATGTCATATGCATTTGTCATTTCATGCTCTTGTGATGATGCAGCTTATCTGAAATCTTCAAGTGCTTCCTTAGCTTCTGGTGCTAGGTCATAATGATCCCATGCAATGGGTACATTATAGTTCTAGACATCTTTAGGAATGGTCTTGTTTTCCTGACACAAAATTCTCTGAAGTTCTTGGTACTGGTGTTCACAACATCCAACCGGGCCTGGATAAGATTTGTGAATCCGAGCTTCTCTGCTATCCAAGTGAGGTTTATAGGATGTGGTTCATATTTCCTGTGGAGCATTGATAATGTTGCCATTATTTCTGAAAAAAATACCATGGACATCGGAAAAACAGGATTGTATGGACTTCGGGGTTCGGTGTCATAGTTCTTAGTTTTTTTTTCCAGAAGGTGTTTCCAGTGAGTAGGATGATAGAACCAATTTAGAAAATCTAAAAGATTCTTATCACTTTCCTTTTCAATGTTTCTTCCGAGTAAGAATATTCTTGTGAGGTTGGTAATGAATCTTCTGGTTGGAATTTCAATAGCTATTAAGTGCTTATTGGTTAAGTACCATAATAACGTCTTGAGTTGATCAAGGAAATCATCTTCCTTCTAGATAAGTGGATGGATAAATGGATAGTCTGAGTTTAAGCCAAAATGATAAAAAATCGAACCTCCATTGAGTCTGAATAGGTCCTTGTGGCATTACCACATGAGATTTTCAAGATTCTCAGTGAGATTATCATTCTGGATATGTTGAATAATCTCCTGGGGATATTTCCAACTTGGTAACTCCATGGTTGAGTATGTGGAAAGCAGGTCTCTTGATGTAGATATTGATTTTTGCTGGTGTTTTTGGTCTTGACAAGAAGTCAGCAAGCACATTCTTCTTTCTAGGAATATGCTTCGTTTCAAAAGAATATTTTGAGAATCATTCAGCCCATCGAAGCAGTTGAGAATTTGGAATAAACTTTTCTTTAAACTTGATCATCTAAGGGAAAGATGCCATGTCTAATTCTACTAGTAAGTGATGGCCGATGAGATGGAATTCAAACTTTTTTATTCCATTTTTCACTGCCACGATTTCTTTAAAAGTGGAATGGTAATGCATTTCAGCTTGAGAAAACTTTCCACTTTTATAAGCACAGAGGTGTCTCTTAGCATCAATTTCTTCAAGCAGGATGGCTACCCAGTATTCATCACTAGCGTCAGTTTGAAGGATTCTCCTTCCTGTTGATGGTATTTGCAGTGGTGGGAGATTCTGCATAATCTCCTTAAGTTCAACTACTGCTTTAGTTTGAGCTTTTCCCCAATGTGGGGGATTCTTCTTCAGCATGGATTGCAAATGAATAAGAAGTTTTGCAATATTTTGGACCAAATTTCTGAGATAATTGATTATCCCAAGAAATTGTTGAACTTGCTTTGTTGTGAAGTTATCTTCAGGAAACTTTAATAATACTTGAGCAATATGTGGCCCTCGGTAGTAGGTTCATTTGTTCAGGTGCATACCAAAAAATTCAATTTCTGTCCGAGCAATATTCATCTTTCTTTGAGAAAGCATGATGCCATGTTTTTTCACGATGTCTACAAATTGTTCGAGAAGCTGGCAATGAGATTGTTCATCAGGGCTGTAGAGCAGGATATCATCAATGTATACTGCTGCACTTGACATGATTGGTTGGAAAATTCTACACATGGCCTTTTGGAAAAGAGATGGTGCTACTTTTAAGCCAAAAGGAAGAACTTTCCATTGGAAGTGCTGGTTTGGGATACAAAACCCTGTTTTGGGTCTGTCTTCAAGATGAATACCCAATTGCCAAAATCCAGCTTTGAGATCGAATTTGGAGTAGATCTGGGCTTTGGATAGTCCAGTAAAAAGGGAATTTCTAGATGGTAAAGAAAATTTATCATCTTGAAGGAAAATGTTAAGGGGTTGGTAATTGATTACCAGTCTCATTTTCCTCTATTTTGCTCAGCACGTTTGTTGACATAAAAGGCTTCACAAGCCCATTGAGAATTGGAGATTTCAATAAGGCCTTGTTGCAATAGTTCTGAGCATTCCCTTTGAGCTAAAGCCAAGTGTTCCAATAAGGCCTTGTTGCAATAAATCTGACCATTCCATTTGAGCTAAAGCCAAGTATTCTGGTTTCATTCCCATATGATTCGCCTTTGTCGGATTGACGTCTTCATTCTTTTTGAATGGAAGGCGGACAAAGAACTCTGGATTTTCCCATAGGGGATGAGAACATTTTTGGGCAAATTCAGAGTGAGATTCTGAACAAGATTCCAACAACTTTTGTATGATTGTATCTAATAGACTCATTTGAATGGAACAGAGTCTCTGGATATTAACGAATTCAGAGAATTGGTCTTTATACTTAAGACATTTTCTAGGAATGATGTGAAGTTGTGAGATCTGAGTCATAATATCCCAACCAATGATCAAGTCTTTGTTAGGAAGACTGGATCCAAAGATCTTTGTGGTTAAGGAGCACTGGGGAAATAATTGGACAGTCACAGGGGCGGTTCTGACATTTGTAGAAAAAGTATCTCCTAAGGCAGAATTGAAATATCAGATATAAGGAGTCCAGTATTCTTTAGGAAGAACTTTGGTGTCCAGAATTGAACAACTTGCTCCGGTATCAATGAGAGCAATAACAGTGATTGGTTTGGCAAACTTTGAGGTGAGGATTTTTACAGGGAAATGGGGACAATGAGTCTGGCTTGAGAACATATCGAGGCTTGGTTTTGGAGATGTGGGTGATTGTGAAAAATGTCTTCAGACTCAGAATCTGACTCAGTTTCACTAGAAGTGGGATAACATGGAATGACATAAAGAGTTTGTTCAAATGGTTCTTTATCAGCGGAGAATAGTGATTCGATATCACTATTTTCAACAGAAATACTTATTTCATTCTCAATTTGATGAATCAAATGATGCTGACCTTTTCTGGCTTGGGGATAATTTTTTGCAAAATGTCCTTTCTGATTGCAAATGAAGCAGTGATTTGATTTTTTGTGGCCTATGCGATCCTTTCTTTTGCGTAGGTATTGCCATTTCTTCTTTCTTCGGAAGTGCTTGTGGCCATGCTTGGATTTCTTTAACCAGAACTTCTTGTAGTGCTTCTTTTTCCTGGAAATCTTTCCACAAGTACCATCACAGTCTTTTTTGGAACATTTGATCATTAACTTATGGCGAGAGCAAGCTGTCTCGAGTTCTCTATCATCTGTGATGTAAGTCCGGACCATCTGTGGCTTTAGGCACAATTCTTCAAGGCATAGATGGATTTCTTGCTGTATTTCTCCCAAGGGAATATCTTGTACTCTCCTCTGTCTTCCAAAAAAAGATCTTTCAACCATCTGGGATAGTTCTTTAGGGATGGAAGTCAGGAAGACATATTTTAGATTTGGTTCAGCTCCAATCTGATAAAAAAGTTGAAGCATTTCCCAATAATGCTTATCAAGATATCTCTTTTGGAGGGAGCAACAATTTCTTTTGAAAAATTCTCTTCTTTTCATCTCTATGAGATCAGTGGGTTTTTCCACAAAGAAATGATATAAGAGTGATAGAATGGCTAAAATCAGGTGACATTAGAAAATGAATCTGGTCTTGTTCTAACACTGATTTCCACCAAAGTTTGAGGCTTCCTGTGAACCTCGTGACAAAATAGTAAAGGACATCGTTCATATCATGATTGGTGATAGATTGAGTATTTAACCAAGTATGAAATTCCTCAAGTCCTTCTGGTCATTTATGGTAGGGGATGTCATCTATGGTGAAAAACTATTTTGAAGCCATGGACACATGGTGTCCTGGATTGTTCTGAACAATCTCTGGCTCATAATGGTTTGATTCCATTTCCTGATCTGGAGGATCAACCGTGAATATAGATGAAGTTACTGGTGTAATAGGAAGGGAATCAACATCAGGAATTGAAAAGGATGAAGAGGAGGAAAAGGATACTGATTCTAATCCAGTATTAGAAGTGGTAAGAACAATTTGTTTAGCTGGGAATAGAGTCTGATCATTTGGAAGAGCAGGATCAGGCTATTGGATAACAGGGTCAAGTTGTTCCTGAGTACCCAAATCCTTTAGAAAATATTCTAATTGATTGAATAGCATCATCTAATTTGGCCTTTCTTTTATGACGATCGAACTTGATTCTATGGGCATTTTCTCTTTTCCTTTGTCCTTTTGTAGATTTTTGAGACGATTGTGCATTTCTGCCATATTTGGTTCTTTTTCTAAAAGAATCTTCTGGGACTGCAGCAAAAATAGACGTCTGTGGTGGTGGAGGTAAGTACCCAGTTTTGACAGTAGTTGCAAAATGATCAAAAGGTCTGAACCTTCCTTCTTCAATGAGTTGAATTTGCCTTTTGAGCTTTTCTATCTCTGGCTTCGAGCTCTCAAGATGATGATACCCTAAATGTTGTCCTGATTCCAAGGCATTTAGCCTTTTTTTGAATTCAGAAACCATTTTCTTGGTGGTCTCATCATATTTTCGAAAATCTTGTTGTACATTCCCAATTCTGAAATCAATTGCTTTGAAAGCATTGTTTTGTGCTAACAAAGTCTCGAATTGCCAATTTAGGATAGCTTTAGCAGCAAGAGTTCTTCTCTGTCTCTCATGTTCATCCACATCAGTGGGGGCAGGTATCTTAGGAACATGACGGTATTTGCCTTGTGGATCATTGAATTCTTCTGGAGCAGGAAACGAGAGTTTAGAACTTTCTCGGACAAGATGAGGAAAGTCTGTATCATGAAACATAGCAATGGAAGAAGTGGACGGTATTTCTGCTAGAACTTCAAGTGGGTAGGAGTGTTTCTTGGCCCACTTTAAAATTGGCTTATAAAACGAGGAGAGAGCTGGTTTTTTCTAAGGAGGAGATGATGGAGTTGATTTTGGTGGATCTGGAAAATCTTGGGGTGTAGTACTGAATTCTGGCGGTGGAGGTGGTGCATAAGAAATCATGAACTGGTATTTATCCCATTCACCAAGAGTGTCGACTGAGGGATCTCTGTTTAAGTATCTCTAGTACACCTTATCCTTCAGCTTTTTCCGCCGAGGTGGAGGTTTTGCAAAAGGATCTACCTCGTCAGGGGATTCGTACAATGGGAACATTGGCAAAAAGAATCCCAAAAACAATGACCATATTTGTCTTTGTAGTAATTGACAGGATGTCCATCACTGTTGAAGTGTCGAACAAGCTTTTTTGGGTCTGGCTCGAAAATTGATTCAGGAACACATGGTTCAATCATGAAGTGAGTTTGGAAGATAGAATGACTTTCTTCATTTTCCTTGCCAAACTTGATGGAAATAGTTCCATCTTTTTTTCGGACGAACTTAGAGTCCATAAACTGGGAAGGCTTGTTATACTGGTGTAGCTTTTCGTAGTTGGTAATCCAAGTCTCTAGAAGGAGCTTGGCCAACGTATCTTTCAGGATCTGCCTAAGAACATGGATGCAGGATGCCTGATCATTCTGCATGGAGATGAACAAAGCATTTTCATTACCATTGTTGAAGTTTAGATCAAGAGCATGGTTCTGCACTCGATAAACCATCTGATAATGGAGTGTTGCAGCTACAGAGCAACAGTTTGGGGGGCTCCAGTAAGCTGAACTTGGACTTTTAAGAAAGAAAGTAGCTGAGAGTATGAAAGAGCGATGTTGAAATTTGGATACAAAGTCACAAAGACTGTTCTAGCATTCAAAGTAGTTTGAATAGTACATATGCAGGCATGCTGGTAATGTAAAAACCTAGTATCCAACAGTGCAATTCTTGCCACAACTGGCAAACCTTTACGACCATGGAAGGTAAGAGCAAGACGAATAGCGCCATAATGGACATGAGTATATCCTTGTTGAGTCCATTGTCTGGGAAACTCTGGAGGAATCTAAAGAGTAACAAAGTATTCCTTTTCAGTAGCAGGAATGGGATACTGGTCGAATTTGGAGGACTGAACGTACTCCTTTACTTGCTTGGGGGTTTGATGAATAAGTTGGCGGATAGAGCGAATAGGCGAGAAAGATGAGTGTGGTTTGGCAAAAGCGGAGTAAGGGTTCATGAGGGCAAGTTGGGTTTCAGAGATCTTGGTTTCATCGCTAAGAGAGACTTCATAAAGATAATCTATCTTAGAAGCGTGGGAAACACGAAATTCTGGAGAAGTTGAAGATGAAGGAGATGAAGTAAGAGAAACGGGTGCTTTGAGGATTTCTGGTTCTGTGGACATGATGTGAAGAGATCTTCTTAGCACTGGATTCTCTTACCAAGTGCATGGAATGGATAACATTACAAATGAAACCATGGCCTGATACCATGAATGGACCTAGACATATTTGATGATTTTGCCAGTGGAGATTTCAGATAAGTGGTTATGGAAAACGGCTACACGTGTCCCATTGTTGGGAAAGGAACTGTGACTGTGAACATCTCAGGTGGAGGACGTCTAGTTTTGCGTGAAACTAGGCATATTCCGAAATTAAAGAAAAATATGATTTCAACTAGTAAATTTGACCAAGAAGGTTTGGTAATAACCTTTGGCTGCGAAGAGTGAAAAATAACTTTAGGGGTAAGAGTAATAGCAAAGGGAAAGCATACGGGTACACTTTACCTTCTCCAAGGAGACAATATCAGTGATATGGTTGCAACTACAATAACTACAGGTAATTTGTCTACTCTTTGGCATTATCGTTTGGGACATCTTGGTGAAAAAGGTGTAAAGCAGTTAAACTCGAGGAAATTATTTCCAAGTCTGCAAAAAGTTGAGTTAGATTTTTGTGAGAGTTACATTTATGGAAAATAGAAGGTTGTTAGTTTTTAATTGAATGGGCGACAAAATAAAGGTCAAAAGCTAGAGTTGGTCCATACTAATATATGGGGACCTACTCAGGAACTCTCTTATGGTGGTAAAGGATATTTTGTCACATTCATTAATGATGCAACAAGGAAGACTTGAGCTTATGTTCTTAGAGAACAATCAGAAGTATTTGGGATGTGCAGAATGTGGAAGACCATGGTAGAATAAGAGACAGGTTATCAAATTAAAGTTCAGAAGTTTGATAATGGTGGTGAATACACGAGTAAGGAATTTGTAGAATATTTGAGTCGAGAAGGTATACACGGGTTAAAGACTGTTCCTAGAACTCCTCAAGAGAACGATGTAGCTGAAAGGATGAACATGACTATTCTAGAACATGCGAGATGCATGAGGCTACATGCGGGTCTCCCGCTACACTTATGGGCTGCCACAATTAATGCTGCTATTTAACTTGTTAACAGAAGTCCATCTAGTGCGTTGGATGGAGAAATACCATAAGAACGGTGGTCGGGTAAAAAGATTAATTATTCATATCTAAAGGTGTTTGGTTATATTGCATATGCTTTGCTTGATAGGGAGGATAGGAAAAAGCTTGATGCTAAGTTCTAGAAGTGCGTCTTTATCAGATATGGTGGCGACGAGTATAGTTATAGCTCTGGGATTATGAGAATAACAAAGTCATCCATAGTCACAATGTGGTATTCCATGAAAAAAAGATGTACAAGGATCGTTAGACAGAGCATGAGAAGATAGTACAACTGGAATATGTTGAATTAGACACAATGCTCGTGAAGATGTTTCTAGTAGATCAAAGTGCACTTGAAAGAGAGGTTCAAGATGAGCTTATTATCAGTGAAGAGGTAGTTTAAGAGGAACATAGTGATTTGGAGCAAACTAATGACCCTGGAGTACCTATCTTTATAAGGTCTACACGTGTGAGAAAGCCAAAGGCAATTTTTGATCCATCAACTAGTACTATTTTGAGCCATGTCTTATATACAGATTCGGGGGAACCAGAGGCTTACAATGAGGCAAAGGTTGACAGGTCTTAATTGCAGTGGGAGTGTGCTATGAAAGACGAGATGAGCTCATTACTTCAGAACAAAACTTGGGAGTTGACCAAGTTGCCCACAGGTAAAAAAGCTTTATTAAAAAAATGGGTGTACGGGATTAAGAATGAAGCATATAGTAGTATTAGATACAAGGCGAGACTTGTAGTTAAGGGCTTTTCTCAAAAAGAAGGGATCGACTACTCCGAAATATTTTCACATGTAGTGAAAATGACATCAATTAGAGTTCTGATGAGTATAGTTGTAGTGGAGGATCTTCATCTTGAGTAGTTAGACGTAAAAAAAGCGTTTTTACACGGTGAATTAGATGAAGAATTATACATGGCACAACCTAAGGGTTTTGAAGTCAAAGGTAAGGAGCACATGGTATGTCGCTTGAAGAAAAGCTTGTATGACTTGAAACAAGCTCCGCAGCAATGGTACCTAAAATTTGATGGTTTCATGAAATAAAAAGGATTTGCACATTGTGAGTCTGATCATTGTGTTTATTTTCGCAAGTATGATGATGGTGACATTGAGTATCTCTCTTTATATGTGGATGACATGCTAGTGGCTAGTTCCAATATAAAGAGAGTCGTAGAAGTGAAGAAGATGTTATTATCACAGTTTGCTGTGAAAGACTTGGAAGAGGCCAAGAATATTTTAGATATGAAAATCATCAAGGTCAAGAAAAGTAAGAAATTATGGCTATCACAGGAAGACTATGTGAACAAGGTGTTAAAGAGATTTAACATGGACAAGGCAAAACCGGTTTCAACTCCTCTAGCGAGTCACTTCAAACTTTTCAAGGATATCTGTCAAAGCACTCAGACTTCGAAAGATGAGATGGCGGCAATTCCATATGTATCAGCAGTGGGGAGTTTGATATATGCCATAGTGAGCACGAGACCAGACATTGCACAAGCAGTGGGAGTTGTTAGTCGATATATGCAGAACTTAGGTAGAGAGCATTGGAATGCAGTGAAATGGATATTGAGATATCTAGCAGGTACTTCCAAATTACTCACTTTGTTATAGTGGTACATCTTTAGAGTTGCAGGGTTATGTAGATGCAGATCATTCGGGTGATCGAGATAGTGGTAAGAGTACCACTAGATATATCTTTACAGTTGCAAGTACAACAATGAGTTGGGTATCTCAACTATAAAAAGTAGTGGCTTTATTGACGACAGAGGCAGAATACGTGGTGATCATAGAAGCCTCCAAGGAAATCATATGGTTACAAGATTACATGGAGGAGCTACATCGAAAATAGCCAGTCGGTACACTGTGGAGTGATAGTCAAAGTGCAGTGCACTTAGCAAAGAATGTAGCTTATCACTCAAGGACTAGACATATCAAGAAGCGTTATCACTTTATCAGGTCAACATTGAAAGATAATGAGTTAAAGCTACAGAACATTGATGGCTCAAAAAATCCAGCTGACATGTTGACCAAAGTAATATACAAAGAAAAGCATATTTTTTGTACTACTTTCATTGGTATTACTCCATGTTGATTGATGAGAAGTATCGTAGAGGCACAAGTTTTTCAAATATTATTTTTTTTGAAGATGGATGCAAAGTTGCTTGGTGCTTGGGTATATTTGTCTTCAAGTTGGAGATTGTTATAGATGAAACCAAATATTTGTTTTTAGGGGCTTTTTTGTCTTTTCTATCAGATTTGCTTTTAGGTTAAAAGTGATACTTTTATATTAGCGATAGCAATACGCTAGCTGTCAAGACGCTGAAAAAGGAAATAGAGATGCAAGAAAAAGAGAGAAGAAAAAAGTGAGTTTTTTCTTTATGGGGGGGTTCTCAATCTCTTTGTGCCATAATCTTGAGAGAAGATAATCGTTGTATTCCAACTTTCTCAAAATCTAGTGGATTCGCAAAGTGCCTCTGTGCAGAGATATAGCCCAGGTTTGAGTGAACTTCGATAACAAATTTTCTAACGTATTCTTCTCATTCTGTTATTTTATTATTATATTCTGCCTAGTGAATTGTTTGCGAGCATTATTTTTCTGGAATCAACGTGCGATTTCGTAACATTGGTGACCCATATGATCTTGGAAGGAGTCGCATTCTCGTACCATATACCCACATATTGATTAGCTGATCCGTTAGGGGTGAAGAAACTGAGCTCAAAGGTTTGACTAGAGGAGACAAGAGTTTGGTTCTGAAAGAGTGGTTCGGCTACAGTAATGTTATAAACTGTACTACTATGGCGTGCCAGAAGAAGGAAGACCATGACCAAGGAAGAGTAGAGACACATCTTAAGCAACATTGTGATAGGAGCCTACTGTGTTTGGTTGTTGCTTACTTCAGAATGTTAAGAGGCTCCCGATTCTTCGCCTTTCGGTTTTGCCTGTAGATCTGACAGGAAGGCTAGATTTCTGCAAACTAATTTGCTTTGCCAAAGGCGTGAGGCCATATATCCTCTTAGAGATAGCTTCAGACGTCTTGTTATCGTACAAAATTAGCTTTATATTGGAAGCTGATGATGCCTATGCTAGTTCATATGCATTTCCAGAATGCCAAGAGATCAGGATGTCATTGTAGTTTGACAAGTCAGTTTGGATTATGCAATAGAAGCTTCATCGTGAGTCAAATGTCAGCTTTTAAAAACTGTTTTTTTTGGATGAGAAGCCAATAAAATCGGCCTTCTTCTCTTGACCGTTGTTCAAAGTTGACTGTACTTTAAAATGTATAAATAATAATAAGAGGGGTCAAAGTGGCTTTGGATGAAACTTGTTGGCCAAATGTTTTGTCAATGCAATAACACAAGTTTTGCGGAAATAGTCCAATTAATCCTTAATCTGCAATACAGATGTCAATTCTATCCAAAACTGTGGCATCCCGGAAATTCAAAGCCAAGCCTTAAGGTGTGTTAAATGTCTTTAATTAGGCGATAAAATTTTTATGGCTTATGCTTTAGCCAAATGGTCTTTTAATTTAATAAATTGTGCTTGTGATTGTGGAAATTTAAATTTTAAATTTAAATGCTTGGCCATATGATTTAAATTTCAATAATTAAAAATATTCCAAGACTTTGGCCAAGATGGAAATTGGAATTCAAAAATATTATGGAAGGAATTTCAAAAAAAAAAGAAAAGGAAAAAGGGTTAAAAAAATTCGAATGGGCCTTGGGCCCATTAGCCTAAAGCTTGGTGGGCCAAGCTAGTCGGCCCATTGGGCCCAAGAGGTGGCTGTCGACCAGCCCAAGAGGGAATGGCCGGTTGGGCTTAAGCCCAAGCCCAATCCAAAATTCAAAAAGAAAAGCCCAAATGACAAGTGGCCAAGGAAAGATCATGCATTGGTGGGATTTAAGGCAAAGAAATGATTGCTAATGATGGGCTTTTGGGGTAATAAAAAGGGGGTTAGGAGAGAGAGTGGCCGGCTCTCTTTGCTCCATTTTGGCCGAGAAAGGTGAGAGAGAGAGAGAGGTACCGTGCGAGAGAGAGAGAGAGGTGTGCGAGCGAGAGGGAGAAACCGAGAAGGAAGGGTCGCCGTCGCCGCCGTGTGCTCGCCGTTCGCTTGCCGTCCGACCACCGTACGCCGCCGTGTGTTGCTGTGTGTTCATCTTAGAGGCAAGTGGGGGTCCATAACTTCTCTTGCATGTTGTTTGGATGGTTGCATGTTCGGTTTTAGGGGTGTTTTGGGCGAAATACCAAGCAAGGGTTGCATGTGTTCATGTAATGTGGCTGTTTCCGTTCGGTGTGGTAGACAGTTTCTTATTCGAGCTTTCATGTGTATTTGGAGTGTGATTTTGGCTTCGGTGTCTTCATGAAAGTTGAAGCTAACATCTTGAGGTATGACATAATCGAATTTCATGGAAAACGAAGGTGATATGAGGGGTCAAAATCTCTGTTATACGGAGACTTCAGATCTGCGAATTTCCTACTGACCTCTTGATGATTTCTTGGTTGCATGTTGATTTATGTTGGAGATCTCACTTTGTTGTCTACATGAAAGTCGTAGGTAACATCCTAAAATACAACATACTCAAATTTTAGGAGAAACAAATGAGTATAGCCTAGTTAATCGGCTAGATCTTTGAGACGTTTGGTTCTGTTGAAGTGAACCGAGATACCCGAGACTTCAAGGACTTAAAAGAGGATCATAATTTGGTTATTTTACCTAGATATCTTCATGAAACTTGTAAAGGAAACATTGATACATAACATACTCTAATTTCAGAGGAAACGAAAGGGATTAGATGGGTCAAATCTAAGTTTTTCGGTGATATGTACTCTGGACGAAACGATAGAGGTTCCAGAAGCTTCGTGGAGTTGTATAAATTAATCTATGAAGAATTTGGCTTAGGGTTCTTCATGAAAAATGCACGAAAATGTGTTGGTTATCACTCTGTAAAATTTCGTAATTTTTGGAGGCCATATGAGTATTTTAATCGAATTAATTTGAAAACAGTGCAATCTGGCCATTTTCCGAATGTTAAGTGCTATTTTGTGGAAAATTGAGAAATTATGTAAAATGCAAATTGGCCATGAATTTTGCATAAAATTGTGATTCTAATTGTTTAATGATTGTTTGAATATTATGATTTTTGGAAAATCATAAATATTAAATATAATATTTATTTATGAAAATAAATAAATATAATAATATAATAATAAAATAATAATAAAATAATAATAAAATAAAAAGTGGATTATTGGCCATGAGTTTTATTGAGTTATAATGCATTGTTATATGACATGGGTGTATGTATGCACATGAATATGATGCATTGTTATATAGCATTGATGCATGTATGATTATGAATCGTGATGCATGAGTGTGAACCATATGCCATGAAATAATAAGATGAAAAGGATGATAAAAAGTGGAAAGTGGTATGTGAGTAAGAGGTTGTGGCGGAGGATGATGTCTGGTGGCCGAGTGGCATAATTCCAGAGATTCCCTGGGAGTTTCAGGATGCCCGATATGTGGGGTGCCGGAAGCCCTGTCGGAGGTTTCTGCCCGAAGGGAGTGACTCGCGATGCCAGGATTGGGGTGCGAGATCCCCGGCTAGAAGGGTAAAGGCCGGAAGCCCTGTCGGAGGTTTCTGCCCGAAGGGAATGCCTCGTGATGCCAGTTGGGATGCGAGATGCCCGGAATGTGGGGGGCCGGAAGCCCAGTGGCCATGAGATGGCTGGAATGCTGGGATCCCTGTCGGAGGTTTCTGCCCAAAGGGATGATCCCTGTCGGAGGTTTCTGCCCGAAGGGATGATGATGATATGATGTGATATGCATGGTGATGCATGGCTAATGACGATGATAATGATGATGATAATAACGATAATGATGATATGATGTGATATGCATAGTGATGCATGGCTAATGATGATATGATGTGATATGCATGGTGAGGCATGGCTAATGATGATGTGATATGCATAGTGATGCATGGCCAATGATGATATGATGTGATATGCATGGTGATGCATGGCTAATGATGATGTGATATGCATAGTGATGCATGGTAAATGATGATGTGATATGCATGGTGATGCATGGCTAATGATGATGTGATATGCATAGTGATGCATGGTAAATGATGATGTGATATGCATGGTGATGCATGGCTAATGATGATGTGATATGCATAGTGATGCATGGTAAATGATGATGTGATATGCATGGTGATGCATGGCTAATGATGATGTGATATGCATAGTGATGCATGGCTAATGATGATACGACATGATATGCACGGTGATGCATGACTAATGATGATGTGATATGCATGGTGATGCATGGTTAATGATGATGTGATGATAATGATATATGAGATGCCATGATGATGATATATATATATATATATATATATATATATATATATATATATATGCTATGATGATGCATGAATACGCTTGACATCAAAAAGGTAAGCAATGCCTGCATTGTATGATGATATGCATGGTGCACTGAGTTGTTATTGGATTTCCCTATCTGCTGAGTGGTTGTACTCACCCCTTTTGGGGATAACATTTTAGATTAACAAGTATGCCGCTACCTGCTGTCTCGCGTGGGGTATTTTACGGTCTACCGTTTGATGTAGAGGTAGAGTGTGCGGAGATAGATTGTCCCTCTGTGCCCGGACTGACGTTTATCCGAGTACGATGTTTGGTGATGTATGATATCGGCCTGGTTGGGGGCCTTGTCATACAAGAGTTCATTTCTATACACGTTCGACGGGATGGAGCCATGCGAGGGATGCTGCCGCCGCCACCACCTGATGCACTGGGTTGGGTGTGAGACCTGCGCGTGATGAGTAGGAGCTATGCCACTTTTTGGGAGTTAGCTAGTCGACGCTACGAAGGGAGGGTTTTGTGTTCACACGATGTTAGGGGTCGAGGTTGCTTTTTGAGATTTTAGGTAGGACATGGCCGAGTCCTAACCTTTCTTGTTTTTGTATCGACCCAAAGGAAACCCCATCTTGCTGTATGTGTATGTAAGCAAAGCGTCGAAGTTGTTTATAAAAATCATGATGTTTAGCTGGTGTGTATTTGTATCATGGATTGGTAGGGGGATAGATGGCAATGTGTAATTTGCTTCCGCTATGAGTCGCGCATGGGACCGCTTTTTTAAAAAAAAAAAATGCCTGTAATCTGGCAAGGCTTAAATTAGATAAGAGATAGAGATGGTAAAAGATGTAACATTGGCACTGTTAACGACCTGCGAAGGGTTCGGGGTGTTACAAAAACTTTTCAATTTTGCCAAGTTAACTTTTGCGAAAAAAATACATTGTCTTTCCGGCTAATTTTTGCTAGAAATCACTAACGTTGTAATCCAGTCATCGCCATCCTATGTGGCACGCTAGTGATTTCCAACAAAAATCAAAATGACTACGTTGTAATTTTGCGCAGGGACTAAATTTGTAAAATTGAAAATTTTAGGATTGAATTTGCATTTCTACAATAGATTTAGGATTGATAAGGTAATTTTCCCCCACAAGTTTATTGTTCAATGAAGCTAGATATTATATGGGTTCCAAGCAAACCAGAAACTCTTCAGCTCTTCAGTTTAAGGATCACATGGCTCCGATTTTGATCACTAGCTGACATTAGCCTTCCATTTTCATGCGAAGCTTTTCTGAATTGAATTGTTCAGTCAATGAATTGATCACTAGCTAACATTTAATTGCCGCAGGCATAGATGACTTCTTATCAAATCTGAAGAAGGTAATTCATATCTGGGGATCATACTGAAGTTGGAAATACTTTGTCTTGTGCCAATGCTCATGCTTCTCTTGGTGGGGACTTTAGTCTATCTTTGGTAATGATATCTTTCGTCCAAAAACCCAGGAAATTGAATCCTCAAAATGCAACTGGTGATGAGAGTGATGGCAATTACTTGGTAGTTCTCCTTAATTACAACAACAGTTCTGGCTACTATAAATTAGAACAAATTGTTGCGTTGATTATCTTCTGTCAAAAAAGTGCACAATTTAAACCCCTACTTTGCGGCCTAAAATCCATGTATAAAGTGGAGCAGCCCATTCGACCCTTCTGTTCAGAGTGGACTAAAGCCATCCTTGAATTGAATTGTGTGGCACCTCGAAACACCTAAGGTCACCACAGGTACCTATCACTCCACCAAATGAATACTAGTTACATTTCTTAGCATAAGTACCGTAGTTCATAGGCATTTTTTTTTTTTTTTTTTGAAAATGGTCCCAATGCAACTTATTAGCGGAGGCATAAACAAGTCTCACCATTCCTCCCTCCAATAACCATAATGCAATGCACACCAACTACACATCATATGAAAAGATGAAGCCGAGCCACTTTTATTTACATATTTTCATGATGGATTTCTCGAGTCGGTACAACCAAAAAGAAAAGCCAAGACTTTTAACTAAACTTGGCCATAGCTCAAAAAGTGAGATCTCGACCCCTATATCGATCATGTGTCATCCTCCGTCTACAAGTGTCGGCTATCCTCAAAAAGTGTCAGCTCTCCACTCCTCACGCGGGCCATCACACCCATCCTGGTGCATTGGGCGGTGGCGGCGACAGCAACATCCCTCGTATCACTCCGCCACAGTAGACGTGGACCGACAAGAACTCCTGGATGACCGGGCCCCCAGCCAAGCCCACATCATACATCACCAGCACGCTAACCCGAATAAAAGTCAGACCAGGGATGGTAACACAAGCAATCTTTGAACACTCGACCTCCACGTTAGAAGGAAGGCCGTAAAAGGTACCCTGCGTGACCGGAGAGAGCAGCATCTTTCTAATCTGAAATGTTGGTCCCCAGAGGGGTGAGTACAGCCACTCAGTAGGTAAAAGATCCATTAAACTACTCAATGCATCACACAGAACAATCAAAACATCACAAACAAAGCACATATCACTCATGCATCCAAGCATAACTTACCTTGCAGACATGCATATGACATCATACCGTACGTGCATAAACCATCATGCACTCATCATCAAGCATCCATTGCATGTCCCATCATGCCATAGGTGCATACACAACCATGCACTCATCATCAAGCATCCATGCATATCCATGCCTCGTGTGCATATGTTCCTTGCATATCGTATCATACAGCCACGCATACATGTCACCATACCATGCATGGTTCAATCTCAACTTTTCATCTTTCAATTGGGTCACCACATTTCTCTTTCCCGGGACCAGTGATTGCATCCCACATTTTATCGCTTGCACTCCACCTGGCATCGCGAGTAACCTCCGGCACACACCACCGGGCATCCGGCACCCCCACATTCTGGGCATCTCGTATCCCAAGTGGCATCATGAGGTATCCCCTCGGCACACACCACCGAGGCTTCGGGCACCCCCACATTCCGGGCATCCGGCACCCCCACATCCCGGGCATCCTGACACTCCCAGGGCATTGTTGGCTCACGCCTCCGACAGCATCCTCCTTCATCATAACTCATAGTCACAATTTATGTCTCACTATCAACGTGGCACATGATGTAATGGCAATCAAGTTAATTTCAGCTTATCATTATATATCAAATGTCAAATATCATCACATGTGCAGCAAGATTCAATCACTTACAACAATACAATTTATGGGGCTCATGCAAAACAGAATAGCCAATGCATTACAGCCTTTGAAATTCGCACAATCCAGCTTGCACAGTTTTAGAAAATATTTCCATTAAATACCCAAATGACCTTTAAAAATTATGAAATTTGAACATGTCATAGTGAAGACATAAGGGCAGATATTTCATGAAGAAAACTACACCAAAAGGCCTTCATATTATTCGATATAGACCAAGCATCACAGCACCATTATTATAACTATTTAACTTGCACAGTTTTTTAAACATTTTTTGTTAAATAGGCAAATGAACTTCAAAAATTATGAAATTTTAATATGTTGTAGGGAAGACATAAAGAGATACATTTCATGAAGAAAAAATTTCCGAAAGAACCTTATACAAAATGATATGGCCCACACATTCAAACTGACTAAGTCCGAACGCGTCAGATTACACGGTTTTAGAAATATTTCCGATTAAATATCCTGATGACTTTAAAAATTATGAAATTAGACTATGTGGTATTCAAGACCCTAAGGTATATTTTTCATGAAGGAATCAAAGTCAGATTCATCCTAGGAAATTAAATATAGGCGGCTAAAACTTCTGTTCCTAGTACCAAAATTTCCAGATTCAATACCCTCCGAAAAACCACCATTTCACCTACCTATTCTTGTTGGTTTTCTCTAAAATTTTTATATGTTAAACCTCAAGATGTTATTTAAAACTTTTGTTAAGAGATCAAGGTGAGATTCTCACAAGAAGGTTACTTTACAGACCACAAAACCACTGAAGGTCGGCACGACGAGTTCCAGATCTAGTCTCTCTGAAGAATGAAGATTTCACCTACTTATACTTGTTTTTTTGTCTCAAATTTGAGTATGTTATATTTGAAGAAGTCCTTAAAAACTTTCATTTAGAAGTCACGGCCAAAATCCAACTCAAACACCACATGCAAGCCGATAGAACATCCAAGGTCAAACTGTTTTCTCAAGAACAGTTTACTAGTCTCAAACATCCCTCTTAAAACTTCAACTTTTAACACCCTAAACATCCGAAATTTATCACCATTCAAGCACACATACTAGGCACAACATGCAAGAGCAGATCAAGGATCCCACTTGCCTCTAAACCGAGCAAGCAGCGAGCACACGGCGACGGGACACGGCGGCGACGGACGGCGGATGATTGGCCTCCTTCTTCTTCCGCACGCTCACTCTCCCTTTCTCTTGATTTCTCTCTTCCCCTCGGTAGCTCTCTCTCTCTCTCTCCCTCTCTCCGATGATGCTTCCCCCTCATCATCAACCGGTTCTCTCAAATTTTCCTCTCTTCAATGATGAACAATCATTGTTTTTGCATGAAGGACACTTGGACTAAGGGGGAAACACTTGGCAAAATCTTCATGAAAAAGGGTGGGCCTCTCATGGGCCGGTTCCTCCTTCCGGGCTCTCCTTGGTCGAGGGCCCAATGGGGCTCCATCTGGCCGGGCTTGAGGCCAGCTTGGTTGACAGCTCCTCCTCCTCCTTTGGGCTTCGTGGCTAGGCCCAAATGGCAGAAGGGTGGGGCTTCTTGTGGGCTGGTCTTGAGCTAGAATTTTGGCCCACACCTCATCCTAATAATCCTCCTTAAACCTTAATTTTATAAACACCTAATTGAAATTTATAATTCACAAAACTTTGTGACCTAATTTAATAAATTCCAATCCATAATCACATGGCCATGGCCAAAAATAGAATTTTTCTATCAAATAATTACCCACCAAAAGCTTGGCTAAAGTCTTAATGCAAGACATGAATTAGAGCACCCCTAAAGATTGGCAAGAAATTCCAGGATGCCACAAATTGACACTAAAATCTTAAAAAATAACAACAAAGTCATCTCCAAAAAAAGGAAAAGAAAAATGAAAATAAATAGTCATCTTCGTTCGACCACTGTATTAGTGATAGTGTTAACAGACCGGATGCTTTCTTGCTGTGATGGAATAGAACGATTTGGCATTTTAGCTTGGAAAGTGAACATAGGCTGCCTCGGGCGAGGAAGATCGACTCGCCACTTAACATCGTAACCACATTCGACATGTTCGGTCTATCCGTGGCATGGTCCTGAACACAGAGAAGCCCAACATGGATGCATCTTGTTACCTCCAATGGAGAGCTAACAACCACCCATCACTCCACATTTGCCATGCCTGTAAGTGAGAACACTGTCATAATATTGCAGCAAACTTATGATATTGATAAAGTTTGGAATTTGGGACTTACGTAGGAAAGGAGATTCAGATGTCCCTGGTCATACAGGGCCGTGTTCTTTTTGCTATTTACTATCTCCAGTAGCAACACTTCGAAGCTATAGAAATCGGACCTGTTGGAAAATATTCCACCCATGGCGTACTCAGGAGACATATAACCACCGCAGTTAAGTTAAACATGTTATGTACTCTTTGATTGTATCAATAGACAATGGGGATAAAACATGCATGGACAGAGATGTTCGTTGTGGTTAATCAATCATTTCTATCTGCTTGAAGAGATTGACTCAATGAATTGATAATTCAAATAGGCTTAGAGAGCTTACAATGTTCCAACAATTTTTTGAGTGTTCACCAAAACTTGAGTGCCCTCAAACATTCGTGCTAGCCCAAAATCTGAAATCTTCGGGTTCATCTTTTCATCCAAGAGAATGTTGCTTACTTTCAAGTCTCAATGTATGACCCTAAGGCAAGAATCTCGATGGAGGTAGAGCAGCCCCCTTGCAATCCCCTGAATTATTTGAAATCGTTTGCCCCAGTCAAGTTCTGCCTTCTTTCTTGAATCTAACAAACATGACAGACAAGAATAGTTTTCAAGTTCTAATGCTATGGCATAAAATACATTATAGAAAAATAGTTACTCCGAGATAAAAACAACCAACCAAAAAGGAAGGTGTCCAAGCTCTTATTCGACAAGTACTCGTATACCAAAATCTTTTCTTCTCCTTCAATGCAGTAACCCATTAGTTTAACAAGATTTCGATGTTGGAGTTTCGATATAAGGATGATCTCATTCTTGAACTCTTCAACGCCTTGGGCTGAGGTACTGGAAAGTCTTTTCACAGCTACCTTTTTCCCATCTTTCAGCTTCCCCTGTTTCGCAATTCACATAGCTTTTAGACCTTGAAATATTTTCATTAACAATGTCCTGCAGAATGGTCTTACCTTATAAACAGAGCCAAACCCTCCTTGCCCAAGTTTACTTGTCGTGCTGAACTTGTTTGTAGCAAGTAGTATGCTATCAAAACTATAAAGGGTCAATTCCAGTGACTCATTTTGCTTCAACTGCTCTTGCCATGCATTTCCCGTGTTTATCATTGATGAAGAATTAGCTTACTTTTTTCATAGCGTGCACAATCCTCTGACAACACTGATATAGCTTTTCAATAGTACCTGTTTTGTTAGCTCTCCATTTGCAAAGAACAAAAACAAATACTGCAAAGAACATAATCCCTGCAATAGTACTCAGGCTGATGATAACTGCTTTGTGTTGTGATCCTCCTGAAATGGGAAAGAGAGTTACGTGAAAGATGATTGGTGTCGACTCAAACTCATCTTAATGAAACAATTTCTAACCTGCTTCTACATGTGCAACTCGAACAAATAGATCTTCCCCAGCTGTGGAAAATTCCTGAAGATCAATGAGGTCTTTACTCCAAATCATACACCCAATGGTGCCGACGTAAGAATAAGCCAAGCAAGAACAATTGCTCCGGCACCAGCTTTCACATCCTTCTTCATCTTCAACGTCTGGTAGATAGTCCCCAGAGTCGGGTAGTTTCATCTGGCTCATTTGCCAAAATGCATTTGTAGAAGTCGATGTGCTTGTGTTTTTCTGGCAATTTTGTAAGAGTTTTTCTAATTGTGGACTACATTAATTGATATTGTAATTTACCGTTTAACGTTTACCGTTTTACGGGGTTTGGTCTAAGGTGAGATAGAAGGTTTCTTAATTAGTCTAATATGGGCTGGCTAGTGTGGGCCGAGTTGAGCCTGGCCCGTAATGAGAGGGACTGGCTGGAAACTCTATAAATAGTGCTCAAGTCTCTCCTCTAACCCTAATTCTCACATATATCCTCACCCAAGGGGCGTTTACCTAACGTTACACGTGAGGGGGCCGCCTCATTGAGCTAGTGATATGGAGGGCAATAGAGGAGAATGACTTGCGCGTGAAACATTGTGTTTTCGCTTCCGCTTCAAGAACAATGGATCCTAAAACAGGTGCGTCAATTCTTTCTACTCAATCATGCGTGTTCTTGTTCTAGTTATGGAGATCTTGGGGTTTGCGCAATTTGCGTCTAACATGTGGTATCAGAGCCTCCATAACCTTAGAACACGAACGCAATTGATCTTGCCCTAATTTGCACATATTAACCCTAATTAGTACGGATCTTGCCATAATTTGTGATTTTCGAGACTTTTCATTCAGTAAAATTAAAATTCAATCACAAATTCGGACTAGGCTCGGTGAGGCGAGCAAAATCGTGGGAGGCGCGTCGCCGGGGGAGGCCCCACGCGCCCCCACGCGCGGCAACGCGCCGCGGGGCGTCGAACACGCGCGCCCACGCGCGTCCACGCGTCCTCTCGCGCTTCCATGCGCGGGGCGCTGTTCGCACGTGCGGCGCACACGGGCGCTGACGTCACGATGACGTCAGCGACCCGGATCTGGATTCGGATTCGCGCGCTGACGTCATGATGACGTTAGCGACCCGGATTCAGATTCGCGCGCTGACGTCAAGATGACGTCAGCGACCCGGATTCGGATTCGACCCAACCCGAATGACGTCCGAACCGACCCGTTGACCCGACCCGACCCGGATTCGACCCGACCCGAATGGCGCCCGACTCGACCCGTTGACCGACCCCGACCCGACCCGGTCACTCGTTGACCGAACCGGTGAACCGGTCGGACCGGGCAGCTGGACCGGAAGGTCGGACCGGGAACCGGTCGGACCGCCACCAGTCGGATCAGTTTTGACCGGCTTTTGACGCCCGCGCGTGGGCTCCACGCGCCGCGCACTCAGGCAGCGCGTGCGGGCGCGTGGAGTCTCCAATTTGCGCGTGGCCGGCGGCGTTGGACTCGTATGATTATTTCCTACGTCATGGTATATTTATTTTACATTTTTGATGATCTTATGGATGTGAAAATACATACGGAATCCTAAATACGTGTTTTTTAGTTTATTTTCTGCGTATTTTTCTCGTATTTTTCCTGTGATGTTGAAAATACAGGTGCTGGGATACAGGTATGTTATCACATGAACTTTATGAGTGTTATTCATTAATAATATACGATAAAGTTTATTTTAATTAATGAATAAGGCAATGTAATTAGCATGGCATGTGATTTGAGTGATATGATGCCCTTATCACTAAAGATAAATCACATGTATATGATGTATGTGAGATGTAAAGATTATATCCCTGGTATGAGAGAGTTTCAAGAATTCAATTAAGTTGTGACCGCCAAAGTGGCACACTTGATTGAATTTGAGAAATTTTGATCTCGTATATTTGATTGGGATGTCTCCTAGTCTAATGCATAGTTATACTCCCAAAGGAGGTGATTGTGTATTAGTTCATGGAGGGATACATGATAGTGTGGTGGAGGAGTGACCAATCCTAATGGTTCATATGCCCAAAGGTGATGAATTCACGAAAATTGGAATATATTCTCATAACCCTTATCATGTGGGGAGTGTACAATTGCTTGTTATGTATTCTGCCCAAAGGTGATTATGTGATTTTGCATGTAACTCTCTAGATGTGTACTTGTGGACACCTAAATTTTTGCCCGAAAATATTTCATCTAGGTGTTTAGTATTTTTTTTTTTTAAATGGAAGATGTTTTCCTTTTATTTAAAAAAAAGATTAAAAAAAGATAAAAAAAAGTTGGCGCCAATGATCTAAATGTGACTAGTCAAGCTCAGGAGGTCAGATTGGAATTAAAATGGCAAACTGAGGCCAAAATGCAATTTCCAAAAGTTGAGGGACCAATTCGTAAATTTTGTAAAATTTCACCCGAGCCCTTAAATCATCATCTTAACTCCCAATTAAGTTGAAATTGAGCTTGGGCCAGGTCTAATTAATCGAATCGGGCAAAAAGGACATAATTGCATTGAATTTGGCATTTTCGGGCAAGAAAGTTGCCAACTTTGAGGGACTTTCTTGCAAAATTGGGTGGAGATAATTGCGAAAAATGGTCAAGATCTTAAACTACTATACATGAGCTTTCTAATTGATCAAAAAATGCAGCCAAATTAGTGGATTAAAGCACTTAAATCAGCAGTCAAAACCCAGTCCACGAGTTGGTCTTAATCCGGAGTTGCTGAGTAAGCAATTTGGTGGCCCCACCATATCCTCCTCAGCTGCCCAACCAGCCCGATCTTTGCACGTGATGGAAGACCGTATATAGTAGTGCAAGTGGACGAAAATTGGCCAGGGATATGCTTCTGACAGCACCGGAAAATCGCAGCAAAACCTGCACACTCAACAGCTGCAGAATTGAAAAAAAATTGGCTAAGTCAGAGAGTGGGTGAAGTAGCCCTGTTGACAGGCCTGGTAGGTGGACAAAAGGCTAACCAAAAATCCTCTAATTCGGGGGATAAGGTCACGGAAGCAAGGTCTTTCAAGGGAGGAGAGAGCTCGGAATTGTTACCCAAAGACACCTTCAGAAGCAACCGCAGAAAAACAAAAACCCAGAAAATGCAGACCGACCTGGAGAGAGAAAAGTGAAATTTTCATACACCTGTGGCCAAAATTAGCCAAAACCTTCAACTAGAGTTAAACTCCATTCCAAGATCTTTCCAACCATAGGTCGCACGTCCCAAATGGAGATCGGGAAGGCCTCTTAAAGCCCCCCGAAACAGTGCCCTCCTGGCGGGCCAAGAAAGTCCGAAAATTTTTCTAAGTGTTGAGACTAGTTGGTCACGAGTGGAGAAAAGCCAGTATTTTTGAGACATTTGAGAAATAAATGAGGAAAATATTGACATTTACTCCAAACTAGAATACATATAGTTTGGTGTGGTTCAATTTTTCCAACAAAATATATCTTGAAGTTTAATATTAGAGGTCAACGAAAACCTTCGTTATCAGTTTTTCTTTTCTGCAGATCTCATTTCCAGTTGAAGAAGCCAACTTCCACGTGCTTCCAGAGGACAATTTCTCGGTTTCCTTGGCCAAGAACCACTTGAAAAAGAAACTAAGAAGTAAGGTAAGTATCCTAGATGTACTTATTTTCGAGTTCAAGCATGTTTTGATCATGAAAATCAAGAGGAAAACCAGCCCGGAAAACTGATTTTTGAGGCTGAAATTTTTCTTAGTGTTTGGAATCTCTTTAAGAGTGTTGCATGTGTGCTTCTTGGAGAGGTCGTTTTGATGTTGTTCGGTGGGTCATTCTTTGTGATGTTTATTGCATTTGAAAGCTCATGTTACCTACTTTCACTCAGATTAAGTAATGTTTCCTTTAGATCTCGTATGTAATGAGTGTTGGGGCTTGAATATGGGCATGCAACCTATTTGCTTGACTTTGGTTCAAACCCAGATTTCAAAATCAGCTCAACCTGCATATTTGAAGTCGATTTTAGCTTGGTTGTTGTAGGCTATGATTTCTATCTAATATTGCTCATTGCATGTGGTAGTATAATCTTGATGCTTTAGTTCCACATGAGATTGCTTATGAGTGGAGATTGAAGGCTGCAAACATGGCTCGAGGAGGCTATTGGGGCTAATTTAATGCACACCAAGTGTTCGACAAAATGCCCAAACTAAGCTTCGATCTTGAAATGGTCGATTTGAGCTTGATTATTGTGATATTCATGTGCTGTCTTACTCCATGTTAGCATAGATCGGCTTAAAGAATTTATTATTATTAAAAAAATAATTAAAAAAAGAGAAAAAATATGAAATTTTCAAAAATATCAAAAAATGTTAGATAGCATCAAATTAGAATAGAAATGACATATATGAAATTTTCCTAATTTTAAAAGGTCATTTTCTTAATTTAATGATATTTTGGTATTTTATAACCATTTTTGTAAATAATCTATTTTGCGTAGATTAAAATTAATTAGAGTAATTTCATGCATCTAGAGTAATTTCATGCATATTTAACTTCTCATCTGCTCACGGGGGTCCTGTCCCGGGGCGTGATAACAAGGCCATGTAATATTATTTGCCCGACTTGTATCGGGTTTACATGTTCCGCATTTATTTTCAAGTCATTTCAATTTCTTGGATGTTTACTTACGCGCCGCTTTTCATTATTTTGAGTGTAAATTTCTCTTATAAATTATGTTAGGATTAGTCTAGACATTAAAAAAAAAAACTACAAAAATATTTGCATGGACACTTAGCGGTTTCATAAAGATTATAATTGGTAATCAAGATTGTATGGTCATTTAGATAAACAACTTTCCAAGTTAGTGGTACCGCAAGGGCGTTAATAGAAACATTGGCGTAAACAAGTCCCCGTTCCTAGAAATCTCTGGTTGCGTATGGATCGAGACAACACTCCCGTGTCTTGATTGGTTTCTAGCCGACCCCAATAGGCTAATGGTGACTCCTAGAATTACATAGGTTGTTAAGAACTAAAAAACGAATCCAACGTCACGCGAGGTTTAGGCTTGGGAGAGCCCGCGCCTAACCTAGGGCCATTGATGCATCTCTTTAGGCAAATACCCCTAAACCATCTTCCTTTTCCCCCGGACGGAAAAAAAGAGGTCGTGACAGTACTTGTGCGTCAAGTTACACAATGCTCACATGATGCTAATTATATATATACTACTTGTCTTTCAGTCACCTTTTCTGTAAATGGTAACTCCGTCACCATTGAGGTTCTTGCTGGTTCGAATTTTAAGAGATGGAGAGAGGATTTTCTGTTCGCTATGGAGATGGCAGATGTTCATATGGCTCTTACTACTGATCGGCCGGCAGATTTGACTGCGAGAGTACAGAGGCTCAAAAAGTAAATTTTACTGCATGGGAAAAGAACAATAAAATTTGCTTGCTGTCCATGAAGCGTTCCATTCAGGAACACTTGAAAAGTGGATTGCCTGTAGACTGCAATGCTAGGCAAATGATGGAAGCTTTGATGGCTAGAAACCGTGTGTCGCTTAATGCCGAGATAGGGACACATATGCAAACACTTTTTACTATGAAGTATGATGGTTCTGGTGGAGTTAGAGATTATGTCCTGAGGATGGTTGATTTGCAAACAAAGCTTCAGGTTCTCAATGTTAAAATTCCTACTGCTTGCATTGTCCATCAAGCTCTAAATACTCTTCCTCTTGATTTTGGGATTATTAAGACCAATTATAGTTCCCAAGATGAAACATGGTCTGTTAATGACCTGATTGCAAGGTTGGTGGCAGAGGAAGAGAAATTGAAGAAAGATAAATGACATATTGCTCTTTATGCTTCTAGTTCTGCTAATGACAAGGGTAAGAAGGTGAAAACTTATACCCATAAAGGCAATTAAGAAGTTGCTGGTCATTCCAACAACAAAGCAAATTCTGAAGGAGCATGTCCTTCTAACACTCTGGGTCCTAAGAAGGCAATTACCAAGAAGGATGGTGTTCTTTGCTACTTTTGTAGGGAAATAGGACACGTGAAGAGACATTGTAGCAAGTTTAAGGCTTGGTTATCCAAGAGAAAGAAGAGTGAGCCTAAAGGTAATGATTCTTTGGCATTTGTTTATGAATCCAATCTATCTGAAGTTCCAACCAATTCATGGTGGCTAGATAGTGGTGCAACTAATCATGTTGCATTTACCATTCAGGGGTTCATAAACCAAAGGACGCAAAATAAGGATGAATCAAAGCTCACTGTTGGAAACATCGTTGGAGTTGACGTAGAGTTTGTGGGAGATGTTATTTTAATTTTAGACTCTGGTTTTCGGATGGTGTTAAGAAACACTTTTTACATACCTTCTTTTAGGCGGAATTTAGTTTCTGTGTCTTGTTTGGACATGTGTGGATACTCTTTTGATATAAAGAGTAATACTATTTCCATGTTTTATGATTCAAATAAGATTGGGTGTTGCAATTTATCCGATAGATTATATCGATTGAGTTTGTCTCCCAACGACATATACGTTGCTTATTCCGCTGAAAAGGTTGTTTCCAAAAGACCTCTATCTAAGGAACAGTCTTATGCATTGTGGCGTAAACGTCTTGGTCACATCTCTAAAGAAAGAGTAGAAAGGCTTATAAAGGCTGATATCTTGCCTACTCTTAAAGGTGATCAAGAGACTTGCATAGACTGCTGCAGAGGTAAGATGACTAAGATAAAGAAGAAATCCGCTGTACAAAGTTCAGACTTGTTGGAGGTTATTCACACTGATATTAGTGGACCTTACACGCCTACCATGTGCAGAAATTTTTATTTCATCACATTTATTGATGACTTTTCTCGATATGGATACTTGTATCTGATTAAAGAAAAGTTTGAATCTCTTGACAAATTCAAGATTTTTCGGACTGAAGTGGAGAAATAGTTGGGAAAAGTTATTAAGATTGTCAGATCTGATCGTGGTGGTGAGTATTTTGGTAGGCACGGTGATGCTGGACAACTTAAAGGGCCGTTTGCTAAATACTTAGAGGATTCTGGGATTATAGGTCAGTTTACTATGCCCGGAAGTCCTGAACAAAATGGTGTAGCTGAAAGGCGGAATCGTACTCTTATGGACATGATGAGAAGTATGATTAGTAGGACCAGTTTACCTAATTTTCTGTGGGGTGAAGCTTTGAAAACGGCTCTTTATATTCTAAATCGTGTTCCTACTAAAGCAGTTCCATTGATCCCTTTTGAGTTATGGACTGGACGTAAACCTAGCTTGAATCATCTTAGAGTTTGGGGATGTCCAGCAGAAGTGAAGTTATATAATCCAACATTGAGTAAGCTGGATTCCAAAACTACTCGGTGTTACTACGTGTCTTACCCAAATCATTCAAAGGGGTATCGGTTTTATAATCCTAATGGAGGTACAAGAATTGTGGAATCTCAGACTGCAAAATTTCTGGAATTTGATGTAGCTGAAAAGGGTAGCTGCTCACAAGCTATCAAAGATGATAGTATGGTGGGGATTACTGGTTCCCTGTCTCATCCTGTGCAGACAATTATGGACCCTCTTGCGCCACAAACTGATGTTGTGGCCCATGATCCTGTTGTTGAGACTGTTCCTAAAGAAATTCCATAAGTTCCTCAGATTCAAAATGAGGATGAAGTAGCTCCACTCAGAAGATCAACTAGAGAAAGACGTTCAGCTATACCGCCAGACTATCTAGTCTACTTGGGAGAGCATGATTATGATATAGGTTGTGTTGTTGATCCCGTGACTTATACTGAAGCCATCTCATGTCCTCAATCAGATTTGTGGTTAGATGCGATGAAAGATGAGATGCAATCTATGAAACACAATGGTGTTTGGGAGCTTGTTGAATTACCTGAAGGTTGTAAACCTATTGGCTGCAAATGGGTATTCAAGACTAAAAGGGATTCCAAAGGAAAGATTGAAAAGTTTAAAGCCGGGACTGGTAGCTAAGGGTTTCACTCAAAGAGAAGGAATAGATTATGAAGCAACATTTTCTCCAGTTTCTTCTAAAGATTCCTTTAGAGTGATCTTAGCATTGGTAGCTTATTACGATATGGAGTTACACCAAATGGATTTTAAGACTGCTTTTCTGAATGGAGACCTTGATGAGGAGGTTTATATGGTGCAGCCTGAAGGTTTTGTAGCAGATGACTCAGGTCAGCTTGTTTGTAGATTGGAAAAGTCTATTTATGGCCTTAAGCAAGCTTCTAGACAGTGGTATTTCAAGTTTCATAGTGTTGTTACTTCATTAGGATTTATTGAGAACAAAGTAGATCAGTGCATATACACCAAGGTCAGTGGGAGGAAATATATTTTTCTCATACTTTATGTAGATGATATCTTGCTTGCTAGTAGTGACATTGGTTTACTGATGAGACAAAGCGGATGTTTTCGAAAAATTTTGACATGAAAGACCTTGGTGAGGCGTCTTTTGTTCTTGGCATTGAGATCCATAGGGATCGCTCATGCCGTTCATTGGGTTTATCTCAGAGGGCGTATATTGATCGCATTTTAGAAAGATTCAGTATGCAGGATTGCAAACCAGGAATTGCTCCTGTTGTTAAGGGTGATAAATTGAGTCTTTCACAATGCCCTAATTCAGATTTTGAGAAAGCTCAAATGAAGGATGTACCTTATGCTAGTATGCTAGGAAGCATCATGTATGCTCAAGTTTGCACTAGGCCAGATATTGCTTTTGCAACAGGGCTTCTAGGCAGATATCAGTCTAATCCAAGACACGATCACTGGGTTGCTGCCAAGAAGGTTTTAAGGTACTTAAAGAGAACAAAAGATTATATGCTGATTTATGACATGTTCTAGACCTGCAACTAGTAGGGTATTCATATACAGATTTTGCTGGTTGTCAAGATGATAAGAAATCAACGACTGGATACATATTTATGTTGGCAGGAGGTGCAGTACCATGGAAGAGCGAGAAACAGAAATCCATATCTTCTTCAACCATGCAAGCGGAGTTTGTAGCATGCTTTTCAGCTGCTACTCAAGCTATTTGGCTCCGGAACCTCATTAGGGAGTTATCAGTTTATGATTTTGTGGATAGACCCATACAGTTATATTGTGACAATAACTCTGCAGTGTTGTTTATTAATAACAACAGAAGTTTAAAGGGGTCTAAACACATGGAGGTCAAGTTTTTGACTATAAAAGAATCAGTACAGAATGGTGACGTTGCAGTAAATTATATTCATACAGATGATATGGTTGCAGATCCACTAACTAAAGGCCTACACCCATGTGTTTTTGATCGACATGTCATTAGTATAGGCTTAGGAGCGTCTTGGGATGCTATTATTTAGTGGGAGCTGTGTTTTATTCTTCTTTGAATAAAGTTTATATCTATTTTGTTACAATTTAGTAACACTTTGATATATATATATATATATATATATATATATATATTATTGTTAAAAGTCTTAAGGTATTACTTAAACCTTGAGTGAAGGCTAGGGGCATCCGGACATCCGGTTATTAGCGTTGTGCATATGTCTTGTGATACATAAAGAAAGGTTAACCATAAGGACAAGACATATGTGGGTTCATTGGAACCATAAAGCATTCTCTTGTGGCACAAGTTTTTGTGTCGCCTAAGGTAAGAGAATGGTGACTGACAAATGGGATCTCTTTATGAGAGATATTATCCATTTGCCACACTACCATATTGAATCCATATCAATAAAGTTGAGAGCACTCGTGACCATGGAAGGCTCTGTGTGTATACATGCAGTTACCACCATGATTCGGTGTTTAAGACTTTATGGGATAGGATTGACTATTAAGAATTATCTCTGGACTAAATGTGCGCACATACGATGCGATTTCAATTAATATAGTCCAAGTGGGAGAATGTAAGAGTTTTTCTAATTGTGGACTACATTAATTGATATTGTAATTTACCGTTTAACGTTTACCGTTTTACGGGGTTTGGTCTAAGGTGAGATAGAATGTTTCTTAATTAGTCTAATATGGGCTGGCTAGTGTGGGCCGAGTTGAGCCTGGCCCGTAATGAGGGGGACTAGCTGGAAACTCTATAAATAGTGCTCAAGTCTCTCATCTAACACTAGTTCTCACATATATCCTCACCTAAGAGGCGTTTACCTAACGCTACACGTGAGGGGGCCGCCTTATTGAGCCAGTGATACGGAGGGCAATAGAGGAGAAGGACTTGAAAGTGGAACATTGTGTTTCCGCTTCCGCTTCAAGAACAATGGATCCCAAAATAGGTGCGTCAATTCTTTCTACTCAATCATGCGTGTTCTTGTTCTAGTTATGGAGATCTTGGGGTTTGCGCAATTTGCGTCTAACAAATTCAATTCCATCTCTCTTACACAACCTCTGGTCCAGTTTCCACTGTTCCATTCTTCATTTGACTTTGGCACAAACCCATCTATGCATCTGCAAATAGGCGAATTGAATGAGTTACAAACTCCAAATGGACCACAAGTTCCATACATCTCACAAGTATTGTTCGGTGCTGCCCAATCCATCAACCATGCCTTAGCTCCATCATCCTAGTGCATTATCGTGAGAGATCCTCTGGGAGAAATGAACATGTATACAAAGATATCGTATCTATTTATCGAATAGTAAGTGGTTCCCTGCTGAGTATCCTGCTGGACAGTGAAGCCACTCCTGTATGATTGGTCCATGGTTGGTAGGCCGATAAATTTCGAATTGTCCCATTACCCGCTTCTCCGGTAAGGGGTCGAACCATTCCAAGTGAAAGCTTGAGGTGGCGTCTCGGATGTCACTCTTGTCGAGAAACTTCCAGGGAATGGATCACTGTCGCTTCTCCAGGAAATTAAAAACTTTTTCACTCCAGTCCTGACGTTTACTCCAACCTTCATTGTTGGAGAAGAGTGTCTGTCGGATCCTCGAAGCTTCCCCATATTTCGCCATAATTTCCATCTTGCAGAACAAAATTCCCACTATCTAATCGCGCCAACAACATATAATTGGACCGACTAGAGACATTGGTAGACCAAACTATATTTTCTTGTCCATCCATGAGCTTCAAATTCCCATCACTGCCTATCGTTAATTTTGCAGACTGATCCGTGTACGCAAGCGGCCGTTCCTTATTGGCCACCCACACGATCTTAGAAGGCGTCAAGTTCTTGTACCATATGCCAACATACTGATTTTCTGACCCGTTCGGCGTGAAGAACCCAAGCTCGAATATATTGCCAGAGGAGACAAGAGTTTGGTTCGGAAAGAGCAGCTCCGATGGAGTAATATTGTAAGCTACACCACTGGCCCTATGGCTTGCCTGAAGTAGGCAGAACATGACCAAGCAAGAGCACCAAGAAATCATGAGCCGCATGATAAGAATGACTGAATGAACCTAGTGAGTTTGGTGGGTCGGTTGATTCTGCACTTTCTGCAGATTTAAGGATAGATGAACGAGATTTCCTATGAGCCAAGAGGCCTTTGTGCTCAAAAGGGGCTGAAACACGAGGGTTTTCAGAAGACTACATCTCCATTGAGTGTTCAACCGGGGGGTTTATTCCTCGCCGCTGTTCAAATTTCACTCAGCGTCACAGTTACACAGTTACACATTTCAGTCCACGAATTCGCATTCCTTACATGTTATCCAAGACATTGAACGAAGTCCAATTGTGGTGCAATCAAATGACTTAAGGCCGTGTGATTTGGGTTGGCGAGAGAACACGGGTGAAGGTTCCATACGTAAACTCAGCCGTGCTGAGGAAAGGCCAAATCTTTAGTATCTTTTCTGGTCTAAGCACCACTTTCAAGTGATTGTATGTGAACTCTGAATATTTTTTCCAATGTTTGTTTCACCGAAAATGAACTAGTCGAGGAAAATATTTTTCATCATTGAAAAAAACAACCTTCAAAAGTTTCCATAACTTCTTCCACCTTACTTCTTTTCACCAACACATTTTCGTTTTTTTTTTTTAATGCTTTCTTTTCCTTTTTATTTTATTTTTTATTTAAAAAAATATAGTTTTGATTTTTTTTTCCTTTTCTTCTATTTCTTTCCTTTTCATCTTCTTGTTTAGCCTTGGCCGGTCACCGGCCACAGCGGCGGCCGGCAACCGGCCGCGAGCCAACTTGAGCCTCATCGGCTTGGGGCGAAGCTCGAGCCTTGCTAGATTCGGCGAGCTGGGCGGGGCTCGGGCCTTGCTCGAGCTCGCCAGAGGTTTGCCGGGCTCTAGCTAGCCGCGAGCTCGCTGGATTTGGTGGCGGAACTCGGGCTCCTGATGCAGGGCAAGCTCGGCTTTGCCAGATCGGGCTAGGCGGAGCCTCGCTGACTTGGAGCGAAGCTTGGGCCTTGCCAGTTTTGGCGAGCTGGGTGGGGCTCAAGCCTTGCTTGAGTTGGCTAGAGGTTCGCCGAGCTTTGGCGAGCCGCAAGCTCACTGGATCTGGGTGGGGCTCGGGAGCTCGGCTCGCCAGAACCTGACGAAACTCGGTGATCTCGGGCAAGCTTGGGCGAGATCGACTGAGCCTCGAGCTCACCAGATTTGGTGATCGGGTCTTGGTTGGCCACGGGGCAGCTGGCCATCGTTAGGCATGTGGCGACGGAGGAAGGAGGAGAGGAAGAAGGAGGAGGTAGGAGGATGGAAAATAAAAAGGAAAAAAGAAAAAGGAAAAGAATAAAAAGTAATACAAAATTTATTTTTAAAAATACAAATAAATAAAAAATTAACTTTTTTAAAAATATAAAAAATAAAACTAATTTTTTGGTCAATTAAAAATATTAAAAGTCAATTTTTCAATAATTTTATCCAAAAATTAAATTAGCTAACGAACGGTGAAAAATATTTTTCACTCAAAGTTTAGGTTTTAACCGAACATCGGAAAATACAATCATTTTCCAAGAAAATGACTTTCTAGAAAATATTTTCCGCGAAATGAACAGACCCGTTCGATGTGGGGTTTATTCCTCGCCCTTGTTCAAATTTGACTCAGCATCACAGTTACACATTTTAGTCCACAAATTCGGATTCCTTATGTGTTATCCAAGACATCAAACGAAGTCCAAGTGTGGTGCAATCAAATGACTTAAGGCCATGTGATTTGGGTTGGCGAGAGAACATGGGTGAAGGTTCCTGTTGACACCTAAATTTTTAGCGACCCAATCATTTATTTATCGCATTAAAAATTAGGGATTAATTTCTAACCCCTAAACAAAAATATTATAATTAAATTGTGTAACATAATTTTAGGAGTATTTATTTTATTTTATTTTACTTTATTCCATTTGCATTGGACCGACGATAGATGAACGTTAATTTTTCCAATATTCAATAATATGACGGGAGATTTTTCATATATTCAGGCAATATACATTGAGGAACATATTTTTTGGCAAAACTGAAGGTTTCAGATGGAATATTAGAGAAAAGATAAAAGAGAATATTGTACGTGATTGCATATATTTCGGTGATATATCTAGGAGGCTACACACGAGCAAAATTGATTTTAATGTGTATTGAAAAAGCAAATAAAATATCCCACAAAAATTAAGTTTCCCGCTTATAAAAGCCGACTCGCGTACGGACAAGGGGGTCTTCTCTTTTTATCACTTCATAGGTTCACAGGGGGGTTCTATTTTGTTTTTTGGGGTTTTCTTTGGTTTTTGGGTCAAAGTCAACACCAAAGTGGAGTTTTGAAATTCTGAAAGTGTGCAGAGAGTGGGTGCAACAAGGGACGTGAGAGTGATGTGAGGGAGAGAAAAAAAAGAAGAAAAAAAGACAAAACAGAAAAAATAAAAAGCATTGTTCTTCTTCGCGAGCTTCTCCGTTGCCGTGGCGATCCCCTGTGCCGACGTTCTGAGCCATCCTCAGCCGGTCTCCAAGCAATACCGCCGCTCCGCCAGCCCGCCCGAGTCGGCTGCCGTTTTGTTTGCCGCCGGAGGTTCCCCCTCACCTACGAGCTCGCGTCACCGTCTCTGCCCGAAGCTGCGATGCTGCTGCTACCCACCATCTCATCCCGCAACACCGCCACGCCGCCCCGCTTTGCCGCGCTGGAATGCCACCCCTTACACTTGACGCCGCTGCTGCCGAAGCTTCACCTCACCTCCGCCCTTGCTTTATAGTCCAAGACCCCGACGGCTGCTGCAAACTCGCCGTGACAATCACTGCGCCAGCAGCCCGATCCCCCTCGTTGCGCTGGTTGCCACCCCTCCGCACCCTACTGCAACACCCTACAACTCTCGATCCCCCTTTGCCGAGCTGGTCTCCGCCCCCTTGCTACTAGAGGTGTGCATGGTCCGAGCGGACAATTCCCGACCTAGAACCGGAAACCGCCTGCTAAGGACCGGTTCTGAAAAATTAGAACCAGGATCCACCCGTTTGTTGCATAGATCCACCCAGGAGTCGGATCCCCGGTCCAGTTCGATTCTCGGGTGGATCCATGGAACCGATCTTGATGCGAAATAATTTTGGCGGGATGGACAGTAGAGGCGGAGGAGTAGCGACTGTGGCGGGTGGCAACCGACGCGAAGGGGGCTGACAGCAGCGGGGGAGGAGCAACGGTGGCAACGTCGACGCTTGGGGAGGAATTGAAGATGAAGAGACTGAGCAAGGGGGGCGGATAGCAAAGGCAGAGGAGCAGCGGCTGTGGTGAGTGGCGATCGGCGCGAGGGGGTGGACAGCGGCGGAGGAGGAGCAATGGTGGCAACGTCGACGCTCAGGGAGGAATCGAAGACAAAGAGATTGAGGAAGAGACTGAGAGAGAGAGAGAGAGAGAGAGAACTGAAGACGAAGAGACTCAAGACGAAGAGATGAGACGGGAGACGTAGGGTTTCTTTTAGTAATTTTTTTTTTAAATATTAAAAAGGTTTCAGTCCGATCCGAGTGGGTGGTCGAGTGGATCCGCCCATGGAACCGGGAATCAGACCGGTACCCACTGGTTCCCATAAATAGGAATCGGGAACCGAATCGGTTCCCTCAAGAACCGCCGGTTCCGGGCGGTTCTGGTCCAATTCCGGGCGGCTCGGGCGGTTCCCGGGTATTTTGCACACCCCTACCTACTGCAGCACTAGCTACTGCTGCTGCCGATGCCACCGCTCCGCCGGTCCCCGCGCCTCTTGCTGCAGCAAACCACGACGCCAGCAGCCAGATCCCAGCTCCGAATGCAACCTGCAGCACCTGCCGCCGCTACTACCAACACCGGTAGCCCAAGCCCCCTCGTCGTTGCCATTGCTGCCCTCCGCCCAAGGAGCTGATTGTGATCCCGATCTGATTGCGCTCGTCCCAAATTTAGAAAGATTATCATCAAATTTAGGCAAGATATGCGTGCCTAATATATTTACTGCCTAATGTATGTCCATTAGTATTTAATGTGCACATTTATAATTGATAGACATATTTCCCAATTAGGATTTATTGACTAATTCGCAACCATACGTCAAATTTTTATTCAATTTATAAGGTTTTGGATGGATTAATTAATCACGCGGGAATAAAATTGATATTTTGATCTTTAAGGCTTAAGATCAATTTATCGATTTTATTAGTGAAATAATCAAGCTGATTAGATATTGTTTCCAAATTCGAACAATGGATAATATCTTTGATGGCTGTGAATGACTTGCTCATCTCGTTTTAATTGCCTCATTTATCACCAAAAATATATATATTTGAGTTAGATTAGGTTCATGCTAGGACGTTATCTATTTTAGGATAGTTTTGCATGTTTAGAATAGGAAATTTTTAATTACGAATTTTTATAAATAAAAATAAAAAATTTAATTTAGGATGTTAGTTTTTCCTTTTATTAACTTAGATTGCATGTGTAATTATTGGGTAATTTTAATTTCTAAATTTAATTAAAAATAAATGAAAACACAAAAATTATCATGCACGCGTCATGTAGAATTAGGTCATTCATTGCATGTCACCTAAATGTATATATGTTAGAATAGCTGCATTAATCTTTTACTATCATTAGATTAGGTCATTTAATAAACGTCACATGACATATAGTTTGCAAGTTGGTTGCATGTTGCATCTCATTTTAGCTAAAGATTTCGTATGTCATTGCATTGCATTGCACGAAGTTTCTAGACTTCATTTAAATAAGAGAAAATCTTTAAAAAAAATTAAATGACTGTGTGTTAATTAGAAATCATATCTAAGACTGTTGATATGAATTCTAATATAACATTGCAGATACTTTCTGTTGCTATGAGGTAAGTCTCATAATTTATTTAAATTCTTTTTTTTTTTTTTTTTTTTGTTAAATTGATATGAGCTTGAAAGAGCTCGAGTTAAGTTTAGACTTAGTAATCCATTAGCCAAATTCTAAGTGGTTTATCTGAGGTTAGGTCGCGACAGTTCCATACGTAAACTCAGCCGTGCTGAGGAAAGGCCACATCTTTATTATCTTTTCTGGTCTACATCACTTTCACGTGATTGTACATGAACTCTGAATACTTCTTCCAACCAAAAGCAATGGCCTTTTAGTAGTACTATCATTATTAATTGTATGTTCAATGTGCAATATTGCCCCTATACTTTTAATTACTTTGAATTTATATCAAACCAAACTTTGAGATGAGTTCACTAAGCCATTTAAGTAGATGAGTTATATTTGATTATCGAACCTTAAACAAGTTTTGACAGTGTCTTATTTTGATTGTGCTTGTAGGACAATTAACTCTACCCTAATCTAAGCTTATGTCCCATCGAAATCGAGGTGCGTAGATATCATTTCTTTAGGTGACATTTATATAGTTATAAATAACTTCACATTAATTAGTTCGTTGCTTGTCGAAGTTTTCAAATTTGACAATAAATAAACAAACTTCATTATTGGAAAAGTGAGGCTTTGACCTGAAATAGCCCCATCAAATTGAACCGATTCATCCAAATAATTTGTGATTTAGGTCTAGGCCACTGATTGAGCCCATAAAATTTAGTCTCGATCTGTTTGGGCTTGCCAAAAAATCGCTCTAGGCTTAGCCTGCAAAGCCCTTTGCACCCTCCACTTCCTACCCGAGTCTTCACCTAGTGCATTGCTACTCTCATAGTTGATTCGATACATGAGTAGATCTACTTATATATTAGCTGATGAACATCGATCTATATTCACTAGCTAATATATTAGGGTGCGTATATCAGCCTGAGGGTTTTGATTTATTAGTTTAGGGTGAGCAGTATATGTCGTTGTCAGCTTTTGGCGAGCATTTCTATCTATTTGAAACTCAGGGTGAGATTGAGGAATCATTTTCAGCCCTGAATAGACCTATTAGCGTTTGAATTTTATGTCTCTGATATTGAGGAAATTTCACCACTAATTAATGTAATATGCATCAAATCTATGTGATTGAGGGATTAGGCTATGTTTGGCAACTTGCCAAACAATAGCAATTTCTATTCTTTTGTTCCTGGGAGTAGATTTGGAAGATAAATTCGTTTGGTATATCCCAAGCCCCTTTTGCAGTCCTTGCTCCAATAATTCTTGGAAATACGGTTTGTGAGAGTGCTTGCTGGATAAAGTATAGTGCCCTTTCTCAAGTCAATTGATGTGTATTACTGAGTGACCATAGAAACAACCTTCTTGATAGAGGGATGTTGATTGGACCACAACCCCAACTAGAGAAACTCTCGCTTGAATCGGGTTTCGGTGTTCAGTTCTTATTTTAAAGAATTATCATTTTTATGATAATTATATTTTGTCCTTAATATAAGATACTAAAATGATATTACTAATATTTTAGTTACGAATATTATTATTTTTTATTGAAATAAAGCAACCTAAAAAAGATGCCAAAAAAAGATAAATGTAATAATTTACAAACTTAGGCCTCGTATGGTTTGTCATTTGCAATGGGCTTTGGGACTCTAAAGTCCCTTGGTCAAATGCAAACGTGTTTGGTTCATATATTTGCTCAACTTTGGGAAAATACAATTGCATTTCCAATTGGCGTTTGGTTCAGTATTTTGAAAATCCATTGGGGAAATGCAAAACAATTTAGTGTAAAGGACTTTGAGCCAATACAAAGATTGTTTGCTAAATTACACTTTGAAAATCAACTTTGAGAGAAATGTCATTTGGTAAAAGATACATTTGAAAACCCCATTTTATTGATTAATATTAGCTTTTCAATTTTTATTTGTTTAAAATTGGAAAAGATAATGTATGCATTTTTTTAATACAAATTTTGACAACTATGCTAAAAAATTTAAATGAAAAAAATTCAAATCAAAATGGTCTTTTTCTTAATTAAAAAAATGAATACCTTCATTACAATAAATAGAGTAACATATGCCTCGAGGAAAGAAATTCATTATCCTCAAAAAAGTATAAACATCCTTAAATATCTCCTATAGCTATTTGATCAAAGCCAAAATACTATGTACAACGAACTTGATACAACACAATTTCCCATATATCTACTCTCTCTATACATGTAAAACCTACATAAAAGTTCAAATGCTCCTATCATAGATAGAATTGAAGGTCATTATAGCACATCATCTTTCAACCATAAAGATGATTCGTCTAGCCCGCTTGACTCCCCAGATGAAGTGGAAGATGACTCCTTTGAGTGACCATTCAGGCCTTCCTCAGTAGTTAGATTCATGAATTCTGAAAGTGATTGGGGTCCCGATATTTCACTGTCATTAACCTTTGCTAAGTCCATCGGCATCTTCATGATAGTCAACATGGTTGGTTGAAGCCTTGGTATACCCTTTGCAAAGAAGACCAATCGTCATGAATAGGCATGCCTCTTACCCTTGATGTTCCCCATCCAGAGATGTGTCCACTAAGCTCATTAGCTCCTCTTTCTTGTGCAGCTTCCATACCTATAATACAGTGTACATGTAAATAAAGAGATATGCACATTTGCAGCCTCGCAACTCATCTTCCAAGCCAAAAAGAGCCAGAGAGTCTCCAAACCCCAAGCGCCTCTATCTACATAATCCCCATTCAACACATAGAACCTATTTGAAAGTTACAAATGAGACTTTTCCTGATTCACAATTCAATCTGCGTAAACCTCTCCCACACTCACAATGTTTGGCACAAATGAATCAGTGTCGAAATGTGTAAGTCATCAATCAATGACTCAGAATGAGAACAACTCAAGCTAAGCATGACAAGCAAGATCGCGCAAGCTCAGCCCATATACTTTCAATCAAAGGGATTACCAATAAAAGCACTAAAAGGAGCACCACAACATTGGAATCCGCAAATTCACATCTTCTGCAAAATTATCGAGATAAATCGAGCGAAGTCCTCAGCAACTTAGACAACAACCACGGGCGATTAAAAGAATTACTCGATGACCATATCGCGATTAGCTCAGAGAAAATTGAACTACGCACAGGATGCATGATTAGATTGAAGAAACGCGAACACGAACGCGAGCGGACAAGACGCACGACAACGACGAGGATTGAGAACGATTGAGAACAGTTCAGAACTGCAATCGAGATGGAGAACCAGATACGCACCTGCGATTCCTGGAGATGAAGAGAAGATCGAAGTGCCAGAGGGCAAGCAAATTGAAGAGGTCAAATTTTTGCAAAGGGCGAGTAAATTGACGAGGATTGAGAACGATTGAGAACAGATCGAAACTACAATCGAGATGGAGAACCAGATACCCACAAGTAATTCTTCTTGGAGACGAAGAGAACATTGAAGTGCTGGAGGATGAGCAAACTAAAAAAGAGAGTGAAACGAATGCGCAAAGTCGAACCAAGAAAGCGAAGAAGAGGTGGAGGCGAAGAGCAAAGAAAAGAAGGAGCAAAGGCTGCGTTAGATCTAGGGTTATAATTTTTAGAAGGGCAAAATAGGATTTTCAGTAAGTTTTTGAGGCCAAAATGGGCAACTGACTAATTTTCATTAATTGATTCATTTGAAAGCTCAAAGTAAGTAGAGACTTGTTTCTTTCCAAGGCTAAAATTTTACTTGAAAGCTCTTTCGAAATGATTGCCAAATACCTTAAATTTTCCTCAAAGGACTTTAGGACTCCAAGGAGCTTTCAAAATGCTCAACCAAACGCACCGGCCTTTAGTTCAAAGTAAGTCTTGAGGCATTGCATTTTGGGAATGCAAGTGTTGGCCTCAATTACTATCATCTTCCCTGAAGACTATTGCACGGAAAGCCAATTGGAGGTTGATGACCGTTGGCCAAGGGGTTGTGCGCGCCGGCGATTGTTGCCTGAGGGTCACCCAACCTGGGCGACTGTCGCCGAATCTTAGGTGATGCTTAGGTCGTGTGACCCAAGCAACTGATGGCTTGAATCGCGCGATCCAGGCGACGGTCGCTTGGGGTCGAGTGACCCCAGGCGAAGCCATCCGGGGGCCAAATCTCACCGTTCGATGGCTAGATCCGGCAATTCGATGGCCAGATCTGCCTAGTCGGCTAATAGACTTAAAAAAAAAAAAAATTAGTAGAAGTCCTTTACAAATGCAATTTTTACCAAACAACATTTTAGCCAAAATTATTTCACAATACACTTTAAATTTACAATTCACCAAACGCTATTTGCATTTCGGACAACTCCCTTAACTTTTCCCAAAGACATTCTCCAAAAACCAAATCAAACGGGGCCTTAATCTTTCAATTCACATAAAACTTCACATGAAAATGGTTCTCCAGTCCAAAAAAGAAATCGAAGAGTGATACCACGGTAAATAAACAAAGAGGAGGGAATAGTAATAGAGAGTTTTCTGGCAATCCAAAAACATGAAAGCCTTTCTTTTTGCCGTACTCTCAACAAACTAAATACAGGAAAGTTTGAAAAACCATTTCATAAAAATCTTTACATTGTAAATTAACTACACCCCAAAACAAATTGTGATTTGGTGTGCACATTAGACATAAGAGTTTAGTAATTATACAAAACAATCAAGGGAAAAGTATTAGAAAAGTCATAAACTTATTATATTTGTGCCAATTTACTTTTAAACATTTTCATTGTGTCAATTTAGTTATAATTTTTTTGATTTAGTGTCAATTTAACTAATTTTAACCGGATGTTGTTGACATGAATAATTTTTAATAATATATAATTTTCTTTTTTTCTTCCTTTCTTCTTTGTTTTGTCAATGACTAGCCATTGGCTATAGCTGGATAAGTTGGCCTCACTTGGGCAAAGGTTACCGTCGCTCACCAAAGGCAACACTCGATCGGGTGAGGGCTCCTTTTGCTAGATCTGGCAAGGCTGGCCCTCACCGAGCATCGCTTAAACAAAGGTGACACCTGACAAGGTTGCCATGGCTTGGATGAGGGGATCACTCACTAGGGTTTGCCCTCACTTGATCGGGCTTTGCCTCTAGCAAGCAATGACGACTCTCACCTAGGTGAAGAAGGAAAAATAAAGGAAGAAAAAAGAAGGAAATAAAAGACAAATCATAATAATGTTCAAATAATAAAAAAATATTTTTAAAAATTATCAATGTTAAAAAAAAGAAAGGAAGAAGAAAGAATGAAAGAAAAGACAAAAATCATACAAATATTCAAATAATAAAAAAATTAAAAATCATAAAAATTGGAAGATTGTTGAGGAAACTCCTACCAAGTTTTGAAGTTGAGAAAATTTAATGGTTCTTACTTTTATGTTAAGAACATATTGCAATTAAAGTTATTTATGAGGATCTATTGAAGACTTCTGCCAAAGTCTATTCATTCTCAGAAACTCTTCCCATTCTAATGAAGTCTAAAACGAGATCGTGTCCAGAATGAGGAAGAGTATAGATTCGGACTTATCGATTTTGCGACACAAATCTAGAATGAACTTATTATGAAATTATTCTACATCGTCTAGCTTTCTAGCGAAGGATTTCACTTACCTTATATAAATTCGTTGATAAAATCAACCACAAATTTATGAAATCAATCTTGAAGACAAGTTTCTTTTTGGGAAGTTACTTATGGAAATCAAGATTGTGATTGTATGGGCGAACATAATCAAGTGGAAATTCTATTCCTAACTTCAACGGCCACAAGATTCGTTTAATTGATTCTGTCCAATTGCTTGATTAGAAAGAAAGTTTCTCCAAAGATTATTAACGGCTAGTATGGGGTGAAAGAGTATTTAAAGGAGTTTATTCGGTCTAGAAGTGTGTGGGAATGTGAATTTGAGATTCCAAAGTCTAAGTTACTCTCATTTTACTGGTTTTCATCTATGAGCTTTTTAAAAAGTGTGATCTAGAGAGAAAACAAAAAAAGAGTGTCTTAGTGAGTTAGAAAATTTCTCCCATTGACTTATTTGCTCACTAAGTTGTAATTTCTTGATTGATTATATAGTGGAATCCAGCCAATAGGCTGTCAGGGTGGGAGAGTGGACGTAGGCTTGATTTTAAGTCGAACCGCTATAAAAATTTGTGTGCACTTTTCTCTCTTTATCTCCTTCATTTAAAGTCTGTTGCACACTTTCTGAATATCGTAGAAGTCTGGAATCTCATCTTTCTGATCTTCATCTAGACTTTGCAAGCAATTTATTTTATTTGTTAAGATTTATTTCAAACACCTATTCAGCCCCTCTAGGTTTTAGTACTAGCTTTATCAAGTATCAGTTGGATCATCAAAGCTTGCCCATATTTCTATGGAATTCCCGTCTTGTAGAACAAAGTTTCCTACATCTAAAAGCATATAGTTTGACTGAACAGAAACATTGGTGGACCAAACTACCTTCTGTTGCTCATCCACGAGCTTCAGATTCCCATCCCTGCCTATTGTTAATTTTGCCGAATGATCTAAATATGCAAGCGGTGTATACCTATTGGCAACCCAGATGATCTTGGAGGGAGTCGCATTCTTGTACATTATGCCCACTTATTGATTAGCTAATCTGTTGGGGGTGAAGAAACTGAGCTTAGAGGTTTGACCAGAGGAGAAAAGAGTTTGGTTCTGAAAGAGTGGTTCGGCTGCAGTAATGTTACAAACTGCAGTGCTATGATGTGCCTGAAGAAGGAAGACCATGACCAAGGAAGAGTAGAGACACATCTTAAGCAACATTGTAATAGGAGCCTACTGTGTTTGGTTGTTGCTTACTTCAGGATGTTAAGAGGCTCCCGATTCTTCACCTTTCGGTTTTGCCTGCAGATCTGACAAGAAGGCGAGATTTCTACAAACCAATCCACTTTGCCAAAGGTGTGAGGCCATAAATCCTCTTAGAGATACCTTTAGACGTCTTGTTATCGTACAAAATTAGCTTTATATCGGAAGCTGATGATGCCTATGCCAGTTCAAATGCATTTCTAGAATGCCAAGAGATCGGGATGTCATAGTAGTTTGACAAGTCAATCTAGATTATGCAATAGAAGCTTCATCGTGAATCAAATGTTGGCTTTTAAAAACTGTTTTTTTTTTTTTTTGGATGAGAAGCCAGTAAAATCGGCGTTCTTCTCTTGACTGTTGTTCAAAGTTGACGGTACTATAAAATGTACAAACATTAAGAGGGGTCAAAGCGGCTTCTGATGAAACTTGTCGGTCAAGTGTTTTGTCAACACAATAACACAAGTTTCATAAAAATAGTCCAATTAATCCTAACTTTATTATACATATGTCAATTCCGTCTAAAAATTTTCAATTTTGCCAATTTAACCTTTGCGCAAAATACAACATTGTCTTTTTGGCTAATTTTTGCTAGAAATCACTAACGTAATAATCTAGTCATCACCGTCTTACGTGGCATGCTAGCGATTTCCAACAAAAATGTCTAGAATGACGATATTATAATTTTGCGCAAGATTAAATTTGCAAAATTGAAAATTTTAGGATTGAATTCGCATTTCTATAATAGGTTTAGGATTGATAAGGTAATTTTCCCCACAAGTTTAATGTTCAATGAAGCTAGATATTATATGGGTTCCAAGCAAACCAGGAGCTCTTCAGCTCTTCAGTTTAAGGATCACATGGCTCCGATTTTGATCACTAGCTGACATTAGCCTTCCATTTTCATGCGAAGCTCATCCAAATTGAATTGTTCAGTCATTGAATTGATGACTAGCTGACATTTAATTGCCGCAGGCATAGATGATTGTTGGAGAAAACTCCTTTACTATTTTGAAGTCGACAAAACATTTCCAAAGTCTAGTCTAAAAACTCCAAGACTTTAAGGTCAAAGTCTGAAGACCAATAGACTTTAGGTTCAAAGTCTACTCACGCTGACAGATTCCAGACTGAATGATATTGAAGAACGAAGATTTAGTCAGATGCAAGATTATCTTTAAGGATTCGATTTGTATGGTTTATGGATGACCTTATGGTTGGATATAACACTTATATGATTGATTATCCTCATTGGAATCAATTTCGATAATCAAATTTTTTAGAAGGCAAACAAACTTGGAATGTTCTACTTATGGAAATCAAGATCCTGATTGTATGGGCGAACATGAATGACAGGCGTTTAACACATTCTTAAAACGATTTGAGATCTCTTTGATTGATTTTGTCCAATGGGTAGATTGGAAGAACACTTTTGAAAAGTGCCAATGGTCGTGAAGGCAAGGAGGAGTATTTAAGGCGGACTCTCTAGTTGTTCAAATAAGCATGCGTGAAACAAAACTTTCAAAGTCTAAAACTTCCTAGTTCTTTGTTATTTCATTTGCTGAAGCTCAAATTGTACTCAAAAGAGAGAGCAAACATTTATGAAACTTCGGAAGAGTGTAGTAGAGTCTATGCACTGTGAAGTTGAGATTGCGTGACTATAAAATCTCTTTTGATTCATAGTGGAATTTAGCCAGTAGGCTATCAATGTTGAAGAGTGGATGTAGGCTTGATCTAAATCGAACCACTATAAACCTTGTGTTTTTATTCTCTTCCCTTGTTATTTTGTTTATTCATTAGAGATACAAAACTCACTCAAGTTCATTGGCTTTCAGACTTCGTTTCAATAGAAAAGTATTTTACAAACGTTCTTGCAAAAATTTCTTTTAACACCTATTCACCCCCCTTTAGGTATTCATACTAGCCCTTTCAATTGGTGTCAGAGCTTGTGTGCTCATTTTATTGAAGTGTTTTTGTTAAAGAAAACTCCGATATTATTTTGAAGTTGACAAAATATTTCTAAAGTCTATGTCTGAAGATTTGAAGACTTTATCATCAAAGTCTTAAGATCGACAGGTCCCCAGATTCTATCTTAAAGTCTATCCTCACCGGCAACTCCAGACTGAAGTATGAAGATTTATCAAAATGCAGGATTATATTCCGTAGGTTTATGGGATGATCTTATAGCTGGAATTCACGAATATTTGATTTATTATTCTTATTGGAAACTACTCCGATATGAAGATCTTTGGAAGGCAAGTTGAACTTGGAATGTTCTACTTATGGAAACTCAAGATCCTGATTTGAATTGGGTGAACAGGATTGACGGGCTTTCAACACAAATTTTCCAACGACTCGAGATCATCTTAATTGATTCTGTCTAACGGTAGATTGGAAGAATTCATTTGGAAAGTGCCAACGGTCGAGAAGGCATGAAGGAGTATTTAAGGATCGACTCTTCAGTTGTTTGATACGGTGCTTGAAAGAGAATTCCAAATTTGAATCTTTTCTAGTCTATTGCTTTTTCATCGAGCAAAACATTATATACAAAAGAGAGGAACTCTTAGTGTGACTGTGTGAGAGTTTGGTTAGACTCATCACTGTGATAGTCAAGATCACAAGCTGTAACAACTCTTTTGATACTTAGTGAAATCCAGCCAATAGGCTGTCAGCGAGGAGAGTGGATGTAGGCTTGGTCTAAGCTGAACCACTATAAACTTTGTGTTCACTTTCTCTTATCCCTGAACTCATTGTTTCTATTTACTGGTTGTCTATTTACTTCAAGTTGAACATTGCTTTTGTTCAAAATCAGTCAATCTCTTTAATTCCTGTGAGAATTTTATTTACACCTATTCTATGTGTATTCACTAGCCACTTTCAACTAGTATTAGAGCCTGTGTGCTTATTTATTGAAGTGTTTTACTTCTTAAGCTAAAGATCTATGGCTAGTATTTTTGCTCCAGAACTGGTTGAAGGTCAAAGCAACACCATAACTCTTTACTTTGATGGAAATGAGTATAACGTATGGAAGAACAAGATGAAAGCATTCCTAAAATCGAAAGATCCTCTGGAATGGGATGTAGTAGAAAAAGGAGTGATTCCTACAAATACATCAACTTCAGAAAGAGGAAAGGAAGTGGCAGATGCTGGCGAGATGACACAAGCAGATATTACCAAGAGACAAGCTCTTGATGCTGAAGCTATCTACTCTTTATATTGTGCCTTATCTCCTACTGAGTATAACATAATTTCATCTTGTGAAACAGCTAAAGTTTGGAACAGATTACATGTTACCTATGAAAGAACTGATCGAGTTAAAGAAACAAAAATCGACATCCTTCTTGGACAATAGGAAGCTTTCAAAATGAAGCTAGGAGAATCTATTACTGATATGTTTAGTTGTTTTACAGAAATTGTAAATGGTCTTGCATATGATGCACAACCAATTTTTGGGCAGATGAAAGTCAACAAGTTGCTGCGAGGACTCTCCAAAGATTGGAATCACATTAAGACTTCCATTAGAGAAACACAAAGGATTGCACCTCTATCTGTAGATGAATTAGTGGGCACACTTCAATCCTATGAAGTGAAGCAAATCAATGAGGAAGAAGATCTTAAAGGTAAGAAATCAATTGCTTTAAAGTGTAATGATGATTATGATGTTACAGATTTAGAGAATGACTTGGATGATGAAGAACTAGCACTCTTGATAAGGAAGTTTAGAAAGTTAAACAGAAAAGGAAGAAAGTACAACTGGAGGAAACAGAGTACTCAGAGATCTCAAAATAAATCAACAGAAGACAATGAGTTTAACAAAGATGTGACTTGCTTCGAATGCAAGAAGAAAGGACACATCAGACCCAACTGTCCTCTATTGAAGAAAAAAAAGGGAAATATAGAGAAATTCAAAAAAGACTCTCAAAGCAGAGACTTGGAGCGACACCGAATGTGAAAAAAGTGATTAAGAATATGCCAATATTTGCTTAATGGCAAAATCATAATCAGATTTAAACTTTGGAACAAATTCATACTCAGATTTAGACAAGGAAATTGAGGTTAGTAATTTCAAAATTCCTGTTAAAGTCTCAAAATATATTGATGAACTCTATCTTAGTCTCAAGGTATCTCTTAAAAGAATTTCCGAACTAAAAAAGGAAAATTCCATACTGAGGCAATAGGAAAACTCTTGGAAAGGAAAGTTTGAAAATTTAAACAAAAATTTTGTTGTCTTAAAAGAAAATGCAGATTCCCTTTCAAAAGAAAATATTTTTTTAAAAGAAGATATTTCAAATATATCAAAGACGGTTTCAAATGGATCTGAAAAGATAGATAAAATTCTTTCTATTCAAAGACCTTACTTTAACAAATCAGGTTTGGGAATGACACCAGAAACTATTCCTTTAATTGACTTTCCAAAAGTTAAAGAAAGAATCAAACAAAGACCAACTAAAACATTTTATAAAAATCATTTCCAAAAAGTTTTTGTAAAACTTGTTGGCTGAAGTGCTCTTAAATGTTTAAAGTGTAACAGCTCAGAACATTTCGAGAAGGATTGTCCTAAAGTTTGGAGACCAATTAAGAGAGATTGGGGAAAGATTGTTTATGGGACTAACTCCCCTATGTGAAAGCTAGTACGAGCACCTAGAGGGGGTGAATAGGTGCAAAAATAAATTTTCCAGAGAAAAGTGTGCAATTCTAATTAATAATAGATTATGAAAAGGAAATTAGACTCTTGTAAACAAATTGAGTTACGATCAAAGCAAAAGAGCTTAGGGAAGAAAATAAGAACACAAGGTTTATAGTGGTTTGGCTTAATTCAAGCCTACGTCTACTCTTCCGCACTGACAGCCCACCGGCTGGATTTCACTATGAATCAAAAGAGTTATTATAGTATGGCTCTTCCTTGATTCCACAGCGTAGAGACTCTGCTACACTTCCTCAAGGTCTCACAAAGATATAAACTCTCTTTTGAATACATGATTTCGCTCAACAATTGAATTGACTAAGAACAATGAGCTTCAGACTTTGAAATTCTTCTATGGCGCACATACTCAAATAACTGGAACATCTTCCTTATATACTTTTTCATGCCATTACACCCATTGGCACTTATCAAAGAAGTTCTTCCAATCTACCCGTTGGATAGAATCAATTAGGGAGATTTCAAGTTATTTAAGGAATATGACGATAGCCCACCAATCCTACTCGCCCATACAATCAGGATCTAGGTTTCCATAAGTAGAACCTTCCAAGTATACTTTGCCAATCAACGGATCCAAAATCCCTAAATCAATCTCCATTTGAATAATGGATTTCGACATGTTATATATCCAGCCAAGAGATCTTCTTCAGTCAATAGTATCAAATCCTTAACGAAATACTCAGTTCTGGATGAGCTTTCTTCGACGGTCTAGAAACTGTCAATGAGGATAGACTTTGAGTCTTGAATCTGGCAGTCCGGAGGTGTTCGAACTTTGATGAAAGAGTTTGCAAGTTTTCATACTAGACTAATGGAAACGTTTTGTCAACTTTAAAACACTTAAGGAAGTTTTCTCCAACAATCTCCCCCTTTTTGATGATGACAAAACTTTCCTGCAGATTTGGATAACTTTGACCTGCAAAACAATACTCAAGAAAATATGGATATCTCACAAAGGATAATTGGCTTAGTAAGGATAACATTAAAAGCTGCATCCACAGAAGATTAGTTAGTCCTGTAAATGAGCAACTATTTTTGCCATGAAATATCAATAGTGCTTAAAACAAATGATCAAATAATCCAAATCCAAATCCAGTCACATCCAAACAGCCAAACACAAAAGTAAAGTCAATCAAAAAAGTCAAGATTTTAAATCTCAAGTTTCAAATCTCAAATTTGCACCACATCTCTCCTCCTTTTTGTCAGCATTAAAAAGGTAGAGACGAAAAGAGAATGGAATTAGGATTGCTTTGGAACACGAACAAGCTGGAAATCTCCCATTGACTGGACAATCTCTTCCAGCTTTTTCAAATCCTCCTTCAGTTGAGCTACATCTTCACCCTTGGCATTTGCTTGAACTTGAAGAGCAAGGGCATGAATTTGATCATGCAAAGAAACTGAAGAGGCTTGACCTGCATTCTGCAAGTTCTGAACTTCGCATCCCAGAGCATAAATCTGGCCTCGCATCTCCATAAGAACATCAAGCACTCTACAAAAATTTGCTGAATTATCAGTCTGAGTACTGGCTTCTGCATGATCAGTAGGTGTATTAGTAGATGACGGGAAGTCAACACGATCACTCAGATTAGGCGATGAGGTTTCATGGCCTTTTTCATGGAATTGAGAGGCATAGATGTCTTTTGGATCTGCAGGTGAGCGACTTATTCCTTCACTAGTAGCGGCAATTGAAGATATACCTCTTTTCTCAGCAACTCATCCTATTTCATTGCCTTCAGGCGGTGAGAAGTACTCTTTATGTTCTGTTTCCTCTTGTTCACCTCTATCTTCTTCTTCTTCTTCTTCTTCCGCAATTCTTTCTTCCTCTGCTTCTTTCTCCATTGATTCTCTCTCTCCAATCCTCTATTCGATCTCCTCCTTGTCTTGTTCCTTTCTCACCTCTGTCTCTGGAACAGAACAACTCAAGTTTTTCAAAGCAAGAGCAGAAATTGTGATAGCATCCTCATCCTCTTCATCCTCCAAGATGAGTGCTCTTCTTTTCTTAGATGAAGCAACCATGGGTTCCTTCCCTTTCCGTTTTATAGCCGAAGAGACAGGATGAGTCTTGACAGGTGTTTTGTCCTTGAAACCCTCTAAAGCCTTGTTAAGTTCCTTCAGATGCATTTTTGAGACTATTTTTAGTCCCACCACCATTTAATCGCATGTTCAAACACAAAGACCCCTGGGAGGCTGAATGTTCAAATGTCTGAATAACTTAGTGACAAGTGCTGAGTAAGGAAGTTGACCCTTGTCTTTCACCATCATTCTGTACATGTGGAACATAATAGTGTGTGAAAGAGATAACTTTTTGCCAACGTTAATGGCATACATCAGCTTTGCCTCCGAGTTTGAAACATTGGTCTTTGAAGTCGATTTGGGTCTGAGGCAGTTGATCACTATCTTGTGAAGCAAGATATTTGAGGTATTCATCCTCGAATATGAAATCTTTCCTTCCGCCGTTCTATCCCGAACAAGCTCCACCGTCGCATTACCAATAGACACAATGATTGGTTGGAATTTCCCTCTTTCAACTCTAATCACATCAGCCAATGTATCCATGTCAACTACATAGTCCTGATCTCGAACACTGAAAGAGAATCTATTCGCATCCAAGAAACTTAGATTAGAATATAAGTAAGTAGTGAGTTCAGCATGAGCCTCTGTAGTTTCAGAACAAAATCGTTCCAGTTGAAGAAGATTGAATTTCTCTCGCAGCTTGACATTTAGAGAATCAAGAAAATCAAAGTCCACACTTCTAGGGTTAATCACACCACGCTTTAGCAACTTAGAGTATAGTCGCTTGTGTTCCTCCAAGCGGAACAAATTTGTTTTGTTACTTCGGATTTTCGCCGCAACACCCATTCTAGGCTTAAAATGAGTGTACATCCTATCATAATCATTTCTATCAGGTTGACTTAGCCCTCCAACACGTGGATCGCTTGGGACATTCGCAAATGCTTCTTCTGCTGACCCCGCAAGAGCAATTCCCAATCGTTCCATTGTGCGTAAAAAGCAGGTTTCATTTGGATACCCTTTGTCTTTCAAAAATTCATCAATATAGTTCAAGGGAGTACCACCCTTCTTCAAAGCACAGTAAAGCTTATACATAAAAGCGGGCTTTAGAGTTCTCACGGGTTCTGCATCTTCGATGATTTCTTCCTCTTCTCAATGTTCATTATTCTGAGGTCTATATGGAGGAGATTGACGCTGCTGAGAATGTTGTGGGCTCTACTATTAGTTATGAGATTCTTCTTCCTCGGTGAGGCCGAAATGCGTAGGACCCTCACGCATTTGCTGTGGTCCCCTGTTCGCGATCCTCGAAGACTTTCTTTGAGACGACATCCTTCATAGTTTTTGAGAGATTCCAAGCTTGTTTCGCAAGAAAGGTGAAAACTTTTCGAGGATTAAACACGAGAAGAAAAGAGAAGTTGAAGATTTGTACTCTCTTAGGGTTTTTATGAGTAAAGCGAAGAAGAACCAACAGTATATAAGGCAGTTGAAGCGAGGCATATGGAACGTCGTAAAAGGAAAAATAAAAATGCCTTTTCAAAAAATAACTGCCTTTTTTGAAAAATTAAATAACTACCATTTCAAAAATAACTTCCTTTTCGAAAAGGAAAGATTGCAATAATCATGTAAACTGGGGAAGATAACATCAATCAATTATAGATAGATGGTCGTACCTTTTTGAGATTTTATCCAAGAGATAAATTTCTAAAATAGAGATAACTTACAGTCAAGAATCTTGATCGTCTGAGTCTGAGTGTTTTTAGACTTTCAGCCCTGAGTTTGAACTTCCTCAGACTTTAAGATATTGAGTTTGGAACGAATAACTTTAAATCGATTTTTCTCCAAAGACTTTGTAAATATGTCCACCAGTTGATTCTTTGAATCAATAAATCGAATCGAGACTTCTCCATTTTGAACATGATCTCTAATGAAATGATGTCGAATTTCTATATGCTTTGCTCTTGAGTGAAGAATTGGATTCTTGGTGAGATTTTTGGCGTTGGTGTTGTCGCATTTGATTTCAGTGCACGAATCTTCAATTCCAAAGTCTCTAAGCTGTTGTTTTATCGACACAATTTGTAAACAATAACTTCCAAGAGCTACATATTCTGCTTCTGTTGTAGAAAGAGCTACGGTGCTTTGCTTCATTGAAAACCAAGACACTGTCCTGTTACCGAGTAGTTGACATGTGCCCGAGGTGCTCTTTCTATCAACTCTGCATCCTGCTAGGTCTGCGTCTAAGTATCTAAGAAGAGTAAAGTCTCCTTCTTTAGGATACCAAAGACCTAAATTTGATGTTGAGGCAATGTATTTGATAATACGTTTTGCACCACTTAAATGAGATTCTTTAGGGTCTGATTGAAATCTGGCACAAATACAAATACTAAAAAGAATGTCAGGTTTAGAAGCAATAAGATAAAGAAGTGAACCAATGATACTCATGTATAGCTTCTGGTCAACTTTCTTTCCTTCTTCATCTTTGTCCAACTTCAAGGAACTTGACATTGGTATATCAGTCTTTTTGCAATTCTCTAGTCCAAACTTTTTGACAAGTTCTTTGGCATATTTTTCTTGATGCATAAAAGTTCCCTCCTTCAATTGTTTCACTTGAAGCCCAAGAAAGAAGGTTAGTTCACCCATCATGCTTATTTCAAATTCATCCTGCATAGACTTAGAGAATTTCTTGCACAAATTTTCATTAGAAGATTCAAAAATAATATCATCAACATAAACTTGAACAAGTAAAAAGCTTTTACTTTCTCTTTTTATAAATAGTGTAGTATCTACTTTATCTTTGACAAAGCCATTTTGAATTAAAAACTTACTTAGTCTGTCGTACTAAGGTCGAGGTGTTTGCTTTAACCATATAGAGCATTTTTTCAGTTTGAACACAGACTTTGGTTTCCTTGGGTCTTCAAAACCGGGTGGTTGTTCCACATAGACTTCCTCTTGGATAAATCCATTTAGAAAAGCGCTTTTGACGTCCATTTGGAATAACCTGAAATTCTTATAACAAGCAAAAATAAGTAATAATCTAATTGCTTCTAACGTTGCTACTGGCGCATAAGTCTCATCATACTCTATCCCTTTTTCGTGCATATATCCTTTGGCCACGAGTCTTGCTTTGTTTCTTACGACTTTTCCTTTCTTGTTCATCTTGTTCCTAAAAACCCATTTAGCTCCAATGATGGATTTACCTTTCGGTTTAGGAGTCAATTCCCAGATATCATTGATACTGAATTGCCTGAGTTCTTCTTGCATAGCTTCAATCCAGCTTTTATCAGTTAAAGCTTCTTCTATACTTTTGGGTTCTATTTCAGAAATAAGAGCCACAGTACTAGACTCTTCACGCCTTTTGGATCTTGTGCGAATTCCTTCATTAATATCACCAATAATGAGATCTTTGGAATGATTGGACTTATGCTTCCAATTGCTGGTTGATTTATCAGACTGTTGATCTTTTTTCTCATTTGAATCTTCGATGATCATTTGCTGTTGGTCTTTTGAAGTCTGAGTTGCTTCTGGAGATTTAGACTTTGTAGAGTCTGGAGCAGGTTCAGATTCTTCAAATTGAGTCTGAATCGATTGATTTTGCATAAAGTCTTGAAATTTGACATTTATCGATTCCTCCACAGATTGAGTCTTTTTGTTGTATACTCTGTAAGCTTTGCTTGAGGTTGAATATCCAATGAAGATGCCTTCGTCTGATTTTTTTTCAAACTTACCAACTCGATCATTTGCATTTTTTAATATAAAACATTTGCATCCAAACACATGAAAATACGAAACAATTGGCTTCTTTCCCTTGAATAACTCATAGGGAGTTTTCTCCAGAATAGGCCTTAAGAAGACTCTATTAATAATATAGCATGTTGTAGAGACTGATTCAGCCCAAAAACGAGAAGAAATGTTACTTTCAATTAGAAGAGTTCTAGCCATTTGTTGCAAAGATCTATTCTTCCTTTCCACAACTCCATTCTGTTCTGGAGTGTAAGGAGAGGAGAATACATGCTGAAAACCAGATTAATCACAAAATTTAGCAAAATCTTGATTTTCAAATTCACCTCAATGGTCTGTCCGTATACTGGAAATAATATACCCTTTCTCATTTTGAACTTTCTTAGAAAAATTTATAAAATAAGAAAATGTTTCAGACTTACTTGCTAGGAAATGTGACATCTTGAAATTCGATCCCATTTCGATAAAATGAAATGTGCATATCGTCGGCGCGCCTATGGTCCTTTTTCTCTGAGCTGATCACTCACGAGTTAACTAACCTATTGGGTGAAGCTGTTAAGGGATATAACCGCAGTAAAATCCCTAAAAGCTACCTAATTTGTTGGATTGGACTAAAATCACGTTCGGTCGATTTTAATCATGAAATTTAATTCGGCTTTGGGAATCGAATATTCGAGCATGTCACAATTCATTTTTAGGACCGTCTCATCATCTGTCAATTTATTGAAGAGTCCGAAATTTCAAAAAAGAAATTATCAGAGGAAAAATCGAAGACCGGGAGAAATTAGAAAGGGAAATGGAAAGAGAAAAGAAAAATTAGAATAGAATTATTTTTTTCTTTTCTTTCTCTCTCTCTCTCTCTCTCTCTCTTTTTTTCTCTCTCTCTCTTTTCTCTCTCCCCTCCCCCTTCGTGTGGACGCCCCCTCCCCACGCCTAGTCTCTCTTTCTTTTCCCTCTTTGACTAGTCAAAAGCTTATCCCTTCTCTCTCTCTCTCTCCCCTCTCTTCTCTCTTCTCCCCCACGTGACCTTCTTCTTCCTTCTTCGTGCAAATCGGCGAACCAGGAAGAGGAAGACAGCAGCTTGCCGAGACAGCAACCAGCCATCATCGCCGCCCGTCTCGCCGCCTGCGCCCGAGCCCGCACATCTGCCGCTTGCTGCGAGCTCCACCAGCTGCCGCCCCTCGCGCCTAGGCGTCTTCCTCGTGCGATTTCAGTCGCTGCCCAGATCTGTTCAGCCCTCGTTCGGCCACCTCCGGCCACCGTTTGAGCTCGCCAGACCTCCACCGGCCTTCCCTCGCATCTTGACGCCCTTGCTGCTTTGATTTGTGGCTGTTTTGTGACTGTTTTCAGCCATCGTAGCCACCCCACGGAGTGGGTTTCCAGCGGTTTTAGGCCTGCTTTTGGGCTGTTTCCGGGCCTCGGATCCGTGAGTCGCTTTGGGAAGAATCGTTCCTCATGTCGTCCCCGTCGGATTTATATGTTTTGCGCGCGATTCCGGTGAGTAATCTCACTAATCCCTGGTTAGTTGGCTAATTATGCTTAAGGGTTGTTTAGTTTAAATTAATTAGGTTTAGGTGGGTAGATTAGAATAGATTAGCGATTATTAGTCAATTGTGATGCGAATTAGATAAATTGAATGCGTATTTAGCAAGTAGACATGGTCTACTATTTAATGAAGGTAGCTCGGGAATTTTCCGACCCCTAATCGGGCTTCAATTTGAGGATTTGGGCCTAAGTGGAATTTTTGGTATATAAATATTATTTTTCGGAATTAAAATTATTTATTTATTTTTCGAAAATTTAATTGAGATGGCTAGTGACCGGAAAATTATGCTGATGACCGTGGTGAAGTCCGTTTATTTAATCGGGCTTTATTTTGAGCTAAATTGAATTTTTAATATTAATTATTTAAATTTCGAAATTAATTAATTATTTATTTATTTTCTGAAAATTCAATTCAGATGGCTAGTGACCATAAAATTATGTTGATGATCGTGGTGAAGTCTGTTTATTTAATTGGGCTTTATTTTGAGTTGAATTAAATTTTTAATATTTATTAATTAATTTTCGAAATTAATTAATTAATTAATTAATTATTTTTTGGAAATTGAGATTGAGATGGCCGACGACCGAATTCTCATGTCGATTGTCGTGGCTTAGTCCGTTTATTTATTTGAGCTTTGAATTGTGCCAAATTGAATTGAATGTGGAATTTATGATATATTCCTAAATGGTTGTGGTTAATTATTTCATTGAGAAATCGTTGAGTATTGATTGTCGATATGAAAGTGGTCGAGTGGGACCGTAAAGCCATTGAATATCGAAAGTGGTCGAGTGGGATCGTAAAGCCATTGAATATTGAAAGTGGTCGAGTGGGACCGTAAAGCTATTAAATTTTGAATGTTATTGAGTGGGACTGTGTCTTCCACCTATGCTTAAGATGTGATCTAAGGATCGAGATTCGTAATTGGGGATTGAGATGGAATAATCGAATCGACCTAGAAATGGTTCGACTGACATGTAATCGACTAAGTCGATTGAACTGTGATTTGACTGATTGTGCATGGAGATATATGAAGTAGTTGTATATAACCTTGAATTGCAGGTTGAGACTGATGCCAAGGTACGTCTTCTGCCCTGTGCGTGTATAGGCAGCCTATAGCATAATGGTTTACTAATCAGGCCTTAGTGGGGTAGAACTCGCTGAGACGTAGTGTCATCCCAGTTTGAGGAAAACATTTCAGGACCCCTCTGAGGAGCTGAGGAGGAAGATTCTGAGAAGGAGAACTCAAAGAAGAAACCTGAGGAGAAGTATTTTTGGAAGAAGAAGATAATCCCGATAGGGATTTTGAGTACGATCCAGATGGACTGAAATTTCATCTTCTTTTGTGAACTCTATTTTGATGTGAATAGAGTAAAGTAAAAAGTTGTGAAGAGTTGTGAAGTACTCTGATTTATGTCATGTATAAAGGTTTAGTTATGGATTTCAATATGAAAGATATGGCCTACTTTTCTATCCCATTGTTTTATTGTCTGGGGATTTATAACTGCTTCCGCATGTGCTTAAAAATTGAAAAGGTCGGCGATACATAGTCCTGGGATATCGCATTTTAAAATCGACCAAGTAGAAGGATGTGTGCGTGCCCGAGGATCGGGGCGTGACATCCCTTTTGTGTGGTATCAGAGCTAAGTTCAAGATTGGAGTGATAAGGAGCGATGGTTCATGGGATAGTAGTAGGATGGCCTTTAAATTCATGCTGGTGTATGTCTGTGTTAGCTAAATGCTAAGATTGTTTCTTATTTGAATCGCTCTATTTTTAATTCGATATTGAGTTGGAAGCAGGTGTCAGTAGATTAAAGTGACACCATGAGCGATCAGGAGCCGAGAACTCCTAGGCAGAGGACTTTGTCCTCAGTAACTTGGACTAGGACACCGACAAGAGTTGGTGCCTGAGGTGGCCGAGGTAGAGCGCAAGCTGAGGCTAGTGTGAGTGGAGTAGCACCACATCCCGTTGGTGTCGGGGTAGCAGCCTCAGTGGATCAGGGAACAGTTGGGATTACGCAAGCATTAGATGCTATGCATGAGATGATGGGGCAACAGGCCCGGGATCAAACAGCTGCCTTTACTGCCGCCGTTGCAGCCGCCACTACTGCTGCTGCCAATGCTGTTGCTGCAGCCGCACCTACCGCCGTACCTGCTAAAATCCCGCCAGTGAGGCCGATGCCTAGTTTAATGGAACCGTTTTTGAAATTGAAGCCACCGAAGTTTACTGGGGCAGGAGACCCTGAAGCTGCTACTCTATGGATTCAAGGATTGGAGAAAGCCTTTGCTTTATTAATGTGCTTTGAGACTGAGAAAGTGGTCCTCGCAGTCTACCAATTAGAAGGAGTTGCGAGTACTTGGTGGAGAACCACTCAAGGAGTGATATTTCCCGAAGGTGTAGCCCCATAATGGAACGCCTTTGTTGAGGCCTTCAACGGGAAATACTTTTCAGAGACTGCTAAAGAGATAAAGATGGTTGAGTTCCAGCACCTTCGCCAAGGCTCTATGACTGTGGATCAATATGAGGCGAAGTTTGCTGAACTGTTGCAATATGCCCTTGAATTAGTTGAGAATCCAATAAATCGAAGGAGAAGATTTAGAGATGGACTCAAGCCAGAGTTGAGAAGCCCATTGATTTTGCTGAATCTGAGAAATTATAATGATCTTTATGAGAGGGCTCAGATGATCGAAAGAGACCAGAACGATAGAGCCGCCTCATCTGGATCGAGGTTTAGCTCTCATAGAGATAACATCCGCCAAGGAAAGAGGCCGATGTTTGGAAATAGATTCCAAGGCCGACCCAGCAAGAAGGGTGGATTTAATAGATCAAGACCCATTGGAACTGATGCATGTCGCTTTTATGGGAGAAGACACGGGATAGCACCGTGCTCAATTAGGCTGATTGTGTGTTTTGAATGTGGCCAATAGGGTCACATCGCAAGGAATTGTCCAAGGAAGCAAAGATGACAACCTCAGTTGCCGTCGCCGCCACCGATGAGACAGATAGGAGGGTATGCCCCTCAGAATGCATTGCATGGAGGATAGCAGAGACCTCCAGCTTAGGGCACTGTGTACGCGATTACTCAAGGTCAGGCAGAAGCTGCGCCTGGCGTGATCACAGGTACGGTCTCGCTCAACGACCAACCTGCTTATGCTTTATTTGATTTAGGAGCAACCCATTCCTTCATTGCCGAACAATATGTTAGGATGCTAAGGTTGAATCCTGTATTGTTGAAATCGGCAATTTGCATATCTACACCCTTGAAAGATAAAGTTATTGCTACTTTGGGATGTTCGGGGTGCAAGTTAGAGATTGGTGAGCGAGTGGGGAAAATTGACTTGTTAGTCCTAGCCATGTATGATTTTGATTTGATAAATGGCATGGACTGGCTCACCAATCAACGAGCTAAAATGGACTGCTATCGCAAGGCGATTCAGTTTGACCCATTAGGGGGTAAGAGTTTTGAGATTGTCGAGAATCGAGGAGGACTTTCGATTTCCTTAATCTCATCATCGGAAGCAGCTCGTATGTTAGATGAGGGTTGCTGAGGCTACTTAGCAATTGTCGTGGATACGACAATTGAGGAGCTGAAAATGGAAGATATTGCAGTAGTACATGAGTTTCCAGATGTTTTTCCAAAAGAATTGCCAGGGTTACCGCCAGAAAGAGAGATTGAATTTGTAATTGAGCTAGCACCAAGGACATAATCGATCTCAAAGGCACCTTATCGAATGTCGTTATCTGAGTTGAAGGAACTGAAGGTACAGATGCAAGAATTACTGGATAAAGGATTTATTCATCCTAGTGCATCACCTTGGGGAGCACCAGTTCTATTTGTTAAGAAGAAAGATGGATCATTGTGCCTGTGCATCGACTACCGGCAGTTCAACCAAGTAACCATTAAGAACAAATATCCCCTCCCAAGGATTGATGATCTATTCGATCAGCTACAAGGAGCGTCAATATTCTCGAAGATTGATTTGAGGACGGGATATCATCAGCTGAGAATTAAGAAAGAGGATATTCTTAAGTCAGCATTTCGTACTCGGTATGGCCACTATGAGTTCACAGTGATGCCATTCGGGTTGATGAATGCTCCAACTGCTTTCATAGATATGATGAACAGAGTGTTCAAGGAATACTTAGATCAGTTTGTGATCATGTTCATAGATGATATCTTGGTCTATTTGAGGAGTAATGAAGAGCATGAGAATCATCTGAGAGTAGTACTCCAGACCTTAAGAACTCATCAGTTGTATGCTAAGTTTAGCTAATGCGAGTTTTGGTTAAACCGAATGGCGTTCTTAGGTCATGTGATTTCTGGAGAAGGAATCTCCGTTGACCCGAGCAAGATAGAAGCCGTGATCAATTTGGCAGAGACCAACATCAGTGATGGAGATCATAAGTTTTCTGGGATTAGCAGGTTATTACAGACGGTTTGTGGAAGGTTTCTCAGGGTTAGCATCGCCTTTGACAAAGCTCACGAAGAAAGACGAGAAGTTCATATGGACAGGCAAGTGCAAGCGTAGTTTTCAAGAGCTGAAGGAAAAGCTGACTACCGCACCTGTACTGACGATTCCATCTAGTCCTAGAGGATTCGAGATCTATAGTGATGCATCATTCAGGGGATTGGGTTGCGTGCTGATGCAACATGGCAGAGTTGTTGCATACGCTTCCCGTCAGTTGAGACCTCATAAATTGAATTATCCGATGCATGACTTGGAACTTGCAGCCATCATATTTGCCCTTCAGATCTTCACGGACCATCAGAGTCTCAAGTATCTGTTCTCTCAGAAGGAGTTGAACATGAGACAGCGTCGATGGATGGAATTACTGAAAGACTACGACTGTGACATTTCATATCACCCGGGAAAGGCGAACAAGGTCGCCGATGCATTGAGTCGGAAGTCTTCAGTGGCGCGGATCTTAGTTAAGGAGTGGAACTTAATCGAGAGAGCTCGGGATTTCGAATTTAAATTTGAGGTAGGCCACCTCTCAAGTCTTATGGCCACCTTTAGGATTGAACCAAATGTTCAAGTCAGAATCAAGCATCACCAACTGACAGATCCAGACGTACAGAGAATTCTTCAGGAAGACGTAGATAAAAGGAAGGCTGATTTTCAGATTGCTGATGACGGGACTCTAAGGTTCCAAGGACGTTTGGTGGTACCTGACGATGTCGAGCTTAGAGAAGAAATTTTATCTGAAGCACATCATAGCAGTTACAGCATTCATCCTGGAAGGACTAAGATGTATTAGAATCTGCGTCAACACTACTGGTGTTCAGGTATGAAGGCGGACATCACCAAACATGTCGCCAAGTGTTTGACTTGTCAACAAGTAGAAGCCAAGCATTGCAAGCCGGGAGGACTTCTGCAACCTCTCACGATCCTAGAGTGGAAATGAGAGCATATCACGATGGATTTCGTGAATGGACTACCAAGGAGTCAAAGAGGAAATGATTCAATTTGGGTAGTAGTCGACAGGCTGACAAAGTTGGCTCACTTCATTGCAGTTCGAAAGGACCTGAGTCTGGATAGACACGCAGACCTGTACGTGCGTCTGGTGGTTTGTATGCATGGAGTGCCGGTTACGATAACATCCGATAGAGACCCGAGGTTTATTGCTGCTTTTTGGAAGAGCTTGTAGAGTGCTTTAGGTACAAAGCTTCAGTATAGTACGGCATATCATCCTCAAACGGATGGCTAGTCTGAAAGGACAATTCAGACTCTTGAAGACATGCTGAGAGCGTGTGTAATAGACTTCAAAGGAAGCTGGGAAGATCAACTTCATTTGGTGGAATTCGCCTACAACAACAGTTATCAGCAGAGCATCAAGATGGCTCATTTTGAAGTGTTGTATGGTAGAGCTTGCAGAACTCCAGTATGTTAGGATGAAGTCGGGGAAAGGAAAATCACAGGCCCAGAGTTGGTTCAGCAATCAGTAGATGCCGTGATAGTAATTAGAGACAGATTAAAGACCGCACAGAGCAGGCAGAAAAGTTATGCAGATAAGCGTCGAAGGTCTATTCCAAGTTGGTGATCACGTTTTTCTGAAAGTGTCACCATTGAGGGGAACTTCGCGCTTGGGTAAGAAAGGCAAGCTGAGTCCGAGGTATGTAGGTCCGTTCGAGATTCTTGAGAGAATTGGGACCTTAGTGTATCGTCTTGCGTTGCCGCCAAGATTGGCCCAAGTGCATGACGTCTTTCCTGTGTCAATATTAAGGAAGTACGAGCCTAACCCGACCCACGTACTCAATTTTAAGGAATTGGACGTGGATGACTGTGTGTCATATGTTGAAAGCCCAGTTCAGATTGTCGATCGTAAAGAGCAAGTTCTACGTACCAAGACCATTCCATTGGTTAAAGTGGTCTGGCAACACCACGGTACCAAAGGAGCAACTTGACAGACTGAAGAGTCGATGAGAGAATTGTACCCCCACCTTTTTGAGCAAAGTGTCTAATGGTTTAAATTTCGAGGTCGAAATTTTTATAAGAGGGGAAGAGTTGTGACATCCTGAAATTCGATCCGTTTCGATAAAATGAAATGTGCATATCGTCGGCACGCCTATGGTCCTTTTTCTCTGAGCTGATCACTCATGAGTTAACTAACCTATTGGGTGAAGCCGTTAAGGGATATATCCGTGGTAAAATCCCTAAAAGCTACCTAATTTGTTGGATTGGACTAAAATCACGTTCGGTCGATTTTAATCATGAAATTTAATTCGGTTTTGAGAATCGAATATTCGAGCGTGTCACAATTCATTTTTAGGACCATCTCATCGTTTGTCAATTTATTGACGAGTCCAAAATTTCAAGAAAGAAATTATCAGAGGAAAAATCGAAGACCGGAAGAAATTAGAAAGGGAAATGGAAAGAGAAAAGAAAAATTAGAATAGAATTATTCTTTTTCTTTTCTCTCTCTCTCTCTCTCTCTCTCTCTCTCTCTCTCTCTCTCTTTTTCTCTCTCTTCTTTTCTCTCTCTCTCTCTCTCTTTTCTCTCTCCCCTCCCCCTTCGTGCGGACGCCCCCTCCCCACGCCTACTCTCTCTTTCTTTTCCCTCTTGGACTAGTCAAAAGCTTATCCCTTCTCTCTCTCTCTCCCCTCTCTTCTCTCTTCTCCCCCACGTGACCTTCTTCTTCTTCTTCTTCTTCTTCCTTCTTTGTGCAAACCAGCGAACTAGGAAGAGGAAGACAGCAGCTCGCCGAGACAGCAACTAGCCACCGTCGCCGCCCGCGCCCGTACATCCGTCGCTCGCCGCGAGCTCCACCAGCCGCCGCTCCTCGCGCCCAGGCGTCCTCCCCGTGCGATTTCAGCCGCTGCTCAGCTCTGTTCAGCCCTCGTTCGGCCACCTCCGGCCACCGTTTGAGCTCGCCAGACCTCCACCGGCCTTCCCCCACATCTTGCCGCCCTTGCTGCTTTGATTTGTGGCTGTTTTGTGACTGTTTTCAGCCATCGTAGCCACCCCACGGAGTGGGTTTCCAGCGGTTTTAGGCCCGCTTTTGGGCTGCTTCCGGGCCCCGGATCCGTGAGTCGCTTTGGGAAGAATTGTTCCTCGTGTCGTCCCCGTCGGATTGATATGTTTTGCACGTGATTCCGGTGAGTAATCTCACTAATCCCTGATTAGTTGGCTAATTATGCTTAAGGGTTGTTTAGTTTAAATTAATTAGGTTTAGGTGGGTAGATTAGAATATATTAGCGATTATTAGTCAATTGTGATGCGAATTAGATAAATTGAATGCGTATTTAGCAAGTAGACATGGTCTACTATTTAATGAAGGTAGCTCGGGAATTTTCGACCCCTAATCGGGCTTCAATTTGACGATTCGGGCATAAGTGAAATTTTTGGTATTTAAATATTATTTTTCGGAATTAAATTAATTATTTATTTATTTTCCGAAAATTCAATTGATATGGCTAGTGACCGGAAAATTATGCTGATGACCGTGGTGAAGTCCGTTTATTTAATCAGGCTTTATTTTGAGCTAAATTGAATTTTTAATATTAATTATTTAATTTTCGAAATTAATTAATTAATTGATTATTTTCTGAAAATTTAATTGAGATGGCTAGTGACCAGAAATTATGCTGATGACCGTGGTGAAGTCTGTTTATTTAATTGGGCTTTATTTTGAGTTAAATTAAATTTTTAATATTTATTAATTAATTTTCGAAGTTAATTAATTATTTATTTGTTTTTTGGAAATTGAGATTGAGATGGCCGACGACCAAATTCTCGTGCCGATTGTCGTGGCGTAGTCCGTTTATTTATTTGAGCTTTGAATTGTGCCAAATTGAATTGAATGTGGAATTTATGATATATTCCTAAATGGTTGTGGTTATTTATTTCATTGAGAAATCGTTGAGTATTGATTGTCGATATGAAAGTGGTCGAGTGGGACCGTAAAGCCATTGAATATCGAAAGTGGTCGAGTGGGACCGTAAAGCCATTAAATTTTGAATGTTGTTGAGTGGGACTGTGTCTTCCACCTATGCTTAAGATGTGATCTGAGGATCGAGATTCGTAATTGGGGATTGAGATGGAATAATTGAATCGACCTAAAAATGGTCCGACTGACATGTAATCGACTAAGTCAATTGAATTGTGATTTGAGTGATAGTGGATACTTGATTTATTGGTTTGAATGAATTTCTTACCTGTTTTCCCAGCACGCATAGTGTGCATTCGTCAGACTTTTGGTATGTCAGATTGGGTAGTCCACGAACAAGCTTCTTTGTAGAGATCTTGGCTATTTGCTTCATGTTGATGTGCCCAAGCTTTATGTGCCATAGATTTGCTTTCTCTTGAATTTAGATTAAACATTGGGATTTTTCTGGTTTAATATTCAAGAGAAAGATATTCCCATGTCTTTGCCCCGTAAAAGTCTGAGAGGAATCTTTACTGGTTCATGAACATATTCCTTCTTGAAAGTTGATTCTGAAATCGGTGTCACACAGTTGACTAATACTTAGTAAGTTGTAGTTGAGTTCTTCTACTAACAAAACGTTACTGATCATGAGACTTTCAATCTTTACAATCCCGTATCCCACTAATCTTCCTTTGCTATTCCCTCCAAAAGAAACTTTTCCACAATTAACCTGCACAAGCTTTATAAAGCAGTTTAAGTCTCCTGTCATATGTCTCGAGCATCTACTATCTAAATACCATTTAACATTTTTTTTTTTATAGTGACCTGCATTTGAAAAAGAAACTCATGCTTTCTTTGGTACCTATATTTTCTTGGGTCCAATGGAGTTAGTGTGATATACAGTCTTTGCCCAAACCTTCTTCACAGGTTTCCAGACCATAGGACATTCTTTCTTAAAGTGTTATGAGCTGTTACACTTAGAACATTTAAGAGCACTGCGGCCTACAGGTTTTACAAAAACTTTTTGGAAATGATTTTTGTAAGAATCTTTTGTAGGTCTTTATTTAATTCTTTCCTTTATCTTAGGAAAATCAATTAGATGAATGGTTTTAGCAGTCATTCCCAAACCAGATTTGTTGAAATAAGGTCTTTGTGCAGAAATAATTTTTTCCAGTTTCTCAGATCCTATAGAAAACCTTTTAGAAATGCTTGAAATATCATTTTTAGGAATGCATTTTCTTTTGAAAGATTATCTGCAATTTCTTTTAAAGTAATAACACTTTTGTCTAAACTTTTAATTTTTTCTTTCCAAACAATTTCCTGTTGCTTTAGTACAGAATTTTCCCTTTTGAGTTCGAAAATCCTATTGAGAGAAGTTTTGAGACTAAGACATAATTCATTAATATATTTAGAAACTTTAGTAGGAATTTTTAAATTACTTACCTCGATTTCACTATTTGAGTCTGAGTCTGTCTCAGAGTCTGAATCTGAGTCTGATTGTGCCATGAGACAAATATTGGCATAATCATCATCACTTTCCTCACATTCGATATCACTCCAAGTTTCTGCTTTAAGTGCCTTTCGATATTTCTTAGCTTTTCCTTTCTTTCTCTTAAGCAGGGGACAATTTGATCTGACGTGTCCCTTTTTCTTGCGTTCAAAGCATACTACATCTTTATTGGATTCATCATCCTCAACTGATTTATTTTGTAGCTTTTGAGAGTTTTGTTTCTTTGGATTGAATCTTCTCTCATTTCTGTTCAGTTTTCTGAACTTTCTTATCATGAGAGCAAGCTCTTCATCATCCATATCATTTTCAGAATCTATGACATCGGAATCATCATTAGATTTTAATGCAATGGATTTATTACCTTTAGGATCTTCATCTTTGTTGATTTGCTCCACTTCATAAGACTAAAGAGTGCCAACCAATTTGTTAACAGAGAGTGGCATGATTCTTTGTGTCTCCCTTATTGAGGTCTTTATGTGATTCCAATCTTTAGATAGTCCTCGTAGTAACTTGTTAACTTTCATGGGTCCAGAAATTTGTTGACCTTGATATTCAAGACCATTTACAATTTCTGCAAAACGACTAAATATGTCAGTGATAGATTCTTCTAGTTTCATCTTGAATGCTTCATATTGACCGAGCAAAATGTTAATTCTAGTTTCTTTCACTCGATCAGTTCCTTCATAGGTGATGTGTAATCTATCACAGACTTTTTTAGCTATTTCACAAGAAGATATTCTGTTATATTTAGTAGGAGATAATGTACAATATAAATAATAAATTGTTTTTGCATCAAGAGCTTGTCTCTTGGTTATGTCTTCTTGAGTCATTTCACTGGATTCAACAATTTCTTTTCCTCTTTTTGAGACTGGTGCAGCTTTAGGAATGATTCCTTTGTCTACTACGTCTCATTCCAGAGGATCCTTTGATCTTAGGAATGCATTCATCTTGTTTGTCTATATGTTGTATTCCTTTCCATCAAAATAAGGTGGTCTGGTATTGCTTTGCCTTTCAACCAGACTTGGAGCCAACATATTAGCCATAGATCTTTAACTCTGAAGTAAAACACTTCAACTTAAGTGAGTACACAAGCTCTGATACTAATTGTGAAAGCTAGTACGAGCACCTAGAGGGGGTGCATAGGTGCAAAAACAAATTTTCTAAAGAGAAGTGTGCAATTCTAATTAATAATAGATTATGAAAAGGAAATTAGACTCTTGCAAACAAATTGAGTTACGATCAAAGTAAAAGAGCTTAGGGAAGAGAATAAGAACACAAGGTTTATAGTGGTTCGGCTTAATTCAAGCATACGTCCAATCTTCCGCATTAATAGCCCATTGGCTAGATTTCACTATGAATCAAAAGAGTCATTATAGTATGGCTCTTCCTTAATTCCACAGCGTAGAGACTCTGCTACACTTCCTCAAGGTCTCACAAAGATATAAACTCTCTTTTAAATACAAGATTTCGCTCAACAATTGAATTGACTAAGAACAAGGAGCTTCAGACTTTGGAATTCTTCTATCGCGTACACACTTGAATAGCTGGAACATCTTCCTTATATACTTCTTCACGTCATTACACCCGTTGGCACTTACCAAAGAAGTTCTTCCAATCTACCCGTTGGACATAATAAATTAGGGAGATTTCGAGTTATTTAAGGAATATGACGATAGCCCACCAATCCTGCTCGTCCATACAATCGGGATCTAGGTTTCCATAAGTAAAACCTTCCAAGTATACTTTGCTAATCAACGGATCCAAAATCCCTGAATCAATCTCCATTTGAATAATGTATTCTGACATGCTATATCCAACCAAGAGATCTTCTTCAGTCGATAGAATCAAAACCTTTAACGAAATGCTCAGTTCTGGATGAGCCTTCTTCGACGATCTAGAAACTGTCAATGAGGATAGACTTTGAGTCTTGAGTCTGGTAGTCCGGAGGTCTTTAGACTTTGATGAAAGAGTCTGCAAGTCTTCAGACTAGATTGATGGAAACGTTTTGTCAATTTCAAAACACTTAAGGAAGTTTTCTCCAACACCCTGGACTCAAGAAAATATGGGTACCAAAGAAAACTTGAAATCTTCTTATAACTATAGGTCACTATCAAGAAGAAGATCAAATTGTACTTGAATAGTGGCTGTTCAAGGCATATAACAAGAGATTCAAATTACTTTACAAAGCTCACTCAAATAAATGGTAGAAAAGTTTCTTTTAGTGGAAACAACAAAGGAAAAATTATTGGTTGTGGAACTATCAAGATTGGAAGTCTCACAATCAACAATGTTTCCTTAGTAGAAAGCTTAAATTGCAATCTACTCAGTATAAGTCAACTGTGTGACATAGGATTCAAAATCAACTTTCAAGAAGGCATTTGCTCAGGAACTAGTAAAAATTTATCTCAATCTTTCACGGGACGAAAACATGGAAACATCTATTTACTGGATATTAAACCAGAAAGTTCCCAGTGTTTGATCTCTATTCAAGATGAAGAAAATCTTTAGCATAGAAAGCTCGGTCATGTCAATATGAAGCAAATGGCCAAAATTTCATCAAAGAAACTTGTTTGAGGACTGCCTAAGTTAAGCTATCAAAAGTCAGATTTGTGCACACCATGTGTTTTGGGAAAACAGGTAAGAAGTTCTTTTAAACTAATAAATCAAGTTTCTACTAATCATGTTTTGCAGCTTCTGCATATTGATCTTTTTGGACCAACCAAAACACAAAGTATTGGTGGAAAGAAATACTGTTTAGTAATCGTGGATGATTACTCTCGCTTTACATGGGTATTCTTCTTGACAAGTAAGTTTGAAGCATTTTCTAATTTTTCAAAGTTTGCTAAGAAAATACAAAATGAAAAAGGATATGCTATAACTAGTATACGAATTGACCACGGAGGTGAATTTGAGAATCAAGACTTTGCAAATTTCTGTGATGAATTTGGTATACAACATGTTTTCTCCTCACCATATACTCTAGAACAAAATGGGGTTGTGGAAAGAAAGAATAGTTCGTAAATGACTAGAACTCTTTTAATTGAAAGTAATATTTCTTCTCAATTTTGGGCTGAAGCAGTTTCTACAGCTTGTTATATCATTAATAGAGTGTTTTTAAGGCCTATCTCAGAGAAAACTCCTTATGAAGTACCTAAAGGGAAAAAGCCAAATGTTTTTTGTTTTCATGTGTTTGGTTGCAAATGCTTTATTTTGAAAAATGCAAATGATTGAATTGGTGAGTTTGAACAAAAGTCAGATAAAGGTATTTTTCTTGGCTACTTATCATCAAATAAAGCTTACAGAGTATACAATAACAAGACTCAGTGTATAGAAGAGTCTATGAATGTCAAGTTTCAAGAATCTACACAGAATCAAGTGATCGAGACTCAACTCGAAGAAATTGAATCTACTCGGAGTCTACTTCCCCCACAGAAGCTCAAACTCCTGAAATTCAACAACAAGAACCAAAAGATTCAACTGAAGCAGAGGATGAGCAGACTCAAGAATTAACTAGGAATTGGAAGCATAAGTCTAGTCATCCAAAAGAACCCATCATTGGCAACATTGATGATGGAACTCGAACCAGATCTAAAAGGCGAGAAGAGTTTAGTGCCTTGGCACTTATTTATGAAATTGAACCCAAAGCATAGAAGAAGCCTTGGCTAATGAAAGCTGGATTGAAGTAATGCAAGAAGAACTCAGACAATTCAGCATTAACAATGTTTGGGAATTAATTCCTAAACCAAAAGGTAAATCTATTATTGGAGCTAAATGGGTTTTTAGGAAGAAAGTGGACGAGAAAGGCAAAGTGATCAGGAACAAAGTAAGACTCGTGACTAAAGGATACACTCAAGAAGAAGCAATAGACTATGACGAGACCTATGCACCAGTAGCGAGATTAGAAGCAATTAGATTACTTATTGCTTTTGCTTGCTTTAAAGATTTTAGGTTATTTCAAATGAATGTAAAGAGCGCATTCCTAAATGGATTTATTCGAGAAGAAGTCTATGTGGAACAACCACCTGGTTTTGAAGATCCAAGAAAGCCAAATTCAGTCTACAGACTAAAAAAGGCTTTGTATGGACTGAAGCAAACACCTCGAGCCTGGTATGAAAGGTTAAGTAGTTTTCTATTTCAAAATAGATTTGTCAAAGGTAAAGTAGACACTGCATTATTCATTAAAAAGGAAGGAAAAGATTTTCTACTTGTTCAAATTTATCTTGATGACATTATTTTTGGTTCACCTAATGAAAGTTTATGCAAGAAATTCTCTAGATGCATGCGGGATGAATTCGAAATGAGCATGATGGGTGAGTTAAGTTTCTTTTTGGGATTACAAGTAAAGTAGTCAACAGAAGGAACCTTCATTCATCATGAAAAGTATGCAAAAGATCTCATCAAGAAGTTTGGATTGGAAAACTGCAAAAAGATAGAGACATCTATGTCAAGTTCTTCAAAGCTAGATAAAGACGAAGAAGGAAAGACTGTGGATCAAAAACTACGCAGGAGCATAATTGGATCACTTCTTTACCTTACTGCTTTTAGACCTGACATTTTGTTTAGTGTTTGTGTCTGTGCTAGATTCCAATCAAATCCCAAAGAATCTCATCTTAGTGCAGCAAAGCGAATTATCAAATATATTGCAACAACTCCGAAATTAGGTCTATGATATCCCAAGAAAGGAGACTTTACTCTCCTTGGATATTCAGACGCAGATCTTGCAGGTTGCAAAGCGGATAGAAAAAGCATTTCAGGTACTTGTCAACTACTTGGCAATAAGCCCGTATCATGGTTTTCAAGAAAACAGAGTATAGTAGTTCTTTCAACAGCTAAAACAGAATATGTAGCACTTAGAAGTTGCTGTTCTCAAATTCTATGGATGAGGCAACAACTAAGAGACTTTGGGGTTAAAGAATCATGTACTGAAATCAACTACGACAATACAAGCGTCATCAATCTCACAAAGAATCCAATTCTTCACTCAATTCTTCACTCAAGAGCGAAGCATATAGAAATACGCCATCATTTTATTAAAGATCATGTTCAGAATGGAGAAATATTAATTCAATTCATCGACTAAAAAAATCAATTGACAGACATATTTACAAAGCCACTTGATAAAAGCTTGTTTGAGTCTATTCAAGCAAGATTGAACATTCTACTGTTTACCAAGTAAAGTCTGAAAGGGTTCAGACTCAGAATTCCCAGATGATAAGACTATAAGTAAAATCCTTCTATGAAGTTATTTATGGATAAACTTTTGAAAGGATATATTATCTGTTAATTGCTCATGTCTATTTTATTTTTGGAAGTGATATTATTTAACGATCGCACGTTTTCGAAAAGGAAGTTATTATTTTTGAAAAAGGTAGTTATTTATAAGGCAGTTTATTATTTTCAAAAAGGCAGTTTTTCTTTACGACGCTTGGTATTCTTGCCTTATATATATTGTTGAAACTCGTCTTCTTCATTCACACTCACTATTTGAAACCCTAGAATACTGTGATCTTACTTGTGTTTCACCCCAAAAGTTTTAACCTTTTCGAAAGAGCAAGTTTGAAACATTCCCCAAGACTTTGACAATGTTGTTCCAAAGAAAGTCTTCAAGGATTGCGAATCGGGGACCTCAACGTATGAGTGAGGGTCCTATGCACTTCGATCTAACTAAGGAAGAAGATTCTCCTCAAGAGCAACAGTTAGTGCAACATTTTCTACCACGCCAATAAGCAACACAAAATCCTCCTCCTCAACAAGAAGAAGTCACTGAAGATGTTGAACCGGTAAGAACTCAAAAACCCCAATTTATTTATAGATTGTATACGAACTTGAAGAGGGGCGGTTCTGCTATGAACTTGATTGATGAGTTTCTGAAAGCGCACGGTTACAGAAATGAAACTTATTTCTTGCGAACTATGGAAAGAATAGGAGTAGCGCCACAGGGGTTGGCAAGATGGTCGTTCGAGAATTTTCCTATTGATCCAAGTGTTGGACAATTAAAAGAAATAGACGACGATGAAAAGTTGTTTGTTAATTTTCAGCCCAGGATGGGCATTGCTGCAAAGATTGGTGGTAATGGGACGAATTTATTTCGTTCTAAGGACCACAAAAGGTGTTATTTGGATTTGCTAGAAAGAGGGGTTATGAACCCTAGAAGTGTGGATTTCGATTTCCTTGATTTTCTAAAGATAAACTTGAGAGAAAAGCTTGGCCTGCTTCAACTTGAAAGGTTTTGTACCAAGACAACTAACTCGTATCCCGAGCTCACTGCCTACTTTTATCTCTCTTTTATAGATGCGAATAAATTTAGTTTTTCTGTAAGTGATAAAGAATTTGTAGTTGATGTGAACACTTTGGCTGATGTATTTGGTGTGGAAAGAGGGAGATTCCAACCAATTAGTGTATCTTATGCCCATGCTACCTTGTCCATAGTGACCGACGGGATGGTCGAAGGAAAATTTTCTTATTCAAGGATGAATGCCTCCAACATCCTCCTTCACAAGGTAGTTATTAACTGCATCAGGCCAAAGTCTACTTCAAAGACTGACGTGTCTCGTTCTGAAGGAAAACTTATGTACGCGATCAACACTGGCTGCAAGTTCTCTCTGCCTCACATAATTCTCATGCATATGTATCGATCTGTGGTGAAAGACAAGAGATAGCTCCCTTATTCGGTTCTTATCTCTAAACTGTTTAATCACTTCAAGATCAAGCTTCCTGCTCTTATGTGTGCTAAAACCATTCCTCCAATGGTTATTGGGTTCAAAATGGTTTCTAAAATGAGGCTGACATAATTGAGCAAAGAGCTCAAATGCTTCAAGGAGAAGTCCCTAATGAAGGCAAAACAGGACTCTACTGCAAAGAAGAGGAAGGAAAGGAGCCTATGACAGAACCTGTCAAGAAGAGAAGATCTCTCATCTTGGAAGATGAAGAAGATGGAGATGATCTTACTATTTCAACTCTTGCCTTGTAGAATCTACAGAGTTATGTAAGCCCCACTGAGATTAGAGAAAGAGAAAGAGAAAGAGAAGAGGAAATAGAAAGGGAGAATCAAGAAAGAAGAAGCAACGAAGAAAGAACACTGGTTGCATCCGATGATTCGGAGAAGACAAGGAGTGAGAAGACTGGAGAACAACATCACTATAGTGCTGAACCAGAGCATGAAGAAGAATATACCTCTCCACCTGTAGGCACGAAGACAGGGGGAGATGCTGCAAATCAAGGTACTTCTTCACCCATTTTCACTAGTGATGTTAGTAGATCGTCTCAAGACCCAAAAGAGGTCAATGCAGCTCATTATTCTGAAGCAGAATTTGAGGCATACTCTCCTAGTTGAGATAGAGCAACTGATGTTCCTCCTCATTTTCAAACTCCTGTATCTACTTCGGCTGGTCCTAGTACTGTTAAAGATCACTCTACTGACCTTTAGCAAGTGATGGATCTTCTTTTAGAACTAAAAGGACAGCAGTATGCTTTTGAGTTTGAAATGAAGCACATGGTGACTATCTTCAAAGCATCTACCGACTCTCTTCAAGAGCAGATTCAAGCCCTTAAGCAAGAACAAGCAAAGGATGTGGATATTGAACAGCTTAAGTAGTCTTTGCAGAAGCTTGAAGACACTGTCAAGTCAATGGGGGATTTCCAACTTGTTCGTATCCCCAAGCAGCCCTAATTCAAACCAAAATTTTCAATCGTTTTTGTCTCCCACTTTTTGCTGATGACAAAAAGGGGGAGAATGCAGATTTATTTTTATTTTGACTTGAACTTTATTTCCTATGGACTTTTTGATTTGGTGTTTGACTTCGGAAGATCTAGTGTTTGACATTGGATATTTTTTATGCTTGCAAATGCAATGGTTTAGTTTGCGATATTACTGGTTTGACTAACTTGTGTTCTGTGCATGCAGATTCAAAGTTCTTACTATATTTATAAGATATTCGATATTGCATAAGTATTGTTTTGCAGGTCAACAAGTTTTTTTTCTAAAATCTGCAAGAAAGTTTTGTCACCATCAAAAAGAAAGAGATTGTTAGAGAAAACTTCGATATTATTTTGAAGTTGACAAAACATTTCTAAAGTCTATGTCTGAAGATCTAAAGACTTTATTGTCAAATTCTAAAGACCGACAGATCCCCAGATTATATATTAAAGTCTATCCTCACTGGGAGCTCCAGACTGAAGTATGAAGATTTATCAAAATACAGGATTATTATCCAATTGCTATGTTATCTTTAGAGATTCATTCCTTATGTTTATTGGATGATCTTATAGGTGGAATTCACGAATATTTGGTTTATTATTCTTATTGGAAACTACTCCAATATAAAGATCTTTGGAAGGCAAGCTAAACTTGAAAGGTTCTATTTATGGAAACTCAAGATCCCGATTTGTATGGGCGAGCAGGATTGACGGGCTTTCAATGCAAATTTTCCAACGACTCGAGATCACCTTAATTGATTCTGTCCAACGGTAGATTGGAAGAATTCATTTGGAAAGTGCCAACGGTCGAGAAGGCATGAAAGAATATTTAAGGATCAACTCTTCAGTTGTTCGAGAAGGTGCTTGAAAGAAAATTCTAAGTTTGAATCTTTTCTGGTCTATTGCTTTTTCATCAAGCAAAAACACTGTATGCAAAAGAGAGACACTCTTAGTGTGACTGTGTGAGAGTTTGGTTGGACTTATCACTGTGATAGTCAAGATCATGAGTTGTAACAACTCTTTTGATACTTAGTGAAATCCAGCCAATAGGCCATCAGCGAGAAGAGTGGACGTAGGCTTGGTCTAAGCCGAACCACTATAAACTCTATGTTCACTTTCTCTTATCCATGAACTCATTATTTATGTTTACTGGTTGTCTATTTACTTCAAGTTGAATATTGCTTTTGTTTAAAATCAATCAATCTCTTTAATTCCTGTGAGAATTTTATTTACACCTATTCACCCCCTTTAGGTGTATTCATTAGCCACTTTTAGTTTTTACTTTTGAGCTAAAGATCTATGGCTAGTATTCTAACTCTAGGTTTGGTTAAAGGCCAAAGCAACGCCATACCTCCTTACTTTGATGGGAAAGAATACAACGTATGGAAAAACAAGATGAATGCATTCCTCAGATTGAAAGATCCCCTGGAATGGGATGTGGTAGAAAAATGGATCAATCCCAAGGCTACATCAACCTCAAAAAGAGGAAAAGAAGTTGTAGACGCTGGCGAAATTACATAAGAAGAATTAACCAAGAGACAAGCTTTTGATGCTAAAACTATCTACTCTTTATACTGTGTTTTATCTCTTACTGAGTATAATCGAATTTCTTCTTGTGAAACAGTGAAAGAAGTTTGGGACAGATTACATGTCACCTATGAAGGAATTGATCGAGTAAGGAAATAAAGATCAATATTCTTCTCGGACAGTATGAAGCCTTTAAGATGAAGCCTGGAGAATCCATCACTGATATGTTCAATCACTTCACTGAGATTGTAAATGGATTAGCATATTAAGGACAACCAATATCAGGACCAATGAAGGTCAATAAACTATTGTGTGGACTCTCTAAGGACTAGAATCACATGAAGACAGGATCATGCCTCTTTTAATAGATGAACTAGTAGGCACACTTCAATCATATGAAGTGGAACAAATCAATGAGGAAGAATATCCCAAAGGTAAGAAGTCAATTGCTTTAAAATCTAAAGATGATTATGATGTTACAGATTTAGAAGAAGACATGGATGATGAAGAACTACCACTCATGATTAGGAAATTCAGGAAGTTGAATAGAAAGGGAAGAAGATTTAACTGGAAGAAGCAAGATACTTAAAAATTCCAAAACAAATCAATTAAGGATGATGAAGTAAATAAAGACGTGATTTGCTTTGAATGTAAGAAAAATGGGCACATTAGACCCAAGTGCCCTCTATTGAAGAAAAAGAAAGGAAGAACTGAGAAATACAAGAATGCTCTCAAAGCAAAAACATTGGGTGATACTGAATATGAGAAACGTGATGAAGAATATGCCAACATATGTCTAATGGCCAAATTTAAATCAGACTCAGACCTTGAAACAGACTCTGATTCAGACTCAGACAAAAAAGTTGATGTTAATAATTTAAAAATCCCTGTTAAAATCTCAAAGTATATAGATGAACTCTGTCTTAATCTCAAAACATCTCTTAAAAGGATTTCTGAGCTAAAGAGGGAGAATTCCAAAATGAGGCAACAGGAATCTTCTTGGAGAGAGAAGTTTGAAAGTCTGAACAAAATTTTTGCTAAGTTGAAAGAAAATTCAGATTCTCTTTCAAAAGAAAATCTCTTTTTAAAAGAAGATATTTCAAATATCACAAAAAGATTTTCAAAAGGATCTAAGAAATTGGAGAAAAATCTTTCTATACAAAGACCTTATTTTAACAAATCTAGTTTGGGAATGACTTTAAAAACTGTTCCTTTAATTGATTTTCCCAAAGTTAAAGAAATGATCAAACAATGACTTACAAAGACATTTTACAAAAATCACTTTCAAAAAGTTTATGTAATACCTGTTGGCCGAAGTGCTCTCAAATGTTCAAAGTGTAACAGCTCAGAACATTTCGAGAAGGAATGTTCCAAGGTCTGGAGACCTGTTAAGAGGGATTGGGCAAAGACAATGTTTAATACTAACTCCCTTGGATCCAAGAAAATGTGGGTACCAAAGATAGCTTGAGTTCTTTTCTTGATTACAGGTCACTATCAAAAGAAAGATCAAATGGTATTTGGATAGTGGCTGTTCGAGGCATATAACAGGAGACTCTAGCTGCTTTATAAAAAATTTTCAAATAAATGGTGGAAAATTTTCTTTTGGGGGAAATAGTAAGGGAAGAATCGTTGGTTATGGAATAGCGAAGATTGGAAGCCTGACTATCAACAATGTTTGCTTGGTGGAAGGACTGAATTACAATCTACTCAGCATTAATTAGTTTTGTGACACTGGATTCAAAATTAACTTTCAAGAAGGTATTTGCTCGGGAACAAGTAAAGATTTCTCTTAATCTTTTACTGGACGAAAGCATGGGAACATTTACCTCCTTGATATAAAACCAGAAAGCTCTTAGTGTTTTATATCCATTCAAGATGAAGTAAATCTTGGTATCGAAAGCTTGGTCATGTCAACATGAAGCAAATTGCCAAGATTTCATCCAAGAAATTTGTTCATGGTCTTCCCAATCTGACTTATCAAAAATCTGAATTATGCACTCCTTGTGTTTTGGGAAAACATGTTAGAAGTTCTTTTAAACGTATAAATTAAATTTCTACTAATCGAGCTTTCCATCTTTTGCATATGGATCTATTTGGACCAACTAGGACTCAAAGTATTGGTGGAAAAAGATACTGCTAGTAATCGTGGATGATTACTTTTGTTTTACTTAGGTATATTTTCCATCAAATAAGTCTAAAACCTTCTCTCACTTCTCAAAGTTTGCCAAGAAAGTTTAGAATGAAAAAAGATATGCTATTTCAAGTATACGTACAGACCGTGGAAGTGAGTTTGAAAATCAAGACTTTGCAAAATTCTATGATGATTCTGGTTTCCAGCATGTTTTCTCTTCTCCATACACTCCATAACATAATTGGGTTATGGAAAGAAAGAATAGATCTTTACAGGAAATGGCAAGAACCCTCTTAATTAAGGGTAAAATTTCCTCTCGATTTTGGGATGAAGCAGTTTCAATAGTCTGTTATATTATCACAGAGTGTTCTTGAGGCCTATTTTAGAGAAAACTCCTTATGAAGTATATAAAGAAACAAAGCCAAATGTTTCTTACTTTCATGTATTTGGTTGTAAGTGTTTTGTTTTGAAAAATGCAAATGATCGAATCGAAAAGTTTGAAAAAAAGTAAGATGAAAGAATTTTCCTTGGCTACTTTATCTCAAGCAAAGCATATAAAGTTTTCAACAAGAAGACTCAATCTGTGGAAGAATCTATGAACGTCAAGTTTCAAGGCTTTATGGAAAATCAAATGGATCAAACTCAACTTGAAGAATCTGAACTTGCTTCAGACTTTACAAAGTCTACTTCCCCCGAAGTGGTTTAGACTTCTGAAGATCAGCAACGAGCAGAAATAGAAGATTCAACTAAAGCAGAGGGTCAACAGACTTTTAGACCAACTAGTAACTGGAAGCATAAGTCTAGTTATCCCAAGGAACTCATCATTGGCAACATTGATGAAGGAATTTGCACCGGATCCAAAAGTGAGAAGAGTCTAGCGCACTAGCACTTATTTCAGAGATGGAACCCAAAAGTGTAGAAGAAGCCTTGACTGATGAAAGTTGGATCGAAGTTATGCAAGAAGAGCTTAGATAGTTCAGCATCAACGGTGTTTGGGAGCTAATTCTAAACCAAAAGATAAATCTATTATTGGAACTAAATGGGTTTTCAAGAACAAAGGGGATGAGAAAGGAAGAGTGGTAAAAAACAAAGCAAAACTCGTGGCCAAAGGATATACGCAAGAAGAAGGGATAGACTATGATGAGAACTATGCACCAGTAGTGAGGTTAGAAGCAATTAGATTATTACTTACTTTTGCTTGTTATAAAAGTTTCATGTTATTCGAAATGGATGTCAAAAGTGCATTTCTCAATGAATTTATCCAAGAAGAAGTTTATGTGGAACAACCCCCTAATTTTGAAGACCCAAGAAAGTCAAACTCAATCTATAGACTAAAGAAGGCCTTCTATGGATTAAAGTGAGCATCTCGAGCCTAGTATAAAAGGTTAAGTAAATTTCTAATCCAAAATGGTTTTGAAAAGGGAAAGGTAGATACTACTTTATTCATAAAAAAAGAAGGAAAATACTTTTTTTTAGTTCAAATTTATGTCGATGATATTATTTTGGATCTCCTAATGAAAATCTGTGTAATAAGTTTTCTAAGTCTATGCAGGATGAATTCAAGATGAGCATGCTGGGTGAATTGACTTTCTTTCTTGGATTATAAGTAAAACAATTGAAGAAATGAATTTTCATTCACCAATAAAAATATGCAAAAGATCTCATCAAGAAATTTGGATTGGAGAATTGCAAAAAGACTGAGATACCAATGTCAAGTTCTTTGAAATTGGATAAAGATGAAAGAGGAAAGAAAGTTGACCAGAAACTCTACAGGAGTATTATTGGTTTGCTTCTTTACATTACTGCTTCTAGACCTGATATTTTGTTTAGTGTTTGTATTTGTGCTAGATTCCAATTAGATCCCAAATAATCCCACTTAAGTGCTGCAAAATGCATCATCAAATACGTTGCAACTATTCTAAAGCTAGGTTTGTGGTACCCCAAAGAATGAAACTTTACTCTCCTTGGATATTCAGATGCAGATTTAGCAGGTTGCAAAGTTGATAGAAATAGTACTTTTGGCACTTGTCAATTGTTGGGCAACAAGCTGGTGTCTTAGTTCTCAATGAAGCAGAGTACCGTAACTCTTTCAATAGTAGAAGCAGAGTATGTGACTTTTGGAAGTTGTTATTCTCAAATTTTGTGGATAAGACAACAACTAAGAGACTTTGGAATTGAAGAATCTTGTACCGAGATCAAATGCAACAACGTCAATGCCATTAATCTCACAAAGAATCCAATTCTTCATTCAAGGGCAAAACATATAGAGATTCGATATCATTTTATAAGAGATCATGTTCAGAATGGAGAAATCATGATTCAGTTCGTTGACTCGAATAATCAATTGGCGGATATATTTACAAAGCCACTGGAGAAAGGCCTATTTGAGTGTATTCGCATCAGATTGAATATTATATCTTCAACTGATTAAAGTCTGAAAGTGGTCAGATTTAGAATATCGAAAATTTACATCTGTAAGTTATTACTTCTTAAATAGAAACAATTTACTTTTAGTATGAAGTTCTCGAAAAGGTATGTTGATATTCAATTGTTGCTTGCCTATTTTATTTTTGGAAGTTACATTTTTCAAAATTTTGAATTCTTGACAGTTTTCATTTTCGAAAAAGGAAATTTTGGTGTGACGGTTCATTTCCGTATGACGGTTCGGATAACCCGTTTCATTTGCCTTTTATACTATGGAGTATTTCTTCTTCATTTATACTTCCACAAACCCTAGAATACAAAATTTCTACTTTCTCATTTTTACTCTCAAGATCATTCTCCAAGTTTTCACCTTTCTTAAACGAATAAGTTAGAGAAATCCTCCTTGACTGCAACTATGTCATTCCAAAGAAAGTTTTCTAGGATCGCAAGCAGGGGACCACGAAGCATGCCTGAGGGTCCTACCCACTTTGACTTGAGCGATGAAGAAGATTCTCCTTAGCAGCCGTAACAGCATCAACAACAATGTCTTACTCAAAATTCTCCACGCCAACCACTAGAAGAAGAGATCGTGGAAAACGTTGAACCTGTAAGAACACTAAAACCTGACTTCCTCTTTAAACTCTACAATCAATTAAAGTAGGGTGGCACTGCTATTACTTTCATTGATGAGTTTTTGAATGAGAGAGGGTACAGGAATGAGACTCCGTTTCTGAGATCAATGGAAAGGTTAGGTATTGCGTCTAAAGGTTTGGTAGATAGGACTTTTGCCAACTTTCCAAGAGATCATCGGTTTGGATCTTTTAATCAGCCTGAGATTAAGGATGACGATGAGAGGTTGTCTGCGAACTTTTAGCCTAGGATGGGCATTGCTGCAGAAATACGTGGTGAGGGGACGAATTTATTTTGGTCCAAAGATCATCAAAGAACTTACTCCAAACTGCTGAAGAGAGGGGTGATGAACCCTCAAACTGTGGATTTCGATTTTTTAGACTCTGTGAAGGTGAACTTGAGGGAGAGATTTGCTCTTGTTCAACTTGAAAGATTTTGTTCGGAGACCACTATCGCTTACGTCGAATTAACTGCTTATTTCTATTCGAATTTGTCATTCCTAGATGCGAATAGATTCTGTTTTACTGTAAGGGATAGAGAGTTTGTGGTGGACGTAGACACATTGGCAGACGTTATTGGTATGGAAAGAGGGAGTATCTGACCAATGAACGTGACTGTTGGTCATGCTACTAGTTTTCTTGTGAAGGATAAACTTTCTAAGACTGGCATCATTTACCAAAGAATGACTACCTCTAACATCTTACTGCACAAGGTCGTGATAAACTGCATTCGACTCAAGTCTACCTCCAAGACTGATGTTTCTCGTGCAGAAGCTAAACTGATGTTTGCCATCAGAGATGGGATGAAGTACTCGTTGCCACACACAATCCTAATGTACATGTATAGGACTGTTGTGAAAGATAAGGGACAGCTGCCTTACTCTACGCTGGTCACCAATTTGTTTCGACATTTTCAAATTCAGCTTCTTGCATCTCTCTGTACTCGAACCATTGCTCCTGTGGTGATATGATTGAAGATGGTGTCGAAAATGAGACTAAAGGAATTGAACAAGGCCTTGGAGCGCTTTAAGAAGAAGTCCCCAAGCAAATCAAAACAAGACTCTACTGCGAAGAAAAGAAAAGACAAGGAGCCCACAATTGAATCAATAAAGAAGAGAAGAGCCCTTATTCTTCAGGATGAAGAGGATGAGGACGAACGTACTCTTTCTGCTCTTACCTTGAAAAATCTTCAGAGTTTTGTTAGTTTTGAGCAGTCGGAGGATAGAGAGACAAGAGAACAAGAAGAGATAGAGCAAAGAAGTGAAGAGAGAGAAGAGACAAGAGAAAGGAGGTCGGGACACCTGGAGTGCCATAACTTGGCACGCCGGGACACTTAAGTGCCATAACTTTAAAATGGTACACTTAAGTGCCATCATCGGAGCAAAATGGGACACTTAAGTGCCACTCCGGCGAAAATCCGGCCAAATGGCTGACGTGGCAATTTTCCGGCGACCTTAGTCCAAAACGGCGTCGTTTTGCACGCTGACGTGGCGGAGAAAACGCGAAAACGACGTCGTTTCGTGTCTACGTGTAATTAATAATATAAAAATTAATTAAATTATAAAGTATTCAAAAATTTAAAAAAAATTTAAAAATTTTAAAAAATTAAGAAAAATTTAAAAATTAAGAAAAATTTAAAAGTTAAAAAAAAGGGGGGGGTCGATGGGGCGGCTGAGGGCTCAGCCCTCAGCCGCCCCTTCGACCCCCTTTTTTATATTAAAATTTTTAAAATTTTCTTATTTTTTAAAATTAAAATTTTTAAAATTTTTTAAAATTAAAATTTTTAAATTTTTAAATTTTTAATTATTTTTTAATTATTTTTTATGCTGATTTGGAGCTCCGGCGAGCCACGTAGGCGAAAAATAATAATAAAAAATGCCACGTAGGATTTCCGGCAAGGGTCGCCGGAGGTGGCACTTAAGTGTCCCACTCGAAAAAAAAAGTGGCACTTAAGTGTACCATTTGGAAGTTATGGCACTTAAGTGTCCCGGCGTGCCAAGTTGTGGCACTTGCGCTGTACTTCTGCCCAAGAGAAAGGAGTGAAGAACTAAGAATGGAGGAAAGAGAAAGAAGAGAAGAAGAAGGAAGAAAAGGAGAGGAAGAAGGAAGAAAATCAGGGGAAGAAGAGGGTTAAGATGACTCTTTTGAGTCGACTTTAGCTGTATCCTTGTCAGAGGATTCTAAAAAGACTAGGAGTGGAACTGTAGGAGATGGAAAAGAGAAAGAACATCACTTGGGTGCTGATGTAGAGAAAGAGCAAGAAGAAGAATTCTATTCTCCACATGTAGGCATGGAAACAGGGGGAGCTACTGAAAAAAGAGGTACTTCTTCACCTGTTTTTACTAGTGATGATATTAGTCGTTCTCCTGTCGATTCAGAGGATGTATATGCCTCTCAATTTCCTGAAGCTGATGTTGAGGCATCCTCTCCTAGTCTTGGTGATCGAACTGCTGATGTTCCTTCACATCTCAATACTCTTGGAATCGATTTGGTTGGACCTAGTGCTCCAACTGTACCAGCAGCAGACTTTCAAAGGCTGCTAGAAATCCTTTTGGATTTGAAGGCTCAGCAATATGAGATGGAGTTTGAGATCAGGACCATCAAACAGCTTTAGCGTCTACTTCACTCTACACGAGCAAGTACAAGCCCTTAATCTTCATGTTCAAGATAATGCAAAGGATGAGGATATTGAGCAGCTGAAGGAGACTCTGAGAAAGCTGGAGGAGACTATTAAGTCTATGGGGGATTTCCAACTCATTCGCATCCCGAAATAGCCCTGATTTCATTTCACTTTCATTTTTAAGGTCCTCTACTTTTTGCTGTTGACAAAAAGGGGGAGAATGGTGCAGATTTAACTTTTTAACTTTGGTTTGGATTTTGGATTTTTGTTTGACTGTTTGAAGTTTGACTTTTGAATTGTTTGGTTTGACTGTTGAACTTGTTATATGATTATGATTGTCGTTGGATAGTTATTTGTTCAATATTAACGTGTTTTCTGTGGTTGCAGAATCGATGCTATCTAGGTCATAATCAACTTATTTTTATAAGATATAACATATTGCTTAAAAGTTGTTTTGCAGGTCAAAAGTTTTTAAATTTACAAGAAAGTTTTGTCACCATAAAAAAGAGGGAGATTGTTGGAGGAAACTCCTTTACTGTTTTGAAGTTGACAAAACCTTTCCATAGTCTAGTCTGAAGACTTCAAAACTTTAAGGTCAAAGTCTGAAGACCGACAGACTTTAGGATTAAAGTCTACTCACACTGACAGATTTTAGACCGAACAATATTAAAGAATGAAGATTTATTCAAATGCAAAATTATCTTCAAGAATTTGATTCATATGGTTTATGGATGACCTTATAGCTAGATATATCACTAAAATGATTGATTATCCTCATTGAAATCAATTTCAATAATCAAATCTTTTGGAAGGCAAACAAACTTGGAAGGTTCTACTAACGGAAACCAAGATCTTGATTGTATGGACGAACATGATTGACGAGCTTTTAACACATTCTTAAAACGAATTGAGATCTCCTTGATTGATTTTGTCTAACGGGTAGATTGGAAGAACTCCTTTGGAAAGTGCCAATGGTCGTGAAGGCATGGAGGAGTATTTAAGGCGGACTCTCTCATTGTTCAAATAAGCATATATGAAAGAAAACTTTCACTAGTTCTTTGCTATTTCATTTTTGAAGCTCAAATTGTACTCAAAAGAGAGAGCAAACATTTGTGAGACTTTGGAAGAATGTAGTAGAGTCCATACACTGTGAAGTTGAGATTGCGTGACTGTAAAATCTCTTTTGATTCATAGTAGAATTCAGCCAGTAGGCTGTCAGTGCTGAAGAGTGAACGTAGGCTTGATCTAAGCCAAACCACTATAAACCTTATGTTTTTATTCTCTTCCCTAAACTCCTTTATTTATTTGTAATTTTATTTATTCGTTAGAGATACAAAACTCACTCAAGTTTGTTGGTTTTCAAACTAAGTTTCAATAGAAAAGTATTTTACAAATGTTTTTGCAAAAATTTCTTTTAACACTTATTCACCCTCCTTTAGGTATTCATTCTAGCCCATTCAATGACTTCTTATCAAATCTGAAGAAGATAAGTCATAGCTGGGAGTCATACTGAAGTTGGAAATACTTTATCTTGTGCCAATGCTCATGCTTCTCTTGGGGGGATTTTAGTCTATCTTTGGTAATGATAACTTTCATCCAAAAACCCAGGAAATCGAATCTTCAAAATGCAACTGGTGATGAGAGTGATGACAATTACATGGTAGTTCTCCTTAATTATAACAACAGTTCTAGCTACTGTAAATTAGAACAAATTGCTGCGTCGATTATGCTCTATCAAAAAAGTAAACATTTTAAACCCCTACTTTGCAGCCTAAAATCCATGTACAAAGTGGAGCAGCCATTCGACCCTTCTGTTCAGAGTGAATAAAGCCATCCTTGAATTGAATTGTGTTGATGTATCAAGACTGCACGTTCTGTTTTTTTTCTTCTTTATTTTGTTTAGTCAGTTTGTTGGTGCCCTGTTTTTTAGGAGTTGGTTAATTGTTGTTTTGCTTGGTCAATCTTATCTTGTAGGAGCAGTTAGCTGCACATATTTTAACTATTCTGGTTTGTTGCTGGTTTTGTGGACCTTAGTGGGCAACGTGGGTTTATGGTTATGTTCTAGGATGTATTTTGAACTGTTGTTTTTCAGTTTTTTCTGAATACGACGCATAGCTTTTGCTGTCAACTCCTCCTCTATTTTTTTTTTTTCAAAAAAACAACACTGGTATCAGAGCCTTCTTGATCTTAAAGGGCTGTGAGTGACTTGTGAGATTGATTGAGAGGTGTGTCTGCATCCATAAAAGTTAAAAGCAAGATGGAGGCATGATCGAGTGGTTTTTCAGCAATGGCTCCACCAGCGTTTGATGGAGAAAATTATCAAGCCTGGGCAGTGAGAATGCGAGCCTATCTAGAGGGTTGTGATTTTTGGGAAGCTGTGGAACAAGATTATGAAGTTGCTCCCCTTCCCGACAATCCAACCATCAATCAAATGAAGTTTCACAAGGAGAGGACGACAAGGAAAGCAAAGGCAAAGTCTTGTTTATATGCTGCTGCTGTCTCACCTGCCATTTTCAGCAGAATTATGGCTTGTGAATCAGCCAAAGCTATTTGGGACTTCCTCAAAGCTGAGTATCAAGGAGATGAGAGGATCAGGAGCATGAAGGGGCTAAACTTGATCATAGAATTCGAGAGACTGCAGATGAAGGAATCTGAGACAATTAAGGAGTATTCTGATAAGTTGTTAAGCATTACAAATCAGGCAAGAGTTCTAGGCACTGACCTCTCTGATAATAGGCTAGTGCAGAAGATTCTTGTCTCCTTGCCCGAAAGGTTTGAGGCAACCATTGCCTCTTTGGAGAATACCAAGGATTTGTCTCAGATCAAGTTGGCAGAATTGCTAAGTGCCCTGCAAGCACAAGAGCAAAGGAGGTTAATGAGGCTGGAAGGAAGTACAGAAGGAGCTCTGATGGCCAAAGAACAACAGAATGTAGGAGGAAAAATCAAGAAGTGGAAAGGGAAGAAAGGAAATGGCAGTAGTGGTTCAGAAGCTGCTGCAGGAGAGAATAGTGCAGGCAACTCCAAGAACAATTGGGGAATATATTCCTCATGTCGGCACTGTGGAAAAAGGAATCATCCATAGTTTAGGTGTTGGAAGAGGCCAAATGTTAGGTGCAGAAAGTGTTATAAGCTTGGACACATTGAGAAGTTCTGCAAAGAGAAGAGAGATCAGTAGCAAGGTGAGGTACATGCTGCAGTTTAGCAAGAGGTAGATCAACTGTTTGTTGCCTCTTGTTTCTCCTTTAGTACTCCATGTGACAGTTGGCTTGTTGATAGTGGTTGCACAAACCATATGACAAGTGATGAAATGCTATTTATAAATCTTGACAAGTTGTTGAAGTCAAGAGTTAGGATTGGGAATGGGGAGTACTTAGAAGTCAAAGGTAAATGGACTGTAGTAATGGAGAGTTGTGCTGGAACTAAGCTGATTTCTGATGTGATGTATGTGCCTAAAATTGATCAGAATTTGCTTAGTGTTGGGCAGTTGGTAGAAAAGGGATTTAAGGTGATATTTGAAGAGGAGAAGTGTTTGATCTTTGAATCCAGTGGTCAGGAGTTGTTCAAGATAAAGATGCAACAAAAGAGTTTTTCTTTTAATCCTCTTGAGAAGGAGCAGATGGCATTCAAGTGTCAGGCTAATGATTCAGAAATATGGCACAAGTGGTTGGGGCATTTTCATCATAAAGGCGTGATGTTCACGCAGAGGAATGAAATGGCAATTGGGTTACCAAGCCTGGAGGAGCATATCACAGGGTGCAAAACTTGTTTGTTGGGTAAGCAGACAAGACTTCCCTTCAAGGAATCCACTTGGAGAGCTACAGAGAAGCTACAACTGATTCATACAGATTTATGTGGTCCACAAGTGACTCCTTCACTAAATGGCAGCAGGTATTTCATTATTTTCATTGATGATTATACTAGAATGTGTTGGATTTACTTTATGAAGCAAAAGTCAGAAGTTGCTGGGGTATTTCTAAAGTTTAAGAAATGGGTTGAGAACCAAAGTGGCTGCAAGATTCAAGTCATTAGATATGATAATGGAACAGAATACACTTCACAGAGGTTTAACTCTTTTTGTGAAGAGGCTGGAATTGAGCATCAGCTTACTACTCCGTACTCTCCACAACAAAATGGAGTTAGTGAGAGGAAGAATAGAACTATTATGGAGATGACTAGGTGTCTGTTGTATGAGAAAGATCTACCAAAAGAGTTTTGGGCAGAAGTAGCAAACACATCAGTTTTTCTGCTGAATAGATTACCTACGAGGGTATTGGAGATGAAGACACCCTTTGAAGCTTGGTTTGATGCCAAGCCAATTCTAAGAAATTTGAAGGTGTTTGGCTGTTTGTGCTTTTCTCATATTCCACAGGTCAAGAGAGACAAGTTGGGAGAGAAAGCTGAACCTGGGATCTTTGTTGGCTACAGTTTAGTGTCAAAAGCTTATAGGATCTATCAACCACAGACAGGAAAGGTGATCACTAGTAGGGTTGTTCAGTTTCTAGAAGATGAGAAATGGGATTGGACAAATGAGCCACAAGGCAAGCACAAAGAGGTCTCATTGGAACCTGACGAACTTGTGGATGATGTTCCAATTAGAGGTACCAGATCTTTGACTGATATATATCAAAGGTGTAGTGTGGCTGTTTTGGAACCTGCGGGTTATGAGGAAGCTAAAAGTGATCGGAGGTGGATGAATGCAATAAAGGAAGAGTTGGCTATGATAGAAAAAAACCAAACATGGGAGCTAGTGGAGAGGCTTGAAGATAGGAAGGTGATTGGAGTTAAATGGGTTTTCAAGACCAAATTTAATCCTGATGGCTCAGTGAATAAGCATAAGGCCAAGTTGGTGGTGAAGGGATATGCATAGGTTTGGGGAGTTGATTTCTCAGAAACCTTTGCTCTCGTGGCAAGACTTGATACAATTAGAATGATTCTTGCTTTGGCAGCTCAACAAGGATGGAAGGTATATCAGTTAGATGTGAAATCTGCATTTTTGAATGGAGTGTTGTAGGAGGAGATTTATGTTGAGCAGCTAGAAGGCTTTGTCACACCAGGCCAGGAGGAGAAAGTTTATTTGCTAAGAAAGGCTCTCTATGGCTTGAGGCAAGCTCCCAGAGCATGGTACAGTAAGATGGATGAGCACTTGTTGGGTTTAGGTTTCAAGAAAAGTCTCAGTGAATCCACCCTATATGTCAAGAAGTTAGTATCTGACTTAGTGGTAGTGTCTCTTTATGTGGATGATATGCTGGTGACAGGGAGTAATAGTGCTCAGATTACTGCATTTAAGCAAGAAATGATGAAGATGTTCGAAATGACTAATCTTGGTGAGATGTCATATTTTCTAGGAATGGAGGTTAGGCAGACTCAGAATGAAGTTTTTATTTGTCAAAAGAAGTATTTGAAGGAGATCCTAAGGAGATTCAACATGGAGGAGTGCAAGAGTGTGAGTACACCAATGGGTCATAAGGAAAAGCTTCAAAAGAAGGATGGATCAGTACCTGCAGATGAAAAAGTTTATAGAAGTTTGATTGGCTGTCTTATGTATCTCACTACAACTAGGCCAGACATCATGTTTCCTGTAAGTGTCTTATCTAGATTTCTCAATTGTGCAAGTGAGTTGCATATGGTAGCTGCAAAGAGGGTGTTGAGGTACTTAAGAGGTACTCTTTCATATGGGATTAAGTTTTGTAGAGTTCAGGAGTTTAAGTTGTAGGGGTATTCGACAGTGGATCAGGGCAGGATCAATGGATGATATGAGGAGCACTTCAGGTTATTGCTTTACATTTGGGTCGGCATGTTTTTCCTGGTGTTCAAAGAAGCAGGAAATAGTGGCTCAATCAACTGCAGAAGCTGAGTTCATTGCAGCTACTGCAGCTGTGAATCAAGCATTATGGTTAAAGAAGCTGATGGATGATCTGCATATGCAGCAAGAAGAAGACATAGAAGTGTTTGTGGATAATCAAGCTACTTTGGCCATTTCACATAATCCAGTATTTCATGGAAGAACAAAGCATTTTAAGGTCAAGTTTTACTTCTTGAGAGAAGTGCAAAAGGCTGAAGAGGTGAAACTGGTGTACTGCAGTTCAGAAAACCAGATTGCAGATATATTCACGAAGTCATTTCATGTTGGTCGATTTGAACTTCTCAGGGCAAAGCTAGGAGTGTGCAGTACTTGATCCAGGAGGAGAGTGTTGATGTATCAAGACTGCATGTTCTGTTTTTTTTTTTTTCTTCTTTATTTTGTTTAGTCAATTTGTTGGTGTCCTGTTTTTTAGGAGTTGGCTAATTGTTGTTTTGCTTGGTCAATCTTATCTTGTAGGAGCAGTTAGCTGCACGTATTTTAGCTATTCTGGTTTGTTGCTGGTTTTGTGGACCTTAGTGGGCAACGTGGATTTATGGTTATGTTCTAGGATGTATTTTGAACTGTTCTTTTTCAGTTTTTTTCTGAATACGACGCATAGCTTTTGCTGTCAACTCCTCCTCTGTTTTTTTTTTTTTTTTCAAAAAAAACAAATTGACACTAAAATGTTAAAAAATAACAACAAAGTCATCTACAAAAAAAAGAAAAAGAAAATAAATGGTCGTCATCTTCCTTCGACCACTATATTAGTGATAGTGTTAACAGACAGGATGCCTTCTTGCTGTGATGGAATAGAACGATTTGGCATTTCAGCTTGGAAAGTGAATATAGGCTGCCTCGGCTGAGGAAGATCTGACTCGCCACTTAACATCAGAACCACATTCGACATGTTTGGTCTATCCGTGGCGTGGTCCTGAACACAGAGAAGCCCAACATGGATGCATCTTGTTACCTCCAATGGAGAGCTAACAGCCATTGCTACATCCGTTAGGTCCAGTGCTTTGCCATCACTCCACAATTGCCATGCCTGTAAGTGAGAACAGTATCAGAATATTGCAGCAAACTTACGATATTGATTAAGGTTGGACTTTGGGACTTACGTAGGAAAGGAGATTCAGATGTCCCTGGTCATACAGGGCCGTGTTCTTTTTGCCACTTACTATCTCCAATAGCAACACTCCAAAACTATAGACATCGGACCTCTCGAAAAATATTCCACCCATGGCGTACTCAGGAGACATATAGCCACTGCAGTTAAGTTAAACATGTTATGTACTCTTCGATTGTATTGATAGACAATGGGGATAAAACATGCATGAACAGAGATGTTCATTGTGGTAAATCAATCATTTCTGTCTGCTTGAAGAGATTGACTCAATGAATTGATAATTCAAATAGGCCTAGAGAGCTTACAGTGTTCCAACAATTTTTTGAGTGTTCACCAAAACTTGAGTGCCTTCAAACATTCTTGCTAGCCCAAAATCTGAAATTTTCGGGTTCATCCTTTCATCCAAGAGAATGTTGCTTACTTTCAAGTCTCGATGTATGACCCTACGGCAAGAATCTCGATGGAGGTAGAGCAGCCCCCTTGCAATCCCCTGAATTATTTGAAATCGGTTGCCCCAGTCAAGTTCTGCCTTCTTTCGTGAATCTAACAAACATGACAGACAAGAATAGTTTTCAAGTTTTAAAACTATGGCAGAAAATACATTATAGAAAAATAGTTATTCCGAGATTAAAAAAAAAAAAAAAACCAACCAAAAAGAAAGGTGTCCAAGCTTTTATTCGACAAGTACTCATATAACAAAATCTTTTCTTCTCCTTCAATGCAGTAACCCACGAGTTTAACAAGATTTCGATGCTGGAGTTTCGATATAAGGATGATCTCATTCTTGAACTCTTCAACACCTTGGGCTGAGGTACTGGAAAGTCTTTTCACAGCAACCTCTTTCCCATCTTTCAGCTTCCCCTGTTTCGCAATTCACATAGCTTTTAGACCTTGAAATATTTTCATTAACTATGTCCTGCAGAATGGTCTTACCTTATAAACAGAGCCAAACCCTCCTTGCCCAAGTTTACTTGTCGTGCTGAACTTGTTTGTAGCAAGTAGTATGCTATCAAAACTATAAAGGGTCAATTCCAGTGAATCATCTTGCTTCAACTGCTCTTGCCATGCATTTCCTGTGTTTATCATTGATGAAGAATTAGCTTACTTTTTTCATAGCGTGCACAATCCTCTGACAACACTGATATAGCTTTTCAATAGTAACTGTTTTGTTAGCTCTCCATTTGCAAAGAACAAAAACAAATACTGCAAAGAACATAATCCCTGCAATAGTACTCAGGCTGATGATAACTGCTTTGTGTCACGATCCTCCTGAAATGGGAAAGAGAGTTATGTAAAAGATGATTGGTGTTGACTCAAACTCATCTTAATGAAACAATTTCTAACCTGCTTTTACATGTGCAACTCGAACAAATAGATCTTCCCCAGCTGTGGGAAATTCCAGAAGATCAATGAGGTCTTTACTCCAAACCATGCATCCAATGGTGCTGAAGTAAGAATAAGCCAAGCAAGAACAATTGCTCTGGCACCAGCTTTCACATTCTTCTTCATCTCCAATGTCTGATATATAGTTCCCAGAGTCGGGTAGTTTCATCTGGCTCATTTGCCAAAATGCATCTTTCTTTACATTTGTAGAAGTCGATGTGCTTGTGTTTTTCTGGCAATTCAATTCCATCTCTCTTACACATCCTCCGGTCCAGTTTCCACTATTCCATTCTTCATTTGACTTTGGCGCAAACCCATCTATGCATCGGCAAACAGGCGAATTCAATAAGTTACAAACTCCAAATGGACCACAAGTTCCATAAATCGCACAAGTATTGTTCGGTGCTGCCCATTCGGTCAACCATGCCTTAGCTCCATCATCCCACCGCTTTATCGTGAGAGATCCTCCGGGAGAAATGAACATGTATACAAAGATATATCGTATCTATTTATCGAACAGTAAGTGGTTCCCTGCTGAGTATCCTGCTGGACAGTGAAGCCACTCTTGTATGATTGGTCCATGGTTGGTAGGCCAATAAATTTCGATTTGTCCCATTGCCCGCTTCTCCGGTAAGGGGTCGAACCATTCCAAGTGAAAGCTTGAGGTGGCGTCTCGGATGTCATTCCCGTCGAGAAACTTCCAGGGAATGGATCACTGTTGCTTCTCCAAGAAATTAAAAACTTTTTCACTCCAGTCCTGACATTTACTCCTATCTTCATTGTTGGAAGAAGAGTGTCTGTCGGATCCTCGAAGCTTCCCCATATTTCGCCATAATTTCCATCTTGCAGAACAAAATTCCCACTATCTAATAGCGCCGCCACCATATAATTGGACCCACTAGAGACATTGGTAGACCAAACTATATTTTCTTGTCCATCCATGAGCTTCAAATTCCCACCACTGCCTATCGTTAATTTTGCAGACCGATCTGTGTACACAAGCGGCCGTTCCCTATTGGCCACCCACACAATCTTAGAAGGCGTAAATTTCTTGTACCATATGCCAATATACTGATTTTCTGACCCGCTCGGCCTGAAGAACCCAAGCTCGAATATATTGCCAGAGGAGACGAGAGTTTGGCTCGGAAAGAGCGGCTCTGATGTAGTAATATTGTAAGCTACACCGCTGGCCGTATGACTTGCCTGCATTAGGCAGAAGATGACCAAGCAAGAGCACCCAGAAATCATGAGCCGCATGATAAGAACGACTGAATGAACCTAGTGAGTTCGGTGGGTCGGTTGATTCTGCACTTTCTGCAGATTTAAGGATAGATGAACGAGATTTCCTGTGAGCCAAGAGGCCTTGGCGCTCAAAGGGGGCTAAAACACAAGGGTTTTCCTTGACTAGTTTATTTTCCGTGAAACGAACGCTGAAAAATTCGTAAAATATTTTCCTAAAAGTCATTTTCCGTGAAATGAATGGAGCATACATCTTCATTGACTGTTCAACGTGGGGGTTATTCCTCGCCGCTGTTCAAATTTGACTCAGCATCACGGTTGCACATTTCAGTCCACAAATTCGGATTCCTTACGTGTTATCCAAGACATCGTATGAAGTCCAAGTGTGGTGCTATCAAATGACACGGGTGAAGGTTCCATCATTAAACTCAGCCGTGCTGAGGAAAGGCCAAATCTTTAGCATCTTTTCTGGTCTACATCACTTTCAAGTGATTGTACATGAACTCTGAATACTTCTTCCAACCAAAAGCAATGGCCTTTTATTAGTACTATCATTATTAATTATATGTTCAAAGTGCATATTGCCCCTATACTTTTAATTACTTTGAATTTATATCAAACCAAACTTTGAGATGAGTTTACTAAGCCATTTAAGTAGATGAGTTATATTTGATTATTGAACCTTAAACAAGTTTTGATGGTGTCTTATTTTGATTGTGCTTGCGGGACAATTAACTCTACCCTAATCTAAGCTTATATCCCATCGAAATCGAGGTGCGTAGATTTCATTTCTTTAGCTGACATTTATATAGTTATAAATAACTTCACATTAATTAGTTTGTTGCTTGTTGAAGTTTTCAAATTCGACAACAAATAAACAAACTTCATTCTTGGAAAAGTTGGGCTTTGACCTGAAATAGCCCCACCGAACTACACTGAATTGATTTACCCAAATAATTTGTGATTTAGGTCTAGGCCACTGATTGAGCCCATAAAATTTAGTCTTGATCTGTTTGGGCTCGCCGAAAAATCGCTCTAGGCTTAGCCTTTAAAGCCCTTTGCACCCTCCGCTTCCTACCCGAGCCTTGACCTAGTGCGTTGCTACCCTCATAGTTAATTCGATACATGAGTAGATCCACTTATACGTTAGCTGATGAACATAGATCTATGTTCACTAGCTAATATATTAGGGTGCGTTTCTTCTTGACACTGTGTTCTCGAGTCAATTGATGTGTATTATTGAGGGACCACAGAAATAGCCTTCTTGACAAAGGGGCGTTGATTGGACCACAACCCCGACTAGAGAAACTTTCGCTTGAATCGGGTTTCGGTGTTCAGATCTTATTTTAAAAAATATCATTTTTATGATAATTATTTTTTGTTCTGAATATAAGATACTAAGATGGTATTACTAATATTTAAGTTACGAATATTACTTTTTTATTGAAATAAAGCATCCTGAAAAAGTTGCCAAAAGAAGATAAATGTAATAATTTACAAACTTAGGCCCCATTTAGTTTGGCATTTGCAATGGGCTTTGGGACGCTAAAGTCCCTTGGCCAATGCCAACATGTTTGGTTCATATTTTTGCTTAACTTTGGGAAAATACAATTGCTTCTCCAAAGGGTCCTAAGGGCCTTTAGTTCAAAGTAGGTCCCGAGGTATTTTGGGAAGTTGCATTTTCAGAATGCGAATGTTGGCCTCGGTTACTATCCATCTTCTCCAAAGACTACTGCATGGAAAGCCGATCGAAGGCTGACGACAGTTGGCCAAGGGGTCGTGCGCGCTGACGATCGCCACTTGAGGATCGCCCAATCCTGGCGACTATCACTAGACCTCAGGCGACGCTTGGGTCGCACGACCCAAGCAACTGATGGGCTGAATCGTGTGACCCAGGCAACAATCGCCTGGGTTGGGCGACCCCCGGCGACGGTCACTTGAGGTGGGCGACCTTAAGCGAGGCCATCGGGGGGCCAAATCTCGTCATCCGGTGGCCAGATCTAGCGGTTCGGTAGCCAGATATGGCCAGTCGGCCATTGAGCTTCAAACAAAAAATTACAATTTTTTTTTTTTTAATTTAGTAAAAGTCCTTTACAAAATGCAATTTTTACCAAACGACATTTAGCCAAAGTTGTTTCGCAATACACTTTAAAATTACAATTTAGCAAACGCTATTTGCATTTCAAAAAACTTCCTTAACTCAAAAGTATTTGTATTTTCCCAAAGACATTCTCCCAAAACCGAACCAAATGGGACCTTAATCTTTCAATTCACATAAAACTTCACGTGAGAATGGTTCTCCATTCCAAAAAATGAAATCAAAGAGTGATACCACGGTAAATAAACAAAGAGGACAGAATACCAAAAGAGTTTTTTTGGCAATCCAAAAACATGAAAGTTTTACTTTTTACCGTACTCTCAACAAACTAAATACAGGAAAGTTTGAAAAATCATTTCATAAAAATCTTTACATTGTAAATTAACTACACCCCAAAACAAATTGTGATTTGGTATGCACATTAGACATAAGAGTTTAGTAATGATACAAAAAAAATCAAGGGAAAAGTGTCGGAAAAGTCATGAACTTATTACATTTGTGCCAACTTAATTTTAAACATTTTAATTATGTCAATTTAGTTATAAAATTTTTGATTTAGTGTCAACTTAACTAATTTTAACCGGATGTTGTTGACGTGAATAATTTGAACAATATAATTTTTCTTTTTTTCTTCATTTCTTCTTTGTTTTGTCGATGACTGGCCACTGGCTATAGCCAGGTGAGTTGGCCTCACTTGGGCAAGGGTTACTGTCGCTCACCAAAGGCGACACTCAATCAAGCGAGGGCTCTTTTTGCTAGATTTGGCAAGGTCGGCCCTCGCCAAGCATCGCCTAAGCAAAGGTTACACCCGACAAGGTTGCCATGGCTTGGGCGAGGGGATCCCTCACTAGGGTTTGCCCTCACCCAATCGGGCTTTGCCTCTAGCAGGAAATGATGACTCTGGCCTAGGTGAAGAAGGAAAAAGAAAGGAAAAAAAGAAAGAAGGAAAGAAAAGAAAAAAATCATATATAATAAAAAGAATTAAAAAGTATCAATGTTAAAAAAAAAAAAAAAAAAAGGAAGAAAAAAGAAGGAAAGAAAAGAAAAAAATCATAAAAAATATTCAAATAATAAAAAAGAATTTAAAAATCATAAAAGGGTAAGATTGTTGAGAAAACCCCTACCAAGTTTAGAAGTTGACAAAATTTTCTAGTTCATACTTTTATGTTAAGAACATATTGCATTTAAAGTTATTTTCGAGGATCTATTGAAGACTTTTGCCAAAGTCTATTTATTCTCAGAAACTCTTCCCATTCTAACAAAGTCCAAAATGAGATTGTGTTTAGAATGAGGAAGAGTACATATTCAAACTTATCGATTTTGCGACACAGATCCATAATAAACTTATTAGGAAATTATTCTACATCGTCTAGCTTTCTGGCGAAGGATTTTTCACTTACCTTATATAAATTTGTTGATAAAATCAATCCCAAATTGATGAAATCAATCTTGAAGACAAGTTTCTTTCGGGGAAGTATCTATTTATGGAAACCAAAATTCTGATTGTATGGGCGAACAGAATCAAGTGGAAATTCTATTCCCAACTTCAGCGGCCACAAGATTCCTTTAATTGCTTTTGTCCAACGGCTTCATTAGAAGAAATTTTCTCCAAAGATTACCAATAGCTAGTGTGGGGTGAAGGAGTACTTAAAGGAGTTTATTCGGTCTAGAAGTGTGTGAGAACGTAAATTTGATATTCCAAAGTCTAAGGCTACCGTCATTTTACTAGTTTTCATCTATGAGCATTAAAAAGTGTGATCTAGAGAGAAAACAAAAAAAGAGTGTCTTAATGAGTTAGAAAATTTCTACCATTGACTGTTTGCTTACCAAGTTGTAATTTCTTGATTGATCATATAGTAGAATCCAGCCAGTAGGCTATTAGTATAGGAAAGTTGACATAAGCTTGATTTAAGCCGAACCGCTATAAACTTTATGTGCACTTTTCTCTCTATATCTCCTTCATTTAAAGTCTGTTGCACACTTTCTGAATATCGTAGAAGTCTGGAATCTCGTCATTTTGATCTTCATCTAGACTTTGCAAGCAAATTTTTTTATTTGTTAAGATTTCTTTCAAACACCTATTCACCCCCCTCTAGGTGTTAGTACTAGCTTTATCAGGTATCGGTTGGATCATCAAAGCTTGCCCATATTTAATTGGAATTCCTGTCTTGTAGAACAAAGTTTCCTACATCTGAAAGCATTGTTGTAGTTTAGTTTGACTGAACAAAAACATTGGTGGACCAAACTACCTTATGTTGCTCGTCCATGAGCTTCAGATTCCCATCCTTACCTATTGTTAATTTTGCTGAATGATTTTAATATGCAAGCGGCGTATATCTATTGGTGACCTAGATGATCTTGGAAGGAGTCGCATTCTTGTACCATATGCCCACATATTGATTAGCTGATTAGTTGGGGGTGAAGAAACCGAGCTCAAAGGTTTGACTAGAGGAGACAAGAGTTTGGTTCTGAAAGAGTGGTTCGGCTACAGTAATGTTACAAACGGCAATGCTATGATGTGCCTGAAGAAGGAAGACCATGACCAAGGAAGAGTAGAGACACATCTTAAGAAACATTGTAATAGGAGCCTACTGTGTTTGGATGTTGCTTACTTCAGGATGTTAAGAGGCTCCCGATTCTTTGCCTTTCAGTTTTGCCTACAGATTTGACAGGAAGGCGAGATTTCTGCCAACCGATACACTTTGCCAAAGGTGTGAGGCCATAAATCCTCTTAGAGATAGCTTCAGAAGTCTTGTTATCGTACAAAATTAGCTTTATATCAGAAGTCGATGATGCCTATGCCAATTCATATGCATTTCCAGAATGCCAAGAGATCAGGATGTCATTGCAGTTTGACAAGTCGGTCTAGATTATGCAATAGAAGCTTCATCGTGAGTCAAATGTTTTTTTTTTTTGGTAAAGCATCGTGAGTCAAATGTTGGCTTTTAAAAACTGTTTTTTTTTTTTTTTGGATGAGAAGCCAATAAAATCAGCGTTCTTCTCTTGACCATTGTTCCAAGTTCACTGTACTTTAAAATGTACAAATAATAATAAGAGGGGTCAAAGCAGCTTCAGATGAAACATGTTGGCCAAATGTTTTGTCAATGCAATAACACAAGTTTCGCGGAAATAGTCCAATTAATCCTAAATTTGTTACACAAATGTTGATTCCATCTAAAACTTTTCAATTTTGCCTAACTTTTGCGAAAAATACGTTGTATTTCTGGCTAATTTTTGCTAAAAATCACTAACGTAATAATCTAGTCATCGCCGTCGCCAGTGATTTCCAACAAAAATTGTCCAGATCCGCACTAATTAGGGCAAAAGATTCGTACAAATTAGGGCAAAACCAATTGCATTCAAGTTCTAAGGTTATGGTTGCTCTGATACCACATGTTGGACGCAAATTGTCATGTTGCACGCAAATTGCACAACCCTAAGATCTCCATAACCAGAACAAGAACATGCACCATTGAGAAGAAAGATTAACGCACCTGTTTTGGAATCCATTGTTCTTGAAGCGGAAGCGGAAACACAATGTTCCACGCGCAAGTCCTTCTCCTCTATTGCCCTCTCGTATCACCGGCTCAATGAGGCGGCCCCCTCACGTGCAGCGTTAGGTAAACGCCCCTTAGGTGAGGATACATGTGAGAATTAGGGTTAGAGGAGAGACTTGAGCACTATTTATAGAGTTTCGCCAGTCCCTCTCATTACGGGCCGGGCTCAACTCGGCCCACACTAGCCAGCCCATATTAGACTAATTAAGAAACCTTCTATCTCACTTTAGACCAACCCCGTTTTACGGTAACCGTAAAAATAGTAAATTACAATATCAATTAATTTAGTCCACATCGGAAAACTCTTACATTCTCCCACTTGGACTATATTAATTGAAATCGTACCTTATGTGCGCACATTTGGTCTAGAGATAATTCTTAATAGTCAATCCTATCCCATAAAGTCTTAAACACCGAATCACGACGGTAACTGCATGTATACACACAGAGCCTTCCATGGTCACGAATGTTCTCAACTTTATTGATATGGATTCAATATGGTAGTGTGGCAAATGGATAACATCTCTCATAGAGAGATCTCATTTGTCAGTCATCATTCTCTTAACTTTAGGCGTCACAAAAACTTGTGCCACTAGAGAATGCATTATGGTTCCAATGAACCCACATATGTCTTGTCCTTATGGTTAACCTTTCTTTATGTATCACAAGACATATGCACAAGGCTAATAACTGGATGCCCGGATGCCCCTAGCCTTCACTCAAGGTTTATACAATTCCTTGAGACTTTATCAATATGTATTCAACATAATAACAATGCATTCAAAAAATATTTTATTGAATGCAGAAGTTGATACATATCAAACCGTTACAAAGTGTAACGAACACAGATGAAACATTTATCAAAGTAAAGCCAAAATAGCTCCCACTAAACAACAGTATCCGAAGATACTCCTAGGCCCATACTAATGACATGTCACTCAAATACATATGGGCGTAGGCCTTTAGTTAATGGATCTGCAACCACATCATCTGTGAAAATATATTATATTAAAACGTCACCTTTCTGTACCATTTGCTTTTGGTCAAAAATTTTGACCACCATATATTTAGATCTCTTGAGACCTCTGTAGTAAATAAATAATACTACAGATTTATTATCTCAATACAATCATATGGATCTATCCATAAAGTTAAAACGATCAACTCCTTCATGAGGTTCTGGAGCCTAAAAGCCAAGTAACAGCCTAAAAGAATGTTACTAACACTGCTTACATAATAGAAGATGACATAAAACTTTATTTACTGCACTTACTGCTAACATAAATATGCATTCTATTATTGATTGCATGTCATCAGAACAACCAACAAAGTTTACATCTAAATACCCTACTAACTGCAAGAATTGAACATACATATAAATTAGCATATAATCTCTTGTCTTCTTTAAGTACCTTAAAATCTTCTTGGCAGCAACCCAGTGATCACGTCCTGGATTTGACTGATATCTGCCTAAAGTCTTGTCACAAAGACAACATTTAGTCTAGTGTAAATTCAAGCATATATTATACTTTTAAGTGCACTGACACAAGGTACACCATTTAATTAGATTTTGTCAATATCTAAATAAGGACAATGTGATAGATTCAATCCATCACCCTTAACAACAGAAGCAATTCCTGGCTTGCAATGATATATATTGAATATTTCCAATATACAATCAGCAAATGTCCTCCGAGAAAATCTAATATACTATGGCAAAAACAATCCTTACAGATCTCAGTACAAAGGATATAAGATGTCTCAAGGTCACAACTTGTAAGCAAAACATCATGTACATAAAGTATGAGAAAAATAAATTTCCTCCCACCGACCTTGCAAGTATATTGAATTACTTTGTTCCCAATTGAACAAAATAATAACACTATGAAACTTTAATAATATTGTTTGGAAACTTGCTTAAGACCATGAATTAGAACTTTTCAGTCTACATACAAGTTTACTTGAATCTGCTGCAAAATCATCCAGTTGCACTATATAGATTTTGTATCTATTTGGCGTAACTCCATATCAAAATAAATATGCCGCATTCACTCTGAAAGAATCTTTTAAAGAAATATTTATTTCTTCACTATAAACTATCCACCCCTCTTTCAGAGTGAAAACTTTAGCTACAAGTTTAGTTTTAAACTTCACAATTTTCCTTTGAAATCTTTTTAGTTTTGTACACCAATTTGCAACTAATGAACTTATGATCTTTAGACAAGTCAGTAAGTTTCCAAACATGTTTCATAGATTGTATATCGCCTTTTATGGCATCTAATCACATACTTAATTGAGGATAAAAAATAACATTTATAAATATGTCATTACATCAACCATATAGTGGATATTGTAATCATACTCTCACAAATAGACTATATAGTATGATGATATAACTTATCGTCTTTCCTTAACAAATCTCATTAATAAAGCTGTAACCACTTCATTCTGCACTTGAGAGGTTTAAGAAATTTCATTATAAACTATATCAATAATAGTATCTTGAACCTCATCAAGTTTAGTCCATGGCACAGGAGATTCCACAATTGTTTGTATCACAATTATCTATTTAGGCAAAGACAAAGACACAGTGATTTTTCATCATACTATTATCCTTAATAGTCTGAGAGCAGCTATCCTCGTCAAACTGTAGAAACTTTACAGTATGTGATTCCAGAATTCTTGCCCATTCTTTAGGGTCATAAAACCAATATCAGTCCACAACAGACCAGATAAATTAGTCTTACTAATTATACTCATCACTATGTTCATTATGATGCTTCATGTCTTTTTAGCCAAATCTTTTTGTCAGGATTTTCAGGTATAGTAATTAAATTGCCACCCCAGAATCTACCAAATATTTGACAAATGACCATTTAAGCTATTTCACATTGTCATACTTGCCAAAATACTCACAGCCATCATTAAGCCTGACAACCTTTTAAGACTGATTGTAATTATTTTATTCTTTATCCCGGGGTCAATTTTCCTTAAATAGAAAACTTTCGGAAACAGCCTTTTAATCATATGCAAGATGTATATATCATTAGGACTTAAACACAATATTTGTAGATATGTCCTAATTTCAATATCAGACAAGATATAATTTCAAGCAACTAAGGCTTCCATCATCTTATAGCAGTGCAGTCCGCAGGCAAACCTCTTTTCAAGTGTTCCAAAATGGAATGCTTCATGGACAGTAAGCAAATTCAATTACTCTTTTCTCAAGCAACAAATCATATGTCCACGACTTAAAATTTGAAGCAGTAAAAACCTCAATAATAATGAAGTTATTAATTACAGAAAAGGTGACTGAAAACCAAGCAATGTATATAATTAGCATCATGTGAGTATCGTGTAACTTGACGTACAAGTACACATCCAGAGAGTTACATGCAAAATCACATAATCACCTTTGGGCAGAATACATGACAAGCAATTGTACACTCCCCACATGATAAGGGTTATGAGAATATATTCCAATCTTTGTGAATTCATCACCTTTGGGCATATGAACCATTAGAATTGGTCACTCCTCCACCACACTATCATGTATCCCTCCATGAACTAATACATAATCACCTCCTTTGGGAGTATGACTATGCATTAAACCAGGAGACATCCCAAACAATATATAAGACCGAAATTTCTCAAACCCAATTAAGTGTGCCACTTTGGCGGTCACAACTCAATTGAATCCTTGAAACTCTCTCATACCAGGGATATAAACCTTACATCTCACATACATCATATACATGTAATTTAACTTTAGTGATAGGGGCATTATATCACTTAAATCACATGTCATGCTAATTACATTGCTTTATTCATTAATAAAATCTTTATATATATATATATATATATATATATATATATATATATATATATATATATATATAACGAACTTGAAAGACAGATTCCAATGAAATCATTGATTACAGTAACACAAGAAACTTCTCATAACAGAGAATAAAACATCTCTTATGCACCCTGATTACATATTACCATAACAACATAAAAAGAATGCTGATCTAAAATATCTCTCACAAATGAACATCAATAGTAATACAGGGTACACCAAATCAACAAGCACTATTGCTCATGAGTTTCATACGGCAAAACATGACTCCAAGGCCAACTCTGATTTATTAGCCAATTTTAAGCAACAAATTATCATTGTAATCAACCAGTGGCCTATTAATTGAGTCAAATCAGAGAACCAAATATCTAAAAATTCAACAGTAGATATTATTGCTCTGCATAAATATTGCCATACTCCCTTACCATAAAAAATATTTAACTCGATAAACATTAACAGGTGACCAGATGAGTTCATGTACAATATGCAGTAACTTAATTGATATGCATTACCCACATTCAGCAGATGTGTTAATCAGCATAATCAATTTGGTCACGAGTCTTTAAGTCGTCAATCATTCAAAGATTACCAGCGTGTAAAAGAGTATCATGAGCAATAAAAATTTCATAATCTTTACTGTTTCTTGTTATCTCAAGATATATTCAATTACTATCTCATAATGATTGAATCTCATTAAGCCAGCTTTAGTTCACAATAAAGTTTGATTTTTATTGATGAATCACACATTTATAATGATTATGTGATAATATACATATAACCAAACACTTATATTTCCAAATCACAGAAAATATAAGAAAAATACGTAAAAATACACGTATTTAGGGTTCCGTATGTATTTTTACATCCATAAAATCATCAAACCTATAAAATAAATATACCACGAGATAGAGGACAGCCATACGGATCCAACGCCGCCGGACACGCGCCGATCCAACGCTCCACACGCCCTCACGCGCCTCCTGAGTGCGCGGCGCGTGGAGCACACGTGCGGCGCGTGTTCGACGCGCAGGAGGCGCGTGGCCACGAGTGGTGGCGCGTGCAGCCTCCTCCGGCGACGCGCCGCCCATGGTTTTCTTCGTCTCGTCGAGCCCAGTCCGAATATATAATTTAATTTAATTTTTATTGAACGAAAAGTCTCGAAAATCGCAAATTAGGGCAAGATCCGCACTAATTAGGGCAAAAGATTCGTACAAATTAGGGCAAAACCAATTGCATTCAAGTTCTAGGGTTATGGTTGCTTTGATACCACATGTTGGACGCAAATTGTCATGTTGCACGAAAATTGCGCAACCCCAAGATCTCCATAACCAGAACAAGAACATGCACCATTGAGAAGAAAGATTAACGCACCTGTTTTGGAATCCATTGTTCTTGAAACGGAAGCGGAAACACAATGTTCCACGCGCAAGTCCTTCTCCTCTATTGCCCTCTGTATCACTGGCTCAATGAGGCGGCCCCCCTCACGTGCAGCGTTAGGTAAACGCCCCTTAGATGAGGATACATGTGAGAATTAGGGTTAGAGGAGAGACTTGAGCACTATTTATAGAGTTTCCAGCCAGTCCCTCTCATTACGGGCTAGGCCCAACTCGGCCCACACTAGCCAGCCCATATTAGACTAATTAAAAAACCTTCTATCTCACTTTAGACCAACCCTGTTTTACGGTAACCGTAAAAACAGTAAATTACAATATCAATTAATTTAGTTCACATCAGGAAAACTCTTACATAAAATCCATGTATAAAGTGGAGCAGCCCATTCCAGCCTTTGTTCAGAGTGGACTAAAGCCATCCTTGAATTGATTTAACACTAAAATCTTAAAAAATAACAACAAAGTCATCTCCAAAAAAGGGAAAATAAAAATGAAAATAAATGGTCGACATCTTCCTTCGACTATTGTATTAGTGATAGTGTTAACAGATCGAATGCTTTCTTGCTGTGATGGAATAGAACGATTTGGCATTTCAGCTTGGAAAGTGAACATAGGCTGCCTCGGGCCGAGGAAGATCGACTCGCCACTTAACATCGTAACCACATTCGACATGTTCGGTCTATCCGTGGGATGGTCTTGAACACAGAGAAGCCCAACATGGATGCATCTTGTTACCTCCAATGGAGAGCTAACAGCCATTGCTACATCTGTTAGGTCCAATGCTTTGCCATCACTCCACAATTGCCATGCAAACTTACGATATTGATAAAGTTTGGAATTTGGGACTTACGTAGGAAAGGAGACTCAGATGTCCCTGGTCATACAGGGCCGTGTTTTTTTTTTTTTTTTTTGCCGCTTACTATCTCCAATAGCAACACTCCGAAGCTATAGACATCGGACCTCTTAGAAAATATTCCACCCATGGCATACTCAGGAGACATATAACCACTGCAGTTAAGTTAAAAATGTTATGTACTCTTTGATTGTATCAATAGAAAATGGGGATAAAACATGCATGAGCAGAGATGTTCGTTGTGGTAAATCAATCATTTCTGTCTGCTTGAAGAGATTGACTCAATGAATTGATAATTCAAATAGGCCTAGAGAGCTTACAGTGTTCCAACAATTTTTTGAGTGTTCACTAAAACTTGAGTGCCCTCAAAAATTCGTGCTAGCCCAAAATCTGACATTTGCGGGTTCACCTTTTCATCCAAGAGAATGTTGCTTACTTTCAAGTCTCGATGTATGACCCTAAGGCAAGAATATCGATGGAGGTAGAGCAGCCCTATTGCAATCCCCTGAATTATTTGAAATAGTTTGCCCCAGTCAAGTTCTGCCTTTATTCTTGAATGTATTAAACATGACAGACAAGAATAGTTTTCAAGTTTTAATGCTATGGCAGAAAATACATTATAGAAAAATAGTTATTCCAAGAAAAAAAAAAAACCAACCAAAAAGAAAGGTTTCCAAGCTTTTATTCGACGAGTATTCATATAACAAAATCTTTACTTCTCCTTCAATGCAGTAACCCACGAGTTTAACAAGATTTCGATGCTGGAGTTTCGTTATAAGGATGATCTCATTCTTGAACTCTTCAACGCCTTGGGCGGAGGTACTGGAAAGTCTTTTCACACCTACCTCTTTCCCATCTTTCAGCTTCCCGTGTTTCGCAATTCACATAGCTTTTAGACCTTGAAATATTTTCATTAACAATGTCCTGCAGAATCTTACCTTATAAACAGAGCCAAACCCTCCTTGCCCAAGTTTACTTGTCGTGCTGAACTTGTTTGTAGCAAGTAGTATGCTATCAAAACTATAAAGGGTCAATTCCTGTGAATCATCTTGCTTCAACTGCTCTTGCCATGCATTTCCCTGTGTCAGCTCATTCGATTTTTCCAGTGTATCTACTGAATCAAGGAGCCTTTGAATTTTGTTTAAGTTTCTTGTGTTTATCATTGATGAAGAATTAGCTTATTTTTTCACAGCGTGCACATTACTCTAACAACACTGATATAGCTTTTCAATAGTACCCTCTTTTGTTAGTTATCCATTTGCGAAGAACAAAAACAAATACTGCAAAGAACATACTCCCTACAATAGTACTCAAGCTGATGATAACTGCTTTGTGTTGCGATCCAAAAGCACGAAAGTGTTTCTTTTTACCGTACTCTCAACAAACTAACTACAGGAAAGTTTGAAAAACCATTTCATAAAAATCTTTACATTGTAAATTAACTACACCCCCAAAAAATTTGTGATTTGGTATGCACGTTAGACATAAGAGTTTAGTAATGATACAAAAAAATCAAGGGAAAAGTGTAAAAAAAGTCATAAACTTATTATATTTGTACCAATTTAGCTTTAAACTTTTCAATTGTGTTACTTTAGTTATAAACTTTTTGATTTAGTGTCAATTTAACTAATTTTAACCGGATATTATTGACATGAATAATTTTTAATAATTTTTAATAATTTTTTTCTTCCTTTCTTCTTTCTTTTGTCGGTGATCAGCCACTGGTCATAGCTGGGTGAGTTGGCCTCACTTGGGCGAGGGTTACTTGTCACTCACCAAAGGCGACGCTTGATTATGCGAGGACTCATTTTGCTAGATCTGGCAAGGCTAGCCCTCACCGAGTGTTGCCTAAGCAAAGGTGACACCCAACAAGGTTGTCATGGCTTGGGCGAGGGGATCCCTCACTAGGGTTTGCCCTTACCTGATTGGGCCTTGCCTCTAGCAAGCAACGGTGACTCTCACCTAAGTGAAGAAGGCAAAAAAAAAAAAAAAAAAAAAAGAAGGAAAGAAAAGATAAAAAAATTCAAAAATATATATATATATATATATATATATATTCTTAAAAATTATCCACGTTAACCATATTTAACCAAAATTAATTAGAAGAAATGAATTGACATTATATTAAAAGGTTTTATGACTAAATTGACACTTTTCCCAAAAAATCAATTAAGAAAGTAATGCGAGTTCAATACATTAAATTTTACAACAATATGATAAGGGTGCATTTGTTTAGCTGAAAACCCGATCATAAAAGAAAAAAAATTCCATCAATTGGTTTTTATTTGTTTGGTAGACTAGGAGCCTTTGAAAAGTAATTTTCCTTCAATTTCTCCCAATCTAAGGTTGTTGTTTTCAATTAATGGAAAACGTTTTTATTTATTTTTGATGGCCCAAATATCTAAAAATAGTTTATTTTTTAACAAACAGGTCTTAGGATATGTTTGGTAACCATGTTGTTTTTGAAAAAAATTTATACTCATAAATAGTTTTTTTTTTTTATTTTGCAGACTTTTGCAGACTTTTGCAAACTTTTAAGTGGTTGTTTGCTTTTAAGAAATATTATATCTGTGACATCCTAATTTTCGACCCTATTCCGATTTTATGAAATGGGCTTTTCATCGATACGCCTATAGCCTTTTTCTTTGAGTTGGCCACTCATGAGATAACTAATCTATTTGGGGAAGCCATTAAGGAATATAAATGCGACAAACTTGAGGATTCGATCAAAAATCGACTACTCGACGGTACTAATCTGCAAGGGTCAATACGGCCTCGTTAAAATCGATTAGAGATCGGAGATAGGTTGATTTGACAGAGGTATGTAATTAAATTGTCGAACGGCACTAAACCGATTTTTCTGTCAATCTATACCGGTGTTTGTAATTGAAACCTTGAGATTTTTACGACAATTGAGGGTCGCCTATGAGTTGGAGATGCACAATGTGAATCGAAAATAATCAACCACGGGTCAAACATGCTAAAAATTTCTAAAAGCTACCCGGTAGGTTAGGTCACGCTAAAATCGCGTCCGGTTGAAATTAACCACGAAATTGAATTTGGTTTCGGGAATCAGACTTTCGAGCGTGTCACAATTCATTTATAGGATGTCGTCTCGTCTTTCGGATAAATTTCGTCGAGTTCGGGATTTTTCGGAAAATCAATTTCAGATGATTCGGAAAAAGAAAAGAAATTCGGATGGGTGAGGAAAATTGCTATTTTGCTATCCAAAATCGGTTATTTGTGGGAAATTATGTGCAAAAAAGAATTTGGGGGGGCCAAGAGATTGGCATGGACCAAGAATGATGAAATTAGATATTTCTCATTGACTTTCAAGGTTCTTGCCCCCTCCTTGCCCAACCTTCAGCTTCCCCAACCAAGCACTCTCTTGCGCACGCCCAACTGCTCCCTTCATTTTGCCATTTCCCCCTTCACCTTTCTCCTTCTTTTCTCTACCGCCGAGCTCACCTCAATTCACCGCTTGCATTTCACACACCCCCACCACCGATCGAGTAACCCACGCGTCCACCAGCCTGCTTCTCTTCCTTCTAGTCGCTGCACCACTCCACCAAGTCAAACCCCCCAGTGAAACCTTCTGACGTTGACTCCAATAGCTTCATCGACGTCCCCTTCCCTCACGAAGTCAGCCCATTGTTTCCCCTTGACTTCTCGCCCATATCCTTGTTGCAGCCCACACACATTCCAACCCAACGTCCACCGAAGTAGCTCCACTCAACCTCGCGCCACTTCGCCATCTTCAGCCTAGTCTTGAGCCACCCAACTCCATTAGCCACCGCCCCCTTGCTCACCCAGCTCGTTGCCAACTAGCCCACTTTAGCCCTTGGTCCAGCGTCCATTCCGCAACCGAGCAACTAGCCCGCACCAACTTAGTCCCTCCAGAGCAAAACTGAAAGCCTCGCAGCAAGTAGTGGGCTTGCCGAGCCTTTTTCAGCTCTTTCCTGGCCTCCCTAGGTGTCGCTGTAGACCCAGGTTTTGGCCGCCATCGTGTCGCCATCGCCGTGAGTTGGTTTATTTGCTATTTCGGTGAGTTTATCTCCTAATCCCAAATTAAGATGCTAATTACACTTATAGGTGGATTAATGGGCTAATTAGAGGATTAGTTAGGCTTAAGTGAGGTTATAGTAAATTAGTTAGTTTAGTTAGTTAATTAGATTTTGTAATTAGGTTAATTTAGCACTTAGGTGGTTAGTGATCTTAGTTAGTTAGCCTAGTAGGTTAGATTAGTTTAATTAAGTCCAATTAGGTGGTTAGTTTAGTGTAATTAGATTAATACGTAATTTATTGAACTATTTTGCAATTGATTTAATTAAATTTAATTTATTTAATTATTTATTAATTAGCGAAAATTATATCGGGATAGCCGGTCGTTAGAATTTCGTGCTAATCATCATGGTTGTATTGGTTTGTGCAATTGAGTGTTAGTTTATGCAATTTGATGCTAATTGATGATTTTTGAATTATTATTTCAAAAATAGGAAATTTTGATATTTAATTAGAAAAATACCGGATGTCGAGTTTTGACGCCAAAAATAATTTAAGTACTTTATAAAATCATGGGATTTTTAAAAGAGAGGATATTGGATTTTATGGTTCAATCCGATCGTGTGCCCACGCATAATTATTTTACCGGGTGTTTTTAATATGAATAAAATATGCAAGTACATTATTTGAAATTGAGGCATTTGAGTGCAAATCATGATGTCCTTGGCCGAGATTAGATGTGCGTGTGATCGCTATGAGAACCTATCATCCGATGAAAGTCGGGGGCGATGCTCCTATGTGGAATGCTCTTGACAAGGATGCCGATCGCAGTAGAAGCTAGATTGATGCTCCTATGTGGAATGCCATCTAGATGTAGCCATTGCCGTGTCCGACGAAGTGGGATAATGCTGGTTATGCCGAATGACCGTCGACTGTTGAGTTGGGGTGTCATGGTTGATGAGCTGTAAGAACTGGAACATGCATGAGTGGATGAGTAGCCACGCCTGATTATAGGGCAAAATTGTGTGACACAGTATGGGATGTGTCATAACGGTTTTACCTTATAATTATGACCTCTGTGAATATTTGATGATTGATGTACAATGTTGCAGTTATGAGATATGTTTGTTGTGTGCATATGATATATGTGATATACTAACGTGCAGGTAGGTGCTAAGGCGAGGTAAGTTTGGGTGTGATGCATGATTAGGACGCCTGTAAGTGGATTATCCTCCTAATTAGGGTTTAGGGTGTGGACTCGTTGAGACATTATCTCACCCCGTCGTGGTTTAACATTTTCAGGTCTTTAGATGGAGGCACACCATGTACGTTATGGGGGTTCCAATGGAGGTTAAGACATCTTGATTTTTAGGTTCTATTTTCAATTGAATAAGTTGGGCTTTTCTTCTACGCGCCTATAATTCTTTTCCTTGAACTGATCACTCATGGGATAACTAGTATATTTGGTGAAGCCATTAAGAGATTTTAACGCAATAGACTTGAGAATTCGACCAGAAATCAATTACTCGACCGTGCTAATTTGCAAGGGTCAATATGGCACTGCTAAAAGCAATTAGAGATTAGAGATAGGTCGATTCGATAGAGGTATGTGATTAGTGTGTGGGTGATTCCACCTAATTGCAAAATTTCTGTCGACCGGCACTAAATTTATTTTTCTGTCATTTATGTACCTTGTGCTCGTATTTGAAATCTGGAGATTTTATGACAATCGAGAGTCGCCAATGTTGAAGATGCACAATGTGGCTTGAAAATAATTGACCATGGATCAATTGCACTAAAAATTTCTGAAAGTTACTCGGTAGGATAGGTTACACTAAAATCACGCTCGGTTGAAATTTACCGCAAATTTGAATCCGATTTTAGAAATTGAAAGTTTTGTCATGTTATGATTTATTTTAGGAATGTCGACTCATCCTCCGAAGATGTTTCTGCGAACCCAAAATTTTGGTGAAAAATCAAAGTAAGGTTATTTTGGATTGGGAAAATTAAAGGGCCGTTTTTTATTGCATTTTTGGGATTCGAGTTCATTCAATTGATGAGGAAAAATCATGAGATTAACGATGGCACCTTGGCTGAATTTATGGACACCAAATTGAGCTAAATTAGAGAAGTCTTGAAGTCGAATTGGATGTAATTGGATGGAGATTGTCCAAAATTCGTAGGTCCTTGGGGGTGCAACATTTGGACCACTTTGAGGCTTGTTGAGGAAGCTTTAGTGCTGCAATTTGGCTGAGGAGGACATCCACGCATGGTGGGGCATAGAACTCGAGAGCTTTGGATATTTTGTGGCCCCCTCAAGCTTCAGCGGACTTCTTCTTCTTCCTTGGGTTGCCTTTCTCCATTTTAGTGTGTATTGAGCTCAAAAATTACAGAGAGAACTAGCCAGCATCCCCTGCCCGTCGATCACCCCCTTGTCGCCGTTGTCCAGCGCCGTCGCACTGCTCGAGTAGTCGTTCGAAGCCCGTTCGTCGTGCACCTATCTCGCTTGCCCGCACCCATGCATCCGCAAGCCATGCGTCCCAAGCTACCCTGGCCACCATCGCAGCTTGCTTGGTCGCCTTTTGCCGCCGTCCAGCCAACCGGAACCACTGCCTCGAGTCGCTGCAACTGCCTAGCCCCGTCCCATGCCATTTCAGCCACTCAATCTAGCCTAGCAACCTAAGAGTAGAAGCCGAAGCTTAGCCCTAAGCTGAGAGTTTGTGGCCCATTTTTAAGCCAGTCAGGACCTCCGTTGGTGTTGCCGAAGGCTCGAGTGTCGTTCGCCTCCGCATTGTTGTCGCCATGAACTCACCGGCCCATTAAACCGATGAGTTTACTTACTAAACCCTGCTTATGGAGTTAATAACGCTTAGTGGATAATTATTTTAGGCTAATTGGGGATTATGTGGTTAGTTAGTTTAGATTAGTGATTTAATCACTTAATTATGCATGTTAGGTGGTTAGAATAAATTGATTAAGGGCTGGATAGATTGTACTATTTATCTAGATAGGTTCGGAAATTTTATAGGCCCGTTTAGGTGGTTAGATTAGCATTTCCGGCCTAAATTGGTATTTATTGTATTTAAATTGCATTATTTAATTATTTTTGGTATTTATTTAATTATTTTATATTTTTCAAAAATTATACCGTGATAGCCGGTGACCGGAATTTTGTGTTGATTGCAGTGGTGTGCTTCGTTTATGCAATTGAGTGTTAAATTGTGTAAATTAAGTAGTGATTGGAATTTTGGTTATTTATTCCAAAATTGTGAAATTTTGATATTTAATTAGAAAATCACAGGTGTCGGGTTTTAACACCGAAAGTGGTTTTAAAGACTATATCAAACGGTGAGATTTTAAAAAGAAGAATATCAATTTTTCTGGTTCAAATCGACTATGTACCCACACATGATTTTTTTATCGTGTGTTTTTAATACGAAGAAAATGGGCCAAGTACATTATTTTAATTGGGACATTTGAGTGCAAAGCATGATGTCTTGACTGGGATTGTATGGATGCATGAATGGTTATGAGAACCAGTCCTCGAAATGAGTTGGTTAGACGTGCCCCTATATGGGATGCCCCTCGTCAACGGATACTGGTAGCAGTAGATTTTGGACCAATGCTCCTTAGTGGAATGTTGTCTCGTGTAGATGTTGCCATGCTCAATGGGGTGAGACGATACATGGTTACGCTAGAAGATCACCAAATGTCAAGTAGGCCGTGTTCATTGGGCCATGATTAAAAATTGGAATGCATAATGAGTGAAATTGACGCGCCTGATTATGGGACAAAATTGTGTGGCACAATATGGGACGTGTTATAACGATTTGGCCTTATAATTGAGATCCTTGTGTTTATTGAGATGAAAGTGGTGGCGTTCCAATTGATTGAGTTTGATTATTGCATATGGTTGTGTATTTGAACTATGCTGACCTGCAAGGAGGATTTAAGACAAGGTGAGTCATTGTGGTTGTGTGATTGTGTGGCTAGGCGTATTTCCTTCCTAGTCGGAGTTTAGAGGGTGGACTTGCTAAGACGTTATCTCACCTTGTCGTGGGCTCAATCTTTTCAGGTCCTTAGATGGCGGCCCTGCCGGTTCATTATGGTCAACCTCAGAGGGTTACAGAGCTGATTACTGACTTCCCTGTTCTCAAAGGCCACTCGATATATGAGCTCATAGTGACCATCGTCTGGGTCATTAAAGGCCTACCTCAGAGGGTACCTCATCGATTTAGGGCGTGGTTTCATCGCGGGCTCAATGAATACAGAGTTGGTTCCCTCCAATGCTTTGAGATCCCTGCGGTGGTAGTTGATGCCACTTTTGGCGAGGGTACAGCTGACCCTCCTGATGGTGCTATGGAGGACTCGACGCCCCTGGAGCCTGTGGAGTCGGTGAATGTGTCCGACTAATGGATAGTAGGAAAGTTTCCCTTTTGAGAGCCAACTTTTTTGGTAGACAAACTAGTTTTGTATATAAACCTAGTTTGTTTATAAAAGCATGTTTTCGTTGTGAATTTCTTGTCCTACTTTTCTATCCCATGCCATTTGCTATCAGGGGTTTTGTTTATTTGTTTCTGCATATGCAATAAAATGAATGGATTGGCAACGCATCTTGAGATGTCACAATTTAATCGACCACTGAGGGATGTGCACGTGCTCGAGGTTCAGGGCGTGACAAAGGTAGACTTTCAGCGCCCCTATTTCCCTATTCCTAGGACCAACCTAACCCGTGAGCTAGTTGAGTCCACCATTTGGGTCAATGAGAGCCTACCCCCTTGGTACCTCATCATTTCAAAGCGTGGTACCTTCATAAGCCCAATGGGAGTGGGGAGGGTCCTTTGGGTGGTTTTGACGGGCCTCCCGTTAGGATCAAAGAGTGGGACATGGGACACCCTTTGGATATCAACACTCCTGATGGTGTCGTGGAGGACCTGGAGCCTGAGACTGGAGAGTCCGGAGTTTAAGTGGCTCCGTAGCCCCTTTTTGATCTAGACTTGTATATATACTTAGAGGGTTTGGACCTTTTTGTATATAAACCCAGTTTGTTTATAAAATAGGTTTTGTGTTTATTGGTTGTCCTGCTTTTCTATCCCATGTTTGTTTGTTGTCTGGAGATTGTTTAATTCACTTTCGCATGTGCAATAAAATGAATGAGTCGGTGACGCGTCCTGGGAACGTCACAATTTGATCGACCACCGAAGGATGTGCGTGTGCTCGAGGTTTGGGACGTGACAATATCTATATCTATCTTGTTTGCTTATCCTATAATGACTATTTATTCCAAGAAGTCGTGTTGTTTAAGTGGTGTTTTGCAGGATCATATGGATATTGTGCTTAAATCTACATGAAAGTTTTGTTACTATAAAAGTGGAGAAATTGTTGAGAAAACTCTTACAAATTTTTGAAGTTGATAAAACTTTATGGTTCTTACTCTTATCTTAAGAACATATTGCATTTAAAGTTGTTTTTGAGGATTTATTGAAGACTTTTGCCAAAGTCTATTCATTCCCAAAAGCACTTCCCACTTTGACAAAATCTAGAACAAGATCGTGTCCAGAATGAGGAAGAGTATAGATTCAGATATATCGATTTTGCGACATAGATTCAGAATGAACTTATTAGGAAATTATTTTGCATCGTCTAGCTTTCTAGTGAAGGATTTCACTTACCTTATGTAAATTCGTTGATGGAATCAATAACAAATTGATGAAATCAATCTTGAAGATAAAATCCTTTTTGGGAAATATCTACTTATAGAAACCAAGATTCTGATTATATGGACGACTAGAATCAAGTGGAAATTTTATTCCTAACTTCAACGGCCGCAAGATTCCTTTAATTAATTCAATCTAGAAGTGTGTGGGAACGTGAATTTAATATTCTAAAATCTGAGGCTACTCTCATTTTACTAGTTTCATCAGTGAGCTTTAAAAAGTGTGATCTAGAGAGAAAACCAAAAAAAGAGTGTCTTAGTGAGTTAGAAAATTTCTACCATTGAGTGTTTGCTCACCAAGTTGTAATTTCTTGATTGATCATATAGTGGAATCCAGCTAGTAGGTTATCAGTGTGAGAGAGTAGAATGCTTGATTTAAGCCGAACTAGTAACCACTATAAAATTTGTGTGCGTTTTTCTCTCTTTATCTCCTTCATTTAAAGTTTGTTGCACACTTTCTGAATGTCGTAGAAGTCTGGAATCCCATGATTCTGATCTTCATCTAGACTTTGCAAGCAATTTATTTTATTTGTTAAGATTTATTTCAAACACCTATTCACCTCCCCTCTAAGTGTTATTACTAGCTTTATCAAGTATTAGTCGGATCATCAAAGCTTGCCCATATTTCAATGGAATTCCCGTCTTGTAGAACAAAGTTTCCTACATTTGAAAGCATTGTTGTAGTATAGTTTGACTAGATAGAAACATTGGTGGACCAAACTACCTTCTATTGCATGTCCACAAGCTCTAGATTCCCGTCCCTGCCTATTGTTATTTTTGCTGATTGATCTGAATATGCAAGTGGCGTATCCCTATTGGCTGTTATAGATGAAGCCATATATTTGTTTTTAAGGGCTCTTTTGTTTTTTCTATTAGATTTGCTTTTAAGTTAAAAGTGACACCTTTATATTAGCGATGGCAATACGCTAGCCGTCAAGACGCTGAAAAAGGAAATAGAGAGGCAATAAAAAGAGAGAAGAAAAAAGTGATTTTTTTCTTGATGGGTGTTCTCAATCTCTTTGTGCCCTGATCTTGAGAGAAAATCATCGTTGTATTCCAACTTTCTCGAAATTTAGTGGATTCACAGAGTGCCTCTGCACAGAGACATAGCCTAAGTTTGGGTGAACTTCGATAATAAATTTTTTGGTGTATTCTTCTGATTTTATTATTTTATTATTATATTATGCCTAGTGAATTGTTTGCGAGCGTTATTTTTCTGAAATCGACGTGCGATTTCGTAACAACTGGTATCAGAGCCTAGGTTTGGCTAATCGAGAACATCGAGGGTTTTTGGTGATGTTCGATTGAAGGCAAACGTAGAAGATAAAATTTGAATCAATAAGTTCGAATGGGAGGATTTAAAATGGTGGAAACTACAAATAGGGGATTATCTTTATCAAAAAGATCTCTATGCACCACTTGAGGATTGGAAACCCGAGATGATGAAAGTGGATCTGACAGTAGAAGCCGGATGGAAAATTCTTGATCAAAAGGCATTAGGTGCGATTTGTTTAGGGTTGACAAAAAAGACAGGATATCACATCGTGAAAGCAAAAATTGCAAAAGAAGCCATGGATATTCTAATGAATATTTATGAGAAGCCGTCCACATCAAATCAGGTATTTTTGCTAAAGAAACTGGTTAATATGAAGTTATCTAATAATGGTTCTGTGCCAGAGCATATTAATAGTTTCACTCAGGTCATGGGTTAATTGAAATCCACAAGCATAAATTTAGATATGAAACTTCAAGCTTTATTATTTTTATGTTCTCTTCCAGAAAGCTACAATACCGCAGTGCAAGGAATTTCGAGCACCATGAAGGATGATTTAACTCTTAATGATGTTGTGAGTAGTATCATGGATGAAGAGATGCGAAGGAAAGTCTCAGGTGGAGATAATTTTTCTGCATCTACATCTTCAACGACACTCGCAATGGAAAATCATGGAAGAAGTAAAAATAGAGGAAAATTCAACAGACGTGGCAGATCACAATCAAAGGGTAAGAGACAGGTTGCAAAAGATGAGTGTTGGTTTTGTCACTAAACCAGACACCGGAGGTTTTGGTGTGAAGCCTACCAAAAAAAAAAAAAAAAAAAAAAAGCAAGGTGAGAATCAATGAGCTAATGTGGTTAGCAATGAATCTTCACTAGATAACTTGTGTTTGTCTGCAAGGTTTGACTTGACAACAGATAAATGGTTTATTAATTCTGGTGCTTCTTTTCATTGCACCTCGCAAAGAGACATATTTGATGATTCTGCCAGTGGAGATTTCGGACAAGTGGTTGTGGGAAACGGCCACATGTGTCCCATTATTGGGAAAGGAACTATGACTGTGAACATCTCAGGTGGAGGACGTCTAGTTTTGCGTGAAACTAGGCATATTCCAGAATTAAAGAAAAATCTAATTTCAACTAGTAAACTTGATCGAGAAGGTTTGGTAATAATATTTGGCTGCGAAGAGTGGAAAATAACCTCAGGGGTAAGAGTAGTAGCAAAGGGAAAGCGTACGGGTACACTTTACCTTCTCTAAGGAGATAATATCAGTGATATAGTTACAACTACAATGGCTACAGATAATTTGTCTACTCTTTGGCATTATCGTTTGGGACATCTTAGTGAAAAAAAGGTGTAAAACAGTTACACTCGAGGAAATTACTTCTAGGTCTAGAAAAAGTTGAGTTAAATTTTTGTGAGAGTTGCATTTATGGAAAACAAAAGATTGTTAGTTTTCAATTGAATGGGCGACAAAATAAATGTCAAAACCTAGAGTTGGTCTATATTGATGTATGGGGACATGCTCAGGAACTCTCTTATGGTGGTAAGAGATATTTTGTCACTTTCATTGATGATGCAACAAGGAAGACTTGGGTTTATGCTCTTAAAGAAAAATCAGAAGTATTTGGGATGTTCAGAATGTGAAAGACCATGGTAGAAAAAGAGACAGGTTATCAAATTAAAGTTCTGAAGTCTGATAATGGTGGTGAATACATGAGTAAAGAATTTGTAGAATATTTGAGTCGAGAAGACATACATGGGTTAAAGACTGTTCCAAGAACTCCTCAAGAGAACGGTGTAGCTGAAATGATGAACAGGACTATTCTAGAATATGCAAGATGCATAAGGCTACATGTGGGTCTCTCGCTACACTTATGGGCTACCACAGTTGATGCAGTTGTTTATCTTGTCAACAGAAGTCCATCTAGTGCGTTGGATGAAGAAATACCACAAGAACAGTGGTCAGGTAAAAAAGATTAATTATTCACATCTAAAGGTGTTTGGTTGTATTGCATATGCTTTGATTAATAGGGAGGACAGGAAAAAGCTTAATGCTAAGTCCCATAAATACGTCTTTATCGGATACGGTGGCGACGAGTATGGCTATAGGCTTGGGCATTATGAGAATAATAAAGTCATCCATAGTCGCAATGTGGTATTCCATGGAGAAAAGATATACAAGGATCGTCAGATAGAGCATGAGAAGATAGTACAACCAGAATATGTTGAATTAGACACAATACTCGTGAAGATGTTTCCAATAGATCAAGGTGCACTTGAAAGAGAAGTTCAACATGAGCCTATTATCATTGAAGAGGTAGTTCAAGAGGAACACAATGATTTGGAGCAAACTAATGACCCTGAAGTACCTGTTTTGAGAAGGTCTACACGTGTGAGAAAGCCAAAGGTAATTTTTGATCCATCAGCTAATACTGTTTTGAGTCATGTCTTATATACAGATTCAGGGGAACCGGAGACTTACAATGAGGCAAAAGTAGACACTTCTTACTTGCAGTGAGAGTGTGCTATGAACGATGAGATGGGCTCGTTACTTCAGAACAAAACTTGGGAGTTGACCAAGTTGCCCACAAGTAAAAAAAGCTTTATTAAACAAATGGGTGTACATGATTAAGAATGAAGTAGATGGTAGTATTAGATATAAGGCGAGACTTGTAGTCAAGGGCTTTTCTAAAAAAGAATGGATTGACTACTCTGAGATATTTTCACCTGTAATGAAAATGACATCAATTAGAGTTCTGCTCAGTATACTTGCAGTGAAGGATCTTCATCTTGAGCAGTTAGACATAAAAACATCGTTTTTACACGGTGAATTAGATGAAGAACTATATATGGCACAACTTAAGGGTTTTGAAGTCAAAGGTAAGGAGCACATGGTATGTTGCTTGAAAAAAAAGCTTGTATGGCTTGAAACAAGCTTCATGGCAATAGTACCTAAAATTTGATGGTTTCATGAAAGAAAAAGGATTTGCACATTGTGAGTCTGATCACTGTGTTTATTTTTGCAAGTATGATGATGGTGACACTGTGTATCTCTCTTTATATGTGGATGACATGCTGGTGTCTAGTTCCAATATGAAGATAATCATAAAAGTGAAGAAGATGTTATCATCACAGTTTGCTATGAAAGACTTGGAAGAGGCTAAGAATATTTTAGGCATGAAAATCATCAGGGACAGGAAAAATAAGAAATTATGGTTGTTACAGGAAGATTATGTGAACAAGGTGTTAAAGAGATTTAACATGGACAAGGCAAAACCGGTTGCAACTCCTCTAGCGAGTCACTTCAAACTTTCCAAGGATATATGTCCAAGCACTTAGGCTTTGAAAGATGAGATGGTGGTAGTTCCATATGCATCAGCAGTAGGGAGTTTGATGTATGCCACAGTGAGCACGAGACCAGATATTGCACAAGCAGGGGGAGTTATGAGTCGATATATGTAGAACACAGGCAGAAAGCATTGGAATGCAGTGAAATGGATATTGAGATATCTAGTAGGTACTTTCAATTACTCACTTTGTTATGGTAGTACATCTCTAGGTTGCAGGGTTATGTAGATGCAGATCATTCGAGTGATCAAGATAGTGGTAAGAGTACCACTGGATATGTCTTTACAGTTGCAAGTACATCAGTAAGTTGGGTATCTCAACTACAAAAAGTAGTGGCTTTATCAACGACAGAGGTAGAATACGTGGCGATCACAGAAGCCTCCAAGGAAATCATATGGTTACAAGATTACATGGAGGAGCTACATCGAAAACAGCTAGTCAATACACTGTGGAGTGATAGTCAAAGTACAGTGCACTTAGCAAAGAATGCAGGTTATCACTCAAGGACTACACATATCAAGAAGCATTATCACCTTATCAGGTAAGCATTGAAAGATAATGAGTTAAAGCTACAGAAGATTGATGGCTCAAAAAATCCAACTGACATGTTGACTAAAGTAGTAAACAGAGAGAAGCATATTTTATGTACTACTACCATTGGTATTACTCCATGTTGATTGATGAGGAGTATCGCAGAGACACAAGTTTTTCAAATATTATTTTTTGAAGAAGATGGATGCAAAGTTACGTGGTGCTTGGCTATATTTGACTTCAAGTGAGAGATTGTTATAGATGAAGCCAAATATTTATTTTTAGGGTTTTTTTTTGTCTTTTCTATTAGCTTTGCTTTTAGGTTAAAAGTGATACATTTATATTAGCGATGGCAATACGTTAGCCATCAAGACGCTGAAAAAGGAAATAGAGAGGCAAGAAAAAGAGAGAATAAAAAAGTAAGTTTTTTCTTTATAGGGGTTCTCAATCTCTTTGTGCCCTGATCTTGAGAGAAGATCATCATTGTATTCCAACTTTCTCGAAATCTAGTGGATTCACAGAGTGCCTCTACGTGGATATGTAGCCCAGGTTTGGGTGAACTTCGATAACAAATTTTCTAGCGTATTCTTATGATTCTGTTATTTTATTATTATATTCTGCCTAGTGAATTTTTTGCGAGCGTTATTTTTCTAGAATTGATGTGCGATTTCGTAACATTGGCGATCCTTATGATCTTGGAAGGAGTCGCATTCTTGTACCATATGCCCACGTATTGATTAGCTAATTCGTTAGGGGTGAAGAAACTGAGCTCAAAGGTTTGACCAGAGGAGATAAGAGTTTGGTTCTGAAAGAGTGGTTCGGCTATAGTAATGTTATAAACTGCAGTGCTATGACGTTCCAGAAGAAGGAAGACCATGACCAAGGAAGAGTAGAGACACATCTTAAGCAATATTGTGATAGGAGCCTACTGTGTTTGGCTGTTGCTTACTTCAGCAAGTTAAGAGGCTCCCGATTCTTCACCTTTTGGTTTTGCCTGTAGATCTGATAGGAAGGCGAGATTTTTGCAAACCAATTCGCTTTGCCAAAGGCATGAGACCATATATCCTCTTAGACATAGCTTCAGACGTCTTGTTATCGTACAAAATTAGCTTTATATCGAAAGCTGATGATGCCTATGCCAGTTCATATGCATTTCTAGAATACCAAGAGATCAGGATGTCATTGTAGTTTGACAAGTCAGTCTGGATTATGCAATAGAAGCTTCATCGTGAGTCAAATGTTCGCTTTTAAAAACAATTTTTTTTGGATGAGAAGGCAATAAAATCAGGGTTCTTCTCTTGACCGTTGTTCAAAGTTGACTGTACTTTAAAATGTATAAATAATAATAAGAGGGGTCAAAGCGGCTCCGGATGAAACTTGTTGGCCAAATGTTTTGTCGATGCAATAACACAAGTTTCGCGGAAATAGCCCAATTAATCCTAAATCTGCAATACAGATGTCAATTCTATCCAAAACTTTTCAATTTTGAACTTTTGCGAAAAAAAATACATTGTCTTTCCGGCTAATTTTTGCTAGAAATCACTAACGTTGTAATCCAGTCATCGCCGTCCTACGTGGCACACTAGCAATTTCAAACAAAAATTGTCCAAAATGACTACATAATAATTTTGCGCGGGGACTAAATTTGCAAAATTGAAATTTTAGGATTGAATTTGCATTTCTACAATAGGTTTAGGATTGATAAGGTAATTTTCCCCCACAAGTTTATTGTTCAATGAAGCTAGATATTATATGGTTTCCAAGCAAACCCGAAACTCTTCAGCTCTTCAATTTAAGGATCACATGGCTTCGATTTTGATCACTAGCTGACATTAGCCTTCCATTTTCATGCGAAGCTTTTCCAAATTCAATTGTTCAGTCAATGAATTGATCACTAGCTAACATTTAATTGCCGTGGGCATAGATGACTTCTTATCAAATCTGAAGAAGGTAATTCATATCTGGGGATCATACTGAAGCTGGAAATACTTTCTCCTGTGATAATGCGCATGCTTCTCTTGGGGGGGACTTTAGTCTATCTTTGGTAATGTTATCTTTCGTCCAAAAACCCAGGAAATCGAATCTTCAAAATGCAACTGGTGCTGAGAGTGATGGCAATTACTTGGTAGTTCTCCTTAATTATAACAACAGTTCTGGCTACTGTAGATTAGAACAAATTGCTGCGTTGATTATGTTCTGTAAAAAAAGTACACAATTTAAACCCCTCCTTTGCAGCCTAAAATCCATGTATAAAGTGGAGCAGCCCATTCGACCCTTCTGTTCAGAGTGGACTAAAGCCATCCTTGAATTGAATTAACACTAAAATCTTAAAAAAATAACAACAAAGTCATCTCCAGAAAAAAGGAAAAGAAAAATGAAAATAAATAGTCATCTTCCATTGACCACTGTAGTAGTGATAGTGTTAATAGACCGGATGCTTTCTTGCTGTGATGGAATAGAACGATTTGGCATTTCAGCTTGGAAAGTGAACATAGGCTGCCTCGGCTGAAGAAGATCTGACTTGCCACTTAACATCAGAACCACATTCGACATGTTCGGTCTATCTGTGGCATGGTCCTGAACACAGAGAAGCCCAACATGGATGCATCTTGTTACCTCCAATGGAGAGCTAACAGCCATTTTCTACATCCGTTAGGTCCAATGCTTTGCCATCACTCCACAATTGTCATGCCTGTAAGTGGGAACACTTTCATAATATTGCAGCAATCTTACGATATTGATAAACTTTGGAATTTGGGACTTACGTAGGAAAGGAGATTCAAATGTCCATTGTCATACAGGGCCGTGTTCTTTTTGTCGTTTACTATCTCCAGTAGCAACACTCCGAAGCTATAGACATCGGACCTCTCGGAAAATATTCCACCCATGGTGTACTCAGGAGACATATAACCACTGCAGTTAAGTTAAACATGTTATGTATTCTTTGATTGTATCAATAGACAATGGGGATAAAACATGCATGAACAGATATGTTCCTTGTGGTAAAATCAATCATTTCTGTTTGCTTGAAGAGATTGACTCAATGAATTGATAATTCAAGGAGGCCTAGAGAGCTTACAGTGTTCCAACAATTTTTTTGAGTGTTCACCGAAACTTGAGTGCCCTCAAGCATTCGTGCTAGCCCAAAATCTGAAATTTTTGGGTTCATCTTTTCATCCAAGAGAATGTTGCTTACTTTCAAGTCTCGATGTATGACCCTAAGGTAAGAATCTCAATGGGAGTAGAGCAGCCCCCTTGCAATCCCCTGAATTATTTGAAATCGTTTGACCCAGTCAAGCTCTGCCTTCTTTCTTGAATCTAACAAACACGACAGACAGGAATAGTTTTCAAGTTTTGATGCTATGGCAGAAAATACATTATAGAAAAATAGTTATTCCGAGATAAAAAAAGACCAACCAAAAAGAAAGGTATCTAAGCTTTTATTCGACGAGTACTCATATACCAAAATCTTTTCTTCTCCTTCAATGCAGTAACCCATGAGTTTAACAAGATTTTGATGTTGGAGTTTCGATACAAGGATGATCTCATTCTTGAACTCTTCAACGCCTTGGGCTGAGGTATTGGAAAGTCTTTTCACAGCTACCTCTTTCCCATCTTTCAGCTTCCCCTTTTTCGCAATTCATATAGCTTTTAGACCTTGAAATATTTTCATTGACAATGTCCTGCAGAATGGCCATACCTTATAAACAGAGCCAAACCCTCCTTGCTCAAGTTTACTTGTCGTGCTGAACTTGTTTGTAGCAAGTAGTATGCTATCAAAACTATAAAGGGTCAATTCCTGTGAATCATCTTGCTTCAACCGCTCTTGCCATGCATTTCCCAGTGTCGCTCATTCGATTTTTCCGGTGTATCTACTGAATCAAGGAGCCTTTGAATTTTGTTTAAGTTTCTGTGTTTATCATTGATGAAGAATTAGCTTATTTTTTCACAGCGTGCACATTACTCTAACAACACCGATATAGCTTTTCAATAGTACCCTCTTTTGTTAGTTATCCATTTGCGAAGAACAAAAACAAATACTGCAAAGAACATACTCCCTACAATAGTACTCAAGCTGATGATAACTGCTTTGTGTTGCGATCCTCCTAAAATAGGAAAGAGAGTCATGTAAAAGATGATTGGTGTCGACTCAAAGTCATCTTAATGAAACAAATTTCTAACCTGCTTTTACATGTGCAACTCGAACAAATAGATCTTCCCCATCTGTGGGAAATTCCTCAAGATCAATGAGATCTTTGCTCCAAAACATACACCCAATGGTGCTAACGTAAGAATAAGCCAAGCAAGAACAATTGCTCCAGCACCAGCTTTCATATCCTTCTTCATCTCCAATGTCTAATATAGAGTCCCCCGGGTCGAGTAGTTTCATCTGGCTCATTTGCCAAAATGCATCTTTCTTTACATTTGTAGAAGTCGATGTGCTTGTGTTTTTCTAGCAATTCAATTCCATCTCTCTTACACATCCTCTAGTCCGTTCTATTGTTCCATTCTTCATTTGACTTTGGCACAAACCCATCTATGCATCTGCAAGTAGGCGAATTCAATGAGTTACAAACTCCAAATGGACCACAAGTTCCATAAATCTCACAAGTATTGTTCGGTGCTGCCCAATCCATCAACCATGCCTTAGCTCTGTCATCCCAGCACATTATCGTGAGAGATCCTCTGGGAGAAATGAACATGTATAGAAAGATATCGTATTTATTTATTGAATAGTAAGTGGTTCCCTGCTGAGTATCCTGCTAGACAGTGAAGCCACTCTTGTATGGTTGGTCCATGGTTGGTATGCCGATAAATTTCGATTTGTCCCATTGCCCGCCTCTCTAGTAAGGGGTCGAACCTGCGAAAGCCAATACGAGCACTTAGAGGGGGTGAATAGGTGCGAAAACAAAGTTTGCTTTTAAATCAACTCTGTTTAACAATAGACTATGAAAGAGATTAGGGAAGAGAATAAAGACATAAAGTTTAGAGTGGTTCGGCTTAATCCAAGCCTACATCCACTCTTCCACACTGATAGCCTACCAGCTTGATTTCACTAAGAATCAAAAGAGTTGTTACAGTATAGCTCTTCATTGATTCCACAGTGTAGAGACTCTGCTATACTTCCTCAAGGCCTCACAAAAGTATAAACTCTCTTTTGAGTACAAGTTTTCGCTCAACAATTGAATTGACAAAGAATAAGGAGCTTTAGACTTTGGAATTCTTCTATCGTGCACACACTCAAATAACTGGAGCGTCTTCCTTATATACTCCTTTATGCCATCACACCCGTTGGCACTTACCAAATGAGTTCTTCCAATCTACCCGTTGGACAGAATCAATTAAGGAGATTTTCGAGTTATGTAAGAAATATGACAATAGCCCACCAATCTTGCTCGCCCATACAATCAGGATCTAGGTTTCCATAAGTAGAACCTTCCAAGTATATTTCGTCAATCAACGGATCTAAAATCCCTGAATCAATCTCAATTTGAATAATGGATTCCGACATGCTATATCCAGCCAAGAGATCTTCTTCAGTTAATAGAGTCAAATCCTTATCAAAATACTCAGATTTGGATAAGTCTTCTTTGACGGTCTAGAAACTGTCAATGAGGATAGACTTTGAGTCTTGAGTCTGGCGGTCCGGCGGTCTTCAGACTTTGATGAAAGAGTCTGCAAGTCTTCAGACTAGACTAATGGAAACGTTTTGTCAACTTCAAAACACTCAATGAAGTTTTCTCCAACAATCTCTCCATTTTTTATGGTGAAAAAACTTTCCTGCGGATTTGGATAACTTTGACCTGCAAAACAATACTCAAGTAAACATGGATATCTCGCAAAAGATAATTGGCTTAGTAAAGATAATATTAAAATCTGCATCCATGGGAAATAAGTTAGTCTTGTAAACGAGCAACTATCTTTGCCATGAAATACCAATAGTGCTTAAAATAAACAAACAATCAAACCATCCAAATCGAAATCCAGTCACAACCAAACAGCCAAACACAAAAATAAAGTCAATCAAAAAAGTCAAGAGTAAAGTCTCAAGTCTCAAATCTGCACAACATCTCTCCCCCTTTTTGTCAGCATTAAATAGGTAGAGACGAAAAGAGAATGAAATTAGGATTGCTTTGAAACACGAACAAGCTGGAAATCTCTCATTGATTGGACAATCCCTTCCAGCTTTTTCAAATCCTCCTTCAATTGAGCCACATCTTCACCCTTGGCATTTGCTTGAACTTGAAGAGCAAGGGCATGAATTTGATCATACAAAGAAACTGAGGAGGCTTGACCTGCATTCTACAAGTTCTGAACTTCGCATCCCAAAGCATCAATTTGGCCACGCATCTCCATAAGAACATCAAGCACTTTGCAAAAGTCTACTAAATTATCAGTCTGAGTACTGGCTTCTGCACGATTAGTAGGTGTATTGGTAGATGATGGCAAGTCAGCATGATCACTCAGATTTGGCGATGAAACCTCATGGCCTTCCTCAACGAATTGAGAGGCATAGATGTCTTTTGGATCTGCAGGTGAACGACTCACGCCTTCACTAATAGCAGCAATTGAAGATGTACCTCTTTTCTTAGCATCTCCACCTGTTTCATTGCCTTCATGTGGTGAGAAGTACTATTTATGCTATGTTTCCTCTTGTTCACCTATGCCTTCTTCTTCTTCTTCTGCAATCCTTTCTTCCTCTGCTTCTTTCTCCATTGATTCTCTCTCTCCATTCTTCTGTTCGATATCTTCATTGTCTTGATCCTATCTCTCCTCTGTCTCTGGAATAGAACATCTTAAGTTTTTCAATGCAAGAGCAAAAATTGTGATATCATCCTCATCCTCTTCATCCTTCAAGATGAGTGCTCTTTTTTTCTTTGATGAAGCAACAATGGGCTCCTTCCCTTTCCGTTTTGCAGCTGAAGAGACTGGATGAGTCTTGACAGGGGTTTTCTCCTTAAATCGCTCCAAAGCCTTGTTAAGTTCCTTCAGACACATTTTGGAGACCATTTTTAGTCCCACCACCATTTGATCTCATGTTCAAACACATAGAATCTTGGGAGGCTAAATATTCAAATGTCTAAATAACTTAGTGACAAGTGCTGAGTAAGGAAGTTGGCCCTTGTCTTTCACCATCATTCTGTACATGTGGAACATGATAGTGTGTGGAAGAGAGAACTTTTTGCCAGCGTTAATGGCATATATCAGCTTTGCCTCCGAGTTTGAAACATCGATTTTCAAAGTCGATTTTGGTCTGAGTTAGTTGATCACTATTTTGTGAAACAAAATATTTGAGGCATTCATCCTCAAATATGAAATCTTTCCTTCCACCATTCTATCCCGAACAAGCTCTACTGTCGCACGTCCAATAGACACACTGATTGGTTGGAATTTCCCTCTTTCAACCCCAATCACATCAACCAATGTATCTATGTCAACTACATAATCCTGATCTCGAACCCTAAAAGAGAATCTATTCGCATCCAAGAAGCTTAGATTAGAATAAAAGTAAGCAGTGAGTTCAGCATGAGCCTTTGTCGTTTCAAAACAAAACCGTTCTAGTTAAAGAAGATTGAATTTCTCTCGTAGCTTAACATTCAGAGAATTAAGAAAATCAAAGTTCACACTTCTAGGGTTAATCACACCACGCTTTAGCAACTTAGAGTACAGTCGCTTGTGTTCCTCTAAGCGAAACAAATCTGTCATTTTGCTTCGGATTTTCGCCGCAACACCTATTCTAGGCTTAAAATGAGTGTACATCCTCTCATCATCATTCCCATCAGGTTGACTCAGCCCTCCAACACGTGGATCGCTTGGGATATTTGCAAATGCTTGTTCTGCTGACCCCGCATGAGCAATTCCCAATCGTTTCATTGTGCGTAAAAAGTGGGTTTCATTTTGATACCCTTTTTCTTTCAAGAATTCATCAATATAGTTCAAGGGAGTACCATCCTTCTTCAAAGCACAGTAAAGCTTAAAAATAAAAGCGGGCTTTTGAGTTCTTACAAGTTCTGCATCTTCGATGACTTCTTCCTATGTTCGATGATCAATATTCTGAGGTCTAGATGGAGTGGCTGGACGCTGCTGAGAATGTTGTGAGTTCTGCTGCTGTCTAGGAGATTCCTCTTCCTCGGTGAGGTCAAAATGCATAGGACCCTCACGCATTTGCTGTGGTCCCCTGTTCGCGATCCTCGAAGACTTTCTTTGAGATGACATTCTTCACAGTTTTTGAGAGATTCCAAGCTTGTTTCGCAAAAAAGGTGAAAACTTTTCGAGAATTAAACAAGAGAAGAAAAGAGAGGTTGAAGATCTGTGCTTTCTTAGGGTTTTGTGTGTAGAACCGAGAATAACCAACAGTATATAAAGCAATCAAAGCGAGGCATACGGAACGACGTAAAAGGAAAAATAAATATGCCTTCTAAAAAATAACTACCTTTTTGATAAAATAGATAACCGTCATTTAAAAAAAAAAAAAAACTTCTTTTTCAAAAAGGAATGATCGCAATAATTTCGAAAACTGGGGAATATAACATCAATTAATTACGGATTAATAGATGATCGTACATTTTCAAGATTTTATCCGAGAGATAAATTTCTAAAATAGAAATAACTTACAATCGTGAATCTTGATCGTCTGAGTCTGAATGTCTTTAGACTTTTATCCCTGAGTCTGAACTTCCTCAGACTTTAAGATATTGAGTTTGGAACGAATAACTTCAAATTAATTTTTCTCTAAAGGCTTTGTAAGAATGTCCGCCAATTGATTCTTTGCATCAATAAACTGAATCGAGACTTCTCCATTTTGAACACGATCTCTAATGAAATGATGTCAAATCTCTATATGCTTTGCTCTTGAATGAAGGATTGGATTATTGGTGAGATTGATTGCGCTGGCGTTGTCACATTTGATCTCGGTACATGAATCTTCAATTCCAAAGTCTCTTAGCTGTTGTTTTATCCACAGAGTTTGTGAACAACAACTTCCAAGAGCCACATATTATGCTTCTGCGATAAAAAGGGCTACGGTACTTTGCTTCCTTGAAAACCAAGATACTCTTCTGTTACCAAGTAGTTGACAAGTGCCCAAAGTGCTCTTTCTATCAACTCTACATCCTACTAAGTCTGCATCTGAATATCCAAGAAGAGTAAAGTCTTCTTCTTTAGGATACCAGAGACCTAAATTTGAAGTTGAGACGATGTATTTGATAATACGTTTTGCAACACTTAAATGAGATTCTTTAGGATCTGATTGAAATCTGGCACAAATACAAACACTAAACAGAATGTCAGATCTAGAAGCAGTAAGATAAAGAAGTGAACCAATGATACTCCTGTATAGCTTCTGGTCAACTTTCTTTCCTCATTCATCTTTGTCCAGCATTTTTGCAATTCTCTAGTCCAAACTTTTTGACAAGTTCTTTAGCATATTTTTCTTGGTGAATAAAAGTTCCCTCCTTTAGTTGTTTCACTTGAAGCCCAAGAAAGAAGGTTAGTTCACCCATCATGCTCATTTCAAATTCATCCTACATAGACTTAGAGAATTTCTTGCACAGATTTTCATTAGACGATCCAAAAATAATATTATCAACATAAATTTGAACAAATAAAAAACTTTTGCTTTCTCTTTTGATAAATAGTGTAGTATCTACTTTAGCCATTTTGAATTAAAAACTTACTTAGTATGTCATACCAAGCTCGAGGTGCTTGCTTTAAACCGTATAGCACCTTTTTTAGTCTGAATACAGAGTATGGTTTCCTTCGGTCTTCAAAACCGGGAGGTTGTTCCACATAGACTTCTTGGATAAATCCATTTAGGAAAGCGTTTTTTTCGTCTATTTAGAATAACCTGAAATTCTTATAATAAGCAAAAGTAAGTAATAATCTAATTGCTTCTAACATTGCTACTAATGCGTAAGTCTCATGAAAGTCTATCCCTTCTTCTTGCGTATATCATTTGGCCACGAGTCTTACTTTGTTCCTTACTACTTTTCCTTTCTCATTTATCTTGTTCCTGAAAACCCATTTAATTCTAATAATAGATTTGCCTTTCGATTTAGGAGTCAATTCCCAGACATCATTAATACTGAATTGCCTAAGTTCTTCTTACATAGCTTCAATCCAGCTTTCATCAGATAAAGCTTCGTTTATGCTCTTGGGTTCTATTTCAAAAATGAGAGACACAGCACTAGACTCTGCACGTCTTTTGGATCTTGTTTGAACTCCTTCATTAATATTACCAAAAATGAGATCTTTGGGATAACTAGACTTGTGCTTTCAGTTGCTGGTCAATTTGTTAGACTGTTGATCTTTTTCTTCATTTGGTTCTTCAATGATCATTTGTTTCTGATCTTCTGAAGTCTGAGTGGCTTCTGGAGATTTTGACTTTGTAGAGTCTGGAGCAGGTTCAGATTCTTCATGTTGAATCTGAATCGATTGATTTTGCATAAAGTCTTGAAATTTGACATTCATCGATTCCTCCACAGATTGAGTCTTTTTTGTTGAATACTCTATAAGTTTTGTTGGTGGTTGAATATCCAAGGAAGATGCCTTCGTCTGATTTTTCTTCAAACTTACCAACTCGATTATTTGCATTTTTCAATATAAAACATTTGCATCCAAACACATGAAAATAGGAAACAATTGACTTCTTTCCTTTGAACAACTCATAGGGAGTTTTCTACATAATAGGCCTTAAGAAGACTCAATTGATAATATAGTATGCTGTAGAAACTGCTTCAGCCCAAAAACGAGAGGAAATATTACTTTCAATTAAAAGAGTTCTAGCCATTTCCTGCAGCGATTTATTCTTTCTTTCCACAACTCCATTTTGCTCTGGAGTATATGGTGAAGAGAACACATACTGAAAACCAGATTCATCACAGAATTTAGCAAAGTCTTGATTTTCAAATTCACCTCCATGGTCTGTACGTATATTTGAAATAACATACCCTTTCTCATTTTAGACTTTCTTAGCAAATTTTATAAAATAAGAAAATGTTTCAGACTTACTTGCCAGGAAATATACCCAAGTGAATCGTAAATAATCATCCACAATTACTAGGCAATATTTCTTACCTCCAATGTTCTGAGTTCTGGTTGGTCCAAAGAGATCCATAGGCAAGAGCTGCAGTACATGATTAGTGGACACTTGATTTATTGGTTTGAATGAATTTCTTACATGTTTTCGTAACACACATGGTATGCATAGATCAGACTTTTGGTATGTCAATTTGGGTAGTCCACAGACGAGCTTCTTTGCTGAAATCTTAGCTATTTGTTTCATGTATATATGCCCAAGCTTTATGTGCCATAAGTTCACTTCCTCTTGAATTAACATTAGACATTGGGCTTTATCTGATTTGATATCTAAGAGGTAGATATTCCCATGTCTTTGCCCAGTGAAAGTCTGAGATGAGTCTTTACTGGTTCCTGAACATATTCCTTCTTGAAAGTTGATTTTGAAACTCATGTCGCACAGGCGACGATACTCAGCAAGTTGTAGTTGAGTCCTTCCACTAAGGAAACATTACTGATCGTGAAACTTCCAATCTTTACGGTTCCGTATCCCACAATTTTGCCTTTGTTATTTCCTCCAAAAGAAACTTTTCCACCATTAACTTGCATAAGTTTTATAAAACAATTTGAATCTCATGTCATATGTCTTGAGCATCCACTGTCCAGGTACCATTTAACCTTTTTCTTGATAGTGACCTGCATTTAGAAAAAAAAAAAAAAACTCAAGCTTTCTTTGGTACCCATATTTTCTTGGGTCCAGTGGAGTTAGTGTGATATACAGTCTTTGGCCAAACCTTCCTCATGAGTTTCCAAACCATAGGACATTCTTTCTCAAAATGTTATGAGCTGTTACACTTAAAACATTTAAGAACACTGGGGCTTATAGGTTTTACAAAAACTTTTTGAAAATGATTTTTATAAGAATCTTTAGTAAGTCTTTGTTTAGTTCTTTTCTTTACCTTAGGAAAATCAATTAGAGGAATGGTTTCAGCAGTCATTCCCAAACCTGATTCGTTGAAATAAGGTCTTTGCACTAAAAGAATCTTTTCTAATTTCTCAGATCCTATAGAAAACCTTTTAGAAATGCTTGAGATATCATTTTTCAAAAAATGCATTTTCTTTTGAAAGATTGTCCGCATTTTCTTTCAAAGTAGTAACACTTTTGTCTAAACTTTCGACCTTTTCTTTCCAAACAATTTCCTATTGCTTTAGTGCAGAATTTTCCCTTTTAAGTTCAGAAATCCTTTTGAGAGAGGTTTTGAGACTAAGACACAATTCATCAATATATTTAGAGACTTTAGTAGGAATTTTAAAATTACTTACCTTGATTTCACTGTCTGAATCTGAGTCTATCTCAGAGTCTGAATTTGATTCTGAGTGTGCCATGAGACAGATATTGGCATAATCATCATCACTTTCTTCACACTCGATATTACTCCAAGTTTCTGCTTTAAGTGCCTTTCGATATTTCTCAGTTTTTCCTTTCTTTCTCTTCAGCAAGGGACAGTTGGGTCTGATATGTCCATTTTTCTTGCATTCAAAGTAGACTACATCCTTGTTGGATTCATCATCCTCAGCTAATTTATTTTGTAACTTTTGAGAACTTTGTTTCTTAGGATTGAATCTTCTCCCATTTCTGTTCAGTTTTCTGAACCTTCTTATCATGAGAGCAAACTCTTTATCAATCATCATTAAATTTTAATGCAATGGATTTCTTACCTTTGGGATCTTCATCTTCGTTGATTTGCTCCACTTCATAAGACTAAATAGTGCCAACCAATTCGTCAACAAAGAGTGGCATGATTCTTTGTGTCTCCCTTATTGAGGTATTTATGTGATTCAAATCTTTGGACAATCCACGCAGTAACTTGTTAACTTTTTGCCGATTACTATCTCTAGTAGCAACACTCCGAAGCTATAGACATCGGACCTCTCAGAAAATATTCCACCCATGGCGTACTCATGAGACATATAGCCACAACAGTTAAGTTAAGCATGTTTTGTACTCATTGATTGTATCGATAGACAATGGGGATAAAACATGCATGAACGGAGATGTTCATTGTGGTAAATCAATCATTTATGTCTGCTTGAAGAGATTGACTCAATGAATTGATAATTCAAATAGGCCTAGAGAGCTTACAGTGTTCTAACAATTTTTTGAGTGTTCACCAAAACTTCAGTGCCCTCAAACATTCGTGCTAGCCCAAAATTCTGAAATTTTCGGGTTCATCTTTTCATCTTTTCATCCAAGAGAATGTTGCTTACTTTCAAGTCTCGATGTATGACCCTAAGGCAAGAATCTCGATGGAGGTAGAGCAGCCTTCTTGCAATCCCCTGAATTATTTGAAATTGTTTGCCCCAGTCAAGTTCTGCCTTCTTTCTTGAATCTAACAAACATGACAGACAAGAATAGTTTTCAAGTTTCGATGCTATGGCAGAAAATACATTATAGAAAAATAGTTAATCCGAGATAAATATATATATATATCAACCAAAAAGAAAGGTGTCCAAGCTTTTATTCGACAAGTACTCATATACCAAAATATTTTCTTCTCCTTCAATGCAGTAACCCATGAGTTTAACAAGATTTTGATGTCGGAGTTTCGACATAAGGATGATCTCATTCTTGAACTCTTCAACGCCTTGGGCTGAGGTACTAGAAAGTCTTTTCACAGCTACCTCTTTCCCATCTTTCAACTTCCCCTGTTTCGCAATTCATATAGCTTTTAGACCTTGAAATATTTTCATTGACAATGTCCTGCAGAATGGCCATACCTTATAAACAGAGCCAAACCCTCCTTGCTCAAGTTTACTTGTCGTGCTGAACTTGTTTGTAGCAAGTAGTATGCTATCAAAACTATAAAGGGTCAATTCCAGTGAATCATCTTGCTTCAACTGCTCTTGCCATGCATTTCCTGCGTTTATCATTGATGAAGAATTAGCTTACTTATTTCATAGTGTTAAAATATGTCTCGAGTTTGAGTCCAATGTGGAATTCTGAATTGTTCGAATTGGATATGTTGCGGACGTTTGAAATCGAGCAAAGAAGATCCGAAGATCAACTTCCCAAAGTTTGAATCTGCGTTGGAGAATTTGGCCACTGAAATAGGAAAGTTCAACTTTGACTTGGATTTGGATTTTGTTTAAAATATATAGAGATATGTTTTGGATAAAATCATTTTAGATAGGAAACGAGTTCCTATGAGAAGTTAGCAAAAGATAAGGGTTTTACTTATATATAGACTTGTGGCCGTGGGTGGTAGAGGTGGATCACAAATTGTCTTGAAGCGCCGCGTGAATTCTTGGTGTTCCGCCATTGATCATGAAGAATTGGTCTTGAAGCACCATCTCTCGTCGAGTGCTTGGGAGGGATTTTCTTTGTCGTGAATTACATTCAACAAGATTTAGTGTTTGTAGCCAAATAAATCTTGTGGTAAGATTTACGTGTAATTCCTTCATGAGATTGAAAGATTATTTCTTGAGGAATTTCGGGACTAAACATTGCGTGTGTTATTGAGTGTAATTGGGACTTGGGAAACACCAAAATAGTGTTTGAGTAACTTGAGTGTAATCTCCTTGTATTGCTTGATCTATAGTGAAATTCGCTGCTGCTCTCCCCGTGGACGTAAGTCTTTATGATCGAACCATGTAAATCTGGTGTCCGATTTATTTTCTTCATCTATCTATATTATTGTTCGATCGCTCACTTTTTTTTCAACAAGTGGTATCAGAGCCAGGTTTGGCTAAGTTGGAGCGAATCGATGGCGACATAAGAAGTAAAAGTGAGAATTGACAGATTTGATGGGAAGGATTTTAGTTTCTGGAAGATGCAAATTAAAAATTATCTTTACTAGATGAAACTGCACTTGCCCTTGTCTGGGGAGAAACCAGAGACGATAAAGCAAGCTGATTGGGATTTGCTGGATAGACGAGCTATGGGTGTTATTCGGCTGATGTTGGCTCGTAACGTCGCGTTTAACATCTTGAAGGAGAAGACCACTGCTGATTTGATGCAAGCCCTGTCGGATATGTACGAGAAGCCCTCTGCGATCAACAAGGTCTATTTGATGCGACGTCTGTTTAATTTGAAGATGAGCGAAGGTGCGTCAGTTGCAGATCATATCAATGAACTCAATGTAATTGTTAGTCAATTAAGTTCAGTTGAGATTAATTTTGAAGATGAGGTACGTACTTTGATTCTATTATCCTCATTGCTTGACAATTGGAATATTTATGTTACTACTGTTAGTAATTCCTTCGGGTCAACAAGTTTGATATTTGATGGGGTTCGAAATTTGATTATAAGCAAGGATATTCGTAGAAGAGAATCTGGCGAATTTATATCTACTGCTTTAGTAGGTGAAAATAGAGGAAGATATGTAACACGTGTGGGTAACAGTAGTATTAATATGAACAGAAGTAGTCAATCTAGGACTGCTAATGTTGTCTGTTGGAGCTGTGGCAAGAGAAGACATCTTAGAAGGGATTGCCTTAAGTTGAAGAATGAAAAGGGTAAGGGAATTATAGTTGATTCTACAAATAATGTTGCAGTTGTAGCAGATAATGCCGATTATGTCTTGTCTATCACTGATTATTCATCGTTTGATGGATGGATTATGGATTCTGGTTGTTCTTTTCATGTTACACCAAATAGAAACTGGTTTATCACTTATCAGTGCACGGGTAGGGGTAAAGTCCAATTAAGGAACAACGCTGAGTGCAATGTTGTGGGTGTTGGTGATGTTAAAATCAGAATGCATGATGGCATTGTGAGAACATTGACTGGAGTGAGGCATATTCCAAATTTGAAAAAGAACTTAATTTCCTTAGGTGCCCTAGATTCAGCTGGTTGCAGGTATTCTTCAGAAGGTGGAGTTCTGAAGGTTGTTCGAGGTGCCATGGTGATAATGAAAGGAATCAAGCACGAAGACCTATATAAACTTCAAGGTGAGACAATGACAGATTTTGCCTCAAAGACGTCGGATGCATTTGTTCGAGAGTCTATTGATTGCTCGAGAAAGACCTGGGTGTTTGTGCCAATGCACAAGTTTGATGCTAGTGTTAGGATCACGCAGTCAAGAGCTTTGGTTGAGACGGAGACTGGTAAGTGATCAAACATGTGCGGACTGATAATAGCATGGAGTTATACTCAGAGCTAGCAAATAAATTCTACATGAAAGAGGGCATAATGAAACACCGCACTAGTACCGGTAAATCACAACAATTTATAGAATTGATGAGTAGAATATTACTAGAGACGGCCCGAAAAATAATCTCTAGTGCTGGTATTGCTAGGAGAATCCTAGCTTATGTGCTTAATACGCTAAGCTGCCTGGTGAATAGATCCCCTTCAACTACTATTGAATGGCGGACTATTGAAGAAGTGTGGTCAGGTAACGTTGCTGATTATTCTATTCTTAGAATGTTTGGTTGCCCATGTTATTTTCGAGTGAGTGATGGTAAGCTTGATTGGAGAGTAAGGTGCATATTCCATGGCTATGCACAAGGTGAGTGGGGCGATTGGTTGTGATGCTTAGATATAAATTCACTTGTTAACGACAGAGAAGTTACCCTTGACAAGTCTCCGATACTTCTGGCTAGGAGTGTTTGTGGCAGTGTTAATACGAATCTAAACAGTGTTCAGCTTGAGGTGGAGTTGCAACCAGAAACTCCTGAGGTAGCGAGTATGAGTACTAGCAAAGTAATCGACACAGATGGTGCTCATAGCGAGGTGAAGACTATAGAGCCGACAGTTGCTGTAACTGCTAATATTGACAAGATACGTATTCAATCTCCTGATAGATATGGATGCAACGATGGTTTTGCTTTATCTACGGTTAAGGAGGTTGCGTCGGAAAATCCTTGCAGAGTAGTTAAAAGTGCATGTGGAGTTGGTATTCTGATGAGGTCCTCTGTTATGGCGAAGTTCAAGTGAGGCTTGGACTTGGATAATATCTGTGGTGGTTGAGCCCATCGGGGGCTATGGGAAAGTAGCAGCAGAGTTTGAATTTTTGTGAAGCGATTGCAACTTGGCTTAAACGCGAGCCAAGGTGAAGATTGTTAAAATATGTCTCGAGTTTGAGCCCAATGTAGAATTCTGAATTGTCCAAATTGGATATGTTGCGGACATTTGAAATCGAGCAAAGAAGATCCGAATATCAACTTCCCAAAGTTTAAATTTGCGTTGGAGAATTCGGCCGCTGAAATAGGGAAGTTCAACTTTGACTTGGATTTAAATTTTGTTTAAAATATATAGAGATATGTTTTGGATAAAATCGTTTTAGATAAGAAACAAAATCCTATGAGAAATTGGCAAAAGATAAGGGTTTTACTTATATAAAGACTTGTGGCCATGGGTGGTAGAGGTGGATCACAAATTGTCTTGAAGCACCGTGTGAGTGCTTGGTGTTCCACCGTTGATCATGAAGAATTGGTCTTGAAGCGCCGTCTCTTGTCGAGTGCTTGGGAGGGATATCTTGAGGAATTTTGGGGCTAAACACTGTGTGTATTATTGGGTGTAATTGGGGCTTGGGAAACACCAAGAGAGTGTTTGAGTAACTTGAGTGTGTAATCTCCTTGTATCGCTTGATCTATAGTGAAATTCGCTGCTACTCTTCCCGTCGACGTAGGTCTTTATGATCAAACTACGTAAATCTGGTGTCCGATTTATTTTCTTCATCTGTCTATATTATTGTTCGATCACTCACTTTTTTTCAACACACAGCGTGCACAATCCTCTGACAACACTGATATAGCTTTTCAATAGTACCCGTTTTGTTAGCTCTCCATTTGCAAAGAACAAAAACAAATACTCTCAAAGAACATAATCCCTACAATAGTACTCAGGCGGATGATAATGGCTTTGTGTTGCGATCCTCCTGGAATGGGAAAGAGAGTTATGTAAAAGATGATTGGTGTCAACTCAAACTCATCTTAATCAAACAATTTCTAACCTGCTTTTACATGTGCAACTCGAACAGAAAGATCTTCCCCAGCTCTGGGAAATTCCCGTAGATCAATTAGGTCTTTATTCCTAACCATACACCCGATGTTGCTGACATAAGAATAAGCCAAGCAAGAACAATTGCTCTAGCAGCAGCTTTCACATCCTTCTTCATCTTCAACGTCTGATACATAGTCCCCAGAGTCGGGTAGTTTCATCTTGCTCATTTGCCCAAATGCATCTTCCTTTACATTTGTAGAAGTCGATGTGTTTGTGTTTTTCTGGCAATTCAATTCCATCTCTCTTACACATCCTCTGGTCCAGTTTCAACTATTCCATTCTTCATTTGACTTTGGCACAAACCCATCTATGCATCTGCAAATAGGTGAATTCAATGAGTTACAAACTCCAAATGGACCACAAGTTCCATAAATCGTACAAGTATCAATCAGTGCTGCCCAATCCATCAACCATGCCTTAGCTCCATCATTCCAGTGCATTGTCTTGACAGATCCTTCGGTAGAAATGAACAAGTATCCACAGATATTGTATACATTTATTGAATAGAAAGTGGTTCCCTGCTGAGTATCCTGCTCGACAGTGGAGCCACTCTTGTATGATCGGTCCATGTTTGATATGCCGATAAATTTCGATTTGTCCCATTGCCCGCCTCTCCGGTAAGGGGTCGAACCATTCCAAGTGAAAACTTGAGGTGGCGTCTCGGATGTCACTCCCGTCGAGAAACTTCTAGGGAATGGATCACTGTTGCTTCTCCAGGAAATTAAAAACCTTTTCACTCCTGTCTTGACATTTACTCCTACCTTCATTGTTGGAAGAAGAGTGTCGGTCGGATCCTCAAAGCTTTCCCATATTTCGCCATAATTTCCATCTTTCAGAACAAAATTCCCACTATCTAATAGCACCGCTAACGTATAATTGGACCGACTAGAGACATTGGTAGACCAAACTATATTTTCTTGTCCATCCATGAGCTTCAAATTCCCATCACTGCCTATCGCTAGTTTTGCAGACCGATCTGTGTACAGAAGCGGCCGCTCCCTATTGGCCACCCACACGATCTTAGGTGTCAAGTTCTTGTACCATATGCCTACATACTGATTTTCTGACCCCCTCGGCGTGAAGAACCCAAGCTCGAATATATTGCCAGAGGAGATGAGAGTTTGGTTCGGAAAGAGTGGCTCTGATGGAGTAATATTGTAAGCTACACAGCTGGCCCTATAACTTGCCTGAAGTGGGCAGAAGATGACCGAGCAAAAGCACCAAGAAATCAAGAGCCGCATGGTAAGAATGACTGAATGAACCTAGTGAGTTCAGTGGGTCGGTTGATTCTGCGCTTTCTGCAGATTTAAGGATAGATGAACGAGATTTACTGTGAGCCAAGAGGCCTTTGTGCTCAAAGGGGGCTGAAACACGAGGGTTTTCAGAAGACTAAATCTCCATTGAGTGTTCAACCGGGGGTTTATTCCTCGCCGCTGTTCAAATTTCACTCAGCGTCACAGTTACACATTTCAGTCCACGAATTCGGATTCCTTACATGTTATCCAAGACATCGAACGAAGTCCAACTGTGGTGCAATCAAATGACTTAAGGCCGTGTGATTTGGGTTGGTGAGAGAACACGAGTGAAGGTTCCATACGTAAACTCAGCCGTGCTGAGGAAAGGCCAAATCTTTAGTATCTTTTCTGGTCTAAGCACATTTTCAAGTGACTGTACGTAAGCACATTTTCAAGTGATTGTACGTAAACTCTGAATAGGTTTTCCAACGTTCGTTTCACCGAAAATGAACTGATCAAGAAAAATATTTTCATCATTGGAAAAAACAACCTTCAAAAGTTTCCATAACTTCTTCCACCTTACTTATTTTCACCGTCACATTTTCGTTTTATTTTCATGCTTTCTTTTTCTTTTTTTCTTTTTTGTTTTAAAAAAAATCTTGTTTTTAATTTTTTTTCCTTTTCTTTTATTTCTTTCCTTTTCATCTTCTTCTTTAGTCTTGGTCGGTCGCCGGCCACGGCGACAGCCGATGATCGACTGTGAGCCAGCTCGAGCCTCACCAGCCTAGGGTGGAGCTCGGGCCTTGCCAAATTCGGCGAGCTGAGTGGGACTCGGGCCTTGCCCGAGCTTGCCAGAGGTTTGTCGGGCTTTGGCCAGCCGCGAGCTTGCTGGATCTAGCAGCAGAGCTTAGGCTTTCAATCCAAGGCGAGCTCGGCTTCGCCAAATCAGGTTAGGCGGAGCCTTGCTTGCCTGGAGCGGAGCTCGGGCCTCGCCAAATTCGGCGAGCTAGGTGGGGCTCAAGCCTAGTTCGAGCTTGCTAGAGATTCGCCGGGCCTTGGCGAGCCGCGAGCTCACCGGATCTAGGTGGGGCTCGGGAGCTCGATCTCCGCCGCCAAATCCGATGAGCTCACAGCTCGCCAAAGCCGGGCTAAACTCTGGCAAGCTCGGGCAAGCTTGGGTGAGATTGGCCAAGCCTCAAACTTGCCGAATCTAGTGATCAGGTTTTGGTTGGCCACCGAGTAGCCGGCCATCATCAAGCATGCGGCGAAGGAGGAAGGAGGAGGAGGTAGGAGGAGAAAGGAGGAAGGAAAAGAAAAAGGAAAAAAAGAAAAAGAAAGAAAAATAATAAATAAATAATTCGATTTTTAAAAATACAAATAATTAAAAATTCATATTTCAAAAATATATATATAATAAAACTAATTTTTTGGTCAATTAAAAATATTAAAATTCAATTTTTTGATAATTTTTCCCAAACAATTAAATTAGCTAACGAACGGTGGAAAATATTTTCTACTCAAAGTTCAGGCTTCAACCGAACACTAGAAATTATAATCATTTTCCAAGAAAATAACAGCTTAGAAAATATTTTCCGCAAAACGAACGAATCCATTCTTCATTGACTGTTCGACGTGGGGGTTATTCCTTGCCCCTATTCAAATTTGTTCAACTTTTCACGTATTACCAGACAAAGGAAAACTAACCATTTTCTTGGAAAACGGTTTCCCGGAAAATATTTTTCAAAAACATTATGTTTTCCGTGAAACAAACACACCCTTAGTGTTATAATTACACATTTCAGTCCACAAAATTGGATTCCTTACATGTTATCCAAGACATCGAACAAAGTCCAAGTGTGGTGCAATCAAATGACTTAAGGCCGTGTGATTTGGGTTGGCAAGAGAACACAGGTGAAGGTTCCTGTTAACACCTAAATTTTTAGTGATCCAGTCATTTATTTATCGCATTAAAAATTAGTATATTAATTTTTAACCCCTAAACAAAAATATTATAATTAAATTGTGTAACATATAGTTTTAAGAGCATTTATTTTATTTTATTTTACTTTATTTCATTTGCATTGGACCGACAATAGATGAACGTTAATTTTTTTTAATATTCAATGATATGACAAGAGATTTTTCATATATTTAAACATTATATACCAATGGACATATTTTTTGGTAGAAAAGAAGCTTTCGGATGGAATATTAGAAAAATAGATAAAAGAGAATATTGTGCATAAGTGCATATATTTCGACGATATACTCAAGAGGCCACGCACGAGCAAAATTGATTTTCATATCTATTGAAAAAGGAAACAAAATATTCCACAAAAATTAAGTTTCCCGCGTATAAAAGCGACTCGCGTACGGACAGGGGGGTCTTCTCTTTTTATCACTTCATAGGTTCATAGGGGGGTTCTATTTTCGTTTTTTGGGGTTTTCTTTGCTTTTCGGGTTGAAGTCAACACCAAAGTGGGGTTTTGAAATTCTGAAAGTGTGCAGAGAGTGGGTGCAACAAGGGACGTGAGAGTGACGTGACGGAGAGAAAACAAGAAGGAAAAAAGACAAAACAGAAAAAATAAAAAGCACTGTTCTTCTTCGCGAGCTCCTCCGCCACCGTGGCCGATCCCTTGTGCCGCCACTTCGAGCCATCCTTAGCCGGTCTCCGAGCAACACCGCCGCTCCGCCAGCCCGCCTGAGTCGGCCGCCGTTCCGTCTGCCATCGGAGCTCCCCCCTCACCCGCGAGCTCACGTCACCGTCTCTGCCCGAAGCTGCGACGCCGCCGCTGCCCACCGTCTCCGCCCGCAGCACCACCACGCAGGCCCGCTCTGTCGCGCCGGAAGGCTGCCCCCTACACTCGCCGCTGCTGCCAATGCCAGTGGCCAAAGCTCCGCCTCACCTCCGCCCTTGCTTTGCAGTCCGAGCCCCCCGACGCCGCTGCAGCACTTGCAGCCGCGACAATCACTGCGCCAGCAGCTCGATCCCCCTCGCCGCACCGATTGCCGCCCCTCCGCGCCCTACTACAGCACCTGCGACTCCCGATCCCCCTCTGCCGAGCTGGTCCCCGCCCCACTACTGCAGCACCAGCTGCTGCTGCTACCGACGCCACCGCTCCGCCAGTCCCTGCACCTTTTGCTGCAGCAAACCACGACGCCAGCAGCCCGATCCCAGCTCCGAACACGACCTGCAGCACCTGCTGCCACTGTTGCCAACATCGGCAGCCCGAGCCCCCTCGTCGTTGCTATTGCTGCCCTCCACCCGAGGAGCCGATTGTGATCCTGGTCCGATTGTGTTCGGCCCAAATTTGGAAAGATTATCTTCAAATTTAGGTAAGATACCAGTGCCTAATATATTTACTGCCTAATGTATGTCCATTAGTATCTAATGTGCACATTTATAATTGATAGACATATTTCCCAATTATGATTTATTATCTAATCGGCAACCGTATGTCAATTTTTTATTTCATCTATAAGGCTTTAGATGGAATAATTAATCATATGAGAATAAAATTGATATTTTGATCTTTAAGGCTTAAGATCAATTATCGATTTTATTAGCAAAATAATCAAGCTGATTAGATGTCGTTTCCAAATTCAAACAATGGATAATATCTTTGATGACCGTGAATGACTTGTTCATCTCGCTTTAATTGCCTCATTTATCCCAAATATATATATATATATATATATATTGAGTTAGATTAGGTTCATGCTAAGACGTTACCTATTTTAGGATAGTTTTGCATGTTTAGAATAGGAAATTTTTAATTATGATTTTTTATAAATAAAAATCCCCAAAAAAATATTAATTTAGGATGTTAGTTTTTCCTTTCATTAACTTAGATTGCATGTGTAATTATTGGGCAATTTTAATTTCGAAATTTATTTTAAAAAACACAAAAATTATCATGCACATGTCATGTAGAATTAGGCCATTCATTGCACGTCACCTAAATGTATATATATGTTAGAATAGCTGCGTTAATATTTTCCTATCATAATCATTTAATAAACGTCACGTGACATATAGTCTACAAGTTGGTTGCATGTTTTTTTTAGTAAGGTCAAGTTGGTTGCATGTTTTTTTTGGTAAGGTCAAGTTGGTTACATGTTGCATCTCATTTTAGCTAAAAAATTTGTACATCATTGCATTGCATTGCACATAGTTTCTAGATTCATTTAAATAAGAGCAAATCTTTAAAAAAATTAAATGATTGCATGATAATTATAAATCATATCTAAGACTGTTGACGTGAATTCTGATATAACATTATAGATACTTTCTGTTGCTATGAGGTAAGTCTCATAATTTATTTAGTTTTTTTTTTTTTGTGTTAAATTGATATGAGCTTAGGAGAGCTCAAGCTAAGTTTAGGTTTAATAATCCATTAGCCAAGTCCTAAGTGGTTCATCCTATTGGAGAAAATTTCTTATTGTTTTGAAGCTGACAAAACATTTCTTATAGTTTAGTCTGAAGAACTCCAGACGCTACTATCAAAGTTTGAAGACTGCTAGACTTTAATCTCAAAGTCTGACCTCATTGACAGATTCCAGACCGAATAATGAACACTTATCCAGATGAAGGTTTATCTTTAAGGATTCGATTCATTTGGTTCATGATCTTATGTCTATATATAGCATCTTATGATCAATTATTCTTATTGGAATCCACTTCAATATGAAGATCTTTTGAAGGGCGAGCAAACTTAGAAGATTTTACTTATGGAAACCAAGATTCTAATTGTATGGGCGAGCATGATTGATGGGCTATCATCACATTCCTTAAACAACTCAAGATCTCCTTAATTGATTCTGTCCAACGGGTAGATTGGAAGAACTCTTTTGAAAAGTGCCAATGGTTGTAGATGCATGGAGGAGTATATAAGAAAGACTCTTAAGTTGTTTGAGAGTGTGCGTGAAAGAAAAATTTAAAAGTATGAAGCTTCCTAGTTCTTTGCTACTTTAGTTGTCGAGCTAAAAGCTGTGCTCAAAAGAGAGAGCAAACACATGTGAGACTTTGAAAGAGTGTAATAGAGGTTTTACACTGAAAAGTCAAGGACATGAGACTATAAAATCTCTTTTGATTCATAGTGAAATCAAGCCAGTGGGCTGTCAGTGCGGGAGAGTTGACGTTTGCTTGATCTAAGTCGAACCACTATAAACCTTGTGTTCCAATTCCATTTCCTTAACTCCTTACTTTTATTCGTTACTTTATATAATTGTTTAAAGTTGTTTACGCTTTTAGTCAATCATCTTTAAAAGGCAATTTATTACTTTTCAGTCTTGCGAGAAAATTTTATTTACACCTATTCACCCCCTCTAGGTGTTCTTACTAGCCATTTCAATTGGTATCAAAGCATGTGTGCTCATTTTATTGAAGTGTTTTTACTTCTAAGTTAAAGATATATGGCTAGTATTTTGGCTCCAGGTTTGGTTGAAGGCCAAAGCAATACCAGACCTTCTTACTTTGATGGGAAGGAATATAATGTGTGGAAAAACAAGATGAATGCATTCCTAAAATCGAAAGATCCCCTGGAATGGGATGTAGTAGAAAAAAGAATTATTCCCAAATTTACATCTACCTCAGAAAGATGAAAAAAAGTTGCAGACGCTGGTGAAACGACACAAAAAGAAATAACCAAGAGATAAGCTTTTGATGCTAAAGCCATTTACTCTTTATATTGTGTTTTATCTTCTACTGAGTATAACCGAATTTTATCTTGTGAAATAGCCAAATAAGTCTGGGATAATTTACCAAAAAAAAAAAAAAAGAAGAAGTCTAGGATAGGTTGCACGTTACTTATGAAGGAAATGATCGAGTTAAAGAAATAAAAACCAATATTCTACTCGGACAGTATGAAGCCTTCAAGATGAAGTTAGGAGAATCTATCATTGAAATGTTTAGTCGTTTCACAGAAATTGTAAACGGTCTAGCATATCAAGGACAGCTAATCTTAGGACCAATGAAGGTTAATAAATTGCTGCGTGGATTCTCCAAAGACTGGAATCACGTGAAGACTTCAATAAGAAAAACCCAGAGGAGCATGCCGCTCTCTGTAGATGAACTAGTCAGCACACTTCAATCATATGAAGTGGAACAAATCAATGAGGAAGAAGATCCTAAAGGTAAGAAGTCAATTACTTTAAAATCTAACGATGATTCTGATACAAATTTAGAAGATGATATGAATGATGAAGAACTAGCACTCATGATAAGGAGATTCAAAAAGTTGAATAAAAATGAAAGAAGATTCAACTGGAAAAAGCAAGGCACTCAAAAATTTCAGAACAAATCAACTAAGGATGATGAAGTCAACAAAGATGTGATCTATTTTGAATGCAAGAAAAATGAGCACATCAAACCCAACTGTCCTATGTTAAAGAAAAAAAGGGAAGAACTGAGAAATACAGAAAGGCTCTCAAAGCAAAGACATTAGTGATACTGAATGCGAAGAAAGTGATGAAGAATATACGAATATATGTCTAATGGAAAATTTAGAATCAGACTTAGATCTTGAAACAGATTCAAACTCAGACAACAAAATTGAGGTTAGTAATTTAAAATTTTCAACTAATGTCTCAAAGTATATAGATGAACTTTGTCTTAGTCTCAAAACCTCTCTTAAAAGGATTTCCAAACTGAAGAGGGAGAATTCTAAACTTAAGCAACACGAAACTTTTTGGAAAGAAAAGTTTGAATATCTAGACAAAAGTTTTGCTAATTTGAAAGAAAATGCAAATTCTCTTTCAAAAGAAAATGCTTTTTTGAAAGAGGATATTTCAAATATCACAAAAAGGTTTTCAAAAGGATCTACAAAATTAGAAAAGATTCTTTCAGTTCAAAGACCTTATTTCAACAAATTTAGTTTGGGAATGACACCAGAAACCATTCCTCTAATTGATTTTTCAAAAGTAAAGGAAAGAATCAAACAAAGACCTACAAAAACGTTTTACAAAAATCATTTTCAAAGAATTTTTGTAAAATCTGTTGGCCAAAGTGCTCTTAAATGTTCAAAGTGTAAAAGCTCAGAACATTTTGAGAAAGAATGTTATAAGATTTGAAGACCTATTAAGAAGGATTGGGCAAAAACTGTATTTTGTACTAACTCCCCTAGACCCAAGAAGATATGGGTACCAAAAATAGCTCGAGTTGTTTATAATTGCGGGTCACTATTAACAAAAAAGATCAAGTGGTATTTGGATAGTGGTTGTTTGAGACACATGATTGGAGATTCAAGCTGTTTCATTAAACTTGTGCAACAAAAGTTTCTTTTGGTGGAAATAGCAAAGGAAGAATTGTTGGATGTGGAACTGTAAAAATTGGAAGTCTCACAATCAATAATATTTCCGTGGTGGAAGGATTAAATTACAATCTACTTAGTATTAGTCAACTGTGCGACACTCGATTCAAAATCAATTTCCAAGAGGGAATTTGTTCGAGAACTAGTAAAGATATATCTCAATCCTTCACTGGACGAAGACATATGAATATTTATCTTTTGGATATAAAACTAGAAAGCTCTCAATGTCTAATATCCATTGAAGATGAAGCAAATCTTTGGCATCGAAAGCTTGGTCATGTTAATATGAAGCAGATTGCCAAGATCTTCTCTAAGAAACTTGTTCGTGGACTCCCCAATTTGACTTTTTAAAAGACTGATTTATGCACACCATGTGGTTTGGGAAAACAAGTTAGAAGTTCTTTTAAACCTATAAATTAAGTCTCTACTAATCGAGTTTTGCAGCTTCTGCATATGGATCTCTTTGGACCAACCAGAACTCAAAGTATTGGTGGAAAGAAATACTGTTTAGTAATTGTGGATGATTACTCTCGCTTTACATGGGTATACTTCCTAACAAGTAAGTCTGAAACATTCCCTTACTTTTTAAAATTTGCCAATAAGGTACAAAATGAAAAAAAAAAATGTTATACTATATCAAGCATACGGACAAATCATGGAGGTGAGTTTGAAAATCAAGACTTTACTAAATTTTGTGATGAATCTGGTATCTAGCATGTTTTCTCTTCTCCATATACTCCAAAGCAGAATGAAGTTGTGAAAATAAAAAATAGATCTTTGTAGGAGATGGCAAGAACCCTTTTAATTGAAAGTAATATTTCTTCTCGATTTTGGGCTGAAGCAATTTCTATAGCTTGCTATATTATTAACAGAGCATTTTTAAGGCATATTTTAGAGAAAACTCCTTATGAAGTTTTTAAAGGGAAAAAACTAAATGTTTCTTATTTTCATGTGTTTGGTTGTAAGTGTTTTATTTTGAAGAATGCAAATGATCGAAATTGTAAGTTTGAGGAAAAATCAGATGAAGGAATTTTCCTTAGGTACTCAATCTCAAGTAAAGCCTACAGAGTATTCAACAAGAAGACTCAATCTGTGGAAGAATCTATGAACGTCAAGTTCCAAGACTTTATGTAGATTTTCAACTGAATCAGACTCGACTTGAAGATTTTGAACCTGTTCCAAACCTTTCAAAGTCTACTTCCCCCGAAGTGGTTCAACTTAACTACAAGATGTTCTAGAAGAATCAACTGAAGTAGAGGATCAATAGACTCACAAACCAACTAGCAACTGGAAGCATAAGTCAAGTCATCCCAAAGAACTTATCATTGGCAACATTGATGAAGAAAATCGTACTAGATCCAAAAGGCGAGAAGAGTCTAGTACTTTAGCACTTCTTTCTGAAATTGAACTCAAACCTATAGAAGAAGCATTGATTGATGAAAGCTTGATTGAAGCCATGCAAGAAGAGCTCAGACAGTTTAGCATCAACGATATTTGGGAATTAATTCCTAAACCTAAAGGTAAATTTGTTAGTGGAACTAAATGGATTTTCAGGAACAAGGTGGACCAAAAAGGAAAAGTGGTTAGAAACAAAACAAGACTCGTGGCCAAATGATATATGCAAGAAGAAAGAATAGATTATGACGAGACCTATACATAAGTAGCGAGGTTAGAAGCAATTAGATTATTACTTGCTTTTGCTTGCTGTAAAAATTTTAGGTTATTCCAAATGGACGTGAAAAGTGCATTTTTAAACGAATTTATCCAAGGAGAAGTCTCTATGGAATAATCGTCTGGTTTTGAAGGTTCAAGAAAGCCAGATTCAGTTTATAAATTGAAAAAGGCCTTATATGGACTAAAGCATGCATCTCGAGCTTGGTATGAAAAGTCAAGTAAATTTCTAACTCAAAATGGTTTTGTTAAAGGAAAGGTAGACACTACTTTGTTTATTAAAAGAAAAGGTAAAGATTTTTTATTTGTTCAGATTTATATTGATGATATCATATTTGGATCACCAAATGAATATCTTTGCAAGAAATTTTCTAGATGCATGCAGGATGAATTTGAGATGAGTATGATGGGTGAGTTAACTTTCTTTCTGGAATTACAAGTTAAACAATCAAAGGAATGAATTTTCATTCACCAAGAAAAGTATGCAAATGATCTTATCAAGAAGTTTGAATTGGAGAATTGCAAAAAGACACGGACGCTTATGTCAAGTTCTTCAACGCTGGATAAAGATGAAAGAGGGAAAAGTGTAGACCAGAAGCTATACATGAGCATAATTTGTTCACTTCTTTACCTTACTGCATCTAGACCTGACATTTTGTTTAGTGTTTGTGCCTATGCTATATTCCAATCAAATCCCAAAGAATCTCATCTAATTGTTGCAAAGCGCATAACCAAATACATTGCAACAACTTCAAAACTAGGTTAGTGGTATTCTAAAGAATGAGACTTTACTCTTCTTGGATATTCAGACATAGATTTAGCAGGATGCAAAGTGGATAGAAAGAGTACTTCTAGTACATGTCAATTGCTTGGAAACAAGCTGGTATCATGGTTTTCAAGAAAACAGAGTATCGTAACTTTTTCGATAGCTGGAGCAGAATATGTAACTCTTGGAAGTTGCTGCTCTCAAATCTTATGGATAAGGCAACAGCTAAGAGACTTTGGAATTGACAAGATCAAATGCAACAACACCAGCGCCGTTAATCTCACAAAGAATCCAATTCTTCATTCAAACGCAAAGCATATAGAGATTCGACATCATTTTATTAGAGATCATGTTCAGAATTGAGAAGTTATGATACAGTTTATTGACTTAAAGAATCAGCTGGCAAACATATTTATAAAGCCACTGGAAAAAAGTCTATTTGAATCCATTCACACTAGACTGAACATTATACACCTTATTAGTTAAAGTCTCAAGATGATCAAACTCAGAATAACCAAAAGTTACGACTGTAAGTTATTTCTGTTCTAGTAATTTAATTTTTGGATAAAAACTTGAAAATGTACGTTTACTTTTTGAATCGTTATTTACTTATTTTTAGAAATTATCTTTTTCGGTTTTTGAATTTATGGCAGTTTTTCATTTTTAAAAAACAGTTTTTTTTTTCATTTTCGAAAATGCGGTTTTTACTTTTTCCTTTATGACAATCCGTATATGTCGTTTCATTTTCTTTATGTATTGTTGATTTTCATCTTCTTCATTTTTACTCTCAAACCCTAGAATACGAAATTCCCACATGTTCTCACTTTCTCTCCAGTTTATTCCAAAAAGATCTCACCTTTTTCACGAACGAGTTCGAGAATTTCACCCATAAAGCAACTATGTCTTCAAGAAAGTCTTCTAGAATCGCTAGCAGGGGACCACAGCATATGCATGAGCGTCCTACGCATTTCGATATGACCGAGGAAGATGACTCTCATCAGCAACAGCAGCAAAGTCAACAACAACATTCTCAACCGTGCCAGTTTTCTCAATACAGGACACAAGATCCTCCATAGAATCAATCATAAGAATAAATTGTGGAAGACGTAGAACCTGTAAGAATGCTGATTCCTGAAGTTCTTTTCAAACTTTATTCTAAGTTGAAAGAAGGTGGTACTGCAATGACTTTGATCGATGAATTTCTGAGAGAGAGGGGTTACAAGAATGAAACATTATTTCTGCGTGAGATGGAAAAGATGGGCATTGCGCCTAAAGGGTTGGCTAATAAAACATTTGCCAACTTTCCGAGTAACCCACATTTTGGTACTTTCAATCAGCCTGAAGGAAAAGACGAAGATGAAAGGATGTTCACACATTTTCAGCCTAGGATGCGAGTGGCTGCAAATGTTCGTGGTGAGGGAGCAAGTATTTTTCGCTCTAAGGATCATAAGAAGACTTACTCAAAATTGCTAAAGCAAGGGGTTATGAATCTTAGAAGTGTTGATTTTGATTTTCTTGATTCGGTAAATGTAAATCTGAGGGAGAAGTTTGCACTCCTTCAAATGTAACAATTTTGCTCTGAGATAACAGTCGCCTATCGAGCACTCATAACGTACTTCTATTCAAATCTATCATTTTTGGATGCGAATAGATTTTCCTTTACAGTTAGGGACAAGGAATTTGTGGTCGATGTAGACACTTTGGCTGACTTGATTGGGGTGGAAAGAGGGTGTTTTCAACCAATCAGTGTATCAGTTGCTCACGCTACACTGGAACTTGTACGAGACAAGTTTGCTGAATGCAAAATTTCCTACACAAGGATGGATGCTTCCAACATCTTGCTTCATAAGATCGTGATCAACTGCATCCGGCCCAAGTCTATATCAAAAAATGATGTTTCTCATTCAGAAGCAAAGCTGATGTACACCATCAAAATTAGCTACAAGTTCTCTCTGCCTCACACTATCCTCATGCATATGTACAGGACAGTGGTGAAGGACAATGGACAACTCCCTTACTCTGCTCTTATCACAGGACTCTTCAGACACTTCAACATTCATATTTCTACTCCTTTGTGTATGCAAAGCATTGCTCCAATGGTGATTGGATTGAAGATGGTCACTAAGATGCATTTGAAGGAGCTCAAAAAGGCTTTAGAGAGCATGAAGGAGAAGTCTCCTATTAAGGCAAAGTAAGACTCTGCATCAACAAAGCATAAAGGTAAGGAACAAATGACTAAACCTATCAAGAAGATGAGAGCACTCATCTTGAAGGATGAAGAAGAAGAGGATGACATTACTCTCTCCGCCTTTGCCTTAAAGAATTTACAGAGTTTTGTTAGCTTTCAAGAGGGAAGAGAGACAGCAGAAAGAGAAGAGACTGAGAAGACAGATGAAGGAAGAAAAGAGATGAGAATAGAGGAAGAAGAAGGAAGAATAGAGGAAGGAAGAAGAGAAGAAGAAGAAGAGGGTCAAGCGAACTCTTTTGAGCCAACCTTGGCTGTATCTTTGTCAAGTGACTCTAAAAAGACGAAGAGTGGAACTGTTGGAGAAAGAGGAAAAGGGACACATCACTCAAATGTTGAAGCTAAAACAGAACATAAAGAAGAATTAATTTCTCCACCTGAAGGCACACAAACAGGGGGAGCTGCTGAAAAACAAGGTATTTCTTCACATGCTCTAGTATCATCTACTAGTGATGTTAGTAAATCTGCAGCGGATCCAGAGGATGTGTACGCCTCCCTTTACCCTGAAGCAAACATTGAGGCATCCACTCCTAGTCATGGTTGACGAACTGCTAAAGAACTCTCCAATCTCAAGACTCCTGAAACTGACTCGGCTGGACCCAGTGCTGCACCAGAATAAACAGCAGACTTTTCAAGACTGTTGGATATCCTATTGGATTTAAGGAGACATCAATATGGCTTGGAGTTAGAGATAAAGGATCTAAAGAAAGCTTTCTTGACTACTTCAATTTCTCTGCAAGAACAGCTACTCGCCTTAAAGACTCAAGTGCAAGATACTATGAAGGGTGAAGATTTACAACAACTAAAGGAGACTCTTGGAAAGCTTGAGGACACAATCAAATCCATGGGAGAATTTCAGCTCGTTCGGATTCCAAAACAACCTTGATTTTCACACAACTCTTCTCACTCAACCTTTTTGCTCGTTTATCACTCAACCTTTTTCCTATTGACAAAAAATGGGAGAAGTTGTGCAGATTTGTGCAAATTTATCTTTTTGAGCACATTTCTCAAGTTTTTTTGGTTTGATTTTTATGACCTGTGGTTGGTATTATTATTTTTGGACTTCTGACTTTTGACCTTTGACTGCTATCTTGATTTGAATCTTTGAGGCTTGTAGTAACTTAGCCTATGATACTGATTATGGATAGATAGTTATTTTATCTTGCTGGACTAACATGTTTTTTGTGAATGTAGAATCGATGCTATCCAAGTCCTAATCAATTTATTTTTATAAGATATCATATTTGGCTTAAGTGTTGTTTTGCAGGTTAAAAATTTTAAAATCTACAAGAAAGTTTTGTCACCATCAAAAATGGGGAGATTCTTGGAGAAAACTCCTTATTGTTTCGAAGCTGACAAAACATTTCCTATAGTTTAGTCTAAAGAACTCTAGACGCTATTGTCAAAGTCTGAAGACTCCTAGACGTTAATCTCAAAGTCTAACCTCACTAACAGATTCCAAACTAAAGAATGAAGACTTATCCAGATGAAGGTTTATCTTTAAGGATTTGGTTCTTTTGGTGCATGGAAGATCTTATGGCTAGATATAGTATCTTATGATCAATTATTCTTATTGGAATCCACTCCGATATGAAGATCTTTTGAAGGGTGAGCAAACTTGGAAGGTTCTACTTATGGAAACCAAGATCCTGATTATATGGGCGAGCATGATTAATGGGCTATCATCACATTCCTTAAACGACTCAAGATCTCCTTAATTGATTATGTATAATGGGTAGATTGGAAGAACTTCTTTGGAAAGTGCCAACGGTTGTCGAGGCATGGAGGAGTATATAAGGAAGACTCTTAAGTTGTTCGAGAGTGTGCGTGAAAGAAAAATTTTAAAGTCTGAAGCTTCCTAGTTCTTTGCTACTTCAGTTATCGAGCTAAAAGCTATACTCAAAAGAGAGAGCAAATACTTATGAGACTTTGAAAGAGTGTAATAGAGGTTCTACACTGAGAAGTCAAGTACGTGAGACTGTAAAATCTCTTTTGATTCATAGTGAAATCCAGCCAGTGGGCTGTTAGTGTGGGAGAGTGAACGTAGGCTTGATCTAAGCCGAACCATTATAAACCTTGTGTTCCAATTCCCTTTCCTTAACTCCTTACTTTTATTCGTTACTTTATATAATTGTTTAAAGCTATTTACATTCTTAGTCAATTATCTTTAAAAGACAATTTATTACTATTCAGTCTTGCGAGAAAATTTTATTTACACCTATTCACTCCCCTCTAGGTGTTCTTACTAGCCCTTTTACATCCGAGGTTAGGTTACAATAGTTCCATACGTAAACTCAGCCGTGCTAAGGAAAGGCCAAATCTTTAGTATCTTTTTTGGTCTACATCACTTTCACGTGATTGTACATGAACTCTGAATACTTCTTCCAACCAAAAGCAATGGCCCTTCATTAGTGCTATCATTATTAATTGTATGTTCAATGTGCAATATTACCCCTATACTTTTAATTACTTTGAATTTATATCAAACCAAACTTTGAGATGAGTTAACTAAGCCATTTAAGTAGATGAGTTATATTTGATTACCGAACCTTAAACAAGTTCTGACAGTGTCTTATTTTCATTGTGCTTGCGGGACATTTAACTATACCCTAATCTAAGCTTATGTCCCATCGAAATTGAGGTGCATAGATATAATTTCTTTAGGTGACATTTATATAGTTATAAATAACTTCACATTAATTAGTTCATTGCTTGTCGAAGTTTTCAATTTTGACAATAAATAAACAAACTTCATCCTTGGAAAAGTGAGGTTTGGACCTGAAATAGCCCCACCAAATTGAACTGATTCATCCAAATAATTTGTGATTTAGGTCTAGGCCACTGATTGAGCCCACAAAATTTAGTCTTGATTTGTTTGGCTCACCGAAAAATCGCTCTAGGCTTAGCCTACAAAGCCCTTTGCACCCTTCGCTTCCTACCCGAGCCTTCACCTAGTGCATTGCTACTCTCATAGTTGATTCGATACATTAGTAGATCTACTTATATATTAGCTTATGAACATAGATGTATGTTCACTAGCTAATATATTAGGGTGCATTTCTTCTTGACACCGTGTGCTCAAGTCAGTTGATGTGTATTATTGAGCGACCATAGAAACAACCTTCTTGACAGAGGGGTGTTGACTAGACCACAACCCCAACTAGAGAAACTCTCGCTTGAATCAGGTTTCGGTGTTCAGTTCTTTTTTTAAACAATTATCATTTTTATGGTAATTATATTTTGCTTCTTAATATAAGATACTAAGATGATATTACTAATATTTTAGGTACGAATATTATTTTTTTTTATTGAAATAAAGCAACCTAAAAATATGCCAAAAAAAAAGATAAATATAATAATTTACAAACTTAGGCTCCGTTTTGTTTGGCATTTGCAATGGGCTTTGGGACTCTAAAGTCTCTTGGCTAAATGCAAATGTGTTTAGTTCGTATTTTTGCTCAACTTTGGGAAAATACAATTACATCTCCAATTGGCATTTGGTTTAGTATTTTGAAAATCCATTGGGGAAATGCAAAGCGGTTTAGTGTAAAGGACTTTGAGCAAATATAAAGACCGTTTGCTAAATTACACTTTGATAAGCAACTTTGAGAGAAATGCCGTTTGGTAAAAAAACACATTTGAAAAGCCCATTTCGGTGATTTATATTAGCTTTTCAATTTTTATTTGTTTAAAATTGAAAAAAATAATATATGCAACTTTTTTTATATAAATTTTGACCACAATGCTAAAAAATTCAAATGGAAAAAATTCAAATCAAAATGGTCTCTTTCTTAATTAAAAAAATGAATACCTTCATTACAATAAACGGAGTAACATATGCCTTGAAGAAAGAAATTCATTATCCTCAAAAAAGTATAAACATCCCTAAGTATCTCCTATAGCTATTTGATCAAGCCAAAATACTATGTACAACGAACTTGATACAACACAATTTCTCATATATCTACTTTCTATATACATGTAAAACCTACATAAAAGTTCAAATGCTACTATCATAGATAGAATTGAAGGTCATTATAGCACATCATCTTTCAACCATAAAGATGATTCGTCTAGCCCGCTTGACTACCCAGATGAAGTGGAAGATGAATCCTTTGAGTGACCATTCAAGCCTTCCTCAGTAATTAGATTCATGAATTCTGAAAGTGATTGGGGTCTCAATATTTCACTTCATTAACCTTAGCTAAGTCCATCGGCATCTTCATGACAGTCAACATGGATGGTTGAAGCCTTGGTATACCCTTTGCAAAGAAGACCAATCGTCATGAATAGGCATGCCTCTTACCCATGATGTTCCCCATCCAGAGATGTGTCCACTAAGCTCATTAGCTCCTCTTTCTTGTGCAGCTTCCATGCCTATAACACATTGTACATGTAAATCAAGAGATATGCGCATTTGCAGCATCACAACTCATCTTCCAAGTCAAAAAGAGCTAGAGAGTCTCCAAACCCCAAGCCCCTCTATCTACATAATCCCCATTAAACACACATAACCTATTTGAAAGTTACAAATGGGACTTTTCCTGATTCACAATTCAATCTGCGTAAACCTCTCCCACATTCACAACGTTCGGCACAAATGAATCAGTGTCGAAATGTGTAAGTCAGCAATCAATGACTCAAAATGAGAACAACTCACGCTAAGCATGACAAGCAAGATCGCGCAAGCTCAGCCCATATACTTTCGATCAAAGGGATTACCAATAAAAGCACTAAAAGGAGCACCACAACATTGGAATCCGCAAATTCACATTTTCTGCAAAATTATCGAGATAAATCGAGTAAGTCCTCAGCAACTTAGGGGCTGTTTGGTAACCATCCAAACAGTACCCGATTCTGATTTTTTGTTCCCGGGAATAGTTTTGAAACAGAATCACGTTTGGTAAAATTTTTCTTCTCGGGAACAGATTTGGAGTAGAATCGAGAATAAAAAAAAAAGTTGATTCTTTGTTCCCAAGAACAATTCTAGAATCAAATCTACCTTATTTTTACTTCTCTTTCTTCTTTTATTCTTTTCTCCTCTCTTGTTCTTCAAGCGCCATTGCCATCCACCACCCGTTGCCGGCTGTCGCCGGTGAGCTCACCGGAGGCTCGCCTAGCTACCGGCGAGGCCTGGCGAGCTCGTCGACACCTCGCCCAACCGCCGGCGAGACCCGATGAGCTCACCGGAGGCTCGGGCTCGCCGATGGCCAGGTGGGCCTCCCCCGGCCACCGACGAGCCTCACCGGCCAAGCAAGGCACGACCTCACCCCGGATCTGGCAAGGTCGAGCTCACCCGGCCGCCGGCGGGGCTCCACCTCGTCGCCACCGTGAGGTTGGCCTCACGGTGGCTCGGCGAGGTCGAGCCCCGCCAGCCGGCCGGGCGAGCTCGGCCTCGCCGAGGGCTAGCGACGCTTCGGTAAGGTCACCACCCCTCGTTTGGCCGGTCACCAATCGTCCTAGGCCGGCGACCGGCCGCCTTGAAGAAGAAGGGAGGAAGAAAGGAAAAAAATAATAAAACTATTTTAAAAAATAAAAAAATGATTTGAAATATGAATGGAAATTTTGCTATATAGAATACATATTTAATTTTGTATTTTAATTTATTATTCAGTATTTATATTTATAATTTATACTATAGTTTATTATTTACTATTTAATAAAAATTTGATTAGTTAATATGTTTATTACTTAGTATAAATATAACTAATCAATAGAATTTCTTTAATTTGATAAAATTTTAGAATTGGAATAGAAATTTTATATAGTTACCAAACGCATCTCTCTTCTTTTTCTATTCCAGAATTAGAAATTTTGTACAGTTACCAAATGCATTCGTTTGCCCAGAAATTGTTTCCGGGAACAGAATAAGAAAGAATCATTTCTGATTAAAATCTGTTCTCGGGAACAGATCGTTACCAAACGCGCCCTTAGACAACAACCACGAGCGATTAAAAAAATAACTCGATAACCATATCGCGATTAGCTCGAAGAAAATTGAACATGAACGCACAGGATGCACAATTAGATTGAAGAAAAGCGAACGCGAACGCGAGCGGACAAGACACACAACAACGACGAGGATTGATAACGATTGAGAATAGTTCAAAGATGCAATTGAGATGGAGAACCAAATACGCACCTGTGATTCCTAGAGATGAAGAGAAGATCGAAGTGCCAGAGGGTGAGCAAATTGAAGAGGGCAAATTCTTGCAAAGGGCGAGTAAATTGACGAGGATTTAGAACGATTGAGAACAGATCAAAACTACAATCGAGATGGAGAACTAGATAGCCACATGTAATTCTTCTTGGAGATGAAGAGAACATTGAATTGCCGGAGGATGAGCAAACTAAAAAAGAGAGTGAAGCGAACGCACAAAGTCGAGCGAAGAAAGCAAAGAAGAGGTGAAGGCGAAGGGCAGAGAAGAGAAGGAGTGAAGGCTGCGTTAGATCTAGGGTTCTAATTTTTAAAAGGGCAAAATAGGATTTTTAGTAAGTTTTTAAGGCCAAAATGGGCAACTGACTAATTTTCATTAATTGAGCTTTCAACTTTTCCAAGGCTAAGCTTTCACTTTAAAGCTCTTTGAAAATGGTTGCCAAACACCCTAAATTTTCCTCAAGGGGCTTTAGGATCCCAATGAGCTTTCAAAATACTGAACCAAACGCACCCGAAGAGCCTGTTTGAGGTATTGCATTTTCAGATGCAAGTGTTGGCCTCGATTACTATTCATCTTCTCCGAAAACCACTGCATGAAAAGTTGATCGGAGGCTGATGACTGTTGGCTAAGGGGTCCTACGTGCCGGCGATCGCCGCCTAAGGGTCGCCCAACCTCTTGACCATTGCTGGACTTTAGGTGACACTTGGGTTGTGTGACCCAAGCAATTGATGGCTTGAATTGCGTGACCCAGGCAACGGCCACCTGGGTCTGGTGACCCCAAGCAACGGCTGCCTAGGTCGGGCGACCCCAAGCGAGGCCATCTAGGGGCCAGATCTCCCTGTCCAATGGCAAGATCCGGTGGTTCGACGGCCAGATCTAGCCAGTCAGCCAATGGACTTCAAAAAAAAAAAATTACTTTTTCTTTTTAATTTGGTAAAAGTCATTTACAAATATAATTTTTACCAAACAATATTTTAGCCAAAGTTGTTTCGCAATACACTTTAAAATTACAATTCACCAAATGCTATTTGCATTTCGGAAAACTCCCTTAACTCAAATGTATTTGTATTTTCCCAAAGACATTTTTCCAAAACTGAACCAAACGGGGCCTCAATCTTTCAATTCACATAAAACTTCACATGAGAATGGTTCTCCATTCCAAAAAAGAAATTGAAGAGTGATACCACGGTAAATAAGCAAAGAGGACGGAATACCAATAGAGAGTTTTTTGGCAATCCAAAAACATGAAAGCATTTCTCTTTACCGTACTCTCAACAAACTAAATACATGAAAGTTTGAAAAACCATTTCGTAAAAATATTTACATTGTAAATTAACTACACCCCAAAACAAATTGTGATTTGGTGTGCACATCAGACATAAGAGTTTAGTAATGATACAAAAAAATCAATGGAAAAGTGTTAGAAAAGTCATAAACTTATTACATTTGTGCCAATTTAATTTTAAAAATTTTAATTGTGTCAATTTAATTATAAACTTTTTGATTTAGTGTCAATTTAACTAATATTAACTGGATGTTGTTGACATGAATAATTTTTAATAATATATTTTTTCTTTTTTTCTTCTTTTCTTCTTCATTTTGTCAATGACTAGCCACTAGCTATAGCTGGATAAGTTGACCTCACTTGGGCAAGGGTTACCGTCGCTCACCAAAGGCGACACTTGACCGGGCGAGGGTTCCTTTTGCTAGATCTGAAAAGGCCGGCCCTTGCTAAGCATCGCTTAAACAAAGGTGACACCGGACAAGGTTGCCATGGCTTGGGCGAGGGGATCCCTCACTAGGGTTTGCCCTCACCCGATCGGGCCTTGCCTCTAGCAGGCAACGACGATTCCCACCTAGGTTAAGAAGGAAAAAGAAAGGAAGAAAAAAAGAAGGAAAGAAAAGACAAATCATAAAAATATTCAAATAATAAAAAAATATTTTTAAAAATTATCAATGTTAAAAAAAGAAATGAAGAAAAAGAAGGAAAGAAAAGACAAAAAAATCATAAAAGTATTCAAATAATAATAAATTTTTAACAAAAAAAAATCATAAAAAGGGGAAGATTGTTAAGGAAACTCCTACCAAGTTTTGAAGTTGAGAAACTTTTCTGGTTTTTACTTTTATGTTAAGAACATATTGCATTTAAAGTTATTTCCGAGAATATATTGAAGACTTATGCCAAAGTCTATTCATTCTCAAAAACTCTTCCCATTCTAACGAAGTCTAGAACGAGATCGTGTCCAGAATAAGGAAGAGTACATATTCAGACTTATCTATTTTGTGACACATATCCATAATGAACTTATTAGGAAATTTTTTTACATCGTTTAGCTTTCTAGCGAAGGATTTCACTTACCTTATATAAATTCTATTTCACTTACCTTTTACATCGTTTAGATGAAATCAATCTTGAAGACAAGTTTCTTTTTGGGAAGTATCTACTTATGGAAACCAAGATTATGATTGTATGGGCAAACAGAATCAAGTGGAAATTCTATTCCTAACTTCAACGGCCACAAGATTCCTTTAATTAATTCTGTCCAACAGCTTGATTAGAAAGAAAGTTTCTCCAAAGATTACCAATGGCTAGTATGGGGTGAAGGAGTTAAAGGAGTTTATTCGGTCTAGAAATGTGTGGGAACATGAATTTGAGATCCAAAGTCTAAGGTTACTCTCATTTTACTAGTTTTCATCTATGAGCTTTTTAAAAAGTGTAATCTAGAGAAAAAAACAAAAAAAGAGTGTCTTAGTGAGTTACAAAATTTATACCATTGACTGTTTGCTCACCAAGTTGTAATTTCTTGATTGATTATATAGTGGAATATAGCCAGTAAGTTGTCAATGTGGGAGAGTGGACGTAAGCTTGATTTAAGCTGAACCATTATAAAAAATTTGTGTGCACTTTTCTCTCTTTATCTCCTTCATTTAAAGTCTATTGCACACTTTTTGAACATCGTAGAAGTCTGGAATCCCGTCATTTTGATCTTCATCTAGACTTTGCAAGCAATTTATTTTATTTGTTAAGATTTCTTTCAAACACCTATTCACCCCCTCTAGGTGTTAGTACTAGCTTTATCAAGTGTCAGTTGGATCATCAAAGCTTGCCCATATTTCAATGGAATTCCCGTCTTGTAGAACAAAGTTTCCTACATTTGAAAGCATTGTTGTAGAATAGTATGATTAAACAGAAAAATTGGTGGACCAAACTACCTTCTGTTGCTCATTCACGAACATTCAGATTCCCATCCCTGCCTATTGTTAATTTTGCCGAATGATCTAAATATGCAAGCGGCGTATATCTATTGGCGACCCAGATGATCTTGGAAGGAATCACATTCTGGTACCATATGCCCACATATTGATTGGCTGATCCGTTGGGGGTGAAGAAACCGAGCTCAGAGGTTTGACCAGAGGAGAAAAGAGTTTGGTTTTGAAAGAGTGGTTAGGCTGCAGTAATGTTATAAAGTGCAGTGCTATGATGTGCCTGAAGAAGGAAGACCATGACCAAGGAAGAGTAGAGACACATCTTAAGCAACATTGTAATAGGAGCCTACTGTGTTTGGTTGTTGCTTACTTCAGGATGTTAAGAGGCTCCCGATTCTTCGCCTTTCGGTTTTGCTTGCAGATCTGATAGGAAGGCCAGATTTCTGCAAACCGATTACACTTTGCCAAAGGTGTGAGGCCATAAATCCTCTTAGAGATAGCTTCAGACGTCTTGTTATCATACAAAATTAGCTTTATATCGGAAGCGGATGATGCCTATGCCAGTTCATATGCATTTCCAGAATGCCAAGAGATCAGGATGTCATTGTAGATTGACAAGTCAGTCTAGATTATGCAATAGAAGCTTCATCGCGAGTCAAATGTTGGCTTTTAAAAACTGTTTTTTTGGATGAGAAGCCAATAAAATCAGCGTTCTTCTCTTGACCGTTGTTCCAAGTTGACTGTTCTTTAAAATGTACAAATAATAATAAGAGGGGTCAAAGCGGCTTCGGATGAAACTTGTTGGCCAAATGTTTTGTCAATGCAATAACACAAGTTTCGTGGAAATAGTCCAATTAATCCTAAATCTGTTACATAGATGTTGATTCCGTCCAAAACTTTTCAATTTTGCCAATTTAACCTTTGTTAAAAATACGTTGTCTTTCTGGCTAATCTTTGCAAGAAATCACTAATGTAGCGATCTAGCCATCGCCATCCTATGTGGCATGCCAGTGATTTCAACCAAAAATTGTCCATAATGACTATATTATAATTTTGCGTAAGATTGAATTTGCAAAATTGAATATTTTAGGATTGAATTCGCATTTCTAGTATAGGTTTAGGATTAATACTGTAATTTTCCCCACAAGTTTAATGTTCAATGAAGCTAGATATTATATGGGTTCCAAGCAAACCAGGAACTCTTCAGCTCTTCGGTTTAAGGATCACGTGGCTCCGATTTTGATCACTAGCTGACATTAGCCTTCCATTTTCATGCGAAGCTTATCCGAATTGAATTATTCAGTCATTGAATTGATGACTAGGTGACATTTAATTGCCGCAGGCATAGACGACTTCTTATCAAATCTGAAGAAGGTAAATCATCTCTGGGAATCATACTGAAGCTGGAAATACTTTGTCCTGTGCCAATGCTCATTCTTCTCTTGGGGGGACTTTAGTCTATCTTTGGTAATGAGATCTTTCATCCAAAAACCCAGGAAATTGAACCTTCAAAATGCAACTGGTGAGGAGAGTGATGGCAATTACTTGGTAGTTCTCCTTAATTATAACAATAGTTCCGGCTATTGTAAATTAGAACAAATTGCTGCGTCGATTATGTTCTGTCAAAAAAGTATACATTTTAAACTCCTACTTTGCAGCCTAAAATCCATGCATAAAGTGGAGCAGCCCATTCGACCTTTTGTTCAGAGTGGACTAAAGCCATCCTTGAATTGAATTAACACTAAAATCTTAAAAAATAACAACAATATCATCTCCAAAAAAAGGAAAATAAAAATGAAAATAAATAGTCGTCATCTTCCTTCGACCACTGTAGTGGTGATAGTGTTAACAGACCAGATGCTTTCTTGCTGTGATGGAATAGAACGATTTGGCATTTCAGCTTGGAAAGTGAATATAGGCTGCCTCGGCTGAGGAAGATCTGACTCCCCACTTAACATCAGAACCACATTCGACATGTTTGGTCTATCCGTGGCATGGTCCTGAACACAGAGAAGCCCAACATGGATGCATCTTGTTACCTCCAATGGAGAGCTAACAGCCATTGCTACATCCGTTAGCTCCAATGCTTTGCCATCACTCCACAATTGCCATGCCTGTTAGTGAGAACACTGTCATAATATTGCAGCAAACTTACGATATTGATTAAGTCTGGAATTTGGGACTTACGTAGGAAAGGAGATTCAGATGTCCCTGGCCATGCAGGGCTGTGTTCTTTTTGCCGCTTACTATCTCCAGTAGCAACACTCCAAAGCTATAGACATCGGACCTCTCGGAAAATATTCCACCCATGGCGTACTCAGGAGACATATAGCCACTGCAGTTAAGTCAAACATGTTATGTACTCTTTGATTGTATTGATAGACAATGGGGATAAAACATGCATGAACAGAGATGTTTGTTGTGGTAAATCAATCATTTCTGTCTGCTTGAAGAGATTGACTCGATGAATTGATAATTCAAATAGGCCTAGAGAGCTTACAGTGTTCCAACAATTTTTTGAGTGTTCACCAAAACTTGAGTGCCCTCAAACTTTCGTGCTAGCCCAAAATCTGAAATTTTTGGGTTCACCTTTTCATCCAAGAGAATGTTGCTTACTTTCAAGTCTCGATGTATGACCCTACGGCAAGAATCTCGATGGAGGTAGAGCAGCCCCCTTGCAATCCCCTGAATTATTTGAAATCGTTTGCCCCAGTCAAGTTCTGCCTTCTTTCTTGAATCTAACAAACATGACAGACAAGAATAGTCTTTAAGTTTTAATGCTATGACAGAAAATACATTATAGAAAAATAGTTATTCCGAGATAAAAACAACCAACCAAAAAGAAAGGTGTCCAAGCTCTTATTCGACAAGTACTCGTATACCAAAATCTTTTCTTCTCCTTCAATGCAGTAACCCATGAGTTTAACGAGATTTCGATGTTGGAGTTTCGATATAAGGATGATCTCATTCTTGAACTCTTCAACGCCTTGGGCTGAGGTACTGGAAAGTCTTTTCACAGCTACCTCTTTCCCATCTTTCAGCTTCCCCTGTTTCGCAATTCTCATAGCTTTTAGACCTTGAAATATTTTCATTAACAATGTCCTGCAGAATGGTCTTACCTTATAAACAGAGCCAAACCCTCCTTGCCCAAGTTTACTTGTCGTGCTGAACTTGTTTGTAGCAAGTCGTATGCTATCAAAACTATAAAGGGTCAATTCCAGTGAATCATCTTGCTTCAACTGCTCTTGCCATGCATTTCCTGTGTTTATCATTGATGAAGAATTAGCTTACTTTTTTCATAGCGTGCACAATCCTCTGACAACACTGATATAGCTTTTCAATAGTACCTGTTTTGTTAGCTCTCCATTTGCAAAGAACAAAAACAAATACTGCAAAGAACATAATCCCTGCAATAGTACTCAGGCTGATGATAACTGCTTTGTGTCGCAATCCTCCTGAAATGGGAAAGAGAGTTATCTAAAAGATGATTGGCATCGACTCAAACTCATCTTAATGAAACAATTTCTAACCTGCTTTTAAATGTGCAACTCGAACAGAAAGATCTTCCCCAAATCTGGGAAATTCCTGTAGATCAATTAGGTCTTTATTCCAAACCATACACCCAATGTTGCTGACATAAGAATAAGCCAAGCAAGAACAATTGCTCCGGCACCAGCTTTCACATCCTTCTTCATCTTCAACGTCTGATATATAGTCCCCAGAGTCGGGTAGTTTCATCTTGCTCATTTGCCAAAATGCATCTTCCTTTACGTTTGTAGAAGTCGATGTGCTTGTGTTTTTCTGGCAATTCAATTCCATCTCTCTTACACATCCTCTCGTCCAGTTTCCACTGTTCCATTCTTCATTTGACTTTGGCACAAACCCATCTATGCATCTGCAAATAGGCGATTTCAATGAGTTACAAACTCCAAATGGACCACAAGTTCCATAAATTGCACAAGTATCGTTCGCTGCTGCCCATTCCGTCGACCATGCCTTAGCTCCATCATCCCAGCGCATTATCGTGAGAGATCCTCCGGGAGAAATGAACATGTATACAAAGACATCGTATCTATTTATCGAAAAGTAAGTGGTTCCCTGCTGAGCATCCTGCTCGACAGTGCAGCCACTCCCGTATGATTGGTCCATGGTTGGTAGGCCCATAAATTTCGCTTTGTCCCATTGCCCGCTTCTCCGGTAAGGGGTCGAACCATTCCAAGTGAAAGCTTGAGGTGGCGTCTCGGATGTCACTCCTGTCGAGAAACTTCCAGGGAATGGATCACTGTCGCTTCTCCAGGAAATTAAAAACTTTTTCACTCCAGTTCTGACATTTACTCCTATCTTCATTGTTGGAAGAAGAGTGTCGGTCGGATCTTCAAAGCTTCTCCATATTTCGCCATAATTTCCATCTTTCAGAACAAAATTCCCACTATCAAATAGCACCGCCAACGTATAATTGGACCGACTAGAGACATTGGTAGACCAAACTATACTTTCTTGTCCATCCATGAGCTTCAAATTCCCATCATTGCCTATCGTTAATTTTGCAGACCGATCTGTGTACACAAGCGGCCGTTCCCTATTGGCCACCCACACGATCTTAGAATGCCTCAAGTTCTTGTACCATATGCCAACATACTGATTTTCTGACCCGTTCAGCGTGAAGAACCCAAGCTCGAATATATTGCCAGAGGAGACGAGAGTTTGGTTCGGAAAGAGCGGCTCCAATGGAGTAATATTGTAAGCTACACCGCTGGCCTTGTGACTTGCCTGAAGTAGGCAGAAGATGACCAAGCAAGAGCACCAAGAAATCATGAGCCGCATGATAAGAATGACTGAATGAACCTAGTGAGTTCGGTGGGTAGGTTGATTCTGTACTTTCTGCAGATTTAAGGATAGATGAACGAGATTTCCTGTGAGCCAAGAGGCCTTTGTGCTCAAAGGGGGCTGAAACACGAGGGTTTTCAGAAGACTTCATCTTCATTGAGTGTTCAACGGGGGGCTTATTCCTCGCCGCTGTTCAAATTTCACTCAGCGTCACAGTTACACATTTCAGTCCACCAATTCGGATTCCTTACCTGTTATCCAAGACATCGAACGAAGTCCAACAGTGGTGCAATCAAATGACTTAAGGCCGTGTGATTTGGGTTGGCGAGAGAACACGGGTGAAGGTTCCATATGTAAACTCAGCCGTGCTGAGGAAAGCCAAATCTTTAGTATCTTTTCTGGTCTAAACACCACTTTCAAGTGATTGTACGTGAAGTTCGTGAAGTTTGAATACTTTTTCCAATCTTCGTTTCATGGAAAATGAATTAATTAAGAATAATATTTTTCATTATTGAAAAAGACAACCTTTAAAAGTTTCCATAGCTTCTTCCACCTTACTTCTTTTCACCAACACATTTTCATTTTTTTTCTATGCTGTCTTTTTCTTTCTTTTTCTTTTTTGTTTTTTTAAAAAAAATTGACTTTTCAATTTTTTTTCCTTTTCTCTTTTCTTTTATTTCTTTTCTTTTCATCTTCTTCTTTGGCCTTGGCCGGTCGCCGGCTACGGCGGCGGCTAGCGACCGGCCGCAAGCCAGCTCAAGCCTCACCCTAGGCCGGCAAGGCTTCGCCTAGCCCAATCTGGCGAACCGGAGCTTGGCCAAGCCCGGCGAGCTTGGGTCTCACCAGATCCGGTAACTGGGGCGAGGCTTGGGACTCGCTCGAGCTCGCCAGAGGTTCATTGGGCTTTGGCGAGCCATGAGCTCGTCAAATCTGGGGATAGAGCTCGGGCTCCCAATCCAGGTGAGCCCGACCTTTGCTGCCAAATCTAGTGAGCACGGGCGAGATCGGCCAAGCCTCGAGCTCGGGTGAGATTGGCCTAGCCTCGAGCTCGCTGGATCTGGCGACTGGGTCTTGGTTAGCTACCGAGCAATTAGCCATCGTCAAACATGCGGCGGCGGAGGAAGGAGGACGAAGGAGGAGGAAGGAGGAAGGAGGAAGGAAAAGAAAAAGAAAGAAAAATAATAAAATAATAAAAATTTTGATTTTTTAAAAATACAAATAATTAAAATTCATTTTTTAAAAAATATAAAAAATAAAACTAATTTTTTGATCAATTAAAAATATTAAAATTCAATTTTTTGATAATGTTTCCCAAACAATTAAATTAGATAATAAACGGTGAAAAATATTTTTCACTCGAAGTTTAGAGTTCAACCGAATACTCGAACGGACCCGTTCTTCATTAACTGTTTGATGTGAGGGTTATTCCTTGCCCCTGTTCAAATTTGACTCAGCGTCATAGTTACACATTTCAGTCCACAAATTCGGATTCCTTACGTGTTATCCAAGACATCGAACGAAGTCTAAGTGTGGTGCAATGAAATGACTTAAGGCCGTGTGATTTGGGTTGGCGAGAGAACACGGGTGAAGGTTTCTGTTGACACCTAAATTTTTAGCGATTTAGTCATTTTTATCGCATTAAAAATTAAGGATTAATATTTACCCCTAAACAAAAATATTAGAATTAATTGCATAACATATAATTTTAGGAACATTTATTTTATTTTATTTTACTTTATTCCATTTGCATTGGACCGACGATAGATGAACGATAATTTTTCCAATATTAAATTATATGACAAGAGATTTTTCATTTATTCAGGCAATATATATTGATGGACATATTTTTTGACAGAAAAAAAGGTCTCAAATGGAATATTAGAAAAAAGATAAAAGAGTATACTGCACGTGAGTGCATATATTTCAACAATATACTCAGGAGGCTACGCATAAGCAAAATTAATTTTCATGCGTATTGAAAAACGAAATAAAATATTTCACAAAAATTAAGTCTCCCTCTCATAAAAGCCGGCTCCCGTACGGACAAGGGGTTCTTCTCTTTTTATCACTTCATGGTGGGGGTTCTATTTTCGTTTTTTGGGGTTTTCTTTGGTTTTTGGGTCAAAGTCAACACTAAAGTGGGGTTTTGAAATTTTGAAAGTGTGCGGAGAGTGGGTGCAACAGAGAACTGAGAGGAGGGACGTGAGAGTGACGTGAGGGAGAGAAAAAATAAAAGACAAAAAGACAAAACAGAAAAAATAAAAAGCACTGTTCTTCTTCGCGAGCTCCTCCGCCGCCGTGGCCGATCCCCTGTGCCGCCGCTCCGAGCCATCCTCAGCCGGTCTCCGAGCAACACCGCCGCTCCGCCAGCCCGCCCGAGTCAGCCGCCGTTCCGTCTGCCGCCGGAGCTCTCCCCTCACCCGCGAGCTCGCGTCACCGTCTCTGCCCCAAGCTGCGACGCCGCCGCTGCCCACCGTCTCCGCCCGCAGCACCGCCACGCAGCCCCGCTCTGCTGCGCCGGAACGCCGCCCCCTGCACTCGCCGCCGCTGCTGCCGAAGCTCCGCCACACCTCCGCCCTTGCTTTGCAGTCCGAGCCCCCGACGCCGCTGCAGCACAGGCAGCCGCGACGATCGCCGCGCCAGCAGCCTGATCCCCCTCGCCGCGCTGGTTGCCGCTCCTCCGCGCCCTGCTGCAGCACTTGCGACTCCCAATCCACCTCTGCCGAGCCGGTCTCCGCCCCCCTGCTGCAGCACCAGCCGCTGCTGCTGCCGACGCCACCGCTCCGCCGGTCCCCACGCCTCTTGCTGCAACAAACCACGACGCCAGCAGCCCGATCCCAGCTCAGAACGCGACCTGTAGCACCTGCCGCCACTGCCGCCACTGCCGCCAACACCGGCAGCCCGAGCCCCCTCGTTGTTGCCATCGCTGCCCTCTGCCCGAGGAGCCGATTGCGATCCTGGTCCGATTGCATTCGGCCCATATTGCATTGAAAGTTAATTCCGAGGATCTATTGAAGACTTCTTTAGAAACTCTTCCCATTCTAATGATGTCCAGAATGAGATCATGTCCAGAATGAGAAGAGGCATATTCAAACTTATCGATTTTGCGACACAGATCCAGAATAAACTTATTAGGAAATTATTCTACATCGTCTAGCTTTCTAGCGAAGGATTTCACTTACCTTATATATATTCGTTGATAAATTCAATCACAAATTAATGAAATCAATCTTGAAAACAACTTTCTTTTTTAGAAGTATTTATTTATGAAAATCGAGATTCTGATTATATGGGTGAACAGAATCAAGTGAAAATTTTATTCCTAACTTCAACGGCCACAAGATTCTTTTAATTGATTATGTCCAACGACTTGATTAGAAGAAAGTTTCTCCGAAGATTACTAATGGCTAGTATGGGGTGAAGGAGTTTTGAAAGGAGTTTATTCGGTGTGGGAATGTGAATTTGAGATTCCAAAGTCTAAGGCTACTCTCATGTTATTAGTTTTCATCTATGAGCTTTAAAAAGTGTGATCTAGAGAGAAAACAAATTGAAACTTTTCTACCATTGATTGTTTGCTCACCAAGTTGTAATTTCTTGATTGATTATATAGTGGAATCCAACGAGTAGGTTGTTAACGTAGGAGAGTGGACGTAGGCTTGATCTAAGCCGAACTACTATAAAAAATTTGCGTGCACTTTTTTCTCTCTGTCCCCTTCATTTAAAGTCCGTTGCACACTTTCCGAATATTGGAGAAGTCTGGAATCTCGTGATTCTGATCTTCTTCTAGACTTTGCAAGCAATTTATTTTATTTGTTAATATTTCTTTCAAATACTTATTCACCTCTCTCTAGGTGTTAGTACTAGTTTTATCAAGTATCAATTGGATCATCAAAGCTTGCCCATATTTCAATGGAATTCCCGTCTTGTAGAACAAAGTTTCCTACATCTGAAAGCATTGCTGTAGTATAGTTTGACTGAACAGAAACATTGATGGACCAAACTACCTTCTGTTGCTCATCCACAAGCTTCAAATTCCCATCCCTGCCTATTGTTAATTTTGCCGAGTGATCTAAATATGCAAGCAGCGTATATCTACTGGCGACCCAGATGATCTTGGAAGGAGACGCATTCTTGTACCATATGCTCACATATTGATTAGCTGATTGGTTGGGGGTGAAGAAACCGAGCTCAGAGGTTTGACCAGAGGAGAAAAGAGTTTGGTTCTGAAAGAGTGGTTCGGCTGCAGTAATTTTATAAACTGCAGTGCTATGATGTGCCTGAAGAAGGAAGACCATGACCAAGGAAGCGGAGAGACACATCTTAAGCAACATTGTAATAGGAGCCAACTGTGTTTGGTTGTTGCTTACTTCAGGATGTTAAGAGGCTCCCGATTCTTCGCCTTTCCGTTTTGCCTGCAGATCTGATAGGAAGGCGAGATTTCTGCAAACCGATGCACTTTGCCAAAGGTGTGAAGCATTAGAGATAGCTTTAGCCATCTTGCTATCGTACAAAATTAGCTTTATATCGGAAGCTGATGATGGCTATGCCAGTTCATATGCACTTCCAGAATGCCAAGAGATCAGGATGTCATTGTAGTTTGACAACTCAGTATGGATTATGCAATAGAAGCTTCATCGTGAGTCAAATGTTGGCTTTTAAAAACTGTTTTTTGGGATGAGAAGCCAATAAAATCGGCGTTCTTCTCTTGACCGTTGTTCAAAGTTGACTGTACTTTAAAATGTACAAACATTAAAAGGGGTGAAAGCAGCTTATGATGAAACTTGTTGGCCAAATGTTTTGTCAACACAATAACACAAGTTTCCCAGAAATAGTCCAATTAATCCTAAATTTATTATACAAATGTCGATTCCATCCAAAACTTTTCCATTTTGCCAATTTAACCTTTGTGCAAAATACGTTGTCTTTTCGGCTAATTTTTGCTAGGAATCACTAATGTAGCAATCCAGCCATCGTCGTCCTACGTGGCATGCCAATGATTTCCAACAAAAAATGTCCAGAATGACTATATTATAATTTTGCACAAGAATGAATTTGGAAAATTGAAAATTTTAGGATTGAATTTGCATTTCTACAATAGGTTTAGGATTAATAAGGTAATTTTCCCTACAAGTTTAATGTTCAATTAAGCTAGATATTATATGGGTTCCAAGCAACCAGGAACTCTTTAGCTCTTCAATTTAAGGATAATATGGCTCCGATTTTGATCACTAGCTGACATTAGCCTTCCATTTTCATGCGAAGCTTATCCGAATTGAATTGTTCAGTCATTGAATTGATGACTAGCTGACATTTAATTGCCGCAGGCATAGATGACTTCTTATCAAATCTGAAGAAGGTAAATCATATTTGGGAATCATACTGAAGCGGGAAATACTTTGTCCTGCGCCAATGCTCATGCTTCTCTTGGGGGGACTTTAGTCTTTGGTAATGATATCTTTCGTCCAAAAACCCAGGAAATCGAATCTTCAAAATGCAACTGGTGAGGAGAGTGATGGCAATTACTTGGTAGTTCTCCTTAATTATAACAACTGTTCCGGCTATTGTAAATTAGAACAAATTGCTGCGTCGATTATGTTCTGTCAAAAAAGTATACATTTTAAACCCCTACTTTGCAGCCTAAAATCCATGTATAAAGTGGAGCGGCCCATTCGACCTTTTAGTCAGAGTGGACTAAAGCCATCCTTGAATTGAATTAACACTAAAATCTTAAAAAATAACAAGAAAATCATCTCCAAAAAAAGGAAAATAAAAATGAAAATAAATAGTCGTCATCTTCCTTCGACCAATGTATTGGTGATAGTGTTAACAGACCGGATGCTTTCTTGCTGTGATGGGATAGAACGATTAGGCCTTTCGGCTTGGAAAGTGAATATAGGCTGCCTCGGTTGAGGAAGATCTGACTCGCCACTTAACATCAAAACCACATTCGACATGTTTGGTCTATCCGTGGCATGGTCCTGAACACAGAGAAGCCCAACATGTATGCATCTTGTTATCTCCAAAGGAGAGCTAACAGCCATTGCTACATCCGTTAGCTCCAATGCTTTGCCATCACTCCACAATTGCCATGCCTGTAAGTGAGAACACTGTCAGAATATTGCAGCAAACTTACGATATTGATTAAGTTTGCAATTTGGGACTTACGTAGGAAAGGAGATTCAGATATCCCTGGTCATACAGGGACGTGTTCTTTTTGCTGCTTACTATCTCCAGTAGCAACACTCCGAAGCTATAGACATCAGACCTCTCGGAAAATATTCCACCCATGGCATACTCAGGAGACATATAGCCACTGCAGTTAAGTTAAACATGTTATGTACTCTTTGATTGTATCAATAGATAATGGGGATAAAACATGCATGAACAGAGATGTTCGTTGTGGTAAATCAATCATTTCTGTTTGCTTGAAGAGATTGACTCAATGAATTGATAATTCAAATAGGCCTAGAGAGCTTACAGTGTTCCAACAATTTTTCGTGTGTTCACCAAAACTTGAGTGCCCTCAAACATTCGTGCTAGCCCAAAATCTGAAATTTTCGGGTTCATCTTTTCATCCAAGAGAATGTTGCTTACTTTCAAGTCTCGATGTATGACCCTACGGCAAGAATCTCGATGGAGGTAGAGCAGCCCCCTTGCAATCCCCTGAATTATTTGAAATCGTTTGCCCCAGTCAAGTTCTGCCTTCTTTCTTGAATCTAGCAAACATGACAGACAAGAAAAGTTTTCAAGTTTTAATGCTATGGCAGAAAATACATTATAGAAAAATAGTTATTCCGAGATAAAAACAACCAACCAAAAAGAAAGGTGTCCAAGCTCTTATTCGATAAGTACTCGTATACCAAAATCTTTTCTTCTCCTTCAATGCAGTAACCCGTGAGTTTAACCAGATTTCGATGTTGGAGTTTCGATATAAGGATGATCTCATTCTTGAACTCTTCAACGCCTTGGGCTGAGGTACTGGAAAGTCTTTTCACAGCTACCTCTTTCCCATCTTTCAGCTTCCCCTGTTTCGCAATTCCCATAGCTTTTAGACCTTGAAATATTTTCGTTAACAATGTCCTGCAGAATGGTCTTACCTTATAAACAGAGCCAAACCCTCCTTGCCCAAGTTTACTTGTCGTGCTGAACTTGTTTGTAGCAAGTAGTATGCTATCAAAACTATAAAGGGTCAATTCCAGCGAATCATCTTGCTTCAACTGCTCTTGCCATGCATTTCCTGTGTTTATCATTGATGAAGAATTAGCTTACTTTTTTCATAGCGTGCACATTACTCTAACAACACTGATATAGCTTTTCAATAGTACCTGTTTTGTTAGCTCTGCATTTGCAAAGAACAAAAACAAATACTGCAAAGAACATAATCCCTGCAATAGTACTTAGGCTGATGATAACTGCTTTGTGTCGCGATCCTCCTGAAATGGGAAAGAGAGTTATGTAAAAGATGATTGGTGTCTACTCAAACTCATCTTAATGAAACAATTTCTAACCTGCTTTTACATGTGCAACTCGAACAAATAGATCTTCCCCAGCTGTGGGAAATTCCTGAAGATCAATGAGGTCTTTACTCCAAACCATGCATCCAATGGTGCTGACGTAAGAATAAGCCAAGCAAGAACAATTGCTCCGGCACCAGCTTTCACATTCTTCTTCATCTCCAATGTCTGATATATAGTTCCCAGAGTCGGGTAGTTTCATCTGGCTCATTTGCCAAAATGCATCTTTCTTTACATTTGTAGAAGTCGATGTGCTTGTGTTTTTCTGGCAATTCAATTCCATCTCTCTTACACATCCTCTCGTCCAGTTTCCACTGTTCCATTCTTCATTTGACTTTGGCACAAACCCATCTATGCATCTGCAAATAGGCGAATTCAATGAGTTACAAACTCCAAATGGACCACAAGTTCCATAAATCTCACAAGTATTGTTCGGTGCTGCCCAATCCATCAACCATGCCTTAGTTCCATCATCCCAGCTCATTAATTTGACAATTCCTTCGGGAGAAATGAACCCGTATTGAAAGATATCGTTTCTATTTATCGAATAGTAAGTGGTTCCCTGTTGAGTATCCTGCTGGACAGCGAAGCCACTCGAATATGATTGGTCCATGGTTGCTATGCCGATAAATTTCGATTTGTCCCATTGCCCGCCTCTCCAGTAAGGGGTCGAACCATTCCAAGTGAAAGCTTGAGGCGGCGTCTCGGATGTCATTCCAGTCGAGAAACTTCCAGGGAATGGATCACTGTCGCTTCTCCAGGAAATTAAGAACTTTTTCACTCCAGTCCTGACATTTACTCCCATCTTCATTGTTGGAAGAAGTGTGTCTGTCGGATCCTCGAAGCTTCCCCATATTTCGCCATAAATGCCATCTTGCAGAACAAAATTCCCACTATCTAATAGCACCGCCAACGTATAATTGGACCGACTAGAGACATTGGTAGACCAAACTATATTTTCTTGTCCATCCATGAGCTTCAAATTCCCATCACTGCCTATCGTTAATTTTGCAGACCGATCTGTGTACACAAGCGGCCGTTCCCTATTGGCCACCCACACGATCTTAGAAGGCCTCAAGTTCTTGTACCATATGCCAACATACTGATTTTCTGACCCGTTCAGCGTGAAGAACCCAAGCTCGAATATATTGCCAGAGGAGACGAGAGTTTGGTTCGGAAAGAGCGGCTCCGATGGAGTAATATTGTAAGCTACACCGCTGGCCTTATGACTTGCCTGAAGTAGGCAGAAGATCACCAAGCAAGAGCACCAAGAAATCATGAGCCGCATGATAAGAATGACTGAATGAACCAAGTGAGTTCGGTGGGTCGGTTGATTCTGCACGTTCTGCAGATTTAAGGATAGATGAACGAGATTTCCTGTGAGCCAAGAGGCCTTTGTGCTCAAAGGGGGCTGAAACACGAGGGTTTTTAGAAGACTACATCTCCACTGAGTGTTCAAACGGGGGCTATTCCTCGCCGCTGTTCAAATTTCACTCAGCGTCATTGCCGGAGCTTCCGGGTCGTGTTCAACACGTGTCTCGGAGCGTGTCGTGGTACACGACACGACACGCTCCGACACACGTTGACTGCATGTCGGATTTTTCAACACGTGGTCAACTTTGATCAACTTTTCTCGACATGTTCGGACGTGCGCGTCCAAGGAGAGAATCGTTGAAGAAGATGATGGAGGGTGGAGGCGAGACCGGGGAGCAGAGGCAATGCCGCGACAGCGAGGGAGGGCCAGAGGAAGAGCAGGCGATCCAGAGGACCGCGATGGAGGGCGGACGGCGAGGCTTCAAAGATGTTCGAGTTTCATTGATCTGCTCAGAAGATTCTGGTACTCCTCGTCCACTTCATCCGCGACTTGTTGAATTGCGCGGACCTGGAGATCGCTGATCGAGGTCAGGCTCTTGCATGCCGGAGACGGAGTCGGGCCGTCGGTATCGTCGCCCTTGATTCTGCGAACCACCTTCTCCCCCAACGTGAGAGCGTGCGAAGGGAGAAGAAGACAGCTTCGGGGGGTTGATCGATGGGAGCGGGGTGATTGATGCGGGGCGGGGCAGGGAGCGGGTGGTGTCGTGGGGGGAGGAGAGAGAGTGAGAAAGTAGGGAAGAAACCGAAAGCTGAAGAATATTGTAGAAAATATTGGGTGCCCGGATTTTGGGGGTGCCGTGGGGGATTGGAGAGAGAGAAATGGGGCAGGGCAAATGATTTTTGAGAAAAATAGTTTTGAGAGATTTTTTAGGGGAATAACTTTTAAGCGGAAAAGTTATTTTTGTTATAAAACTAAATAAATGAATTAAAAACCGATTTAAAAAATTAAAAATGTTGAATGTTAAATAATGATAAATTTTGATGATTATAAAATATCATAGATTTACCTAAATAAAGTTGATTATATATTTTTGTTAGCCATTAGTTTTATCCATAATTTTTGTTAAAGTTAAAAATATGTTCTCAAATATGGTAAGCATTGATTATGAATATATCTTTTAAATTTTCTATGAATATATTTATTAATATTATTAGTGCAAATTCATTATAAGTTCCTGTTATTTATTTATTTATTTATTTATTTATTTGTGAACTTTAATCAAATTAATTAAAACTAAAAATATTTATTCAATAGTAACATGTCCCAACATGTCGGAATTTTCTATTTTTGAGAAATGACGTGTCGACGTATCGTATCGCGTGTCCGTATCACGTGTCCGTGCTACTTAGGTCACAGCTGCACATTTCTGTCCACAAATTCAGATTCCTCACGTGTTGTCCAAGACATCGAACAAAGTCTAACTGTGGTGCAATCAAATGATTTAAGGCTGTGTGATTTGGGTTGGCGAGAGAACACGGGTGAAGATTCCATACGTAAACTTAGTCGTGCTGAGGAAAGGCCAAATCTTTAGTATCTTTTCTGGTCTAAGCACCACTTTCAAGTGAATATACGTGAACTCTGAATACTTCATCCCACCAAAAGCAATGGCCTTTTGTCAGTACTATCATTATTAATTGTATGTTCAATGTGTAATATTGTCCCTATACTTTTAATTACTTTGAATTTATATCAAACCAAACTTTGAGACGAGTTCACTAAGCCATTTAGATAGATGAGTTATATTTGATTTATTTATTTGTTTTTTTTTTTTTGTGACCTAGGGAGCCCCGTACATCATTAGCAGCGGGTAAACCCTAGGGAGAACATGTGGAAACCACCACCATGTGCCCCCGGGCAAGGCCTCCAGCGACGCCCGGGATTTGAACGCTCGACCTTTTGCGAGAGGAAGAGCACTCGCTCCAGCGACGCCAATTGACCCTTAAACAAATTTTGACAGTGTCTTATTTTGATTGTGCTTGCAGGACAATTAACTCTACCCTAATCTAAGCTTATGTCCCGTTGAAATCGAGGTGCGTAGATTTCATTTATTTAGGTGACATTTATATAACTATAAATAACTTCACATTAATTAGTTCATTGCTTGTCGAAGTTTTCAAATTTGATAGTAAATAAACAAACTTCATTCTTGGAAAAGTCGGGCTTTAACCTGAAATAGCCCCACCGAACTGACTCACCCAAATAATTTGTGATTTAGGTCTAGGCCACTAATTGAGCCCATAAAATTTAGTCTTGATCGATTTGGGCTCGCCGAAAAATTATATTAGTTAATATTTTAGTTACGAATATTACTTTTTTTATTGAAATAAAACAACCTAAAAAAGATGCCAAAACAAGATAAAAGTAATAATTTGCAAACTTAATCTTTCAATTCTCATAAAACTTCACATGAGAATGGTTCTCCATTCCAAAAAAGAAATCAAAGAGTGATACCACAGTAAATAAACAAAGAGGAGGGAATACCAATAGAGAGTTTTTTTGGCAATCCAAAAACGTGAAAGCATTTCTTTTTACCGTACTCTCAACAAACTAAATACAAGAAAGTTTGAATAACCATTTCATAAAAACCTTTGCATTGTAAATTTAAAACACCCCAAAACAATTGTGATTTGGTATGCACATTAGACATAAAAGTTTAGTAATAATACAAACAAACAAAAAATCAAGGGAAAAGTGTCAGAAAAGTCATAAACTTATTACATTTATGCCAATTTAGTTTTAAACTTTTCAATTGTGTTAATTTAGTTATAAATTTTTTGATTTAGTGTCAATTTAACTAATTTTTAATAATATATTTTTTCTTTTTTTCTTTTTTTCTTCGTTTCTTCTTTCTTTTGTTGTTGATTGGCCACCGGCCATAGCCAAGTGAGTTGGCCTCACTTGGGCAAGGGTTACCATCGCTCACCAAGGTGATGCTCAACCAACCGAGGGCTTCTTTTGCTAGATCTAGCAAGGCCAACCCTCACCAAGCGTCACCTAAGCAAAGGTGACACCCAACAAGGTTGCTGTGACATCCTGAATTTCTCAACCTGTTTTCTTCTAAATTAATCGGGCATTTCGTTAATGCATTTATAGGGCTATTCTCAGAGCCAATCACTCTTGAGATAACTAGACTGTCTGGGTAAGTAATTAAGAAATTTTAAGGTAATAAATTTGAGAATTCGATCAAGAACCGATTTCTCGACCATGCTCATCTTTAGAGGCTATTGCGGCACAGTTAAAAATCGATCTAAGATCAGAGATAGGTTTGTTCGACTAAGATGTGTGACCGATCGTGGGTGACTCCACTAAATTGGAAAATTCTCGTCAACCGATACTAATTTGATTTTACTGTCGTTTTGGTACCATGTGTCCGTAATTGAATCCTTAAGATTTTCATGAAAATTGAGAGTCGCCATTGAGTCGAATGGGTTCATGGTGGTTCAAAGAAAATCGACCATGGGTCATTTGCCTTACAAAGTTCCGAAAACCACCCGGTAGCCTAGGTTATGCTAAAAATGCACCAAATGGAAATTAACCGTCGATTCAAGTCCGATTTCAGAAATTGAAAGTTCTGTCATGTCACAATAAATTCTAGGATCCACGACTTGGTCTCAGAAGATTTTTCTGATAACCGAAACTGTTTGGGAAAAAGTCAGGTTATGGCCGTTTTTGTTCAGTTGAAACCGAGGATTAATTTTGATGGTGAAATCGAGAAGCATGGGGGATTCTTGGATAAGGAAAATAATCAATTTAATAATGGAAATATCAATTGATTTTTGTGAGAGTTAATTGGGAGAAAATCAAGAGAGAATTTGGATGCAGAAGCGCAATTGGGGACCAAGTGCTCTAATTTGAATTTTCTTTGGAAATCATTAAGCTGATTAAAAAGAAATTGGGACGAGAATTTTCTATTTTAAGGAATTCTCTTAGCTTCCTTCTCATTTCCCATTTCTTTTTCTTTTTGAGCCAAACACCTTTTCTTTTTCCCCCTTTCTCTCTCCCTCTTTCTTTCTTTTTCTTTTTCTTTTTCTCTCTCTCTCCCTCTCTCTCTTTTTCCTCTTTTCCCTCATGTGTGAAACCCCTCCACCGACTGCCCCCTGCTGTCTTCCACTTTGCTTCCCCTTTTTCTTTTCTTTTGACTTTTCAAACACTTATCCTTTCTCTCTTCTCTCTCTTCTTCCCCCATTCCCACGTGACCGACTCCTTCTTCCTCCTTTCTTGTTTGTGCGAACCCACGAAGCTAGAGCGGAAGCAGCAAACAGCACTGCCTGAAGGAGCAGCAGCCAGTCGCCTGGAAGCCGTCGCACCGGAGCTGCCGCACAGCCGCCCGCGTGACGCCGCGTGCTTCGCCACCTCACGCCCACGCCTGCCGTCCCTACCGTGTGACGTCCAGCTCCCGTGCCGCCCTCTGTCCAGCTCAATTCAACCACCCTAGGCCACAGTTCGACCACCTCCGGTCGCCGGGAATCGCCGTGCAGCGTTGCTGGACCGTCACCTACCTTCCCGACCCCTTGCCACCCCCAACCAACTCTTTTTCTCCTTGTTTTGCATCAAGGGTAGTAAACTCGCAAGTGGGGTTCCAGCACGCTCGTGGGCCGATTTGGGCCATTTTCGGGCCCCGAACCCATGAGTTGCTTTGGGAAGAAACGACCCTCGTGTCGTCCCCGTCAGATTAATCCGACTTGCGTTTGATTCCGATGAGTAATCTCACTAATCCTTGCTTAGTAGACTAATGATGCTTAAGGGTTGATTAGTTTTAATTAATTAGGTGTAGGTGGTTAGATTAGTATGGATTAGTATTTATTAGTCAATTGTGATGCGAATTAGACAAATTGAGTGTGCATTTAGCAAGTAGACGTGGTCTACTATTTATTGAATGTAGCTCGGGATTTTTCCCAACCCTTATCAAGCTTCAATTTGGCAATTCGGGCATAATTGGAAATTTTAGTAATTAAATATTATTTTTCTAAATTAATTAATTAATTAATTATTTTCCGAAAATTCAACCGGGATGGCCGGTGGTCGAAATTTTATGCTGATGATTGTGGTGAAGTCCTTTTATTTAATTGAGCTCTAATTTGAGCTAAATTGGATTTATTGTAATTAATTATTAATTTTTGAAATTAATTAATTAATTAAATTTCGGAAATTAAGGTTGAGATGGCCGACGATGGGGAATTTTTTGCTGATTTTCGTGGCGCAATCCGTTTACTTAATTGAACTTTATTTTGTGATGAATTGAATTATTTGTGAAATTGGAAATTATTCTTTAATTGAATAATCTTTGGTTATTGATTGAAAAATAACCAGGCATCGGTTGATAATGCCAAAAATATTTGAATGGACTGTAGAAAATGTGGGAGTTAAGGAAAAGAAAATATTATATTTTGGCTAAGGCCAGCTGTGTGCCCACGCACGATATTTTATCGGGTATTTTTAATACGAAGAAATGAGGCCAAGACATTACTTTAATTGAGGAAGTTAAGTGCGAGGCACAATGTCATTGGGCCGTGAGGGATTAATCGTGTATTGGCTTATAGTTGAAGCAAGATTATTATTGGAAGTTGATGTGATGTGTGTTGTGTTGAGGGAAACCAATGGATCATGAACAGGTAAAAAACTAAGTACTACACAAGTAGAAGACTTCGTGTAAGTCACCTCTAGCGCCTTATACTATTGCCTTTGTAGTGAAGGACTAAGTACTGCACGATAGCGAGACTTCGTGTGAGTTACCTATAATGCCTTATACTATTGTTATCTGTGGTAAAAGGACTAAGTACCGCACGATGACAAGGTTTCGTGTTGGGGTCACCTCTAGTGCCTTGAGCCTATATTTGAGTGGGAATGTTGAAATTAATTATCGAGTATAGATGGAATCACCGATATGATTTGATCCGTTTGTCATGGATTGATTGATTGAACTGAATTGGTCGGGGAATGGTCATCGTTGACATGTAATCGACTAGGTCGATTGATTATTGTTTTGATTTGATGTTGTGAATTGATTGATTGAATGGAAATGACCGTGAGTGGTCTTGTTGGCGTGTAATCGACCGGGTCGATTTGATCGATGCTTTGATCATTAATGTGATTGCTTGGATGCCTATTTGATCTGTGCTAATATGCAGGTGAAATCTGAGGCCAAGGTAAGTTCTCTGACCCGTGTGTGCATAGGCAGCCCGGTTAGCGTATTGGTTTCCTAATCGAGTCTTGGTGGGGTAGAACTTGCTGAGACGTAGTCTCATCCCGGTTATGGGACAACATTTCAGGCCCGTAGATGAGCCTGTGGAGGAGGAACCAAAAGAGGACGATGAGCCGAAAAATGATGAAGAGCTTGAAGGATGTGAGCTCAGTGAAGAAAAGTTAGAAGAGGATCAAGATGATCCTGAACATGACCCAGATGAGGATTGAAATCACATCTCTTGGTGAACCCTTTATATATGTGTAGATAGAGTGAGATTTCGAAGTTGTGAATAGTTTGTGAAGTGCTCTATCTAATGCCATGTATAAAGACTTGGTTGTAGATTTCAATATAAAAAATATGGCATGTTTTTCTATCCCATGGTTTTATTATCTGGGGATTTATAATTGTTTCCGCATGTGCTTAATAAATGAAAGGGTCGGCGATATATAGTCCTGGGATATCACATTCTAAAATCAACCAAGTAGAAGAATGTGTGCGTGCCCGAGGATCGGGGCCTGACATCCCCCTTTTCTGGTATCAGAGCGAAGTTCAAGATTGGAGTGATCAAGAGCGATGAGTCTTGGGATAGTTAGTAGGAATGGCTTTTACTTCATGCAGATGCATGTGATTGATAGTTGATTGGTAAATTGTTTATGTGGATCACTCAGTTTCTAATTTGTTATGGAATTGGAAAATTGTGTTGTAGAACGTTTACAGTATGAGTGATCAGGAGCCGAGAACTCCTAGGCAGAGGACCTTATCCTCAGTGACTCGGGCTAGAACGCCGTCAAGAGGCAGTGCCCGAGGTTGTCGAGGTAGAGCGCAGGCAAAGGCCAGCGTGAGTGGTGTAGCACCACCGCCAATTCAGCCGATTGATGCTGGGGTAGTAGCCCCTAGTGATCCCAAATTCGAAGGGATCATGCAAGCGCTCCAGGAAATCGGAGATCTGATGGGTTAGTAGGCCTAAAATCAAGCTGCCGCAACCGTTGTCGCACAAGTTAAAGTGCCACAAGGGAATGTAATTGTAGACAGACCGATTCATAAGCTCATTGAACATTTCCTAAAGTTGCAACCACCGAAGTTCACTAGGACAGGAGATCCCGAGGCTGCGACTCATTGGATCGAAGAACTGGAAAAAGCATTTGAGCTACTGAAGTGCTCTGAAGAAGAGAAGGTTACCCTTGCAATGTATCAGTTACAAGGAGTTGCAAGTACTTGGTGGAGGGCCACCGGAGGAGAAGTATTCCCGGAAGGCATAGCCCCAGTGTGGAATGCCTTCGTAAGAGCGTTTCCTGACAAATACTTCTCCAGTTGTGCCAAGCAATTGAAGATGGCGGAATTTTTGCGTCTCTGTCAAGGTCCAATGACGGTGGACCAGTATGAGGCGAAGTTCACCGAATTATCACAGTATGCTCCTGGGTTGATCTAGGATCCCGAGGAGAAAGTAATGAGGTTTATAGATGGCCTCCAACCAGAATTGAAAGATCTGCTGGTGCCACTTGATATAAAGAAGTACAATAAGTTGTATGCGCGAGCTCAGTTGATTGAGAAAAATCTGAACGAACGAGCCGCCGCATCTAGATCGCGATTCCGGTCTAATCAGGATAGGAATCGGTTTGGGAAGAGACTGATGACTAAAGGAAGGTATCCCATCCCATTCAACAAGTAGGATAGGATTGGAAAGTCAACGCCCAACTTGATCGACGTGTGTAGTTTTTGTAGGAAAAGACATGGCTCAGCTCCATGTTATAGGAGGACAGGAGCTTTTTTTAAATGTGGCTAGCACGGCCACTAGTTTAAGGATTGTCTGCACAGGCAACTGAGACCACAACAACTGCCACCATCACCACAGATGGGTCAAAACCGAGGACTCCCGCCATCGATTGCACAGCAGGGTGGACCATTTGAACCTCCAGCTCAAGGACAGACATATACCATTGCTAATTGATAGGATAGAGGGAAAGCACTGTAGATAGAACACCACTAGGATGGTGAAGGGGACAGGAATGAACCGACCATGCACCGATTAGAGGAAGAACGTTTTTGGGGTGATTTTATCAAAGTAGCACAACGAAATTTTGGTTAAGTTTATAGAATTTCAGTTTGTGAAAATGAAGTTGTAAAGAGGAGAATCACTGACTAGAGTGGTACTTGAATATTTTGCTTATGTATAACTTGATGTTCTATATAAAAAGGTTTGGCTTAAGGAATGTTTTGTTGCAATGAATTGTGCGTTCAATGAGTATCTGGATCAATTTGTGATCGTGTTCATTGACGATATTCCGGTGTATTCGAGAAGTGATGAAGAGTATGAGAGCTATATGAGATTAATGTTTCAGACCTTAAGAACCCATCAATTGTAAGCTAAGTTTAGCAAATGCAAGTTTAGTTGACTCATGTTGCGTTCTTAAGTCACGTGATTTTAGGAGAAGGAATCCCCGTGGACCCAATTGAGATTAAAGTAGTGACCAATTAGCCAAGACCAACAACCGTGATAGAGATCATAAGTTTTCTGGGTTTAGCGGGTTATTAGAAACGGTTTGTGGAAGGTTTTTCATCGTTAGCGTCGCCTCTGACAAGACTCTTAAAGAAAAGAAGAGGAAAAAAAAGAAAAGAAATTTGTGTGGTCGGACAAGTGCGAGCGAAATTTTTAAGAACTTAAGGAAAAGCTGACTACCGCACCTGTGTTGACGATTCCATTTGGTCCCGGAGGATTCGAGATCTATAGTGATGCGTCATTTAAGGGGTTGAGTGGCGTGTTGATGCAACATGGTAGAGTTGTTGCATTTGCTTCCCGTCAGTTGAGGCCTCATGAGCAGGACTATTCGACGCATGACTTAGAGCTCGCGGTGATCATCTTTGCGTTGAAGATTTGGAGGTACTACTTGTGCGGGGAAAAGTTTCAAATCTTCACGGACCATCAGAGTCTCAAGTATTTGTTCTCTCAAAAGGAGTTGAACATGAAATAACGACGATGGATGGAATTGTTGAAGGACTATGACTGTGATATTCTACATCACCCAGGAAAGGCGAATAAGGTCGCCGATGCTTTCTGTCAAAAGTCTGTAGTGGCTCATATATTGATTAAATAGTGGAATTTAATCGAAAGAGTACGAGATTCGGTGTTCAAATTTGAGGTAGGCCACCTCTCTAGACTTATGGCCACCCTCAGAATTGAACCGGATGTCCAGGTCAGAACCAAGCTACTCCAATCGATAGATTCAAATGTATAGAAGATACTTCAAGAGGACCTTGATAAAAGAAAGGCTGATTTTCAAGTTTCTGATGATGGGAGCATATCACGATGGATTTCGTAACTGGACTACCAAGGAGTCAACGAGGAAACGATTCAATTTGGGTAGTAGTCGACAGGTTGACAAAGTTGACTCACTTCATTGCGGTTCGAAAGGACCTGAGTCTGGATAAACACGCGGACCTGTATGTGTGTTAGGTGGTTTGAATGCATGAAGTGCCGATTACGATAACGTCCGATAGAGATCTGAGATTTACTACTGCCTTTTTGGAAGAGCTTGTAGAGTGCTTTAAGTACAAAGTTTCAGTATAGTATGACATATCATTCTCAAATGGATGGTCAGTCTAAAAGAATGATTCAAACCCTCGAGGACATGTGGAGAGCTTGTGTAATAGACTTCAAAGGAAGTTGGGAGGTTCAACTTCATCTGGTGGAGTTTACCTACAATAACAGTTATCAGCAGAGCATCCAGATGGTTCCATTCGAAGCATTGTATGACAGGGCATGCAGAACACCAGTGTGTTGGGATGAAGTAGGAGAAAGAAAGATATCAAGCTTAAAGTTAATTTAGCAGTCAGTAGAAGCCATGGTAGTGATCAAAGGCAGATTAAAGACAGCACAAAACATGTAGAAAAGTTATACAGATAAGCGTCAAAGGTCTTTAGAATTCCAAATTGGTGATCACGTTTTTCTGAAAGTGTCACTAATGAGGGGAATTTCACGTTTTGGTAAGAAAGGCAAACTGAGTCCTAAATATGTAAGTCCGTTTGAGATTCTTGAGAGAATCGGAAACCTAGTGTATCGTCTTGCATTGCCACCAAGATTGGCACAAGTGCATGACGTCTTTCACGTGTCGATGTTAAGGAAGTACGAACCTGACCTAACTCACGTACTCAATTTCGAGGAATTGAACGTGGATGACCGTGTGTCATACGTGGAAAGCCAATTCAGATTATTGATCACAAAGAGCAAGTTCTGCATATAAAGACCATTCGTTTGGTCAAAGTGGTCTGGCAACACCACGATTCAGAAGAGCGACATGGGAGACTGAAGAGTCAATGAGATAATTGTACCTCCATCTTTTTGCTTAAGATTTGTAAGGTTTAAATTTCGAAGACGAAATTTTTATAAAATGGGAAGAGTTGTGACATCCTAAATTTCTCAACCTGTTTTCTTCTGAATTAATCGGGCATTTCATTGATGCGTTTATAAGGCTATTTTTGGAGCTAATCACTCTTGAAATAACTAGATTATTTGGGTAAATAATTAAGAAATTTTAAGGTAATAAACTTGAAAATTTGATCAAGAACCGATTTCTCGAACGTGCTCATCTTTAGAGGCCATTGCGACACAGTTAAAAATCGATCTAAGATCAGAGATAGGGTTGCTCGACTGAGATGTGTAGCCAATCGTGGGTGACTCCACTAAATTGGAAAATTCTCATCGACAGATACTAATTTAATTTTACTGTCATTTTGGTACCTTGTGTTGTCACGACCTCTTTTTTTTTCCGTCCGGGAAAAAGAAAGAAAGGTTTAGGGGTATTTACCTAAAGAGGCGGACCAATGGCCCTAAATTAGGCGCGGGCTCTCCCAAGCCCATACCTCGCGCGACGTTGGATTTATTTTTTAGTTCTTAACAACCTATGTAATTCTAGGAGTCGCCACTAGCCTATTGGGGTCAGCTAGAAACCAATCAAGACACGGGAATGTTGTCTCGATTCATACGCAACCAGAGATTTCTAGGAACGGGGACTTGTTTACGCCAATGTTTCTATTAGCGCCCTTGCGGTACCACTAACTTGGAATGTTGTTTATCTAAATGGCCATACAATCTCAAAACTGGGACAAGTTTGTCCAGTGATCTTGACCACCTCCGCAGCATGCTATGCGAATGGATAGGAATGCATGCGGAGGAATAAGCTGATTGCTACTTGATGTTAGTCATTCATTCAAAACTGTAAGGTTCATACGCTATAGTATAGCCAGACAAGCCAAAAAAAAGAGAGAAAGAAAAATGATCTGCATTGCACCTCAGTTGGCAAGGGCAATTACATTGTATTCAAACCAAATGAAGTACGTTGCATTCAAAACACAATCAAATGATGCATTGAATCAAACCTTCTCTTCCTTCTTCATTTTCCTCTCCAGGTCTTCCACGCCTTTCGGCTTGTTATCCGATTGAGACTACACGACCAACATCGACTCATCAATCTGATCATTACGATCATAGAGTTGCCATTTTCACAGCTAACCCAATAACTCATAAGCTACAATCAGACGAGCTTCCACCCAAGACCAATTATAATCTTTATGAAACCACTAAATGTCCATGCAAATGTTTTTGTAGTTTTTTTTAATGTCTAGACTAATCCTAACATAATTTAGAAGAGAAATTTACACTCAAATTAATGAAAAGTAGTGCGTAAGTAAACATCCAAGAAATTGAAATGACTTGAAAATAAACGCGGAAAAGGTAAACCCGATACAAGTCGGGCAAATAATATTACATGGCCTTGTTATTACGCCCCGGGACAGGACCCCCATGAGCAAAATGAGAATTCAAATATGCATGAAATTACTCTAGATGCATGGAATTACTCTAAATAACTTTAATCTACACAAAATAGATTATTTACAAAAATGGTTATAAAATACTAAAATATCATTAAATTAAGAAAATGACCTTTTAAAATTAGAAAAAAAACTTCCTAGATGTCATTTTTGCCTTAATTTGATGTCATCCATCATTTTTATAATTTTTTTGGAATTTTCATTTTTTTTATTTTTTTATTTTTATTTAAAATTAATTCCCTAAACCGATATATGCCGATTTACACTAATTTAGGACTGCCCAACGCATGAATATAACAAGAACCAAGCTCAAATCGACCGTTTCAAGATCGAAACTTGGTTTGCGCATTTCGTCTAATACTTGGAGTGCATCAAATCATCCCAAACCAGCTTCCTCAGGCCATGTTTGCGGCCTTCAATCTCAGCGCATGAGCAATATTATGTAGAACTAAAACATCAAGGTTAAACTACCACATGTAAGGAGTAAGATTAGATAGAAATCACAGCTTAAAACACACGAAAACCAAGCTGGAATCGTCATCAAATATGCGGGTTTGATATGATTTTGCAAATCTGGATTTGAACCCAAGTCAAGCAAACAGGTTGAATGCCCATATTCAAGCCCCAACACCTATCACATACGAGATCTAAGAGAAACATTATTTGATCCGAATGAAAGTAGGTAACATGAGCTTTCAAATGCAACAAACATCATAGAAAATGACCAACCGAACACATCAAAACAACCTCTTCAAGAAACCCACATGCAAAGACTATACTGACCAGCCAAGAACTAATGTGGATAGGCTTGTTTTTTGATGATCTCATAGTTCACACGGGGATTTAAAGACCAAACCAAGCTGACCTATGCATCATTTGTATTCCCATATAACATTAATCAAGCTCCTGAAGATAGAAAACACATGCAAAGGGGAGTAGCAAGTCAAACATGTATGGCTCTTGAAGAGGCTTCAAACACTTAGAAAAATTTCAGCCTCAGAAATCAGTTTTCCGGGCTGGTTTTCCTCTTGATTTTCATGATCAAAACATGCTCAAACTCGAAAAATAAATACATCTAGGATGCTTACCTTGCTTCCTAGTTTCCTTTTCATGTGGTTCTTGGCCGATGAAACTGACAAATTATCCTCGGGGGCCTGTGGAAGTTGGCTTCTTCAACTGGAAATGAGATCTGCAAAAAAAAAGAACTGACAACGAAGGTTTTCGTTGACCTCTAACATTAGACTTCAAGATGTATTTTGTTGGAAAATTTGACACCAAGAAAAACTATATGTATTCTAGTTTGGGATAAAGGTCAATATTTTCCTCATTTGTCTCTTAAATTTCTCAAAAAACACTGGCTTTCCTCACTCATGACCAACAAGTCTCGACACTTAGAAAAATTTTCGGACTTTCTTGGCCCGCCAAGAGGGCACTGTTTCGGGGGGCTTTAGGAGGCCTTCCCAATCTCCATTTGGGACACTTAGATATTTGAGTGAAATTTCATTCTCTAGTTGAAGGTTTTGGCTAATTTTGGCCCCTGGTATGTGAAAATCTCACTTTTCTCTCTCTAGGTTGGTTTGGAATTTCTGGGTTTCTTCTTTTCTGGAGTTGCTTTTGAGGGCTTCTTTGGGGATCGATTCCGAGCTCTCTCCTCTCCCTCTCGTCTCCTATCCCGCCTCCCTTGAAAGACCTCATTTCTTATATCTTATCCCCCGAATTAGAGGATTTTTTGTCAGCCTTTTGTCCACCTACCAGGCCTGTCAACAGGGCTACTTCACCCACTCTCTTGACTTAGCCAATTTTTTCAATTCTGCAGCTGTTGAGTGTGCAGGTTTTGCTGCGATTTTCCGGTGCTTCCAACAGCTTATCCCTGGTAAATTTCCGTCCACTTGCACTACTCATTACGGTCTTCCATCACGTGCAAAGATCAGGCCGGTTGGACAGCTAAGGAGGATATGGTGGGGCCACCAAGTTGCTTACTCAACAACTCCGACTTCAAACCAACTTGTGGACTGGAATTTGTCAACTGGTTTAGGTGCTTTAATCCATGAATTTGGCTGTGATTTTTGATCAATTAGCAAGCTCATGTATAGTATACTAAGATCTCCACCAAGTTGCTTACTCAACAACTCCGACTTCAAACAACTTGTGGACTGGAATTTGTCAGCTGGTTTAGGTGCTTTAATCCATGAATTTGGCTGTGATTTTTGATCAATTAGCAAGCTCATGTATAGTATATTAAGATCTTGACCAGATTTTACAATTTTGCCCACCCAAATTTGCAAAAGGGTCCCTCAAAGTTGGCCATTTTATTATCCAAAAGTACCCGATTCAATATAAATATGGTCATTTTGGCCCAATTTGATAGATTCGACCCTGCCCAAATTCAATTTCAACTCAATTGGAGGCCTAGATGATGATTTACGGGCTCGGGCACAAATTTTGCAAAATTTGCAAATTGGTCCCTCAACTTTTGGAAATTGCATTTTGGCCCCAACTTGCCATTTGAATTCAAATCTGACGTCCTGGGCTTGGCTAGTCACATTTAGATCATTGGCCCCAACTTTTTTTCTTTTCTTTTTTTTTTTTTAATCTTTTTTTTCATATTTTCAATTTTTTTCTTTTTAAGTAAAAAACATCTTCAATTTAAAACACTATATTAAATGCCTAGATAATCTATATGCTAGAATGAAATATTTTTGGGCAAAAATTTAGGTGTCAACATGTGTCCATAATTGAATCCTCGAGATTTTCACAACAATCGAGAGTCGCCATTGAGTCGAATGGGTTCATAGTGGTTCGAAGAAAATCGACCATGGGTCATTTGCCTTAAGAAGTTCCGAAAACCACCCGATAGCCTAGGTTACGCTAAAAACGTGCCAAATGGAAATTAACCGTTGATTCAAGTCCGATTTCAGAAATTGAAAGTTCTGTCATGTCACAATAAATTTTAGGATCCACGACTCGGTCTCAGAAGATTTTTCTGACAACCGAAACTGTTTGGGAAAAAGTCAGGTTATGGCCGTTTTTGTTCAATTGAAGCCGGGGATTAATTTTGATGGTGAAATCAAGAAGCATGGGGGATTCTTGGATAAAGAAAATAATCAATTTGATAATGGAAATATCAATTGATTTTTGTGAGTTAATTGGGAGAAAATCAAGAGGGAATTTGGATGTAGAAGCGCAATTGGGGACCAAGTGCTCTAATTTGAATTTTCTTTGGAAATCATTAAGCTGATTAAAAAGAAATTGGGATGAGAATTTTCTATTTTAAGGAATTCTCTTAGCTTCCTTCCCATTTCCCATTTATTTTCCTTTTTGAGCCAAACACCTTTTCTTTTTCCCCCTTTCTCTCTCCCTCTTTCTTTCTTTTTCTTTTTCTTTCTCTCTCTCTCTCTCTCTCTCTCTCTCTCTCTCTCTCTCTCTCTCTCTCTCTCTCTCTCTCTCTCTTTTTCCTCTTTTCCCTCGTGCGTGAACCCCCTCCATCGACTACCCCCTGCTGTCTTCAACTTTGCTTCCTCTTTTTCTTTTATTTTGACTTTTCAAACACTTATCCTTTCTCTCTTCTCTCTCTTCTTCCCCCATTCCCACGTGACCGGCTCCTTCTTCCTCCTTTCTTGTTTTTACAAACCCACAAAGCTGGAGTGGAAGCAATGAATAGCACTGCCCAAAGGAGCAGTAGCCAGCCGCCCGGAAGCCGTCACACTAAAGCTGCCGCATCGCCGCCCGCGTGACGTTGCATGCTCCGCCACCTCACGCCCGCACCTGCCGTCCCTGCCATGGGCTGTCCAGCTCCAGTGCCACCCTCTGTCCAACTAAATTCAGCCACCAAATGCCGCGGTTCAACCACCTCCGGTCGTCGGGAACTGCCGTGCAGCCTTGCCGAACCGTCACCTACCTTCCCGACCCTTTGCCGCCCCCAACCAACTCTTTTTCTCCCTATTTTGCAGCAAGGGTAGTAAACCCGCGAGTGGGTTGCTAGCACGCTCATGGGCCGATTTGGGCCGTTTTCCAGGCCCCAAACCCATGAGTTGCTTTAGGAAGAAACAACTCTCGTGTCGTCCCCGTCGGATTGATCCCACTTGCGTTTAATTCCGGTGAGTAATCTCACTAATCCTTGCTTAGTAGACTAATGATTCTTAAGGGTTGATTAGTTTTAATTAATTAGGTTTAGGTGGTTAGATCAGTATGGATTAGTATTTATTAGTCAATTGTGATGTGAATTAGACAAATTGAGTGTGCATTTAGCAAGTAGACGTGGTCTACTATTTATTGAAGATAGCTTGGGATTTTTCCCAACCCTTATTGGGCTTCAATTTGGCAATTCAGGCATAATTGGAATTTTTAGTAATTAAATATTATTTTTTGAAATTAATTTAATTATTTATTTATTTTCCGAAAATTCAACTGGGATGGCCGGTGGTCGAAATTTTATACTGATGATCGTGGTGAAGTCCGTTTATTTAATTGAGCTCAAATTTGAGCTAAATTGGATTTATTGTAATTAATTATTAATTTTATTAATTTTCGAAAATTAAGGTTGAGATGGCCGACAATTGGAATTTTGTACTGATTGTCATGGCGCAGTCCGTTTATTTAATTGAGCTTTATTTTGTGATGAATTGAATTATTTGTGAAATTGGAAATTATTCTTTAATTGAATAATCTTTGGTTATTAATTGAAAAATAACCGGGCATCGGTTGATAATGCCAAAAGTATTTGAATGGACTACAGAAAATGTGGGAGTTATGGAAAGGAAAATATTATATTTTGGCTAAAGCTAGCCGTGTGCCCACGCACGATATTTTATCGGGTATTTTTAATACGAAGAAATGAGGCTAAGACATTACTTTATTTGAGGAAGTTAAGTGCGAGGCACAATGTCATTGGGCCGTGAGGGATTAATCGTGTGTTGGCTTATAATTGAAGCAAGTTATTATTGGAAGTTGATGTGATGTGTGTTGTGTTGAGGGAAACCAATGAATCATGAGCAGGTAAAAGACTAAGTACTACACAAGTAGAAGACTTCGTGTGAGTCACCTCTAGCGCCTTAATACCATTGCTTATTGTAGTAAAGGACTAAGTACTACACAAGTAGAAGACTTTGTGTGAGTCACCTCTAGCGCCTTATACTATTGCCTTTGTAGTGAAGGACTAAGTACTGCACGATAGCGAGACTTCGTGTGAGTTACCTCTAGTGCCTTATGCTATTGTTATTTGTTGTTAAGGACTAAGTACCGCACGATAACAAGATTTTGTGTTGGGGTCACCTCTAGCGCCTTGAGCCTATATTTGAGTGGGAATGTTGAATTGGAATTTGAGATTAATTATTGAATATAGATGGAATCACCGATATGATTTGATACGTTTGTCATGGATTGATTGATTGAACTGAATTGGCCGGGGAATGGTTATCGTTGACATGTAATCGATTAGGTCGATTGATTATTGTTTTGATTTGATGTTGTGAATTGATTGATTGAATGGAAATGACCGTGAGTGGTCTTGTTGGCGTGTAATCGACCGGGTCGATTTGATCGATGCTTCGATCAATGATGTAATTGCTTAGATGCCTATTTGATTTGTGCTAATATGCAGGTGGAATTTGAGGCCAAGGTAAGTCCTCTGACCCGTGTGTGCATAGGCAATCATGTTAGCTTATTGGTTTCCTAATCGAGTCTTGGTGGTGTAGAGCTTGCTGAGATGTAGTCTCATCCCGACTGTGGGACAACATTTCAGGCCCATAGATGAGCCTGTGGAGGAGGAACCAGAAGAGGACGATGAGCTGAAAAATGATGAAAAGCTTGAAGGATGTGAGCTCAGTGAAGAAAAGTCAGAAGACGATCAGAATGATCTTGAGCATGACCCGATTGAGGATTGAAATCCCATCTCTTGGTGAACCCTTTGTATATGTGTAGATAGAGTGAGACTTCGAAGTTGTGAATAGTTTGTGAAGTGGTCTGTCTAATGCCTTGTATAAAGATTTGGTTGTAGATTTCAATATGAAAAATATGGCCTACTTTTCTATCCCATTGTTTTATTGTCTGGAGATTTATAATTGCTTCCGCATATGTTTAATAAATGAAAGGATCGGCGATACATAGTCATGGGATATCGCATTATAAAATCGACCAAGTAGAAGGATATGTGCGTGCCTGAGAATTGGGGCGTGACAAATGCCATGGATTGGGTGAGGGGATCCCTCACTTTGCCCTCACCCGATCAGGCCTTGACTCTAGCAGGCAATGACGACTCTTGCCTAGGTGAAGAAGGAAAAAGAAAGGAAGAAAAAAAAAGAAAGAAAAAAAAACAAAAATCATAAAAATATATTTAAAAATTAATATATATATATATATATTTTAAAAAAATTATCGATGTTAACAACATTTAGCCAAAATTAGCTAGAATAATTGAATTGATATTAGATTAAAATGTTTTATGTCTAAATGGATATAATTAAAAAGTTAGAGATTAAATTGACACTTTTCCCAAAAAATCAATTAAGAAGGTATTGCGAGTTCAATACATTAAATTTTACAATAATATGATAAGAGTGCATTTGTTTCATTGAAAACTTGGTCATAAAAGAAAAAAATTTCCATGGATTGGTTTTTATTTGTTTCGTAGCCTAGGAGCCTTGGAAATGTGATTTTCCTTCAATTTCTCCCAATCTAAGGTTGTTTTTTTTCAATTAATGGAAAACGTTTTTATTTATTTTTGATCACCCAAATATTGAAAAGTTCAAATATAATTTTCTAAAAATAGTTTTCTTTGACCAAACGGGTCTTATGATACATTTGATAACCATGTTGTTTTTTAAAACAATTTCTAATCAAAAATAGTTTTTTCGGATCTTTGTTATTGAACAAAATTTTGAGTATTTAAATGTGTTTAATAAATGCACAAAATTTCTATTCCTGAAATAGAAAAAAAAAATAGAATTGTGTTTAGTCCAACCCTCAATTTTTTGTATGACGTAAAATTTCTTTTAAATATTTTTCTTTTTTCTTTCCGTTTTTCCTACTTTTCCTATTTTTCTTCTTCTTCCTATAGCCGGTTGCCCCTCGACATTGGCTGGCGACTGCCGAGGGTCAATGAGGCTCCAATGAGGTCACTGAACTATTGCCAAGCTTGGCAACCGATTAAAGGAGGACGAAGAAGAAAATAAAAAAATAAAAAGAAAAAAGAAAATGGATTGATTGTAGCACCATTCTCGAGAATAAAAAAGTAACATTTTTCTACTTTCGAATTATGTTCCAAATTTATTTCCTTACCACTGATCTATTCTTGGGAATAGAAAAATTAGTTGACTTTACCAAATTGATTTATATTCTTATTTTGTTTTTAGAAATAGTTAAAAATTGTCTGGTCATCGAACACGTCTTTAAAAACTAGAAGTGTGTAAAAGAATCGAGAATTGCTTGAACTAGCCGAAACTAGTTTGGACAGGACTGGAACCAACAATTCCCATGGGAGTCGATCCCATTCTTGGCGTGAAATTGCCCACTTACCCAGCCAGACTATATATATATTTAAAAAAGAAATTCCATCTCAATCACTTCATTATTTCATAATTTTTCAACCAAATATATACGTACATATACATTTGTAATTGTTAAATATTATTGACTAATTTTGTCTTTTAGTTATTAATAGAATTAACCCCCTACTTCTTCTTCTTCTTTTTTTTCGTTCTAATAATCCATTTATTTGCTTCCTCAATCAAAATAAAATGAACAAAGGCAGAGGAAGAAGAGAACATGTCCATAAAAGCCAACGGCTTGTTTTAAGAGTATAATTAGATCTCTCCCAAACCATTCCATGACTAAATTGGATTGTTGTTAAAAAAGATGAATCAAGTGATCAATGTTTTAACTTTCATGGAAGTTTGGATTTTTGACATTGAGTCTAATTCTTCACATGTTTCTGGTATCGGGAAACCTTAAGAGGACCATACCACAACTTTCAAAGAGATTAAGTTTTTAGTTAGCGAGTAGTATTCATACGTTTTGCCTTATAATTTTTAATTCTTAATCAAATTTGTCACAATCTAACCTCAGGTGCACCACATTTTGGCTAATGGATTGTTAAGTCTAAACTTAGCTCAGGCTCTCATTCCTCTTGATACTTGGTGAGTGCAATAAATTTCAATTTATGGTTTCATATGCTCTAACTCCACCACCAGAGTTCACTGCTCCACCCTCCGTTTCACCAACTCCACCACCTTCACCTCCTCCATCCCCTCCTCAAAAGAAACCAGCTCTTTCCCCGTTTTATAAGCTAATCCTAAAATGGGCGAAAAAGCATTCCTACTCACTTGAGGCTCCAACAGAAGCACCACCGAATTCTTCCATCGCCATGTTCCATGAAACAAACTTTCCCCCTCTTGTCCGAGAAAGTTCCAAACTCTCGTTCCTTGCACCAGAAGAATTCACTGATCCACAAGACAGATATCGGCATGCTCCCAAGATACCTACCCCATGCTCCGAAGATACCTACCCCTACTGATGTGGATGAACATGGAAGACAGAAAATGACTCCTGTTGCTGAAGCCGTCCTAAATTGGCAATCGAAGACTTTTTTAGCACATAACAATGCGTTCAAAGCAATTGATTCCAAGATTATGAACGTACAACAAGATCTTCAAAGATATGATGAACCACTAAGAAAATGCTTTCCGATTTCCAAAAGAGGCTTCATGCCTTGGAATCCGGATAACATTTAGGGTATCATCATCTCAAAAGTCCTAAGGCGGAAATAAAGAAACTCAAAAGGCAAATCCAACTCCTTGAAGAAGGAAGGTTCAATCTTTTTAATCCATTTCCGACCACGGTACGAACAGAGCATTCACCTCCACCATCTTAGATGTCTCTTTTTGTTGCCCTCACAGACGTTCCAATCAAACAAGACAAGACATATGTGGTAGAGATGCGAAATCGTCTCAAAGAATTGGATCAAATAAGGAAAGAAAAGGGAAAAGAGAAAATGCCTAAAGAATCCTTGCTTGTTATAAAAGAAAAGCCAGATCATATGATATTATCCAATCCATTGGAATCTTTCCTAAAAGATTTGGGCAATCAAGAAGAACAGCCTGATCTTGCCACTCAACAGCTTGATCCTACTATTCCAAAAAATCATATCCTATTTCTAGCAGAACAAGCTTTTCCAAACATCTTTGATACTGAATCAGATTCGGTATCTCTATCATCCTCTTCATCCTTCTCAATCCTTGCTAATGATTCATTTCTTATTGTTCCAATAACTTCATCAATATTCATGGTTGATCCTCCAAACCAAAATATTGAATCAAACCCTTCTGAACCAGAGGTTGTTTAGCCAAACAATCCCTCTCAGCATGTGTCTACAAGTTTTTTACTATTGATGATATTCTTTATCACAAATGGCCAGAAAGACTTGAAAATTTTCATACTTAGTTAAATGCCCAGGCTCTAACCAACCAGGACAAGTATGATGTCCTTTTTGGTTTTATCACAAAGTTTACAAGCAGCCTCAAACATTGGTGGGAGTCTATAACAAAACAAGACCAACTTCAACTTTTACTCTCACCTGAATTTAGTCATGCTATTATCCTTCTATATCATTTTTTTGTTGGAAAACCTTCTAACCTCCAAGAGCTTAAAATGAGAGAATTTTTCGAGAGAAGATGCTGCTTTCTCCAGAAAAAGCATCTTGATAAACATTATTGAAAAATGCTTGAACTCTTCTATGGAATTGGAGCCGATCCAAACCTGAAGCACGTCTTCTTGACTTCCATCCCTAAATAATTATCCCAACAAGTTGAAAGATCTTTTCTCAGTAGACAAAGAAGGATTCAGGATATTCTATTGGGAGAAATACAACAAGAAATCCATTTGTTCTTTGACAATTTGTGTTTGAAGTGCCAAATGGTCCAGATTTATCTCACAAATAACAGAGAACTTGATGTAGTCTATTCTCGCCAAAAGCTAAAAATTAAATGCTCCAAGCGAGATTGTGATGGTTCTTGTGGAAATCTTCTCGAAAAAAGAAGCACTTCAAGAAACTCTGGATAAAATCTAGACACAGCTCTAAGCACTTTCGAAGGAAAAAGAAATGGTGATACCTATGAAAAATGAAAGATCGCTCAGGTCACAAGAAATCAAATCGATGGTTCATCTACAATCAAAAATGATATTTTGCCAAAAAATTTCCCCAAGTAAGAAAATGTTAGAATCATCTGATACATCACACAAAGAATGAAACTGGTATTTCTCTTTAAAATGATGATAGTGAATCTTTATTCTCTACGGATGAAGAACCATCTGAACAAACTCTTTGTGTCATACCTTGTTACCACACTCACAATGAAACTGATTCAGATTCAGAAGAATATTTTTCACATATTTCTCAAATCTTCATAACAAAGTACTAACATATTTTCAAGCTACATCCATTGTCCTCATTTTCCTATAAAAATATTTATTTCCAAGTTTGCCTAGCCTATCATTGTCATTGCTCTCATAGACATTGGAGCAAATTCTTCAATATTAGATACTAAAATTCTTTCTGAAGAATATTGGACTTCTTGTGTTTGATATTTCAACTCTGCCTCAGGAGATACTTTTTCTACGAATGTAAGAACTACCCCAATAACTATTCAGTATTTCCCCCAGTGTTCCATAACCATAAAAATCTTCGGATCCAGTCTCCCTAACAAAGATTTGATCATTGGTTGAGACATCATGACTCAAATTTCTCAGTTTTGTATCATCCCTAGAAAATGTTTTAAGTATAAGGACCAATTCTCTGAATTCATCAATATTCAAAGACTTTTTTCCATTCAAATGAATCTGTTAGATCTGATCATGCGAAAGTTGTTGGAATCTTGTTCGGAATCTCATTTTGAATTTACTCAAAAGTATTCTCATCCTTTATGGGAAAATCCAGAGTTCTTTATTCGCCTTCTTTTTAAAAAGAATGAATATATCAATCCAACTTAAGCGAGTCACATGGGAATGAAGCTAGAACATCTGATTTTAGCTCAAAGGGAATGCTCAGAACTGTAATAGCAAGGCGTTATTGAAATCTCTAATTCTCAATGGGCTTGTGAAGCCTTCTATGTCAATAAGTGAGCCAAGCAAAACAAAGGAAAGATGAAATTGGTAATTAATTATCAGTCTCTTAACATTTTTCTCCAAGATGACAAATTCCCTTTACCCTCCAGAACTTCCCTTTTTACTAGATTATTCAAGACCCACATATACTCCAAATTTGATCTCAAAGCCAGATTTTGGTAATTTGGCATCCATCCTAAAGACATACCCAAAATAGGGTTATGTACTTCGAACCGACACTTCCAATGGAAAGTTCTTCCTTTTGGCCTAAAAGTACCACCATCCCTTTTTCAAAAGGTTATGTGTCGAATTTTCCAATCAATCATATCAAGTGCAGCAGCATATATTGATGATATCCTACTCTACAGTCTTAATGAGCAATCGCACTGCCAACTCCTTAAACAATTCGCATAAATTGTGAAAAGGCATGGGATTATGCTTTCTCAAAGAAAGATTGTTGACACCTAAATTTTAGTGACACATTTAGTCATTTATCACAATAAAAAATTATAGGTTAATTTTATTCCTATATATATATATATATATATTAATTGCATAGCATATAGATTTAGGTGCATTTGTTTTTAATTTGCATTTTTTACATTTGTTTACTAGACCGGTGGCAGATGGGTCGAATTGGTGGTTTTGAATTTTAAATTAATAGGTCAGACTAGGCCCATGAAGAATACAAATTGGCCCAAGCCCGTTTTCTGAAATTGAGATTTGAAATGAGGATTTTTTGGAATTTGAGAAAATCAGATTATGATCTTATCTTTAAAAATCAGTAAAAAATATTTAGGAGATAAGGAGAATAAAAAGATTTTTGTGATCAAGAGGTTATAGAAATCTTCAAAATATCCCACGAATATCACATTTTTTTCTTGCTTATAAAAGGGCCGTGTAGAATGGGGGCTTCTCTTCGTTCAAAAAAGTAAAAAGAAAACAACCAAGGGAAGAAGTGATGTGAGGGAGAGAGAAAAACAAAAAATTGTGCAATGTTCTTCTTCGTGGGTTTCTTCTCCGCGAACACCCACGCCGTTCCGCTACAGCCCGCGCTACCGCACCCCTGTGCCGACGCCTCTGCCTGCCGCCTCCAACGATTGTGCCCGCGTAGCCGCACTCACACTGCTGCGCCTCCCTCTCACCGCGTTTGCACCACCGCTTGTCCCCGAAGCCCTCCATCAACGATCACAGTAGACTACCTCCTCGCCGGACACCGCACCGCGTCATCACCGCCCTCTGCTCAGTTACCGCACCCGCTTGGAGCCCGATCTACCACACCGGAGCGCCGATCTCTCCCCTCGACTTGCTGCTGACCTGCGACGCCAGGCCCAAATTTGAGCCCCCACACGTCCGAGTGACGTCTCTGTTGCCAGACATCTCCACTACGAGTCTCCTCACGGTGCGCCTGCAGTTCCTTCTCTGAACATCTCTGATTGCTGATGCCCGCACTTGCAACCTTCTCTTTCCGCGACCGCTTGGTGCTCGATGCCCCTGCAGCACCTCTATCCGTGACCGCTCGGTGTCCAACGCCTCCTTCTTCGTGCAATGATTCTGCAGCCGCTTTGTGCCCGCCGTTGTGGCACCACTACCCGCGACGCCCCTCACCGTCGCTGCCTGCCAGCCCTCACCGGAGCTCCGACGCCGATCGTCCTCCACCCGACGTCGACGAATTTGCTGCCCCCCATTTTCCTTAGGTTGCTCGATTTTCTTTTATTTTTATTTTTCTTATTTTATGTTATTTTACTTTATTTTTAGTTAGTTTTGCTATTATTGTTTAAGTTTGAATATTGTGAGATGACTTTTAGGTTATGGATATTGTAGGCATTATCGGCAGGAGTTATCCCTAAGATTATTGTAATTATTAATTTGACCCGTAAGATGTCGGGTCATTTTTTTAATTGTATTAATTCTTGGGGGTTTTGTTGATAATATCTTAATTGTTGAATCAATATAATTATTAATTTGATCCGTAAAATTTTGGATCAGATTTTTAATTATTTTGAACTTCTTGTCGTGACGTTTAGGGTTATAGTAATCGTTAATTTGACCTGTGAGATAACATGTTATTTTTTCGATTATTTTAATTCTTTATTTGATTGGATGCCTCGGTTAGTTTAAATACAATGTTTGTTTGATAATTGTTTGTTTTGGAAAACACTAAAAAAATTCAAAAAATATTTGAATTAGGATTTAGTTTGTTTTGGAATATTTCTTGTTATCTTGCATATCTAGAATAGGGATTTTAGTTCGAATTTAGAAAAAATATATTTAAAAAAAAAAATGCATTCATTTAGGTTGTTAGTTTTTTATTTAAATTGCACGTTTAATTATTTGGCAATTGTGAATTTCGAATTTTATAAAAAGAAAAACACAAAAGAATCATCATGCATATATCATGTAGAATTAGGGCATTCTTTGTACATCATGACATCTTAGGATAAAATTGCAAGTTTCATTTTAAATTCACTTCATTATTTAGAATAGATTGCATTTTTAGGATAAAAAATCATATGCACATCATACAGAATTAAGTTCCTGAAATGCACGTCATTTAGTGATTATTGTTAAGTTCATTATATTAGGATTTGCTCATCTTTAGACTAGGTCATTTAATAAATGTCGCATGACATATAGCTCGCATATTAAATTGCATATTACATGTCATTTTAGTTGAAATAATTTTGTATATCACTGCATTGCATTGTATGTCATTAGAATTAGGTCATTTAGATTGCATTTAATTATTTTATTTCTTCATGTCATATAGTTTAGGTCATGTAGTTAAAATGCATGTTTTTATGAAAAAATTCTAATTTCAAGAAAACCTAAAAAATTGTTTGCTTTGTGTGATGCAATTTATTTATTGAATGTTTGAGCATCCGTGTGGTCACTTTTTGCATGATAGTAATTTATGTTAAAATTAATCAGCTGCCTACAAAACACATTTTTGAAAATAAAAAAAAAAAAAAATGGTACCGAAAGGGTATTAGAAAAATCTAATGTAACCAAGTCCTCGTACCCTTAGTCTCTGGTTCGTAGGAGTAAAGTAATTCTCCCATTATTTTACTTAGGTGTCTAATCGACCTACCATAAACTGATGAGTGATGACTCCTAAATAAAATTCATTTGCATGTTAAGAAATTTGAATCTAAGTTGCGAATTGGTATGGGTTTGAGAGAGCCCGAGTTAAGTCTAGGCTTAACAATCCATTAGCCAAACCTTAGGTGGTTCACACCCAAAAAAATTTTGGTCGCGATAAAGATGAATATCGCCTAGACGGAAATTGAATTTCTTAGTATGCACCTTAACAAAGGAACATATTACCCAGGGCCATATATTGCTCAAGAGCTATTAAAGTTTCCTGAAGAAAATTTCACGACAAAGCAAGTTTAGCAATTTCTTGGAATAATTAATTATCTTAGAGATTTTGTTCCAAACATTGCAAAACTGTTAATTCCATTGCAATTGATGCTGAAGAAAAATCCTCCACCTTGGGGAAAATCTCAGACTAAAGCAGTCACTAAACTTAAAGAGATTATACAGACTCTTCCTCCAATACAAATCCCATCAACAGGGAAGAAAATTCTCCAAAGTGATACCAGTGATGAATATTAGACAACCATCATGTTAGAAGAAATTAATGGTAAGAGATACCTGTGTGCCTACAAGAGTGGAAAGTTTTCCCAATCTGAAATGCATTATCATTCCACTTTCAAAGAAATCCTAATGGTGAAAAATAGAATAAATAATTTTGAATTCCATCTCATCAGCCATCACTTCCTGGTAGAATTGGATCTGGCATCCTCTCCTCAGATGACCAAGTTCAAGCAGAAATAGATTCCAAATTCTCAACTGTTTCGATGAACTGAATGGTTATCAAAATACTCTTTTAAAACCAAACACATTGCTAGGAAGAAGAACATACTTGCTGACTCCCTGTTAAAATCAAAAACACCAACAAAAATCAACATGTACAGCATGAGGCATGCATTCCATACTCTTCATCACAATGAAAAGTATAAGATTGAAATGATAAAAGATTGGCCAAGTTGGCGATACTCCCAGGAGATTGTTGAGCAAATCTAGAATGATAGACTCACTGAAAATCTAGAAAATCTCATGTGGTAATGCCACATAAATATGTTCAGATTCAATGGAAATTTGATTCTTTATCCTTTTGGATTAAATTCGGACTATCTGTTCATATATCCTCTAATCTAGAAGGAAGATGACTTCTTTGATTAACTCAGATGGTTATTATGGTACTTAACCTATAAGTACTTAATAGCTATTGAGATTCCAACCAGAAAATTCATTGCTAATCTCACCAGGATATTTGGACTTGGAAGAGGAAACATTGAAAAAGAAATTGACAAAAATCTCTTGGTTTTCCTCAATTGGTTTTATCCTCCTACTCACCGAAGACATCTCTTGCAACAAGAACTGAGAACCACCTAACCAAACCCTGAGGTCCATGCTATTTTGTTTTTTCGACGTCCATGGGCTTTTGTCATAAATAATGGTAGCATTACAATTGCTCCACAATTTATAGGAACCACATTCTATAAACCTCAACCGCACGGTACAGAAACTTGGATTTACAAATCCTTTCCAGGACCTGTTGGTTGCTGTGAGCATCAATACCAAGAACTCCAAAGGGTTTTATGCCAAGAAAATAAAACTATTCCTGAAGATGCATGTAATTATAATGTACCCACTGCATGGGATCATTATAGCATTGCACTAAAAGTCAAGGAAGCACTCAAAGAATTTAGACAAGCTGCATCATCAAAGGAGCAAGAAATGACAAATACAGATAACCCTACACAGTCTTCTCAAGACCTCTATGCACAATAGGGAGGTCCTCTTTCCCAAGACCCCTATGATCAATGACTTTGTCCTTATCTCTAGGTATGGATACATCTTACTATGCTCAGCCATCCAGTTGGCCTCAACCAAATATTCCTGCCGATATTATAGGCTCCTTCCAGAATCAAGAGGAAGCATCCTCATCAAACCAAGTTCTCTCACTAGATTCACTTACAAGACTTGAGCAAAAATATAAAAAACACCTTCTGGTAATGCATAGTTCTAATGACTCAAAATATGGCTACAATGCTCACGACAAACGATATTGTTGACCGTATAAGTCACTGTAGTGTTACTGTAGCAGTAGGCTAGAGAAATCACTATTCATATCTCTAAAAATAATTCCCTACCGGAAATTTCTGGAGCCTCTATATGTTTTGAACCCGTGAGCTTAGTCCTTGTTTGTGTTTGACCTCCCACTGTCTATAAAAGGTAAGGAGAATGTAATGTGTGGGGCAAAGTCCCTTGAAGTAAAGTGAGTGTTTTGTGAAAACTCTCAATAATTTTCTAAACTTCTCTTCTTCTCTAGCCTGGTAGGATCCTCTGAAAAATGCAACTCGGATAGTTAGAAATGTTACCATTCCGGCATCTTTGAGTGTTTCTAGACTTTACACTAAATGGCAGAGTGGTTTTTTTGCTAAAAGGCTGTCCCTGAAGAGCTTGAATGGGAGTTATTCGCCCACTGTGAGAAGGCGTATCTGCAAGAAACTAATTTTGTCCTCCCTGGTTCTAAGTCTAGGCCCATTCATGGTATCAGAGCCATGGTTTCGTTTGTAATGGTATCCATTCCATGCACTCGGTAGGTGAATCCAGTGTTGAGAAAATCTCTTCACATCATGACAGATCCAGAAATACTAGAAGCATCTGTTTCTCTCATTGCATCTTTATATTCTTCAACCTCTTCAAATTTATGTATTTCCAATGCTTCTAAGATAGACTATCTCTATGAAGTCTCTCTTAGCGATGAAACCAAGATCTCTGAAACTCAACTTCCTCTTATGAACCCTTATTCCACTTTTGCTAAACCCACCTCATCATTTTCTCCCATTCGCTCCATTTGCCAACTCATTCGCCAAACTCCAAAAGAAGTAAAAGAGTACGTCCAGTCCTCCAAATTTGACCAACATCCCATTCCTGCCACTGAAAATGAGTACTTTGTTACTCTCTAGATTCCTCCAGAGTTTCCCAGGCAATTGACTTGACAATGATATTCTCATGTCCATTATGGGGTTGTTTGTCTTACTCTTACCTTTCATGGCTGCAAAGCCTTGCCGGTTGTGGCAAGAATTGCTTTGTTAGACACTCGGTTCTTAGAATACTAGCATGCTTGTATTGGTACTGTCCAAACCACTATAAATGCTAGAACAATCTTTGTAACCTTATACCCAAACTTCAACATCTTTCTTTCAGATCCCCAGCTACTTTCCTTTTTAAAAGTCCAAGTTCAGCTCACTGGAGCTCCTCAAACTGCTAACTCTGTAGCAACAACACTGCACTACCATATGGTTTATCAAGTGCAGAACCATGCCCTTGACTTGAATTTTCACAATGGAAATGAAGATGCTTTATTCATTTCCATGCAAAACGATCAAGCATCCTTCGTTCATGTCCCCAGACAGATCCCAAAGAAAAAGTTGGCCAAACTCCTTCCGGAGACTTGGATTACCAACTATGAAAAGCTACATCAGAACAACAAGCATTTCCAGTCCTCAAACTCTAAATTTGTTAGAAAGAAATATGGCACTATTTCCATCAAATTTGATAAGAAAAATGAAGAAAGTCATTCTATCTTCCAAACCCTCTTTATGGTTGAACTATGTATTCCTAAGTCAATTTCTGAGTCATATTCAAAAAAGCTTGTTCAATATTTCAAATGATGGACACTCTGTCCATTACTACAAGGACCAGTATGGCCACTGCTTCTAGGATCCTTTTTGTCAATGTTCTTTTTGTACAAACTCTCCTGACAAGGTAGACCCATATGCAAAACCTCGACGGAAACACAAGAAGCCAAAGGATGCTATGTACCAAAGGTACTTGAACGGGAGTTGTTCGTTCATTGTGGGAATGCATACCTGCAGAAAACTGACTCTGTCCTCCCTTGTTCTAAGTCTAGGCCCATTATGATTTTTTAATTAGGAGTCGTCATTAATCTATTTTTGGTGGGTCGATTAGAAACTCAAGTAAAGTAACGAGAGATTTACTTTATTCCTACAAACCAAAGATTGTGAGTTCGGAAACTTGATTACGCTAGATTCCTCTAACGCATTTTCAATACATTTCTCTTTTATTTTGAAAAATTATTTTGCAGGCAACTTGAATTGATTTTAATTTACTTTCCTAACATGTGGGGTGATCATGCGAGTGCACAAACCACCAATTTAATATCCAAGAAAGCAATAAATAAATTACTGGATTTACCTCGTAGCAACGAAAACATGTGCAATGTTAGATCTGAATTCATATCAACAACCCTAGATATGATTTCTAATTAACACGTAGTTGCTCAGTTTTTTAGGATTTTCTCTTGTTTAATGAAATCTAAGTTATATGTCATGCAATTTGACTAAATAGCCTAATTTTAATGACGGGCAATTTCTAATTAAATGGACCTAGCAACAAATACTAAATGACATGATCCTAAAACTATATGACATGCGCATGATTTTTTTTTTTTTTGTATTTTTATTAAAATTCGTAACAACACCTAAAGTGAGATGTAATTTATTCTAAGTTAGGAAATAGACTAACCTAAATCCTATCTTAACCTAGAAACTTAAAATCAATTCAAATATGCTATTTACTCTAGATATTAACTAGAGATGTATTCTAATTTAATAAACTATTCTATCATGCAATTCTATCTAGAAAATCAATTCTATTTTACATGATATGCAATGCAATTTTTTTTGTATTTTCAGGATAAAGAAAGCAAGTAAAGCAAAATAAGCAGCAAATCATTTAGGGTCACCGAAGATATCCGTTGTGCGAATTAGGAAACAATATTTAATCAACTTGATTATTTCGTAAATAAAATCGATAAATTGATCTTAAGTCTTAAAAATCAAAATATCAATTTTATTCCCACGTGATTAATTATTCCATCTACAGCCTTATAGATGGAATATAAAACTTGATGTGTGGTTGTAGATTAGGAAACAAATCCTAATGGATATTGCCTATCACTTAAATATACACATTGGATATCAAAAGGCATATATTAAAGCAATAAATATCCGAGAGGAATTCGTAGGTTGTCCCTTTTATATGTGGCATCCTCCCTATGTGTTGCCCAATAGTGGAGACGTCTGTCCTTCTCTCTCTCTCTCTCTCTCTCTCATCGCTCCTCTTCTATGTATGCCGAACTTCCTCTCTATTTTTCTCTCTTGCTATCATGTGGCCGTGTATCTCAATTCTATGGCCTCTTCTCTTTTTGTCTATCGTGAGCTTGCCTTTACTGTGACATCCAGATTTTCGGGTTCTAAATTCGACTGGATAAATAGGGCCGTTTTTATTCAGTTGAAGCCAAGGATTGTGAAATTGGGATGCAAGTGGGCTATATTGGTAAGGAAAAATACCAATTGGAATGACGAGGTGTTGAATGAAATTATGGGAGTCAATTTAAATTGAATCAAGAGGGATTAAGGTCCAATTGGAAAGAAAACTTAACAAAATTCATATGTCACCTCTACCCCATATTTTGGCCTACCTAAATGCTTCTAGAAGGGGGCATATTTGTCAAAAATTGAAGAGTGGGAGACAGCTGGTGGTGGCCCATGTGTGGCTGACCTAAGAGTGAGAGAGAGAGTGAGAGAAAAGAAAGGGAAATTGGGTTTTTCTTCCTCCCCTCTCTCCTCCATCGAGCATCTCCATCTTCTTCCCCTTTTCTTTGGCTTTCTTCTTTAGCAGCAACCGAAGACCAGCGAAGCAGAAGCAGCTGCCGTCACCGCCTCTCGCCACCGTCGTCGCCCACCGAAGCTGAAGTCGCCGCCGCTGCTCCACGGCCGGCCGCACCTCACCGCACGCCCTCCGCCTCTCCCCCTTCTACTGCCGCCGGTCTCTTCTTTTCCTTCTTCGGTGGCTATCCGACGTCCCAATAGATCTAGGACGGACGCCGAAGCAACCAATGCCGCAAGCACGATGCCACCGACCTCCGCCTGCCGCCGCCCCATTCGCTTCATGCTCGCCCATCGTGCGCTGTCTACCCTGGTCCGACCGAGCTGCTGTCCAGCCCCTGTTTCACCTCTGCCCGATCCCATTCGGCCGCCTCCGGCCACCGCCCGACCTCCTCCGGCCACCGTCCAGCCTCACTGGAGTCCCCTCGCCCTCCGCCAGCCTTGTATAGCTTGAATCAGCGCCGGAACCGCCTCAACCAGCTGCGCATAGAGAGGGCAGAATATGGGTATGACAGTGAGGTTTTGGCCCGTTTTGGCCGCCTTCCCGAGCTCGGATGCTCGGCCCACTTTGAGGAAAGTCGATCCTCACGTCGAGCCCGTCATTTTGAGTGAGTTTTACTCACTAATGCCTTCTTAGTTTTCTAATTATACTTAAAGGTTGATTAGTGTTAATTAAGTGTAATTATGTGGTTAGATTAGAATTGATTAGTGATTATTAGTTAATTTCTTTGCGTATTAGTTGTGTGATTAGTGTAATTAGATAGAGAATTGCCTATAGTATTTATTGGATGCTTCTTGGGATTTTTCCCGTCCCTTATCGGGTGTTAATTAAGCAATTCAGGCCTAAGTGGTATTTTTAGGAATTAAATATTAACTTTCGAAATTAATTATTTATTTATTTATTTTTCGAAAATTCAATTGGGATGGCTAGTGACAGAGATTTTATGCTGATGATCATGGCGCAGACCGTTTCTTTAATCGAGCTTCATATTGTGCTAAATTGGAATTATTGTGTTTAGTTATTTATTTTTCGGAATTAAATTAATTATTTATTTATTTTCCGAAAATTCAACTGGGATGGCCAGTGACTGGAATACTATGCTAATGACCGTGGTGAAGTTCGTTTATTTAATCGGGCTTTATTTTGAGCTAAATTGAATTTTAATATTTATTAATTAATTTTCGAAATTAATTAATTATTTAATTATTTTTGGAAATTAATGCTGAGGTGATCGACAACCGGAATTTTGTGCTAATGGTCGTGGCACAGTCCGTTTATTTATTTGAGCTCTACGTTGTGCAAAATTAAATAAATTGTGATATTTGAGGGATTTATCCTAAATTGATTGAAATTGAGTGAAATTGAATTATTGATTGGTAGATGGCCGAGTATGGCTAGTTAGCAATTGTAATGCCTTGTTGAGCTGTAAGTGGAGAGAGTAGCGAGAGCTAACTGAGAATTCTATTGGCTGAGACCGATCAAGTACGAAGTATAGATAGGTGTGGTTTGGTGATAAAGTACATCACTGTGCGAAAACGGCACCTTAAAGAACGCACGTAGACTGTCTATGACTTATGGCAGGCGTGGTTTGGTGATTAGAGAGATCACTGTGCGAAAATGGTACCTTAAAGAACGCACGTAGACTGCCTATGAATCATGACAAGCGTGGTTCGATGATGAAGGATATCACTGTGCGAAAACGGCGCCTTAAAGAATGCACGTAGACTGTCAGTGATTTGTGACCTATGACGGGCGTGGTTCGGTGATGAGGAATATCACTGTGCGAAAACGGCGCCTTAAAGAACGCACGTAGACCGTCTGATACTTATGTCACCTTGGCGAAATCGACGCCCGAGAGCATTGATGGAGCTCTATGACTAAGTGTACTATTGGAGGTTATGTGGGATAGAGTGAATGACCTAGAAATGATTCGACTGACTTGTAATTGACTAGGTCGATTGATCAATAATTCGATCTGAGTGTGACTTAATGTGATTCATTGCCTTGGTTTGATGTTGTGAATTGATCGATTTAATGGAAGTAACCGTGAGTGGTCTTGTTGGCGTGTAATTGACTAAGTCGATTAGATCGATGCTTTGATTTGTGATGTGATTGCTTGGGTGCCTATTTGATCTGTGCTAATATGCAGGTGGAATCTGAGGGCCAAGTAAGTCCTCTGACTCATGCTGTGCATAGGCAACCCTAAGGTGTATTAGTTTACTAATCGGGTCTTAGGGGATAGAACTTGTTGAGACGTTGTCTCAGTGGTTATTGAATTAATATTTCAGGACCTGGATGAGGAGCCTAAGGAGCATGAATCTGATGAGGAGATCCCTGTTGAGGAACCTGAAGAGGAGTATGTGGAGGAGGACCCCAAGGATAACCCCGAGTAAGACCTGGATGAGGATTGAGATCTTGTCCTGTCTTGTCAGACCTTGTGTGCATGTGAATAGATGTTAGACCAGAGTTGCATATATATAATAATGTAGAATACTATGAGATGCGTGTAAAAAGGTGTTGTGAATTTTCAGTATGAAAAATATATGGCCTGCTTTTCTATCCCATTGCTTTATTATCTGGGGAATTATAACTGCTTCCGCATGTGCATATATAAATGAAAGGGTCGGCGATGCATAGTCCTGTGATATCGCATTTTAAAATCGACCAAAAGTAAGGGATGTGTGCGTGCCTGAGGATCGGGGCGTGACATTTACAGCGTCCAACTTTGCACTTCAAAATAAGAAATATGAATATACAAAAGAAAGCCACCAACCGACTTCCTTCTTTTGAGAGGTTTTATTCGTTTTTCTTTCCTTTGTATGCATCGCGGATCCATGTGTCCTCATTGAAGAATATTTTTTAAACATTCCTTCCCATCAACTAATCCTTTCTTGCCTTTTTCTAATGTATTTGTCCGCAAGTTTACATTCACACGATCAGCAAGAAATCCTTTTTTCCCATTAGATCATCCATTGATTTTATTATTTTTAATAACTCACCAAAGATTGATCGAACATTGCAAAAGTTCCTTGATTGTAATCGAATTTTTCCAGATTCTGAATCTTACAAAAATGAGCTCGCAGTATCTCCTTTCCACGCTTGCCCTTAATATATGAATAGATTGCATAAGTATACAAAAAATCCATCGTCATATTATTGAAAGTATCAAATCACCAATCCTCGTAAGTTAATTTCAGTCACGAGAATAACGGGCTTGAGCCAATTTGCTCTCTTTGTAGACTTAGGCCCTGTTTGGTAACCATCCAAACATTGTCAAATTCTGATTTTTTGTTCTCAGAATCAGTTTGGGCCCAGAATCGTATTTGGTAAAAATTTTGTTTCTAGGAACAAATTGGGAGTAGAATCAAGAATTAAAAAAAAAAAAATGTGATTCTTGTTCCAGAATCAGAAAAAAGAACCAAAACAAACTATTTTCTTCTCTTTTCTTCTTCTTCAATCGCACAGTTGCGATCCACCACCGTCTGCTGTCGTCGCCGCCGTCACCATCGTCCGCCGCCGTCAGTCACCGGCAATTGGTCCGGTGAGCTCGCCAGGCCAGGGCGAGGTCCAGTGAGCTCACCAGAGGCAAGCCCAGCCATTATCGAGGCTCGGCCTCGCCTGGCTAGGCAAGCCTCACAACGCCCAACCCCACTAGTGGCCAGGTAGGCCTCACCCAGCCTGGGCCAGGCCAAGCCTCAGCAGGGCTGGGCGAGCCTCGCCCAACTACTGGCGAGGCTCGACCGATGAGGGCTGGCCTCGCCAAGGGCCAGTGACGCTCTGGTGAGGTCGTCGGCCCTCACCTGGCAGTCGCCCGTCCGGGACCAGTTTGAAGAAGAAGAAGAATAGGAGAAAAAAAAAAAAAAAGAAAAAAAAAGGAAAAAAGGAAAAAATTATAAAAATTATTTGAAAATTAAAAGAAATTAATTTGGAACATAATCAATTAAGACGATACCAAACGCAATTTTATTCTAGTATAAAAAATTTTGGACAGTTACCAAATGGCTTAAAATACTTAGAATATGTTCCCAAGAACAAAATAAAAAAAAAATTTATTTCTAATCAGAATCTACTCCTAGAAACAGAATTGTTACCAAACATGTCCTTAGTCCAACTAGTCAACTTAAAGCTCAAAACAATCAAATCAAACACATCCGTCACCGGTCCAATTCAAAATGCAATAATAATAACTAAATGCATCTAAAGCTATGCAATTAATTATTATATTTTTTTAGGGCTTAAAATTTAATCTCTAATTTTTAATGCATTGAATAAATGATTGAGTCAACAAAATTTAAGTGTCAACAAAATTCAATAGCTTGCAATTGAACCTGAATATTAGGCTAAATAAGCTTTGTAGGGAATGGGGACCGATTTCATAAACCCACTCGAGAACGGGGTCAGACCGGTAGTCCAACCAACGGGTGGGGGTTGGTTCCAATTTTTTGAAACCGGCCTTTAATGAATAATTCTTGCTCATCAAGATTATGCACACCCATATTCCGTCACATATCTATGGATTTATAAAAAGATAATGAACTCAGCAGTAATTGCGCTGAAGAATATTACTGGGACCAAAACACCAAATCCCTCCTTCCTCCCGTATTTCGACCTCTGCGGGATGAGAGAGAGAGAGAGACGCCATTGCTGCGAAGATCCGCAAATTCACCATCCTCCTCGCTGGAAAGACTAGGCCTTTTCCCCCGTGGCAGCCTCCTCCCGCTCATGGCGCGCCGCCGCCGTTGATTTTCCGGCGAGGGAGAGAGGAGAAAGCAGAAAGAGCAACGACCGACCTCCCTCCCTCTACCCTGCTCGCCGGACTCTGGAAGTTCCGATTGAATTCTCTCCCCAGGCATCGCCGCCGCGCTCAAGACCGTCGCTTTCCGCCTCCTCCCTCTCCGGGCGCTCGAGGGTTTTTCTGGGTTTTTCCGGGTTTCGGCAATGTCGATACCTAAGAGCTGTACCCGTCGCAGGACGACCTGCTCTACGAGGAGGAGCTCCTGCACAACCCCTTCAGCCTCAAGCTGTGATGGCGCTACCTCATCGCCCGGGCCGATTCCCCTTTCAAGAAGCGCTTCGTCATCTACGAGCGCGCCCTCAAGGCCCTCACCGGCAGCTACAAGCTCTGGCACGCCTACCTCCGCGAGCGCCTCGAGATCGCCGGAGCCTCCCCATCACCCACTCCCAGTACGAGACCCTGGACAACACCTTCGAGCGTGCCCTGGTGACGATGCACAAGATGGCCCGGATTTGGATCATGTACCTCCAGACCCTCACGGTGCAGAAGCTGGTCACCCGCACCCGGCGGACCTTCGACTGGGCGCTCTGCGCGCTCCCCGTAACGCAGCACGACCGTATCTGGGAGCCCTCCCTCGTGTTCGTCAGCCAGAGGGGCATGCCCATCGAGACTCCACTCAGAGTTTACAGGAGGTACTTGAAGTATGACCCCACCCGCATTGAGGATTTCATTGAGTTCTTGGTTAATTCGAGTCTTTGGCAAGAGGTGGCGGAGAGGCTGGCGTCGGTGCTGAATGACGATCAGTTTTTCTCGAGTAAGGGGAAGACCAAGCATAGGTTATGGCTCGAGTCGTGTGATTTGCTCACGAAGCATGCCACGAAGGGGTCGAAGCGGCTTCGGATGAAACTTGTTGGCCAAATGTTTTGTCAATGCAATAACACAAGTTTTGCGGAAATAGTCCAATTAATCCTAAATCTGTTATACAAATGTCGATTCCATCTAAAACTTTTCAATTTTGCCAATTTAACCTTTGCAAAAAATGCGTTATCTTTCCAGTTAATTTTTGCTAAAAATCACTAACATAATAATCTAGTCATCGCCCCAGCGATTTCCAAACAAAAATTGTCCATAATGACTACAGTGGAATTTTGCATAGTAATAAATTTGCAAAATTAAAAAATTTTAGGGATGAATTCACATTTCTACGGTAGGTTTAGGATTAATAAGGTAATTTTCCCCACAAGTCAATGAAGCTAGATATTTATATGGGTTCCAAGCAAACCAGGAACTCTTCAGCTCTTCAGTTTAAGGATCACATGGCTCAAATTTTGATCACTAGCTAACATTAGCCTTCCATTTAAATGCGAAGCTTATCCAAATTGAATTGTTCAGTCATCGAATTGATCACTAACTGACATTTAATTGCCGTTGGCATAGATGACTTCTTATCAAATCTGAAGAAGGTAAATCACATCTAGGAATCATACTGAAGCTGGAAATACTTTGTCCTGTGCCAATCCTCATGCTTCTCTTGGGGGGACTTTAGTCTATCTTTGGTAATGATATCTTTCACCAAAAAACCCAGGAAATCGAATCTTCAAAATGCAACTGGTGATGAGAGTGATTTACTTGGTAGTTCTCCTTAATTATAACAACAGTTCTGGCTACTGTTGCTGCGTCTATTATATTCTGTCAAAAAATTATACATTTTAAACCCCTACTTTGCAGCCCAAAATCCATGTATAAAGTGGAGCAGCCCATTCGACCCTTCTGTTCAGAGTGGACTAAAGCCATCCTTGAATTGAATTAACACTAAAATCTTAAAAAATAACAACAAAGTCATCTCCAAAAAAAAAGGAAAAGAAAAATGAAAATAAATAGTCGTCATCTTCCTTCGACCACTGTATTAGTGATGGTGTTAACAGACCGGATGCTTTCTTGCTGTGATGGAATAGAACGATTTGGCATTTCAGCTTGGAAAGTGAATATAGGCTGCCTCGGCTGAGGAAGATCTGACTCACCACTTAACATCAGAACCACATTCGACATGTTTGGTCTATCCGTGGCATGGTCCTGAACACAGAGAAGCCCAACATGGATGCATCTGGTTACCTCCAAAGGAGAGCTAACAGCCATTGCTACATCCGTTAGGTCCAATGCTTTGCCGTCACTCCACAATTGCCATGCCTGTAAGGGAGGACACTGTCATAATATTGCAGCAAACTTACGATATTGATGAAGTTTGGAATTTGGGACCTACGTAGGAAAGGAGATTCAGATGTCCCTGGTCATACAGGGACGTGTTCTTTTTGCCGCTTACTATCTCCAATAGCAACACTCCGAAGCTATAGACATCGGACCTCTCGGAAAATATTCCACCCATGGCATACTCAGGAGACATATAACCACTGCAGTTAAGTTAAACATTTTATGTACTCTTTGATTGTATCAGTAGACAATGGGGATAAAACATGCATGAACAGAGATGTTCGTTGTGGTAAATCAATCATTTCTGTCTGCTTGAAGAGATTGACTCAATGAATTGATAATTCAAATAGGCCTAGAGAGCTTACAGCGTTCCAACAATTTTTTGAGTGTTCACCAAAACTTGAGTGCCCTCAAACATTCGTGCTAGCCCAAAATCTGAAATTTTCGGGTTCATCTTTTCATCCAAGAGAATGTTGCTTACTTTCAAGTCTCGATGTATGACCCTAAGGCAAGAATCTCGATGGAGGTAGAGCAGCCCCCTTGCAATCCCCTGAATTATTTGAAATCGTTTGCCCCAGTCAAGTTCTGCCTTCTTCCTTGAATCTAACAAACATGACAGACCAGAATATTTTTTAAGTTTTAATGCTATGCAGAAAATACATTATAGAAAAATAGTTATTCCGAGATAAAAAAAGACCAACCAAAAAGAAAGGTGTCCAAGCTTTTATTCGACAAGTACTCATATACCAAAATCTTTTCTTCTCCTTCAATGCAGTAACCCATGAGTTTAACAAGATTTCGATGTTGGAGTTTCGATATAAGGATGATCTCATTCTTGAACTCTTCAACGCCTTGGGCTGAGGTACTGGAAAGTCTTTTCACGCCTACCTCTTTCCCGTCTTTCAGCTTCCCCTGTTTCGCAATTCACATAGCTTTAAGACCTTGAAATATTTTCATTGACAATGTCCTGCAGAATGGCCATACCTTATAAACAGATCCAAACCCTCCTTGCCCAAGTTTACTTGTCGTGCTGAACTTGTTTGTAGCAAGTAGTATGCTATCAAAACTATAATGGGTCAATTCCAGCGAATCATCTTGCTTCAACTGCTCTTGCCATGCATTTCCTTGTGTCAGTTCAGTCGATTTTTCCAGTGTATCTACTGAATCAAGGAGCCTTTGAATTTTGTTCAAGTTTCCTGTGTTTATCATTGAGGAAGAATTAGCTTACTTTTTTCATAGCGTGCACAATCCTCTGATAACACTGATATAGCTTTTCAATATTACCTGTTTTGTTAGCTCTCCATTTGCAAAGAACAAAAACAAATACTGCAAAGAACATAATCCCTGCAATAGTACTCAGGCTGATGATAACTGCTCTGTGTCGCGATCCTCCTGAAATGGGAAAGAGAGTTATGTAAAAGATGATTGGTGTCAACTCAAACTCATCTTAATGGAACAATTTCTAACCTGCTTTTATATGTGCGACTCGAACAAATAGATCTTCCCCAGCTGTGGGAAATTCCTGAAGATCAATGAGGTCTTTACTCCAAACCATACACCCAATGGTGCTGACGTAAGAATAAGCCAAGCAAGAACAATTGCTCCGGCACCAGCTTTCACATCCTTCTTCATCTTCAACGTCTGATACATAGTCCCCAGAGTCGGGTAGTTTCATCTGGCTCATTTGCCAAAATGCATCTTTCTTTACATTTGTAGAAGTCGATGTGCTTGTGTTTTTCTGGCAATTCAATTCCATCTCTCTTACACATCCTCTGATCCAGTTTCCACCGTTCCATTCTTCATTTGACTTTGGCACAAACCCATCTGTGCATCTGCAAATAGGCGAATTCAATGAGTTACAAACTCCAAATGGACCACAAGTTCCATAAATCTCACAAGTATTGTTCGGTGCTGCCCACTCCATCAACCATGCCTTAGCTCCATCATCCCAGCGCATTATCGTGAGAGATCCTCCGGGAGAAATGAACATGTATAGAAAGATATCGTATCTATTTATCGAATAGTAAGTGGTTCCCTGCTGAGTATCCTGCTGGACAGTGAAGCCAGTCTTGTATGATTGGTCCATGTTTGGTATGCCAATAAATTTCGATTTGTCCCATTGCCCACCTCTCCAGTAAGGAGTCGAACCATTCCAAGTGAAAGGTTGAGGCGGCGTCCCGGATGTCATTCCAGTCGAGAAACTTCCAGGGAATGGATCACTGTCGCTTCTCCAGGAAATTAAAGACTTTTTCACTCCCGTCCTGACATTTACTCCTATCTTCATTGTTGGAAGAAGAGTGTCTGTCGGATCCTCGAAGCTTCCCCATATTTCGCCATAATTGCCATCTTGCAGAACAAAATTCCCACTATCTAATAGCACCGCCGACGTATAATTGGACCGACTATAGACATTGGTAGACCAGACTATATTTTCTTGTCCATCCATGAGCTTCAAATTCCAATCACTGCCTATCGTTAATTTTGCAGACTGATCCGTGTACGCAAGCGGCCGTTCCCTATTGGCCACCCACACGATCTTAGAAGGCGTCAAGTTCTTGTACCGTATGCCAATATACTGATTTTCTGACCCCCTCAGCGTGAAGAACCCAAGCTCGAATATATTGCCAGAGGAGACGAGAGTTTGGTTCGGAAAGAGCGGCTCCGATGGAGTAATATTGTAAGCTACACCGCTGGCCCTATGACTTGCCTGCAGAAGGCAGAAGATGACCAAGCAAGAGCACCAAGAAATCATGAGCCGCATGATAAGAATGACTGAATGAACCTAGTGAGTTCGGTGGGTCGGTTGATTCTGCACTTTCTGCAGATTTAAGGATAGATGAACTAGATTTCCGATGAACCAAGAGGCCTTGGTCCTCAAAGGGGGCTGAAACACGAGGGTTTTCAGAAAACCACATCTTCATTGACTGTTCCACGGGGGGGTTATTCCTCGCCGCTCATAGTTGCACAGTTCTGTCCACAAATTCGGATTCCTCACGTGTTATCCAAGACATCAAACGAAGTCCAAGTGTGGCGCAATCAAATGATTTAAGGCCGTGTGATTTGGGTTGGCGAGAGAACACGGGTGAAGGTTCCATACGTAAACTCAGCCGTGCTGAGGAAAGGCCAAATCTTTAGTATCTTTTCTGGTCTAAGCACCACTTTCAGGGGATTATACGTGAACTCTGAATACTTCTTCCCACCAAAAGCAATGGCCTTTTATTAGTTCTATCATTATTAATTGTATGTTCAATGTGTAATATTGCCCCTATACTTTTAATTACTTTGAATTTATATCAAACCAAACTTTGAGATGAGTTCACTAAGCCATTTAAGTAGATGAGTTATATTTGATTATTGAACCTTAAACAAGTTCTGATAGTGTCTTATTTTGATTATGCCTACAGGATAATTAACTCTACCCTAATGTAAGCTTATGTCCCATCGAAATCGAGGTGCGTAAATTTCATTTCTTTAAGTGACATTTATATAGTTATAAATAACTTCACATTAATTAGTTCGTTGCTTGTCAAAGTTTTCAAATTTGACAATAAATAAACAAACTTCATTCTTGGAAAAGTTGGGCTTCGACCTGAAATAGCCCCACCAAACTTACACACTCAAATAATTTGTGATTTAGGTCTAGGCCATTGATTGAGCCCATAAAATTTAGTCTCAATCTATTTGGGCTCGCCGAAAAATCGCTCTAGGCTTAACCTACAAAGCCCTTTTTACCCTCCGCTTCCTACCCGAGCCTTGACCGAGTGCGTTGCTACCCTCATAGTTGATTCGATACATGAGTAGTTCCACTTATATATTAGCTGATGAACATAGATCTATGTTCACTAGCTAAAATATTAGGGTGTGTTTCTTCTTGACGCTGTTCTCAAGACAATTGATGTGAACTATTGAGTGACCATAGAAATAGCCTTCTTAACAGAGGGATGTTGACTGGACCACAACACCAACTAGAGAAACTCTCACTTGAATCGGCTTTTGGTGTTTAGATCTTATTTTAAAAAATTATCATTTTTATGATAATTATATTTTGTTCTTAATATAAGATACCAAGATTATATTACCAATATTTTAGTTACGAATATTACTTTTTTATTGAAATAAAACAACCTAAAAAAGATGCCAAAACAAGATAAATGTAATCATTTGCAAACTTAAAAGAAATTGAAGAGTGATACCACGGTAAATAAACAAACAGGAGGAAATACTAATAGAGAGTTTTTTTGGCAATCCAAAAACATGAAAGCGTTTCTTTTTACCGTACTCTCAACAAACTAAATATAGGAAAGTTTGAAAAACCATTTCATAAAAATCTTCATTGTAAATTTAAAACACCCCAAAACAATTGTGATTTGGTATGCACATTAGACATAAAATTTTAGCAATAATACAAAAAAATCAAGGGAAAAGTGTCAGAATAGTCATAAATTTATTACATTTATGTCAATTTAGTTTTAAACTTTTTAATTGTGTCAATTTATTTATAAAATTTTTGATTTAGTGTCAATTCAACTAATTTTAACCGGATATTATTGACATGAATAATTTTTAATAATATATTTTTTTTTTTTTTTTTCTTCCTTTCTTCTTCCTTTTGTTGTTGATTGGCCACTGGCCATAGCCGGGTGAGTTGGCCTCACTTGGGCAAGGGTTACCGTCGCTCACCAAAGGTGACGCTCACCCAACCAAGGGCTTCTTTTGCTAGATCTGGCAAGGTCAATCCTTGCCAAGCGTCACCTTAGCAAAGGTGACACCCGAAAGGTTGCCATGGCTTGGGTGAGGGGATCCCTCACTTTGCCCTCGCCCAATTGGGCCTTGCCTCTAGCAAGCAACGACAACTCTCGACTAGGTGAAGAAGGAAAAAGAAAGGAAGAAAAAGAAGGAAAGAAAAGACAAAAATCATAAAAATAGTCAAAAAAATTAAAATATATATTTTTAGAAATTATCCACGTTTACAATATTTAGCCAAAATTAGCTAGAACAATTGAATTGATATTAGATTAAAATTTTTATGACTGAATTGATATAATTAAAAAGTTAAAGATTAAATTGACACTTTTCCCAAAAAATCAACTAAGAAGGTATTGTGAGTTCAATACATTAAATTTTACAATAATATGATAAGAGTACATTTGTTTCATTGAAAACTTGATCATAAAAGAAAAAAATTTCCATGGATTGGTTTTTATTTGTTTGGTAGCCTAGGAGCCTTGGAAAAGTGATTTTCCTTCAATTTCTCCCAATCTAAGGTTGTTGTTTTCAATTAATGGAAATTTTTTTTATTTATTTTCGATCACCCAAATATTGAAAAGTTGAAATATAGTTTTTTGAAAATAGTTTTTCTTTGACCAAACATGTCTTATGATACATTTGATAACCATGTTGTTTTTTAAAACAATTTATGGTCACAAATAGTTTTTTCGAATGCTGTTATTGAACAATTTTTTGAGTATTTAAACGTGTTTGATAAATGTACAAAAATTTTATTCCTGAAATAGAAAAAGAATAGCACTGCATTTAGTCCAACCCTCAATTTTTTGTATGACGTAATATTTCTTTTAATTCTTTTTTGAGATTTTATTTTTCTTTTCTTTTTTCCTACTTTTCCTATTTTTCTTCTTCTTCCTATAGCGAGTTGCCCCTCAACAATGGCTGGCGACTGCTGAGGGTCAATGAGGCTTTAATGAGGTCACCAAACCATTGCCGAGCTCGGCAACCGATTAAAAGAGGAGGAAGAAGAAAAGAATAAAAAAGAAAATGGATTGATTGTAGAACCGTTCTCAAGAATAAAAAAGTAGCATTTTTCTACTTTCGAATTATGTTCCAAATTTATTCCCTTACCACTGATCTGTTCTTGGGAATAGAAAAATTAGTTGACTTTACCAAATTGATTTATATTCTGATTTTGTTTTTAGAAATAGTTAAAAATTGACCGTTTATCAAACACGTCCTTAAAAACTAGGAGTGTGTAGAAGAATCGAACTAGCCAGAACTAGTTTGGATAGGACCGGAACCAACAATTCCCATGGGAGTCGATCCGGTTCTTGGCATGAAATTGCCCATTTACCCAGTCACACTGGACTAGTATATATATGTTTAGAAAAAGAAATTCCATCTCAATCACTTCATTATTTTATAATTTTCTACCAAATATATATGTACATATACATTTATAATTATTAAAAATTATTGACTAATTTTGTCTTTTGGGTATGTAATAGAATTAACCCCCTACTTCTATTTTTTTTTTCATTCTAATAATCCATTTATTTGCTTCATCAATCAAAATAAAATGAACAAAGGCAGAGGAAGGAGAGAATGTGTCCATAAAAGCCAACAGCTTATTTTAAGAGTATAATTAGATCTCTCCTTAACCATTCCATGACTAAATTAGATCGATGTTAAAAAAGATGAATCAAGCGATCAATGTTTTAACTTTCATGGAAATTTGGATATTTGACATTAAGTCTAATTCTTCACATATATTTGGTATCGGGAAACCTTAAGATGACCCTACCACAACTTTTGAAGAGATTAAGTTTTTAGTTTGCAAGTAGTATTTCTTCGTTTTGCCTTATAGTTTTTATTTCTTAAATCAAAGTTAATGACTTGCAATTTAACTCGAATATAAGGCTAAATAAGCTTTGTAAGGAATAGGGACGGGTTTCATGGACTCACTCGAAAACGGGGTGGGACTGGTGGTCCAACCAATAGGAAGGCGTTGGTTTCAATTTTTTGGAACCGGTCTTTTAATTGATAATTCTCGCCCATTAAGGCCATGCTCACCCATAACTCGTCACATGTATATGGATTTATAAGAAGATAATGAACTCAGAAGTAATTGCGCTGAAGAATACTGAGAGCAAAACACCGAATCCCTCTTCTTCCTCCCGCAATTCGACCTCTGCGAGATCACAGACAGAGAGAGAGAGAGAGAGAGAGAGACGCCATTGCTGCAAAGATCCCCAAATTCACCATCCTCCTCGCCGGAAAGACTAGGGCTTTTCCCCTGCCGCGGCCTCCTCCCGCTCATGGCGCGCCGCCGCCGTTGATTTCCCGGCGAGAGAAAGAGCGACGACCGACCTCCCTCTCTACCCCGCTCGCCGGACTCCGGAAGTTCCGATCGAATTCTCTCCCCAGGCATCGCCGCTGCGCGCAAGACCGTCGCTTTCCGCCTCCTCCCTCTCCGGGCGCTCGAGGGTTTTTCTGGGTTTTTCCGGGTTCCGGCGATGTCGATACCCAAGGAGCTGTACCCGTCGCAGGACGACCTGCTCTACGAGGAGGAACTCCTGCGCAACCCCTTCAGCCTCAAGCTGTGGTGGCGCTACCTCATCGCCCGGGCCGATTCCCCTTTCAAGAAGCGCTTCGTCATCTACGAGCGCGCCCTCAAGGCCCTCCCCGGCAGCTACAAGCTCTGGCACGCCTACCTCCGCGAGCGCCTCGAGATCGTCCGGAGCCTCCCCATCACCCACTCCCAGTACGAGACCCTGGACAACACGTTCGAGCGCGCCCTGGTGACGATGCACAAGATGCCCCGGATTTGGATCATGTACCTCCAGACCCTCACGGTGCAGAAGCTGGTCACCCGCACCCGGCGGACCTTCGACCGGGCGGTCTGCGCGCTCCCCGTCACGCAGCACGACCGTATCTGGGAGCCTTACCTGGTGTTCGTCAGCCAGAGGGGCATGCCCATCGAGACTCCACTCAGAGTTTACAGGAGGTACTTGAAGTATGACCCGACCCACATTGAGGATTTCATTGAGTTCTTGGTTAATTCGAGTCTGTGGCAAGAGGCGGCGGAGAGGCTGGCGTCGGTGCTGAATGACGATCAGTTTTTCTCGATTAAGGGTAAGACCAAGCATAGGTTGTGGCTCGAGTTGTGCGATTTGCTCACGAAGCATGCCACAGAGGTTTCTGGTCTTAATGTCGATGCAATTATAAGGGGTGGGATTAGGAAGTTCACTGATGAGGTTGGGAGGTTGTGGACGTCCCTTGCTGAATACTATATCAGGAGGAATTTACATGAGAAGGCGAGGGACGTATTTGAGGAGGGCATGAAGACGGTGATTACCGTGAGAGATTTCAGCGTGATATTCGATGCTTACGCGCAGTTCGAGGAGAGCATGCTTGGTATCAAGATGGAAAACCTGGATCTGAGTGATGAGGATGAGGAAGAGGGAGAGGAGGGAGAGAATGGGGTACAGGAAAATGGGTTTGAAGAGGATGAAGATATCAGGTTGGATGTGAATTTGTCACAGGCTAAGTTTGAGAAGAAGATCCTTGATGGGTTCTGGTTACACGATGATAAGGATGTGGATTTGAGGTTAGCTCGACTGGAGAATTTGATGGAGCGCAGGCCAGAATTAGCAAATAGTGTTCTCTTGCGACAAAATCCCCATAACGTGGAGCAATGGCACAGGAGGGTAAAGCTGTTTGAGGGTAATCCCACGAAGCAGATTCTTACATACACGGAAGCAGTGAGGACTGTAGATCCAATGAAAGCTGTTGGAAAACCTCATACACTGTGGGTGGCCTTTGCTAAATTATACGAGAGCCACCAGGATATTGCTAATGCGAGAGTGATATTCGACAAAGCAGTGCAGGTCAACTACAAGGCCGTTGATCATTTGGCCAGTATTTGGTGTGAGTGGGCTGAGATGGAGTTGAGGCATAACAACTTCAAAAAGGCACTTGAGTTGATGAGAAGGGCTACTGCAGAGCCGTCAGTTGAGGTCAAAAGAAGAGGTACTCTCTTTGTTTTCTTGTGTACTTGTATCCTTTCCAAATGCATTGCAGTGGTGCTGTATGTTTTGTTTTTTTCAATTCTCCTTTTGTTATTTTAGGATGTTTCGATGGTCATTATAACTCTTATGAAAATGGCTCATGTACATGTTGCTTCCTATCCGCAATCTAGTTTATCATTTGCTCCAGTGGGATGAAATGCTTTTAATTGTGCAATCATATGAAAGTTGAGAAGAGACTGTCCCATGCATATGGTTAAATATTGAAACCACTCTGAGAAAATTATTAGCACCTGTCATCCAAGGGATCATGTCATAGGCACACTATTGGGTCATCTACGTCCTGCTTTTAAAAACTAGTTTACTTTAAACAAGTCTTTTTGGATCCTGTGATGTGTCAGTGAGACAAAGTTCTGCCGATTGATAGCTAATATGGCTTACAATGACAAGCATAAATTTGTTTTTTTTTTCCTTCCTTTTTTTAAGCAAAATTTTAATTTCTCTCTTTATTTTTGGTTAACCTCTCCAGATGGCAAACTGAAACATTCTGAAGCACAATGTCATTCTCTCGCATCATTTCAACTGTAAAAAGAAATCGTGGCCTGTTTGCTCTTTAAGGACTTTAAGCTTTTCATTTTTGAGAAACCATTGTCAGGACAATTATTGGTGTTGGTGTTAGAAAGGAAAATGAATTCTGTCAATGCCATGTAGGGGCTCAAGATCGGCAAACTGAATCTAATTGGTTTGATTTGTTTTTCTTGCAGTGGCTGCTGATGGGAATGAACCAGTTCAGATGAAGCTGCACAAATCATTGAGACTGTGGACATTTTATGTGGATTTGGAGGAGAGCCTGGGTACCTTGGAGTCCACGCGTGCTGTCTATGAGCGAATTTTAGACTTGAGAATAGCCACTCCCCAGATAATTATCAATTATGCAGTTCTGCTGGAAGTATGAATTCATTTTGACAATTTGCTTTGTCTCTCCTTGCTCTTATCTTCGGAGACATCGGGCTAATGTGTTTTTTGATGTGCAGGACAATAGATATTTTGAAGATGCATTTAAGGTATATGAAAGAGGTGTCAAGATATTTAAGTATCCTCATGTGAAAGATATATGGGTCACCTATCTCTCTAAGTTTGTAAGAAGATATGGAAAGACGAAACTGGAGCGGGCAAGAGAGTTGTTTGAGCATGCTATTGAAACGGTATGTGAATTAATTTTTCAGATTAGTGCGGTTGATCCATATTTTTGTGTTATTGAGATGTAACTGCGCTGCGCTGCTGTTTATATTATTGAGAAATGTGGTGGTGCAGAACGGGTTTTCTTTATGCCAGCATTTTCTTTCTTTCGTCTTCCTTGAGTTACGTGTTGAGGGATTTTTTTTTTTGGTTTAAGGAAATACTGCTGAAAAGATTGTTGTATGGTAGATGATATTCTTAGGGAGTTTTACATAGCAAGCTCATATCTTGGGTGTAGATACTTTAGTCTTTTTGCTATTGACTAATTTTAAATAGATGAAGAAATTTAGTCTTAACTTGGTGGGGCTACGAGTCTCTAATGATATTGTGATGATTCAGTAGGACAGTTAGTTCATAGAACTTCTTGATAAAAGAGACTATTTTGTCCTGATTGTGTTGGTTTGACTATTTTGAATCACTGCCCCAGCATATTCTCATCAATCTGCAAGTAATTGGATTATTAAGACAAAGATGAAAGATCTCCACAAACTGAGATGATTAATAGTCTTAAACTCTCAAGTAATGTAATTCCATACAATTTGGTTTTAGGTTCACTTGTTGGAAGAATTCTGTTAACGTGACACCTTACACTATGATTGCCTGAGTCATTGTTTTTTGATGTGTTTGTTTTCAATAGCAAATGAATATGTAGCATGTGAATCTTACTCATTTCTTTTGATAGTTTTAACTGTTTGTCAATCTAGAAGTGAATTTGGCAAATAGTCATTGAACTAATCCTGATATCTGATTATAATCATTTTACTTCTGCCCGTTAGACCCCTTCGGATCAAGTAAAGCCTTTGTACCTTCAATATGCGAAATTGGAAGAGGAGTATGGTCTTGCAAAGAGGGCGATGAAGGTGTATGATCAAGCTACTAAGGCCGTGCCAGGCAATGAGAAGTTGGCAATGTATGAAATTTACATAGCACGAGCAGCTGAGATATTTGGTGTCCCAAAAACAAGAGAGATCTACGAGCAAGCAATAGAAAATGGGGGTCTTCCTGACAAAGATGGGAAAGCTATGTGCTTGAAATATGCCGAGCTCGAGAAAAGCCTGGGTGAAATAGATCGTGCTCGTGGAATTTACGTGTATGCATCCCAATTCGCCGACCCAAGATCTGATGTTGATTTTTGGAACAAGTGGCATGAATTCGAGGTGCAGCATGGGAATGAAGACACCTTCCGAGAAATGCTTCGAATTAAGCGCAGTGTTTCTGCAAGCTATAGCCAGGTATGCACTCATAAATCTCTTTCTTGTGTTTTCTTTTCTTTATAGATGAACATTTTCTTCTGGAGAGCATAAGGCACTATTCTTTTGCTCTATTGGCCATTATGATGCTTGCTTTTGTTTTTCTTTAAATTATGATTATCAGAAGAAAGATGATTATTTCCAAGAAGGTGACTTCAGTCTGATAAACTGAGTAGTGTAGTTGTTCCTGGGGGAAATAAATAAAGTACTTGTCATGCCAAGCGGCTGAAACAATTTGGGCTGTTTTCTGCAGCAAGAAGCCATCTAGCATCGAAACTTATCAAAGTTGCGCCCCCCCCAAAAAAAAAAAAAAAATTTGTCTGAAATAAATGGTAAGGAGGGGAAAAAAGAGTCCAAGGCATGATTTAAGTCCAACTAGATTAAAATGGGACTCGGAAATGATTTGCAATATAACTAAATGAGCAAATCTCTCTTTCTTTTACATTTTTTAGAGTTAGCCCCTCTCGATACTCCTGCTTGCTCTGTTTACAACATCATTTTGTTAATGGAAGTCGTGCTTTTCTAACATTAATTTCTGCCTTTTCACTGTACTCTTCAGACACACTTCATCCTGCCTGAGTATGTAATGCAAAAAGACCAGAAGATGGATCTCGATGACGCAAGAGACAAATTGAAGCAGGCCGGCGTTTCGGAGGATGAGATGGCCGCTCTCGAGAGGCAGCTTGCACCTTCAGCCAATGACGTCGCGACGAAAGAAGCGAGCCGAAAGGTTGGTTTCGTGAGTGCTGGAGTGGAATCTCAGGCAGATGGAGGTCTAAGAAGTAATGTGAACAACGAGGACATTGAACTGCCAGACGAAAGTGACTCGGAAGAAGAGGATAAAGTTGAAATCGCGCAAAAGGAAGTGCCGTCAGCAGTTTTCGGAGGGTTGGTTCGGAAGAGGGAAGACACTGAAAAGGAAGAGGAAGGCAAGGATGGCGAGAGCCGTCTCGGCGCCCTAGAGAGAATTAAAAGACTTAAAAAAGCTTCTGGCTGATGTAGCGATTGACTCGAGCATGTCAGTATCTTAGATAAAATTTTTGATCAACTTCTGTAGTCAAAACGTAGAATGTGTACCAGAGTTTGCTCCTTGCACTGAAATTTTCAGATGACGCAATTCTAGAGCTTTGCTGTGTCAAATCCTTGCAGATTTATTTTTCTGGTTTCACAGTTGTATACCCCAGTATTGAAACGTTTCTAGGATATAGCTTGTGAGGACAAAATGCCTCCATTATTTGCATCACAAATTTTGAATTGGAATCTCCTTGAAATTTCATCAAGTGTTGATCAGCTTTTTTACACCTACAGGATGTGTAAACAAGTCTAATGTGTTGTGCTTTGAATGCACTTCTTTAATCAATCATTTTACAGGTCTGACTTCGACAGGTTCAGTTTTTCAGACGAAATTGGGTTAAAATGTTGGTTCTTTTCCATCTTCATCTCTTTTCCATGAGAAGTTTTTGACTCCAACAGGGGCTTGAAGAATCCACTTTGGGTACTAACGGTTCATATTGTTTTTTCCATTCCTAAAACAGAAACGAAAATGCTGATGTGGACTGACACGCTGGCATAGTGTCGGTGCTGACTAGACTAGTCGGTGCTTACATGTAGCGATCGCCAACCGCCGTGTCAAGTGCGGTATGCCCGGCCCAGTTTCTGTCTTTTTATCCATTTAACAAATTCTTAAATGCATAAGTATTAATAGAATTTCTCAGAAAAAAAAAAAGTTAAGAAAAAATAGAAAAATTTCATGTGGGATTCTAATTTCTATAATAAGACTTTCAAATATCAAAGGCATGAGATATATTAATACATTAGACTCGCCTTTACGAATAATATAAAATAGTGAAATTTGATATTCCATGACTATACTTGATTTGGCAGCTTGAGTCTTTGGACACCCCAATTTTGATGGCAACGACACCGTTTGTGCAACAAGTGTGTCAGTCCAACCCGCGGCTCATTATGACAATTCTTTTGACCCAATTTGCATGCTACGCAACAATGTCGAAGAATTCCAACATGTCTCTTCTTCTTGGTCGATTACCCAAATCGAGTACAATGCCGTCGACACAAACCGCGAAAACGGCCTACTTTAAGCACTAAGTCTTACGCAGAGAGGGAAGGGAGTAATTGCAAACAGTCCTCATGCACAAGACCTCAAGGTCTAATCTGACATTTGACATTGTAAGGCTGCATAAATCATATTTGTCAAAGGAGCTTACAACATAACAGAACCAAATACAGAGACCTCAACCAATCATCCTCGTAAGTGATACAAAGCGCAAAAGGTAGACAGAAACCACATCACACATTCCCATTTTTTCTGAGGATATATTCACCAAATGCGAATGCAAGATCACCACAAAATCGCTAATTCCACGATTTCTATAACTTGCCCGTTATGGATCCGTGTCTTTGCAAAGCTTTCAATCCAGCTTGTAAAAAATGAGTTCATTATCTATGTGATTAAATGATAAGACAGATGAAGGAATCGGTACATCTGCTGGTAAATGCCACCCTCATCAATAGCAAATTCTCTTGCAAGATATCAAAAATTGTCTTGCGAATTGTAAGGTAGCTTCTGAAGCATCGCACACTCATTGGAAGTTGTGCGCCCTCTTTGCTGATGTGAGAGTATTAGAGAGAAGCATTGCTATTGTCATTGGACCAACTCCCCCTGGAACAGGAGTGATAGCTGATGCTACTTTACAGGCCTCCTCATAGCAAACATCTCCAACTAGCTTGTAACCCCGAGAGCTTTTTGAATCCTGTTACAAGCACCAAATACATAGGTCAGCAAACATCAAAAATCGATAGTGTGTCCAATATTAGCTGGAAATATACACCCATTACGGAACGAAGTCCTGTGGCAAGTTGGCTTTCAAAATGATAACCCAGTCATAATACTCATAATATCTATTGTCTATGCAATTTGACATTTACCACCACATGTATCCATACAGACTACAGACTGATCAAGTCAACAACAGCTTCCATGCAAATCCTCTTCATATAATTGACAGCAATAAGCTTCAATGGTGATCTTGTAAATAGTAAACGTCGCATAATTTCATGATGAAAATACAATTACCTCAACTGGGTTGATCCCGACGTCAATAATCACTGCACCAGGTTTGATCCAGCTCCCTCTCACCATGTTGGCTTGCCCAACAGCTGCAATTATGATATCTGCCTCTCTTATGATCTCCTCAGGATTTTGTGTCCTGGAATGGACAATGCTGATGGTTGCATCTTCCCTCTAGAAAAAGAGGAAAAAAGATATATAGCAGCTGAAGAAAGATAAATTTCTTAAGATGACATTGTTTGACAAGAAAGTAGTATACCTGAAGCAGCAAAGCAGCAGGCATCCCAACAATATTGCTTCGGCCAATCACGACAGCTCTCTTTCCCTTAATACCAATACCGTATCTATGCAATAGCTCTATGCAACCTTTAGGAGTGCAAGGCACAAACAGGGGCTCTCTTCCTCTCATAGCAAGTCGACCAATGTTGAGTGGGTGAAAACCGTCCACATCTTTCTCAATACTTACTGCATTTAGGATACTCTCCTCATTCATATGCTGAAAAAACAATGACTTAGCTGATAAAACTCTATGCAGGACAAGAAGATGCCATTTAATTTAAATACAGGCAGACAGGGCCCAGGAGCCTTATTCCACAGTCCAACAAACTCCTCGTATGTGTTGAATAAAAAACAACTGCCAATACACCACTCAATAAAGCCACATTAGGTTATGAGGAAAATCTAAAAGTTCTGATCACCCCACTGTCTATGGCCACCAAAATGAAAATGTCATGTAGAAAGACAGGAAAATATCTAGAAACAGTGCTAAGCAAATCTCAGACTAAGAACATCAAAGTTGAAGCATAGAATGTCACATTCTCCATGAAGCAGAGCATAAAATGTCCATTGTAAATGCAGTTGGTTGTAATAAGAATAACTATAGAAAGTCACATTCACGTGTAGGGGTCATTGTAACTCCTCCGACAATAACATCAAAATTCACCTTTTCTAATGGACCATCCATTGGCCAACCAACGATTTAAGCAAAAACTCGAGTTTGTTCACTCTACATGGACTGATTGGGAAGAAAGCAAAAGGAGTTAGCATTGGGACATACCGAAGGCAATGGTAACTGAACAAGAATGCCATGAACCAAAGGATCATCATTGAATCCCGAGATAAACTTGAGCACTTCTTCTTCTTTTGAGTCTGCAGGCAAATGCACTTCGAAGGAGTTAATTCCCACAGACTCACAAGCCTTCTTCTTGTTGCGTACATAAGTAGCGGAATCCTTCCTGTCGCCAACAAGAACCACCGCCAACCCTGGTACAACCCCAATCGCCTTCTTCATCCTTGATACTTCAGCTGATACCTCGTCTCTGATAAGCTTCGAAACATATTTCCCATCAATCACTTTGGCACTGGCCTCATTCGCTACTGCAGCTTCACACACGCGATTAATCAATACACGCTCCGAAGTTGCATCTTCCACACACAAAAAAGATTGGCTCAAATTTCAATCTATATGCATGGAAAGCAAAATTCTTTTATTCATTCGGTCCAAGAAAAGTTCTCCAGCTTCCATTATGCTGAAAATTCACGCAAAATCTCACAGATTCGTGAGCCATGTTCGTTAATCTTGATGGGTGATGAAAGTTTTTTCCGAATATGTCAGCAAATTCTACGTCAGAAAATTCCATCATCTTGCTACATTTCACGCACTCCTACTTTTCGTGATTTCTACATCCATAAAACATAGTAAATTTTCTTGAAATCCACAACCGAAACGAACTTCACGGGCATCCAAGAAAAGCGTTGCTGAGCTCGAACTAAAGCTCCACCACAAGATCAAGCAGACAAGGCGAGGAAAAGAGGAAAAAGACACGAAGAGGACGGAAACAGCGACCGACCCGGAAGTGGGGAGGAAGCGCGGACGGCGAGGGTCCCGAAAGACGGGACCTTTGACGAGGCGCAAGGACGGCGGGGCAGCGACAGCCGGCGGACCAAGACGGCGGCGGCGGCGGCGGCGGCGGCGGCGTCCTTGCGGAGGCTCGCGGGGAAGAAGCGAGACGCGGTGGAAGTCGAGCACTCGCCGATCGCCACCATTCTCGGGGGCGGGTCTCTCCGGATGGAATCGGGTCGTGGGTACGTCGTACAGTCCGCAAGAACTGCTTCGTTGTACGAGGTTTTAGTGAGAGAGAGAGAGAGGGTTTTACAACGTGCGAGGGTTCCGAACAGTGCAGTATGCGTCTGAGCGGTCGGTAAATGCACCCAAAACTCATTCCAAGATTATAATTACTTCTTAAAAATTTTTAAAATTACAATAAAGTGTAAGGCTTTTTTTTTTTTTTTTTTGTAATTCGGGGAACCCCGTGTTCTAGCAGCCTCAAATGGCGAGAAACCCCTAATGCGTGGAGTCACTACCACCACCATCATTGCCATGTAAGGCCTTTTTTTGGGTAGTAATTGATTCTATTATTTTATTTTCCCGAAATAAAAGAACAGAAATACATTTGGTAAAATTTTTTATATGCAGGAATATATTTAGAACTTTTTTGTATGCGGGAATATATTTGAAATAGAATTAAGAAGTAAAAAAAATTTATTTTTTATTCCCAAGAATAATTTCAAGAATCAAACCTAATTTTTTTTCTTTCTTTTCTTTTGTTTCTTTTCTCATTCTCTCTTCTTTTTCTTCTTCTTCCTCCCAATCCCAATTGGTCACCGACTACTACTGACCATAGTTGCCAACGACAACCGATTGAGCGAGGTCCAACGAGCTTGCCTGGCCATAGTGAGCATCACCGTCACCAATGGCCAGGCAAACAAGCGAGGCTCGACCTCCCCTAGGTGGTGCAAGGCCTCCCTTAGCTGGTCGTCAGTCACAACAGATGGCGATCGGTTACAAAAGAGGAAGAATAAGAAAAAAGAGGAAAATAATAAATAATAAATAATAAAAGTATTAAAAATTAAAAGAAATAAAAAATTAAGGATTCTATAAAACGGATTTTTATCCTGGGAATAGAAGTTTTATGCAGCTTATCAAATACGTTAACTTTTGCCGAGAAATCATTCTCGGAAACAGAATTAGAAAAAATTATTTTTGATTAATTTTTTTTCAAAAACAAAATGATTACCAAAAGCACTTTAAGTTATATATGACTTTTTATTACTTTCTTGAAACGCACGATATTATATCAAGAAAAAAAAATGTTATAAATGCAAAATGATTAAAAAAGAAAGTATCGACATCATTTCTTTTGGTTATGAGCAAAAGATTTTGAACGCGTAAAAATTCAACGCTCTCTGTTTCTCGGACCAGTTAGAAGGAGCTCGAACGGCTATGACCAAGCTTGACAAAACTTGACTGGCCACGACCGCGAGCTCGAAGAAGCTTGGAAGCTGGAGCGGCCATAAGCGATCTCGATGAAGCTCGATTGGCCACGACTATGAGCTTTAAACGAGTCTGCAAGCTGGAGCAGCCATGGCCGGGACCCGAGGAAGGAAATGTAACGACCCCAAGTTAATTCTATTTTTTAGTTGTCGACTGAAGAGAGATACATGAAATCTATGTGTTTGTATAAACCATGGTGTGGCTAAGACAAGCGATACGGGTTTCGATACTTCATACTATAGTTCAATGTTTAGGCCACCAATAGGGACGTATTTTTGTTTTCAACCCTAACTCACTTACATGTAGCTGTAATTGCAGTGTTTTTAGAAGGTCTTTTGAAGTAATATTACACCAATCGATCTTCAAATGGTGGCAGGGCAAATTGCACAGACATAATATCGATAACATTTAATTAATAATCTTAGAAATATTACTGTCGTAATTACTTGAAGAGCGTAACTTTTATGTGCGAAACAAATATATTTGATTATTCTAGGCATGGATCGAATTTTTATTTGATAAGAAAAAATTATGGACGAGTTGTTGACAACTGATTTGGGTTCTAGCTTGCATCTCTTGTTTTAAGTCCATGAAATTGTTAAAGCATTTTATGAATAGTACAAGTGATCGGTTCTCGATATGATTTGGTTCCAAAGTGGAATCAGGAAGCGGATCAATTCCCAATTTCTAGGACTGTGGACCAAACTTATCAATCTTAGAAACAAGAACCAGATCAACTAATCTGATTTAATAAAACTAGTCTCTATTCGACTTTTGTAGCGAATCACAAATATGCAACCAAAAAAAAAAAAAAAGGCTTTATGAAAAACCCTCCCTCGCCCCTCTTTCGCTCCTCTGAAGACAAACCAAATATATGTGCATGTAGAAATGGGAGGGGATGAGAAATTGAGAAAGCATTTATTAAGAAATTAAAATATAATCGTTCTAGTTCCAACCTCGGAATCAGGAACGGTGCCGATTAGCCACCGGTTCCAAGAATAGGAACTAGGAACCGGACCATTACCCATGGGAATTGCCTAGAATCAACCAGTTTAGTCTGGTTAGGCCGCTCTTGTTGTACATTTCATTGGTCCCATCTATATTCTAATGCTTTACTCCTAAACAAAACTTGTATGGCAAATGATTTTTTTGCGTTCTCGAGATAAATGAGATGGCCGCCCTCGAGAGGTGGTGGCTTCTACAGTCTTCACCTGACACCACCGTCGCCGCCGCCGTCGCCACCACCACCGCCACCAAAGTAGCGAGTCGAAAAGTTGGACGTGGAACTATAATTCACAAAACTCTTTCTCAATCTCAAACCGTCACAAAACAATTAAACAAAATAAATAAATAAAATAAAATAAAAGAGCAAAAAATATAAAATAAAAAAAATTAATGCCCTTTTGAAATCGAGCTCTGCACAGTCTACGAGCCGCGACTCATCATGGCGTTGTACTGCTCGAAAGACTCCTGCCTCTGCAGCCTCATCTCCTGATTGAACTTTTTTATGAACGCCTCCACCCGCCGGTTCAGCTCGTCCTGGCTCGGCGACCCCTTCGCCGGCGACGACGACGGCACCGGCGACGGCGAGGCCAGCTCATTCGTCCGGTCCCTGAACGTCTCCGACTTCCTCATCGCCGGCGGCGGGGCCTCATCCAGCGGGTCCCGCTGCTTGTTGTTCTCCCCCCACGTGTCGGACTTCCTCAGGCGGCGCCTCGCCGCCAGCGGCACCGGCCGGCCGTCGGTGATCGCCTTCCACGTGTTCTCCAGCGTCTCTTGCCGTTTCGGCCTGATCACTCCCAGAGCTTCTCGATCGAACGAAAATCCATCGGTATTCAGTAATCAATCATTTTCGATTTCGGATTTAATCTGAACTGAGCAAATAAGCGTACCTTCGGGGCTGGCTTTGGACGGCCTCCGGTGAACGAACCTCGAAGAAACCAGCGGTTTCTCCGGCGTAGGGAGGCGCTCCGCCGAGCTCGTCCCCTTCGCCGCCGGCGTCCAGACGGACCTCGAAATCGTAAACTCCTCCTCCTCTTCCTCCGCCTCCGCGCGGTCTCCACGTCCATCTCCGCCTTCATCCATCGAGAACTCCGCAAGCTCCGCCTCGGGAACCCCGGCCGCGCCGCTCTCCTCGTAAACGACGTCCTCCCGAGGCGAGACGCAGACCATTCCATCGGGAGGCAAACCGAAAACGTCGCCGCCGCAGCCGCCGGACGACTTCGCCGCCGCCGAGATCACCCGCGCCTCCTCCGCCTCATGGAGGTTGCCGTGGAGCCTGGAGGAAGCGGCGATGGTGACGATGATGCCATTGATGACGAGGTAGATGTAGGGAGGCTCGAGCCACGAGAGGAGCGAGAGCCACAGGAGAGGGATCTGGACGCTGGCGAGCTCGGCGACGGAGGGCCCGGCGAGCCTCAGGGCCAGCGCCACCGCCAGCACGGCGGCCGACGCGGCGGCGACCCTGGCCGAGAGCGCCCAGGCGCTGCAAGACGCCGCCATTGCTGCTTGCTGAGTCGAAGCTCTAGAGAGAGAGAGAGAGAGAGAGAGAAGAGAGAGAAAGAGAGTGGAGCTGGAAATGCGTTTAGTGGTGCTCGGAGTCGCATCATAAGTAAAGTCGTTTGGTTTTTAATGCGCGAGGCTTCGAGTGGTTCTCAGCCGTTGGATGCGGTAGTTGGACGGTGGATGATGAAATCTCGGGAAAGGTTACGAAATGAATTTCGGATTTTCTTTTTATGAAATGTTGAGTTGCATTAATAAGTGTGCCTCCAAAATTAAAAACCGAAATTTGTTTTTTTTTTTCTTTTTTGTTTTTCATTTTTTTGCAATTTTATTCTTTTTGACGATACGTTATTTTCGTCGGACTATATATTTTGTCAGAGTGTCAACGTCTCGCAAAGTACATTACACGTCTCGTTTTATTGTAATTTAACATTTTAAAAGATGAAATTGTATGATTCTATAATTTTTCCACGCAAATTTACTACGCTTTTCCTTATTTTCAACTAGCTCAAAACTTTTCAATCAAAAAAAAAAAGAAAAAAGAATGAAACTTATGCTCAATGATTAATCTCAAAAAAATTGCGTAGTTATATTCCTAAGGACATAAAGGACCCCGCTTTCCATTCCAGGTGGCCAAGAGGAACGCGTACTTTTATGGAAGGAACAAGTAATGATCATGCGAGGCGCGTTGATGATAAGGTGATTAGCTCTTTTTGTTATTGAAAAAAAATGAATACATCTAAATTGAAAAAGAAATCAATTTTCAATCGAAGATTAAAGAGGAAAGAGGAGGATGTAGAAGGAGGGTTTCGAATCGGGCCATCTTGTCCCGTTGATTTTCATTTCTTAGGATACATGCATGCCTTATCATTTTTTATGGCAAGCGTGTAAGCCTATGCTTAGCAATTGATCAACTCTTACTGATATATGTTATGGATTCATTAATACCCCCACAAAGACCTTGATCGATAAAATTGAAGGAAAAAGATTGTAAATTTTATTGTCTTTAAATATGATAAATTCATTTTTTCTCTAGTGAGTTTAGGAAAAGGAAGTGAGCATTTTTTTTATTGTTAATTAATATAGTTAGCCTAAGTAGAATTTATGCCAAGTAATTAGGAAGCTGCTTTCCAAAAAACATAAAATAAAAATTAGGAAGCCGCTTTTGTCGTAGCGGCTAGCGAGGACGGTGGGGGAATGTCGGCACGCCTGTCCTTGTTGGTCCCTGCGAGGAACCGCAACGGTCATTTTTATGACCGTTGCTGCCCCACCCTAAAGCCGCGATGGTCTTTCTTCCTTAAATATTTCGAATATTCAGGTCACGTGCTTCCTCACGTGACGCCGAATCCCCCCTCGTCCGCGCATTGCTTGCTGCACGTTCCCTACGGTGCCCCGAGGCCGGGCCCTCGGGGGGAAATTCTCTTTTTCTTTTTTTTCTTTGGATTAGGTATTCGATATTGATCTTTGTCGAGAAAAAATTGGAAAAGATGAAAGGTTATTGTAATAATCGACGAATATCTCGAATACAAATTCGATATTGATTCACACACGTAGCATGCCACTGGAACTACGAATGCCTTCCGTAATGCATTAGTTGAACATTGTGAAATTGGCCAAAATCGGTCGATTTCGAAGGTCGAATACAGAAAAAAAAAAAAAAAGGTGGGATTTGATACCCAACTTCTCAAATTGATGAAGAGATGGGAATGACATAACGATGTAAGTCGTAACACTGTCATGGATTAGTCACTTAGTTGTAATTATTTTTTTTTCTGGTCACTTAAATCTTAATACTTGCCTTGATTTGTCACTTTGAGTTCTTTCGCTGCTAGGCATGTTTCAAGTGGTGAGGAAGTCTTCGAGTGGAGAAGAAGTCTACCACGATTTTTTTATTTTTTTTTAAATCAAGATTATCTTCTTTAGCATCGGGAAAAATTTATGAAATTAACAAAAAGAGGAGAAGAAGAAGACGACAGAGGTAGATCGAGATGCTGGGGGTTTAGAGGCTGCGCGGAGGGTGGCGGTGTCGATGGTTGGAAAGCCAGCCCTCGACAAGGTGACCAGCTCTAGTTAAAACAAGGGCAAGCAGCCCATTGCCAGGCCGCCATGTCCTAGCCCCCCGCCCGCGTTTAGGGCGACGGCACCAGCTCCATGCAGCCCGAGCCTAGCGCTCGACATTTAATTGTTTCCTTTTTGAAATTATCAATTTTAGATTTGTTTTTTCTTAGCTCAAGTCTCCAATTTCTGTTGCGGCAATAACAAAACGACATCATTTTGTGCTTGAAGAAGTTCTCATTATCACACCATCAGTCATCGAGGATTGGAAAATTGATTAAAAAAAAAAAAAAGAGGCCCGTGTGATTCTCTCTGTTCACATAATAGAGCTTCAATGAACGAAAAGAAAGTTCTAGGATTAAAGCAATGGACCGAAATCCCAAAAAATATCAACTACGAAGTCCTTCACTGCTACAATGATGCACACCTGAACTTTGGTCCTGGCTTTTTGGCTAAGCGATGAAACTCCTCAAACTGCTGGAATGTCTCGTTCAAGGGGCCAGGAAATGCCGTCATCAGTTTATTAGCAGACGGTAGTAGAGATTGATGGTAGATGGACGGCCTTTCCGTGTGCGCGGACAGGAACACAGGAAACGGTTTGGCCAACCTTCTACTCCAGCGACAACAATAGCTTTCCGACCGACACAAGAAGAATCTCAAGGCCACAGAATACGAGTAACACCATTCTACTTTACCAAGATCACTAAGGTTTAGCACGTAAAAATACCTCAATCCATCAGAACACCAGATCCAAGAGACAATTGGCAAACTAGAGAGAGACGGCACAACCTGTTCTTCAATCTCTGTCCCAGATCGAAACATCTTGTTTTTTATATTCGACATAGTGATGTAAGCATGAAAAACACGCGAATGTCCCAACTACACCGAAGTCTTTATCATTTTGCCATTGTAACCAGAAGAAACATAGAGTGCTGCCCTCCTTTGCAGTGACATCACAAATCATAAATCTTATTTATGAAGAAGAACTCAAAAGTCAAAAGGGAAAGAAAAACCAGTATAGGCGGGCCATTTCACCTATCTTGTGTTTTCTTTGGCAATGACAGGTTTTATCTTTTTCCTGACCAGATTTTGTTTCCTCTTCATCTTAACCTGCGATAGAAAGGTCACGCAGAGACATATGTGAGGGCAAGCAACAAAAGAAACAGAGCAAATTCATACCTTTGCTCACGATGTTGCCACCGTGGACATGAAGGGCAGACATATCTCGATGGACAGTTCCTAGGAGGCAACCTGCAACAACTTTCCACGAGTTGGGAAATTTACTATCTGCCGTTCCTCTGCACGATACTCATCATCCCAAGGACAGTGGAAAAACTGAACTCCCATGTTGGCATGCATGAAGTTCAATGTCATCAGTTATTGAAATTGCATCCTATAACATGACTGCAAAGACATCATCTATTTGCCTTCTAATCAGAGGAAACCAAAGTTCAGGTAAGAACTTCAAATTCAATTCAGCAACAGAACTGAACTTAAAAAAACACAATCGTTTTAAACAGGAAGCACAACTGCTAGTTAGAGAAAGCATCCACCAACACCCAGTTGCGATAGCAAAGCCAGGATGAAATGTTGGTGTATGCAAAAACACGTCAAAAGAATGAATAATAGTAGGGATATAATCAAGATTATTGCAACTGCTTTGAGAAGATACAAAAGCAGCATCTCATATGCTTCCCGTGTACTCTTCTTCCCTTATACCATTGTCTTTTTTATATCATGATTCCATAATGTGCTCAAATTTACATGAATGATTACATGAATGCTAAGAATATAATTGAGAATAAGAAGATACATCCTGACTACATCTCTACAGCTTGCTATCCAAAAAAATCTCCCAGTTGTATACTTTTACATCGAACTTGGAGTCACTTTGAAGAATTTCTCTTAATTCCCTGGCACAAGCTTCATCTCTTGCAAGTAGCAATGCGAAGCCCCCACCACCTGCTCCTACAAGCTTGTAACCACAGCAGTATGGATCAGCAAGCGTAAATAGACCATCAACAAATTCATTGCTACAATAGGGATCCAACTCCTGGTGCAGCCTCCATGTCTCTGACATTATTTCCCCAAGCTTATCAACGTCACAGTTCATTAAAGCTTCCCTCCCTGTTTTTGCTAATTCAGTAAGGCGCTTGATGCTGGTAACAAGGAGGTTATCACGTCTAAGATATCGGGCCACCACCTTTTGCAATACTTGGTGTGCTAGACGAACCTGCACAGACATTCCATAATTGCAGTTCTAATCACAATCCTCCACATATTGAACTCAATCATGCACCAATTCCCCAAAAGGTTGGGCAAATGAGCTCAGAACAAATAAGAAGCCAAAGTTGACAACTACTCGTCTCCAATACTAAGGCAACAAAAGGAAAAAAGATTTTCATCCATATATCAAGACAAGAAAATACACTTGGAAGCAAATTGATTATAATCATGAGACAACATAATTGTTTTCTTCCAGTTACGAACAATATCGTACATAAAATGGAGAAAGAGGCAGGAATACATACTTGACCAGTGAAAACGACCAGTAACCTCTGCTGCAACTCTGATATCAATTGAGACGAAGCCAAGAGGGGAACAACTTGAAGCTGTAATGGAACTCCAGGAAAACTAGTTGTAAATTTAATCCCAGGATACAAACCTCCAATTTGATCCTGCCAGCCACCTCCTGTTCCCATGATTTGTTCTAATACCAGAACAAGCCTGGCAACATTTTCATTGCTTTCATCTCCATCAGTTATCTGCAGAAGTCCTTTAACAACGGCAGCTGCAAGTATGCTGGAAGTACCCAAGCCACTACCGCGAGGAACATTGGCCCAAGTTTTGATCTGCAAGCCCATAGACAAGAGCACCTTTTGATTAAGCACTCCAGTCACAAGCAATGCAGATTTAACTAGCCGAAAAGGATCACCACTATCAAATGGTGTAGCAATGGAGGCAAGATCTTGCACATATAAATGGTTTCCAGAATCATCGTTAATGGATACACCAGCTTCTTTTGTTGTTTCTATGATAGTGCCAATCGGAAGGGAACCTTCCAAACTAATTGCCATGTTCAGAACACAACCAGCACGCTCTAAGCTCCATGGGGGAGTGTCACTCCAACCTCCAACAAAATCAACACGAACCGGTAACTCGACTTTTATGGTTTTAGGATGGAACGTCTCATCCAGAGATCCACTGAGATGATTGTTCAGGATTCCCGACTTCTGAGGGTACTCCATCAGATTTTCTGAAGGCCAGGAGATCTATGGTCAAATTTGGCAAGACATGAATGATGAAAAGAGAGAAGTTTATATAAACCCCAAGGAAATGATATGCTGATAATAACAGATGAATCATTAATATGATGGACAGCCTAATGTAAGCACAAAAATTGAAAAATTGGCATTACACAGACTAAATTTATAATCCAATTAAACAAGATAAGCTCATTTTGTTCTAGGGCATTGTTCTTCTGTACATTTATTATTCTATATCCCAGCAAAATTGTTGAAAAGCTGATACACGACTGTACCTTGAAAACCGTATCTCACTGCTGAAGCAGTCTCCTTAGCAACAGCATCCCAAACCTTATGTTCTAATTCTTGGGCTGTTGTTTCATCTCCACATGCTCTTAGAAGATCCACTTGTACCTGGTATGCCCGGCTTTTTGGAAGTATCCTTGAGTTTTGTTCCTGAAGATGAGAACACATCCCTAAGAAATTTTTACATATTTCTGCTCCCGAAACTTCCAATTGCAAAACTTCTCCACATAGTTGAGACAAGTCACGCCCAACCAAGCCATATTCAATGCAGGCTTTAGCAATTCCAGCTGCAAGATGAGCTTGGTGATCACTTGAACCCATACACATTTTAGAGAAGTCTATTGATCTATGTAGCTCCTCCAAGCTAAGACGTTGCGAACCTCTCCATAAGGGAAGCAATAATTCAGTTTTCTGATCACTTAAACCCATCAGCCATGAGGCTAAGTTAAGCATCTCAAAATAAGATAGGACAGGAAAAAGTCTCGCATTCCATAAGCATTTATCCTGCTTGCCTGTATTGCTCCACAGGTCCCCTTCACCAATGCCCAAATCATACAAGACACTCTTCCAAGGTTTCCCACAGAATGTCCCAGACCTGGAAAGGGAACTCTTTGGATTATCAAGGAGGCCGCAGTAAACTATGACGGTGTCAGTACATCCAACTAAAGGAACTTCCCAAAGACAATGGCGATCTGGTAGCATGAACCTAAATGGTTCTGATGGCTCATTGTTTTCTCTGGGTATATTCATACCAACAACTATGCATTGTGAGCCAATCTGTATTCCGCTTGAAATTGAGGAACCATATAAAAGAGAGTCTTCTCCAATTGATACACCTGGCTCAATTTTACTTGAAAGTACAACAGCAGATGCTGCAATGTCAGACACAGTTGTTGCTGGAATTGAACATAAGTGTCTTCGACCGACCAGTCCCGAACCAACCCCACTTAGGTGATCTAGGACTTCACCAGATGTTCCGAAATGCAAGAATGACAATTCATCTGCAGAATAATAGTTCATGATGCTGTAAACAATGCCTATAGAAATCATTCAAAATGAAGTAGTCGCTGAAACTGGAAATGAGATGTGACGTACAAGCACAATAGCTGAACATTCTGCTTTTTCCCAATCTGCTAACTAATTCTTTACCCAAGGGTCGTTGTTGCAGCCAATCATGTTTTGCCGGTACCCAAGCTGCCACCAAGTCCTCATATAAGCTCAACTGCATGAGATTATAACACACTAGTTTCACATTTGCCATCATTTTGACAGAAATGAAATTCAAGAAGCAAGCTTTCGTGCATGGTTTTTTTTTTTTTGTTTTCCATAAAGCAAAAAGCAATATCACGCTTAACTTGCACAATGGTGGTTGATCATCAATTGTTTAGTTGATTTTACATTTCAAAGAAGATGCTCAGTACCAAATGTTCAGACAGAGTTTAGACAACACTAATGAGAGTAGAAAGAAGAGAGCAAGAATAGGGCATTGCAAGGAAAGTAGACATAATATCCAATCATGATGGTCAAATATTCACAAAGACAATACCCCATATACCAATTAGGAAAGCATATACATTGCCAGACATCACTGGAAATCAATTATAGACAAATTAAATAAAGCACGTTATTGAGATGAGTCCAGAAACATGCAATTAAAACAAAATTAGACAATTTCAATGTAGGAGAACAATATAGGAGAAGATAATGCATCAGTGAAAAATAAAAGGAGATAGGCCGAAATTGTGGAATTCCAGGCTTTCAGCAAAGATAAAGCCCTGATATAATGAACAGTGACAGGTGATAAGAGATGCAGTGAACAAGAACAAGTAATTGGACATGGCTGTAACTGTAACAAAGGGAAGCCAACAAAGAAGTATGGACAAACAACCAAGTTAACAAACACGAAAGTTGACAAAAATCTTAGTAAACTGATTAACATCTTAATCTATATAGCGATCTGAAGGCAACACCCATTGCAACTTTTCATATAAAGAGGAATGATAAGATACAGTTGGATCTGAATGCAAAGGGTAGCAAGCATGCTTGCCTATCTTGCTTTAAAACTGGCTTTTAATCACCACAAGACAGTATTCTCTTGAGCCATTCACAATAGCACATATATTTGTACTTTGTTGATCACCTGGTGGATGTAGGGAGGGGCATTGTTACAATCAATAGGGATTAGTTGGGTGTCCTAGAGCCTTAGACACCCATAAATATAGCCCAAATTTTGCAACATCTCCAAAAGTTTTTGGAGAACTTTGAAGCAGCTTAATTTATAGGTTTACATATAAAATGTCTCAGAACAAAGATCTCCAACACATATATCACGTTAAGGGAAGAGTGAAATATAACATAATACCAATAGTTAAGGAAGAGTCTCAAAAACAAGTTATCATGGACAAAGGGTGTGAGTAACTGATAAGCACACATCAGAGAAGTGCTTAAATTTCTCCATTTACAGAAATTATTATAAATATTAAAAAGTCTACGCATAACTCTCCAAGCTCTCACAATAAATAAAAAACAGATGAAAAAGAAAACCACATCTTGACAAATTTCAATTGTTCAGAAAGGTAAGAGAGTGGTTAGATGTAATGGTTTGTTCACGTTATACATATGGTGCCTCGGCAAAACCAGTAGCTAAGATCTCATGGACGGGAATACTAGATTCCCAGGAAGAAATGACATATAACCAAAATAAAAGCTAACCTCCTTTTTAGACTTCAGAAGTTCTGATATCATTGGTTGGCAAGAGCAAGCAAGCATGACAAGCTCCCGCCAAGCTTTACCTCTGACTGCTATAAGTCCTGTATCAAGCAAAGTCCTTCCATCATCTAGAATTGCTTCATGATTAACTAGCTCCTTGACACTAGGTTTCTGCAGGAGATTGTCAACCAAATGAACAGCCTCATCTTTAGCATGACTTTTGGAAGCCACAATTACACCATGATTAGAGGCAATGTCAAGGGTGATGGGAACAGTCACAATCGAGGATGAGTCTTCTGGAAGAACCACGGTGGACGCATCAAAGCAAGGAAGAACATCCCCAGTCATAGTGAATAAGCCACCTGCGTAAAATCGGAGTAAAGTAAAAGCATCAAGAGTGCAGTAAGGGTTGTGTTTGATACTAACAATAAGAAGTATTGTCAGGATGTCATTAATACAGTGACGTGCCCATTAACTCTAAAAACAAACTTACTGCAACGGCCACCATTCACTTTCAAAATAACTGCACAAGTTGACATACTATCAGGAAATTAAAGCAGAAACTATACTTTAGTCTGCCTACACTATTACTTAACCAGATAGGCTGAATGAACTAAAACCACTCTACCCTGCTTCACTAAGTATTTAAAAATATTACAAGCCAGAAGAAGGAAAAATAACCTTGATCTTTAAAGGCTTGTCTTGCACAAGAAGCAATTGCAAGTATATGGTCGAAAAGTAGTGGAACAGGACTGTCAGGGTCATCATCTGCCAAATATGGAAGCGGCAGAAATACCTTTCCCATAGGGTTGGCCCATGGGACCCTTTTAGAGTCGCCTCCAGCATGAAGAAGTAGTATATGCTTCTTGGATATGAAGTCTACCATTTGCAAGTGAGGAAATTCTTCCTCGGACCTTCCCATTGGGACAGTAGATCCATTACTGTTTCCATTTGTAGCTTCCACCTATTCATTTTCCCTCATTAAAGCCCGCACGCTAAAGAGTATAGACTACACAAGTTAGGAGGAGTGCTCGGCACAATAAACAGCCATGAAGGCCATGCTCATGTTTAACAAAAGACAAATTGGTAATGAGAAGTCACACTTCCTTGCACAGCACACTTTTGATCATGAAGTAAAGAACACTAGCACCGTGGCTGGTTAACTCAAACATCAGCAACTCAGTACAACCTAAGCCTTCTTACCACCTAAGCATCTCTTAGATTTAGGGTGGGTTTGGTTCAACTTTGGAAATGGGCTTTGGATGTAATGCAAATGCTGAAAGCCAAATTTCTTTGTGGAAATGCAAATTGCGTTTGGTAAAAAAAAAAAAAATTGCTAAGGGCTTTGGCTGCAATTTTTCTATTTTTTTTTATTAGACAAGCCAAATCAGGTGCCGCCAGCCATCAGCCAAGGCCGCATGACCCTGGGTGATGAGTCCTGAGGTCATGCGGCCTTGGCGGCCGTTGCTTGGGGTTGACATATCGATATTATCCGAACAGGGATAACAGTTCTTTTCAGTTGTAGGGCGCATCATCTGAATACAGACACAAAGAATAAAAGCCTCCTAAATTCTTCTCAGGCTGGCCATTCCTTAGGCTAATTGCTCAATGAGATAAGAACAACTCCAAGACCACAATCATGTACAGAGCTCCAACAAAAAACAGACATGCCACTTCAGACAGAGCAGATAAGACACATTCATGTAGCTTCAGTACAGAATGCTATGATCGTTATCTTACATCACCTCCGCTTGCAATTATAATCATACAAAAAAGAAAAAAAAAAAGGAACTGTCGCAGTACCTCCGGAGCAATGCCGACGCCGAGCTCCCGGTAATGCTCGGCGAGCGCGCGGACGGCGTTGAGCGTCGCGGCGCCCGAGCCGATGCGCTGGCCGTCGGGATCGGGCACGGCGATGGCGACGGTGGCGGCGGCGATCCGGCCCATGCGCTTGGCCCGGCCGAGCTGCCACTCGTAGAGCCGGGCCTGCTCGGGGCTGGCCGCGGTCAGCACGACGGCGTCCCAGGTCGGGACCCTGGCCGGGTGCCTGACGGAGAGCCGCAGGTGGTACCACGACTTCCGGAGCACGGCGGCCAGATCGGCCTTCCGCCGGCGCCGGCCGCCGCCGCGCGCCGCCGCCGCCTTCCCTCGCTTCGCCGGCTCCATCTCCGTGCGCCGGCAGGGGGGATTTTCTCGAGAAAGCGCGTGGGAAAATCGCCGAGAATTCCGCCGAGTTGCTGATCACTGAGAGTAAAGCAGGGAGGAGGAGGAGGAGGCGGCGGTCAATAATGGAGACGTCAGGACACGTCAGCAAAGTCGTCGCGATCGTCCGTCGGTGGCGACGACACGTGTGCGGAGAGGATTGGGTGGGGCCCGAGTCACCGCCAGATCCAACGGTTGTGCTGGGAACTGGCCCCCTGGCAAGTGCCGGCTAACATGTCGCACGCTGATCTTGCTGGCCGTGTCTGACGGGGTTAGAATTATCGCCTGAATAGGCGAATATGCGGAAATTAAAAATAATCAAATCAAATAAAAAAAGAAAAAGGTAGTTATCAAAAACATCATCAACGTGATATATCTGTACCCAGAATTTAGAGAGAAGGGTCTAAATATTTTTATTATAAGACAAAATAAATGTTGGATTTCTATTAACAATACCTATATGATTAAACATTTTACTCACTTGCAATCTTGAATGAAAATATTCGTCAATGAATAAAATAAATACAATTATCAATATAAAGAGTTGAATGTCTATTTTAACTTAAAGCCATCGCGGACCAAGTTATGCAAAGTTAACTCAGTATTCAAAATTAGGATTATCTTATGACTAACTAAAAATGAATTTTATATAAAAATTTAAGTATATTAAATTTGTTCAATTAAAATTTTTTACCTCAATGCTTTTTTCTTTCGTACAACCTCACTTTTTACCGTGCTAGCCAACTTTCAAATTTTCCACTTATTTGGTAATTTTTTTAAATCTCATTAAATTAAGTTAAAATGCATGTGTGGGTTGCTAATTGACTTTTATTATATTTAGAATTAGTGAAAATATTTTCGCAAGTACTTCACAAAAGAATGGAATTTTATATTTAAGTAGTTATGCAATGTATTAATGGGTTAAATAGGAATTTTCATCTTCTTTATGGAAAAAAAACAATTATTATTCAATATATGAGAATTTGTTTATCATGATTTATTTTCCAAATTCGTTTTGTTGGTTGCCATACCCATTGAATGGGAATCTATGGTCCACAAGGCACCATTATTATCAGAGAATAACAATGCCGTTCTCTTAGCAAGACCCTAAATTGTGTATGGTGCAACAAAGTAAATAAGAGATTAATAGATTTAAAAAAATTGCACATGACAATTATAGTGGTTCATCTTAGCTTAGGATAAGCCTACGTTCACTCTTTCAAGTTAATAGCATATTAGCTGGATTTTACTAGTGAATCCATCAGAGGTTACAACGGCTGAGTACTCTTAACTCAAGTAAGTACAATAGAATTTTCTGATCTCACACTCCAGCAACAACCTCTAAGTACTTATAAATTAATCTCTCAAAGATGAGTGACAAAGCTCTCTTGAACTTTGGAAGTTTCGAACTTCAATTCTCTTGTTTTTTCTTCAACATCACGATCTCCTTTAGTACTTCTCATTTTCTAAGCCGACTGTTGGACATAAATTATGAGGATCATTAATCCAATCAACCCGTTGGACTTGAATGAATTTGGAAGATCTAATCACTCCTAAGATGCTAAGAATAGAATCTTCCTTGATTCTGCGACCCATACAATAGAGAGTCGGTTTCCATAAGTCGAGCTATTTGCTTGGAAAGTGCATCCCATCTCAAACTGATTGTTGCAAGAATTATGATTATTAAACAGGAAAAGATTGCGTAATAATCATCCTTCTTGGACAATTAGTAGGTAGAAAGAGATCTAAGCCAAATTCCTTGCCGTTGTGCTTCATGTAATCCGAGCATATTGCAAAAATTTGAGATCTTCTCATGTCGATTGATGATGAAGTGTATTATCTTGATAATCACCATATAATTTATACCGTTGTCCTTGATTATCAAGACGTAATCCAATCATGAACATGGAGAGCTAGAATCTCTTATAAGTTTCTGAATCTGATTAATATGGTCCAAACATATTTGCTCCAAGAATAACACCTAGAAAGCTTATCATCAGAATCAATACACACGGTAGGTTACCTGTAAATCCCGTCTCTTAATGAAATCTATGTCATTAGCGATTGGGACGGTACAGATCTGTACTGTACATAACTTCTTTCCAGCTAACTCCTTTCATTGCGAGGTTCGAGTCATTGAGTACTCCACCAATCGCACTCTAAATGATGATGATTCGAGCGAATGTGTACAGGCAGTTAATTTAACCTGGGCACTCAACAGACCAAAAAAAAAAAAAAAAAAACCGGTAGGTCGCATCATATGTCGATCGCTCTGCTATGATTGGAAGCCCTGTACTTGTATCGAAGAGATTCTTACGAGGGTACTCAAATCTGAACCTATTAACATGGTAATCTATCCGATCTCTATAGAACCCTAGAATGTTGGGTTAGGAGAAAAAAATCAGATAAAGCCATTCAATGTGGAAATCCTATTCAGCAACATCAACCCCACAAGTGCACTCAACAAATGACAAGCCACTATCCCCGTCACATGTGCTGTTTCTCATGCCTGTCTGGTTCACTTTTCATGTTCCAGGATGAGGAATCCACCGGAGAGAATGCTTTCTTTTCCCTCCTAATTCAATCTGTTTCTTTCAAGTGAGGATAGACGCCAAAGAAGACAAATTATGTTCGCATGCAACATCCGGGAAAGGATAAAACATCAAGATCACGGTTTCTACAAGGCCCAAATACCAGTTGAACATGATTTCCAATCCTGCCTTTAGGCCACACAGGGTACTGAATTGGCTTTGCGACTGTGGCACCGAGAGCTCAATCCTCCCGCCAGTTCTTTTTACATTTCTCATTCAGGCACCAATAGAATGTTGTCATTGGCTCATCAGCAGAACGGATCTGGGCTTGATGGTAGATAGCCTTTCCATGGCCGCAGTGTGGGCACGTCACTGCAAATGGAAAACGAATCAACAACCCCACCACTCCAAACATAATGCACCATGATCAAACAAATATCAATTTATATCAGACAAATAAGAACAAGCGACAACATAGTTATGATTGCGCTTAAGGCCAACTTAAACAGCAACATGACAGCTATACTATGATACCTATAGCTTTTAGAATTATACAATGCCAAAAATCTCAACTCTCAGGTCAAACAAATATGAAGCATAACATCTGATAACTTTAACAACATCTCTCAAGGTATAAAAATAAAGTACCTGAATATATCAGGACACCAGCTCCAAAGACAATCAGCAAACTAGACAACAGCAGTATGTGCTTTTCTTCATCTCAACAAAGACGAAAACATGGATTTGCACAGTTGAACCCAGTTTCTCAATGTCGTTTTCTTATTGCTATTGTTATTCTTTGGTTGTGGCACGTACAATCATTGGCAGTTATAACACAGGGAGATCCTACAAGGATAACACATACTATAGATTTGTCTTTGAAATTTTATTGCTTCATCACCACTATCAAAAGAGAGAGACTGCCACCCTTGCTTTCTTATTTACTTAACTTTTGAGCTGCTTTAAGAAAAATAACTTTTCATAAGATTACAAGAAAACACTCTTCATCAGCTATGAATCTTTAGTGATTTATAGGCCTAATTTATTTCCTATCCGTTAGCTTATTCAAGCCAAGGAAGGTGCAGAAAGAACTCAGGAAATAAAAGGGAAAGAAAGACAGACCGCCATCAGTTTGGGGTCCATTTCTCCTATCTTCTTCCGAGAACACAGGGTCCATCTTCTTCCTAACCAGATGTTGCTTCCTCTTTATCTTAACCTGCAAACAGACGACCAAAGCCATGGTCGTAAAAAAAATTCATGCCAGAGATATGTCCAAGGGCTGAGCAACAACAGGAACAAAGCAAATTCCTACCTTGGTCTCAATATTACAGACATAGGGACAAGTTGGGCAGAAAAATCTGGCTGGCCGCTCCCTATGAGGCAACTCGTACTGCAACAAGTTTCCACAAGTTGGGCAAAACTCCATTTGTTATCCCCTCTGCATAATGCACTTAGTCGTAAGGACAGTGGAGGAAAAAAGAAAGAAAAACCAAGTCCCGCATCGACGCGCACTAAGGTCAATACTAAAATATAGCACGGCAATGAAATTAACACATTCCTCTTCAAAGTTCAGGGAAGAACTTCTATCTCAACTCAGCAACTAAAACTAGAAAAAGGGACGGTGAAGCCCGGTTAGAACAGCAAATCCGGGACTGATTGTCGGTCTAGTATTCACTGAAATACGAAGAGAATTGTATGTAATACTAACTCGATCATAAGCAGGAAAAAAAAAACCATCAAAATATGAGTAAATGGGAATGCAATCAAGTTTCTGCAGCTACTCAACCTGCACTTTGAAGATTGAAACAAGACATCTACAAGGCGATGTACAAACGAGCTCGGCTTCTAACAAATGCGCAAATTCCTCGGTATACATACAACATCAATCCTACACATCACACACATCCATTCCATCGCAAGTTCATGCCCTCCAACATAAATCAAGATCAAAAAATTCTTCTGCTTCAATCGACACCCACGTCTAACGAGCAGAAAAAAACCAGATGGTCGCCGGAGAACAGAGACATCAACGGAGCAACCCCGGCGACATGACCCGAAATCGAAATAGAGAAGCCGCCGAAGCCCCTCGATTCGGCTTTACCTGTGGACGGCGGCGGCGGTGTTCCGGAGCTCCTCGCGCTGACGAGCCGGAGACGACGGTGCCGCGGCCTCTCTGTACGGCGGAACCGAATCAATCCGTGCTAAGGAGGGATACAAAGATATGCGCCTTCATGCACGTATGGCGACGGCAAAGCAGTCGCCGTTAGCTGCGACGGAGCGATGCCGGAGATCGCGGCGGCGCCGCCGGAGACGGTGGTGAGTAAAGGAGAGGCTTGGGGGCTCCTTTCAATGGCTGGTGGTTTTCCTGTAAATTAGTTTTATATTATATGGTTTCCTCGCACTTTTTTTTTTTTTTTTTTTCGGTAAGACTAATTTATTTTTCCTAAAAGATTAATGAAAACTAATTTATGAAACTTACATACTCGATGGTATTCCAAGTTCTTATTAATATTGATTATTTTTTCTTTTTAAAATGATAATTATTTTTAATAAGAAAGTTAAGTTAGATCATTATGGATCAAATAATTATTTTGAAAAATTAAGTTGACGAAGCTTAATTACAAAAGATTAAGCTTTTCATAATTGAATTTTTTTTTTTAAGGAAAAGATCACCAAAACCTTAAACTTTGTCAAAGTAACAAATTTATCTCAATTTTTTTTTGTGACGTGAAATACTCCAAAATTTTTAAATTGTGACACATTTGTTCCATCAATGACATTTTTGTCTTATTTTTCTGTTTTTCCTTGTTCTTTTTTTTTTTTCTTCTTCCCTTCGCCAGTGTCCGGTGAGGTCACCTCGCTTGGGCCCAACGTAGGCGAGGGCGGCCATTGCTCGATCTGGTGAGGGCACCCCTCACTTGACGCCGGCGAGGGCCTGGTGAGGGATGCCCTCGCCGGACTCGGACAAGGGGTGCCCCCACTTGACGCCGATGAGGGCCGCCCTCGCCTGCGTCGGGCGAGGGTGGTCCTAGCCAGCCTAGGCTGGGGGACCCTCGCTCAACGTCAGCAGGGGGACCCTCGCCCGACGTCAGTGAGGGTAGCCCTCGCCAGACGTCGACTTCCCTCCTTTAGCTTTGCCATGGCTGATGGAGGGAAGAGAGAAAAAAAAAAAGAAAAAAAAAATGAAATTAAAAAGACCAAAATGCCGTTTAATTTAGGGTAGATCCGTCACACGACGAGAAGTTGGGGGTTTTTGTGTTACAAAAAAGTTTAGGGTAAATCTGTCACTTTGGACAAAGTTTGAAGTTTTTCGTAGTTTTTCCTCTCTTTTTTTTTAAATATTATTAGAATGGACACCAATCAATAAAGAAGAAAATTAATTTTTTTATGTTCAATATCCTCATTATTCTTTTACATAAAATTGCGTTAATTAAATTCTATTCTGTCAAAGTGAACAGAGTAAAATTCCTCTCAAGTGTTTTTGTTAGATTGTAAATCAACAAAGTTTGATGCCTTACTAAAATATTAACCTTTTCTAAATTAAAAAAAAAAAAAAAATTGCGTTTATTTTTAGTATTAAAGTCCTCCCATTTATGCTAATTTTTCATAATCTATTTGATACAAAAACTAGAATGATTAATGTATATTTGGAGTTAATAACAATTAAAATGAATGAAATTGAAATTGTATTCAACCAATATACTCAAATAAAAAGAGATTGTTGCATCGATAACAAAAAAATGAATCAAGACAAAGTTGATGAACCAATTTGTTAAAAAAAAAGTCACTATTTTCAATAATTTTTTTTAGGTTAGACACTATTTTCAATAATTTAATTCTTTGTTTTGTAGACTATTCTTTAACAGTCTAATTTTCTTTTTACTTTAGTTTGACAAAATGAACTCATTTAATAGGAAAAAAAGGAGTGCTATGAAAAAGTGGTTTTTGCATATAAATTTTTTAAAAAAAAATAAGGGCATTATCTTTATATTTGGACAAAAAAAAAAATGAATGTAATATTGTTTCGCCAAAAATGGGATTTCACCCGGGAAGTGAAATATCCTTTACCAAAAATTGGATTTTTTTTTTTAAGGAAAAATGATTTTGGGTTGATCTTGCCCAAGAAGGAACTTGGCTTGAGACTGAATTAAATAAAACGTAAATGCTAGAAATTAAAGTGCGAATATATAAGTGGAGAAAATATTCAGTGCTTAGCAATCACCACATCGTCAAAGATTTTTTTTTTTTTTTTTTTCTCTTCTGGCTCGTAGACAAAGAAGAGGACTGAAAACAATCATTTTTAAGGGCTTTTTAAGTTCTCTTTTAGAGAAGAACAACCCGACACATCTTCTCTTTCTTTCTCCGACGTCCCACTGCCTCTGCCAATCGCAACTGTTACTCAAATCTGCCTTTGGCACGTCGCTTCCCCTAATAGCCTTGCCAATCATAGTCGCTGGTTCCCAAGCCCCCTCCGCCTCCACCTCCAGTTGTTTCCGACATGGCGATTGAGCACAAGGTTTCACGTTGGTCTCTTGGGGAACCCTAATGACGTCTACTATAGCTGCACCATCTCTAGCCTCAGCAACTTTTGGGCCTCCATTTGAATTGGTCCCTTCGACGAGCTCGTCATCATGCCTAGCCCCATCCATCATCTCGTCCACTTTAATTCTCTCGATCATGTAATAAGGTTCGTCTCGATGTGTCTTTGATTTAGGTTTCAGTTTGATTCTTCTAGAATAGCGTCCATTGATGCTGAAAAGTTGTGTGGACTCTTATTTGACTGTGTTGTATCATGATTCGAGCTGATTTTGCATTTTCATGATCTTGGTTTTGTATGTTCACGCTGTCTCATTCGAAATGGGTGTGGAACACATGTGAATTGACTGCAAAGTAAATGGTACTATGATGGAGTTCGTTTGCTCATGGCCCTCTGTAAAGTTTTCCAAAGTTATGGCAAGAATAATGACATCGATATTCATCGAGCTCCATTTGCAGCTACGATTTCTTCAAGAGCCCCTGCTGGAGCGATATAATCTATTATTGCTTTTTTATTTTATAGGTTTATGTTTGATTTTGGAGGAGGCATATAATATATTTAAGATTGTTTGTTTTAATTGTGTGCTCATACTAACTACTTTTGAGTTAAAAGTTTCTAATAAATATATAATTCTTCTATCTCTCTATACTGCAAAGGAAATTAAAAGTTTCATATTTCGGCCCAAGAATCTCGATCAAGTACTTGCCTACTATAAGACAAAAAGCAAAAGTATATACTTAATAGTGGACAACAAGATAATTTGAAGACAGTCCTTTATTAAGCTTAAAACACATGTCACCCCCATCACTTTAACTATCATACCCTTGTCAAAAATTTCTTAAAGATTTCAAATTACTTATAATTTTCTCATACTACCACAAATTGGATTCATTCACTAAAATAACCCAATATCATGTATCAAATGTTCTTTTCATTTATTTGAAATTTCATGTATCAAATCTTCTGTTCATTTATTTAATGCATGTGCATGCTCGCGTGTATTTTATTGGTTGTTGTGTCAAGTGAGGTCAACCAAGAAATTGTTACTGTGATCAAGCTATAATTTTCAAAATCTCAGGGCAATATCATTTGAAATTGCGAATCTTGTTTGTTTTACATTCTTTTTTTGGTACTTAATGTCACTGCTACGTTACTGCTTCTACTAATCAGCTCTGAAAAGCTACTGTTGATGTGTGTTTTCAGTTCAAGAACGAGGATTTTTCGGAGCTTTGTGACTTCGATGAAAAGCAATTTTGGCGGTCACAGAAGGAGTTCTTTTGTGTGGCAAATCATCTCAAAAAGGGTTGAAATTGTCGGGTTTGATTGGACAATGAAAAATCATAACTTTTTGTTGCCTTGACTAAGTTTCTTCTCGAGGAGGCAGTTGGATTGGAGAAGATGATACTCGATGCTGGATTAAGGATGCCGCGCCAAGGATTACCCATTGACCCTCATGATCTATGGGATTTCCATGAAGTAACTCAGATACAAGAAGGCTGTCGGAGAGGTCCCAGAAATGCTGAAGTTACGATCAATTATTGTTTCAATGGACTCCCTCATGAGTTATGAAAGCATAAACAAATCACAGATACTCAATAAACCTCAACTTTTCCTTCTTGGGTAAAGCCGGAGTTCGCAGGTGAATGTCATCGGGAGGCCTATATAATGAATAGCTATGATGGTGTGGGTTCATAAGATTATGGATTGAGTCTATTTACTTACTTCTTAGCATAGGCAATATGTTAACATACGCAATATGTAATCAGCCCGAGTGTTTCTATTTATATTATATGACAATTGACCTGGATATGCAAATCTCTCCATGCAATAAAATGAATGCAAACAAGGAATTCGACTAAAATGCAAAGGAGGAATTCAATCAAATACCATAAAGTATTCTTTGGCACATTATAATCTCATAATACTAATTGAGAAGTAAAATCTTAGCCTATTATATATATATATATTTAAGGCTGGAGTTGAGAAAATACTTACTCTTGTATTTGTCACACGACACTTCACTTTTCCTCTACGATGGTCACATAGCAAGACATATGACGTAGTTTTGCCATGTGGCGTGAATTCGATCAAGAAGCTTTTAGCGTATTCATTTATCGTCTCCTCCCACTTATCTTTATCTAAATTTCAGAAAGTGGATAAAGCAAAAGTGTATTGAATGTGGACATGAATCAAGTCCTGTTTTCTTATCCTCCAGGACTACTCGCCTCAAAAGCATGAAGAAGTTCCGCCCAAACAAGCTTGACATGCACCGCATCAATACTGCAATAACTTTAAAGGGAGCTGATCTGATTATGAGGGCAAGACATTGTTTCATCGCTTAGATTTGAAAAGTAGGGGAAATAAGCAACAGAACAGAACGCTTTAATAGACAAAACTTCTCTTACTAATCCCAAAGATGGTGGTAATTGTTAAAATTCATATTACAAGACTCGTTTCACCACGTATTTCTAAGAGAGATGGAGTACTGAAAATTGAATGGAGTTCCTGGAGATCCTGCTCTGAGAACTGGAAGAAAAGTCTTTGAATAAATTCATGAATATAAACTAGTAAATATACCGATTGAAGGGCCGACATCACTTTAAATTATTACTTTCTAAGCACATTTAATGCACTTGCTCATAAAAAAAAAAAGCACATTTAATGCCCAATTGATTTATTGCTGTCATCGTAGACTTTAATACTGATTCTCAAATATTCAAATGATAAGACAACGCTGAGTCACATCTAAACTGAATACGATGCATTCTTCCACTACCCATCTACCTTGTCGTATCTATGTAAATCAACTCCCAATACCAATTATTTTCCATAACCCAGCATATCTGCTATCCACAGGATCGCTTCTCAACTGTCATGGAAGGGAATCCATACTTAAACAGTGTCGGTTGTCCCATGTGAAATCATTTGTACTTGACGGTGTGGTAAACTTGTGTAGTACGCCAAATTTGCACATAAATTAGCCATGTCTTCCTCAAACACTTGAACCAAGCCCGTGGGTTTCATTTTCCACCATATGATCCGCTATCAATCTGCTTATAATACAAATATATAGGGAGTAATGATCGCTCGTAGTTAACCTAGAAGACAGGTGCATTAATATGTATATAACTTATTCATTGCTTCTCCCGCTCTATTCCCCATTATAATGGCACACCACCCGCAAAATGCATCTCAATCGCCCGTCTATTTCATGTGAAGTTCTGCGATAGTCTCACCAGAGAATTCGTTCAAACTTAATTACTTCAGGAGAACTCTCAAGTCTGCCCCATAATACATATGCTCTTTAGAAGATATCGTGACTGACCTTGACACTTCTCAGGGCATATAACTTACGTTCATAGCCGGTGTTTACTGCTAACTATTTGTGATATTTCAGATTACTATCGTTTCACCTGCAAGCAAAACCATTTCATTAAAACACTTCCACAGGCTCTCTCTCTCTCTCTCTCTCTCTCTCTCTCTCTCAAACACCCACAGATCTAGAATGGCGTATAGACTCTTTGATCATACGAGCAAGAGAGAGATAATGGAGGGTTGATACGTTTGAATAAGAGAAGAAGACAAAAGTTTCATGGTCCTTTCATCGGTCAGATGCAATGATAAAATATTCAAAAGGCACGTTTGAATAAGAGAAGCGTCCGCGACGACTTCCTCTTGGTTTCATGGTCCTTTCATCGGTCGCTTGTGCTATCGGGCAGCGTGGCGCACCTGATCGTTGCCTTCCTTACTTTTGCTTTTTGTCGCCATCGTTATTGTAATGGACTTTTTAAGGGCAGGGACAACGGATGTGCGATGTGCGATCCGTACGTCGTATGAGAAAGTGCTCCTACGATCCAGAAGTGAATCTCCGAGAAATTATGTGGGGGCGTATTCTCCGAATTTTCCGGCCGGAGTTGGTAGCTCTCTTTGAGTTCAGATTGGACAGGTTTGATATAATTCATACTTAGTGATTTACAGCAAAAATTAGTGATAAAGCGTGACAATATTTACAATTTAATCGACGAAATTAGAAAATTTAGGACTAATTTGTATAAATGTAATAAATTTATGATTTTTTTTTGGATAATTTCCTATCGAAATATTATCCTTGCAAGCGGTAATGGGAGCATGAGGCAATCACGATGATAGTTTTTAGTATGGCCATATTAATTTTCATGTTTTTAAATTGTTGCATCAAATTTGAAACAAAAAGTCCAAAGTGGTTGTTGGAAAAGATAGGTCAGATGCAATGATAAAATATTCAAAAGGCACGTGAGTGATTCCCAGAAAGATTCCGAGGGATGTGTGCTGTGCTCACCTTCGGTGCCTAAGACATCTAATTAGCGTATGATCAGTTTATTCAATACTTGATGTAGACATGCCCTTATACGTAGCGGGGGTATGGCATCCGTTGACTGCTTAACACCTACTTTCCAAGATTTTGTCGAGTGGAAACTTCGGTCGCTAGAAAGATGCGGACTGGCACGATCCAAGTCAATACACAGTTGTCGTTTCTCCCAACTTTTTTTTTTTTTTTTGGTCAGTCTCGTTTCTCCTAAGTCCTAAGTTACTGGCATCTTGTGGTTGAGTGGGGGCCCGCCTGATGTGACGGTGGTCGTGGACAAGATAGAATCCATGCACCCAATACGTGTTTCACGTAATTTCCACTGATTGGACAAGCTTTGCAAGCTATGCTCTGGTATTTATACGGCACGTGTGCATATAGCCATGTTCATGTTCATGTACGTATTTATGTAAGTGATTCCTAGAAAGATTCGACGTGTGTCGTGTGCTGTGTTCACATTGAGTGCCGAAAAAATCAAATTAGAATTTGATCAGTTTATTCAATACTTGATGTAGACATGCGCTTATACGTAGCGGGGGTATGGTATCTGTTGACTGTTTAACACTTGCTTTCCAAGATTTTGTCGAGTGGAAACTTCGTTGGCTAAAAAAGACGCGGACTGGCAAGTCAACAGCCACTCCAAATGTCAAGATGCCAATACAATACACGATCCTTAGGAAAAAGATCCCAATACAATACACGATCCAAGTCAATACACAGTTCTTGTCCAAAAAAAAAAGTCAATACACAGTTGTCGTTTCTCCTAACTTTTTTTTTGGTCAGTCTCGTTTCTCCTAAGTCCTAAATTAAGTTACTGGCATCTTTTGGTTGAGTGGGGGCCCGCCTGATGTGACGGTGGTCGTGCACAAATAGAATCCATGCACCCTATTGGTATTTATACAGCAACCTCCTCATGCAGTTATGCTCCTTGATTTACAAAGCAAATCATTCCCCGCTCAGAATCGCCCAAACCAGTCTCCGGCGAGAAATCCCCCCGGCCCAAAGCAGGACGATATGGCCAGCCGCGTCGGAGATACGTCTCCCCCAGCCCCACGGCAAGCTGAAACTGGACCGATCGGCAGCCCTTCTGAAAAAAGGTGGAAGTACGCGGAGTACGATCCAGAGAACAACTGCTGGAAGTGCCGCGAGTGCAAGGACGAGAGCGAGAAACGTTTTAAGGGTCCGCATGCTGTCAATGGGCACCAGCACGTCCATATTAGACAGAGGAAGGAGATTCACAAGAATTTGGACCTGAACAAAGCTCCAGTGGATGATGGGAATGGGAATGAAGAGGGTGCTTAAGTGGAGGGCGGGAACCCCTCCAGCCATGAAGGAAGCGACTTCTACATTTCCATATGGTGAATTATAAATGTCGTGTCTTCTGTTGTTCCTGTTGAGTCTTTATGTGTGAACTTGCTTTTCATGGCTTTGTAAAATCCATAAATGAGAGTCTTCGTATGCTCAATATAATGATTTGTGGAATCGGTCAATAATGAGTCTTTGCGTGGAGTCGGTCAATAATGATTTATGGTGTTGCTAGCGCCATAGGATACACTCTATATTGAGAGTTTTTGTACGCTCTTTTCGATATGTTATGTGTCGATGTTCTGGATGTATTTTCAGCGAATTTTGTGAAGCAATGAATGTCACCCATATTTTCGACCAAAAAAACAAAGAATGGAATATTGTGTTGGCCAAGAAAAATGGAGATGATTGTTCTGATTAAAAGTGTTGGCCTTGATGTCTTGGATGTGACAGTTGATTGTATGTTTTTGTGGGAGCATGTTTTTCCTTCAATAGTTATGTGATGAAAATCATTGCCATGAATATCAAACATCTTTTCGACCAAAAAAAAAAAAAAGAGAATGGAATATTGTGTTGGTCAAGAAAAATGGAGATGATGTTCTGATTAAAAGTGTTGGCCTTGATATCTTGGATGTGACAGTTGGGATTTTATGTTTTTGTAGGAGCATATTTTTCCTTCGATAGTTACGTGATGAAAATCATTGCCTCTCTCTTTTCTCTCAAATTCGTACGATCAGAGCCTTCGACACATCTCTGGTTAATTTGTTATTCATTTGCTAGCTTTGTTTGACTACTCATATGATTAAGTAATATGAAAATGTATGAACCGAAAATTAGAAATGAACGCATCATGAAGTTGGAACAAGTGCGGTATTCCCTCTAACCTAAATCTCATTTTTTTTCCTTCTCTTCAATATTTTCTACTTCGTGCTTTTTGGGTATGACTTCCGTAATTCTTCATGTTCATCAAAATATAAATACATAAATCATTATTGATCGAGTCCACTAGACTTGATTAAAAGAAGGCTTTAACAACAGTTTTTAGGACACTCACTTGAGAGGGACCACATGTTCAATTTTCTCCGGACGTGTGAATTTATCGTCCTCATTTCCGATATCGTGAGAGATGATGACTTGCCTAACCTGTTTATCAGACCCAGCAGCCTTGAGAAACCATCGCATGAAAACATATGGAGCAGGCAGTGACGTGTCGAACTGCAACGAGTTAAGCATCAAAGTTTCGTGGAAAAGAGCTGGCCCATCTTGTCAATTTTTCTAGGATTGTTAAATTTCCTTAATTTTAAAAAGAAGAATTTCAGTTACAGTTGATACTAGAGTCAAGTCTCCGACAAAAGGGAATGGAGACTTCCTCATACGTGCATGCCAATAGCATGGCCCACTTCATTCTCACTACAGACTGCTGAGCTAAGAATCTGTCTATGAGACTGTGAGGAACAAATTGTCGTGCATGAAATTGAATTTGTCACGAACCCGTTCCAGATTTTTGATCAAATGCAAAACTTGTCAGTAGAGGAGCTACCTCCGGAGCAATACCGACGCCGAGCTTCCGGGAAAGCTCCGCGAGCGTACGGACGGTGTTGAGCTTCACGGCGCCCGAGCTGACGTGCTGGCCGTCAGGATCGGGCACGGCGATGGCGACGGTGGCGGCGGCGGCAGTGGTGATCCAGCCCATGCGCTTGGGCCGGCCGAGCTGCCACTCGTAGAGTCGGGCTTGCTCGGGGCTAGCGGTGGTCAGCATGATGACGTCCCAGGTTGGACCTTGGCCGGGGCCTGACGGAGAGCCGCAGGTGGTACCACGACTTCCGGAGCACGGCGGCCAGATTGGCCTTCCGCCGAGGCCGGCCGCCGCGCGCCGCCTTCCCTCACTTGCGTCTGGTGTGATTTTGATTTTACTTTCATCCTTTACTACTTGTGCTTCGATTGGTGCATCTTTCGGCATTGTTCTGCAACAAATTGGTATCAGAGCAAAGGAATTTCAATCTTTTTATTCAAGATGGCATCTATCAACTTCAAGGTGGCACCCTTTGAAGGCCAAAACAATTTTGGCTTATGGAGGATCAAGATGAAGGCATTGCTGCGTCGGGTTCAGTTAGAGTCTTGGATGGAAAGTTGATGACATGACTATTGCTAAGATCAAGAGTCTTTACATGAAGAAATAACTTCAGGATTGTGGAATAAGCTTGAGAGTCTTTACATGAAGAAATCTCTTACGACAAGATTATTCTTGTAGCTACATCTTACATGCTAAAGATGCAAGAAGGTACTCCTATCCAAGAACATTTAGATGAATTTAATAAGATCGTTATGGATAATAAAAAATCTAGATTTGAAGTTAGATGATGAAGATCAAGCCCTCATTGTGTTATGTTCACTCTCGAGCTCACATAAGAATTTTGTGAATTCTATGCTGTATGGAAGGGAATCCATAACTCTTGAGGATGTGAAAGTCTCATTGAATTCTGTGGAGACGTGTACAAAATTGAATGCGAGTAGTAGTTGTGATAAAGCCAATGGCTTAGTTGTTGGGGAAAGGTCGAATCATCGTGATAGACGCAGTAATAGCAAAGGGCGTTCGAAGTCTAGATCAGTCAAAACTCAAGTGTCGGTTGTCCCACGTGAAATCATTTGTACTTAACGGTGTGGTAAACTTGTGTAGTACACCAAATTTGCACATAAATTAGCCATGTCTTCCTCAAACACTTGAATCAAGCCCATGGGTTTCATTTTCGACCATACGATCCGCTATCAATTTGCTTATAATTCAAATATATAGGGAGTAATGATCGCTCGTAGTTAACCTAGAAGACAGGTGCATTAATATATATATAACTTATTCATTGCTTCTCCCGCTCTATTCCCCATTATAATGACACACCACCGCAATGAGCTTTTTGTAGTCGTCATTATAGTAATGAGCTTTTTAAGCACAGGGAGTACGTATGCGCGATCTGCACGTCGTTTGAGAAAGTGCTCCCACGATCCAGAAATCAATCTCCGAGAATTATGTGGGGGCAGAATTATGTGGGGGCGTATTCTCCGAATTTTCCAGCCGGAGTTGGTAGCTCCTTTTGCGTTCAGATTGGACAGGTTCGATATAACTCATCCCTAGTGATTTACAGCAAAAATTAGTGATAAAGCGTGACGATATTTACAATTTAATTGACGCAATTAAAAAATTTAGGACTAACTTGATATAAATATAATAAATTAATGATTTTTTTTTGTTGGTAATTTCCTATCGAAATATTATCCTTGCAAGCAGTAATGGGAGCATGAGGCAATCACGAATTCACGATGATAGTTTTTGGTATGCCCATATTCATTTTCATGTTTTTAAATTATTGCATCAAATTTGAAACAAAAAGTCTAAAGTGGTTGTTGGAAAAGATAGGTCAAATGGAACGATGAAATATTCAACGGCAAGTGTGCATATAGCCATGTTCATGTTCATGTACGTATTTATGTGAGTGATTCCTAGAAAGATTCGACGTGTGTCTTGTGCTGTGTTCACATTGAGCGCCGAAAACATCAAATTAGCATCTGATGAGTTTATTCAATACTCGATGTAGACATGCGCTTATACGTAGCGGGGGTATGGTATCTGTTGACTGTTTAACACTTACTTTCCAAGATTTTGTCGAGTGGAAACTTCGTTGGCTAAAAAAGACGCGGACTGGCGCGTCCAAGTCAACATCTACTCCAAATGTCAAGATGCCAATACAATACACGATCCTTAGGAAAAAGGTCCCAATACAATACACGATCCAAGTCAATACACAGTTCTTGTCCAAAAAAAAAAAGTCAATACACAGTTGTCGTTTCTCCTAACCTTTTTTATTTTGGTCAGTCTCGTTTCTCCTAAGTCCTAAGTTAAGTTACTGGCATCTTTTGGTTGAGTGGGGGCCCGCCTGATGTGATGGTGGTCGTGCACAAGATAGAATCCATGCACCCTTTGGTCAATACTTGATGTTACTGATGTTACTTTTTTTTTTTGGTCAATACTTGATGTAGACATGCGCTTATACGTAGCGGGGGTTTGTCGAGTGGAAACTTCGGTGGTTAAAAAGATGCGGACTGGCACGATCCAAGTCAACAATTACTCTAAATTTCAAGATGCGGCGTCCTTAGGAAAAAGATCTCAATACAGAGTGCTCGTTTCTCCTAACTTTTTTTTTTGCTCTGGTATTTATACAGCAACCCCCTCATGCAGTTATGCTCCTTGATTTACAAAGCAAATCATTCCCCGCTCAGAATCGCCCAAACCAGTCTCCGGCGAGAAATCCCCCCGGCCCAAAGCAGGACGATATGGCCAGCCGCGTCGGAGATATGTCTCCCCCAGCCCCACGGCAAGCTGAAACTGGACCGATCGGCAGCCCTTCTGAAAAAAGGTGGAAGTACGCGGAGTACGATCCTGAGAACAACTGTTGGAAGTGCCGCGAGTGCAAGGACGAGAGCGGGAAACGTTTTAAGGGTCCGCATGCTGTCAATGGGCACCAGCACGTCCATATTAGACAGAGGAAGGAGATTCACAAGAATTTGGACCTGAACAAAGCTCCAGTGGATGATGGGAATGGGGATGAAGAGGGAGCTTAAGTGGAGGGCGGGAACCCCTCCAGCCATGAAGGAAGCGACTTCTACATTTCCATATGGTGAATTATAAATGTTGTGTCTTCTGTTGTTCCTGTTGAGTCTTTGTGTGTGAACTTGCTTTTCATGGCTTTGTAAAATCCATAAATGAGAGTCTTCGTATGCTCAATATAATGATTTGTGGAATCGGTCAATAATGAGTCTTTGCGTGGAGTCGGTCAATAATGATTTATGGTGTTGCTAGCGCCATAGGATACACTCTATATTGAGAGTTTTTGTACGCTCTTTTCGATATGTTATGTGTCGATGTTCTGGATGTATTTTCAGCGAATTTTGTGAAGCAACGAATGTCACCCATATTTTCGACCAAAAAAAAAAAAAGAATGGAATATTGTGTTGGCCAAGAAAAATGGAGATGATTGTTCTGATTAAAAGTGTTGGCCTTGATGTCTTGGATGTGACGGTTGATTGTATGTTTTTGTGGGAGCATGTTTTTCCTTCAATAGTTACGTGATGAAAATCATTGTCATAAATATCAACTATCTTTTCGACCAAAAAAAAAGAATGGAATATTGTGTTGGTCAAGAAAAATGGAGATGATTGTTCTGATTAAAAGTGTTGGCCTTGATATCTTGGATGTGACAGTTGGGATTTTATGTTTTTGTAGGAGCATATTTTTCCTTCGATAGTTACGTGATGAAAATCATTGCCTCTCTCTTTTCTCTCAAATTCGTACGATCAGAACCTTCGACACATCTCTGGTTAATTTGATATTCATTCGCTAGCTTTGTTTGACTACTCATATGATTAAGTAATATGAAAATGTATGAACCGAAAATTAGAAATGAACGCATCATGAAGTTGGAACAAGTGCGGTATTCCCTCTAACCTAAATCTCATTTTTTTTTTCCTTCTCTTCAATATTTTCTACTTCGTGCTTTTTGGGTATGACTTCCGTAATTCTTCATGTTCATCAAAATATAAATACATAAATCATTATTGATCGAGTCCACAAGACTTGATTAAAAGAAGGCTTTAACAACAGTTTTTAGGACACTCACTTGAGAGGGACCACATGTTCAATTTCTCCGGACGTGTGAATTTATCGCAGTTTCCTCATTTCCGATATCGTGAGAGATGATGACTTGCCTAACCTGTTTATTAGACCCAGCAGCCTTGAGAAACCATCGCATGAAAACATATGGAGCAGGCAGTGACGTGTCGAACTGCAACGAGTTAAGCGTCAAACTTTCGTGGAAAAGAGCTGGCCCATCTTGTCAATTTTCTAGGATTGTTAAATTTCCTTAATTTTAAAAAGAAGAATTTCAGTTACAGTTGATACTAGAATCAAGTCTCCGTCAAAAGGGAATGGAGACTTCCTCATACGTGCATGCCAATAGCATGGCCCACTTCATTCTCACTACAGATTGCTGAGCTAAGAATCTGTCTATGAGATTGACTGTGAGGAACAAATTGTCGTGCATGAAATTGAATTTGTCACGCACCCGTTCCAGATTTTTGATCAAATGCAAAACTTGTCAGTAGAGGAGCTACCTCCGGAGCAATACCGACGCCGAGCTTCCGGGAAAGCTCCGCGAGCGCACGGACGGTGTTGAGCATCATGGCGCCCGAGCTGACGTGCTGGCCATCGCGATCGGGCACGGCGATGGCGACGGCGGCAGCAGCGGTGGCGGCGATCCAGCCCATGCGCTTGGGCCGGCCGAGCTGCCACTCGTAGAGCCGGGCTTGCTCGGGGCTGGCGGCGGTCAGCACGACAGCGTCCTAGGTCGGGACCCTAGTTGGGGCCTGACGGAGAGCCGCAGGTGGTACCACGACTTCTGAAGCACGGCGGCCAGATCGGCCTTCCGCCGGGGCCGGCTGCCACGCGCCACCTTCACTCGCTTCACTGGCTCCATTTCCGTGCGCCGGCAGGGGAATTTTCTCGAGAAAGCGCGTGGGAAAATCGCCGAGAATACCACCGGCCGTTGTGGCTCTGTTGGGTAGGCTCCTGCCTTTGAAGGAAAAGATCAGGTGGTCGAAGCCCCTACAACGCAAATTGCAGGGAAGCTGGCAGACCATTAGGTGTATTACGCGTGACGCCCTGATGGTGGGTCCTGGGCCAGCATCACCTGGGGATTTACATGGCCGCTGTCGGCTAAAGCGGTTCCACCGGCACAAAAAAAAAAAAAATTCGCCGAGAATTCCGCTGAGTTGCTGATCACTCGAGAGTAAAGCATGGAGGAGGGGGTGGTCAATAACGGAGACGTCAGGACACGTCAGCAACGGTCGTGAGCGTCTGTCGGTGCGATGACACGTGTGCGGCGAGGATTGGGTGGGGCCCAACTTACCGCCAGATCCAACGGTTGTGCTGGTGGCAAGTGCCGGCTAAAACATCGCACGCTGATCCTGCCAGCCGCGTCCGATGGGGTTAGATTTATCTCCTCAATAGGCGAATATGCGAAAATTAAAAATAATCGATTTTACATTATTAAAAATAAGCGACGGCGCCGTCGCTCCTAAACCGTGCTGCCTGCGCCACAAATTTTCTCGAGGAAACCGAATTCCTTCAGAAAAGTGGAGATCCCATCTGGTGGGTCCACCGCGTGGAATTCAATAAATTTACGTTAAATCAAATAAAAAAATAGAAAAAGGTAGTTATTAGAAATATCATCAACATGAAATATCTTACACAGAATTTAGAGAGAATGGTTTAACTATTTTTTTTATAAGACAAAATAAATGTTGGATATATTAACAACACGCCTCTATGATTAAACAGTTTTCACACTCGCAATTTTATATGAAAATATTCGTCAATGAACAAAATGAATAAAATTATTAAAATAAAGAGTTGAATGCCTAATTTACATAACTTAAAGCCATTGCGGACCAAGTTAGACAAAGTTAACTCAATAATCAAAATCAAGTTCATCTTGTGACTAACTAAAAATGAATTTTATATTAAAATTTAAGTATAATGATCAATGCTTTTTTTCTTTTGTACAACCTCACTTTTTACCATGGTAGCCAACTTTCAAATTTTCCACTTATTCGGTAATTTTTTAAATCTCATTAAATTAAGTTAAAATGCATGTGTGGGTTGCTAATTGACTTTTATTGTATTTATAGTTAGTGAAAGTATTTTCGCAAGTACTTCGCAAAAGAATAGAATTTTATATTTAAGTAGTTATGCAATGTATTAATGGGTTAAGTAGGAATTTTCAACTTCTTTATGGAAAAAATAATTATTATTCAATATATGAGAATTTTCTATCATAATTTATTTTCCAAATTTGTTTTGTTGTTTGCCATACCCATTGAATGGGAATCTGTAGTCCACAAGCCACCATTATTCTAAGAGAATAACAGTGCCGTTCTCTTAGCAAGACCCTAAATTGTGTAAGATGCAGCAAAGTAAATAAGAGCTTAATTGATAGAGAAAATTGCACATAATAATTATAGTGGTTCAACTTAGCTTAGATAGACCTATGTCCACCTTTCCAAGTTAATAGCTCATTAGTTGGATTTCACTAGTGAATCCATCAGGGTTTACAACAACTGAGTACTCTTGACTCGAGTAAGTACAATCGAATCTTTTGATCTCACGCTCCAACAACAACCTCTAAGTAATTATAAATTAATCTTACAAAGATGAGTGTGCAAGGACGAAGCTCTCTTGAATTTTGGAAGTTTCGGACTTCGATTCTCTTGTTTTTTCTTCAACATCACGATCTCCTTTAATACTTCTCATTCTCCAAGCCGATTGTTGGACATAAATTCTGAGGATCATTTATCCAATCAACCCGTTGGACTTGAATGAATTTGAAAGATCTAATCACTCCTAAGATGCTAAGAACAGAGTCTCCCTCGATTCTGCTGCCCATATGATAGAGATTAGGTTTTCATAAGTCGAGTTATTCGCTTGGAAAGTGCATCTCATCTCAAAACTGATTGTTGCAAGAATTATGATCATTCAGTGGGGAAAGATTGCGTGGATAATCATCCTTCTTGGACAATCAGCAAGTAGAAAGAAATCCAAGCTCAATTCCTAGCCGTTGTGCTTCATGTAATCTGAGCATATTGCGAAAATTTGAGATCTCATATCGATCGACGATGAAGCGCATTATCTTGATAATCATTGTTCAATTTATATCGTTGTCTTTGATTATCAAGACGTAACACAATCATGAACAATGAACACAGAGAACTAGAATCTCTTATAAATTTTTGAATCTGATGAATATGGTCCAAACATATTCGCTCCTAGAATTACACCTGGAAAGCTTATTGTCAGAATCAATACACACACAAGGAAGGTTACCTGTCGATCAAATCCCGTCTCTTAACGAAATTATGTCATTAGCGATTGGGACGGTACAGATCTGTAATGTACATAACTTCCCGCCAGCTGACTCCTTTCATTGCGAGGTTCGAGTCATTGAGTACTCCACTAATCGCAACGGATTTCTCCTCTCCAAATGATGATAATTCGAGAGAATTCAACAGACCCAAAGAGAAAAAAAGGGTACTCCATGAGGTTGCATCATACGTCGATCACTCTGCTTTGGTTGGAAGCTCTATACTTGTATCGAAGAGATTATTATGAGGGTACTCAAATCCGAACCTATTAACATAGATAATCTATTTGATCTCTATAAAGCCCTAGAATGTTGGGTAAGGATAGAAAATCAGATATGGTTAACTTCTCTTGCCAACATCAAGCTATTCAATGGGGAACTCCTATTTAGCAACATCAACCCCACTAGTGCACTCAACAAATAACAAGCCACTATCCCCGTCATATGTGATGTTTCTCATGTCTGTCTAGTTCACTTTTCATGTTCCAGGATGAGGAATCCACCACAGAGAATGCTTTCTTTTCCCTCCTCCTAAGTCAATCTGTTTCTTTTAAGTGAAGACAGATGCCGAAGGAGCGCATGCAACATCCGGGAAAGGATAAAACATCGAAATCATGGTTTCTACAAGGCCCAAGTACCAGTTGAACATGATTTCCAGTCCTGCCTTTTAGGCCACACGGGGTACTGAATCCGCTTTGTGACTGTGGCACAGAGAGCTCAATCTTCCCGCCAGTTCTTGCCACATTTCTCGTTCAGGCACCAATAAAATGTTGTCATCGGCTCATCAGCAGAACGGATCTGGGCTTGATGGTAGATAGCCTTTCTAAATGATGATGACTCGAGAGAATGTGTACAGGCAGTTATTTAACCTGGGGGCACTCAACAGACCAAAAAAAAAAAAAAAAAAAACCGGTACTCAATGAGGTCGCATTATATGTCGATCGCTCTGCTATGATTGGAAGCCCTGTACTTGTATCGAAGAGATTCTTATGAGGGTACTCAAAACTGAACCTATTAACATGGTAATCTAAACGATCTCTATAAAACCCTAGAATGTTGGGTTAGGAGAAAAAAATCAGATAAAGCCATTCAATGTGGAAATCCTATTCAGCAACATCAACCCCACAAGTGCACTCAACAAATGACAAGCCACTATCCCCGTCACATGTGCCGTTTCTCATGCCTGTCTGGTTCACTTTTCATGCTCCAGGAGGAGGAATCCTCCGGAGAGAATGCTTTCTTTTCCCTCCTAATTCAATCTGTTTCTTTCAAGTGAAGACAGACGCCGAAGAAGACAAATTATGTTCGCATGCAACATCCGGGAAAGGATAAAACATCGAGATCACGGTTTCTACAAGGCCCAAATACCAGTTGAACATGATTTCCAATCCTGCCTTTAGGCCACGCAGGGTACTGAATTGGCTTTGCGACTGTGGCACCAAGAGCTCAATCCTCCCGCCAGTTCTTTTTACATTTCTCGTTCAGGCACCAATAGAATGTTGTCATCGGCTCATCAGCAGAACGGATCTGGGCTTGATGGTAGATAGCCTTTCCATGGCCGCAGTGTGGGCATGTCACTGCAAATGGAAAACGAATCAACAACCCCACCACTCCAAACATAATGCACCATGATCAAACAAATATCAATGTATATCAGACAAATAAGAACAAGTGACAACGTAGTTATGATTGCGCTTAAGGCCAACTTAAACAACGACATGACAGCTATACTATGATACCAATAGCTTTTAGAATTATACAATGCCAAGAATCTCAACTCTCAGGTCAACCAAATATGAAGCATAACATCTGATAACTTTAACAACATCTCTCAAGGTATAAAAATAAAGTACCTGAATATATCAGGACATCAACTCCAAAGACAATCGGCAAACTAGACAACAGCAGTATGTGCTTTTCTTCATCTCAACAAAGATGAAAACATGGATTTGCACAGTTGAACCCAGTTTCTCAATGTTGTTTTCTTATTGCTATTGTTATTCTTTGGTTGTGGCATGTACAATCATTGGCAGTTATAACACAGGGAGATCCTACAAGGATAACACATACTATAGATTTGTCTTTGTAGTTTTATTGCTTCATCACCACTATCAAAAGAGAGAGACTGCCACCCTTGCTTTCTTATTTACTTAACTTTTGAGCTGCTTTAAGAAAAATAACTTTTCATAAGATTACAAGAAAACACTCTTCATCAGCTATGAATCTTTAGTGATTTATAGGCCTAATTTATTTCCTATCCATTAGCTTATTCAAGCCAAGGAAGGTGCAGAAAGAACTCAGGAAATAAAAGGGAAAGAAAGACAGACCGCCATCAGTTTGGGGTCCATTTCTCCTATCTTCTTCCGAGAACACGGGGTCCATCTTCTTCCTAACCAGATGTTGCTTCCTCTTTATCTTAATCTGCAAACAGACGACCAAAGCCGTGGTCGTAAAAAAAATTCATGCCAAAGATATGTCCAAGGGCCGAGCAACAACAGGAACAAAGCAAATTCCTACCTTGGTCTCGATATTACAGACATAGGGACAAGTTGGGCAGAAAAATCTGGCTGGCCGCTCCCTATGAGGCAACTCGTACTGCAACAAGTTTCCACAAGTCGGGCAAAACTCCATTTGCTAGCCCCTCTGCATAATGCACTTAACTGTAAGGACAGTGGAGGAAAAAAGAAAAAAAAAAAAAAAACCAAGTCCCGCATCAATGCGCACTAAGGTCAATACTATAACATGGCACGGCAATGAAATTAACACATTCCCCTTCAAAGTTCAGGGAAGAACTTCTAATTCAACTCAGCAACTAAAACTAGAAAAAGGGACAGCAAAGCCCGGTTGGAAAGGCAAATCCGGGACTGATTGTTGGTCTAGTATTCACCGAAATACAAAGAGCATTGTATGTAATACTAACTCGATCATAAGTGGAAAAAAAGAAAAAAAAAACCCATCAAAATATGAGTAAATGGGAATGCAATCAAGTTTCTGCAGCTACTACCTGCACTTTGAAGATTGAAACAAGGCATCTACGAGGCGATGTATAAACGAGCTCGGCTTCTAACAAATGCGCAAATTCTTCAGTATACGTACAACATCAATCCTACACATCACACGCATCACCTCCATCGCAAGTTCATGCCCTCCAACATCAACCAAGACCGAAAATTCTTCTGCTTCAATCGACACCCACGTCTAACGAGCAGAAAAAAACCAGATGGTCGCCGGAGAACAGAGACATCAACGGAGCAACCCCGGCGACATGAACCCAAATCGAAATAGAGAAGCCGCCGAAGCCCCTCGATTCGCTTTTACCTGTGGACGGCGGCGGCGGCGTTCCGGAGCTCCTCGCGCTGTCGAGCCGGAGACGACGGTGCCGCGGCCTCTCTGTACGGCGGAACAGAATCAATCAGTGCGAAGGAGGAATACAAAGATACGCGACTTCATGCACGTATGGCGACGGCAAAGCAGCCGCCGTTACCTGCGACGGAGCGATGCCGGAGATCGCGGCGGCGGCGGCGCCGGAGATGGTGGCGAGTGAAGGAGAGGCTTGGGGGCTCCTTTCAGTATTTCAATGGCTGGTGGGTTTTCCCGTAAATTAGTTTTATATCATATGATTTTCTCGCACTTTTTTTCGGTAAGCCTAATTTATTATTACTAAAAGATTAATGAAAATTAATTTATGAAACTTATATACTAGATGATATTCCAAGTTCTTATTACTTTTGGTTATTTTTATTTTTAAAATGATAAATTATTTTTTATAAGAAAGTTAAATTAGATCATTATGGATCGAATTGATTATATGAAAAATTAAGCTGATGAAGCCTAATTACGAAATTGAGCTTTTCATAATTGATTTTTTTAATATTATCAGAATGGGCACTAATCGATGGTAAAGAAAATTAATTCTTTTATATTCAATATCCTTATTATTCTTTTATAGAAATTTGTATTTATTAAATTCTATTCCATCAAAGTAAACATAACGAAATTTCTCTAAGGTGTTTTTGTTAGATTGTAAATAAATGAAATTTGATGCCTTGCACTAAACTATTAACCTTTTTTAAATTAAAAATAAATTTCTTATTTATTTTTAGTATTAAAGTCCTTCCATTTATATTAATTTTTCATATAATATTTGATACAAAAACCACAATGATTTACGTAAATTTGGAGTTAATTACAATTAAAATGAAAGAAATTGAAATTGAATTCAACCGATATACCCAAATAAAAAGAGATTGTTGTATCAATAACGAAAAAAAAAATGAATCAAGGACAAAGTTGATGAACTAATTTAGTTTTAAAAAGTCACTATTTTCAATAATTTTTTTTTTGGTCGGACACTATTTTCAATAATTTAATTCTTTGGTTTGTAGGCTATTCTTTAGCAGGCTATTCTTTGTAGACAAAGTTTGATAAAATGAACTCATTTAATAGGAAAAAAGGAGTGCTATGAAAAAGTGGTTTTCGCGTATAAAAATTAAAAACAACAAGGGCATTATCTTTATATTTGGACAAAATAAGAAAAAAATAAATATTATATTGTTTCACGATAAAAGGGCATTTCACCCAGCAAGTGAAATATCCTTCATCAAATAATTGATTTTTTTTTTTTTAAATTTATGAAAAAGGATTTTGGGTTGATCTTGCCCTGGAAAGAACTTGGCTTGAGACTGGATTAAATAAAACGCAAATGCTAGAAATTAAAGTGCGGATATGTAAGTTTGGAGAAAACATTTGACGCTTGGCAACCACCACATCATCCGTGTATATGGCGTGCGTGATCTTAGGTGGCTCCATTCAAGGGATGACATGTGTCCTCCGACTAGGACTAGCTGAAAAATTAAAAAAGACTAAATCCGAAGCTTTCTTTTTCTTTCTCTTCGGGCTTCTAGATAAAACAAGGACTAAGAACAATAAATCTAGAGACAAAACAAGGATTGAGAAAATATTCGGTGCTTAGCAACAGCCACATCATCCATATACGTGGTGTGTGTGATCTTAGGTGGCTCCATTCAAAGAATGACACGTGTCCTCCGATTAGGACTAGTGGAAAATAAAAAAGACTAAATTTGAGGCATTCTTTTTCTTTCTCTTAATGGCTTGTAGACTACATGCAGGTCTCCTACTATACTTAATGGGCTGTCATAGTTGATGCGGCTATTTGTCTTATTAATAGGAGTCTATCTAGTGCGTTGGATAGAGAAATATCACACAAGAGTGGTGGTAAGATACAACGATTAATTATCACATCTAAAAATATTTGGTTTTATTGCATATACTTTGATTGATAGGGAGGATAGGAAGAAATTTGATGCTAAGTCTCAGAAGTGCATTTTTATCGGATATGGTTGTAATGTGTATGACTATATGCTTTGAGATTATGAGAATAACAAAGTCATCAATGGTCGGAATGTGATATTCAATGAAGAAAAGATATATAAGATCGTTAGATAGAGTATGAGAAGGTAGCAGGATTCAGAATATGATGAGCTGAACATAATGCTTGTGAAGATGGTTCTAGTAGATTAGAGTGTATTTGAAAAAGAGATTCAAGATGGGCCTCTTATCAGTGAGAAGGCAATTCAAAAGGAGTGCAACAATTCGGAGTAGATTAACGACCCTAAATTACCTGTCTTGAGGAGGCCTACACTTGTGAGAAAGCCAAAGGTAAGTTTTGATCAATTAGTTAATAGTGTCCTAAGCCATGTCTTATATACAGAGTTGGGAGAACTGAAGACTTATGATGAGGCAAAGAAAGATACATTTCACATGCAATGAGACCATGCTATGAAAGACGAGATGGACTCATCACTTCAGAAGAAAACTTGCGAGTTAACCAAGTTCCCCAAATGTCAAAAAGTTTTGCTAAACAAGTGAATATATAGGATAAAAAATGAAACGGACGGTAATATTAGATACAAGGCCAGACTTGTGGTCAAGGGTTTTTTTTTTTTTTTTTTTTTTTTCGAAAAAGAGAGAAGAAATCGAGTACTTTGAGATATCTTCATCCGTAGTAAAAATGACATCAATTGGAGTTTTTTTTTTAGTACAATTGTAGTGGAGGATCTTCATCTTAAGCAGTTAAACATGAAAACAACATTTTTACATGGCGACCTAGATGAAAAATTATACATGGCACAACTTAAAGGTTTCGAAGTCAAAGGTAAGGAGTACATGATATATCACTCGAAGAAAATCTTATATGACTTGAAATAAGCTCCATGGAGATGGTACTTAAAGTTTGATGGTTTCATAGCAGAAAATAGATTTCCACACTATGAGACTGATTATTGTTTTTATTTTTGCGAATATGACGATAGTGATATCGTTTGATGGTTTCATGGAAGAAAACTGATTTTCACATTGTGAGGCTGATTATTGTGTTTATTTTCACGAGTATGACGATATTGATATTGTTTATCTCTTTTTATATGTGGATGACTTGCTTGTTGTTAGCTCTAATATGAAGAGAATCGTAAAGGTGAATAAAATGTTAGTATCATGATGGGCTATAAAAGGCTTGTGAGAGACCAATATTATCTTAGGCATGAAAATCATCAAGGACGGGAAAATAAGAAATTGTGGCTGTCGCCAAGAAGACTATAAGAACAAGGTATTAAAGAGATTTAACATGGATAAGGCAAAACCGGTTGCGACTCCACAAGTGAATCACTTCAAACTTCCCAAGGACATCTATCAAAGTACTTAGGTTTTGAAAGATGAGATAGCGGTAATTTCATAAGCATTAACAGTGAGTAGTTTGATTTATGCCATGGTGAGCAAGATACTAGACGTATAGGCAATGAGAGTTGTGAGTATGCAGAACTCAAGTAAAGAGCCTTGGAATGTAGTAAAATGGATATTGATATATCTAGTAGGTATATTAAATTATTCTCTTTGTTATGGTGGTACATCTCTAGAATTACTGGGTTATATAAATACAAATCACTCCAGTGACTGATATAGTGGTAAGAGTCCATTGAATATGTATTTATAGTTGCAGGTAAAAAAGTGAGTTGGGTATCTCAATTACAGAACACAGTACTTTATAGATGACAGAAACAGAATATGTGGTGATCACTGAAGCTTCCAAGGAAATCATGTGGTTACAAGATTACATGGAGGAGCTTCATCGAAAGCAACCAGTCGGTACATTATGGAGTGACTGTCAAAATGTAGTGCACTTAGCAAATAATGCAGTTTATCACTTAAGAATTAGACATATCAAAAAGCGTTATCACTATATCTTGTCAGAATTATCACTCAAAGACTAGACATATTAAGAAGCATTGTCACTATATTATTTCAACATTGGAAGATAATTAGCTAAAGTTATAGAAGATTGATGGCTCGAAGAATTCAGCTGACATGTTTATCAAGATAATAGATAGAGAAAAACATATTTTCTGCACCATTACCATTGGTATTACTCTATGTTGATTGATGAGGAGTATCACAAAGAAGGGGTGTCAACTGTTCAGTTCAGTTTGGTTTTTCAAAAAAACCGAATCGAACCGAACTGTTAGGAAAATCTTCTGAACTAAATCGAATTAGACGAATCGAATTGAAATTTTGGTTCGATATGGTTCGATTTGATTCAGTTTTTCAGTTTTTGGTTTTCAGCTTTTAGTTTTCGGTTTTTTACATTTGTTTTTTTTTTTTCTGTTGTATATATTTTTCATTTACAAGAAATAAGCTCTTATCGGTTTGTTGGGTCGGTTCGGTTTGGTTAACTGATTAAAACCAAACCAATAAAAAAATTTTTCTTGGTTTTTAATGAGAACCAAACCGAATGAAAACCGAACCGAAAAAACCAAAATTTTCAGTTCAGTTCGGTTTCGATTTTCGGTTTGGTTTTTGACACCCCTATCGCAGAGGCACAAGTTTTTTAGTTACTAGCTTTTAAAGGAGATGGGTGCAAAGTTGCTTAGTACATCGAATATATTTGTCTTTAAGTGGGAGATTATTAGTAGATGAAGCCAAATCTTTTTTAAGGGTTTTTTTTTTTTCTTTTTCATTAATTTTGCTTTTAGGTTAAAAGCTACACTTTTATATTAGCAATAATTAGACATTAACCGTCTAGATGTTGAAAAAGAAAATAAAGAGGAAATAAAAAGAAAGAAGAAAAAAGTGAGTTTTTTCCTTATAAGAGTTCTGAATCTCTTTGTATCTAATCTTGAGAGAAGGTCATCGCTATATTCAAACTTTCTTTGAAGTTTAGTGAATTTGTAGAGTACCTCTATGCACAAACGTAAACCTAGGATTGGGTGAAATTCGATAACAAATTTTCTAGCGTGTTCTTCTGAATTTGTTTTTTAATATCATATTCTGCCTAGATGAATTGTTTGCTAACATTATTTTTTTGGAATCGATGTATGATTCCTTAACACAAATCTTATTAGCCAAGCTGAGAGGAAATACTTATTGCTAGCGCAAGCAGAAGTTCATGCTAGGATCAAACCCCTTCGTACAATAATCCTTATAGCTTTCGTCTAGATAAAATGATCTAATTTACGAAAGATTGAGATGATCAGGCACATCTATCTCTTCCCAAGAAATTATAGCTTCATAGATACCGCAAGGTACGACTCAATTTTATTTATGCCAAATAAAAATTGGTAAGTTATTACGAGTGGCGGAATCATATACTTTTTTTTTTTTTTGTTTTTGTATTTGCCAGAACATTATAAAAATGGTGATAGGTAACTCATATAAGAATTGACAACATAAATCTGGCAGTAATTAATTGAAGAAAAACCAGTAAACCCCTCAAAATAAGGTTGGAAATTTAATATAATGGTGCATTTATTTAGTAGAAAATAAATAATTTAGAAAATATATATTTTTAAAATAATCGTCTATTTTACTTATAAAAATGAATTAACGAAAAATATTTCCATTATTCAAATATTTGTTCATGATGAAAATATTTATTTATTGATTAATTATTTCAAGCAATCATTATTAGGAAAATAATTTTCAAATTATCTATTTTTAACAAAACAAATGCAGCCTATGAGTTGTTAAATTTAAAACGTTAGTAAGTTATGCAGATAGATAATTTAGGGCTGTTTGGCAACGTGCCAAACAGGTGCTCGATTCCCGATTTTTTGTTTCCGAGAATCGGTTTGGGACGAGAATCGCGTTTGGTAAAATTTTTGTTCCCTGAACAGTTTTGGACAAGATTTGAGAATAAAAAAAAATTTGATTCTCCGTTCGAGAATCGAAAAAGAATCAAAAGAGTAAAACTTTCATTTCTTCCTTTCGTCCGCCACCGCCCACCACCATCCGCCACCGCCCGCCGCCACCGCTGCCGTCGTCGCCGGCGGTCGCCGGAGGTCCGCCGAGCCCGGGCGAGGTCCGATGAGCTCGCCGGAGGCAAGCCCGGCCACCGGCGAGGCTCCCCCAACCCCGCCGGTGGCCGGGCCGACCTCGCCCGGCCCCGGCGAGGCCGGCTTAGCCACCGGAGCCTCGCCGGTGGCTAGGCGAGCCTCGTCGGTAGGCCGGGCGAGCCTCGCCGGTGGCCGGGCGAGCCTCGCCGGTGGCTAGGCGAGCCTCGCCCGCGGTGGCGAGCCTCGCCGGTGGCTAGGTGAGCCTCGCCGGCGGTGGGTGAGGCTCGCTTGGCCACCGACGAGGCTCGCCCGGCCCGCCGGTGGCCAAGCCGGCCTCGTCGGGCCGGTGAGGCCGGCTTGGCCACCGGCGAGGCCGAGCCTCGACGGGCCGGGCAAGCCTCGTCCGGTGCCCGGCGAGGCTCGGCCGATGAAGGCCGACCTCGCCGAGGGCCGGCGACGCTCCGGTGAGCGCCGCCGCCCTCATCCGGCAGTTGCCGGCCCGGTGACCGGCCAAATGAAGAAGAAGAAGAAGAATAGGAAAAAAGGGAAAAAAAAAGAAAAGAAAAAAAAAAAAAAAAGAAAAATAAAAGTAAAAAGTAAAAAAATTATTTTAAAATTATTTTAAAATCAAAAGAAATTAATTTGGAACAGGACCAATTAGCACGGTATCAAACGCAATTCTATTCCAGAATAAAAAATTTTGGACAGTTACCAAACACGTTCTTTACTCAGAATCAATTCCCCGGAACAGAATAAAAAATAATCATTTCTAGTCAGAATCAACTCCCAGGAACAGAATCGTTACCAAACGCGCCCTTAGTGTTATGAAACAATTTTGAAACAATCAAATAAGTACTTATTTATTTTCAAGACAATCTAATAGACTTAGATAAGTCACATGATTAAAGGTTAATAACCTTAAACTAGTTGGTAGCTTATCGGAAAAATTCTGGTAGCTGACTTAAATGTTGGTATATATTGGAAATAAAAACTGGTAATTTGGAAACAATCAAGTAAAGGTTACGAAAAAAAGAGTTGGTAATATAAAGTAATGGTAGAGTGATCATATAAAAGTTGGTTAATTGCTCAAATTAATGTCATTAAATTGATATTAGTGTTAGTAGTTTGATATAAGAGTTCGTCCCTCAATCTTTGTGAACTAGTTACGCTAACATTTGAAATTCGAAAACAATAAAATATTTTTTTTTTGTCAGAATAATCAAATTAATATGTTAGGGTTAACTTTGTAAGTTACTGAAATAGAGCTCGTCCCTCTAAATCTTTGTGAACTAGTTACGATAACATTTGACATTTGAAAACAATAAAATATTTTCTTTTTGTCAGAACAATCAAATTAATATGTTAGGGTTAACTTTGTAAGTTAATGAAATATATTTACGCAAATATAAATGGAAATCAATAAAAAATAAGTTTGTATGTCACTTATATTAGGGTTAACTTTGTATGTTCTCAAAGCATATACTTGCTGGGTTTTTTAAACTGTATTTGGAAGGAAGAGTAAATTATCTTATTCTTTTGCCTTTCAATTGTTGAATGTGCTTAGATTTTATCACTTGCGGCAGAGATACAAGATGTGCTATTTTCTTTGCCTAATTGCAAGTCTCCGACTCTGCATGCACGAGTGGAGAAATGACATTTTCCTGGTATAGCAAAGTTGTTCCTTATAATAGGGTGAATTGTCTAGTTCCAGTTAAAAGAGAAAAAGAAGACGTTCGATTTCATTTTTTCTGCCTACTGTATCATTGACGCGCATGCGCACCTTATAACAAGAGTTTAGCATAAAGCTCACCAACTGGGGCTTGATTGAGTATTAGCATTCGGCCAAGCGCTAGGAGTTTGGATGGTGATGGCAAATGGCTTGGTGAAATTTGAGCTTGGCCCGTCGTCTCGACATTTAAGCAGGCGCAAGTGTTTGTTATATCTTGTGAGACGCTGATTTGAATAATTCATTAGCATATCTTTTTTTTTTTTTTTTTTTGTAATCCAAAAGTAAACGAGGATGATCACATTGCTTTCTCCAAATTACGTTTCAATAACTAATCCACCACTTTCGGGCGTTGTTTGGCAAGGCTATAAAGTCCGGCCCAGCCTAGTTGATCCTGTGGCAACCCTTTATGGCCCAATTCGTATCTCTCTCTTCCTTCCTTATTTTGACTCTCACTTGTTCCTCTTCTGCAACCTTCTCTGCGAATCCTTGGACTTCAATTGGCAAAGCCTGTGGACAATCTCTCCTAGGTATTGCTTCGATTCGAGAAAGTTCTCCTTTCTCTTTATTCAGTGTGTTCGTTTCTTCAATGATGGCTTGCTGTGCTTGTCCTTTGAGTTATTGGCCTTATCTCGTTTTACTTCTTTCGCTTTTCCTAAATGTGCTAAGCTTCCTTTTTTCGCCATAGGAACCACTGTGATGCCAATCTAGCTCAAATTGCATTTGATGGAGAATTGGATGAATATAGAGATAAAGTGCTTGAAAGTCTAAATGAGAAGGTGCCGTCCAACTAAGGAGTTGGTCTTTTACACAGAAATGAAGAGTGAATGATGGTGATGCGAGTGGAAATCTAGAGATGACTTAGTTGTGAGTATAGAATTCCAAGCTGGTATTAGTTGAATGAAGGGATTTTATTTATAGGTGAAGTAGGTTCTTATCTACTTCTCGACCAGGTTGTTGCCTTATGAGATTTTTTCCATAACTTAGCCGGACAGTCATCTACCCCGACTGTAAGTGTACCATACTCCTGAATTGCTTTCTTGTTGCCCTTCTTCGTACACCAGTTAAAGTGTCCCTACGTGGAGAGATTTATTGGATACTGAAATATAGACTGTAGGAGGAAAGTTTCTCACATTTTGTATTGCTTGAAGTTTCATTTATCTTCTTCTCATTACAGATGGGTATTTCATCACATCATTTTGATTATTCAAGTTCCCTGGGGGGAGTTTGACTTTTGAATAGGATATATCTTGAGCTATGCTGCATACTTGTATGACAATTTGGTCGAGAGGGACATAGGGAGGAATTGGACAAAGCCAAGAGATTAAGAGGAAAAGGAGCTGCATCCAAGTATATTAAAATCCTATATGACTTAATCTTTTGGTAATTCAAATTAGTAAGAGCTTAGGATTAAATGCCTAGCTTTGGTAGTTCTTGCTGTTTATTCTCATTGGAAAACTTTAAACAAGAGATTTTTTTTTAATTTTTTTTGCCTAGAAAAATCTGAATGCTTCACTCGTCATATCGTCTTCTGGATATGGAGAACGTTTTGAGTGCTCTATAGTACTTGAGCCAACCCATGAATGGTTTCTATTAATTTCCTATGTTATAAATACTAGTACACTTGCAATCCTTGCCTGGAGAAAGCTTTCATGCATCCAATCCACCTTGAGTTTCCATAGTGGATCAACAAGATTTGTTTTTTGATTCAGATATTGGATTGGAGCCTGCAAATGAGATGTAGATTCCCTCACTTTAGATGAACTACTAGCCCAAATAAATCCTCTATCAAGTGATTGAGATCTCTCTCAGTTATTCTGTACAAATATGACGTTTTGCCTCACTTCACAAATTTTGATTAACATTTTGTTGGTTAATGTGTATGCTCTATCTTTCCTCTTCTTCTGTTAATTTTAATTGGAATCTCTCTCTCTCTCTCTCTCTCTCTCTCTCTCTCTCTCTCTTTTTTTTGTTTATCGTGAACTCACTTTCTTTGCACATTTCAATGTGTGTGATCAATATTGTCTCTTCTGGCTCTTCTTAATCATATTAATCTACTCCAGGTAAATGTATAACATGATTCTTCTGGCATCTTGATGGCAAGGTTGTTGTCTTGGGACTTGAAGCCTGTACAGTTCTACTGCATGATGTCAAAGTAAGTTTTCTATGATGATACTTGAACGTTACCCTCATTACTTTTCAATTAGAAATTCCTCTTCCAACAGTCCTTTATCATTGGAATGTGTTCTTCTCTTATCTCTCTTGGGAAAGATTCTGAATTGCTCAAAATCTGCATGATGCAATGCAAATAACAAACTTGCTCAGCAAACATTCAGTTATTAACAGAGATGGCAATCCATGTTTATTGGTCATGTCCGTCAATGTCAAATTCTCAAGGGATTGCTAGATAGGTCAATCTGAGCATAATAAGATTAACACAAATTTTTAGGCAAAAGAACAGTTCAAGTGCCAAAACTTGGCACGAAGGGACACTTAAGTGCTAAAACTTTGAAAATGTATACTTAAGTGCCACCTCCGGCGAATCTTGCCGGAAATCCTACGTGACAATATTTTATTATTTTTGCTTGCCTACGTGGCTCGCCGGAGAGCTGAGTTGGCTCTAACTTACCAGAAACGACGTCGTCTCCCCAAATGCCCCAAATCTAAAATCCTAAATCGGCTAAAATCCTTATTGAAGTGCTCGAATCCAAGTCTCAAACCCTAATTTTCATTTGCCCAAAATTCCATCGTCGAATCTTAGAAATGGAGAGCAGGACTCGCTGCAGCGCCTTAAATTCCTCTCACCGAAGTGAAGGAGAAGGTCAACGTTTCTGTTTTTGTGGGTTACCAAGTCCAAGAAGAACATCGTGGACTCAAATCAATCCTGTGAGAAGATTTTATAGATGCGCTCGATATAAAGAAGCGTCGAAGTGCAAATACTTCAAATGGGTCAATGCGAAATTCTCTGACCAAGCCACAAAGGTGATATTGGATCTACTTCATAAAAGACATCAATCTCCATCTATGTTTATAGACGACTTGGATGATGTTGACTCAATGCAAGTTCAAGCGTCTTCAACTAAAATTTTCAAGAATGAGTCTCAATGCAAGCTCAAGTGTCTTCAGCTAAACCTTTTAAGAATGAAGTTTCAAGGATGAAAATTGAACGGAAGTGTTACCAAGCGTTTATTATGGTGTTGTTTTGTTATCTATTATACTTTATGATGAAATGTAAAGCACTTGAATATGATAAAAAGTTTCTCCGACTGCCATAGTTAAAAATGATGTTTTGGATTAAATGTAGATTTTTTTTTTTTTTTTGAAAGATGAGAAGAAGTTTGTATTGTTCCATAAGATCGTTGTGGTTTTGTTGTTATTTATGCCGTCATATGTATTGTGAGTTACTTGTGTTTGTGGGGAGGTTAAGAAAATGGAATGAGTGAATCAAATGCTGCTTGTACTATGTTTTTGCTTGTTCTTGAATATAAACCAATAATGATGGATGTGTATTGGGTCAATGTGTTGTTGTGGCTTTTTTACTTGAACAAAATATAAATATAAACCAGTAGCAAATATTGGAATTGAATGGAGTTACCATAAGTTAAATTACCATCACCTTCTCTGTTTTGCTGCAGACCAGTATATACACAAAACAAACATGAGTGATTACCCGAGTGCCATAAGTTGTATTTAGTAATCACTTAAGTGCTAGTCGTGATAAAAAAAATCATTTTAGTGTCAAGTTATTATTAAAGCGATTACTTAAGTGTCACTTGTAGTTAAAAGTGAACACTTAAGTGCCAAGTTTTTTAGAATGTGATCAGTTAAGTGCCAATTTTTTTGTTGTTTTTCTCTAAAAATTGTGCCCGCCACCACCATCGGTTGTGCCACTAACCATTACCACTAGCCACACTAGGCGCTCCAGCTACCACCGTGCTGGTGGTGTTGCTGTACAAGGTACTAGTGCAAGCTGAGCCTTGCACTAGCTTGCACCAGTACACATGATGTAAGATGTGCAAACTGCACACTTGCATCAAGTGTAGCATAAGCTCATAGCCCCCACCACAAACCTATAATCATTGGGCATTACCACCTGCCACACCAGCACCCTAGCCATCACATTAGCACCCGAACAACAAACTCACTACCACCATAGATCCAACACCAACAGCAGTAAGTAAAAGCAGAATCCATATCTTACAAAAAGCAAAAATTGACAACCAGCAAGATCATTTCATTGATATTGAAATTAAGTCTCATAAAATCAATGACAAAGTTTAAAGAAAAAAAAAGATAACCATCCATATCCATAGTGAGTTATTATAACTGTTTTGACTCTTAAGCTCCACAAATCCTATCATGTCACATCTCATCAATCAATATGCACAACACCCCCTGTTTGTGCTCCTTTCGATGGGCCTTTCACTTGATTCATAATTCTTGCACTTTTTTTAACTGGATGTGCAACTTTTTCTTCAACCTTCTCAGTATTCACTGACTCAGATGGAGCTGCAAATGTCCCAGGCTGAATTGATTCAAAAGGAGTTGCAACTGTCCTAGGCTCAATTATATTAGATGGACCTGCAACTGGGTTCTTGCTCTTCTTTTTTATTGGCGCAATTGATGTTTTATTTTTTGTTGGTGCAGCCGTTGATTCTTGAGTTGGGCCTGAGATAAGAACATCTGAATTTCTCCCAAGCTATAAAAAGACAAAAAATTGTCAGCAAAAGTCTACAACATAAATTAAATTAAATGCAGCCAATAAAACTTACATTCAGAATGACTGTTCCAGTACGCTTATCTGTATAACGGCCATAGCCATATTGTCTTAACCTCTTCCCAAGTGCCCCTCTTGTTTGAATAGGGGTGTCACTTTCAGGAACTTGTGATTTGTTGGCTCTTTTTCTTGCCTGTGATTTCTTGGGTCCTTCAGCTACAGCCGGGGCTTCTTCGACCAATTATTCAGCTGGGCGTCTTCTAGATGATCGTTGTGTAGCTACCCCTTCACCTGGCCTTCTTCTAATTGTCCTTATGTGTAGCCCTTCAACTTCAGTGACACCTTCTGTTGGGCCTTATGGTGGTACTGGTGGTACTTGTGATGCCCCTTGTAGTGATTCTTCTGGTGACCCTTGAGGTGGCTCTTGTGATGGCCCTTCAGTTGGCAGTTGAACTCCAATTTGCTTTCTTCGAACCTGAAAGAGAGGCAAAAGACACCATAAATATAATATCGGGCCATATAATAATGTAAATAAAAAGAAAAACTGAATACAAATGGTTGAATTTACTGGGTATTTCTTTCTTTGTTGAAGAACAGTTGACTGAACTGGCCGTGATGCTGCTTGAGCCAATCCTTTAGCTGGCCATCTTCTATCTTGCCTTCTTCAAATAGGCTGTTCGCTGGGGTTTTTGACTTACTGGGGTTCTTCTTGTAACCTAACAAAGACATTACATACAAAGCTAAATATGATATTATGTACATATTTATGATAAACCACAAAGCAACATAAACATAAAATAAATTTCATGACTTACCGAGGTTTTAGTTGTCGATTGAAAAACAGTCGACTCACTTGGCCCTTCTGTTTGCCTTTCTCCAACTATCTCTTCACTAGGCCCTTTCAGCTTGCCTCAACTGTTCTTGTTGCTTCCTCAATTGACAACCTTTAACATTGTGGCCTGCTACGCAACAATAAGAGCACGTCATCTTTGCACCCTGCTTGCTCATTCTTTGCTGACCCGAAAACTCTCCCTCCGCCATTCTTTGTCTTTGTTTTAGCCTTCCAATTTTCTTCTTCAGTGGCAAAGGTTGAGGTGCTTCATGATTCGTGGGTTCCCAAAACTTGCTACTTCTAATTGGTTGCATCATGAACTGATACGAAGCAATGTATTTTGATTTATTGTACTAATCATCGATGTAATCATCTGTATTGTCGCCTTTTAACTAGATGGCACATATGGCATGTGCACAAGGAATTCCACTTAATTGCTATGCTCTACATGAACACTTCTTACTTTCTAGCTTGACAACATACTTATCAGCACCCTTCATTATCTCATATCCGTCATTTCCATTCCAAATGGGATGACAATGCCTACTTGCAGCCAAGTTCTCATCCAATTTCTTAGCAATCCTAGGACCATATTGTCTAGTCCACTTTGCATCTAGCATCTATTATCTTTGAATTAAATATTTCACAAATGTTGTTGACGTTATCACACTTAAACTCCTCACTGAAGAATGCCCTGCACCAATGCTTCGGTTCTACTTGAAATAGTGTAACATAACCTTCCTTTGTCAACTAAAGCAGTCCTTCTTTGGCTATCCTAAAACCAACCATGTTTGCACTATTTGCTAATTGCCAAAATTGCAACTGCAGCTTATTCTCTTTGTAAGTCTTTACTCAATTTCTGTATATGTGCCGCGCCCACATTCAATGTTCAGTATGGGGCAACAACTCGGCTACTACCGGAACCAATCCTTGCAATAATTCAAAGTAAGAAATGTAAGCAAATTACATGTTAATATTACAAATCAAACTATTGACTAAATTTTTAAAAAAGCAAGCATTACCTTTTGTTGGTCGCTCATGAATGCTAACCCTTCCCCGTTTGTTATCTCCAAATTAGCCATCAGATTTTTCAAGAACCAGGACCAATTGTCCTTATTTTCAATCTTTACAACAACCCAAATTAATGGGAACATTTGGTTATTCGCATCTCTTCCAATCGCCGCCAACAATTCTTCCTTGCACAAGCCCTTCAAGAAACAGCTATCCAATCTTATAATCCGTCTACAACCAGCTAAAAATCCCCGTCTGCATACATCAAAGCACACATAGAACTTATCGAACTTGGTCCCACTATCTGGAAGTGATCTCTCCACCACCTCTACATACACTCTACTTGAAGGGTTTTGCAGCCTACACTCCCAAGCATAATCCCACATCTGCCTATATTCCTTACCATACTGATCAATAAGTATCTTTATCACATTTTGCTTTACTCTTTTGCACTGATTCCTAGATACATTGATGCCTACATGCTCCTTCACGAGCATCCTAAAGTTAGTAATTTTTATATCGAGCATCAGCTTGATCAGATCGAAGAAGTGCTTGGACAATCATGCACTTGTTACCTTTTTGTTTTGAAAATTAATGGAACAAGTGTGTTCATCTTGGTAGGCTCTAATTTGGAAAGGCCTACTCCTCTTAACAAACGGGCCGTAAATCTTCCATGAACAATTTTGTTGCGAACACCCAGCTCTTACAAAGTTCTTAGTATTTCTAATAAAATAAATATTTCTTTGTGCAGCAATGGAGTTCTTTAGTATAGCTTCCCTAAATTGTATCACATCTTGAAATTTCATACTTACTGACAAAGTAGGAGAGGCAATGGATGGATCATACGAAAGAAACTTACTTTTCCTTCTACGCACAGCTCCTTGATCTTCTTTAAGTTCGTCCTGGGAAGTAGCAGTGTCGATGCTTTCTTCATAATCTGTCTCCTGGCCAGCAACACCAGTATTTACAGGGCCTTCGTCTCTGTTTGGAACTTCATCAGCTACCTGCAAAGTTGCAAATCTATCTGACAAAAAGTCCATTTATTTTTTCCTTGATTGTGTAAGCTCCTCATCGTTGTCGTCACTTAAGATTAAGAAATTTTCAGCAGCCAACCCTTCATCGTCATCATCACTATCACTGGATTCAGCTACTTCCTAATCTAATTTAGTGATGATGACATCACCTATGTCACCATCACTCTGGTAAACAGCATCTGCGCCCCTCTCCTCCCCGTCCTGTCCATCATGCCCTCCTTCATCCCTAACTTCAGTACTAGCTTGAATACCATCTACTCATTCTCCCACTTGGGTGTTATCTCTGTCATCATCTTCGTCCTCACTACCACTATTGTATTCAATAAATACTTTCGCATCTTCGCCATGAAGATAATGATATAGGACATCCCTAAAACCATTATCATCTTCTAAAACTCTCAAATCATTTCTCAAGCCTTTCCCAAGAACACAATACAGTAACTTTTGTATTTTACAAGGCAAATATGTCACTATATCCCTAACAAATCCAATATAAGATGCCTTCTTTATATCTACAAAAATAGTACCCTCATTCCCCCCCTCATACTCCCACTCATTCACCCCAATCACAAAATCCCCACCGTAGCAAACAATGACAGCAATATAGTCCTTATCACAAGCCATTTCTACAACAAAAGAGGAAAAATATACAATTAACTTTTGGGACCACATTCACAAAAGACAACAAACAATTGCATGTGGAGGTCCCTACACTCTTTATTAAAGAAAAGAAGAAAGAGGGAAGATGCACTGGTCATACGACAACTTTGATTGAAAAGAGGCATCATGATAAATAGAGATGGAGACCCGACAGCTACTTTGATTATGTTGCATTCCTTTAAAATATGGAGAGATCCCCTAAATAAGCATGGGTCCTCATGACACAAATTTCAACACTGCAATTTAAAAAAAAATGCTCATAAGTCCCCACGACAACAAGAAATTCGATTCAGAACTATTATATGTCCAAAGTCCAATACTCCGAACCCTAACAATCACCAATCACCATCGCACATTTCACATTCGACCCCTACAAATTACTTTCGCACATCATAATTCCAATCCGAGCCCTAAATCACACATCACAATACTTACCACCACATCTTAGCCTTAATTTTCCCCTCACCAAGCCCTACACTGAGCCCTACATTTCGAGGCCGATCCTAAACTGTCAATCCGAACCCCCAATAGGGTTTTAGCACCATATCTGAGCCCTAAATCTCACATCAATACCATCCAAGCCTAAGATTTTCCAGCCAACCCCAAAATTTCAAGTTGGAGCCCTAATAAACGAGTCGAAGCCCTAATTTTGTATTCACCACAGGGGAGAGGAAGAAGAGAAAAAACTTGAGCAAATCGACGACGATGAGTGATGACGGCAAGTGACGATGGCGAGCGACGACGGCGAGCGACGACGGCGAGGGACGACGGTGAGCGATGACTGTGAACGGTGACCTATGAACAGCGAGCTGTGAACAGCGATGGAGAGGACGTTAGATCTGGTGTGAACATGATGGACGAACGGTTAAAATCCAAATAAGCTAAACGACGTCATTTAGCACTAAGGAAAAACGACATCGTTTAGTTTGGCCAAGGCAGAGTGGATGGGGCGACATCGTTTTCCTCCTCCACATGTGCTTTTTTTTTAAAAATAAATTGCCACGTCGGTTAAGCATGTCGCCGAAAAATGCCACGTTTGCATTTTGGCCAGATTTTGGCCAGATTGGCACTTAAGTTATCCATTTTACTTCGATTTTGGTACTTAAGTGTACCTTTTTAAAGTTTTGGCACTTAAGTGTCTCTCTATGCCAAGTTTTGGCACTCCAAGTGTCCCAAACTCCAAATTTTTATTAGAAAACTCTACTTGAACATGACCCTTTTGTTCAAAAGGTCAACAAATTACAAGAGATGAATAACCTGTTTAACTAATTAGATTGAATTGAATGGGTCATTCGTATCCTAACATGACCGACATGGCATATTTACAATATACATATTGTCATCAATGTCAAATTAGTTTGAAAAGAAACTAGTCATGAGCTTACAAAATCCTAGGTTTACATGAAATGTTATATTTATATGGTGTAATCAAATCGTAATATGTAACCACTATGGAAACACAAAATTCATGTATGATTATTATTAGAGAACTTGATGAACTAAGCATAAATAGGTCATTATAGGTTAGGTTGATAATCAATTTGGCATTATTGTTTAGATAGATAGATTACATGAGTTAACTTGTGTTTTGCAGTTTGAAGTTTGAACTCGGAACAATATTGGTTTATTAATTTTGTCAACTGCTAAGTAGGTAGCCACAATTTTGATATGACATGATAACCACTTGGGTTCACCCTTAGTTGTCACATGGAAATGTGAGTCATGAATCAAAAAATTAATTCTATGGATAGTGGATCATTAATTTTATCTAATGAAATCATAAAATCTGATATAATGTTTGAGATTGGTATTCCATAATAGATGTAAATTAATTGTTAAGTATGGTGTTACTTTTATGGTTAGGTAATAACTAATGATAAAGATATTTAAAAGTAGACCAATGTTATTATTTCCGGGCATGAGATATTTCTACAAATTATTTTTCTTTTGTCAAATAAGTACCCGTTTGACTACAATGACACAGATCATGTACATAGTATTCTAATTGGATTCCCATTCAAAGAATTTAGTATAAAACAATCAAATCATCTTATAAGCCCGATGCAACCAACAAAATCATACAACATGACTACCAAGTTTTTGGTGAAGATTGAGTTTGAAACTCAAACAAGGATCAACATTCTTCTTGAAGTTTAATCACTAAAATTATGAACTAGGATCTTAGTATTATTAGGAATTTACGAAGTTCCCCTTTTTTTTTTTTTAAAGCTTGAGTAGTATGATCTTACATATACTTCAATAATGTTTCTTGTTTGGAGGTTTCCTATTTCCACTAGGAGTAGAAATTTTGGAGAGTCTACAAATATAGTTGTAATTTTATACTTTTAAATAGACTTGATAATTAATTGAACTTGGCAAGTCCTTGCTTTGCAGATTGTGTGATGCAATTCATCTTTGGTGTGATGCTTAAGAAACCCTAGGTGTGTTGCTTAGGCAATTTTTCGTGCGATGCCTAAATATTTATTCTTTATTGTGGGACTCAGTCCTACATCAAAGCCAGGAAATGTTTTTTTACATTAGATTGTTTGATGCATGAGTTAAATTATGAATGAAGGAAATTGATTGATTCATATCTAATCGGTGAAATCAACGGTGAATTACTTTAATCACATATCATACACAATTAACTCATTTAATAAATTTACATTATTTAGGAGTTGAATCTTATTGATGTGCTCAATTGCATTCTTGTGCAGGACAAAATTTTTGCTTCGCTGCTAATGTTGTCATCACTGATTGAAACTATTTCAATTATCAACAACAAATTACAGCATGGTGTTTACTGGGGTCCAACTCATTGTGAGAGTCTATGGTCTAAGTGGATGGTGTCAGACTAAAGCATTCATCTATGGGATGCTCATTTTCATTAAAATTAATAGCTTCTTTCAATTGTTAGTAAAAAATTTGTTTAGTGCAGTCAAATCAAGAAGGTAATAATTTCAGTGACTCTTTAATGATAGATTTGTGCGTGCCTCAATTATGCTTGCGGGTGGAAAGTTTGTATATAACTGGTTATGTTTTTATCAAGCTATAGCTGCTCGGTCATGAGTAGAATGGCTGAGCACATAGCTGAGGCTGCTGCAATTCTGTTTCTTTGAGATTTCTACTAGTTTATTACTAATCGTCCGATTCATGGATTGCAGTCAATCAATATAGATGGATCTGACGTATGATTCAAATCCAATATAGAACCTATGGGTACATAAGAATTGCTGAGAAGAGAATTTGTTTGTACATAATGAATGTTACTTACCAAAGTAGCTGTCTTTATGGAACTATATGTGGGGTGCTGCTTTTGATATGCTAGTGCTTGTAGCAGTTATGCACATCGTGCTATACTCATTCTAACATGGTATAAATATTAAGCAAAATGGAAAACTGTTAAGAAGCTTGAAGTCGCGTATGGTAGCTATGGTGTGTCTCGACTGGAAGGAGGATGCCCAAGTGAATAGAGTATGTCATCTTTCAACTTAAAAGTTGGTATGACTTCATGATCTTTATTACCTATAGCAGATATCTTATGGCTCACACCTTTCATAATGCTTCGTTTGCAGTTAACTGTGGTGTTCTTAAATAATTCTTTTTCAAATGTAGAATCTTATTTCACAGTCCAATAGCTTCAATATGGGATTATGGAAGATTTTTTGAAAGTGTATTTTTGGTGTCATCTGTAACTTGTTAATTTTTTTGGCTCCTTAGGTTTAATCTCATTATTTTTCGTCTTTCTATTTTCCAATTAGAAAGTAATCTTTTATTTGTTTTATAGAACGCTTTTGATAACTCTGGCATTTGAGATCGCACTACTCAATTCTTCCCTCCATCTCCAGGAGTAACTCAAACGCTGGACTATACCTGGAGGTGCTGGTTTAACTGACAATGTTCAAGATTCATTTGTAGAGCTCTCAAATTCTTCAACGCAATGTTTGCGTAGCCTTTGCAGTGGAGATAAAGATAGGGTTTTGTGCTTCAATATATTTGGTGTCTTTCCAATTGAAAATATTGTAAGCATCCTGTTTGTTCAAATCAAATATTTAGCTATATGGTCTATCATTTCAGTAAATGAGTCCTTTCCTTATTCTTGCTTCTCATATAGCAGTTTTTCTTAATAAAGGGATTTGATGGTAGACTGACAGCAAATCAATGTTGCCTAGAAAGTAATGTGCTGGTTAAGTAAACAACTATCCTAAGCAAGGTTATACTTGTAAAAGTTCTAGATGTTTATGCCATTTCCTAGGCTAGATTTCACTTTTATTGGTCACTTCAAGGATGACACCTCCAACTTCGATACTGAACACTTATTTGAAGCTTTTGGTTGTTTGGCTTGTGGTTGGCCTGTGGTTGGCCTGCCTTGCATACTTTTTGCTCCTCTCCAGACTATTGGGTTTCTACTCTATGCTAGGAGGATTGAGGAGCCTATGAAGATCTTCCCTTTTCCAGCAATTATAATCCAGGCCAAGGACAATTGCAAAAGCCTTTGTCTAGACTTCATAAGAAAATTTACTTGGAGGGCCAAGATGTTTGTTGAACTTTTGCGCAATATGATGTCGTAAAAACAAATGTGAAAAAATGTACATTGCAAATACAAACTTAAAGCAACATTTACGGAACTAAAAAGCATGCATATAATGAATTACTAATTTGATAAACTTAAAACATGTAAAGTCATGGCATTGCCTTTTGATAATAATATTGAGTTGAACTCGATAAAATTATGTTTATTGTTATCAGAGGTCAACTTTATTGTGTCAAATTGATGATGGACTATTGTACATGCAGTTGACATGGTAGATACACCTAATACTCTCCTATTAGAGTGGTAATCATGCATAGGTTGATATTTTACATTCATGTTTATTGCCTCTTAGGTTGGATGCATTTTAGACAAAGTACTCTTAACTTACGAACTAGAGTTGATTAGCTTTAGAGAATAATGCAATTAAGCTCTTGAATTAATGTGATAATTTTGCCCTTATAAAGTATTGTAAATCAATAGTATAAACATGAGTGCTCGTGAAATGCATAAGCACTCTTTTTTCTTTTTCTTTTTTACACTTCACAATTTCAAGTATCAACAGTTTAGTTTGGATTGTTAGTATTTGATAGCATTCATAATTCTTTTAGCTTGCATTGTTACAAGTGGATATCAGATGAAGCTTCTTTCTATTGAGCATACAAATTGCTGCACATTTTGCACCAACCAAGTTGAATAACAATATTAATATGCTTAGATATATTTTGAGTGACTAGTAAAACCTATTTAACATATTTTTAAATATAGTTACCCTTGTTATTTAATGGGAATAGATCTATATAAAATAAATTATTGGATGAGAATAATATGCCTAGGTGTATTTTGGATTGTAAGTAAAACCAATTTTTATATTTTTTTTTGGTAAACAAAATAGTAGCTAAAGTGTGCAACCACTTTGGGGATTAGAGCATCAAGGGTTTCTCCCCTCCCAACAAGGGCTTTTTAATCAGGATTTGAACCCTTGCCCGTTGGCAGGTGAAGACCGTGCGGGTTAGCATGCTACCACTAGACCAACCCTTTGTTGGTCTATTTTACGTTTTCATTAAAATAGCTACCCTCATTATTTAAGAGGAACCACATGCATTTATGTTAAAGTATTATTTAAAGCACAATTTAATCTAAATGAATTAACATTGCACATATTAGTTCCATTCAATACTATAAATATTTGAATTAACACGCATTACAAATTATAGGTGTTTAAGGAATATTGCAACTGCTACACTAAACCAAGCAAAAAAAAAAAAATTGAAAATTTTAATTTATTAATTTGGTTTTGGGTAAATTAAGAAATTATGACATAAATAAATTTGAGTAACTTCGTAATTAAGTTGAGAAAAAAGTGGTGGGCTAGCTACTCCTTTGCAATAAGAAGTGGACAAAACTTGGTAGAGATGAGCAGTGGCCCCAGGTTAAGGAAGGACTCCTGGGCCGAGCCACCAGGAATAGGGGTAGAAGTAAACTCATCACATGCACTCTAATTACAAATATGCCCCCGGATGATAAAAACTAGTGAAGCTCCTCAACTTTTTCTTTCCTCATTTTAGACGGTCCTAATTCTTTAAATCTCTCAAATTTTAAGGTCGATTTTAATTTTGTCCCGAATTTTTTTGCTTAAAAAATCCTCTACTTATAACCAAATGCTATGTCTCAATTTTTTTTGTCTATTTTTTTTTTCAAATTTTATATCGAGTTTCAAAAATGCGTTCCAAATAACAACAATAATTCTTGAGGACGAGCAATTTTCATCTTGACAAGGGGGCAATCTCAACATTCAGAGATTGAAATTCACAGCGAAAGGAGACAAGAAAATCTGGGTATGAAAAATCAGAGGATTCTCTGCCAAGTGGACAGGGCATTTTTCCGCGTGCAATAATTGCCAAAGGTAGCTCGAAAAAGAAAAAGATGGAGCTTTTCTTCCTCGCCAAGAAAAAGGAGATAGAGAAAGAGAGGGGGCGGGGTTATGGTCAACAAAAGGGAGAAAACTTATACAAAGAAAAACTGATTGAGTGGTCTGCAATAGAAAAGAAAGAAAAGAAGAACAGAGGAGGTGAAAAGAAAAAAATGAAGAGAAAATGAGATAAATTGTCGGGGCTCGCGTGAGGCAACAACAGAGAGCAAAAAGTTGCAATTTCACTGAAAGTTTGTTTAATCTACTTTTGTGACATCTACATTTCCTTGTAGTTTGCCCCAGTGGCCACCCTTTTAACTTGAAAGGGGGAGGTGAGGGGTTCAAATCCTCAACTTCTCCGCGGGAGAGGGGGGGATTTGGGGTGATGACGATTTCATTTCAGGAGTGGGTTTCGACTTCCACGCCCTGCAATGAAGCAGGGCAAAAGTTTGAAGGTGAGTGTTAGAATATGATTAAAGTAGGACCGATCAAAAAAAAAAAAAAACAAAACAAAACAAAACAGGCGATAGCCATAAATGCATGTTTATTGGTCTGGTCAATAAATTACTAATTTATATCTAGTTCGGCAAGTTTGAATTATTGACGTGTGTCAATTGATTGGATTAGATAAATCAAATTAATAAAAAACTATAAAATAGAGTAAAAGCAAAAGCGAAAGCGAAAGCACAAAATGGCATTTTGACTTATTTATGAGATTTGAAGGATAAATTAAGACAAAACCCGAGCAAAAAATAAATTCTTCCCATTGTTCTCATTGTGTTACGTTATACACACATAGTTATGCATGTTGATAATTTTTTATGATCCTCAAAACACATTGATAACATAATTTTTTAGAATAAATTATCGTTAATAATACAACATTTCAGTACTAAAATGAAGTTTATTGGTTTGATTGTATAATATATCGAGCTCAAGGTAAGAGGGGTAAATTCCTAGATGTGATTAAGAGCTTAAACATATTTAATGAAAAACACCTTTTCTGATAGAAAATAAATTAACAAAAGAAAGAGGAAAGTTTGTCGGTGTAGGGAGTGGACCAAGCGTGCCCTTTTCATTGTCCTAATGCTTTGTATGTTTTTTCTACTCTGAGCACTTGTGTGGAAATTATTGGACCGGACAAATGTCTCTCTCTCTCTCTCTCTCTCCACTTTTCATTTTCTCCCGCAAATCCATGTCACAGGCACATGAGGGAAGCAGTGACAATAGGGGAAAGATAAAGGATTTGGAGCAAGGAAGAAAGAAATGCGTAAAGGAACTAGAAAGAGTTGTCATGGAGTTGAAAAGTCTACCTAGAAAAGAAATTAGATAAGAGGAAAGACAAAATATATGGAGGAGCATTGATATGTTCAAAGTGGTCCCCACCTTGAAAGATATGTAGTGAGGGTTATAGAAATATCTACCCTCGTCCTAATTCTTATTCAACATTAGATGCTTTTTGGTTAGTTCAAGAAATAATAAAATTTATCAGTGGTCCAAGCATATGCACGTTTCTTGTCTAGATGGATTGCAAGTTGCTGTCCATGTCTTATTATATATTTATAAAATATTCTCCCTATATCTGCCATCATATTCAATTACTAGCAAAATTAAGGCAGATGTGTGTAAAAAATTATGTGTCATTGAAAGTCGTTTCGGTCGGTTCTTCGTTGGGTCTAATTCAATGCTATTGGCTGCCCTTTTGTTAGTCCAAGAAACAATAAAGGGAGAAATGCAAGGAGTCCTAAAAGTGCACACTTCACTTACTTCCCCTAAGGAGCCAGGATATCAAGTCACTAGAGTTTTCCTCTTTACTTTCTTTGGGTTTATAATCATCCGAAGTCTTTATATAAGTAATCATTACTAATACAACATTTCAATAGTAAAATGAAGTTTATCAATTTGATTTGACAATATTTAATAGGCTCAAAGTATAAGAATTAAATTTCTAAGTGGGATCGTGAGTTTAAATATATTCAATCATTGATGGAAAGTAAATTAAAAAAAGTAAAAGGAAAGTTCAACGGTGCAAGCAATGGACTCAATTCAACAAAGACTCGTCCCAAGTCTCTCTCTACTTTTCTTCTTTCCAACAAATCCCAGGTTTTAGGTGCGACGGAATTTTAACAGATCTTTGGATTCTTGCGCATTGAGATTTCAGCCACGTCAAGGCAACGGCTTGACTTATTGGTGCGACTCTCAGCACGTGGTCCAATATATAAATCAAACCACAAGAGATAAGAAGGCATTTCCTATTTCTTGAGAGGCATTCTGGGTTTTTTCTCCATCAGACTTGAAAGCTAAAATAAATTAAGAAAAGTAAAAGGAAAGTTCAACCGTGCAAGCAATGGACTCAATTCAACAAAGACTCATCCCAAGTCTCTCTCCACTTTTCATCTTCCCAACAAATCCCAGGTTTTAGGTGCATCGAAATTTTAACAGATCTTTGGATTCTTGCGCATTGAGATTTCAGCCACGAGATGGCAACGTGTTAAAAATTTTGGATGTGTGTGCTACGGAAGCATGATTTTGGTATTAGTTATAATTTTTGGTTAGTGATATGTGCAAATGTAAGGTATATTTTGTAATGAATGGACAAGGGACAAGGTAGGATAGTTCATGAATAAAGAACATAGATATGGAGGAAAATAATTTTATTAATTAAACAAAATAGTTTGATGGAGATTAATAAAGGTCTAAGACCTCTCACGGTGAAAGATTTACCTTGCACATAAGGTGGAGGGTTTTCCCTCACACACCTCAAATGATCAAGTATATCCCAAAAAAAAAAAAAGTACAAGCATATTTATAGGCGTGAAACGCCCCATATCTACCGACTTTGAGTACAATAAATAATATAAAATTTCAGCTTGCGCGCTTTAGTTTCTTCTCGTTGCAGCTCTTTCCTTCTACTCAAAGTCCAAGTTGGACTTTGCTTTGCTTTTCTTCTTTCTTCCAAGCTTCTCCTTCCTTCTTCCTTTTTCTCCAATTTTCTATTGTTGCGGCTGCCCATCACTTTTGTTGACTTTAGTTTACTTCTTTAGCTCGACTTCTTGCTGCCCACGTACTCTTGATCCTTCTTTCTTCATGGTTAAGCAGCCATTGTTGACTATTACTTTCCTTTTGCATGAACCAAATTGTTGCTGCCGACTTCGTCCTTCTCCATTAAGTTAGTAGTTTCTGAATTTTGTTGAAAATGGATCACCAATTTCCAACTCAACGACTCTATGCTTGCGGTTGAGAAAGCTTGACTTATTGGTGCGACTCTAAGCACGTGGTTCCATTATATAAATCAAATCACAAGAAATAAGAAGGCATTTCCTATTTCTTGAGAGGCATTCCGGCTTTTTTCTCCATCAGACTTGAAAGCTAAAATCAAGGGCAGAGTCAGAGCAAAGCCGAAATGCATCGTCCCATTAAAACTAGTGCGGGTAGAAATGCAGAAGATGTTGATGGTGGCGCTGCTGGTTCGATGATTGCTCCGACAGAAACTAAATCTGTTGCATCTAATTCATCGATCGCGTCGACTGGAAGCTGCTATGAGGTGTTCTTGAGTTTCAGAGGCCCAGATACTCGAAAAGGCTTCACCGATCACCTCTATCATGGGCTCCTCAATGCTGGAATTTATGCTTTCAGAGACGATGACAAGCTCTACAAAGGCGAGAACATTAGACCAGAACTTTTGGCAGCCATTAGAAATAGTAAAATTCTAATCCCCATTCTCTCCATGACTTATGGTACAAGTAGTTGGTGCCTGGATGAACTGGTTCAAATAATGGATTGCAAGAATAATAAGGGGCAGATGGTGTTGCCTATATTCTATAAAGTGAAACCAGCTGACGTGGGACATCAAACTGGGAGTTTCGGGGACGCATTTCATGAGCGTGAGAGGCGTTTGCTTGAGAGGCGTTTCAACCCAACGATTTTGGAGAAATGGAAGCAAGCACTTCTTGAAATCAGCAAGTTGAAAGGATACGAAGCTGATGGGTAAAATTTTTCACTAAAACATTCTCTACTTTCTTATAATATGTGTGGGTGTTTACTGGTTGTTTTAATTCTCATCTGCTTCGTTTTCGTTTTTTTTTTTTCCTTATATATAAAAAACAGTAGGATCTTGTTGGTAGTAAGATCCTAAGATGCATGAGTTCTATAGGTTATTCCTTCTTTTTTTTTTTTTTTTTCAGATATTGACCAATCTAATTGTATATTTTATTTTTATGGTTCCATTAGCTTGAATAATAAGATTTTTTGAATGAATTTTTACTCTTATGTCCAAAGATTTTGTAACATTATGCCATTTTTTTTTCATGTTTACAGTGTACGTTACATTAATCTTCACAAATTTTTTTCTAGTTACATATTTATTTGAGATTAATAGTACAACTTATTGGTGATTTTGATTTAAAGCTCATTACATCATAGCGTACAACCTTTGCCGTAATTCTTTATCTTCCCAATTTACATATATTAAATCATTGATATCGTTAATTAGTTGCTATTAAATTATTTTACAAAAGATATGTTTCATTGGTTACATAGGATGATGGTAAAAAATGATTATTTTTATTATATGTCTGTTTAAATAATTTTCAAAGCATTTCCTATCTTCAGCTAGTAATTTCCATCTCATGCACCTGCATAAATAGAAGCAATGTTGTTTTTTGGGTAAAAATTATTCTTCTACTTCCCTATAAACTCAATACTAGATCATTATAATCATAGAACATACGTACTCAAAAGGAAAATAAAGTACAACTTGTTTTCCTCCCTAGTGGCAATGAAAACTTATAAGAGCGCCAATCTAGAATAATACTAAATTCACAACACTAGTAGAAACTTACAGGCATGTAGAATTGCGCAAACAAGAAGAAATCACTTCAATAGCATTCAAGTAGTTCACAATATCACAATCCAAACAACTTTTCAGATTGGTATTGCAGGACCTGAAATCATCTTGCATCAAATGCTATGAATTGTTTATTGATTTTGATGGCTAACTCTCATGGTAAGCTGGCTTATTGGATTTTTGCTTATTCAAGCACTCTAGAGAATTTTCAAAGTCACATTCACATCATCCCTAATATCTTTAATAAACAACCAGTTTAAAATTTGGTTCAAATCCATAATATCTACAATATTAAAGATTCCAAAGTGATACCCTCAAGTTTTTCCTAGATTGATTAATTATGTCGAAGCAATAGTGGAATGGGGCACGCCACCATCATTTCCCACTTTAGACTTAGCATGTATGATAATATATGGAGGTATGACAACAACGATTTTTAAAGTTTTTCAGTCTATCCCCAGATTTATTGTGTTCTTAATAGATAAACAATATGAAATTATTGTTGCCACATATTTGAGCTCTTGTCATGTTTGACAGGTATGAAGCCGAGTTGGTGAAATCGGTTGTCCAAAAAGTGTTGAGCGAATTGAAGAAAAGGTTTGAGTTGGTTATTTCTGAGAATTTGGTCGGAATTGATAGTCATGTGAATAAGGTTATGGAATTTGTGGATAATAAATCTGATGCCACCCTATTTGTTGGCATCCATGGAATGGGAGGCATTGGTAAGACTACTCTTGCCAAAACCATCTACAACAAGCTCTCCAATCAATTTGAGCATCGTAGCTTTATTGCTGATATAAGGGAATCATGGAAGCGTAATGGTGCACATTACTTACAGAATCAGTTAATCGACGATATATTCAATCAAGAAAATGAAGTTTGTAATGCGGATGCAGGGACTAAGTTCATCTCCTCCATGTTTAAAAGTAAAAAGGTCCTCATTCTTCTTGATGATGTGGATGATGTTGTTCAGTTGAAGAGTTTGGCTGGTAATTGTGATTGGTTTTCTTCTGGAAGCAAGATCATTATTACCACCAGAAACAAGAGGGTTCTTGAAGAAGCTGGGGTGGACCACGACTATGAACATAAGGAAATGGATGAAAATCAATCTTTGATTCTATTTAGCAAACATGCATTTCGAAGGGAGTCTCCTCCGAGGGAATTTGAGGACCTCACTCATGAAGTTGTATCCATTGCCGGAGGGCTTCCCTTATCCCTTGAGGTTTTTGGTTCATTATTGTGTGGAAAAGAGTCAAGACAGTGGAAAGATACGATAAAGAAGTTAAAAAAAGTCCCTCCTATGAAAGTGCAAGAAAAGTTAAGAATAAGTTACGAAGTATTGGACTATAGACAAAAACAAATTTTTTTGGATATCGCTTGCTTTTTCATTGGCGTTGACAAGAGAATCGCATCCTACATGTGGGACGCCTGTGACTTTTTCCCAGAGGAGGGAATTGAAGTATTGATATTCATGTCATTAATAAAAGTTGGAAGTAATCATACGTTCATTATGCATGACCAATTGAGAGATCTTGGTAGGGAAATAGTTCGCGAGGAAAATCAATGGAAGCCTTGGTGCCGTAGCAGGTTATGGGACTATGAGGAAGTCCAAAAAGTGCTAAAGGAAAGCAAGGTAACCATTTCGTTTCTTTTTCTCATTTAGTCCATGTTCTACGATTAATTGTAATATTGGTCCACTACTTAGTGCTTTCTCTAGACTGAGCACCTTCACTATTATTGCTCTCGAATATCTCATTGACATGATTAGAAAGTAGGGAGGTTGCTCCCTTTTAGAAAGAATTTCTTTTTATGGTTTTTCTCTCATATATTCATATTCCCTATCATATGAAAGTAGTGTACGTTGCAATATACACACACATTAAATCTCGTTTGATTTATTAGTTAGTAAAATGTCGTATTTCACGTATCACTTTTTACTTGATAAATGACCCTCTTCGCTAAGAATCTTTGTTTTTCTTTTAAGATGACTATCACGATTTTCACGTTCTTGTATGATATATTAAATCAATGCTTATAATAAAAACCACTTCAGATGGAGTTTTTCTTTCAGCCAGGTTACTTAACACACGATTTTTATATTCTCATATTATGTTAAATCACTACTTTTAATAAAAACCACTTATAATTTATTTTTTCAACCGGGTTACTTAGCAAGTACTCCCAAGATACCATTAGACAAAATCTGATTGTCCTTCTTTATTATTGACAAGTACTAGACAGGCTGGAGCAGAGGGCGAGACAGATTGCTCGTCTCAACTAATAAAAAAACCAAAAGTAAATATCTTGCTCTCTCGTTTAAAGATAATACATTGCTCAAATTCCTGAAAACTACGAAAAAAACTCATGTACGATTGGGCTTGTCAACGAGTTTCGGGGATACACCACTCAAATAAATAGCCAAAGTGCATGCTCTTGAGAAAAAACGAAAGATAAAAGAGTAAAAGTTACTCCAAACAAGTCTTTCTAGAAAGATGGTTATTTCAATTATCTGAGTCGATTGCAAGAAATTAATTTTTTTCATCAAAAAGAGTTCGGCCGGTATCTCGTGGCCTCTTCATTTTCCCCCTTCCGTTCCGACTTTTGGAGTAGTCGGAACAATTATTTCCATTTTGAAGCGTCATGAATGTGTCGAAATAAAAAGGAGTTTTATTTCTAACTTTTTAACCTTTTTTTTTTTGCCTAGAAGTCTCCTTAATAACACCTAATCTGTGGTGAGGTAAGTTTTGCTCGCCGACTCGCTGCTTCCAAGGTTTTTCTCACTTTTATTTATCCTTTCATCCATGCCGATCGCTTGTTCTCCAATGAAGATACTTTTTTTTCTAGGTGTGTAAAATGCGTTTTGGGCTGTGGCGACGGTGAATTTGTAGTCGGAACATCTGTTTTTTCTTTTTCCACTTTTTTCCAGTGGTGCATTGTGCACTGATGTTATGATATATAAATCATAACTACTTACGATATATAAATCATAGAATTATATTCTCTAGATGTTAAAATTAAGATAATAGGACTAATGATGCCCGCATTTCTCATGAAATTTGAGTCATTATTCCATAGTGGGGAATGAAAGGGACACTAATTTTATGTAATATTACGTTAGGAATTTCATTTACCAATATTCATAGGACAAGGACTGATTTAAAACTTACCAAATAAGATAGGAACAGAAATTCCTTAAATATAATATATATGCATGTGTATACATGTATATGTATATCATCAAGCGTACTTCACGCAATGACTATTAAAAAGAGAAATGTTTTACTTTTTCTTCATAAAAAGTCCGAGAGATAATTACTCAAATTCTATTTTGTATAATTTAGTATGTGATTGTAATTGCATTTGTGAAAGTTCAAGAGAAAAAGTATAATTCTATTAAAATTGACAAGTCAAATTTTGATTTTGCACTTTGAAATTTGATTAAATGCACGCATGTCTTAACTAATAATGAAGCTGCAGTACCAGAAAGAAGAAGATTACAAGTTGTAAAGTTTTTACTCTATACAAGCCATTACATCATAATTCCTTTTAAGATCTAACTACGTATGGCCAAATTTCAAAATGGAAGTTGACATCCTTCACTTTGTTAGCCTTTATAAATACTTTTTATTGGCATAAAAAGAAAAATCATATCTACATATTGCTAGTCTCTTGAATGCACAAACGATATTTGATTACATTAACTCTTGATTCTTGTTTATAGGGAACGGGCAAGATTGAGGGGATTAATCTTAGTGAAGGCAACTCAGAAGGCCTCGGCAAAACAGCTAGGCGAGATGGCAGAGTTTACGCAGAAAAACAATTCAAGAATTTGACGAGTCTAAAATTCCTTCACCTAGATGGGGCACATTTAAGTGGAGATTTTAAGGACTCAATGGAGGAGTTAAGATGGCTTCGATGGCCATATTGTCCTGCGAATTTTGAAGTAAACAATTTTTGCGTAAAGGAATTAGCTATACTTGAACTGGAAGATAGTGAGATAAATGAGAAATGGGAAGGATGGAATTTTTTCATGGTAAGAACTAAAGTCTTTTTTCCCCCCTTTTATGCTTTCTTTTGAATTGTAATCACACTCACCCCTCGACAATCATTATTATTATTTTTAACCAGATAGGAAAGAAGCTCAAATATCTAAACCTTCGTGGTTGTCGATCCTTGGAAAATACAGACTTCCTCTCAGCTTTTAAGAAGTTAGAGGTTCTCACCCTCAATGGGTGTAATACATTGAAGCGAATCGACGCTTCAATTGGAGACATGGAGGCCCTCCTTCGCTTGGAGCTGGCCAGGTGTCTCTGCCTCAGGGATCTTCCAGCAGAAATAGGTAAATTAAAATCATTGCAGCAACTCGACCTACGACATGCTACATCCCTTTCTGCATTACCAAATGGCATAGGGTCTTTGGAGAATCTAGAGATTCTAGATATTTCTTACAGTTGTATAGAAGAGTTGCCCAACGGTATTGGGAGTCTGAGAAAGCTCCAAGAGTTACATGCTTACGGTTGCAGAAATCTGAAAGGGATAATGGTAGAAAGCATGTGTAATCTTTCTTCCCTACAACGCCTTGATTTTAGAGACTGCACCAAGCTTCAATCGCTGCCAGACCTTCCTTCCGGCTTAACATATTTGGGCGTCACCTGTCGAAGTCACAAATTGCCTTTGCTTTCCCACCTAGCTCATCTCAAGGAACTACAAGTTTGGGGTTGCGGATTTCTCCAGTGCATCCAGGAGCTTCCATCAATGCAATTAAAGTGTTCAAAATGCTCCCAGCCAACGGACATTGAAGAATCGAGATCAACTCAATCCCTAAACACACCCTTCAAGTTGGAATTCTTGGAAGTCTGGGGTTGTGGATCTATCGAAACGTTGGACGTTTCACAGTTTATCCATCTAAGGACATTAGATGCCTATGATTGCAAGAATCTACTTGAAGTTCGAGTGCTTGACAAATTGATATATTTGGAAAACTTGACTATCACATCATGCGATTCAATCAAATGGTTGGACCTTCCAAAATTTGAGGGTTTGAAGAAATTGAATGTTCACTGGTGCGACAAAGTAGCCGAAATTCAAGACCTTGATAGGTTGGAGTACTTGGAAAGGCTAGATATCGAAGATTGTGCTTCAATTGAAAGGCTAGACCTTCCAAAATCCGGGAGGCTGAAGAAATTAAATACTACAAGTTGCAAAAACTTAGTCGAAGTTGAAGGCCTTGATAGGTCGGAGTATTTGGAAAGTTTAGTTATCGACCGGTGCACTTTAATTGAAAGGCTAGATCTTCCAAAATCCGGGAGGCTAAAGGAATTACAAGTTGGAGAATGCGTAAACTTAGCCGAAATTCAAGGTCTTGATGGGTTAGAGTATTTGGAAGGGCTAGTTATCTCATGGTGCACTTTAATGGAAAGGCTATACCTTCCAAAATTCGGGAGGCTGAAGAAATTAGAAGTTGGAGACTGCAAAAACTTAGTCGAAATTCTAGGTCTTGATAGTTTGGAGTATTTGGAAAGTCTAGATATCTTTCGATGCACTTCGATTGGAAGGCTAGACCTTCCAAGATTGGAAGTATGAAGATATTATATGCTTACTCGTGCAAGAAATTAGTCAAAATTCAAGGCCTTGATATGTTAGAGACCTTGGAAGAACTGGATATCTCTAGGTGCACTTCAATTGAAAGGCTACTCCTTCCAAAATCTAAGAGTCTAAAGATATTAGAAGCCAGAGACTGTGAAAACTTGGTCGAAATTCTAGGCCTCGATAGGTTGGAGTCTTTGAAACAACTGAATATCATTGGATGCAAGTCGCTCAAAACAATTCCAGAATTATCTCGAACGCGGGTTTATCGATATTATGAGATAACAGATGGCGAAATGATGGCATTTGACTTAGACTATATGTACAAATCGGATGAGTAATATATTGGAATGATCCACATTTTCTAACGAAGGTACATAAAGCAGGTAATCAACCTATGCTCTTTTGAGATCTAAGGCCCATTTTTCATTTGTATCTCCTACTTGCAATATTTTTCAAGATTTATGATCTTGTCATTATTATTTCTTGGTTGATGGTGTTACCATTGTTAGTTCATTTACTTGCTAAAAGGAAAAACACAGGAAGCATTTCCATAAGTTTCTTGAGGAAAATTTTCAGTATCCTATATTCCATTTGAAAACCGTCTTGCATTAATTAATGCATGACTAGCACATAATGATAAGGAAAAGTATCATACTATGTCTCACAAAGCAACCGTCTTGAGCTAAATACACTATACTAATTTAATCAAAGCTTTTGTAGTGGATGATGTTAGAAGCCCCATCAGTTGGATCCAGAGAGCTCAAAAAGAATATCGAGTTTGACAAACCGAGTTCCCATAAACTTTGGAGTATTATTAATAATTTGTTGATGTTAGTTGCTGGATTGATTTCATCTGACTCACTGGCAGGATTCAATTATTATTCCACCAGTTGACGTAAATGCTGAAATATCCAAGGGCACTTTCGCTAGGCACTTCTAAAAGGAATCAACATCATAGAAGGATCAGGAACTCGATGTTTCTTGAGCTTCTCCAAACCCTGACAATGCATCCTTGGAATGGTAAAAGGTTGCTTGCATGTTGTCATCCCACGTTTCCTCTGCTTTTTTTTTAAGCTCTATCCTTCATAAGCCCTCTTTCAGCTCGCATTCTTGCGATTTGTTCCGGCATGGGTGCTGCATTTTCGGCTACTCATGGAGCTTTAGCTATGGAGACTGGCAAAGGGCCATTGTGCATCATGCTTCCATTTCAGCTCCAGTTTGAAAACCACTAGCTTCTTAGGTTTGGCTCCTAGCGTTCTTTTGCGATCTAATGGGCAGTTGACTCAATTGTTCTGATTCGATTTTGTGAAGTTTGCTTGATTTCTGATTGGCAGGTGAAGATGACGGAGTGGAATTCGGAGAAGTGTTTGCTGGTGATGGTCATAGAAGACTTGAAGTTGGTGCTTCATCGCTTCAATTGGCAGAGGCTATGGACAGTCCGTCCTTGTAATTGCTTTAAAGTGAGAAAGTTGGTCAGCTTAGTATTCCTTGGATACTGCAAAGTATGGTCAGCTTAGTATTGCCTTCGTGTACTCGAGCTGCTATTTTGGCAAGCCTTCATTGGGTTGTGCTATCCATTTGTGTGCCAGAGAATTCTAATACCATGGTGTAATGAAACTTGGTCATTTATTAAAGGTCAGAACAATATGCTGTTAAGCCTAGTATTGTTTTCATGTGCTCTAGCAATTGAATCATGCTTTAATCCAACGTGACCAAATTACTTGCTAAACTGATGATATGCAACTGTAAATGACTCCTGGTTTCTGGGTTTGCTCTTCATTTCATGTCATCTTGCTACGATCTCCATAACTACTTAGAGCACTTCAACTAGATAAGGTTGACTCAAGTTAAGGTGGTTTGGCGGTCGTCAACTGTGGTTTTTGTTGGTCCAGCACTATTTTAATTATCCACATGTTAATGGGGCTTAAAATTGACAGGTTGATTTCATTGGATTGGGAAGTTCTCACTTTTTGAAAGATCAATTCTAATTTCTTATGCTTTTTTGCCTTTGATGTATATTGCTAGGTCAGGTCAGCAAGATGTCTTACACGTATTATTATGCCAGAGAATTACTGCAACTTGGAGGATTGGGGACAATGAATATCTGCAAAGGACACTTGTGAGGAGTTTCAACAAATGGAACATAGGTATTGGCAAAAGAATTAGAAATGCGAAATGTAATAGAATCTTGTTAGTGCATAGAAGTTCTTACCTGAATGCGTCGTTAATTGCTCTTTCATTGTAGATTCTTCTTATTGATGCTATATCTAGTTTTCCATGCATAGGTGTTCTTATACATGCCACCTCTATGAGAGAAATATGAATTATGGGACAAAACATTGCTGTTATCTATTGTTTGAAGTAATTGCTTTTTTCCCCTTTCAAGTCCAGTCCTCATTGCTGATATGTGTACCAAAATGTGAAATTCTCGATCACTTTGTATGCATAACAGGAGATTAAATATGATTGGTGGGGTTCGAAATTGGTTTGTGTGAACATTGCAATCCTTTACGTAAGAGCTTGTGCTTTTGTGTTACCCAACTCATCAATTATTTGAGTTTGTTCAAAGATCTTTCTATCCATTTTCCTATTACCATGAAATTATACAAATATTTTTCATTTCCTTGCCTGAGTAGCCTGAACTTTGAGACTATTGAGAAGGAGAAAATGAAAATGAAAATGAAATCTTTGGGGGTGGGGTGTTGTCTTCTGGATTTTGTAATCAACAATGGTTTTTCACTTACCCTCTTCCTAATATTCTATGTTTCATATTTGATCTCAGGTTGATTACTTGACAATGTAATTGGAACTTAAGTTGGGTGATCTTGTCGGGTTGAGTTTTCTGTTTAGCTTATGATAATTGTGTATGGGAAAACAATATCTCACTTTTCCAGATTAGTGGGAAATAATATTGCCACAATTCCCTCCTACATTTGTTTTAGCATCCACCAGATACATTCCCATTTTGCTGTCCTTCTATGAGGTATATACCTTTAATCTGAAACTACAATTTTCTCCGGAGATCTGCATGTGCAGAGCACAACTGCTTTTCTTGCTAATCATTTTTCTGTATGACTCTGCACGATGCCTCTAACTTTGCTTCATCTAATTGGACTCGTGAAATTGGATTTACAGATTATATCTCCTTCCAAATAGTCTTTTTTTAGATGTTACAAACGGTATAGCAGCAGTGAGGTGATTTTTTAAATGATTCAAGCAACGTGAAGCAGGGAAGGCCTTTGGAATCGATCTTGTTGTGCATCCCTTCTGATTACTATTGTGTGGATTTGGCTTCATAAAAGGTAAAAGCTAGGTATATAAATGGAAATCAATAAAAAATAAGTTTGTATGTCACTCAAATTAGGGTTAATTTTGTAAGTTCCTGAAATTATGGTTTATAATTTGATGTACGTAACTTTAAAGCATAAGAAGCTACGAAAAATAAATGGAAATCAATAAAAAATAAGTCTGTACGTCACTCAAATTAGGGTTAACTTTGTAAGTTCCTGAAATTATGGTTTATAATTTGATGTACGTAACTTTAAAGCATAAGAAACTATGAAAAATAAAGTACATAATTTGAAAACAATCACAAAAATAATGATAAGTCCATCCAATAAGACTTGGTATCTTCAAGTTATTAGGAAAAGTATCAAAAAAGTCTTTAACCTATTATATTTGTATCAATTTAGTTTTAAACTTTTCAATTGAACCAATTTAGTTTTAAACGTTTTCACGTTAGTACAAATTTAGTCCATCTGGCCAATTTAGGTTGGAATTAGTGACATGGACACCAATGATCCCATATGGTATCGCCAGTGCTGATGTAAACATTTTAAAATAATTTTTTATTAGTTTTTCACTATTTTTTAATTTTTTTCCTTTTTTTTTCTTTGGACTGTGGTCGGTATTGGCCATTGCCAACGACCGGCCATAGGCGATGTCATATAGGATCGCCAATGTCCACATCATCGATTTCTAACCTAAATTGGCCGGATAAACTGAATTGATACCAATGTGAAAATGTTTAAGAATAAATTGATCAAATCGAAAGGTTTATAATTGAATTAGTATTAATGCGATAGGTTTAAAACTTTTCTATTACTTTTCCCTCAAGTTATTTGGTAACTCACTTGGGGATGGTTGATAAGTCTTTTAAATTGATTGGTAATTTGACATGAGGGTGTAGATATAACTTCAAAACTACAAAATATGTAAATAAGTTTTGGTAAATTATTACAAAAGTGGAAAATTCAGATATAATCACATAAATATCGTTCATTTAATCACAACAGTTTACCACTAAACTTGGTTTTTATGACAGGCAAATCCCATATCCATGATTCCAAACCTCGTACGTCTCTAAAATATCTAGTGAGATTGAGGATTCCCCTCGTTCAGTCTACCCAGAGAGACCGTATTTCAAAGGATGGTGCGCTTTGTGAAACTTTCGGGCTGCTGGTGCAAAGAGAAGACCGATGCACATTGTAACTTTCTGAGACAAACACACATTGTAACTTCATGAAACAATATTAAGCTGAGCTAAAAGTTTCCAGTTGAACATGCAGAAAGGGAAATTTATTTCAAAAATCTGCCTCAGGTGTTGTATTCAATCACATCTCCTGTACATGTTAAGCTAAATCCCAGGGTACAAAACGGAGAAAAAGAAGTCACCAGTGTTGACGGAATAATCAGGATTTACACAGACGGACATCCTTGGGAAGGATATCTAAGAATGACCTTGGCCCTTGGAGAACACTTTGGGTGCGACAGAAGAATCCGGGCCACTTCAAGCAGCGGCGACGGTTCAAATGCTCGGGACGATTTGGAATTGGGGCTATTGATCACTATATTGTCCAGCCAGAGTGCATTCTGGAGGAGAAACTTGAGCAGGGAAATAACAGGTTCCCATGCCAGCGGATTGGCACCGCAATCAACAATCTCAACATGCTTGAGATGCATCAAACACTGATAGATCCTCCACTTTACAAAATTCCAAAATTCTTCTCCAGCAAAGACGCGGCAGCCTGCACTCTCTGCATTCAACTCAATCTGCAGATGTACAACATCATGACTAAGGAGGAGATACACATTTGGAACTAGATGAGACAAATATCAAGCTTCGAGAGTATAAAATAGCATTTACTACACCAAGAGAAATATAAATCTATTGAGAATCCAAAATTTCAATTAAATAGACAGGTACAAAAATGACTTTCAATCATGAGAAGAAAAGAAATGACACATTTATATGCGGCCTAAGGCTAAAACTCACAATCTGTATATGTTCAAGCAAATCTGGTGTTAAATTAACCCAGTGAAGTGAGAGGGTTCTAGCAGTTGTGTACCGCAGAATTGGGGGTGCAAGTCGTTTGTAAGGATAACTTCTCCAAGAGCCGCGTACTTTCGAGTATTTTTGCTATAGCCTCGGGAACTCCCTCATGGCCTGCTGCGCCAAGTAATATCAGATGCCGACATTCTAAGGATGGAAGAAAGATGTCTCTTGCCTCCATTAGTGACAGCACCTAAGCACATCATCGTGGTGGAAGAAGCAGAAACTGATCACTTTACTTTCTTTAAGCACTAAAGAAGATTAAACATAAGACATGCTTGCAATTCAAAGACCTCTCACAATAGCCAACAGACCAAACGAATGAGCAAACAAGGACATCAGATTTTAGTGTTATCGAAGTCAATGTAATGCTGGACCCATAAAGGTGATATCAGCTTAGGTGTGTAAAGTTCTTTTATGAAGAGGAAAAGAGCCTTATCCAGCAAAAATTCTGTTTATAAGATGACAAGGTTTCTCTGAAATAACAATTTATGAGCATGGTATCATCAAGCACCAATAAACAATCTCACAATTTATCCTAATCAAATGGCAGAATGTGTAATGCATGTTTGCAACTTGAGCCAGGAATAATAGGGCTAAAAGAATCGGCTTGCACCTGAATGCACCAGCTCCCCATCACTAATTTCGTGACATGATGCAGCCTCTTGAGAAGCCCCTTGAGAAGATCGGCATGAGCCTTAACCTTATCGAGTGCACAAATTTTCATGTTGAAATTTAACTCGGCCTCAATCAAGGAAGATACTTCATCTAGTCTAAACTCTCCCCCTCGAGAATTGCCCAATAGGCGCAATTCGAGAAGATGAGGAGCTGAAATTTTCAACATTGAAGCTTGACCACGAAACTCATGAGAATCAATCACCAACTCTCGAAAACTTTTTGATTCAACCATGATGTGCTTGATGCCCACACAACTTTTTAACTCAAGGAACTCTAGAACAGGGCTGCCACTCAAAACTCTCATCAGCCCATCATCGTTCAACTTCGCATGTTCAATGTGCAATATCTTCAATGAACACCAATTCACAGTGCCACACACCCCAAAACAGCATCGGGATATGTGCAAACTCACCAGAGTTTTGCAGCAAAATAAGATTTGAGGCAATGCATAAATTTTGTGGCGCCGATAATTTAGGGTTACCGATAACTCTTCGACATCATGCTCAACTGCAAACTGGAGCCACCTATCAAGACTTGACCGCATCAAGGCGAGACAAGGAGCATCAAAGAGGAATCTTTTCAACTTAATTGAGGCGTAGCGTGACACCACTGAGTTGACAAAAGCGATGAAGCCCTTGGATTTCCGACTACCACCAGGGGGCAAAGAGAAACTCATATACTGACTAGAGGCCCAAGTCAAACGCCATTGCTTGGACAAGACACTGGTTTTGACGGCGTCTTTTGTGGTCAAGAAGGAGAAGATATGAAAGATTATGGCATCAGGCAATTGGCTGATGTAATCCACCGCGTTTTGGGTTTCATCTTGATTGGAAGAAGGTAATCGTGCACGTTTGACTGCTGACAATGATGAAAATAAAGGTTGTCAAGAAACGTGACAAGACTATATAAAATCTGATCAGCACAAAAGGGAAATAGCTAAACACTAAGAAGTCTTCTGGCTTTTCTTAAAAAAAAATAAAATAAAAATAAAAATATCAAAGAGCGAATTGAGAGAGCTTGTGAAGGTTATTCAATTAATAGGCGGGCCAAACCAGGCTGCAGCCTTAACTCCAGAAGGAACAATTATTCTGAGTATTCTGAACCAACTACTGTTGATTTGCTTGAGCCTGGTTGGCTTTGGCTTTGAATTTGTGGATGCATAACTTGAGATGACATACAATATATACAAGTTAATCAAGAAACTGGATCAATGCATGCATAGCAGCACTAACTGCATATAGCACAAAAAGATGAAAGGGATGAGGGATAGATGCCCCACGAGTACCACCTTTAGAGCACTATGTGATTACTCCAACTTAAACTCTCTGAGCAAGTGAAACTAGATGGATAATGGATACACAAAAACAGGCAAACAATGACTCACTATCTTTGTGAAGTTCATGTACTTGAATTGATCTTCAAATCTTATAAGAAAACAAAAACATAAAAGAGAAATGTGAATCATCTTTTGCAAGCATGCATCTTCTGACCCCATAAGAGAGACTCACTTTTAACCAAAAAAAAGAAAATTGAGGCAAAGAAGTGGGAGGAAGTTACAAAAGATGCAAGCATTTGGCCCTTTCTAGTTAGACTGAAGCTTGCTTCCACTCTTTGAAAAACTTGTTCTTCACAAATGCATATCTGATTCTGAAAAGGAAAAAACCGAGATCTTTTGGTTTTTAAATCAATAGGTTACAAATGAAATGAAGAAATTCAAACGTGCCACTGCCCATGGAATAAATTTGCATTTGGGGTTACAGATAAGTAAGATCGGCAAAAGAATTTAACTTCGTAATACTAAAACAAAAAATCCCCCAAAAAAATCATGTGCCCATGCAACATTTACCCTGTCAATAAGCAGCACCGCTCATAGTGGGTACATAAATGTGTACTATGTAAAGCCTAAAAAAGGACAATTCCGGTGGGTACATAAATGTGTACTATGTAAAGCCTAAAAAAGAACAATTCCGGGGCAAGTCCTAAAATTTGTCACGCTAATGCACTTGAGTCCTAAAACTTTAATTTCGTGCATTTAAGTCATACTAGTTGCAATCGAATGCACTTGAGACATTCAATTAACTCCATAAATTTTAGGTGGAAGGAAGATGCCGCATGAATTTTTCATTTTCTTTTAATCATACGTGGCCACTAATAAGAAAAAAAAAATACCACGTAAGATTTTCCATTCTCTAAAACCTAAAAGCACTAAGGAGCTAACGGAAGTACTAAAGTGGATGAATGTCAAATTTTAGGACTTAAGTGCACAAAATGAAAGTAGTTTTAGGACTCAAATGCTCTATATGTCCCCAAAAACAATGTATAAAAAAGAAAAAGTGCAAGCACATTAATGAAAGTACTTGTTTAAAGAAATATACATATCTACAAATATATATGTGGATGACAACACAAAAATTCTAATTTCTACATCAATGGTTTCAAATAACAGGAACTTAAGTCGTACCCGAGTCCTCACTGCTATTCCCAGCAGAGTTAAATGGCAAAGCATTAGGTATGGTACTCTGATGCTCTGTCTCCATTAACAACATCTTCAGAGATATCTTCCTTAAATAATAGGACTAAAGGGAAAGGAAGCGGAAATCACTAAATCACTTCGTAACTGACCAACAAATTAAATAATCAAATTAGAAAGAAAGTGAAGCAGATATCAATTTGAAAATACAACTTAAAACTTAGGTGCAACATCACAGCACTGAGCAAACCTGATTTCACCGGCACAAAGCTAAATTCAGATATTAACAGTTCCAGTTACTAAATGAATGCATGCATCCTAAAAATTCTCAACAGATTATGCAAATAAAAGAAAGCTTCTCTAAATATTTTAAGCACAAACCTATCCAGTTTGTTTATCCATCCTCTATCCACGAAGAAACTTGATACAGAATAAGCAAGCACTAGCTCCCGGCCAACTTTGTAAAAAGCAATCAACGATAAGATCGAAGAGAATGAAATGCACATACTGGACATGGACATCATATAATACCAGGCTCATTGCAAGAGCGTAAACATTTTCCTCAAACCTCACAGCATTTTGCACTTCAGCTGAAATTGTTTCTAGCCAATATACATATTTTCACAATGATAGGTAAGATTTCATTAAGTATTAAGCAGGTACCACCCCTACAAAATGGATTAAAATAGAAGCCAACCCCATACAAAATAATGCACAAAAAGACTTTGTAGCATTTCCAACAAACTAGATTTTTGAAGTTTGGACTTTCCCGCATACCAATAGTGAAGAGTGTCCAAACAATTATCCCAAAAAAAAAAAAAAATCCCACGAGGATTCAACTCCTTGAAATGCCTTTTTATTCCTCTTTCTTGAAATGAGCCAAAAAACAAGGAGAGGAACCATCTTAGTAATCTGTTTCTTTCTGACACACAAACTGAAAGTCCCTCCCCAAGCCCGAAGTTCATGTCATACTATGCCTAAGGTCAACCAATTTACTCCTAAAATTATAAAAACTGTAGCCAAAATCTTTCTGTCCAGCTACAATGTAAAACTTAGTGATTCATGATCTCTTCTTCAGTCTTGCACAAAAAGCACCTATAGGCCAGTATTTTTCCTCCCTTCTAATGATTATCTGAAGTAAGAATAAATCCCCAAGCAGCTTGCCAAACAAAAGAAAAAAAAAATGAAACCTTCAATGGAATCTGAACTTTCCAAATAGATTTTTACAGGAAGAGTGTGCTCTGTTGTAATTGCATCTGAGTAGAACAGAGAATGGAATAGTAGGATTTGACAGAAAAAGTTCCAGAGGTACAACAATTCTACTGTAGCCTAATCGTCTTCACATCTAACATCTCTCAATACCAAAAAAAAAAAAAATTGAGAAAGCTTTGAGCTTCTAATCTTGAGCCCTACACAAGTTACTAATTTAGGACACTGTTTCTCCGATGTCAGTCTTCCAACAATCAGCTAGACTAGCTCTCTTGTTTCTTGCTAATGCACACACATCCAGGAATAAGTCTTTGAAAACAGTTTTTCCACACCACATCATCCTGCAACATAGTATGCCTACCATTTCCCACTCTAATAGAAAGTCTGTTTTTGAAAGCATCCCATCCTTGCCTAATGCCCTTCCGAAGCCCAATTCCATGTGTTCCTCAACTAGATTTTGTTATCTACTCTGTATCTTCCAGACCAAATTTTGCAACGAGTGAACTCCTACAAGGGCTAGTTTTCTCCGCATTAATTTCCACAACCATTGTCCAAGCAAGCTTTATATATAAGAACAAACGAATTTACCCCCAACCCCCCCATTAGCAACTCGTTGTGTTACAATACTCCAATTAACTAAATGAAATCTCAGATTGTCATCCCAATCTCCCCAGAGGAACTTCTTTTGTATGCTCTCAAGTCTTTTAAGACAAAAATTGTTATGTATTTCCATTAAGCTTAGGTTAATTGGTTTACCAATAATCAGAGGTAAAACCAATTCTGAGAGAGATGCAATTAGAAGACTCATGAAGGAAGCAACTTGTTGTCGCCAGATAGCTGCAAGGGCTACATCAGAGGGACACGTTTGGTTTCATCGACATGGCCATAGAGGTTTTGTCCCTTGAGAAATGGGATAACTTGTGCTCTCCATAATAAGTAATTGGATGCAGAGAGATGTATGCACCACAAAACAGGCATGAGACACTAAATTGGCCCACTAAGCAATCTACTAAGTTGACTAATTTCTCATTCCACATTGGTACAGTGCGCCAACATGTTTGAAACGTCAGTAATTCTTCCAACTACAACATCTAATTCCCCATACGCCTGTTTTACCAGGTTCTACAGCTGCATGGTAATCCATCCACCATTTCAAGTCCTTGTTGGAGAGGTATATCAACAATCTCCTCCGTCCAGCATACTCTATCACTCTCAACAAGTCTTTTTTGGTCTGTAACAAATCAAAGAATTTTCTTTCCACAAAAACCCCTTTACCTTGTAGGTATCTCCCGACACAACCAGCCTAAAAAATTGCACAGAGCAAGGAAGATAAGAGGAAAAAGTCTTCAACATCTCAGAGAAAGCAAACAGCAGTATAAAAGAAGAGGAAAAGAGCCTACGATGTCAATGGGGGCCTTTGTCAATGGCTAGCTGGAGTTCATGGTGGTCAATGGAGGTTAGGGAGGTCACAGGAGCTGGAAAACAGAAGAGTCGAGAGCTGGAAGAGGTTCAGGAGTTCAGAGTGGGTAAGAAAAGAATGAAAGGTCAGAAGAAAAGGTTTGCTGGAGATGGTCACAAGATCTAGTGTATAACAGAGCTGAAATTACATAAACCTATTATAGTCATAAAATTCAATGGATAACAGATAAAAAATCCAGTGGAAGTTGCATATTGTTCAATAAATTATGAAAAGCTTTCTCCCAAATAGAAAACTAAACTCAGAAATGATTCAAAATAACACATATAAGAATTCACAAACATAAAAAATTTTGGCGATGTCTAATCCACACGCATTAATAGCATCACCTCCTATTACAAGTGCTACGGGGTGGGAGTTCAAGCATTGCACCTCAAGGTAGGCCAAGAAAAAGTTTCCTGTGGAAAACCTTTGGGCCTTCAACCACTACAACAACTACACTGATGCAATTGAGTTGGAAAAGGGAAAAACAAAATTGAGATTAATATGAAAAAACACAACCTACAAGCAATAAGATACCTAAGAATCCTTAGGCTCTGGATAAGTAAATTTTTGTCGCCAGCATAACAGGCAATCATCCGGTAACTGTTTTCCTGCCAGAAAGCCACAAGGCCTTACCTCTGCAATTATGTTCATCTACATACTATGGAAAACCCTCCTGGTTGCAAACAAAAATAGAAGATAATTCATTTCAATTAAGAAAGAAATAACCATCTTCTTATGCTATATTATCACCAATTTAACAAGAGCTACCGTCCTATGTACCCTCTAGATCCCATATTGACAATTAACTAAGACTAAAAATTATCCAACCAGAAAAAAACTACAGCGAAAGCTACCCCAGAATTCATGTTGCCCCTCAACCTAATAACAAGACGATATTGTAAAACCATTACTTCATTAACCTGCTAAACCCTAGGAAATGGTCCCTAATCAACAATCCATCATAAAACTCCACAATTTTCCCTACGAAAACGATAAAAACTCAAGCAAAAGCACTCACATCTTGTCGACAATGCTCTCCCGTGATCAAGGCGGCAACTGAACCCTCCAACAGCCCCCATCAAGTGTAGCTCCGGTGCCCCAGCCTCCTCCGCCACCCGGCCGCGTAGGCCTCCAGTTAGCGTTGACCATCATACCCACCATTCAAAAACCTCAACAACCAAAAACCGCACGGAGACTTAGCCAATAAGAAAAACAAGATCAGCACACGCCCACCCAAAAGCAGATTCGAATGGCATAAACCAACACAATCAACGCCGACTTCAAGCAACCCAAACCCACGAATCGTCCCACGTTCCCACAAGAGCCCATCGAAAACCCAAAAGGAACAGTCGATGGATGGCGAAAGAAGAGCGTTGACCTCACCTGTGGGAGGAGACGTAAGAGCTTATGGCAAGAGAACCGTGAAGTGGGTCTCCTTTCATTTCTATTGCGCTTTTCTTGAAGAGGGTGGACTGGATTCCTGCTTCGTTCATTATCAAGAGACGACAAGGTAGTTCGTTGTTCAGATGATTCGATGTCCGAAGCAAAGCAAAGCAAAACAAGCGGAGAAGAAGAATATTCGCCGCCACTGATGTGGCCAGCGGCCACCTGTCTCTCGTGTTTTTTTGGTCCAGTCGTTCGTGGTCTGGTGGTCTGGGTCGGGTTACGAGATGGATCGGTCCCGCACAATTCGGCCCAAAATTTTTAGAAAAAATGCTTGAAAAGGTTTTTAGATTTATTGCGCTTTTACCAATTTAACCATAAATCTATTAATTTAATTAATTGAATTCATCTTACCAATTTTGAAGAGAAATCTCTGATATCGACCGCTCGTCCTATCCAATATATTTAATGCTAATTTACTATTTTTTGGATTTTTTAAATTATTTTTCTATTTTTATTTTCTTTTCGTTCTTTACTATTTTTCTTCTCTTTTTTTTCCCCTTTTTCCCTTCGCTAGCCATTATCAGGCCTTGTCAATAGCTGGTGGAGGCCATTGGCCTTGAGCGAGAGTCACCCTTGAGAGTCAACCTTCACCAATTTAGTGAACGATTGCCCTCGTCGAATTTGGCAAGAGTGGCCCTCACCAGCCTAGGCAAGGACTACACAGCTAAGGCCGACGACCTCTATTGATCATCGAGCTTAGTAATCGTCGGTGGAGGGAAAAAGAAAAAAAATAGAAAAATAGTAAAGGAAAAAAAGAAAAAAATTAAAGAAGGAACAGAAAAAAATAATGAAGATATTCAAAACATATTATAATATTATTAAAAATTATGGTTAATACAATGAAAAACCCTAAATTAGTATATTTATATTAAATTTACTTCAAATTGGTATGCCTATGACAAATTTACCTTTCGTTAGATTTCGTTAAATTTTTTGATTAAATTACTAAGTTGGATAATACGTAATGGTTTATGGATGTACCAATTTAATTTGTTGAGATAAGTGTATTGGTTTATAGTTTTTCATGGTAATAATCCATTTAACAAAAACTATATTGGTTACAAATATTTTTTATGATCAAAAAATTAGTTTTGATTAAATTTGTTACATGTGTACCGTTTTGGAGGATTTGGAGGTCAAAAAATTAATTTTGGTAAATTTGTCGTATGTATACCAGTTTTGGATTTTTCATTATATTAAACCAATAAAAGTTATTCATATTAGCGTCTGTCGTGTAAACAGGTATTCATATTAGTGATTTCCAATCAAAATTTGTTAGATAAATTTAATTGACAAAACATGAAAATGTTTTATAACTTAATTGGCAAAGTCAAAATGTTTAAGATTGAATTGTCAAAAAGATAAGAGATTTTAGATTTTCTGGATCATTTTCTCGATTCTTTTTAAAAAAGAACATTGGAAATTTATGAGTAAATTGGGGCATGGTATCTTGACAAGCTCGACCTTTGATAATTCTGATCGTGATTTCAATCTTGCCTTTGGCTAAAGCTCTATTGGTCCGCGGAAACAAATGTGTCGAGATACATGTACATCTCAAAGTAAGTTCTTTTAGGACGCGTTTGGTAACGATTCTATTCCCGGGAGTATTCTAATCAGAAATAATTATTTTTTATTCTGTTCTCGGGAACTGATTCAAAGCATTTTAAGCCGTTTGGTAACTGTCCAAAATTTCTAATTCGGAATAGAATTGCGTTTGATACCGTGTTCATTAATTTTATTCCAAATCAATTTCTTTTAATTTTTAAATAAATTTTTTATTTTTTTCCTTTTTTTCTTTTATTTTTTTCCTTTTTCTCCTATTCTTCTTCTTCTTGTGGCCGGCGACCTCACCGGAGCATTGCCGGCCCTCGATGAGGCCGACCCTCGTCGGTCGAGCCTCGCCGGTGGCCGGCCGGCCTCGCCAAGGCCGGGCAAGCCTCGTGAGGCTGCCCGGCCACCGGTGGGGCTGGGTGAGCCTTGCCAGGGCTGAACAAGCCTCGCCTGGCCACCAGCGGGGCTGGGCGTTACAAGGCTTACCCAGCCCCAGCGAGGCCAAGCCTCACTGGTGGCTGGGCTTGCCTTCGACAAGCTCGCCGGACCTCGCCCTGGCTTGGCGAGCCTCTGGCAAGCTCGCCGAACTGGCGGACAGCGGCCGGCGGTGGTGGACGGTGGCGGGCGGTGGTGGATGGCGGTCACGAGATGGCCAAAGGGAAGAAGAAGAGTTATTGGTTTTAATTCTCAAATTTGTTCCCAGAACAAGAATCAACTTTTTTTTTTTTTTTTATTCTACTCCCAATCTGTTCCTAGGAACAAATTTGTTCTCCGGAACAAAAATTTTACCAAACGCGATTTTAGGCCCAAATTGATTTTCGGAACAAAAAATCAGAATTTGGCCCTGTTTGAATGGTTACCAAACAGGGCCTTAGACAAGCATAGACAAGCCTAAGTTGAATGCTGCTTAGACTTGAGCAACACATGCTTTAATTGAGTTATTAATCATAGGATTCTACTTTAATTGAAAATAAATATAAAATTCTATTTATTTAATAGAAATGGATGATTTAGAAAATATTTCCCTAAAAATAACCACTTAAAATAATTAACTAATAAAAATATTTTCTTTATGGATGGCAATTTATATCTAAATATTTTCGTTAACGGTGGAAATTTTTTTCATTTATGTATATTTGTAAATAATACAACTAATCATATCGAAGAAAATGTTTTAAACATCATTAATATTTTGTGAAACAATCAATTCTTTAAATTAATATTAATGCAATGACCACTGCAAAGTGATCACTTGAAAATAGCGACCGTGGTGGCCTTAGCTTCATTTGCTAGCATTCCAATTTTTTCTAATTTCTGTTATTTTGTTTCCCAACAAAAAAAAAAAAATAGAAATCCACTTACTAATATAAACTAATTTTTTATTCTCAAGAATAGAAAAGTAGCTGAAGAATAGATTTGGAACAAAAATAACAAATAGAAAAAAATAACTTATCATTCCCGAGAACAATTTCTAGAAATCTTTTTTTCTTCATTGCCATTCACCGTTTGCCGCCTCTCGCCATTGGTCCTGCTACCATTTGCCAACCATCTACCACCAAATGTAGTTGCCATTTGCTAGCCACCAGCCATCGCCACAAGCTAGAGGAGGAGCAAGAAAAAGAGAGGGAAAATAGAAAAATCTAATAAAATTATTAAAAAATAAAAGAAATTCTATATTACAAAAAAAAAAAAAAAATTGTTATTTGTACCAAACACATTCCTATTTTTTTCTATTCCAAGAATAGAAATTTTGTGTAGTTACAAAATGCGTTATTTTATTTAGAAATTGTTTCAAGGATTAGAAATATAATATATATATATATATATATATATATATATATATATGAAAAAGAATTGATTTTCAAAACAGAAATGTTACTAAACAAACTATTTATTTTGGCAAAGGGCTTCCCTTCATTTCCTTTTCTCTCATTTTTCTAGTTCTTCTTCTTGTCTTTTCTTTTTCCTTTTCTTTTCTATGTAGAGGAGATATCCTATCCAACGTAATCTTACCTTGTGTGGTTATTAATATGATATATAAAACTAGCCTTTAAATTTAGGGCTTGTTTGTTTATTTTTGTTTATGTTCCCTAGAAAAAAAATTTATGTTCTTTTGTTCCAAGGAATAAAAAAAGAACAGAAACGCATTTGATAAAACTTTTATTCCCAAGAATAGAAACAAGAAATAGAAAAAACTTATTTCTTGTTCCCGAAACAATTCTAAGAAACATTTTTCTCTCTCCTCTTTTTTATTCTCTTTCTTTTCTTCTTCTTCTTCTTCTTCCTTTTGCCGATCACCGGCCTTGGCCATGGCCGGCGCCGGAGATCGGCTAGACGAGGACTGGCGAGGTTGCTGGAGCGTCATCGGCCCCCAGAGACGCCGAGCCACGGGGAGGCTCAGCCTCGCCGGTGGCTAGGCGAGCTCGGCCTCATCGGTGGCCTCGCAAGGCCTCGGTGGCCAGGCGAGCCTCGCGAGGCCACTAGCGAGGCTTGACCTCACCCAAGCGACGTGAGGCTCGCCTGGCCATCGAGGCCATCGGCGAGGCTCGACCTCGCCCCCGGATCCGGCGAGGCCGAGCTTGCGGTGGCTCCGCGAGAGTTCGGCGAGCTCGCCGGCCCCCACGGTGGCTTGGCGAGACTTCGGCGAGCTCGCAGAAGCTCAACCAGCCACAAAGAGAAAGAAGAAAAAAGTGAAAAATATTGAAAAACTAAAAAAAAAAAACAACAAAATTATACAAGTTTACCAAACACATTTCTATTCCTAGAGTATAAATTTTTTGCAGTTACCAAGCACGTTCTTATATTCATAAATTATTCCCGGGAACAGAAACAAAAAAAAAAAACTATTTCTTTTAAAAAAATTGTTCTCTGGAATAGAAACATTACCAAACGCGCTCTTATGTCCAACTTAAAATGATCATAGTGACCCTTAAATAATTGAATTAAGCATTGAATTAAGCAAGTGCCAATGGCTTAACGGTAGTATACGAAAACCATTTGCACTCAAGATTACAAAAATAATTATTCCACTTTCCACTTATGATCCACTTCGCTCCCCTCTTAAAAAATAGTAATTGGTCATTGCTCATGCAACCCATCTTTCTCTTCAAATCGACTTCTTTTTATGTTTTCGTAATTTTTCTAATCATTTTTTAACAGGTACTAAATAGTGAATAGTAGGATGTGCAACTGAACTAGGTTTACTCGGAACCGAATCGAATCACTTGGAAAGCAAGGTTGGAGATCGGGTTTTAATTGATTTGGGGACTAGTTCCAATTTTTTGAGAATTGGTTGAAACTAGTTCAGTTCCCAATTCCAAGTAAAGGCCCAGCTAGAAATTGAATCGATTGGATCGGTTTTGGAACTGGTTTTTACTAGTATTAAAAAAAGATTTGTTAACTATTTTAGATAAATGAATAGCTTCTTGTAATAGTTGTGGGAATGGGATTAATATTAGACCCATGTTTGCTACTCATGTTCATCCAATGTTAGAATTTTTACTTTGCCTTGTAATGTTTGTTTATGATAATTAGCCTTGTGAATCTTTAGTTTTTTTTTTAGTCAAAAAGTTTATGTACTTATTGATTACATGTGCTCAATGTTTCAATACAATTTAGTAGGATTACATTGTTGTTTTCTCGCGTATTTATGTCAAATTAGAAGCCTTATAATATATTTGGTGGTTGCAAAACAAATTCCAATGTAGACTGGGTAGACCCCGGAAGCGGATTGGAAAATGGGGTAGGTTCTAAAATAGGTTCCAGTGCAAACAAGATAGGATGCAAGGCCAAAAAAAGGAGAACCGCTTATGACAAGGTACGGTATAGGATCTAGGTCTAAAACTACTCATCTTAGAACCGATCACCCCTAGTGAATAGTGGGGAGAAAGATGTTACAAATACTAAAAATTATATAAGGCACTCACTTTAGTGCAAAAAATTTTGGTCAGCTGTGCTAAATAATATAGAAAATGATTAGTTAAAGTGTTTCCAACGAGAAATTCCAATCAAAATAATTAAATGGATTTTTTTAATTAAAACTCAATGCCTAGGTGGCTTTTTCATTAAAAAAGAAAGAAAAGGAAAGTCCATATGGACGATTAAGTGGCCTTAATCACAAAGCAACGCTGCACCTGCATTAGAGAAAATCTCTCTTTCTCTATTGTTTTCTCTCGTTCTCTCTTTCTCTGTTGTTCTCCTTCGCTCTCTCTCTCTCTCTCTCTCATTCAAGCTCTCATGGGGATTGAACCTCCATTTGCAAAGATGCTACGATCGCCGAATCTTGCAAATCTCGTGGTTCGGCACCTTTGCCTTGGAGCAAAATTCATCCTCCAGGCCAGATGATGTGATCGCGGTGAGATCGAACAGGGTTTGACTGGGTCGGATGGATGGGTACTCCTCGTTGGCCTCGTCCAGCTTGGTTGAGATGGAGAACGAGAGGATGGAGGATTGCATTAGGGTTTACGAGTTCCTTACGTGGGATCGGAATTGTCCTCGACGAGTTGGAGATTCTAGTCACGGTCTAGGTCATGAAGGAGTGGATTGAATTTCTTCACAAATTGGGGCTGACGATCGAGGACATCAATTTGAGATGATTTCCAAGCTTCGGTGATTGATCACCGCTTCACAAGCCACAGACAAGCTAGGCTTGTGGCCATGGACGAGACCAAAGCGATAGCAGAAGGCGTGAGCACTAGGGTTTAGGTGGGTTTTGTGGGTTTCTTGTCACTCGCGTTTACTATGGCTTTGGACTCGATAATTTTACCGTGGTAGGTCTATCATTCTTGAATAAACCCTAATGGAATTCAAAAGATAATCGAGATTTAACAATGAAAATAACAGGGACGAAGAAAAGAATTTCCTTGCCGATAAGTTTCGAAATATAGCCATCGTGGAACAATAGCTTTGCCGCTATAAATGTGTTCTTTTGGTGACGGCTAACATGTATCCGTTCGATGTTTTCTCAGCCTTTGACTGGACACTAAAATTAAGAAAACGCGAAAGATTAAAATTCTTTCTTTGTACATGGGCAACTATTACTAGAAAACATCGAAACAAACGAATTCCGTTATTTTCTTTTTTTGATATCGGTAAAATGGCTCACAATGTGTGCGTCTTCACCTACAGCAGGCTTCAACACGAGCAGCAATCTTCTGAGCCATGAGTTCTCCATAGAGCATAACTATGTCATTACATACCAGTTAAAAAACCACAGCTTCTTCCTCTCAGCTAAGAGGTAGTCGTCAAACTGGTTGGCAGCCAATGTCTAATTGCAGAGATGAATCCCATCAATAGCGGAATGATAGTTAGAAAAAACCTACGTTGGAATAGCGCCTCGAGGATCAGTACTAGACATTCGCAGGTTGCTTAATTCATGGCGTGTTGCTTTAGATCAGTACTCTATTCTAGGAGCTTTTGATCGATGCTCCTAAATTCACGACTCCCTCTCCCTTGGGGTTTATGTCTTTTCCCAAAGCCACCGCCCACTTCTTTTAGCACATCCGTGAGAAGGTCTCCTTCCCCTCTCCCTTTTGCCTCTCCCTCTTGCCACCTCTCTATCTCCTCAACTTCAAGACTACTTTGTTGATTTCGCCGACGACGCTATCGACATCCTCCACGGAAGTGAAGAGTTTTGTCCTGTGAGCCTAGAAGTTCAAAGTGTCAGCACCTCGGAAGAATTTGCTCTTCCGGATCCGCTAGCTCGATCCGGCCCTGGTGCTTCCTCCATATGGTCGGGTACTTCTCAAGTCTCTAGGCTTCTCTGCTGATGCTTAGAGTAGTTGGCTTATCAGAAAGTGATTTTGTGATCAACTAATATCTCTTTTGCATGTCTTCTCTCCTAGTCTAGAGCTAGATCTAGCTCTAGATTTGGGTGTTCTTTTATTCTGATCTATTTATAGATATGGGATTTACAATGCTTTTTCTATACTCTTTCAACCTGTTGGTGGTGTTGTCTTTACATAATGATGGTTTTAAGGATGCCAAATCTAGGCATGCACCACCTTTTAGTAAAGCCATAGCTGTTAGAGAAGGAAATCTCAACGTGTGCTCATCATTGATAATACAACATTTGGTTATCGCTTGCCATATGTGCTTTGATGCCACGATAGTCCCATCTTTATGGACTGAGCAAGTTTTTGTCGGCCCTACCAAATTGATTTATCTTACCTATTTACTTATTTTGTGGATTTGCATTTTTATCTTGAAGTTATGTAATTTTTTTCATGTGAATTGAAAATTTTCCTTCTAACAAAACAAAATTGGGAGCTTTGATTCATGCTGTAGATTCAACTGCTCATATTTCTTGCTTTGACGTTTCGCAATGAAGAGGATTTGAAGTCCATCGCTCTTTTCCTCCTTTATTGACTCATTTCTACCTTACATTGTAGGAGAACTCTCAAGTATTACCAAGGACAAATGTGTCATTTGATAAATCTTGACAAGTGCATGTTACTTTATTTCAATTCCAAAATTTGAATTTTGTCTATTTTATAATCAATCTTACAAAAAGAATTAAAATTTTACAACACTGCTTTCTTCCCACGTATTTGTGGACGAGTTTCTTCATTATTTTGTGAATAAGTTCTTTCCATTAATTAATAATTCAAGTTTTTCATAATAAGGTTGTTTTGTAAAATCTTTTAAATTTCAATCTTTTGCATACACCAACCTTGTGCGCCTTAGCTAGTAACAATAGATAAATAGAATAAATTCCTTAATGGACAGTTTCATCTAAAATTGCGCATATATGCAATAAGAAAACTAAATTGCACTATATGAAAATCCATTAGGATTCTTAATTAGTTATGTTATGGTGAAGGAAACAGAAAAGTTATGAAACGATAACGAAAATAAGTTTTTAAAGGCTCCTAGAAAGCAATCATATACATTGAATACAACTATTTAAAGAAACAAAGGGCTATATATAGACATATGCATATATTATAGGTTATAGATGTTTCTGCACTATAGATTGAGTTTTTTTTCTCCTCAAATCAAAAATGCTTATACTTTGGATTCAAATAATGATTATACACTATCCTCTACAATTATATAAAAAAAATAAAAATGCATCGTTTTCTTTTTTATTGGTTTTTGCTTGATTTTGGAGGAGGCATATAATCTATCTAAGATTGGTTTTTTGATTGTGTGTAATAACGCTAACTAGTTTTGAGTTAAAAGTTTCAGTTAAATAAATAATTCTTCAATCTCTCTATACTACAAAGGAAATTAAAAGTGTTTTTCAACTTCATACTTCAACCCAAGAACTTCGATAAAATACTTGCCTACTATAAGATGGAAAGCAAAAATCTATACTAAATAATTGACGAAAACATAATTTGAAGATAGTCCCTTAACGCAAGTCACCCCTTTAAATATCACGAACTTGTCATAAATTTCTCAAAGATTTAAAATTACTTATAATTTTCTCATACTACCATAAATTGGATTCATTTACTAAAATAACCCAAATCACTTTTTTTTTTTTACTATATCAAATGTTCATATGCATGTTTGTGTGTTTTTATTGGTTGGTGTTTCCAGTAAGGTCAACAAAAGTATTTAATAAAAGTCAAAATCTCCCTCACTATGTTACAAAGACCAAGCTACAATGTTCAGAATCTCATGACAATAATATTCGGAATCTGATTCGTGTGGATTTCCATGATCTGATTTGGCTTCTACGTCAATCCACCAACACCTTCTTCATAAACCCTCCAAGTCCCTCAAAAAAATTCATTTATGGCAGGGAGACGGCGGCGTCCGATTTCTCTACCAGAGGTGGAGGAGGAGGTTGATCACATCACCCACTTGCCCGACGCCTATTGAAAAACATGCGTCGTCTTCTTTTTTATTGGTTTTTGCTGGATTATGGAGGGGGCATATAATCCATCTAAGATTGTTTGTTTCGATCGTGTGTATTAATGCTAACAAAAGTATTTAATGAAAATTAAAACTCTCCCGCATTATGTTACTATGACCAAGCTATAATGTTCAAAATTCTCATGAAAACAATATTCGAAACCTAATTTGCGTGGATTTCGGGGGTGATCTGATTTGGCTTCTAGGTCAACCTACCAACACCTTCCTAAAACCCTCCAAGTCGCTCAAAATCCATTCATGGCGGGGAAATGGCGGCGTCTGATTTCTCCACTGCCGCCAGCGGCGGAGGTTGATCACATCAGCCACTTGCCCGACTCCATAGTCCACCGCATCTTCTCCTTCTTGCCCTTCAAACACGTGGTCAAGACCAGCATGTTGTCCAGGCAATGGCGTTTCGCTTGGACCTCCACTCCGTACATCGACCTCTCTCCCCGGTCAGACGGTGTCCTTCCTTCGATCGGCAGAGCACTGAGTCTCTGCACAGCTGCTAAGATAGAGAAGTTCCATCTCGATGCTTCTTCTATTTCTGGTTTATACATCTCACTCTATCGGTGGTTTCGCATTGCCGTGGCGCGGCAAGTGGAAGACGCTTCGTTAGGCTTTGGACGCTTGTATCACCCCGTACCTCGAACCTTGTGCGATTGTGCGTCGCTGGTGAGCTTGCGAGTATCTAGATGTCGTTTTCCAAGGAAAGCTATCGTCAACTGGCCTTCTCTTAAGAGATTGTGTATTCACAACGTTCGGTTGCGTAACAAGAAGATTATGAAAATCTTGAGCGGGAGCCCCGTTCTCGAATCTCTTACATTGCAGTTCTTGCCCAGCAATCACAACCTTTGGATTGATTCAAGATCTCTAAGAGAGTTGGTGATCGAAGCTATTATATTCCGTCGCTCAACAGCTCGGCTCCGAATCTGCTTTCATTGCGTCTGTCGGGCGGATCTGTCCTTACAGGCTTTAGACTAAACTTAGTATCTTCATTAGCAGAGGCAGAGTTGAACTTTAAAAAGCCAATCGCTTTTCTTGGCTACTTTTCTGACCGGTTGAAGTTACTTCTTGAGCAGCTGCAAAATGTCGTGAAAATCACAATCAGAAGCTGGTTCCTGAGGTGCGAGTCTTTCTTCCTTTTCGTTAAGTATGTTATGTCCTTCTTGTCCTTGTAAGCTGGTATTGATCCATTTGCTCTTAAAGCTTTGTATCAGAAGGCAGAGAATGTTGTCGTGCGCGCATTAGTTTTCTTTTTCCCTATGTTGTATTCACGAAGAGAGCCATCCGGTTTTATGTATTTTCAGTTAGCTCCGCTAAGAACCACCAAATCAATCAAATTCTTAGTATTTCTTATAGCTAAATTGGTCCACTCCCCTTTTTCTTTATCAGCAAAGTGGCTAGTTGCAGTTTTCATGCACATTGCATGTTCGTAAAAGCTTATGCTTGATGGTAAATCATTTGTATGATTTCAGCCTTCCGAAGTCATATTTTGTTCCACGAGCATCGAATGATGCTAAAGCAGTCAAGCAGTGACCGAGGTGCTTCCTCATTTGTGGAAAAAGATGTTCCCTGTTATATCATACATATATGGACCTCAACAGCTAAGTCCATAATAAATGAGCTCGTATTAAAGCTTTTTTTCTTGGTAGTAATAGAAAGTAAAGCAATGGTCACATCTTGTTCTGCTACTTGGCTCACAATTCAAGTTGTTTTCAGCTTCTACCGGCTGCAGAGGTAAAGAGAATGTATCCTATAGGTTGTAAACGTGACCTTCAAGGGATGGCATACTTGCTGCAGAGTTTTCCGCTGCTGGAAAGGCTAGTCATAAGCAATCCAAAATCCAATAAATTCACGGTATTATTCTTTCTTTGAATCTAGACATAGTTACATATATGCTTTCGGCAGTCAACTTCATATCATCTACTTTTGGGCTTTTACCATGAAGCTGCTGAAGTACAATCAAGTCTCTCATTGCGATTCATGTTTTACACACGTTTGCATTTACTTTCATAAACGAATTGGTTTGTGAAAAAGCCAGGATGCTTTGAAGCTGCATGGAAAAAAGTTAATTGTTCTGATGTGATCATAGATTCATTTGGGTTTGTGAGAATTTATAATGTGTTGTACCAGATCTGACAAGCTTGTTGGGAAATGGATTCCCAAATTAATCCAATACTCAATCGAATCCTAAAAATAACGAATGCGGAAGCGTGTCCAAGAAACACATGTTACACCGATCATAAGGTACATTACGAAGTCGAACATACCTTGTCTTTCACAAATTAAAACACTGATGTCGTAGTTTGGAGAGGAATCCCGATACTGCCGAGAAGAGTACTGCTCTATTTAGGGAGAAACTTTTTTTAGAGCGTAAAACTGAGAGAACGTAATTTCTCTCTCTCTAAAAACGCTAATTCAAAATAATATAACCGCTCATATATCTTAACCGCTCAAATATCATAACCTCCTCCATGGGTCCTTCACTTACGGACCGGGTTTTGGCCCAACATGGACGAACGGACCTATTGATTATACCCTTTCGCCACAAGACGAGCTTTATGTCTTTCTATTGAGCAATCAACTTAACTTTACGCTTTATTTTGAGAACTCACTTGTTTCCAATGGTTTTGTATCCTTTTGGAAAATCAACCAGTTCCCAAACATGTTTGACTCCATTGACTCAATTTCCTCTTTCATTGCATATATTTATTTTTTCTTATTAGGGAAATTTAGAGCCTTATTAACATTTCTTGGCTCATCTTCATCTTGCGGAGCAACCATAAGAATTTCCCCTTCAATGCCAAAACGTCGACGATGAATACTTTTGTGATTTGTTCGCCATACAAGAGATTGTATACTTTGCATATCATTCCCCATTATACTCCCACTCGGATTAGATAATGACGATGTTGTCTCATCAAGTGGTTGTAATTGAAAGTGAGTTGAATTAAATTCATCACTTCTCATGTTACTCCCATTTGAACGAACTCTACTAAGTTCATTATCTTAATCCAAAGTTTCAAATAAGAAGTAATCATCACCTAATTCGCCCTTCTTATGAAGTTCATTCTCTAAGAATGTGACATCCTGTGATTCAAATTTAGTTATACTCCCACTTTCCTGCTCGCCTATAAACACATACCCTTTGGAGTATTTAGAGTATTTTATAAAAAATACTCTTCTTACCTCTAAAACCCAATTTCCCATACTTGTGAAAGAGCTCATGAGTATAGGTAGCACAACTCCACGGTTTAAGAAAACTTAAGTCCAATTTTCTACCTGTCCATAACTCATATGGAGTGGAAGTAACTGATTTGGAAGACACACGGTTAAGTATATAGGCAACAGTTAATTAAGCATCAGTCCAAAAAAGTGATAGGTAAGTTAGCATGTGTCATCATGAATCTAACCATTTTCAGTAGGGTTTCGATTCTTCTTTTGGCAACACCATTTTGTTGAGAAGTATATGAAATAGACAACTAGCTTTCTATTCCTTTTTTATCATATAAATTTCTAAAATCATTAGATAAATATTTTCAATACTTTTATTTTCTTATCTAATTCATATTCTACCAAGCTCATGAACTTCTTGAAACAACTCAATATTTTAGATTTATGGAAAATCAAATAGATATGTCCAAATCAAGTATAATCATCTATAAAAGTGATAAAATAAACAATCTCGTGCCTTCTCCTCACATTCATTGGATCACAGATGTCGGAATGGATTAAATGCAAAGGAAATTTAGCTCTTTTACCTTTTCTAAATGGTTTCCTTCTTGTTTTCTCTACTAGGTAATAGTCACATATTGGCAAGACTTTTTCAATATTGCCCAACAAGCGATGATCAATTCTAGCATGCCACACATTCTCATCATTATCATATAAATTAGAAGACGTGAAAAGGAAATAACAAACATTGACATCAACACAATCAACATTCAATACAATAAAACCATTTAGAAAATAACCACAACCATAATAGTTTGTATTCAAATACAAATCCATACCATTATTATGAACGTTCATACTAAAACCAAGCTTAACCAACACCAAAATAAACACTAAATTTCGACGAATCTCCGGAGCATATAATTCATCATGTAGGAACAAGGTACGTCCACCACGCATGTTCAATTGGCAGGTGCCAATTGCTTTTACTTCGGCTCTGGAGTTATTTCCTACATAGATCCACTTAGTTCAAGTTGGTACTCATCAAAATTCCACGAATGATTCTTTATCCTTCATTACATGGTTTGTTGCTCTCGAGTTTACAGTCCACAAAAAATTAGATTCAGTTAAGAATACAGAACTTGACACATAAGCAAAGTTTTCAAAAGTACAAAGAGTGTTTACCTTCTTTGGCTCATAACAGTCACGAGTATAGTGACCCTTCTTGTCACAATTGTAACACTTCACCCTTAACAGCTTCTTCATTCAATAACGCTTTCCTCTTTCATGTTGGTCAACTTTTGGTTTCTTCCCTAAAAAACTTGCTCCCTTGCCTTTCCACCTTTTGAAACAATCAAGACGTTTCCGCTTAGAGCTCGAAACTCCATGTGAGTTAGAACCAGTATAATAAATGTCAATTTCTGACTTAGCCGCCAAGAGGCGATCCTCTTCTAGCTCAAGGTGGCGCACAGCATCCTCAAAGGTTTTAATGTTCTCATTGTGGGTCAGGTGCATCTTCATATGCTCCTAACTCTGAGGCAAGGAACGGATCACTACTTGCACTTGCTGCTCATCAGTTAGGATATGGCCAGCATCCTTCAGCTCGTTAATCACGTTTGACATCTTTCTTAGGTGTTGTTTCATGGTCTGACCACGAAGTTTCTTGTAAGAGTCAAACCATATAGTAGTTGCCTTAGTTTGGTCACCGATGTATGACCAAATCTTACTGACAACTCTTCCCACATTTCCTTGGTATTCTTAAAACGCCTGAAATCATGCATGACATCATTATCCATGCTACTCAACAACGTAATGCGAGTAAGAGAGTTCTTTCTCTTCCATGCAGCAAATGCATCCTTATCTCTCTTATGTTGTGCAATGTTCCCATATTTAGGTTCTTTCATAGTTAGGTTAAGAGCTTCTAATGCCTCTTGCTCTTCTAGCACATATTGAATTTTCATATGCCATATTTCATAATTATCGTCGTTCAACTTCTCACCTTTGTTCAATTCAACAACTATACTCTTAGTGACTGAAGCCATTGATCTGAACATATCAGACACATATGCACGAATTATTAATGCATATTATTTATGCATCCATTTTGCATTAAACTATCATATTAATTAATAATTTTAAATAAGGTTTCAGAATCAAAAGGTTACTGAGTTTCCAATCATCATCCAAAAATCATAACTTGAAATTATCATTAATATAATCTTCTATGCAAAATAAGTTCTTTGAAACTACAAAAACTTCTATGAACTACCCACAACAAGTAATAATAATAGAAGCAAATGATAATGGATATCCATTAATGATTCAAGAAAATATTTCTACATAATGTAACTAACACATCAGTTGCTACACCGACATCAACGAGGTAAAAAATATTTACATATGATATCCATAAAGCATATTAAATAAAGACCACTCGAAACAGTTAACGCCAAGTTAGCCTATGAGGAGGGAAAGACTCTTTTTTGTTCAATTTCTTGAGCTTTTCTTTTGTAAATTCTTCAAGCATTCTTGGCAGCCACGGAAAAACAGACGGATATCCCTTAGGATTTCTCCTTCGCACATTCATCCCCCGCCGAATTGAAGTCATTTCTTGGGTTGCAATCTTTGTGGCTCCAAACCGATAATATTCATCTCTAAAAGCCATTACAAGCCTCTTATACTTAGTAACTCTATTAACCTCCTATAGGCGATTCAACACTCCTTGCCATTTTGGTGGAAAAGTGTTCATAAAGAATTGCACTATCTCAAAATGTCGCATGAGATAACCCTTCCATATGACCCATTGTATTTTCTTGTTAACCTCGAAAACATGATCAATTAAATTGCCACTTTCCAATCGAGAATCAGTCAACTCAACTATCATCCTTGAAACCCTTTCTTTTTGTTTATCTGTAGTTGCGCGAATAGATGTGCGCGCCTGACGGGAGGCATTGTTCCTGTAACAAATGTTGAACAAAAAGGGATCACATATGATCCACATAGACTTAATTGAAAAATAAACACATTCCTTTTTTTCTTTTTCTTTTTTGTCAATGGTCAACTGTCAAAGTCAATGGTCAATGGTCAACGGTCAACGGATCATGGGTCAACGCAGACGATTCGGGGTCAATCGGGTCGAGTCGGTTCAAATCGACGACCATTAACCCGTTGACTGTTGACCGTTAACTCGTTAACCGTTGATCATTGACTTTGACAGTTGACCATCGACCCAAAAAAAAAAAAAAAGGAATGTGTTTCTTTTTCAATTAAGTCTATGTGGATCATATGTAATTTCTTTTTATTCTGCATTTATTGCAGGAACAATGTCTTCCCGTCAAGCGTGCACACCTATTCGCGCAACTACATATGAACAAAAAGAAATGATTTCAAGGATGATAGCTGAGTTGAGTGATTATCGATAGGAGAGTGGCAATTTAATTAATCATGTTCTCAAGGTCAACAAGAAAATACAATAGATCATGTGGAAGGGTTATCCCATGCCACATTCTGAGATAGTGCGATTCTTCATAAATACTCTTTCACCAGAATGGCAATGAGTGTTGAATAGTCTATGGGACGTTAACAAAGCTACTAAGTATAAGAGGCTTGTAATGGCTTTTATAGATGAATATTATCAGGTTTGAGTCACAAAGATTGCAACCCAAGGAATGACTTCAATCTAGCGAGGGATGAATGTGCAAAGGAGAAATCCTAAGGGATATCCGTCTATTTTTTCGTGGTTGCCGAGAATGCCTGAAGAATTTACAAAAGCAAAGCTTGAGAAATTGAACAAAAAAGAGTTTTTCCCTCTTCATAGGCTAACTTGGCGTTACCTGTTTCGAGTGGTCTTTATTTAGTAAGCTTTATGGATATCATATGTAAATATTTTCTACCTCATTAATGTCGGTGTAGCAACCAATGTGTTAGTTACATTATATGGAAATATTTTCTTGAATCATTAATGGATGTCCATTATCATTTGTTTTTGTTATTATTAACTGTTGTGGGTAGTTCATAGAAGTTTTTGTAGCTTCAAAGAATTTATTTTGCATTAAAGACTATATTAATGATAATTTCAAGTTAGGATTTTTGGATGATGATTAAAAACTTAGTAACATTTTAATTCTGAAATCTTATTTGAAATTACTCATTAATATAATGATTTTATGCAAAATGAATGCATGAATGATAGGCATTAATAATTCATGCATATGTGTCTGATATGTTTAGATCAATTACTTCAACCACTAAGAGCATAGTCTCTGAATTGAACAAAAGTGAGAAGTTGAATAACGATATGGCATATGAAAATTCAATATGTACTAGAATAGCAAGAGGCACTAGAAGTTCTTAACCTAACTATGGAACATAAGAAAGATAATGATGCATTTGCTGCATGGAAGAGAAAGAACTCTCTTGCTCACATTATGTTGCTGAGTAGCATGGAGAATGATGTCATGCATGAGTTTAGGCATTTTGATAATGCCAAGGAAATGTGGGAAGAGTTGGCAGTAAGATTTGGTCATACATCGGTGACCAAACTAAGATAACAACTATATGGTTTGACTCCTACAAGAAACCTCATGGTCAGACCATGAAACAACACCTAAGAAAGATGTCAAACGTGATTAACGAGCTGAAGGATGCTGGCCATATCCTAATTGATGAGCAGCAAGTGCAAGTAGTGATCCGTTCCTTGCCTCAAAGTTAGGAGCATATGAAAGTGTACCTGACCCACAATGAGAACATTAAAATCTTTGAAGATGCTGTGCGCCACCTTGAGCTAGAAGAGGACCGCCTCTTGGCGGCTAAGTCAGAAACTAACATTTATTATACTGGTTCTAGTTCACATGGAGTTTCGAGCTACAAGCGCAAACGTCATAATTTGTTCAAAAAGTGAAAAGGCAAGGGAGCAAGTTTTTTAGGGAAGAAACCAAAAGTAACTAACATGAAAGAGGAAAGCGTCATCGAATGAAGATGCTGTCAAGGGTGAAATGTTACAATTGTGATAAAAATGGTCACTATGCTCGCGATTGTTGCGAGCCAAAGAAGGTAAATACCCCTTGTACTTTTGAGACTTTTGCTTATGTGTCAAGTTCTGTATTCTTAACTGAATTTAATTTTTTGTAGACCATAGATTTTGGAGCAACTGACCATGTAGTGAAGGGTAGAGAATCTTTCGTGAAATTTCGACAAGTGCCGACTAAAACTAAATGGATTTATATAGAAAATAACTCCAGAGCTAAAATAAAAGGGATTAACACCTGCCAATTGAATATGCGTGATAGACGCATTTTGTTCCTACATGATGTATTATATGCTTTAGAGATTCGTCGAAATTTAGTGTCCGTTTTAGTGTTAGTTAAACTTGGTTTTAGTATAAACTTTCATAATAGTAGTGTAGATTTATATTTAAATACAAACTATTATGGTTGTGACTATTTTCTAAATGGTTTTATTGTATTGAATATTGACTATGGTGATGTTAATGTTTGTTATTCCCTTTTTACGTCTTCAAATTCATATGATAATGATATGAATATGCGGCATGCTAGATTTGGTCATATTGGCTAACAATGTTTGGATAGATTAGCCAAAGAAGGCTTGTTGGGCAACATTGAAAAAGTCGATTTACCCATATGTGAGCATTGCCTAGTAAAAAAAATAAAAAGGAAACCATTTGGAAAAGGTAAGAAAACTAAATTTCCTTTGTATTTAATCCATTCTAATATCGTTGGTCCAATAAATGTGAGAGGAAGGCACATGGCTATTTATTTCATCACTTTTATAGATGATTATACTCGATTTGGATATGTCTATTTAATTCTCATAAATCTGAAGTATTGAGTTGTTTCAAAAAGTTTATGAGTTTAGTTGAAAATCAATTAGACAAGAAAATAAAAGTATTAAGATTCGATCGAAGTCGAGAATATTTATCCGATGAGTTTAGAAATTTATGTGATGAAAAATGAATAGAAAACTAGTTATCTATTCCATATACTTCTCAACAAAATGGTGTTGCGTAAAGAAAAAATGGAATCCTACTGGAAATGGTTAGGTCAATGATGGCGCATGCTAATTTACCTATCACTTTTTGGAGTGATGCTTTATTAACTGCTGCCTATATACTTAACCGTGTGCCTTCCAAATTAGTTACTTCCACTTCATATGAGTTATGGACAGATAGAAAATCGAACTTAAGTCTTCTTAAACCATGGGATTGTGTTGCCTATCCTCATGAGCCCTCTCATAAGTATGGGAAATTGGGTCCCAGATGTAAGAAGAGTATTTTTATAAGATACTCTGAATACTCCAAAGGATATGTATTTATAGCTAAGCAAGAAAGTGGAACTATAACTGAATTCGAATCACAAGATGTTACATTCTTAGCAAATGAATTTCCTAAGAATGGCGAAATAGGTGAGGATTACTTTCTATTTGAAACATTGGATTAAGATAATAAACTTAGTAGAGTTCGTCCAAGTGAAAGTAACATAAGAAGTAATGAATTTAATTCAACTCACTTTCAATTACAACCACATAATGAGACGATATCGTCATTATCTAATTCGAGTGGGAGCATAATGGGGAATGATGTGCAAAGCGTACGATCTCCTGTACGGCGAACAAGTCGTAAAAGTTTTCCCTGTCGACGTTTTGGCATTAAAGGGGAAACTTTTATGGTTGCCCCGTAAGATAAAGATGAGCCAATAAATGTTAATGATGCTCTAAATTGCCATAGTAAGGAAATATATATATGCAATGAAAGAGGAAATGAAGTCAATGAAGTCCAACATGTCTGGGAACTGGTTGATCTTCCAAAAAGACGCAAAGCCATTGGGAACAAGTGGGTTCTTAAAATAAAATGTAAAGCCGATAGCTTAATAAAAAAAAAACATAAAACTCGTCTTGTGACAAAGGGGTATAATCAACATAAATGAATTGATTATGAGGAAATATTTTTTCCTATGGTGAGATTCACCTTGATTCGCATAATCTTAGCAATAATAACTAATATGGATCTTGAATTACATTAAATGGATGTAAAGACTGCTTTTCTCAATGGAGAATTAGATGAAGAAATTTATATGGAACAACATATTGGTTTTATTATGAAATGCCATAAACAAAAGATATGTCAACTTTTGAGATCGATATATGGCCTTAAGTAATCATTAAGACAATGTTATATACGTTTTCATAATATAATAATGGCATATGATTTTATAATGATTGATGAGGATCATTGTGTATATATCAAAAAATCCAAAAATCAATTTGTGATTATATCATTATATGTTGATGATATACTAATTGCCGGAAACAATATGGAGTTTGTTAATACTGTCAAGAGTTGGTTATCTTCCAACTTTGAGATGAAAACTTGAGTGATGTTGTATACATTCTTGGAGTTAAGATTTCAAGAGATCATTCGAAAAGATCATTATTTCTTTCGCAAGAAACATACATAAATAGAGTTCTTGAACGATTTCGTATGCAAGATTGTAAATCCATAGATACTCCTATTGCAAAAGGTGAAAGATTGAGCCATAGAATGTGTCTAAGGACTTCATAAGAGAAGGAATAAATGCAATATGTTTCTTATACTAGTACTGTTGGAAGCTTAATGTACGCTATGATGTGTACAAGACCTGACATGTGTTTTGCAGTTAGAATGGTGAGTAGATACCAATCTAATCCAAGTCAAGCACATTAAAAAGCCGTTAAAAGAATACTGAGGTATCTGAAGGGAACTGTTGATTATACGCTGAATTATCAAGGAAAAGATCTGCGACTTAAAGGCTATTCAGATGCTGATTGGGGAGGAGATTTAGATAAAAGGAAATCTACCTCTAGATTTGTTTTCTTACTTAATAATGGGTCATATCTTGGAGCAATAAGAAACAAACGTGTATAGCCTTGTCCACAATAGAAGCTAAGTTCGTGGCTTTATCAACAGCGATACAAGAATGCCGCAAACTTGGCTTAAGAGATTTTTGGATCATTTAGGTGTTATTGAGAATGCTGCAAACTCATTGTTGATTAATTGTGATAGCTAAGCAGCAATATTATACATCAAAGATCTAAAATATCATGACAAGACCAAGTATATAGATATCAAGTATAATTTTATAAAAGATATAGTTGCACGAAAAAATGTGAACTTACAATATATATTTACACATAGAATGGTAACAGATCCTATGACGGAGCCAATACCTAGAGATGTGTTTTGTAACCATGTGAAATCTCTAGGACTGTGTAGAGGCTGATATGCTGAATATTGTAATTTTCTTTAAGTGTTCACATTTAATGAATTTGTGTTTTCATTATTAATGCCTATTAATCTTTATTCGACGTTTATGCATATTAATGCTTAGTGTATTATATAAAGTTGAGAAAGTATGTCGGACAGATAAAAAGTTAGCCCACTTACACAGGTAATCACCTCTATTTACTATATGATAAATAAAGATAAGACGGTTTTTAAGTTTATTATCTAGGTAATAAACAAGAGCTTAAGCTTAAAATATATATGTCACCTTAACTGAGTGTTAAGATGAGAACATAATATTTACTATGTTCGAAAGTAAAATAACCCATATATTTTACTTTATCTGTCTGTGATACCAAATGTGAGTTCTGATGAATTCTGTGAAAAAGTAGATACGTGAACTCAAATTAAACATTAGGTTTGTATAAATTATCATCTGTACGATATTGAAGATATAGACATACGCTCCATGGCAAATGAGTTAATACTGTAATATGTATTTCATACTACGTATGCATAAGACGACCAACAAGAGTGGCAAAAGTTTTGATCTCAACTTTTATGCCGTGTGAGATTCTTGAGGAAAATAGTTCTTCAATTAAGTGCCCTCATGACTCTTACTTATTTTCAAGATTTCTATTCAATATTTGCTATCTTAAAATATTGTCAATGATCATGAATTGATTCGATCTAATGGAATATTTCTAGAAAAAGAAGTTGAACTAAAATTGAGAGTTTCAAGGAAATAGAAAGATCGAATTTGGAGAATCACATTCTAATTTTATATTCACCGGTCGAAAAAATTATAATTGTGAATACAATATTTATCATTGTTTAAAAATAGATCAAGAAAGATATAAATATGATCGATAATCTAGGGTACTACATAATAAATCTACTCAAAATGTGATGCACATTATGAGCTACTATATATTCTTCACAGATGTATGGCAACAAGCTCTCAAAGTATGCCGATTGCACAGATTATTCACCGGTATGAATGTTGCAGAGAGGTAAAAAGGATTATGTTCAGCCCACCATGTGCAAGTGGAAGATAATGGGTTTTTTTTATGTGATGACAGGCTTATTTAAGCCCGTCCGCCTATGTTGGGCCAAAAACCCGACCCTTAAATGAATGGCCCATTGAAGAAGAGGTAGTTATTGAAGATAAAAGAATAAAGGGGGAAATTTTTTAAGTTTGTTGTTCAAGAAGTTACGTAATCTGAAAAAGAGAGAATACTTTCTCTACTTTACGCTCTCTCAGTTTCTCCTCTACGCTCCTCCTCAAGAATAGTATAAGAATTCTTCCTCGAACTGCAACATCGGTGTTTAATCTGTGAAAGACAAGGTACATTCGACTCCGTAATATACCTTATGATTGGTGTAACATGTTTTTCCTGGGCACACTTCCGCGTTCATTGTTTTTAGGGTTCGATTGAATGTCAGATCGCTATTTTTGGAAATCCGTTTCCCCCAACATTTTTTAATTGTTATGTTTTTTGGTGCTTAATGTAACTGCTAGGATATTTCTTCTACCATCGATGTGCGTGTTCAATTCAAGAACAAGGATTTCCTAGAGCTCCATGATGTTGATGAAAAGCAATTTTGGCGCTCACAGAAGGAGTTCCATTGTATGGCAAATCATCTTAAAAGATTGTAATTGTCAGGTTCGAATTTGACAATGAGAAATCAAAACTTTTGGTGGTCTTGGCTAAGTTTCTTCTCAAGGAGGCAGTTGGATTGGGGAAGATGATAATCGACTTCTGAATTGAGGAAGTAGCGTCAAGGAGTACCCATTGACCCTAATGATCTGATTTAGCTGCAAGAAGGCTGTTTGAGAGTTGCCAGAATTGCTGAAGTTATAGTCCATTATCATTTCAATAGACTCCCTTATGAGTTATGCAAGCATAAGCAAAATCACAGGTATTGGTATAGAAATAAAATTGCTCGTCTATTTTTGTGCCACTTTCGACAGTGTGCTAATAAGTTGGGCTTAACAAATGCTTTAACATCACTTCATTTTGAGTTTCTTGAGTTTGTGATTTCCTTTGGATCGAGCTTCTTTGACTTCCATTAGCAATTTTTCCTCTAAAGTCCTTAGTTTCCATTACATTTCAAATTATGTATGATTCAATTATGCGGACGGCTTAATGTAACCAGATGGCAAGACCACTGTGTTTGTTCATTAGGTTGGGAAAATGGTTTAGTTGTCCTACAAGGACAGTTCAACTTTCCCTTCTTTTTGGGTAAATTCGGAAGTTTGCATGTAAATGCTCTAGGGCGGCCTCTAGACTGCAAACGATTGATGATTCGTGCTTAGGCGTTGGCGTCTCACATATAGTGGAACATGAGCCTCCTTTAAGCCACGAGTTAGTTGCGGTAATGAGAGACTCCTTTTGGCAAGTGTCAAAAGCATAGGTAATTTGGTTAACGGTGAATGCTCCTATTGGAGTTGTCGTGCCTTTGCAACTTATACGTGAAAAATATTACATAGACTTGGTCCACCTAGACCAATACTATTATAGCATGCCCCCAAGGAAACGAGTGAGCAATAGCTATAACGGTGTTGGTTCATATAGACTAAGTCTATTCTATTACTTTTATAGCATTTGCAATAAATTATTGGCCCAAGTGATTCCATTTATATTATATGACAATTGTTTTGCCATGAAAGGCATATGCAAATCTCTCTATGTAATTAAAAGAATGCAAAGGAGGATTTCAATCTCGAACTTTTACTATTAAATACTAGAAAATATCCTTTGGCAACTTATAATCTCATAATACTAAAGGTGTGATGTCGCAACCTAACCTCGGGTGCACCACCTAAGGTTTGGCTAATAAATTGCCAAGCCTAAAAACTTAGCTCAGACTCTTCCAAGCACATACCAATTTACGACTTAGATTCAAATATTTAGCATGTAAAAGATTATTAGCTAAGAGTCGCCACTAATTTATTTTTAGTGTTTCGATTAGAAACCCAAGTAAAGTAATGAGATATTTACTTTACTCATGCAAATTAGAGATTATAAGTTCGGGGACTTGATTACGCTAAATTTCTCTAACGCTCTTTCGGTACCTTTTTTTTTTTTTATTTCAAAAAAAAAAAATATTTTACAGGCAACTTGAATTAATTTTAATTTACTTCTTTAACATGTGAGGTGATTATGCGGGTGTGCAAACCACCAATTTAACACTCAAGAAAACAATGAATAAATTATGGGACTTACCTCGTAGCATCGAAAGCATCTACAATGTTAGCTTAAAAGTCACATCAAAAGCCCTAGATATAATTCGCAATCACTCAATCTTTTTTAGGATTTTCTCTTGTTTAATGAAATTTAAGCTATGTCATGCAATTTAACTAAATGACCTAATTCTAATGACGGGCAACTTCTGATTAAATGGACTTAGCAACAATCACTAAATGACATGCATTTCATGAACCTAATTCTAGATGACATGCACATGATATTTTTTGTATTTTTTATAAAAATTTGTAATTAGAAATTGCTAAAAATAAAAATCTAACTAAGGCAAGATATTATCTATTTTAAGTTAGAAAATAGAGTAATCTGAATCCTATCTTAACTTAGAAATTTATCTCGACATACAATATAATTCAAAGATATTATCTAACCTAGATACCATCTAAACATGCATTCTAATATAATTAGAAAATAATATAACTATTCTATCATGCAGCTCTATCTAGGAAATCAATTCTAATCTATATACAAATGCAATCTTTTTTGTATTTTTGGGATAAATAAAGCAATTAAAGCAAGATAAGCACCAAATCATTCACGATCATCAAAGACATTATCCATTGTTCAAATTTGAAAACGATATCTTATCAACTTGATTATTTCGCTAATAAAATCAATAATTGATCTTAAGTCTTAGAGATCAAGATATCAATTTTATTCTCACGTGATTAATTATTCAATCTAAAGCTTTATAGATGGAATAAAAAATTGGCGTGCGGTTGCGAATTAGACAATAAATCCTAATTGGAAAATACGTCTATTACTTATAAATGTGCACATTAGGTACTAGACATATATTAGGCAGTGCATACATTAGAGATGTGCATCTTACCCAAATGAAGAGAATCTTTCCAAATTTGGGCCGAACACAATTGGACCGGGATCACGATTGGCTCCTCGGGCGGAGGGCAGCGATGGCAACGACGAGAGAGGCTTGGGCTGCCAGTGTTGGCAGGTCGTTGCAGCTGCAGGTGCTGTAGCTGTGGGGGAGGGGCAGCTGGCGTTTCGAGCTGGGGACGGAGAACTCGAGCGACAGCAACTTGTCGGGACTGTGTCGAGCGGCAGCGGGCTCTTCGGGACAGCGAGCAGCGGACAGTGGGCTCACGGGTTGACGCGGCTATGGAGCTGCGATGGTTCATGCGGTGGCTCGGATCGGGACAGCAGCTCGTCGAGGCAGTATGGTGGGACGATGATGGTATCGTCGGAAGAAAAGCTCGTCGTGACTATGTAAACGCCGGATAACTGGAAAACCTGCAGTGGAAAGATCGATCAGGACAATAAAAAGACAAGCCTGCTGGAAGTGCGATGACGTGAGGAGCCGCTGCAACGTCTTCAAGGAAGATCCACCGAATGATCCCAAAGGAAATTTCCTTTGGTCACCTTGATGACCCCTCAATGACCGAATTTGACTGGTCTCGTGAAGGTTTCCTTTGACTATCAAACTTTGACTTCCTCTAAAGAAAAACTAGCATTGCTTGAGTTGTCACTACGGGGTATTGCAATAGCACTGCGGTTTTGAGCGACGCGTGGCTACTTCGTTGTTGATGTGGGGGCTTGCGGCGTAGAACTTCTCAGCCATTGGTCAGCAAGTCGTCATTAATAGGCGTGTCAACGGTTCGATTTCATTGAAAAACCAAACCGTTAGAAAAAAAACTTCCGAACCGAACTGAATAAAACCCTAACTGAATACGAACCAAACCAAAATTTCGGTTCGGTTTTTCTGTTTATGATTTTTAGCTTTAGGTTTTTGGTTTTTTTTTTTTTTTTGAAAATTCACAAAAATCCCCCAGCATCGGAGTCGAACTTATCGGACTTGAAGACAGTGAGCCCTTCCTCCAGCTTTGTGCCATTCTCTTTCACCAGCATTCCCCGCGATTGGGCCGCCTTCGCCATGGCCATCCTCGATGGAATCGCAGCGCGAGCGCTCTGATCAGATCAACTGAAGTAACAACAACAACAGGGGTTCGTGACTCGAAGAGCAAGAACCCGGGCAGATCAAAGCAAAGTAATGATTTGAGGAGCTGGCGGCGAGAGAGAGAAAGAGAGAGAATTGGTGGGGGAAGAAGAGAGAGGGTCGAAGAAGAAGGAAGCGTGCCTGTTCGAACAGTGAAAACTAAGGACACGTTTGGTAACGTTTCTGTTCAAAAATTGTTCCAGGGAACAGAAATAGAAAAAAGTGTTTTTGTTCCAGAGGACAATTTCGATCGATGCGTTTGATAAACTTATTCCGGGAATAAAAAATGAATAGAAACACGTTTGGTAAATTTATATTCTTTTTTTGTTTCTTTTAATTTTTTAATATTTTTATTTTATTTTTCCTTTTTCCTTTCTTTTTTATTTTTTCTTCTTTCACCCGGTCGCCAAGGTCGCAACCTCGCCCAAATCCGGCGAGGCCGAGCGTCGCCGGCCCCTGGCGAGGTCGCCGACCCTCGACGGCCGGTCGGCGGCCATGGCCGAGGCCGGCGACCGGCCAAAGAAAAAGAAGAAGAAAAGAAGAAGAAAAGAGAAGAAAGAGAAGAAGTGTTTCTTCAAAAGTGTTTTACGGAACAAGAAACAATTTTTTTTTTTGTTTCTCATTTGTGTTCCGGGAACAAAAAATCAGATTTTGAACAAAAACGCAAACAAACGCGTTTCTATTCTTTTTTTTTTGTTAGGAACAAAAAAACAAAATTTATGTTTTTAAACAGAGAAAAGAAACGAAAACATGCAGCCCCTAAGTATCGGAGCTAGCCCGAAGCCCTGCGGGAGAGAGAGCCAGAGGAGACGGGAGTCAGGAGAGAATTTTGATTTTATCAGTTTGTGGTTCAATTCAGTTAACCGATAAAAATCAAACCAATAAAAAAATATTGATTTTTAATGAGAACCGAAAACCGAACTAAACCGAGAAAACCGAATTTTTCGGTTCAGTTCGGTTCCTGACACCCTAGTCATTGGTACAGTAGGGACCGTTGCGGGACGAGACAGAAACAACATCGCCCCGCGTCGATGCAAGAGACAACTGTGTGGACTGAAAGCTGCAACGTCTAACTCGGGTCAGGCATGGACAGAGGCTCGGCGAGGATCAATAAGCAAAAGCCTCGGTCACGGACAAGGCTCGGCGCGATGATGATGCACGGGTAAGAAGCATTAGCGGTCGCGGAGATTGAGCGGGCCTCACGGAAGACAACTCCCTTTTTTTTTTCTCCCTAGTTTATTTTCCCTCTCGATTGTAGCCGTGTGTTTTCAATTGTGTGGCTTTTTGAATGATGAATTGCCGGCCTGGTTTTCTCTCACAATAGGTCATGCTTTATATACGTAGGGTAGCCGAGGATCTTCCAAGGAAAGAGAGCCGGTCTTTGCTCCTTTCGTAGATGCTGAATATATTATGATTTTTATCTCTTTCCTTTTTTAAATTTCACAATGTGCAGGAATCAAATTTTTTTTTCTTACCCATTGCCCGCAAATCACATTCCCAATTTAGTTAGACTAGTGGCTGTCTTGATTCCATCAAAATATTGGTAGTATCTTCTTCATCTTGTCCGCCAATCGCCAAAAACTCAAACGAGTATAATATGATTGCCCCCTGAGAAATTCATCTTTCTTAATCCAACCCTCCAATCTATATGATATTGTTTTACCACTAACAATGTTCATGGCTTTGGTCAAATTCTCTCTCGCTGCGGGCTTACTCCAATTCACTGAATTAAATTTTAGAGCCATTAATTCAAACCCATCCACCGGTCTAATACAAATGCAACTATAGACTAACTAATAAATGCTCCTAAGACTATACGCTATACAATTTAATTCAAATATTTTTCTTTAGGGGTCGCGGTTGATCCCTAATTTTTATGCAATAAATGAATAATTGGATCGCCAAAATTTAAGTGTCAACATGCGATAAAATCCTGACCATTTGCATGCAACCCAACTCGCAACTTTAGCCCAACCCATTTGCCCAACAATTTGGTTCTTTCAAAATTTCAATCGGAGAGTGGGCTCATTAAGCCCACAAATTTGAGTCCACATTGTCAGTTGAGGCCCATCGGAATACAAGCAAGGCCCAACAGAATGAAAGAACGAAAAAGCCCAATTAAATAGAAAAGGAGGAATGGCCCATTTCTCGGTCGCTCGTTTCCCTTCTTGCTCTCTCCGGCGATTGAAGGGAGGGCAGCGTGCACGAGGAGAGAGGCTCAATTTCTGAAGGCTGATTTAGTAACCGGCTAATTCTTGATTATTTCTGTTCTTTTATATTCTGAAACATAAAAAGAAGCTAAAATTCAAAATAAGGGCCCGAAGTATATTTATTTTCTCAAAAAAGGGCTCGAACTACACCTTGTATCAAATAAGAGTCTGAAGTAATTATGGTTATTTCCAATAAGGGCCTAAAGTGACCAGGGTTGTTTCAAATAAAGATCTGACCTTGCCGATCGGCTAATTATTCCAACTGATCAAAGGGCATTTTCGTTCGGATATAATTTTAATTTTAATTTATTCTTTATTCTTTTCTTTTCTCTTCTCTTTTTTCATTTTTTTCTTTCCTACGAGGGCTGGCAACCGTGGGCAGGAGCCATCCAAGGCTTCCAAGTTCTCGCCAGCTACGAGTAAGGCCACCCTCATTAAATCTGGCTAGAGCAGCCACACCTAAGGCAATAGTCACCTCGCCCAAGCAAGGCCATCCCTCACCAATGGCTAGTGAGGGTGGCCTCGTTGGATCAGGCAACGGCAACCCTCACCAAGACCTCTCTGGGAATTGTCGATGGCCAGTCAGCCACCGGCGAAGAAGGAAGACAAACCAAAAAAGGAAAAAAAAAAGAATTTAATAAAAATGTGAATGATGAAAATGCCCTTACTAGCTGGAAAGTCAAGCCCTTATATGAAACGGACATAGCTACTTTGGATCCTTATTTGAAATAAGATCTACTTTAAGTCATTATTTAAGACAATGATGGCATTCGGGTTCTTGTTTGAAATAAGGCTCAATCTTTATTTGAGAAAATGAAGACACTTCAAGTCTCTATTTAAAATTTTCCTAAAAAGAATAGAAATCTTTTTAATAACGTCAGCTAATTTTTCTACACCCGAGAGCATATTTGTTTCTAGAAATAGATTTGAAAATTAATAAAAAAAAGTAGAAAAAAGTTCATTCATTGTTTGCGGGAACTATTCTAGAACCAAGCCATTTTTTTTTTTCACTTTTCTTTTCTTCTTTTTCCTCATCTAGTAGGTTGCTAGGCTCAACAATGGCTGACAACCGGCTAGAGACGAGGTCCAGCAACCTTGTCGTGGCTAGGCAAGGCTTAAACTTGCCGAGGGTTGGCGAGGCTCCCTCGAAACCGATAAGGTCAAGGTCGCTGACTCTCATTTGACAGGTCACCGGTTATGCCCAAGGCCTAGCAACTAGTTAGAGAAGGAACAAGAAGAGAAGGAAAAAGAAAAGAAAAAATGGAAAAAGTATCATAAAATTATTAAAAGTTAAAAAAAAAAATTCTATGTCATGAAAAAAAATAAAGGTCTTACAAAACGCATTCATGTTCTTCTATTTATTTATTTATTTCGAGAATATAGATTTTATACGATTCTGCCAAACGTGTTCAAATGCTCAAATATTCGTCCAGAATACAAAATTAGAAAAAACTATTTCATAACAAATATTAATTCCAAGAATATAATAGTCACCAAATGGACCTTAAAAAGTTGAGTCACATGATTTCACAACAATCAGATTAAGGTTATGAAGAAAAAGTTGGTAATATAAAATAAGTTTAATATTACGAAAAACCCCAGACCGGTATTACTCGTGACAAATTTATCTCATACTAATAAATATATTTGTGACAAATTTAGTATCAATAAATTTTCTTTAAATTGGTTTAATATCACGAAAAACTACAAACTAATACATTTATAACAAATAGAAGATAAATTCTCAAAATAGTATATCCGTCAACTGCCACATATTATCTAACTTACCAATTTTCCGAAAAAATTTAATGAAAATTAACAAATTATAAACTTATCGCAAATACACCAATTTGGGGTTTTGGTGGTCGAAAGATTAATTTTATGTAAATTTATAGCTGTACCGGATTTGGGTTTTCTGTGGTATTAACCATATAAAGTAATAGTAAAGTATTTGTATAAAAGTTGGTTAAGTACTCAAATTAAATTAGAGTTTGTACCTCTAAATGGTTGTTACATTAGTTACACAAATAAACGTTCGAAATTTGAAAACAATAAAAGTACTATTTTTTTTTGTCAAGACAATCAAATAAATATTGGTACGTTAGTCAAATATAAATGGAAATCAATCAAAAAGAGTCTGTAAATCACTCAAATTAGGGTTAAGTTTGTAAGTTACTAAAATTATGGTTTATAATTTGATGTAAGAGTTCGTAACCTCAAAACAAAATAGGCTACGAAATTAAAAGTTAATAATTCAGAACAATCACAAAAAATTGGATAAGTTACTCTAGACGGGATGTTTGGTAAGTCTTTCAAAGTAAAATTGGAAATTTGATATGAGAGTGGTGATATAACTCTAAAACTACAAATTATGTAAATAAGTTTTGGTAAATTATAATGAAATTTGAAAATTCAGAAATAATCAAATAAGAGTTGGTAATTTAATCACAACATTTTACCCATAAACTTGGTTTTTATGACAGGTAAATCCTATGCCCATGATTTCGACTCTCGTACGTTTATGAATCTTCGAGTGAAATTGGGGATTCCTCTAGTTCAGTCTACGCAGAGAGACTGAATTTCAAAGGATGATGCTCTGTGAAACTTTTGGGCCATTGGTGCAAGACAAGAGTGAGTGCTTATAAACCTGTGTTATTCACTGAGGTCTACATTATTAGCTACTTTGTAAGACAGACACATTGCAACTTCATGAAACAATGTTAAGCTGAGCTAAAAGTTTCCATTTAAACAAACAGAAAGGGAATTTTTATTTCAAATTTTTGCCCCGGTCGTTGCATTCAATCACATCTCCTGTAAATGTTAAGCTAAAATACAAAACCGAGAAAGAGAAGTCACCGATGTTGATGAAATAATCAGGATTAAAGCACACGTTTAGACGGACATCCTTGGGAAGGACATCTAAGAACGACCTTCGTGCTTGGACAACACTTTGGGTGCGACAGAAGAATCCGGGCCACTTCAACTGCTTGGGACGATTCGGAATTGGTACTATTGATCAATATTTTGTCCAGACATAGTGCATTCTGGAGGAGAAACTTGAGCAGGGAAAGAACAGATTCCCATAACAGCAAATTGGCACCGCGATCAACAATCTCAACATGCTTGAGATGCATCAAACACTGGTGGATCCTCCACTTTGCAGAATTCCAAAATTCTTCTCCAGCAGAGTTGTGACGGCCTACACCCTCCGCATTGAACTCAACCTGCAGACATAGAACATCATGACTAAGGAGGAGATACATATTTGGAACTAGATGAGACCAATATCGAGGTTTGACAGTATTAAATAACATTTACTACAACAACCGATATATAAATCTATTGAGAATCCAAAATGTCAATTAAAAGGTCAGAGGTACAAAAATGATTTTCAATAACGAGAAGAAAAGAAATGAGAGGTTGTACGCGGGCTAAGGCTAAAAATCACAATCTATGTTCAAACAAATCTGGTGTTAAATTAAACCAAATGAACCAAAAGTGTTCTAGCAGTTAAGTACCGCAGAATTGAGTGTGCAAGTCGTTTGTAAGAATAACTTCTCCAAGCGCCACGTGCTTTCGAGTATTTTCACTATAGCTGGAACTCCCTTGTGGTCTGCTGTGCCGAGTAATATCAGATGCCGACATTGTAAGGATGGAAGAAACACTTGTCTCGCCTCCATCAACGACAGCACCTAAGCACATCGTCGTGGTAGAAGAAGCAGAAACTGATCATTTTTACTTTCTTCAAGCACTAAAGAAGATCAAACATAAGACATGCTTGAAATTCCAATGACCTCTCACAATAGCAGACAAACCAAAGGAATGAGCAAACAAGGACATCATATTTTAGCCTTAACAAAGTGAATGTAATGCTGGACCCGTAAATGCGATAACAGGTTACGATGTGCAAAGTTTTACTATGACAAGGAAAAAAAGCCTTATCCACCAAAAATTCCATTGAAGCTTTATAGGATAACAATGTTTCTTTGAAATAACAATTTATGAGCACGGTATCATCAAGCACCAATAGACAATACAAATGGAAGAATGTGTAATGTATGTCCGCAACTTCAACCAGAAATAACAGCGCTAAAAAAATCGGCACGCACCTGAAGGCACCAGCTCCCCATCACCAATTTTGTCACATGATGCAGCCTCTTGAGAAGCCCCATGACAAGATCCCCATGAGCCTTAAACTTATCGAGTGCGAAACTTTCCATGTCAAAATTTAACTCAGCCTCAATCAAGGAAGATACTTCATCTAGACTAAAGTCTCCCCCTTGAGAATTGCCCAATAGGCGCAATTTGAGAAGATGAGGAGCCCAAATTTTCAACATCAAACCTTGACCAGGACGAAACTCATGAGAATCAATCACCGACTCTCTAAGACTTTTTGATTCAACCATTATCTGCTTGACACCCTGGCAACTTTTCAACTCAAGGAACTCTAGAACAGGGCTGCCACTAAAAACTCTCACCATTACCTCATCGTTTAACTTCGCATATTCAATGCGCAATATCTTCAGCGAACACCAATTCACAGCACTGAGCACCGAAAAACAGCATTGGGACACGCACAAACTCACTAGCGTGGTGCAGAGGAACAAGATTTGTGGCAACGCATAAATGTTGTGACGCCAATAATGTGGGGTTATCGATACCTCTTCAACGTCATGCATGATGGCAAACTGGAGCCACGTATCAAGACTTGACTGCATGAAGGCAAGGCAAGGAGCATCGAAGAGAAATCTTTTCACCTTATTTGCAGTGCAGCGTAACAGCACTGAGTCAACAAAAGCGATGAAGCTCTTGAGATTCCAGCTACTGCCAGGGGGCAGAGAGAAACTCATGTACTGATTAGAGGTCCAAGTGGAACGCCATTGCTTGGACAAGACGCTAGTTTTGACGGCATCTTTTGTAGTCAAGAAGGAGAAAATATGAACGATTATGTCATTGGGCAATTGGCTGATGTAATCCACTGGATTCCGGGTTTCATTTTGATTGGAAGGAGGTAATCGTGCACATTTCTGATGGCGAAGTCCATGGTTGATACTGGCCATGGATGGAGGAGTCTTCAAGATTTTGCCTTTGCCTGCTGATGATGATGAAGAGTAAGGTTGGCAAGAAACGTGAGAAGACGACTATATAAACTCTGATCAGCACAAAAGGAAATTAACTAAACCCCAAAATGTCTTCTGGCCTTTCTTCAAGAAAAAAAAATTGAAGAGTGAACAGAGAGAGCTTGTGAAGGATAGAGATCTAAAACCCTAGAGAAAAGCTTGAGGCTACTTAGGCTCTACATGTTAACATTTCTATTCCTCTGTTTTTTTGTTCTTTTTCTTTCTAAAATAGAAAAAGAACAAAAATCCATTTAGTAACGTCAGTTAATTTTTCTAATTGGTCGGGGAATAGATTTGGAACAGAAGTAGAAAAAAAGTAGCTTCTTCTTCTTAGAAACAATTTCTAGAAATAAGTCATTTTCTTTCTTTTCTTTTTGTTCTTTTCTTCTTCCTCACCACCCGCCGCCAGCCGGTAAAGAAAGAAGAAGAGAGGAAAAAAAATATATATATAAAAAAATTATTAAAAAATTAAAAGAAATTTTATGTCACAAAAAAACTTGTACATCCTACAAAACACATTCATGTTTTTTTTTTCTATTCCGATAATAGAATTCCGTTACCAAATGCGTTGTTTCACTTAGAAACTATTCCGGAGAGTAGAAATAAAAAAGAACTATTTCTGAAAAGAAATTGTTCTTAAGAACAGACATTTTTCCAAATGCATCCTTAGGGAATGGAGACGGTTGAAGAGAGTAAAAAGTTTAAAGAGCAAGAGAGCGACGAAGTCCACTAAAGTGTAAGAATTTGCAGAGAAAATTGCACAAGAGGAAGAGGCAAGAGAGAATTGCACAAGAGGAAGAGGCAAGAGAGGAAATAAGGAAGAGAGAGAGAGAGAGATTTGATTAGGAGTGGAGGCAAGACTTATTTGATTAATGGGCTGGCCAAACCAGGCTGAAGCCAAGGAACAATTATTCTGAGTATTCCGAACCAACTACTGTTGATCTGCTTGAGGCTGATCCACAGCTAAGGCATTAGGAATTGGTTTGGCTTTGGCTTTGAATTTGTGGATGCATAACTCGAGATAACATACAAAATCTACATGTTAGTGAATAAAAAAAAAAGGATCAATACATGCATCGCAGCATTAACTGCAAATAGCACAAGAAGATGAAAGGAATGAGGGATAGATGCACACCAAGGACAACCTTTGGAGCACTATGTAATTACTCCAACTTGAAACTTTCTGAGCAAGCGATTCTAGATGGATAATAGATATGCAAAAAAAGATAAAAAATTTACTCTCTTTTTTCTTTTCAGCAAATACTAAATAAAAATTTTCGTGAAGTTCATGTACTTGAATTAATCTTGAAATCTTAAAGAAAACAAAAAACATAAAGAGAAAAGTGAATCATCTTTGGCAAGCATGCATCCTCCAAGGCCATCAGAGAGTCACTTCTAAAAAAGAAAATCTGAGACAAAGAAGTGGGAGGAAGTTACAAAAGATGCAAACATATGGCCCTTTCTAGTTAAACCGAAGCTTGCTACCACTCTTTGAAAAACTTTAACTTCACAAATGCATATCTGATTCTATGAAGAAAAAAAAGAAGAAGAAGAGATCTACCCGTTTTTAAATCAATAGGTTTCAAATGAAAAAAAGAAATTCAAATGTGCCACTGCCCATGGTATAAATGTGCATTCAAGGTTACAAATAAGGAAGATTGCAAAAAGAAATTGACTTCAGGGTAGAAAATCGGAATCCCCCCAACCAGGTTGTAGTGGGTATACAAATGTGTACTATGTAAAGCCCCAAAAGAGGACAATTCCAGGGCCAATTCCTATTTTTGTCATGTTAATGTGCTTGAACTCCTAAAACTTTCTATTCATGCATTTAAGTCAAAACAAATCTTGAAAAGTCAATGCACTTGAGTCATTTCGTTCACTCGTCAATTTTAAGGGGACGGAAGATGCCACATGACCTCTTTTATTATCTTTTAATCCAACGTGGCCGTTAATAAATAAAAAAATGCCACGTAGATTTTGCATCAACTAAAACCTAAAAGAGCTAACTAATGAGCAAAAGTGGATGACTGTCAAAAATTTTAGGACTTAGTGCACAAAATGAAATTTTTAAGACTCAAGTGCTCTATCATAAAAAAATTTTAGGACTCCTGCTGTACGTCCCCCAAAAACGATATACCAAAAAAAAAAAAGTACAAGTACATTAATTTAAAATACGTGTTAGAAGAAATATACATATCTGTAAATATATAAAGGGATAACAAAACGGAAATTCTAACTCCTACATCAATGGTATCAAGTAAAAGGAACTTAAGTTGTACCTGAGTCCTCACAGCTATTCCTAGCAGGGTTAGATGGCAGAGCATAAGGTCTGGTAATCTGAGACTTTGTCTTCAAAGATATCTTCCTTAAATAATCGGACTAAAAGGGAAAGGAAGCAGAAATCATTAAATTACTTCATGACAGACCAACAAATTAAATAATCAAATTAGAAAGAAAATGAAGCAGATATCAATTTAAAAACTGCAACTTAAAACTTAAGTACAATATCACAGCACTGAGCAAACCTGATCTCACTGATGCAAAGCTAAATTTAAATATTTAAACAGTTCCAGTTACTATATAAATGCACAAATCATAGAAATTCTTGACAGATTATAAGAATCAAACAAAGCTTCTAAAATTTTTTTAAGCAAAAGCGTATCGAGTTTGTTTATGCATATCCTCTATCCACATAGAAACTTCACACAAAATAAGCAAGCACTAGCTCCAAGAGCCACTTCATAAAAAGCAATTAAAGATAAGAGCAAAGAGAATGAGATGCACGTAGTGGACATGGACATCAAATAATACCTGGCTTGTTGCAGCAGCGTAAAAATTTCCCTCAATCCTCAAGGCAATTTTATTGAGTTCTTGCAAACCTTCTCGATTAGAAACAGGATGATGTCTCAGCAAAGTCTCCAATCTGCATACCAAAAGAGACTTGCAGTTCAGCTGAAATTATTTCTGGCCAATAATTTTTTTTCTCAAAGATAAATAAGATTTCATCAAGAAGGACTGAGGGGGTACTTCCCCTACAAAATGGCTTATAATAGAAGCCAAACCACATACAAAGTAACGCACAAAAGACTTTGTAGCATTTCCAACAAACTAGATGTATGAAATTGAACTTTCCCACTATACCAAAAGTGAAGAAATGAGCCAAAAGACAAGGAGAGGAATCATCTTAGTAATCTGTTTCTTTCCGACACACAAACTGAAAGTCCCTCTCCGAGCCCAAAGTTCATGTCACACTGTGCCCAAGGTCAATCAATTTACTCCCACAATTGCAAAAACTGTAGCCCTAATCTTTCTGGTCCAGCTCCAACATAAAAGTAATCAGTTCATGTTCTCTTCTTCAGTCTTGCACAAAAAGAACCTATTGGCCAGTATTTTTCCTCTCTTCTAGAGATTATTTGAAGTTAAGAATACATCCCCAAGCAGCTTGCCAAGCAAAAAATGAAACCTTCAAAGGAACCGTAACTTTCCAAATACATTTCCATGGGAAGAGTGTGCTCTGTTGTAATTGCAAGAAGAGAGATCGGAATAGTAGGATTTGACAGAAAAAGTTCCAGAGGTACAACAATTCCACCGTAGCTTATCGTCCTCAGATCTAACATTGCTCGATACCGTGAGCTTCGGGCTTCTAATCTTGAGCCCTACGTAAGATATTACTTTACCACATTGTTTCTCCGTTGTCAGTCTTTCAACAATCGGCCACCCTAGCTATCTAGCTTCTTGCTAGTGCACATGCATCCAGGAAGAAGTCTTTGAAAGCAGTGTCTCCACACCAGATGTCATCATGCATCATAGTATGCCTACCATTTCCCACTCTAATAGAAAGTCCGTATTTGAAAGCATCCCATCCTTACCTAATGTGCTTCCGAAGCCTGACCCCATGTGCTCCTCGACTAGGCTTTATCATCCACTCTGAATCTTCCAAACCAAATTCTGCAACTAGTGCCATCCTCCAAGGGCTAGTTTTCTCCCCATTAAATCTCCACAATCATTATCGAAGCAAAGCTTTACATACAAGAACCAATGACTTTACCCCCAGCTCCCCCATTAACAACTGCTTGTGTTACAATACCCCTATCAACTAAACGAAATCCCAGATTGTCATCCCAATATCCCTGAAGAAACTTTTTTTTGCATGCTCTCGAGTCTTTTTGCCACTGAAATAGGGATTGGAAACAAAGAAATAAAGTAAACCAGAAGATTAAAAAGCGCATGCTTCATCTACGTAAGTCTACATCCCATGGACAAATAAGCCATCTTCCACCTACTTAAACTCTTCTCAAATCTTTGTATCATCAGATTACATGCAGTTTTTGCTTTGTAAGTGCATCCCAACTGCAACCCTAGTACTCTATAGGTATGCTGGCAAACTTATAACCATTACTCCCAGACATTTCTTGCAAATTTACATTCTCGCCCACAGGAATTATTTCATTCTTTCCCAAATTCATTTTCAGTCCTGAGACAGCCTCAAAACATAACAGTATGCTTCTAAGTGTAAAATTTGTATGATGTCATCCTCCAAGAAAAATATGACGTCATCCGCAAATGAGAAAAGAAATATGGAATCTTCATTACAAGCATTGTCAATTGTGAAACCACCAATCTAACCTTCGTCAGTAGCTTTAATCAGCATCTTGCTCAACACTTTCAAAACCAACACAAACAACAAAAGTGACAGAGGACTGCCTTAAATCTCTAGAATACTTGAAGAGACCTCTTGGACTGCCATTCACCATAACCAATAAAATCAGTGAAGAAATGCATTTCAATATCCATCTCCACCATTGGTCACCAACACAAACAACAAAAGAGGAAATACATTCTTCTTTACACATACATTACTCCCATGATCCCTGATCATAGGCCTCCTCCATGTCCAATTTGCAAAGCACTCCTGCTTTTCTTTCCTCGAGACCATTGGCAGTAAGAATAGCATCCAATGTTTAACAAGCTTCCACAAAACCGTCTTGAAAAGATCCCACCAGGTGAGCTAGAACCTTTTCAAATGACCAGCAAGAACTATGGCAAAAATCTTATAGATGCTACCGACCAAGCTTATAGGCTAAAAATCCTTAACATTCATCGCACCAGGCTCCTTAGGAATGAGAATTAAGAATGTACAATTAAGATTATCTACAAACTTGCCCCCTACTCTGGAACTCCTTTAGAAGGTCATTGCTAACAATCTCCAATTCTCGCGAAAAATTTAAACATAAATTTATCAGGACCTAGTGCCTTATCTCCATTACACTCCACGATTGCCCTTCTAATCTCTCCCCCCTTGAAAGGCATTTGCAGCATCTCAACCATATTGGGATCAAGAGAAGCCTCCATTTCCGGTCTCTCAAAACATCTCTCCCTGCATGAATCAGCATAGAATTCTAGATAACCACACACTCATGGCGTTTACATGTTCAACAGCCATCCCAAAAACTTCCAACTTACTGAGGAAGTTATATCTTCAATGAGCATTGGCCACCTTTCAAAGGACTTCATGTTTCTCTCATCATCATCAAGCCAAATCTCCCAAGACATATGTCTCCAGGAGGTCTCTTCCATTTGAATCAACAACGCAAGAGCTCTTTAAATTCCATTCTCCTAAAATGCTCCTCCTCTATTAAAGTCATCTGGATCTCCTTATCCTTAAGCTCTTCAACTTCTTCAATTGTCTCTTTCATATTGTTTCCCATATTTCCAACCTTCTGATGACTTCATGTTTCAGAACATATCTTAGCCCCTTGAGCTTTGAAGCAAAAGTGAAGCTGGCCTACACCCTGAAAGAACTATTCTTCCAGTAATTGATAACTACCTACTTGAAATCTTCTAGTTTGAGCCAAATACTGTCAAACTGGAAGGGAGTGGGGGCCCATTCAATAACTCTATCCTCTAACACAATTATAAGGTGGTCTGAGGTCACTTGAGGTAACTTTTGACTCGAGTTTGGGTGATATCCTCCCATGTTGTTGAAACTGAGAACCCATCAAAGCGTGAAAAGGATAGCCTCTCCCAGTCCCTGGACCAAGTAGACTCCCAACCTACCAACAACAAGCCAATCAGGCAAAGGTGTCCAAGATCTGCCAAAATTCCCTCATGCAAGCTCTGTCTGTACCAATCCCATCCTGTTCATGTGGAAACAATACCACGTTGAACTCTCCCCGCACTCCCCATTTACTTCTAATATCAGAGAGCTAATCCCTGAAAGAACTCCTAACGCTACCCACTCCAGGACATACACCCCAGTAAACACCCACTCTTCCCCACTTCTGCACCACAAAATAGGCACAAGACACTAAATTGGCCCACTAAGCAATCTACTAAGTTGCCTGATTTCTCATTCTACATCACTACAATGCCACCACATGTTTGGAAGGCTGGTACTTCTTCCAACTACGACATCTAATTCCCCATACGCCTGTTTTACCAGGTTCTACAACTGCATGGTAATCCATCCACCATTTTAAAGTCCTCAATATAGAGGTATATCGACAATCTCCTCCATCTGGCATACTCTGTCACTCTTAACAAGTCCTCCTTTTTGACCTCTAATACAAGCTCAAAAGATTTTCGTTCCACAAAAAGCCCTTTTACCTTGTAGGTCTCTCGCGACAAAACCAGCCTCAACAATCTCACGCAACAAAGAAGATGAGAGGAAAAGTCTTCAACATCTCAGAGAAAGCAAACAACAATATAAAAGAAGAGGAAAAGAGCCTACATAGCCAATGGGGGCCGTCATCAATGGCTCGCCGGAGTTCAGGGTGGTCAATGAGGTTAGGGAGGTCGCCAGAGATAGAAAACAGAGAGGTCAAGGGCTGGAAGAGGGCCAGGAGTTGAGAGTGGGTAAGAAAAGGATGAAAGTTCAGAAGAAATGGTTTGCCAGAGATGGTCACAAAATCCAGTGTATAACAGAGCTGAAATTACGTAATCCTAACATAGTCTTAAAATCCAATGGATTATAGATAAAAGAATCCGGCGCAAGTTGCATATTGTTCAACAAATTACAAATAGCTTTCTCCCAGACGAGAAAGCAAACTGAGAAATGATTCAGAACAACACATTGAAGAATTCACAAACCTATAAGATTTTGGCGATACCTAACCCACATGCATTGACAGCATCTCCTCCTATTACAAGTGGTATGGGTGGGAGTTCAAGCATTGCACCTCAAGGTAGGTGAAGATTAAGTTTTCTGTGGAAAACTTTTGGACGTTCAACCCCTACAATGACTATAGTGATGCTATTGAATTGGAAAGGGGAAAAACAAATTCGAGATTAATAGAGAATAACACAACCAACAAGCAATAAGATGCTTAAAAATCATTTAGTCTCCGGATAAGTAGATTTCTGTCACAAACATAACAGGCGATCATCCAGTAACTGTTCTCCAGCCAGAAAGCCACATGGCCTTACCTCTGCAATTATGTTGGTCTACATACTATGGTAAACCCTCCTGGTTGTGAACAAAAATAGAAGATAATCCGTTTCAATCAAGAAAGAAATACAACCATCTTCTTATGTTATAAAATCACCAATGTAACAAGAGCTACCGGCCTGCATACCTGCTAAATCCCATATCGAGACTTAACTAAACTATCCAACGAGAAAAAAAATTACACCGAAAGCTACCTCAGAATTCATGTTGCGCCTCGACCTGATAACATGACCATATTGTAAAACCATTACTTCTTTGACATACTAAACTCTCGGCAAACGTCCCTAAGCAACCATCCATCATAAACTCCACATTTTCCCTACGAAAACGATAAAAACCCAAGCAAAGGAAAGAGCACTCACATCTTGTTGACAATCATCTCCCGTGAGTAGGGCGGCAGTCGAGCCCTCCAATCGCCCACGTCAAGCACAGCTCCAGCGCCCCCGCCTGCTCCACCACCGGGCGGCATCACCCTCCGGTTAGCGTCATCCATCGTATCGACTCCTGAGAAAACCTCAACAACCAACAGCCGCACGGGACTTAGCACAAGCTATAAACAACAATCAGCACACACCCATGCATCCTATCCACTCCTCGAAAACCTCAACAACCAACAACCGCACGGGACTTAACAGAAGCAAAGAGCACCGATCAGCACACGCCCACCCGGCCCGCCCCCTCAATACAACCAACGCCGACTTCAAGAACCCAAGCCCACAGATCCTCCCACGTCCCCACAAGAGCCCCTCGAAAACCCGGAAGAGACAGTCGATGACTTGGCCGAATAGCGATGGGAAGAGAGAGAGAGAGAGAGAGACGTAAGCTGAGAAGATTGGGCAAGACAAACCACCTCTTTAACGTTAGAAGCTAGCAAGGTGGTCGATGACTGGATACAAAAAGCAGAGCAAAGCAGAGCAGAGCAAGCAGAAGAAGAAAGAGAAACAGGTTCCCCGTCGTCGATGCTTTGTCGTGCTGTTCGTGCTCTCGGGTAGGGTGACGAGATGGATCGGTCACGAACTCGGCCCGATTCTATCTTAATAAAAGAAATACAAAATTAATTATAAGGATTAATATTATTAAAAATCTCATATTGACACGCCATGACAAATTTACTTTTAGTTAATTATCATTAAATTTTATCATCAAATTGCTGAATTCGATGACATGTGACAATTGACAGGTATGTTAATTTAAGATTTTTTGTCTCTATTTGTCAAATGTATACCAATTGATATTAATCAAATTTAATAAAATTTAATCGAATGTAACTATCTTATAAATGTATCAATTTAGGGATTTGATAATTAAAAATTTAATTTGAGATAAATTTATCACATGCATATCAATTTTAGATTTTTATGGCATTAACCCTTCATTTTAATGCCGCGACCAATACCGAGTCAAATATGTGGAACCGAAGAGGGAGACAGATGAGAGAGTCAGGTCTAGAAGAATGTAGAAGTTCTTATGAAGAATGAAGAGGGCCTTGTTTATCAGGTGAGTTGGGAATGGATTCATAATATATCCATTTAAATTGATTCACTTTATAGACAAAAAAAAAAAAAATCGATTTGTTTTGGGCCTTTCATTTTAAAACCCATTATGGCTAGGCCCGCTAAATATGAGGCGGCCCATGAATCATTTCAATAAATTTGGGTTAAATGATGAGTTTATAAGGCAAATTGAAAAGGGATTTGCCTCAAATCAAAATGATTCCTCTTTTTTATTTTACTACACGGAGATCTATTAAATTTCTATTCAATTTGAAAAGATGCATCGAGCCAATGAGAGCATAAAAATGCAAAGCATATATTCCAAAGGTTGAACTAGACCGAGCAACGTGTAATGGGCCCAAACACTTCTAACTCTGTTTATATTATATGATAACATTTGCAAATCTCTCTATATAATAAAAAAAGAATGCAAAGGAGGATTTCAATATCAAAATTTTACCATTAAATGCCATAAAGTATCCTTTGGTGCATTACAATCTTGTAATATTGATTAAGACGTGGAATCCTCTCCTATTATATGTAATTAAGGCCAGAGCCGAGAGAATTCTTGCTTTTGTGATCGTCATATGACACATCTTTTTTCATCAACATTTGCCACATGGCAAGACACATGACATTATTTTGCCATGTGGTCCGAATTTGACTAGTAAGCTTTTTAGTTTATTGATTTATCATCTCTTAACTTTATCTTTAATTTAAATGTCAGAACGTGGATAAAGCGACAGTTTATAGAAAATTTCTTTTTTCTTGAGTTTAAAAGTGGAAAAATGGATCATTTAGAGAAAGTTTCTTCAAATATAAATGATAATTTTTTTTATTTCAACAAATTCTCTTTAACCAATAAAAAAAAGATAGAATAAAACAAAAATAAAAACATATATTCTCTGCTAAATTAATTTGCATCTTAAAACTCTCTTTCTCCCCAAAAAATCTATGAATTCCTTTGTCATTTTCAACATGCATAAGAGTGCGCTCTTTCTGGTTATCTCCGCATAGTATAAAGCAAATCAAAGGCCGTTTCCAAACAAAAGTAAATTCCATGAAAACCCATGTAGGTTGTAGAGATAAATCACAATCACTCAATACCGAATGATGTCCAAATCGCCATCCAAATGTAAAATACGATTAAAGCAAGATAATTTCTTCAATCTTTAATATTTTTAAATTAGAATATGAATCTTTCTTATCATAGAATAATTTAAGATTATTTCTGTAAACTGACGAAATTATTTTATAATTATGTTTCTATTAGACAGACTTCATTTGTTTTTTGCATTCTTTTAATGCGCAAAATGTGTGCTCTTTCTCTCATCTAACGCTAATTAACATCAAAGCTTTGAAAAGATAACCAGTGAGATTAAGTCTTGTTAGCCAGGCTTCGAGGAAATACTCATTGCTAGAGCAAGCAGAAATTAATACCGCAGACAAACTCCTTCGTACAATAATCCTATAGCTATCCCCTAAATAAAATGATCAAATTTGCAAAAGATTGAGATGATCATGTACATCTATCTCTTCCCAAGAAGTTATAGGTTCATAGATACCACAAGGTAGGACTCATTTTTTTGTTTATACATATAAAAGTTGATAAGTTATCACAAGAGTCGGAATCATATACTTCATTTTTCATTTTTCATTTTTCATTTTTCTCTTTGTCAGAACATTATAATAAATATTGATAGGTTACTCAAATAAGAATTGACAACCTAAATCTAGTAATAAATAATCGAGAAAATCCTCTTAAACCACTCAAATTAAGGTTGGCAATTTGATATAAGAGTTGTTAAATTTAAAACATTAGTAAGCTATGCAAATAGATAAGTTACTTATTATGAAATAATTTTGAAACAATCAAATACATTCTTATTTATTATGAGGACAATCGAAAAAACTTAGATAAATCAAACGGGTAGAAGTTAATAACCTTAAACTAGTTTGTAACTTATCAGAAAACAATTGGCAAGTCAGTTAAATTAAGATCGGTAATTTGATAAAAACTTTAGCTTGAAAATGTTAATATCTATTGGAGATAAATTTTGGTAATTTGGAAACAATGAAGTAAATGTTACGAAGAAAAAAGTGGATAATAAAAAGTGAAGGTAAAGCAATCATACTAAAGTCGGTTAATGATTTAAATTAAGGCCATTAATTTGGTATCAAAGTTAGTAGTTTGATATAAGAGTTTGTACCTCTAAATCGTTGTTAAATTAGTTACGCAAATAAATGTTTGAAATTTTTAAACAATAAAAATAATGCGCTTTTGTCGGCACAACCAAGTAAACCAAGTAAATATCAATAAGTTACTCAAATATAAATGGAAATCAATCACCAAAAAAAAAAAATTTGTATGTCACTCAAATTTGGGTTAAGTTCGTGAGTTACTGAAATTATGGTTTATAATTTTATGTAAGAATTTGTTAATTTAAAACATAATAAGCTACTAAATTAAAAGTTAATAATTTGAAAACAACCACAAAAATATTGATAAGTCAATCCAATAAGATTTGGTAACTTGAATGGGGATGGTTGGTAAATCTTTCAAATTAGAATTGGTAATTCGATACCAGAGTGGAGATATAACTCTAAAACTGCAAATTATGTAAATAAATTTTGATAACTTATTGCAAAAGTTGAAAATTCGGAAATAATCAAATAAAAATTAGTAACTTTTTTCTTTTTCGTAGAAAAATGTTAGTAACTTAGGCCCTGAATGGTAATGTTTCTCAAAAGTGTTCTGGAACAGATTTTTTGTTTTTCTTTCAGGGAACAAAAAAAAAAAACAAAACTCGTTTGGTTGCGTTTCTGTTCTTTTTTTGTTTTTTTTGTTCCCGGAACAGAATTTTTTGGAAAAATTAAGAAACATAAAAAAGTTACTTTTTGTTCCAGAAACAATTTTGAATGAACACTTCCATATTCTCTCTCTTCTCTTTTCTTCTTCTTTTCTTCTTCTTTTTTTCTTCTTTTTCCTTTGGCCGGTCGCCGGCCTCGGCCATGGCCGGCGACCGGCCGGCGAGGGCCGGCCCGACGCCGTCAAGGGTCGGCGACCTCGCCGGAGCGTCGCCGGCCCTCGGCGAGGCCGAGCCTCGCCTTGGCCGGGCGAGCTTGGCCTCGCCCGATCCGGCGAGGCCGAGTGTCGCCGGGGACCACGGCGAGGCTCGGCCTCACCGAGGGCCAGCCCGATCGCCGGAGGCCGGTGACCGGCCAAAAGAAGAAAAATAAAAAGAAAGGAAAAATGAAAAATAAAATAAAAATATTAAAAAATTAAAAGAAACAAAAAAGAATAAAATTTACCAAACGTGTTTCTATTCATTTTTTATTCCCTAACAAATTTACCAAACGCATTTTTCTGGTCAAAAATTGTTCCCCGGAACAAACACTTTTTTTTTTATTTCTGTTCCCCTAACAAAAAAACGAAAACGTTACCATTCGCATCCTTAATCACAACCTTTTACCAACAAACTTGTTCTTTTATGACAGATAAATCCTACAACCATGATCCAACTCTTGTACTTCCATGAATCTTTGAGTGAGATTGTGGATGCTTCTAGTTCAGTGCCCATAGAGAGAGTGTATTTCAAAGGATGATGCGCTTCATAAAACTTGAACAAACAGAAAGGGAGTTTTTATTACAAGTATCTTCCCTTGGCGTGGAATTTTGACTAATGAGGGGTGGATTCGCATTCCACGAAAGGAATAGCGCTGCCTTGCTTTTGATACCAAGTTAGAATTTCTATAAATTTTGACATCAAAATAGATATGGAAAATCATAAGAAATATCCTAAGTATCTATGGGAGATACCTAAATATTTCTAACGCATTTAATCACATCTCCCGTGGATGTTAAGCCAAAACTCCAGGGTTGATGAAAAAATCAGTATTTATGCACACGTTTAGACGAACATCCTTGAAACGGATACCTAAGAATGATCTTCATGCTTGGAGAACACCTTGGGTGTGACAGAAGAATCCAACTCACTTCCAAATAACACCCATCTAGACCTAGGCGAGGGCGACGTTGCTTGAGACCAATAAGGGTGACCCTTGCCAGTCGCTTGTGCCTGGTTGCCAGCCATTGTCAAAGCCCAATGATCGGCAGAGGAAGAAGGACAAAGAAAAAGAAAATAACTATACAATAAATTAAAAATTCAAAAAAATATTAAAAAATTTGTTCACGTAAGTGGAGGCCGTGCTACGTACGACAGGCAATATCAATGCCAATAATTTCTTATCAAAATTAGCCGGATGGACTATATTGACAAATTTTTTAAAAGTTCTATAACTAAATTGGCCAAATTAAAAAAGTTTATAATTAAATTGACACAAGTTCTACAGAGTTAGAGCATCTTTGGTAATTTTCCCTTCATTATCTTCAAAAGTAAAACTAAACAAGGATATTCAATTCATTGAGGGAACGACACCACGCATGCATGCTATGCGATATCAGCTTTACATAGCATGCTTTCTCCCAGTAAGAGGACTGAAAGTTCTACCACCGCAAACGAAAAGAAGAACGACACGTCAGAACGAATCGGTTAATTTGCGACAGGTACATTCAATTACATCTCCTGAAAATGTTAAAGCTAAAATTCAGGGGTACAAAACGGAAAAAAAGAAGTCACCGGTGTTGACGAAATGATCAGGATTTACACAGACGGACATCCTTCGAAAGGATATCTAAGAATGACCTTGGCGCTTGGAGAACACTTTGGGTGCGACAGAAGAATCCGGGCCACTTCAAGCTGCGGTGACGGTTCAAATGCTTGGGATGATTTGGAATTGGTACTGTTGATCACTATTTTGTCCAGCCAAAGTGCATTCTGGAGGAGAAACTTGAGCAGGGAAAGAACAGGTTCCCATGCCAGCAGACTGGCACCGCGATCAACAATCTCAACATGCTTGAGATGCATCAAACACTGATAGATCCTCCCCCTTACCAAATTCCAAAATTCTTCTCCAGCAAAGACGCGATGGCCTACACTCTCTGCATTCAACTCAATCTGCAGATGTACAACATCATGACGAAGGAGGAGATACACATTTGGAACTAGATGAGACAAATATCGAGCTCTGAGAGTATAATATAGCATTTACAACACCAAGAGAAATATAAATCTATTGAGAATCCAAAATGTCAATTAAATAGACAGGGACAAAAACAATTTTCAATCACGAGAAGAAAAGAAATGACAGGTTTATACACGGCCTAAGGCTAAAATTCACAATCTGTATATGTTCAAGCAAATCTGGTGTTAAATTAACCCAGTGAACTGAGAGGGTTCTAGCAGCCGTGTACCGCAGAATTGGGGGTGCAAGTTGTTTGTAAGTATAACTTCTCCAAGAGCCGCGTACTTTCGAGTATTTTCACTATAGCCTCAGGAGCTCCCTCATGACCTGCTGTGCCGAGTAATATCAGATGCCGACATTCTAAGGATGGAAGAGACATATCTCTCGCCTCCATTAGCAACAGCACCTAAGCACATCATTGTGGTGAGAGAAGCAGAAACTGATCACTTTACTTTCTCTAAGCACTAAAGAAGATTAACTATAAGACATGCTTGCAATTCCAAAGACCTCTCACAATAGCCAACAGACCAAACGAATGAGCAAACAAGGACATCAGATTTTAGTCTTATCGAAGTCAATGTAATGCTGGACTCATAAAGGTGATATCAGCTTAGGTGTGAAAAGTTCTTTTATGAAAAGGAAAAGAGCCTTATCTAGCAAAAATTCCGTTGATAAGATGACAAAGTTTCTCTGAAATAACAATTATTTGAGCATGGTATCATCAAGCACCAATAAACAATCTCACAATTTATCCTAATCAAATGGCAGAATGTGTAATGCATGTCTGCAACTTGAACCAGGAATAATAGGGCTAAAAGAATCGGCTTGCACCTGAAGGCACCAGCTTCCCATCACTAATTTCATGACATGATGCAGCCTCTTGAGAAGCCCCTTGACAAGATTGGCACGAGCCTTAACCTTATCGAGTGCAATTTTCATGTTGAAATTTAACTCGGCCTCAATCAAGGAAGATACTTCATCTAGTCTAAACTTTCCCCCTCGAGAATTGCCCAATAGACGCAATTTGAGAAGATGTGGGGCCGAAATTTTCAGCATCGAAGCTCGACCACGAAACACATGAGAATCAATCACCAACTCTCTAAAACTTTTTGATTCAACCATGATGTGCTTGACGCCCACGCAACTTTTCAACTCAAGGAACTCTAGAACAGGGCTGCCACTCAAAACTCTCATCATCCCATCATCGTTCAACTTTGCATAATCAATGCGCAATGTCTTCAGCAAACACCAATTCACAGTGCCGAACACCCTAAAACAGCATTGGGACACATGCAAATTCACCAGCGTGGTGCAGCAGAACAAGATTCGCGGCAACAGAAAATCTTTGTAGCGCAAGTACCGCAGGTTTACTGATACCTCTTCGACACCGTGCTTGATGGCAAACTGGAGCCACCTATCAAGACTTGATTGTATCAAGGCGAAACAAGGACCATCATAGAGGAATCTTTTTGCCTTAATTGCGGTGCAGCGTAACAGCACTGAGTCAACGAAAGTGATGAAGCTCTTCAGGATACTGCCAAGGGGCAAAGAGAAACTCATATACTGATTAGAGGTCCAAGTGGAACGCCATCGCTTGGACAAGACGCTGGTTTTGACGGCGTCTTTTGTGGTCATGAAGGAGAAGATATGAAGGATTATGGCGTCGGGCAATTCACTGATGTAATCCACTGAGTTTCGCCTTTCATCTTGATTGGAAGGAGGTAACCGAGCACGTTTGCCTGCTGATGATGATGAAGGGTAAGGTTGGCAAGAAATGTGACAAAAAGACTATATAAACTCTTATCAGCACATAAGGAAAGTAACTAAACCCTAAAAAGTCCCATGGCTTTTCTTCAAAAAAAGAAAAAGAAGATAAATCAAAAATCGAGAGATAGCACGTGAAGGAATTGAGATCGAAAACCCAGAGGAAAGCTTGAGCTACTTAGGGAATGGAGGCATTACAAAGAATGGAAGAGCGAGAGAGCAACGAAGTCCACCGGAGTATGAGAATTTGCAGAGAAATTGCAGAAGAGGACCAAGCGGGAGAGAAAATGAGGAAGAGACAGAGGCAGAGATTTGATTGGAGGAGTGGAGGCTAACTTATTAGATTATTGGGCAGGCCAAACCAACCTGAACTTCAGAAGGAACAATTATTCTGAGTTTTCCAAACTAACCACTGTTGATTTGCTTGAGGCTGATCCACAGCTAAGGAATTAGGAATTGGTTGGCTTTGGCCTTGATTTTTTGGATGCATAACTTGAGATGACATACAATGTATACAAGTTATGTTAGTGCATCAAGAAACCGGATCGATACATGCATAGCAGCAGCAAATGCAAATAGCAAAGAAAGATTAAAGGAATGAGGGATAGATGCACCCTGAGGACGACCTTTAATTACTTTAAATTGAAACTTTCTGAGCAAGTGATACTAGATGGATAATGGATATGCAAAAACAGACAAACAATTACTCACTCATTTTCTTTTCGGCAAGTACTAAATAAAAATCTCTGTGAAGTTCATGTACATGAATTGATCTTGAAATCTTAAAGAAACAAAAGAATAAAAGAGTAATGTAAATTATCTTTTGCAAGCATGCATCTTTTGACGCCATAAGAGAGACTCACTTTTTAAAAAAGAAATTTTGAGGCAAAGATGTGGGAGGAAGTTACAAAATATGCAAGCATTTGGCCCTTTCTAGTTGAACTTGTTCTTCACAAATGCATATCTGATTCTATGAAGCAAACAACCAAGATCTTACAATTCTTAAATCAATAGGTTACAAATATAACAAAGAAATTCAAATGTGCCACTGCCCGTGGTATAAATGAGTATTTAAGGTTACAAATGAGCAAGAATGGCAAAAAGAAATTAACTTCAGGGTACTAAAACCAAAATCCACCAAAAGTTCCATGTGCCAGTGGAGCATTTACCCTATAAATAAGCAGCACAGCTTGTCGTGGGTATATGAATGTGTACCATGTAAAGCCCAATAAAAGGAGAATTTCAGGGCCAGTCCTAAAATTTGTTATGTTAATGTGCTTAAGTCCTAAAAATTTCATTTCATGCATTCAAGTCACAATACTTGCAATTGAATACACTCGATTCATTCCATTAATTCTGTCAATTTTAAGTGGAAGGAAGATGTCACAACTTTTTTTATTATCTTTTAATACTATGTGGCCATTAATAAAAAAAAAAGTCATGTAGATTTTCCGTCCACTAAAACATAAAAGAGCTAATGGAAGAGCTAATGGAAGAGCTAAAGTGGATGACTATCACAAATTTTGGGACTTAAGTGCACACAATGAAAGTTTTAGGACTCAAATGCTGTATCATAACAATTTTTAGGACTTAAGTCCCTCAAAAACAATGAATCAATAAAATAAAATAAAAAATAGTGCAAGCACATGAATGAAAATTTGTGTAAGACGAAATATACATATATGTAAATATACAAGGGGATAACAAAACAGAAATTCCAATTCCTAAATCAATGGTATCAAGTAACAGGAACTTAAGTCGTACCCAATTCCTCACTGCTATTCCCCGATGGCAAAGCATTAGGTAAGGTACTCTGAGACTTTGTCTCCATTTTCAACATCTTCAAAGATATCTTCCTCAAATAGTAAGGCTAAAAGGGAAAGGAAGCAGAAATCACTCAATCACTTCATAATAGACCAACTAATTAAATAATCAAATTAGAAAGAAAATAAAGTAGATATTTATTTGAAACTATAACTTAAAACTCAGTACAATATCACAGCACTGAGCAAACCTGATATCACTGGTGCAAAGCTAATTTTAAGTATTTAAACGATTCCAGTTACTACATAAATGCACGCACATGGTGGACATGGACATCATATAATACCTGGCTTGTTGCAGAAGCATAAATTATCCCTCGAACTTCACGGCAATTTTATCGAGTTGGTGCAAATCCTCTGGACCAGAAACAGGAAGATGTCTCTTCAAAGTCTCCATTCTGCATATCAAGAGAGATTTGCACTTAAGCTACAATTATTTCTGGCCAATCATTTTCTCGTCAATGATAAATAAGATTTCATTAAGAAGTACCAAGGGGGTACCACCCCTAACAAAATGGCTAAAAACAGAAGACACCCATATACAATATAATGCACAAAGACTTTCCAGCATTTCCACCAAACTATGAGTGACATTGGACTTTCCCGCTACACCAAAAGTGAGAGTGTACAAACAATTATCCCTAAAAAAATCCCACGAGGATTCGATTCCTTGAAATGCTCTTTTACTCCTTTTTCTCCAAAGAGCTAAAAAAAACAAGGTGAGGAATCATCTTAGTAATATTTTCTTTATGACACATGAACTGAAAGTCCCTCTCAAAGCCCAAAGTTCGTATTATACTGTGCCTAAGGTCAACCAATTTACTCCTAAAAATGGAAAAAATGTAGCCCAAATCTTTCTGGTCCAGCAACATTGTAAAACTTAATGATTCATGATCTCTTCTTTAGTCTTGCACAAAAATAAAATAGTATGCCTACCATTTCCCACTTTAACGGAAAGTCTGTTTTTGAAAGCATCCCATCCTTGCCTAACATGCTTCCAAAGCCACTCCATGTGTTCCTCCATCAGATTTTGTTATCCACTCTGTATCTTCCAAACCAAACTTTGCAACGAGTACCCCCCTTCAAGGGCTAGTTTTCTCCCCATTAAATCTCCGCAACAATTGTACAAGCAAAGCTTTGTATACAAGAACCAATGACTTTACCCCCAACCCCTCCCTCTCTCCACACCACCCCCCCCTTCAAAAAAAAAAAAAAAAAAAAACTGATTGTGTTACAATAGTCCAATTAAGTAAATGAAATCTCGGGTTGTCATCCCTCCCCAAAGAAACTTTTTTGTATGCTCTCAAGTCCTTTTGCCACTGAAATAGGGATTGGAAACAAATAAAGAAAGCAAATCAGAAGATTAGGAAGCCCACGCTTCATCCACATAAATCTACCTCCCTTGAACAAATAAACCATCTTCCACCCACTTAAACTCTTTTCAAATCTTGTATCATTAGATTCCATGCAGGTTTTGCTTTGTAAGTGGATCAACTGCAACCCCAAGTACTTTATAGGTACGCTGGCAACCTTACGACCAAGAATCCAAGATATTTCTTGCAAATTTACATTCTCACTCACAGGAGTTATCTCCCTTTTTTCCCAAATTCACTTTCAGTCCCAAGACAGCCTCAAAACATACAAGTGTAAAATTTGTTTGATGTCATCCTCCAAGAAAATTATGGCATCATCCACAAATGAAAAAGGAATTATGGAATCTTCATTACAAGCATTATCAACCGTGAAACCACTAATCTAACCAGTAGCTTTAATCAGCATCTTGCTCAACACTTCCTAATCCAACACAAATAACAAAAGTGACAGAGGACTGCCTTAAATCTCTAGAACACTTGAAGAAACAACTTGGACTGCCATTCACCATAACCAAGAAAATCGATGAAGAAATGCATCTTAAAATCCATCTACATGACTGGTCACCAATGGCCATTCTTTTTACACATACAACAAAAACTCCCATGATTTATGATCATAGGCCTTCTCCATGTCGAATTTGCAAATCACTCCTGCTTCTCTTTCCTCAAGACAATCATCTGCCTCATTGGCAGTAAGAATAGCATCCAATCTTTGACAAGCTTCCATAAATGCAATTTGAAAAGGTCCCACAAGGTGAGGTAGAACCTTTTCAAATGACCAGCAAGAAGTTACCCGCCAAGTATTTGGCTGAAAATCCTTAACATCCGTTGCACCAGGCTCCTTCAGAATGATAACTAAGAATGTACAATTTAGATTATCTACAAACTTCCCCGCTACACTGGAACTCCTTCAGAAGGTCTTCACTAACATTATCCAATTCTCCTGAACAATTTCAATGCAAATCCATCAGGACCTAGTGCCTTATCTCAATTACACTCCAAGACTGCCCTTCTAATCTCCTCCTCTACAAAAGGCATCTGCAGCATCTCAACCATATTGGGATCAAGGGAAGCCTCCGAAATTACAGTCTCCCAAAACATCTCTCCCTGTATAAATCAGCATAGAATTCTACATAACCACACACTCATGGCATCCACATCTTCAACAACCATCCCAAAAACTTCCAACTCACTAAGGAAGTTATGTCTTCTATGAGCATTGGCCATCTTACGGAAGGACTTCGTGTTTCTATCACCCTCATCAAACCAAATCTCCCGAGAAATATGTATCCAGGAGGTTTCTTTCATTAGAATCAACAAAGTAACAGTTTTTTTTCAATTCCATTCTCCTAAAGCGCTCTTCCTTCATTAAGATCATCCGGTCTCCTTATCGTCAAGCCTTTCAACTTCTTAAATTGTCTTTTTACCTTTGTTTTCCACATTTCCAACCTTCTCATGACTTTTTTGTTTCAGAATATACCTTCGAAGCAAAAGCAAAGCTGGCATACCCTCTAAAAGAAATATTCTTCCAATAATTGAGAACTATCTCCTTGAAATCTTCTACTGTGAGCCACATATTTTTTAAACCGGAAGGGAGAGGGGCCCCATTTAATACCTATCTCCTCTAACACAATTGGATGGTGGATGGTGGTCACTCAAGGTAACAACTTTTTAATCTAGCTCGGATTTTTATCCTCCCATATTGTTGAAACTAGGAACCGACCAATGCATGAAAAGGATAGCCCCTCCCCGTCCCTGGACCGAGTATATCCCCCACCTACCAACAACAAGCCAATTAGGCAAATGGTATCTAAGATTCGCCGAAGTTCCCTCATGCAAGCTATGTCAGTACCAATCCCATTCTGTTCATGTGTACATAATACCATGTTGAAGTCTCCCCCAATCACCGAAGGCACTCCCCATTTACTTCTAACATCAGAGAGCTAATCCCCGAAAGAACTCCCAGCACTACCCTCTCCAGGACCATACACCACTGTAAACACCCGTTCTTCCCCATTCTCTGCACCAGCAAACAGGCACAAAACACTAAATTGGCCCACTAAGCAAACTACTAAGTTGAATAAGTTCTCATTGCTCATCACTACAATGCCACCACATGTTTGAAACACCGGTAATTCTTCCAGTTCCAACTACAGCATCTAATTCCCCATACACCCGTTTTACCAGGTTCTACAACTGCATGGTAATCCATCCACCATTTCAAGTTCTCAATAGAGAGGTATATCGACAATCTCCTCCATCTGGCGTACTCCGTTGCTCTTAACAACTCCTCCTTTTCAGCCTCTAACACAAGCTCAAAAGATTGTCATTCCACAAAAACCCCGTTTACCCCTGTAGGTCTCTTGCAACGAAACCAGCCTCCACAATTACACGGCAAAGAAGATAAAGAGGGAAAGAGTCTTCAACGTCTCAGAGAAAGCAAACAGCAGAGAAAAGAAGAGGAAAAGAGCCTACATAGCCAATGGGGCCTTCGTCAAAGGCTCACCAGAGTTCATGGCGCTCAATGGAGGTTAAGGAGGTTGCCGGAGCTGGAAAACAGAGGGTCAAGGGCTGGAAGAGGGTCAGGAGTTGGGAGTGGGTAAGAAAAGGATGAAAGGTCAAAAGAAAAGGTTTGCCGGAGATGATCACAAAATCCAATGTATAACAGAGCTGAAATTACATAATCCTAATATAGTCAAAAAATCCAATGGACAACAGATAAAAAGATCCAGTGGAATTTGCATATCGTTCAACAAATTATGGATAGCTTTCTACCAGATAAGAAAGCAACTAGGAAATGATCCAAAATAACACACATAAGAATTCACAAACCTATAAAACTTTGGTGACACCTAAACCCACACACATTAATAGCATCTACTTCTATTACAGGTGGCACAAGTGAGAGTTTAACCATTGCAACTCACGGTAAGTGAAGAAAAGGTTTCCTGTGGAAGACCTTTGGGCCTTCAACACCTATTACGACTTTATTGACAGTATTGAATTGGAGAAGGAAAAATCAGATGATCGTCCATGTATCTCTTCTAGTAAGAGCTTGTATAAACTAAATATATTTGAGATTAATAAAAATAACGCAACCTACAAGCAATGAGACGCCTAAAAATCCTTAGGCTCCGATAAGTAAATTTTTGTCACGAGCATGACAGCCATCTTCCAGTAACTGTTCTCCCACCAGAAAGCCACGTGGCATTACTTCTGCTATTATGTTCATCTACATACTATGGTAAGCCCTCCTGGTAATAGAAGACAATCCATTTCAATCAAGAAAGAAATACAACCATCTTCTTATGCTATATAATCACCAATGTAACAAGAGCATCCAGCCTACATACCCTTTAAATCCCCTATTGAAAATTAACCAAGACTATACTATCCAACGAGAAAACATTACAGCGAAAGCTATACCTCAGAATTCATGTCGTGCCTCGACCTAATAACATGACCATATTTGCTAAAGCCTTGGGAATCGTCCCTAAGCAACGATCCATCGTAAAACCCCACATTTTCCCCACGGAAACTGTAAAAGCCCAAGCAAAGGAAGCGGCCACTCACATCTTGTTGACGATCCTCTCCCGTGAGTTGGGCGGCAGATGAGCCCTCCAGTCGCCCCCATCAAGCGCACCTCCAGCGCCCCCGCCTCCTCCCCCACCACCCGGCACAACCAGCACACACACCCACCCACCCCAGCACAACCAACGCCCGGCTTCAAGAACCCAAAAAGAAGGGTGCGTCGGTCTCATCTCTTGGATGAAAAGGAATAACTTTCCGCCGAAATGCGATAGGAGGAGGGAGAGAGAGGGGGAGACGCAAGGTGAGGCGATTGGGCGAGAGAATCCATCAAGTGGGTCGCTTTTCATTGCTATATTTTTCTATATTAAGGGTGCGTTTGCTAAAGATTTTGTTCTCAGAAATAGATTCTAATTAGAAATAATTATTTTTTATTCTATTTCTAATAATTGATTCCGGGTAAAAAAATGCATTTGGTAACTGTCTAAAATCTCTGATTCTAAAATAGAATTATCTTTGGTAGCGTGCTCATTGATTCTGTTCCAAATTAATTTTTTTAATTTTTAAATGATTTTTTTTTACTTTTTTTCTTTTCTTGTTTTCCTTTTTATTCTTTTCCTTTTTTCTTTTCTTTGACGAGGGCCGCCGACCTCACCAGAGTGTCGCCGGCCGTCGGCGAGGCTAGCCCTCGTCGGCCAAGCCTCACTAGTGGCTAGGTCAACCTCGTCGGGCCGAGCAAGGCCCGCCTGGCCACCGGTGAGACAGGGCGTCGCGAGGCTTGCCTAGCCCCGACCTAGCTCAGCCTCGTCGGTGGATAGGCAGGCCTCACCGGGGCTGGGCGAGCCTCGCCAGGGCTGGGTGGGCCTCGCCCAACCCCAGCTAGGTGGGCCTCGCCGATGGCTAGGCTTGCCTCCGGCGAGCTCGTCGGATTGGCGGATGGTGACCGGCGAACGGCGACCGGCGGCGACCGGCAGCGGACGGCAACGGGCGGTGGTGAACGGCGGTCACGAGATGGCGGAAGGGAAGAAGAAGACTTTCACTGTTTTGATTCCCACACCGAGAATCACATTTTTTTTTATATTCTCAACCCTTGTCCAAAACTATTTCTGAACAAAATTTTACTGCGCATTTTATTCCCAAATTAATTCTGGGAATAAAAAATCAGAATTAAGCACTGTTTGGATGGTTACCAAACAATGCCTAAGTTTTTGGAGTTTAATGCATAAAAAGAGCATACGAGGTGGGCGATGACTCGATGTACAAAGCAAAGCGAGAGGAAAAGGAGGATGGAGAGAAGATGAAGAAGATTGGCCGTTACTGACATGGCCACCTTGTCTTGTCGTTCTTGGTCTGGGGTCGGGTCCCGACCTCCTTGGCCGGATTCTTTTTAGTCGAGAGTTTGAAATTTTTAAGTAAATAGGAGCATCTAGGGAAAATTTCATAAAAGGGTTCAAAATACTTTCATTTTTTAAAATAAGAGCCAAAAATGGATTTTGTTTCAAAAAATGGCTGAAGTGATTATACTTGTTTCAAACAAGAGCTTGGTAAGGACATTTTCATCATTTTCCTTTTTTTCTTCTTTCATTCCTTTTTCATTGCTATTGTACTTTGCCTGAAGAGGGTAACGTCACTATTTGAAAATCATATATCACACATGTTAAACTGGCCGCAAAATAAGGGTGTGTTTGGTAATTCAAAAATTGTTTCAGGAAATAGAAATTATTTCTATTTCTATTTTGAAAAATAATTTTTAAATAGAAGAACGCATTTAGTAACTACATAAAATTTTTGTTTCTGAAATAAAAAGAACATGAACATGTTTGATAAATTTGTATAATTTCTTTGTTTCTTTTAATATTTTAATATTTTAATTTTTTTTTTTTTTTTTTTTTCTTTTTTCTTTTTCATCCTTTTGGCCGGCGACAGTCTGGCGAGCTCGCTGGCCCTCGACAGCCATGGCCGAGGCCGGTGACTGGCCAAAGAAAAAAGAAGAAGAATAGAAAGAGAAGGAAAAAATAGGAGAGAGAAAAATTGTTTCTTGCAAGTGTTTCCGGAAATAAAAAAAAACAAGTTTTTCTTGTTTCTTATTTCTGTTCCAAATCGATCTCGGGAACAAAAGTGTAAACAAACTTGTTTCTATTTTTTTTTTTTTTTTTTCTCCGAACAAAAGAACAAAAATTGTGTTCCGTGGAACGAAATAAAAGCCAAATAAACAAGCCCTAAATGGAAAGAACCTTTTTCTTAATTCAAAACCAATTTTCTATTACACCAAAGGTCTTTTATGGCTTATGGTCCATTTGACAATCATTCTATTTGTTGGAAACAATTTCTACTTAGAAATATATTTTTTATTTTTATTTTGTTCCTTAGATGAGTTTATGAGCATTCGAACATATTTGATAACTGTGCAAATTTTTATTTTCAAAATAAATAAATAAAAAGATTAAGAATGTATTTGACATGACCCTGCAATTTTTTTTATGACGTGAAATTTCTTTTAATTTTTAAATAATTTTATGAGAATTATTTTATTTTCTTTTCTTTTTATTTTCTTTTTTTCTTCTTCCTCCCTTAGCTAGTCGCTTGGCCTCGGTTATGGCTGACAATAGGCTAGATGAGAGACGGTGACATCGCCGGCCATTGCCAAGCCCCACGACCAACTAGAGGGGAAGAGGAAGAAAGGAAAAGAAAAAGATAAAGAAAGACAAGGAAAAAGAAAAGAGACGAAAAGAAAATGACCTGATTTTAGATTTGTTTTGGGGAATAAATAAGTAACTTTTTTCTACTTTTTAATTATGTTTCAAATTTACTCTTAGGAGTGAAAAAAAATTAACTGACATTACTAAACGGATTTCTTTTCTTTTTTTTGTTATGAGAAAATAACAAAAATAATCAAGAATTAACTGGTTACCAAATAGGACTTTAGTGGACTATATTGTGCCTTTTCATGGGTTTGATGGGCCAAGCCCTTTAGCCTGCATGGACCCAAAGGGTGCACTTCCAAGCGTTGTTTGTTATGGTTTAGCCCGAACCAAATGATTGAGATGTCATTTCAGGAAACCAATGTGATGGACAAGGAAGAGAGGAAAATATTACTTTTTAATAATTTTTGTTTGATTACAAGTCGATGGCAAATGTTAATTTGTAAGTGGATTTAAGTAAATAAGTGTTAGCTTGATCAATTTGCTAACGTGATACTATGATACCACCATATATTTTTAATAAAGCTATATTGGATTCACACAGCTCTGTTTGCCTGCCAATCTCTACATTAGTTTCCTCGTAGAGTTTTCACTGCTATTTTGGATGGAACTATGATGAAGGGTATATTTGTCATATTTATATGAGTTTGAGGTTTTTGTTAATCCCAAAAATTCAACGAATGGCGCAATAGTGGATGTAGTGTAAGAAGGGAAGACAAAATAAAAAGGAAAAAGAAAAATATTAAAAAATATCCAAATATTATTACAAATTGTTAATGTCAATGTTGGTAGTATCACGTAAGATGGCCGGTATTTATGTTGGCAATTTCCAGCTAAAATCGGTTGAATTGATTGATCTAGCGCAAATGTAAAATGCTTAAGACTCAATTGGTAAAAAAAAGTTTAAAATTGAATTAATATAATTGCAATAGATTTATGATTTTTTGGTAATTTTCATTTTATATTTTATGACTTTAGGATGCTATCACGCAAATTTGAGTGTGCAAAATATGGTTAGTAAGAAATATAAGTTCTTACAAACTTCAAAATGTTCAAGATGTGAAAGTTGGGAGATCATCTAAATAGAAGAAGAAAAGATAGAAAAAAAAGGAGGAGTAGGGTCATCTCTTTAAACTACAATTGAAAGATTGGGGGCAATTTTATCCTTTTAGTGTAAATGGGAGTCAATTTAGTCATTTGAGGGTAGAGTAACGTCACCCTAAATAAATAAGTTACAAGCTTATTGGTCGAATTTCAGGTGAATTTCGAGCCATGTGGCAAAACTATGTAGGTGTATTGCCATGTGGTGTTAATAAAGGAAAGGTGAGATGCCACGTGGGGAACATAGGAGCAATCATTCTTTCATCTCCAGTCTTAATTATATAAAATAGGTGAGGATTTTATCACACCTTTAGTATTATGAGATTATAAGTTGCCAAAGGATATTTTCTGGTATTTAATAGTAAAAGTTCGAGATTGAAATCCTCCTTCGCATTCTTTTTATTACATAGAGAGATTTGCATATGCCTTTCATGGCAAGGTCAATTGTCATATAATATAAATGGAATGACTTGGGCCAATTAATTATTGCAAATGCTATAAAAGTAATAGAATAGACTTAGTCTATATGAACCAACACCATTATAGCTATTGATCACTAGTTTCCTTGGGGGGCATGCTACAAGGTTGCATTTGGCAGTCGGGATAAGATATGATTTATCATATCCTACGTTTGGTGCTCGCTTAGGACATGATAAAGTCCAATATAATGGGGATATAGACAGGATAAAATTATTCCATGAGAGAGGTGAGATAAAGGTAGATAGGATTTCTAATGTCCATACTAAAAAAGTTATTTTTCTCGAATAACAGACTTATTAAATTAATAAAATTGAAATTATATTTTAATATAAATAATATTTGAATTATAATTTAAGAAATTAAAAATAAAAAATAAAAAATTATTTTTAATTTATATATTCAACTTTAATTTTATCTTATAATAAATATTCAATCTATAAATTAAATATTTATATTTATTATATATTTTAGGTATTTTTGTATTTTAGGTATGTTAATATGGTTTACTATTTGATAAAATTTTATTAAAGAATGATGAAAGGGGAAAAAAGAAATAATAATGAAAATAATATAAAAAAGCGGAAAAATAAAATAAAAATAAATTAAAGAATAGTGTTACGAGAGATTTTCACCATCTCCATTTATAAAAAACATTTAGGTTCATTTATGATGATATGCCGTTTATATATATATACACACATGATATGATGTAAACATATCCTATTTTATTATTGCGATTCACCAAACAATGAACTGGATATAAAAAAATCACGGGATTTCACATCCTATCCTATCCAGTCATATCCCAATTAAAAATCCGGACGATCAAACACAACCTAATAATACTGGTCTAGATGGACCGAATGGACCGAGCCAATGTAATACTTTTCACGTATAAGTTGCAAAGGCACGATAACTCCAATAGGAGCATTCACCGTTAAGCAAATCACCTATGCTTTTGACACTTGCCAAAAGGAGTCTCTCATTACCGCAACTAACTTGTGGCTTAAAGGAGGCTCATCTTCCAATATATGCGAGACGCCAACGCCTAAGCGCGAATCATCAATCGTCTGCAGTCTAGAGAACTTAATATTTTTCAACCTTGACGTGCAACGCTAGAACTTCCACTTGTACCACTTGTAATAGGAGGAGATGCTGTCAATGCGTGTGGGTTAGGTGTCGCCAAAATTTTATAGGCTTGTGAATTCTTGTATGTGTTATTTTGAATCATTTCTCAGTTTGCTTTCTCATATGGGAGAAAGCTATTTATAATATGTTGAACAATGTGGAAGTTGCACTGGATTCTTTTATCTATTATCCGTTGGATTTTATGACTATGTTAGGAAAATGTAATTTCAGCTCTGTTATACACTGGATTTTGTGACCATCCGGCCAACCTTTTCTTCTGAACTTTCATCCCTTTCTACCCACCCTCAACTCCTGACCCTCTTCCGGCTCTTGACCCCTCTCTTTTCCAGCTCTGCTGACCTCCCTAACCTCCATTTACCACCGTGAACTCCGGCGAGCCATTGACGAAGGCCCCATTGGCTATGCAGGCTCCTTTCCTCTTCTTTTATAAGCTTCAATGGAAGTAATTACTATCAAATGAACCATAATTCTCTAACAAAAAGGGAGAAGGACACTAGGAGATGCCAAAAGTTGTGGAGTGGTGATCAATCACCGAAGCTTGGAAATCATCTCAAATCGATGTCCTCGATCGTCAGCCCGAATTTGTGAAGAAATTCAATTCACTCCTTCATGACCTAGACCGTGACTAGAAGCTCCAACTCGTCGAGGACAATTCCAATCCCACGAAGGAACTCGTAAACCCCAATGCAATCCTCCATCCTTTCGTTCTCCATCCCAACCAAGCTGGACGAGGACAACAAGCAGTCCCCATCCATCCGACCCAATCGAACCCTGTTCGATCTCACCGCGATCACATCGTCTGGCCTGGAGGATGAATTTCGCTCCAAGACAAAAGTATGGAAACACGAGATTTGCAAGATTCGGCGATCGTAGCATCTTTGCAAATGGAGGTTCAATCCCCATGAGAGCTTGAATGAGAGAGAGAGAGAGCGAAAATGACATCATGAATAGTTGCACTCGTTATTTAAAAACTTTAGTGCATTTAACTCGAGGTGATTTGATACCGTTGGATAAAACTGTGGCCCCCACTTAAATCACGGCTTAGCAATTGAGATTCATTAAATCTGTAGTGTATTGAGAATCTTTTTTTTTTTTTTTATCGAAGGTAAAAAGTCAAGATATTATGGCATGGATCAAGAACATTCATTTCGATCCCATTTGCTCCCACTGAATGTAAGATGACATATGAACATAAAATGCATAAACTCAATCCACGCATAAATGTTTTCACATGTTTACATGTTCTACATTCTCTATTGAAACATAATTAACTTTGAAGACAAATTACAGGTGACTACATATGGAGGTTTCACTATTGGGATCGCAATTGACCATTGCATGGTAGATGGAGGGTCGATGGTGGTGGATTTAATGAACGCATGGGTGAAAAAAAGGACGCATTTAATCACATCTCCCGTGGATGTTAAGCCAAAACTCAGGGGTTGATGAAAAAATCAGTATTTATGCACACGTTTAGACAAACATCCTCGGAATGGATACCTAAGAATGACCTTCATACTTGGAGAACACTTTGGGAGTGACGGAAGAATCTAGGTCACTTCCAAGCGGCACCCATCTAGATCCAGGCGAGGGTGACGTTGCTTGAGACCAATAAGGGTGACCCTGGTCAGTCGCTTGTGCCCGGATACCAGCCAGCCCAATGATCGGCAGAGGAAGAAGGAAAATAAATAAAATAAATAATTATAAAATTAATCAAAAATTCAAAAAAAACATTAAAAAATTTGTTCACGTACGACGGGCGATATCAATCCAATAATTTCCTGTCAAAATTGGTCGGATGAACTATATTGATAAATTTTTTAAAGTTCTATAACTAAATTGGCCAAATTAAAAAATTAGGAAAAGACCACAAAAAAATCCAATTTTTTTTTTATGATCCGAGAACCGCTGTACAGCCGACAGCCGACAACGTAAACCTGGAGTGAACCGAGCCCACCCACCTGACCCGGCCGTGGTTGAGTCGCACAAGCGACCACGAGAATTTGAACCCGCTCCCTTAGCCCGGGGGGAGCAAAGCTCAAACCACGCAACCACTAGTGGAGTGGGTTCCAAATTTTTTTTTTTTTTTACGACATGAAAAACCCCAAACTTTACTAATTGTGACACATTTACCCCACAAAGGATATTTTCATCTTATTTTTTCTATTTTACCTTTTTCTATTTTTTTTTTCCTTTTTTTCTTCTTCTCTCTTCCCTCTGCCATGACCGACGGAGGGAAGCCAGACTCGGGCAAGGGTGGCCCTTGCCGGCATCAGGCGAGGGTCGCCCTCACCTGGGCTAGCGAGGGCCGGCGTCGGGCAAGGGTTGCCCTCGCCAAATCTGGCTAGGGCCGTCAGAACGAAAGTTCTCCCAATAAGAGGATTGAAAGTTCTACCGCCACAGAAGAAAAGAAGAACGACACGTCAGAACGAGTCGGTTAATTTGCGACAGGTACATTCAATTACATCTCCTCAAAATGTTAAGCTAAAATTCAGGGGTACAAAACGGAGAAAAAGAAGTCACCGGTGTTGACGAAATGATCAGGATTTACACAGACGGACATCCTTCGAAAGGATATCTAAGAATGACCTTGGCGCTTGGAGAACACTTTGGGTGCGACAGAAGAATCCGGGCCACTTCAAGCCCCGGTGACGGTTCAAATGCTTGGGATGATTTGGAATTGGTACAGTTGATCACTATTTTGTCCAGCCAAAGTGCATTCTGGAGGAGAAACTTGAGCAGGGAAAGAACAGGTTCCCATGCCAGCAGACTGGCACCGCGATCAACAATCTCAACATGCCTGAGATGCATCAAACACTGATAGATCCTCCACTTTACAAAATTCCAAAATTCTTCTCCAGCAAAGACGTGACAGCCTGCCCTCTCCGGCTTCAACCCAATCTGCAGATGTAGAACATCATGACTAAGGAGGAGATACACATTTGGAACTAGATGAGACAAATATCGAGCTCTGAGAGTATAATATAGCATTTACAACACCAAGAGAAATATAAATCTATTGAGAATCCAAAATGTCAATTAAATAGACAGGTACAAAAATGATTTTCAATCACAAGAAGAAAAGAAATGACAGGTTTATATGCAGTGTAGGGCTAAAATTCACAATCTGTATATGTTCAAGCAAATCTGGTGTTAAATTAACCCAGTGAACTGAGAGGGTTCTAGTAGTCGTGTACCGCAGAATTGGGTGTGCAAGTCATTTGTATGAATAACTTCTCCAAAAGCCGCGTACTTTCGAGTATTTTTGCTATAGCCTCCGGAACTCTCTTATGGCCTGCTGTGCTGAGTAATATCAGATGCCGACATTCTAAGGATGGAAGAAACATATCTCTCGCCTCCATTAGCAACAGTGCCTAAGCACATCATCATGGTGGAAGAAGCAGAAACTGATTACTTTTACTCTTGAATCACCAAAGTAGATCAAACATAAGACATGCTTGCAATTTCAACAGCCTCTCACAATAGCCAACGAACCAAACGAATAAGCAAACGAGGACATCGGATTTTAGTCTTATCTAAGTCAATGTAATGCTGGACTCATAAAGGTAATATTAGCTAACAATGTGTAAAGTTCTATTATGAGAAGGAAAAAAGTATTGTCCAGCTAAAATTCCTTTAAAGCTCCATACAATGACAGCGTTTCTACAAAACAACAATTTATGAGCATGGTATCATCAAGCACCAATGAACAATATCACGATTTATCCTAAGCAAATGGCAGAATGTGTAATGTATGTCCACAACTTGAACCAGAAATAACAGGGGTAAAAAAATCAGCTCACACCTGAAGGCACCAGTTCCCCATCACCAATTTCGGGACATGATGCAGCCTCTTGAGAAGCCCCCTAACAAGATCACCATCATCAGCTGCAAAGCCTTCCATGTCGAAATTTAACTCAGCCTCAATCAAGGAGGCTACTTCATCTAGTCTGAACTCTCCCCCTTGAGAATTGCCCAACAGGCGCAATTTGAGAAGATGAGGTGCTGAAATTTTCAACGTCAAATCTTCATCATCACCAAACTCATGAGAATCAATCACCAACTCTTTACAACTTTTTGATTCAATCACGATGTGCTTGACACCCACGCAACTTTTCAACTCAAGGAACTCTAGAACAGGGCTGCCACTCAAAACTCTCACCATCCCATCATCGTTCAACTCCGCATGTTCAATGCGCAATGTCTTCAACGAACACCAATTCACAGTGCCGAACACTGAAAAACAGCATTGGGACACATGCAAACTCACCAGCGTGGTGCAGCAGAACAAGATTTGCGGCAACACATAAACTTTGTGGTGCCAGTAATGCAGACTTACTGATACCTCTTCAATGCCGTGCTCGACGGCAAACTGGAGCCACCTATCAAGACTTGATTGCATCGAGGCAAGACAAGGAGCATCAAAGAGGAATCTTTTTGCCTTAATTGCGGTGCAGCGTGACACCACCGAGTCAACGAAATTGATGAAGCCCTTGCTTTTCTGGCTACTGCCGGGGGGCAAAGAGAAACTCATATACTGATTAGAAGTCCAAGTGGAACGCCATCGCTTGGACAAGATGCTGGTTTTGATGGTGTCTATTGTGGTCATGAAGGAGAAGATATGAAGGATTATGGCGTCGGGCAATTGGCTGATGTGATCCTCTGAGTTTCGGCTTTCATCTTGATTGGAAGCATGTAATCGAGCACGTTTGCCTGCTGATGACGATGAAGAGTAAGGTTGGCAAGAAATGTTACAAGAGGACTATATAAACTCTTATAAACACAAAAGGAAAGTAACTAAACCATAAAAAGTCTCCTGGCTTTCCTTCAAAAAAAAAAAAAAAAATGAAAAGCGAATTGAGAGATAGCATGTGAAGGATTGAGATCGAAAACCCTAGAGGAAAGCTTGAGCTACTTAGAGAACGGAGGCCTTACAAAGAATGGAAGAGCGAGAGAGCAATGAAGTCCACTGGAGTGTGAGAATTTGCAGAAAGAATTGCAGAAGAGAAACGAGCGGCAGAGAAAATGAGGAAGAGAGAGAGGGAGAGATTTGATTAGAGGAGTGGAGGCTAACTTATTTGATTAATGGGCAGGCCGAACCAGCCTGAACTCCAGGAGGAACAATTATTCTGAGTATTCCAAACTAACCACTGTTGATTTGCTTGAGGCTGATCCACAGCTAAGGAATTAGGAATTGGTTGGTTTTGGCTTTGAATTTTGGATGCATAACGTGAGATGACATACAATATATATAAGTTATGTTAGTGCATCAAGAAACTGGATCAATACATGCATAGCAGCAGTAAAATGCAAATAGCACAAAAAGACTAAAGGAATGAGGGATAGATGCACCCCAATGATGACCTTTAATTACTTTAACTTGAAACTTTCTCAGCAAGTGATACTAGATGGATAATGGATATGCAAAAACAGACAAACAATCACTCACTCATTTTCTTTTCGCCAAGTACTAAAAAAAATCTCTTTGAAGTTCATGTACTTGAATTGATCTTGAAATCTTATTTTTTTTAAAAAAAAAGAGTAAAGTGAATTATCTTTTGCAAACATGCATCTTTTGATGCCATAAGAAAGACTCACTTTTAAAAAAGAAATTTTGAGGCAAAGAAGTGGGAGGAAGTTACAAAATATGCAAGTGTTTGGCCCTTTCTGGTTGAACTTGTTCTTCACAAATGCATATGTGATATGCAAGTGTTTGGCCCTTTCTGGTTGAACTTGTTCTTCACAAATGCATATGTGATTCTATGAAGCAAACAACCAAGATCTTATGGTTCTTAAATCAAAAGGTTACAAATGAAACAAAGCAATTCAAATGTGCCACTGCCCATGGTATAAATGTGTATTTGAGGTTACAAATGAGCAAGAATGGCAAAAAGAAATTAACTTCGGGGTACTAAAACCAAAATCCACCAAAAGTTCCATATGCCAGTGGGTCATTTACCCTATAAATAAGCAGCACAGCATGTCGTGGGTATATAAATGTGTACCATGTAAAGCCCAAAAAAAAGGACAATTCGAGGACCAGTCCTAGAATTTGTTATGCTAATGTGCTTAAGTATTAAAACTTTCATTTCATGCATTCAAGTCACAATACTTGCAATTGAATACACTTGATTCATTCCATTAATTCTGTCAATTTTAAGTGGAAGGAAGATGCCATGACTTTTTTAATTATCTTTTAATACTATGTGGCCATTAATAAATAAAAAAGCCATGTAGATTTTCCGTCCACTGAAACATAAAAGAGCTAATTGAAGAGCTAAAGTGGATGACTATCACAAATTTTAGGACTTAAGTGCACACAATGAAAGTTTTAGGACTCAAATGCTCTATCATAACAGTTTTTAGGACTTAAGTCCCTCAAAACAATGAGTCAAAAAAAAAATTGTGCAAGCACATGAATGAAAATTTGTGTAAGATGAAATATACATATATGTAAATATACAAGGGGATAACAAAACAGAAATTCTAATTCCTATATCAATGGTATCAAATAACAGGAACTTAAATCGTACCCAAGTTCTCACTGCTATTCCCCGCAGAGTTAGATGGCGCATTAGGTAAGGTACTCTGAGACTCTATCCACATTTTCAACATCTTCGAAGATATCTCCCTTAAATAATAAGACTAAAAGGGAAAGGAAGCAGAAATCACTAAATCACTTCATAATAGACCAACTAATTAAATTCAAATTAGAAAGAAAATAAAGTAGATATCAATTTGAAACTACAACTTAAAACTCAGTACAATATCACAGCACTGAGCAAACCTGGTATCACTGGTGCAAAGCTAACTTTAAATATTTAAAAAGTTCCAGTTACTACATAAATGCACACATCATAGGAATTCTCGATTAAAGAATGCTTTTCAAATTCTTTTAAGCACAAGCCTATCCGGTTTGTTTATGCATCCTCTATCCACATGGAAACTTGATACAGAATAAGTAAGCACTACCTCCCGGGCAACCTCATAAAAATGCTATCAAAGATAAGATCGAAGAGAATGAAATGCGCACAGTGGACATGGACATCATATAATACCTGGCTTGTGGCAGAAGCGTAAAAGTTTCCCTCGAACTTCACGGCAATTCTATTGATTTTGCGCAAATCCTCTGGACCGGAAACAGGAATACATCTCTTCAAGGTCTCCATTCTGCATATCAAAAGAGATTTGCACTTCAGCTGCAATTATTTCTGGCCAATCATTTTCTCGTCAATGATAAATAAGATTTCATTAAGAAGTACCAAGGGGGTACCACCCCTAACAAAATGGCCAAAAACAGAAGACACCCATATACAGTATAATGCACAAAGACTTTCCAGCATTTCCACCAAACTATGTGTGACATTGGACTTTCCCGCTACACCAAAAGTGAGAGTGTACAAGCAATTATCCCTTAAAAAATTCCATGAGGATTCAACTCCTTGAAATGCTCTTTTATTCCTTTTTCTCCAAATGAGCTAAAAAAACAAGGAGAGGAATCATCTTAGTAATATTTTCTTTATGACACACGAACTGAAAGTCCCTCTCCAAGCCCAAAGTTCATGGCATACTGTGCCTAAGGTCAACCAATTTACTCCTAAAATTGCAAAATTGTAGCCCAAATCTTTCTGGTCCAGCAACATTGTAAAACTTAATGATTCATGCTCTCTTCTTTAGTCTTGCACCAAAAAAAAAAAAAAAAAAACCTATTAGCCAGTTTTTTTCCTCGCTTCTAAAGATTATCCGAAGTAAGAATACATCCCCAAGTAGTTTGCCAAGCAAAAAATGAATCCTTCAATTGAAACTCGACTTTCCCAATAGATTTCCATGGGAAAAGTGTGCTCTGTTGTAATTGCATCTGAGTAGAAAAGAGATCGGAATAGTAGGCTTTGACAGAAAAAGTTCCAGAGGGACAACATTCCTCCATAGCCTATCGTCCTCACATCTTACATTGCGCGATACAATAACTCAAAAATATTCAAGAAAGCTTCGAGCTTCTAATCTTGAGCCCCATGTAAGATATTAATTTACCAAACCGTTTCCCTGTTGTCAGTCTTCCAACAATCAGCCATCCTAGCTCTCTTGTTTCTGGTGCACACACATCTGGGAATAAGTCTTTGAAAGCAGTGTGTCCACACCACATGTCACCCCGCAACATAGTATGCCTACCATTTCCCACTTTAATGGAAAGTCTGTTTTCGAAAGCATCCCATCCTTGCCTAATGTGCTTCCAAAGCCTGACTCCATGTGTTCCTCCATTAGATTTTGTTATTCACTCTGCATCTTCCAAACCAAACTTTGCAACGAGTACCTCCCTTCAAGGGCTAGTTTTCTCCCCATTAAATCTCCACAACAATTGTACAAGCAAAGCTTTATATATAAGAACCAATGACTTTAACCCCCCCCAAAAAAAAAAAAAAAAAAAGCAACTGATTGTGTTACAATACTCCAATTAACTAAATGAAATCTCGGATTATCATCCCTCCCCAAAGAAACTTTTTTTGTATGCTCTCAAGTCCTTCTGCCAATGAAATAGGGATTGGAAACAAATAAAGAAAGAAAACCGGAAGATTAGAAAGCCCACACTTCATCCACATAAGTCTACCTCCCTTGAACAAATAAGCAATCTTCCACCCACTTAAACTCTTTTTCAAATCTCTGTATCATTAGATTCCACACAGCTTTTGCTTTGTAAGTGGATCCCAACTGCAACCCCAAGTACTTTATAGGTACGCTGGCAACCTTACAACCAAGAATCCGAGACATTTCTTGCAAATTTGCATTCTCGCTCATAGGTGTTATTTCACTTTTTTCCCAAATTCACTTTTAGTCCCAAGACAGCCTCAAAACATAACAGTGTGCTTCTCAAGTGTAAAATTTGTTTGATTTCATCCTCCAAGAAAATTATGGCATCGTCCACAAATGAAAAAGGAATTATGGAATTCTCATTAGAAACATTGTCAACCGTGAAACCACTAATCTAACCAGTAGCTTTAATCAGCATCTTGCTCAACACTTCCATATCCAACACAAAAAACAAAAGTGACAGAGGACTGCCTTAAATCTCTAGAACACTTGAAGAAACAGCTTCGACTGCCATTCACCATAACCAAGAAAATCGATGAAGAAACGCATCTTAAAATCCATCTACACCACTGGTCACCAATAGCCATTCTTCTTTACACATACAACAAAAACTCCCATGATCCATGATAATAGGCCTTCTCCATGTCGAATTTGCAAATCACTCCTGCTTTTCTTTCCTCAAGACAATCATCCGCCCCATTGGCAGTAAGAATAGCATCCACTGTTTGACAAGCTTCCATAAAAGCAATTTGAAAAGGTCCCACAAGGTGAGGTAGAACCTTTTCAAGTGACCAGCAAGAAGCTACCCGCCAAGCTTTTGGCTGAAATCCTTAACATCCGTCGCACCAGGCTCCTTAGGAATGATAACTAAGAATGTACAATTTAGATTATCTACAAACTTTCCCCCTACACTGGAACTCCTTTAGAAGGTCTTCACTAACATTCTCCAATTCTCCTGAACAATTTCAAGGCAAATCAATCAGGACCTAGTGCCTTATCTCCATTACACTCCAAGATTACCGTTCTAATCTCCTCCTCTACAAGAGGCATCTGCAGCATCTCAACCATATTGGGATCAAGGGAAGCCTCCAAAATTATGGTCTCCCGAAACATCTCTCCCTGTATAAACCAGCATAGAATTCTACATAACCACACACTCATGGCATCCACGTCTTCAACAACCATCCCAAAAACTTCCAACTCACTAAGGAAGTTATATCTTCTATGAGCATTGCCCATCTTATGAAAGGACTTCATGTTTCTATCACCCTCATCAAACTAAATCTCCCAAGAAATATGTATCCAGGAGGTTTCTTTCATTAGAATCAACAAAGTAAGAGTTTTTTTCAATTCCATTCTCCTAAAGCGCTCTTCCTTCATTAAGGTCATCCGGTCTCCTTATCATCAAGCCTTTCAACTTCTTAAATTGTTTCTTTAATTTTGTTTTCCGCATTTTTAACCTTCTCATGACTTTTTTGTTTCAGAATATACCTTCGAAGCAAAAGCAAAGCTGGCATACCCTCTAAAAGAAATATTCTTCCAATAAATAAGAACGATCTCCTCGAAAGCTTCTACTGTGAGCCACATATTCTCAAACCGGAAGGGAGAGGGGCCCCATTTAATACCTATCTCCTCTAACACAATTGGATGGCAGACGGTGGTCACTCAAGGTAACAAATTTTGAATCTAGCTCAAATCGATATCCTCCCATACTGTTGAAACTAGGAACCAATCAATGCATGAAAAGGATAGCCCCTCCCTGTCCCTGGACCGAGTATATCCCCCACCTACCAACGACAAGCCAATTAGGCAAATGGTATCTGATTTGCCGAAATTCCCTCATGCAAACTATGCCAGTACCAATCCCGTTCTGTTCATGTGTACATAATACCATGTTGAAGTCTCCCCCAATCACCGAAGGCACTCCCCATTTACTTCTAACATCAGAGAGCTAATCCCCGAAAGAACTCCCAGCGCTACCCTCTCCAGGACCATACACCACTGTAAACACCTGCTCTTCCCCATTCTCTGCACCACCAAACAGGCACAAGACACTAAATTGGCCCACTAAGCAATCTACTAAGTTGAATGAATTCTCATTGCACATCACTACAATGCCACCACATGTTTGAAACACCAGTAATTCTTCCAGATCCAACTACAGCATCTAATTCCCCATACACCCGTTTTACCAGGTTCTACAACTGCATGGTAATCCATCCACCATCTCAAGTTCTCAATAGAGAGGTATATCGACAATCTCCTCCATCTGGCATACTCTGTTGCTCTTAAAAAGTCCTTTTCAGCCTCTAACACAAGCTCAAAAGAAAACCCCTTTACCCTTGTAGTTCTCTTACAGCAAAACCAGCCTCAACAATTACTCGGCAAAGAAGATAAAGAGGGAAAGAGTCTTCAACGTCTCAGAGAAAGCAAACAGCAGAGAAAAGAAGAGGAAAAGAGCCTACATAGTCAATGGGGCCTTTGTCAAAGGCTCAGCAGAGTTCATGGCGCCCAATGGAGGTTAAGGAGGTTGCTAGAGCTGGAAAACAGAGGGTCGAGAGCTGGAAGAGGGTCAGGAGTTAAGAGTGGACAAGAAAAGGATGAAAGGTCAAAAGAAAAGGTTTGCCGGAGATGATCACAAAATCCAATGTATAACAGAGCTGAAATTACATAATCCTAATATAGTCAAAAAATCCAATGGATAGCAGATAAAAAGATCCAGTGGAATTTGCATATCATTCAACGAATTATGAATAGCTTTCTACCAGATAAGAAAGCAAACGGAGAAATGATCCAAAATAACACACATAAGAATTCACAAACCTATAAAACTTTGGTGACACCTAAACCCACACGCATTAATAGCATCTACTTCTATTACAGGTGGCACGGGTGGGATTTCACCCATTGCAACTCAAGGTAAGTGAGAAAAGGTTTCCTGTGAAAACCTTTGAGCCTTCAACACCTATCACTACTTCAATGAGAATATTGAATTGGAGAAGGGAAAATCAGATGATACATCCATGTATCTCTTCCAGTAAGAGCTTATATAAACTAAATATATTCGCGATTAATAAAAAATAACGCAACCTACAAGCAATAAGACGCCTAAAATTCCTCAGGCTCCGGATAAGTAAATTTTTGTCATGAGCATAACAGCCATCATCCAGTAACTGTTCTCCTACCAGAAAGCCACACAGCATTACTGCTGCAATTATGTTCATCCACACACTATGATAAACCCTGCTGGTGAAAGAAGACGATCCATTTCAAACCAGAAAGAAATTTAACCATCTTCTTATGCTACATAATCGCCAATGTAACAAGAGCTACTGGCCTACATACCCGCTAAATCCCATATTGAAACTTAACCTAGACTAAACCATCCGACGAGAAAACATTACAGCGAAAGCTACCTCAGAATCCTTGTGGCGCCTCGACCAAATAACATGACCATATTTGCTAAACCCTTGGGAATCGTCCCCAAGCAACGATCCATCGTAAAACCCCACATTTTTCCCTATGAAAAGGATGAAAACCCAAGCAAAGGAAGCGGGCACTCACATCTTGTTGACGGTCCTCTCCCGTGAGTTGGGCGGCAGATGAGCCCTCCAGTCGCCCCCATCAAGCGCACCTCCAGCGCCCCCGCCTCCTCCCCCGCCACCCGGCGGCAGCAGCATCGGCCTCCAGCCAGCGTTATCCATCAAGTCCACTCCTCAGAAACCTCAACACCCAACAACCGCACGGGACTCAAAACACAAAGCAATAAACAAGAAACCAGCAGACACACCCACCCATACCCAAAAGTCCTCCCCCCCTCGAGAACCCAAAAAGAAGGGTGCGTCGGTCTCACCTCTTGGACGAGAAGGAACAACTTTCCGCCGAAATGCGATGGGAGGAGGGAGAGAGAGGGGGAGACGCGAGGTGAGGCGATTGGGCAAGAGGATCCGTCAAGCGGGTCGCTTTTCATTACTATATTCTTCGAGCCTGAAGAGGGTGCAGTGGGTTTTTGGGAGACTTTTTGTTTAATGCATAAAAAGAGCAGACGAGGTGGGCGATGACTCGAAATGTACAGAGCAGAGCGAGAGGAGAAGGAAGAGAAGATGAAGATTTGCCGTTACTGACTTGGCCACCTTGTCTGTTCCCCTTTTGTCTTGTCGTTCTTTGTCTCGGGTTGGGTCGGATCGGATCGGGTCTCGAAAAAAAAAAATCTAGGGAAAATTTCAAGAAAATATCCGAAATGCCCTCATTTCTTCAAATAAATGCATGAAGTGATAAGGGTCAGTTCAATGATATTTTCGTCATTTTCCTTTTTTTTCCTTTTTTCTTCTTTCCTTTCTTTTTTTTCTAGTCCTTCTTCCTTCTTTGCCGGTGGCCAACCGACCCCCAATAATGCCTGTAAAGGGCTGGCAAGAGTTGCCCTCACTTGATCTGGCAAGAGCCACCCTTGCGGCCATTAGCGAGGTCAGCCCTCGTTGGCTGCGAGCAAGGCCACCCCGCCAAATTTGACGGAGGTCGGCTTGCAAGCCCTCTCTTAGGGCCAACAAGGGCTCGACACCTATCGCTGGCAACAAGTGAGGGCTTGACGATGGGCGTTAAGCGGCCAATGAGGCCGGTCAGAGGCAAAGAAGGAAGAAGAACCGGAAAAAGGAAAGAAAGATGAAAAAGGGAAGAAAAAAAAGGAAAATTATGAAAATGTCCTGAATTGGCTCTTATTTGAAACAAGTATAACTACTCCGAGCCCTTCTTTGAAATAAGGTCCGCTTCAAGCTCTTATTTAAGAAAATGAGAACACTTGGACCCCTTTTTTGAAAATTTTCCTTAAATCTAAATGAGCACAGGCTCCACTTGTCTCAAGAAAAATCGGATAATTTACAAAAAAATATATATATATATATATATATTAAATAGTGGCTTGTATCACTTGAAATAATAAATCAATTAAAAATACAACAATTTGTATAAAAAAATTAAACAAAGAAAATACTTCTAGTTTATTAATTTTCTAAAGTGATATTAGCAATCACATTTAAGAAAATTATTTCCTATATTATTTATTTTTTGAAAAACAGACAAAATCTAAAATTCTTTAGTCACTCGAAAGACATAATCATGAAATTACATGGGGAAAATTCGGGAAAAATTACCAAAAAAATCATAAACATATTACAATTGTGTCAATTCAAATTCTAAACTTATTTTTTTGACCAATTGAGTTCTAAACATTTTATAATTATTCTCGATCAGTCCTTTAAACCAAAATTGGCTTGTCGGAGTTAACGTGGCAAAGCGAGCCGTGTCGATGACCTTTTTTAATAATATTTTATTTTTTGAAATATTTTATTAATATTTTCTCTTTTTTTCCTTTTTTCTTTTTTTTTTTTTTTCTTCTCCCTCTCCCTCCTTCCTCATCTTCTCTCCTCCTCCTCTCTCCTCCTCCTCTCCTTCTTCCTTTGGCTCTAGCGACCACCCAAAGGGAGTGCTAGCTAGTCGCCGAACCGAGGCGGCCAAGCTAGCTCGCCTCACCGTCACTGGGCGAGAGCAAGCTCGCCCAGCCACTAGTGGGGCAAGCCCTTGCCAGTCGACGAGGCGAAATTCCGCCGGATCTGGCAAGGCGAGCCTATTGGATCGCCTTAGTCCAGCAACCGGCCAACCTAGCCGATCGCTGGAGCCAAAGGAAGGAGGAGGGAGGAGGGAGAAAGGGGAAAAAAAAAAAGGAAAAAAAGATTAAAAATTTAATAAAATATTTCAAAAATAAAATATTATTAAAGAAAAGCTCGCCGGCCAATTAATTTTGACCGGATAGACTGATCGGAAATAATTGTAAAAGGTTTAAGACTCAATTGATCAAAAAAATAAATTTATGACTGAATTGGCACAATTGCAATAAATTTAAAACTTTTTTGGTAATTTTCTCCGCATATAAATAAAAGTTGTAGATGCTTCTACACCATATATTGAGTATTTTTCCCCTGAAATTACCAATATTAATCAATTTAGATTCAAATAATGACTATACAATATCCTTTACAATTATAATAATTTTAAAAAGAAAAAAAAACGCGGCGTTTTCTTTTTTATTGGTTTTTGCTTGATCTTGGAGGAGACATATGATCTAACTAAGATTGTTTTGATTGGGTGTAATAATGCTAACTACTTTGGAGTTAAAACTTTCGTTTAAATAAATGAATCTTCAATCTCCCTATACTACAAAGGACATTAGAAGCGTTTTTCAATTTCATATTTCGGCCCAAGAGTATAAAATACTTGCCCACTGCAAGACAAATAGCAAAAGTATATACTAAATAACTGACAAAAAGATAATTTGAAGATAGCCCTTTCATACGCACATAACACAAATCTCCCCCCTTACTTAAAATATCATGCACTTGTCACAAAGTTCCTCAAAGATTTAAAATTACTTCTAATTTTATCATACTACCATAAATTGGATTGATTTACTAAAATAACCCAAGTCACTTTCTTTTTTTCATGTATCTAATGTTCATGTGCATGTTTGTGTATATGCTTTATCGGTTGGTGTGTCAAGTAAGGTTAACAAAGATATTAACAGAGAATTAAAATCTCCCCATCATTTTACTATGACCAATGTTCAAAATCTCATGACAATAATATCCAAAATCTGATTTGTGTGCATTTCGATGATCTGATTTGGCTTCTATGTCAATCCACCAACACCTTCTTAAACCCCTCCAGGTCCTCAAAATCCATTCGTGGCGGGAAGTATTAATGTGTAATTTATGTATATTGTGATATATTTCTATAATTACATTTCTATCTGTACATTAGTTACTTCCTATAAAGATATATCATACAACCCTGATTAGGGTTGGGCCACCATAGACGCTCTGTCTTATTTTCTCTAGGACTCTAAACATCAACGTGGAGATGGCGTCTGCGGCAAAGGAGGTTGATCACATCAGCCGCTTGCGGAACGTCATAATCCACCGCATCTTTCCTTCTTGCCCTTCAAAGACGTGGTCAAGACCAGCCTGCTGTCCGAGCAATGGCGTTTCACTTGGACCTCCACTCCATACATCGATCTCTCTCTCCCCTAAGGGTGTTGTTCCTTCGATCGACAGAGCGGTGAGACTCTGCGCTGCTTCTAAGATAGAGAGGTTCCAACTTGATGCTATTGTCATCAGCGAGATCGACAGGGCACTGAGTCTCTGCACTGCTTCTAAGATAGAGAAGTTCCATCTCGATGCTAATGTCATCATCGCTGAAGATGCTTGGTTGGGCTCTGAACGCATGTCTCACGAGTTACATCGTACCTTGTGCGATTGCGCATCGCTGGTGAGCTTGCGAGTATCTGGATGTCATCTTTCAGGGGATGCTATCATTAACTGGCCTTCTCTTAAGAAGAACGTCGATTGTTCAGTAGCAAAGGATGTGATCATTGATTCATTTGGGTCTATGAGAACTTAAGATGTATCGTACCAGATCAAACAAGCTTGTTTGTTTTACATTTTCTTCTTGTACTTAATATCACTGCTATGTTATAATTTCTCTTAATTAGCTCCGAAAAAGTTACTGTCCATGTGTGTTTTCAGTTCAAGAACAGGGATTTTTCGAAGCTTTGTCCGTTTGATGAGAAGCAATTCTGGCGCTCACAGGAGGAGTTCTATTGTGTGGCAAATCATCTTAAAAGGGTTGAATTTGTCGAGTTGGAATTTGACGATGAAAAATCAAAACTTTTGCTTGATCTGGCTAAGTTTCTTCTTCAGGAGGCAATTGGATTGGAGAAGATGATAATCAACATTGAATTAAGGACATCGCCTCGACGAGTACCCACCGACCCTCATGATCTTTGGGATTTTCATGATGTGATTCAGCTGCAAAAAGGCTGTCAGAGATCTTCCCGAAATGCTAAAGTTATAGTAAATTATTGTTTCAATGGACTCTCTTATCACAAGTACACAGGATACACAGGATGCATTTGGTTTGACTTTCTCAATAAACTTTGGGGCTCCAAAATCCATTGGACAAATTGCAAATGGCATTTCGCAATTTTTTTTGGAGAGCTTTAAGAAGATGCAATTGCATCTCGAAAGGCCTATCAAAGCCTTTGGCTTAATGGAGTATTGGAGGTGCCTTGAGAAGTCTCTAGTTTATGGAAAAAATGCCACTGTACACCCTTAGATTTGCATGACATAGGTATGGAAATTACATCGCTCGTCTCTTTTTGTGCCACTTTTGACAGTGTGCGATTAAGTTGGGTTTGACAAAATGCTTTTGATATCGCTTCATTTTAAGTTTTCCAAGTCTTGGCTTATGTTCGGATCGAACTTCCCCAAGTTTCACTGGCAATTTTCCGTCTGAAATCCATAGCTTTTCACTCCGTTACGAGCTCCGTATGGTTCAGTTATGCGGGGACGCCTTAACGTAACCAGATGGCGAGATCAATGTGTTTACTTGTCCAACAAGGAGGGGTCCAATTTTCCTTTCTTAGAGAAAGCAGGAGTTGGTATGTGAATGCCGTGGGGTGGCCTCTCACATATGTTGCTGGATAACGAGCCTCCTTTTAAGCCCTTTTTTTCCCTTTTCTATTTGTCGGAACTTTATGATTAATGTCGATAGGTTATTCAAGCAAGAATTGACAACCTAAATCTAGTATTGTTAATCGAAACATTCTCTTAAACCACTCAAATTAAGGTTGGCAATTTGATATAAGAGTTGTTCAATTTAACACATTAGTAAGCTACGCAAATAGATTAGTTAGTTATTATGAAATAATTCAGAAACAATCAAATAAGTACTTATTTATTTTCAAGACAATCGAATAAAATTAGATAAGTCAAACAAGTAAAAATTAATAACCTTCAACTAATTGGTAACTTACTGGAGAAAAATTGGTGACTCGCTTAAATGAAGATTGATAATTCGATAAAAACTTTAGCCTTAAAAGATTGGTATGTATTGGAAATTTCAAAAAAAAGGTGATTTGGAAACAATAAAATAAAGGTTACGAAGAAAAAAGTTGATAACATAAAGCAAAGGTAAACAATCGTATAAAAGCTACGAAATTAAAAGTTAATAATTTGAAAACAATCACAAAAATATTTATCAGTCAATCCAATAAGATTTGGTCTCTTCAAATTATTCGGTATCTCAAATGGGGATGGTTGGTAAATCTTTCAAATCAGAATTGGTAATTTGATACAAGAGTGGAGATATAACTCTAAAACTGCAAATTATGTATATAAATTTTGGTAACTTATTACAGAAGTTGAAAATTCAGAAATAATCAAAGAGTAATTAGTAATTTTTTTGGATAATCAAACAACAATTAGTAATTTGTTTGGTCAAACTAATGTTAGTAACTCAATCACAACCTTTTACCAACAAACTTGGTTCTTTTATGACATATAAATCTCACAACTATGATCCAACTCTCGCACATCCATGAATCATTGAGTGAGAATGTGGATTCCTCCAGTTCAGTCCACAAAGAGAGTGTATTTCAAAGGATGATGCTGCGCTTTGTAAAACTTTTGGGATGTTGGTGCAAGCCAAGAGTTAAGTGCTTGTGAACCTGTGTTATTCACCTAGGTAATCAGCCTCATTAGCTGCATTCTGAGAAAGACATGCACTGTAACTTCATGAAACAATATTAAGCTGAGCTAAAAGTTTCCAGTTGAAACATACAGAAAGGGGAAGTTTTATTTCAAATTTCTGCCCCGGGAGTTGCATTCAATCACATCTCCTATAAATGTAGGGTTACAAAACAAAGGAAAAGACATCATTGGTGTCGATGAAATAATCAGGATCTACGCACATGTTTAGACGAACTTCCTTGGGAAGGATACCTTAGAATGACATTTGCACTTGGGGAACACTTCGGGAGCGATAGAAGAATCCTGGCCACATCAAGAAGGCCCCATGGATCAACTGCCTGGGACGATTTGGAATTGGTACTATCGATCACTATTTTGTCCAGCCAGAGTGCATTCTGGAGGAGAAACTTGAGCAGGGAAAGAACAGGTTCCCATGCCAGCGAATTGCTACCGTGATCAACAATCTCAACATGCTTGAGATGCATCAAACACTGGTAGATCCTCCACTTTGCAGAATTCCAAAATTCTTCTCCATCAAAGTCACAACGGCCTACACTCTCCGCATTGGACACAGTCTGCAGATATAGAACATCATGACTAAGGTGGAGATACACATCTAGAACTAGATGAGACAAATATCAAGATTTTAATAATATAAAATAGCATTTACTACACCAAGAGAAATATAAATTAATTGAGAATCCAAAATGTTAATTAAAAGGATAAAGGTACAAAAATGATTTTCAATCACGAGAAGAAAAGAAAAGACAGGTTTATATGGGGACTCAGGATCTACATCTGTTCAAGCAAATCTGGTGGTAAATTAACCAAGAGAGTTCTAGGTTATGTACCATGGAATTGAGTGTGCGAGTCATTTGTAAGAACAACTTCTCCAAGTGCGGCGTACTTTCGAGTATTTCCGCTATAACAGGAACTCCCTCATGGCCTGCTGCGCCAAGTAGTATCAGATGCCGACATTCTAAGGTTGGAAGAACCTCTTCTCTCGCCTCCGTTAATGACAGCGCCTAAGCACATCATCATGGTGGAAGAAGCAGAAACTGATTATTTTTACTTTCTTGAATCACTAAAGTAGATCAGACATAAGACATGCTTGCAATTCCAACAGCCTCTCACAATGGCCAACGGACCAAACGAATAAGCAAACGAGGACATCGGATTTTAGTCTTATCTAAGTCAAAGTAATGCTGGACTCATAAAGGTAATATTAGCTTACAATGTGTAAAGTTCTATTATGAGAAGGGAAAAAGTCTTTGTCCAGCAAAAATTCCTTTAAAGCTCCATACAATGACAACGTTTCTCTAAAATAACAATTTATGACCACGGTATCATCAAGCACCAATGAACAATATCAAGATTTATCCTAAGCAAATGGCAGAATGTGTAATGTATGTCCACAACTTGAACCAGAAATAACAGGGGTAAAAAAATCAGCTCACACCTGAAGGCACCAGCTCCCCATCACCAATTTCGGGACATGATGCAGCCTCTTGAGAAGCCCCCTAACAAGATCACCATCATCAGCTGCAAAGCCTTCCATGTCGAAATTTAACTCAGCCTCAATCAAGGAGGATACTTCATCTAGTCTGAACTCTCCCCCTTGAGAATTGCCCAACAGGCGCAATTTGAGAAGATGAGGTGCTGAAATTTTCAACGTCAAACCTTCATCATCACCAAACTCATGAGAATCAATCACCAACTCTTTACAACTTTTTGATTCAATCACGATGTGCTTGACGCCCACGCAACTTTTCAACTCAAGGAACTCTAGAACAGGGCTGCCACTCAAAACTCTCACCATCCCATCATCGTTCAACTCCGCATGTTCAATGCGCAATGTCTTCAACGAACACCAATTCACAGTGCCGAACACTGAAAAACAGCATTGGGACACACGCAAACTCACCAGCGTGGTGCAGCAGAACAAGATTCGCGGCAACACATAAACTTTGTGGCGCCAGTAATGCAGACTTACTGATACCTCTTCAATGCCGTGCTCGATGGCAAACTTAAGCCACCTATCAAGACTTGATTGCACCAAGGCGAGACAAGGAGCATCAAAGAGGAATCTTTTTGCCTTAATTGCAGTGCAGCGTAACAGCACCGAGTCAACGAAATTGATGAAGCCCTTGCATTTCCGGCTACTGCCAGGGGGCAAAGAGAAACTCATATACTGATTAGAAGTCCAAGTGGAACGCCATCGCTTGGACAAGACACTGGTTTTGATGGCGTCTTTTGTGGTCATGAAGGAGAAGATATGAAGGATTATGGCGTCGGGCAATTGGCTGATGTGATCCACTGAGTTTCGGCTTTCATCTTGATTGGAAGCATGTAATCGAGCACGTTTGCCTGCTGATGATGATGAAGAGTAAGGTTGGCAAGAAATATTACAAGAGGACTATATAAACTCTTATCAACACATAAGGAAAGTAATTAAACCCTAAAAAGTCTCCTGGCTTTCCTTCAAAAAAAAAAAAAAATGAAAAGCGAATTGAGAGATAGCATGTGAAAGATTGAGATGGAAAACCCTAGAGGAAAGCTTGAACTACTTAGAGAACGGAGGCCTTACAAAGAATGGAAGAGCGAGAGAGCAATGAGGAATTTGCAGAAAAAAATTGCAGAAGAGAAACGAGCAGGAGAGAAAATGAGGAAGCGAGAGAGGGAGAGATTTGATTAGAGGAGTGGAGGCTAACTTATTTGATTAATGGGCAGGCCAAACCAGGCTGAAGCCTGAACTCCAGGAGGAACAATTATTCTGAGTATTCCAAACTAACTACTGCTGATTTGCTTGAGGCTGATCCACAGCTAAGGAATTAGGAAATGGTTGGCTTTGGCTTTGAATTTGTGGATGCATAACGTGAGATGACATACAATATATACAATTTATGTTAGTGCATCAAGAAACTCGATCAATACATGCATAGCAGCAGTAAATGCAAATAGCACAAAAAGACTAAAGGAATGAGGGATAGATGCACCCCGACGATGACCTTTAATTACTTTAACTTGAAACTTTCTGAGCAAGTGATAATAGATGGATAATGGATATGCAAAAACAGACAAACAATCACTCACTCATTTTCTTTTCAGTGAGTACTAAATAAAAATCTCTGTGAAGTTCATGTACTTGAATTGATCTTGAAATCTTATTTAAAAGAAAAAAAAAGAGTAAAGTGAATTATCTTTTGCAAACATGCATCTTTTGACACGATAAGAGAGACTCGCTTTTAAAAAAGAAATTTTGAGGCGAAGCAGTAGGAGGAAGTTACAAAATATGCAAGTGTTTGGCCCTTTCTAGTTGAACTTGTTCTTCACAGATGCATATCTGATTCTATGAAGCAAACAACCAAGATCTTACAGTTCTTAAATCAATAAGTTAGAAATGAAACAAAGAAATTCAAATGTGCCACTGCACATGGTATTAATGTGTATTTGAGGTTACAAATGAGCAAGAATGGCAAAAAGAAATTAACTTCGGGGTACTAAAACAAAAATCCACCAAAAATGCCATGTACCAGTGGAGCATTTGCCCTGTAAATAAGCAGCACGGCTTGTCGTGGGTATATAAATGTGTACCATGTAGAGCCCAAAAAGAGGACAATTCCAGGGCCAGTCCTAAAATTTGTTTTGCTAATGTGCTTAAGTCCTTCATTTTGTGCATTCAAGTCACAATACTTGCAATTGAATACACTTGATTCATTCCATTAACTCTGTCAATTTTAAGTGGAAGGAAGATGCCACGACCTTTTTTATTATCTTTTAATCCTATGTGGCCATTAATAAATAAAAAAGTCGTGTAGATTTTCTGTCCACTAAAACATAAAAGAGCTAAGATGACTATCACAAATTTTAGGACTTAAGTTGCTCAAAAACAATGAATCAAAATAATAATAATAATAATAATAATAATAATAATAGTGCAAGCACATGAATGAAAAATTGTGTAAGAGGAAATATACATATATGTAAATATACAAAGGGATAACAAAACAGAAATTCCAATTCCCATATCAATGGTATCAAGTAACAGGAACTTAAGTCGTACCAGAGTCCTCACTGCTATTCCCTGCAGAGTTAGATGGCGAAGCACTAGGTACGGTACTCTGAGACTTTGTCTCCATTGTCAACATCTTCAGAGATATCTTCCTTAAATAATCAGACTAAAAGGTAAAGGAAGCAGAAGTCACTAAATCACTTCATAATAGACTAATTAAATAATCAAATTAGAAAGAAAATAAAGTAGATTTCGATTTGAAACTATAACTTAAAACTCAGTACAATATCACAGCACTGAGCAAACCTGATATCTCTGGTGCAAAGCTAAATTTAAATATTTAAACAGTTCCACTTGCTATATAAATGCACGCATCATAGAAATTCTCAATAAAAGAATGCTTTCCAAAAATTTTTAAGCACAAGCCTATCCAGTTTGTTTACGCATCCTCTATCCACATAGAAACTTGATACAGAATAAGTAAGCAGTACATCCCAGGCAACTTCATAAAATGCTATCAAAGATAAGATCGAAGAGAATGAAACACAAATGGTGGACATGGACATCATATAATACCTGGCTTATTGCAGCAGCATAAATTTTTTCCTCAAACCTCACAGCAATTTTATTGAGTTCGCGCAAACCCTCTGGACCAGAAACGGGAAGATGTCTCTTCAAAGTCTCCATTCTGCATATCAAAAGAGATTTGCACTTCAGCTGCGATTATTTCTGGCCAATCATTTTCTTGTCAATGATTATAAGATTTCATTAAGAAGCACCAAGGGAGTACCACCCCTAACAAAATGGCTAAAAACAGAAGACACGCATAAACAATATAATGCACAAAGACTATTTCTAGCATTTCCACCAAACTATGTGTGACATTGAACTTTCCCGCTATACCAAAATCATCCCTAAAAAATTTCCACAAGGATTCAACAACTTGAAATGCTCTTTTTTTTTCCTTTTTCTCCAAATGAGCTAAAAAAACAATTAGTGGAATAAATTTAGTAGTATTTTCTTTATGACACACAAACTGAAAGTCCCTCTCCAAGCCCAAAGTCCGTGTCATACTGTGCCTAAGGTCAACCAATTTACTCCTAAAATTTCAAAAACTGTAGCCCAAATCTTCCTAGTCCAGCTATATTGTAAAAATTAATGATTCATGCTCTCTTGTTTAGTCTTGCACAAAAAAAACACTTATTAGCTAGTATTTTTCCTCGCTTCTAAAGATTATCTGAAGTAAGAATACATCCCCAAGTAGCTTGCCAAGCACAAAATGAATCCTTCAATGGAAACTTGACTTTCCAAATAGATATCCATGGGCAGAGTGTGCTCTGTTGTAATTGCATCTGAGTAGAAAAGAGATCAGAATAGTAGGCTTTGACAGAAAAGTTTCCAGAGGGACAACAATTCCTCCACAGCCTATCATCCTCACATCTAATATCACTTGATACAAAAACTCAAAAATATTCAAGAAAGTTTTGGGCTTCTAATCTTGAGCCCTATCTAAGATATTAATTTACCACACCATTTCTCTGTTGTCAGTCCTCCAACAATCAGCCATCCTAGCTCTCTTGTTTCTAGTGCACACACATCTGGGAATAAGTCTTTGAAAGCAGTGTCTCCAAACCACATGTCACCCAGCAATATAGTATGCCTACCATTTCCCACTTTAATAGAAAGTCTTTTCGAAAGCATCCCATCCTTACCTAATGTGCTTCCAAAGCTTGACTCCACGTGTTCCTCCATTAGATTTTGTTATCAACTCAGTATCTTCCAAGCCAAACTTTGCAACGAGTAACCCCCCTCTTTTTTTTCTCTTTCCAAGGGCTAGTTTTCTCCCCATTAAATCTCCACAACCTTTGTACAAGCAAAGCTTTATATACAAGAACCAATGACTTCACCCCCAACCAACCCCCCAAAAAAAAAAAAAAAAAAAAAAAGGAAGCAACTGATTGTGTTACAATACTCCAATTAACTAAATGAAATCTCAGATTGTCATCCCTCCCTAAAAAAACTTTTTTTGTACGCTCTCAAGTCTTTTTGCCACTGAAATAGGGATTGGAAACAAATAAAGAAAGCAAACCAGAAGATTAGAAAGCCCACGCTTCGTCCACATAAGTCTACCTCCCTTGAACAAATAAGCCATCTTCCACCCGCTTAAACTCTTTTCAAATCTTTGTATCATTAGATTCCATGCAGCTTTTGCTTTGTAAGTGGTTCCCAACTGCAGCCCCAAGTACTTTATAGGTATGCTGGCAACCTTAAGACCAAGAATCCAAGACAGTTCTTGCAAATTTACATTCTCGCTCAAAGGAGTTATTTCACTTTTTTCCCAAATTCACTTTCAGTCAGAAGACAGCTCAAAACATAACAGTATGCTTCTCAAGTGCAAAATTTGTTTGATGTCATCCTCCAAGAAAATTATGGCATCATCCACAAATGAAAAAGGAATTATGGAATCTTCATTACAAGTATTGTCAACCATGAAACCACTAATCTAACTGGTAGCTTTAATCAGCATCTTGCTCAACACTTCCATGTCCAACACAAATAATAAAAGTGACAGAGGACTGCCTTAAATCTATAGAACACTTGAAGAAACAGCTTTGACTGCCATTCACCATAACCAAGAAAGTCGATGAAGAAATGCATCTTAAAATCCATCTACACCATTGGTCACCAATAGCCATTCTTCTTTACACATACATCAAAAACTCCCATGATCCGTGATCATAGGCCTCCTCCGCGTCGAATTTGCAAATCACTCCTGCTTTTCTTTCCTCAAGACAATCATCCGCCTCATTAGCAATAAGAATAGCATCCAATGTGTGACAAGCTTTTAGGAGTGTGCATAATCCGGGTTGGACTGGTCCAGCACCTAATCCAGGAACCAACCCGTATAGTTTTGGTCCCCAGTTTTTGGGCTGGTCCAATGCTCACCCCTGCAAGCTTCCACAAAAGCAATTTGAAAAGGTCCCACAAGGTGAGGTAGAACCTTTTCAAATGACCAGCAAGAACTATGGCTAAAATCTTATAGACGCTACCCACCAAGTTTTTAGCTTAAAGTCCTAAACATCCATTGCACCAGGCTCCTTCGGAATGATAACTAAGAATGTACAATTTAGATTATCTACAAACTTCCCCCCTACTCTAGAACTCCTTTAGAAGGTCTTCACTAACATTCTCCAATTCTCCTGAACAATTTCACAATTTCAACACAAATCCATCAGGACCTAGTACCTTATCTCCATTACACCCCAAGACTGCACTTCTAATCTCCTCCTCTTCAAAAAGCGTTTGCAGCATCTCAACCATATTGGGATCAAGGGAAGCCTCCAAAATTACAGTCTCCCAAAACATCTCTCTCTGTATAAATCAGCATAGAATTCTACATAACCACGCATTCATGGCATCCACATCTTCAACAACCATCCCAAAAACTTCCAACTTACTAAAGAAGTTATATCTTCTATGAGCAATGGCCATCTTACGAAAGGACTTCGTGTTTCTGTCACCCTCATCAAACCAAATCTCCTAAGAAATATGTATCCAGGAGGTTTCTTCCATTAGAATCAACAAAGCAAGACTTCTTTTTTTTCAATCCCATTCTCCTAAAGCGCTCTCCTCCATTAAGGTCATCCGGTCTCCTTATTGTCAAGCCTTTCAACTTCTTAAATTGTCTCTTTAGTTTTGTTTCCCACATCCCCAAACTTCTCATGACTTTATTGTTTCAGAATATACCTTCGAAGCAAAAGGGAAGCTGGCATACCCTCTAAAAGAAATATTCTTCCAATAATTAAGAACTACCTCCTTGAAATCTTCTACTGTGAGCCACATATTCTCAAACCAGAAGGGAGAGGGGCCCCATTTAATACCTATCTCCCCTTAACACAATTGGATGGTGGACGGAGGTCACTCAAGGTAACAACTTTTGAATCTAGCTCGGATTGATATCTTCCCATATTGTTGAAACTAGGAACCAATCAATGCATGAAATTGATAGCCCCTCCCCGTCCCTAGACCTACCAATGACAAGCCAATTAGGCAAATGGTGTCTAAGATTTGCCAAAATTCCCTCATGTGAGCTATGTCAGTACCAATCACGTTCTGTTCATGTGTACATAATACCATGTTGAAGTCTCCCCCAATCACCGAAGGCACTCCCCATTTACATCTAACATCAGAGAGTTGATCCCCAAAAGAACTCCCAGCACTAACCTCTCCAGGACCATACACCACTGTAAACACCCGTTCTTCCCCATTCTCTGCACCACCAAACAGGCACAAAAACACTAAATTGGCCCACTAAGCAATCTACTAAGTTGAATGAGTTCTCATTGCACATCACTACAATGCCAGCACATGTTTGAAATAACGGTAATTCTTCCAGTTCCAACTGAGAAATGATGCTATTACATAAACCTTTTCCTCACTGAATAGCTTTCTCCCTAATAAGAAAGCAAACTGAGAAATGATCCAAAATAACACACATAAGAATTCACAAACCTATAAAACTTTGTTGACACCTAAACCCACACACATTAATAGCATCTACTTCTATTACAGGTGGCACAGGTGGGATTTCACCCATTGCAACTCAAGGTAAGTGAAGAAAAGGTTTCCTGTGGAAAACCTTTGGGCCTCCAGCACCTATTACTACTTCAGTGACAATATTGAATTGGAGAAGGGAAGATCAGATGATACGTCCATGTATCTCTTCCAGTAAGAGCTTATATAAACTAAATATATTTGAGATTAATAAAAAAATAATGCAACCTACAAGCAATAAGACACCTAAAAATCCTTAGGCTCCGGATAAGTAAATTTTTGTCATGAGCATAACAGCCATCATTCATTCAGTAACTGTTCTCCTACCAGAAAGCCACATGGCATTACTGCCGCAATTATGTTCATCCACATGCTACGATAAATCCCGCTGGCGAAAGAAGACGATCCATTTCAAACAAGAAAGAAATATAACCATCTTCTTATGCTACATAATCGCCAATGTAACAAGAGCCACTGGCCTACATACCCACTAAATCCCATATTGAAACTTAACCAAGACTAAAGCAACCTCAGAATCCACGTCGCGCCTCGACCTAATAACATGACCATATTTGCAAAACCCTCGGGAATCGTCCCCAAGCAAAGATCTATCGTAAAACCCCACATTTTTCCCTACGAAAAGGATGAAAACCCAAGCAAAGGAAAGCGGGTACTCACATCTTGTTGACGATCCTCTCCCGTGATTCGGGCGGAAGCTGAGCTCTCCAGTCGTCCCCATCAATCGCACCTCCAGCGCCCCCGGCTCCTCCTCCCTCGCCACCCTCCGGCGGCATCAGCGGCCTCCAGCCAGCGTTATCCATCAAGCCCACTCCTCAGAAACCTCAACACACCCAACAACCGCACAGGGCACTCAAAAACCCACAAACCAAGAAAATCAAGAAACCCCGCACACAACCCGCCAACGCCCGGCTTCAAGAAACCCTACCCACGAACCCTCCACCCCTCGAGAACCCAAGAAAAGAAAAGAAGGGCCCGCGTCGGTCTCACCTCTTGGAGGAGAAGGGAAGAACTTTCGGCCGAAACAAGATGGGAGAGGGAGAGAGAGAGAGGGAGGGACACGCAAGGTGAGGCGATTGGGAAAGGCAATTCATCAAGTGGGTCGCTTTTCATTACTATATTGTTCGCGGCTGAGGAGGGTGGATTGGGTTCTTGTTAAATGCATAAAAAAGGAAGACGGACGAGGTGCGCGAGCAACGCGAAAGGAGGAGCCGCGGAGGCGGAGGAGGAAGAGAAGATGAAGACGTCACTGACGTGGCCACCTTGTCTTGTCGTCCTTTTGCCCTGTCGGTCTTGGTCTCGGTCTCGGGTCGGGTCGGAGACGTATCGGGTCGCAGATCTTCGGTCCGATTCTATTCGGCCGTGACTTTGAAAAAAATTTTAATAGTAAGTAGGAGCATTGAATCTGGACACCGGCTCCGCTTGTCTTAAGACAAACTGGATAATTTAAAATATATGTTTTTTTCTATAAATAATAACTTATATCACTAATTCAATATATTCTTACATTTATAAAAAAAAATATTAATAATAACTTATATCGCTAAGAGATAATATCACGAAAAATCTCAAACTAGTATATTTAAAATAAATTTATTCCAAGCTAATTTTTCCATCATTATAAACTTCAAACTAATACATTTATGACAAATTTACCTCAAATGACCATAAAAAATTTCAAACCGATCCCAAATTATTTTTTTGACAGTTAAAACCTTAAAACCGATACATTTGTGAATTGGATTAATACCACAAAAAAAATCACAAAACTAGTACAACTGTAATAAATAGAGAGTAAAATCCCAAACCTGCATACTAATCAATTATCATGTGTTATCAAATTTAGCAATTTGATAGTAAAATTTTAAACGAAACTAACAAATGGTAAAACTGTCACAAGTGTATTAGTTTGGAATAAATTTATCAAATGTGTATTGGTTTGGATTTTTTTATGATCAGAAAATTAATTTGAGGTAAATTTGTCACAGTTCTACCAATTTGAGATTTTTCATGATACTAACTTAAATAATAAATCAATTAAAAATACTTTTATTGCCAATAACAATTTGTATCAAAACTTTTTCTTAAGCAATGAAAATACTTCCAATTCATTAATTTTTGGAAGTGATACCAAGGATCATATCTAACAAAAATATTTCTTACATCATTCGTTTTTTCACAAAATAAATGGAGTTTAAAGTTCTTTAGTCACTCGAAAGCGAAATAATCAAGAAATTACATGGGAAAATTCAAATTAGCCCAACTTTATCCTGTTGGCCAAAAGTTGATTTTGCACCGGTTTGCACTACTACATAAAAATAACCTTATATATTATAAAGACTATTTTGAAATTAAGATAAAACTTACGTTCTAATATATTGGAAATTATTTCCAATTTTTTTTTAAAAAAAATGGACTACAATTACATGAAAAGTTATCGACCCTGCATAACATGAAAACTTAATAGAATTTGATTTTTTTTTATAAAATAAAAAGAGTCATTAATCATCTACAGAAATATGTTTTTACAAATTCAACCCTAGACCTTCTTGAAGGACATCCTCATCTCATACTCACCCCTAGTCATAATTAGATCGTCCCCCCAAAAACAACACGATCATCTGAGCATTGCTTACGCAACTAGTGATCGGCACTAGTCAACGTGACACAATTGAAGTCGGTCAACAATAGCCTCTTAAGATTCATTTGAGATAAGATAAGATAAAAAGAGAGAAAACTCATTCGAGATAGTCTAGTCATTTATCCCAATACCCATAGAATAATCACATGGCATCACCAAACTCCTTGACTTTGTTTCTTTTCACTTCTGCCAGCAACCCTTGGGGTCAGAGAGCAAGGCAGTCTTGTCTGACATTTGTCATTGCAATGAGTTCAAGGAAAATTACTAAAACAATCATAAATCTATTACAATTTTTCCAATTCAACCCTTTTTTTTTATTAATTCAAAGCTAAACCTTTTTGCAATTATGCTAATTCAGTCCATTTAGTCAAATTTTATTGGCCCGTGTCAGACATCTAAGTGACACCGACGTGACAATTTTTTAATGATATTTTATTTTTAGATATTTTATTTTTATTTTTATTTATTTCTTTATTTCTTCTTCTTCTTCTGATCGATCGCTGGACCAACCAAAAGCTATAGCCGATGAGGCCTCGCTGTTGCTAGGCAAAGTCAAGCTCGTCTTTGCCATGGCTGGGCAAGACCTGGCCATTGCAAGCAAGGTCACCAAGCGTTATGACGGCGATGAGGGCAAGCTCGCCTAGCACTACATCAGTGAGGCCTTGCCGACCCTAGCCTCTAGCCAATCTAGCCAGAAGAAGAAAGAAAAAAAATTAATTAATTAATAAATAATTCAAATAAATAAAATATTATTTAAAAAATTGCAACATCTGCATCGACTGGACAATTGGCATCCACATCAATGCCAACCAGCCAAATTTGGTCGGATAGACTAAATTGATATAATTGTTTTATGATTGAATTGGCAAAAAAAAAAAAAATTATGACTAAATTGGAAAAATTGTAGTAGGTTTAAAATTGTTTTAGTAATTTTCTTCAATGTTTTCTAAGGAACCATTTTTTTTCTTACCACTAGCCATCTATTAAACACATATCCTATATTGAAGTCAAGTTTAAGCAGGTTTTGGATTTTTTTTATCAGTGATAATAATCATGAGTTTGGCTTTGTTTTTTTTTACCTTTGTGTTGATAGGTCAAATAGTTGTTTTTTTGCTAAAAGATAAAGTGAAATTATTGTTAATCAAACAAATCGGAATTCATTTATCCCCAAACTTCAAATATTAATTGCCACCTATAAAGATTTTGAACCAAATACTGCTGTTCCAGCCATAAATTCCCAACAAAACGCGCAACTACAATAATAACTCGCATGTCGAAGGTACGAGTCTTCTCTTCCACGTTTCGATATTTGTCAATCTCATCGGCAACCATCGCGTCTTCACAAAGTTTGAATAGGATTAATGTCGAAGTAAGCTGAATTTAATTTCGCTCGAGGTCGCATTTAACTTGTTCCGTTTTGGGTTCCAATGATGGAGCGATAGTTGTGAATCTTCCTTCTTCAAGGTATCATCGCTTGTTCCATTACCCGGGCCCCGTAATATTGTCCGCTTTGGACACTTATTCACGGCTTTAAAACACGTCACACAGATTAGAAGGACCTAAGCCTTATAAATTAGCTCAAGGACTCCCCCCTAAGTGATGTGGGACAGGAGACAGATTAGAAGAACCTAAGCCTTATAAATTAGCCCAATGACTCCCCCCTAAGTGATGTGGGACAGGAGACGCGCCCCGCGCTTGGGCCGTCACAGATACCTTTTTAAGGTCCTCTTCAAATGTTTGTATTGCTCTGAAAGCCTTTACAGTCAATCCATGGCATTTCCAGTTCACACAGATGCAGTCACATCACATCATATGAACACGAGATTTCCCTTTTCTTAGGCTGAACATTCTCTCGTAGTAGTGCGGAAATGAGACCCCGCCAGTCACTTATGTACCATTACCAAATCAAATGAAGTACTCCAGTTTTCGATATGCGCATTCATTGCCATCGAAAGGAAACCACAACTATCGTTAAGGTTCTATCACCACACAAGATAAAGAAGAATGAAATTTCGAAATGAATTGGTTAATTTACAAAAGGTACAGGCATTGAAATAGATCATGCCCCTCTCAGTGTTACTCGACAAAATGAAGAACACACCAACCCGCTTTTATTGCAGCAGATACCAATATGAATTGTCCTATCTCCCAAATCGAGAATGATATCTACCCCCCCGAATTATGAACACCCCATCCTAGAAGAAAGTATCTATTGAGCTATTTCCATGTAAATCAATCAATATATCCTACATGAGAAGGGAGGAAGAGAAGGAAATCGATATTCACACGGGCAAGTACTTATCACCGTTTCGTAAATAGTCCTTGCGTTAAAGATGAGAAGTCGTAGTCGTGCCCAGACGGAGTTGGGGTGATAGATGGTCTTGGCCGCATCATGGGCTGAGGAAAATTTGTCTTCATAGCACCATTTATTGGAGCTCCTGGCCCACCAACGTAGGACCTATTTGAACAAGAAAAAGACTGATATTCAACTTCATTTTAGGGTGAAAATGGCACAAGAAAATCGTTTTGCACTCTGTACTATCTAATCACAACTTTGAGCACGATTATCCAAAAATTAACATATTGTCTAGACAGATATCTGGATGAACCCAGTTGAAATATATGAAAGAGAAAATGATCACATGGGGTTTAGTTTGAGCCTATTTACCTCTGTGGTGGATAAGCAACTGAACCCACAAGCCTTGCCTGTTGGCCGTTTGCCATCTGGTACAGGGAATAATAATGAGGTAAGTACACTTCCTCTCACCAAAAAGGTTAAAAACCAAAGTGAATCCCGCAAAACTTGCAATCAAACAATCTAAACCTGCATATGTTTCTGTGTTTTGGCTAATGACATCATTCCAGGAGCTTGATTAATGATTCCCCTATACTGTGGAGACGCCGTTGGCGCAGCATTCAAGCTTGGCTGAGGTATGTTCACATTATGGTATTGGACTCCATTACTGAGGAAGGACTGTTGTTGAGGTAGGATAGGAAGTAGTTGCTGTTGTTGGATAGAGAATGGAGACACTAGGTTGGACTGCACAAAATCAAGGACATTAAGAACCAAAACCAACTCGCTTCCTATAGAAAGCATAATAGTATCGAGAAAAAACTCAAATAAATGAACAGACCTAAGCAGCTTGAGAAAAAGAGTTCAAATAAATGATGTAGATCCATCTGTAAACTTTCCTTTTCACATGAAGGAATACTGGCAATTACCTTCTCTGGAAGGTATGAAGTCACTATCTGGGAATTTACTTGTGGATGCTGAATACCAGATTTTGCCAGCATATTTCTTTCTGCTGCTACTGTTGAATTAACATTCCCGGGTACTGATTTTGCTGGTGCTGCTGCAACTTGAACAGGGTACAAAGGTATATACTGAGGGAAGACATACAACATCGGACATCATTACTCAAATAGGTAAGGAAGGAAACGTACATTGAGCTTCTGCTAAAGAATTGCCATTGGCAGAGTCCAAATGAGAGCCATTTGATTTACTATTGTCCATGCAGAGCAAATTGAAGAGCTCGGTAGCATAATCAACTTTGGCAGGTGGCACAACTGGGGGAAGATTTGCTTGCTTTTCTGTAGACTCAGCCTCAGGAACTTCTGATTTAGGTTTCTCCGCCCCCTTTCTCATAGACTCAGCCTTGGAACCTTCTGGTTTAGTTTTCTCTGCCTCTTCTTGTGGCTTGGTTTTGGCAACTACCTATGCACAGCGCCAGTTGTCTTAGCACTATAATTCCAAACTCCTTTAATTTGACTATTGCTAAGTTAGAATGACATGTACACTTCCTAGAATTGCTTATTTTGTTTTGATATTACTCAAATATCGAGTACTAAATGCAGCTCAAGTGTCAAGATAAGAAAACATTTTAGCAATTTTGAAAGTAATGATTCTCAGACAATAAAAAGTAAAAAGGTACCCACATTCTTTAGTTTTCTTTCTCTGTAAAATTATGTTTTACTCGTCCACAGGATAGTCGAATTTTGATATGACATAAGGAGGGCGAAGAGCAAATAGGATTTGCTCACACTACTAATGGAAAATTTCGAGGCCCAAAATCGTAATGCCAATGAACTTAAAACCATTTCATTATACAAAATAAGGGTCTCTTTGTTTTCAGCTAAATAAAGGAATGGATCAAACCTTAAAATAAGAGGATCATTATTCCCATCATAATTTCCTTTCCACAGAATCAGCCCTGGATCATGTCTTAGGCATACCGTTTTAAACAAGAGAAGCACATCTCAAAAGAAGATGCAACAAAACCAAGTGTCAAAACGGAGTTTACCTGTTGTGTTACTTTAGCAGGTGCTGAAGTACTATTCTCTGAGGCAGTTGCTCTAGCTTCTCCATTAGATATATGAGAAATTTTCTTCTCAGCTGGAGGGGGCTCTATCCTATTTGAATAGCCACTTCGGCGACCATTATCAGGTGATGACTCATAGACAGGTGTTTTAGCTCCACTTGTATTTTGTGGTGATCTCATTTTTTCATTTCGAGATACCCATCTTTTCTCAACATACCTGGACCAAAGGGATCACCAAATGAGATTTCAGCCATTTACATGTATGGAAAAAAGGCCCTACAAAATGAGGCAAAATCCCGATTATCTGGTACCCATGAACTTTATGAAGGCATACTTTGCACGAATGAAGTTCTCATTTCCAACTCTGCTGTAGTTTGGAGGCAACTCTGCTTCCCAATAGCTGTTCGCTTTCTCATTTCCCATAGCTAATAAATAAATAAAGTCTTAGGATCACACCATTGACATTACATTATTTTAACAAAGTTAGTAATAGAACAAAATAAGTGAAATCATCAGGAAAGCTTACACTGAATGAAAGCAACCTGCTCAGGAAGCCACGTGTCTAAAGTAGCAGATCTCACCTAAATCAAAGTAAGTTAAATTGTGAGGCCTACATTTTGGCAAGAACACATGCTTTTGATGAACATAGTAAGAGTTTGTAGTGTACTTGCTATGACCATCAAAATAGCAATGAGAAGAGTATGTACTTTTGATATGTGTACTCCAAGACTCCTATGTATCCCAGAACATTGCAGGCATATAAATATGCCCAGATTCACACTAGCCCATCGTGGGGCTCTGCATATCAAAAAAGTCAGATTTGTTGGTTAGCCAGAAACAAGCAAAACAGTGGCAGATGTCACATGAATGACAAGTTAGTGCCCATAGATTAGAGACTAAATATTATTCTCCCTTCAAACATTTATTGAGCACCATTATGACACAACTTCATAGAAGCCATCAAACAGGACACCTACCTGCTTCTGCAGTCAGCACATTCCCTGTTCTCTGGTAATTTAAGCAGAGCCTCCAATATCTGTAATTACATGAAGCAAAAGTCCTCCATAAGTATATGGAAAGCTATATATAGTATGAGTCAAGATAAAATTTTGAAGGGGTCTGGCCGCAGAGAAAAATAAAATAAGTTCTGAAGGTGGAAAGAGCAACACTGATAGCAACATAAGACCAACATGTGGCAGGCATGCGCTCTCGCACGTGAGAGAGAGAGAGAGAGAGAGAGAGAGAGATCAAAATGTATCATCACACAAACAATCAGGTAATCTCAGGCTACTGGTATACAATTTCACCATTAGAATTTCATAAAGGGGTTTTCACTCATCAAAAAATTCCAATTGGTTCCAATTTAAGGGCACGCTTTAGCATTGTTTGCTCACATTCACAACAGAGTGGAACAGAAGAAACCAATTATATTATCCTCGGTGTCTAATGTTAACCAGTTTAGTCATTAACCCCATATATAGAATATAGCTATGGATCAATTACTCAAAGTTACCTACTGTAAGCAAATCAAATTGAAACAGGCTAGAAGGCAGTTTGGCTCAAAGGATACTTATCACATTCACATATGAGGCCCGGTTTCTACAAGTACTAGGAACGTCGTTAAATTATTTCTTCTCCAGTTGTGCACACGAAAGTGGTTGTAAAATCATTTTACCAGAGATTGATCCTCTGACACATCTATGTACATGAGGATTTACGCACACGATGTATCTGTTGCATTTGTATGTACACACTCTCACTTGTATGTATAATTGCAAGGATGTCTACACAAACAGGACAGATATACATTAAACGTTGTTGACTTTTAACAGTATAAAAAATGCAGACGGTTTTCACCAGAAAAAAAAAAAAAAAAATGCAGACGGCAGAACAGATTCAAACCTTATACCCAGCTAACTAGTTCAACATGAACAACCTTAATAAATTCAAATTATAGGCAGTTCAACCAATTAGGACTGAAGGATGTCGCAGTTCTTCACAAGTTGGTCAATAAACAATGAACAAAGCAGAAAGTCAATTATAATAGACAGCTGCGTATCGTATTAGAATAACTCATCCGCATACCCATAATTGACTTACTAATGACACACAGCTCAAACCGTGGGCCTATGCTGAAGAAAAATAGTGACCATCGAATCACCAAATGTCACCAACCGCTTGAATACAGCTACTTTTATATAATCTTATCGGATACGAATTTCACAACTCAGCACTAGAAGCTCCATTGAACAACGAGACGAGACGGAGAACTACTCCACTAAAAAGACAACTCGTTCAAGCAAAGAAACTCGACATAAAACCCAAAAAGAAAAAAAGGGTGTTCCATTTCAGTGGTTGGCCTTTTGGTCAAAGAACAATTCTCCGAACAGACAAACTATGGAATCATAAATTGCAATCAAGTTCAAAAGTTCTGGGAGAACCGGATTAACTGGGAAAATATTGAAGCAAATCCTGCTTTAAGCACCCAATGCCCCCGTTAGAGTCAACAAGCAATCCAAGAACCAGATAATACCACGCCATAACGCAACGGTTTGGGATTGGAGCAGAAAGCTACATCATATGGAGCATGAAATTGCATCCCAAATGATGAAAAACAAGCTAATACATAGAATCAAAGATTCATCAGCAGAAAACACAAATCAAAACTCAAAACGTCGCAATCATCCAATCTTGAAAACTCAACTCAACCTCCATTACATGCTGTATCACAAGAAACCTTAGAGAAAGACGAGAAAGAATCAAGAACCAACCCAAAACCAACAGACCCACGAACGAAGGAAATCGACCCAGCCCAAAAGCAAGAAACTTCGAAGAGTCAAAAAGCTCGTCGCGGAAAGCCGATGAAAGTTCAAAAGGACCAACCTTTCTGTGCTTCTCATTAAGCTCCTTGGTAACGCTGGCCTTCCCGTTCATGCCTGCGACCAAACTTCCACTTTCTGCGCAGGAACTGGTCCCCTGTTCTTGATGAGAATCCCACAGAGAAAGAGAGATAAAGAGAGGGAGAGATGGCAAAGTGGGTTCTTTTCTTTTCCTCTGTCTTTGTTTGACTTCTACTTATTCTCTTTCTCTCTCTCTCTCTGTCTTTGCGTGGTGGGATCAAGTCCTTTGATGTGAATGGCGGAGGTGTCAAGATTCTTCCTCCTCCTGAGAAAAAACCACAACTTGGGTCTTCACAAGAACACACGCGTCGATGTGACAGCATGGGCCATTGCCGTCATCTCGGTTCGTCCACTTTGAATTTTCTCTCCCTCTCTCTCTCTCTCTCTCTCTCTCTCGCGTGGAGGCGGAAAAGGCAAAGGGAGAGGTGAGGAAAAATTGGCTGGCTGGGCTGACTCTGCCGTGCTTTTATTCTTCTAGTGGGAAAACAGCACGCCTCTTGCCTTCTCTCTCTGGACGGCCGCCATCTTCTTCTCCTTTTCCTTTTCCTTTTGTCATCCATCACGTTCGTTTACCTTTCTTCCGTCGACCATATTCGCTATAAAGTTTCCTGGACCAGATCGACCGGCCTAAGAGCAACCGACGCCATGCCAAAGCCCGAAGAAAGCAACAGGTCCATGGAGGACCCTAAGCCTGCCAGCAGGTGACGGTGGCAAGCCCGGCCGGTCACCGATGATGGTGAAACACAACGTAACAATGACGAATCATCGTCGATGAGCATCGACCGTGACCATAACGTATGTGCCAATGCATTCTCAATGTTTTGCTGGTAAGGTGACATTGAATTTTTGAATCTTGAAATTTGGACCAACGTGGTGATCCCTTATCCAGAGGATGGGTAATATCACTTTCACACATACTTTCTACGAAAGAGAATTTTTCAAAGACTTTTACTTTGATAGTGAGACAAGACGAGACTCATAACAGCCCTGCCCGACCTCACCCCATCCTGTGGGGCTAGGCTAAGACAAATTTGCTTCGATAGGGTGACTCTCTGATTGCATTTAACAATTAGGATAAAATTTATTTAACCCATCTCATGTTTGGTGCCTGACCGGTACATAATAAAATTAGATATAAATGGGATATAAGACAATAATGTTATCTTTTCTTAGGAGCTTCCTGTTCATCTACCATGTTGATTTTTCCTTCTTCTATGAAATCTTTGATTTTTTGCTTCAAAGTCTAGCTTGCATCTGTCGCATGACCCGGTCCCCCCTCATTGGGACCTAACAAAATTTTGCCAATTCCTTCTGGCCTTACTCAAATAGGGGGTGGGGGTGGAGTGCGGGGGAGCGATTAGTACATGCTGATGTCCGAAAGTGCTTTGCTTTCTATGGAGATAAAGAACAAGTAGATCATAAGTTAGTATTGGATTTACTAGCCGAACAGATTGATGATCCTACTATTTCTTCTGTCAAAGAAGATTCGGGAAAAGATAGAATAGGAAGATGTGTTTAAAGGCGGGACAAATGTGAATAGGAATTCTAATATTTATAATCTCGAATAACAATCTTTTTAAATTGACAAAATTGAAAATATATTTCAATCTAAATAATAAGAAATTGAAAATAACAATTTAGTTTTTTGAATTTAATCCTATTTTTATTTATATATTCGACTTTAATTATATCTTATAATATAAATTCAATATGTATAAATATATATTTATTACCTATATTAGGTATTTTAGTATTTTAAGTATATTTGTTCACTATACTATGTAATAAAATTTTATTAGAAAATGACGGGAGAAAAGAAAAAAAATAATTAAAATAGAGATAAAAAAGCAAAAAAAAAAAAAAAAAAAGCATGCAAGGGTGTTGTGAAATTTTTTTACCATTTTCACTTGTGAACTTTTAGGTTTATTTGTATTAATATGTCATTTATACAAAAAAATTTATCATGATATAAATATATTTGATTTTATTACTGTAATTTACTAAACAATTGATATGATCCTATCTAATCTTATCATGATTAGAAACTGAGACAATCAAACATAACTTTTGTGCCTTGTGCCTATTTGCACCTAAACTAAACTAGATATTAACATTTAAATGGACCCTCTCTGCATTCGTTAAAGCCATGACAAATGGTGTTTATGCACATTATGTACATACTGTAATTAATATCTTCGCATCGATTTTCCCAGAAAAAAAGTGCACAGAAAGCTCTGGCCCTAGACCCTATGTATGCGATGCAATAAGAACTTAATTTTTTTTTTTTTTTTTGGGTAAATAGAACTAAACTTTTTTGGCTACGTTTAACCATCATTATCCATAATTAATTAGGTCGCATTAAAAGATGAACATGACTCGAACGTGTTTCTATATACGCGCCGGGCAGATTCCTCCGAAATTCCCCCCTTATCTTTCCAGCTGAGGGTGCCGTTGCCACGTCAGATCCGCGTCGGAACTCAGCCGTGCTCGGCGGCGCGTGAAGAACTTTGGACGCGGCGCTCCTTTTCCATTGTTTTTCTGGCAACGGCAAGAGGCTTCCGGGGAACCTCGCCGATCTTCCGACCGATCTCGCGCTCGATTTCGATTCTAATTTCCGTGATCTCAGTGAGTTCCCATCGCTCCCTCGAGTGGCTTTGCGCTAGCTTCTTTTCCTTCTTCCGTAGATTAATCCTAGAAACAATCGAGCTCGAATTCATGGAGATCGAACGTACTGTGCGGTGCAGTTCAAATTTTTGCTTTTTTTGTTATCATTTGATGCGATTGAAGAAACTCCAAATTGGGTTGGATTTGATTCGGGCCTGTGGCGGGTTGATCATGCCCCCGAAATGCTCGGTCGACTGATCCCGTTCTTGAATTCGTATGTGTAATCGTTTCTTGGGGAGGAAGTAGAAGACGTGTTAATGCTTGGTATTGGGTGTTCTAGCATTACCCAATGTGAAGTTTAAGAGGCTTGGAGTGATGTTAAAGAGGAGGGGCCGTTGTCGGCCATGTGGAATTTCTGTTCTTTTCGGTTTCTCTGTAATTGTGGATGGGACTCGGTGTTTATCTTGTGGTAACATGACGTGAAGAGAGGGTGCTTACAAAGGGTCATGTTGGGCTGCCATGCTTTTATTGAGATGAGATGAGAAGCAGAAAGTAGTTCTGGTTACGCTCGATTTGGCGGGGTGCTCTCCCATTCCTGTGATTATTGTCCACTTAGAACTTCCGCACATGTTGATTCGATTTGTAATGCTTCTGTTGATCCCCAAGTCTCCTGCATGTGTTTTGTGTTTCGGGGTGTGCCCGTCTATAGGCTTGACCATTTGTAGTTTACCCATAATCTGCAAATATAGGATTGGAGGACTTATGAGATTGATTTTGCAGGTCCTGATTTTAGCACCCGATACTGCTGCTGAATAATGGATTTAAGCACGCTAGATCGTGGGCAGATCACTGTCCTTGGATCTGCGTTTTGCGTAATGCTTACCCTGCATTTCACGGTTCAGCTCCTCTCGCAGCATCTCTTTTACTGGAAGAACCCCAAGGAACAAAAGGCCATAATTATTATCATCCTTATGGCGCCCATATATGCAGCTGACTCTTTTATTGGCTTGTTGGATATACAAGGGAGCACAGCGTTTTTCATGTTCTTGGATGCGGTTAAGGAATGTTATGAAGCTCTGGTGAGTGTGGTGTGCTTGCAGGTATGGGGGCTTTACCATATGCCTTTTCCTTCATGACAAGTGCTTGACTTTCGATGCGCAGGTGATTGCCAAGTTCATGGCTCTGATGTACAGTTACTTGAACATTTCCATTAGCAAAAACATAGTACCTGATGGGATCAAGGGAAGGGAAATTCACCATTCCTTCCCAATGACACTTTTCCAGGTGCAGACCTTTTCTTCTTCTTCACTGTAGTTCAGCTTGTAAACTGCTGACAGTAGGACTTTTTTCTAGTTCTGGGTTTTCCAAAGCTGAGAGTGTGGCATTCAACTTAATGTTCATAACCTGTGCATAACGCTTTAACTGAGAATTGGTTGGAGAAGACCCCTAATGGAGATTTTATAATCCCCTCTTGTTTTTGAACAACCATCTTCTCGTGGTTATACATTAATCCCAAATATGAGCTAAAGTGAGGATCTTTGACCTTTTTTTTCTTAGGATATTTAGAAGGTGGCACACACGGCACAAATTCTTAGATATTTGTTCAAACTCTGTCACCGGAATATTCATAAACCAGTTTTAAGTTTTACAGAATACGTTTTGTTGACATGATTATCTTTCAACTTGCAGCCTCGCACAGTTCGGTTAGACCATCATGTACTTAAGCTCCTCAAATACTGGACATGGCAGTTTGTTGTCATCCGTCCTACATGTTCCATTTTAATGATTACGCTCCAGGTTCTTGGGATGTACCCCAGTTGGTTAAGTTGGATATTCACCATCATTCTTAACGTTTCTGTTTCACTGGCCTTGTATTCCCTGGTGGCCTTCTATCACGTGTTTGATAAGGAGCTGGCACCACACAAGCCTCTTACGAAATTCATGTGCATCAAGGGCATTGTTTTCTTCTGCTTTTGGCAGGTAAATCCTTATCCTCTTTCTTCTCCCACTTTATCCACTTGGCTTGATCTTTTAACTGATTTACGTTATTTGGCTTCACAAAAAGGCTCTTTGATTGATCTCTTAAGACTTGGAAATGGGAACTAAAGAAGCTACAGTGATCATAGTATGTAGTTATGGATGTGACATATACAGTTAATTAACTTCGAAGCTCATATTGGAAACCCTAGATAGATGTCCATGAAACATCTCGTTTTTCCCGAGTCGCTCCAGGAGCATTAATATTAGTGCCCCATGGTTCTGGTCCCTGGGCTGTATGGTTCTGAGAATTGAAGCCTTAATTTATATTTCACCACATAGGAGGAGTCTCCTCCCTGAGAATTCAGCCTGGATTTTTTCCCTCCCTCTCTTTTAAAATTAAAAGGTCATTCTGTCTCTTCCATGTGAATAACCTTCAATCCTGTTTCCCGGAAAGCGGCACTTGTTTGTCATTGGCATTGTTTGATTTCTTGCAGGGAGTGGTGCTTGAAATACTAGCTGCAGTTGGAATCCTTAAATCGCATCATTTCTGGCTGGATGTAGAGCACATTGAAGAAGCAATTCAGAATGTCTTGGTTTGCATGGAGATGGTTGTGTTCTCTGTACTCCAGCAGTATGCGTACCATGTTGCACCTTATAGTGGGGAGACCGAATCCAAGCTGAAGCTAAAGAAGAGTGATTGATGTGAGTGGACCCTGGATTTCATCAGACCACATACATGTACACTCTGTTCAATTAGGAAGTATTATCGGAGTATTTTTTAAATGAATCGAGAGACAGTCACAGAATGTCATTGGTTAATGTTTGTCTATATGCCTGTTCTGTTTTGAAGTACTGTAATTTCGTACTTTTGATTCTCGGTGTACAAAATATAGACAAAAATCTATTACTGGTTGCTTGAATCTCAGGTTATTTGAGATGCAAGGATGTACTAGACCAGCACAGTTCCTTTTCATGCATTTCCATTTTCTTCCCTGCTGTGATTTGTTGCATGCAGCTTGCTTGAAATGTCCTTGCCATGTTCTCTCTTCTTTGGCTCAAAATCTTGCCCTAGACTCTTTAATTTCCTTGAGCAAGGACGCACGGATCATAGTTCTTCATTACGCTTGCCTGACTTGAGGGCCACCGCTGGATATATTATGTAGGCTGGCCATAACTGGCTCTCATTTTGATGGTTAAAGGCTTGTATGGTAATAATTATGTTCCCGAGAACAATTTTTGCTCAAAAATAATTTTTTATATGACGTTGGCGTTTCATGACTGCACAATTTTTTTTTTTTTTTTGAGAATAGAAATGTATTTGCTACTATTCTCAATTTTTTATGATTTATATTTAATAATTTTAAAAGATTTTTTTTTAATTATTTTCTTTTTTCCTTTTGTTCTTCTTCCTCTCCTAGTGGGTCGCTAACCTTGGCCATGGCTGGCAACCGACCAAACGAGAGTTGGCCAACCTGGTCGTGGCTGGGCGACGCTTTAACGAGGTCGCTAGCCATGGTCAAGGTTGGCGACCGGCTCAAAGGAAGAAGAAGAAAATAAAAGATAAAAAAGATAAAATTGCTTGATTCTTGAATTGTTTTCGAGAATAAAGAAGTAATTTTTTTCTACTTTTTAATTATGTTCTTATGCTCGAGAATAAATCTATTCTCAGATATAGAAAAATTAGCTGACATTACAAAATATATATATTGTTTTGGTGAACAAAAGAGTAAAAATTGTCAAGAATTGATCGATTACCAAATAAGCCCTAAAGTAACAAATTTTATAACAAATAGTATGAAATTTCTATAAAAAGAGGCTTTGTGGTCTGTTAAGGTTATGCAATCATCACAAGCAAAGAAATGGGTTTAGCCATCACACAAAAGACAGCGATTCCTGCTAATGCCAGCAAAGAACCCCACATTACTACAACAACTGGGTTCACCCAGCGGACAACAATTCATTCTGCTGCCCCACTAACAATATCATCACTTGGTTCTCCAAACAAATCGTGTTGTGTTGTCTCGCTGTGATATATCTCATATGAAGAGACGTTTTAGTTGCTCGTATCATGACAAGGCTATTGTTACAGGCTTGCCAACCTTGGATCCTTGATCGTGGTGCAGAGCCGATCGTCTTTTTCTATGAAAAAAAGAGTGAGCTTAATACTGGCCAAGTAACAGATTTTAACTTAAAATTACCAAGAGATACCCCAATTAATGCATTATTGCTGGTGAAGAGTGCTGGTTAAATTCGACTCACAACCTTGAATCTATGTTTTGCTGCAAATCCGGCTTGCCTCTGAAGATCATCAGCGGAAGGAACTTTTTGAAAAGCCAGCAAGTAATTCCGAGCCGAATTTCAATATATTTACAGTGACAAACAAAATTTTGTGTTTTTTTTTTTTTTTTGTTCGAAAAGTGACAAGCTAAGTTAAATCACAAGTTACTTACAAAATATTTAGTCTTATTTCCTACTTTTTGAAGTCTACTTATTCTGAACATAACTTACATGATTCAAAGAAATTTAATTGAGAATATGAATGAGCATAATTCTGTTTAAAAGTCCATATAATTTGAACCTAAAACATAACAAAATCTTTGGGTACAAAGTTCATTAACTTTACAACGTATGACTTCAATGTGTATTGCTACTTTGTTCTTTAATCTCTCAATTTAATTATTATCTGAATAACTGATGAACAAAGATAATATGATTTTGATGTTAGTCGATTTTAAAAAAGATTGAAAAAATAATTTGATTAAAATGGACATTGAGATTAGTAACCATTTGATAAGGAAATTCGTAACCATTGAGAATAGATCTCATTGAGACTCTATCTTTGTGCGGACTATGGCGGTCGCAGTCCAATACCATGATCATGAGGGAGACATCGCTAATCGCTTGCGTGGTGGTTCTCTTAACGCGTAGCCTCGATCATGGACCGGACAATCCTCGGATAGTGTAGTCTGGCCTATGTTGCAAGGGCTTGAAGGCAAAATCAAGAGACTTGGGCAAAAGCATCTGTTCATACGATCTGATTTAGGTCCAATTGGTCTCAAGCCAAGCCAGTCAAGCCCTTGCCCCCAAAAAATAGAGATAAGTGTATCTGAAGTTTTAAAATTTATAAATAAAATATAATTTAATCTTAAAATCTTCATAAAGTGCAATTAAGTCCTAAAATTTATTGTGAGAGTGCAATCAAGTTTTTAAAATTCAAAAATGCAATTGAGTCTTATAATTTGTGTAATTGGTCAAATCAAATGCTTTTGTTGATAACACTTTTTATAAAATTTTAATACTCGATTGTATTTTTATAACAAGTTTTGGAATTTGATTATATTTTTTTAAGTTTTATGATTGAATCGCACTTTTATGATAAGTTTTATGACTTAATTACTTGACTTTTTAAAAGTTTTATGACGATTGTATTTTTGTAACAAGATTTAAGATCTAACTACACTTTTTAAAAATTTTAGGATTTGATTGTATTTTTATGATAAGTTTTAATACTTTACTTGTGGGCTGGCCTAGGCAGCAAATTAGACTCAATACATGCCCATTTTTTTTTTTTTTTTTTCCCAATGGCCTCGAGATGCAAGATTTTGTTTTTTTTATTTATACAAATTTTTATTTGATTGCTCAATTTTTATCTACTCCAATCTTTCGACGTATCAATCATCATTAGGATAATTATGTGCATTCACCCATATATATGGCATTAACCCTAATAAAAATGTTAAGTCATGAATTCGAGAGATTTATTATCTCTTTTTATTTCATTCTATCCAAATTCTCGATCCCCAAAAAAGAAAAAAAAGTATTAGGAAATCGATTTTATAAACATGAAATGATGGGCACGCTTGTGGAGAAATCATACAGGAGGTAGAAAACATATTTTCTTGATTTTTCATTTTGTTGATTTCTCCTTTGAAATCATAATTAAAGTAATTAATATAATACTTTTCACTGTTTTCAGAACGCTTTCTCTCTCCGCCATCTTCCTCGAAGAGCTTCTTCTGCAGCCGGTTCTGCAAATCCAAGCTCGTCAACGCTCTTTCCCTTGCCGACTTCCCTTGCGTAAGTCTTCCCTCTCTTCTCCGCCCTTTAGATTGAATCATGTAGTCGTAGCTTGTTCTGCACCGATGTTCCATCGATTCCTGCACGCCGGTCCGCGTGGGTTCGAGGGCAATTGAAGCTCGTTGTCGATGCGCTTTGCATCGAAGTAGGGCGCGTTGTAATTGCTCGTTTTTTCCTGCTTATTCCGCTACAGAATCGTTCTTGCCCAACTGGGTGTTTTCGTTTTCCCCGGTTGGGTTTATAGGGTTATGCCCGCTGGAGGTGCGTATAAGGTGTTTGGGTTAATGCCTCTTTGAGCTTTGTCACGCTTGGTTGACGAGGCAGAGGAAGGCGGGGTGGGCTTGCGGTTTGCCCCCGAAAGGTGCCGCCGATGTGGGTCGAGCTCCATGGCCTTGTCGACGAGGGTCTCCGCCGTGAGGCCGAAGCACTGCTCCTTCCAGTAGGTGTTCTGGTGTATCTTCGACCCTCTCTCGGTCAGGTGGAAGCTCGGGGAGAGAGAGGGAGAGGGAGAGAAACCCTAAAGGTGAATAGCAGAATGATGTGATATAAACCGATCTTCCCTGGGAACCGACCCATTAAGGTCGGTTGAACCGCTGCTTGCAGCTTTATTATAAACAGTAGGTTGAGTGTGACTCGGATGGTTCCATGGACTCATTCGGAACCGAATCGGATCCATGAAATTAATGAGTGGGTCTTGATTCTAATTTTTCAAAATTGGTCATGTGGGCACTCGGACTGTTTCTAGTTCCAAATAGAGAAAATTAATCAGTAAGAGATTGCTCGTATAAATACTTTTCTATCGTTTATGACTTGTGTTTGAATTCTAATTCCTCTTTTAACTATTATGGAGTCTAATAAGAGATTGCTCTTCATTCTCGTGATAATTTCATGTAAATAAATGCTTGGAGATAAACATTATATCTTTTCATGACTTTGACCTTGTACTCTAGGAAGTAGCATTTGTATAAAAAGGAATGGCAGCCTCAACCTCAGGTCCAAACTCCCTCAAAGAATATTTGAAGCGGTATGAAAGTGCTGCAGATCAAGAAAAGAAGAAGAAGAAGAAAAAGAAGAAACCGAGAACAGACGCTGCTGGGGTTTTAGTTGTGGATGAAGATCCAGTTTGGCAGAAGCCTGTAAATCTCACAGAAGAAGAAAATAGTGACGATTCAGCTGGTAAAAAAGTGATTGTGCTCTTCTTGATGTCTAAAGTCTCAATAGATGTACTTTTTTTGGTCTTTGAAAGAGATAAGAAATAAAGTTAATGGTCACTGATGTTCATGCTTGTATGTTCTGTTTCATAGATGAAGCAAAGCCCCAGATTGATGAAGATATTGAAGTGAAGCGACTGAGAAGGCTGGAGCTTCTCAGGTCCAGACGTCCTTATCACTCAATTTCTGATGATGGGAGCGGTTGGGTTTCACTTTCTTCAAATGCCTCCGACTTAGTTAATCAAAATGCCGACATGTCCCCACCTCGTTTAAGGTCTCGAAATGACACACCTTCACCAGAACGTGGACTAGAGCCTTCAGATCCTGCTGATGCTGCTCTGTCACCACCACGTCGGAGACGGCAAGATACTCCCTCACCTGAACCTGGTGCAGAACTTACGGATTTAAATGCAATAAAGTCTGATATGTCCCCTCCTCGTCGGAAGAGGGTGCGCCATGATTCTCCCTTACCAGAACCTGGTCCTAAGCAGCCATTTTCTGGCAAGGAATATACTGATTTATCTCCCCCTAGGCAGCAGCTGAGACGTATATCATCACCTGAAAGAATTTCTAAGTTTACGAGTTCCATCATATCAGATGTTGATATGTCTCCACCTCGTAGAAGGAGGGCTACATCGGATGCACCATCACCTGAGCCACATGTAGATGATGCAGATTTTGGCAGAAAAGACACTGATTTATCACCTCCAAGGCAACGTCGGCGACGTCATAGCACTCCTCCTGATCCTGATTTACGAAGTTCACCCTCTGTTGGCCCTTATTTTGATGGTTCAGATCTGGTGCTGCGGAGGAAAAGCCGGAAGGGTGGTGGGAAGCAATCGTCACCTGATCATCCTGCAGGTCGTCTATCAGAGGAAATTGATGTTTCACTTCCTTCTGCTTCTGATCTTTCTCCACCAAGGAAAAGTAGGAAGAATCTGTCTGGTTCAGCGGACACAAGAGAGGGAGCACAAACTGGACTAATTTCTGGTAAAGACATCAGCAAGGCCATGGCTAAAATCAAGAAGGATGAGTGGCTGAGGTCTCTCTCTCTCTCTCTCTCTCTCTCTGTTTTAATTGGCACACAGTGAGCATGAACTCTGTAATGTAGATAGGGAAAATTCCTGCTTTCGAGAATGATTTTGATGGGGAGAGTATTAGCTGATGCTTCTATGTAAATGCATCGGTGTTTATTAGCTTCTCGTTGCAGCTGAGATGCCTGATGCACAATATTTACCTGTATGCATAGGCTCACTTGATCATCTCTGTTAGCTGCGTCAAAATATCTCAGAAGGCATTGCTGCCATTATTTTGATGCTGGAGGCCTTAATAGCCAAATTCATCCCATAATGACCCATTGCTGGCCTTCCTGCAGCAACTGGAAGATTTTTCACTGGAACTTTAGCATTTCTTATCCATGGAGCTTCTTTGGTCTGAAAATTTTCCGGTGGACCTGGTTTTTTCGAATTGGCATTTTACTCTTCTCAGTTTTGTTGTAATAACCTATTGTCAATAGCTAGAAAGTACTTGTGCATCTGTTTTTATGGCATGGGTGCCATTTGACTCTTTATGCACGGTTACTCTATTTTGAATAACTTCATAGTTGGTACTTTGGTAGCTATTGTGCAATTTTCACATGATGCATTTTGTAGCCATCGAGTTCAACATTCTATATTTATTCTGCTAGCATATATTGTTCTTCTTTACTTTTTTAGCATCTTTTCTGTTAGCAAAGTAGCTTCTGCTTGGAGCTTCTCTGAGAACAATATTTGCATGCCCTCTCAGGTTTAATGCATTGGATGCTTCTGAAACTGGGAAAGGAGCTGAGGCTGTATATCGGGATAAATTGACAGGTAAATATTGATTAATGGAATTTTTAGCAGTGCACATGCCTTAAGTCATGGCCTGACTTACAGTTCTACAGGAAGACGCTTATCAAAGGAGGAGGTCCTAAAGTCACAACAGAAAGTAGAAGAAAAGCCCAAGGTATTTTTTAGGAGGCATCACAGCAATCTAATGCGTTCATGATTTCTATTTCATCATCTTCTGTAGTGGATTGATGTCAAAGTTCTGAGTTGACTTCTTAAGTGAGCGGAAACATAAAACTTTTATCATAAATGTTGAAAATATAGCTGTATGCCTGTTTGGTTGTTATTGTGCCTGTCATAGCAGATATCAGAAAATGTGGGTGTATAAACTACAAATTACTTATATTGATATTCTTCTTATCATGGTAAACTCCACAAAATTTGTTAAACCTTTCTCTTCAAAATTGTTAAGTAAACTGACTTTGAAAAAGGTATGTGGATCATAGTTTGACACCATGGCCAAACCTTGGAAGAGTCAGTAAATAATTGGAAGAGTCGGTAAATAAACAAATTCATACCTGGCATGATAAATTAATCTGTCGCTTTACTTTATTAATTATTACTGTTATCATGAAATTTAAATAATCATGTTTGTTTTCATTTTGTGAGATATATCCCTGTTAAGGTCCAGTTGCATGTGAATTTTTTAGTTCTTCTAATGTGTTCCCTTTTTCAGGAAAAGAAACTGGAGTGGGGCAAGGGTTTGGCACAAAAACGGGAAGCAGAAGGGAGGCTGCATGAACTAGAAAGTGAAAAGGACAAACCATTTGCTCGGACTAGGTAAGAGACAGCAAAAGAGAAAAAGATGAGGAGTTTCTGATAAGAGAAAAAGATGAGGAGTTTCTGATATCTCTTTCCTATTTTATCACTGGAAAGCTGGCGAGATATTCACGAAGAACAAAAAAGGCAGAATTACTTCTGATTTTATCTTCCACTTCCTCTGCATAATGGCACAGAGCATTTGAAATACTTCTATTTTTCGTTATGAACAGTTGAAAATAGTCCTTAAAAATCTATCAATCTGTAATTTGGCAAACTTGCTTTTCTCTAGGAAAAAGACAATGATGAAATTGCTTTTAAAAGGGTGAGGACGTAGAGAAGGGAAATATGAGACTATTTGGCCAGACAACACTTGTAGAGGAAAGAGTGGAACATAATTAGTCCTGGAGTCTTCCCCTTTGGACCATACCTTCTTTCCTAATTCACAATTTCCAAGATGATATTTCTTATCTTTTGCTTGGATCATCAAATGACTTTAGCCGCATATCATATTTATGTAATATGTGCATTGCTTTCTGTGGTGCTTTTTGTCCAATCTTACTGGGTGGAAACTGCATGTGGCATTAAGTTATCACCTGACATTGTCAAGTTACTGTCAGATCTGTTGCCTTCACTGCCACCTTCACCACTGCAATTACCACCACCACCACTGCTGCCACTGCCACCACTACCACTGCCGCAACCACTGGCACAGCCACCAACACTACCACCATGACTAGCTCTATTACACTTTTCCTTTTCTCCTTAGCATACGACATCTTTGACATGCTCACATATAATGCTTCTTGTTGCTGTCTACAAGGAGTACCACTGCATTAACTGTTTAAATAGGAAGCTGTATGTGGCATGTTTCTCTTAGGAGGCACTGACATGCCTTTATTAAAGCTGGGGAGATATTGTTTAGACATAATCCATTAGACTAAAGGATGGGCAAGCTGCTAGGTTATAATGCTTGAAAGCAGAAGTTCTTCAAGCTTTCATATTGCTAATTTTGGTTCTGACTTCATTTTTAATTGGCAGAGACGATCCAGAACTTGATACAATGCTGAAGGACAGACTTAGATGGGGAGATCCAATGGCACACTTAGTAAAGGTAGTTCATTGAGTTACTAATGCTAGCATCTATAATTTACAATTCAAATGGTTATTGATTTAACAAGTTTTTTCCTTTCCTCTGGTACAGAAAAAACATTCAGAGCCGGTGCTTGCTGATTTTGGGGCTGATGAGAAGATGAAGGAATCGGGGTTTGTAATTCCTCAGGAAATTCCCAGTCACAGCTGGTTGAAAAGGGGATTGGACGCTGCCCCTAATCGATATGGTATAAGACCAGGAAGACACTGGGATGGAGTCGATCGTAGCACTGGTGGGTTCTTATTTTTGCACTTCATGCTTCTCGTACAATCCTGAAGGCTGAAAACATTTATTGCAGTCCTTGCCCTGGGAAGGAAGGAGAAATTTTTTTTTGTTGATTTAGAGTATGGAAGCATGCGTAGCATATGGTGCTCACTTTGTTTAATCCTGTCTCCCACATTAACGCAGGTTATGAGAAGGAACTATTCAAAAGGACGAACGAGAAACGAGCATCAGAGAGAGAAGCTTACCTGTGGTCTGTGTCGGACATGTGACTGTGCCCATGCAATAAGATCCAAGGCTTCCTCATCTTACATTTCGGCATTGTAAGTCCGACTGAAATCAAGTAAATGTCCACTCCGCCTTTTTGCTAATTGCAGAGTACACCAGACTTATAAATTGTCTTCTTTCCTTTTTTTTTTTTTTTTTTTTTGAGGGGGGTAGGGAGAAGATGAGAGAACCTTTAGGAGAAAAAGAGAGAAATACATACTTTGTTTTGCATTACCGTGACTTTGCTATTGATCTTCATGAATGCAATCCACAGATAGGTCTCAAAGCGTTGCATAGACTAATAGCACTCCTGAGGATGCAGATAGGTTTTGATGATCGATTATGTTTTGTGATCATATCATATGAGCTGTCTATATATCCAATTGGGCAAAGCATTGCGTTGCTGTAAAACTTGCTTTTCTTTTTCTAATGATATGAATTAGTTCATCAAGAAGGTACCAAGCAGACACTGCCGCTGAACAAAACGGCTTCAGATGGCAGCCACCATGTACAAAATTTTGCACCAGACTTCCTTTCTGGCGATGACTATAAAAGAACATTGTATCCATGCTGTTCTCTAGTCACAACGCCAACGGCAACATCATGGAAGGCGCAGTATCTTGCCGATATGTTTACTATCCTGTATAAGCGGGTGTGCTTCCGCCCCTTTGAACAGGGGAATATACTTGAAAACCACAGGCTTTTTATGCCACCCGCCACTGCCAGCCAAACATTCTCCTCCTCCTCCTCCTCCTCCTTCATGACCATGCCGTTGTCTTGGCTGACTTCTGGTGTCGTAGGCCTGTGGCTGCAAGTGCATTGCAATGCCATCGTAACATTGTATTTTACAAAATTCAACTAGCGGAGTTATTAGAAGAGAAAGTGATGCCTAACGAAAGGAAGCATGTTCGAATGAAATTGAATATGCCAATGCTCTCTCGCGAGTGTGTAAAATGAATGTGAAATGCATCTATTTTCATTTGCGAAATGAAATTACTTTATGTTAAAATATACAAAGTAAGTCGTTAGAGCAAATCTGGGGAACATATTACTTTCCAAATAAAAATTGTTTGTCATGTTAAAAACTTCTCACTTACGAAAAAAAAAAAAAAAATCTAAATAAGATATGGTATCTTGAGGTGACAATGAAAAATGTTTTATCATGCACCAATGTATTGTATCGAAGAAGACGGTAATATACATTTGATCAAACATGTTAAATAAGTACGAGGAAGGTGCCTCTCATTTGACATGACGTGAAACCAACGCTCCCTCTCTCCTAGATTTTCGGGCATGTGTTAGCTTGCGATTGGGTCAGATTAGACCTAGGACGATATTAGATCCTATAATTAGATGACAATCCTAGCATTGATTCCATACTACATAGTGAAGAGGTGGGGTAGCTTTTATAGCAATGTTCGAAAGGCGTATTTTAAATTGCACACGACACATGTTCAATTTTCATGATATTAAGTTTGAAAAGGCTTGAGATTCTTTGATTCGTTTAGATGCATGCCCACATCTTTATCTAATTAACCACATTGGGTGAAGATTGGGGATTCATTCATTTCAAGATGGATCCCGTACTCTTGCAAATGGGGGTTTAGCTCATTTGAGCTTGAGTCCATCTCTTTTCTTGTCTTTTTTCCCAAGCACAGATCCGATTAATAGGCTTCAGGATTTGACTCCACTTTCGACTGGGTCATCGCTTTTCTTCTTCCCTCTTCCTGTCGGCGGCTTACCTTGTTCTCGCTTGAAATGTGACGATAGATCCGAGCGGGCAAATGATCGATGACCCACCTTTGATGCTTTCACAGAGGCACGGATTCTCAATCGATATAGTACTTTCCTCGATGTATTTAATAAAAATTATAATTAAGTAATAAGATTCGTTGGAATGTTAAGTATCTTCATCCCATTGGCTGATCGAACATCTTTTTCTTGGATTCCAACTGAGCGCCGCCGTCAAGCATTGTCTCCCCCACTTTTTTTTTTTTTTGGTAAGGTTGTCTCCCCACTTTTGACCTCTTGATTTGTCTTTTTTTTTAAAAAAAAAAAACCCTAGGGAGGTTGAAATCTCATAATCACCCTCCCGTTGGCTTCCTGGCCGAGTTCAAGAGCCGAGGGCACAATGGTCTCTTCGCGTCCCCCGTGCCGCCCTCTGGACCTTCGCGTGCAGGAAGGGAAACGCGAGGGCGCAGACATTTGCAAACATGGATTTTTCCTTCCTCGCGTGATTCTTTTTTTTTATGTTTTTTTTTTTAAGTAGCAATTCGATAATTATATTTCATTTGGTTTCAAGATCTTTTATTTTTATTTTTGTTGATTACGTGAAATTTAAATACAGGCTAACCAAATATATCTTGTTCAACCTTGACCTGATTCTTTAAGCTTCAAACAAAGAGAGATTTTCCACAATGGTACACGAAAATTCAGCAAGCCGTACATCATATTTTTCTTGACAGTATAAGTGAATAAAATAATCTTGAGAAAAAAGATGATTTTCTATGCATGCTTGGTCTTGATACTTGGCCTCTTGGAGCGCTTGTTATCGAGTCACGAGGAAAACTCCTTCGACTGTCGTGAGGCAAACCATCAAGTTCAAATTCGTGACCTCTCTCCTTAAGATTTGATGTGATATCGGGATTTAATTTGACATTTTGAAGAAAGGGAAAACTTAGCATCAGAGGGGGCTCTTTTTTTTTCCTAACCCGGCGATCCAAGATCGATTTCTCTGTTGCTCCCTCCCCCTGGTTCCTTTGATTTTCCCCTAATGTTTTACCACTTCTTCGTTGTTTCAGACCATTCGAGTGCAGGAGTAGTGCCACGTCAATCCTACACAAAACCATTAACTAGCTGACAAGTGTCACGTTGGACCCACCTACCAGAAGCCCCTGCATCCTCTCTCTCTAGGGGTGATCGGTTCTTGGTTCGGTCCGGTTCCACCTTGGAACCGGGAACCGGACCGCGGACCGGGAGCACCAGTTCCCAAAATTGCGAACCATGGACCGGACCGTTTGGTCCCAGGACCAGGAACCAGACCGGACCATTGGTTCCGGTCCGGTCCGATCCGGTCCGGTCCAACAAAATTGGCTCTACTTCTTTGCACTAAAAAGTGATTGTCCGGTCTAACAAAATCGGCTCTACTTTTTTGCACTAAAGAGTGACTGACTTTTTTGCACTAAAGAGTGACCGACTTTTTTGCACTAAAGAGTGACCACGCTCTGGACCGATCAATCCAATTCGGTTCTCGGGTGATTCAACGAAACTAATCACACATGTTTCCATGTGCAAAATATTCAAACTTAACTTGTGTGAAACACACGAAGTGTGAATCACACTTAACTTTAACCATAAAGGCCATGAACAATTAAAGGTTGGACTTGGCTTAAATTGTAATCCTATAAACAAGTAACGTGGGGACATTTTAATCATTAGAAGTCAAAAAATTGTAATCTTATTCGCTAAAGAGTATATCATCTAATTCCCTCAAGCAGGCAGAACAAAACACAAAGTAAGGATCATCCAACCATTCATCACAAAATCCCCAATAAATCAATTAAAAAGAAAGAGTCTCTTATTTTCCCTCTTTCTCTCGATAACTAACTTGTTGGTACCACTCGAGGAACCTTGAAAACAGAGAACTCAAGTCACAACCCACGTTACTAACAAGGAGATTTTTTCTATAAATAAAAGAGTAACAAAAATAGTTTTAATGGTCTCTTGGCCACATAAGAGGTTCCAACCTCAAATTGCAATTTTGGTTGCAATAAGTTATTATGTTTATATATTTTATTAATTCTATGTATATAAATTATATATTAAAAAATTTGGTTTGGTTCGGTCGGTCCGGTTTGGTCTGGTTCCCACCTTGGAACCGGGAACCGAACCGACCGGCCACCGGTTCCAAGATTAGGAACCGGGAACCGGACTGCCAACCGTGGGAACCGCCCAAAACCGGCCGGTTTGGTCCGATCCGGCCGGTTCCCGGTTCGGGCGGTTCCCATTGCACACCCCTATCTCTCTGATTATTTTTCACTTTTTTTTCTTCATTCTTTTTTCTCTTCACCTTCTTCCTGTCGCTCCGCCGTGACGACAACAGACGTACGTTAACTCAGACTCGCCGTCAACTTTAACCCTCGTGAATCGCTTGTGCGGAACTGACGTGGCAGCAACCCAATGTCTTTTTGTATACATAGCTCGGGATTGTTGCACCTTGTCTGAAGCTCCTGAGATATTGGACCCTCTCTCTCCTCTGCCTCAACTCAAGCTCGAAAGCTCGAAATCTCTCTGTCTTGATTGAACTTGGAACCTGAAACCTCCATTGCCATCGCCTTGTGGTTTAAGCATTCGCTCTGCTGCCTCTGGCCCGCCCTTGGCGTGCGAAATTCCTTAGCGACATGGCTTTAGATGAATAAGGTGGTGGCTCTCAAGAACTGACAAGGTTTTAGCTATCCTTGTTTCTTTCCTCGCTAAACCATGTAGAGATCCATCTGACCTTTTGAGACGGCAAAGATCGGATTTTGATGAAGCATTAGGAGGGAAGCTCTCTGTTTTTCTAATACTGATCGCGGGTAGCGAACCTTGTAGTGGTGTTACCAGGTGGTTGTTGCGAATGTTTGTTTACTTGCGACTTTGTCGATGTCGATGCAAAAAAGAACAAGCCTTTGATTGAATGAGTCAGTTACAAAGTTACAAATCATGCCTTTCCTCCCAGAAATATAGGCCTTTTTTGTTGTCTTTTATTGGCTTATAGAAAACCACAATAATTTTTCTCACTGTATGTGCCATCAGTTGATGACCCAAGCTAAGTTGGCTTCTGGTTTTTGTCCCAGCAGTCATTGAAGAAATAGTTGTCACACACCAATTACTTGTCTTCATTTCGCTTGGACCAAACTCCAATTCTTCTACATGTTGTCTTTACCTCCTCCTGATATCATGGAGTGATTGCATAATCTTTCTCTATATCTTTCTGCTTTTCTTATAGCATTAAGCCCAAGCCTCTCTTTTTTCTTAGGTGCAATTTCATCAATAGGCCTAAAGATCCAGGCTATTGACTTGCATTTGAATTATTAGTGTTTTACTCTATGGCATTTGCAAGAATTGTTCGGGGCAACCTGAGAAGAACAGGAGGTGCTGTTGGGAGCTTGCAAATGGAAAAGAAGAAATTTTCAGAGAAGTACTCGCGAATTCATTTTTCTTTTCTTCTTTCAAAAGTGTCCCTAGATCTAGGGAGGCCAGTGCTTCCCGCTTTGGCCCGCTGGGCGAGGGCCGCCGACCCTTGCCCTGGATTTGGGGGAGGGCCGCGGGCCCTCGCCGCCGGTTGGCTGGGGTCACTGGCCCTGGCTAGGGTCCGGTGACCCCGCCGACCCTCCCCCCATCATTGTCAGCCCTTCCCGGCGGCGGCGGGGAGGAAGCGGCGGTAGTGAGGGCTTAGCCCTCAGAGGCCTTCTTCCTCCCTTGGCTTTTTTTTTTTTTTAAATGTTTTAAATAAATTTAGTGTTAAATTTAATTAAATTAATTTTCATATTAATTTTTTACTACGTTAGCAGCAAAACGACGTTGTTTTTACATTTTTCTAGCCACGTTAGTGTGCAAAACGACGCCGTTTTGCACTTATTTTGCCGGAAAATCGCCACATCATCATTTTTGGCTGGATTTTCTCGCCGTTGGCACTTAAGTAATCCATTTTACTTCGATTTTGGCACTTAAGGGGCTGTTTGGCAACGTGCCAAACAATGCTAGATTTTGATTTTTTGTTTCCGAGATCAGTTTGGAAATATAATCGCGTTTGGTAAAATTTTTGTTCCCGGGAACAGATTTAGAGTTGAATCATGAATAAAAAAAAAGTTGATTTTTGTTCCGGGAACAAATTTGAGAATTAAAACCAACTCTTCTTCTTCTTCCCTTCCGCCATCCCGCGACCGCTGTCCACCACTGCCCGCCGCCGTCCGCCGCTGTCCGCCGGTCCGGCGAGCTCACCGGAGGCTAGGGCGAGGTTCGGCGAGCTCGCCGGTGGCCAGGCGAGCCTTGTCGAGGTTGGGCGAGGCCCGCCTAGCCCCGATGAGGCTTGCCCAGCCCCGGCGAGGCTTGTGACACCTAGCCCTGCCGGTGGCTAGGTGAGCCTCACCCAGCCCCAGTGAGGCTGGCCTGGCCACTGGTAAGGCTCGACCGACGAGGGCCAGACTCGCTGAGGGCCGGTGACGCTCCGGTGAGGTCGCCGACCCTCGTTTGGCCAGTTGCCGGTTCGGCAAGTGGCCACAGGAAGAAGAAGAAGAAGAGGAGAAAAAGGAAAAAAAAAAGAAAAAGGAAAAAGAAAAGAAAAAAAGGAAAAAATGAAAAGAGAAAAAAAGGAAAAAAGTAAAAAAATTATTTAAAAATTAAAAGAAATTGATTTGGAACATAATTAATGAGCATGGTACCAAACGTAATTCTATTCCAGAATCAGAAATTTTGAATAGTTATCAAATGGCTTAAAATGCTTGGAATCTGTTCCCGGGAACATAATAACAAAGAATAATTTCTGATCAGAATCTACTCCAGGGATCAGAATCGTTACCAAATGTGCCATAAATGTCACTTTCCTAACTTTTGATACTTAAGTGTCTGTCCATGCCAAGTTTTGGTATTGAACTTGTTCATTTTGGTGCTGATTTAATGCTTTCAATGCTAGTCTGGTGTTTGTCTTAAAAGAGGCGTGGTGGAAGAGGTTAATGCAAAGAAAATTGTACTAAGTGATGGTATGAATGTTCCATATGGCCTCCTAGTCCGGTCCATCGGCGTTGGACCCTCAGAGTTTATCAAGTCACTTGATATTCCCAAATCCCCCGGTGGAAGGTGAGGATAAGAACTTTGTGACGATCTCATTTTAGCATTCCACCACGTTCCAATCGAATGATTTGTCCTCTCAACTGTTTCAGGATTAGGGTTGACGAATGGTTGAGGGTACCTTTAGTGGAAGATGTGTTTGCGCTGGGAGATTGTGCGGGTTTTCTTGAACAGAGAGGGAGGCTGGTGCTTCTTGCTTTAGCTTAGGTTCAGTCACCCTGTCTAATTCCTTTAAAGACGTCTCATGGTGGCTTTTGGTTTGATCTACAATCTTCAACTTTATTTCCTTGCTCTACTCTATATAAGAAGTGGCATGATCCTTCCATTTGAACTTGGAAGTGGTCATTCACTATTGCTTTCTCGTTGCATAAAGGCTCAGTTTCCTTCTTTCTTTGGAAATAACATGAGTACTAATTTCTGAAACAGGTCACGAAAAGGGAAGGGAAATTCTTGGAGGAGCTGTTTCGTAGGATAGGGAAGCAAAATGAAGGGAAAACATTTTGCTCAAAAGACATACTTCTAGGAGACCCATTTGTGTACAGACATTTGGGAAGCATGGCTTCTGTGGGGCGTTACAAGGGGCTCGTCGATTTATGCCAGTCTAAGGTACATAACATGCTACCATGACATACTAATGGTTTTCTTTCCTAGTACCTAGATTTTGATGTGCACGTACTTTTATAATTCATTGAATTAATAACTGTCACTTATGCAAAAATTCTTTATGCAGGACACAAAGGGAATATCGCATGTGCGATTCGTGAGTTGGCTGGTTTGGCGTTCTGCTTATCTCACGAGGGTAGTTAGCTGGAGGAACAGATTCTATGTCGCGGTGAACTGGGCGACAACTCTGGTTTTTGGAAGAGACAACTCAAGAGTAGGTTGACAATGATGCATATGCATTTTATGATACATTGTGCTCTTTATGGGTGGAATGTTCATTTATTTGTCAGGTATCTAGCATGGCTAGTAAAATAACGATGGTTTTGCACCAGTTCACATTTTTTGGCCTATAACTTTGGTTTTGTTAATTGTCGAGCGCCGTTTAATCGGCCAATCCAGTCTTCAGTTGCATGGAACTAGGTAGTGGCTAGGCCTAGGGTGGAGTAAGTTTTGATTCCTGATTGGAATGGGATCATTGGTTCATACATTACTATAGTTATGATGACTATTCGTTCGTTCACTCAAGATTCATCTGTCCACAAGGAAAGTATTAACAACTCAAAAGATTTACCGAAAACAGAGTTTATGTTAAAATATGTCTCGAGTTTGAGCCTAATGTGAAATTCTGAATATTCCAAATTGGATATATTGCGGACGTTTGAAATCAAGTAAAGAAGATCCGAAGATCAACTCACCAAAATTTGAATCTGCGTTGGAGAGTCTGGCCGCTGAAATAGGAAAGTTCAACTTTGACTTGGACTTGGATTTTGTTTAAAATATACAGAGATATGTTTTGGATAAAATCGGGCAAGATAGGAAACGTAATCCTATGAGAAGTTGGCAAAAGAATAAGGGTTTCACTTATATATATATATATATATAGACTTGTGGCCGTGGATGGAAGAAGGTTGATCATGAAGAATTGGTCTTGAAGCGCCGTCTCGTCGTCGAGTGTTTGGGAGGGATTTTCTTTGTCATTCTTATCCGTGAATTACATCCAAAAAGATTTAGTGTTTGTAGCTGATTAAATTTTGTGGTAAGATTTATGTGTAATTCATTCGTGAGATTGAGAGATTATTTCTTGAGGAATTTTGGGGTTAAACACCGCGTGCGTTGTTGGGTGTAATTGGGGCTTGGGAAATACCGAGAGAGTGTTTGAGTGACTCGAGTGTGTAATCTCCTTGTATTGCTTGATCTATAGTGAAATTCGCTACTACTCTCCCTGTGGACGTAGGTCTTTATGACCGAATCATATAAATCTGGTGTTTGATTTATTTTCTTCTTCTGTCTATATTATTGTTTGATCGCTCGCCCTATCGCAACAATTGGTATCAGAGCCAGGCTTGGCTAAGTTGAAGCGAATCGATGGCGACAGAAGAAGTAAAAATGAGAATCGACAGATTTGATGGGAAGGATTTTAGTTTATGGAAGATGCAGATTGAAGATTATCTTTACCAGATGAAACTGCACTTGCCTTTATCTAGGGAGAAACCAGAGACGATGAAGCAAGATGATTGAGATTTGCTGGATAGACGAGCTATGGGTGTTATTCGGCTGACATTGGCTCGTAACGTCGCGTTTAACATCTTGAAGGAAAAAACCATTGTTGATTTGATGCAATCCTTGTCGGATATGTATGAGAAGCCTTCTGCGATCAACAAGGTTTATTTGATGTGACGTCTGTTTAATTTGAAGATGAGTGAAGGTGCGTTAGTTGCAAATCATATCAATGAACTCAATGTGATTGTTAGTCAATTGAGTTCAGTTGAGATTAACTTTGAAGATGAGGTACGTGCTTTGATTTTATTATCCTCATTGTCTGATAATTGGAATACTACTGTTACTGCTGTTAGTAATTCCTCTAGGTCAACAAGTTTGATGTTTGATGGAGTTCGAGATTTGATTCTGAGCGAGGACATTTGTAGAAGAGAATCTGGTGAACTTGTATCTGCTGCTTTAGTAGGTGAAAATGGAGGAAGATCTAGAACACGTGTGGGTAATAGTAGTACTAATATGAACAGGCATAGTCAGTCTAGGACTGGTGATGTTGTCGGTTGGAGCTGTGGCAAGAGGGGGCATCTTAGAAGGAATTGCCTTAAGCTGAAAAATAAGAAGGGTAAGGGAATTATAGTTGATTCCGCAGATAATGTTGCAGCTGTAGCAGATAATGCCTATTATGTCTTGTCTGTCACTAATGATTCATCGTTTGATGGATGGATTATGGATTCTGGTTGTTCTTTTCATGTCACATCAAATAGAAACCGGTTTATCACTTATCATTGCACGGGTAGTGGTAAAATCTAGTTAGGGAACAACGCTGAGTGCGATGTTGTGGGTGTTGGTGATGTTAAAATCAGAATGCATGATAACATTGTGAGGACATTGACTGGAGTAAGACATGTTCCAGAATTGAAAAAGAACTTAATTTCCTTGGGTGCCCTAGATTTAGCTGGTTGCAGGTATTCTTCAAAAGATGGAGTTCTGAAGGTTGTTCGAGGTGCCTTGGTGATAATGAAAGGAATCAAGCATGGATGCCTGTATAAACTTCAAGGTGAGACAGTGACAAGTTTCGCTGCGGAGACATCGGATGCATATGTTCGAGAGTCTATTGACTGCTCGAGGAAGACCTGGGTGTTTGTGCCAATGTACAAGTTTGATGCTGGTGTTAGGATCACGCGGTTGAGAGCTTTGATCGAAACGGAGACTGGTAAGTCGATCAAGCATGTGCGGACTGACAATAGCATGGAGTTCTACTAAGAGTTGGCAAATAAATTCTACATGAAAGAGGGCATAGTGAAACACCGCATTAGTGCCAGTGAATCACAACAATTTGCAGAATTGATGAGTAGAACATTACTAGAGATGACCCGTAAAATGATCTCTAGTGCTGGTATTGCTAGGAGAATCCTAACTGATGTGATTTGTACAATAAGCTACCTGGTAAATAGATCCCCATCAATTGCTATCGAATGGCGGACTCCTAAAGAAGTGGTCAGGTAACGTTGCTGGTTATTCTATTATTAGAATGTTTGGTTGCCTGTGTTATTTTCGAGTGAGTGATGGTAAGCTCGTTTGGAGGGTAAGGTGCATATTTCATGGCTATGCACAAGGTGAGCGGGGCGATCGGTTGTGGTACCCAAATTTAAATTTACCTGTTAATAGCAGAGAAGTTACCCTTGATGAGTCTCCGATACTTCTGGTTAGGAGTGTTTGTGGCAGTATTAATACGGATCTGGACAGTGTTCAGCTTGAGGTGGAATGCGACCAGAAACTCCTGAGGTAGCGTATACGGGTACTAGCAAAGTAATCGACACAGATAGTACTCGTAGCGAGGGGGAGCCTATAGAGCCAACGGTTGCTATAACTGCTAATATTGACAAGATACGTATTTGATCTCCTGATAGATATGGATGCAATAATGGTTTTGTTTTATTTGCGGTTAAGGAGGTTGCGTCAGAAAATCCTTGTGGAACAGTTAAAAGTGCATGTGGAGTTGGTATTCTGATGAGGTCCTTGGTTATGGCAAAGTTCAAGCAATGCTTGGACTTGGATAATATCTGTGGCAGTTGAGCTCATCGGGGGCTATGGGAAAGTGGTGGCAGAGTTTGATTTTTTGTGAAGCGATTACAACTTGGCTCAAATGTCGAGCCAAGGTGGAGATTGTTAAAATATGTCTCGAGTTTGAGCCTAATGTGAAATTCCAAATATTCCGAATTGGATATATTGCGGACGTTCGAAATCGAGTAAAGAAGATCTGAAGATCAACTCACCAAAATTTGAATCTGCGTTGGAGAGTCTGGCCACTGAAATAGGAAAGTTCAACTTTGACTTTGACTTGGATTTTGTTTAAAATATACAGAGATATGTTTTGGATAAAATTGGACAATATAAGAAACAGAATCCTATGAGAAGCCGTCAAAAGAATAATGGTTTCACTTATATATATATATATATATATATATATATATATATATATATATATAGACTTATGGCCATGGATAGAAGAAGGTTGATCATGAAGAATTGGTCTTGAAGCGCCGTCTCGTCGTCGAATGCTTGGGAGGGATTTTCTTTGTCGTTCTTATCCGTGAATTACATCCAAGAAGATTTAGTGTTTGTAGCCGATTAAATCTTATGGTAAGATTTGTGTGTAATTCCTTAGTGAGATTGAGAGATTATTTATTGAAGAATTTTGGGGCTAAACATTGCGTGCGTTGTTGGGTGTAATTGGGGCTTGGGAAACATTGAGAGAGTGTTTGAGTGACTCCAGTGTGTAATCTCCTTGTATTGCTTGATCTATAGTGAAATTCGCTGCTGCTCTCCCTGTGGACGTAGGTCTTTACGACCAAACCACGTAAATCTGCTGTCCGATTATTTTCTTCTTCTGTTTATATTATTGTTCGATCGCTCGCCTTATCGCAACAGCTTATGTACGTAATGAAATCAATATGGAAGATGTAACTTCTGGTTCATGGTAGTAATGTAACTTCTGGTTTCTGTTGGAGTCAACACCTAATATGAAAAAAAGAAGCCGCAAGTACGAAGAAGCAACGAGAAGCTGTTGAAGACAAAAGCGTCCCAGTTGGAATTTGCCTCTAGAACCTTCAAAAAATATAACAAAAGGGGAAAGAAGTTTTGGTCAAAAAGTACGGGCACACATTATAATAATATGGTATCCTCTCACAAGCAAAGAGTGGAGTCTTCGAGAAGCAGGGGCAACACGTTGGTCAAAAAGAAAGAAAAGGAAAGTCCAAGATGGTCTTCATGCATTTTTTTTTTTTTTTTGTTGGTCATACTTCATGTGTTGATTAGCCATATGTTAACAAATTGAAGTTGGCAAAGAAAGAGAAGAAAAGTTGTGGCTGGATTCTTCCACACTGAAGTCGCTTGGACTTCAAGAGGCCGTGGAACTCCTCTAAATATGGCAGCACTTGAATGAAGTAATTTCTTTAAACTTTGTAAAGTCAAAGAAAACATTGACAAAAGGTTTATTGAGAAAGCAGACAAATTATGTATTGAGAGGAATTTAGTTAAAAGCCTTAACTCATTAAAGAGGTTCTAATGTCAAAACTTGACCTAACTATTGAAGATCTCATAAACTAGGTTCAAAAGGACAACGCGGATTTTGAAATTCTAATGTGAGCATTGTCTCCCGTACCTATGATACAACAATGCTTTTTGTAGTGTTTTAAGGATACACTATGCATTTAATGATTCAAATAGCCTGGAGTTCAATATCCTGATAATGTATGAGAGTATACCTTTGATAGGAATGTGCCTATATACATAGAGTAGGTTAACTCTATGAAACTTTTTAAAGGCTAGTTTTTTTTTAAGATACGCATAAATTTTGAGAAGTTCAAGGCTGAAAGAGTGAACACAACTAAAAATCAATCTTGATTCGGAGTATTTTGTGTGAGGTTTATTGTCTAAGTTTACACAAACAACCGGCAATTCAAGGCTTAATCCATTAGCTAGTTAACTAAGCTTGATATTTTCTAACCACCTTTACATCATCAGTTTGACTTCAACGGAAAATCATAAAAGGGAAATAGTGAAGTTAAATGAAACTGTGAATATATGGAAACCACTAAAGCTGATTTGGTTTATCAAGAAGAAAAGGAGTGAATTTATTCGTATAGAGGATGAAAATAGCTCGCCTTAATTCAAAATAATCCTCTTTGAATTCATCCTGGTTTATAGCAGCTGTGATAGAGGACAACTAGTCGATCGTATGGTCAACAGAGGACGTTTGGTCAATCTGGGCATTTGACGCAAGCACTGATGTTGCTGCTGGAATTTTCACCAAAGTAGGAAAATTCCAAATAAGGATTTGAAGTGAATTTATTTTCTCAAATAAAGATCAAAAGTGAACTTTGTGTCATACAAGGACCCGAAGTGGGCCCATTGTTTCAAATAAGGACCTGAAGTGAATTTTGTGTCAAATAAGGACTCGAAGTGATCAAGTTAATCTCTATTGAGGACCTTAGCTCGCCGGCAAACATTTTCCGGCAATTAAAATAGGGGCAATTTTGTCAGAAATTTGTGATTGGAAAAAAAAGGGAAAATTCTATATTAATTAAGTTTAGGTTATTCATTTAGATGTTTACGTTTTCTTCTTTCTTCCCCACCTCTGCTCCTCACCTTGCTCAACCAGCGGAGAATTTGGGTCTCCGCAAACAAAGAAAGAAGCGTCTGGTTTTCTTCTTGTTTTTGAATTTGTGTCTCAACCGGCGGAGAATTTGGGTTTTCGACTTTGCGGAGGATAGGTACAAGGAATGGGGAGAACTTCAGTCTTTGACTTTGCGGAGGATGGGTACAAGGAACGGGGAGACCATAGAAAACTTAGGATTTTTTTTTTTTTGTTTTTGTTTTAGGAGTTGTTAATTTTCCCTATATTTTTTTTGGACAAAATTGCCCAAACTCTGATCTTCGGAAATTTCACATGTTTAATAGCCGGTGAATATTTGGCTAACTAGTAAGCTCAGGTTCTTATTTAGAATTGATTCAACCACTTCGGATCATTATTTGAGATAATGGATCCACTTTATGTCTTTATTTGACACAAAGTTCATTTCGGATCATTATTTAAGAAAATTGGTCAACTTCAGGTCCTTATTTGGAATTTTCCCAAAAAGAGTTGCTGCAACTGAAGTATCCAAAATGTCACTAAAAATTTGTTAAATGAAAGCCAGCCCCCTCACGATAAAGACCAAGCTCGAAATTGGCAAATATGAAAAATCTTACTGTCAATCAGACAATTTACAGCTTAACAAGTTACACGTTTTAAACTTATGGATGTCACAAAGCTAAACCCAACAAAGCAAGTTCAAATCCCCCTTACAAGAGCGAAAGCTTAGTAAAATAGAGAAAACAACCGAAGAGAATCTGGAAAATCAAATGAATTTGAGAAGTCTATATTCAGGTTGGAAATTTTAATTTCACTCTTTTTGAAATAAAAACCGAAATTTTCTAGAAATGGCTCGCGTTGCGTTCAATCATTGCCCTCCATTCTGTGGCTGTAATTTTCATTCAGTGATGTTTCTGTAGCATGCGTAAGCAGGGACGTAATTATCAAAAGACGACAAGTTTGCCACTCCATAAATAGCGACCACAAGATAAGAGACTCCTTATCCCAAAAGCACACGTGCGCACACTCCCAAGCTCGAAGTAGAACACGACCGTACATGGAGGAGGTGGTGATAGTCGGTGCCGGCATCGCAGGTCTGGCGACGGCGGTGGCCCTTAAGAAGGTCGGTGTCCGAGCCCTCGTCCTTGAGAGATCGGAGGAGCTCCGAACGACCGGTGCGGCTCTCGTTCTCTTTGCTAATGCGTGGGTTGCGCTCGATGCACTCGGGGTTTCGGACAAGCTCGCAGCCCTGTACACTCCTATGGAAAAGTGAGGTCCTTGTTCGCTCTTTGCTCTTGAAAACAGATGTCTGATTATTGCGGAATGTTTTATCGTTTCGAAGTATTAAAACTCGGTCCAATCTTTAGTTCAACAATCATGTACAGATCGAGAGTTAAATGCGTGATTTCTCTGCTATTAAAGATGACAGCACTCAAATTTGATTGATGCTGAATTAGTATAAGCATCTTTTAGAAGATATTAAATACTCCTAATCTTGTGCTAGCTCGTTGGGGGTAAAACCAACTCAAAGTAAATCACTTTTATAGTGAAAAGTAGTTAAAAAAATCAAAACCCATTTCAATCAGTGACTAGACCTTCATATGACGCAATGAACTTTTTTTTTTTTTTTTTTTGGTTATTAACAAACTGTGTTAGTTAGGTATTAAAAAAATTGGTCAAAAAGTGGTCACACATCTTGCACGGGGAGAAAATCATGAAAATTGAGATCATTCCCAGTTGTAAAGTGCACCGTGAAATTTACCTATTGAGGTTGCTAATGCCATTAATGCTTAGAATAAAATAACTAATTAGATATTCATCAAATGCAGGGAAAAAGTGCAATATCAGTGAGAAAGAGCAATAGGCTTTTCAAGCAAGATATACTGAGTAGAAAGATAAGCTCTACATTGGTTTTGTACTATGTTAAATTGATTTTAGGATTCGCTGTTTTGGGAGCTTCTTAAATCGGTTATTGATCCAGGATGCTGGACCTTAATCTGTCCTACAATTTCTCAAAGATGAAAAAAATAATTTTACTTATTAATAGAATATATATATATTGTTTTGTACTTGGTCAGGGGATACATAACTGATGTCAAGACTAAATCGATTCAAGAAGTGCATTATCCAGGCAACAGGTGAATCTCAAATTTCCTCTCATATATGCTAATTTACTGTTTAATGTTTCAGACTGATTAATTTCTTGTAATTGGTTACTATATGTTTTATTTTGCACAAAATGATACAAATGACCGTCAGAAATATACCATGAATGGGACTATTAGCCCCTATTTTGACAACTCATCTTTTAAGAAGATCATCAATAATAGAGTTTGAAAATATAATACTCCTTTTGTTAGATAGAATTGGGTAATTTATTCTATTATGTTGTTGAAAATATGTCTAGAATTTGAGACCCATAAAGAGAACTCGATCCAACTAGGTTTCCTAGATTAAGTAAAATTCCACAATAAATTTCCTATTTTGGATCATTCTTTTCTACATAAGAAGGGGTCTTTTTCGTGAAGAGCAACCCCCATTGAGAGAACAATAAGAGTGTTTAAATAACTCAATTGTAATTATAATTTTCGTTAGTGGGTCTTGTGCCATTTTTTCGAGTGGAATAGATCTCACTGACCGAGTCACGTAAATTCAATATTCAATTTATTTTCTTGTCCTGTTTATCTTATATTTCGACTGCTTTTTTTTTTTCTCCCACAACAAATGTTATTATTTTATGCATGTCATTTCGTATTCCAAGGATAGAAAATCATTCCATTTGGGTTGAGCAGGAATGGAGCCCAACCAAGAGCGGTCCACCGAAAAGTCTTGTTGGAAGTTCTGGCGGAGGAACTTCCTCCAAATAGCATTCGATTCTCTTCCAAGATAACTTCCATCGAAACCCAAGTAGAACACGGCTTGTCCACTTGTATTGTCATGCTCGATGATGGGACCATCATAAAGTCTAAGGTTCCCTACAATTTCTAGAGAACCTTCTTTTGATTTCAAATATGATGAGATAACTTATCGACTTTAACTTATCCACACTGAAAACATTATACATGTAGGTTGTTATAGGATGCGATGGCGTGCACTCTATCGTGGCCCGTTGGCTTGGACTTCGCTCACCAGTCTATTCAGGCCGGTCGGCAGTGCGCGGATTGTCCGTGTTCCCAGAAGGTCATGGTTTTGATCATGGCCATCCGATTCAACAATTTGTGGATGTGGGCGTGAGGGCAGGTTTTATTGCTCTCAATGATAAGGAATTGTATTGGTTCTTCGGGGCCACGTGTCCTCCTAAAGGTACCATGTATACTACATTTTATCTTCTGCTGAGATTCCCAACCACGATGGCTCCTTCAATACTAGCTTACTAATCCTCCTCGATCCCTAACGCTTCCATTTATAAAGGTGTGGAAAAAGAAGCAGATCCAGAAATGATACAAAGGGAGGTGATGGAAACTTTGGCGAAGGACTTCCCACCCGTGTACCTCGATGTCGTCAAGCACTCCGATCTTTCGAGTTTGACGTGGACGCCAGTGATGTTCCGATATCCTTGGGACATCCTGTTCGGAAACCTGTTTCGATCAAGTGTCACGGTGGCTGGAGACGCTATGCACCCGATGACTCCCGACTTGGGCCAGGGAGGATGTTCCGCTCTCGAGGACGCGGTGGCATTGGGTAGGCACCTCGGGAACTCAATTGCCAAGCACGGCAAACTGGTGACCGGAGACATTGGATTTGCTATAGAGAGGTACGCAAAGGAGAGGAGATTGAGGGTGGCGACACTGATCACAGCATCGTACTTGTCGGGATGGGTTTCACAAGATGGGTCTAGTCGATTCATGAGGTTCCTAAGAGATGTCATATTCTATGGGCTCCTCTTGGGTAGAGTACTGAATGGTATTGCAGAATATGATTGTGGGAAGCTTCCTAGTGTCTCTTCTTTGCCTTCATGTGAGTCCGAAAGCTCCATCTAACTATGGAGTTGCAATCGGATTTTCGTCTTCTATTTTTGTTTAGTAATCGATGATGAAATTTATTGCAATGCATAACACAAAAGTTCATCATATTGTTTGTCCCACGGTTGCACTTGTTTTTTTATTTTTATTTTTTAAATTCTTATGAATCTTTTCACTTGATGATAAGTTGCCATATATGATTATATTTGGTCAAATCTTTCTAAGTTTGGGTTGATATTCGTTCGACGGTATGGTAGATACGCGGATTCTCAATTGATACCGTACTTTTCTGGATGTATTTATTTAAAATTATTATTAAATAACAAGATTCGTTGGAATGAAGTGTCTTCTCTCATTGGCAAACCGAATATCTTTTTCTTGGATTCCAACCAAGCGCCGCCGTCAAACATTGTCTCCCTCACTTTTGACCTCGTGATTTTGGTTAGGGGGGTTAGGGAATAAGGAGGTGGAAGTCCCATAATTACCCTCCCGTTGACTTCTTGGCCGAGGTGAAGAGCTGAGGGCTTAATGGTCTCTTCGCGTCCTGGGCGCCGCCCTCCAGACCTTTGCGTGCGGAGGGCGAAACACGAGAGCGCAAACGTTTACAAACATCGACTTTTCCTTGCTCGCGTGATTTTTATTTTTATTTTTAAAGTAGCAATTCGATAATTATATTTCATTTGATTTCAAGATCTTTTATTTTATTTTTGTCAAATACGTGAAATTTAAATATAGGCTAACCAAATATAATTTGTTCAGCCTTGACCTGATACTTTAGGCTTCAAACAAAGAGAGATTTCCATTTTTTTTTTTTTCATGAATGGTAGGCGAAGTTTTAGCAAGCTGTACATCATACTTTCCTTGACAGTATAATAGAATAAAATAACCTTGAGAAAAAAAAGATGACTTTCTATGCATGATTGGTCTTGATACTTGACCTATGGAGCGCCTGTTACGGGGTCGAGGAAAACTCCTTCGACTGTAGTGAGGCAAATCATTGAGTTCAAATTCATGACCTCTCTTCATAAGATTTCATATGATATCGAGATTAAATTTGATATTTTGAAGAAAGGGGAAATTTAGCATCAGAGGACTATTTCTTTTCTAACTTGACGATCCAAGATTGATCTTGCTCTTGCTCCCTCCGCCTAGTTCCTTTGATTTCCCTCCATCGTCTTACCATTTCTTTGTTGTTTCATATCATTCCAGTGCACGAGTAATGCCACGTCAATCCTGTACAAAACCATTCAATAGTCAACACGTGTGACGTTCAGACCCACCCACTAGAAACCCCCCATCCTTTCTCTCTTCGATTATATATTTTTACTTTTTTTTCTTCACAGGGTATTTAAATGTAAATTTTGCTAGCTGTTCTTTACAAAAAAAAAAAAAAAAAAAAAAAACTTTGCTGGCTATTAGGATGATATGAGATCAATAACAGAATACGTATTTATGTTAGCAAGAAATGCAGTAAATAAAGTTCAATACCATCTTCCACTATGTAAGCAGAGTTAGTAACATTTTTTTATGCTGTTACTTGGGTTATTAGGCTCCATAACCTCATTAAGGAGTTGTTCGTTTTTAACTTTATGGATTGACTCATACGGTTGTATTGAGACAATAAATTTATAATATTTTTATTAACAACATAGGTCTCAATGAGTCTAAATATTTGGCAGTCAAATTTTTTACCATGAATAAACGGTACAAAAATGTGACGTTTTAATATAACATATTTTCACAGATAATATGGTTATAGATCCACTAACTAAAGGACTTTAATCTTCTGACATGTCATTAATATGGACTTAAGAGCATCATGAAATGCTGTTGTTTAGTGGGAGTTATTTCGGTTTTACTGTAATAAAGTTTACATTTGTGTTCGTTACACTTAGTAATTGTTTGATATGTATCAACTTTTGCATTCAATAAAATATTTTTGAATGTGTTGTCATTATGTTGAATACATATTAATAAAGTCTCAAGGTATTGTATAAATCTTGAGTGAAGGTTATGGGCATACAATTATTAGCCTTGTGCGTATGTCTTATTATATATAAAGAAAGGTTAATTTTAAGGACATGGCATATGTGGGTTCATTGAAACCATAAAGACATTCTCTAGTGGCACAAGTTTTTTTTTTGTGATACTTAAGGTAATAGAATAGTGACTGACAAATGAGATATCTCTATGAGAGAAGTTATCAATTTATCACACTATCATATTAAATTCATATCAATAAAGTTGAAAGCATTCGTGACTATAGAAGTCTCTGTGTGTATACGTACAATTACTATAATGATTCGGTGTTTGAGATTTTATGGGATAAGATTAATTATTAAGAATTATTTCTGGACCAATGTGCACACATACAGTACAATTTCAATTAATATAGCCCAAGTGGGAGAATGTAAGAGTTTTCCTGATGTGGGCTACATAATTTGATATTATAATTTACCGTTTTACGGGGTTGGTCTAAGGTGAGATAGAATGTTTCTTAATTAGTCTAATCGGCTTATGGAGATACCTTCTCCACAAGCGTCAGAACCACTCCAGTAACTGTCCAGTTTTTTCCTCCTGGCCCGTAATGAGAGGGCCTAGTTGGAAAATATATAAATATTGCTCAAGTTTCTCCTCTAATCCTAATTCTCACAACTATCCTCACTTAAGGAGCGTTTACCTAGCTAAAGGGTAAGGGGCTGTCTCATTGAGCTTGTGATACGAAGGTCAATAGAGGAGAAGGACTTCCGTGTGGATCATGGCTTTTCGCTTCGGCATCAAGAATGATGGATTCTAAATTAGGTACTTTAATTTTTCTACTCAATCATCTGTGCTTTTGTTCTGGTTATGGAGATCTTTGGATTACATGTTTTGTCCAACAGGAGAGAGAAGAAAGAGAGGAGAGAGAAAAGTAGGGAGAAATTGGCTTGACAACGTGGGCCCACGTTGGACACGTGGCACAATTTGAGGTTCCTTCTCATTTGCCACATTAGAGCACTAGCCAATATTTTCTCTAAGATTGTTGCACCTTGTCTGAAGCTCCTGAGATATTGGACCCTCTCTCTCCTCTGCCTCAACTCAAGCTCAAAAGCTCGAAAGCTCTTTTTCTTGGTTGAACTTGGAACCTGAAACCTCCATTGACATCGCCTTGCGGTTTAAGCATTCACTTTGTTGCCTCTGGCCCTTCCTTGGCATGTGAAATTCCTTAGTAACATGGCTTTAGATGAATAAGGTGGTGGCTGTCAAGAACTGACGAGGTTTGAGCTATCCTTGTTTCTTTACTCGCTAAACCATGTAGAGACCCATCTGACCTTTTGAGACGGTAAAGAGCGGATTTTGATGAAGCATTAGCAGGGAAGCTCTGTTTTTTATTAATACTGATCGCGGGTAGTGAACCTTGTGGTGGTGTTATCAGGTGGTTGTTGCGAATGCTTGTTTACTTGTGACTTTGTCGATGTCCATGCATATTTACAAGCTTGTTGCTTCCGATACAAGTCTTTGAACCTGATGAAATGTCCGAGTTTTTCTATGCTGATTGAGGATTTTCAAAGGACAGGATACTAAACAAGAAGGGCTGACTTTTCTTTGTCACTGTCTTTTGGGGTTACCGACCATTCGCATCTACATCGTTAGGGGGGCCACTATTGATTGATTGTTGATGTTTCTAGATGCAGAGCTCCCTGGTTAGATCTGCACTTGGTTTATTTAACCTCTCTGTAGTTAGACTAATAAATATTCCACATGGGATTACAAATGCACTCTCAAACAGTATTCAGCTAACGACCCTTTATGTGATGCACCTTGAGGAACTGATAAAGTTCCTAGGTGAAAAGAACTGTTCTTTCCTTTTGTTCTACTTTTATCTGGGTGTTCATCCGATTAGAGAGCAGGTGAAAGCAAACCGTTTGTGTCTGTTGATATTCTTTTTTCACTGTTCTCGATCATGGCATCCCATGAAAACCTCCAGGCATATGCTGACACTTGGTGAGATTCGCACTTTGTGGATTTTTGGAATCTAGTCAAACGAGATTGTCGAAATCATCAAATTGGCTGTTGCACAAAAGATCAAGCCTTTGATTGAATGAGTCAGTTACAAATCATGCCTTTCCTCCCAGAAATATAGGCCTTTTTTGTTGTCTTTTATTGGCTTATAGAAAACCACAAGAAATTTTCTCATTGCATGTGCCATCAGTTGATGACCCATGCTAAGTTGGCTTCTGGTCTTTGTCCCAGCAGTCATTGAAGAAATAGTTGTCACGCACCAATTGCTTGTCTTCATTTCGCTTGGACCAAACTCCAGTTGTTCTACATGTTGTCTTTACCCCTCCAGTTAGCTCTCTGCTGATGAGTTTTAACTTTGGTCCGTTTGCGTTTGTCGTGTGAAGTGGGTCACCGGGCTCCGGTCGACCGCCGGTAGGAAAGATATGATATGGAAAAAAACCGAGATTGGGGTAAGGACTTCTCCCCATGCCCGAATTGTTCGGTCCTGTACCCTGATTTGTCTGCCCCGCATGACCCAAATTGAGATAGGTCGAGTGGGGATTTGTTCCCATCCTGACTCCTGGTGATCCGCCCGTGGGCTGATGGCAGGGTTTGCCCCATCGACAGTTGGCGGACCTCCATCAGTCCCAACGTTGCTCTGGTAGCTTCCTAGCTGTGATGAATGGAACCATGGATATGGTATCCACTGGTGTGGATGGCCCATGAAGGGCTGCCCCAGATTGAACTAAGTCGGGAACTGTTGCCATTGCACGTTTTGGGTTTGTGCCTGGCTAAATTGCTGTTGAGTAGCAGAAGTAGTGGTAGACGAATCCTGGATACCTTGTTCTTCTAGCGTGGCCTCTCCAGCAGGTTGGTCATTTGAGGTTGACGTAGGGTTTTGTGATTTAGGCATGGTAAAGATTTCTTCCCTCTATAGTTACGATTCCTGTGGCAACTCTGTTTTGCAGATGGAGTTCCACGAGCGGCAATCGAGAAAAAGAAGAGCGGAAGTGACTATAGGATCAGAATTTCATAGGCTCTGATACCATGTCACGAAACTAGATTGAAGGATAAAGGGAAGAATTCGAGAGGAAAATTGTGCCTCTATTTTCATTGATTGTAGTCTATTGTACAATACTGTATATAAGCACAAGAAGGAATAATAATAAAAGAAAGTGTACATTCCTATAATCTTTCTATTCCTAAGATATAAACAATTGTATCTATTTATGATATATGCAAATCTCGAGGATCATATCTTCTGAGACAACTCAAGAATAAGTTGGCAATGATGGAGATGCATTTTATGATACATTGTGCTCTTTCTAGGTGGAACGTTCATTTATTTGTCAGGTAATTAGCATGGCTAGTAAAATAATGATGGTTTTGCACTGATTTTTGGCTTGTAACTTTGGTTTTGTTAGTTGTCGAATGCTGTTTAACTGGCCGATCCGGTCCTCAGTTGCATGGAACTCGGTAGTGGCTGCTTGAATCCAATTCCCACTCAACGGAGCTTAGAAGCAAAGCAAATCTGATAAGATAATGAGCTCTTGTCTGCTGGATAAATGTGAAAACCCGAACCCAACCTTACCTTTTTTTAGGGCCTGCTTTCTATAACAACCAACTTGTCATTCAACAGGAAGTTTCTCAAAAATAGGAGGAAACTAGAAGGCAAGATGGGCCAAAGACAAGGCTCCTTTCAGAACATTAGTTGTTTCGAACGAATCCTCCCGAACAAAGTACGGGACCTGGTTCTCAGACCAAAGAAGGTCCGTACAAGAATTTCTTAATGGGGATCGGTCCGTACAATCCCTGCCCTTTGGAACTGAATCACGAGGCATCCATCAGAACCCCCATTTTCAAAACATCAGGTCCTGAAACCACGGGTGCTCTCCGATTAGCATTGCCGGATCATTTCCACTTTCGGCATCACTGTGTTAATGAGGTCCTCGAGGCGGTGTGGTTGAGTTTGGTCCAGCATGGCGTGGAGCTATCTCCTCTCGTGCTCTTGAAGCATCTGCATATGCCTTGCCCGTGCTATTACGGGCCAATAGAGATGATGCAGGGTCAGCACGCCCCGTCATTTCCTCTGACAAAGTATGGGACTCTGAAGATGCTATAGCTCAATCCATTTTGGTGCTGCCTTCGTATCTTCCAACATTCTAGCCAATAAGTACCGCCTCATGAGATCGATCCCATGTTCGCCCACGGTTGCTTGACGACCTCCTCGACCATCGTCCATGCCAAGCTAAATTGTAGAATCAATGTGAATTTCTTGCTGATATTTCAATTGCTAGAGAGAGAATTGAAAGGACATTAAAAATTTAGCTCGATCCCATGTTCGCCCACAGTTGCTTGATGACCTCCTCGACCATCATCCATGCCAAGTTAAATTATAGAATCAATGTGAATCTCTTGCCGATATTTCAATAGCTAGAGAGAGAATTGAAAGGACATTAGAAATTTAGCTTTATCCAAGAAAAATGTTAGGGACATGCAGAGATTTTAAAAAATGTATAGGAACATGTTGTATCGCCAAGTCCTCGAGAACTTCATGAGCGGTCGGATGGCCGGTTAAATTATTTAATTTGGTAAAATTAAAATAATATTTATTTATTTTTTTACCCAAAGTTGACCATATTTGGCTGGGCCTAACTTTCCCGTTCAACATCTCTTGATTTTTACCCCTACAAAAAGCTCCTAATCCGATTGTTTAAAAAATGCAATTTGATTTCAAAACAATAATAACATTGCTTTTTTATCTAAGTTTGGGAAAATTTTTATCGGTCATATCCTTGTACAATTGCCCTAAGCCAAAAAATAGGGATAAGTACACTAATAGTGCCATAAGTTGTGTACGGCGCTCACTTTGGTGCCAAAAGTTTCCGTCGGATCACTTAAGTGCCAAAAATTTTGAAAAACGATCACTTTGGTGCCACGCCGATTTGGTTGGCCGGAAATCCGACGTGACAGTTTTTTATTAATTTTTGACGCCAACGTGGATCGCCGGAGAATACAATCAGCATACAAAGAACAAAACGATGCCGTTTACCATTTTTCCCCAAATAAGAAACCCTAAATCCCCAATTTCGATTAGAACCGGAAGTTGAAAATCCTAAATTCCCAATTTCGATTAGAACCGGAAGTTGAAAATCCTAAATCCCCAATTCGATCATTTCGAGTGCATACTTCGATTTTCTCCTAAAGTTATTAGCTCGCTCTTGCAAATGGAGGACAAAAGCTTAAGTAGCGGCTCACATTCCTATAAGAAAAACGAATTAGATGGTGAGTATTACTGTTATTGTGGGTTACCGAGTCCGAGAAGAACATCTGGGACTCGGTTGAATCCCGGGAGAAGATTCCATGGGTGCGGCAGATATAGAGAAGGCTCGAGTGCCAATATTTCAAATTGATTGATAGAAAATTCTCTGATCGAGCAACATAGGTGATATTGGAGTTACTTGAACGCCGAAATCAACCTCCACCTATGTTAATGGATGAGTTGGAGGATGTCGACTCAATGCAAGCTCAAATGAAGGGTTTAACATCTCTGGTGGACCATTTGAAGAGGGAGGTTTCAAGGCTGAAAATCGAAAGAAACTTTTATCCAGCGTTGATTGTGTTCTTATTCTCTTGGGTAGTTTATTCATATGTAAAGTGAGTAATGAGAAGAAGTTTGTATGTCTACCATAGTCGAAGACGTGGAATATGCATTTGTATTGGATTATTTATAAGTAAAATGTGTTTTTTGGTTTGCTGCAATTTTTGTATGGAGCAGAATGTTTTGTTGTTGTAATTTATGGATAGAAATGCAATGTTGGACTTGGAATGCATTAGTTATGAGTACTTGAAAGTTTTATTGTTTACTTGTGTATTGTCAATGCATGTTTTGGTTAGTTTTTGCTTCAAATATAATGGTTTGCTGCATTTTTTATTTGGTAATAGTTTTCTGTATTTTTTTGTTTAGTAATGGTTTGCTGCATTTTTTTGTTTGGTAATGGTTTGCTGCATTTTTTATTTGGTAATGCTTTACTGCATTAAAAGCTTTTAGTAATGATTTGCTGCATTATTCTGTTTGGTAATGATTTGTTGCATTGAAAGCTTTTGGTAATGGTTTGCTACATTTTTTATTTGATAACGGTTTGTTGCATTTTTTTATTTGATGATGGTTTGCTGCATTTTTTATTTGGTAATAGTTCGCTGGTTTGCTGGTTTGCTAGTTTGCTAGTTTGCTGCAACTGCAAACCATGGCCGAAATTAAAGGATGGTGGCAAATTCACGATTGACCATTTTAGTGCCATAAGTTGTAAATAGTGATCACTTGAGTGCCAAGTTTTTATAAAAGTGATTATTTAAGTGCCAATCGCGATTACAAAATGATCACTTATGTTGCACAAGTTTTTTTAAAAAAAGAACATGTTAGTGCCAAACGTCACATTCCAAATGCACTTTGTTCTTGCACCTTGTTCTTGCAACAGTTGAGTTGCTGGTGCATCTTCTTACACCAGCCCAGATGCAACAAGATGTACTAGCACCCAAAGTGTTCTTGTAGCAACACATATAATCAGAACCCCACAAATTCATTATAATCCACAACTTTAACCAACAATACTGACAACAACAGTGCAGCAATAGCAACTTGCAGTAATAGCAAAAATGAAATATACAACAGCATAACTGACTTGCTAGCATTCTAGCCGAAACCAACACAAGGGAAAATGAATAGTCATTCCAGTACTTGCCATTAACATTGATTGATTGTTTACAAAAGAAAAGAAAAGCATGTCTAACTTCACTCCTCAATCATCGAAAGTTCAACACTCTCTTAAAAAAAAAAACAATGGCATTGCAGGCAACAACTACCATCAATCCAGCACACTCCTAAAAAAAGAAGAAAACATGAAAAAGACCATGTCCAGCATCACATGAAAAAAAAACCATGTCCAGCATCACATAAAAAGAGACCATGTCCAGCATCCTCCCATCAGTCAATATTGACAACACTTTGATCTCCTTTTCCTCTTGGAGCTTTGAATTGGTTCATAATCCGAGCACTCTTTCGAACTGGATGTGCAGGATCTTTAGCTGGGCTTTCTGTCACCTCATTTTCCTTTTCCTTGTTTTTGACGGCGGCTGTTTTTGTTCTACCACGTGTCATGTGTTGGTCCATATCATCACTACTGCTCCCAACCGTTGGTTGAGATGGAACTGGTGCTGGGTTCTTTTTGGATGGCTGTTTCGTAGCTGTACCCGATGTTTTTTTCTTCTTTGAAGCACTCTTTTTTGGCTGCGCCCTTGATTCTTGAGTTGGCTCACCTTGAGAGAGAAGTACCTCCGAAGTTCTCCTAGGCTACAAGAACATAGTGATATTGTCAACCAAATGAATTGAAATACAACAAATTAAATGCATGAGGCCTATAAATCTTACATTCAATATAGTCATTCCAGTACGTTCATCTGTGTAAATCCTATAACCATGTTGCCTTAATCTTTTTCTAAGAGCCCCTCTTATTCGCTGTGGTGCATCATTTTCAGCAGCAATAATCCTTGTAGCAACTTCTGCAACTTGTGCAGTTGCTCGTCGTCTCACCTGAGAAACACATAACAAATGTAAATTTTAGCCCATAAAAGACCAAACACAGCGATGTACAACTTATAGGATATTTTTTTCTTGTTTGCTCAACAGTGGACTTAGTTGTTGTTGTTGCTGTCCTGCCCATTCCAGTCCATATCCCTGCACTTGAGCCTACAACAGGGCCTTTTTCTGGTCTTTTAGTAGGCCTTACAACAATGTACTATATTAGGATTATGACCAACAACACTATCGAATAAGAACTGTAAAGTTACTAAGACAAAAAGGATACTTACCTTACAACATGGCTTTCTGTTTGCCCTTCAGTAGGCATTACAGCCGGGCCTTCTGTCCTCCCTTCAATAGGCCCAACAAGAAACTCTTCAGTAGGTCATGTTCCTGGCACTGAATCAGTCATTACATCTTGCTGTTGATGCTGCTTTTTCAGCTCACAACCTTTCTTATTGTGCCATTCCTTACGGCAATAGGAGCATTTCATCTTTGATCCAGTCATACTCATCCTTTAACTTGATGCTTCTTCCTGCTGCATTCTTCGTCTCTTTTTTGGCCTTCCTATTTGCTTCTTCAGCGGTAAAGGTAGAGGGCTTTCATGATTTGTTGGCTCCTAAAATTTGCTGCTTCTGATAGGCTGCATCATGAATTGGTATAAAGCAATGTATGAGCTTTTTTTGTACCAATCATGTAGGTAATCATCTGGGTTTTCTTGCTTCATCTGAATAGCACAAATGGCATGGGCACAGGGAATTCCATTTAGTTACTAGGTTCGGTATGAACACTTTTTTCTATCCAGGTTGACAACATACTTATCCTGATTTTGAATAATCTCATATCCATTATCTTCATTCCAAACTGGATGGCAGAACCTACTAGCAGCAATATTTGCATCCAATCTTTTCACAATCCTAGGGCCACAGTCTCTACTCCATTTTGTAGCCTCATCTCTTTGCCTATGTAGTCTAGTTATAACCATAACTCGAATATCATCAAGCATGCTGATGATTGGTTTGCACCTGGCCTCTAAAATTCTACCATTGAAAGCTTCACTGAGGTTGTTATCAATGATATCGCATTTGAACTCTTCGCTGAAGAAGGCCCGACACCGGTGCTTAGCTTTTGTCTGGAAGAGTGCATCAAAACATTCATTTGTCAGCTGCAACAATCCTTATTTGGCTAATTTGAAATCAGCCATTTTGGTACTTTTTGCTATCTCGCGAACCGCGCTTCGCAGCCTATCTCCTTTGAAGTTCCTTGACCGGTTTGCATATATATGCCTCGCGCACATTCTATGCTCAGCATGTGGCATCAATTCAGCCAATGCAGGAATAAGTCCCTACAAAAATTCAAACAAATAAATACAAGTCAAGAAAAATATGCAAGTGACTAATATTAAAATGGAGTATATTATAATTGACAATGAAATTATCTTTTGTTGGTCGCTCATGAATACTCATCCTCCCCCATCGGTTATCTCAAGGGCAGCCATTAAATTTTTTAGGAACCAGGACCAAATATCCTTATTCTCTATCTTTACCACCGCCCAAGCTATCGGGAACATTTGATTATTGACATCTCTTCCCACAGCAGCCAACAACTCCCCCTTGCATAAACCCTTTAGAAAGCATCCATCCAATCCTATAATTCTTCTACAACCAGCCAAGAAGCCCCGTTTGCATGCATCAAAACAGACATAAAATCTATCAAATCTAGGCCCAAGATCAGGGAGTGGCCTCTCCACAACCTCTACATATACCCTACTAGATGGGTTTTGAAACATACATTCACTAGCATAATCTCATACCTGCGCATATTCTTCCTTATACCCACCCATCAATATATTCATCACCCTCATCTTCGCTCTCTTACATGGATTCCTCGACACATTAACCTCCACTTGCTCCTTCACTAACTGTTGAAATTGAGGACTCTTGATCTCGGGCATTGCTTTGATAGTATTGAAAAAATGCTTTGATAACCACACACTTGTTACCATTTTATTGTTAAAGATAATTGGACAAGCATGTTCCTCCTGAAAGGACCTAATCTGAAATGACCCATTCTTACTAAGCGCAGCATAAAGTTTCCACGAACAATTAGGTTGTGAGCACTTAGCTCTCACAAACTCCTTCGTGTTTCTAATGAATTTAATGCTCCTCTGTTCACCAATTGAGTTCTTCACAACAGCTTCCTTGAACTGTTTGGCATCATCAAATCTCATGCCCACCGACAAAACAGGTTTATCAACAGTCGGATCATAGCAATGGTACTTATTTTTTCTTCGAGGAGCAGGTTCTTCATCATCATTGTCAAGCTCATTTTCCGAACCAGCAACTTCATCGCCACAACTTTCTTCATCTTCACTTCTATTACCCTCAGCTGGATCTCCATCCCTATTTACTAGCTCGGGCCTTTTTGCTGAAGCTGCAAGTTTTTTTCTCAGAAATTCCCTTTGCTTTTGTCTTGACTGTGCGAGTTCATCATCATCTTCGTCACTTGGGAAATTTACTAAAGCCAAATATTTATCTTCTGATTCACTAGATAAAGCAATTTCCCATTCTAATCCAATGAAGTCTTCATCGCCCACATCTTCACCCAAATCTTCATTCAAGATTTCAGGACATCTCCCTCTTTGTTCATCTCTATAAATATGACTTATCTCTCTATCATTTTGCCCTCCATCTAACCTAAACTCATCCCCAACCTGATTACTCGCTTGAACAGGATCCCTCACATCTCCTCCTTCAGTGGTGGTCTGCTCATCCCCATTCTCATCCTCATCTTCATCCTCACTATAATACTCAACATATACATTAGCTTCTTCACCGTGAAGATAATGGTAAATGATATCCTTAATACCATCATCGTTATTAAAAAATCTCAACCCATCCTTCAATTCTTTCCCAGGAACATAGTAATGTAGTTTTTGCACTTTGCATCGTAAAAAATATACCAAATCCCTCATAAAATCAATATATGATGGCTTCCAAATATTGACATAAATAGTACCTTCATTTCCACCACTATATTCCCAATCTTCAGTGCCAATAACAAACTCTCCACCATAGCAAATAATGAAAAAAAGGAAAAAGAGTCATTGTCATTTTGTTGGAAACACATGATAGAATCGGCAACTTCACATGCAGGTTCTTGTCGTTTTGTTGTCAAGGAACAAATGCGACTAAAATCTCCCCAATTCGGTGCATTTACAGAAACAAAAGAAACCGAATTAAATAAACAAAGTGAGGTCCGCACCACCCATTTTTTAATTTAATCACATTCACATTCGGTCCCCCACAAAAGCAGTCCAATTAATTAAACAAACAAATTCGGTCCCACCACTGTTTTCATCCAAGTCAAGCCCCTTCGCACCCTGTTTTTCTATTCGGCCCCCACAACAGAAAGCGAACGAATGATGGAAGAATCAATTTTTCTATTTCGTTCCCATAAAAGTGACATCCACACCACTTTTCCCACTACTTTCCCCCTGAGCCGAGCCCTCAATTTGCCCTCCGTGCCCTAACTTGCTCGTCGGAACCTTAAATTTTTCACAAAATTGATCCACGTAGAAAACATGACAAACCTGAACGATCGTGAACGACGGTGCAACTACAGCGATGACCGAGCGACGACAGGCGAGCGACGGCGGGCGAGCTAACGGCGGTGGGTGAACGACGGTGGGTGAGCAAACTACGGCCGGCGTCGAGGAGAATCGTATACGAACCCTATTTTACTCCCTCTGCAACGACATCGTTTTTTGCTATGGAGCAAGGCGGCGTCGTTTCTTATGTGAATCCACGATGGATGGCAAGAAACGACATCGTTTCTAACGAAGAAAGGACAATGGCGTCGTTTTATGCCATCCACCGTGGACAATCTTAAGCCACATCGACTTTTTTTTTTTTATAAATATAAAGGCCACGTAATTATTTTGGCCGGAATTTCTCGCTGGTGGCACCAAAGTGATCGTTTTTCCTCCGATTTGGCACTTAAGTGATCCGACGGAAATTTTTGACACCAAAGTGAGCACCGTACACAACTTATGACACCATTAGTGTAACTGAACAACTATCCAACTTTCTCGTTTGAATGTCGAAAAGCACTACGAAATTGAGGATATCTTCATTGTATTCGACAAATCTTGTATGGACCCAAGAACACTTCAAAGTCTTAAAAAGTTGGTACTTCACGATCTTCCAAAATTGAAAAATATTACCTTGCTCATTGATCTATCTGTATTAAAGAGGGTTGAGATAGCTTCATATCCATCTTTCTTGAAACTTCACTATCAATCTAAAATCCATTGACGATAAATAAAGATGGTGGTCTGCGTAAGTGTGGCAAGACAATAATATTGAACAAAAGCTTACGATCCTCTTACAATTTCAGTTTGTCTTTCTCTATAGTTGTACATCTTGTATGTTGTTGCTGTATAGGTGATGAAAACCATCTAATTGGTAAAAAAATTTAAAATTGATATTTGTGTATTTTTTTAAATCTAGATTTGACTATATTTTGACCATGCATAATTTTTTTTGCATCAATGAAAAGTCCAATACTGTGGTTTTTCATATGAAAAAAGTGTTGGAATCATGATGGTCTAGGTTTAACACAATCTCATTACATTGAAAAGAAATTGAGAGGTTAAAAGGTTCTAATCAAATATGCAGATAATCCTTATCTTCCACACATAACTTTTAGAAAGAATATTAGGCAACTGTTTTGTTGACAATATTAGATTATCTAAAAAGAAGTAAAGACTATGTTATGTAAGAAGACAAATATCCTATTGTTTTGAAAGGCTATATTGATGCCAACTTGAGAATTATGATTAATCGAGTTGACTAGCGGATATGTGTTATGTTAGGAGGTTCGGTAGTATTGTGAAAATCTAGCGGATATGATAGAGGACGACTAGTCGATCGTAAAGAGTGGTCAACCGAGGACGTTTGGTCAATCTGGGCATTTGACGCAAACACTGACGTTGCTGCTGGAATTTTCACCCAAAAAAAGTTGCTGCAACTGAAGTATCCAAAATGTCACTAAAAATTTGTTAAATGAAAGCCAGCCCCCTCACGTAAGACTCCTTAATAAAGACAGAGCTCGAAATTGGCAAATATGAAAAATCTTACTGTCAATCAGACAATTTACAGCTTAAAAAGGAACACGTTTTAAACTTATGGATGTCAGATAGCTAAACCCAACAAAGCAAGTTCAAATCCACCTTACGAGGGCGAAAGCTTAGTCAAATAAAGAAAAGAACCGAAGAGAATCTGGAAAAACAAATGAATTTGAAAAGTTTATATTCAGGTTGGAATAGACCTGAGCAGGTCTTTAAACTACTCAAGGAAGGTAAAGGTGGGAGAACCACCCTAGGGTGAGAGACCCCATACTTGCCTTCCCTAGCTTCCAAGTCGGCTAGTTCTCTTAGCCTTGGAATTGGGGGGTCCTAAGATGGTGAAGGTACACACCACGTCTGTAGAAATACAGGCTAAGACCTGGTAGGCTCGAGGTGAAACATACTCGACCTGCGCCGGGATTGATTAGGAGTTGGTAAAAATCCTACAAAGCTATCGACATCCCTTCGGGGACCGTTCCTTAACCAACTGGTCAATATGCTTCTGTAGCATGCGTAAGCAGGGACGTAATTATCAAAAGACGACAGGTTTGCCACTCCATAAATAGCGACCACAAGATAAGAGATTCCTTATCCCAAAAGCACACGTGCGCACTCTCACAAGCTCGAAGTAGAACACGACCATACATGGAGGAGGTGGTGATAGTCGGTGCCGGCATCGCAGGTCTGGCGACGGCGGTGGCCCTTAAGAAGGTTGGTGTCCGAGCCCTCGTCCTTGAGAGATCGGAGGAGCTCCGAACGACCGGTGCGGCTCTCGGTCTCTTTGCTAATGCGTGGGTTGCGCTCGATGCACTCGGCGTTTCGGACAAGCTCGCTGCCCTGTACACTCCTATGGAAAAGTGAGGTCCTTGTTCGCTCTTTGCTCTTGAAAACAGATGTCTGATTATTGCGGAATGTTTTATCGTTTCGAAGTATTAAAACTCGGTCCAATCTTTAGTTCAACAATCATGTACAGATCGAGAGTTAAATGCGTGATTTCTCTGCTATTAAAGATGACAGCACTCAAATTTGATTGACGCTGAATTAGTGTAAGCATCTTTTAGAAGATACTAAATACTCCTAATCTTGTGCTAGCTCGTTGGGGGTAAAACCAACTCAAAGTAAATCACTTTTATAGTGAAAAGTAGTTAAAAAAATCAAAACCCATTTCAATCGCAGTGACTAGACCTTCATATGATGCAATGATTATTATTATTATTATTATTATTGGTTATTAACAAACTGAGTTAGTTAGGTATTAAAAAAATTGGTCAAAAAGTGGTCACACATCTTGCACGGGAAGAAAATCATGAAAATTGAGATCATTCCCAGTTGTAAAGTGCACCGTGAAATTTACCTATTGAGGTTGCTAATGCGATTAATGCTCAGAATAAAATAACTATTTAGATATTCATCAAATGAAGGGAGAAAGTGCAATATCAGTGAGAAAGAGCAATAGGCTTTTCAAGCAAGATATACTGAGTTGAAAGATAAGCTCTACATTGGTTTTGTACTTTGTTAAATTGATTTTGGGATTCGCCGTTTTTTGGAGCTTCTTAAGTGGGTTATTGATCCAGGATGCTGGACTTTGATCTATCCTACAATTTCTCAATGATGAGAAAAATAATTTTACTTATTAATATATATTTTGTTTGTACTTGTGTTCAGGGGATGCATAACTGATGTCAAGACTAAATCGATTCAAGAAGTGCATTATCCAAGTAGTAGGTGAATCTCAAATTTCCTCTCATATATGCTACCTACCTTTCCATCGTCTTTGTTTCCTTAATTTACCGTTTAACGTTTCAGACCGGTTAATTTCTATATGTTTTATTTTGGACAAAATGATACAAATGACCGTCAGAAATATACCATGAATCGGACTATTAGCCCCTATTTTGACAGCTCATCTTTTAAGAAGATCATCAATAATAGAGTTCGAAAATATAATACTCCTTTTGTTAGATAAAATTAGATAATTTGTCCTATTATGTTGTTGAAAATATGCCTAGAATTTGAGACCCGTAAAGAGAACTCGATCCAACTAGGTTTCCTAGATTAAGTAAATTTCTACTAGAAATTTCCTATTTTGAATCTAATTCTTTTCTATATAAGAAGGGGTCTTTTTTGTGAAGAGCAACCCCCATTGAGAGAACAATGAAAGTGTTTAAATGACTCTATTGTAATTATAATTTTCGTTAGTGGGTCTTGTGCCATTTTTCGTGTGGAGTTAGATCTCACTAACCGAGTCACGTAAATTCGATGTTCAATTTATCTTCTTGTCCTGTTTATCTTATACTTCATCTTATGCTTCGACTATTTTCTACAAAAAATGTTATTATTTTATGCACGTCATTTCGTATTCCAAGGATAGAAAATTATTCCATTTGGATTGAGTAGGAATGGAGCCCAACCGAGAGCGGTCCACCGCAAAGTCTTGTTGGATGTTCTAGCGGAGGAGCTTCCTCCAAATAGCATTCGATTCTCTTCCAAGATAACTTCCATCGAAACCCAAGTAGAACACGGCTCGTCCACTTGTATTGTCACGCTCGATGATGAGACCATCATAAAATCTAAGGTTCCCTACAATTTCTAGAGAACCTTCTTTTGAATTCAAATATGATGAGGTAACTTATCCACTTTAACTTATCCACACTGGAAATATTATACATGTAGGTTGTTATAGGATGTGATGGCGTGCACTCTATCGTGGCCCGTTGGCTTGGACTTCGCCCGCCGGTCTATTCAGGCCGGTCGGCAGTGCGCGGGTTGTCCGTGTTCCCGAAAGGTCATGGTTTTGATCATGGCCATGCGATTCAACAATTTGTGGATGTGGGCAAGAGGGCAGGTTTTATTGCTCTCAATGATAAGGAATTGTATTGGTTCTTCGCGGCCACGTGTCCTCCTAAAGGTACCATGTATACTACATTTTATCTTCTGCTGAGATTCCCAGCCACGATGGCTCCTTCAATACTAGCTTACTAATCCTCCTCGATCCCTAACGCTTCCATTCATAAAGGTATGGAAAAAGGAGCAGATCCAGAAATGATACAAAGGGAGGTGATGGAAAATTTGGCGAAGGCCTTCCCACCCGTGTACCTCGATGTCGTCAAGCACTCCGATATTTCGAGTTTGACATGGGCGCCACTGATGTTCCGATATCCTTGGGACATCTTGTTTGGAAACCTATTTCGATCAAGCATCACGGTGGCGGGAGACGCTATGCACCCGATGACTCCCGACTTGGGCCAGGGGGGATGTTCGGCTCTCGAGGATGCGGTGGCATTGGGTAGGCACCTTGGGGACTCAATTGCCAAGCACGGCAAACTGGTGACCGGAGACATTGGATTTGCTATAGAGAGGTACGCAAAGGAGAGGAGATTGAGGGTGGCGACACTGATCACAGCATCGTACTTGTCGGGATGGGTGCAACAAGATGGGTCTAGTCGATTCACGAGGTTCCTAAGAGATGTCATATTCTATGGGCTCCTCTTGGGTAGAGTAGTGAATGGTATTGCAGAATATGATTGTGGGAAGCTTCCTAGTGTCTCTTCTTTGCCTTCATGTGAGTCCGAAAGCTCCATCTAACCATGGAGTTGCAATCGGATTTTCATCTTCTATTTTGTTTTCTATTTTGTTTAGTAATTGATGATGAAATTTATTGCAATGCATAACACAAAAGTTCATCAAATTGTTTGTCCCAAGGTTGCACTTGTTTTTTTTTTTTTTTTTTTTTTTTTTTTTTTTAAATTCTTATGAATCTTTTCACTTGATGATAAGTTGCAATATATGATTAATAAAAATTATTATTAAGTAACAAGATTCGTTGGAATGAAGTGTCTTCTCTCGTTGGCAAACCGAATATCTTTTTCTTGGATTCCAACCAAGCGCCGCCGTCAAACATTGTCTCCCTCACTTTTGACCTCGTGATTTTGGTTTGGGGGGTTGGGGAATAAGTAGATGGAAATCCCATAATTACCCTCCCGTTGACTTCTTGGCCGAGGTGAAGAGCTGAGGGCTTAATGGTCTCTTCGCGCCCTGGGCGCCGCCCTCCAAACCTTTACGTGCGGAAGGCGAAACACGAGAGCGCAAACGTTTGCAAACATGGACTTTTCCTTCCTCGCGTGATTTTTTTTTTTTTTTTTTTTTTGAAGTAGCAATTCGATAATTATATTTCATTTGATTCAAGATCTTTTATTTTATTTTTGTCAATTACGTGAAATTTAAATATAGGCTAACCAAATATAATTTGTTCAGCCTTGACCTGATTCTTTAAGTTTCAAACAAAGAGAGATTTCCCACTTTTTTTTTTTCTCATGAATGGTACGCAAAGTTTTAGCAAGCTGTACATCATACTTTACTTGACAGTATAAGCGAATTAAATAACCTTGAGAAAAAAGGATGACTTTTGATGCATGCTTGGTCTTGATTATTGGCCCCTTGGAGCGACTGTTACAGGATCAAGAGGAAAACTCCTTCGACTGTAGTGAGGCAAGTCATTGAGTTCAAATTCGTGACCTCTCTTCATAAGATTTCATATAATATCGAGATTAAATTTGATATTTTGAAGAAAGGGGAAATTTAGCATCAGAGGACTATTTCTTTTCTAACTTGACGATCCAAGATTGATCTCGCTCTTGCTCCCTCCGCCTAGTTCCTTTGATTTCCCTCCATCGTCTTACCATTTCTTTGTTGTTTCATATCATTCCAGTGCACGAGTAATGCCATGTCAATCCTATACAAAACCATTCAATAGTCGACACGTGTGACGTTTGGACCCACCCACCAGAAACCCCCCATCCTTTCTCTCTTCGATTATATGTTTTTACTTTTTTTTCTTCATAGGGTATTTAAATGTAAATTTTGTTGGCTGTTCTTTACAAAAAAAAAACAAAAAAAACAAAACAAAAAAAACAAAAAAATTTGCTGGCTGTTAGGATGATATGAGATCAATAACAGAATACATATTTATGTTAGCAAGAAATGCAGTAAATAAAGTTCAATGTCATCTTCCACTATATAAGCAAAGTTAGTAATATTCTTTTATGCTGTTACTTGGGCTATTAGGCTCCGGAACCTCATTAAGGATGTTGTTCGCTTTTAACTTTATGGATTGACCCATACGGTTGTATTGAGACAATAAATTTATAATATTTTTATTAACAACAGAGGTCTCAATGAGACTAAATATTTGACAGTCAAATTTTTTACCATAAATAAACAGTACAGAAATGTGACGTTTTAATATAATATATTTTCACAGATAATATGGTTGTAGATCCACTAACTAAAGGACTTTGATTTTTTGTTCTTGAATGACATGTCATTAATATGGACTTAAGAGCATTATGAGATGCTGTTGTTTAGTGGGAGTTATTTCGGTTTTACTGTAATAAAGTTTACATCTGTGTTCGTTACACTTAGTAATTGTTTGATATGTATCAACTTTTGCATTCAATAAAATATTTTTGAATGTGTTGTCATTATGTTGAATACATAAAAGTCTCGAGGTATTGTATAAATCTTGAGTGAAGGTTATTGGCATACAATTATTAGCCTTGTGCATATGTCTTATTATATATAAAGAAAGGTTAATTCTAAGGACATGGCATATGTGGGTTCATCGAATCATAAAAACATTATCTAGTGGCACAAGTTTTTTGTGATGCTTAAGGTAAGAGAATGGTGACTGACAAACGGGATATCATTATGAGAGAAGTTATATATTTGTCACACTATCATATTGAATTCATATCAATAAAGTTAAAAGCATTCGTGACCATAGAAGACTCTGTATGTATACATACAATTACCATCATGATTCGGTGTTTGAGACTTTATATGATAAGATTGACTATTAAGAATTATCTCTGGACCAATGTGCGCATATACAGTACAATTTCAATTAATATAGCCCAAGTGGGAGAATGTAAGAGTCTTCCTGATGTGGGCTACATTATTTGATATTGTAATTTACCGTTTTACGGGGTTGCTCTAAGGTGAGATAGAATGTTTCTTAATTAGTCTAATATAGGACTTGTTAGTGTGGGCCAAATTGAGCCTGGCCTGTAATGAGAGGGCCTAGTTGGAAAATATATAAATATTACTCAAGTTTCTCCTCTAACCCTAATTCTCACAACTATCCTCACATAAGAAGCGTTTACTTAGCTAAAAGGTAAGAGGCAGTCTCATTGAGCTTGTGATGCGGAGGGCAATAGAGGAGAATGACTTGCGTGTGGATCATGGCTTTTCGCTTTCGCATCGAGAATGATGGATTCTAAATTAGGTGCGTTAATTTTTCTACTCAATTATCTGTGCTCTTGTTCTGGTTATGGAAATCTTTGGATCACATGTTTTGCATCCAACAGGAGAGAGAAGAAAGAGAGGAGAGAGAAAAGTAGGGAGAAATTGGCTTGATAACATGGGCCCACGTTGGACACGTGGCACAATTTGAGATTCCTTCTCATTTGCCACATTAGAGCACTGGCCAACATTTTCTCCGAGATTGTTGCACCTTGTCTGAAGCTCCTGAGATATTGGACCCTCTCTCTCCTCTGCCTCAACTCAAGCTCAAAAGCTCGAAAGCTCTTTGTCTTGGTTGAACTTAGAACCTGAAACCTCCATTGACATCGCCTTGTGGTTTAAGCATTCACTTTGTTGCCTCTAGCCCTTCCTTGGCATGCGAAATTCCTTAGTAACATGGCTTTAGATGAATAAGGTGGTGGCTGTCAAGAACTGACAAGGTTTGAGCTATCCTTGTTTTCTTACTCGCTAAACCATGTAGAGACCCATCTGACCTTTTGAGACGGTAAAGAGCGGATTTTGATGAAGCATTAGCAGGGAAGCTCTCTTATTTTTTTTTTTAATACTGATCGCGGGTAGAGAACCTTGTGGTGGTGTTACCAGGTGGTTGTTGCGAATGCTTGTTTACTTGTGACTTTGTCGATGTCCATGCATATTTACAAGCTTGTTGCTTCCGATACAAGTCCTTGAACCTGATGAAACGTCCGAGTTTTTCTATGCTGATTGAGGATTTTCAAAGGACAGGATACTAAACAAGAAGGGCTGACTTTTCTTTGTCACCGTCTTTTGGGGTTACCGACCATTCGCATTTACATCGTTAGGGGGGCCACTATTGATTGATTGTTGGTGTTTCTAGATGCAGAGCTCCCTGGTTAGATCTGCACTTGGTTTATTTAACCTCTCTGTAGTTAGACTAATAAATATTCCACATGGGATTACAAATGCACTCTCAAACAATATTCAGCTAACGACCCTTTATGTGATGCACCTTGAGGAACTGATAAAGTTCCTACGTGAAAAGACAAGTACACCCTTTAATAGGCAATAAAATCCTGTCAGCATTTGACGTTAGCTTAAGGCAGTATGCGACGAACCATCAAACAAGGGTAAGTTGATTTTCTTTCTCAAGTTACTGTCATCTTTTCTAACAGTTCATTTTTGTGCTGATTTAATGCTTTCAATGCTAGTGGTGTTCGTCTTAAAATAGGCGTGGTGAAAGAGGTGCATGCAAAGAAAATTGTACTGAGTGATGGTACGGATGTTCCATATGGCCTCCTAGTCTGGTCCACCAGCGTTGGACCCTTAGAGTTTATCAAGTCACTTGATCTTCCCAAATTCCCTGGTGGAAGGTGAGGATAAGAACTTTGTGACGATCTCATTTTAGCATTCCACCACCTTCCAAATGAATGATTTGTCCTCTCAACTGTTTCAGGATTGGGGTTGATGAATGGTTGAGGATACCTTCAATGGAAGATGTGTTTGCATTGGGAGATTGTGCGGGTTTTCTTGAATAGATAGGGAGGCCGATGCTTCCCGCTTTAGCTTAGGTTCAGTCAACCTATCTAATTCCTTTTTTTTTTTTTTTTTGGAACAGTATCTAATTCCTTTAAAGACGTCTCGATGTAGCTTTTGGTTTGATCTACAATCTTCAACTTTATTTCCTTGCTCTACTTTTATAAGAAGTGGCATCATCCTTCCATTTGAACTTGGAAGAGGTCATTCACTATTGCTTTCTCATTGCATAAAGGCTCAGTTTCCTTCTTTCTTTGGAAATAACACGAATGCTAATTTTTGAAATAGGTAACGGAAAGGGAAGGGAAATTCTTGGAGGAGCTGTTTCGTAGGATAGGGAAGCAAAATGGAGGGAAAGCATTTTGCTCAAAAGACAAACCTCTAGGAGACCCATTTGTGTACAGACATTTGGGAAGCATGGTTTCTATAGGGCGTTACATGGCACTTGTCGATTTATGCCAGTCTAAGGTACATAACATGCTACCATGACATACTAATGGTTTTCTTTCCTAGTACCTAGATTTTGATGTGCCCGTTCTTTTATAATTCGCTAATAATGACCGTCACTTTTGCAAACATTCTTTTTGCAGGACACAAGGGAATATCGCATGCGGGATTTGTGAGTTGGCTGGTTTGGCATTCTGCTTATCTCATGAGGGTAGTCAGTTGGCGGAACAGATTCTATGTTGCGGTGAACTGGGTGACAACTCCGGTTTTTGGAAGAGACTGTCACGAAACTAGATTGAAGGATAAAGGGAAGAATTTGAGAGGAAAATTGTGCCTCTATTTTCATTGATTGTAGTCTGTTGTACAATACTGTATATAAGCACAAGAACGAATAATAATAAAAGAAAGTGTACATTCCTATAATCTTTCTATTCCTAAGATATAAACAATTGTATCTATTTATGATATATGCAAATCTCGAGGATCATATCTTCCAACACTCCCCCTCAAGCTGGTGGCCTGTATATGTCCAAGACGCCTAGCTTGCTTAGGAGATATGTATGTTGCCTTTGACAGAGAGGCTTAGTGAAAATGTCCGCGGGTTGCTCCGTGGTTCTGATTCCTCTTGTCTTGATGACTCCTTCTTGAATCTTCTTTCGAGTGAAGTGACAATCAACTTTTATGTGCTTTGTCCTCTCATGAACTATAGGATTTGCTGCAAGCTTGAGAGCTGAATCATTGTCACAGAATAATGTGGTTGGTCCTTTAACCTCTTCCCCGAGATGTAAAAGTAAACCCCTTAGCCAAACTATTTCACAAACAGTTTTGGCCATGAATCGATATTCGGCTTCTGCTGAGGATAAGGACACAATGGATTGCTTTTTTGTTTTCCACGAAAGTAGTGATTCCCCGAATTTGATGCAAAAACCAGTAATAGATCTCCTGCTCATTGGACATATAGCATAATCTGCATCGCAATAAGCCGTCATCTCCATGTTACATCTCCGGGAAAGAAGTATCCCTAATCCTGGACATGTCTTCAAATATCTCACAATTTTCATGGCCGCATTTAAATGTGATTGTTTAGGGCTATGCATGAATTGACTGAGAGTTTGAACTGCATAACAAATAGCTGGCCTAGTCATAGTGAGATATATGAGCTTCCCTACTAGTCTCTGATATCCAGATGGATCCTTTAACAATGGGTCATCAGAAGTAGATATGCTAGAATCATAATCAGCCGAAGTTAGCTTGGCATTCTACTCGATGGGAACAATAGATGGTTTGCAACCTGACAAACCTGTCTCTGAAATAATCTCCATTACAAACTTTCGCTGACTGAGTGAAATTCCCTGATCTGAACGAGCTATCTTAATTCCAAGAAAATATTTAGGTAGCCCTAAATCTTTGATATGAAAAGTGGAATGCAGATATTCTTTCAACTTCTTCACAACGGAATCATCATTTCCCATAATTAATATGTCGTCAACATAAATCATTAGATAAATAGACGACATACCTTTCTTCCAAGTGAATAGTGCATAGTCATACTTGGATTGTCTGAAGCTAGCAGCCGTAAGAGCACTTGTAAACTTGGCATACCATTGTCGAGACGTCTGCTTTAATCCATAAAGAGATTTATGGAGACGACATACCTTATACTCCCCCTGTCTCCGTAATCCGGATGGAAGATCCATGTATATTTCTTCGTCTAGATCACCATGCAGAAAAGCATTATGAACATCCATCTGGTGCAACGACCAATCACGAAAGGCAGCAACCGATAGAAAAAGAGCGAACTGTAACGTCTTTGGCTACTGGAGAAAAAGTCTCATGATAGTCAAAGCCTTCTCTGTGTGTAAATCCTTTGGCAACTAATCGGGCCTTGTACCTTTCTATGGAGCTATCTGCTCTATATTTTATCTTATACACCCACTTGCATCCAATTGGTTTGCGATAAGTGGGTAAAGGTACAACGTCCCAAGTGTGATTATCCATAAGGGCTTTTAGTTATGCCTCCATAGCCCGTTGCCAACGTGGGTCTGTTGACACTCGAAATTTTCGTCGACATTTTAATCATCCATTTTGCAAAAATATAAATAATAAAAGAGCCAAAAAAAAAAAAAAAAAGAAAACAAAGAAAACAAAACAAAAAGAAAAAAAAAAAAAGAGAAAGAAAACAAAAGAAAACAAAAAGAAAAAAATTAATGAATGAAAACATAAAAAATGATGAAATGAAAATGAAAAGAAAACAAGTAAAGGAAACAATAAAAAAAAAAAAATAAATAGCAAAAGGGAGGGCTTTCTCTGGATCACAATGGATCTCTCTCTTTTGGAGGGGCGTATTCTCTCTCTCTCACGAGAAAATATTCAGTGGTATGTGCGCGCCACGTCATCCACTGATGTGGCGGATGACGTGGCGCGCACGTTCCACTCAGCTTTCGACACCTGTCGTGTGGGACCCGCTGAAAAATTAAAAGGATCCGCTCAGCTCGGAACGGCTCGGCTCGGCTCGTTGGCAGAAACAATGTCAGGTCAATAAATGCTTTAACGCTCCCGCCCAAAAAATTTCTCACTCCTCAATTGAATTTATTGGCTTTTCTCTCTCTCTCCTCGCAGGAGAACAAACAGAGAAGGACCGTTTGTTTCCTTCTTCGCGCATCCGGTTCCGGCTCCGCCTCTGCCTCCCAAAAGCCTCGCCGGTCGTCGCCTCCTTCAAGAGCCTCGCCAGTCGCAGTTGGGTCCTCACCTCCTCCGCCTCCGGCTGTTCCAAATGTGGAGATCGAGCACAAGGTTTGTGCTCGCGTTGGTTACTCGGCAACTTTTGGACCTCCGACGAACGCGTCATCAGCTCCGACTCCGAGTAGCCCGAGGTCTTTGGACTCTATGTCCTCGAGGTCGATGGTCGGGACGTGAGGGCCTCGTGCTTCTTCTGCTCCCCGCCTCCCAAAAGCATCGCCGGTCATCTGCCGCTGACACATTGCCCCCTGAGAGCCCCGCTGATTGCAGCTTGGTTCCCGAGCCCCCTCTGCCTCTGCCTCCGCCTTCGACTATTTTCAACGCGGAGATCGAGCACGGAGGAGAAGAGAAGAGAAGGACAAAACCACCTCCTTCCCTCCCCTCCCGTCTCCTAAACTCCTCTCGGTGGTTCCGGACAGCTTCATCGATGCCTTCGATAGTTGTGCCCGATTCAGCTCAACCCCGGAGAACTCCAAAAGCAAGAGCAAAGAGAAGAAGATGAAGGCGAAGGTCCGGCTCGAGGCCGATGGCGGCTTCGCGTCTTCGGCGGAGTCGGACAAGAAGCACAAGAAGGAAAAGAAGAGCGGCGGTAAAGGCTCCGAATCAAACGGCGAAGCTCCGGAGCATCAGGGGATGTGAAGAAGGAGAAGAAGAGGAAGGCGCTGGAGCTGTGCGAGGACGACGAGGAAGACAAGAGCGAGACCAGCTCCGAGCTGGTTGACCCCGAGAACTTGAAGGGGAAGAAGAAGAAAAAGAAGAAGGTGAGGTTGAGCGACGGCGATAATAAGGTGGCTCAGGAGGAGAAACCCAACGCTGTGTTGAATTTCAGGATCTCGGACAACTTGAGGTTGAAGTTGAAGGACAATGGTATCGAGGCGCTGTTTCCCATTCAGACCATGACGTTTGATATCGTCCACGATGGGACTAATTTGGTCAGTCGTGCCTGCACTGGTCAGGTATGAACATCTTTTTATTTGAATTTCGCAGGATTGACATGTTGATGGTCGCGTGCTTGTTTGAAATCTGCTAATTAACCGACAATTTAGAGAAGTGAATGGTCCGGACGTTGGAGTAATGATAGTGTGTGATGCGGAAAAGGGTCACGAAGCTGACATATATGAAAAGAGAAGCAGGTTTTATTTGCTCTATGAGTAGTGAATGGTTGATGTATGAGCTTGGTGAATATTGTTTTAATTAACAGCACGACAGAGCAATCATGGTGTAGAGTGTAGCAAAGTGCACTTGGTTCGTGAAATGTCTTTCGTGCATTTCTGGTCCTAAATCCCTGTATTTCTGCCCCTGATTGTCATTGCAAAAGTCAAATTCCGACCGATCTTTTCGGGCATTCGAACCTACGGTGGTAATTCGACCAAAAAACCTACAGCTATATAAGTCTTCTAGTTTGTGGCAGAGTCATCTGTACATTAGTTCATTGGTGTTATTTGACATAAAAAAACCAAAAGTGGCGTGAAGACTGTTTGGCCGCAGTTGCATTTCAAGTTTTTTAAAGATGATTGGCTGCTAGGAACATGAGTTTTCGAACTGGTTGCTCATCTCTGTAGTTGATGGGTTTTAGTTTTTGAGCACTGATTATCACCTTGTTCACTGTGTGAATTGTACCGTGGCAAAACTCTAGCTTTTGTCTTGCCCATTTTGGAATCTCGACGAATGGGCTGCAAAAACCTCAAGGAAGACAGGATGTGGTAGGCCACCAAGTGTTTTGGTGCTTTTACCTACTAGGGAATTGGCCAAGCGGTATTGGAATCAAGCTTATAGAAATAATCTCATCTTTTTACGAGATAGATGTCCGACATCGTTTACTCTATTATTTTAGGTGTTTTCTGATTTTGAAGTTAATGGTGGAGCAAAGGGCTTAACATCATGTTGTTTGTATGGTGGAGCTCCTTATCATGCTCGGGAGAGCCAATCGAGGAGAGGGGTCGATATAATGATTGGAACACTGGCCGTGTGAAAGTAACTCATTGAATTGGAAGCTTATTTGGTAAGTATTCACGCAAATCATTGTGGGTCCTAGGAAGTGTTGGCGAGCCTATCAATCCAAGTGCGTGGAGGTACTGAGCTTTATCCTAACTTTCTAATGTAGATAATGTTTCACTAGATCCATAAACCTGTGTACATTTCTTCAGGTGGTTTTTCAATGTAGTCGGGGATTCAGAGTGCCCTATATCTGACACTTGGTGGCAAACTGAAACTGGTGGCTTCATGGTACATTTTGTTATTTGTTTGGGTTTATCATGTTAGAATTTTTTACAAAGAATGCCCACAATATCCACTTTATGGTCTCAGTCTGATTCCAGTGATGCTTACCTTCCCTGCAGATCACACCATTATCTGGTGCCTGGCCACAGAAACCTGGATCTGCTACTTTTCTTTTCTTTGGGGTTCAGGTCTCTAAACTCTTTCATTCCCTTTGACTTTTGAACAACTTAAGAGCCTTTCACAAGGTGTCTCTCCGACTAATTTCCACATTTGTTTTGTGCAGCCTGTCATAGTGGATGAAAAGGGGGTTGAAATTGAAGGTGAGTGTAGTGGATACGTGGGCATTAAAAGTTCCTGGCCTAGGGCATTTTGTACAGTATATGGTGATCATGAGCAATACGAAACAACATACTTCAACCATTCCCAGGATACTATTTTACTGGTGATGGTCACAGCGAGGTTAGTTGATACAACTATTAAATTATTGCTTGAGGTACTTGCATTATTCCTGGGTTCTTACTAGGGATGTTTATACAATTCCTTAACTTGAATGATAATCTTGCGCTTATATATCTTTGGAAGGTGTAGTTATGGTTATATTTTTTGCAGCATAAGCTGTGCGATTTGATCTCCTTATTTTTTAATTCGCTCAACCCATTCAGGGACAAGGATGGTTACGACTGGCTGACTGGTAGAGTTGATGATGTCATCAATGTCAGGTGCTACATGAATTTCTCAAGATCTTCTCTTTTGGTACCTTCATTCAAACATTTTTTATGTGCTTATACAATGTGGCTTTGTTTTTGTTGAGAAACTTCGAAAGACCAATTCTTTTCCTTCTTAAAGCACCCAGTGCCTTGAATTCTGGACTAGTTATCTGATGATGCTTCACTTGCCTCTGCAGTGGACACCGGATTGGAACAAAGCGAAGTTGAATCTGCTCTTGTCTCGCATCCCAAATGTGCGGAAGCTGCGGTTGTTGGTGTTGAGCATGAGGTACTTTAGAGAGGACTAAATTGATGATAAAATTTTCATTGCACTTGCTTTAAATGCTAACAAATCAACAAATCATGTTTTTGTCTCTAGGTGAAAGGACAAGGCATTTATGCCTTTGTCATTCTGGTGGAAGGTGAACCTTACAGCGAAGAACTAAAAAGAGACCTCATACTCACCGTGAGGAAACAGGTTTGCATCCCATTAACAGTCATTTCTTTATTTGAAAACTAATTGCTCTTGCTTTCTTAAACTCCCCAAAGTGACTTAGACAACATGCAAGTTCTTGACAGAGTAACCTCTTAATGTGATGATAATTGTGATGGATCTCATTTTCTTTCCACATGCTAGTCCCACTCAAAACAAATATTGTTGAGCCTCTAGTTTGCTTACTCCACTGAATCTGTCCTTGGGCTTTGCCAACAGTGCTTAATCCGTTCCGTCATTACCATGGGGCACTATGCTTAAGATCTCACTCATACTTCTCATTTGATTATTAGATGCCTCTAATTTCTAATTGATTCCCTGGTGACATCTAATGATTTTGATCTTAGCTATGTGAAAGTTATTTGCATATTCTGATTAACAATGAACATATTCATCGCATGGAGCTCTATCTCCCTTCACTTACATGAGAGGTGTAATGAGAATGATCAAACAGTGGGACACATGCTAAATGGGCTCTTTTGGTTGATGGATCACGATGAACTCGCCGCATCTAACGCTTTGCCGATATCTTTTCTTTTTGGTTTCTCCCTTTCTTCTGAGCCAAAGACAACTATATTATCAGTAGGATCTGTAATCCTCGCATAACATTTACTACAGTAGCAAATATAGGGCCAGGTTCCAGTTTATGTTCCTGGGCCATTTTGGCCTTCCCGTGCTAATATTGGCTTCATCGGGCTTCAAAATAAATTGGTTTTTTGTCCATGAACTAAAAAAGGGTGAAATCTATTTTATAGCCCATCTTGTTTAACTTGTGATAGGAAATTCATAAACATAACTTTCGACTAGGTAATCTGATTCATCTTCTGTACGACTTCTAGATAGGAGCATTTGCTTCGGGATCAACGGTTGAGGAAGGGGATACTCGGGATTGGCAGCAATTTTGTCGGCTATACCTTTCTCAAAGGAAAATTCTTTTGTACGAGATATGAAGTTGTCGAAGCATCCACATCTTACTAGAAGCCGGTGCATGGAGGCCTTTTCAATCTCTCTCACCAAAATTCTTTGACTTAGCCTTGTCTTGGTCCATCTCTTCGAGTTTTGCATAATGCGAGTTTGTACAAAATCCCTTGTCTTGAGCTCATAGATATCCCTGAGGAATGTATTATTTGCTCCTGGATCGAGATGAATCGGCTGTTAAATTCTGGAGTTTGTAGAAGTTTTTCAGTCTCGAGCTTACATGGCAAGCTGTAGCTTGAGGCTTTTGTCCCCAGTACTTAAGAACAGTCCTGACACTCAGAAATATGATAAAGAACAGAATTCAGTAGCATTGGAGGTCTCAGAGACTACGCCAGGAACAATGTAGTATCCAAATGCAAGCTGCAAAGAGAAGCCAGGCACCTCTTCCTTCACAGGTAGATGGAGCTTGCTTTTTGTAAGGATTCTTCATTGTGATGATATTACAGTCAAAGGTTAGATTTGTTGGAATTTTGTATAAATTGGTGCCGGTGCTATAGCTTGTTCAAACCTTGACTGGATTTCTTCCGGAAACGGTTGTTGGGTAGAAGTGCACTTGGTGTCTTCTGATGTGACTTTCACATTTAGTTCTTTAGCTTTATACTAATAATATCCTGGTTGATCCTCTTCATTTTTGCGTTACAACCGTAATGAAGTTATGGAAACTGGTCAAAGGAAAAAGACTTGATGGTTGCTGCTTTAGTGGCTCTTATTTGTAAAGGCTTTTTTGCTTGAGATTTAATCCTGACTAGCATTACTACACTATTATTCTTGACCTAGCAATTATGATCAACATGCTTTACTAGAGTTACTTTCCTTGAAACATTCCAAGTGGTACCGCATATGTTTCGGTTTGCTCAAGGACTCGTGGGTTCATCCCTTTAATTTCACATGCATGTTTGCTTCTGAAGGTGAATGATGATTGGATAATTCTTGACAAGACAGTTGCTGATCAAGTGTCTTTGTGGAAAAGCAGCAATGGGTTCACTGATGCATTGGTTCTGGACCATGTTTGTTCGGGAAACGTGTTCTTATCATCAAATTGGCGATGTCTTTGTTTGTGAGAAGACTGAAATGTTCGGGGTAAAATACTTTAATTGCTAACAATGACAAGTCTCTTTAGTATATCCAATTTATATGTGTCGTGCAGGAATGTCTTTCCTAATGAGGTTTCCTTCATCATCGTCTTTTCTTTCGATCGTGATGAGACGTGCGGAGAAACCGTTATGGATCCCGCCAATGAGCTCTTGGTTTGCAAAATATCTGGACACTTTGTTTAAATAGGTTCTTTGTCACCGCTGAAATGGAGACCGATGCCGTGAGTAGAACGTCTTCTTTCAACACTCCAATTTCTTAAAACAGTCGTTCTTTTATCTATCTAGCCAGGATCAGAAAATTAACAGCTCGCATTTGTCGTTCTCGTAGAGTAAAATCTTTGAGGCAACTGATTTTTTCGCTTTTTCACACGAAAAATTTCAGGAGCAGCAGCAAGGTGGTGTGACAGATGAAGCTGAACCATTCATGGGACCTGGTCGATTTGGTAACTAGTTAACCGTTTCCTTTCTCTTTTTTCGTTAGCTATGATTGACACGTGCCTCACACTTCATGCTTGTGTCTCGCAGCACGAGCTTATGTCTTGGGATAAAGAGAATTAGATGTTGTGTTGAGGTTCTGCTGAGTTTTGGGGATGGAACGTATATGCCTTGATCCTCCTCTCAAGGTAGTTCATAGCTATTTGAGGGGTCTTGCCTTGAGTTAGATGTGTTAATTGCTGTCATTTGTCTTATCGTACTTGATTGAGATAATTTAGTTGTCTCATTTTATGGTTTTCCATTTCCAGCGGTTCCACTAGGGAAATGGCAATGTCCTAAGTGCCGCTCAAAAGTGATTCGGTTGAGCCAATAAGCCATCTCGATTCCGGTTTGAACCGAGCTCGGACGAAAATTTGTGGGTCAAGATCCAAGACATTGTCTAGCACGGAAAAAGTATCTCAAATGCTTGGTGGCTCCCATTTTCCAAGCAAGAGGTCTTTGAGTGGAGGGAATTCTGTTGTAACACCCGAAGTTCAGCCATTGGAAGGTAAGCCGATCTGTCCCCGGAGAGGAGCCATGCACCATCAAGCCTGGTTGCCCATCCACGGGTGGTTCTACGGATGAAACCTCTTCCTCTCGGAAAATGATGATGAACGAAGGTAGATGTACCTCCAGCAAAAGCACCTTCAACCAGAAGGTTAGCTTCTCCTTCTGTGCCCGCTTCATCTCATTCTCAACTGGTGAGTTCAGAACAATATGATGAAGCATCAGAGAAAATTTCTGAATGTTCCGATGGATGCAATAGTCCAGATGGTCAAGCTGCTCTCGGAACTAGTGCTAGTAAAGAGAGAGCTAAGAAGAGAAAGCTTGTGCAGAAAAATGACATTCAGAAGAAACGCATGACTGACAATGGAAAGCAAATTATTGCTACTTCTAAGAGCAGGAATGATGATGGCAAGCAAATTATTGCTACTTTTAAGAGACATGGGTCGAAGAAGAAAGCTGCATTACCTGAAATAGGTAATTTACAATTAAGAAAGAGAACAATTGTAAAAAGGGTTCATGGTCTACCATGGAAGAAATGGAGCAAAAGAAGGTTCAAATGGTCCAAATAAACAAAAGGTAGATACTTTTACATTGGCCTTTTCATTACTGACATATTACGTATAGACATATATAAGATACTTCCTCACATTCAGTTACATTTAGCAAATGTATGGGACTTACAATTTTTTTTTTCCTTTGCTTCCTAAGATATGAACCTCTACAATATATTGAGTGGACGCAGTTTGGTGTTTGGTCCTCTTGCATGGCGTGTTTGTTTTCTAAAGATACCTAGAAGCCCTGGATATATTTTGGTTGGTAGTTCTAAGTTGATGGTTTCCACGTGCAAAGGCACAGGGAAAGTCCTTTTAATTGAGGCTTGATGATATATTAAAAATTGATTTTGTGGTGCAGAAGGTTTCTGGAGAGTTGAAAACCCCACCCGTAAAGCCAAAGAAAAGAGACCGTCATGTGAATGACACACCAATGTGCATAAGCGGCACCGCCAGAGTGAATTTCAGCAGGTAAATCTACTTATGACCAACTTTGTTGTTTGATTCTGTGATCAATCTTAGAATCCATCTTAATTCATTTGACACTTTTCTGCTTTTCATGTTGATCGGGTTTTGGGCTATCGTGTTAGAGGTAATGATGCAAGTTCATTGTTTTATGTTTCTGTATGTATTGTAGACATCCTTAATTATGTTAGTTTACTTGTTCTAGAGAAGCGGACAGACATCAACATAGTACTTCCAGCAAAATCAACTTAGATGCGGGAGATGGGTGGACTCGCCGATGATAGACAAGCTAATATAAGCATTGACAGTGACATCAAACTGCACAATCTGAATGTTTTTCAGTGGTTATTCTCTTATCAGCTGGAATTTTAATGGTAAAGCTGGAGGAAGAGTAAAAAACTGTATAACTTGGTTGACGACATTTTATCTTTCTTCTATTGAGGTTGAAAGACGTGTTTTGAGCAGGTTCGTCTATGTAGACCTGCTGTGTATAAAGTTTACTTATCAGGTTTAGTTCAAATGCTTTACTGTTGTTCCTTTTCAAGTGCTGAACGTATTCTCCTCTGTTTTTATCCTCTAATTTTGCAGGAGGAGCCCCATATCTAGTGCAGCAGCTATTATTTACATTATACCAAGCTGGTATACCAAGAAAGAGGATCTAAAGAATTTCTACAGCTTTTGAGTGTTTGTAGATATACAAACAAAATCGACATTAGTTAGCTTTTAGTTAGTTTTGGAAATCAAAACAATCTTGAATTTTTAATTATTGTTATAAAGAATATGGTGGTTTTTAATTTTCACTCTTTGTATTTGTTGGAAGATATCTTGAAAAGTTTGTTATTCAAACATCGAAATGCTGTGTTCAAGTTATTATTGGCCCTCGATTACAGAATACCAGTGTCATAGCAAATACACTGCTTCGATTTCGCATGATAATGTGGGCAAGAAGACGCAACATTATTCAACTCTGACGAGATGTTGGTTTAATAAGTTATAAGTCCGTTCACTTTGGTCCTTTACGCTCTCAATTCAGCTGGTTAAATCTCATTAGTAGTCTCCATACCCGTTTTTTCCTTTGATTGGTCATCATAGTAAAACTCAATTTCACCAAGTATGTTTTTGTGCTTGAAGAGATAAAACTCTACACTCTGCAGTCTCATGGTCTTGATTTCGATTAATATTAATCTATAAGAAATTATGCACAAATTAGGCAAACTATATGCGCATTTCCCCTTGTCCTTTTGAAAGCTTGGCAAAGTTTTAACAATGGCTTTTCATGATTGCTGGTATTGCTCACTATGCAAAAAATTCATCACACTACAACTAGCAAATGAACCCTTATTGACATAGAAAAATTGTGATATTTTGATGATATGATATATATGATACAAGCTTTTAGTCTCATATAGAAGAACCTTCTAAAAGCTTCTAAAAGCTTGGAGAGATAGAACAAGGCAATCGAAGAAAAGAAAGGTAAATGCACCATTTGACTTGATCTAAGGGTGATGTATTGGACAGAGCCACTCAGCAACCTCACTCTAGTTAAACGCCCACAATAACTCATTTTTATGCTAATCTAGCACCTGCAACATTTGAGTAAGACGAATGTACATCAACTAACACTATAATCTCATTTTCTATGACAAAAGCTTTACACGAGGTGTCTTAATTTGTCGAATCGTCCCTATCTTTGTAGTTTCATTACTCACTATCCATACTCAAAGTCTACAAGAAAAGAATTTAAGCCACTATCTCGCAAAGCACCTAACGCTTCCAGTCCCATGAAAGAATTGTGATTTCCATATATTATCACTCCCCGCCTTGAATTTACGATCGTGTCGGTCTCGGGATGACTTGAAAAAGTCTCCTTAGACAATACTTTCTTTGCATCAAGATGAAGGGCCACATCCTCATGTATTCTGCAATAAAAACCATCCTCAACCACAGAACATGGTATCATTGCCTTTTGGAATGGACAGTAGCACAAATTAATTCTCATCTCTAGAGGTGAACATAGGTACTGCAGATCAGCTTTCATCAAGCTTAACTATGACTCACCCATGGTCACATGATAACACATCTGTCGAGTGAAAGCGCCATTCAATCGTCCATGAAATAAATTTCTTCCTGAAACATTTAAAAAAGCACAGTTCATAAATGAGAAACTACAAAACTATTCCAAAATCACATCCTCACTATAAATCTTCTTAAGCAAAAACATATTTAAAGAAGAGGGCTGATAAAGGCGGAAGTATTAGCCAAAAGGATGGGAATGTCAAGCTCAAGTAGACCGAAAAAATACTTACAAAATTCAATGAGAATCATTTCTAAAAAAAAACTGACATTTATGGACACTTTTAATTTGTATATCCAAAGCATGACCAAAGAGTCAACACCTGATAAGTCTTGCACTTCCTAATCTCATGGCAATAAAATAACTTGCAAATGAGATTAAAACCTAAATAAGCAAGTTAGATAAGTTCAACCATGGTTGTTTAAGAAATGTTCCTGATCGATGAATGTTATTGCATAGAAGGAATCACTTCTTGATAGCATTTTCTTAGTTGAATGATTGATTCCAAATATTATTAGGAGTTGCAACCGTGATCCGATATAAACCCATATAATGAAGATTCGTAGACATAGAGATAGAAGAGGTGATCTTAACCTTCGATAATACATCTTTTATCATCAGATAGCTTGATTATTGACTTAAGGAGAAAAAAGATGAGAAGGAGATCACATCATCATAGGCCCTAGAGCAAGATCAGCTTTTAAAGATAAATATTTAATGCATTCAGAAGGACCCAGCTGATATAATGTTGTGTACCCCAGCCAAGAGAATGACCCCACTCAAAAAAAAGAAGTAACTGATAAACAGAAGAAGAAGAATGCATAAAGCCTACCACAAAAATCATCTACACCTATTGTGCAGAACTTGTAGCCATCTTACAAAATCGATAGCATAGTATATATAGTCCACTCTAAGGTCAAGATTCTGACATCACACCTTTGCTCATATCGAGACTGATTTTGGTCCCTTTTTGACAGTCCACTTGGAAGGAACAAGAGTTTCGTTCTCCTACTAGCAGCTGCACGCTGGAGGTTTCGGAGGGGAAACGGCAACTTAAAATAAGGATGCCCACTTAATTTAGTTCTTGTTCTGTGAGCTGCTTCAGTCACCCTCTTCACTTCCTCGAGCAAATTATAGTCTGTCAATCATGAATTTCAATGAATTATGAGCATAAAAAACTCAAGAATAAATGAAAGATTCTTAAAAAGTAAATATGAAAACAAAGTCTTGACCACCTACGGACATGTGTCGATATCTGAGTGGTAGATGCGCACCACGTCAGCAGATGACGTGGCGCGCTCATACTACTGAATAATTTCTCGATTTAAAATAGGATATTCAATTTCACAGGAAGCTGTAAAAGCGAACCTTCAAAGTCTAATTCATCGTCTGAGTCACTAACTGATCCATCTTTGTAATGAGAACTGAAATCATTATGATCGTTCACTGCAGAATCTTCATCAAATGCATCTTCCACATTATCATACTCATTCTTTTCGCCGTGCCAGTTTCTAACGCATATATATCATCAATACCATCACGCGTGTCTTTTGGGATCTCCCTACTTTGTTCCTCATTATTATTATCTCTTGCAAAGTCTTCCCGCTTTCCTTCTCTCGTCTTTTCCCCGTCCAACGAGAAGCAACAAGTTGACCCAACTCTTCCTTTGACTTTGTTCGTCGCATTCTCGATGCGTCATCTCCCTACAAGTAATAAAACAATCATTCACGAGTTCGGAAAAGCCAGCTAAAGTGAGATATCTGAGATCATTTCAAATTCAAACCCACAAGAACTTCAGAAACTCCATAAAAATAAAATGCTCTGCATTGGGCAAGAGGAAGAAAAGTAACATGCAGTCATGTAGACACCTCGAGTAAAGATATTCATTCTCAAACCTATGATATCTACTTGATGGAAATTACACGAGAAATCAGCTTGTTCTTGCCAAATTTTGAGAAAAAGCTGCATTTTCTATTAGAAGTCAAAAGTGTAATCGAATATATTTTTTCATGTTGAGTTAAATCTAACAGAATTTTCCATGACATGTGAATTATGTTTTATACACTTTGCCAATGGCGAAAAGGAGTATGCTTAACCAATTCATCTACAAGGAATGATGTCGAGAAAGCGAGAGATACCCCAAGCATCGAATGGGATCATATTACATAAAAACACGAGACAAGAGGAGTCCATTAATGAAGGTGATGAGGACGACTATAATTTCTATGGCCAACACGATTTCTATCAGACATTCACTTCCGCCAAGCCATAACATTTTTGCTGCTATGATTGACTGAAATCAAAGTTTGGTATGACAACATAAAATTTCATGCATATCGCTTCATTGCAAAGGCAAGTACTTGTGGTAAGCAAAAAGCATCTACGACATAATACTTGCTTATGATTGCACCAGATTTAACCAGAGAAATCTAAGGGTTTGCAGGTCACATTAAAGCAATAAAAGCAAAAGAGTTGAGAAAAAGTACTTCGCATCTATATAACTATTAGCCACCTTGCTTTCAGCATCAACAATAGGTTCGGATGATACAATTGACTCTTCCTCATTTGCCGGTGTTAAAAACTCATCTTTCTCTTCCACAAAGATGCTATACGTAACAACAAATGTCCAGTTGTTGGAATCATGTTGACTACAGAGAATCAATTGTGTGTACTGCATGATTAAACTTTTGATGACTTGCCGTAATTCCCTTATCTTGGACTCCAGTTGATAGATGATCATGTTCTGCTGCCAGCTTTCCCCTCAGCTTCTCTTTTTCCCCTCTCTAGTTTTTCTTTTCTCATTCGTTCTTTCTCCCCTGCTTTCTCTATTTGTTCTTTGCGCTCTATATTTAGAGATGAAAAAGCAACAAACTTGGGTCGACACTGACCTTCCTATCTCCAAGCAAATGGGCGTTAAGCTCCCAGGATCCTTCTCAATGGTGGCTCTGACTTCTTTCTTGGATCACTGTTTTGACTGGAAACACCCCATAAGAAAAAAGAAAAAAAAAACAATTAAATAAGCAGGCACAAAGTAACAAAAATCTAATCATTATTTTATCATTCAATTACCATGGTAAATAGACATTGCATGAAGTCCAACTTACACTTATTAGATGGTGTCTGATTGTCTTCTCAGATATAGATTGTTTATCATCAATCAAGTCAGACCACTCAAATTTCTATTAAGGTGCCGCCTTTTTAAGCATAAAGATGGAGACATCTATAGGTTGATCTATAATGCATGGTCATAGGCTATGATTTTTAAGTTAACAAATTCGCGAGTCTTGAAACTGGAGATTCCCCTCAAACGTCTGGGAAAATATAATCTAGAAAGAGTCATCCAGGCAGTGATCCATGGAGCTGTACATTAGCAAACAGAAACATCTCCTCAGCAAAGGCCAAGCTCTGAGGGATTTGGGATAAATAGAAAATTTGAAGCAGCAAAGCGAAAAGACAGTCAAGCACTTTGGTCATGGAACAAGACACTCCACATTGACATCTTATAAAGTCGATTAATCTAAAATGCTATGTACTTAAATGCCAATGAATAAAGAACTAGTAACTTGATTTTTTAACACGGAAAACATACCCGGCTTAACATGACCACTAAGCGCAAGATAAGGTGTCTTCATTTGAGCTTGAGCTTCCCTCATCCTCTATGCGAGACAAAGAAGGCGTGTCTGAATTCTTCATCTGCTTCAACTTCAACTCTTCCCCGGTATTGCTTCATGCGCTTCTCTTGCTTCATTTTGCCGGGCCCTTTTCCATGAAATTTATGGGAAAGCAATCGGAAAGCTTCGCTTCCTTTGGGGTTAACTGTTGCAAACATTCAAAACAAGAAGATTGGCATAAAAACATCAAAGTAATGAATTGGCGTTTCTTTCTCAGAGGCAAAAGAAATTATAATGGACAATTTAGTATTACAAGGCTTTATGATTAATATCTTTTTTTCGTTGAAAACTTACTATTCGGCCAAATTCATCTGCCCTTTCAATGCGGATCTCTTTCTCGTCCATCATCCGCAATGCCTACGAGCTTGCTTTTCTTCTTATCCATGTTTCTACCACCCCCACTCAATAGTTTCTTTAAGTGTTCCCCGTTCCTTAAGAGCTTATAGTTTCCATCTTAGACAAGCTTGTTATAGTAAGATACCCGGCCTCACCGAGTACAGCCGGAACCCGTTTATGATGAGCAAATACTTCACTCTTTGCCTTTTTCCCGCTTCGACACCTAAGAATTTCAGTCGCACATCGGGGCAAAGAAAAAAAGCCGATCGGATGAATTGATTTAATTTCTTGACTCAAAGAGGCCACACATATTCTCAACAGCAATAAGCCCAAAACATATAGCAACCATCTAATTTAAATAAGCATTATGAGGTAAACTATTTACCAGGTTGATGATAGGCATTAATATTAACTAATGAGGCGAATATCTCAACTGCTCGCTCATACAATGCTATAAGAGCCCACACTGATCTATGGGTCACTTCTTCAACGGTGACTTATAGACTCACGATCATTGGCATATAGAGCATAGCCCGTTCCCTACAAAAGTTCACCATATCTAAAACAGATCAATTGCAGAAAACAACCGAGTGACTATAAGTAAATCATCCACTTTGTACTCATGTCTCCTTTCCAAGAGAAGTGTGAGATCTTAAACTTCAAACAATAGACATAACAACTTCGACTATTGCTAGAATCTTCTTAAAGGTAAATATTAGTAGCTCTTATTGTAAATTAACTTGAAGCATTCCAAACAGATAGTCACCACAAAAACACTAGGTTCAAGCTCCCAATCATGACCAGGTGGTCTCTCACAAAGCACTTCAATGAATGTTACGAAGAAGTTGTGCACACCCTCTCTAAGATGTTGTTTGTAGCTATATCGAAATTAGACAATAACATGCATCAGGAATAATCATGTCACCAACATGTAAAAGTAATAGTGGCATTACTTTATCAAAAAATAACTTACGCATGCTGATCTCAGTGCTTCCTTTATTCCCATAAACAAGTAAGCCCTTGATTGACCCGTGAAATGAACAATTTGAGATTTAATATTTTGGAAACTACGGATGGAGACGGAACTCCCTATTTTCACCAAAAAATTAAACACATACCCGATTGCCATCCAAATCAAATTGTTGCAGATACCAACTGAATAACAGAAGGCTGTCTTTGTAAGGAAGAATTACCATGTCCTGACAGCAGCAATTTAAAAAGTGAAACAATTGTCAATGACTGCAAACTGAAAGGGAAAAACTTTCAAAGACTGATAGTCACCTCACCTTGCACTTTTTCGTTAGAGGGTTGTAAGATTGAATTAGGCCATCATAGAACCTGTAAAACAAACGATCAGGAATAGCAATAAAATGACATAAACAACCATTACTGCTGTAGACCATTATTGGAACAACGGCGGCGCCAGCCATCACCATCACCGAAGGAACAAGGTCGCAAGTGAAAGAAGGAGATGAGGATTGACAAATAACATGTTCAACCAAGACAGAAGTAAAGTATTGCTAGTGAATGTCTAGAGTGCTCACATCTCATCAAATGGCCACCAGGCCTTTATTCTAAGCCCAACTAATCCTTCAGCGAGCACTCCAGCATCCTGAAAATTATTAAGAAAATACATGAGTACATAAAAATTTTAAAAAAAGGGCACAAAGATTAAACCACGTAGTAATTACGAAAAAGTAAGAAAAAACGTGTCAACATTATCTAATTACTGTAACCACAAAATTCAGCGGAGCTTTTTAAACTACTTCAGTTTTACTACTACTACTATACTACTACTACTACCTAATAATAATAATAATAATAATAGCAGCGAAGCGGTTCCCAAAGATCTTGTTTGACTATTGTATCGAAATGTTCAATAGAAACTTTCGATATACTTCATATTTTAATTGAAGGGAAAAAAAAAGACTTTCTAATTAAGAAAAGATAATAAAAATATAGCACTTGTACCAATTAACATAATCAGATTATACTGCAAAAATTACGATTATACCTCTAATACGGCATTGTTATAATTGCTCATCTTTCCCCCACTACCAGAGCTTTGATTTTTTCCCGGCAACATCAACAAGGACTGGAGCTTCCTCATCCTGAGCAACAGTGCTCTCACCTGAACCTGGCTCAATATTTAACATTTGCTGCATTCTTCTCATTTTTTAGGGAACTTTAGAGGCAGCTGAAAGATTGTGTCCATTCCCAAGGACCCTTATACGACATATTTTTGCCTCTTTGCATATAGCCAAGAGAGGTCATAGCCTTCATCAGGGTTCATCAACTTGTTAGCTTTATGTTCCCTTTTCTTTGGAAGTGCCTCTAAGTCAATTCCCAGCTTCAGTGAACCCTTAAAATCTGCAGAATGAGCCTTTTTTGTACTTGTTTTAGCAACAGGAACAATATCATTGGGGAAAAGAAGGACAGCAGCATCACTAGTGTTCGATCTAGGAGCACTATCCAGTTCAGGAACAACTTCTCCAGGGGAACAAATGACCCCATAAGCCACCTGTGGGAAAGCTTTTGAATGTGAGAATAATGGTTCTGTTCAGCTATTTAATAGGTTCAATCTAGCCAAGGGGAAAAGAAAACAAAGAGAAGGACTAACAGATAGAGAGAAAGTCTACTGGAATGGAAAACTAGAAGGAAAACTGTATTAAATGAGGTATTTGTTTGTTAACAGCCAAACCGTGGAGGGCGCATCAGATAAATGGTGGACATGTGCTAGAGAAAGAGACGTTATGGAATACTTCTCTATTGACCTTCTATTTTATTTTGTCTAAAGTCTTTTACCTTCATTTTTTTTTTTTGGGTGGGTCCAAAGTCTTTTCTGGCTCATACAGCCACTTAATATGTCATAGCAGAACCTCAAAATCCAAATAGTGCAATTAATTTAACAACATATATAATCGTCATGAACCATGCCAAAGAACTGAAGCAAGATTCACCTCACTACTCACTGTTATCCCCATTAGTTTAGTAAGTGATACATGAACGACAGAAAGATGAGCAAAGCTAGACATGAAATATGACAACTCCAACAAATCAAGCCCTGAAAATCAGCTTATGTATGGAAGCATTGTATATCCACCATGTAAGAGAACAACAATGGGATGAAGTAGCTAGAGTAAAAAATTTGAAGATTTCAGCAGCTTATCATGGGCAATGGAAGAATCTTTATTAGAAATGACAATAAAAGGATGGCATCGAAGTCCATTTCATCTAGAAGATTATTCCATGGAAGATGGCAAATCAGAAGCAATACCATTGTCTTCAGAAACAAAAGAAAGCATAGGGTCCTATAAAAATCAAAAGATGCACCACTGGATGTGAAGAACCATTAGCATGATTATTCTCCATAGTTGGCTCATTTTCACATACAGAAGCCACAACTGGAGAGTAATCATCCACAGTAGAGCCATTGGATTGTACTGCTCCCCAAAGAAGAGGTCCAAGCTTAGCTACACAGCTGGTAATGACCCTGTCTCCAAGCTTCCAACACAAAGGTGCAACTTTCTAAATCACATTATACACCTTATTAGAAACTAAAGCAAACAGAAACCACTCTGAAATGGCAAAAGGAACAACACAATTACCTTATTTTCTTTTAAAACACTAGCAAGGAGAGGAATGAGAAGCCTCAAGGAGATATCCTCACTTTCACCGAGGATGTCTGTGATGATTTGCTCCACAGCCCACAAACTCCTATAATAAAAGCCAAGTATGTTAAATGAACAATGTACTTGAAACAGGCTCTTCACACTATTGCATTTGTAAATAGCCAAATTACTAGGAAAGAAACTCCATGAAGAATGTACAAATCAAACCTGAGCAGGCATTGGAGGAGGCAAGGGATTCTTGATCATTGAGAAGATTTTTTCAGATGCTTACAGCCAAAAGCAGATTGTTGCATTGATTAATAATTCAACATCATAATATGGCATCCTTTATTGTAGCAGGAGTAGTAAACTATACAAGTCCCAAAAAATGTTTACAAATTGATCAAACTCTATGTAAAAGTGCATGCTCATACAAAAAAATCCAAGAGCTGCACGTTGATCCTATCCTATCTATAAGTGCATGCTCATAGCAAAAAGACAGGAGCTGCACATTAATCATATCCTATGGAGAAGTGCATGCTCATAGCAAAAAAATCAAAGAGCTACACATCGATTCTACCCTATGTAGAAGTGCATGCTCATAGCCAAAAAGAAATCCAAAAGCTGCACTGATTGACATTAGTTAACTATCTACACTTTCAAAATAATTTGTTTCATCATTTCAAAGTCAAAAAGCGATGCTTCATCTTGCCCATGTTTCATCATTAAAGTCAATTCTGCAAACAAACATAATAAAAGTATTAGAATTACTTCATTTAAGAACAAGATAAGATAATTGATAAAATCATTTGATCACATTAAACAAGTGTCATACCTCATGCAAGGTGCCGCCTACGCATGAAGATGCTTTTCATTTTCTCTTTTCCGCGGCGCCCTTAATCCGAGTATTTGGTACACCTTTTGGCCTTCTCTTAAGGGGATCAAATACTCGAATTCCATGATTTTCTACATATTCAGATTCATCACCTTCCTCCAAGAAATCAACATGATCTTTACCTATTAGAGATTGCATTTTAGTTGTAATTTGAGAACGAAGACGCAACAAGGCTGTAGTTGCAAGCTCCTCTGTTACATCATGATTGGCACTATCATTCATGACACTGAAAGCTAACTGCATCAACCTCTTCAAACGCAGTGTCTTTGAATTAACCGTATGATGAGAGCTTTGTGCAACATCTTCACAATAAATCTTCTGCTTTGCAACTTTTGTCCACCTCTTCAAAATATATTGCGATGGAATGCTTGTAATATTTGCAACATTTGTCAAGATGTAAAGAGCATGCCTACATAACCATCCTTGCATTTCAAATAACTTGCAGCTACAAAAAATGGTAGAATCACTTGAACTAAAATGCACAATATGCTTTCGTTCACTATTTCCGGTTCCCACGATATAAATATGTAAAGGCGCATCAGTTTCCGATCGAAGAACATGTTCAGATAAAACATGCAAGAACTCAGCCTGAAAATTCCTGTAAATAACATGAGTATATACTTGTGCAGCATGTTGCAAAATTCCACTAGTCTCAACCATAATATGTGGCCTTCCTCGAGCACACTCAAAATCATCAACAATTTCAGTGTTGCGCATTTTTTCAGCTTGCTTCTCATAATAACCAACAAATTCAGATAAAGTCATCGTCTTACACGCCATATCTTGAAATACATTATTGGTGCTCTCACTTCTTTGCGTAGATCTAATTCCTGCAGAAAAAAAATCACGACCAAATGTAGGACACCATTTATGACGCAGGCGATATAGATTATCCAACCACTTGTTCTCACTTAAATTCCACTCCTGACACATAGCTTTCCAAGTTGTCTCCATTTCAATTTCAGATTCACAACGATATAGAAGCTTGTGCCAATATTTATCACGAAAACCTGGCTTTCCAAGAAGATATGCAATATGATGCGTAGCATTTTTCCCAATGTGCCATATACATAAACGATGATCAGAATTCGGGAAAATAGTTCTAATAGCATTTGCCATAGCATGATCTTGATCGAAAAATAGTTTTGGTGCTTTATTACCCATTGCCTCCAAAAATGATTGAAATGCCCAAACAAAAGAAGCAATAGTCTCATCCATAAGAAATGCACAACCAAACAGAACATTTTTCCAGTGATGATTCACACCAACAAAAGGCGCACATATCATATTGTATTTATTTGTACGATAAGTAGTATCAAACACTACTACATCTCCAAAGCTATCATAATCCAACTTGGATAAACCATCAGACCAAAAAACATTGGTCAGCCTCTAATCCTCATCCAATTGAAATGTGTAAGAAAAATTGCTTCCATTTGATTGTAAGTAATTAAAATGGTTGATAAGCCTTTGACAATCACCTGCATCAATCAGATTCCTTCTTTTTGATTGTAAGAAATTTTGACAATCACGCAATGTAAAGCCAATGTTATTTGCCCCACCTGCTTCATCACAAAGATAAGAATATGCTTTTGTAGCCCTTATACCAGCCCCAGTCATAGAAGTCAAGATACCTTTGCTAGTGTCTGTAATGTGTCGATATGAGCGTATAAGGTGTTTTTGCTTATCTTCAATGAAAGGATGATTATGAACATCTTCAAACTTGGTAACTTCCCAGACTCCATTTTCAATTTTAAATTTAATGCAAGCCTGACATCCTGTTCTCTTCACTGTCCTATAAATATTTCTTTGTTCATGAGGTGGGATTGGTGGAGAGTGTCCTTCACAATTGCATACAAATGTGCATCTTCGTAATACTCCTTTACTATTGTTCGCTTTTTTGTCCTTTTCGTACTCCAAATCCTTTGCAAATTGCATATGCATTGTATGTATTATAGGCTTCATTCTCATTAGCAAACACCATACCAATTCTGAATTCAAATTCTTCATTAACATTATGTGCAATGATATTATCACTTGAAGCCTCTACAATTTGAGGAAAATATCTAATTATATAAAGAATAAAAATGAAATAAATACAAATTAATTCTAAAAAGATGAAGTCATACCCATTTCGCCTGAGAATAGTTTGACTTTTACTGCAAGTAAATGTCAAACATGAGTTTTGGTACCCACTGACATTGAGTTCTTCATAATTACAACCTCATAATCACTTGCAAAAACCTTTTAACCAACATATTCTGGTAACATAAACAACAATAATCCATTAGCAAATAATAACTAAAATTGAAAGTAAAATAAAAATAAAAGCAACAATTATTAGTCCAAATTACTAATAGCAAGAACATTATTCAACCTTACCAAGAATAGGGCAACATAGGAACTAGATTGTCGAAAAGGTTGAGTGCACTCCAAGAACAAAGGTAAACGCAAAAGCCCAAGGTTTTCTTGTCTGAAACTTATGCATCAACAATAATAACAATTGCAATCATAAAGAATTGAGGCTTTTGCCTTTACCCTAAAACAGAATACTAAAGAAATGAGCATGACAAAAATTCCCGATGCCAACGCAGTATTCTCAATCTTGTCTCTCCAAACTACAAGAAATTGCATAGAGTTATTTGCAGATAAAAGTTGTTTGATTACATGAAAGCTCCTGTAAAGGCAACCAAAATAAAATGAGATCCATTGATTCAAAATGCATCAAAATAGCCAATACCAACTAGAAAAAAATATAAGGTGCTTGGCATGTTTGATTCAAAATTGTACCTTACAATGCTTGGAAGATCAATAATAAATAGGGAATGCATTACATGGACAAAATAACACCAATTGCAAATCAACCATGACAAACCAAGAGGGGCAAGCTATCATTTCATATTCCAAAAGTGCTGAACAGCATTCAATAATTGTTCAAAGAACATCTTGTAAGGTAATCGTTACCTAAACTAAAACACAGGCACTTATAAACAACATAATTGAGTAAAACAAGTCATTGGCCTCTTCTATGACATATGTGCAAAGTCAAGTGCACATTAATCTTCACGATCAAGAGAAGATGCAACCTTCACAAGAATCTCTTTCCTTTCTTGTTTTAACAGACTTGAAGCTTTTACCTAAAACCGAACAATAACCACTTTTATCATAATGTATATCTATGGAAGAGTAAGCATAAGGATAGCAGATGAGATAAGCACTGATACCATTTTTGGACTTAATTATCCATGCCTTGTTGATGTTGCAAATGTTAGAGAACTCCTTAAGAAATTGAGATTGGGAAGCTTAGTCTTCTTCAGTTGCAATGTCCATCCCTAAGTGCACCACCATGTGAGGGACAGCCTGAGAAACATTCACAGCAAACAATGTTATGAATTTCTTACTGCAAATGGAAGCAAAGAAAAGAAAAGAAAATACATTAGAATAAATAGCATACTGAAACCATGTGAGGGACTTCTATTGCACTCTTATACTGATACATTATCACTAAAGGCAGCAGAAATGAAATTAGAGAATTTCTTTAATGTCAACCACCAAACTAACTTCCATTTGGGCTCGTGAAACCAGTCTGAAGTATAATTAAATAGAATGAAAATCTAGTAAATCTTATACAAACATATTACTCTTATTTTGCTAATTAAATTGGAGGACCAACTAACAAATGTATAAAATCATAAACAAAGAATAAAAAGATCAATTTCACTTCCAGCAATTACACCACATTGTTTTTTTTATCAAACAGCACTTTGTAAGAGAAAGTTCTAATCTTTAAAATATTTAATAAATTAAAAGCAGAAGTACATGAAAAGACATGACAACACTCCAATATTCAGATACATAAAACAAGATAACACCGCAAAATCTTTACTAGCCCAGCAAAGATCATCCTATTGCCAAATATAGTATTGCCATTACAAAGTTATCACTATACTATCTAAAGACATAATGTACAATTAACCATAAATGATATCATTACATACTATCGATTTTCCTTTTTTTTTTTTTTTTCATAATTAGTTTTTGGAGATCAATTTTTCTTGCATAGCAAGAGGAAGTTACCACTAAGATGATACTCATATCCATAGGTCACAAACCTTAAAAGCAGAAGCAATCACACCTCGTCCCTTGAAAATATTTTCAGGACACTTCAAAGCTATGTCCTCGGATACAAATCCAGTCCCATTAGTATGTTTTTGGCGGAATGGAAATGCAGCCTTTCATTGCAGGTTTTTGGTAGGCCCAAGAGATTCAAGAAAGCAACAGCAAAACATCTTAGAATCTCTTCCCTTTTTTGTTTCAACAAACTTGGAGCCTTTACCTATAACCGAACAATACCCACTTTTATTAGTGTATATCTATGGAAGAGTAAGCATAAGGATAGCAGATGAGATAAGCAACGATACCATTTTCAGACTTAAATATCCATGTCTCGTCGATATTGCAAATGTCAGTGAATTCTTTAAGTAATTGAGACTGGGAAGCTTAGTCTTCTTCACTTGCGATGTCCATCCATAAGTGCACCACCATGTGAGGGACAGCCTAAGAAACATCCGCCGCAAATAAGGTTATGATTTTTTTAGTGCAAATGGAAGCAAAGAAAAGAAAATACATTAAAATATAGTAAAATCAATATGCAATCCAAAACTATTGTCAAATTAGTACCAATAAAAAAGAGTGGTAGTTCTCAACTCAACTATTAATGAGAAATGAAAAAACTCATAACCTCAACATCTCCTGTGGCATTAAACAACTCTCGTTGCAAGGTTCCATTAAACCAAAAAAAAAAAATTGAAAAGAAACACGAGGCGTGGCGGCAAATGATGATCGAATGAATCCACTTTCGTTCTCCCTAGCTACTCGCGCATTCACTGGCAATAGAACAACCCATCTTCTTTCTCCCTAGCTACTCGCACATTCACTAGAAACAGAAACAGAACAACCCCATAACAACCCATCTTCATTCTCCCTAGCTACTCGCGCATTCACTGGAAACAGAAACAGAACAACCCCATAACAACCCATCTTCGTTCTCCCTACCTACTCACGCATTCACTGGCAACAGAACAACCCCATAACAACCCATCTTCGTTCTCCCTAGCTACTCGTGCATTCACTGGAAACAGAAATAGAACAACCCCATAATAACCCATCTTCGTTCTCCCTACCTACTTGCGCATTCCCCGCATAACAACCCATCTTCGTTCTCCCTAGCTACTCACGCGGCGGCAACAACAACCCCATAACAACCCATCTTCGTTCTCCCTAGCTACTCGCGCATTCACTGGAAACAGAAACAGAACAACCCCATAATAACCCATCTTCATTCTCCCTACCTACTTGCGCATTCCCTGGCAGCAGAACAACCCCATAACAACCCATCTTCATTCTCCCTAGCTACTCGCGCATTCGCTGCTAACAGAACAACCCCATAACAACCCATCTTCGTTCTCCCTAGCTACTCGCGCATTCACTGGCAACAGAACAACCCAAGAAGATGCAGAAACAACCCATTCGGGATTTCGACTGTGCATTCCGAAACCGGCCCACGAGAGGGGAGGAAAAAGGAAACTCACCGGTCGAGAGAGAAACGCACGGACCCCACCCAGGTCCACAGCAAGCGGGAATCCTTCTCCACCTCACGCCTCTCCTTCTTCTCCGCACCATCGACCCCGCCCAGGTCCGCCAAGATCTTCCTCGTGACCAAGCAGCCCAGCGTCAAGGACAACACCCGGTCAGTGGCAGGGAGCCTGCTGCTCGGGAATGAGACTGAGGCCGCCTCCCTCCTGCCGGAGGCCTATGGCTTCGCGGCGGAGGCCGGCAAGAATCCTTCTCTAGCCCGCATCTCTCCTTCTTCTCGCGACCAAGCGGGCCAATGTTGGGGACAGCACTCGTTCAGCGGTGGAGAGCCTAGTGCCACTCGAGAACAAGACCAAGGCCGCCTCCCTCTTGCCGAAGGCCAATGGCTTTGCGGCGGAGGCCGGCGGGACGGGGAGGACGAGCAGATGCGGAGATGGAGGATGCCAGAGGCAGATGAGGCTTTTGGGGGAGGGAGCCGGAGCTGGACACAAACCTTCAGCTCGATCTCTGAGGGAACAGTCGGAGCTGGAGGGAGTCGGGACCTGACTGCGACTGATGAGGCTCCGACGTGCTAGAAGACTGGTGAGGCTCTTGAGGAGGCAGATCTGGACTCGAAGGCGGAAGTGGAAGCGAGGCTCTTCCGACGTGCTAGAAGACTCGGTGAGGCTTTTGAGGAGGCGAGTTGGACTCGAAAGGCGGAAGTGGAAGTGGAGAAGGAAACGCAGTCTTTGTGGAAGTGGAGAAGGAAACGCAGGTCTCGTTCTCATTCTGCGTTTGTTCTCCCCCGAGGGAAGGAGAGAGAAAGTGAAAGAGAGAGAAAAAATTGCAAAAAAATCGATTGAGGAGAGAGAATGGTGTTTTTGGGCAGGTCTCGTTCTGTTCTGCGTTTGTTCTCCCCCGAGGGAAGGAGAGAGAAAGTGAGAGAGAAAAAAATTGCAAAAAAAATCGATTGAGGAGAGAGAATGGTGTTTTTGGGCGGGAGCATGTCTTTTCTTCTGCCAGCGAGTGTCTTTTCTTCTGCCGCGTAGGAGCGTGTCTTTTCATCTGCCAGCAAGCTGAGCCGAGCCGAGCCGAGTGAGTCTTTTAATTTTTCAGCGGGTCCCACACGACAGGTGTCGAAAGCTGAGTGGAACGTGCGCGCCACATCAGCGGATGACGTGGCGCGCACATACCACTGAATATTTTCTCCTCTCTCACGGGTTCTCACGGATTCGCTCTCGGAGGGACTCTCTCGGTCTTCTTTTTCTCTCAGTTCCGATCGTTCTCTCTCTACACAGACAGTCTCTCTCTTTCGCTGAAATTTTCGCACTCGGTCTGGAGGCCGGCTTTTTTTGCTCTCCATCACGATCGATTGGACTCTGGGGGACAGAGGACACTCTCGGGGGAGAAAGAGAAAAGGGCTTCTCTCTTGGAGAATTTCTCGGGCGGAGGGCTCGGCGAACGGTTTTGGGGGGAAAGTTCGTTGAGGATTTCGCTGCCGGGGTTTGCCGAGGGGAGGAGGCAGAGAGAGCGGCTCTCGGATTGGGAGGTCCTCCAAGGATTTACTCTCTCAAGCTCGCAGGTTCTCTCCATGGGAATCTCTCCACAAATCCGTTCGGTTTGAGAGATTTTGATCGATCGAAGCCGACCGGTGAGGATCGGCGACGGAGATCGCGGCAACAACGCAGCGAAGCTGATTCGGCGAATCGCTCTTGGAGGTCGGGGATCGTAAGGGAGGCTCTCGATCGCTCTCGATTCTTTGGTTTGGACACTTGCTCGCTCGATCGTGATCTCGCTCTCGGCTGGATCAGATATTCTTGTCGCGGACTGCGTCCTTCCGGAGCTCGAGGTGCAAAGTTTCGGATCCGCGCCAAGTTTGGGGGTCTCGGCTTAGCTCCAAGGGTAGAGCTCCGAGACCGATCGGTGGCGTTGGTAGCGGCTTCAGATCGTTTTCCTTATTCTGCTTTTCCGGTGATTTCACGCGCAAGAAGGCTCGGCGACGATTTCTCTCTGAATCAAGTCATTTCCGAGGGTTTTCCCTCACAAATCTCGGCAAGTCTCATTCAGATTATAGATTTGTTTCTTTTGATAAAGTTTCTTTTTTAGAAGTCATCTCTGTACCTCCATCCCCTAAAGTTTTCCTTTGCTCCCTTTGAACATGTGCTTCTTCATGCCGACGGACGATGGAGGATTCTCCTCGTCGATTCAGCCATTGAACCGACCGAACCCGGCATCTTCTTGAAACGAGACTAAAAAGCATTGAAATCGCCGCGCCCGCCAGTGGAGCACGAGTTTGTTCTACGGCATCGGAGGAATGCTCTCTTTTACAGGTCGTGGTTCCCGGTGACCGGTGAAGTCAGGTGAGGTGTTTATTTTGCTTATTTTAGATTTTGATCAGCTCTGTAGAGGAAAGGAAGAACCTGGTTCCGCATCGCTGAATTTTGACCTTTTAGTTGGTAGTTGTTTTCTTATTTGTTGTGATGCAAGAGCAAGCTGAGCAGGAATAGAATAGAACCGCCCCTCGCAGCGATCCTCTTGTTTCTTTTTAGCTTCAAAGCCTTCAGCCTTTTTAGTTGTTCCTCCTCCTGATTAAGACTCGGAAGAGCAAAAAAAAAATGGTAATCAGTCTTAGTAAAACACATCTGAAATGATGGTTGTCAGGTCATGCTTCTATTAAATAGACATTTGATGCTCTGTTCTTGTATAGATTGTTTTGGTTGATTGATATATCTCTGCTCTTGAATTTTTTAGAAAAATATGCATGCTGAATCTGATAATGTTGTTTTCTTTGAAATTGATTATGGCATCTGTTGTATACTTTCTGATGGACCAAGTGAATATAAAAGAGGCATAGGGGTTCACAGGGTTTACAAGCTTCAGATTTTGTAGTCCTTTTTGGTTTTCTGCTGAAGTATTGTGTTAAGATTCCCCTGCTTGTCCTTCTCTTGGATTGTGCTTTCATATGGTGAGAATTCAAGTAACACAGAAAGCTGGTTGTCTTGATATGATGTTAATCATGCTTGGTGAGGAACTGACTTCTGGTGGAGTAGAATTTAGATCATAGATTGGTGCTTTATGAAATGCCTTTGGTTACATCATATAGAATTCTTTGGAGTTGATTTAATTAGTGATATGCTGTATTTTATGTGGCTAGTTGCTGTTAGTTTTTGAAATGAAATAGTAAATGTGTCCAATTACTTTCAATATGTTGTAAAATGACGGTGTGACGTGCTACCATGTCCTATTTTTGATTGACTTCTTCATGTTCTTGAATTTTTAGAAATTCATGCGTTAGGAATCTTGAGATGCTTTCTTCATGAAATAACGTCCTTTGTCAATTGTCTACAAAACGGTTTTAGATATCCTGTGGGTTACATATTGCTTGCTTCGTTCCCCTTGAATACATGTGTTGAGCGAATTCAATGGTGCATGTTTTGGAATAAGTGATCTTTAGTTGGTTCATTCACTGTTTTGGGTTGATTGAAGACCAAGGTCATATGGCTTGAATGTTTGTCATGTTATATGCTTTGTGTGTGATCGTTAGATAGATGATTTAGGTGTAATACATAATGATGCTAAATCTTGGGATTTCACTTAGAATTTGGTGTAGCGACTTCATGACTTTAGTCACCATTTTTGAACACTAATAATGTCCTGTTCTTTGATGTTTTGATATGTTTGTTTGTTTCCTTCCACTGCATATACCTAGTTATAGGTTTATTAGATTAGGTTTAGATTAGGATCCCGAAGATGGAGAAGGCGTGAAGATGGTGGAAGTCGATGTCCACTCCGACTGTTGCCATGTAATATTCTTTTTTCTCGACATATGTCTCGGGTTCCATGCTTTGTATAAAACCCGACGAGTTGCGGGTTTCTTTCTTTTCTTTTTAATTGTTTCTCTTTTATATTTTTAGGACTGCCTGATAGATTTACGGCTTTCCCTTGATTGCTTACTTAATGCATTGTAATTTCAATTTCATTGGTTGTTTTCCTTTCTATTTTTTAGAAATAGAATAGCATGTAAATAATCCACCACGCATGATCACTTAGTCTAGGAATTGACGATCCTGAAAATATAAAAGAAATGCATGGACATGTATAGGAAAAACACAACATACTATTTAGGTACCGAAAGGGCGCTAATAGCAATATTAGCGTAACCCAAGTCCCCGAACCTAGAAATCTGGTTGCGTAGGAATCAAGGGAACACTCCCGACCCTCGATTGGGTTTCTAGCCGACCCCTAAAGTTAAGGCTAGTGGCGACTTCTGTATATTTTTAGGTTGTTATAAACAACTAGATCGCATAATAAATCCGCTGTCACGCGGGGTACGAGCTTGGGAGAGCTCGTGATCTCGAGAGGAAACTCTCATGATCAAAGTACCCCTAAATCCGACCTTTCCCCCTCCTTGGATACTTTTCGAGGAGGCGGCGAGATCGGGTCGCGACAGGGTCATGCATTGCTTCATTATAACTAGAAGGCTCGTGCTCCTCAGAAATACTACTTATGCAACATAAATGCTTCGATGATAGCCTATCGAATGAAACGTAGGAAGAGATAGGATAATGAGTACCTGATGACCCAGAAGAAGCACATACGTAGTCCTTTGTCCAAATTGGTGGACGGCTAGCTCGACCAGATCGCCTAGGTTCTTTATGCTGAGTCAAGGAGGACTTGTCAGTGTGACTTGGTTCTGAAGGAGCTGCTATTGGAGAATCCCTTTCTGTTGATGGTTTTTCAGGTGAAGTCGCCTGAATAGCCTCATTGGAAATTGTAGTTGGTGCATAAGATAATTCCTGAAGTCTTGGAGGAGGAGAACAATATAAGATCCTCTTGGAGAAAGATCATCTTATAATAGAAAAGGCTTATTAGTTGTCCTCTCATCTTCAGAAGAATGATTCATGTCTTGGAAAGGGAAAATATCTTCATGAAATACCACATCCCTGCTTATAAAGAATTCTCCTGAGGATGGCTCATACACCCTGTATCCTCGTTTCAGATTTGGATACCCCATGAATATGCATATGCACTGGCGAGCATGAGGTCCCATTTTATCTCTGTGCTCTACTGTAGTCATGTAGCATAGACACCCAAGAACTTTGAGATAACTCAGATCCGGCTTTCTTCCATATAGTATCTCAAAAGGAGTTTTTCCTTTAAGAATACGGGACGGCATACGATTGATCAGATATGCTGCTGTGACCACGCAATCTCCCCAAAAATTTTTAGGGATAGATGCCTGAAACTTAAGAGCACATGCTACTTCAAGAAGGTGGCGGTGTTTCTGCTTAACGACTCCATTCTGCTGTGGTGTGCACGTGCAAGAGCTCTCATGTAAAATTTCATTCAATGTGAATAAAGAACCACATTCACTATTAAAAAATTCTCTACCATTATTAGTGCGAATGCATTTAATGGATTTCCCAAATTGATTTTTAGATATGGCAAGAAAAGTCCTAATGTGAGAAAGAACTTGATTTTTGGACTGCATTAGAAATATCCATGTAGCTTGCGAAAAATCATCAACAATGGTGAGAAAGAATCGAGACCCATCATGATTCAAGGTATGATAAGGTCCCCAAACATCGATATGAACTAATGAAAAAATTTCTTCAACTTGAGAAGTACTGTTATGAAAGGGTGGATGTGTCTGCTTTGCTAATGGACAAATGGGACATTGTGGACAAGGAAATAAAGCAAAGTGACCCAATCTTTGATGATTGAGAAATGTCTTATTATTGATAGCAGAGTTACACAAAGATTTATTGGAAAGAAATTTGAGACTATGTGAAACATCCATCCAGAAATATAGCCCTTGGAATACTCTACCCAATCCCATTAGTTTCCCAGTCGAAAGGGCCTGAAACAAACATTTATCAGAATTGAATAAGATTCTACAGGAATTTTCTTCATAGGCTCGGCATACTGACACGAGATTGAAATGGAAATCAGGAATATAGAACACATTTTAAAGCACAATGAGTGGACTAAGAGCTATTGTGCCTATCATTTCAACTTGTGTGGTGTTTCCATTTGGGAGCTGCACTGATATGGGAGAGGATAATTTTTTAATATTGGAAAGTGAATTCTTATCACAAACAATGTGATCACTAGCACCTGAGTCAATAATCCATGCACTCCTTGAAATTGAATTCATCAAACAATAAGAAGTACCTGTGAAACCCCCAGTCTTGTCAGAAGTTTCTAGTTTCCTTAGTGCCTCCATCAGCTCTTGATATTGATCATGAGTAATTGTCTTGTCTGATTGTTGCCCCGACACCTGAAAAACTGTAGAAAATTTTCCTTTTTCTTTCTCTCCAGGTTTCCCATGTAGCTTCTAGTAATATTCTATTGTAGGATGTGGACGTCTACAATATTCGCAATACAATTTACCTTTGCCTTCAGAAATAAAATTCCTCCCAGTCGAGATGGGCTTATTTGTGGGCTGTAGGACTTGGGCCAGGGTTGGCCCAAAATTATTCTCCATTCCGTTTGCTGAAATTCCGGACAAAACATCCAGCCCATGCAAATTATTTCCGCGCGAACCATTCGGCCCATGAAGGGTGAGACGTCGTGAGCCGTTGGATCCACTCGCTGCCAGCGACGGATGAAGACTGTCAGATCGCCCTATAAAGCCCGAATTGTTAGGGTTTCCGTCGAGGAACCCTAGTTCTCCTTCTTGCTGTCCTCTGTTTCCTCCGTTCTTCGACGGAAGTCGAATCTGCCTTCTTGCAGCCAAAGCGACTCCGTCTCCCCCAGAAACCCTAAGATCCGTGGATCTTTGCTGATTCTCCTCTTGGATGGCAAGTTGGTAGATTCGATTGAGGCTCGGCATGGGTTCCATTGTTAGGATTTGAGAATGGAATGAGAGGTAAGCCTCGTTGAGGATAAGCAGGAATCTCGTTGTTTTTTCCTTTTCTCGCATGGCTTTGTATTGCTGTAGAATTGGCTCTGGCCATTCAACTTTTTCCTCGACTGCTTCAAGCTCGTTCCATAGAGCCGAGAGCTTGTTGTAGACGGTTGCTATGCTCATATTCCCCTGTTTTAATTCTGAGATCTGCTGTGTTAATGTAAAAATTTCCACCTGACCAAGCTTTCCAAACATTTCTTTAATATTCTCCCACATTTGCTTTGAATCCTTCATCGGGGGGAGACCTGTGACATCCCGATTTTCCAATCCTATTTTCAATAAATTGAGACGGGCATTTCGTTGGCACGCATATAGTTCTTTTCCTTGAGTCGGCCACTCATGTGAAAACTAGTCTATCGGGTGAAGCCGTTAAGAGTTTCTAAGGCATCAGACTCGAGAATTTGACCAGGAAGCGACCTTTCGACCGAGCTAATCTGTAAGGGTTATTACGGCACAATTAAAAATCGATTAGAGATCGGAGATAGGTCGACTCGACAGAGGCATGTGATCAAGTGTGGGTGATTCCACCAGATCGCACAATTCTTGTCGATCGGCACTGGACCGACTTCTCAACCAATTGGGTACCCTGTGTTCGTATTTGAAACCTTGAGATTACCCCGACAACCGAAAATCGCCTATGTTTCAAAGATGTACATTGTGGCTTGATATGATCAACCACAGGTCAAATGCATGAAAATTTCTAAAGGCTATCCGGTAGGTTGGGCCGCACTACTATCATGCCAAAGTGAAATTAACCGTGAGTAATTTTTGGAATATTTTTAATATGAAGAAAAATGGCCGGGATCACTGTTTTAAGTGGAAGCATTGAGTGAAATATAAAGTGTCCTGGGGCAGAGTATGCTTTGGCTGTGTGATAACTAAGAGGAATCGTCCTGGGCTGTTAAGACGGACTTGCCCCTATATGGGATGCCCACGCAGTGGTTGCGGGTCACAATTGATTCTGGGCCCATGCTCCTTCGGGAACGTTGTAGATGTACTGACGAAGCCGCGCTCCAAGGTGGGGAGGCGATGCCTGGCTATATGCCAGTAGATAGCCGATCAGCGAGTAGGCTATGCCCTTGTGTGGCAGTGAATAACAATTGGAATGCATGTTGAGTGCTGTTGATGTGTCGGATTATGGGACGGAATTGTGTGACATGGAATAGGACGTGTCATAACGATTTAGTTTTATAATCAGGACTCCCGCGGTTATTGATTATATGAAAGTGAATGCGTTCTGGTTGTTTAAGTTCCTATTACTATCTGTGATTGAGTGATTTGAATTGCGCTAACCTGCAGGAAGGAACTGAGGCGAGGTAAGTCTTTTGTGTGATGTGGCTAGGCCACCTGGGGTGTATTTTCTTTCTAATAGGGGTTTAGGGGGTTGAACTTGCTGAGACATTGTCTCATCCCGGTTTGGGGATTACAATTTCAGGTCCCTGGTGGATGGAGCGGCTAGATAGCTTTGGTTGACCTTGAAGAGTTGCAGATGTGAAGTCATAAGGATTAGAGAACGTGTCCGACTTGTAGGTCGTAGGATAGTTCATTTTTAAGAGCCGGTCTTTTGTAGACTTTTGGCTGTAGGCTTCTGTTTGTAATTCTGTTGAATTATGAAAGTGTTATGTTGTGGTTTTGCTTCCTGCTTTTCTATCCCGTATTTCATTGTCAGGGGTTTTATAATACGTTCCGCTTGCGTAATAAAAAAATGAATGGGGTCGGCGACACTACCTGGGAATGTCGCATTTGCATGACCGCGGTGGGATGTTGGCGTGCTCGAGGTTCGGGGCGTGACAAGACCGGTCGCGACTTCAGATGAAATGCAATTTCCTATCCAAGTCCTGATGAGTTGGTTGCATTTTCTCCAAAGTCGTGCCATCCTCTCGTCAGCAGGAATCGGGATTGTTCCGTCTAGAAAGCCTTATTTATCTTTTGTTACCAAGCGTGCCGGAACTCGCGCGCCCGATTGGAGTAGTTATCGGCACCAGTTAGCTCTCTGCTGATGAGTTTTAACTCTGGTCCGTCTGCGTTTGTCGTGTGAAGTGGGTCGCTGGGCTCCGGTCGACCGCCGGTAGGAAAGATATGATATGGAAAAAAACCGGGATTGGGGTAAGGACTTCTCCCCATGCCCGAATTGTTCGGTCCTGTACCCTAATTTGTTTGCCCCGCATGACCCGAATTGAGATAGGTCAAGTGGGGATTTGTTCCCATCCCTACTCCTGGTGATCCGCTCGTCTGCTCTAGGCTGATGGCAGGGTTTGCCCCATCGACGGTTTGTGGACCTCCATCAGTCCCAACGTTGCTCTGGTAGCTTCCTGGCTGTGATGAATGGAACCATGGATATGATATCCACTAGTATGGATGGCCCATGAAGGGCTGCCCCAGATTGAACTGAGTCGGGAACTGTTGCCATTACACGTTTTGGGTTTGTGCCTGGCTGAATTGCTGTTGAGTAGCAGAAGTAATGGTAGACGAATCCTGGATACCTTGTTCTTCTGGCGTGGCCTCTTCAGCAGGTTGGTCATTTGAGGTTGAGGTAGGGTTTTGTGATTTAGGCATGGTAAAGATTTCTTCCCTCTATAGTAACGATTCCTGTGGCAACTCTGTTTTGTAGATGGAGTTCCACGACCGGCAATCGAGAAAAAGAAGAGCGGAAGCGACTATAGGATCAGAATTTCATAGGCTCTGATACCATGTCACGAAACTAGATTGAAGGATAAAGGGATGAATTTGAGAGGAAAATTGTGCCTCTATTTTCATTGATTGTAGTCTGTTGTACAATACTGTATATAAGCACAAGAAGGAATAATAATAAAAGAAAGTGTACATTCCTATAATCTTTCTATTCCTAAGATATAAACAATTGTATCTATTTATGATATATGCAAATCTCAAGGATCATATCTTCCGAGACAACTCAAGAATAAGTTGGCAATGATGGAGATGCATTTTATGATACATTGTGCTCTTTCTAGGTGGAACGTTCATTTATTTGTCAAGTAATTAGCATGGCTAGTAAAATAATGATGGTTTTGCACTGATTTTTGGCTTGTAACTTTGGTTTTGTTAGTTGTCGAGTGCTGTTTAACTTGCCGATCCGGTCCTTAGTTGCATGGAACTCGGTAGCGGCTGCTTGAATCCAATTCCCACTCAACGGAGCTTAGAAGCAAAGCAAATCTGATAAGATAATGAGCTCGTCTGCTGGATAAATGTGAAAACCCGAACACAACCTTACCTTTTTTTAGTGCCTGCTTTCCATAACAACCGACTTGTCATTCAACAGGAAGTTTCTCAAAAATAGGAGGAAACTAGAAGGCAAGATGGGCCAAAGACAAGGCTCCTTTCAGAACATTAGTTGTTTCGAACGAATCCTCCCGAACAAAGTACGGGACCTGGTTCTCAGACCCAAGAAGGTCCGTACAAGAATTTCTTAATGGGGATCGGTTCGTACAATCCCTGCCCTTTGGAACTGAATGATGAGGCATCCATCAGAACCCCCATTTTCAAAACATAAGGTCCTGAAACCGCCGGTGCTCTCCGATTAGCATTGCTGGATCATTTCCACTTTCGGCACCACTGTGTTGATGAGGTCCTCGAGGCAGTGTAGTTGAGTTTGGTCCAGCATGGCGTGGAGCTATCTCCACTTGTGCTCTTGAAGCATCTGCATCTGCCTTGCCCGTGCTGTTACGGGCCAATAGAGATGATGCAGGGTCGGCACGCCCCGTCATATTCTCTGGCAAAGTGTGCGACTCTGAAGATGCTACAGCTCAATCCATTTTGGTGCTGCCTTCGTATCTTCCGACATTGTAGCCATTAAGTACCGCCTCATGAGATCGATCCCATGTTCGCCCACGGTTGCTTGACGACCTCCTCGACCATCGTCCATGCCGAGCTAAATTGTAGAATCAATGTGAATTTCTTGCTGATATTTCAATTGCTAGAGAGAGAATTGAAAGGACATCAGAAATTTAGCTCGATCCCATGTTCGCCTACAGTTGCTTGACGACCTCCTTGACCATCATCCATGCCAAGTTAAATTGTAGAATCAATGTGAATTTCTTGCCGATATTTCAATAGCTAGAGAGAGAATTGAAAGGACATCAGAAATTTAGCTTTATCCAAGAAAAAATGTTAGGGACGTGCAGAGATTTTAAAAAATGTATAGGAACATGCTGTATCGCCAAGTCCTCGAGAACTTCATGAGCGGTCGGATGGCCGGTTAAATTATTTAATTTGGTAAAATTAAAATAATATTTATCTATTTTTTTTACCCAAAGTTGACCATATTTGGCTGGGCCTAACTTTCCCGTTCAACATCTCTTGTTTTTTACCCCTACAAAAAGCTCCTAACCCAATTGTTTAAAAAATGCGATTTGATTTCAAAACAATAATAATATTGCTTTTTTTACCTCAGTTTAGGAAAATTTTTATCGGTCATATCCTTGTACAATTGCCCTAAGCCAAAAAATATATTTTCAAATGGTTTGACTGAGCAACTATCCAACTTTCTCGTTTGAATGTCGAAAAGTGCTACGAAATTGAGGATATCTTCATTGTATTCGACAAATCTTGTATGGACCCAAGAACACTTCAAAGTCTTAAAAAGTTGGTACTTCACGATCTTCCAAAATTGAAAAATATTACCTTGCTCATTGATCTATCTATATTTAAAGAGGGTTGAGATAGCTTCATATCCATCTTTCTTGAAACTTCACTATCAATCTAAAATCCATTGACGATAAATAAAGATGGTGGTCTGCATAAGTGTGGCAAGACAATAATATTGAACAAAAGCTTACGATCTTTTTACAATTTCAGTTTGTCTTTCTCTATAGCTCTCTACTATTTGTACATCTTGTGTGTTGTTGCTGTACAGGTGATGAAAACCATCTAATTGGTAAAAAAATTTAAAATTGATATTTGTGTATTTTTTTTAATCTAGATTTGACTATATTTTGACCATGCATAATTTTTTTGCATCAACGAAAGGTCCAATACTGTGGTTCGATATGAAAAAAGTGTTGGAATCACGATGGTCTAGGTTTAACACAATCTCTTTACATTGAAAATGAATTGAGAGGTTAAAAGGTTCTAATCAAATATGCAGATAATCCTTATTTTCCACACATAACTTTTAGAAAGAATACTAAAAACAATATTAGGCAACTAGAGTATTTTCAAGTAATCGACAACATTCTGTATATCACGAATTGCACTAGACTAGATTTAGCATACTCAATAGGAATATTGAGTAAATATATAGGTAATCCTGGTCACCAGCATTGGACTGCTCTGTTGAAAGTGTTAGATTATCTAAAAAGAAGTAAAGACTGTGTTATGTAAGAAGATAAATATCCTATTGTTTTAAAAGGCTATATTGATGCTCACTTGAGAATTATGATTAATTGAGTTGACTAGCGGATATGTGTTACGTTAGGAGGTTTCGTAATATCGTGAAAATCTAGTGGATATGATAGAGGACGACTAGTCGATCGTAAAGAGTGGTCAACAGAGGACATTTGGTCAATCTGGGCATTTGACGCAAACACTGACGTTGCTGCTGGAATTTTCACCCAAAAAAAGTTGCTGCAACTGAAGTATCCAAAATGTCACTAAAAATTTGTTAAATGAAAGCCAGCCCCCTCACGTAAGACTCCTTAATAAAGACCAAGCTCGAAATTGGCAAATATGAAAAATCTTACTGTCAATCAGACAATTTACAGCTTAAAAAGGTACACGTTTTAAACTTATGGATGTCACAAAGCTAAACCCAACAAAGCAAGTTCAAATCCCCCTTACGAGGGCGAAAGCTTAGTCAAATAAAGAAAAGAACCGAAGAGAATCTGGAAAAACAAATGAATTTGAAAAGTTTATATTCAGGTTGGAGATTTTAATTTCACTCTTTTCGAAATAAAAACCGAAATTTTCTGGAAATGGCTCACGTTGCGGTCAATCATAGCCCTCCACTCCATTCTGTGGCTGTAATTTTCATTCAGTGATGCTTCTGTAGCATGCGTAAGCAGGGACGTAATTATCAAAAGACGACAAGTTTGCCACTCCATAAATAGCGACCACAAGATAAGAGACTCCTTATCCCAAAAGCACACGTGCGCACACTCCCACGCTCGAAGTAGAACACGACCATGGAGGAGGTGGTGATAGTCGGTGCCGGCATCGCAGGTCTGGCGACGGCAGTGGCCCTTAAGATGGTCGGTGTCCGAGCCCTCGTCCTTGAGAGATCGGAGGAGCTCCGAACGACCGGTGCGGCTCTCGGTCTCTTTGCTAATGCGTGGGTTGCGCTCGATGCACTCGGCGTTTCGGACAAGCTCGCTGCCCTGTACGCTCCTCTGGGAAGGTGAGGTCCTTGTTCGCTCTTTGCACTTGAAAATAGACGTCTGATTAATGTAGAATGTTTTATCATTTCGAAGTATTAAAACTCGATCTAATCTTTAGTTCAACAATCATGTACAGATCGAGAGTTAAATGAGTGATTTCTCTGCTATTAAAGATGAAAGCACTCAGAGTTGATGAATGCTGAATTAGTGTAAGCATCTTTTAGAAGATGTTAAATACTCCTAATCTTGTGCTAGCTCGTTGGGGATAAAACCAACTAAAAGTAAATCACTTTTATAGTGAAAAGTAGTTAAAAAAATCCAAACGCATTTCAATCGCAGTGACTAGATCTTCATATGGCGCAATTAAGTTCATGAACTTTCATTTCGATCATTTAATGCAATGATTTTTTTTTTTGGGTTATTTGCAAACGATGTTCGTTAGGTATTAAAAAAATTTGTCAAAAAGTGGTTTTACATCTTCCATGGGGAAAAAATCATGAAAATTGAGATCATTGCCAATTGTAAAGTGCACCGTGAAATTTGCCTATTGAGGTTGCTAATGCGATTAGTGCTTAGAATAAAATAACTAATTAGATATTCATCAAATGAAGGGAAAAACTGCAATATCAGTGAGAAAGAGCAATAGGCTTTTCAAGCAAGATATACTGAATAGAAAGATAAGCTCTACATTGGTTTTGTACTTTGTTAAATTGATTTTAGGATTCGCCGTTTAGGGAGCTTCTTAAATCGGTTATTGATCCAGGATGCCGGACCTTGATCTGTCCTACAATTTCTCAATGATGAAAGAAAATAATTTTACTTATTATTATTATTATTTTTTTTTTTGGGTACTTGTTCAGGGGATACATAACTGATGTCAAGACTAAATCGATTCAAGAAGTGCATTATCCAGGCAACAGGTGAATCTCAAATTTCCTCTCATATATGCTACCTACCTTTCCATCATCTTTGTTTCCTTAATTTACCGTTTAATGTTTCAGACTGATTAATTTCTTGTAATTGGTTACTATATGTTTTATTTTGCACAAAATGATACAAATGACCGTCGGAAATATACCATGAATGGGACTAATAGCCCCTATTTTGACAACTCATCTTTTAAGAAGATCTTCAATAATAGAGTTTGAAAATATAATACTCCTTTTGTTAGATAGAATTGGGTAATTTATTCTATTATGTTGTTGAAAATATGTCTAGAATTTGAGACCCATAAAGAGAACTCGATCCAACTAGATTCTTAGATTAAGTAAGATTCCACAAGAAATTTCTTATTTAGGATCTAATTCTTTTCTATATAAGGAGTCTTTTTCGTGAAGAGCAACCCCCATTGAGAGAATAATGGGAGTGTTTAAATAATGTAATTGTAATTATAATTTTCGTTAGTGGGTCTTGTGCCATTTTTCGTGTGGAGTAGATCTTATTGACTGAGTTACGTAAATTCAATATTCAATTTATTTTCTTGTCCTGTTTATCTTATACTTCGACTGCTTGTTTTTTTCTCCCACAACAAATGTTATTATTTTATGCATGTCATTTTGTATTCCAAGGCTAGAATATCATTCCATTTGGATTGAGCAGGAATGGAGCCCAACCAAGAGCAGTCCATCGAAAAGTCTTGTTGGAAGTTCTGGGTGAGGAGCTTCCTCCAAATAGCATTCAATTCTCTTCCAAGATAACTTCCATCGAAACCCAAGTAGAACACGGCTTGTCCATTTGTATTGTCATGCTCGATGATGGGACCATCATAAAGTCTAAGGTTCCCTACAATTTCTAGAGAACCTTCTTTTGAATTCAAATATGATGAGGTAACTTATCCACTTTAACTTATCCACACTGAAAATATTATACATGTAGGTTGTTATAGGATGTGATGGCGTGCACTCTATCGTGGCCCGTTGGCTTGGACTTCGCCCGCCGGTCTATTCAGGCCGGTCGGCAGTGCGCGGGTTGTCCGTGTTCCCGAAAGGTCATGGTTTTGATCCTGGCCATGCGCTTCAACAATTTGTGGATGTGGGCAAGAGGGCAGGTTTTGTTGCTCTCAATGATAAGGAATTGTATTGGTTCTTTTTGGCCACGTGTCCTCCTAAAGGTACCATGTATACTACATTTTATCTTCCGTTGAGGTTCCCAACACTATGCCTCCTTCGTTACTAGCTTATTAATCCTCCTTGATCCCTAACGCTTCCATTCATAAAGGTATGGAAAAAGGAGCAGATCCAGTAAAGATACAAAGGGAGGTGATGGAAAATTTGGCGAAGGACTTCCCACCCGTGTACCTTGATGTCGTCAGGCACTCCGACCTTTTGAGTTTGACATGGGCGCCACTGATGTTCCGATATCCTTGGGACATCTTGTTCGGAAACCTAGTCCGATCAAATGTCACGGTGGCTGGAGACGCTATGCACCCGATGACTCCCGACTTGGGCCAGGGGGGATGTTCGGCTCTCGAGGACGCAGTGGCATTAGGTAGGCACCTCGGGGACTCAATTGCCAAGCACAGCAAACTGGTGACCCAAGACATGGGAATTGCTATAGAGGGGTACGCAAAGGAGAGGAGATGGAGGGCGGCGACACTGATAACAGCATCGTACTTGTCAGGATGGGTGCAACAAGATGGGTCTAGTCGATTCATGAGGTTCCTAAGAGATGTATTCTATGGGCTCCTCTTGGGTAGAGTGGTGAAAGGTATTACAGAATATGATTGTGGGAAGCTTCATGGTGTCTCCCCTTTGCCTTACTGTGAATCTGAAAGCTCCATCTAGTTATGGAGTTGCAATCGGATTTTGGTCTTCTATTTTGTTTAATAATTGATGATGAAATTTATTGCAATGCATAACACAAAAGTTGATGGTATTGTTTGTCTCAGGATTGCACTTGTTTTTCTTTTTTTTCTTTTTTATTTCGTATGAATCTTTTTACTTGATGATCAAGAGCATCATAGGATTAGGTTTGGGTCGGATGTTTTTAAGCTTGGGTTGACATTTATTTGATAGTGTGGTAGATATGCGGATTCTCAATTGATACCGTACTTTTCTTGATGTATTTAATAAAAATTATAATTAAGTAACAAGATTCGTTGGAATGAAGTGCCTTCTGTCATTGGCAGACCGAATATCTTTTTCTTAGATTCCAACCAAGCGCCGCCGTCAAACATTACTGTCTTCCCCACTTCTGACCTCGTGATTGTTTTTTTTCTTTTTGGGGGCCGGGGGGAGGAATTAGGAGGTGGAAATCCCATAATTACCCTCCCCTTGACTTCTTGGCCGAGGTGAAGAGACGAGGGCTTAGTGGTCTCTTGGCGTCCTGGGCGCCGCCCTCCGGACCTTCGTGTGCGGAAGGCGAAACGCAAGAGCACAGACGTTTGCAAACATGGACTTTTCTTTCTTCGCGTGATTCCTTTTTTTTTTTTTAAGTAGCAATTCGATAATTATATTTCATTTGGTTTCAAGATCTTTTATTTTATTTTTTTAATTACGTGAAATTTAAATAAAGGCTAACCAAATATAACTTGTTCACCCTTGACCTTCTTCTTTAAGTTTCAAACAAAAAGATAAATCCGACTTCTTCTTTTTTCATGAACGGTGCACTAAAATTCAGCAAGTCATACATTGTATTTTCTTTGACAGTATAAGCGAATAAAATAACCTTGAGAAAAAAAGATGACTTTCCATGCATGCTTGGTCTTGATACTTGACCCTTTGGAGCGCCTGTTACCAAGTCACGAGGAAAACTCCTTCGATTGTTGTGAGGCAAACCATCGATTTCAAATTCATAATCTCTTTTCATAAAATTTCATGTGATATCGAGATTTAATTTAACATTTTGAAGAAAGGGGAAATTTAGCATCAGAGGGCTTTTTTTTTTCTTTCTTTCTTTTCTAACCCGACGATCCAAGATCGATCTAGCTCTTGCTCCCTCCCCCTGCTTCCTTTGATTTTCCTCCATTGTCTTACTATTTCTTCGTTGTTTCAGGCCATTCAAGTGCACGAGTAATGCCACATCAATCCTATCCAAAACCATTCAATATCCGACACACGCGCAGGCGCCGCTCATGCGTGTGTTGCACACGCAAGGGCTGTTGTCACAATGACGTCAGCGACCTTGGGGCTGACCCGACCCATTGACCCGCCCGAACCAGTCAACCGTGGACCGGACCGGTCAATCGGTTGGATCAGACGGTTGGACCGGATGGTCGAGCCAGGAACAGGTCGGACCGGATCTAAGGGGTCTTTATGGTCGCACGTGTGCTCCACGCATCGTGCGCGGGTGCGTGGTTTGCGGCTACTGGTTCGTATGATTATTCTCTATGTTGTGGTGTATTTATTTACATGTTTGATAATTTTATAGATGTGAAAATACATACAAAACCCTAAACATGTGTATTTTTAGTATATTTTCGCATATTTTTCTTATATTTTTATGTGATTTTGGAAATACATGTGTTGGTTTACATGTATGTTATTACATCAATATTATTAAAATGTGATTTATTGATAATATATATAAAGTTTAACTTTTATTAATGAATAAAATAGTATAATGATATGTGATTTTAGTGATATATTGCCCCCATCACTAAAGGTAAAATTACATGTATATGATGTATGTAAGAAGTAAAGTTTATACCCCGATATGAGAGAGTTTCAAGGATTCAATTGAGTTGTGACCGCCAAAGTGGCACATTCACATTCGGACCCACCCACCGGAAGCCCTTGCATCCTTTCTCCCTTTGATTTTTTTTTTCTTTTTATTTTTTTTCTCTTCACCTTCTTCCTTTTGCTCTGCCGTGACGAGTACATCAACTCAGACTCACCGTCAACTTTAACCCCCGTGAATCGCCTTCCACCACCGCCTCACCGCCGTCTTGGTCCTCCATCATTCGGGCTCAAGCCTGAGGTGTTGAATCCAAGTGGTCGGCAGAGGCAGCGGGCGAGGCGACGGCGTGGGTTGTCCATGCGGCGGGGGGCCTCGACCTCCAGCGGCGCAGGGGGCGCGGGAGGAGTTGGACAGGGAGGAGGCGGGCAGAGGCAATGGAGGCCAGAGGAGAAGCGGGTGAAGACGGCGGTTAAGCCCAAGCCTCAAGCTAAGTTGGCTTCTTGTTTTTGTCTTAGAAGTCATTGAAGAAATAGTTGTCACACACCAATTAGTTGTCTTCATTTTGCTTGGACCAAACTCCAATTGTTCTACATGTTGTCTTTACCTCCTCCTAATATCATGGAGTGATTGCATAACCTTTCTCTATACCTTTCTGCTTTTCTTATAGCATTAAGCCCAAGCCTCTCTTTTCTCTCAGGTGCAATTTCATCAATAGGCCTAAAGATCCTGGCTATTGACTTGCATTTGAATTATTAGTGTTTTACTCTATGGCATTTGCAAGAATTGTTCGGGGCAACCTGAGAAGAACAGGAGGTGCTGTTGGGAGCCTTGCAGATGGAAAAGAATAAATTTTTAGAGTACTTGCGAATTCATTTTCCTTTTCTTCTTTCAAAAGTGTCCCCACTAGAAGTGATTATTTCGACCGCTTACCATCGAGTAAGTTAGATTATGCTAGTAACTGGAGCAGAGGAATTAGGACAACCCCACTTGATCAATTTCCCGTCGCGAGAGGGCATTGGCAGAGTCCGATTCTGAATATGAGAGGGACAGATATCCAGGTCTTGAACCGACTAAGCCTGGAGAAAAGCCAAGGGTGGTCGTTCTTGGTACCGGTTGGGCGGCTTGCCGGTTTATGAAGGGGTTTGATATGAGCATATATGATATCGTGTACGTTTCCCCCCGAAATCACATGGTTTTCACTCCCCTTCTTCCATCGACATGTGTTGGAACTTTGGAGTTCCGTTCGGTCGCAGAGCCCGTGAACCGGATACAGCCTGCTCTTGCGGCAACTCCCAATTCGTACTTTTATTTGGCTTCCTGCACTGGAATTGACGCTGCGAAGCATGAGCTTGTCCCCACAATTTCTAGAGAACCTTCTTTTGAATTCAAATATGATGAGGTTAACTTAATGACTTTAACTTATCCACACTGTAAGTACTATACATGTAGGTTGTTATAGGATACGATGGTGTGCATTCTATCTTGGCCCATTGGCTTGGACTTTGCCCGCCGATCTATTCAGGCCGGTCGGCAGTGCGTGGTTGTCCGTATTCCCAAAGGGTCATGGTTTTGACCATGGCCATGTGTTTCAACATTTTGTGAATGTGGGCAAGAGAGCAGGTTCTTATTGCTCTCAATGATAAGGAAGTGTACTGGTTCTTCATAGCGGCGTGTCCTCCTAAAGGTACTATATATATTCCATTTTATCTTCCGCTGAGATTACGATGGCTCCTTCAATAGTAGCTTACTAATCCTCCTTGATCCCTAACGTTTCCATTCATAAAGGTATGGAAAAAGGAGTAGATCCAGAAATCATACAAAGGGAGGTGATGGAAAATTTGGCAAAGGACTTCCCACCCGTGTACCTCGATGTCATCAAGCACTCCGATCTTTTGAGTTTGACGTGGGTGTCACTGATGTTCCGATATCCTTGGGACATCCTGTTCAGAAACCTAGTCCAATCAAACGTCACGGTGGCTGGAGATGCTATGCACCCGATGACTCCCGACTTGGGCTAGGGGGGATGTTTGGCTTTCGAGGATGCAGTGGCATTGGGTAGGCACCTTGGGGACTCAATTGCCAAGCACGGCAAACTGGTGACCTGAGACATCGGATTTGCTATTGAGAGGTACGCAAAGGAGAGGAGATTGAGGGTGGCAACACTGATAACATCATCGTACTTGTCGGGATGGGTGCAACAAGATGGGTCTAGTCGATTCATGAGGTTCCTAAGAGATGTCGTATTCTATGGACTCCTCTTGGGTAGAGTAGTGAATGGTTTTATAGGATATGATTGTGGGAAGCTTCCTGGTGTATCCTCTTTGCCTTCATGTGAATCCGAAAGCTCCATCTAATTATGCAGTTGCAAATGGGTTTTCGTCTTCTATTTTGTTTAAGAATTGATGATGAAATTTATTGCAATGCATAACACAAAAGTTCATGGTATTATTTGTCTCAGGGTTGCACTTGTTTTTCATTTTTGTAATTCTTATGGATCTTTTCATATGATGATCAATTGCATCGTGGGGATTAGATTTGGGTTAGATCTTTTTAAGTTTGGCTAAAATCAAGACACAAAACGCAACAATAGGTACAACTTATCCCTACATTGTTACGTAAACAAATCAAAGAGCACTTTAGGTGCATTAACTATTAATGTGTAATTTATATTTATATATATATATATATATATATATATATATATATATATATGTTATAAAAAAATACATGAATGGATAGAATACATGAATGAATATTCATTATATTCATCTTATCCAATGTACTTATTATGGTACATTTGTATCAAATGTTCTAAGTACATCTCCCTATACAATGAACGTTCGTCTCCTTATCCTGTACATGTATCATTCGATACATTGATATTAATGTTAAGTACATTCTTGTTCTCCTATAAATAGGAGTTTAGTTTTGATGTACAATAGACAATCACAATACAGTGAAATATCTGGCTTTCTCTACTATCTCTAGTGTTCACTTGCTTTCTCTTCTTTAATCTCTTCTCTATTATATATTCGCAACGCGATATTTTACAACACGTTATCAGCACGAGGATCTACCGATTGAGTAAGTAACTTTTGCAAGCACGAAGATCTATCGACTGAGTAAGTAATTTTTGCAAGGTGGGTATTCTTATTATTGATCAACTTATACTTCATCTTCTTCTATCAATTCTTCATTCTTATTTTTCTTGGCCCGAAGCCAAACTTTTAAATCTAAAAGTATCCTTCTACTCCTGAAGTAGCGGTGGATATTTGGAAATCCTTTTAATTAATTTAAGGATTTATTTTTGCAAGGATTATGGCAAATATTGAAAAGCCCAAATTCCACATCCTGGAAGTGAGTGGAAAGAATTATCTATCCTGGCGCCTTGACATGGAAATGCACCTCCAAGGGCAAGGTCTCGCTAATACAATTACAGAGGATGGAACCTCAAATGAAAAGGATAAAGCAAATGCGCTGATTTTTATTCGTCGTCATTTGCATGAGAGCCCTGCAGACTCAATATTTATCCGTTCGAGACCCGCATATCTTGTGGACGAGGTTGAAGGATAGGTATGATCATACAAAAACCGTTATCCTCCCTCAAGCACAATATGATTGGCAAAATCTCGAGACTGCAAGATTTTAAATCAGGTGTCGACTATAATTCTGCTTTATTTGATATCGTTTCTCGACTTGAGTTATGCGGTATCAAACTCACCGATGCAGAATTGCTTGAGAAAACTTTCTCCACCTTTCATGCTTCAAATATTGTATTGCAACAGCAATACCGGCAACGTCAGTTTGCCACATATTCTGAATTAATTTCTGTGCTTCTTACTGCTGAGCAAACTAATGAATTGCTGCTCAAAAATCATGATCTTAGACCTGCTGGCTCAAAAGCATTGCCTGAAGCACATGCTAATACTGGCCATTTTAAGGCCTATAAGCGCAGGCAAGAATATAATCCTAGAAGGGATGGCAAGAAATTTAACCGCCCTAGGAAATCAAACTTTGGCCTGAATCATGGCAAAGAAAAGAAGCAAAATAAGGTGATTAATGAAAGTATTTGTCATCGCTGTGGCATGACCGGGCATTGGTCACGTACTGCCGTACGCCAAAACATTTTGTTGACCTATACCAGGCATCTTTAAAGCATACGGGCAAGCGTGGTGAATCTCATGCCATTGAAATCAATCCTACTGCCATAACCACTGTTGAGGCCAACAATATCTCCGTTGGTGGGACTCCTTTTGCTCCTGAAGTAGCAAATGCATCATTGGATGTCTCTGATTTCTTTGAGGACCTCTGATTACTTTGATGAATCAGATTGGTGGATGATAATTTGAACTTTGAATTTTATGTTATTTCGCTTTAAATGTATTACTTTTTTTTTTTATTGTTCTTTATGAAATACTTATGAACCTTATATAAATATTTATCTTTGAAATTTTATTCGACTATATAACTAATATGCAACTTTTATGATACTTGACACCTGAAGTTGTCAATATAAATGCAAATGGAAAATACTGAGAAAAGGAAGATGTTTGTTTGCTTGATAGTGCAACAACACATACTATATTTTGTAGTAGACGCTTTTCTCGAGTATGACATTGCGTAAGGCACAAATCCATACAATATCAGGTCCTGTTCCGATTATTGATGGTTTTGGGAATGCTACAATTATTTTGCCAAATGGCACAATCCTGCATATTGAGAATGCGTTTCTAAGCATTCGATCAAAAGGAATCTGCTCGCCAAAGATGTACGCCGTAATGGGTACCATATTGAGACTATTTATGAGCAAGATAAGGAATATATTGGCATTTCCTCTTATAAGATGGGCCTGAAGACCATCCATGAGAAGCTAGAAGCTTCTTCTATGGGTTTGTATTGTGTCCCGATTAAAGCCGTTGAAACCTACGCTACCACATCCCGGAGATTGGTAAGCCCCGATCGATTTGGACCGTGGCATGATCGCCTTGGTCATCCTGGCGCTTCAATGATGCGTAGGATAATTCAAAATACAAAAGGGCACCCTTTAAATGATATAAAGGTATTGTTGTCCAAAGATTATAATTGTGAGGCTTGCTCACAAGGAAAGCTCATTATCAAACCTTCTATAACAAAGGTTAATTTTGAATCTCCTTTATTCTTGCAAAGAATTCAAGGTAATATTTGTGGACCAATACAACCACCAAGTGGACCATTTCGATATTTTATGGTATTAGTGGATGCATCCTGTAGATGGTCCCATGTTTGCCTATTATCTACGCGCAATGTCACATTTGCACATTTACTTGCGCACTTGAAGTGTGGTATACCGATAGGATCAAAAGATATTACTCCTCGAAAATAAAGGGGAAAGAATCAGAAATCCGCTCCAGAAGAGCCTGGCGTTGTGCTTGCTCCCAAAGAGCTTATTGCCCCTGAAGAGGCGCAAACCCATGAAAGGAGCATTAGCCCCGGGAATACTGAGAATTCTATTACATATTGTAATGAAATTTGGGATCGAAATGAAATCATCATTGATGATGCTTTTGCATTCTTAGTTGCTCATCAAATTATGGATGATGATTGTGAACCACAATCTATTATTGAATGTCGTCAAAGGCAAGATTGGCATAAGTGGGAGGAAGCAATTAAAACTGAATTAGCTTCCCTAACTAAACGAGAGGTTTTTGGACCCGTAACTCGTATCCTCGATAATGTAAAGCCCGTTGGATATAAATGGGTATTTATCCGAAAACGAAATGAGAAAAACGAGGTTGTCGGGTATAAAGCCCGACTCGTTGCCCAAGGATTCTCCCGAGACCTGGGATTGATTATAATGAGACATATTCACCGTGATGGATATGATTACATTTCGTTTTCTCATTAGCCTAGCAATCTTTGAAAGATTGGAAATGCGTCTTATGGACGTTGTGACGGCATATCTATATGGCTCATTAGACTCGATATTTATATGAAAATTCCCGAGGGATTCAAAATGCCCGAAGCATGCACTCCCGCAATTTATTCTCAATAAAATTGCAAAGATCCTTGTACGGGTTAAAGCAATCCGGTCGCATGTGGTATCAACGCCTAAGTGAGTACCTAATTAAGGAAATGTACAAGAATGATCCTATCTGCCCATGCGTGTTTATTAAGAAATCAGAAACCGGATTTGCTATTATAGCAGTTTATGTCGACGATATAAATTTAATTGGAACTCCAGAAGAGTTAGCTGAAACTGCTGAATATTTGAAAAGGGAGTTTGAAGTTAAAGATTTGGGTAAAACCAAACTTTGTCTTGGTCTAGAGCTTGAGCATAAAGCAAATGGAATAATCGTCCATCAATCAGCATATGTTGAAAGATTGCTTAAACGTTTCAACATGGACAAAGCTCACCCATTGAGCACCCCTATGGTTGTAAGGTCTCTAGATCCCCAAAAGGACCCATTTCGTCCTAGAGAATTTGATGAAGAGATACTTGGTCCTGAAGTACCATATCTTAATGCAATTGGGGCTTTGATGTACTTGGCACAATGTACAAGACCAGATATCGCTTTTGCGGTAAATTTATTGGCACGTTTTAGTTCTGAGCCAACACGGAGACATTGGAATGTAGTTAAACATATTTTCCGTTATCTCCGAGGAACCATAGATTTGGGATTATATTATTCCAAGGATTCCACTAACTCTGGTTTAGTTGGATATGCTGATGCTTTGGATATAGATCCGATCCACATAAGGCTCGCTCTCAAACCGGGTATTTATTTTGTTATAACGGCACCGCTATTTCTTGGCGTTCTACGAAGCAATCGCTAGTAGCTACATCTTCTAACCACTCTGAGATTATTGCTTTATATGAAGCTGGAAGAGAGTGTGTTTGGTTAAGATCCGTTATAACACATATTCATAATTCTTGTTGCTTAATACCGGTTACAAATTCTCCCACTATAATTTATGAAGATAATGCTGCTTGTGTTGCACAAGTCGGGGAGGATATATCAAAGGTGATAGGACCAAGCATATCTCGCCGAAATTTTTCTATACTCATGAACTCCAAGAAAGTCGACAAATTGACGTTAAACAGATTCGATCCATAAATAATCTTGCAGATCTTTTTACCAAATCATTGCCAACATCAAGTTTTGAGAAATTAGTATATGGCATTGGTATGAGGCGAGTTCATAAGATGTAAGATTAATTAGCCCAGAAGTGGCTATATGGCTCTATTGAGGGGGAGATATTATGAACTATATATTGCAGCATTGATATGCGGCGAGTTCACAAGATGAAATATTGATTAGCCCCAGGAGTGGCTATATATGCATTGCACTCTTTTTTCTTTATGTCCGGTTTTTTCCCACAGGGTTTTTCCGGCTTAAAGTTTTTAATGAGGCAATTAATGCATCCATAAAAGGGAGAGATCATAACATGTGTGCTCTGCACTCTTTTTCCCTTTTGTCCGGTTTTTATCCCACTGGGTTTTTCCGGCTTAAGGTTTTTAATGAGGCAGTATTATTCGATGCACATTCATAATGAATATGATGAATATTCAAGGGGAGTGTTATAAAATACATGAATGGATAGAATACATGAATGAATATTCATTATATTCATCTTATCCAATGTACTTATTATGGTACATTTGTATCAAATGTTCTAAGTACATCTCCCTATACAATGAACGTTCGTCTCCCTTATCCTGTACATGTATCATTCGATACATTGATATTAATGTTAAGTACATTCTTGTTCTCCTATAAATAGGAGTTTAGTTTTGATGTACAATAGACAATCACAATACAGTGAAATATCTGGCTTTCTCTACTATCTCTAGTGTTCACTTGCTTTCTCTTCTTTAATCTCTTCTCTATTATATATTCGCAACGCGATATTTTACAACAATATATATATATATGTCCAAACTGTAATTAGTCACTCTTATAAATACAAGTGATATAATCTTAATTGGAGATAAGCCACCACAAACACTTTACCGTTATTTTTTCTCTGATTCTAAATATCAACATGGTATCTATTTAGGAAAACATATCAAAATTTTCAACATCTTTACCCCAAATCAAACTTCCTTTGCTTGACCGACCAAAAAAAAAAAAACTTCCTTTGCTTCAATTACTTTTTCAACATATCCAATACATCTCCAAATTGTTCTTTTTCTCTGATATCTCTTTACCAATCATCTTCTTTTTTCGTTCATTTATCGTTATTTTTTCTCTGATTCTAAATATCAACATGGTATCTGTTTGGGAAAACATATAAAAATATTCAACTTCTTTGCCCCTAATCAAACTTCCTTTGCTTCAATTACTATCTCAACATATCTAATACATCTCCAAATTGTTATTTTTCTCTAATATCTCTTTACCTATCATCTTCTTTTTTTGTTAATCCCAATTTCCCATTACCTCTTAATAACATTGCGTCCCTTTTCACCTCTTCTTCCTCTTCTTCGTTGCTCTGATCTTTGCTGTTGCCACTCAAATTACAACCATGCAATCATCCTCACCATCTCACATTCTTCTCCCCATCACAAGTCTTGACTCCATCAAACTCGATGCTGAAAATTACCTTTTGTGGAAATCTCAATTTGAAGCTATTCTAATTTGCAATGATTTGATGGTCTATGTGGATGCTCTTTCCATGTCAGTTGAACCTTATCAATGACCATAATGGGACTGTGGTGGTTAATACCTCCTATTCCACTTGAATCATAACAAATCAATGCGTTTGTAATTTGATCAATTCGACTCTCATAGTCGATATTTTCTATGAAGTTCACGACTTTTGGACATTTTGGAGATTCAGGCTGCTCTAGGACAGCACTTTATTGAATGCTGGGCGGCTAGGGAAATTGGACAAAAGCTTGACTTTTAGAACAATGTCAAGAAACCCGATTAGTCCATGTCCAATTATTTTTGACATCTTAAGTCAATTGTGAACTCTCTCAATGTAATCAATTGCTCCGTCTCTAATAAGGACATGGTGATTCAAGCCTCAACGGGCTTCCGTGTGAGCATGATCCTTTTTTCACCATGGTCACAAATGGCTATATAATTCTTCTTCATTCTCATATAAGAGGAATGATTTTCTTGGAAATTGAATGCATCATCTTTATCCAATATTTATCATGCTTTGATTAGTCATGCTACTTCACCTAACCCATTGTTTTGAGGATCTCAAGGTGGACATAATTCTAGAGGCCAAATATACGGACGGGGAAAGGTAAATGGTTTTTGAGTGGTCAACCGAGTTGGTGATTTTTCAATGATCGGTTTAGTTCACAGTCAATATCGACCCCCTTTGCTGATCATTCCTCCATCTTCTCTAGTTGATCTTGTGGTGGTTCGAAGCCCTATCATCCCCCATTCACACAGGGAGGCAATCTTGGATCTAGGTCTCATCTTACTTGTTTGATCTATAATGGGGTAGGACACACCGATTTGTAGAACTCCTTCTCAACTTTCTCGATTAGTGAAACCTATGATCCAATGTGGTATCTTATAATTCTAAATTCTAGACCCTTTTATGATTTGACAAAAGTCTTAGTTGGTAATGGTCATTTATTGCCTATGAAGTCGATAAAACCTTTTTAAGTACTGATTCTCAATCTCTGTAGTTATCTCCTAACTATCATGTCCCTAATTTTAGTTACAATCTCTTCTCAGTTACTCAACTTAATAGTAAAAGTCATTGTGGCAACCCAGTCATCCATTATTGCATAGAAACTAAGGAATTAATTTTTAACGCCTAAACAAAAATATTAGAATTAAATTGCATAGGACATAGTTTTAGGAGCATTTATTGTTTAGTTTATATTTTTTGACAATTGCATTTGCGTTGGACCAGCGGATAAGTTTGAATTGATGGTTTTGGGCTTTAATTTTGCAAGTTGGATTAAGCCCATGATGAGAGAAATTGACCGAGCTCATTATTTCTTTGATGGCTGAAATTATGTGCATAAAAAATTTCATCAAAATATCTTTTCGCATAGAATTGACATGCGAATGATATATGAGGGAGGCCGAATCCTTTAGTTGCAGGAAAGAAATAAAGGACAAAAAGGAAGCTCTGCAAGTTTGTCTCTCCATGCAAGGAAAATATATATAGATTATATATAGATTGCAAGGAGATGATTAGTCAACGAGGGCCATATTGAGTAATATATTTCTTATTTTAAAACAAGAGAGAGTGCGCTCTCAAGGAAAATCTCACATGTCCATGGTCAAGAGTAGAAAGGAAGGTAAATAAAATAAAATTTAGGGTTAGTTCGTTTACGTTTTCCAGATTTTCCGGCATTTATTTTGAGGAAAATGAATTATTTGGTGAAAGAAAACATATTCCAATAAGAAAAAAAAAAGTCTTATAAAAAAGGGAAAATGTTTTTTTATTTTCGAAAAGTGGAAAACATTTTTCCCCTTTTGCTCTCTTTTATCTTGCGCCCTAAAAACCTTCACTTTTTTTTTTTTAAAATAAATATATTTTAGAAAATTCAAATTATTTTTCTTTTATTTTTTTCTTTTTCTCTCATTTGTTTTCCTTTTCTTTTTTCTTGGCCAACCGCTGGCCACAAGCGAGCTTAGGCTCGTCACTTGCTAGATTGGCGAGCACAAGTGTCAAGCTCAAGGCTTGCCAATCTCAATCTAGCAAGGCTCGAGGCTGGCGATCTCGAGCTCCCAAATTTGGAAAGGCCTATAATTGGTGAGCTCAAGCCTATGGTGAGACTTTGCTCATCGATTTGGCAAGCCTTGAGCTCGCTTGCCTTAGGCCTTGCTAAATTGATGAGCCAAAGGCTCTCACTTGTTGATCGAGCAAGCCTTGTCTTTAATGCATTTGGTGAGCGGCGAGCTTAAGCTCACTAGAGGTGGGTGAGCCTCATGTTAGCCAATGAGCTGGAGGCTCGCTTGTGGCCCATCGATGGGGCTGAAGATCGACTAAAGAAGAAGAAGAAAACAAAGAAAAAAAAAGAGAAAAAAATTAACAACCAATTTCTTTAAAGAAATAAAAATCGATTTTTTAAAGATAACAAAAATCGATTTTAAAAATAAATATATAATAATTATTGAAAATAAGTATATAGCGAAAAAAAATTTGCTGAAAAATATTTTTCGCTTCATTTTTAGATTTCACTTGAACATTAGAAAATAATTACATTTTTGAAAAATAACTTTCTAAAAATATTTTTCAGAAACACCGCATAGAAAACGGAGCCAAAAGAGATTGTGCCGAGACGTGATTGGAGAGAGAGTGGAAGTGAGGTTCTCGGCCAGCCCTTCGACCGAGACACCTCTGGCCGGTTTTTCTTCCTGGATTATGACTCTGACGATCCTGCTGTTATCCCCTTCCCTGGCACCTCTTCCTACAGGCTACTGACCGACGGTCGATCTTTCCTCACCGACGGCCAAGCTTGTTGCTGCTATGACCGAGCCACTCGCGACGAGTCGCTGCTTTGCTTGCTATTCCGACTACCTGAGTCCAACGTAAGCTGCTGCACCGCACCTGCTGCCTCTGGCTGACGACCCGCTGCTGCTTCTCACTGTCGCGGAGTCGTTGCCTCCGCATCCTCACACGCGAACCGCTGCTGCAACTGCAGTCTCTGATAAGCCTAGTCCATCTTCTGGTCGCGCCCTTCGCGCCCTGCGACGTCCTTGCTGCTCAATGCGAGTAGCCGTCCTGACTCCTGAGTCCTTCCACTGTTTGCTGCCTCTGTCGCCGCTTGCCGCCTGCACCAGCGATGAAGAAGCTGCTTTGTTCCGCTGCCGCTCGTGACCCGCGACGACAATCTGCTGATCTGTGTAGTCCCTTGGCCGAACCTGTTGCTGCGCTGTTCCTACCGGCGGTCCCTGAAGCTGAGCTTGACGCGGCCTAATCGCGCTCCACGCTATCGCGAGGTCCTAGCCTGGTCGAATCCGTGTTGCTGCCTTCCCCTTACGTTTTGCAGGTTTCTTAAGCGGTCCCGAAGCTTCCTCGCTGTTCATCAAGGCGGGAGCAGCCACGTCCTCGTCCCATTAACGAGATCAGTTCACGAATCAGACCATCGTGATTCACCATCTGACGCCCGATTGCTTGTTGACCACGGCGAGTCCCGGTCGTGATTCGTGAGTCCTTGTTCATAGATCTAAATTTGGAAGCCAATATTTGGATTAGACAAAATCTTGTGTAATTTGATTTTTGAATATGAATATTTCGTTTCCTTATTTAAAATATTGTTGATGTATATGATTGAATTTTCGGATGTATCATGCTATTTAAAATATTGAGTATCCTTTTAAATTATGGATTATTTCCTAATTTCCCAACCTGTTATAATTGTCAATTTGATCTCATGCGTGAGATATGATTCGCGATTGCATGAAAAATCATCAATCCATCCAAGATATGATTCGCAATTTCGTAAAAAAAAATTGTCAAATTCGATCTCATGCCCAACATACAATTTGTCAATTTATTTCAAGGTCAAATATTTTGAAAATTGATTGGGTCACAGCACCCAGGCGACGCCTAAGGTTGCACAACCTTAGGTGGTAGTCGCCGAGTCGTCACAACCCCCAAGCGACGGTTCCGCATAGCGTGGCCCCTTAGGTGATGGTTGTTGCTATGCGCTACCCCTTGGTCGGCGGTCGGCCGCCATTCGGCTTCTCTGACCAAACCCATTGGGAGACGATGAACAGTGAACTTGCATTTTGAAAATGCAACTTGCCAAAGGACCTCTAAACCTACTTTTGGATAAAGGCCCTTATAGTCATTTGAAAATGTAATTGTATTTCTCAAAATTGAGCAAAAGACGAAACAAACTCTACTTGCATTTGGCCAAGGGACTCTAGAGACTCAAAGACTTTTTCCAAACGTTGAACCAAATGGGGCCAGTATCGCAAGACAATGTATATTGTTTGAATCATTCCCATAGTATCACTATAAGCCCCCCACACCCCCCAAAAAAAAAGGGCCATGTGTTGTCATGAAAAGCGTTTAGATGAGCCCAACAAAGACAAGCCCATACATACTTAAGAGACTAATTTATAATTGCAAAGTGCAACGCTAGCTCCTGTTGGCCTCAAAAAAAGCGTCTTTGCAAATTTCACCGAAAAGTCCTTGTTGCTCATGCCGTGATTTGAGATGACTTTGCAGTCAGCAAAAATTGGACATCATCGGCCGTATGAATGAGGCATCCCATACCCGTGTGCATGGTCAAGACACTGTTCAAAAGCAATCGTACTGGGTGAGGATGCAATTGAGATCATCATCATCATATTTTGCTATTTTTGGAGTTCTAATGGTTCTGCGCTTTCTGTCAAATTTGATCTCTAGGAAGGTGCTGGCTTCCCTTTGTTTGAATTCAATTCCCACTTGACGCAACTCGGAAGCAGAACTGATCAAATGACAAGATTAGTTCTCGTCTATTGGATTGTCTTGTTGATCCAAAGGTATCAAGCTCAGACAATATATAAATCGAGTAAATACACTCCTTTTAGATTGGTCCATCTTTTCCAGCTCCTTTCTCGAAGATGGCGAACAAATGCAAGGCGAGATTGGCCAAGAACATTCGTCGTTTCAAACAAATCCTCAATAACAAAGTACAGGACCTGGTTCTTAAGTCGTAGAAGGTCCTTTACAAGAGAATTAGACACGAATGAACTGATTATTAGCATATTGTTGGGCAGTATGTATCCTGCAAATTGTTGGTGCTCTTTGAATGGCACTGGTGGGATCATTTTCTCTTTAAGTGGCGCTACATGGATGAGGTTTTTAAGGCGAACACCGTGCAGCTGAGTTCGCCCCAGCATAGTATGGAGGTATCTCCACTTGTGCCCCTAAAGCATGTGCAATTGCAATTCTAAATGGTGGTACCGGCCAATAGAGACGATGCGAGGCTGACACGCCTCGGCAATACCGCTGGCTATAGCCTGAGGGACTTTGAAGAAGATGCTACATCTGATTCAATCTACCATCTCAGCGCAATCTTGTATATTTCATATTCTTGTAGATGGCAATTCTTGGCTAAGTAATTTAGAAGATTAGAATGCTCTGAATCTTATCAGGTCCATTTCAAATCATATAATTGGGAAAGATTTTGAAAAATGATATTTGTATGTTTTTATGCAAATTTGGACAAAATTTAATTGGCCATTACTTTCCTATCCGACACTTCATTGACTCAATTTTTGCACCCACGGAAATCTCGTGAACATTGTTTGAAAAATGCATTTCGATTGGGAAAAAAAAAATGGAAGCGGTGTTAGTGCATATGAATTGGCTTTGGGTTGAGATGGTTGGATAGAAGGTGGGGGAAGCGGTGTTAGTTTTTCTTTTTTTCACACTACATTTCGTGTGAGCTTAGTACCTTAGGATTAACAAGACAATTATATAGCTGACGAGAGGTCGTCTTATCATTTGATTAGATCTGCTACCAAACTTTGTGGAGAGGGGCTTGGATTCAAGCAGAGGCAAGCCAAAACCTTTCTTGGACCAAATTTAACAGCGGACACAAAGTAAATACTCGCCCCGTGGGCGTGCAAAATGAAAGTGAGATGCTATTATTTTTATGCATGAGATGAAACTATTTAACGTTAAATATACAAAGCAAGTAGTCAGAGCCAATCTAAAAAACAGATTATTACTTTCAAAGCAAATAAAATTGTTTGTGAAGTTAAATAGTACGTGTTTATGGGGAAAAAAATTAGACAACCTATGGTATCTAAAGGGGACAACGAAAAGGTTCATCATTCACCGATGTGTCGTATTGAATTAGACAATTATATCGATTTGATCAGCGAATTAAATAAGCCAATATTTGCTGGAGGCAAACAGAGTAAGTTAAAGAAATTTCATCTGTCTGTCGTTGCTTGTCTGCTCTTTGCACTCCAGAAAGACAGCTGAGCCTATGCCTCACGCGGGCGGAAACAAGGCAGGTCCGTCATCGTCACGCTCCGATCCGACGGTCGATGTCGATAGGCTTCAGATCGGACGGCCGGCGAAACGCAAGATTCGACGGTCGAGAGACACGAGGTAACTTTGCCTTGCATCGTGGGGTTGACTATGCCCTGTAGTATTGGAGACAACCTAGCAAACGGGTCAAAAATGCCGACGCGTTTCCGAGATTTCTGGCACGCGAGTTGAAGCTGAATGGAAGTGGGAAGGCGTCACATTTGACACGACGTGAAACAACTCTGTCCTTTGCTCCCAGGTTTTCGGGCACGTGCCAACGACGTAATTTGAGTTCATTAGACCTAAGAAATCATGAAAAACCTGTTAATTTCGTGGCGATCACATTCACATTCCAGCTCAACCTCTTAAAGCAGGGATGGCTTCAACAGCACAGATCGATGCATCTAGATTAAAATCACAAAACACGTGTTTCATTTCTGTGATATTAAGTTTGAAAAGATTCGAGATTGGTCATATGCTTTAATAAATGCTCACTTATTATTCTGATTAGCAATGTAATTGGGTGAAGATTGTGTATTTACTCATTTCGAGGCAGATCCTTGTTTTCCAAAAACGGGGTTTTAGCTCATTTGAGCTGGATCCGGACTTTTTCTTCTTTCCCTCGAGCTCAAATTCAATTAACATGACTCGGTTCGACGTAGCTTTCAATTGGTCATACCTTTTCTTCTTTCCTTTCTTTCCCCCTCAACATCTTACCTTGTTTTCAATCTAAATGTGGCAACAAATTCCTAGCATTTAAAACTCTAGCGATCACATGATCGAAGACCGCTCTTCTTGGTAAGACTCAAGCGACACCATTTGATGTTTTTGTAATAGAGATGCGGATCCTCAATCGATACGATACTTTTCTCGATGTCCTTAAATAAATCTCAACCGTTAATTTTTTTTCACCGACAATATTCTAATCAACCAATAGAATTTGGTGGAATAAAGTATCCTGGTCCCATCGCCAGACCGAATATCTTGGCTGCAACCCAGCCGCAGCCGTCAAGAAACATGTTTTCCCCAACTTTGACCTGGTGATTTGGAAAAGCAGGGACGTCGAAAACCCAAAATTGCCCTCCCGTTGACTTCTACGCCGAGGTCAAAAGTCGAGGACTCGATGGTCTCTTCCCCCCTCCTAAGCGCCGCCTCCGGAATATTCTGCGGACGGAATGCGAAACGTTGCAAATGCGCAATTTTCCTTCCTCGCATGACTTTCTTTGAAGTGACACTTCCTTAATTATTTTTTTATTCGGTTTCGAGATCTTTTTTGTTTTGTTAATTACATGACATTTAAATATAAGGTTACCAAATATATATAATTTGTTCATCTTTGTTCATCTTTGACCAAATTCTTTAAGGTATATGTACCAAAATCAGCTATACATATATCAATTTTTTTGGGGACAATATGAGTGGACAAAATAACCTCGAGAAAAAGATGATTTTTCTATGCTAATTGTCCCGAAACCGACCTCTTGGAGCACGCGCCCTAACCATTGTAGTGTGAGTTATATGTTTCGGCTTATTATAAAGTTTCTTGAGATGTAAAGTAATATTGAGATTTAACTTACATCGGTAAAAGTTTTGTCACGTTATTTGAAGAAAGGGGGAATTTAGCCTAAAATGCTCTTTAATATTGAGATTTAACTTAGATCGATAAAAATCTTGTCACGTTATTTGAAAAAAGATGATTTAACTTAGATCGGTAAAAGTCTTGTCACGTTATTTGAAGAAAGAGGGTTTAACTCAGATCGGTAAAAGTCTTGTTACGTTATTCGAAAAAAGAGGGAATTTAGCCTAAGATGCTCTTTAATAATGAGATTTAACTTAGATCGATAAAAGTCTTATCACGTTATTTTAAGAAAGGGAATTTAGCCTAAGATGCTCTTTTATTCTTTCCTTTTCTTCTTTCTTTTCTAACGCCAACGAGGAGGCTTCCAAGATCTCTCTCCCACCTTCCTAGTTCCAACCACTTTCCTTGCGTCACAAGTCGGCTCCTTCTGATATTTTACTATTTCTTCAATATTTTAAACGTTTTTAAGATCTTTCTCTCTCATGCTTGCTGTAACTCTCTCTCTCTCTCTCTCTCTCTCTCTCTCATGCTTTCTTGGTTCTTTCCGCTAACCTAGGAAGGACGCCATACGTGTATATATAGCATGGTGCATTGTCTGAACCTCCTGATATATTGGACTCTCTCTTCTCCGCCTCAACCTGAAAGCTCAGAAGGTCGTCGTGAAGGAACCAGGTACGGAGAATGCTATTTTCTTGGTTGAACTTGGAACCTCCATCGCTGGATGATATTGCCTGCGGTCAAGCTTGTTTGTTTCTGATTCTTGTTCTGGGTGCTCTGCTGCCTCTGGCCATTCTTTTGCATGCGAAATTCTTGGGTAATATGGCTTAGATCAATAAGGTGGTGACTGGCAAGATCTGTGAGGCTTGGGCTCTTCTTGTTTCTTTCCTTGCTATACCATGGAGATCCAACTGACTTTTTGAGATGGTTTTAACATCCATTGCACTGGAAAGATCTGATTTTGAAGAAGCATAACGAGGGAAGCTCTCTGTTTTTGCTCCTGATCAGTGGTAGTGATCGTTGTAGTGGCGTTCGAGGTGATCCTCGCAAATGGTTGCTTACTTGCGACTTTTTGTCGACGTTGATGCATATCTCGCAAGCTTCTTTCTTCCAGTAGAAATGCTTGGACACGATGAAAATGTCCAACTTTGAGTATCTGCCAATCGGGGTTTTTCAAAGGACAGGATACTAAACTAAAAGCACCTACTTTTCTTTGTCGCTGTCTCAGTTAGATTAAGGCACTGCTATTAATTGGTTGTCGATTTTTCTTGAAACAGGGCTAACTCGTTAGATCTGCCGTTGCTTTATTTTACCTCTTTGTATTTTGTCCATTTCATATCAACGTGTGATTACAAATGCACTATTGAACAATATTCAGCTAATGACCCTTTATGTGATCCAACCTTAAGGAACTAATAAAATTTCTAGGGTGAAAAGACCTCCTGTTCTTTCCTTTTGTTCTGCTTTTGTCTGGGTGTTGATCCTATTACAGAGCAGGTGAAATGAACTCCATTCTTATAATTCACTCGTGAAGAGAGGAATTTACAGCTTTAATTGTTTAAAGGAAACCGTTTGTGTCTGTTGATATTCTTTTTTCGCTGTTCTTGATCATGGCATCCCATGAAAGCCTCCAGGCATAAGCTGACACTTCGTGAGATTTGCATTTGGTGGATTTTGGAAGCTAGTAAAATGAGATTGTTGAAATCATCAATTTGGCTGTTGCAGAAAAGAACAAGCCTTTGATTGAATGAGTCAGTTACAAATTATGCCTTTCCTCCAAGAAATATGGACCTTCTTTTTTGTCTTTTAATGGTTTATAGAAAACCACAAGAAATTTTTCTCATTGTATGTGCCATCAATTGATGACCCAAGCTAAGTCGGCTTCTGGTTTTTATCCCAGCAGTCATCGAAGAAATCGTTGTCAGACACCCATTAATTATCTTCATTTCCCTTGGACCATTCTCCAATTGTTCTACATGTTGTCTTTACCTCCTCCTGATATCATGGAGTGATCAGATTGTCTTTCTCTATATATTTCTGCTTTTCTTATAGTTTAAGCCCAGGCCTCTCTTTTTTCTCAGGTGCAATTTCATCAATAGGCCTAAGGATCCAGGCTATTGACTTGCTGAAGTATCAGTGTTGTACTCTATGGCATTTGCAAGAATTGTTCGGGGCAACCTGAAAAGAGCAGGAGGTGCTATTGAGAGCTTTAGAGATGGAAAAGAAGAGACTTTTAGAGGAGTACTTGCGGATTCATTTTCCTTTTCTTCTTTTGAAAGTGTCCCCACGAGGAGTGATTTTTTCGGCCGCTTACCATCGAGTAAGTTAAATTATGCTAGTAACTGGAGCAGAGGAATTAGGACAACCCCACATGATCAATTTCCTGTCGCTGAGAGGGCATTGGCGGAGTCTGATTCTGAATATGAGAGCGACAGATATCCGAGTCTTGAACCGACTAAACCCGGAGAAAAGCCAAGGGTGGTTGTTCTTGGTACCGGTTGGGCGGCTTGCCGATTTATGAAGGGGCTTGATACGAACATGTATGATATTGTGTGCATTTCACCCCGAAATCACATGGTTTTCACTCCCCTTCTTCCGTCAACTTGTGTTGGAACTTTGGAGTTCCGTTCGGTTGCTGAGCCTGTGAGCCGGATACAGCCTGCTCTTTCTGCAACTCCCAATTCGTACTTCTATTTGGCTTCCTGCACTGGAATGGACACTGCCAAGCATGAAGTAAGTTGAATATCTGGCTATCGTATGTTGATTTCGATGCTCATATACATTTTCCTCCAAGGACGTGATCAGTTCCTTTTCATTTTGCATGTGTTGATTGACTGGAATTTTCCTCCGTCTTCTTCAAATAGCAATGAACAAACATTAGAAATTTACAATATACTGTGTGACAAACATTGACATGGATTGTCCACACTTTTGCATTTGTGTCGAGGTCCCGGCTATAAGAATTCCATGTGTGATTATCTGGCAAGTCAAATAAACTAACATAAATCAAAGTGCATTGTCCACACTGTTGGACATGTCGAAAAGTAGTTTAGGTACATACTACATAGTGAGATAAGGTTAAATTTCATTTCTCCAATGTGATGGAACCAAAGATGCACCAGTAAGACATGTCAAATAACACTAGGCGTTGCAAATCTGCCCCAGTATTCCCTTTTTGTGCGTCTCTTTTGCTAAATCCCGTTGCCTATTGACCAGGTATACTGTGAAACGTTTGGCAATGGTGGACTGCCTCAAGAGCCTTACCGGTTTAAAGTCGCATACGACAAGCTGGTCATCGCAGCTGGAGCTGAGCCCGTGACTTTCGGTATAAAGGGTGTTAAGGACCATGCCTATTTCCTTCGGGAGGTGAATCATGCCCAAGAAATCAGGAAGAAGCTTTTGTTGAACCTCATGCTCTCTGAAAATCCAGGTACCTTAATTCTCCAACCATATGTATTGTGCTTACAGAGCAACATTCCAAAGTCTCAGGAATAGAAGAAGATGCTCATTGTTTTTGCCTCCACATTCTCTGTAATTAATGATTAGCGAGATTTTATGGCTTCAGTGGAGATTAGGGGAGTGATTCCTTCTCTGTATCTTATAGGCATATCAGAAGAAGAGAGGAAACGCCTTTTACACTGTGTCGTCATTGGAGGTGGACCGACTGGGGTGGAGTTCAGCGGTGAATTAAGTGATTTTATCATGAAAGACGTCCGTGAAAGTTTTCCTCATGTTAAGGATTATATTCAAGTCACCCTTATTGAGGTACTCATACACACTCACGTACAGATGCTAGCATCAGTTTGGAAAAATATAAGTAACATGAATTGACAAGTACACACTTTAACAGGCAAACGAAATCCTGTCGTCTTTTGATGTTGGCTTACGGCAGTATGCGACAAATCATCTAACAAGGGTAAGTTGATTTTCTTTCTCAAGTTACCATCATCTTTTCCAGTAGTTCATTTTGGTGCTGATTTAATGCTTTCAATCGCTAGTCCGGTGTTCATCTTAAAAGAGGTGTGGTGAAAGAGGTGCATGCGAAGAAAATTGTACTGAATGATGGTACAGATGTTCCATACGGCCTCCTTGTCTGGTCCACCGGTGTTGGACCCTCAGAGTTTATCAAGTCACTTGATCTTCCCAAATCCCCTGGTGGAAGGTGAGGAAATAAGATTTCTTCTCTCCTGTGTCATCTAAGTCTGCAATAGCAATTTCATGATAAGAACTCTGTGATAATCTCATTTTGGCATTCCACCACCTTCCAATCGAATGATTTGTCCTCTCAACTGTTTCAGGATCGGGGTTGACGAATGGTTGAGGGTACCTTCAGTGGAAGATGTGTTTGCAATGGGGGATTGTGCAGGTTTTCTTGAACAGACGGGGAGGCCGGTGCTTCCCGCTTTAGCTCAGGTTCAATCACCTGTCTAATTCCTTTAAAGATGTTTCACTATAGCTCTTCATTTGATCGACGATCTTCAACTTTATCTCCTTGCTCTACTTTGTACAAGATGTGGCATGAATGCTTCCATTTGAAATTGGAATTGGTCATTCACTATCTCTTTCTCATTGCATAAAAGGGTTTCTATCCTCGGAAATAATATGAATGCTGATTTTTGAAATAGGTCGCGGAAAGGGAAGGGAAATTCTTGGAGGAGCTGTTTCGTAGGATGGGGAAGCAAAATGGAGGGAAGGCATTTTGCTCGAAAGACATACCTCTAGGAGACCCATTTGTGTACAAGCATTTGGGAAGCATGGCTTCTGTTGGGCGTTACAAGGCACTTGTCGATTTACGCCAATCTAAGGTGCATAACGTGCTACCATGCGACACTTACGGTTTTCTTTCCCAATACCTAGTACTCTCTGATTCATGGAATCAATTGTTGTCACTTATGCAAACATTCTTTTATGCAGGACGCAAAGGGGATATCACACGCAGGATTCGTGAGCTGGCTAGTTTGGCGTTCGGCTTATCTCACGAGGGTAGTCAGCTGGAGGAACAGGTTCTACGTTGCAGTGAACTGGGCAACGACTCTGGTATTTGGAAGAGACAACTCGAGAATAGGTTGACAATGATAAAGATGCATTTTATGATGCATTGGGCTCTTTTTGGGTTGGAAATGTTCATTTATTTGTAACACAAAGCATGGCTAGTAAAATAACGATGGTTTTGCACCAATACACCTTTTTTGTCGTGTAATTTTGGTTTTATTAGTTGTAGAACACCATTTAACCGGCTGATCCGGTCCTTAGTTCCATGGAACTCTGTAGTGGCTAGGCCTAGGGTGGAGTAAGTTATGGATTCCCGAGCAAAATGGGATCACCGGTTTATGCTCTCCCTTAGTGATCACCACTTTAGTCATGATAACTGTTAATCCACATACTCAAGATTGATTTGGTCAAAGAAAGTATCAACAACTCAAAAGATTCACTAAAAACATAGTCTATGTATATGGAATGAAATTGGAAGACACAGCTTTTATATGCTTCCTGCTACTTGGGATGATAGTACTGCAACACCGCATACACTGTTTGAATGATGCCTACAAGCATCACTACAACAGCTAAGCCTGAAAGAGCCGACCATGGGTTGTCATGAAAAGCATTTAGGAGTTGTGCCCAGCAAAGATGAGCCCGCTCATACTTAAGAGACTCATCTAAAAATGAAAAGTGCGACGCTAGATAGGTCTCGTGGACGTCTATTCTAGCTTCCTTGCAGACGTCACCGAAGAAGTGTGCAACATCCTGGTTGCTCATACCATGATTCGATATGACTTTACAGTCATGCAAAAACTGTACGTCATCAGCAGTGCGAATGAGGCATCCCATGAATGCGGCATAGGCGGTTATGTGCATGTTGTCCCCTTGGTCACGACACTGTTCAAAAGCAACCATATTGGGGAGGATGAAACTGAGATCATCATCTATTACTATTTGTGGAATTCTGACAGTTCTTCGTTCACTGTCAAATTTGATCTCCAAGAAGGTGCCGGCTTGCCCCTGCTTGAATCCAATTCCCACTCGACGGAGCTCAGAGGCAGATCTAATCAAATGACAGCCTGAACTCTTCTCTACTGGATTGTCTTGTTGAACATGAGCTATTAAACTCAGACGAAATGAATCGAGTAAATGCACTTCTTTTATATTGATCTGTCTTTCCAAATAGCCGGGTCCTACAGCGAACCAGCTGAAGAAATTGGAGGCAAGATTGGCCAAGGACGATGTTGCTTTTGGAACATTCGTTGTTTCAAACAAATCCTTGAGAACAAAGTATGGGACCTGGTTCTCAAGCCGAAGAAGATCCCGTCCAACAGAATATAACACGTATAAATTATTTAATGGGGGATCCATCTGTACGACCCCTGCCAATTGACGGAGGAACTGAATGATGAAGCATCCATCAACAACCATCATTTTCACAAGATCAGGTCCGCTGAAACACTCGGTGCTCTCCGAATAGCACTGCCGGATTATTTCCACTTTCGGTGTCACTGTATTGATGAGGTCCTCGAGGCCGACACCGTGCGGTTGAGTTTGGTCCTGCATGGTCTGGAGGTATGTCCGCTTGTGCTCCTGAAGAATCTGCAACTGCGGTTCCCCATGGTGGTATGGGCCAATAGAGACGATGCTAGGCCGAGACGCCTGGGCAATTCCTCCGGCAAGTGCCTGAGGAACTCTGAAGATGCTACAGTACTTTCCCCTGCTGATTCATTATTCCATTTCGGCGCTGCCTCCATATATTCTGACATCGAAGCCAATGAATCCCGTCTCATGAGCTCGATCTCATGTTCCTCAGCGGTTGCTTGAGGACCTCCACGATTGTTGTCCATGCCGAGTTCAATTGTAGAATCAACGTGAATTTCTTGCTGGGATTTCAATAGCTAGAGAGAGAATTGAAAGGATACGAGAAGTGTAGTGTAACCGTGAAGAATGTGAGGGACATGTAGATATTTCAAGAGGGCATGGAACAAGCTGTAGCGGCTAGTGCGGGGATGGTCCCAGTGTAGCAGAGGAGAGAGAAGGAAGAGTAAGGTGCTGCATGGCAACGTTTCTGTTCCTCAAAATTTCTGTTCTTTGGTTAGAAAAAAAAAAACGAAAACCCGTTTGGTAACGCCAGTTGTTTTTATTCCTAATAGAAAGTTAGCCCTAATAGATTTGGAGCGAAAATGAGAAGCAAAAAAATTTGCTTCTTGTCCCGAAACAATTTATAGAAATAAGCTGATTTTCTTTTATTTCCTTTTCTTGTCGCGACCACCGTCAACTGCCCGGAGCCACCGCCCACCGTCGCTGCCGCCGCCGCTAGCCGCCGCCGGCCGGCCGCCGCTGGCTGCCGCCGCCGCCGGCCCGCCGGCCGCGGTCGCCGGCCGCCGGCCGGCCGCCGGCGCCGGCCGCCCGGCCGCCCCGCCGCCTCCGCCGCCGGCGCGGGCCAGCCGGCCGCCGTCGCCGCCCGCCGCCGCCATCTCCGGCGTCGCCCGCCGTCGCCGCCGCCGCCCGCCGCCACCTCCGCCAGCCGCCGCCGCCGCCGCCGCGGTCTCGGCCGCCGCCCGCCCGCCCGCCGCCACCGCCGACCGCCGGCCGCCTCCTCCGGCCGGGGCCGGGGGGGGCGGCCGATGGCTTCCGGCAGCCGCGGGAGGGGGCGGCCGATGGGCTTCCGGCGGCGGCGGCGGTCGTGCGGCGGCGGCGGCGGCGGGCGGGCCGGCGGGCGGCGGCGATCCGTCGGCAAGAATAAAAATGAATAAATACAAACAAGAAATTGTTGCGTTACTAAACGCATTTCTATTCTTTTTCTATTCTAAGAGTAGAAATTTTGTGTCGTTACAAAACGGGTTCTTTTACTTAGAAATTATTCCCCGGAGCAGAAATAGAAAAGAACCATTTCTGAAAAAAAAAACTCTTCCCGGGAAGAGAAGCGTTGCCATGCGCAGCCTAAGTGTAGCAGAGGATGGGAACAAGGACGAGGGAGATGACAGAAAGTAGAACTCGGTCCTAGGACGCCACGTGTCGTCCGTTCAATGGGCTGGCCCGCCCTAGGTCCCACTTGTCTCTCTCTCTCTCTCTGTTATTTCTCTCTTCCTTCTTTCTCTTCAAAAGAGGACTTTTTTCCTTTTGGGGTCGCGAAAGAGGACTTGACTTACATGCAGACAAGTCGTCGTCGAGGGGGACCCATCCGAAAACACGTGAGGCCAAATGAAGACAAGCGAGCGTAACGTGATTCACGCATCTTGACTGGAAAACGCGCGGGGCCAAACGAAGCAATTTGCATCGATGGATTTTGATTAGCCATTTTCATGGCAGGAAGACTAAAAGGTAAATTTATAACTTAAATTACCCAAAAAATTAAAAATATAAATCACAGTAAGCAATTCTTTTGTCTATGCTTAGGGAGTATATATAAATCTTCTAAAAATAATTACAAATCAACATATCTAGCCACCAGTGACTAGGATTAGATAGGGCTCTTCATATCCCTTATACAAGTAAGGCCACACATCTCTTCACTAGATCGATAAAATCGATCTTAATGGTTTCAATCTCCTTTGGCATAATTATTTTCTTTCTATGAGTTTTTTGTGAATTTTAAACTTATTGTTATTTAGAAAATAAAAGAAAATCACTATTTTCTCCGTCATTGCTATTATAACAACAACTGGAAACACACATGCTCGTAAAAATTTAAAATGACCGGTTTGAGAAGTTTAGGCGAGGACGAGAAGCCACTCGAAAGATAAAAATGCAAGTAGTATAAGAAGAAAGACAAAAAAAAAATCGAAATTTCATAATATGAATGAATATGAACATCAATATCTTGACAGCCCATTTATTAGGGAGGTGCCAAAGCAACGGAACATTTTTTAGGAACCACGGTGGGCGCGAGCCGAAGAAGGCACACAAAAGACAAAATGTAAATAGTTGAAGTCAATGATTTACTACAGAAAAAGAGGAAAAAAAAATATCGAAAATCATTATGAATCTACTCACTTTTGTAAATAAGATGGGGATATGATATGATAGGTGCACTTTAATGTTCTGTAGGCATCTTTACTGTGGACCGAAAGTCCGAAAGTGACGACCAATTAAATGGAATCCATTTGTCACAAACCTTAATTGAAAATAAAGGCTACCTCCCCATTTTATGTTTTTTCTTATAAACTATTGTTGAGGACACACACTGCACTCCTTGCATTCGTAATTAACCTTTTTTTTCCCAAAGAAATGGTGTATGTGTAATGGGTAATCATTGTTATCATTAGACTTGTATGAATTATATGGTAAGGTGATGAGGGAGAGAGCAGTGACCTGACAGGCAATTTCAATTTTGATAGAAGAGTAATGTAGGAACATGAAAAGTGAGACAAATGAATATTTTGACACACACACATATATATAAGTTGGAGAACTCCTTGAGTGTTGTCAATGCTGAGCTAAATGTTGAGTTAAATTGTAAAATCTATGTGAATTTCTCGTTGGAATTTCAATAACTAGAGTGAGAATTGAAAGTGTTGGGATTAACGGATTCCTAAAAATCGGATTCGACACTAAATCGAACCCCTAAAACGAATGCGGAAGACAAGCCCGGGAAAATCACGTATCACCGATCTTAAAGCACATCACGGATTCGAGCGTACCTTGTTAGCCACAGATTAAACATCGACGCCGATAAGAAGAAGAGAATTTGGCCCTGTTCGATCTGATGACAGCAATTTGCCTTGAAGGGAAGAAAAACGTCGCCTTATGCCTTACTGTTTTTCTTTTGGGAGAGAGAGAGAGAGGGAGAGGGACGTACGTACGTTATGCGCCAAAAGGTGCGTCCTTCCTCTCTCTCCTCCCTTATATACGTCCCCTCCAAAATATAAAGGTGCCCCTTCATCGTATCCCTCTATTCATGGGCCCTAATTTTGTGGGCCGGGCTTTTAGGCCCAACATGGGCAGACGGGCCTTAAGCCCATCACATTAATAAAACCATCATCTCTCACTCGCACATGATGGGCTGAACAGGATTCTCTTTACCTCTCTACAACATTCATACAGGTGAATAATCCGTACGACCAGCATACTTTGAGAGCTCGTTGCTATACATCTGTTAGGAATATATAGCAGCTCATAATGGGCATCACACTCTGAGTAGATTTAGTATGCAGTACCCTAGATCGATTGATCACATTTATATCTCTTTTGATCTCTTTTAAACAATGACATATATATATATATATATATATATATATATATATATATATATATTGTATTCACAATTATAATTATCCCAAAGACAGTCAAGAATACAAAACTACAATGTGATTCTCCAAAATCGATCTTCCTCTTTCCTTCAAACTCTCAATTTCAGTTCAGCTTGCTATTCTAGAAATGTCCCATTAGATCGAATCAACTCATGACCATTGGCAACATCCTAAGATAGCAAACACTAAATAGAAATCTTGAGAATAAGTAAAAGTCATGAGGGCACTAAAATTGAGGAACTCTTTTCCTCAAGAGTCTCACACGGCATAAAAGTTGAGATCAAACTTTTGCCACTCTTATTAGTCGTCTCATGCATACGTAGTATGAAATACGTATTACAGTATTAACTCCTTTCCCATGGAGCGTATGTCTACACCTTTCAATACTGTACAGATGATAGTTCAGACATACCCAATGTCTAACTTGAGTTCACGTATCTACTCATTCACAAAATTCATCAGAACTCACATCTGGCATCATAGACAGATAAAGTAAAATATGTGGGTTATTTTACTTTCGGACATAGTAAGTATTATATCCTCATCTTAACACTTAGTTAAGGCGACATATGTATTTTAAGCTTGAGCTCTCGATTATCACCTAGATAATAAGCTTAAAAACAGTCTCATCTCTATTTATTACACAGTAAATAGAGGCGATTACCCGTGTGAGTGGGCTAATCTTATATCTATCCGACATACTTTCTCAACTTAAAATAATGCACTGAGCATTAAGATGCATAAAGATCAAACAAAGATTCATAGGCATTAATAATGAAACAACACTAGTTCATAAATGTGAACAACTCAGGAAAATTACAATCCAGTACATCAGACTCTACACAATCCTAGAGATTTTACATGACCACAAAACATATCTCTAGGTATTGGCTTTGTCATAAGATCTGCTACCATTCTATGCGTAGATATGTACTGTAAGTTCACATCCTTTTGTGCAACCATATCTTTGACAAAGTTATACTTGGTATCAATATGTTTGGTCTTGCCATGATATTTTGGATCTTTGGTATACGCTATAGCTGCTTGGCTATCACAGTTAACCAACAATGGATTTGCAGCTTTCTCATTAACACCTAAATGATCCAAAAATCTCTTAAGCCAAACTCCTTCTTGTACCGCTGCTGATAATGCCACGAACTCAGCTTCCATCATGGACAAGGCTATACACGTTTGCTTCTTACTACTCCTTGATATGGCGCCATTGTTTAGTAAGAAAGCAAATCCTGAGGTAGATTTTCTTTCATCTAAATCTCCTCCCCAATCAGCATCTGAATAGCCTTCAAGTCGCAGATCCTTTCCTTGGTAATTCAACTTGAAATCAGCAGTTCCCTTCAAATACCTCAGTATTCTCTTAACGGCCTTCCAATGTGCTGGACCTGGGTTGTAGGGGTGAGCGGTTCCCGGTTCCGGTTCGGTTCCGTCTGGAACCTGGAATCTACCCTCGGGTACAGGTTCCTCAATTTTTGGAACCTGGAACCTACCCGTCAGAACCAAGAACCTGGAACCTACCCTGTCACAGGTTCCGGGGTCGGTTCCAGGTTCCAACATGTTTTTTTCTTTTTTTTCAAGGCATCAAAATCAATAATCCATACTTGCAATTCAGAACTTCTCCAAAGCTGGAATAGCCCAGGTTGCTTAATACAACTATACATCCACCATCAAGCCTCTCACGAATACGAGAAACATCCACTTTCTTTACTTCACCCGTTGCCCCAAAATCAACACCTTCAATAACTCCTCTTCGCTACAAATAAAACAATCAACATTACTATAGCTGCCAAAGCAGAACGATGACAGGAGAAATGTGAACTGTTCGTTCAACTAATTCGAGATATTGACCAAGAGAGTAAGCATGTAAACCGTTACCTTGGCTGCAAGAAAGTTACCACTTGCGACACTTACACCAACTTCATGCAAACGGCTACTATGCCCATGACGGCGCATACTTGGATATTGGGGGTCCGGGAGATAGTTTAGCCTCTATCATTAAACAAGTACCTCCAGCTGCTTCCATAGCTGCTTCTAGAGCTTTAGTGTCTGTTATTCTGTATCTTCCAACATAGTTAGGCTCATGTCCTACGAAGACATGCTTAGTATCAACAATTAAAGGTCTATTGTTGAATATTGATTTTATAGAAACAAAAGCAGGCCACACAAACAAGACCTAGCCACTTCTAAAATTGAGATCCAATCAGGCAATGAGACATAAAAACAAATGCTCGCCTGCACCTCATGCAAACATTAGCGAGAACATATACTTTCTTTGCCCATTGTTTGGATAAATAAAAGTAAGTCAGCTACAAGGCATGAAGAACGCGAATTTAATCACTTGGAGCATTCCACAACAGAACGGGTCCGCGCTTTTGTTCTTCCTGAATCCTCACAGCATTAACATGCAGCCAAACCACAAATCAGAAACGAAACAGAAGAAGCGAGGAAAAACCAATGCGTGCCTTGAGAACCGGATCCAAGTGCTGACTAGCGACAATATTGCCGGAGACGACGACGACGAAAGTGCCGCCCCTGTGAGCTCTGAAATATGGCCACGCCTCGTGAAACCAGCGCACGAACTGCTCGTTCTTCTCCTAGCCGCCGCCGCCACCGCCGCTCCCCTCTTCGCCCTCGCTCTCCTCCGGATCGCCGAAAGCGTGGCTCCTGAACCCGAGCCCCCCCGCTGCCTTAACCCCGAGCGCTCCGTCCTCCGCCGCCGCCAGAGGCGAGGGGCTCGAGAGCCGTGCCCTCACTCACGGCGGCGAGGGGCGGCGCGATAGCTTGTCGGGCTCAACAACGAGACGGCTCGTTGGACGAGCGGTGGGTGGTGATGGTTCAGTGGCCAAGAGATGGTGGTGAGTAGGGCGTGGGGCGGCGGTGTGGTGGTGGGTGAAGCGGCAAGGGGTGGTGGTGTGGTGGTGGGTGATGCGGTGAGGGGTGGCGAAGAAGAAGAAGAGAAGAAGGGGTGGGGTTTCGGCCGAGAGAGGGGGAAAGAAGAGAGAAGAAAAGAAAAAGGTTGGGGGCGGGAAGTAACGTGTGAGGAGGAAAACGGGGAGAAAAGAAAGAGAGAGAAAAAGGAAGGGAAAGGCGGGAAGAAACATAGAGGAAATCACGTGGGGGGAAGCGATTAGGGTTTTTTTTTTTTTTTTTTTTTAATTTTGACAGGTTCCGGTTCCGGTCCCTACGGGAACCGGAACCGGAACCTGTCTCTTAAGAACCGGGAACCGAAACGGACCCTCCGGTGCGGTTCTCCGGTTCCCGGTTCTACCCGGGAACCGTGCTCACCCCTACTGGGTTGGATTGGTATCTACTCACCATTCCAACTGCAAAACATATGTCGGGTCTTGTACACATCATAGCGTACATCAAGCTCCCAACAGCACTAGCATAAGGAACATGTTTCATTTGTTTCTTCTCTTGTGGAGTCCCTGGACACAGTCTATGGCTCAATCCTTCACCTTTTGCAATAGGAGTGTCTATAGATTTACAATCTTGCATATGAAATCGTTCAAGAACTTTATTTATATATGTTTCTTGCGAAAGAGACAATGATCTCTTCGAACGATCTCTTGAAATCTTAACTCCAAGAATGTATGCAGCCTCACCCATGTCCTTCATCTCAAAGTTGGAAGACAACCAACTCTTGACAGTATTAACAAACTTCATATTGCTTCCGGCAATTAGTATATCATCAACATATAATGATATGATCACAAATTGATCCTTGGATCTTTTGATATATACACAATGATCCTCATCAATCATTGTAAAATCATATGCCATTATGGCATTATGAAAACGTATATACCATTGTCTCGATGACTGCTTAAGGCCGTATATCGATCTCAAAAGTCGATATACCTTTTCTTCTTGGCCTTTTACTATGAAACCAGTAGGTTGTTCCATGTACATTCTTCCTCTAATTCTCCATTGAGGAAAGCAGTCTTTACATCCATCTGATGTAACTCAAGATCCATACTAGCTACTATTACTAGAATAATGCGAATCGAGGTAAATCTCACTACAGGAGAAAATGTATCTTCATAATCAATTCCTTCCTGTTGATTATACCCCTTCGCCACAAGGCGAGCCTTATGCCTTTCTATCGAGCCATCAGCCTTTCGCTTTATTTTGAGAACCCACTTGTTCCCAATAGCTCTACGTCCTTTTGGAAGATCAACCAGTTCCCGACTTGGTTTGATTTCATTGACTCCATTTCCTCTTCCATTGCATGAATCCATTTTTCCTTACTAGGGCAATTCAGAGACTCATTAATATTTCTTGGCTCATCCTCATCTTGTGGAGCAACCATAAAAGTTTCCCCTTCAATGTCAAAACGTCAACGGGGAATACTTTGGCGACTTGTTCGCCGTATGGGAGATTGTACACTTTGCACATCATTCCCCATTATGCTCCCACTTGGATTAGATAATGATGATGTCGTCTCATCATGTGTGTGTAATTGAGAATGAGTTGAATTCAATTAATCACTTCTCATATTACTCCCACTTGGACGAACTCCACTAATTTCATTATCTTGATCCAAGGTTTCAAATAGGGAGTAATCTTCCCCTATTTCGCCCTTCTTAGGAAATTCATCCTCTAAGAATGTGAAATCTCGTGATTCAAATTCAGTTATACTCCCACTTTCCTGCTCACCTATAAACACATACCCTTTCGAGTGTTCCGAGTATCTTATGAAAATACTCTTCTTTCCTCTGGGACCCAATTTCCCAAACTTGTGAGAGGACTCGTGTGTATAGGTAGCACAACCCCATAGCTTAAGAAAACTTAAGTCCGGTTTTCTACCTGTCCATAACTCATATGGAGTGGAAGTAACTGATTTGGAAGGCACCCGGTTAAGTATATAGGCAGCAGTTAACAACGCATCACTCCAAAAAGTAATAGGTAAGTTAGCATGTGCCATCATGGACCTAACCATTTCCAGTAGGGTTCTGTTTCTTCTCCCCGCAACACCATTTTGTTGAGGAGTATACGGAATAGACAACTGTCTTTCTATTCCTTTTTCATCACATAATTTTCTGAACTCATCAGATAAATATTCTCGACCTCGATCGGATCTCAATGCTTTTATTTTCTTGTCTAATTGATTTTCTACCAGGTTCATAAACCTTTTGAAACAACTTATTGCTTCAGATTTATGAGAAATCAAATAGACATATCCGAATCGAGTATAATCATCTATAAAAGTGATGAAATAAACAGCCCCATGCCTTCCTCTCACATTCATTGGACCACAGACATCAGAATGGATTAAATGTAGAGGAAATTCAGCTCTTTCACCTTTTCCAAATGGTTTCCTTGTCATTTTCCCTTCTAGGCAATGCTTACATATGGGCAAATCAACTTTTTCAATGTTGCCCAACAAGCCCTCTTTGGCTAGTCTATTCATACGTTGTTGGCCAATGTGACCAAGTCTAGCATGCCACACATTCACATCATTATCATATGTATTAGGAGACGTGAGAAGGGAATAACAAATATTTGCATTAACATGGTCAATATCTAATACAATGAAACCATCCAGAAAATAACCACAGCCATAGTAATTTGTATTCAAAAACAAATCCACACCTCTATTATAGAAGTTCATATTAAAACCTAGTTTAACCAACACTAAAATAGATACTAAATTCCGACGAATCTCCGGAGCATACAATACATCATGTAGGAACAAAGTACGTCCACCATGCATATTCAGTTGGTATGTGCCAATTCCTTTCACTTCAGGTTTGGAGTTGTTTCCCACATAGATCCACTTAGTTCCAGTTGGTACTCGTCGGAATTCCACGAAGGATCCTCTATCCTTCGCTACATGGTCTGTTGCTCCTGAATCCACAGTCCACAAAGGATTAGACTCAGTTAAGAACACAGAACTCGACACAAAAGCAAAGTTCTGAAAAGTACAAGGGGTGTTTACCTTATTTGGCTCACGACAGTCGCGAGCATAGTGACCCTTTTTGTCACAGTTGTAACACTTCACCCTTGCAAGCTTCTTCATGCGAGGACGCTTTCCTCTTTCATGTTGGTTAAACTTGGGTTTCTTCCCTGAAGGACCTGCTTCCTTGCCTTTCCCTTTATCAAACCAGTTAGGGCGTTTGCATTTGGAGCTCGAAGCTCCATGTGAGCTAGAACTAGCATGATAGAGTTCAGCATCCGGCTTAGCCGCCAAGAGGCGGTCCTCTTCCAGCTCAAGATGGCGCACTGAATCCTCAAAGGTTTTGATATTTTCATTATGGGTCAGGTGCACCTTCATATGCTCCCAACTCTGAGGCAAGGAACGAATCACTGCTTGCACTTGCTGCTCATCAGTGAGGACATGGCCAGCATCTTTCAGCTCATTTATCATGTTTGACATCTTTCTAAGATGTTGCTTCATGGTCTGACCATGAGGCTTCTTATATGAGTCAAACCTAATAGTGAGCTGCCTCAATCTGGTCACCGAAGTATGACCAAATCTTGTTGCCAATACCTCCCACATTTCTTTGGCATTGTCAAAACGCCTAAACTCTCGCATGACGTCATTTTCCATGCTGCTCAGCAACGTGATGCGAGCAAGAGAGTTCTTTCTTTTCCATGCAGCAAAAGCTTCCTTATCTCTTTTGTGCTATGCAGTGTTTCCTTCTTCAGGTTCTACCATGGTCTGGTTAAGAGCTTCAAGTGCCTCTTGCTCTTCCAGCACATATTGGATTTTCATGTGCCATATTTCATAGTTGTCACCATTGAGCTTTTCACCTTTGTTCAGCTCGGCAACTATACTCTTTGTGGTTGAAGCCATTGATCTGAACACATCAGACATATATGCACGAATTATTAATGCCTATCATTTATGCATTCCTTTTGCATAGACCCATCATATTAATGAACAATTTCAAGCAAGATTTCAAAATCAAAAGGTCACTAAGTTTCCAATCATCCTCCAAAAATCCTAACTTAAAACTATCATTAATATAATTGTCTTATGCAAAATAAATTCTATGAAGCTACAAAAACTTCTATAACTACCCACAGCAACCAGTAATAACAGAAAACAAATAATAATTGACATCCAATAAAACAATAATGCTTTCACATAATACAACTAACATATCAGTTGCTACATCAACAACAATTAGGTAGTAAACATTACATAAGATGTCCACAAAGCACACTTAACAAAGATCAACCAATACATCTAACACCAAGTCAGCACACGAACTGGGAAAGATCCTCTTTTGTTCAATTTCTTGATCTTTTCCCTTGTAACAATCCAATAATATTCATCTACAAAATCCATCACAATTTTCTTATATGAAGCAGCTCTGTTTACATCCCATATGCGATTCAACACTCCTTGCCATTAAGGTGGAATGGTGTTCATGAAAAATCGCACCATCTCTGACTGTGGCATAGGACGACCATTCCATATGACCTTTTGAATTTTCCCGTTGACTTCAAGGACGTGATCAATTAAGTCATCACTCTCCCATCGATGATTAGTAAGCTTAGCTATCAACTTAGAAAGCATTTCCTTTTGTTCATCGGTAATTGCGCGAATAGGTGTGCGCAACCTGAGGGGAGGCATAGTTCCTGCAACAAATGCAGAACTGTTCCTACAACAAATGCAGAACAAATAAGGGATCGCTTATAATCCACATAGACTTAATTGAAAAAGAAACACATTTTTTTTTCTCGGTCAACGGTCAACGGGTCAACGGGTCAACGGTCAGGTCACCGGTGGTCGGGCCGGGTCGGACGAACCGACCCGGCACATTCCGCGCGCGTGCGCGGGCTGACGTCACGCAGACGTTAGCCGGCACGTGCGCGGCATGCTCCTCGCTTCCATGCGGGTCGGGTCGGGTCTCCGTCGGGTCGGGTCGCCGGCCGGTGACCGGCCGGCTAACGGTCGTTGGCGATGACATCATCGATGATATCATCCCGGCGGTTACTGTGACGTCACGGTGACGTCAGCACGCGCCGGTTCGCCGACCAGCGCGTGCCGGTACGCCGGTTCGCCGGTTGCCGGCGCGCACGTGCCGGTTCGCCGACCGGCGCGTGTGGCGCACGCGCTGGCCGAGCCAGCTCTTTGGGCGCGTCGCGCCCACGCGCAGCCGCTTCAAGCCGCGCGTGTGGGCACGTCCGGCGTCGCTCGGCAGCGCACGACCCGTCGACGGACTCGTCTCGACGAGCCCTTTCACCCTATACCTTCAAAAATCAATTTTGACTTACAAAAACTCGAAAAAATGGACGAACAGTGCTCGAGTGTCGGGATTTTGTGCCCCGATCCGTGTCGGCCGATTATTTTCGCGAAAAATCAATCAAAAAACATGAAAGGGGTCGGGAAAACATGAACTAAGGCTCTGATACCAATGTTGGGATTAACGGATTCCTAAAAACCGGATTCGACACTAAATCGAACCCCTAAAACGAATGTGGAAGACAAGCCCGGGAAAATCACATATCACCGATGCTAAAGCACACCACGGATTCGAGCGTACCTTGTTAGCCACAGATTAAACACCGACGCCGATAAGAGGAAGAGAATTTGGCTCTGTTCGATCCAATGACAACAATTTGCCTTGAAGGAAAGAAAAACGTCGCCTTATGCCTTACTGTTTTTCTTTTGGGAGAGAGAGAGAGAGGGAGAGGGACGTACGTACGTTATGCACCAAAAGGTGCGTCCTTCCTCTCTCTCCTCCCTTATACACGTCCCCTCCAAAATATAAAAGGTGCCCCTTCATCGTATCCCTTCATCCATGGGCCCTAATTTTGTGGGCCGGGCTTTTAGGCCCAACATGGGCGAACGGGCCTTAAGCCCATCACATTAATAAAACCATCAGAAAGCTATCAGAAGTGTAGGGCATCTAGAAAAAATGTGAGGGGCATGTAGAGATTGTAAAAAAGTTTAGGACCAAGCTGTGGCAGTAAGTCCTGGGGAAGGTCACATGTAACAAAGCATAGTCTATTTCTTTGTTGATTGAAAACGAAAGGGGGCTGGCCTCATGAGGCAAAGTTGTCGGGCGGCTGACGATGACTGTCCACTGAATGCTGTTGATTGAGTATCATCGCCAGCCGTTGGATCGAAAATGACTAGTGTTACTTTTATATCAAGACTGGCTTGGAATGTTTGTATGTTGGAAAACGACGACCATAGCGAGGACAAGAAGACACGCGAAAGACCAAATGCAAGTAGGTGAAGTCAATGATTCAAATACAAAATGACAAAGAAAAATATCAAAAATCATTACAAATCTACTAACTTTTGTGAATTAAAATATGAATAGCGTCAAGTGTGTACATTTTCAAATATACACAGACACACATCCTGGGCAAAATAATATATTAAGTTCACGTTTCTCACTGACAACTAATTTACTCTCCGGTTGCCGGCCGTGCGGGGGTTCCCTGGGTCACCAAAAAAAAAGAAAAAAAACTAATTCTACATTAGATATGTAACTTTCCCTCCATGTTGCTCTACAATCATGCAATACCTCCTATAGATTAGCCTGGGGAGAAGTACACTATCAGTGCCATAAGTTGTGTACAGCGCTCACTTTGGTGCCAAAAGTTTTTGTCGGATCACTTAAGTACCAAAAATTTTGAAAAACAATCATTTCAGTGCCAACGCCGATCTGGTTGGCCGGAAATCCAACATGGCAATTTTTTTATTAATTTTTAACGTTGATGTGGCTTGTCGGAGAGTACAGTCAGTATGTAAACCACAAAACGACGTCATTTGACGTCTTTCCCCCAAGTTGAAACCCTAAATCCCCAAATCGAGAGAGAGAGAGAGAGAGAGAAGGCATGGCAGCGTCGTCTTCTTCCCCGAAGAACAACACTAGCACCAGCCAATCTCTGAGTAGAGCCCAATTCACCATCTTCATCTGCGCCCTCCTTGTTTCCCTCTCACTCCTCGTCTTCTCTCTCTCTTTGCACCTTCGATCCCTCTTCTTTCTCCTCCTCCTCCACCCTCGCCTCATATTTTCCCATCGCTTCTTGCCCGAGAAACAATCTCAGCCTCTCCTTGCTCACCTAGTCGAGCAACTACGACGGAGGCCGAGCAATGGCGGCCGAACACGGTGGCTGAGCGATGGTGGCTGAGCACGATGGCTGAGCAACAGTGGCCGAGCAAGCTAGATCGGCGAGGATTGAGCAAAAAAAACCCTAATTTCAATCCCAAATGAGCTGCGCGGCGTCATTTTTCCTAGGCCATCCACATATGATGGCAAAACGATGTCGTTTTCTTAAGGAGGATGGAAAACAACGTCGTTTAAAAGGCTCGTCAATTTTTTTTTTTAAAATATAAAAATCAAGTAATCATTTTGGCCGGAATCTTTTACCGGTGGCACCAAAGTGATCGTTTTTCCTCCGATTTGGCACTTACGTGATCCGACGGAAACTTTTGGCACCAAAGTGAACGCCGTACACAACTTATGGTACTGATAGTTTACTTCTCCCGATTAGCCTATAACTTTCTAGTAGATTTCTTTCTTTCAACATAATTAGCTTAATAATTGGTATATATGATACATACTTGAATTAATTAGAGATTTTCTAGCATGATCAATTATATTTAAATTCATCTTTACGTCATATAAAGTTTAATATTGAACACGATTATCATGTCATCGTATATTCTACAAACTAGATAGAACGACAATGAACAAGTGAAAATAATTATATTTAAAATTTATTTTATAGTTTGTAATTTAAGCTGCATAAACTTTATTCTGCGACGGCAGCACTTTAATTCTGCAAATTTTCGTGCTTATTAATCTGAGCTCATTAGGTAACTTATAGGGTAATGGTCCAGGAATCTCTTTATCTCTTCGTATGCTTCTTTCTCTGGTGATGAGCGTTCAAGCACGTGTTTTGACCGGCTGATATAAGTCTTTATAGATATGGGGTCTCCAAGAGGGTCCAAACTACAATGATTTCCCCCACCAATTTTTTCTTAATTCTTTATTATTTAACTTCGGGTTTCACATAGGGAGAAGTCAGAACGAACTATTTTGGGATGGCTAAAGCAAATCGAACGCCAACACTGACTTTGTGATTAATTTTACGGGTTTAAATTGACAAAAAAAATCCCAAATCGGTTTATTCTAACTTAATTTTTTGACCACTACTAAATTAAAGCATTTATGATAAATTTACCTTCCGTTATTTTTCGTCAAATTGGATTAACTCAACGAAAAATAATAGAAGACAAATTTATCACAAATATAGCAGTTTAAATTTAGTTTAGATAAATTTGTCACAAAAGTATTAGTTTATGATTTTTTATGGTATTAACCTGTATTTCATTTATTTTTGTCAATTTTTAACATATGATTGGAAAATATCACAAATTTTTTTTTTATAAAAAAAAAAGCATAAACCTATTGCACCTATACTAATTTAGCTTTGAATCTTTTAATTGTGCCAATGGAGTCCTAAATATTTTTATATCTTGCCAATTGAGTATGTTTAGCCAATTTTGGCCGAAAGACATTGATGTGGTCGTCCAGTCAGCATTGGTCTTCCTATATAGCATATTGGCACTAATATTGACAAATATTAACAATTTTTATTATTTTTTGGTTTTTTCCTTTTTTTTTTGTTTTTCTTTTATTTTTTCCAGTGGCCAATCTCATGCAATAGCCGCCCACCGGCAACAACTGGAGGGGGTTGGGTGAGGGATTGTTTTGCCTAGGCGAGGGTCATCCTTGCCCAATTTGGTGAGGGTTACTATAAAAAGAAAGTAAAGAAAAAAACCAAAAAAATTATAAAAAATTTCAAAAAAATATTAAAACATTGTTAAAAATGTTCACGTAGCACACTCAACATTCAAGTTAATAATTTCTGGCTAAAATTGAGTAAATAGACTTAATTGGCAAAACATGAAAATGTTTAAAACTGAATTGAAACGATGAAATATTTAAAATTAAATTGGCACTAATATACTAGATTTAGAACTTTTTTGGATAATTTTCCAAACATGTCTTATGTCTTACCTAATTCAGTCAAATACGAATGACATTTTATCAATCGTTTGCAGATGTCTTATTTTGTCTTAAGTAGGTTTTATTATATGGCACTGACGTTACATGTAGCCGATCTAGTTATAACGAATCCAATTAGGCAAACCAATAATTCAAAATACAAATTAACGTGCAATAGGGACGTTAAAAATTCTCGGACTGATTGAGATTAGTGAACGTGACCTCCATTCTATTTTGATAATGGTTGGAAAAGAACCGGCATCATTCTTTTTTTCACATGATCCATCCATGTGACACTCCACTTAATTTAAAGAACTTGAAGATCTCGAATTTGTTGCGATCTCTTTCTTTATATGTAAGGGCAGGATCCTTCAGTTGAATATTGTGAAGGAAAGGGACGGACTAATCTACTTAGAAAGTAGACATGCTCTCACCTTGATTACATAAATTATTGATAGAATGCTTTGATTATCTATATTTGCTAGGGACATCTTTGCAGTTTGGGTTGGACCATGTCTCATTCATGCTCCACTTAATTAGGACCGAAGAAAAACGGGACCGCTTTTCTAAGCTTCATAATGTCACCATAATCATAATTTCCTAGTAATTCGTGAATGTAATTGCCATGACCTCTATTATTATCTAGGGAAGGTATGCAGAAACAATTGGAAAAAGTAATGGAAGCTATGAAACTACGATACTTCTTTTGAGAATCGAGAACTTGTGATTACATGCATGATAGAGGTTAGTGTGTGAAGCAGATAATTCTATGCTTAAACCATTGTAAGGGAATCAGAGACATGTAAAAATGAGAATATTAATATGAATTTAATACAAATATATATACTAACGTAATATCATTTGGTGACGTCGAATTGAATCTTCATTTACTTCGAATTCTTGTATGCCCATCAGGCAAAAAAAGCTGTCCAAAGTGCACCAGCTGGACCGTGGAAAACGATTAGATGAAGAAGTAATGAATTTCACCCGCAGAGCACCAGTCCGAAGTTTCAGGACGTGATGAGGTACACAATCTTGAAGGAACTGCGATCTTATCGAGGACAATAAGACCCCACAAAAGACAAAATGTAAGCAGGCGAAGGCCGCGGTTTAGGACAAAAGGAGAGATAATAAGACATCGGAATTTCATAAATTAAGTGAATCTGAACATCAGTCTTTGCATAACCTAGTTGTCGAAGGAGTAGCCTAAGATAACAACATTTTTAAGGAAGTAAACATTGAGCGAGAACAAGTAACCACACAAAAGACAGATATAAGTGGGTGAAGTCGATGACTCCGTTCAAAAAGAAAGAGAAAAATCGAAATTTTTAATTAAAATGTGGACATTGTTGCATGTTTCAGTAATTTTTGAAATATTTACTGTAATAACTTTGCTAGAAGTTATGATCGCAACAAATGCCATCATTATTCTAACGATTATGTAACGGTTTTTTAACAATCATAAAATGTTTGATTTAATTTTTCATAAATTGTCCATTATTCTACAACGGCTCTATAACAGTCTCTGAACGGCTCTATAACGGTCTCTCAATGGCTCTATTTTGTCTAAGTGTAAAAATAAAACTTCAAATGGCAATCTTGATAGACACATCGAATTAAAAAGAGAATATTCTTTTTCCTAAAAAATCTTTCATTTCATTTTCCTTATTGGGTTATACACGTACAATTTTTCTATTCTTGCTAATATTTGGTGCGAGATATAGAAAAATGTATGTTGTATCTTAGGAGGATAACTACTAGAGTCTATTGTATCGAGTTTTGTACCCCAATGAGTGGAATTATCCTTGAGAAAAGTGCCTACCTGCTTGAGACAATTTTATTTTTATATCAATTTCACAATAATCTTAAGGATAATCCCCATGGAGTCTCAAGTTGGAGCCTCCGCCGCTCTTGATGGCTCTATCTCCGCTAGTCCAGTTGCATTGCCACCACTACCACATATGTCCTATGCTAAACCAATCCCTAACCTATCTAATATTGAAGCTTTTAATGGCAACAATTTCAAAATGTGGCAAGAAAGAGTTTTTTTTTTTTTTTTTTTTTTTTATCCTAGATGCACACGGTGTGGCTTTTGCACTTAGGGAGGCCAAACTAATTGATAATAAGCTCCGAGATTAGTGGATACATGCTAAGAAGGTACGTAGGCACACAATTATTAGTACGCATTCTAATGAATTGTTTGATGTCTAATGTTTGTACAAGGAAGCAAAAACAAACATGGGACTTCATGACTGTAAAGTACATTGGCGAAGATGTTGAGAAACAGAAATTCATGAAAACATCAATCTATAAGAGGACTTTATTGCATGGTTGTTGATTGAAAAACTGCCTAAATCTTGGAATGACTACAAGCAACAACCCAAGCACAAAGACAAGATCACTTGTCGATCTAGTTATGCATATTATCATTGAGGACACAACTCACAAGGAGATCAAAGCTGCCAAAACTAAGGAGATTGCTACTTAAGCAAATTTGGTGCAAAGCAAACCTTAACATCACCAAAGCAAGCATAATAACAAAAAACATGACTACAAACTCAAAGTTGCTCACCCAACCTTCAAAAAAGAAAGGCTCTTGTTTTGTTTATGGAAAACTAGGCCATCATGCAGCATATTGCAAAAAGAGAATAATGGAAAATGACAATCCTGCTAAACCAAAAGTTAACTTGGTTGAAGCAGATGACCCTAATAACATAATTGCCATGGTCATTTCCTAAGCCAATATTGTGGCCAATGTGAAAAAGTAGGTGATAGTGGACAACCACCACAACTGTAACACACTATAGCTGTAGACAGACAGAGAAGGAAAATTAAATCACTTGTACATTATGACTATACAAATATTGCTTATGCATTAACTTTAGGTGATGAGGTAGAGACAAATGAGTCTTCGTATTATTATGAGGCAATAGTTAGTTTGGAGTTGTCACAATGGTTAGGGGCTATGAGTGAAGAGATGGAATCACTCCATCGAAATTAAACATGGGAGCTGGTTAAAGTACCGAAGAACCAAAAAAATTATTGGAAGTAAATGGGTCTTTAAACGGAAAGAGGGAATTCCCAGTGTCAAGGCAGCGAGGTATAAAACGAGACTTATGGTGAAGGGATATACACGGCGTAAGGGCATTAACTAAAATGAGGTGTTCTCTCCTGTGATAAGACATATTTTTATGCATGTTTTACTTGCCTTAGTTGCTTTGTAGGATCTCGAGTTAGAGGAGAGGATTTACATGAGGTAGCCAAAAGGATTTGCTATTCCGGATAAGGAAAATAATGTTTGCTTGTTAAAGAAATCTTTGTATGGGCTGAAACAGTCTCCTAGGCAATGGTATAAGCGTTCTGATACTTTTATGGCTAGTCAAGACTATTGGGAAAGTCAAATGAATAGCTGTGTTTACTTTAGAAAATTACAGAGTGGTTATTTGATTTATCTATTACTCTAGTTGATGATATGATGACAGCAACAAAATATATGTCTGATATTAGTGTGTTGAAGAGGCAATTAAATGCTGAATTGAAATGAAAGATTTAGATGCTACAAAAAAGATATTAGGTATGGAGATTTTGCATGACAGAATTGCAAGAGTTTAACTTCTATCTCAGAAAAAATATATTGAGAATATTGTGGCACATTTTAATATGCAGTTGGCGAAATCTATAACTACACCTTTAGTGAAGCACTTTAAACTTTTAGATAAATTATCATCTTAAATTGAGAAAGAAAAGGAGCATATATGTCCTCTGTTCCTTGTTCTAGTGTTGTGGGTAGTATTATGTATACTAGGGTATGCACTAGGCTTGATATTTCACAAGTTGCAAGCTTAGTTAGCCGTTATATGAAGCGTTTTGATAAAGCTCATTGGGAAAGCTGTGAATATGATCATCAGATATTTAAATGAAACAACAGACGTGGATATAATATACCGAAGGGACAACATTGGCAATGAGACTATTGATTTTGTGAATTCAGATCACGCTGATGACTTGGATGATTGTAAGTCTTTAGCAGGGTATGTGTTTATATTAGCAAGTGGTGCAGTTAGTTGGAAATCGTCCTTACAAGATCACGTTGCCTTGTCTTCGATTGAGGCAGAGTATATAGTACTAATCTTTGTAGCAAAGGAAGCGATATGGTTATGAAGTTTGCTCTTGGACTTTAAGTTAGAGTAGAAAAGTGTGGATATACACTGTCATAACCAATGTGCGATATATTTGGCATATAATCCAATTTATCACTAGTAAATAAAGCATATCAATATCATGTACCACTTTATCCGATATGTTTTAATTAAAGGTAATGTTATTGTGAAAAAGATTGTTAAAAGTAGATAATTCAGAAAACATGATAACTAAGTATACTCGTTTAGCAAAGTTCAAGCTCTGCTTGAGATCTATTGGCATCTGTGGAGAGTGAGCACCCGTCGGGACATTGGAAAAGTAGCATGGATTATGAGTATTATAACTTGACTTTAAACATCGAGCCAAAGTGAAGAATTATTAAATTAATATCTCGAAGTTAAATTTGAACAACGATTTGTAAAATTAAATTTTTTGAGAAAGATTTCCCAAACAAAATAGAAATCGAATGAAGGGGCATTCCTTCTCGGACTTTCTTCTACATGTACAAAAGAAAGCAAGGAAGATGTGATCTGCCACTATAAGATAAAAATGGGTACGTTATTTTCTTTTATCTATTTATCTTTTAGAGTTTCTTCTTTTAGTTGCATCTGCCGATTCCTTCTTTGGTTGCACACGGTGGGGCCCAGAGTGAAAGTTGTTGACTCTGGGCACGCATATAAAGGTACAATACATTTCTTTCTTCTAGAGGAGCCGCAAAAACCGGAGTGCTGCACGGGAAAATAAAGAAGAGGAGCCGCATAGCAAAAGGAGCTGCCGTACGCACGCTAATCAGAGACGAACGCTGGAGTTGCTATATTTGGGCGTACGTAGAGGGAGCTTGAACATGTGGTTATTTTTATACTGTGCATTTAGATTATTTATTTATAAACAGTTTGACTTTAAATTTAAATCTATGTGTGAAAAATATTCGAACGTTTGAGCAATTATAAAATATGATTATTTTATTATAATAAATTATTTATTGCTACCTCTTCTCGTGGACATAGGTACCGATATTTGGATCGATCCATGTAAATCTCTGGTGTCATATTATTTCTCATTTATTTCTCTGGTGATTTTGTATTGATGTAAATTGTAAGATCTTGTCGTTTCTGCGTATTATATTATAACACATATAAAGCTAATATATGAGGAAATAGTAACATTCATTCTTATTAATTTTTGAATGTGATCGGCGTAGTTTAATGTTCTGTACTGCCTCCTACTCCTTAGCTCTCTTAAAAAGCTAACATAGGGGGAATAGTAATATTCATTCTTATCAATTTTTGAATGCGATAGGTGTATTTTAGTGTTATGTATTGTTTCCTTAAAAAGCTTGAGCATCAATTGCATCAACTGTGCACCTAAGGTGACGATCAATTACATTCGAAACATCTATCGCAAACCTTAACCGAAATAGGGCCTGTATGGAAATTAAGGAAACTAGTGATTGGGCTAGCAACTAAAGGCCCAACTCAGCCCCTTCTCAGTCCAAATAAGCTTTAAGAACTCATCAATAAACGAGATTCAACTGGAATCGATGACTTATCCGTAGAATTCAAGCTAGATAAGAAAGAAGTTATTGACGGAGGCCCTCACCAGTCGACAAAGTCCATCAACAAATCTTCTTCTTCCTCTAGCACTTGCCTTCGTGAGATAGATGAAGGGAGCGGGAGAAACAGAGAAAAATGAGAAAGAGAAAGAAGAGAGGCAAATGGCGGTGGTTTGTCGTAAAACATTGATTGATGTTCGAATACGCCTTTTGCATGTAATTGCTAGGAATTCCCTATTGTTTTTCTCTCTTACAAGTTAGTTTCTGTTGTGGGAGTCAAAATTATAGCCCCAGCTATGTTGGCTTTGCCAGTGATGCTGCGGTTGAGTTTGAGCTGTACAATTGTGATAATGAGGTCCCTCACGTCCCTAAAATTTTGGGTCGAAGGAATTGAGGTCTTATAATACTTTAGAGGAGCTTTCTTTTGACTATAAGCTCCTGTAAATCAAAGTTCGGCGGAGACATGACATGACAAAGTTCATCACGCAGGATGAGGTTGCTCAGTTCGCTACAATAAGTTGCTATTCGTATGATCTTTTGTCAACACATATAGACGTTTTGACCCCAAAAATAGCATGGCCGAGTGAAGTTTTAGGCTCCATTCATTTCATGAAAAATATCACATTTTTAGAAATATTTTCTAAGAAGTCATTTTCTAAGAAAATGACCACATTTTCCAGTGTTCGATTGAAATCTAAAAATTGAGTGGAAAATATTTTCCATTGTTCGACTTGATTAGATTCTTGGAAAAATTACCAAAAAAATCGAACTTTAAATTTTTAATAGACCGAAAAAATTTTAATTTTAATTTTTATTTTTTAAAAATTGAATTTTCAATCAATTTTTTATTTTTTTAATTCTAAATTTTTTTATTTTTAAATTTTCCTTTTTCTTTATTTTTTCCTTTTTCTTTTCCTTCCTCCTTCTTCCACCTCTTCCCTCCGTCGCCGCGTGCCTTAGTGATGGACGGCCGCCGAGCAACCGACCAATACTCGGATTAGCAAGCTCAAGACTTGACTGATCCAATCGAGCCCATGCTCGCCAAACCAGGTGAGCTTGAGCTTCACTGAGGCCAACGAGCCTGAGCTCCACCGAACCACGCGAGCCCAAGCTCTGCCAAGGAGTAAGCTCGCGACTAGTCAAGGCGAGCTCGAGCCTCGCCCACATCGAATCTAGCCTTAGGCAAGGCTCGAGTTGGCTTGTGGTCAGTCAAGGAAGAAGAAAAAGAAAGTAGAATTAAAAACCCGATTTTAAAAAAATATAAAAAAAGAAAATATAAAAATATAAGGAAAATGTGTTTTGTGAAAGAATGTGAGGTGGAAGAAGTTATGGAAAATGATTTTCATTTCCGAAAAATGAAAAATATTTTCCCCACTTTAGAAGGTGTTTTTTTAATAGTAAAAACGTTTCACTTGACTAGTTTATTTTCCGTGAAAAAAAGTCGGAAAATCTGAAAAATGTTTTCTTGGAAGTTATTTCTATGAAACAAATGGAGCCTTAGTCAAGGTTGGTGTAGTGTGTAAGTTTGACATCCAGTAAAATGCTTCTAGGCATACCAAGCTGCGTAGCTTTTGATTAATGGTGAGTGGTGCTTATCTTGTGTATGATTTGTAAATTCATTTTTTGAAAGTGATATGAAATAGATATATTATAAATTATGAAATACAATAAGATTATTGATTTTGTTAAACCAAAAAGTCATATTTTGTACATATTTATGAAAGGAATTGTGAAAGGTTTCTTATATTGATTTATTAAACTGGTTTATGAAATGAATGTTGCTTGATTAATCGAGTTGTGCAGGATTATATGTTTAGATTAGTGAATCTACTTTATGAAATGGATTCTGGATTTGATTTATGGAGGATGAGTTAGTGGTTTTATGTTTATTGTCACCATGTTTCAAATACCTCGAGAGGTTGAGTGTGCAACATATGGTTCTTACGACGTCCTATTTGGGCCGGGCTATTGGCTATTTGTGCAATTGGAATTTCCGTCGAGGTCTCCGGCAATAAAAGTCCCGTGTACAGATACCTGCCAAATCAAATATACTAACAAATATCGACATGCGTTGTCCCCAGTGTCCGACATGTCAAAAAGTGTTTTAGGTACATACTATATAGTGAGATAATGTAAAATTTCATTTCTTCAACATGATGGAACCGAAGTTGCACCAGTAAGAAATGTCAAAAAACACTAGTTGTGGCAAATCCGCCATGTTTTTCCCTTAGGATTTTCTCTGTCGCTAAATCCCGTTCCTTATCGATCAGGTGTACTGTATAGTGGTTGCCATCGGTGGACTGCCTCAAGATGCCTTACCTGTTTAAAGTCGCATACGATCAAGCTGGTCATTGCAGCCGGAGCCAAGCCCTTGACTTTCGGTTTAAAGGGTCTCAAGGAACACGCCTACTTGCTTCGTGAGGTGAATCATGCCCAAGAAATCAGGAAGAGGCTTTTGTTGAACCTCATGCTTTCTGAAAATCGAGGTACTTTAATTGTTCAACCTTATGAATTGCACTTAACAGAGCAACCTTCAAAGTTTCAGGAATAGAAGAAGATGCTCGCTGTTTTCACTTACAATTTCTCAATGATTAATGATCTTAACATGGGTAAGTTGATTTTCTTTCTCAAGTTACTGTCATCTTTCTAGCACTTCATCGTGGTGCTGATCTAATGTTCGCAATGCTAATCTGGAGTTCGTCTTAAAAGAGGCCCGGGGAAAAAGGTGCATGCGAAGAAAATCGTGCTGAATGATTGGACGGATGTTCCATACGGTCTCCATGTGGGATCCGCCGGTGGACCCTCAGTTTGTCAAGTCACTAAATCTTCCTTATCCGCTGGTGAAACGTGCGGAGAAAAGATCTCTTTTCTCTCTCCTTTGTCGCTTAAATCAACAACTTCGTGATAATCTCATTTTAGCATTTGACCATCTTCCAAGTGGAGGATTTGTCCTCTCAACTATTTCATATCAAAGTGTGTTAGCTAATCCAACCCAAAAGCTTAGACTCATAGATAGAGATATGCCACGTATATATAAAGAGCATATAAATCTCATAATCAAATGATGTGTGATCGAGTTTTCTTAAACATATGAAGAGGTTGGTGCTTTAGCTCAGATCCAGTCAACCAGTCAACCAGTCTAATTCCTTTGAAGATTTCTCGCTGTTGTTTTTTGTTGGATGTCCACTCTTTACTTCTTAGGCAAAAATCTTGAAATTTATTTCCTTGTCCTACTCTGTACAAGATGTGGCATAAATACTTCCATTTGAACTTGGAAGTGGCTATTCACTATCAATATTGCCCATCGCATAAAAGGCTTAGTTTTTTTATTTCCTTGGAAGTAATACGGATGTTGATTTCTGAAACAGGTCACGGAAAGGGAAGGGAAATTCTTGGAGCAGCTATTTTGTAGGATAGGGAAGTTGAAAGTGCTAGTATGAAAACCTAGAGGGGGGTGAATAGGTGTGAAGACAATTTTTCGCAAAGAGCAGTAAGAATATTTTGCTTTTGAAACTGAGTCTGATGATCAGTAGACTTTAAAGGAGTTTAGACTTTAACTACAAAATTGAGATACGAATAAAGTAAAGGAGTTTAGGGACGAGAAATGGAACACAAAAATTATAGTGGTTTGGCTTAGATCAAGCTTACGTCCACTTTCCCACGCTGACAGCCTTCTAGCTAGTTTTCACTAAGAATCAAAAGAGAATTTACAATCTTGTGATATTGACTTCACAGTGAAGAGTCTCTACTGCTCTCACAAAGTCTCTCTTTGAGTCTCTCTCTCTTTTGAGTACAAATTTGAGCACAATGTAGGGAATAACAAGTAAATGGTAAGCTTCAAACTTTGAAATTCTTCTTTCACGCACTCTACCGAACAGCTTGGAGAGAGCTCCTTAAATACTCCTTCATGCCTTCTCAACTGTTGGCACTTTCCAAATGAATTCTTCCAATCAACCTGTTGGACAAAATCAAATAAGGAGATCTTCGAGTCGTTGAAGATTGTGATGAAAGCCCGTCAATCATGTTCGCCAATACAATCAGGATCTTGGTTTTCATAAGTAGATTCTTTCCAAATTAACTTGCCATCCGAAAAAATTTGATGTATCTAAATATATTTCAATAAAGATAATCAATCTCATAGGTGACATTTCCATCCAGAAGGCCATATATAACCTATACGAACCGAACCCTTGAAGAAAGAAGGATAATCACGCGTCTGGATAAGTCTTCATTTTTCACTTGCATTTAGTCTGGAATTTGTTAGAGTGGGCAGACTTCTGTTGTAAGATAGATTTTGACACAAAAGTTTGGCAATCTTCATAATAGAACTTATATAAGTTTTGTTAGCTTCAAAATAATATAGGAGTTTTCTCTAACAATCTCTTCCTTTTTTATGGTGATAAAACTTTCATGCATATCTAAAGAACTATATTCTGCAGAACAATACTTTAGTAGTACACGGTAACTTATAAAAGCATATTGAGGATTTGGATAATATCGATTCGGCAATCACAGAAAACTCATTAATCTTGAAAATCTAAACAAGATCCAATCATCCATATCCATAATCACAATCATAACCACAAAAGATTACTACAGAATAAAAACAAACAAGTTCAATCCAAACAAGTTCAAAGTTCAAATCTGCAAACAAATAGTTCAAAGTTCAAATCAAATTTGAACACATTCTCCTCCTTTTTGTCAAGAGCAAAAAGAAAGAGAACTTTCAAAAAAGATAGAAAAAATGGAGTCAATCAGGTTTGTCTGGGGGTTCGAACTAGTCGAAAATCCTCAAGTGACTGCACTGCCTCCTCTACTTTGGCTATAGCCTAGGATGTCTGTTGATTCAAAGTCTCAACTTTTGTGTCAAGAGATTGTACTTTGCCATCGAGAGAGTCTGTTGAGGACTTTAAGGTGGTGTAGATCTTCTGAATCTCGTACTCCATTGCATATTGCTAAGCTTTAATCTCCAGAAGGAGCTCAACTAACCTTGGATAGTTAGGATCAGTTTCGGTTTAAACACTAGCTTTAGCAAAGTGAGTTTGAGGAGTATTAAGAGATGGAGGAACATCGACTTGAATACGAGCAACTTGTTGAATGTCCTGATTGGGAGTCTCTTCATCAATCTCAATCTCAGGAAAGTGAGATGCAAATACTTCTTCTGGATCTACAGGGGATTTACTAATGCCATCTCTAGCAGTAGGAATTTTCTCAAGATCTCCCCCTGACTTGTTGCCTTCAAGTTGAGATGAGACTTCTCCTTCTACAATCTTTTCTTTCTCAGCATTGGATCCCTTCCCTTGTTGATTTTCTTCGTATTTGGAAGCAACATCTCCTCTTTCTTCTTCAGAAACTCCTTTCTCAGTCTCGTCTGAAAGTGGTATGGCACCACTTGCTCCATCTGAGTTTTCATCTTCATGGTCCTTCTCCGTTGATCTTTTGGGCTCAATTTCTTCTTTGTGCTCAGCATCATCATCATCATCATCATCATCTTCTTCTTCTTCTTCTTCTTCTTCTTCTTCTTCTTCTTCTTCTGTTTCTGCTTCCACTTCTGGTTTTGCTTCAACTTCTTCTTCCTATGTTTCTTCATAATCAACTCCTTCAAGATTCCTCAAGGCAAGAGCGAAGATGGTCAGGTCATCCTCCTCTTCTTCATCCAACAGGAGGACACACCTCTTATGTTTCTTCGAAGTTGCTTAGGCAACACTCTTCCCTTTTCTTTCTTTGCAGAAGTCGATTCTACCTTGGTTTTGCTTGTTGATTCCTTCTTCAGATGCTCAATCGCCTTGGTTAGATCCTTCATCCTCATCTTCGAAAGCATCTTCAGTCCTATCACCATAGGACTAATGGTTCTTGTGCAGAGCATAGATGGGAATTGGATCTTGAAGTGGCGAAACAACTTGGTGATCAAAGCCGAGTAAGGCAATTGCCCTTTCTCTTTCATAATTGTCTTGTACATGTGTAGGCAAATGATGTGGGGCAAAGAAAAAGGAATGCCATTGCAAATGGCCCACATGATATTTGCTTCAAATCTGGACACATCAGTCTTTAATGCTGCCTTGGATCTTAAGCAATTAATGACGATTTTGTGCAACAAAGCACTTGTTGCTGGGAATCGAGAGTAAGTGATACTCCTAGTTGGCATCATGTCCTTCACCAAGAAACGAGTCACCTGACCAATGGAAATGTTGATCAGTTGAAAACTGCTTCTTTCTACTCCCAGAATGTCAGCTAGAGTATCAACATCCACAATAAAAGCTTTATCACAAACAGTATACTAAATGAGAGTCTGGTCAAGGAATGACAGATTAAAATAAAAATATGCCGTCAACTTAGGATAAGCTATAGTAGTCTCGGCGCAAAACATCTCAAGTTGAAGAGCAGCCAACTTTGCTCTTAAATCAACCTTGATCGAGTCTAGGAAATCGAAATCCACTATATGAGGGTTTATCACCCCTCTGTTCAACATCTGGGTATAAACCTTTTTGTGTTCCTTAGAACGAAACAATCTCGTTCTCTCTTTAGGAACATTAGCAGCCACTCCTATTCTAGGTTGGAAATTCGAATAAATCCGCTCATCATCATCCTTGTTTTCAGGATGCTCAAAACTGAACCTAGTGTCAGAAGGAAAATAAAGAAAAGCTTTGTTTGCTGAACCTTTCGGCACTATACCTAAACATTCCATTGTTCTTAAAAACACTATTTCGTTGCTATGCTCGTGTCCTCTTAGAAAATTAGTAATAAAAGACATTGGAGTACCACCCATTTTCAAATAACCATAATGTTTATAAAGAACCTGGGGGGGGTTTAAGTCCTGAGAGGAACTGCGTCTTGCTCAACTTCCTCTTCCAAAGGTTGGCGTGGAGGGTTCTTCGTAAAGTTCTTCGGAGAGTTCTGTGGAGAGTTGTGCGGAAAGTCTTCTTCAGTGAGATTGAAATGCACTGGTCCTTCTAGCATGCTCCTTGGACCTTGATTAGCTATCCGAGAGGACTTTCGCTGGTGTGACATGGATGCAGACTTTGAGGATTTCGTCGACATTTTTGAGTAAAAAGTTTGAAACTTGCAGAGAAATTTGAGAACAAAAGGTTGAGGGAGAAGAGTCACGATTAGGGTTTTGAAAGGCAGTACTTGAAATGAATAGTTCTATGAGATATAAACCATTCGAAATAGGAAGTTAAAACAACACAAAAGAAAATGCCTTTTCAGAGTAAGTTTAAAATGGAAACTGCTAAAAATTCAAAAATTGAATTTTAGCAAGAAAAAGATAATTTCTAAAAGTAAAATAAGCAAGCAATGATTCGAATAAGAGCGTACCTATTCAGAAATTACATACTAAAATTGAAATACCTGGATTGAAGAGATTTCTTCAAGTTGAAGTTTTGAGTCCAAACAACTTCAGACTTTAATCGATAGGAGAAATAATATTCAGCTTGCTACGTATAGACTCAAATAAGCTTTTCTCAAAAGCTTCGTGAAGATGTCTGCCAATTGATTCTTTGACTCAATAAATTGAACCAGAATCTTGCCATTTTGGACATGATCCCTTATAAAATGATGTCGAATCTCTATATGCTTTGCCCTTGAATGAAGAATGGAGTTTTTGGTGAGATTGATAGCACTTGTGTTTTCGTATTTGATCTTGGTGCAGAATTCTTCTATTCCAAAGTCTCTTAGTTGTCGTCTTATCCATAGAATTTGAGAACAACAGCTCCCAAGAGCAACATACTCTGCTTCTACTGTTGATAATGCTACAATACTTTGTTTCCTTGAGAACCAAGATACCAGCATATTTTCCAACAATTGACAAGTACCAGATGTGCTCTTTTTGTTGACTCTACAACCGACTAAATCAGCGTTTGAATATCCAAGTAGAGTAAAGTCTCATTCTTTTGGATACCATAGACCCAACTTTGGACAAGTCGCAACATATTTAATGATGCATTTTACAGCACTTAGATGAGATTCCATTGAATTAGACTGAAATCTTGCATAGATGCACACACTGAATAGAATATCAGGTCTAGAGGCAGTAAGGTAGAGAAGAGAACTAATCATGCTTTTGTATAACTTCTAATCTATTTTCTTCCCTTCTTCATCCTTATCTAGTTTTGAAAAACTTGACATAGGTGTCTATGTTTTCTTGCAATTTTCCAATCCAAATTTCTTGATAAGATCTTTATCATTTTCTCCTGGTGAATGAAAATACCTTTCTTCGATTGTCTAACTTGTAATCCCAAAAAGAATGTTAACTCACCCATCATGCTCATTTCGAATTCATCCTGCATAGATCTTGAAAATTTCTTGCAGAGACTTTCGTTAGGAGAACTAAAGATAATATCATCAACATAAATTTGTACCGGTAGAAAATATTTTCCTTCTCTCTTTATAAATAAAGTAGTATCAACTTTTCCTTTTTCAAAACCGTTTTGAGATGGAAACTTACTCAACCTTTCATACAAGGCTCGAGGTGCTTGCTTCAGTCCATACAAGGCCTTTTTTCAGTCTGTAGACTGAGTCTAGCTTTCTTTGGTCTTCAAATCCCGGTGGTTGTTTCCTATAGACTTCTTCTTGTATGAATCCATTTATGAATACACTTTTGACATCCATCTGGAATAACTTGAAATTTTTAATACAAGCAAAAGCAAGTAATAGTTTAATTGCTTCTAACCTCACTACCAGTACATAAGTCTCGTCATAATCTATTCCCTGTTGTGTATATCCTTTCGCCACGAGTCTTGCTTTGTTTCTAGTCACTTTTTCTTTCTCATTCATCTTGTTCCTGAAAACCCACTTCGTTCCAATCACTGACTTGCCTTTGGGTTTTGGAATCAGCTCCCATATATCGTTGATGCTAAATTGTTTGAGTTCTTCTTGCATAATTTCTATCCAGCTTTCATTAGACAAGGCTTTGTCTACTCCTTTTGGTTCTATCTCAGAAACAAATGCTAAAGCACCGGACTCTTCTCTTCCTATGGATATGGTGCGAATTCCTTTGTCAATGTCGCCAATGATGAGTTTTTTGGGATGACTTGACTTGTGCTTCTAGTTGCTTCTTAGTCTGAGAGTCTGTTGATCATCTGCTTCGGTTGAGTCTTCTCAATCTGCTTGTTGCTGTTCTCCAGAAGTCTAAACCTCTTTGGCGGAAGTAGACTTTGTTAAGTTTGGAATGGGTTCAGACTCTTCAAGTTGAGTCTGATTTGGTTAAATCTGCACATAATCCTAAAAGTTGACGTTCATAGATTCTTCCATGGATTGAGTCTTCTTGTTAAAGACCCTGTAGGTTTTGCTTGAAGTCGAATAGCCAAGGAAGATTCATTCGTCTGATTTTTCTTCGAACTTTCCAGATTGATCATTTGCATTTTTCAAAATAAAACATTTACAGCCAAAGATATGAAAGTAGGAAACAATAGACTTCTTTCCTTTATATACTTCATAAGGAGTTTTCTTTAGGATAGGCCTCAAGAATACTCTATTAACAATATAGCAAGTAGTAGAGACTGCTTCTACCCAAAATCGAGAGGATATTTTGCTCTCTATCAAGAGAGTTCTGGCCATCTCCTGTAGGGATCTGTTTTTCCTTTCCACAACCCCATTTTATTCTGAAGTGTATGGAGAAAAGAAAACATGTTGAAAACCAGATTCATCATAGAACTTCGCAAAGTCCTAATTTTCAAACTCACCTCCATGGTCAGTTCGTATGCTTGAAATAGCATAACCATTTTCATTTTAAACCTTATTGGCAAACTTCGAGAAATAAGAGAATGTTTCAGACTTACTTGCCAGAAGTATACCCAAGTGAAACGAGAGTAATCATCCACGATTACTAGGCAATATTTCTTTCCACCAATACTCTGAGTTCTAATTGGTCCAAAAAGGTCCATATGAGAAGCTGCAATGCTCGACTGGTAGAGACTTGATTTACAGGTTTAAAGGAATTTCTAATCTATTTTCCAAAGACACAGGGAGTGCATAATTCAGACTTCTAATAAGCTAAAATAGGAAGTCCCGTGCCCGCTTCTTAGAGGAAATTTTAGCAATTTGCTTCATATTAACATGACTAAGCTTCCAATGCCAAAGACTTGCTTCATCTTGAATAGAAATAAGACACTGAGAACTTTCTGGGTTTATGTCCAGAAGGTATATATTGCCATGCCTTCACCCAGTAAAGGATTGAGAGAAGTCTTGACTCGTTCCAGAACAAATGCCTTCTTGGAAATTTATTCTGAACCTAGTATCACAAAGCTGACTTATGCTCAGTAGATTGTAGTTCAAACCTTTTACCAAGGAAACATTATTGATAGTCAGGCTTTCAATCTTCACAATTCCATATCGTACAATCTTTCATTTGCTGTTTCCTCTAAAAGAAACTTTTCCTCCATTCAGTCTAACAAGCTTTATAAAGTAGCTTGAGTCTCTTGTCATATGCCTCGAACAGCCACTATCCAAATTCCATTTGATCTTCCTTTTGATAGTGTCATGCCCCGATCCTCTGAGCATGTGCCCATCCCTCTGCAGTCGATTAAATAGCAACGTCCCAAGATGCATCGCTGACCCATTCATTTTAAATGCGCATGCGGAAGCGAATAATTAATCCCCAGACAACAACAAGATGAGATAAAAAAGTAGGACCATAAATTTTCAAACTATAACACTCTTATATATACATATATCAAACCATGTCATATACAATACCAGTCTATAAAAACAAGGTCTGCAAAACATGGGGTGTTCATAGAACTACAGATCCTACTCCTCATCCTCATCCTCATTGGAGCCTTCAGCTGAATACACCGGGGACTCCGGTTCTGATAGGTTGGGGTCCACCACTGAACCTTCAAGAGGATTTGTCGTGCCCTTTCCAAAAGCAACCGCCAGTAGATAAAAAGGAACCTCGGACTCCGGTATGAGCTCCTCTCTCTGCCCATTTCGCTCCTGGCAATACCATGATCTGTATTGATGGGGCACTTTTTTGGGTAGACCCACATCGACCCAGACCACGGATTTCACCAACTCATATACCCATCCCCTTGGGTCTCCATGAAGTGGGATGAAACACTTCTGTTCTATAACCTTCTTTGGCTATCCAAAATGCTCGGGAGGAGCTGTCATCTAGGGACCTGTAAATGTTATCTTACAACGGGGTGAGACGACGTCTCATCAAGTTCACCCCCTAAGACCCGACTAGGAAGAAAATATGTCCCAAGGGCTGCTTAAGCATAAGCACAAGACAGAGGACTTACATTTGTCTTAGTTCCTTCCTACAAGTCAATATAATTCAAATAACCATCCAATCATTTCAACTAATCAAATCGAACCATCGATCAATCGACTCAGTCAATTCCATGTCATCAAGACCATTTCCCGGTCATCTCAATCAATACTATCTACAAAGTCTGATCATATCAAGGACTGCTCACTCTAAGCTGAATATATATAGTATATCTCACTCTAAGCTGATAAATAGTATACTGCCCGCGCTAAACTGATATATCGAGGCCCTCAAGTTGATATAATATACTGATATTACTCACTCTGAATTGATAAGGTATACTACTCACGCTAAGCTGACATATCGAGGTACTCAGACTGATATAGTATACCATCCTGATCATCTAACAATTTTACCATTTTTATCATACTTGATAAAAATAATCGTGTGTGGATACACGGTTGGCCTTAGCCAAAATATAATATTTTCCCTTTTAGAAAATCCCACTAATTCCAATGATCCATAAACATATTTTTGGCATTTTAAACTGACACTCAATATATTCTAATTAATTACCGAAATTATTAAATTTTGAGATAAATTCCCAAAATTGCACATCACACTCAATTAGCACAAATTAGCACTCAAATTAAATAAAGCAACCACACCATTGTACTCAACATGAAATTCCAATGACCGGCTATCTCGATCTAATTTTCGAAAAATAAAAATTAATTAAATAATTACGAAAATTAATTATTAAATACCAATAATGCACACTTAGGCCGTAAAAGCCTAATTAAAAGCCGAGACGGGCCTGAAAAATTTCCAAACCATTCTAGATAAATACTAGAGCTTGTCTAGGCTCTAATTACACAACTCTAACCACCTAATATGCAATATCGAGCGATTAATTTGCTAATCTATTCTAACTATCCACATAATCTATACTTAGTCTAAATTAATCAACCCTTAAGCATAATTAACTTCATAAGCAGGGATTAGTGAGTAAACTCACTTGATTAGCGATCCAACGAGACCACAACGACGGGGACGCGGTGAGGTTCGATAAACTCCAAAGCGAGTGTGCCTTTCGAGGTCCAGAAGGGCACCAAAGCGGGCCAAACAGTGCTGGTGAGACTAACGGCATCGGTTTCTATTTTGGGCCGAACAAGCTAACCGGTGGCTGCGCTTTGGCTGAGATGGCGGGGGAAGGGACTGGTGGGGCTGCTGCGGCCTAGGTGGAGACCGGCGGGGCTCTTGGCGACTTTAGGTAGCGATGCATGGTGGCCAAGCGGCTGGACGAGGCCTCTGGATGTGCGAACAGACAAGGACGACGCAGCTGGGACGCGAACTTGTGAGGAGGACTCGCAGGGGCGCGATGGGCGACACGGTAGCTTGCGATGGCCTTGGCGGGCGTGTGGCTTGCTTGGATGGCTACTGGTCGGTTTCTGGGTTTTTGGAGCTTCAAACAACAAGGGGAAAGGAGAGGGGTGGTCGACGGCGAGGAGGAAGGAGGGAAGGGGGACCAACAACTCTTGGAGGGGGCCACTTGGTCTTCTTCTCTTTCCCTTTGTTCCCTTGATTTGGTCCCACTTGTTGGCTGTCTTCTTCATCAACTTGCAGCAGCTATAGCTTCCTCTAGAAGCTATTGAAATGGTCCAATCGTGGTGTCCAAGGGGGAGCTACGAATTTGCACAAGATTTCCCTCAGATTGAATCAAAATCTGACTTGAATTAAATCAATTCGGCTCCCATAAATTCAACCATCGAGTCTTCAATCAAATTGACATTTTTCCTCGCCAATAGATCCTACTTGCATCCCAATTTTGCGACCAAAACTAGTCTGGATTTTTCGGTCGAAAACGGCCATATATCGACTTTTCTCCAAAAATCTCGGTTTGCAAAAAAATCTCCAGAGGATGAGTTGACGTTCCTAAAATGACTTGTGACATGACAGAACTTTCAATTTCTGAAATTGGATTCAAATTCGCGGATAATTTCAATCCGGCGCGATTTTAGCGTGACCTAGGCTACTGGGTAGCTTTCATAAATTTTTAGTGCAAATGACCCGTGGTCAATTTTCTTGAGCCACAATGAACCTCTTTGACACATTAGCAATTCTCGATAGTCGTGAAAATCTTGAGATTTCAGATACGAACACAGGATACCAAAACGATAGAAAAAATTAGTCTAGTGCTGGTTGTGGCATCCTAAAAATTCCTTGCCAATCATTAGGGGTGCTCAAATTAATGTCTTGCATTAAGACTTTGGCCAAGCTCTTAGTGAATAATTATTTGATGAAAATTTCTATTTTTGGCCATGAAGGATTATGGATTGGAATTTATTAGGATAGGTCACAAAGTTTTGTGATTTATAAATTTCAATTAGGAGTTTATATAATTAAGGATTAGGTAAATTAATAGGATGAGGATGGGTTGGACAATTGATAGCCCAAACCAGCCCAATTGCCTCACCCCATTTTCGGCCATTTGGGCCTAGTCGCGGAGCCCAAAGGAGGAGGAGGAATCGCCGGTCCATTGCTGGCTCAAGCCCAGCCGAGAGATGAGGCCCATCTTGCATGAAGAAGACCATGTATCTCCTCCTAGTTGCCATGTGTAGGTCATGCAATTAGCAATCATTGCTAATGATGGAAGGGAAGACCATTAGGGGGGATAGTGGCCGGTTAAAGTGAGAAAGAGAGGGAGAGAGAGGGCTTCGTCCAAGCCAAGAGAGAGAGAGAGAGAGAGAGAGAGAGAGAGAGTTGCGAGAGAGAGAGAGGGAAACCGAGAGAGGAGGAAGAAGGAGCCGCTCGCCGTTTGTCCGCCCGTCGCCGTCCGTTCGCCCGTCCATGTGCCGTCGTTCGCTTGATCTTAGAGGCAAGTTAGGATCAATTTTCTACTCTTGCATGTGTGTCTTGCATGTGTGTTTGAAAATGGTGCTGAAATTCGGGTGTTTAGGAGTGAGAAACCGAATCTAGTGTGTTTTGTTTTTGAAATAGCTTGCTGTTTTCGTGTATACCGCCTGACCCAGAAATTTGTGGAGGCTTGCATGCGTGTTTCGAGTTGGATTTTGACTTCGAATTCTTCCTAAAAGTTGTAGACAACATCTCAAAGTATAACATACTAAAATTTGAGACAAAATGGATGAGTTTTACGGGGCAAAACCCTTCTCCTACGAAGACACTAGATCTGGAACTGCTTTATCGACCCCTTGGTGGTTTTGTGTGTTGCATGTTGCTTTTTACCGAGAATCTCACTTCGTCTTCTGCATTAAAGTTGTAGATAACATCCTAAAGACTAACATACTCAAATTTGAGGTAAAATGAGCAAGTGTAGCCTAGTAAAACGATTTTCTTTTGAAGACGGTAAATCTGGAAATACGGTATTGGACACCCGAGACTTCTTAGACCTATATGGTGACTATTATTTGAAACTTTCACTTAGATCCCTTAATGAAAGTTGTAGGGAACCTCTTGAGGAAAAACATATCAAAATTTCAGAGGAAACAAAGAAAGATAAGTAGGCAAAACCTCGATATTTCGGAGATAGCTAAACTGGACGGTTTGGTACTAGAAACAGGAGCTTCGAACGTCTATAGAAAATTATCTGGAACGAATCTGGCCTATATATCTGCATGAAAAATCTACCTTAGGGTTTTGAATATAACCTGGTAAAATTTCATAATTTTTGGAGGTCATTCAGGTATTTTAATCGAAATATTTCAAAAACTGCGCAATCTGACTTTGTCCGAATTTTGCATGTTGCAATGTGTGAGCTATATCTTTTTGTGTGAAGCTCTTTTGAGCATGTGTCCTTCATGAAATTGTTACCTTTATGTCTTATCTAGTATATGCTCTGATTTTGTGATTTTTGAGGATCATATGGATATTTAATTTAAATGTTTTCCAAAATTGCGCGAGCTGGAATTTAGTAAATTTCAAAAAGGCATGATATATGGACTATTCTAAGTTGTATGGATTCCATGGGTTGTGTTGTCTTTAGTGATTGTATTTTGCTGCATGTATAATGATGATTGGAGATGCATATAAGAATTAAAAGGATGAAAGTGATCTTGTTTGCCATTACATCATGTGCCTTGCTGATTTTGAGACATAAATTGGTGAACATGAACAATGATAAATGAGGAAACTGTTGGAGGTTGTTGATAATGCCCTGCGAGTGTCAGGATGCCCGGGATGGGGGGTGCCTGATGCCCATATTGTATTGAGATACATGGCCGGATGTCCTTGGGAGTTTCGAGATGCCCGGAATGGTTGGGTGCCGGAAGCGTCGGAGGTTTGTGCCCGAGGGGATGCCTCATGATACCAGTTGGGATGCGAGATGCTCGGAATGTGGGGGTGCCGGATGCCTGGTGGTGAGTGCCAAAGGTTTTTCTCGCAATGCCAGGTTAGGGTGCGAGTGATAAAGTGTGGGATGCAATTGCTGATCCCGAGAAAGAGAGATGTGGTGATCACATTGAAAAATAAAAGTGGAAATTGAATCATGCACATGTGATATGATGACATACGTATGGATGTGTGACATGATGATGATGATCACCTATGGCATGATGATATGTGTGTGACATGATGATGATCACCTATGGCACGATGATATATGTGTGTGATATGATGATGATCACCTATGGCACGATGATATGTGTGTGACATGATGATGATCACCTATGGCACGATGATATATGTGTGTGATATGATGATGATCACCTATGGCATGATGATATGTGTGTAACATGATGATATATGTGTGTGATTGATGATGATCACCTATGGCATGATGATATGTATGTGATATGATTGTGATGAGGACGTATGTACATATAGTGTGTTTACATATGCATGGTTGCAAGGTAAGTTATGCTTGGATGCATGATTGGCATGTACTATGCTATGATTGTTATGATTGTATTGTAATGCATTGAGTGGTTAATTGGATCTTTTACCTGCTGAGTGGCTATACTCACCTCTTCGGGGACCAACATTTCATATTAGAAAGATGCCGCTCCCTACCGTCATACGGGGCACCTACTATGGCCTCCCATCGAATGTAGAGGTAGAGTGTACGGAGATCAACTGTGTCATTGTCCCTGGACTGACATTTATGCGAGTGCGAGTGCTGGTTATGTATGATGTGGGCCTAACTGAGGGCCCTATCATTCAGGAGTTTCAGTCAGTTCATGTCTGCCAAGATGGAGTGTTTTGGGGGGATGTTGCCGCCACCACCGCCCGACGCACCAGGATGGGTGTGATGGCCGCGTGAGGGGTAGAGAGCTGATGTTTCTTTTTGGGAGTAGCCGCCACTGTTAGATGGAGGATGTCACGTGATCACTTCAGGGGTCGAAGTATCTTCTTGGGATGTGGCCAAGTGTAGCTGAAAATCTTGGCTTTCTTTTGTTGTATCGACCCGAGAAAATCCATCATGAAAATATGTAAATAAAAGTGGCTTGGCTTTATCTTTTCCTATGGTACTTAGTGGTGTGCATTGTATCATGATTGTTGGAGGGAGAGACGGTGATATTAAATTATGCTTCTGCTAATAAGTCGTGCCGGGACCCTTTTTTTTTTTAAAAAAAAATGTGTCTATGAACTACGATGCTTCTACTAAGAGATGTAACTAGTGTCCATTAAGTGTAGCGGTAGGTAACTGTGGCAACCTAAGGTGTTTCAAGGGTGCCACGCTGGTCGACGAGAATTTTATAATTTAGTGGAATCACCCACGTTTAGCCACACATCTCTGTCGAACCGACCTATCTCTGATCTCTAATCGACTTTTAACTGTGTCGTAATGATCTTTGCAAATGAGTACGGTCAAGTAATTGATTGATGTTCGAATTCCCTAGTTTATTGCATTAAAATCCCCTAATGACTTTCCCAGATAGTCTAGTCATCTCAGGAGTGATCAATTCAGAGAATAATGGTATAAGCACGTCAATGAAAGGCCCGATTTACTAAATTGAAAACAGAAGTGAAATTCCAGGATGTCACAACTCTTCCCCTCTTATAAAAATTTCGTACTTGAAATTTAAATCATTACAATACTTTAAACAAAAAGGTGGGGGGTACAATTATCTCATCAACTTTTCACTCTCTTAGGTTGCTCATTCAGTGTCGTGGTGTTGCAAGACCACTTTGACCAACGGGATGTCTTAGTGCGCAGAACCTACTCTTTTCGATCCACAATCTAAACTGGGCTTTCAACGTATGACACTTGGTCATTCACGTCCAATTCTTCAAAATTAAGCATGTGGGTCGGGTCAGGCTCATACTTTCTTAACATCGACACGTGAAAGACGTCATGCATTTGCACCAGCCTCGGTGGTAATGCAAAACGATACACTAGGATCCCGATTCTCTCTAGAATCTCAAATGGACCTACATACCTCGGACTCAGTTTTTCCTTCTTGCCAAAGCGCGAAGTACCTCTCATTGGTGACACTTTAAGAAAAATGTGATCATCAACTTGGAACTCCAATGGTCTCTGGCGCTTATCGGCATAGCTTTTCAAGCGGCTCTAAGTGGTCTTTAACCTATTCCTAATGACTGTAACTGCTTCCACTGACAACTAAACCAACTCTTGGCCTGTGATATTTCTTTCCCCAACTTCATCCCAATATACGAGTGTTTTGCACGCTCTGCCATACAATGTTTCAAAAAGAGCCATCTGAATGCTTTGTTGATAGCTATTGTTATAGGCAAACTCAACCAAATGAAGCTATTCTTCCCAACTTCCCTTCAAATCTAGTAAGCAAGCTCGCAACATGTCTTCGAAGGTTTGAATTGTTCTCTCAAACTGGCCATCTGTTTGAGGATGATATGCCGTACTATATTGCAGCTTAGTTCCTAAAGCAACCTACAAACTTTTTCAAAATGCAGCTGTAAATCTTGGGTCTCGGGTTGAAGTTATCGTCATCGACACTCCATGTAGTCGAATTATCTAACACACATACAATTCTGCGTGCCTATCCAAATCAAGGTCTTTTCGTACTGTAATGAAGTGAGCTGATTTTGTCAGTCTGTCGACCACTACCTAAATGAAATCATTTTTTCTCTGACTTCTCAGTAAACCAGTCATGAAATCCATCGTGATGTGCTCCCATTTCCACTCTAGGATCTTGAGAGGTTACAGAAGTCCTCTCGGCTTACAATGATGCGCTTTCATTTGTTGACATGTCAAACACTTGGCGATGTCTACCTTCATACCAGACTACTAATAGTGTTAACGTAGATTCTGATACATCTTTGTACTGCCAGGATGAATACTGTAACTATTACGATGAACTTCTGATAAAATCTCCTCTCTGAGCTCTACATTGTTAGGTACAACAAATCGTCCTCGGAACCTCAGTGTTCCATCCTCAGAAATCTGAAAATCAACATTTCTCTTATTAGTGTCCTCTCGCAAAATTTTCTGAACATTTGGGTCTGTCGATTGAAGTAATTTGATTCTTATTTGAACATCCGGCTCAATTCTAAGGGTGGCTATAAGGTTTGAAAGGTGGTGTACCTCAAATTTGGAAACTGGATCTCGAGCTCTCTCAATTAAATTCCACTATTTAACCAGTATATATGCGACTGAAGATTTCTAACTCAAAGCGTCGGCGACCTTATTCGCCTTTCCAGGGTGATATAAGACGTTGCAATCGTAGTCCTTCAGAAGTTCCATCCAGCGGCGCTGTCTCATATTCAACTCCTTCTGAGAGAATAAATACTTGAGATTTTGATGGTCAGTGAAGATCTGGAATCTTTCTCCACACAAATAATGCCTCCAAATCTTCAGAGCGAAAATGATCGCGGCGAATTCTTAGTCATGCGTCAGGTAGTTCTGTTCATGAGGTCTCAACTGACGGGAGGCGTACGCAACAACCCTACCATGTTGTATCAACACGCAACCTAGTCCTCTGAACGACGTATCACTGTAGATCTCATATCCTCCAAGACCAGATGGAATGGTAAGCACAGGAGGGGTAGTCATCTTCTGTTTAAGCCCTTGGAAACTACGCTCGCACTTGTCTGTCCACACAAACTTCTCTTCTTTCTTCAAGAGTCGAGTCAATGGTGACGCCAAAGCCGAAAATCCTTCCACAAACCTTCTGTAGTAACCTGTCAAACCCAGAAAACTTCTCATCTCTATCACTGTGGTCGGTCTTGGCCAGTTGATCACTGCTTCAATCTTGGCTGGGTCCACAGAGATTCCTTCGCCTGAAATCACGTGACCTAGGAAAGCAATACGAGTCAACCAAAACTCGCACTTGCTGAATTTGGCGTACAGTTGATGAACCCTCAGAGTTTGCAGTACTACTCGTAGATGACTCTCATGCTCTTCATCACTTCTTGAATACAAATTGATCTAGGTATTCCTTGAACACTCGGTTCATCAGATCCATAAAAGCAGTGGGGCGTTCGTCAAACCAAACGGCATTACAGTGAACTCATAATGGCCGTCTCGAGTACAAAACACTGATTTTGGAATGTCTTCCATCCTGATCCTTAGCTGATGATATCCTGTCCTCAAGTCAAATTTTGAAAATATCGACATTTCTTGTAACTGATCGAACAAGTCGTCAATCCTCGGGAGTGGATACTTATTCTTGATCATTACCTGATTGAGTTGGTGATAGTCGATGCACAGATGTAATGAATTTCTCCCTTACAAACAGAAATGGTGCTCCCCAAAGTGGTGCACTGGGACATATGAATCCCTTATTCAATAACCCCTGCATTTGCACATTCAGTTCTTTCAACTCAAATAACGCCATCCGGTAAGGAGCCTTAGAGATTAGCTCTGTCCTAGGTGCTAATTCGATCACAAACTCAATCTCTCTCCCTGGCGGTAAGCCTGGCAATTCCTTCGGGAATACATCTGGAAATTCTTGCACCACTAGAATATCTTCGATCTTCAACTCCTCAACTTTCATATCCACAACAGTTACCAGGTAACCTTGACAACCCCCGTCTAATAAACGGATTGCCTTAAGCGACGAGATCAGTGTAATTAAGGGTCCTCATCGACTTCCAACAAACTTGAAACTTTCGCCCTCTAATGGGTCAAACTGAATCGCTTTACAATAACAGTCAATCTTAGCTTGTTGCTTGGCGAGCCAATCCATGCCAATTATCAAATCAAAGTCATACATGGCTAGGATTAATAAGTCTATTTTCCCCTCTCCCTCACCAATCACTAACTTGCAACTAGAACAACCCAATGCAGATAACACCTTATCCTTTAACGGTGTAGATATGCTAACCACTAACTTCAGCAACTCAGGACTCAATCCTATCAGTTTAACATATTGCTCGACAATAAAAGAATGAGTCGCACCTGGGTTGAATAAAGCGTAAGCAGCATGGTTGTTCAATGATACCGTATTGGTAATCACATCAAGCGCATCCTCAACTTGACCTTTGGTGATGGCCTACATTGTCCCCTTAGCTGGGGGTCTAATTTGTCCACCCTACAATGCAATCTGTGGCGTGTACCCTCTGATCTGTCCTAACGGTAGCAGCGGCGATAACTACGGTTGTCCTCTCGGTCTTCTAGGACAATCTCTGGCCAGGTGATCCTGCTGGCCATATTCGAAACAAGCACCCGTTCTTCGAGGGCACGAGGTTGTACCATGTCACCTTCCACAGAAGTGACATATACCATTCTGACTTGGTGTCGACTTTCCAATTCCACATTTCCTATTAGGCAGAATATGGAACTTTCCTCTAGTCATAGGACTCTTCCCATGTTGAATCCCTTCTCTGCTCGAATTAAACCTCGATCCAGACGAGGCGGCTTGCTCATTCAGACTTCTCTCTAGCAATTGGGCTCGATTGTAGACTTCACGATAGTCCTTCTAGTCAAATGGCACCAGCGATTGTTTCAGCTCTAGTCAAAGCCAATTCATGAACCTTCGAGCTTTATCTTCTAGACCTTCTATCAACCTCGGAGCATACTAAGAAAGCTCCATGAATTTGACCTCGTATTGGTCAACCGTCATCATTCCTTGGCAGAGGCGTTGAAACTCCTCCATTTTCTGTTCTTGGGCGCTACCCGAAAAGTACTTATCTTTGAAAACTCTGAGGAACGCATCCCACACCGGAATTACTCCTCCCGGAAACACTGTATCTCTAGCGGCTCTTTACCAGGTATTTGCATTACCCTGCAGTTGATATACTGTCAGGACAACTCTTTCTTCTTCATTGCACCTCAGAAGTGCAAACGCTTTTTCCAAGTCCTAAATCCATAGCGAGGCAATCTCAAGGTCTTAAGTACCCATGAACCTCAGCAGGTTCAGCTTCAGGAATTATTCTACCAATTTGTGGATTGGTCTCTCCCTCTCCACAACCAAGTTCCCAACCAAAACTTCAACAAGTGCAACAACGGCGACGGCTTTTAGCAGCAGCAGCAGTAGCGGTAGCTTGAGTGACAGCAGCAGTGGCGACGACTTGGTTCTGGGCCTGTTGCCCCATCAAATCTCGCATGGCTTCCAGAGCCTGCATGATCCCCTCGAACCTAGGATCTCCAGGGGCTGCAACCCCAGCACCAACAGGCGACGGTGCTATACCATTAGCGCTAGCCTGTGCTGGCGCTCTACCTCGGCCTCCTCGGGTACCGACTCTCGTTGGCGTCCTACCCCAAGTCACGGGCCCTATGGTATGCTTTTTAGGAGTCCTCTGCTCCTGATCGCTCATTCTGAAGGTTCTTTAAAGAAGCCTGCTTCCAATACGACACAGAATTAGAAGTCGAGTGATCCACACAAACAAACAATTGTGCCAAGCAGCTAACACAGACATGCACCAGTATGAAATAAAGGCCAATCCTACTAACTATCCCATAAACTATAACATCTTCTCACTCCAATTACTAACCATGCTTTGATACCACTTAAATGGGGATGTCACGCCCCGATCCTCCGAGTGCGTGCCCATCCCTCTGTGGTCGATTAAATAGTGACATCCCAGGATGCATCGCCGGCCCATTCATTTTAAATGCGCATGCGGAAGCGAATAATTAATCCCCAGACAACAACAAGATGGGATAGAAAAGCAGAGCCATAAATTTTCAAACTACAACACGCTTATATATACATATATCAAGCCATGTCATATACAATACCAGTCTATAAAAACAAGGTCTACAAAATAGGGGGGTTCATAGAACTATAGATCCTACTCCTCATCCTCATCCTCATTGGAGCCTTCAGCTGAATACACTAGGGACTCCGATTCCGATAGGTTGGGGTCCACCACCAAACCTTCAAGAGGATTTGCCGTGCCTTTTCCAAAAGCAACCTCCGGTACATAAAAAGAAACCTTGGACTCCGGTATGGGCCCCTCTCTCTACCCATTTCACTCCTGGTGATACCATGATCTATATTGATGGGGCACCTTTTTGGGTAGACCCCCATCGACCCAGACCACGGATTTCACCAACTCATATACCCATCCCCTTGGGTCTCCATGAAGCAGGATAAAACACTTCTGCTTTGTAACCTTCTTTAGCTATCCAAAATGCTCGGGACGTGCTGCCATTTAGAGACTTGTAAATGTTATCCCACAATGGGGTAAGACGACGTCTCAGCAAATTCACCCCCTAAAACCCGACTAGGAAGAAAATACACCCCAAGGGCTGCCTAAGCACAAGCACAAATCAGAGGACTTACTTTTGCCTCAGTTCCTTCCTGCAAGTCAATATAATTCAAATAACCATCCAATCATTTCAACCAATTAAATCGAACCATCAATCAATTGACTCGGTCGATTCCATGTCATCAAGTCTCGGTCATATTAATCAATACTATCTACAAAGTTCGATCATATCAAGGACTACTTACTCTAAGCTGAATATAGATAGTATAGCTTAGTCTAAGCTGATAAATAGTATACTGCTCACGTTAAGCTGATATATCGAGGCCCTCAAGTTGATATAGTATACTGACACTGCTCACTCTAAGCTGATAAATAGTATACTGCTCGCGCTAAATTGATATATCGAGGTCCTCAAGCTGATATAGTATACTGACACTGCTCACTTTAAGCTGATAAGATATACTACTTGCGCTAAGCTGACATATTGAGGCCCTCAGGCTGATATAGTATACCAGTATACTACTCACACTAAGCTGACATATTGACCCATAGGCTGATATAGTATACCATCTTGATCATCAAACAATTTTACCATTTTTATCATACCCGATAAAATAATCGTGTGTGGGTACATGGTCGACCTTAGCCAAAATATAATATTTCCCTTTTAGAAAATCCTACTAATTCCAATGATTCGTAAACACATTTTTGGCATTGTAAACCGACGCCTGGTATTTTTCAATTAATTACCGAAATTATTAAATTTTGAGATAAATTCCCAAAATTGCAAATCACACCTAATTAGAAAAAATTAGCACTCAATTAAATAAACCAACCACACCATTACACTCAGCACGAAATTCCGGTGACTGACTATCCCAGTCTAATTTTTCAAAAATAATAATTTATTAAATAATTACGAAAATTAATTATTAAATACTAATAATGTACACTTAGGCCGTAAAAGCCTAATTAAAAGCCGAGACGGGCCCAGAAAATTTTCGAACCACTCTAGATAAATACTAGAGCTTGTCTAGGTTCTAATTACACTACGCTAACCACCTAACATGCAATATCGAACGATTAATTTGCCAATCTATTTTAACTATCCACATAATCCATACTTAGTCTAAACTAATAAACCCTTAAGCATAATTAACTTCATAAACAGGGATTAGTGAGTAAACTCACTTGATTAGCGATCCAACGGGACCACAACGACGAGGACGCGGTGAGGATCGATAAACTTCAAAGCGGGTGCGCCTTTCGAGGTCCGAAAGGGCACCAAAGCGGGCCAAATAATGTTGATGAGACCCACGGCTTCGGTTTCTATTCTGGGCCAAACAAGTTGACCGGTGGCTGCGGGTTGGCTGAGACGGCGGGGAAAGGGACTGGTGGGGCTGCTACGGCCTAGGCGGAGACAAGCGGGGCTCCCGACGACTTCAGGCGGCGACGCACGGTGGCAAGGCAAATGGACAAGGCCTCTAGATGTGTGAACGGACCGGGGACGCAGCTGGGACGCGAAGTTGCGCAGAGGACTGACGGGGGCGCGACGGGCGACACGGCAGCTTGCGGTGGCTCCGGCGGGCATGCGGCTTGCTTGGATGGCTACTGGTTGGTTTCTGGGTTTTTGGAGCTTCGAACAGCAAGGGGAAAGGAAGGGGGGTAGTCGACAATAAGGAAGAAGGATGGAAGGGGGACCAACAACTCTTGGAGGGGGCCACTTGATCTTCTTCTCTATCCCTTTGTTCCCTTAACTTGGTCCCACTTGTTGGTTGTCTTTCTCATCAACTTGTAGCAGTCATAGCTTCCTCTAGAAACTATTGAAATGGCCCGATACTCACGAAGCCAATCCATTCCTATGATAATATCAAAATCATACATAGCCATTACGACTAGGTCTATTTCCATATCCCTTCCTCCTATCGTTATCTTACATTTTGCACATATCACTGTAGATAATACCATATTTTTTAAAGGCGTGGAAACACAAAGAGGCATCTCAAGAGGCGTAGCTTCTATTTCACTCAATTGCCTATATCTTTCAGATATAAATGAATACGTAGCACACATGTCAAACAATGCATATGCCTTCTTGCCATTTATGAAAATCGTACCTGATATAACATTTCTGGAAGCTTCCGTTTTCTCTTGGGTGATCGCATACACCCTTCCTTGTGCTGGTGGCCTCAAGGATTCCTTGGTAGGTTTAGTCTAACAGCACTCTACTGTGCCTGTCGCCCCGAGCCAACACCCATTTGCGACCTCTCTTGCGAGCAGTCTCTCTTGAGGTGACCTACTCGTCCACAATCATAACATCTTAGTCGTCCATTGCAAGGTCCTGGGCCATGCCGCCCATCACACCTTCGATAAACATCAGGCTGATAGGGTGCTTTCCTTATATTCAAGCCATCCCTAGCTCTTCCAAAATTTCCAAAATTGCTCTTTTTCTTAGTCTCCCAAATCTGACCTTGACCAGGATCGGGTCTCTTACCCTTTCTGATATCACTAAAGCTCAGCTGTCTCTTAAACTCTGATCGCTCTCTCACCAGCTCTTGCTCCACTAACTGTACCCTTTCATAAATCTCATGATAATCCCTTATATTCAAAGGCACCAGGATTTTTCCTCACGATCCTCAATCAATCTGGGAGCATACCTAGATAATTCAGAAAATTTTGCCTCATACTGATCCACTATCAGCTCCTTTTGTTCCAACTGAACAAATTCAGTGATCTTCCTATCCTTAGCACAGTCAGAGAAATACTTCCTATTAAAAGCTCTAACAAATTCATCTCATTTCACATCAGTACCTGGTGGAAAGATCGTATCCCTCGAAGCTCTCCACCAAAACTTTGCATTTCCCTCCAGCTGGTACTCTGCCAAAACTATCTTCTCAGCATCACTACAGTCCAACAATCGGAAATCTGTTCTATCCCATCAATCCAATGTTCCGCCTCCTCAGGACTTCCCATTCCACTCAACTTAGGTGGCTTCAACTTCAGAAATTGCTCCACCAATCCTTGAGGGCGACGTTCCACTCCAGGTTGTTGCTGCGTTTACCTATCCATCAGATTTCCAATATTGGCCAATGCTTGCAGGATATCTTCCATTTGGGGTTCAACCCTTGCAACAGAGGCTTCAGCCCTCGATGGATGAGCACTTCCAGTTCGAACTATGACTTTCCTGCAGTTTCCAAGCACTTGCCTCAAGAAAAATCTGAGACTCATTGTCTCCATTCAAAGCAACTACTACTATATAAGTAACATATACATGTCACTGGTACCTAAAGACAACTCAAAATAAACTACTAGGGATCTACAAGTGAATACCCATCACCCGTTATTCAAGGTTAACCAATTATTCCATTTAATACCCTATGGTGTGCATTGTCATCATATTCCTCAATTTCCAAATGATGCTCCTTATCACTCCGCCTACAATCATTTGCTTTGATACCAATCGCTGTGGCACCCCTCGACGGCCCCCAATCCGTTAGAGTCGCCACAGATTTCTTGACACTCATCCTACTACATACCAGTAAGGTAACCTTTAAATTTTAGTGAAACCATGGTTCATAGGGCTTGATCAGTAGAATACTTTTCCATTTTTTTTTTTTTGTAAAGGTCCTAGCGCAGTTCATCAGCGGAAGCATAAACAAGTCTTACCATCTCTCCCTCCAATAACAATAATGCAATGCACACCAATTACGCACCAGAAGAAAAGATAAAGCTGATTCACTTTTATTTATATTTTCATGATGGACATTTCGGGTCAATACAACAAAAAGGCCAAGATTTTTAATACTTGGCTATACCCAAAAGAGAACTCAACCCTATATGGAACATATACATCCCTCCATCGACAAGTGTTGGCTATCCCCAAAAAGAAAACGTCAGCTCCCACCAGTCCTACGTGCCATCACACCTAACCTGGTGCATCAGGTGGCGGTGGCAGTAATATCCCTAGCATCACCCCATTGCGTCGAACGTGAACGGACAAAAACTCTTGGATGATAGGGCCATCAGCTGAACCCACGTCGTATATCACCAATACTCGAACTCGGACATACTCCAAACCAGGTATACTAATACAGGAATGCTCGATGCACTCCACCCCGACGTCAGTAGGTATGCCATAGAAGGTACCACGCACAACTGGTGAAAGAGGCATCTTTCTAATCTAAAATGTTAATCCCCAAAAGGGGTGAGTACAACCACTCAGCAGTAAAGATCCGCCAAACTACACAGTGCATCAAATAGAATAATCAAAGTATCATGAATAAAACACATATCATTCATGCATTCAAGCATACATTACCTTACAGTCAGGCATATATCATCATGCAACGTGCATATACCACCATGCACTTATCATCAAGCAGTCATACATATATCACCATGCCATATGTACACATCCATGTGCATGATACAGTCTCAATTTTTATCTTTCCAGGGACCAGTGTTTGTATCCCTCAATTTATCGCTCGCATCCAACCTGGCATCACGAGGAACCTCCGACACACACCTCCGGGCATCTGACACACACACTTCGGGCATCTCGTACCCCAACTAGCATCACGAGATACCCCCCCCCCCCGGGACACACCTCCGAGGCTTCCGGCATACACCTCCGAGCATCCCGAAACTCCCGAGGACATCTGGCACACACACTCCGGGCATCTCGAAGCTCCTGTGGCATCGTTGGCTCACACCTCCAACGGTCTTGTTATTATCTCAATTTATATTCACACATGTATCTCAATTTCAACATGGCATTTGATGCATCAATATGAAGAGTCTCAACCAGCTTTTGATGCCATATAACATGCCATATGTCATCACATATACAGCAAAATCAACCACTCAAAGCATTGCATCACATGGAAAAAAATTCATTTATTTTTGAAAACACATCAATTTTTAGATAAAACAGAATACACTTATTTAATTAAAACTCTAGGAAAATTAGTGAATGGTATAAATAAATTCTGAAAACTTGACACATTATAGATGAGACCTAAAGGCAGATATCTCATGAAAAACACCATACCAAAAGAATCTCACACAAAACAGTACGGTCCATGCATCACAGTCTTCAAAATTTTAACACTTCGGCTTGCACAGTTTCGGAAGTAATTTAAATTAAATATCCAAATGAACTCCAAAAATTCTGAAATTTTGATATGTTATAGACAAGTCCTAAGGGTAAATATCTGATGATGAAATCGAAACCCAAATCGTTCTATATTAACAGATATAGACGATTTATTCCCCCTATTCTCGGTGTCATTTTTCCAGATTATCTTCTTTCAAAGGAAACTCGTTTCACCGATCTACATATGTCCGTTTCTTCTAAATGTTCAGTATGTTATACCTCAGAATATTACCTACAACTTTCATTAAGGACACATGATCAAATTTTAACTGTATGATTTTATAAAAATCACAGAATCATACTAGGTCGAGGTAGCATTTTCCCAGATCCAGTTTCTTCAAAGGACAACGATTTCACCGACCTATTTTTGTTTATTTCCTCTAAATTTTTGATATGTTTTACCTCAAGAAGTACACTACAACTTTCATTAAGAACTCAAAGTAAGATTTTTCCCAAGAAAGCTACTTTACAGTCCACGAAATCACTAAAGGTCAACACAACAAATTCCAGATCTAATCTCTCCAAAGGAAAATCGTTTCACCAGGAAATCCTTGTCCGTTTTATCTCAAATTTGAGTATGTTACTTCTCAAGATGTTCTCTACAAATTTCATTAAGAGATTGAAGCGAGATTCCAACTAAAAAGTCGCATGCAGCTCACAAACTCGTGAAGGGTCGGACTGATTTTTCCAGAAAACAGCATGCTAGGCCAACGAATTTCTCCCCAAAGCTTCGACCTTTCATCACATCCACCACAACCGAAATTCACCATCTTCTACACACACATCACAGCAAGCAAAGGGTAAGTTTTAGGACTCTACTTGCCTCTAATCCGAGCACAAACAGCAACAAAGATGGCAGGCAAGGCGACATACGAACGGCGGCGAGCTAGGCGGACGATCGGCGAACGGACCTCCTTCTTCTCTCTCGCACGCATGGTCTCTTTCTCTCTTCCTTTCTTCCTTTCCTTTCTCTCTTTCTCTCCTCTTTCTCTTGGACGACTCCCTCTTTCTTTCCCTTTCCTCGCTTAATCCGCCCCCATCCTCTCTAATTTCTTCCCCCTCATGATTAGCTTGTAATCATTTCTTTGCATGCAGGTGACACTTGGTAAATGCCATGCAAGATGGGCTCTATCCAGCTGGGCTTGGGCTAGCTTGGTCGACGGCAGCTCCTCCTCCTCCTTTGGGCTTCGTGGGCCAAGCCCATATGGCCGAATGGTGGGGCTATGGGTTAGCTTGGTTCTTAATTATCCAGCCCACCATTATTCCAATTAATCCCACCTTAATTTCCTACTTAGATAAATACCGAATCACAAAATAATATGGCCAAAAACTTGCAACATTAAACCATAAGAATCAAATCTATAAGGTGCATGGTTAAGAACCATAATCCTCCTTATCAAATTGACTTGTAGCACCAACCTTAATTTACCCATGAACACAAGATACATTCCCATTAAAGTACTCAGTCTTAATCTATTACAATTCTTTGGTCTAATGATCACAACATGAATCAATGACACTTCCATCACATTTCCATAAGTCTTAATGTATTTGGATGTTGCCATGAATTTTGGGATGCCACAAATGGATCCTACTTGCATCCCAATTTTGCGACAAAAAACAGTCATCTGCATTTTCCGATATATCGACTTTTCGCCAAAAAGCTCGGTTTGCAGAAAAATCTTCGGAGGATGAATCGACGTTCCTAAAATGACTCGTTACATGGTAGATTTCAATTTCTAAAATCATATTCAAATTCGCGGATAATTTCAATCCGGCGCGATTTTAGCGTGATCTAGACTACCGAGTAACTTTCAGAAATTTTTAGTGCAAATGACCCATGGTCAATTTTCTTCGAGTCACAATGAACCTCTTTGACACATTGGCGACTCTCGATGGTTGCAAAAATCTCGAGATTTCAAATACAGACACAAGGTACCAAAATGATAGAAAAAATCAGTTTAGTACTAGTCGACGAGAATTTTGTAACTTAGTGGAATCACCCACGTTTAGCCATACATCTTTGTCGAACGGACTTATCTCTGATCTCTAATAGACTTTTAACTGTGCCGTAATGATTTCTATAGATAAGCACGATCGAGTAATCGATTCCTGTTCGAATTCCTAAGTCTATTGCATTAAATCCCCTAATGATTTTCCCAGATAGTCTAGTTATCTTAGGAGTGATCAGCTCAGAGAATAGATGTGACATCTTGAAATTTTCGATTCTATTTTCAATTTAATAAATCGGGCCTTTCATCGACGTGCTTTTCATGCTATTTTCAGAGCTGATTAGTCCTGAAATAACTAGACTATATAAGGAAGTCATTAAGGAATTTTAATGCAATAGACTTGAGAATTTGACCAGGAATTGACTACTCGACCGTGCTCATCTGCAGAGATCATTTCGACACAGTAAAGATCGATTAGAAATCAAAGATAGGTTGGTTCGACTGAGATGTGTGGTTAAACGTGGGTGATTCCACCAAATTGAAAATTTCTCATCGATCGGTACTAGACTGATTTTTCTGTCGTTTTGGTACCCTGTATCCGTATTTGAAATCTCGAGATTTTTATGATAACCGAGAGTCGTCAATGTGTCGAAGGGGTTTATTGTGGCTCGAAGAAAAGCGACCATGTGTCATTTGCACTAAAAATTTCTGAAAGTTACCCATTAGCTTAGGTTACGTTTCGCACCAAATTGAAATTAACCACGAATTTAAAATTGAAAGTTCCGTCATGTCATGAGTCATATTAGGAACGTTGACTTAATCTCTGAAGATTTTTCTACCAACCAAGATTTTCGGTGAAATTTCAAAGTGAGGCCATTTTTATCCGGGATATTCTGGGAACCATTTTTTATCGCGAAATTGGATGCAAGTAGGTTCTATTGGCGAGGAAAAATGCCAATTTGATTGAGGACTCGACGATTGAACTTTTAGAAGTCGAATTGAGTAGATTCAAGGAGGAATTGAAGTTCAATTTGATGGAATTGCCTCCAAAATTCGTAGCCCCCTTGGACACAACCTTTGGACCATCTCCAAAGTTTCTAGAGGAAGCCAAGGGAGTGGAAAATGCTGAGGATAGGGCTGAGTCTTAGTGGCACCAAGTTGAGGGGACAAAGCGATGAGGGAAAGACCAAGTGGCCCCCTCCTTGCAAGTTTGGTCCCCCTTCTTCCCCTCCATTCCATCAACTCCTCCTCCCTCCATTTTCCAACGGGTTTGAAGCTTAGCAAAACCAGAGAATTGGCTAAGCTAGCTCCCTCCTCAATTGCACGCCCGCCAAAGCCCGGAGCATCGCCGTTCGCCCATCACAAGACGCATCGTCGCTGCTCGCGTCCTGCTGCTCGCTGTATGTCACTGCCCACTATCTCACCTAGCTCGCGCGTCCAGCAAGTCACCAAGCCACCATACGTCACCGTCATGGTCACTGGAGCTACCATCTGCCTGCCTACACACCCATCCAAGCCTCCTAGCCTTGCCGTGCCCGTTTCCAACTCAACTGGCCCTGGAGCAGCCTTGTTCGGCCCAAGACCAGAACTGAACCACCTGGGTTTCCAACCCACTGTTTGGCTCGTTTTGGTGCCATTCTGAACCTCGAAAGGCACATCCGCTTCAGAGTTTGTCGATCCTTTCTGCGTCCCCATCGTTATGGTCCGAGCGGATCGTTAATCAAGTGAGTTACTCACTAATCCCTGCTTAGGAATTTAATTATGCTTAAGGGTTAATTAGTTTAAGTTAAGTATGGATTAAGTGGATAGTTAGAATAGATTAGCGAATTAATTGATCGATATTGCACGTTAGGTGGATAGAGTAGTGTAATTAACAAGTAGACATATCGTAGTATTTAATTAACGAGTTTCGGAAATTTTCCGGGCCTGTTTCGGTATTTAATTAGACTTTTCCGGCCTAAGTTGAAATTTTTGGTATTTAATAATTAATTTTCGAAATTATTTAATTAATTATTATTTTCTGAAAATTAGACCAAGATAGCCGATGATTGAAATTTTATACTGATTGCAATTGTGTGATTTGTTTATTTAATTGATTGTTATTTTGTGCAAATTAAGTATGATTTGCAATTTGGGGTATTTATCCCAAAATTTAATAATTTAAGTATTTAATTAGAAAATTACCGAGAGTCGGTTTACAACACCAAAAATGTTTTTATTGATTATATAAATGGTTGGAGTTTTGAAAGTAAAGATATTATATTTTTGGCTAAAGCCGATCGTGTATCCACACACGATTATTTTTATTGAGTATGGTAAAAGTGGTACAGTGGTTGCTTAAGTAGAATGGTATATTGTATAAGCATGCGGGCTTGATACATCAGCTTAAAGTGAGTAGTATACCCTAAGTATCATACAGCTTTGGTGAGCAATTAAGTATCGCACAGCTTCGGTGAATAATTAAGTATCGCACAGCTTCGGTGAGTAATTAAGTAGTGCACAGCTTTGGTGAGCATTAGCCGTATACTATATCAGCCTGAGGGCTTGGATATATCAGCTTAGAGTGAGCAGTATATGTGGTTGTCAGCTTTTGGTGAACATTTCTATCTATCTTCAGCTTAGGGTGAGCAATCCTTGATGTGATCAGATTGGATAGATAGTGTTGACTAGATTGACCAAGAAATGGTCGTAATGACATGGAAATCGACCGGTTCGATTGATCGATGGTTCGATCTGAATTGATGCTTTGGTGTGTTGAAGTGATTCGTTGAAATTATAAATTGTACTAACTTGCAAGAATGAACTAAGGCAAGGTGAGTCCTCTGACTTGTGTTTGTGCTTAGGCAGCCCTTGGGGCGTATTTTCTTCCTAGTCAGGTCTTAGGGGGTGAACTTGCTGGGATGTCGTCTCACCCCGTTATGAGATAACATTTACAGGTCCCTAGATGGCAGCTCCTCCCGAGCATTTTGGACAGCCAAAGAAGGTTACAGAGTAGAAGTGTTTTATCCCGCTTCATGGAGACCTAAGGGGGATGGGTATATGAGCTGGTGAGATCCGTGGTCTAGGTTGATGCGAGTCTACCCAAAAAGGTGCCCCATCAATATAGATTATGGTATCACCAGGAGCGAAATGGGCAGAGAGAGGGGCCCATACCGGAGTCCGAGGTTCCTTTTTATGTGCTGGAGGTTACTTTTGGAAAATGGTACAGCAGATCCTCCAGGTGGTTTAGTGGTGGACCCTAACCTGCCAGAACCAGAGTCCCAGTATATTCAGCTGAAGGAGTAGGATCTGTAGTCCTATGAACCCCCCCTGTTTTGCAGACCTTGTTTTTATAGACTAGTACGGTATATGACATGGCTTGATATATGTATATATAAGCGTGTTGTAGTTTGAAAATTTGTGGCCCTGCTTTTCTATCCCATCTTATTGTTGTCTACGGATTATATATTTGCTTCCGCATGTACATTAAAATGAATAGGTCGGCGATGCGTCATGGGACGTCGCTATTTAATCGACTGCAGAGGGATGGGCACGCGCTCGGAGGATCGAGGCGTGACAATAACGCTATAGGCACATCAATGAAAGGCCCGATTTACTAAATTGAAAACATAAGCGAAATTCCAGGATGTCACAGATAGTGACTTGTGATCAAAAGAAAAACTCAAACTTTCTTCGGTACCCAGATTTTCTTGGGTCCAGGAGAGTTAGTATTAAAGATGGTCTTTGCTCAGTCCTTCCTAACTAGTCTCCAAACCTTGGGACATTCTTTCTCGAAATGTTATGAGCTGTTACACTTCGAACATCTGAGTGCACTTCGGCCAACAAGTTTTACAAAAACTTTTTGAAAGTGATTTTGGTAAAATGCCCTTGTAGGTCTTTGTTTAATTCTCTAATTTATTTTGGGAAAATCAATTAATTGAATAGTTTCTAAAGTTATACCTAAACCAGATTTGTTAAAGTAGGGTATTTGAGCTGAAAGAATTTTTTCCAGTTTTTTTGAATCCTTTTGAAAATCTTTCTATAATACTTGAAATGTCCCTTTTCAAAATAGCATTTTCCTTCAAAAGAGAATCTGAATTTTCTTTCAAATTATCAAAACTTGTAATCAGACTTTCAAACTTTTCTTTCTAATAAACTTCCTGTTGCCTGAGCTTAGAATTCTCTCTTTTTAGCTCGGAAATCCTCTTAAGAAAAGATTTAAGACTGAGACAGAGTTCATCTATATATTTAGAAACTTTAACAAGAATTTTTTAGTTACTAACCTCAATTTCTTTGTCTGAGTCTGAATCAGAGTCTATTTCTAATTCTAAGTCCGATTCTGAATGAGCCATCAGACATATGTTGGCATATTATTCTTCACTTTCCTCACACTTGATGTCACTCCAAGTTTAAGCTTTGAGAGCATTTTCGTACTTCTTAGTTTTTCCTTTCTTCTTTTTCAACAATGGACAATTTGGTCTGATATGCCCATTTTTCTTACATTCAAAGCATATTACATCTTTGTTGGTTTCATTGTCTTCTGTCGGTCTCTTCTGGAAATTCTGCATGATCTACTTCTTCTAATTGAATCTTTTTTCCTTTCTATTAAACTTTATGAACTTCTTAATCATAAGCACTAGCTCCTCATCATCCATATCATCATCTGAGTCTGTATCATCAGAATCAATGTTAGACTTTAAAGCAATTGACTTCTTACCTTTAGGATCTTCTTCATCATTTATTTGTTCCACTTCGTATGATTGAAGCGTGCCTATCAGTTCGTCAACTGATAGAGGTATGATCCTCTGAGTTTCTCTAATTGAATTCTTCACATAATTCCAATCTTTCAAAAGCCCACACAGAAGTTTGTTGATTTTTATTGGTCCTAAGATTGGTTGACCTTGATAAGCCAAGCCATTCACAATCTCTGTAAAGCAGCTAAACATATCAGTTATAGATTCTTCAAGCTTCATTCTGAAGGCTTCATATTATCCGAGTAGAATGTTTATTTTGGTTTCCTTCACACAATCAGTCCCTTCGTAGGTAACATGTAATCTGTCCCAAACTTCTTTTGCTGTTTCACAAGAAGAAATTCGGTTATACTCAGTGGGAGATAAGGCATAGTATAAATAGTAGATTGCTTTCACATCAAAAGCTTGTCTTTTGGTAATTTCAGCTTGTGTTGTTTCGTCAGCATCAACAACTTCTTTCCCTCGGTTTGAAGCTGATGTTGCTTTAGGATTGATCCCTTTTTCTACAACATCCCATTCCAGAGGATCTCTGGATCTGAGAAATGCCTTCATCTTGTTCTTCCATACATTGTACTTCTTTCCATCAAAGTAAGGGGGTCTGGTGTTGCTCTAACCTTCAACTAAACTTGGAGCCAAAATACTAGTCATAAAAGATTTTTAGTTTAGAAGTAAAACACTTTAATAAGTAAGCACGTGGGCTCTGATACCAATTGAAAGTGCTAGTATGAACACCTAGAAGGGGTGAATAGGTGTGAAGATAATTTTTTGCAAAGAGTTGTAAGAATATTTTGCTTTTGAAACTAAGTCTGATGATCAGCAAACTTTAAAAAAGTTTAGACTTTAACTACAAAATTGAGATACGAATAAAATAAAGGAGTTTAGGGACGAGAAAAGGAACACATAAATTATAGTGGTTCAGCTTAGATCAAGCCTACGTCCACTTTCCCACGCCGACAGCTTTCTGGCTGGTTTCCACTAAGAATCAAAAGAGAATTTACAATCTTGTGATCTCGACTTCACAATGAAGAGTCTACTACTCTCACAAAGTCTCTTTTTGAGTCTCTCTCTCTCTCTCTCTTTTGAGTACAAATTTGAGCACAATGTAGGGAATAACAATTAAATGGTAAGCTTTAGACTTTAGAATTCTTCTTTCACGCACTCTATCGAACAACTTGGAGAGATCTCTTTAAATACTCCTTCATGCCTTCTCGACCGTTGGCACTTTCCAAAGGAATTCTTCCAATCAACCTATTGGACAGAATCAATCAAGGAGATCTTCGAGCTGTTTGAAGATTGTGATGAAAGCCCGTCAATCCTGTTCGCCCATACAATCAGGATCTTGGTTTCCATAAATAGATTATTTCCAAATTAACTTGCCATCTGAAAAGATTTGATGTATATATATATATATTGATTCTAATAAAAATAATCAATCTCGTAAGTGACATTTCCATCCAGAATGCGATCTATAACCTGTATGAACCAAACCCTTGAAGAAAGAAGGATAACAATGTGTTTGGATATGTTTTTATTTTTCACTTGCATTCAGTTTGGAATTTGTCAGAGTGGGCAGACTTCAAAATATAACTTAGATAAGTTTTGTCAGCTTCAAAACAACATAGGAGTTTTCTCTAACAAAATTAAGGGGAAGCATTTTGCTTGAAAGACATACTTCTAGGGGACCCATTCATGTACAGACATTTCGGAAGCATGGCTACTGTAGGGCGTTAAAAGGTGCTGGTCAATTTACGCCTGTCTAAGGTACATAACATGCTACCATGCCACACTAATGGTTTTCTTTCCTAATACCTAGTACTTCTATTATTCATGGAATTAATCCTCATCACTTATGCAAACATTCTTTTATGCAGGACACGGAGGGGAAATTGCAAGCAGGATTCGTGAGCTAGGTGGTTTGGCGTTCGGCTTATCTCATGAGGGTGTTAGGTGGAGGAATAGGTTCTACACTGTGGGGAACTGGGCGACGACTCTGGTGTTTGGAAGAGACAGCTCAAGAATAGGTTGACAATGGTAGAGATGCATTTATGATACATTGGACTCTTTTTGGGTGGAAAGGTTCATTTATTTGTAACACAAGTATTTAGCATGGCTAGTAAAATAACAATGGTTTTGCACCAGTACACCTTTTTTGTCATGTAACTTGGGTTTTATCAGTTGTAGAACACCATTTAACCGGCCGATTCCGTCCTTTGTTCCGCTAACTTGGTAGTGGCTAGGCCTAGGGAGGAGTAAGTTCTGGTTTTCCAGGCAAAATGGGATCACCGGGTTGTGCTCTCCCCTAGTGATCACCACTTTAGTGATGATAACTGTTAATCCACATACTCAAGATTGATCTGGTCACAAGAAAAGTATCAACAACTCAAAAGATTCACTAAAAACATAGTCTATATATATGTAATGAAATTGGAAGACGCAGCTTCTATATGCTTCATGCTACTTGGGATGATAGTACTGCAACACAGCATACACTGTTTGAATGATGCCTACAAGCGTCACTACAATAGCTAAGCCCGAAAGAGCTGACCATGGGTTGTCATGGAAAGTATTTAGGAGTTGTGCCCAGCAAAGATAAGCCCGCTCATACTTAAAAGACTTGTCTAAAGATGAAAAGTGAGACGCTAGATAGGTCTTGCGGATTTCTATAGTAGCGTCCTTGCAGATGTCACCGAAGAAGCATGCAACATCCTGGTTGCTCATAACGTGATTCGATATGACTTTACGGTCACGCAAAAGCTGTACGTCATCAGCAGTGCGAATGAGGCATCCCATGAATACGGCATAGGCGGTTATGTGCCCGTCTATTAGGCCACGACACTGCTCAAAAGCAACCATATTGGGGAGGATGCAATTGAGATTATCATTTATTTTTATTTGTGGAATTCTTACGGTTCTGCGTTCAGTGTCAAATTTGATCTCTAGGAAGGTGCTAGCTTGCCCCTGCTTGAATGCAATTCCCACTCGACGGAGCTCGGAGGCAGATCTAATCAAAGGACGGTATAAACTCTTCTCTACTGGATTGTCTTGTTGACCCTGAGGTATTAAACTCAGACGAAATGAATCGAGTAAATGCACTCCTTTTATATTGATCTGTCTTTCCAAGACATAGCCGGGTCCTACATCGAAACAGCTGAAGAAATGGGAGGCAAGATTGGCCAAGGACCACGTTGCTTCTGGAACATTCGTTGTTTCAAACAAATCCTCGAGAACAAAGTATGGGACCTGGTTCTCAAGCCGAAGAAGGTCCCGTGCAACAGAATACAACACGTATGAATTATTTAATGGGGGATCCCTCCGTATGACCCCTGCCAATTGACGGAGGAACTGAATGATGAAGCATCCATCAACAACCATCATTTTCACAAGGTCAGGTCCGCTGAAACACTCTGTGCTCTCCGAATAGCACTGCCGGATCATTTCCACTTTCAGTGCCACTGTATTGATGAGGTCCTCGAGGCCGACCCCGTGCGGTTGAGTTTGGTCCAGCAAGGTGTGGAGGCATCTCCACTTGTGCTTCTGAAGCATCTGCAACTGCTGTTCCCCATGGTGGTATGGGCCAATAGAGACGATGCGAGGCCGAGACGCCTCGGCATTTCCTCCGGCAAGTACCTGAGGAACTCTGAAGATGCTACAGCTGCTTTCGCCTGCTGATTCAGTCAACAATTTCGGCGCTACCTCAAGATCTTGTGACATGGAAGGCAATAACTGCTGCTTCATAAGCTCGATCCCATGTTCCTCAGTGGTTGCTTGACGACCTCCACGATTGTTGTCCATGACGAGTTGAATTGTAGAATCAACTTGAATTTCTTGCTGGGATTTTCAATAGCTAGAGAGAGAATTGAAAGGATACGAGAAGTGTAGTGTAACCATGAAAAATGTGAGGGACATGAAGAGATTTTAAAAGATCATGGAACAACCTGTAGCGGCCAGTGCGGGGTTGGTCTCAGTGGAGCAGAGGAGAGAGAAGGAAGGGCAAGTGTAGCAGCGGACAGAGACAAGGACGAGGGAGATGACAGGGAGTGGAACTAGGTCCTAGGAGCCACGTGTCGTCCGTTGAATGGGCCGGCCTGCCCTGGGTCCTACTTCCCCCTCTCTCTCTCTCTCTCTTATTTCTCTCTTCCTTCTCTCTCTTCAAAAGAGGACTTCTTTTTTTTTTTTTAATTTTTTTTGTTGGAGTCGGAAAAGAGGACTTGACTTACATGCAGACAAGTCGTCGCTCGTGGGGGCGCCTCCGTGGAGTGGGTGGGGGTTGGTGGGGAATATCCAAAAACGCGTGGGCCAAACGAAGCAATTTGCATTGATGGATTTTGACTAGCCATTTTCATGGCAGGAAGACTAAAAGGTAAATTTATAACTTAAATTACCCGAAAAATTAAAAATATAAATCACAGTAAGCAATTCTTTTATTTATGCTTAATGAGTATATATAAATCTTAAAAAATAATTACAAATCAACATATCAGGCAATCAATGACTAGAATTGGACAGGGGTTTTCCTGTCCCATATATGAGTAAGGCTATCTTTACTAGACTGACAGAGATACACATTTTTGAAGTGCGATTAATAAATTTACCATTTTCCATAAAAAGCTACAAGTAAAGAGCATCTACACTTTTTCATTTCTTTTGGGAAAAAATGCTAAAAGAATAATGACAAGTTGTCATCTCCTACTCCCTTGCTCTCCGATAAAACTGGCACATGGGGAAATGCTGACATTCGTAACTATTAGTTTCTTAATGTGATAGGAGTACTTTAATGTTCTGTTGGCATTTTTTCCTCAAAAAGCTTGAGCATCAGTTGCATCGACTGTGGAACTAGAGTGATAGACCGGTTAAATGAAATTCATCTGTCACAAACCTCAATTGAAAATAAAGGCTACCTCCCCACTCTATGTTTTTTCTCGTATACTATTATTGGGGCCACACACTGCACACGTCGTGTTCGTGATAAGCCATTTTTTTTTTCTAAAGAAACGATGTACGTGTAATGGGTAATTGTTGTTATTATTAGACGTGTATGAATTATATGGTAGGGTGATGAGGGATAGAATAGTGACCAAATGGGCGGTTTCGATTTTGATTCAAAGTTAATGTAGGAAAATGAAAAGTAAGACAAATGAATATTTTTATTGCTACATATTATATATATATATATAAAAGTTGGTGACCTCAACACTCAATGATGAGTTAAACTGTAAAATCTATGTGAATTGCTTGTTGGAATTTCAATAGCTAGAGCGAGAATTGAAAACTATCAAAAGTGTAGGGTATCTAGGAAAAATGTGAGGGGCAAGTAGAGATTTAAAAAAGGTCTTGGAACAAGCTGTAGCAGTAAATCCTAGGTAACAAAGTATAGTTTATTTCTATCATTGAAAATGAAAGAGGGCGGCTCTTGCACGCGGCAAAGTTGTCGGGTGGTTGACAATGACTGCCTATTGACTGCTGTTGATTGACCATCATCACCAGCCGTTGGATAAAAAATGACTAGTGCTAGTTTTATATCAATACCGGTTTGAAATGTTTGCATGTTAGAAGCGACGACCATATCGAGGAGAAGAAGACACGCGAAAGACCAAATGGACGTAGGTTAGTGCGTGAAACAGTTAATTCTATGCTTAAATCATTGCAAGGGACATGTGAAAATGAGAATATTAATACGACATTAATACGAATATGTATAATATAATGTATCGTTTTGGTGATGTCAAATCTTCATTTCCTTTGAATTCTTGAATGCCCATCGAGCAAAAAGGAGCTGTACAAGTGCGCCAGCTGGACGGTGAAAAAAGGAGTGATGAAAGAGTTATGCATTGCACTTGCAGAGCTGCATCCCAAAGTTTCAGGAGGTGCGGAGGTGCACAATTTTTAAGGAACTGCGATCGGATCGTGCGATCGGATCGAGGAGCAGAAGATTCCACAAAGGAAAAAATGTAAGCAGGTGAAGTCCATGATTGAGGACAGAAAGAAAGATAAAAAGATCGAAAATTCATAAAATAAGTAATACTAAGCGTCGGTCTTATAAGAAGTTGCCTAGATAAAGACATTTTTAAGGAAGTGCACGTTGGGCGAGGACAAGTAGCCACACAAAAGACAAATGTAAGTTGGTGAAGCCAATAATGCAGTTTCGACCAAAAAAAAAAAAGTCAATAATTCAGTACACGAGCACCCACACTTAACAAAGTATAGTTTATTTTTGTCATTGAAAATGAAAGAGGGCTGCTCTTTGCATGCGACAAAGTTGTCGGGTGGCTAACAATGACTGCTTGCTGACTACTGTTGATTGACGATCATTGCCAGCCGTTGGATAAAAAATGACTAGTGCTAGTTTTATATCAAGACCGGTTTGAAATGTGTGTATGTTAGAAACGACAACCATATCGAGGAGAAGAAGACATGCGAAAGATCAAATGAACGTAGGTTAGTGCGTGAAGCAGTTAATTTTATGCTTAAATCATTGCAAGGGATATGTGAAAATGAGAATATTAATACAACATCCATTATATTATATATAATGTATCTTTTTGTACTGAATTAGTGAATTATTGATTTTTTTTTGGTCGAAACTGAGTTATTGACTTCACCAACTTACATTTTGTCTTTTGTGTGGCTACTTGTCCTCGCCCAACGTGCACTTCCTTAAAAATGTCTTTTATCACTTATTTTATGAAATTTCGATCTTTTTTTATCTTTCTTTCTGTCCTAAATCATGGACTTCACCTGCTTACATTTTTTCCTTTGTGGAATCTTCTGGTCCTCGATCCGATCGCGGTTCCTTAAAAATTGTGTACCTCGGCACCTCCTGAAACTTTGGGATGCAGCTCTGCAAGTGCAATGCATTACTCTTTCATCACTCGTTTTTTTCACCGTCCAGCTGGCGCACTTGTACAGCTCCTTTTTGCTCGATGGGCATTCAAGAATTCAAAGGAAATGAAGATTGGGCAGGCTCATGCTCAGGCCCGCAACGTTTCATCCTTCTGGCTAGGGGTGAGCGGTTCCCGGTTCCTTACAGGTTCCGGCTGGAACCTGGAACCTACCCTCGGGTATAGGTTCCTCATTTTTTGGAACCTGGAACCTACCGTCGAAGCCCAGAACACTGGAACCTACCCTGTCACAGGTTCCAGGGTCGGTTCCAGGTTCCAACAGGTTTTTTTTTTGTTCATTTTTAGATTTGAACTATAATGGAGAAGGAAAGAGACGAACCAAAGCTTCTATGTACATAAATTGTCAAAAATAGTTCATTGGGAGCAAAAGCATCCAAAAAAAAAAAGAATAACAGAATAATCTGTGGGAAAAATATGGGCATAGTCTTTTGAGAAGGCATGTACATGAACAAATTGATGAACAGACAACTGTGGAAGAAGAAAGGTAAATGGGACAAACCATTTCCGCAGTTTCGATTATGTGGTGTTTTCGATTTTCGGGATGACAATAAAACAAGTAATCTTCCGCAGTTTCTGATTATGTGGCTTCATAAAGTCGTCGCTGCAAATGTCAAAATTTTAGGATCAGCATGTTGAACCCTGGGACCAACACCGTGCAATAAGAGCCTAGGCTGAAGAATGCAACTTGTACCTGACAATTTGTCAATCTTAACCACACGATCAGTTCACTCTTCTTCGACAATTTGGCAACTTCTCCATCGTCTTCACGAAATACTTCACTCTTAAGGCGTCGCAAAAAGTACGGTTGAATGCGTTCCCTCAGCTCCTGTTGCAAAAGGAATTACTCCACCATTTCTTTTTTATCTTTTTTTTTTTTTGGGCACAAATTCTACAGAAGTAAAGCAAGCAAGTACCTGATATACAATATGAAACCAGAGAAGGAAAAAAGAAAAAACCCCACATGTTTAGCAGAGAAATGAAAGTTAACACTTACAAGAAACTATTGAGTGAAGCACAATAATCAACAGACATGGTCAACTTAGAGAAATCTATTCAGCTCAAACTTCAACAGTACCAATACTTTCTTAAGTGGCTTCATTTTTTTCTCATGCAGGGATACTTATGCCTTTTATAGAATTAGACAACCTAACGAATTGTAAAGTCCCCGCATAATAAGATAGACCACGAAAAATTACTAAGCTTTATAGTAAACGGAAACTATGGTAGCACGAGACAATGAACAGACAAAATCTCACTTTCAAGACTGCAATTCATATTTCCAATGGAGAATTTAATTTGGTAGGATTTACCAGAAAACTATGCAATATGGTTCAACATTGCCTTTTCCAAGGTTATAGGACCTCTTTGGAGAAATTGCGTGCTTTACTAATCTTTTAGCACTGGCCAAAAGAAAATCTATAAGTTGCAAGACCGTGAAGTGTGAAATATGCTCAGTATTCAGTAAGGCGCTCCTGTTTCAGAGCCATTGTCCTAATTTTCCTGCCATTAAACTTGTTCCTTGGAAAGCATATATCAGCAATCTGCAATGATTCATGTGGATAGAGAGCAGCCTCAGTCAAAACAAAGATATAATGGAGTCCACTCTATACGATGTTCTTGTAATTCATCCCATATTCCCAACTCTTGTTCTGACTCTGACTCCGTGATGCCGTTTATACAGCATTTCTAATTCATTTGACTTAGTCAAGCCCGTATTCCCAACTCTTGCTCTGACTCATCTGACTTAATGATGCCCAATTTCTAACTCTTTGGCAAGTAGATGGCAAATCATTTAATGGAGAAACTACTACATTAAAGTACAAAAGACATACTGCTAAAAAAGAATTCAATACCTTTGCAACTGCAGAACCAATGCGCTTCTCTCTATCTGAAGCTTTTTTTCATTTCCACGAAGTATGGGATTCTCATATTTCTCTTTAAAGCTGTAAGAATATTTCAAACTCAACCAAGGAAAAAAAAAATTAAGACATGATAATGAGGATGTTTAGAAACCAGGAGAAGTAGACTTTGTTAGCACCCAGTAGTTCAGGACAGCAGAAGTTAAATAGCGCCCATAGTTCCTATTTAAGCATCAAAAAATGGCACACAATATTAGAAAAGTATACTGTATTATTAAGACATAACAGATATGAAAGCACTGCATAAAATAGCAGCCCTAAGGATTACCCTTAGATTGTTCTGAATTGGAGTGCCACTAATGACAATGCGATGAGCAGTTGGTATCTCAAGTAAACTTTTTGCTCTCTGTGTACTCGGATTTTTTATGAGATGTCCTTGGAGTTGTCAACATCATGTGAGATATTATTGTTAGTAGTACATACCACAAGTCCTGATAAGCACATGCTATTTGTGAGTAGGAATAGAAAGACGATGTCCCACAGACGTAATATTTCTGTCCGAAGCAAGCTTTATCATGATTTCTAACTTCTCCATCTTCACATAAATTGGGTCATTGTACTTGCAGAAAAACACCTGGCAATGACGAGAGGATCAATAAGCATGCCTTTCTTACTCATAATGCACCCAATATGGATCACTTAGAGTTGGCAAGACTAAATGGACCAACCTTAATTTCATGGGCTAGAATAGTAGGCCGCCTTTGGACAATGAGGTTGATATTTCTTAAGGCAACATATTGTATCTCTGGTTCTGCAGAGAGTAACGTAACAAGAGCCATCTTTTTGCACAGATTCTCTCTCTATCATATTCAAACTTATCTCGAATTTGGTGAACCTTTTCCCATTTATCAGCATGTCCATTCCTTACAAATCGTTGCTCCTGCATTCAGAAAAATCACGTCTTTTAGATACCTTGTAATATAATGGATGTGGATAGATTATTGACAAATCATTTAGAGACACAACACTGTAAGTTGCAAGAAAGTAACCATACAAAGTTTACAGAAGTGATCATTAAACAAAAGAACATAGGCATAACTGATCAACTTGTTAGCTTGTTACTCATCATAACAACATTCCCCTTAGTTTCATACTTTCATTCACAAACAATTAGCTTCTTTGCAGCTAATCAGTGCATTATGCTCAACAAAGTTCAAGCGTTGATTAAACAATAGGATGCTTTGTTAATATGTTTGCCTCAAAAATTGATGTCCTTGTTGTTAAACACGGACATCTTGGCTCCTCTCACATAGTATATTTCTACTTATAAGCAACTTTAAGGGCACTTATTGCCTTTAAGATGGTTCCTAATGTAAACGTTCCTCAACTCAAGATTAAAAAGAAAACAAAAACTTCCAGACAAGTCAGAATCGCATACAGACTCTTATGAAAAGAGAATGAGTAATTATGAAGTCATGGGGTAAAATCATCATGATAAGCAAAGCCAATCTCAGCGTCATAGAGAAATTACATGTTTGTCACTCAATCACATTTCAACATGTTATGGGCAAAGCAAGTAAATTGTCATTTTCAGCTATCAATTTTTCAAAGAAATTTTTCCATTGACCTCTTCTACTTGCTTATTCCTGTAAAAGAGGATGCTGAGGTTATAAAGCGAGGGAAACAAAAATTTCAGCCACTAAGGTTGAACCCATTCACTTGCAATGACATAATCTATCAAGTGCATATTCTCCTGATAAGAAAAAGAAAACGTGTCAATCCCATTGCCACATGTATAATGCCAATATGTTGGACCAAGAAGCATCATGAGTCAAAAAGAAAATGGAATGGCAGCATTACATGGGAAAGGCATAACCTGCAAGTTGAGCTTCGTCACAAAGAGAGAGTGAAAGCAGCCACCAATATTGCTGGTACTGCTTTACTGTATTCTTCATATCTATCCATGTCCTTCCCATATTTGCTACTGCACAAAAAGCCTCAACTGTCAAAGGCCCCTTTTATGAAAGTATGATGTACTAGACTTGAAAGACAATACTAACAAAACAAAGATGAAGATCATAAATCATCTTCATAGCCAGAACTCGTATATGGTACTACTGATTCTTTAGAAGCTTAACAATCTACCATTTTGTGACACCATTAGTTTAGAAGAAACCAAGAAGCTAAGGCTAGAATAATCACCAAGCAATTCAACACCCATGTTTCAAATGAATAAGTACAGACAGTGAGCATAAATGATCATACCACAAGCCTGACAGCCGACAATATTCCCATTATGCTGTATAATTGAGAGTCTTCTGAAGTAGAACTCTAGAATATGGAAGAACAATGCCTCAGAAAAGCAGATAATCGGAAAAAAAGGGGTTGTACTAACAGGATACTGACCTCTATATAGAACGCCACGGCCACAAAAAGAAGGGTCAAAGTCATTGCGGATGAGGATACCTGCAAAGACAGATTTCGGTTCCTGATTTGAGCGTGTTCTAGAGAATCTTAACTTAGCAAGAATTTTGTCATACACACTATGAGAAGCAGCCTTCGGCTTGCTTTATCTAGGAGACAAGTCACTACCCCAGTGCGAAGAACCTACAACATGAAGGGTCCTTACACCTCAGATTAGGTCAAAAGTTTATTGCATTGTTTAATTGCTGCCACCGAGAGAATCGCCAATTTACCTGGACAGCACCGAGTCCAACAGTTGCGACATTACTTGAAGAAATCCCTGTCGAAAATCAATGCACATTAATGGAAGCCTAATCAACCAAGAGAAGCTTTATTAGGTTGCATCCGTCAGACAGATGCTATTCAGAACAATATTAGCAAGTATCAATATGCCTTTGCCCATCCTGACTAAAGCAGAATCAAAAAGAGAAATTTATTGTTTTTTTGCAGGCTTGTAGAATCTGCTAGTTTTACATACCTTTTAAAGAGAACAAAAACATCCACGAAATGATTGCAAGCATCCTACATGGCACAGAACTGGGGAGAAGCAGAATCGACATCACTTCCAGCAATTATGTGTTTCCTTTCTGAGTTTATCAATTCAGCAAGCAGCTGACACAAAAATTTCAATGCACTTAAGTAAGACACAAAATAAGTCTCATCGCCTCTCTCCTCAGAGGATATAGAAGTGCCAGAGTCAAGAGGCATAAAGCTTCAAAATCAAACTAATAGGCATTGAAACCTGCCATTTAAAATGAATATCCATTAGCAAGGCAGGAAACTTCCGAAAGCAATGGTGAATACAATGAAGCAAGGGCAACTGCTGGATGAGAAAAGCTATGTCGAGTAGATACCTTTTCAGTAGCTATGTCATTTATATATACAGAAAATTTACAACAGAAACTGGCAGTCACATCTCGACATCTATCAGCACAATAAGAAAAAGTGCCATGATATCTGCTCCAGTGTCACCTTTCTCAATCTGCCAAAAGAGTATCTTGGTTAACAACCCAATCAATAAGCAGAGCTCAGTAAAAGAATATTACAAAATTGCAATGCTATATGAGATGATAGGCTACACTTTAACACTCATGTAAGTATACTGCAGCACTTCAACATTTATACACTTTTGTCACGTAAAAGGGGACGTGATCAAACAATCTTAAGTAACCATACAGTATGGTCCATACTTGCCTTCATAATAAAGATATACAACACCATAAAAGAAAATATTAACGCAACCACTTCAAGTTGGAAAGATAAATATAGCAGATACGAAAATCTTTAAATAAGAAAAAGTAAATGAGAAGATAGAAAATGAAGGGCACGTTTAACATACAATCTATGTACATTTGGAGGAACTCCATAAGGTAGCTGTCCTCCAAGATTGTTATTGCTGAGATCTCTGTGAAAAAACAAAATGTGAAACATTTTGTTGAATAACCAATTTAGGCAGAGCAAATTACGTCATCCATCTTACAGATTTGTCGCTCATGTCAGGCTTTGAAGCTTGTAACCAATTGACGACCCAGAGAGGCCAAGACCCGGTAATTTACTGACAAAAGATGATGACAGAGCACATATTAGAGATCAGAAATTGTATAGAGATAGCTAAAGATGAATCAAGGTCAACATTAGAATATCACATTTCAGTGACCCTGGAGCCCGAGCAAGTGATTCCTTTCCAAGACTGTCCACATGGATCACCACCGCTGCTACTCCATTGAGTCAGTTGAGAAGGTTGGTTTAGAAAGCTATACATATCCTGTAAAGCAGCAGCTGTGGATCGGACAAAACACAAGCAGAAAAATTAACTGGTGTAAGATCGAACCAGAATATGAAATGAATTGATTAGTAAATTAGTTGCTGTCAAACTGAGAATCTCTCAGACATGCTTCGATTTAGCAATGGAAAGTCAATCATAAAGCCTGACTTGCTATCAATAAAAATTATGAATTCTAGGAAACATAGTCAAAATCATTCGACAGGTAAAACTCCCATTTAAGCATCAACCAAGCAAACTCCCACCTGAGTTTGAAATTCAGCGAGTTTGAAATTTATAGCTATAGCAGTAAATATGAGTTTGAAGAACCAACCAGGCTTTGACGAACATACAATAAGCTTCCTTGACGAACATACAATAAGCTTCTATTGCAAAACCAGTGCAAGATGAATAATAAAAATCCTTGAGTCTAGTAAAAATGTGGAAAGATAAGTACACTTCATAAAGTTGAGATGATTCCACATTCAAGGACATATTGAGTACACATTAAACTTTACCAGATCAATTGAGCGTTTACCATCAGCATAGATGAGAGAAAATGACTGTGCCTCCCTGTCTGGTTGAAGTTGCTTCTGAAAATTTACCTTGCAAAGTGAAAATTCCTATTAGTAAAACAGAAGGAGCACTGAAAGATATTTACTTGAATCAAAAAACCAATTTGCATTCGGATGCATGTTAATAGCACATACAGTCCTCTGTCCACGAATAACTTCAGTAACTGAGCTTAGTCTCAATTGCTTTTCCTCTTGGCCTGAGTACCAAATCATAAACTTCTCATCCTGAAACAGAACACGCATGGTTAGTTTTCCTCAACAAATTGCAAAAGAGGGGAAATTTTTATCCACTTAATTGAAGTGTAAGCAGAAGAGTGCTCCTCTAGAAAGCCAACCTACGTAACAATGCTCTTCAGTTTCCATGCTTGGTCAATATTTCAGGAACTCACCAAGCTTTATCATGATTTCTAACTTCTCCATCAGCACCTTCACTTGGCCCGCATAAGACCTATTGCTCCTGAAACATTAAAAAGATATACAATACAGTTATATTTGGTTCATACTATCTCTTGAAAGCTGAAATAAAAGCTATACTTTACTTTTCAATGCAAGGCATCCTCCCAGTGATAAACTCTATTTACCGACGCTAATCTCCCCATTAAGAGTCAAGACCATCCATATCTATAAAAAGAAGAAGAAAAGGAGATTAAATAAAATATTCATTTATATACAAAAAGAATTACAATATATAAAGATATAAACAATGTCACTTACCCAACTCAAATTTTTCTGCATTCTCGATGCACTTCTCAACATCAATCGGTACACGAACGGCTCTCAACCAATCTTGAGTGCAAATCAAAGCTTCCACTACTTTGGGAGTTAAAGAACTTTGAAAACCATCAAGAACACGACCCGATGCACTAAAAGTTGACTCGGAAGCAACGGTAGTTACGGGAATGGACAAAATATCTCGAGCCATCAGAGAAAGGATCTTATATTTTGAGCCATTAGTCTTCCACCACATCAAAATGTCAATATCAAGATTCTTTTCATTTTTCTCTTGAAGATATTGATCAAGCTCGGACTTGTTGTCATCACACCCTTGTTCATTCGAATATAAAAACATTTTCTTCCAAGCTTGTCCATCATACTTCTTTATTCATTCACTACCACCCAAATCGACATTAGAAGCACTACTACTTGCACCCGAACTATGGCCACCAAAATTTCGATCACTTGAAATAAGAGAAGATTGCTCATAAAATTCATACAAACGCTCCAATGCATCCTTCACCTTGTAATGCATCTCTTTAACTTTTAATTCATCATCATAAATTTGTCCATACAAGAAAGTCACATAATTCAACTTAGCTCTAGGATCTAACACAACCGCAATCAAGACCATCATATTCACTTTATCCAAGCTTCCATAATATTTATCAATTTTTTCTTTCATTTTCACACCCATATCATGAAGCCTAGGATCCAAAGCATTGACCGCATCTTTCAAATATCTATACAAAAGAACTATTCCTTCAAAATAATCATTTGAAGTAACATATGAACTCCCCGACATCCGATTGGTGGCATCATAGAATACTTTTAGAAAATCTGAAATAATAATAGCATTTTCCCAATCATCATCACTAGGCGTTTCATGATTCAGCTCACTTGCAAATGATAAATTGTCGTCTTCCATTATTTGAAAAGCTTTTCTGAACTTGATGGCGGTGTCTAACATGAGATAAGTGGAATTCCATCTAGTAGCAACATCAAGAACTACCGAACCTTTATAAGTGATATTTTCACTCTTAATGCAAGACTGAAATGCATTGGCTCTTGCGGGAGAACTCTTTACATATCTAACCATATTTCGGACATGTGCAATGGAGTCACGTACCGTAGTCAAGCCATCTGTCACAATCAAATTCAATATATGAGCTGTGCACCTCATGTGCAAAACACTACCATCCAATATCAATGACTTTTCTTTGGAAAATTTATCCCTCAAATAGTTAATTGCAACATCATTCGAGCTAGCATTATCCACAGTGATTGTGGACACATTTTTCTCAATTCCCCACTCTTGAATGCATTTCTCCACCATTTTCCCAATCTCCCTACCCCTGTGACTATGCATCACCGCAAAGTTGATGATTCTTTTATGCAACTTCTAATTTTCATCAATAAAATGTGCAGTGAGACACAAATAATTCAGATTTTGAATGGAGCTCTATGTATCGGTCGTGAGTGCAATCCTAAAATTAATCTGTCGAAAATAATTCTTCAAATAAGTTTTTTCATCTATATACAACTTTATGCAATCTTTTGCCACTGTGAAATGTGATATATGTTTGAAGAGAGGCTGTAACTCACTAACAAACTCACGAAATCCAACACGCTCAACCAAGGAAAAAGGTTGCTCATCACTGATGATGAACCGAGCAAGCATTCGCCTACAACGTTCTTGATTAAACGACCATGTTGATAAGATACTACTAGTATTAGAATCACCTCCTGACTTGCCAGCCATGTCTACATTCCGTGGTGCAAAGAATTTCTATCTCTTATTTACATTACGGGGAAACCTCCTGCATGTGGTCAAGTGCTTCCTCATCGCAGAAGTACCGTTAGCAACACGATACTTAAGCATTATCCCACAATGTATGCACTTTACTTGATTTGGTTTTCCATCCTTATCATTGATTCTTGTATAATGATTCCAGCATTCTGATGTATATTTCTTATCCTGAGGAAGATGAGAACCAGGTACCTTACTCGTGGCACTCGTAGTAGGGGGTGCCTCTTCTTCATTTTCATGGCCAGAAAGCTCCAACTCCAGAGTCATATCCTCATGTCCCTCCACCTCCATTGATGTGTTATCTTGATACATTAACTTTGCACTACACAATAATTACATAATATAATTAATTTAGTTGATAACAACGTTAATACAGTATAATACAGCATACCAATGCTGTATAGAAACATAATACAGCACTTTTATACATAAACTAAGTCTAATATGTTGAAATACAGCATTGGTATGTTGTATTTCAACATAATACAGTACTTTTATACATAAGCTAAGTCTATTATGTTGAAATACAGCATACCGATGTTGTATAGAAACATAATACAGCACAAATCATGGGAAAGTAGACCAATTTCAATTTGTTCATTTCATTGCCTACCTTAACCAGAAAGATTGCAAAGCTGTCTCACTAAAATCTACAGGTGATGTTGAAATTTGATGGTCAAACAGTGTCGAGAAAGCCCGATTGACAGCTCTGGGACTGATGTTGAAATTCGGTTTGGCTGTAAGCAGTAAGCACAGGCCTACGAAGGGGCTCAACAAGGTGAAACCGTGGAAAAGAAGGATCAAGAGAGAACTCAGGCTTCTTAAAGCGGTAAGATCTCTTCCTCCTCTTCAGGACTGGTTGGTGGATCAACGATTTGTGTCGCACTGTCCTTTAAAAAACTGCCAAAAGAGAATATTGGTATTAACTAAAAACAAGCGGCTACATTCATTTTCTTGATTGAAATAAGCTGTGGCCATGAACTAAACTACTTGGTGAAAATACATGATGCCCAACTTTAAATCTATTGCTCTCACAAGGAAAGTGTTTGAAACTATGAGATTTCGATAAATATATAGGTGACAAATGTACTGATAGTGACATCCATTTTCTTTGCCTGATAAGGCTGACAAGCAATTCAATAAAGAAAATAGATTTATAAAATATAAATAAAAAGAGCTTTTGTTTGAAATGTTTTGTGCTACTAAAAGCTTTGAGAAAACAAAGTAACTCAAATAAAAAGTTTCTTCCAAAGTGAAGCAACCATGCCGATGTAACTACCACAAGTAAGGATATTATTTAACTCTTCAAATAAAGATGAATGACCAGAAAACGAAAAGAATTTGATATTTGAAATTCGGTTGCATGTGCATCATATGCTTGACAGCATAATCAAGGCATTAATGATTTGTCATTTACCCTGATCTTATGGTTTCCTAAAAGCTAGCCTTAAGCGGAAGAAATTTAATCCTTCGACTTGCTACAAAAAGAATGTCAGATATCAATCAAATGCCAACTAAGAGACTAATAGAAAGAAAGTGGTCATGATTTAAAGGGAGAAGCTGAGAGAACAATGGAAAGATCAGCACAAGAGAACTGGACCTTTATATATTAGAAAACGCAACTAAAGTTAGCGGTGAGCCGAGGGTTAGCGGCGGTGCCGTCGAGGGCAAGCGGTGAGCCGAGGTTAGCGGCGATGCCGTCGAGGGCGAGAGGAGGTGGCCTCGAGCGGGGATCGCGAGCGGTGGTGTCGAGGGCGAGCGACGGTGCCGTCGAGGGCAAACGCCGAGCCAAAGGTCAGTCGCGGTGCTGTTGAGGGCGAGCGAAGGTGGCCTCGACCCTCCAGCAGAGATCAGCGGCAGTGGCGTCGAGGGAGACCGGCGGTGGCGTCGAGACTCGAGGGTGACCGGCGGTGGCGTCGAGCAGAGATGGAGAACGGACGGGCGAAGAGGTCAGCCACGGTGCTATCGAGGCGAGCGAAGGTGGCCTCGACCCTCGAGCGAGAGATCAGCGGCAGTGGCGTCGAGGGAGACCGGCGGTGGCATCGAGACTCGAGGGCGACCGGCGGTGGCGTCGAGCAGAGATGGAGAACAAACGGGCGAAGAGGTCAACCGCGGTGCTGTCGAGGGCGAGCGAAGGTGGCCTCGACCCTCGAGCAAAGATTAGCGATAGTGGCGTCGAGGGAGACCGGCGGTGGCGTCGAGACTTGAGGGCGACTAGCGGTGGCGTCAAGCGAGATGGAGAACGGACGGGCGAAGAGGTCGATCGCGATCTTTGTCGAGGGCAAGCGAAGGTGGCCTCGACCCTCGAGCAGAGATCAGCGGCAGTGGCGTCGAGGGAGACCGGCGGTGGCATCTAGACTCGAGGGCGACCGGCGGTGGCGTCAAGCAAAGATGGAGAACGGACGGGCGAAGAGAGAACTCAGTGAAAACTAAAAGTGTCGTGTGTGTGGATTCTGTGGAAGAAGTGAGAATTTTTTATTTGGGGGGGTTTTTTGAGCCCTAATCGAACCGGTTCCGATTCCGGTTCCGGTTCCAGTCTTAGCCGTTCCGGTTCCCGAAAGGGGAACCGGAAACCGGAACCGGTCCCTTTAGAACTGGGAACCGAACCGGAACCTCCGGTTCGGTTCTCCGATTACCGGTTCTACCCGGGAACCACGCTCACCCCTACTTCTGGCCTTTCGATGCGGGGCGGAGGCTTCCCTGCAGCACATACAACTGAAGAGAAAGGCTACTAAAAGTGGTTTTTTCATTGTGAACAAACGCATTTACCATACGAATACGATAGAGAAAGGCCATCACTAATCCCCCTCCAACTTTACGATGCCCAATATTCCTACGAAAGTTTTACTTCGTGTCTCATTTGCAATATAAGTTCATCGCAAAATGAATAGAAAATTCAAACATTTTACAAATTAGAAGTGATATCAATATGTTATCAAGATATAACAAAAATATTCTTCAAACTGTCGTAGTCCTAAAATAGTACGATGAATAATTACAACTAAATATCAGGAAATTTCTGTATTTAACAAACGCTGGTTTTTAAAGAGGGCCACTCTTCCAAAATGTTTAAGGATACAAAATGTCTTTATACATATACACAGCACTAAAACGTTTTCAACGATCTACAAAAGCGAATGAAGGCAAGTCGACTCAATTTGCATAAAAATAATATCTTTTTTTTTTCTTTTCTTACATTGCTTGAAAAAGTCATTAATTCCGAAGGTGCAAGTGCAATTTAATATGTAGTTTCACTTCAAAGTAGATGACACAAATATAAATTTCCATCACCCTAAATTACAGAAGAGTGTCCTCATCATGTTTGAGTTTTAGAAGTTTATTTTTGGGGCCAATTTGTAGAGTAGCAATTTGTACATCCATTAATTAGTTAGATCCTATTTTTTTGAGTATGCATGCAAAAAAATTATCGAAAAAGTCATAAGCATATTATATTAATGAAAGAGGCAGTGACCAGGGACCTCCTACCGGCCTTTTACAAAAAAAAAAAAAGGGAAAAAAAAGAAAAAATTTCAGATTTTTTTGAAAAACTAAAATACTTCATATGAGCATCGACCATGCCACATAAATGGCTGGCATCCATACCATTAATTTCTGACCAAATTTTGGTCGGATGGACTACAGTGACAAATTGTCAAAAAGTTCCGGACTAAATGAAAAGGTTTAAGACTAATTCTATACAAATGTAATATGTTTAAGACCTTTTTTTTAACTAATCTTCCCGCTTAGAGCTCGCCCACATTGGTTTAATATATAGTTGCATGCTCTCGTTGATTAATATACGTATACAGATATATAGACGCGTGCCCACACACACGCGTACATACACATGTTTGAATTGCAATTGATAAATTGACCCTTTTCCATTTGAAAAAAAAAAAAAAAAGAAAGAAAGAAGAGCGTCTACATTTTTTCGATTTCTTATGGGAAGAAATGCTAAAGAAATGCTGATAAGTTGTTGCCTCCTACTCCCTTGCTCTTCGATAAAGCTAACATATGGGAAATAGTAACATTCATAGCTATTAGTTTTTCGATGTGATAGGTGTACCTCAGTGTTCTGTTGGCATTTTTTTCCTTATAGAGCTTGATCATCAACTGCATCGACTGTGGACCTAAGGTGATGACTAATTAAACCGAAATCATCTACCACGAACCTCAACTGAAAATATAGTCTACATCCCCACTCTATGCTTCTTCTTATATATTGGTGTTGAGGCGCGCATCAAGCGCATCGTGTGCATGATCATGGATGGGTTGCATATGAAGAGAAATGAATCATCTTTGAAAGGAATGGCCGATTTGTAATGGGAAATTACATTGTTATGAGACAATGTATGAATATGGTAACTTGATGAAAGAGAGAGCAATGACCTAGCAGGCAGTTTCAATTTTGATGCAAGGGTAATGTAGGAAAATGAAAAGTGGGACAAATCGATGTATAAGTTGGCTCTATAATTTTTATTGCATAATCTAATATAGGTAGAAAATATATGGGTGGTTTCTTTGTGACTTGGCAAACACACAAAGGCCAATTTTCGAAAGTCATATGTTTCGTATTTTTCATGACAAGTAATTTTTAAACCTTATCCTTTTTGCATCGACTTTCTATTCAATGAGTAATCTACTAAATATATTTTCCAATGTTTCTCGCTAAATATGTTGATCTTTACTCTTCAACCTCTCAAGAAAAAAATCTTGAACTTTATTTCCTCCTTCTACTTTGGACTAGATGGGGGCATTAATCCTTCATTTGAACTTGGAAGTGGCCATTCACTTTCTCTTTCTCTCGTTGTATAAGGGCTAAGTTTTCTTCTCTCTAGGAAATACTATGAATGCGAATTTCTGAAACAGGTCACAAAAAGGAAAAATAAATTCTTCACGGAGCTCTTTCCTAGGATAGGGAAGCAAAATGGAGGAAAGTATTTTGTCGAAAGATATAGCTCTAGGAGACCCATTTGAGTTACAAAGTGCTCATCAATTTACGTTAGTATAAGGTACATAACGTGCTACCATGCCATATTGATGGCTTTCTTTCCTAATAGCCAGATTTTGATGCACGCATACTTTATAATTTGCTGAATTAATAGTTGTCACTTATGCAGAATGCGAAAAGAATATCGCACGCGGGCTTCACGAGTTGGCTAATTTGGCATTCAACTAATCTCACAAGAGTAGTCAGCTGAGGAACGGGTTTTATGTAGCAGTGACAATGACCCGGGCAACGACTCCGATATTTGGAAGACACAACTCGTTTGACAAAAAAAAAAAGAAAATAAGAAGAGACAACTTGAGAATAGTTTGACAACAATAGAGATACATACATTAGCTGCTTTGCACTAGTTTTAAAATTTTCGCAATTTTTGATGCCTTGCGCTCTTTTTGGGTGGAAAGGTTCAAGTATTAGCATGCTAATAAAATAAAGATGGTTTTTCACCACTTCACTTTTTTCATATTGTTGTGTCACTTCAGTTTTATTAGTTGTGGAACTCTTTTTAGTCAATTTAACTTTATAAATTGAAAAATTCTAGAAAAAAAAAAAAAAAAAATTGCACGGTTTTGAACTGGGCGATCCGGTCCTCACCAATCCTCAATTCCATGGAACTAGCTAGTAGCTAGGCCTAGGGCTAGGTAAGCTCCAGATTCCGGGCAGAGGCGGATTGTCTGTCCATGCTCTCTCCTAGTAATGAAAATTGTTCATTTGCTTATACAAAATTATTCTGGCCACAAGAAAAGTATCAACAACACAAAAGATTCACCGAAAACAGAGTTAATACATGTAATGGAATTAATACGAAAGATGGAGCTTCTAGACGCTTAGTGCTACCTAGGATGGTAATACTGCAACACAGTGTAAACGGTTTGAATCGCACCTGTAAGCATCAGCACAGCAGCTATAGTCGACCATGTGTAGCGACAAGGAGTGTATATGAGTTGTGTGAAGAAAACACGAATCTGTTGACGCCTAACATAGCTGTTGACTCTTGCAATCTCTGACTCTAGATAGCTCTCTGAGACGTCCCAAATAGCGTCCTTGCTAACATCACGGAAGAAGCTTGCAATGCCCTTCTTGCTCACGCCGTCATTCCACATGACGCCATGGTCACACAAAAGTTGTGCATCGTTAGCTGTGTCAATGAGTGATCCCATGAACATGGCATAGGCAGTAAAGTGCTTGTCGCAATAGAGAAAACACCGTTCAAAAGCAACCATATTGTGGAGGATACACTGGAGAGTGTCATTGATTCTTAGTTTTGGAATTTGCAAGATTCCTGCTTTGGAGTCAAATTTGATCTCGAGAAAGGTACTGGCTTCTCCTCGCGCGAATGCAATTCCGGCTTGATTGAGCTTGGAAGCAGAACTGATCAATTCATAGGACGAGCTCCTCTGCTGGACCAATGTTCTGTTGACCCCGAGTAATTAAGCTCAGACGAAGTAAATCAAGTAAATGCATTCCTCTAAAGTTGCTAAATCTTACTGAGAAACGGACAGGCCTTTCCACGATGCCGTCGAAGAACTTGAGGGCAAGAATGGTCAAGCTGGTCATTTCTTTTGGAACATTCGTTGTTTCAAACAAATCCTCGAGAACAAAGTAAGGGACCTGGTTCTCAAGCCGTAGAAGGTCCCGCACGAGTGAAATGTACATGTATGAATTGTTTGATGGGATATCGTCGGACTGTACGTAACCTGCAATTTGACGGAGGAACTCAACGACAAAGCATCCGTCCAGAACCATCATTTTGACAAGATCAGATCCGCTAAAATTGTCGGTGCTCTCCGAGTAGCACTGCCGGATCATTTTCTCTTTTGGCGCCATTACATTGATGAGATCCTTAAGGTGGATACCGTGCGGTTGAAGTCGGCCCAGAAGAGCGCGGAGGCATCTCCACTTATGCACCTCAAGCATCTGCAATTGCGGCTCCCCATGATGGTAAGGACCGACAGAGATAACGAGAGGACGGCACGCCTCCTGAGGGACTTTGAAGATGCAACAGCTGCTTTCGCCTGCTGATTCTTTCAACAATTCTGGCACTGCCTTCATATCTTTTAACATGGAAGGCAATAAAATTTGCTCCATGACCTCAATCACATGTTCGTCGGCGGTTGTTTGACGACCTCCGTGATTGTTGTCCATGGGTGAGTTAAATTGTCAAAGCTACGTGAACTTCTTGCTGGAATTTCAATAGTGGAGGACAGAGACAAGGGCGAGGGGGATGACGGAGGAGAAAATATTAGAACTAGTACCTGGGGCGCCACGTTTCGTCCCACTTCTCTCTCTCTCTCTCTCTCTCTGTTATTTCTCTCTTCCTTCTCAGAGGGCTCTTTTTTTCTTCTGGGGTCGGCGGCAAAGACGACTTGACTTGCATGCAGAAAAGTTGGAAAAAGAGCACTTGACTTCCTTGCAAAGGGGTCGGTCTCAGTGGAGCAGAGCAGAGAGAAGGAAGAGCGAGTGTAGCAGAGGACAGAAACAAGGACGAGGGAGATAACAGGGAGTAGAACTAGGTCCTAGGGAACCACGTGCCGTCCGTTGAATGGGCAGGCCCGCCCTGGGTCCCACTTCTCTCTCTCTCTCTCTCTCTCTGTTATTTCTCTCTTCATTCTCTCTCTTCAAAAGCGGACCCTTTTTTTTCTTTTGGGGTCGGAAAACAGGACTTGACTTACGTGCAGACAAATCGGAAAAAGAGACTTGACTTACATACAGACAAGTCGTCGAGGGGAAATATCCAAAAACGCGTGGGGCCAAATGAAGACGAGTCAGCGAACATGCGATTCACTCATCTCGCCAGGAGCACGCGCGAGGCCAAATGAAGCAACTAGCATTGATTGATTCTGATTAGCCACTTTCGTGGCAGGAACACTAAATGGTCAATTCATAACTTAAATTACCAAAAATATGATACATATAAATCACAGGAAGTAATTTTTTGTTTATGCTTAGAGAGTATATATAAATATTATAAAAATAATTACAGATCAACACATCTGAGGATTAGTGATTAGGATTGGATAGGGCTTTTCGTACCCCTTATGCGAGTAAGGCTACTCATATCTTTACTTGATGGACAAAATTGACTCTAATGGTTTCAGTCTCCTTTGACATAATTATTTTCTTTCTATGATTTTTTGTGAATTTTAAACTTATTGTTATCTAGAAAATAAAAGAAAAATAATATTTCCTCCATCATTCTATCATAACAACAATTGGAAAACACGTGCTCATAGAAATTTAAAATGACCGGTTTGAGAAGTTTAGGTGGGGAGAAGAAGCCACACGAAAGAAAAAAATGCAAGTAGTATAAGAAGAAAGACAAAAAAAAAAAAATCAAAATTTCATAATATGAATGAATATGAACATCAATCTCTTCACAGCCATTTATAGGGAGGTGCCAAAGAAATGACACATTTTTCTAGGAACTACGGTCGGCATGAGGCAAAGAAGGCACACAAAAGACAAAATATAAGTAGTTGAAGTCAATGATTTAGCACAGAAAAAAAATGAGAAAAAAAATTGAAAATCATTATGAATCTACCCACTTTATAGATGTGGACACAAAGTAATTACTTACCTTCAAGTGCTTGCGTATTTATATATACACATGCACACATTCTAGACAAAATAAAATCAGACTAATTAATTGATGTATGCATTGCTACTACTATGGATTGGCTCCAGATGAACTTATAAACTCTTCCATATCTAAGGCGATGCGATTTTGAATTTTGCACAATTTACTTTCAAATGAAACTGAATATTAAATTACCCTCACGTTTTCAGAAATTAATGAATTATTCGAGCAATTTAAGTAAGGAAAAAATAATTTCTAATGTAAACTCAATAGACTTGGCTATATTTGTTTGTGTAGATTTTTTAAAACGTTTTAGTGCTGCATATATGTATATGTTCATATTGTATCCAGCAACATTTTGGAAGAGTATCACTCTCTAAAAGTCACTTCTTTTTTTTCGTTTTACATTTCCTATAATTTAGTTGTAATTGTTTATCTTACAATGTTAAAACTACGACACTTTAAAGAATTTCTTCTACTATATTTTGATAACACTTTGATATTGCTTCTAATTTTAAAAATGTTTAAGTTTTCTAATTTGAAGATTCTTAAAAAATAGGGTTAATACTCTAAAAAGACCTCAAACTAGTATACATATGACAATTATACTCAAAATTATTTTTTTGGCCATAAAAATCCCAAATTTGTATACTTTAACAAATTTACTCAAACTCGACACATTTGTGATACATTTACCTTATGTTAGTTTTCGTCAACTTTTCTTTCACAAATTGTTAAGTTAGATTACATGTGACGGTTGACTAGTGTACTATTTTAAGATTTCATTCTTTATTTGTTACAATTGTACCATTTTTTTATGATATTAATTCAATTTAATTGAGGATATATTTATCGAAGATAAATCAATTTAGGGTTTTTGACAGTTGAACAAATTAGTTTGGGGTAAATTTATCACAAGTATACTAATTTAGGATTTTTGCGGTCATTTGAAGTAAATTTATCACAAGTGTACCAGTTTAGGGTTTTTCGTGGTAAAAATTAGTTTATAGTAAATTCGTCACATATGCACTAAGGGTTTTTCAAGGTATTATCTCTAAAAAAATATTCTTTCAAATTAATTGCAATGGACTGTTTTATAGACAAAAATGAAATTGGAGAATAATAAATTATTGACCAAGTTGATGAAAGCTCTGAGATAAAACTGTGATTTTGTAGAAAGTTAAAGTTTGTAAAATGATCTTCGCATCTATTGCTTTATGAATATAATATAATTTTTTTTTTTAAAAGAGAGCCCATTAAAATTTCACGTTCCTTAATAGGTATAAGGAAAGCTGAAAATCAGACTTGTACCATGGTTGATAAGAAAAGTCGGCCTAATGGAGTTCTATGATTGAGCGACATCACCCCAAAGCTCCATTCCCTCTAATTTCTTTTAATGATAATTACATAACATTAATTAGCTAAATAAGTTCATTATCACTTGATCTAGTATATCTTCCTAGAACAATCTATAAACATCAATTCGCATGTTATTTAATAGGCAATGAATCTAAATCAACAATTAAGAACTTTATTTGGTTTTTTCTTGTCTAATCTATTATCTCATATATATTATGTGAAAGTGGGTTTTTGCGCATTAATAACGTGGGCGGTTGACCAGTTAGTGCTTGTGCTTGACGTATGTCATTATGATTTTCAGTATCATTAAATGGGCTGGCCCGCCTGGGGTCCCACTTCTTTCTCCCTGTTATCTCTCCCTTCAAAAGTGGACTTGACTTATATGCAGAAAAGTCGTCGAGGGCTTAATGAGCTGTCAAAGGTCAGTGTACGGTTCTGCAGACGAAAGGACATGTCCAAAAACGCGTTGGCCAAATGAAGACGAGTGAGCCTACACGTGAAGACAAAAAGGTAAATTCATAAATTAGCCGAAAGATTAGAAATATAAATCACAGGAAGCAAATCTTTTGTTTTTATTTAGGGAGTATATGTGTATCTTATAAAAATAATTACAATTCGACACATCGGGCGACTGGATTGGACAGGGCTCTTTTCATCCCCTATTTGGGCAGGGGTGTCAAAGTGGACCATGAACTCATATATGACCTATTTAAAATATAAATAAATCATATGTGGCTCACTTAATTTTGAAGAGACAATCTTAAATGGGTCATAAAGTTAAAGGTTAAACTAAATGGGTAGAGTTTAGACCCATTTTCAACCTATTAAGTCAATCCATTAGGTTTAACCACACTCTCTCCTCCTCTTATAAAAATATTTTTAAAAAATCAAAATTATTTTTTTAATTTTTTCCTTTCTTCTTCCTTCTTCCATTTCTTTTGCTGATGCCTGTTGGCCGACAATGGCTACCCAAGCAAGCTCCAGCTCGCCAATTGGGTGAGGTCGAGACCTCGTTGACAACCGGTGAGGCTTGAGTCTCATCGATCGACAAGAATCGAGCTTGCCGGCTCAAGCGAGCTCTTGTGAACTCAATTTGACAAGGCCAAGACCTTGATGAGGACTCGATGAGGCTCTCGGTAAGCCCAATTCTTGTCGGATCAACGAGGCTCGAGCCTTGCCAATCCTTGGCAAGGCTCGAGCTCACCAAGCTCGAGCAATCTTTGACGAGTGGAGCTTGTTGATCTAGCGAGGCCGAGACCTTATCAAGGATTGGTAAAACTCAAGGCTTGCCAATCCAACGAGAGTCGAGCTCATCGGCCTCGGCGAGCTCGACCTCGCCAAATCTAGCAAGGTGGAGCCTCGCTTGAGGCCAACGATCAGCAAAGGAAAAGGAAAAAAATATAAAAAAAAAAAAAAATAAATTTTTAAAAAATAAAATGATAAAAAAATTCATTTTTAAAAAATAAATTAAAAATAATTAGAAATTTGATTTTTAAAAAATATTTAAAATAATGCAATCCTATTTTTCCATTTTTTAATTTATTTTCAAATTCTAGGCAAATATCGAAAAATAACAATATTTTTTGATAAAATGACTTCATAAAAATATTTTTCAAGAAAAAAAGAGAGGCTCAATTTTTTAAAAAATTATAAAAGCTTGTCCATTAAATTTATATTTAACGAAAGAGTTTTAACAATATCATTGAAAAAGAAATCATAAGAAACAAGCTTTCATAGATTTTGAAGTATTTTAGTAATATAATCTTTAAAAAAAGTCACAAGAATAAGTTTTCCTAAATTTAGTTAAATATATAAGTGTTTTAGTAATATGGGTAGGGCCGAGTGTGTATAGGATCGGGTATAGATCAAAAAATTTACTTTGCATGAAAATGGATCAAAAATAGTTAAATGAGTCAATATGAGTCAAACCATTTTCAATTTAACTCAAACACCCCCCTCTCAACCAACCCATTTGACGACTCTATATACAAGTAAGGCCACTCATATCTTTACTAGTCAACAAGATCAACCTTAACGATTTCCATTTTACACAATCTTCTTTGACATAATTATTTTCTTTCTATGGTTTTCCATCCAATGTAAACTTATTGCTATCTAGGAAATAAAAAAATATATATTATTTTCTCCATTATAACAACTCATTTATTTTTCGTTCCTCTAATCTCAGGAGCTCACTTTTTCTGTGAACTTTTTATTGTTCAGTTTCTTTAGTCTAAAAAAATATATCGAGCCTATTAATTTACTATGTCAAAGAGTTTTCATTTTTTCCTTACTATTAGTAAGATACTTTTATGCAAGTATTTAAGACGTTAAAAGTGTATCTGAAAAATAAACTAAAGACATTGATATGAAAAAGTTATCCACATGAGCCATTTATTTTTTCCGTAAATACTCTGTAAATCATGTAAAATTTCTATCAATTCCGAGTGAATGAAATTTCACTAACATTTTAAAAAAGTTCTCCACATGAGACCTTTGAGGCCCTGATGGTCGCACACAAGGAAGACCCTCGCCGGCCAAAATAAAAGGAAAAAAAGTAGAGAAGGAAATAATAAAATAATAATAAAATTCAACTTTTAAAAACATTCTAAAAACTGTTCATATCGGCGATTTTTGAAGAAAATTGATTAAAAGGAGTCAATTGACAAATTGTGAAAATATTTAGGATTAAATTAACATAATGCAAATATTTAGAATTGAATTGATATAATTGTAATAGGTTTAAACTCTTTTTGATACTTTTCCCAATAAAAAGAAGAGTTCCCACCACACCTAATACCAGAGCTACAAATCCCGATTAGCAATTCTCGAATAATTTTGGTGTAATTCAAACATTTACATAGGTCGACATGTAAGCATTTTGGATCTTTTAAGAAATTAAAGAATTGGTGGAGAGGTAAGAAATGCCAGAAAGATAACCTTGTCACCAACAAGCGGAGCAAGTGTTCCTATGAAGCCTTTTAAACATCTCCTCTAAGGCATTTGGCCATGTACTTTCTTCTTTTGCTCAAAATCTTGCCCCGGACTCTTTAATTAGTGTGTACCTTCGATCCACGAGAATTAGAAGTCCTCTTGTCCTCTTGATTCAATAGTACACCAATCTTAGGTATCAACTAGCTAACTCTGTACATAAATGGCTGCTGCTACAACTCTTCGAGCAGGCATCCAGGAGGATAGTGTTCCGACAACCAAGCCATGGCAGCAAGTTCTGTCATATGGCCAGCGAGATAGTCCAGTTTGATCAGAGTCCGTGAATGACGGGTAGCTTCGAAAACAAGGACGCACGGATCATAGTTCTTCATTATGCTTGCCTGACTTAAGGCCCCACCGAAAGAACAAAGAATTCATGCCAGCTAATGCCAACAAGAAGCCCACAACTCTATAGCCAGTGGGTTCAGCCTGCGAATAACAATTCCTACTAATGCTCCAACTGACGACTTTGTTACTGGGCTCTCCGAACAACTCTTAAGTTTTGTCGTGTTGCCTAACTATAGTATATATTGAATGGAAAAACTTTCTAAATGTTAGCATCTTGACAAGGCTATGGTGACAAGCTCGCTAACCTTGAATCGGCGGTCATGGATGCTGCAAAGCCGGTCGCCTTTTTCCTGTGAAAAAAAAGACTTGTTTGATACTGGCCTAGTAATAGACTTCTAATTTAAATCATCAAGAATTACCCAAATTAGTGGTATTTTGGCATCAATATCCATTGCTTTTTTGGCAATGGAGGATTTTTACTTGATTCATCACCTGACAATTCTCTTTGAGGAGCCATTACAATTGCCTGATCTTCAGTACCCCGAGCAAGAGAAACAGGTGTTCAATCCTCAGTGGTTGCCATATGAGAAGACATACTTGCTGCCCTTTGTTTAGTGATGTTTAGGACGCGTTTGGTAATAATTCTATTCCCGAGAGTAGATTCTTATAAGAAATTATTCTTTTTTATTTTGTTCCCGAGAACTAATTCTAAGCATTTTAAGCCGTTTGGTAACTATCCAAAATTTCTAATTCTGGAATAGAATTGCGTTTGGTACCATGCTCATTAATTCTATTCCAAATCAATTTATTTTAATGTTTAAATAATTTTTTTTTCTTTTTCCTTTTTTTTTTTTTTTTTTTCCTTTTTCTCCTATTCTTCTTCTTCTTCTTCTTGTGGCTGGTTGCCGGTTGGCGATCTCACCGGAGCATCGCTGGCCCTCAGCAAGGCTCGCCCAGGCCCGCCGAGGCCCAGCCTCGCCGGTGGCCAAGCCGGCCTCGCCGATGGCCGGACCTCGCCCTAGCTTGGCGAGCCTGCGGTGAGCTCACCGGACCGGCGGACGGCGACCGGCGGCGGCGGCGGATGGCGGCCGGCGGCGGCGGCGGATGGCGGCCGGCGGCGCGGTGGACGGCGGCCGCGGTGGCGGACGATGGTGGGCGGTGGTGGACGGCGGTCACGAGATGGCCGAAGGGAAGAAGAAGAGTTGTTGGTTTTGATTCTCAATTCTAATTCTGGAACAAGAACTTATTTTATTTTATTTTTGATTCCACTCCTAATGTTCCAGAAATAAAAATTTTACCAAACGCGATTCTAAGCCCAAACCGATTCTAACAAAAATCAGAATTTGGCCTCGTTTGGATGGTTACCAAACAAGGCCTTAATCTGGCAGTCCGAGAGGGTGGGGTTTTATCCAATGCAGGTTTTTTCAGGAGGTGTATTGATTGATTGATCTTTAGTGCTGTTCAATTTTTCTTTTTCCAAACTTCTCAACTAAAGTGTTGTCCTGCCTGGCACGACTGCAACAAATATGGTCAGTTTAACTTGAAGATGGAAGAGGTCAGTTTTATTTGTCAGTTACTAGGAGTTAAACCTAATTGGCCAGCAGCAGCAAAATACTTTACCAGTGCAAATTATTCAACTAGGGCATAAATACTTTCAAGAGAAGCCACTGCTGTATCTTTATCAGTGAAAATTATGCATTGACCAATTTCTAGATATCCAATATAAAATCAGTGGTGGTAAGAACTACATTAACAACCACATGAACATTCATGGTCTCAGAGCAATAGTAACTAGTATTTCAAAATCGAGATTTGTGAAACTGCAAAAACTGCTATAGCAATGACTTGCTTATAATTCTTCAAAGAAAATGAAGGGACTCAAAAAGTATGGAAACACTATGGTAACAATTTCCTCATTAGTCAATTGTCAGGTAACAAATACCACAAAAATATTGTTATGCAGAGTCGTAGAGATGACCCAATGAACCATTCAAGAGAAATTGCTTACCTCTGCAGTGGTGACACCTCTTAAATTTTCCTCCGAGACATTCTTGTCACCTGAATGATTGTCTTCACAGCCATCTCTTGCTCCATCTTCAGTGCAACTTTGATCTTCGAAAATGAATCCACAAGACTTTTGGAACAACTTTTTGCACTGCTACGCACTCCACTTTCAGCACGTGCTGATAGCCTGTCCGCATCATATTTGGTGCTTAACAGCTCCCTCAAATGAGCAGGCTTGAGCAACATGCATGGTTTAATCCTTGAAAAAGTAATGGATTCTCTTCTAGATGAGTTTTTTCCATTTAGACTGTCCCTACTATTAACTTTGTACGTATAAGATTTACCAAGAACATGCCCACTTAATCCTTGAGGGACTTACCAGAGGATTTGCCAAGCTTGCCCTCGCGTGGTCTCTATTGGCAGTACCATGGGAAAAGTGCCAAAAAATTCCTAAATCTTTTTGTCTTTTGTCGATTTAGTCCTAAACATTTTTTTGATGCCGATTTAGTCCTAAACCTTTTTACAGTGTGCTAATTCAGTCCTTTCCGGCCAATTTTGGCAGGATTTTGCTGACTGAACGTCTGTCGGCTGACGTGACTTGATCGGTGCTGACGTGGACAACTTTTAATAATATTTTAATATTTTAATATTTTTAAATTTGTTTCTCTTTTTTATTTTTTATTATTTTATTTTATTTTTTCTTCACTCTTCTTCCTCCAGCCTATCGCCGAACCTCAACAACCGGCTAGAGGTGACGGCTGGCGAGGTCAAAGTGGCCGCGAGGGCGGCCTCGTGCTGGACGACGAGGCTCACCCTCGCCGAATCTGGCGAGGGTCAAGCCTCGCCCGATGCATCACTACCGCGGGGGAAACCAGGCGAAAATTCGGGGTCGGAGCCGCGCGACCGAGGACACCCCTGAGCTCCCGTAAAACCCTAGAGACGACAACGACAAGCGGAGGGAGGAAATTTCTAGGGCGAGATTGGGATCGAGGAACGGAGCGGGAGAACCGGCCTCGCGCCAAGATGGCGGGGCTCGCCCTTGCCGGATTTGGCAAGGTCGAGCCTCGCCGACCATGGGCGAGGCTTGACCCTTGCCGGATCCGGCAAGGGCGAGCCTCGCCGCCTAGCACAAGGCCACCCTCACGGCCACTAGCAAGGTGGCTGACGAGGTCAACCTCAACCTCGCCGACCATTGCCTCTAGCCGGTTGCCAAGGTCCAGTGACTAGTTGGAGGAAGAAGAGAGAAGAAAAAGAAAAAAATTTCAATAAAATAAAATATTATTAAAAGTTGTCCACGTCGCCAATCAGGCAAAATTGGCCGGAAATGATTGAGTCGACACAATGTAAAAATGTTTAAAACTAAATTGGCATCAAAAAAAGGTTTAGGACTAAATCAGCGCAAAGATAAAAGATTTAGGACTTTTTAGCACTTTCCTCGGCAGTACCACCTAGAATCACAACAGCAAGTGCTTCCAAGGGCACAAGCGGAGATTCCTCCACACCATGCTGGAACGTTTAAACTGTACGTATCTGCCTCGAAAACCTCGTCGATGCAATGGCATCACAAGAGAAAATGATCCGCAATGCTACTCAAACAGCACCGACGTTTCGGTGGATATGATCCAGTGGAAATGGTGGTTCTCGATGGATGTTTCGAGCTCCTGTCAAATTGCAAAAAGCATAGAACTCCAGGATCCTATGAATTCATTCATGATTTTACCCTTGCACAAGACCTTGCACGACTGGAGAACTAAGTACCTTTTTCTGTTCTCGAAGACTTGTCCAAGGTGATGATGAATGTTCGGAACCAAGTCTCGGCCGATCTTACCTTCAGTTTCTTTAGTGTATTTTGAATTTTCATGACAATGGCCTGGGAAGAAGGTGCCTCTAAAAGGAGTACATTTACTGGATACATTTCATCTAACCTTTTGGAGCAACAACTCAGTTATCCAATAGGTGACAGCTTATCCTATGTTACTATTAGATCTCTTTCCAAGCTCCATTGAATTAGAATTGGATTCAAGCAGAGACAACCCAAGACTTTCTGGGATAAATTTAACAGCAAACATAGAACCATAAAAATTTCAAATATATCGATTGATTATCCTTTCAATAGCATCCTTCCCAACATGGTTGCTTTTGAACAAAGTTTTGGAAATTAACCAAGTACGTAACTGCCTCTACTGTGATGCCTCATTTGCAAGGCCAATGATATGCAAATTTTGCATGACCATAGAATCGTTTTGGATCGCAAGGATGTTGCACGCTTCTTCCATGACCTTGGCAAAGATGCTGTGGTCAACATTCAAGCGACCCATTTACCAGGTCTTTTAGGATGAATGGGCTTGTCTTTGCTGGGCACAATTCCTTAAAAAACTGTTTACCATCACAAAGCACGAAACTAGATGAGTCGCCTAAATATTGATCACAATGTCCTTGCCAAGGTCACGGGAAAAACTTGCAACATCCATAGAGCTAAAGCTACGGCCTAAGATGATTCTACAGCCACACAAAATTTGTACATCATCGGCCATGCAAATGAGACATCCATGAACACGGCATAAGCAGCTATGTATCCGATCACTTTGCCAGAATTATGTTCAAATGCAATTACATTAGGAAGGATGCTATTCAAAATATCATCAATGATATGTTTGGAATTTCTATGTTTCTATGTTCGTTGTCAAATATGCTCTGGGAAGTCTTGATTTGCCTCAGCTTGGATCCAATTCCCACTCGACAAGAGCTTGGAAACAAATATAATAGCAGCATAAAATGAGCTCTCGTCTACTGGAAAACTGACATGTTGCTTCCACTATAATGAGGTCAGACTATATGTATCTAGTAAATGAAATCCTTTTAGAGGGCACGTTCTTTCCCCGCGATTGTCAGAAGATCCAAAAACACTCTAAAGAAAATGAACACAAGATCGACCAAGGACTTGTTACTTCTGGAACATTCATTGCTTCAAACAAATTTTCAAGAACAAAATAAGCTACTTGGTTCTCCAGTCGTCCAAGTCCCACGCAAGAGGAACTATCATGAATGAATTTGATCTTGTCGAGCTTTATGCATTTTGCAATTTAACAGAAGAGCCTGACAATTTAGCATCCGTCGAGAGCCATCATTTCTACCCAGTCAAATACACCAAAATTGTCAATGTTATTTAAGTAGCACTGCCAACTCATTTTCTCTTGTTGTGCCACTGCATTGAGGTTTGTGAGAGAGGATACCGTACCATCTAATTGGGTCCAGCATAGTGTGGAGAAATCTCTACTTGTGCCCATTAAGCATCTGCAGCTGCGATTCTCCCGGTGGTATGAATCGACAAAGATAACGTGAGGCCAGGGCAACTCAGGAAATCCTTTGGCAAGTCCTCAGGAACTCTGAAGATGGTACGTCTACTTTCATCTGCTGATTTCGACACTGCCTCAATATCTTCTGATATGGAAAGCGATAAGTTCTGCTTCATGAGCTCGATCCCATTGGCCAACGGTTGCTTCAAGACCTCCTCGATCACTGCCCATGTCGAGTATTAGATTGTAGAATCCACGTGAAATTCTTGCTGGGATTCGTTCCATCCATCACACAAGGCATTCAGAAAGATGCATACAATCAACTTGGCTTCGCACGAGATATGACTACACTTAGCAATTGAGGACCAGAATATATAAACAAGTGTAGATAGGAATCAATTTAACCATAGATTGAGAAACTCTCGGTCAACAAGAGACAAGGGAACGGGAACAAGTACTCGAGCGATCAGTAATTTGGACAGAATTTTCTGAGACTCGTCAAATCATTCTCAAATCAATTAACAATATGAGCTATAGCTAAGATGAATCTAACATGTGCATTTTATCATGAGTGAACTTTTTTAATCAAATCTAGTAGGTGCATCTTCATCACGTCATATTATGTCTTAAGTAGGTTTTCATTATCATCATCATCATTATCATTATTATTTAGCAAATTTAATTGCAACAAGTAGGAGTGGCATTTTCCTAACTAATTTTCCTTTTATTTTTTATTTTTTAACATTCTAATATTTTTATATAAAAAGGGAGCTGGGTCGGGGACCTTACTCACACGTAATGGGCCAGAGCCCAAGACCTATTGGGCTTCGGCTCTCTTAAACTGATCCGGCCCAAATTAACTTAAACCAACTCGAACCCACTAAGCCTACTTTAGCCCAATTGTCGCTCGGCCTAATCGAGCCCGGCCTAACCAGTCTAAGCCCAAAAGTGAGGCTCAGGCCCACTCTTCTGTCTTAGTCCAAACATTGAGGCCCCTCCGGTCAGCCTAGCCCGACCGGCCACCAACCCACTTCTCAGTTAGACCAGCCCAAGGCCAATTCCCTAGCAATCCCCAGCTCGGCACGCGACGGTCAGCAGAGTCAACTGTGACTCGGGCGGAGCGAACCTTCCGCCGGCAACCAGCGTCACTGCCCACAGAAGTTAAACAAGAGGTTTTGCCTGGCGGCTTGGCCCACTTGCCGCCTGGAAATCGGTTGCTCGACCGATGCCGTTGCCTTGTTAACAATCAACAGTGGCGACCGTTTGCAATCCCTACCAAACAAGACCTCGCCGCTCGCCAGACCACCGTTGGATACCGTTTGGGAAACTAAGAAAGAAAAAAAAAAAACAACGAAACAACCCAAAAACGAAAACCCTAATGATCAACGCACATTCAAAACAAGCCAAGAGCTAAAGAGGGCGCAGGCATTTTGTTGAACATGTGGTAAGCGTTAACTGAAAAGAGAACAGGAACAAATGTATTCGAAAATGTGTCACACGAATATAAGTTTTTTATATTTTATGTCACAAAAAAAAATTGGGATAAATGTGTTACTGTATAAGGTTGGGGTAAGTATATCACATAGGTATAAATTTTGGGTTTTTGTGTTACAAAAAAGAGTTTGGAGTAGATGTGTCATAATTGGCAAAATTTGAAATTTTTTTTGTGAATTTTACCCATCTCTTAACTATTTATCCTTCATATATTCAGTTCAACCGGTAAATCCAACTCGTCTTGACAGTGACGAAGGGAAGAAGAGAGTCGGATGGTGAGGGTGAGGGGCCGGGGGCCATTTTGTTCCCTTTTTCTGCGGGTCTTTTTAAGGGCTAAAAATGGATTGTTCCATGCCTATTCTCCGAACATAAAACTGTTCAATTAAGGGGATATGAACTCGACAATAGTGCAAAGGAAAACCACGATAATTTGCTAGATGATTGAAGAATTTCGAAGATATTCGGTGTTGATTGAGCTCGTCGGAGTTTTATTGAACGGGAGAGGATTAATGGGTCGCGGATTGCTGCGGGCTCGAGCGGCCAGGAGAAAGGCCGAGCGGCTTGCGAGCTCACCTGATCATGGCAAATTCCTAGTCGACGAGATCGATCGCGCAGTTTCTCAAAGGCTGGCAAGTGCCCCAAGTGCGCTCCGCCATCCTTAAGCATTTTGCCTTTGAGGTTTGTTGCCAATTCTTCTCACTCTCGAGTGGGATTTTCAAGAGTTATTCTTCCTTTTTTGTTGCTAGATCGAATTGAATTGGGTTCGTTCGTTTTTCTATTTGCCTCTTGTTGGTTTTACCAGCCAGTCTCACCCCCAAATTCTCACAGTTAGGGTTCAAACTTTCTACCTCAAACATCTCAAAGAAAAGAATAAGTACCCAAGAAAAAACTAGATCGAGTTTAGTCCATCCCGCTTTTATTTGCGGCAAAAGGCAACATATTAAAAGAATAGTAAGAACAAGGAGAATCCCATCAAGTGTCTACAAAGTTCTTTCACTCCACACTACGGTTACAAAATCAAGAACCTCTCAATTGCAACAAGCCGCTCCTCCTAAAGATTCGCAACAAAGATTAAAAGATCTCTCTCTCTCTCTCTCTCTCTCTCTCTCTCTCTCTCTCTCTCTCTCTCTCTCTGAACTGGGATCTTTCTTTTTGTTGAACCCAATTCATTTGCCCCACCATCTTCTTGTGTCTGCTCAAAAACCGCAGCCTCTATTAGAATCATCACGAGAAGATGACGTTTATCTTGATGGTACTATCTTACTGCGAAAAATGAACACTGGCGCATCGAACATGGACGGCAAACATGGAGGCCAACCGGTGTGCAAGCCCTGCCACTATAGCCACCTTCACCTGGCCTCTCCTCGGGATCGGCCGGCTCATGACGCCTCTTGCGACATCGCCACCACCTACAATGCTCACTATCGAACTTCTTGAATCCGCCATGTCCTCTCTCTCTCTCTCTCTCTCTCTCTCTCTCTCTCTGTGATGTTCTTCTCGTGGGTGTCATTGAGTTATGATGAGATTGAGAGTGTGGGAAAGTCGATGGGTTGCCAGAATAAACAACTGCGATCTTGGTTTGACCGTTTGACTCTCTTGATGGGTTTGTGGATTCCTGTTGACCAAGCTGGCATTGCCAACTGTCACGTTGCATGGGCTTTGTCTGATTTGAATTGTTGGGTTTTGACTTCTTGACCTTGTGGGTGTGGTGGGTTTTGAAAACATTTTTGTCTTTTTATTTTGACCCGCAGCGGCGGTAATTCCATTCAAAATCTCAAATTTGTATTTTTTAACATAAATTAATTTTTATCACACAAAAAATTTCACATTATTATCCCATTACAATCCCATACTAACACAAAATAAAAAAATTCAATACTCTTGATCTAAATTTACCTTAGCATTCCGCCTATATCTCTTTAAAATTATGCCTATCAACACGCGTGGCGGATGATATTAAGATGAATTTGACTATACCTAAAAATCTACCATTCATTGTCACGTATACATGTTAACAAAAGATACATTTTGGATAGAGATATCAACTTGGGAATTTTTGTGACATAAAGATTAGTTTGAAATTTTTAATGGCATTAACCCTATGATGTGGTACACTATAAGATATCATGACCAGCACTCGAAAAGTTCATAAAAGAAAAGTATTAACTCCCGTGCTCAATTTTATATCATAACTTGCTGCATAAGACGTATCCAAATATTTATTAGAGTTCTAAACAGAATCCATTGCTTCATTTTGCTTTTTATGATTCACAAATAAGCAAATTTTGGCACAAAAAATAAAGGCCCACGCAATAAATTCAAAAAAGAAAAAAATTGTTAATAATTTAATAAACGTAACTCTCTATGATTTCGGCACTCAAATAAATTTATGCTGGATCCAGACATTTACTCGAAATTTGTTGAAGCTGCGGAACAACCGTAAGCTTTCAAAACTTTGCCGTATTAAACCTCCACAGGATAAAGGGCGCAACAGTAAATTCATAAAAGAAAACCTACATGCCATTTTTAATAATTTATTAAACCAAACTCTCTATTTTTCTGACCTAAAAAAAAGGATTAATGCATTGAAAAACCCCAAAATGGTACACCTATGACAAATTTACCACAAACTAACTTTTTGACAATTAAAAACCCCAAACTAATATACCTTTGACAAATTTATTCAAAACTAGTATACTTGTGATAAATTACCCCTTTGCTAGTTTCCATTAAAATGTCGAAATATTAAATTAAATGACACGTGGTAGTTAACTAGTGTACCGAGTTGGGATTTTACTCTCTGTTTGTCAGAGTTATACAATTTTTGTAATTTTTTGTGGTATTAATTCAATTTAACAGATTGTATATTTATCACAAATACACTAGTTTAAGGTTTTTTGCGGTTAAATAAATTAATTTTGGGTAAATTTATCACAAGCATATCAATTTAGGATTTTTTTTATGGTCAGTTGGGGTTAATTTGTCATAGATGTACTAGTTTGAGATTTTTCGTAGTAAAAAAATGGTTTAGGGTAAATTTGTCATGGATGTACCAATTTTGGGTATTTCAAAGTATTAATCTTCGACCAAAAAAAAAAACCAACTCTCTTTGATTTCCATGTAGCATTTCCAACCGTATTCTCCAACAAGTTTCGATGACAACACCGTTTTATAATCTGCAGACATATTACACATGTGTTCATGCCTAAGATAAAGTATTTTGTGATAGGAGAAAGGCCATGTTTGATTCTACATTTCAAATGAGCTTTGGGATTGTAAAGTCTCTTGGCTAGATGTAAATAACATCATTTGGTTAATTTTGGAGAAATACAATTACATTTCAAAATGAATTTAAAGGCTTTTTAGCCGAAGTAAGTCTGGAAGTCCTCTGAGAAGTTGCATTCTTCAAACACAAGTCTTGGTCTTCATTCAATATTCATCTTCTTCATCTTCTCCATGGGTTTGGACAAAGAAGCGAGGGGTAGTGCGGTGGCGACCGCCACTTGAGGGGTTGCGTGACCTCCAACAAAAGTATTTAAAACTCTTTAAAAAATTAGCAAAAATCATTTAAAAAATGTAATTTTTATCAAATGCACCTAAAGTTATAATTTACCAAAAACTATTTTCATTTCATAAAATTCCTTTAATTAAAAGGTATTTTTATTTTTTTAAAGATATTTTTTTGAAACCGAATCAAACAAGGCTGGAGAATTTATGTGGAACTTTGTATAATTATTATTTCGATAAAATATAATTTATGGGATACCGGTCCTTGTCTTGATAAGTGCTTCAAGAGCACGTGGTTTTATTAGTTGTCTATTTTTATTTTTTTTTTACCGTTTTGAAAGCATCATGATATGGGGCGTCGTCCAACGACGAGGCTGCATTTTAGAGATGCGTGTCAAATGTAAGATCTAATTTAAGATTCGAATATTGTCTCGTATTTTGTCTCATTTTATAATATTATCATAAGTCAAAGATGACATATTTCGAACAAAAAAAAGATGGCATATCAAGTTCTGTCAAATCATGATCCTATTTAGATGGCTTGCATGTCTCAATCTGTCTTTGAGTAGGGCTTCATTAGATGGGGTAGGGGTGTGACATCTGATGAGATAGCAAAGAAGATAAGGGGTCGGGCATCCTAAAGGATAAAGATGTTACCCACTCGCTTGGGACAGCTAGAGCATTGATCAAATTGCGTTTGCTTCAGAGGCTTTGCTGCGATCGTGTCTCGTTGTGTCATGTCTGGAGAGCAAAATTTGGATGCAACGAGTCCCTGTAATTGCACCTAAAGTGATCAAATTTGAGTTGAAATTTGATCATAAATTTTTGAGTATTTGATTATCACCACAGTAATATTAAATTTTCTGAGAAAAGTTCAATAAGCACTGCACAACTAAACACGCTTTCAAGAAATTACTTCAGCCAAACATTAAGGGATTGTTGCTTTAAGAAAATATGTTTTATACTGTTCGAGATCCTAACAAATGAGTCTCAAAGATCATATAATAAGTATATACAAGATACATACCATCTTAGCAATATTATACGATGGTTTACTTGATATTAATAGGATAGCCGATGCATAAAATATTTTTCCTTAGAATAAAGTGCAGGACAAATGCATTATAACACTACGCAATACATCCCTTTTTTCCCTCATTTAGAGATTATACAATACAACTATAGCTACATCAAATAGTTTCGTTTTTTTTGTTTGCCTTATGTTGGTTTTACCGGCGGATCCTAGCCCCAAATTTCCACAAATAGGGTTCAAACTCTCGACCTCTCACATCTCCAAAATACTTACAACAAACTAAAATTGAATTTAGTCCATCTCAATTATATTTCCGACAAAAAAACAGATATAAAGAAACGAATAAATAGCCATAGAAAAAAAGAATAAGAAGAATCGGATCAAGTATCCGCAAAATTGTTCACTCTGCACATTCAAGAACCTCTTTATTACAACAGCAAACCGCTCCTCCTAATGCTTTGATGATTACAGGAACATCTCTCTCTCTCTCAACGAGAACTAGCACATCTGTGTCTGAGATTGAGAGAGAAGATGAAGGCAAACACATGAGCCAACTCCACGACCATCGCCACCTTCACTTGGCCTCGCCTTGGGATCAGACGGCTCGAAACCCTCTGCGACAAACGTCCGCCATTGATCTTGCCGCTCCTCGAAACTGCCATCTCCCTCTTTTTTTTTTCTTCTTCTTCTTCTTCTTCTTCTTGGTGCTTAATCGATCCTCTGAAGAACGAAGCTAAATGCTTTCAAATAGAAAAGCCGGTTGGAAGGTTTGAGAAGAGAGAGCTATATGTTAAAGCTACGAGGCTGCTTTACTTTCGCTAATCTGGGTAATGACAAAGCTGTTATATAGAGAGGATATTTTCTGATATGCCCTTCAATTTCGTTATACTTGAAGTGAGGCCCATGTCTTTTGGACTTTTTTGATTTGATATTTTCTAACAGATTGCCATCTTATCTTATCTTATCTTATCTTATCCTTCCTAAATCTAAATTGCTTACATAACCCTTTACACGATTATTTTCCTACATAATGACATTAAGCTCACGTTTCTTGCTGATAATTAATGCTACATTAGATATATCACTTTCCTCTCCGTTGCTCTACTATCATTCGATACCTATCTTCTAAGCATAATTAACTTAATTACTATTACATAAGAAACATGCCTGAATTAATTAGTGATTTCTAGCATGATTGATTAGATAAGAAATTTAATCTATTTACGTTGCTGCTAGTTTAATTTGTAACATCATATCATCGTATGTTATAGAAATTAATTACGCAAGGCAAAATAATGCACCATCTTCCTCATCTTATGCGTGATTTACTTTATTGTTCAGGTATTGTTCAAGTTGTGAATAATACTTTAAACGTTTATAAGTCTAGAGTTTTTGCGATATTAATTACCAACAAAATAGAGGATAGCACAACATGAATGAATAAAAACACTTATAATAATATTTCTTTATTTTTTTACTTTAAGGAGCATAAACTTTATTCTGCCGAATACAGCTAATATTTGTACATAAAATTATCCGAATTTGTTAGGTAAAGTATCGGGGGATGGACCAGAAATCTCTATCTCTTTTTGTACCTTTATTACTTTTATTCATTTATCCACTGATTTTTGCTTTTGTTCGATTAAAAGCAATCAGATATGCTTCTTTGTCCTGTGATGTGCTTCAAGAACACGTGGGTCTTCGTTTCGAAAGTTTTTGACCGGTTGACACAAGTCGTAGTCCATACGGGGTCTCCAAGAGGGGCCAAGCAATGATGATTTCACCCACCAATTTTTTTATTGGTTCTTTAATTCTAATATTCGGTTTTCACATTGAAGGCACTCATTAATAATAACTTTTGGTTGGCTTAAAGCCGAACCAAATGTGAACATTGAATCTTTTATTTTCTTGTCTTTGGCCAATGTGAACCGAATCTTCAAAAATGTCGATTCTAATGTAAGACTTAAAAATGTCTTATATCTTACGCAATTCAGTCAAACATGGGGGAACTTGTTTGATCAATCTTATGTAGATGTCTTCCCATGTCCTATTCTGTCTTTAAGCTGGTTGAGTTATATGGTATTGACATTGATTATATAGCAAATTTAAATATAAGGAATTATATAAATTGATGCGCGATAGGGAACATTGAAAATTTTTTAAATTGCTAGAGAATATGTGAATGTGACCTCCATTCTAACATGATAATTGTGGAAAAGAATCTGCATCATTCTTTTAATATGATCCATGCGATAACTTCACTTTTTTTAATATTGAACTAATTAAGAATTTGGAGATCTCGAAGATGTTGCCATTCTGTTTCTTTATTAGTAAAGTTGAGGGCAGAATCATGAATTAAGAATTATGAGGGGAAGGGATAGGTTAATCGAATTTAGAAATTAGACATGGTCTAACCCTAGATGATACAAATTATTGGTGGTCATGAACACGGATTGAACAAGAAGGATAACATGTTCAATGGACCTTACATGGAATGATTGATTAAAAATATTTGATAGGGACATCTTTGCAGTTTGTGTCGGACTGTGTTTAGTAGAAAATTAGATTTGGATCTGATCAGGTGTGATTTTATATAGTAAGCCCTATAATTGCACCTAGTTTTGTCACATTTTCCCTAAAGATGAAAACACTACTACGAACATATGTACTAATGCATGACGTTGTGATGTCCAATCTTCGTTTCGAACTCTTGTACGACTAACGAGCAAAAAGAGGGTGACCAATCTGCGTACAAAAGGCACAAGCTGGACCATGGGGAAAAGAAAGACGAAAAAGTTATCGGATGAGAATACAAGTACGAAATAAGAATGTTCCCCGTAAATGCAAATGTCGCCTTTAGCCTTTCCCAAGATCCCATTTCAAGTGAACTATAAAATCGTCATGTCTATGACGGAAACACTCGCCTGGAATAAAACTATATAACATTAATCGTTATAGGAAAAGTTCGAGATTGGCACAAATTTGTCTTCGTAACGTTGCCATAGCATTGAAGGTCTTGATTAACGCTTTTGCACAATGCTAGACAGACACATCTCATATTTGTAAAATCATACCAAATCATACCATCAATAATGGTGCCCCTTCCGATCACTCTTGCTGTGTTTATCCTAATTACAAAAAAATGAGATACTACATGACGTGATACACTACAATTGAGTGTTCAAGTTCGTCCACTTGCTTCATTGTCCACTTACAGTCTGCCACTTTATGTATTATCCCAAGCTTAATGCATTTATGCACCGATCTTTAACATATATAGCATCATTTTTATAACCTATGTAATATGCTAGTGTTTTACATACGCAGTCAGCAAGCGCAATAAGAAAAGAAGGGTGAAAGGAGTTGGGGCAAGGACATGGTCAGATGTGCAATTTTCATGGGCTTATGCAATTGGTCAGACGAATGTATTGGAGTCGAGAAGATTCGAGTTTGAATCATAACATGACTCCTGATTGGAGCAAAGCTTGAGAACATATAGGGTACTATTGTTGATGAAATAGTGTCCATTGTACATGAATGTCAACTACTTCGTTGCTCAACCAGAGAAATAGAGAAGGACAAACCCATAAATCATCTGCAAAAATTATACTTCCTTCGTACAAAAAAAAAAAGTGTATAAATTAAAAAGAAAAACCTGTTAATTACAAGACCAAATGGTTCTATCTTCTACCTAAGATTTCCAAAAACAGTAACCGGGAAAAACAGCAACACCACACCGGTCTCTCTCTCTAGAAGAAGAAGCAAAGTGAATGCTCGGTCACCGAGAAAACTGAGCAGATCTGTTTTTGAGATGGGGAGAGAAGATGTAAGCAAAAGAATGAGCCAATCCCACCACGATCCCCACCTTCACTTGCCCTCTCTTTGGGATCGGATGGCTCGAAATCCTCCGCGACACGCCTCCATTGTGTACATTGCCGCTCCTCAAAATAGCCATCTCTTTTCTTCTTCTTCTTCTTCTTGGTGCTTTGAAGAAGCTTTTGGATATGGAGGTTTGAGAGGAGCGATGTGTTGAAATACTTTAGTGAATACTTGGCCTTTACATGTGGTTACGGGTTCTAACATAGATAACAACCACATGCCCTTCAAATTCACTATAATTGAAGTGAGGCCCTTCGCTTTTGGATCTGTCTATTTTTAACATTTTTTATGCCTTGTTCGCGAAGTCTCGTGTTGTCTTAATAAATCACCACTAATTAATAAAGAGGGTTATCTTAATAACCGAAAAAGAAATGCTTACGTAACCAAGTATGTCACACTATGATTCAGATTGTTGGATTACAAAATAACACACTTGGCACTAGCAATGTTAAAACTAAGGACAAGCACCGGTCAAGGGTAATTTAAAAAGAATATTACCTTAATAAACTTGAAAGTATGTCATATATGATTTGGGTTGTTGGATAAAAACTAACACTAGGCACTAACAATGTTAAAGTTAGGGGTTCATCATCGGTCCAGGGGACAAAAAAGGAGGTTTATCTTAATAAACTCAAAAACTGCTTATGTAACCATGTATGTCATACCATGATTAAGATTGTTATATTAAAAATAGCACACACTGGGCACTAGCTATGTTAAATATAGTGGCAAGCTCTGGTCCATAGTAATTAAAAAAGAGGCTTATCTTGCTTACATAATCGAGTATGTAATATTATGATTAACACGCACTCGAGACTAGCAATATTAAAATTAGGGTTGCCACTAGTTCAGGGGCAAACCTTAGAACCGGACTAGACCAACCCTACTCGGTCAATTCTAGTTCGGTCCATGTAGGAACCAATCTAGTTTCTGATTCTAAAATTTTTAAACCGGCTATTACTAGTCTAGTTCCTAGCCCTTAGTATAGAATCAGACCAGGTCAAAAAACTAAATTGAAATATCCTATTCCTCTCCTTTTAGTTTTACGTTGCATCTTCTATTATTTTTATTGCCGCTTCTACTTTTTATTTCCCTCTTTCACTCTTGCTTTGCTTTGCCCACTTCTTGACACTTCCTCCACGCAAATCCATCATTCGAAGAGGGTCCACAGGGTAGATTGTTTGAACTGCAAACAATACTTTAAACTTTTATAGGTGCGAGTTTTTGCTTCGTTAATTTCGACCAAAATAGAGGATAGAAGAACATTAAATTAAGCTTGTAAAGATAACTATACGTAATATTTCTTTTCTTTTTGTAATTTAAGGATTATAAAATTCTATTCTGCGAAGGCAGCACTTCTAAATCTGCCGAATACAGCAAGTTTTTGTGCGTACAAATTAATCTGATTTTATTAGCCAATTGCTAGGTGATGGGCCAGACGTTTCTTCTTTTTGTATCTTTATTATTTTCGTTTATTTATTTGCTTTTGTACCGGATGTTTCTTATGCTATTCATGAGTGATAACCGACTCCAGAAATTTGTGAAGTTCACATAATTAATTTATTTTATTATTAATAATATAATTCACATATAGCTAGAGCGACCCTCATAAATTGCAACTACTAATTTATCAAGAATTAATTGGATTGAAACTATAGCTTCATCTTTTGCAAGAATCAAAATACCTTCAAGATCCATGTCATAATTCGTATCACTTAAACATACTATTGGAATTCTCGAAATGATACATTCTCCGAAAGTTATATGTTCTTCTTGTCAATCAAGGATAATTACAACATATGGTACCATGTATTATATATATCTTATCCAGATATGTTTGCAAGTGAGATAATATTCTCCTCATCATAGCTGTTTCTCTTTACGGAAGTTTTGATCCGTCCTCAAGTCCCTGAACTTGTGAAGTCTTGTTTCCATAAGGGACTAATCTGTTAACATACAATCGAGTCATTTTTTATCAATATAACTACACTAAGCCCTTGTTGCAGCCCGTGCTACTGAATTTATTCTTGGTCCGAACAATAGAAAATTGTTACTAGGGGTGAGCATGATCCGGGTTGGGCCGGTCTGCCCCCTAACCCTAGGACCAACCCGTACAATGCCGGCCCTCAATTTTTAGGACCGAGGACCGACCCTATTGAGCTTGGGACCGAGGACCGGACCCACCCAATGGGTTCGGTCCGGTTCTAGGGTCAACCCGGGACCAGCTAATAATTTTTATTTCATTTTTTGTATTCCTTAAAAAAGTAATTAAGGACCAAACTGACCCAATGGGTTCGGTTCGATTTCAGGATCAACCTAGAACCAACCAATAATTTTTATTTTATTTTTTGTACTCTTTGAAATGGCAACCGAATATCATACCGACCCAATGAGTTCGATGATAAGCAATGTCAGTTAAGAAAGGCAAACAATGAGAGTGAAGTGGGGTAAGCGTCGAACAAAATGAGCATCAAATGTCGAGCGAGGAGCAACAAGCCAAGCGAGCATCGAGCGACGAGCGGCACGAGTGATCCAAAGCGAGTGAGGTGAGTGTCGAGTGGCGAGTGGAGAAGTTGTTTCTTTTGATTTTGTCAAATTAAAGACTAAGAGAACAAATATTAAAGGAGGATGCCATAAGGAGCGGTTTATACCTTTTTAGACACCGTGAGAACTCCTCACAAAAAAAATTTCCGCCTTCGTAAATTATGACTATTGACGCCGTAAAAGATATTAAAAATCTAAGTTATCAAAGAACAATGTAAAATTATTTGAACTTCTCACTAAAAAGTTGTTTAATGTTGTTGATGCCTTTTATTTTAAGATTTTCTCTAGATAAAAAAATTATAAGTAATAAATATATATATATATATTTAGGGTTGATACAAGTTGGACCGACCCGGAACTCTCAAGACCAATGACCAATCTGCACAGTGTTAATCCAAGAATTCTAGGACCAAGAACCAATCCGGTCTCCCTAAGAACCAGATTAGGACCGGCAAGATAGGGCCGGTCCAGGGTCGATCCAGGATGGACCCTCGACCGATACTCACCCCTAATTGCTCACCCCTAATTGTTACCTCTTACTTGCTCCACCAAAAACTAAGTCACAATTTTCCAATAAAAAAGCTAGCAGTTTTACTAAGATGAATTCCTTTACATTCGTGGAAATATAAGGTACTATCCTAGGAGATTATTAAAAACCGTGAGATATGCTTCTCCGTCTTGCGATGGGCGTTCAAGAACGCACGGGCACTTTGTTTCGAAAGTTTTTGACCGGTTGACAGACATCATGATCGATGTGGGGTCTCCAAGACGTACAAAACTATAATGATTTCACCCACCAATTTTTTCTTAATTCTTTATCATTTAAATTCGGGGTTTCACATTGAGTGAAACTGATAATGAACTCTTTTTTTTGTTGGCTTAAAGCAAACCAAATGTGAACACTGACTTAATTACTTAATTAATTAATTTTTTATTGTCAATTCTAACGTAAGATTGAAACATGTCTTATATCTCACTGAATTCAGTCAAAGACGTGTAACATTCTATCAATCGTATCTAGGTGTCTTCATGATGTCTTATTCTGTCTTAAGCAGGTTTTATTATATGGTATTGACATTGTCATGTAGCCAATTAAATTATAACGAGTCCACTTAGACAAATTCGTAGGCCGACCGTGTAATAGGTATGTTAATAATTCTCGAACTGATTGAGATTATGTGAACATGACCTCCATTCAATTCTGATAATGGTTGCAAATAATCAGTATCCTTCTTCTTTTCACGTGATCCATGTGACCTCCACTTAACCTAATTTATATTGAATTGATTAAAGAATTTGAAGATCCTAAACTTGTTGCGTTCTCTTTCTTTATTAAGTCAAGTAAAGGGCGGAATCATTTACTTGAATCCTGTGAAGGAAAGGGACGGATTAATCTAATTAGAAATTAGACATGCTCTAACCTAGATTACATAAATTATAGGTGGTTTTGTGTGAACACCGATTGAACAAGAAGGATAACATGTTTAATGAACCTTAGGTGGAATGCTTAGTGAAATGTATTTTGCTAGGCACATCTGTGCAGTTGTGTTGGATTGTGTCCACTGGAGAATTATATTCGGACCTAATCAGTAATTTAACACTAATTTTCTTTAATTCGCTAATATAATTGCCATGACTTTTACCATTTTTCTATGGAAGGTGTGCAGAAACAATTGAAAAGGTTATTGAAGTTGACGATACTTTTAAAACTCGAGAACTTGTGATGACATGCATGATAGAGTTTAGTGTGTGAAGCAGTTAAACTCTACGCTTAAATCATTGCAAGGGACACGTACGTCCATCACGAGAACTTCCGCTTTGAGTCGTGTATCACGGTGAAGAGACTTTCAAAATGCGATGGACTGAGCTATAATCCAAGATGAGCGAATGAACCTCAAAGCTTTTAAGGGCTTAGAGTTTCTTGAGTACTTCAGAATATTCTTAAGAGTAATATGAGAAATGTACATTATTTTAGAGTATTTTTCTAATTATTGCAATAGTTTGTAAACGGGAAGATGGAATTTTCACCGTTAGATTAATGAGAAATTTACAGTTATAATATATATGTGTGTGTGTGAGTCTCCCCTTTTCATTTCTATTATCTCATAAGTAATAGAATTCCAGAACTTCTCTTTATGATTCTTACGAGTGTGGTGAGAAAGGGAAGAAATTCCTAAGGTCACACAGGTAAGAGAATGCTAGGTCAATCGGCCGTGACACATGATTAAACAGCATTGCTCGTTAAACAAAAAGTTTAAAATTTGCAAAAATTCGTCATATTTATCTTGTTATAGCATTAAAGGTCCTAATTGTCACACTCGCCCAATACTAGATGGACCTAATTTGTACTTGTGGAACCGCACCACCAGTGACGGTGCCCCTTCTGCACATTCTTGATTTCGCTACATTGCCTTCTCGTTTTCCTTCCTACGAGAAATGCTATATTTATTAATTTTGGATTACAAAATGATATGACAAACTATAGTTGGATACCGACGTTGGTCCATTTACTTAAATATCCAAATAATTATTATGTATAGCCATTTTGCAAACCCTTCTTAATATACCTAGTATTACTCTTATATGCAAAATATACTAGCGATTTGTATACGCAGTGAACGTGAGAAAAAAAAATGAAAAGTGAAATGAGTTTGGGCAAGGGACATGGTCAGATTAGCAGTTGCCCCATTTATATTCAGCTCTACATAAACCCAAGAAAGCCACTTGAGTGGTGATTTGGATCATGTGCATTAAACGTACAAAACTTTGTTTCTGGTTTAACTGATTGGTCGGTTAATGTATTGGAGTCCAGAAAATTCGAGTTCGAATCATAACACAACTTTAGTTTAGAGCAAAGCCTGAGATCATATCGGCTACTTTGTTGCTCAAATCTGGTCCGATGGACATGAATGTTAACAACTTTGTTGCTCAAAGAGAGAACCGTAAATCATCTTGAAAATTATATCTCGATCTGCAAAAATATGCACAAAATTAAAAAGAAAAGAACTCTTGATTGCTAGAGCGTTCTTCCTACGATCTCCAAAAACAAAAAACAAGGAAAAATAAAGTACAAAACCCATTTCTCTCTCTCTCTAGAAGAAGAAGAAAAATTATGGCGAGTGCTTGATCACTGCGAAAATCGGGTAGATTTGTTTCTGAGATGGAGAGAGAAGACAGAAGCAAAAGAATGAGCCAACCCCACCACAATCCTTGCCTTCACTTGCCCTCTCTTCGGGATCGGACGGCTCGAAATCCTCCATGACGCGCCTCCACCGTTGATCTTGCCACTCCTTGAAATCGCCATCTCTCTGCTTTTTCCTCTTCTTCTTCTTGGCGCTTTGAAGAAGCTTTTGGATATGGAGCTGGAGATGAGTGACGTGTTGAGGAGCTTTAGTGAACACTTAGCCTTTGCTCGTGGTGAGGGGCTGTTATATAGAGATGGAAGTTTTCCACTATGCCCTTCAAATTCATCATAATTGAAGTGAGCCCCTTCGCTTTTGAACTCGTCTATTTTGTCGTTTTTGATCTCACCCACCGACTCTTGTGTTGCCTAAACAAATCATTAATAATAATTCAAGAACTGATTACGTAACCAAGTACCGTAAATATCACATGATGATTAAGATGATAGAAAGGTGAGATTGTTGGATTAAAAGTTGTGAATGCTTTGGCGCTAGCAATGTAACTTTGACATCTCTTTTTCCTTGTCGTATTGTCATCTTGTACTGCAAATGAGTGATAAATTTGTCGATTATTTTGTTTATTGATGGCTTCTGTTTTAAGCAAAATAATGGGTTATCTTTCCCTTTTTATACATGATTTTACCTTATTATTTGAGCTGCGAATGATACTTTAAACATTTTTAAATAAGATTTTTTGTGACATTAATCGTCATCAAAGTAGAGGATGGCACAATATTAAAGAATAAAAGACTCATAAATAAGGTTTCTTTATTTATTTATTTTTTAATTTAAAGGAGCATAAACATTATTCTGCGATGGTAGCACTTTTAAATCTGCCGAATTCAGCAAATTTTTGTGCATAGAGTAAAATGAATTTATTAGGCAAAGTAGATTGGGTGATGGGCCAGAAATCTCTTTTTCTCACTGTAGCGTTATTACCTTTATTCATTTATTCATTGTTTTTGCTCTTGTTGGATTTAAATCTATGCTTTGTCATGTGATGTGCTTCAAGAACACGTGGGTTTTTGTTTCGAAAGCTTTTGGCCGGTTGACAGAAGTCCTGATTGATAAGAGGTCCCCAAGACGAGAAAATATTCAGTGGTTCGTGCGCGCCACGTCATCCGCTGATGTGGCGCGCACGTACCACTCAGATTTCGACACCTGTCCTGGGGGACCCGCTGGAAAATAAAAAGACTCGCCCGTCTCGGCTCGGCTCGGCTCGGCTCGGCGTGGGACCCACAATCTGGTCAGACTGAGGAGAAAATCGGGTGCCATTTTAAAAAGATTTCGGACGAGGTTTCTTCTTCTTCTCTTTCTTCGCGCCTCTCACTCACTCTACCCTCCCTCTCTCTCTCCGACGAACAGGACGCGACCTCCCATTCTCTCTGTGCCCTCCCTCCGGCGAACCACCGCCGGCAACCGACGAACCACCGCACCGGACCGGCGAGAGGACCGCGACCTCCCTCTCTCTCTACATTCCCTCTTTCCGACCGACGAACCACCGCACGGGCGAGAGGACCGCGAGTAATCGACGAACCACTGCACGGGACTGGCGAGAGGACTGCGACCTCCCTCGACGGGACTGGCACGTGATGTCTCACATCAACCTCGACGGCTTCTTCGGCGACCTCCCTGAGACCGGTGACGTCTCCAGACTCGGGGCTCTCGACTCGGGGCTCTTGTGGTTCGACGAGATCGAGAACATCCTGATGAAGGACGACGATGTCCATGTGCTTGCTGAGCCGGGGGCTGAGCGGGCCATGCCGGAGGGACTTGAGCTTCCCGCGGACCTTCGCTTCCCCGGCCCCTCGCCGCCGGCTTCTCCCCGCCTCTTGCAAGATGCGACAGCGCGGCCTCAGGTGCTCCGCTAGCTGGTTGATTTCCTCGGTTTCCATGGCCCGTGTTCGGGATTCTCATTATTTATTTATTTATTTATTTTGTTTTTGTTTTTGTTTTTGTTTCATGTGTGGATGACTACTAGTTCTGGGAGTAGGAGGCCGCAGGTCAAGAAGGCTTCGCCGGATAGGCCGCCGTCGATTGTGATTAATGGAGAGGGCGAAGAGGACGCTACTTTGGCGAAGAGCGTGCGTAGCACTGATTGGGAAATTGTGGCTGATGATTCCGATGGAGTCGTGATTGATGTGGAGAACCAGAATGCTGATAGAACAGATACTTCCGACAGTATGGCGATGGAGACAAATTCGGTATTTTTCTTGTAGCATTTCTAGTGCTTTCTTGGGAAATTTCTTTTTTTTTTAATCTGTCTGGATACGCGTATGCAATGTGCACATTGATTCTAGTTCATGAATATCTCACAAATTAAGAATTTGAGAGCATGTTTCCTTCGGGGGAGCTGCAATTGTTTTACAGCTTCAAGCACAGTGACACTGTTGATGGTTGATGTTGCAGTGTCGCCTATCCTATATACGGGCTTTACTTTTTGCACTATAGCATCAATGTGGTTGAATTGCAATACATCTACATTGCTCAATTATTAGGTTGTTCTTTCCTTAAAATTAAGGGCTTAGTTCACTTGCCCTTCCTTTTTTGTTCTGTAAGGGACTAGAGAGCGAAGGCTCCATTTGCCTTTGTAATTTATTTTCCCGTCTGTTTTACCTATAGGAAATATGCTCTCATTCCTAGTCTTTTTAATATCTGTACATGTTCTTATATGGTGTGAGTTGTTACTTCTATAGTAGGCCATCAATAGTTCTTTAAAGATATATTATTAATTCCTTCAATTTTTGTGGCTTCAGGCACCATGTTTGGTCGATGGAGTAACTCTCACCACAAAGTGAGGAAGATGACTCACTTTGCTTTGAATCTAAGGTAATTAAGATTTCAAAATTACAGCGCTTGTAAGGACCGGACATTTCGCAGTGTATCTCCTTGATCGATTGCTCATATTTATCTGATTTCCATGGCTGACCAGGTGGTTGACCTAAGTCAGTAGTTTTTCTGGCCATGAGAAACCGTGAAGTGGTCCTTTTTGCAGATAATACTTTACCGTCAATACACCCCTTTATCTGTACCCCTTTTTGCAGATCATGGGCATCGGAGGCAAAGTCGGCGGGAATCACAGCGGGAGTGATTTGACTTCATCGACTTTCGTCGGGACACTTCATCCCGGAATGCCTGGTCCTAGAGGCCAGTACATGGTTCCAAGCAGTTACAGTTTCCCAAGGTCGATGAGTACTCCCTCAAGGAAGATTGACGGGAGTTCGGCCACGTCTGGCGGTTCCAGAAGCGGTGGTTTCCCAAAGTCCAGGACTATGGTGGGCCCTGATGCTCATTCAGGATCTTCGGTTCTCATCTGCCACAAGTGCGGGGAGCAATTCAAGAAGTTGGATGCTGTTGAAGCTCATCATCTCTCCAAACATGCTGGTAAAATAACATCTTACCTTGAACCACATGATCATATCTGTTTCTGCATTGCCTTAGCAGTTTCTCATTCTCTGGTCTAGATAAATATAAAATCGTTTGTTTAATTTTGGAGTAGCCTGAACGAACTGGGGATTGAACTTCTGGTTTTTAGCTTATCTGAGGATGGAAATTCTTAGACTCGAACTCACAATTTGATTAATGTCATTGCAACTTTTTCTTTTTCCAAGAATCGAACTAAGTGATGGAGATTCATCCAAAAGGATAGTGGAAATAATCTGCCAAACGAGCTGGTTGAAGTCTGAGCACAGCAGTTGTGGACAGATTGAGAGGGTCTTGAAAGTCCATAACATGCAAAGGACCCTCGCCCGGTTTGAAGAATATCGAGAGATGGTCAAGATCAGAGCCAGCAAGTTATCCAAGAAGCACCCCCGCTGTTTGGCTGATGGGAACGAGCTCCTAAGATTCTATGGCATGGCCGTGGCTTGCTCGCTTGGCGCCAATTCTCTTGTGCCAAGTGTCAAACAACTGTGTTGATATGAATTCAATATTCTATCAAACACTCTTGAGGCAGTCATTAGTTGGTCCAATTCCTGGTAGAGATACACTAGCAGACACTACTTTTTTGGTGCACCACCAAGAGGCCATATTCAACTTATCTCGTAGTCCAGCGGCCAACAAAGAATAAAACAACATAGATTAGTCCCATTTTAAAGTTTGCCTGCTCTCTCATGCCATGCCCGTCTCTTTTTGCATTGCTCTTGGCTCTTGTTTCATCTTTGGCTTGGTACATCATCCATCTGTGCATGAGATGCTGTTACAGTTGTAGAAATGCTTTAAATCCATCATTTTGAAGGCTAATATCCCGAGACCCCTTATTTTCTCACTTCGTTGTGCTGTTAATATGAGAGGATGTATTTTCCTCCTCTTTTTAAATCCAAGTTACGAGAATTCTCCTGATCCAAGACTGACGCTTCACATTTTTTGGCGCAGGTTGTGAAGTACTTCTTGGATGCTAAGACTTTTCAAAAGGTTAAGTTTGTGTACCTGAAGAACAACGACAGTGTCGAGCTCATGAGATCATTCTTTGATGAGGAGAACCTTCCTACTGAGTTCGGAGGAAGAGCAAAAAGAATTCTCTAGGCTAATGGCTCAGGATGATATTAAGGCAGCCAGTCTGTGGGGATTTGATCGGCAACCTGAGAGGGCCTTTCATGACGGGAACAAGCATTCTGGAGCTGAGGTGGCTCCTGAGCCTGTTGGGGTTGCACCGCCAGCAAGCTGAGCATCTATACTGCATTCGGTAGGTAGATAAGCAGGCTAATGTGCGCACCCGAATGAACAAACATGATGGTCGTGAACCTGGCTAGTTAGGATGGGTGGCTGCTAACTGTCTCCGGCTATATGTGATATTATATATTAATACAGAGTACCTACAACTGATGATATAACTAGCATTCTGCTGGTATAACTTCCCCCTGTCACGGGGACCTGTCTCGATTTCCATATTGGAAAAAATTTGCACCATTTGGTCCATAAACTTATATTGTTAAACTTCATTCGATATCTAAATTCGACCCTATATTTTCATTGCATTATTTTCTCTCAACTTCTTTTCATTCGATATCTAAAACTTCTTTCCCGTGCTCGGTACGGGCTTATGTCTATCATTCATAGGCTTTGCCAAGTTGGACTTGTCTGGATGCCGTCAGCCAAACCTTAGCAGCGGCTGTTTGCCATCTCTAGCTGATCACATTGAAAAGAAATGAGACAACGACGCTGACATGTTCTAATCGAATTGAATGTTGCTCCAAATTTTAAGGATCACTAATTTCATTATTCCTTTCATCTTTCTTTCTGGGAACAGTTTCCATATGCCCATGACCGTTTGAGGTATGTATAGTTGCTGTTGTAGAAAGATTTACTGGTCCGCGCGCTCCTCTGTAGTTGGCTGAGGATCCTTAAACCCTTAACGCCTTTACCTCCTTCAGGTTCTTCCTTTTCATGTGTTTTGTGAGTCTATATAGCCGAAGTATCATGCCCGACAGAAGAGTCCGCTCCTCCACCAATGTAAGGAGCAATCTATACTCTTGGCAATGCACAAAACAGCGATTTTTTTATCGCTGAACATTTCCAAGTTCCAGGAAAGAAACCTTTTTACACGTTAACGAACCACTCAGGTACATATATGCCCCTATGAGATCAACTCAACTCAACTGCCCTCAAGATTCATTGAATCTACACATCGTTTGCCTCCCTCTAAACAGAGAAGATACCACAAATAAAGCACACGAAAATTTGCTCACACTCGACCATGGAAATGAAACACTTTGAGCCAAAACCTTCAATGAGAGAAAGCACATTGGACTGGAATGCCAGGAGGGCAGAATCTATGAGGTATCCGCAGATCGCAGATTGTAGTGTAGAACTTAGAGAGGCGATGTCCTACATGAGCCGCCTTCTAAAGTTCCCAGTAGTTGCTTGGTAAGTACGCACCAGCAGCCCTACTCCTATGCCGACCCCAATGCATATGCCAAGCCCAATTCCAACTCCAACTCTCACTCTGGCGTTGAACCATGAGAGTTCGTCATCTTCGTATTCCATGAGTTCCGACCTCCGCCAGTACATGCTGTAGTCCTCATCAAACAGTACATGAGTATTCTGCAAGATTTATTGCCAAGTTAATAGGTAAGAGCAAATAAAAGCTACAGAAATTAGCAACGACAGGATGGATAAATACCTGCATTCCAGGTCTCAATATAAGAACACTCCTTCCATAACAATCATGAAAACTTGCTCTGTATACTTTTCCAGTTTCATCTTCAATAGCAACTTCTTCCTGTTTTAGTAAGCATTACATTGTCAAATGGAAGCATTATTCAGCGTCCCAATAAGTACTATCGCATGTCTAACACAACCTGCTCATTAGCCATATTGTCAACTAAAACGGTCTAAATGATGATTTTGGAAACAGCATGAGTGAAAAAATATACTGGGACACTTATTGTCCCTTGAACAATAAACTCTCCAACACCTAATGCTTCATATCACTGCATCATGGCAGTCTCATAGAAGACACAAAAAATGAGAGCCACTCAATTATTGTTGACTAACACCAATCCTGCATTCGCATTCATTCACAAAATCAGTTCTTCTCCATACCAGCAACTTAGTCTACGAAATAAAATTAATTATCAGGTCAACACAATAGTTAGGGTAACAAGGATCAGATGTCTACTGAAGTTTAACAGGCAACAACCATTGGCATAAATTATCTATCACAATACTCGCGCAGGTATTCATTCACCGGGACACTTAGCCATCTTACCCAGCTGATTTCCTCAGGCTTAAAAGCTGATCTCCATTGCAGCGTCTCATCTAACATTTTCTTTGCTTTATCTATGTTCCAGTTTCAAGCTTCCAAGTATCTTCTCAAGCATGCATCATCACAATACTTCAAACTTCGCCCAGAGAGTGGTCATTCACCAGCATGCAAATGGACTTAAAATGTAATTGTATTTCTCCTATATTCTGAGAAGGAACACTGATTATTATTCCACAACTCTAGAAAATCAATGCATCATGAGACATTAAACACATATATGAAAGGGGTACAGATAAGGGGGTGTATTGACGGTAAAGTATTATCTGCAAAAAGGGCCACTTCACGGTTTCTCATGGCCAGAAAAACTACTGACTTAGGTCAACCACATGGTCAGCCATGGAAATCAGATAAATATGAGCAATCGATCAAGGAGATACACTCTGCGAAATGTCCAGTCCTTACAAGCGCTGTAATTTTGAAATCTTAATTACCTTAGATTCAAACTGCAGCGAGTCATCTTCCTCACTGTGGTGAGAGTTACTCCATCGACCAAACATGGTGCCTGAAGCCACAAAAATTGAAGGAATTAATAATATATCTTTAAAGAACTATTGATGGCCTACTATAGAAGTAACAACTCACACTATATAAGAACATGTACAGACATTAAAAAGACTAGGAATGAGAGCATATTTCCTATAGGTAAAACAGACGGGAAAATAAATTACAGAGGCAAATGGAGCCTTCGCTCTCTAGTCCCTAACAGAACAAAAAAGGAAGGGCAAGTGAACTAAGCCCTTAATTTTAAGGAAAGAACAACCTAATAATTGAGCAATGTAGATGTATTGCAATTCAACCACATTAATGCTATAGTGCAAAAAGTAAAGCCCGTATATAGGATAGGCGACACTGCAACATCAACCATCAATAGTGTCACTGTGCTTGAAGCTGTAAAACAATTGCAGCTCCCCCGAAGGAAACATGCTCTCAAATTCTTAATTTGTGAGATATTCATGAACTAAAATCAATGTGCACATTGCATACGCGTATCCAGACAGATTAAAAAAAAAAAGAAATTTCCCAAGAAAGCACTAGAAATGCTACAAGAAAAATACCGAATTTGTCTCCATCGCCATACTGTTGGAAGTATCTGTTCTATCAGCATTTTGGTTCTCCACATCAATCACGACTCCATCAGAATCATCATCCTCAGAATCATCAGCCACAATTTCCCAATCAGTGCTACGCACGCTCTCCGCCAAAGTAGCGTCCTCTTCGCCCTCTCCATTAATCACAATCGACGGCGGCCTATCTGGCGAAGCCTTCTTGACCTGCGGCCTCCTACTCCCAGAACTAGTAGTCATCCACACATGAAACAAAAACAAAAAAAAAATTAAATAAATAAATAAATAAATAAATAATGAGAATCCCGAACACGGGCCATGGAAACCGAGGAAATCAACCAGCTAGCGGAGCACCCGAGGCCGCGCCAAGCCGCATCTTGCAAGAGGCGGGGAGAAGCCGGCGGCGAGGGGCCGGGAAGCGAAGGTCCGCGGGAAGCTCGAGTCCTCCGCACGGCCCGCTCGGCCCGCTCAGCAAGCACATGGACATCGTCGTCCTTCATCAGGATGTTCTCGATCTCGTCGAACCACAAGAGCCCCGAGTCGAGAGCCCCGAGTCTGGAGACGTCACCGGTCTCAGGGAGGTCGCCGAAGAAGCCGTCGAGGTTGATGTGAGACATCACGTGCCGATCCGTCGAGGAGGTCACGCCCCTCTCGCCGATCCGTGCAAAGGTGGTTCGTCGATTACTCGCGGTCCTCTCGCCGTGCGGTGGTTCGTCGGTCGGAAAGAGGGAATGCAGAGAGAGAGGGAGGTCGCGGTCCTCTCGCCGGTCCGGTGCGGTGGTTCGTCTGTTGCCGGCGGTGGTTCGCCGGAGGGAGGGCACAGAGAGAATGGGAGGTCGCGTCCTGTTCGTCGGAGAGAGAGGGAGGGTAGAGAGAGTGAGAGGCGCGAAGAAAGAGAAGAAGAAGAAACCTCCCTCAGTCCGAAATCGTTTTAAAATGGCGCCTGATTTTCTCCTCAGTCTGACCAGATTGTGGGTCCCACGCCGAGCCGAGCCGAGCGGAGCGGGCGAGTCTTTTTATTTTCCAGCGGGTCCCCCAGGACAGGTGTCGAAAGCTGAGTGGTACGTGCGCGCCACATCAGCGGATGACGTGGCGCGCACGAACCGCGCGCACGTACCACTGAATATTTTCTCCCCCAAGACAGACCAAACCATGTCCTCTGCTCCAAAATCTCACCCACCAATTCTTTTTTTCTTAACTTTTATTATTTAAATTCGGTTTCACATTGGGGCAACTCGTAAAGAATTTTTTTGGTTGGCTAAAAGACAAACCAAATGAGAACACTGATTTCTTTTCTTTGGTCAAAGTGAACAATGTCTTTGAAAATGTCAATTGTAACTTAAGATTGTAACGTTCGACCAAAAAAAAAAATCGTAATATTTTATCTTATTCTGTCTTAATAGGTTCCTATTTTTATTATGTAGCAGATTTTTTTTTTTTTTGTTATAAGTCCAACTAGGCAAATTCCTCAACCAATAAGGAATTATATAAATTGATTTATAGGAACATAAAAAAAATTAAATTATTTCAGATTGTGTAAATGTGAACCCCAATCTAATAATGCTAATTGTTGGAAAAGAATCAGCATCATTTTTCTTTTCACATGACCATGTGACATTCCACTTAAATTAATTAATATCGAATTAAACACAAATGCAGTTTTCTTCACATTTCCATGTATACTGTAGAGAGAGAGAGAGAGAGAGAGAGAACTTGAAGATCTCAGGGTTCTTGCCATTCTCTTTCTTTATTACTAAAATAAACAGGCAGAACCACCAATTATAGTCAGGGAGGACAGGGAGGGATTAATCCAATTAGTAATTAGACATGCTCTAACCAAGATAATATAAATTATAGGTGGTTCTAAACACTGATTGAACAAGAAGGAAAAAATGTTCAATGAACCTTAGCTGGAATGCTTTGCTTAAATATATTTGCGAGGGACATCTCTGCAGTTTGTATCGGATTGTGTCTAGTGGGAATTAGATTTGGATCTAATCCTGTGTAATTTTAAAATTTAAGCCCTACAATTGCACATGAATCTACAGGCTTTCCTTAAAGACAATGCTTTCCTCCATTATTCCCTTCAATTGATTTGTAATCGACAGTCCCTAAAAAAGCATATTACCAATGAGGGGTCTATGATATAAACTAATAATTTTCAAAGGTAGATATACTATCCCACAACACAACCCTTTTCTTGGCCTTATAAGGGATTGCATGTTAGTCTCCATAAACCATTAATTACTATTATAAAGCTTTCAGCTCTGAAACTTTCTGAGCCATGAAGTAGCAAGTGGAAAGGACAAGAAAAAAGTGTTTAAAAAGCCATATAGAGTGTATATATGAATTCGGAATTCTCTCAAACTCTGGTCTCATTCAATTTTCTGGAGGAGTCACTCTTATATAGGCGAAACATCTGCCATAGAATACCAATCATAAACACTATATCAAACTTCCTAATTTCATTAGATGTAATACTTTTAGTCATGACTTATCTTTTTATGTGACAATTATGGGTGACCATGAGTGGTAATCATGTCATGTCATGTAATCTAACAAAACAATTGTCCCAACTTGTTTAGCAACATGACCTATCTTGACCTGTTTATATTTAGTTCAATAAGTTTTATGACAATAAATTGTCTATAAATTGTTTTTAAGTATGGGTCACAAATTACACCATACAAATACAAGATTTTATGAAACCCAGGACTTTGTAAGCTTAAGGCTTTAACATTGATGAAGATATGTCGGTCACATTTTGTACTACTTGAAGTTTTTATGTAAAACCAGGACTTAAGAGTATTTGTATGGTGTAATTTGTGACCGACACAGCATAACTAATACAGTATGTACAATGTGCATATCTTCATCAATGTTAAAGCCTTAAGCTTACTAAGTGCCGATTTTGTCTATTAGTTATGAAGACATTCACATTGTACAAATATAGCCTTTCCAAGGAAGCTATGAAGAGGAAGAAGAGGAGCCAGAAGTAGCATTCCATTATGGGAGTTCGCATTAGAAATCTAAGGAAGACCATATATATGCTTGGCAAAATTGAGATGGTATTCTGTAGGGCCTAAACCTGCCAACTCCATTGGGAAGTCAAGCCTTTTTGCATCTGACATAGCTAGTCTATCTAGCACAAATGACATCCTCTCCAATTCAAATTCTTTATTTTCATGGACACTTTAACTGGTGTATCCAGAAGAGAAACAATATGGCAATACAGCAGTATGGTACACTTCTGGCTGGTCTATATGACTGTTGGTTGAGTTAGGGAAAAAATTTCCTAAGGCACCAACCTTGTATGAAAGTTGATAGTGATCTATCACGCCTATGACTAAAGTCCCTCTATTCAACTGATATCAGTTCGGACTTCTTTATTTGCAACCAAGTCACCTCTCGATTTCCACTGGTATAACCTTCATTCATTCATAGTTTTTCTGTAAAACACCAACTCTTTAGTTCGACATTATGTTCTCATTTAGACTTTCAAGCACTTCACCCCTATATTTGTCCAATTCCCCATTGAACTCAAATCGAGCTAGGTTGGCAATTACAAAGGTTCTCTCGGGAAACGGAAGAACAGCAAATTTGGGAAAACCGAAAGAAGTAAAACGAGATAAGGTCAATGACTCAAAGGATGCACAAAGCCATCGTTGAAGAAACAAACACGCTGAATTAAGAAGAGAACTTTCTCTAATCGAAGCAATTACCAAGGAAGACTGTCCACAGCCTCTGCCAATTGAAGCGATGAAGCACCACCTTCGAGTCCTCCGTGACCATCGCCAGCAAATCCTTCTCCGGATTCCACTTCGCCATCTTCAGCTGCCAATAGGAAATCAAGCAAACTTCAAAAACCAAGTCGGAATAATCAAGTTGACTGCCCATTTGGTTGCAAGAGAACACCGGGAGCTGAACCTGAGAAGCCAGCTTGTCGAACTGAAGCTGAAACGGAAGCACGTGCTGGTCCTTCATCGGTCTCCATAACTAAAAAGCTCTGCGAGCAGCCGAAAATGCAACACCAATACTGGAACAAATCGCAAGGGTGCGAGCTAAAAGAACTTCCGAAGGATAGAGCTCCAAACCCAGAGGAAAGCTTGGGGCTAGATAGGGAACGGGGGCTGTTGAAAAGCAGAGATGAAGAATGGAAGAGCGAGAGAGTGAGAAAAGTCCAATTGAATCCGAAAGTATGCGGAGAAAACTGCAGAAAAGGAAAAAGCGGGAGAGAAAATAAGGAAGAGAGAGAGAGACTTGATTACAGGGCAATGTGGAATGACAATATGCAAACAACCTTTACCATTCCAGGGATGCACTGTCAGAGTTTGGAGAAGTTCAAGAAACATCGGTCTCCTGATCCTTTGATGATTTCGATTCCTTTTAGAAGTGCCTTGCAAAAGCTCTCTTGGATATTCCAACATTTATATCAGCCAATGGAGTGATAACTGAATCCTGCCAATGAGTCAGATTAAATCAATCCAACGACTAATCAGAGGAAATCAATCCAACGACTAACATTAATGAATTACTAATGATACTCCGAAATTTACGTATCTCTGTTTGTTAAACTCGATATTCTTTTTGAACTCTTTGGATCCAATAACGGGGCATCTAACATCATCAACCACAGAATCTTTTATCAATTAAGATAGTGTATTCAACTCAAGAAGCTTACTTTTAGGGGACATAGTATGATTCTTTTCCTTATTTTATGTTCTATTCATGCATTAAAATTAATGCAAGAAAATTTTCAAGTGGCATATAGGATACCGAAAAGTTTTCTCAGGAAACTTGTGGAAACGCTTCTTGTGCTTTTCTTTCTAGCAAGTAAACGAACTAATAAGAGCTTATGCACAATATAAGGAATTATTTCATAGTACAGCCGATAATGTCAAAAGACATTCTATATGTTTTGCTTGGCTCATAAATTTAGGCATTGACAGATGGGTATACCAACTCTACAAACATCAAGATGCATTCTTTGGGATAATCTATCATTAGCCTTGGAGTAGGTGTATCCTAGATTCAAACCAAAGGAACATGGATCCATAGTCAGAAAAATTCGAATTGCAATTTTCTTGATTGATCCAAATAATTCGCGATGCTTGTGCTTCTACTTCTGCCCTATTTACTAGTTCACTCACGAAAACACCACTAGGAGAAGAGCTTGGTCTTGCATTTATCATTTCTAAACTAACACGATTACCTTAATCAGCTAATGCAAACAATTTTGTGAGATAAAATGTGTGGAACATAATGGTTGGACAAATTTTATCCCAAGTTAGTAGTTTATGCATATTGAGGGATGCCCTATCAACATGTTTCTTTTGCACCTTAAATTTACTCTTAAGTGTACCTTAGAAACATACAGTTATGAATTGCATGGTGTGCATAGAGTAAATTAAAACCTCACATTAGAACTACCGTCATATAGCATTTCTCGACCTATACAATGACCTTTTGCATGCTATCAAATACTTGTTTACCTCAATTTTTATTCAATACTTCTAGGATTCCAGAATCAATCAAACGTCAAGAATCTTTATTTTTCAGCATAGGATAAATGATCTTACTTGAAGACTAATGACAAATGATGCCCTTAGAAAGCCATTTAGTCTAATTCCACTAGTGGTATGATATGCGGAATCATTTTGCCAAAGCACACATTAATTTCCATGAACATTTCCCTGGGATTCCTTGAATTCAAGTAAGAAAACAACAATGACACTGTCAACCAGGAGATAATAATGACAATATCATAAATCTTGAAAGATAATGCAAGCAAAAATGCAAATGAAAATTGGGTCGTAGATCGCAAAAGAGCGAAGGTAACTTACTTGCTTTATGTGCCTTTGTTAGAAAATGTAGATCATTTCCAGTATATTACTCATCCAAGTCGTATGTATAGTTTGATACAAATTCTATTGTTGTGTTGTATGCAAATGGCTCTTTCTCAATAGATCTGTTTTGCAATAATTTTGGAATTGTTTTGAGTGACTTGCATCCAATAATACTCAATTCTTCCAAAAACTCCAACTTATCGAGGCCTTGAATTTCTGCTAAGTTATCACAACCTTCAGATCTAATTCTAACTCCCAGAATTTGGAAGGTCTAGCCTTTCAATTGAAATATACCATTGGATATATAGTTTTTCTAAAAACTCCAATTCATCAAGATCTTGAATTTCGGCTAAGTTTTTTGCAACCTCCAGTTTTTAATTCCTTCAGCCTCCCGGATTTTGGAAGGTCTAGCCTTTCAATTGAAGTGCACCCTTCAATATTTAGTTTTTCCAAAAAATCTAACCGATTGAGGTTTTGAATTTCAACTAAGCTTTCGCAACCTCCAGCCTGTAAATCTTTTAGATTCCTAGACTCCGAAAGGTCTAGCCTTTCAATTGAAGTGCACCCTTCCATATTTAGCTTCTCTAAAAACTTTAACCTATCAAGGCCTTGAATTTCGGTTAAATTTTTGCAACCTCCAGCTTCTAATTCCTTCAACCTCCCGAATTTTGGAAGGTAAAGCCTTTCAATTGAAGTGCACCCTTCGATATTTAGCTTTTCCAAAAACTCCAACTTATCGAGGTCTTGAATTTTAGCCAAGTTTTCGCAGCCTCCTGCTTTGAATTCCTTCAGCCTCCTTGATTTTGGAAGGTCTAGCCTTTTAATTGAAGTGCACCCTTCGATATATAGCTTTTCCAAAAACTCTAACCCATCAAGGCCTTGAATTTCTGCTAAGTTTTTGCAACCTCCAGCATTTAATTCGATCATTCTCTCAGATTTTGGAAGGTCTAGCCTTTTAATTGAAGTGCACCCTTGGATATATAAATTTCCCAAAAATTTCAACCTATTGAGGCCTTGAATTTCAACTAAGTTTTTGCAGCCTCCAACTTCTAATTCCTTCAACCTCCTGGATTTTGGAAGGTCTAATATTTTAATTGAAGTGCACCCTTCGATATATAGCTTTTCCAAAAACTCTAACTCATCAAGGCCTTGAATTTCTGCTAAGTTTTCGCAACCTCCAGCATTTAATTCGATCATTCTCTCGAGATTTTGGAAGGTCTAGCCTTTTAATTGAAGTGCACCCTTCGATATATAGCTTTTCCAAAAACTCTAACCCATCAAGACCTTGAATTTCTGCTAAGTTTTCGCAACCTCCAGCATTTAATTCGATCATTCTCTCGATTTTGGAAGGTCTAGCCTTTTAATTGAAGTGCACCCTTGGATATATAAATTTCCCAAAAATTTCAACCTATTGAGGCCTTGAATTTCAGCTAAGTTTTTGCAGCCTCCAACTTCTAATTCCTTCAACCTCCTGGATTTTGGAAGGTCTAATATTTTAATTGAAGTGCACCCTTCGATATATAGCTTTTCCAAAAACTCTAACCCATCAAGGCCTTGAATTTCTGCTAAGTTTTCGCAACCTCCAGCATTTAATTCGATCATTCTCTCAGATTTTGGAAGGTCTAGCCTTTTAATTGAAGTGCACCCTTCGATATATAGCTTTTCCAAAAACTCTAACCCATCAAGGCCTTGAATTTCTGCTAAGTTTTCGCAACCTCCAGCATTTAATTCGATCATTCTCTCAGATTTTGGAAGGTCTAGCCTTTTAATTGAAGTGCACCCTTGGATATATAAATTTCCCAAAAATTTCAACCTATTGAGGCCTTGAATTTCAGCTAAGTTTTTGCAGCCTCCAATTTCTAATTCATCAACCTCCTGGATTTTGGAAGGTCTAATATTTTAATTGAAGTGCACCCTTCGATATATAGCTTTTCCAAAAACTTTAACCCATCAAGGCCTTGAATTTCTGCTAAGTTTTCGCAACCTCCAAAGCATTTAATTCGATCATTCTCTCGGATTTTGGAAGGTCTAGCCTTTTAATTGAAGTGCATCCTCGGATACATAGCCTTTCAATAGAAGTGCACCCTTTGATATATAGCTTTTCTAAAAACTCTAACCTATCGAGGCCTTGAACTTCGACTAAGTTTTCACAACCTCTAGCTTCTAATTCCTTCAGCCTCCTGGATTTTGGAATGCCTAGCCTTTCAATTGAAGCGCACCATTGGATATTTATCATTTCCAAAAACTCCAACTTATCAAGGCCATCAATTTTTGCTAATTTCTTACACAATTCAGCCTCTAATATCTTCAAACTCCCAGATTCTGGAAGGAGTAGCCTTTCAATTGAAGCGCACTGAGAGATTTTCAAGCTTTCCAAGAATTTCAACCTATCGAGACCTTGAATTTCAACCAAGTTATTGCAATCACAAACATTCAATATCTTCAAACGCTTGAACATTGGAAGGTCCAATCGTACAATTGAATCACAGTGTGCAATGGTCAAGCTTTCCAAATATATCGATTTGTCAAGACCTCGAACTTCAAATAGATTCTTGCAATAGTCAATGGATAAAGTCCTTAGATGGATAGACTGTGAAACATCCACTATTTCAATAGATTCACAGTGATGGACTTCCAAGATTTCCAACTTGAAGGGACTGTTTAGAGATCGTGGAAATTCTGATTCTTCAATGTCCGTTGGTGCTGATGGAAGCTCTTGGATGCACTCTACAAATTTGCATCCATGAACCTGTAGTTCCTTGAGATGGGTTAGGTGGGAAAGTGAAGGCAATTTGCAACTTTGACAAGTGAAGCCCAAATATGTTAAGCTAGAAGGAAGGTCTGGTAGCGATTGGAGCTCCTTGCAGCCAAGAAAATCGAGGCGTTGCAAGCAAGAAAGATCACACATGCTTTCGAGCATTTCACCTTTCAAATTTCTGCAATCTATAGCTTCTAAGTTTCGGAGCTTTCTCAGCCTCCCAATACCATTGGGTAATTCTTTTATACCACTGAAAGAAATATTTAGAATTTCTAGATTCTGCAATGATCCTATGCTATCTGGTAATGCATGAAGGTTTTGAGTATCTTGTAGAAGGAGTTGCTCTAGTGCTTCTAATTTACCTATTTCTACTGGAAGCTCCATAAGACTCCTACACCAACACAAATTTAAGCAACGGAGGGCCTTCATGTCTCCAATTGAAGAGTCAATTTGTTGCAGGCTATAACAATGATTAAGGATCAGAACCTCTAAATTTTTAAAATCTGAGAGGAAATGCGTATTTTCCAAGGAATGACAATGCGTAAGGTCGAGAACTTTGAGCTTCTCTGCCATCTGGTAAAGAAAAATGATTGTCAAGGGGTTAGCCTAGAGTGATTATGATTAAAAAAAAGCATGAAAGGAAAAAAAAAAAAAAAAAACTGTTCTTACCATAAAGGAACTCCATCCTTCCCATTTCTCATTTATCATGCTCTGTGACAATTCGAGTACAAGTAATTTCTTTGCATGAAAATTGTTTACTTCAAAATTCATGGGACATTTTTGCCATCGAAGCCATCTTAACCCATCAATTGAGTCCTTAAAATCTCCACTGAGACGTGCCCCCTCCACTTGAAGGAATCTTAGACTCTTCAAATTCTTGAATTGTTTTTCTACGTAAATGTCGCCATCTTGCTTAGGTGTTTTGCCGGAGCCTTCTACGTTGCTTTCACTTAGGATGACTGCCTCAATCTTTTCTGTTCCCTATAAGCAAGAATCAACATTCATTAGTACTATATCCCATTATTTGTTCATATTGCAGTTGACATGCTTTAATATATTCAAGAGACTAGCAATGTGAAGACATCATTTTTTTTTTAACATCACTACATAGTATTGACATTTTGAGATTAGGCCATAGACATTTGGATCTTAAAAAGAATTATGATGTAATGGCTTACAAAGTAAAGACTTTACGACTTGCTACCATACTAGTTAGGACGTGCGTGTAATGCACAGAATTTAATCAAATTGCATTGTGCAAAATCATAAGTTGATTTGATCAATTTTTAATAGAAATATATATATATATATATATATATATATATATATATATTTTTCTCTCTCTAAATTTCGTAATAATTTCATGTATATTACTCGACTATGCTACTTATGCGATTAATAAAAAATAACATATACTCTTATTTTCCATTGGAGTAATAACTAATTACAAGAAACAGAATATTGTGATAGCAGTTATATTAATATAGTACGTACTTATTATTTTACTAATAGTAATTGAAATATTGTTAATTAATTATTTTACCAATTATATTTAAATATGAAAATAATATTAGTTATATTAATATTCTCTACAACTTATTATATTATCATTAATTTTTAGTTTAACTATAGATTACAATTTTATTTAATCATAATCATAAATAACTGAGATACTCAAGTATAATATATATATATATAACAAACAGCCCCTAATAACTTCGATGTATATTAAAAGAAATAATTGCTGAAAGTGCAAAGCATTTCGAAATGTGAAAGTTGAAGCTATTCTTGGCTAACCCCCCCCTCCCCTTTCCTTTTTCCCCACTAGAGAGAATAGTAATATCTCATCCATTTTTGAACAAAATGAAGAAATAATTGCTTCATCAGAATAGATTGGAAATAGAAAATGTGTCGCCAGATTTCACCAAAAATAAAAATAAAAATAAAACACTTATGCATGACAAGTCAAGATGTAATAAATAAATAAATAAAAGTTCGTGGATTTCATCATGTCAGTTTCAAATTTTGCTAATGTATTCATGTATGCTCATAGGTGGACGACATAATAATTTGGCAAGGAATCAGATCTCAACATCTAAAAGGAATCCAAGAGAAGAATAACTAAAAAATAAATAGATAAATAAAACCTTCAACAGAAGTAATCTATTCACGTCAGTCATTTCCCCCATAAACTTCTCTCTCAAAATATCAAGCATGCTCATAGGTGTGTAACTTTTTTCGCTTTAAAAATTCGATAGCTATAGCTTGGCCACATCTGAAAATAAGCCCTACCTTTTGTACTTGGAACAAAAGTAGCAAAACCTTTCAAACGTCCATAAAGCCAAACTTTTGGCATTTACGACAAAACTAAAATAACTTTTCAAAATTAATAAAAATAGCCCAACTATTTAACTATAGAACAAAGCCGACGCCTATTACAAATTTCATCCATTATCATCGTTAAATTGCCATGGATACCCTACACTACTCAATGTGCTAATGGATTCATCAAACCATGTCCTAAGTAGCACTAATACCGACACGCAATATGCAACACGACGTGACACGATATGTTGATACATCATTTCTCAAAAAGCAAAGAATTCCAACACTTTGGAACTTGTTGTATATTAAATGTATATTTGTATATATAATAAATGATCATTTTTATTATTATTTCAATCAAATTAATTTGATTCAAATTCACAAATAATAAATAGTAAAAAGTCTAGAATAAATTTACACTAAAAACATTAATCGGCCATTTATTAATATCATTCGTTGTTTTAATCTGACAAATTCAACTATATTCCAATAATTCATAAAACTTGGATAAAAAACAAGCAATTCATATTTTTGACTCGCGTTTCAGACATGCCAGAAGAGAAGAGAAAAAAACTTGAGGGGGTGAATTGTATATCATGAGAAGTAAGAGTCAAAATAGAAAAGAAGATTAGATTTTTTTATTTCCCCATTTATTATTTTTATTATTTTATTATTTTCATATATATACATTTTGACCCCTTATTTATTGAAAATTTTTAAAATTGACCTCATGTGTTGGAATCACATATCGGAACAAAATTCCAAGTATTAGGAAAGTTGACCAAGTATTGGATTTTTCGACACATGTTAACCGAGCGTCGAAAAGTGTCTGAGAATGTCAAACATGTGTCGAAGTATCCGACACAAAACAAAGGCTCTCAGAGAATGTAGGTACTTTCTAGGCCATGTCAAGTCACACCAAAAACGATGTTGTGTTTTATTTTATAATCTTGTTAATAAACTTTTCTTACAAAATATCTGGCTTTTTGTTATATTAAAAAAAAAAGAAAAAAAAAGAAAAAAAGTATTAATTTGTGGTCATGATTAACGAGCTATACAGGATGATGCCGGTCGATTTAAAGTGACAATACGGAGAATTGATGGAGGATGTCATTTTTGTCCCATGAGTGAAAGGATGAGTTTGAAAGGTAAAGTTATTTCCGTCCTATATGCAAGGATGGGCTCTTTTTATGATAGTACCATGAATTAAGAGTGAATCATGCAAAATTACTGAAATATTATATAAAAATGTACCCTTTTAGTTGCAAAATTTAGTCATACCATTTTATTTGTACATAAAATATAGAGCATATTCATTTTTCTTTTGGTTGGTTTAGTTTATTAATTCATTTAGTACGAAAGACATAATAAATAGACATTGGCTTTGAATTTGTAAATATATGAATTGGCTCGTGAGATTATACATCGATCACACATTGAGATTGCAAATAAGTGGTAGTCTTTTTAAGATAAATCTCAAATAACTCTACAATCTAAGAGAGAGCAACCTTCCTACTTTCTAATCACGTCAAAGACACATTCAAGGCCAATGATGGTAGAAGGTTCTCTATTCACCAGAGCAAGCAGTAAGCAGTGGACCAACAATATTACTCTATCGGTAGACATGGACCAAGAGAGCAAAAGAATGAAACGATTACCGAGAGCAAAAGAATAAAATGATTACCTTATTTTCCTTTAGCACTTTCTGGACTTCCACGGAGTCCCATAACCTACTACGGTTTTGAGGCTCCCGTTGGTTTTCCTCTCGAACTATTTCTCTACCAAGATCTCTTAGTTGGTTATGCATTAGGAGCTCATGATCATCTCCAATTTGTATTAATGACATGAGTTTCAATGCTTCAATTCCCTCCTCAGGGAAAAAGCCACAGGCATCCCACATATAAGATGCGATTCTCTTGTCAGTACCAATGAAAAAGCAAGCGATATCCAAAAATATTTGTTTTTGCTCATAATCTAATACTTCATAACTTATTTTTAACTTTTCTTGGACATCCATACGAGGGACTTTTTTTAACTTCTTTATTGTATCTCTCCATTGTATTAACCCTTTTCCACACAATAATGAACCAAAAACCTCAAGGGACAAGGGAAGCCCTCCAGCGATGGAGACAACTTCTTGAGTTAGATCCTCATATTCCTTTGGAGGAGAGTCCATTCGAAATGCATGTTTGCTGAACAGAACTAATGATTGATTATTATCCATTTCCTTGTGTTCATAGTCATAGTCCACCCCAACTTCTTCAAGAATCCTCTTGTTTCTAGTGGTAATAATGATTCTACTTCCCAAAGAAAACCGATCACGATTACCAATCAAACACTTCAACTGAATGACATTATCCACATCATCAAGTAGAATGAGGACCTTTTTACCTTTAAACTTGTAGGCCATGAAATTAGTCCCTTCATCCTCATTATGAACTTTATTTTCTAACTTCAATATATCACTGATTAACTGATTCTGTAAATAATGTATGCCATTACGCTTCCATGATTCCCTTATATCAGCAATGAAGCTATGATGCTCAAATCGATTGGAGAGCTTGTTGTAGATGGTTTTGGCAAGAGTAGTCTTACCAATGCCTCCCATTCCATAGATACCAACAAATAGGGTGGCATGAGATTTATTATCCACAAATTTCATAACCGTCTTCACATGACTATCAATTCCGACCAAATTCTCGGAAATAACCAATTCAAACTTTTTCTTCAGTTCACTCAACACTTTTTGGACAATCGAATTCACCAACTTGGCTTCATACCTATCAAATGTGACAAGAGTTGAAATATGTGACCACAGTAATCCTAAATTGTTTATCTGTTGAGAACACAGAATATATAAATCTGGGGATAAACAGAAAAACTTTAAGAATCTTTTTTGTCATACCTCCATGTAAATGATAAGACTAAAGTGGGAAATGCCGGTGTTTGCTTTACATGGCGTGCCCCATCCAACTATTACTCAACATAGTTTATTAAGCCAGAAGAAACTTGAGGGTATGCTTATGAATCTTATATATTGGATATATCATGGATTTGAACAATACTTTAAATGTGTTACTAGTTAACGATATTACGGGATGATGCATACGTGACTTTGAAAATTTTCTAGAGTGTTTGGATAAGTAAAAACCCAATAAGCCAGCCCATTATGAGAGTCAGCCATCAATCAGTAGATATCATAACTTTCGACGCAAGAGGATTTCAGGCCCTTTAATTCTAATCTAAAAAGTCATACAGTGTGATATTGTGAACTACCTAAATGCAATTGAGGAGATTTCTTCTTGTTTGTGCAATCTACAAGCTTGCAAGTTTCTACTCAGGTTGTGAATTTAGCATCATTCTATATTGGTGTTCTTACCTGTTTTTTTGCCTCTAGGGATGATTACAAGTTGTACTTTATTTTCCTTTGGAGCCCTTACGTTCTATGATGTCAATTGGTCTAATATTGATTTTATAGGAAAGTAGAAGAATAATTTTTACCCAAAATAAGAACTTTGCTTCAATATATGCATATGCAATAGAAATTACTTTTTGAAGATGGGAAATTCATTGAAAATCATATAAGAAACATAATTCTTTTGTTTTTGTTTTTCTTTTTCTTTCATCATATCTAACCATTGAAACTTTCTGTTGTAAAATAACTACAATAGCAACTAATCAACAATATTAATGATTTAATAAATGCTAATTAGATTGGTCAACATCATTAAAGCAGTAATCTAAAAAAAAGAATAACTTGTAGAACTCATGCATCGCTGAATCTTATTGCCATCAAGATCTTACTGTTTGTTTATATTAAAAAACAAAGGACAAAGATGAAGCAGGTGAGAATCAAAACAACCAGTAAACAGCCACACATATTAAAAGAAAGTAGAGAATGTTTTTGTGAAAACTTTTACCCTTTGGCTTCGTATCCTTTCAAGTTGCCGACTTCAAGGAGTGATTTCTTCCATTTCTTCCATTTCTCCAAATTCGTTGGGTTGAAACTCCTCTCAAGCACACGCTTCTCACGCTCACGGAATAAGTCTCCAAACTTCCCAGTTTGATATTTCACGTCAGCTGGTTTAACTTTATAGAATATAGGCAACACTATTTGCCCGTTATTATTCTTGCCCTCCATTATTTTGACCAGTTCATCCAAGCACCAACTGCTTGTCCCATAATTCTCAGAGAAAATAGGGATCAGGATCTTACTATTTGTGATGGCTGTCATAAGCTCTGGTCCGATGTCCTTGCCTTGGCAGAGCTCGTCATCATCTCTGAAAGCATCAATTCCTGCCTTGAGGAGCCCATTGTAGAGATGATCGGTGAAGCCTTCTCGAGTATCTGGGCCTCTGAAACTCAAAAACACCTCGTAGTAATTTCCGGTTGATGCAGTCAACATACTTTCCATCGAAGACGAACTAGATCCACCGGAATTAGTTTCTGTTAAAGACGAACTAGATGCACCGTTAATAGCTTTTGTCGGAGACGAACTAGATGCACCGTTATTTGTTTCTGCCGGCGACGAACTAGATCTGGTGGAGTTAGTTTCTATTGGCGCAGTTGAACCGAATGCGCTTGTATCAGCATCCTGTGCATTTTCACGCACACTAGCTTTCTTCTTATTGAGAAAATAGAACGCAGGCCCGGAGAGAAGGATCAGTGCCACGAGCTCGGCGGAAGATTGCCCAAAATTGTGATGATGTATTTCGCCTTGGCTCTGACTTTGCCCTTGATTTTTGCTTTCAAATCTGACGGAGAAGCAAGCTGGAATGGCTCTCAGGAAATACGAATGCCTTCTTGTTGCCCATTCTCTTGTGGTTTGATTTATACAACGGAACCAGTCGGTAGCCAAAGTCAAACTTGTCGACTCACAAATAATTCAAACTGGAACTGCAGCCACATGCTTAGAGTCACAGGAGAATCCAAAGATAAGAGATAAGGTCTGTCAAAATTTCAACCACATGTTTGGAAGAAGAAATGTGGATGCGCAGGAAACACTGGAAAGTGGGGGAGAGAGAGAAACAGAGAGAGAGAGAGAGGGAGAGATTCGTCCGGTCCAAGTTGCACACTTTGACAAGCAATGACATTACTTCGTTTATTTCTAACATTACTCTAGCACCTAACGTTTTTATCATACACTGTTGACGCCTAAATTTTAATTAGGTTATTAATTTGACCATAATTTCTTTATTTATGTATTTTTTCCCTTTTTTCGGATAATAAACATAATAAATAGCAAAAACAACAAAAAATCAATAAAAACAAAAGAAAACAAAAAATCGGCAGCCAGGCCCAGCCCCCTCTTTTTCTTTTTCACGCAGGCCCAAGGCCCAGCCATTTTCCCCCCAAAGCCCGGCCCCCTTCTTTTCTTCTTCTTCCTTCTTCCTTCTTCCCTCTTCTTCCCCCTACGCCTCTGCAACTCACGCGCGATGGTCGGCGACGCGCGCAAAGGACGGCCTACGGCCGAGGGGAGTAGGCCGACGTCGGCCGGAGAAGATAAGATCGCGAGCGCCATCAATGCCGAGCACGCTTTGCTGGATGAGCTCGGATGGGACGCCGGTTCAGCCGAGGAGAACCGCTCGGCGTGCGAAGGGGACCGGTGGTCGAAGCTCCGTCGACCGGATTCCCTCGCCTATAAAAGGGCACCACCTTCGTCGAAGAACGGCACGAGCGAGCTCCGAGATCTTCCCACTGAGAGACTTCGGGGGAGGAATCGAAGAGCGAGAGAGAACTCGGGCCGCGAGCTCGGCTGACCTCCCACTGAGAGACTTCAGGGGAGGCCGCCGGCGAGCGAGTCCGAGGAGGTTAGATCCGGCCGGTGGAGGCTCGGATCTGACCGGAATGAGAGAGAAGCGAGGTCGGAGGAGGCGAAGGAGTTCTGGATCTGCGAAGAGGGGCGGAAGAAGAGGTCCCCCCGACGCCGCTGCTGTGCCGAACCCAGATCCGCGAGCAGGTGAGCCTGAGGGGGAGAGATCCGAGGTGAGAGGTTAGATCTGAGTGTGAGAGGGCTGAACGAGAGGAGCCGGAGAGAGGAGAACCAGATCTGAGAAGCCGAGACCCCCGCCGAGCCGCGTCGCGACCAATCCGCCGACGCCACGCCAGATCTGGGATCTACGGGCTGACGTCGCTACCTCCTGTCACAGCCACCGTTCGCCGCCTCGTCACATACAGGTAACAGTAGCCATCACCACCGCCGGTCGTGTCATCGCCGTCGCATCTCCCCCCCTTTCGAACCGTGCCGCCATCGAAACCCCCATTACAGACCCATTATCGCTCGCCCTCGCTGTCCTCATAAGCGGATGGTCGTCGCCGTCTCCACCGTCGTCGCCGTCGTCTCCATTGCCGTCGCCGCCATCGTCGCCGTCTAGTCCGCCGTCGCCGCCGTCGTCGCCGCCTGCTCGGTGACGCCTCGGTCCCCCTCACCAGCGCCGCGAGCGAACGAAGGAGAGAGGAGGCCGGGAACCGGGTCAGTACGCGAGTCCGTCCGACCCGGTTCCCCGTTTCCGGGTAGGGTTTCCCCGGGTCGGACCTGCACTCGTCGGGCCGGTTTCTGAACTCGGGCTGGGTATCTTTTTTAATTCAAAGAGGCCCAATTCCAGTATGGGCTGAGTTTTTTTAATATATAAAAAAGATGAAAAATCCGAGTCGGGCCCGCGTTGCGGGCCCGTCCGCGTTTGGGTCGCCGGCCCGGGTCGGACCCAACCCGCGGATCCGACCCGGGTCGGATTTATTTTGTTATTTTAATATAAAATAATATTCTAATAAATAAAAAATAAATATTTTATTCTAAAAAAATCAAAAAGTGTTTTATTTTCTAAAAAATGTTTTAATTTCCAGAAAATCGAAAATATTTAAAAAAATGTCGAAAAATGTCTTAATTTCCAAAAATCGAGAAAAATCAAAAATAATTTATTTTCCAAAAATATTCTGAAAAATATTAAAAAATATTTTATTTTCCAAAAAAAATCAAAAAAATCAAAAATATTTCATATTTTCCAAAAAATGCCAAAAATCCAAAAAAAAAGCCAAAAATTCATGAAAAAGCTAAAAAAATTCAGAAAAAAGCCAAAAAGACTTATATTTTTCCAAAAAGACCAAAAAAATAAAATCCCAAAAAAATCCATTTTGTGTCCAAAAAAATTAGAAATAGACTCAAAAATGTTTTTCCTCCCAAAATGCATGAAAAATCTCTCGAACATCCAAAAACCTCGGGGTTTAAACAAGATTAGGTCAGAAAGGACATTAGTGATTAACTAGTGTAATCAGTCTCCGATCCTAATTTCTCTAATTGCGCGGAGCGAGTATTTCTCCCGATCTTGGCTTGGGTTTTAATCGACCCACCCCAAACCGATTAGTGGCGACTCCATTTTAAAATTAATTTACGGGTTAAAAATTTAGATTATTAAAGTCGTGAATTGGTGGACTTTGGAGAGTTCGAGCATAACTAATTTCAGCCGAGCCATTAGCCTCCTTAAGCGCCCGTACCCGATTGCGGGCGCCGCAAAAAAAGAGGTTGCGACATACACGTGCTTAGGATAGATGAATACACAATCCAAAGCATCACGACACTGATGTTGGGCACGCTTAGTCCTGTGCGTGCATCGTTGAACTTTCCTCTTCTTTTGTTGATTTATTTTCCATAGAAAAGTTATTTTTGTTGAATATATTTCAGCTCTTGATCTCACTTAAAAATTTAACCCTTTCACTTTGAGCCTATTAACTATTATCACATTATCAATAATCACTTATCCTGAAATCTATTTTATATATATATATATAGTGTTGGGAAAAAAACTCTAAATTGATCTATTGAACTTAATCCTAAAATCTGTGATATTTTATGCACATTATCCTGCAATATCTAAATAACTTGATTGATCATGTGAGTAAGTAGGGGATCTATCGTTTTCTTAGTAACGGAGAATATTATAAAGGGTTAATACCATGAAAAACGTCAAATTAATACATCTATGACAATTTTACCCTCCGTTAATTTTTATTAAATTTTATCGTCAAATTACAGAGTTGGATGACACGTAATAGTTGATGGATATACTAATTTGAGATTTTACACTTCGTTTCAGGTTGTGGTTTTTCGTAATATTAATTCAATTTAACGAAAGTTAGCAGAGAATAAATTTGTTATAAATATATCAGCTTGAGATTTTTTTTTTGAGATAAATTTATCACAAATATACTGATTTTGGATTTTTATTAAGCAAAGAAAAACCCTAGTAGCTTGATATATCCCAAGTCTCTAGGGGAAGCAAGCAAGGGCCCTACATAGTGCTTCCTAAATTGTACTTTTAGGACTTCTAGTGCACTTTTCCCTTCTATTGTTTCTTGGACAAAACAAAGATTAGTCAATAGCATTAAATTAGACCCATAATAAATGTAGTCTATAATGGAGAACAGACCGAAACAATATTCAGTGACATGCATTTCATATTCTTTTGCTAACTAAAATAATTCAGATAACATATCATAAGTCTTGTCTATATTCATTTATTTTAGAATGTAATTTTTTACACACATTTGCCTTTACTTTGCTAGCAAATGAATACAATGGACAAATCTAGTGGGATGATTCTCTAAATATACAATAGATATGGATAGCAACTTGCAATACATCCAGACAAGAGACATGCCTTTACTCACGGGGTTGCAAATTAATGTCGCGAAAATTGGCTGAACGTTTGGATGTGGCTGGCTAGTATGAGGGTAGATATTTCTATATCCCTTACTACACATTCTTTAAGGTGGAGACCACTTTAAATGCATCAATACTCAACATTTCTCTTAGAACAAATGATACTAGAAGTGCCAAAATTTATGCACGGTGCTCGCTTTAAATCATCTGCAGAATTATATCTCGATCTGCAAAAATTTGTACAAAAATAAAAAGAAAAAAATCTTAATTACAAGACCGTTCTTCCTAAGATCTACAAAAAACAAAAACCAGGAAAAACAGCAATACAAAACCCATTTTTCTCTCTCTCTCTCTCTCTAGAAGAAGAAGAAAACTTATGGCGAGTGCTTGGTCACCGAGAAAACTGAGCAGATCTGTTTCTGAAGATGGAGACAAAAGAATGAGCCAACCCCACCACAATCCCCGCCTTCACTTGCCCTCTCTTGGGGATCGGACGACTCGAAAACCTCCGCGACACGCCTCCACCGTTCATCTTGCCACTCCTTGAAATCACCATCGCTCTTCCTTTTTTTCTTCTTCTTCTTCTTCTTCTTGGTCCTTTGAAGAAGCTTTTGGATCTGGAGTTCGAGAGGAGTAATGTGTTGAAATGCTTCAGTGAACACTTGGCCTTTGTTCGTGGCGATGGGTTCTTATATAGAGATGGAACTTTTTCCAATATGCCCTTTAAATTTATCATAATTGAAGTGAGGCCCTTTGCTTTTGAACTCGTCTATTGTGATGTTTTCGACCTCGGCCACCAACTCTCACGTTGTCTAAACAAATCATTAATAATAATTAAAGAAAAAGATTATCTTAATAAATCCAAGATTACGTAACCATGTACGTAAATGTCACCTGATGATTAAGATGATAGAAATGTGAGATGGTTGGATTAAAAAGTGCACACTTTAGTGCTAGCAATGTAACTTTGACATTTTTTTTTCCTTGTTGTATTGCCATCTTGTACTACAAATAAGCCACATAATTTGTTGATTATTTTGTTCATTGATGGCCTTTGTTTTAAGCAAAATAATGTGTTATCTTCCTCATTTTGTGCATGATTTACCTTATTGTTTGAGATGCAAGCGACACTTTAAACTTTTATAAGTAAGAGTTTTTGCAATATTAATCATCACCAAAATAGAGGATAGCACAACATTAATGAATAAAAACACTTATAAATAATGTTTCTTTATTTTTTTAAAAATTTAAGGAGCATAAACATTATTCTGCCATGGCAGCACTTTTAAATTTGCCGAATACCGTTAATTTTGTGCATAAAATAATTTGAATTTATTAGGCGAAGTAGATTGGGTGATGGGCCAGGAATCTCTTTCTTTCTTTGTAGCTTTATTACTTTTGTTCATTTATTCATTTGCTTTTGCTTTTGTTGGATTAAAAGCTATCAGGCATGCTTCTTTGTCCTATGATGTGCTTCAAGAGCACGTGGGTTTTTGTTTCGAAAGTTTTTGACTGGTTGACAGAAGTCGTGATCGATATGGGGTCTCCAAGACGGACCCAACTATGTCCTCTACTCCAAAATCTCACCCACCAATCTTTTTTTCATTATTCTTGATGGTTTTATATGAGATGGGCTTAAGGCCTGTCCGCCCAAGTTGGGCCCAAAAAGCCCGGCCCACGGGAATAGGGCCCGTGGATGGGGGAAGGTATAAAAGGGAGGAGAGAGAGAGAGATCACACTGGTTGGAAAAAGAAAACGTACGTACGTCTTCTCCTGCGTGCTCTCTCTCTCCAAAAAGAAAAGAAAAACAGTAAGCGTTTTTCTTCCCTTCAATGCGCCATCGGATCGAACAGGGTCAGTTTCTCTTCCTCTATCGGCGTCGATGTCTAATCTGTGGCTAACAAGGTACGCTTGAATCCGTGGTGTGCTTTACGATTGGTGATACGTGACGTTTCCGGGCTTGTCTTCCGCATTACTTTTAAGAGTTCGATTTAGTGTCGAATCCGGTTTTCGGGGATCCGTTATTCCCAACAATTCTTTATTCTTTTAATTCGGTTTCACATTGAGGAAACTCGTAAAGAATTTTTTTGGGTTGGCTAAAAGCCAAACCAAATGTGAACGGTGACTTTTTTCTTTTTAATTTATTTTCTTTGGTAAAATTGAACAATGCCTTTGAAAATGTCAATTCCAACGTAAGATTGCAACATTCGACCAAAAAAAAAGGTAAGATTGTAACATGTCTTATCTCTTACTCTGTCTTAAGTAGGTTTCTATTATTATTATGTAGCTAATTTAATTATAATATGTCCAATGAGGCAAATTCCTCAACCAAAAGGAATTATATAAATTGATTTCAAATTGTTTGAGATTATGTAAACGTGACCTCCAATCTAATCAGCATCATTTTTCTTTTCACATGATCCATGTGACTGTTCACTTAAATTTATAGATATTGATTTATACACAGATGCTGTTTTCCTTGCATTTCCATGAACAGTGTAGAGAGAGAGAGAGAGAGAGAGATTTAATCAAAGAACTTGAAGATCTCAAAGTTGTTGCCGTTCTCTTTCTTTATTGCTAAAAATAAAGGGCAGAATCATCCATTATAGTCAGGGAGGAGAGGGAGGGATTAATCTAATTAGAAATTAGACATGCTCTAACCAAGATAATATAAATTATTGGTGGTTCTAAACACTGATTGAACAAGAAGGAAACCATGTTCAATGAACCTTAGCTGGAATGCTTTGTTGAACTCTATTTGCTAGGGACATCTTTGCAGTTTGTGTCGGATTATGCCTGGTTTGGATCAAATCATGTGTAATTATAAAATTTAAGCCCTAAAATTGCACATGAATCTAGAGAGTTTCCCTAAAGACAATGCTTTTTCCTTCATAATTCCGTTCAATTGATTTGCAATCGACACCCCTCGACAAAATCATATTACCAGTGAGGGGTCTTTGGTATAAACTAATAGTATTTAGAGGTAGATATACTATCCCACAACACACAGGTCCTTTTCTTGGCCTTATATGGGATTGCATCTTGGTCTCCATAAACCATTAATTTATATCACAAATCTCTCAGGTCTCAAGCTTTCTTATCCATAAAGTGGTAGTGGAGAATAACCCTAAGCTTTTGATGATGTCAAAAAAAGTGTTTAGAAAGCCATAGAAGTATATATGAACTTGAGATTTTCTCAAACTCCGGTCTCATGCAACTTTCAGGAGAAGTCACTCTTTTATAGGCGGAGCTTATCTAAAAGATATGCTTTCAAGACAATAATACATCGTATTGTAAAGACACGATCACATGTGCATTCACAAGATACTTTTATAAGATGAATGGACAATAATAAAAGTTTCTCGGTCGCCATGAACAAATGCAATGAACCTTGTCCCACGGGGTATATAGTACAACTAACAGACTAAACGCAGATTCTGATTGAAACGTTCGTGATGGGGCACGATCTCCATCATCTAAGGTAGAGAATCATCATAAGCTTTTGGACTAGTGCGGCCCAATTGTAGAGATAAATTCCAGCTGTGCTCGACTCGTATTACTCTTGCATATCGTTTTCTGGAACAATGATGGTGCGGTCTCGAGACCAAATGAAAGGGTTGCCAAAATCCTGCCAAAAAGTCGAACTTGGAGTATTTCTTGGCATCAGAAAGGCCGGATGGTCTTTTCGTTTGGCAAAAGGAACTTGTCATCATGGAGAAATTGATTGAAAGGCTGGTAGTTGAGAACATCTGGTTTGCTCAACTTGCTTGTTGATGTAAAAGGTTTTGCTTACCCACTAAGAAACTGTCGATTCAATTAGTCCTTGTCGGACTACCTCTTCGCATTCCTTTTGAGCAAGTTGTTCATGCTCAGGATTCATGCCAGAATTGCTTGCTTTCATTCTTAAACACATACCTACTTTTCTCCGTTTAAACTCCCCGAGCTATCATCGCCATCACTCCTCTGCCTTACTTTCGTCGACTCCGATGTATTGGAGTTGAAAGGATTCGAGTTTGAATCATAACACAACTCCTAATCAGAGCAAGCTTGAGATCATATCAGCCCAAGTAAATGAATATTAACTACTTTGTTGCTCAACGAGAGAGAGAGAGAGAGAGAGAGAATCACAAATCATCTGCAAAATTATATTTCGTTCAAACCTTAGGTGAAAAATTAGGTGCTAATATGGACTACTAAAAAACTTCCACTAATCATTAAGCATTTTAGGATACATGAAATTCTTCTATACTCACACTCTAGAGGCTCAACGTCAACAATGCAATAGTATTTCATCACTACTAAGATAGATCAAGACAAATAGATCAAGAAACCCTAACTGATGGAGAAAATGAAAGACAATTTGAAGAAGGTTTTAACGAAACAAAACCAATCAACTCATAGGTCTTGGTCTCATGAACAACATTCTGAAAATTGAGCCAATTCAGACAACATTTAGCCTTTGAATCAGGACCAAAAAGTCACTTCTTTTTCTTCTTCTTGAGACCGCTTCTCTCTCTCTCCCTCCCTCCCCTACTCTTCACTCCACGAACAGCCCCTCTTTATTATTCTTTGGGTTAATATCATGAAAATCCCTTAATTGATGTACCTATTATAAAATTATCCCAAATTAATTTTTTAATATAAAATATTTCAAATTAATATACTTGTAACAAATTAACTCCAAACTAATTTTTCAATCATAAAAAATCACAAACTGATACATCAATGCTAAATTTATTCGAAGCTAATTTTTTAACCACAAAAAACCCAAAATTGGTATATTTGTTACAAATTTACTCTCAACTAACTTCCGTCATATTTTACCACTAAATTTGTTGATATGGATGACACATGATAAAGTGGTATGGTGATGTGACAAGTTCACATGGAAATCCATAGAGTTAATACCACAAAAAACCCTAAATTTGTCACGGATGTACTATTAAATTTGTCATAAGTGTAGTTTGAGATTTTTCACAGTATTTATCTTATGGAAATCCAAAGCTTCTCTGTACAAAATTCTCTCAAAAAAATCATTGTTCCTAAGGCTGCATGAGTAAGGAAACAATAAATCAGCCAGCCCATGACACATGATTATGCATAATCGCTTGTTAAGTAAAAGGTTCAAAGTTCGCAATTTGCATATATTTGTCATAGTTACCTTGCCGTAGCTAATTATACATAGTCGCTCGTTAAATAGGAAGTTCAAAGTTCACAATTTGCATAAATTTGTCATAAATTGAAGGTCCTAATTATCACGCTCCCACGATGCTAGATGGACCCATTTTGTATTTGTAGAACTATACCACCAGTAAAGGTGCCCCTTCCGCATACTCTTGATCTCGCTCATGTATAAGTTTGGCTTACAAAATGATATGACAAACTATAATTGATACTGACGTTGGTCTAATTGCCTAAATCTCCATCCACAGTCTACCAAATAATTATGCATACCAATTTCGAATACCAATCTTAACATACCTAGCATTACTTTTGTAATATGCATAATATACTAGTGATTTGCACATGCCGTGAACAAGAGAAAGTAAATAGAAGTGAAATGAGTTTTAAATACCAATTTAATTTTCTGGGTGATTTTTCTCTTCCTCTTGATCGAATGCATACTTCACAAATAAAATCAAAGCGTCCTACTGTGAAAGGTTGGCCAATTCTAGCTAGGGACAGTGCCGATTTATTCCGTGAAGTCATAATGACTCTACTTCTTCTGAAGATGTCTCCTAAAAAATCTCTCAGTCCCACCCAATCATCCCTCCTTGGTTTCCACACATCGTCCATTACAAACAAATATATATTGTTCTCCTTGGTGCTTCTTAGGCAATCTTGTAGCATTTCAAGTCAATCATATTTTTCTTTATAACCAAGAGACGCGATGATGTCTCTTATTATCTTCTTAACTTCAAATTCTACCGGCATGGATAACCAAACTTTGCGATCAAATGCTTTATTCATGGGCTTCACTAGATGGTCAATTAATGTACTGGAGTTGAGAAAATCGGAGTTTAAATGGGAGAATTGTCCAAAAAGTCTGCTTTGCACTGCGGTTTCTTTTGCCAATTCGGTCCTGCCTTTAATTTTCTTCTAATTGAGTCACTAAACATTTTCACTTTGCCAATTAAGTCCATCCGGCCATTTTGACCAGAAAATGCTGATGTGGACGCCGGCGGTGCCACGTAGGACTATCGGCGCCGACGTGGACAATTTTTAATAATATTTTAAATTTTTAAATTTTTTTGAATTTTTTTATTTTCTGTTTTTTTCATTTTTTTCTTTTTGGCCTTTTCCGGTGGCCGGCCACCGGCCACAGCCTGCCGGCTGGCCTTGCCCGCCACAGGCGAGGCCCGGCCGGCGACGGCGACGCCGGCGAGGCCGCCCGGCCCCGGCGAGGGCCGCCTCGCCAGATCTGGCGAGGGGAGCCCTCGCCGGGGCTCGACCTCGCCCAGGTGAGCGTCGGCCTCGCCCAGACCAGATCTGGCGAGGCCGGCCCTCGCCCCTGGCCGGGCGAGCATCGGCTTGCGGCCGAGGCCGAAGCTCGCCCGGCGAGGTCGAGCCCCGGCGAGGGCTCCCCTCGCCAGATCTGGCGAGGCCTGCCCTCGCCGGGGCCGGGCGGCCTCGCCCGGCCGCCCTCGCCTGTGGCGGGCGAGGCCAGCCGGCCGGCCATCATCTGTGGCCGGTGGCCGGCCACCGGAAAAGGCTAAAAAGAAAAAAATAATAAAAAAATGAAAATAACAGAAAATAAAAAAATTCAAAAAAATTCAAAAAAATTTAAAAAAATTTCAATATTATTAAAAATTATCCACATCAGCGCCGGCAGTCCAACGTGGCATCGCCGGCGTCCACGTCAGCATTTTCCGGTCAAAATTGGCCGGATGGACTTAATTGGCAAAAAGTGAAAAGGTTTAGGACTCAATTGGCAAAATTAAAAGATTTAGGACTGAATTGGCAAAACTGCAATAGGTTTAGGACTTTTTGGACAATTCTCCCAAGTTTAAATCATAACACAACTCCTAATTAGAGCAAAGCCCAAGATCATATCGGCTACTTCATTGATCAATCCGATGGACGTGAATTTTTAACTAATTTGTGGCTCAAAGAGAGAGAACCGTAAATCATCTGCAAAATTATATCTGGATATGCAAAAATTTGTACAAAAGTAAAAAGAAAAAACTCTTAATTACAAGACCGTTCTTCCTAAGATCTGCAAAAAACAACAACCAGGAAAAACAGCAGTACAAAACCCATTTTTCTCTCTCTAGAAGGAGGAGGAAACTTATGGCGAGTGCTTGGTCACCGAGAAAACTGAGCAGATCTGTTTCTGAGATGGACAGAGAAGATGGAGACGAAAGAATGAGCCAACCCCACCACAATCCCCGCCTTCACTTGCCCTCTCTTGGGGATCGGACGACTCGAAAACCTCCGCGACATGCCTACACCGTTCATCTTGCCACTCCTTGAAATCGCCATCGCTCTTCCTTTTCTTCTTCTTCTTCTTCTTGGTTCTTTGGAGAAGCTCTTAGATCTAGAGTTCGAGAGGAATATGTGTTGAAATGCTTTAGTTAACACTTAGCCTTTGTTCCTGGTGACGGGGTCTTATATAGAGATGGAACTTTTTCCAATATGCCCTTCAAATTTATTATAATTGAAGTGAGGCCCTTTGCTTTTGAACTTGTCTATTTTGATGTTTTCAACCTCGCCCACCAATTCTCACGTTGTCTAAACAAATCACTATCTCAATAAATCCTAGAACTGCTTACGTAACCAATTACGTAAATGTCACCTGATGATTAAGATGACAGAAAAGTGAGATGGTTGGATTAAAAATTGCACACACTTTGGCATTGGCAATGTAAGTTTAACATATCTTTTTCCTTGTTGAATCGTCATCTTGTACTACAAATAAGTCATATAATTTGTCAATTACTTCGTTCATTGACTTATGTTTTAAGCAAAATAATGTGTTATCTTCTTCCGCATGATTTACCTTATTGTTTGAGTTGCAAACGACACTTTGAACTTTTATAAGTATGAGTTTTTGTGATATTATCGTCACCAGAATAGAGGATGGTACAACTTTAATGAATAAAAATACTTATAAATAATGTTTTTTTTTTTTTTAAAGTTTAAGAAGCATAAACATTATTCTGCGATGGCTGCACTTTCAAATCTGCCGAATACAGCTAGTTTTTGTGAATAAAATGATGTGAATTATTAGGTAAAGTAGATTGGATGATGGGCCAGGAATCACTTTCTCTTTGTAGCTTTATTACTTTTATTCATTTATTCATTTGCTTTTACTTTTGTTGGATTAAAAGCTATCAGAAATGCTTCTTTTGTCCTGTGACGTGCTTCAAGAACACGTGGGTTTTGAAAGTTTTTGACCGGCTGACAGAAGTCGTGATCGATATGGGGTCCCCAAGACGGACCAACTATGCCCTCTACTCCAAAATCTCACCCACCAATATTTTTTCATAATTCTTTATTATTTAAATTCGGTTTCACATTGAGGAAACTCGCAAAGAATCTTTAAGGGTTGGCTAAAAGCCAAACCAAATGTGAACACTGACTTCTTCTTTTTTTAATTTCTTTTCTTTGGTCAAAGTGAACATTGTCTTTGAAAATGTCAATTCCAATGTAAGAATGCAACATTCGACCGAAAAACAAAGGGTAAGATTATAACACGTCTTATCTCTTACTCTGTCCTAAGTAGGTTTCTATTATTATTATTATGTAGCTAATTTAATTATAGCAAGTCCAATTAGGCAAATTCCTCGACCAATAAGGAATTATATAAATTGATGTGCAACAGGAACATTAAAAAAATTTCAAATTGTTTGAGATCATGTAAACGTGACCTCCAATCTAATTATGCTAATTGTTGGAAAAGAATCAGCATCATTTTTCTTTTCACATTATCCATGTGATACTTCACTTAAATTTGTAGATATTGATTTATACACAGATGCTATTTTCCTTCCGTTTCCATGAATAGTGTAGAGAGAGAGAGAGAGAGAGAGAGAGATTTAATCAAAGAACTTGAAGATCTGAAAGTTGTTGCCGTTCTCTTTCTTTATTGCTAAAAGTAAAGGGCAGAATCATCAATTATAGTCAGGGAGGACAGAGAGGGATTAATCTAATTAGAAATTAGACATGCTCTAACCAAGATCATATAAATTATTGGTGGTTCTAAACACTGATTGAACAAGAAGGAAAACATGTTCAATGAACCTTTAGCTGGAATGCTTTGTTGAACTATATATGCTGGGGACATCTTTGCAGTTTTTGTCGGATTATGCCTGGTGGGAATAAGATTTGGATCAAATCATGTGTAATTTTAAAATTTAAGCCCTACAATTGCACATAAATCTACAGAGTTTCCCCAAAGACAATGTTTTCCTTCATAATTCCCTTCAATTGATTTGTAATCGACAAGCCCTGACAAAATCATATTATTAATGAGGAGTCTATGATATAACCTCTAAATACTAGATATACTATCACGCAACACACGGCCCTTTTCTTGGGCTTATATGGGACTGCATCTTAGTCTTTATAAACCATTAATTTATACCATAAATATCTCAAGTCTCAAACTTTTTGATCCATAAAGAAACAAGTGGAGAATAATCTTAAGCTTTTGATGACATTAGAATTTGATGAAGAGAAAAAAAAGTGCTCAGAAAGCCATAGAAAGTGTATATGAACTAGAGATTTTCTCGAATTCTGGTCTCATTCAACTTTAAGGAGAAGTCGCTCTTATATAGGTGGAGCCAATCTAAAAGATGTGCTTTCAAGACAATAATACATCATATTGTAAAGACACGACCGCACGTGCATTCACAAGATACTCCTATAAGATGAATGGACAATAATAAAAGTTTCTCGGCCGCCTTGAGCAAATGCAATGACCCTTGTCACACAGGACACTGATTGAAACGTTCGTGATGAGATTGAAGGTTTGGGGCACGATCTCCATCATCTAAGGTAGAATCATCACAAGCTTTTGGACTAGTGCGGCCCAATTGTAGCGATAAATTCCAGATGTGCGCAAGTCATATTACTCCTCTTGCATATCGCTTTCCGGAACAATGATGGTGCAGTCTCGAGACCAAACGAAAGGATTGCCAAAATCTTGCCCAAAAATCGGAGTATATCTTGGCATCAGAAAGGCCGGGTGATAAGGTCTTTTTGTTTGGCAAAAGGAACTTGTCATCATGGAGAAATTGACTCAAAGGCTGGTAGTTGAGAACATCTGGTTTGCTCAACTTGCTTGTTGATGTAAAAGGTTTTGCATACCCACTTAGAATCTGTCGGTTCAATTAGTCCTTGTCGGACTACCTCTTCGCATTCCTTTTGAGCAAGTTGTTCATGCTCAGGATTCATGCCAGAATGGCTTGCTTTCATTCTTAAACACATACCTACTTTTCTCCGATTAAACTCCCCTAGCTACCATCGCCATTACTCCTCTGCTTTACTTTCGTCGACTCCGATGTACTGGAGTCGAGAAGATTCGAGTTTGAATGACAACACAACTCCTAATCAGAGCAAGCTTGAGATCATATCAGCCGATGTAAATGAACATGAACTACTTTGTTGCTCAACGAGAGAGAGAGAGAGAGAGAGCCGCAAATCATCTGCAAAATTATATTTCCTTCTGCAAAAATTTGTACAAATTCAAAAAGAGAAACCTCCTAATTACAAGACAAAACCGTCCTTCCTGAGATTCCCAAGAACACTACCGAGGAAAAACAGCAACACAACACCCATCTCTCTCCCTCTCTCTCTCTAGAAGAAGAAAACTTATGGAAAGTGGTTGGTCCCTAAGGAAACTGAGCACGCCTATTCCGGAGACTGAGAGAGAAGATGGAAGCGACAGAATGAGCCAACCCCACCACGATCCCCACCTTCACTTGCCCTCTCTTCGGGATCGGACGGCTCGAGATCCTCCCCGAAACGCCTACGCCGTTCATCCCGACACTCCTTGAGATCGCCATCTCTCTTCTTCTTCTTCTTCTTGGTTCTTCAAATCGTTCAGCTGAAGATGAAATGGGATCTTCGAAGAAGCTTTTGGGTTTGAGGTTTGAGAGGAGGGATGCCTTGGAAAGCTTTAGCGAACGCTTGCCTTTGCTTTCCGGTGATCGGTTGTATTATATAGAGAACAACTTTTTCCAATATGCCCTTCAAATTCATTATAATTGAAGTGAGGCCCCTTGCCCTTGAGCCCGTCTATTTGACGTTTTTGACCTCGCCCACCAACTCTCATGTTGTCTAAACAAATCATTAATGATACACAAAAAGTATTACCTAAATAAATCCAAAATTGTCCATGTTACCAAGTACGGAAACGTCGCACCATGATTAAGATGATTTAAAGGTGAGATTGTTGGATTAAAAATAGCACACCACTTGGCACTAGCAATGTAACATCGAACATTTCATTTCCCTTGCGGCTACAATTGTGAAGTGAATACACTATAGATTTTGTCTTCTTAAGAAAGCGACGGTAAAAGTTAGTGGGGGTGGACATCAAGTTTGGTTTGATTTGGGAACGGAAGTGAATTGAACCAAACCCAACCAAGTCAAGGTCAGCTTTATAGATCAATTCTAGAGAGAATTGGCATAGAATTGATTTTGTTCCTGACTCCACGAACCTGTCAGTGTTAGGCCGTTTTGTCCAATTCCAAGGTTGGAATCACCGATTCATTTGGGAATCAATTTAAACCGGTTCGATTGATTTAATTCCCACATTAAACTTTTTTTGAAGCTTCTTTTAGAAAATAAAGAAGACTCTCACATCCAACAAAAATCAAACCGTAATTTTCGACATTAATAAAAAATAACATAATCATTTATTAAACCTATGCTTTTGTAAGGAAATGAAGTAAATTTATTTAACTTTGATGTTTTTTACACAAAATAATAAATTGGGCATGTTCTAGAAAATGGGAACCGGCACAAATAAGGTAAGTTTCTATTTCTAAATCAAGGAAGAAACACTCTAAAAGTTCGCAGCATGATCAACCAAAATTTAACGAATTCATTATAAAGACGACGTTATGAATAGAATTAATCACAATGCAAAAAGTTTGGAATCTCATATACTTATACTTGTATTTATATTTTTAATTGCCATGCGATTGAGTAAACCTAATAATATGGATTTTTTTTAGTTTAAAAGAAATAGTAATGAGGAAGGGGGTGAATTCGTCCCATGAAGTTAGGCAAGTGGGAGATCGTGAAAGGACACCACTTCTGCACCCATTATTGCAATAATTCAGGTTCATATTGTTCACGTGGGGGTTTGTTCATGACGTGGCCGGTGCACCCCCCCGTGACGCACTCATTGGGAGGTGGCTATTAATTTTTGGCCTCATCCTTGGTGGTGTCCCCTCTACTTTTCTTTTCTGCTTTTGGTCTCTTTTCCTGAAATTTTTGCAGACTCAAAAGTTGGTACCCATAGATCAAGGGGAAAATAAACTAAGGACCTCGAAATCATTCATTTCAATCCATTTCCGTGGCATTATCTTGATAATGAAATCGTTATTGTGTGGTATGTAATTTAAATGAATGAATTTTGAAAGCTGAAGAGTTCAAATGAGGGATCGAAAAATTGCGACGTTCAATTAAGTACCGTGCAAATGATTTAAAACTTTAAGTATACTTTTCTTCAAGATGTCTTATCAATAAATATCGCTAGCGTTCATAGAGAAAGAGAGTTAAATCTAATTCGAATTACTAATATGTAATGCTTTTTTTATCTAGATGGTGTCCTCCGCTATCTTTTGTAATCTAAAGAGTACATGAACTCTATTCAATGATGGCAGCACCTTTAAATCTGCCGAATGCTTCATATTATATTGCAATAATTAATCTAAATTTATTAGTTAAAGTATTGAGTGATGGGCCAGGCATCTTCTTGTCTCTTTGTAGCTTTATTACTTTCTCTTTTTAATCAAATACGATTCTTTGCTTTTTGTTTCGAAAGTTTTGACCGGTTGATGGAAGTCATGATAGACATGGGGTCCCCCGAGACGGTCCAACCCATATCCTTTACTCCATGATCTCCACCCACCATTTTTTTCTTGAATTCTTTATTATTTCATGGTTCGCTGAGCGCAAACCAAGTGTGAACGCTGGCTTTTTTATTTTTTTCTTGTTCTTTGGTCAAAGCGAACGACGTCTTAAAAATGTTAATTCAAACGTAAGATAGAGACATGTCTTATGTCTTACCCAATTCAGTCAAATATGAGTCAACTTCTTCGACCAAATCTTACGTAGATGTCTTCCCCACATCTTATTCTGTCTTGAGTAGCTTTTCATTATATATATATACACACACATTAAGAAAAATTCTCAAAATGATTGAGATTATGTGAATGTAACCTCCTTTCTAATATGATAACTGGGGGAGAAGAACTGCCATCACTCTTCTTTTCACATGATCCATGTGACACTCCACTTAATGTAGTTAATATTGAATTAAAGAATGTGAGGATGTCAAATTAGAAATTAAAGTAAGGGGCAGAATCATCAATTAAAAATAAGGAAAGGTACGGGTTAATCTAATTAGAAATTAAACGTACACTAACCTCGATTATGTAAACTATTAGTGGTTGTGAACGCTGCTTGAACAAGAAGCAAAAAATGTTCAATGAACCTTAGGTGGAATGCAGTTCCTGTCGGATTGTGTCTACTGGAAAACCTGATTTGTGTCTAATCCTGTGTCATTTTAAAATTTAAGCCCTATACTAGCATCTAAATCTACAAAGTTTCCCTGAAGGCTATGTATACAAAGTTTCTTTTTTGTCTCCCTTCTCTCTACCTCTCTCTGGCTTAACTCACCTAGCTACCATCAACATTAATCCACTCCTATGCGAATTAAGAATGTTCCTGCAAATGTGAATGCCACCTTTGCCTCATCCTGAGCTCTTTTCTCTAGCGAGTCAAGTAGCTATCATATTCCTCATGATCGTTCACTTATAAAGTTATCGTCCCCACAAAATAAAAAGTTCGAAATTGACATAAATCGATCATCACAACCTTGCCATAGCATTGAAGGTCCTAATTAACATATTCCCAAAATGCTAGATGGATGCATTTCGTAATTGTAGAATCGTACCAGCGATGATGATGCCCCTCCTGCACACTCCTACTTTCGCACTTGCCATATTGGCTTCTTGTTCGTGAGAAATGCCATGTTTACTGAATTTCGATTACAAAATTGATATGATATATATATATATGGCAACCTGTAATTGAGTATTGAAGTTGGCCCACTTATTTAAATGTCCACTCATCGCCCGGTGCATGATTTTAAGTACCAAATTCATATACCGATCTTAATATACCTAACATTCTCTTGAGATTGTAATGAGTTTGGGTAAAGAATGGTCAGATGTGCCATTTTCCCATTATTATTCAGCTCTCCGGAAACAATAGACCCAAGAAAGGCACTTAAGTGGAATTTGGATTATGTGGAGTTGACATTCAAAACTTTGATCAAGGATTTGACTGATTGGTCAACCAATGTATTGGGGTTGAGAATATTCGAGTTTGAATCATAATACAACTTCTAATTAGAGCGAACCTTGAGAACATATCGGGTACTTTGTTTGATGAAATCTGGTCCGATGTACATGAACGTCAGCTACTCTGTTGCTCAACACAGAGAGAGCCATAAATCAAAACTATGTTTCGTTCTGCAAAAATTTGTAGGAAATGAAAATGGCAAACACCTTACTTACAAGACCAAACCGTTCTTCCTAGGTTTCCCAACAACACTAACCACGAAAAACAGCAACCCGACACCCATCTCTCCCTCTCGGACCGAGAAAGAAGAAGAAGAAAACCTAATTACAGCAAAGCTTGAGATCATATCGGCTATTGTGTTGATGAAATATCGTTCGATGTACGTGAATGTCAACTAATTTGCTCAACCAGAGGAATAGAGGAGGAGAAATCCATAAATCATCTGCAAAATTCTATTTCCTTCCACAACGATTTGTACAAAATTGAAGAGAAAAGCCTCTTAATTACATCACCAAACCGTTCTTCTTACGATCTCCAAAAACACTACTAAGGAGAAACAGCAGCACAACGCCCATCTGTCACCGAGAAAACTGAGCAGATCTGTTTCTGAGGTGGAGCGAGAAGATGGAGGCAACGGAATGAGCCAATCCCACCACGATCCCCACCTTCACTTGCCCTCTCTTCGGGATGGGACGGCTCGAGATCCTCCGCGACATGCGTCCGCCGTTCATCTTGCCGCTCCTTGAAATGGCCATCTCTCTTCTTTCTTCTTCTTTCTTCTTCTTCTTCTTGGTGCTTCGAAGGAGCTTTTGGATTTGGAGGTTCGAGAGGAGTGATGTGTCGAATAGCTTTAGGGAGCACTTTGCCTTTCCTTGTTGCGAGGGGGCGTTTTATAGAGAAGGGTTTTTTCCAATATGCCCTTTGAATTTATAATAATTGAAGTGAGGCCCCTCGTTTTTGGACTGGTCTATTTTGACATGTTTGACCTCGCCCACCGAGTCTCCCGTTGTCTAAATAAATCACTAATTATAATTTTAAAGAGAGAGAGAGAGAGATCAACAAGTACGTAATTGTCACACTTTGACCAAGATGATAGAAAATGAGATTGTTGAATTGAAAATAGCAGGCACTTTGGCACTATAAGTTTTTGGCGACGGTCAAATTTTGTGCCATGAATCATATAATGAATGGATTCGCAATATAACAAATTTAACGGGATAATTATTTTTATTAAGGTTCAGTCAAGATCTCATATGATAATATTTATCTATATTAATTCCCATGTGATTGAGTTAACTTGATAAGATGGATTTAAGTAAAAATGATGAAGAGAGGGTTGATTTTGTCACGTGAATTCAACTGAGTGGACCTCATGAAAGATGCCACCTTCCACGCATAATGGAACAATTCAGGTCTCTAATTAATAATGTATATAGTTGTCGTGGGTGTTTGTTTATCAGAATAAGAGACCCGATTCCGACAATTTATGGGAGCGAATATTCGCCTCATTCATCGTGCCACAATTTTTCATCGCTCATTAAAAAAATTTTATTTCACATTTTGTTCGTTTAAGTTATCCGGGCAACTTTATTCTTCGAAAATAGCGAGTGGACATCATGAAAGATGCAACCTTTGCACGCATAATGGAATAATTTAGGTCTCTAATCAATTCATATTGTTCACATCGATGTTTGTTTATTAGAAAAAGAGCCCCTGCTCTTAACAATTCATGGGAGCAATTATTCACATCATTCATCATTGTGTCACAATTTTTCCGCTGCTCATTAAATTTATTGAGTTTCACATTTCATTCATTTAAGTTAGTCCGACAACTTTAATCTTCGAAAATGACGAGTAGCATCATTGAAATGATAAATTCTCTATTGCAGGGCATTTCAAATAATGTTGTGATATCTTTCTCAATGAACAAGTCACTAATGTAATTTCAATAAATGAAACTTGAATGTTAAGGAATTCAATGAGTGGTCAATCATGGCAATCCTTTTTTTTTTCCCATCAAATCAAACTAAAGTAAAATTCCTCCACTGAATTGCCATTACCTATTACATTATAATGTCAACATTGCATTTGCTGATGCTAAAAATCAATTCATAAGTTTAGGCTTCAAACCCAGTAGTCACGCGATGCAAGATGACACTCTTTAGCACTCTTTCTTACGTGCAAACTGGCATGAAATCATCTGGAAAAAGAAAAGTGGGATTGAAGAACGGAAAACCATGCATCCTCAAAATAAACTGACTCTAATACATATTTAAAAGATCAAATCCGAAAAGGCAAAACACACACTGTCTCTCTCTCTCTTTCATATAGTAATTGTGGGATTAACAACATCATAATGGAATAGAATTCTTAAAAAAACATGCGGAATTAGATTAGCTTGCTAATTGGCATTCAATATTTGGTCAAAAAAGCTTACATACTACATAAATGCAATACTTTTTTTTCTCATAAAAAAATTGCGACTTTTTATATTAATGTATTAAGCTCACGATGCGTTGATAGTTAATGCTACATTAGATATATAACCCCTCGAGTTGCTCTACTATGATGTGATACCCCGTAAAAGTAAGTAGGTAACTTTTTAATGGATTTCTTTCTTTTGACATAATTAGTTTAATTGCCTATTCATATTATATATGTTCGAATTAATTAGAGATTTTCTAGCATGATCGATTAGATAAGTTTATTTTTACATCGTATAAATTTTTATCTTGAACACAATTATCATGTCATCATATATTCTACAAATTAGATAGAACAACATTGAACGAATGAAAATATTTATGTGTGATATTTCTTTTACTTTTTGTAATTTAAGGAGCACAAATATTATTCTATGAGGGTGGTACTTTTAAATCTGCCAGACAAAGCAAATTTTTGTACATAAAATAATCTGAATATATTTGGTAAAGTATTGGGTGGGGGCCAGGAATCTCTATCTTTCCTTATTTATTTATTACTTTTGTTCGATAAAAAATGATCAGATATGCTTCTTTGTCTTGCGATGTGCTTCATGAACACGTGGGTTTCTGTTTCGAAAGTTTTTGACCGGCTGATAGAAGTCACGACCGACATGGGGTCTCCTTGACGGACCAAACTAATGATGATTTCGGCCACTACAAAATTCTTTAATATTTAAATTCGGCATTATGCTGAGGGAAAGTCAAAAAAGAATAATTTGGTTGGCTAAAAGCCAAACCAAATGTGAACACTGACTTCTTTTTACTGTTCTGTTCTTGGGTTGAAGTGAACAATCTCTTTAAAAATGTCGATTCTAACGCAAGATTGAAACATGTCTTCTTATGTCTTACGCAATTGAGTCAGACATGAGTCAACTTCTTTGATTCAATCTTATTTAGATGTCCTCATCTAAATGGTGACAACATCATTATGTAGGTTTCATCATGTCTTATTCTGCCTTCAGTAGGTTTCATTAAATGGTGACAACATCATTATGTAGCAGATTTAATTATGTTAAGCCCAACCATGCAAATTCCTCTACTGGTAAATATAACACAAATCCAAGCGCAACGCGGTTATAAAGACCGACTAAAGAGCACATATGTATACACTAATAGACAAACGAAAGTCAATCCAAAAACCTAAGGTGATAGATTAAGAAATATTGCATCTATATCAGGTCTCAAACTTTTTGATCCATAAAGAAACAGGTGGAGAATAATCTTAAGCTTTTGATGACATTAGAATTTGATGAAGAGAAAAAAAGTGTTCAAAAAGCCATAGAAAGTGTATATGAACTACAGATTTTCTCGAACTCTGGTCTCATTCAACTTTCAAGAGAAGTCGCTCTTATATGGGTGGAGCCAATCTAAAAGATGCGCTTTCAAGATAATAATACATCGTATTGTAAAGACACGACCACACGTGCATTCACAAGATACTCTTATAAGATGAATGGACAATAATAAAAGTTTCTCGGCCGCCTTGAGCAAATGCAATGACCCTTGTCACACAGGACACTGATTGAAACGTTCGTGATGAGATTGAAGGTTTGGGGCACGATCTCCATCATTTAAGGTTGAATCATCACAAGCTTTTGGACTAGTGCGGCCCAATTGTAGAGATAAATTCCAGCTGTGCGCAAGTCATATTACTCCTCTTGCATATCGCTTTCTGGAGCAATGATGGTGCAGTCTCGAGACCAAACGAAAGGATTGCCAAAATCTTGCCCAAAAATCGGAGTATATCTTGGCATCAGAAAGGCCGGATGATAAGGTCATTTTGTTTGGCAAAAGGAACTTGTCATCATGGAGAAATTGACTCAAAGGCTGGTAGTTGATAACCTCTGGTTTGCTCAACTTGCTTGTTGATGTAAAAGGTTTTGCATACCCACTAAAAATCTGTCAGTTCAATTAGTCCTTATCGGACTACCTCTTCGCATTCCTTTTGAGCAAGTTGTTCATGCTCAGGATTCATGCCAGAATGGCTTGCTTTCATTCTTAAACACATACCTACGTTTCTCCGTTTAAACTCCCCCAGCTACCATCGCCATCATTCCTCTGCCTTACTTTCGTGGACTCCGATGTACTGGAGTCGAGAAGATTCGAGTTTGAATGACAACACAACTCCTAATCAGAAAAAGCTTGAGATCATATCAGCCGATGTAAATGAACATTAACTACTTTGTTGCTCAACGAGAGAGAGAGAGAGAGAGAGAGAGAGAGAGAGAGAGCCGCAAATCATCTGCAAAATTATATTTCCTTCTGCAAAAATTTGTACAAATTCAAAAAGAGAAACCTCCTAATTACAAGACAAAACCGTCCTTCCCGAGATTCCCAAGAACACTACCGAGGAAAAACAGCAACACAACTCCCATCTCTCTCCCTCTCTTTCTAGAAGAAGAAAACTTATGGAAAGTGGTTGGTCACTAAGGAAACTGAGCACGCTTATTCCGGAGACTGAGAGAGAAGATGGAAGCGACAGAATGAGCCAACCCCACCACGATCCCCACCTTCACTTGCCCTCTCTTCGGGATCGGACGGCTCGAGATCCTCCCCGAAACGCCTACGCCGTTCATCCCGACACTCCTTGAGATCGCCATCTCTCTTCTTCTTCTTCTTCTTCTTGGTTCTTCAAATCGTTCCGCTGAAGATGAAATGGGATCTTCGAAGAAGCTTTTGGGTTTGAGGTTTGAGAGAAGGGATGCCTTGGAAAGCTTTAGCGAACGCTTGCCTTTGCTTTCCGGTGATCGGTTGTATTATATAGAGAACAACTTTTCCAATATGCCCTTCAAATTCATTATAATTGAAGTGAGGCCCCTTGCCCTTGAGCCCGTCTATTTGACGTTTTTGACCTCGCCCACCAACTCTCATGTTGTCTAAACAAATCATTAATAATAATACACAAAAAAGTATTACCTAAATAAATCCAAAATTGTCCATGTTACCAAGTACGGAAACGTCGCACCATGATTAAGATGATTTGAAGGTGAGATTGTTGGATCAAAAATAGCACACCACTTGCCACTAACAGTGTAACATTGAACATTCCATTTACCTTGCTGCTACAATTGTGAGGTGAATACACTCTAGATATTGTTTTCTTGAGAAAGCGACGGTAAAAGTTAGTGGGGGTGGACATCAAGTTTGGTTTGATTTGGGAAAGGAAGTGAATTGAACTAAACCCAACTAGGTCAAGGTCGGCTTTATAGACCAATTCTAGAAAGAACCGACATTGAATCGATTTTGTTCCCGACTCCACGAACCTGTCAATGTCAAACGGTTTCATTCGGTTCCAATGTTGGAATCATCGATTCATCTGGGAATCGGTCTAAACTAGTTCAATTGATTTAATTCCCGTATTAAACTTGTTTTGAAGCTTCTTTTAGAAAATAAAGAAGACTCTCGCATTCAACAAAAATCAAATCGTAATTTTCAACATGAATAAAAAATAACATAACCATTTATGCAACATATGCTTTTGTAAGGAAATGAAGCAAATTTATTGAACTTTGACATTTTTTACACAAAGTAATAAATTGGGCATGTTCTAGAAAATGGAAACAAGTACAAACAAGGTCAGTTTCCATTTCTAAATTAAAGAAGAAACACTCTGAAAGTTCGCAGCATGATCAAACAAAATTTAAAGAATTTACTGTATAGACGACGTTATGAATAGAATTAATCACAATGCAAAAAATTTGGAATCTCATATACTTATACTTGTATTTATATTTTTAATTGCCATGCGATTGAGTAAACGGTAAACCTAATAATATGGATTCTTTTCTAGTTTAAAAGAAATAGTAATGAGGAAGGGGGTGATTTCGTCCCAAGAAGTTAGGCAAGTAGAGATCGTGAAAAGACACCACTTCTGCACGCATTATTGCAATAATTCAGGTTCATATTGTTCACGTGGGGGTTTGTTCATGACGTGGCCGGTGCACCCCCCCGTGACGCACTCATTGGGAGGTGGCTATTAATTTTTGGCCTCATCCTTCGTGGTGTCCCCTCTACTTTTCTTTTCGGTTTTTGGTCTCTTTTCCTGAAATTTTTACAGAATCAAAAGTTGGTACCCATAGATCAAGGGGAAAATAAACTAAGGACCTCGAAATCATTCATTTCAATCCATTTCCGTGGCATTATCTTGATAATGAAATCATTACTATGTGGTATGTAATTTAAATGAATGAAATTTGAAAGCTGAAGAGTTCAAATGAGGGATCGAAAAATTGCGACATTCAATTAAGTACCATGCAAATGATTTAAAACTTTAAGTATACTTTTCTTCAAGATGTCTTATCAGTAAATATTGCTAGCGTTCATAGAGAAAGAGAGTTAAATCTAATTCGAATTACTAATATGTAATGCTTTTTTTATCTAGAAGGTGTCCTCCGCTATCTTTTGTAATCTAAAGAGTATATGAACTCTATTCAATGATGGCAGCACCTTTAAGTCTGCCGAATGCTTCATATTATATTACAATAATTAATCTAAATTTATTAGTTAAAGTATTGAGTGATTGGCCAGGCATCTTCTTGTCTCTTTGTAGCTTTATTACTTTCTCTTTTTAATCAAATACGATTCTTTGCTTTTTGTTTCGAAAGTTTTGACCGGTTGATGGAAGTCATGATAGACATGGGGTCCCCCGAGACGGTCCAACCCATATCCTTTACTCCATGACCTCCACCCACCATCTTTTTCTTGAATTCTTTATTATTTCTTGGTTGGCTGAGCGCAAACCAAATGTGAACACTGACTTTTTTTATTTTTTTCTTGTTCTCTGGTCAAAGCGAACGATGTCTTAAAAATGTTAATTCAAACGTAAGATAGAAACATGTCTTATGTCTTACCTAATTCAGTCAAATATGAGTCAACTTCTTCGACCAAATCTTACGTAGATGTCTTCCCCACATCTTATCCTGTCTTGAGTAGCTTTTCATTATACGGCATATAATATACACACACATTAAGAAAAATTCTCAAAATGATTGAGATTATGTGAATGTAACCTCCTTTCTAATATGATAACTGGGGGAGAAGAACTACCATCACTCTTCTTTTCACATGATCCATGTGGCACTCCACTTAATGTAGTTAATATTGAATTAAAGAATTTGAAGATGTCAAATTAGAAATTAAAGTAAGGGGGCAGAATCATCAATTAAAAATAAGGAAAGGGACGGATTAATCTAATTAGAAATTAGACGTACACTAACCTCGATTGTGTAAATTATTAGTGGTTGTGAAGGCTGATTGAACAAGAAGCAAACCATGTTCAATGAACCTTAGGTGGAATGCAGTTCCTGTCGGATTGTGTCTACTGGAAAATCTGATTAGTGTCTAATCCTGTGTCATTTTAAAATTTAAGCCCTATACTAGCATCTAAATCTGCAAATTTTCCCTGAAGGCTATGTATACAATGTTTCTTTTTTGTCTCCCTTCTCTCTAACTCTCTCTGGCTTAACTCACCTAGCTACCATCAACATTAATCCACTCCTATGCGAATTAAGAATGTTTCTGCAAATGTGAATGCCACCTTTGCCTCATCCTGAGCTCTTTTCTCTAGCGAATCAAGTAGCTATCATATTCGTCATGATCCACTTATAAAGTTATCGTCTCCACAAAATAAAAAGTTTGAAATTGACATAAATCGATCATCACAACCTTGCCATAGCATTGAAGGTCCTAATTAACATATTCCGAAAATGCTAGATGGATGCATTTCGTAGTTGTAGAATCGTACCAGCGATGATGATGCCCCCTCCTGCACACTCCTAGTTTCGCGCTTTGCCATTTGTTCGTGAGAAATGCCATGTTTACTGAATTTCAATTACAAAATTGATGTGATATATATGGTAACCTGTAATTGAGTATTGAAGTTGGCCCACTTATTTAAATGTCCACTCTTAACCCGGCGCACGACTCTAGTACCAAATTCATATACGGATCTTGATATACCTAACATTCTCTTGAGATTGTAATGAGTTTGGGCAAAGACATGGTCAGATGTGCCATTTTCCCATTATTATCTAGCTCTCCAGAAACAATAGACCCAAGAAAGGCACTTAAGTGGAATTTGGATTATGTGGAGTTGACATTCAAAACTTTGATCGAGGATTTGACCGATTGGTCAACCAATGTATTGGGGTTGAGAATATTCGAGTTTGAATCATAACACGACTCCTAATTAGAGCGAACCTTGAGAACATATCGGGTACTTTGTTTGATGAAATCTGGTCAGATGTATATGAACGTCAACTACTCTGTTGCTCAACACACAGAGAGCCATAAATCAAAACTATGTTTCGTTCTGCAAAAATTTGTAGGAAATGAAAATGGCAAACACCTTACTTACAAGACCAAACCGTTCTTCCTAAGTTTCCCAACAACAATATACGAAAAACAGCAACCCAACACCCATCCCTCCCTCTTGGACCGAGAAAGAAGAAGAAGAAAACCTAATTAGAGCAAAGCTTGAGATCATATCGGCTATTGTGTTGATGAAATATCGTTCGATGTACATGAATGTCAACTACTTTTTGCTCAACCAGAGGAATAGAGGAGGAGAAATCCATAAATCATCTGCAAAATTATATTTCCTTCCGCAACGATTTGTACAAAATTGAAGTAAAAAAGCCTCTTAATTACATCACCAAACCGTTCTTCTTACGATCTCCAAAAACACTAATGAGGAAAAACAGCAGCAGCACAACGCCAATCTCTCTCCCTCGTGCTTTGTCACCGAGAAACCTGAGCAGATCTGTTTCTGAGGTGGAGCGAGAAGATGGAGGCAACGGAATGAGCCAATCCCACCACGATCCCCACCTTCACTTGCCCTCTCTTCGGGATGGGACGGCTCGAGATCCTCCGCGACATGCCTCCGCCGTTCATCTTGCCGCTCCTTGAAATGGCCATCTCTCTTCTTTCTTCTTCTTTCTTCTTCTTTCTTCTTGGTGCTTCGAAGGAGCTTTTGGATTTGGAGGTTTGAGAGGAGTGATGTGTCGAATGGCTTTAGGGAGCACTTTGCCTTTTGCTTGTGGTGAGGAGGCGTTTTATAGAGAAGGGTTTTTTCCAATATGCCCTTTGAATTTATAATAATTGAAGTGAGGCCCCTCGTTTTTGGACTGGTCTATTTTGACATGTTTGACCTCGCCCACCGAGTCTCCCGTTGCCTAAATAAATCACTAATTATAATTTTCAAAAAAGAGAGACATCAACAAGTACGTAATTATCACACTTTGACCAAGATGATAGAAAATGAGATTGTTGAATTGGAAATAGCACGAACTTTGACACTATAAGTTTTTAGCGACGGTCAAATTTTGTGGCATACATCATATAATGAATGGATTCGCAATATAGCAAATTTAACGGGATAATTGTTGTTATCAAGGTTCAATCAAGATCCCATATGATAATATTTATCTATATTAATTCCCCTGTGATTAACTTGATAAGATGGATTTAAGTAAAAATGATGAAGAGAGGGTTGATTTTGTCACATGAATTCAACTGAGTGGACATCATGAAAGATGCCACCTTCCACGCATATTCAGGTCTCTAATTAATAATGTATATTGTTGTCGTGGGTGTTTGTTTATCAGAATAAGAGACCCGCTTCCGACAATTTATGGGAGCGAATATTCGCCTCATTCATCGTGCCACAATTTTTCTTCGCTCATTAAATTTTTTTTATTTCACAATTTGTTCGTTTAAGTTATCCGGGCAACTTTATTCTTCGAAAATGGCGAGTGGACATCATGAAAGATGCAATTTTTGCACGCATAATGGAATAATTTAGATCTCTAATCAATTCATATTGTTCACATCGTTGTTTGTTTATTAGAAAAAGAGTTCATGCTCTTAACAATTTATGGGAGCAGTTATTCACATCATTCATCATTGTGTCATAACTTTTCCGCTACTCATTAAATTTATTGAGCTTCACATTTCATTCATTTAAGTTAGTCTGACAACTTTAATCTTCGAAAATGACGAGTAGCATCATTGAGAAATGATAAATTCGCTATTGCAGGACATTTCAAATAATGTTGTGATATCTTTTTTGATGAACAAGTCACTAATGTAATTTCAATAAACGAAACTTGAATGTTAAGGAATTCAATGAGTGGTCAATCATGGCAGTCCTTTTTTTCCCCATCAAATCAAACTAGAGTAAAATTCCTCCACTGAATTGCCATAACCTATTACATTATAATGTCAACATTGCATTTGCTGATGCTAAAAATCAATTCATAAGTTTTTACCGAAAAAAAAAAAGAAAAAATCAATTCATAAGTTTAGGCTTCAAACCCAGTAGTCACGCGATGCAAGATGACACTCTTTCTTACGTGCAAACTGGCATGAAATCATCTGGAAAAAGAAAAGTGGGATTGAAGAACGGAAAACCATGCATCCTCAAAATAAACTGACTCTAATACATATTTAAAAGATCAAATCCGAAAAGGCAAAACACACACTGTCTCTCTCTCTTTCATATAGTAATTGTGGGATTAACAACATCATAATGGAATAGAATTCTTCAAAAACAAGCGGAATTAGATTAGCTTGCTAATTGGCATTCAATATTTGGTCAAAAAAGCTTACATACTATGTAAACGCAATGCTTTTTTTTCTCATAAAAAAATTGCGGCTTTTTATATTAATGTATTAAGCTCACGATGCGTTGATAGTCAATGCTACATTAGATATATAACCCCTCGAGTTGCTCTACTATGATGCAATACCTCGTAAAGGTAAGTAGGTATCTTTCTAATGGATTTCTTTCTTTTGACATAATTAGTTTTAATTGCCTATTCATATGATATATGCTCGAATTAATTAAAGATTTTCTAGCATGACCGACTAGATAAGTTTATTTTTACATCGTATAAAGTTTTATTTTGAACACAAATATCATGTCATCATATATTCTACAAATTAGATAGAACAACATTTAACGAATGAAAATATTTAGGTGTGATATTTCTTTTACTTTTTGTAATTCAAGGAGCACAAATTTTATTCTATGAGGGTGGTACTTTTAAATCTGCCGGACAAAGCAAATTTTTGTACATAAAATAATCTGAATATATTTGGTAAAGTATTGGGTGGGGGCCAGGAATCTCTTTCTTTCCTTATTTATTTATTGCTTTTGTTCGATAAAAAATTATCAGATGTGCTTCTTTGTCTTGCGATGTGCTTCATGAACACGTGGGTTTTTGTTTCGAAAGTTTTTGACCGGCTGATAGAAGTCACGACCGACATGGGGTCTCCTAGACGGACCAAACTAATGATGATTTCGGCCGCTACAAAATTCTTTAATATTTAAATTCGGCATTATGCTGAGGGAAACTCAAAAAAGAATAATTTGGTTTGCTAAAAGCCAAACCAAATGTGAACACTGACTTTTTAAAACTTTTCTGTTCTTGGGTTGAAGTGAACAATCTCTTTAAAAATGTCGATTCTAACGCAAGATTGAAACGTGTCTTACGCAATCCAGTCAGACATGAGTCAACTTCTTTGATTCAATCTTATTTAGATGTCCTCATCATGTCTTATTCTGCCTTAAGTAGGTTTCATTAAATGGTGACAACATCATTATGTAGCGGATTTAATTATGTTAAGCCCAACTATGCAAATTCCTTGACTGGTAAATATAATACAAATCCAAGCGCAACACAGTTATAAAGTCCGACTAAAGAACATATATGTACGCATTAATAGACAAACGAAAGTCAATCCAAACACCTAAGGTGATAGATTAAGAAAGACTGCATCTATATCAAAATATATATATATATATATATATAAATTCGATAAAGACGCGTTGTGAGATATCATTGTGACATTAAAGAATTCTCAAATCGTATGAGGTAATGGGAACATAACCCCCATTCTAATATGATATTTGGAGGGGAAGAACCAGAACCATTCTTCTTTCCACATGATCCATGTGACACTCCACTTAACCTAAGTAATATTGAATTAATCATAGAATCTGAAGCACTCAAAGTTGTTGCCTCTCTCTTTTGTAAGCAGTAAAGTAAAGGGCAGAATCATCGATTAAAATTTATGAAATAAGAAATTAGACATGCTCTTACCTATAATATATAAAATGATGGGTCGTTGTGACTTGTGAACACTGATTGAACGAGAAGGATAACGTGTTCAATGAACCTTGGCTGGAATGCTTTGTTTAACTATTTGGTAGGGACATCTCCGCAGTTTGTGTCGGATTGTGTCTGGTGGACAATTAGATTTGGATCTAATCAGGTATAAATTTTAAAATTAAGCCCTATAATTGCCCCTAAATCTGCAGAGTTTTCCTAGAGGCAAACTAATGTATCAATACATAGCAATGCATCAATTTGCGATGTCAAATCATTTCTTTCGATTTCTTGTGTGCCCCATCGAGAAAAAAGAGCATGATGAATTTTTGTAGAAAGGGCATCAAGCTGGACCATGAGAAAAAGAGAGTAGATAAATTTTATGCAAATTAATAATGTTCCTACAAATGTGAACGCCACATTTAGCCTGTCCCAATCTCTTTTCTTTAGTAAATTGGACAATAGTCATGTCTATTTTTATAATGTTCACTTTGAGTTATGACTATAAAACATCACTCATCTAATAAAAAGTCTGCAACTTGCCAAAATTCATCATCAAAACCTCGCCACGGCATCAAAGGTCCTAATTAACATATCCGTACAACGCTGGATGGACTCATTTTTTATTTGTAGAATCGTACCACCAGCAATGAAGGCCCTCGCTCACCCTTGGTTTCACTGCATCGCCATTTTGGTTTCTTCCCAAGAGAAATGTTACGTTTACTAAGTTTGACTTAAAAATTGATGTGGCAAACTGTAATTGGGTGTCAACATTTAATGGGCATACTTTAAATGACTTAATAAATAGAGTTAACCATATAACAAATACGTGGACTATACTCTCAAACATCGATTATCATGTGATTGAATTGGGTTAATAAGATGGATTCTCTTTAAAGAAAAGATAAAAGGGGAGAGGGGCGATTTTGTCACGTAAAATTTAAGTAAGTGGAGATCGCCAAAGGTGCCACTTTCGCACGCACTACAGAGCGATTCATGTCTCCAATGAATTCGCATTTATTCACGTGGGGGATTGTTCATCAGATATCGAAAGAGCCTTTGACGGGACAGGTGCACCCCCTCCAGACAATGCATCGGAGGTGACTATCGAAAAAATATTGGATGGTCCGGGACCGCCACGTCAGTGTGGTCCCGGACCACTCACGCGGCACCACGTGTAAGGGGAGGAAACCAAAGGACCTACCCTGTCCCATCTCTCTTACGCTCTCTCTCCTCTTTCTCTTCTCTGTCTCCTACCCCCGTCCCATCTCTCTGACGCTCTCTCTCCTCTTTCTCTTCTCTATCTCCCTCCCCTTACACGTGGTGCCGCGTGAGTGGTCCGGGACCATGCTGACGTGGCGGTCCCAGACCACCCAATATTTTCTCAGTGACTATCAGCCTCATTCTTTGCGGCATCTCCTCTATATGTCTTATCTTCTATTCATCTATTTTAGTATGGCGACTTTTTGAGCAATCGTTTATATTTATTAATTTTCAAATTTAGTTTGATTTTATTATTCCATCGGTTTGGATCATTGAAAACAATAATGTTACGTTATGTCAATGATAAAATCCTCACTACATAGAGCAAGTGAAAGATGAAGCACTAAATTAAGCGTTATATGCAAAATTTAAAATTTCAGGTATACTTTCTCAATGATGACTGGTTAGTGCCTTGAAGCGTTGCATCATGTTACTCGTACGGAGGCTACGTCATCTAGATTTTGTAGGATTATCAATTGTAATAGCCAACCTTATCCTATTTAACGGGAGATTAAATTCCTTCAAAAATGGGGCCAATTTCTACATATTTCATGTTTGAGGAGAAATCCAAGATATGGATTTTGATTCTACTTGAAATAAAATTCCTCAAAAGTGCACACAACTGGATTACCTAGCTAAATGATTATTGAGATATTATTCCGATATTTATATAACCACAAAATATGGAAATATAAATATGCTACTTTGTCCCAAATAATATATATAATCAGAGAGCCATCAAAATCTCAATTTTATTGTGGACAACTATCGATCGCTATCGCTGGTTGTTAGTTACAAACTTTGATAGCTATGTTGGTTGCCAATCACCGTGGTTGTAGGTAAATAATTACTTTCCAAAAATGCCAAAATATCTCGTCATCCATTTAATAGAAAATGAAACTTAATCCATGACTTGGACTACTTGAAATGAGAATTCCCTTTGAGGATATTTTTCCACGGAACCAAAAAAAAGAGGCCTAAAAAGTGCAAAATAGCCATCGGATGAAATATTCGATACTTGGTCCAACAACGTCTGCTGGGTCTACTGCTTGGCATTAATTCTATGCAGTGAAATCTTGCAAGTCAAGACAAAATTGAAACGATGGGCTGATTGACCCGAAACCATATTTTTGTTTTGTTATTTTGCCTTGTGGAAACATTGGTAATGTCACTATTTTCAAGATATTCAAATTTTCTATTCAAATAATATTTGGGTAAAATATACGTAAAACTCCAATCTTTGATTCAGATTTTCCAAATATGTGTATGTAAATATTTCCGTTCTAATTAATCGGATACATGTCATTCACTAACAAGGTGATTCAAAAGATTGTTGCCCCTATCACAAAAAATAATCAAGTGGAAATGATGAGAATTAATAGAAAAATCGGCCTTTATTTCTTTAAAATTCAATAGAAAAATATCGAGTATCCAAAATCCTATTTACGAGAACAAATAGCACCTATACTACATATCCGCAAGATAAATATGAAATGAAGAAAAGACAAGAAAAGCCATCTCCCTCTCCCAAGAAAACAGAAGAAACCAAAAAATTTGAAAAAATATGGTGAAAGTTTGGTCACTGAGAAACCTAAGAACCAGCACATCTGTTTCTGGGATTGAGAGAGAAGATGGAAGATAAGCGATGGGCCAGCGCTGCCGCGATCGCCGCCTTCACTTGACCTCGCTTCGGGATCAAACGGCTAGGAATCCTCCGTGATGAACGTCCGCCGTCGATCTTGGCACTCCTCGGAACCGCCCCCATATCTTTCTTTCTTCTTCTTGGTTTCCTGGTGTTTGTTCCTCTAGAGATGAAATGGAAGCTTTGAACAAGTTCTTGGATTTGGAGTTTGAGAGGCGTGATGTTTGAAAAGCTTGTTGGTGACGAGTTATATAAAGCACAAAATTTTTACAGCACGCCCTTCAAATTCATTATTATTGAAATGAGGTCCTGCTGCTTTTTAAACTTCACTTTTTGACATTCATTACCTTTTCGCCAACTCTTTCATTTTTTAATAGATCCAAAATGCTTGCATATTGACCCACGTAAATGTTTGAATTGGGATTTTGGCTCCGGTATATGAGGTGTGGTGGGAATCCTCTCTTTTCACTTTGATGCGAGATTTGATAGTGAGTTTAATTTAGGCTATGACGACTGTATCTGCAGTGCAGACGACCTTTCTTAAGTTGATGCTAACCATCTAATTGAAAAGCTTAAGACATAACTAAGCCGGTTATGTCTAAACTCTAGGCTGGACCTTAGGAATCATGGTGATCGGGAGTTCGGGTTCCGTCGAGGAGAACTTTTAAAGGAAATTGCTATAATCATATGAGATTAATTGACTATGTCATAATAAGAAGGGTGGATACAATGTCAACATAAAGGAGAAAAATAGGATATATAGTTTCCATTTGTTTAACGAACAATGAATGATTTAAAGAACATTTTTTTTTTAAATAATTACTTGAATGACTTAAGGAAAAAAATGAAAGAAATTTTTTTTTATCATACACAAAAAAGTTTAGGCATAAACTGTTATTGCTAATGAAAATATTATCCATTGACTAATTATTTCAAGAAATACCAACGATCATTCACGTGGCCATTATTAGGTGTCACTCAAATATGGACCAACTCATCTTCTTGATGAAAAAAGCCTATACTTTATGGTTAATGAAGTTCAAAAAAAAAAAAAAAAAGAGCATAATGCATGACAAATGAAGTTAAGAAATCTAGCAAATGTTATTTTGGCCAAGAAGAGTGAGTTAGTCCATGTTTGAGTCACACTTAATGATTGTGCAAATGGAAAAACTGATGACAATGCATTAGAGGTAAAAGTTCAGGAATATCCTTTACTTCTCAAAGTCCGGGTGCTGTTGCTTAATGGCGCCAAAATTAATGAGGATAAACGTGTAACTTTTCAAATTTCATGGACCATGGCGCATCAGTATTAAAGGTTAGGGGGTTGGAGCAACAACTCGAAAGATTAAGATTACAAAATCAAATCTGTGTACCCCGTGAAAATTTCAAAAACAGTGGATCCAGAACTCTTCATTTCTGTAGATAGACAACAACTTCTGTGTTTTTTATCTTGCAGCATCATTTGCTCCACTGGATGGAATAAAGAAAAGAAAGCAAAGACAACTACGGAATTGACTAAGTGGAGATTATAAAGATGGCACTTTAGCAAATCATGATGTTAAAGGAGGCACCCAAGTTCTTAAGAAGATGCTGTAAGCCTGCAACCCAATTCAGGCCTTTTAGTCGTGTGCTTCACATGGGGAATTTGGTTTAATAAGTAAAAAAGCAAGGATGACGTATAGCAGATGCAAAGGTCCCTAACTTCATTATATTCAATGTCTCTTGTGCGTTTAATTCTCTACCGTGTTTTGGTCATTGTTCTTGGAAGTTTTTTCAATTCCCCATATGGGTGATTAGAGTTAATTCTTCTTTATGTTTATTAGCTTTTCAAAGTTAAAAAGCAAGATTTTATGGTATTTATATATTAGTTAGTGTCTATCGAATATTTCACTTTTCACATAGAAGATGATACATGGCAATTAAGTTATTCATATTGGTCACTAGATTTCTCTATTTTAGAAGGTTTGATACCATTGATTAGTAATTTGATCATCCGAAGTGTAACTTTTGAAGGTTGGAAATATGTTCTAAAAAAAGTTGAAAACTTTTAGTAACTTTAACGTATGGTGCAAATATGGAGTTTCACAAGGTTTGACATGCCCGTTTGCGAGCTTTACTGTGTAATTTGTTGAAACATAATCCAAAGAAAGTAAATTGTTTGTTGTAATTAGAATATCAATGTAAAGAAGACGATAACAACTTTATAATATCATTCTTTTTATGTAAACTTACAAATCTTAGAGAAGAAGAAAATAAGACATTACTGGAAAAATAACATAAAATTGAAGGTGAGGTACGAATATCTGAATCTCCTTAAGGAGATTAGTTCCTGCCAATGGTGCTTCGTAGATTCACGAACTATGCCTCTCAAGATACACCTCGAACCTATTTGGATTAGCACTATGCAAACAAGACTCGGTCGAACCGTTCAATTGAACCAGTACACCCAAAAAAATCAGAAGAGTAGAGTAGTATTTCAAATCTCTTTTGGAATCGTTGTCTCGAATTATACTGTCGAAAAACCTTTTAATGAAGCTCTATGCTCTTATTTATTTATAGAGCTTTAAAGTTTATGTACATAAGAGATACATGAATTAAATAAACGCATGTATCCAAGAAATTCATGAATTAAGAAATACGTGAATCCAAGAGATTCGTGAACTTAATAAATATATGAATTAAAATATAGGTGAATCTAGGAAATTCATGAATTCAATAAATATATGAACAGAAAAGACGTATCTTAATTTGTTGGCTTTCGTTGATCCATTAACCATAATTATAACATAATTTATTTTTGATGTAGCAAAATCTCTAATGTTAGGGCTACACCAGCAAAAAATGGCGGTAGACAAAGAGTGGTGGTAAACGAGCGAGCGCACGAGCAGTTGCAAAGGACGAGATGAACTCAACACTAGTGTTGGGATGGTGGTCGCGGTGGTTGCCATCGTTTGAGGTGGTGGGTGGTAGAGGTGTGCAATCGGACCGAGTATACCCAGTTCCCGGACCGGCTCACCCAGAAAATAGGGTCAGGAACCGGCTCCCGTTGAAACCGGTCCGGGAACCGATTCCCAAAATTCGGAACCGGTTTAAACCGGTCCGAGAACAAGTTCTAAGTGATACCCACTTGAAAACCGATTTCTGGATCGATTTTGGAACCGGTTCCTGGACCGGTTTTGTAAGTAGAGGTCCAAAACCCTTTTTTTTTCCCTCGATTTCTATTCTTACTCCCGCAATCACATGACGTTATTCCTCTTAGCTCTTTCAAACACGCATGACACTCCTCCTTTGTCATTCATCTTCCTCACTTGCTTCCCTCTCTCACCGGCTCCCTCTCATACCATCCAATGGACGAACGATGTTCGTCGCTGCCAAATTCTTGTGTATCATATGGATTGTCTCGCCTAATTTCTTTTTTGTAGGAGGAGTTATGTTTGCATAAATGAGTAGTTTCATGTAATAGTTGTGGGATTAAAACTAATATTAGACCCATGTTTGTTGTTAATTCTTTGCCTTATGATTTTATTTATTATAATTAGCCTTGTGAATCCTTAATTGTTCATTTAGTCAAAAAGTTCATGTATATATTTATTACAAGTACTTAATGTTTCAATACAAATTATGAGGATTACGTTATTTTCTCGCGTATTAATATAAAATTTGAAGTCGTATAGGATATCAGGATATTGCAAAATAGGTTCCAGTGGAAATAAGGTCAAACAGGGTTGACTCTAGAACCAAATCGAAAAAACAGAATTGGTTGGGTACAGGTCTAATACAAACAGGGTCAGGTATAGGGTCTAGAAAAGATTAACCAGTTGTAACAGGGTCGAGTACAGGGTTTAGGTTTAGACCCTACCCACCTTGGACCCGATCAGCCCTAGTGGGTGGCACATGGTGACAAAGGGGCTGAGGGCGGCGGTTGGGTCGGGTAGAGAGAGAAAAGAGGGGAAGGTTTAGTTGGGGCCCTGGATTTTGTGGGAAAATTATTAGGTGCGGTGAGAACCGAAATAACTTCTGCTTGTATTCACGTGGAGGAGTGATTGCACTTTCCATGGGACTCTTTTGCTTGGAGATCCTCCTCTAATGTGTTCTCACTCTACACTTTTCCTTCCACGAGTCAAAGACGGAATTTTCTGAAAGTTCAGTCAAAAGAACCTTTCTAGATCGCAATTGACTCCCCTTAATAATGAAGTTGGTGTAACTTTACAACAGGAACGAGAAGCCAAGTTATAACAATATGACATGACCTTTACCAAAAAAAAAAAACATATGACATGACCTGCTATGTCAATCAAATCAGATGTTACCACTGCGAAGATAGATGTGTTTATTTTTTATTAAGTTTACATTAATATAACTCTTGACCATGTTCAGTGATCTCGTATTACAGTCACGTGGTATCACCTTTAGCTAAAAGGTTGTATCTAGAAATGAGTTGCATATGTTTGGGAGAAAGACACTAATAGTGTCAAAAGTTGTGTACTCACTTTAATATCAAAAGTTTTTTCAAATTACTCAAGTGTCACCATTTAGAAAAATGATCACTTAAATACCAACTCTGATCTGGGTCATCAGAAATCTACGTCACTATATATTTACTAATTTCTCAGTCCTATGCAGTTCACCGACGTGCTCAATCAGCATATAACCCCTAAACGACGTTATCTAAAAGTTATATATGATGATTATGTGAGTACCAAATTTTATTTAAATTGATGACTCAAATGCTAGTTGTTGTTAAACAATGATCACTTTAGTGCCAAGCACACTATGTGAAAATGTCTCGTGGACTAGATTTTTTAAATAATATGTCAAATCATACAAATTTTTTAATTATAAAAGTCACACATTATTTTTTCTCTGGGATTTTTTCTATTGGCACTTGAGTGAATATTTTTTCTCTGATTTGATATTTAAGTGATATGGTGCAATTTTTTTAGCTTTAAGATAAGTGTCGTGCATAACTTTTGGCACTTCTAGTATTCTTTTGCTCATAGGTGTTTATCATTGTATGCTTATGCTCAAAAGTATTATAAGGGGTATATATTAAAACTAAACGAATTCCTATTGGGCTATTTCATACAAGATCCCAAGTCTCACCTAGCACGAACATATAATTTCATTGGGCCAGCCAACTATTTGGATCAAGGCCCATGGATTCAATCACCTTCTTTTATTGGAAGATCCAAAAATTAATAGCCCACAAAAATACCAAAAGCATATCTCACATGCCGTCAATTATTCTTGTGCTATTATTTATAATAAAAGAAATCAACATTTTTTTCCAAAAAAGGGAATCCTCAATTCCTGAATTCTCACACCGACACTACGGACTCGAAACCAATCAAAAACCAAATATTAAAGTCACTATGTTTTCTTTTTTAATTTTAGTTTTTACTCCTATAGGAATTAGCTTTGTGGAGGAGAGAAAGTTCAAGAAACCTAGTTCCTTTTTATATTGTCGAGCAAATTTACGGAATAACTGTCAAGTAGAATCTAGAAAGATTTTAAATTAAACCTATTTTTAACACAATTACATGTTTATGAACTTTAAATACTTGTTGTGTACATCTCTATCAAATAAATAATAAATAGAAACCTCTTTAGAGATTTTCCAAAACAAAATCACAGTTGCATTTCCCAACATGAAGCTTTAAAAGATGAGATTTAATTAAAGCAAAATTTTTCATATGCCAGTAAAATTTCGTTCATTTGCGATTGACAAATATTTGTATCATTCATGGAGTATTTTACGAAAACAATACCAAGATGCTTCACGTGCATAACTTTTACATGTCGATGTCTTTAATGTGTATCAGAAACTCCTACAATTCATAAATGCTCAGGTAAAACTGGCTCGCCAATAGTAAGGAAAAAACAAAAATTCTTCGACATAGTAAATCAATGGACTTGATATATTTTTTTTAGACTAATGAAACTGAAAAATAAAAAGCTCGCTAAAAGAGTAAGGGCGTGCATGGAAACGCTCCAAAGAAACGTTTAACACACTCTGTACGGATTTTGTTAGGGAACAAAAAAGAACAAACGCGTTTGGTTGCGTTTACATTCTTTTTTTTTTTTTTGTTCCCGAACGAAATAGGAAAAAAAAAAAAAGAAACACAAAAAGTTGTTTCTGGAGAAAAGAAACACTTCTTCGAAACCAAAAAAGAACAAAAATGAAAAGAACTTCTCTCTCTTCTCTTTTCTTCTTCTTTTCTTCTTCTTTTCTTCTTCTTTTTTCTTTGGCCGGTCGCCGGCCTCGGCCATGGCCGGCGACCGGCCGTCGAGGGCCGGCGACGCCGTCGAGGGTCGGCGACGCCGAGCCTCGCCCGCGCCGGCGAGGCCGAGCTCGCCCAGCCCAAGGCGAGGCTCGGCCTCGCTCGAGGGGAGATCTTCGGCTAGGGTTCCGGCGAGGGGCTCCGGAGGACGGTGCGACGGCGGCGCGGCACTAGAGGCTTCGGGATCGGGACGGCGTCGAGCTGCGGGCTTCGGGCGGCGTCGAGCTGCGGGCTTCGGGCGCGGGTGCTCGGCTCCGACGGCGGGCGGCGAGGCTCGGCCTCGCTGCGCCCGCCGACGCCGAGCCTCGCCTTGGCCGGGCGAGCTCGGGCTCGCCCGGATCCGGCGAGGCCGAGCCTCGCCATGGTCGGGCGAGCTCGAGCTCGCCCAAATCCGGCGAGGCCGAGCCTCGCCGTGGTTGGGCGACGCTCGGCCTCGCCGGGGCCGGCGAGCCTCGCCGTGGCCGGGCGAGGTTGCCGGCCGAAAGAAGAAAAAAAAATAAAAAGAAAGGAAAAATGGAAAATAAAATTAAAATATTAAAAAATTAAAAGAAACAAAAAAAGAATAAAAATTTACCAAACGTGTTTCTACTCATTTTTTATTCCCTAACAAACGTTACCAAACACGTTCTTTTGTTCAAAACCGTTCCCCTAACAGAAACACTTTTTTTTTTATTTCTCGTTCCTGGAACAAAAAAAACAAACGTTACCAAACGCGCCCTAAACTTCTGACGTGGAAGGGATGAAAAATAAATGAGTTGCCATAATAGCAATGATGGAGAAAAGACTATTTTTTCTTTTCTTTTCTTGATAGCAATAAGTTTAAATTTCACTGAAAACCATAAAAAGAAAAAAACTAAGCTAAAGGAGGCTATGCAAACAAAGGAAACCATTAAGGACGATCTTGTCTATCTAGTAAAATAAGAGTGGATTTAGTCGTGTAGAAGGCAAAAATAGCCCTACCTAATTCGAGTCACTGGACGCTCCACGTCTCGATTTGTAAATTTTTTTTATAGGAGTTTTATATACTCCTTAAACAAAAACAAAAGAACGGCTTCCTGTCAAGATCCATCAATGCAAAATTGATTCATTTTGGCCCCCACGCGTTTTCGTGTCCAGATGAGTGACCCGCGTCTGCGCTCGCTCTTCCTCGACGAGTAAATTGATGACCTTTTGCCTATATAAATATGTATGGGCAGGCACCAGAGCCGTACACCGACATTCAAGAAGAGATCTTCACGAGATCGCCCCGGCCCGGCAACACGGCTCCGCCGGAGCGCCTACCCAATGTGAGCCCCTCTCGGTACGAGCCGGCTTAGAGGTTTTGGAAAGTGTTTGCACCAAAAAGTGATCAAGTTGTCAATATGGATAAGTGTGTGACTAGAGCATGTTATTGTCAAGCATATGCTCGAGGATCAATATCAATAACGATGCACATCAATTATTATTGGCGATCAATTGTCGCCGTATGTATGGCTGACGATGGTTGAGAAAGATTTAGATTAATGAGATTGCCAAGCTATCAAGGCATCAAGAGAAAGTAAAACTCGTGGTGAGTATTAGATGGCAGTTTCAAGAGGGACGTTGTTGGAAATACAAAGTGATTGAGGACACAAAGCAATAGGACAAACGTTTTCAAAGGAACATTCAAGGAACAAGATCATGGCATCATGAATGCACGGACACAAAACCTTCAGAGATGGAGGAACATAAATACAAATGCTGGACAAAACTGCTCAGGAGCAGTTATGGCACAATCACTGTGAATACTGCCGATCATCAACTAGAAGACCCCCGACACAAATTAAGGACATCTACAATCTTTTAATTATCTTTAATTTCCTATATTATACTTTTATCTTTTTGACTCGTATTGCTAATTAAATTCCAGCATGTTTCTTAGCTGTAATTCTTAGATCCGCGTTATCGATAAAATTCTAATGTGTATCTTTTTCATGGGTGTCCCATTGTCGATTAAATTCTGACGTAGCATTTTTGCGTTCTCAATCTCTGTTGTCAATTAAATTCCGGTGTAGTTGTTTAAGTTTGGTTCCATTGTAGAGTCTATATTTTCCATGCCCTATCTCGATTAAATTTTGGCACCATTTGTATTTGTACAATTCTATTTGAATTAATGTTGTTGATTTCCTTATTACTTGTGATATTTTTCGTCTGGGTCGGCGCTAAACCTGTCTCTTCCAAATAAATCTGATGAATAGACTATCGATGGAAGATATTTTGTCACCGGAGAAATTGCGACAGAACAATAGGATACTCATCTCGAAACATTAAAAAGACTGTTGCCCTAGTTGTGTTTGGGCCAAATTCATTGGGAATTACCATATTGGGGGTGTAGGACCTAAAGTTAATGCCTCAACCACCGTCTGTGATGCGGCGACCCCTAAGTAGTCATGACTCTTGCGGTCTCAAGTGACAGCAACCGTCCTCTCTCTCTCTCTCTCTCTCTCTCTGTGCACACAGAGAGGTTTCAGATTTCAAAGCGCTCTGCCACCATGAGATGGTAATGAGCCTAGGCAGTGGCTGCAGCCACAAGATACAGCCAGTCGCTCGCTCGCTCGCTTTCTCTACCATTTAAAAGAAAATACAAGGATACTTTTGAATTTCGAACAAGAATACAAGGACCATCGCTGCTATCATTCCTTAAATCAAGTGAAGATCATTTTCAAAAGTAACGACCGAGACTAGGACGAATCATTCAGTGGGGAAAGTACTCTTCTACTTCGGTTTAATATCGTCCTTGCTTCTAAATCCAAGAAAAGGAGAGTTCGGGATACCTAGAGTGCCATAACATGGCACGGGGACACTTAAGTGCCATAACTTCGAAAATGTACACTTAAGTGTCAGTTTCGAAGTTAAATGGAACACTTAGGTGCCACTCCGGCGAAAATCCGACCAAATGGTTGACGTGGCAATTTTCTGACAAGTTTGATCCAAAACGGCGTCGTTTTGCACGCTGATGTGGTGAGAAAATGCAAAAACAATACCGTTTCGTGTCTAATGTGTAAATAATAATATAAAAATTAATTTAATTAAATTTAAACTTAATTTTATTTAAAATATTCTAAAAATTAAAAAACTATAAAAACTATTAAAAAAAAAAAAAAAGGGGAGGCCGAAGGGGGCGGTTGAGGACGAGCCCTCGCCGCCACCGCCTCCCCCGCCGTCGCCAAGAAGGGTCGGGCGACGGAGGGGGAGGGTTGACCGGGGTTGCCGACCCCAGGCCAACCGGCGGCGAGGGCCGCGAGCCCTTGCCGGATCACGGCGAGGGCTCGCGGCCCTCACCCGGATATGGGGTGAGGGTTGTAGCCCTTGCCCCGGATCCGGCGAGGGCTACGAGCCCTCGTCTCCTCCCCACCGCCACCGGGAAGGGCCGATGACGAAGGGGGAGGGTCGGCCTTGGTCGCCGACCCCCGGCCGACCGACGGCGAGGGCCGCAACCCTCATCCCAAGTCCGGGCAAGGGTTTGCGGGCCCTCGCCGTTGGTCGGCCGGTGTCGCCGCCCCCGGCCGGGCTTGGCGACCCGGTCGACCCTCCCCCTCCGTCGCCGCCCTTCCCGACGGCGGCGGGGAGGCAGCGAAGGCCCGCAGCCCTTGCCACAATCCGGCGAGGACTCACGGCCCTCACCGCCGATAGGCCGGGGCCGGCAACCCCGACCGACCCTCCCCCTCCATCGCCGGGCCGCGACCCTCGCCGCCGGTCGGTGGGGCCGTGACCCCGGCCGATCCTCCCCCTCCGTCGCCAACCCTTCCCGGCGACGGCGAGGAGGCAACGACGGCAAGGGCTCGCCCTCAACCGCCCCCTTCGACCTCCTTTTTTTTTTTTTAATTTTTAGTTTTTTAATTTTTAGAATATTTTAAATAAAATTAATTTAAATTAAATTAAATTAATTTTTATATTATTATTTACACATCGTACATGAAACGGTATCGTTTTTGCATCTCGCCATGTCAGCATGCAAAACGACTCCGTTTTGGACCAAACTCACCGGAAAATTGCCACGTTAGCCATTTTGCCGGATTTTCGCCGAAGTGGCACCTAAACGTTCCATTTAACTTCGAAACTGGCACTTAAATGTACCTTTTTCGAAATTATGGCATTTAAGTATCCTCCCGTGTCAAGTTATGGCACTTGAGCTGTTCTTCTGCCAAGAAAATGAGATAAAGCTGAGTGCTTAAGTACACTGATTAGATCCACCAGATGCCATATTCGAATCAATGCACGTGGACCGCATAATTTGAGTACTTGTACGAAGGATAGTCGAGCCACGAAGGTTCAACCACTCCATGCTTTAATAATAATAATAATGATTATGACGATGATGGTGATGATAATCCCAGGTTATGTCCTTTCTTTACCCTAAAGTGGGGTGGGTTGGATCGTGCAAAGTTGTCGTGCTGGCTGTGTAACAGCAAATTCTGAAAAAGTTCCATCTCGATGCGAGCCGATTCGGAGTTTGATTTTTGGACGCTGGGCTTGGATCGCCGCAATCTACAAAGATTGGTCTCCTACTCTCTCTCTCTCTCTTGTTCATTTAAAAGAATTGTAGTGCGTTTTGAAATGTGTTTGCAGCCAAAAATGACCAAGTTGTCGATACGGATAAGCACAGGACTAGAGCGTGAATACTGTCGAGCACGCAGCCCATAATTGACACCCACAGGGATTGATATCAATAGCGATGCACATAAATCTTCACTACCGATCAATATTGTTGATATACGGCGACGTATGACTGACGACGGTCGACAAGGATATCGATTAATAAGATTGGCGAGCTGTCGAGACATCAAGAGAAGGTTAGATGCATGGTAAGTATCAAGTTGCAATTGTAGGAGGGGAGTTGTTGGAAAAACAAAATGATTGACGTCGTGGAGCAATGGGAGACGTTTTAAAAGGAACAATCGTTTAGCAAACAAGATCATGGCATCGTGAAGGTATAGGCACAAAATTTTCAGAGATGGAGGAACATGGATACAACTGTTGGACAAAACTGCTCAAGAACAATTATAGCACAATCACTATAAATACCACCAATCATCAAATGGATACCCTCAGCACAAATCAAACAAATTTACTATGTTTTAGTTACCATTACTTTCCCGCATTGTATTTTTATTTTTCAGACTCATGCCACCGATTCAATTCCAATGTGTTTCTTAATTGTAGCTCTTAGATCCACGTTATTGATCAAATTTCGACATAATATCTTTGCATTCTCAAATTTTATTATCAATTAAATTTCGACATATTTTGTTTACATTCAATGTCAGTGCAGAGTCTATATTTTCCAGGTCCTACCATCCATTAAATTCCTATGGGGAATCAGGGCAGAACCTATCCCTTCAAATAAAAACCAAAAAACTTAGTGAAATGTATGTGGTCGAGAGATAAATTCCGACGAGACAATGGGATATTCGTTTGATGTGAGTTGAATGCCTTAAAAAAGATGTTGACCCAGATTTTGCCAGACCAAATTAATTGGGATTCCCATTTTGGGGTGTAGCACATAAAATTAATGCCTCAACCACCTTGCAAGACGGGACCGCTACCACCCCCAAGGTGGTCATATGACTCTTGCGGTCTCAAGCGACGGCGATTTCATAGCATGCTGCCGTCATGAGGTGGTCATGAGCCTCGGCAATGGTTGCAATCGCAAGGTAAAGCTAGCTGCTCGCTCGCTCTAAAAAAATTCATGAACCATTTTGAAAAGAAAAATATGGGGGTACTTTTGAATTTCGAACAAGAATACAGTGACCATCAATGGTACCGTCCCTCAAATCAGGTGAAGATCATTTTCCAAAATAACTACGAAGACGGGGACGAATTGTTTAGCAAAGAAAGAACTCTTCTAGTTCGGTTTAAAGAGAGTCGATACTTCATCAGCTAAATCCCAGAGGAGACATGTTGAGTGGCTAAGTATTTTGGTAGATTCTATATTCAAATCAATGCACGTAAATCGCATAATTTGTGTACTTCTGCGAAGGATAGTCGAGACACAAAATTTCAACCACTCCATGTTATAACGATGATGATGATGATAATAATCCCGGATTATGTCCTCCTTTCTTTTTCCCTAGAGCGGGCTGTGTTGGATCGTGCAAAGTTATCGTAATGGCTATGTAGCTGCAAATTCTGAAAAAGTTCCACCAAAACTGAATAATAATAATAATAATATAAGCCAAAAAGAAGCCTGCCGCCACGTGAAAAAGGGGTCTAAAACTTTTGACCACACGTACATAGAGAATGCCACGGTCAACACAAAAGACTCCTCGAACATCTTGAACGATATCATACACTATTACACATGTTACTTTTTCGGACAATGATTCACAAATTATGGAAAAAAAAATTTACCACATTATCCACGTAATATTATGCCAATTTTTCAACCGTTAATACAACTTCAAATAAAAGACCTTAAAAAAACCAAGCATCTCGACAGTATTGTCATGAAATTTGGGCCCCATTAAATCCACTCAAGAAATAGATCCATCATATCACCCATCATACCCCCAAATCACCCACCACCCCTAGCTATATCCTTTTTGCTCCACTATATACATCTTTTTCCTTGATTTTCAACCACAAAATAGTGCATCAAGAACCAAAGTCTCCCCACGAATTTAAAAAATAATAATAATAATAATCGAATGAAGAAAACCCATATGTTAATATGCCAGCACACCATTTATTGATAATGACCATATTTTGCTAAACCTTCAAAGACCAGATTAGTAGAACTATAGAGTCAACTGATCTCAGCCAAGCAGCTTACATTACAAAACAGAGCATCAAAACGATCACATACATAGCATATGCCATAGCATATATAGAGAGCATTACTAGGAAACCTCCCTCTTAATACATAAGTTACCTCACTCACTTTCAACAGTAAGCAATACACTTCTTCTTGCAATCCATGGTGCAGCCGCCGCCGCCGCCGCCGGAGCCATAACCCTTCCCGGAGCGGCTGTAGGAGGTGAAGCACTTGGCCGGGCACGTCAGCTTCTTCTTGTAGCAGGGGCCCTTGTCCTTGCACACCACGGTGGGCCTAATCACGCCTCCCTTGGAGTACCCCCCGCCCGGGCCGCCGTATCCGGCCCCGTACCCGCCGCCGACCCCGCTGCCCCACCCGTTCGCGAGCCCGGGTATGTCCCCGAAGCCGCCGCCGCCGCCCGCCCCGAAGAACCCGCCGGGGCCGCCGTTGTCATTCCCGGGCCCCTTTCCCTTGGAGGGCTTGCGGTCGGGCCCGAACGAGTCGGGCCGGGCCGAGGCTAGGGAGATGGTGGAGATGAGCAGCAAGGAGATGGCCAGGAGGGAGACGGCGGCGTTGATGGTGGCGGCGGTGGCGGTGGTGGCGGTGGTGGTTTTGTTCTTCATTGCGTTGAGAGATTTTGGGGTATGAATTGGTGTGGAATTGATGAGAGGAAATGGGTGATTGCTCTGAGGGAATATTTAAGTGGGGGCAGATGGTGGAAGAGCGGGGGGAAGAAAAAGTTAAAAGAGCATTAATGGTGGGCTGTGAGTTGGAGGACGGTTGAGGGGACTGGCATTGACAATAGGGTAGGTCGTGCACACTTATTAAGTTCATTTACTGTTATTACATGAGACGTACTCACTGGCAATTAATTATAGAGATAACTTTTTTTACATATTTTTTTTATTTAACTTTCTTATATGGTGAATTGTTTTATAGAGATAAAATGTTAGAATGATCAACATAAATGATTACCAAACTTTGATGTAATGTGTAACTAAATTTTAGTTCGATGTGCAATGTATTCTCTAAATTATTAATTTGTTTAATGTGATTCTTAAATTTTTTATCAATGTTTTCCCTAAATTTGAATTAATGAAATGATAACATTGAACATTTTCATATAATCTGGAGTTTGAATTGATTATGTATCAAAAGTTCATAAATTACATTAAATAAATAAAAATTTTATGGACCACATGGTTTATTGACTAAATTTTAGAGATCATTTGTGTCATTTTCTCTAAAATATTTTAAAAACTTAGTATGACCTTATAAGCTGCAAAGGGTGACGTGAAAGATAATGAGAGAAATATTGATTGTGAGGACTCGAATGCTTCTAATTTTAAAAAAAAAAAAAATTAAGATTAGGATGCACCAACCAGTTAAGACTAGATTGCATTAGGCCTTTTGGTGCAACTTTCCCTTTTCTTTCACATATGACTCTTTACCGAAAGGAGTGAAAAAGGGACGTGTACTCTTTCCTAAAGATAGAAAAATCCTTTTTTGATGGATTAACTCGTATAATTACATGCCATAATCGTGTTGTGCTGAATTTCGGTTTACTATAAACCTGACGTGTTTATTCATAACATACGCTTGAAACCTAAATACAACATATATATCTAGTGGATTACATGACACAATACATTTAACATGTTTTAGACATAATCTCGTACATACACATGCAACTATTCGATTAAGCAAATCTTGACTAGGCATAATTCACCGTTCCTATATGGCAATGGGAAGATTGGGAGTTCAAAACTCCCCTCCTCCAGATAAGGTGGTTTATGGGTTTATGAATTTTTCCCAGATGGGTCCATTAGGAGCCTGGAGTCAAGCTCCAGGAGCTCAAAATTTCAGGAATACAACTGGAAGATAAAATTTAAAAAAAAAATAAAAAATCGTTTTGGATTTCTAACTTTTCCTCATCATAATGTTGGGAAGTACTTGAAAGGATATGAACAAGAGAAACCAATCTTCAAATCCTCATGTGTACCAATTTTAAAAATTGAAGGATTTTAAGGATCTCTCTCTCTCTCTCTCTCTATCTTCTCAGAATTATCTTGCCTCCTTTGTCACCAACATGGGGCCCCGCAAACATGGACCTTCAATTGATTATGTCATTAACGCGAAAATACTTTCTCTATACGTACCCATAAGAAATATTTGGATTTTCAAAACAATGATCACATGCAGTACAAAAAAGAAAAGTACATCAAAATCCGTAAGTGTTTTTTTTTTCCTAATTCCATTGATTAATAATAAGGGCATTGATTAATAATAAGGGCATAGGAGGGTAGTTCCTATCAGTTCTGTATCGTATATTGAAAAATCATTATGTGGTTAACTTAAGTTAATCATGGGTTATGCGCCCATACCCTAGAGCTTAGACGAGTAAAATACATAGATGCTCACATAAATTATCAAGACTTTGGCTACTATATTAGGGTGCGCTTATTTTACGAAAAATGAATAATTTGAAAAAAATTTCCTCAAAATCAATCGCTCATATAACTTGAAATAATTAGTCAATCAAGATATTTTCATTATCAATAATAATTCACGTTTAAACATTTTTGTGGATGATGAAAATATTTTTCTATTATTTATTTTTGTAAGTCATAAAAATAATTATTTTTAAGAAAATATTTATTGTTTGTGAAATAAACCCATCTTGGATATCAATAGTCTTCGTGGAGAAATCCAAGTGGGCCTCTTCAATGGACATTTGGGGAGCATTAAAGGCTTTAATTTGACTTTGAAGATGATCTTTGAGATCTGGGGTTTGGACGGCCCGGGAGATTAATGAAGCCCCATCGCAACATGTCCGAAGCATTAATTGCATCAAATTAATATTTTCACATGTTTCCATCACCCAACGAGTATCAAGTTTTGCTCGTGCATTCAAGTGTTTTTCCTTTGTTCTAACAGGACAATTTTTGTACAAAATCATTCGATTGTACACTCTCGTCCTCCCTCATCATGGATTTATGCATTCATTTCATATGGAGCTCGCTTCGATTCACGACATGGAGAAAGTTCGTGTTAAGGTGCATGTGCATTTGATATCGAGAACGTGGTGTAAGGCGAAACGGTTAATATATCTTAATTAACTTATAAGTCATTGATGCTTAACTTCCTCTTAGCAATCTCCTTGTATTCCTTTGACTGTGTTTTACATGCATCTAATGATTTCCCAACCTTACTTGTATTTGCCTTAAAAGTACAGTATTCAAATCTGAATAATACACGAAAAAAAGTCATACATTGAACTAGATATCGTATAATGTGCAAATTTCAGATTTTGTGGACAAAGATCTTGAAACGAGTCTGTCGGAGTATTAAGTAAAATTTGCAAATTTATGCAGACTCGCATTTTCTCTAATTTCCGCCGGTTAAACACCAGCAAAGCCTGCTTGAGGGGAACTCTGCTTGCACTTTAATAACGACTTCAAACTCAACGTATGGGTTCAACACTGTTGAGACTTGTAAAACAACAAAACTCTACATCACCCTGATTACAACATGGAATTTTTGCAATGATCCCTCGAGCCGAGCGAAAAATGCATAATCTTGGTTTCGACAAAGCATCACTAACCACAAAGGGTAACCGTACAAACAAGTATGAACAGGAGCAAAACCAACTGACTCATCGTGCTTCCGGATTCTGGCTTACAATGCCGCCCTCATGGCGCCTCTGGCAGCATCGCGCCTCACCTCATTGGCTTTCCCGCTTCCCCGGAAGTACATGTACACTTGCTGCAACCAAAGGCGTCAATGCAAAATTTGAGCAACTTCAATGAAATCTTTAAATGAAGTTCAGCGTGTGGCAACAATGCATTCAATAGGTTTTTGTGGCACAAAGAAAGGATAAGAAAGGACCTGAATGACCCAGATGCTAAGCAACGTCTCCACACAGAATAGCCCAAAGCCAACGAAATAGAAGATCTGTGAAAGGATGAAAGTGCATCAGTCTGATAGGACTTCGCTGGCAGCTTAAAGATCGTTAATTTGGCAAAAAGGTAGATAAGCATTCACAGTGCCCTGAGACAAATGCCTAGAAGAAATAAATGGGAAACTTTACCGCAACTATGGCGCTGTTGCCTGAAAGACTAATTGCTGCCAATATACCCCTGTTTAGAAAATGCAAGGAGGTCAGCAATTCGGAGGAGAGGATATAGTTGTGCACTTACTAGTTTAACCCATGAGCCTATTGTGATAACTGCTTAAGCATAAACAGATAAGCAATTTAGCAGAAAATCTTGCAAAAAGGAGGGAAATAAAGCTAATAAACAGGTTAAGAAAGCGAGGGGACTCTTCCCGGACCGAGCCAACACTTGAAAGAATGTTGAGAATTAGAGAGGATATCTAAAAATGCAAAAGGAACTGAAAGCTGCAAGGTACCATATTTTACTGTGACCTAAGACCTTGGTAGCATCCACACTTTACCAAGTAAACACTAAAATCCTCACGAAATGAAGTGGGACGTAAATCATAGATCATAGTGGCAGGCTTACGTGAGAGAATTTCCTTTGAATACTATTGGGGGAGCAACTGCAGCAATGATGCAAAAGCCTATATGGAGCTGCAGGGACAAGGACAAAAATCTTTTGATCAGACCAAGAAATATTGTAAGAAAACGAAATGCATTGCAAGTCTGGCTAACTTACCAAGTAAAACAGGAAAAACCAGCCAAACCTTATAGCACTTTCAGTCCTGCAATGATTTATGCAAATAACATGTCAAATGAAAGAACATGAATTAGTAATAACAACTGAACCAACTGGTTCGAGGATCTGCAATTGGCCAACCGACTTTTTAACAATGTCAGACTCCAATAGAACACAGAAGTGACTATCAGCAAAAAATAGCCAAAGCTGGCATCCTATTCTCCGAGATCATTGCAAAGTCAGGGAGACATAACAGAACATAGTAGAATTGGACAAAAAATGGGGCATAAAATAAACCCATATAGGAGTAGTGGGATGACATACCTAAATGCACGGTAAAGTGGGCGATACCACAGAAAGTAAGCACCTGGAGCTCCCGCGATGAAGTAGATGAGTGCAAGGAACCAGATTTTAACACCTAAGAAAAGAGCCAAGAAATCAAATAAGGGGAAATCTCACAAATTGATTGCCCCAGCATGTGCATGAAGTAAACTATCATCACTGCAAACCTACCTTCCCCCTTAATCCATGCTGTCGTCACGGCTATTATATTCCAAAACAGACATAGCACCATTCCTGCATAGTATAAATTTGAATTATTTTGAAGCGTGTGCTGAAGCATACTTATTATTTTATGTAACTAAACTATCAGCAAAGATAACTACAAGAACCACTCATGCGGTTTTCAAGCATATGTAGCAACTTAATATGTTAAAGAAGCAAGAGTCAATCAGGTCAGGCCATGCAGAAATGGTCTTGTTAACCCCATTAAGTTAGGGTTAGAGGTTAAGGAACAGACATCTGAGCGTGGATCATAACACCGAACAAGTACAATTCCATGCCATCAAGTGCAAAAACTACCATATGGATCCATATGATTAATTGGATATTTCACAGGCTCGAGATTTACCTAGAAGTCAAATGTCAAACTCTAGGAAAAAGAACAAACTGAATGGTAAAATCTAAAACCTACGGGTACTGATGGCAGCTCATAACACAACATGCAAAACTTAATTAATTTGGGTTTTGACAATGACATTACACATTTACAAGGATACCGGACCAAATCATAATACTCAGCAAACCAAAAGGATATGATATCTTATATATGATTTTGGGCAAGATGACGCCAGAATAAATTTTCAAAAACTCGGTATTTCAGAGTTGAAGAGTACAGCACAAGGCTACTAGCAGTCAAATGTCATGGGTAACATCCTGTCATCTCAAGAAGAGAATTAATCAACTTTTACATACCTAGAAATGTTGTGAATGCAACATATTGTAACCTCTGAAGATGCATCGGAATTTCATTTGCAATGTCATGGTGGATAATGGGGAGAAACGGTGGCCAATTTTTTTCCTCTATTGTAACACCAGCTGCAAAAAAGATTGCAATTCACATAACCATGTCAGATGAAGAAAATAGCTCAAACGACATTACTCACTGCTTCAAGCAAATGAGGTGAGCAACATCTTGAATATCATAAAGAATATGCCAATCAATTGATCTGAATGTGATAAGATATCCCTTGATAACCCACAGGCCTTCAGATGGAGAATCAACTAATAATTTCCCAAAGGATATAGTAACACAGGCCTAGGTTACAGGGAGAACTAAATATACTAATTCCCCAAAGAAATAGGACCAGTGTTCCAGAACTCAATTACCTCGAGCTAAAGCTTCTTCTTTCCGTCGAACTTCCTGCAAGAACAAGGAGCAGAAGAAACACCACATCAGCAGGGTCACTAAGCCAATTAATACAGTGCCTGTTATGTAAAACCTAAGAGCCTAAGATTTCCAAACCCTTGTTACATACTATTCTTCTGTTTAGTGAAATTTCGTAATCACACCCTTCACCATTAACACTCACTTCTGAATGCTCTTTACATAAGTCAAGTTAAACCTAGTAGAGAATGAGAAACATCGCATGCCTTCTGCTAGAGAGAAAATGAGTCATCGTGGTTGTTATAGCAGAGAATGCATGAAATAGATATCACTAGTCCGACGGGCACTGTTTTATCGCAAGTTAGCAGTGGATCCTCTCATTTGTCTCTTATTGTTTTATCTTGCAATTGATCCTATATCTTCCTTAGATGGCAATCCAAAGAAACACATGTTCACGCTGGAAACTAGAAGTGCAATAACCTGTTCCCTTTTCTTCAGTTCAGACTCCTTAGCTTGGAGTTCCCTCTCCTTCCTTTTCAAATCCTATATTGAAAATTAGTGACTGATAAGATGCCCAGACAAAATAACTTCCAAATAGAGAAAGACCAAATGAAAATGCACATTTAAATTCTATGACCAACCTGATAACCTGATCCTGCCGTGTCAAGAGGAATATCAATTGTTGCACCACGATCGTAAAAGTCTGCAGGCTCTGGGGGAAGTGGCGAAAGCCTTGAGTTTGGTAGACCCCCAGTACTCTGGCAAAAAGCCATATAACGTGAGGAACAGAAAAAAGAAATAGATAAAACATGCAACTAGAGCAAGATATCGCACCCTAGCACCGTGATACAAACCGAGAGAGTAAATCAAACCCAGAAGTTCACTTGAATTTTAGCATTTACCGTAGAAAACGCACCCCCGCCATAGTTTGTGGAACCTTTGGTCCTGACTGCTGGGTCCTGAAAGTCAAAGTCAATCAAGAACAATCTGATCACAATCAAACGGAAAGATGAAAGAATTCATAGGCAGATCTAATTAATCAACCGATCACAACACAAATTCAAGCACGATTCCACTCAACTATCCAGACCAACTAAATATCCCCCACAACTCAAACCCACGAAAAGTCAGGCCCTTCGCCAGGAACCCAAAGATCAGAAACCTCAATTACCATTCATCCGTCCCCTCCTCAGCACCAACCGCCCATACCAGTCCTAAACTACCCAATCACCAAACGAAACACACCCAAAATCCGAACTTGGCAACTGGGTTACCCCCGAATTGCAGGGAAACTCGACGAGGAGGGACTTACAGAGAAAGGGTTGACTTCTTCCTCGTCGAAGGGGTTCTTGTCGTACCGGCCGGCCATGGTCCCAAGACGCTTCGCCTCAGCTCTGCAGCCACAGCGAGAGAGACAGAGAGAGAGAGAGAGAGAGAGAGAGAGAGAAAAGGTGTGAAACACGTCCGATGGGATCGAAGACAGGAGAAGGGAGAGAGAGAGAGAGAAATTTGCTTACCAAAGAAGGAATTCAAATGCTCGCAGCAGTTGAAAGCTCGAGCCTTTCGTCGAAAGTTAAGCTCCTCTTCTAGAAGAGAGAGAGACAACTAGTCTTCGGTCAGCTCGCGGACAAATACGTACGCTTTGAAATGCTAGAGAGAGAGAGAGAGAGAGAGAGAGAGGTTTTTTCCTTCCCTTGAGGATAGCCATGTGAGGTTTCATGGGTGAAAAAACAGTGGTGTCCTAATTTGTTTCTATTTTTTTCATTGTTCCTACTTCTTCTTCTTTTTGTAGAAAATATTCCTATTTGTGGAATAAAGACTTTTTTTGAGGGGGCCCAAATGAAATTAAAAAAAAAATTGACGAATTAGAATTTGTCGTGTTACTTTATTAATCAACTTCATGCATTGACTCGCGTTTTAGATAGTATTTTTTAAAACACGGCTACATCGAAAACACAGATAATGGATGTGTAATTCAGATCATAATATTTATCTGATAATAGAATTTGTCATATAACTTTGTTAATCAACTCCATCCATTGACTCGCATTTTAGATAGTATTTTTTTAGGAACGATTACATCGAAAATAGAGATATCGCATGCGTAATTCAGATCATTATGTTTATTTAATAATCGGGAAAATTATACGATTGAATTGTCAAACAGCAAACAAGCAAACTATATATTATAAATGGCGCTTACTTACTAGAGATCTAATGCTAATCTGACGCACCTTGAGATTACCTTTAGACTTTTTCAATTGCATGATCTGACATTAGCGAAACCCCAATTAATTTCGCGAACATGTTAATGAACCTCAAATATTGCATGTACCAAGTAACTGTTGCCTAACTCATCATGGACCAAGCTCAGGTGATTATCTTAGTAGGGCCAGCATATTTCTATTTATAATCTGTAAGTGAGTGCATGCGTACATCCCAAATGTTCAATTTGCATACCAAGAAATGATTTTCTGAAAATTATCATTTAAATTGATTTTTGAGATTGGAAATGTCTATGCTATTAGAAGGCTACTTTGCTTGAGCTGCTAAAAAAAGACCTGAATGGTCCCATCAAAAACTCACCTAACCCATAAGGGAGAGCTAGCTAATCCATAGGTAATTTCTTTTTTTGCCAGAAAAAAATAAAGTTATCCTCAGTAGCTACTCTATCATAGAGTGGTCAATTGGCATTTCTGTTTTTTTCTTTTTCTTTTTCCCCTCCTTCTTTTTAATATTTTAGCCCTGGTGATTTTTGTCTTCTCCTGGAGGTCGTTCCATATTGGACCCCACTTCTGGATGCAATGCGAAATTACTTATTTTCAAATGAAGAAAAAAAATATTCTCAATGATAATGAAATTATAAAATTTGTGGGGGAGGGAACGTCGCCCTTCTCTTTTGACCTCTCCTGCGGAAAGTTCAAACGTGTCATTATCAATTTTAAAATCGATTGTCGATGTTGACTGCCGGCCATATCGATGTTTGATTTTGTTGGTCCCTTCTATGATCTGTCTGCCAGCCCTTCATTTCTTCCTATGCTTCCTTTGGTTTTCACCCTTTCGGCACGGCACTCGTACTGTATTTAACGTTATTGGAAATTTGAACTTTAGCTCAGTAAAATTTTAATCATAAACTTATTATTATACATACATACATACATATATATATATATATATATATATATATATATATATATTAGGTCCCGAACCTTTGATTCAACTAATTTAATCTTAAATCTTTTAATAATTTGCTAATATAGCTATTCCGATCAAAATTGATCAGAAATTACTAGCACGGACATCAATTGTCTTACATGATGTAACTAGCATTGATATGGGCAATTTTTGTAATTTTTTAGAAATTTCTCTAAATTTTTTTCTTTCTTTTTGTCATCGTGCTTGAAACTTACCTAGGCCCTCACTAGCCGAAAAAGTGCAAGCCCATGCCAAATTTAGGTGAGGACCACCTCCGTAATGGCTGGTGGGGAGGCAATGGCTTCGCCCTCACCCAATGGTCACGACACCGCTGGCCACAACGAAAAGAAAAAAGAATATAAAAATATAGGAATAAATTCTGAATTTTTTTTAAAAATTATAAAAATTTCCGCATCAATACCAATCGTGCCACGTTAGTGATTTCCAATTAAAATTAATTAGAAGGATTGTTAAAAGATTTCAGATTAAATTGATCAAATTAAAAAGTTTTGGCTTAATTGACATTCGTATAATAAATTTATAATTTTTTTAGTAGTCCTCCCAAAATCTCTACAAATGCACAATTCTTTTTGTCTACTCCTTTTAAATGAGGTTTTACCCAAGAGTCCTGAATCTATTTTGAATGAGGGGACACACTTTGATTCGAATGCGGGATTTGCCAACATCGAATCGAGTGCTCATCCACTCAACCAACTTCTTGGACACTTTACAATTTTCATGAATGAGATAAACCTGGATCAAAGGTAAGTCATCCATGCCAAAATCAAAGAATTCACAAAAAATTGCTTCGAACTCGATTTTAAAGAGATAGGGTCGTTGGTAACACAAATACTAGACGTTTTCATCAACTTGGCCAATCCTTTGGCAGCTTCGATGCGGGTGCGAGGATGGGCAAATCGTTTTGAGTGATAATTAGATGATGTTTGGTAGATGAATAATGGTTTACAATCACCATCAAGGCTTAAATGATGCGCCACCTGTGAGGGATAAAGGTTAGGATTGTCGAAATTTACTATAAAGGCTTAAAGCATAAACCACCGCCAAGGATAAAGGATTTCAAAATAAGAGAAGTTCATCACCAATGTCTAAAGAAAAATCGTCAGCCAAGGATAAATGACTTCTTAGTTCACCACCAATAAAAGAACCAAGATAAGAAAAGTTTGCCACCAAGGCCTAAAGGAAAATCCACAAACCAAGAATAAAAGCTTCTTGGCTCACCATAAAAATAAATAAATAAATAAAAAGTCCACCTTTAAGTTATAAAGAATTGAGATAGAAATTCACTCACACATAGAATAATCTAATAAATTCTCCATATTCAAGTCTCTTTGTTTATTACACCTCTATTTACAGATAAACAAAAGCAACCACCGGCCGTGGTGACTACACTGGATAAGAGCTCCGTTGATCCTTGCCCAAAGGTGAGGGGTTTGAAACCCAGTGGAGGCACTTGGTGTCTTAAGTGACGTCGGGGTGGGGGTCCTCTGCTAACATCACTTCAGGATTTACCCGCCGGCTGCCGGCTGTATGGGGTTCCCTGAGTATAAAAAAAAACAAAAACAAAAGCATAGGAAATAGTACAACATTTAAATACATGGAACTACTCAAATAATTAAGACATTAAACTATAAAAACTTAATAAAGACCTAGGAACTATGAAATGCATTAAAACACATAGAAACTTGAACCTCGACTCTTCTAAATTCATGCTTCAATTCTGGAAGCCGAACAATCATCATTGAAGATCATCAAACAATGATGGAATCGGACCAAATAGATTCTAGTTGCTAGGTAATCGATTAAGAGCCTTATGGTTGACATCGACCTTGTAAATCGACAACTAGGTTGCTCGACAACCATGAAATCAACAAACTAACTCGTACAATCAACATCTTCAACTCGAACCCATCGAATCAAAGTATAGCCAAAATCGGTCTATATGTATAAAACTAAGGAATAGATTAGTTCAGTCAATGAAACATGAGCGGAGCTTAAAAGTCGACCCGGTACATCAGCACCACACTCGCCCCTTAATCTCATGCGGTTAACTAACTATATTTTTTTTCTTGCATTGGAGTGTCGTCCTAGCATCGTTGACATTATTGGGATGCCATAGGAAAACCCAACCAAATGCAAATGTTTTTCCAAAAAAATTAAAAATAATAATATTATTATTTTCAACAAACCAACGAGGTCAAACAATGCAATGTCAACATATGACAACAGCCGGCTAAGTTTGAGCTCCGTACATTTGTCCACATGTGTAAATCAAAAGCACACCAAAGGCCCACTTCAAATCGATAGAACCAGAAGGATTCTTCTCCATTCCCTTTTTTCAAATTTGAACAAGCTGAGACAATTTGAACGGCACCAAGAATCTTCTCAGCTTGTTCAAATGTGGAACGATGTTGACCAAGCTCAGAGGCAGAGGAAAACTGTGTTTAATAGACCCCCATGCATCTTATTATTTGATTTTTCTCCTAAGGATAATGTCGCGAATTATCTCCAAATCTTTGCTCGGTATTCAACAGTCCTCTGAACTTTGTTTTGATTTAACTTAATCGCCGAACGTTTTGAATTGGATTCAATATCATCCTTCCATCAAGTAGACTAATGAAAATTGTTGAGGTGGTGAATAACCCCATTAATTGATTGTTCACTGTACAAATTTGCAAAGGGGCAGGTATCACGAGTATCCATTTTTCTCCTTCTTCTTCTCCCTTCCAACCGTCATGGTCGTCATGCAGTCAAGCTCCACCGCCGGCCGCCGCACCACCTGCCGCCACTTGACTAGAACAACACCAACTGAGGCGTGGAGCACAAAGAAAGAGAGAGGGCAAGAGAGGGTAGGCGTGAGGTTGAGCACAAGTGGTGATGCATAAGAACTTGGCATGACGCTTCGCATACGAAATGATTACATCGAGCGGAATTCCAAGAGCTCAGAACCGAATAAAAATTTCAGAAACTACCATGACACCACCACCATTACCATTCTCATAAAAAGAGTCCAAGAACAGCTTGTGCAGGACTAATTTGCCCACCCATTTGATGAGCAGGACTGCTTTGCCCCTTCAGCTTCTTTGAAAGTACCAATTTTCACTCACAAAACTGAAATTTTTCAGATTCAGCCTTTCATAATTTAATCGCCAACCGCAAGGTCTAACAAGCTCCGATGATCGGGCGCTTTTGAATTGCTTAACTCGGGAATAATACAACTGTAACCCATCAGAGAACAACTGAGGCCTCAACCAATGTAAAGGGGTGGCATTCTGTATAGCCATTTGATATCTGATCGTGCAGAACAAGAATGCTCTCTAATCACAACTCTAAGTGCTTGTATGATCGATCATGGGGTATACTCGATGTGTTCAGAATGTTCCTACACCTAGGGGATTATGCTGGGGCTTGAGAAAGAAGTGAAGGGCAAAATTTTTACATGGCCAAGGACCAAAACCGAGCAAGTTGAGAAACAATGAATTTAATTGCTGACATCGAATGGCATGCTACAAGAACTAAAGAAGATGTAACGGGTATAAATGAGAGCAGAATCGATTTGAGTGTGGATGGCGTGTGGCCAAGATGAACCTAACATTACCAAGCTGTTCCCTGGGGCCATTGGGATTTGGCATTCATTGGCGATGCCGCCTACTACGCTTTCGACGCTTTTCATCTCTTATAAACATGTCTTTAGGAAACGGGTCTATCCAATTCTTGTCCATCTTCACGGCTTTATTCCACCGTTCTTTGAAGACTTGAAGCTCCCATGTCGATTGTCTCCGGATCTGCTCAGACAGAGGCAAAGTCCAAATAAGAGTCCCGTGTATTTCTTTCTCCCCTCCCAACTAGAGGCACTTAAAGCATTGGAAGACGCCTTTTTTCTTTCAATACAACCAGATGGAAATGGCCCTGAAGAAGGAATAAATAGCAAAGGAACAGGTCTCACCTCTGCTCGCATGTCCACCGATGGAGCGCTGTGTCTCTGCAAGACAAGCAACCAGTAAACTCATCAGACTCATCACTGAGTGATGAAAATGGCGACTGTTGTGATGTTTATAGTACAATGAAGTTATAGACACACGAATATTTACCTTTGTCGACTCTTCAGAATTTGAACCCTGCGTAAAGTAAAATGAAGCACATACTTAGCACAAGAAAACGACAGTTGAAAGATTATAGAGCAAGAGAGCAACTCAAACAGGGAAAAGGCAAGAAGGAAGGAAACCAACCTTTTTCCCGGGTGGACCACCTCCACCTAAAGTTTGTATACCCTTATGAAATATATACTCGCTATCAATAACTCCTACCTTCTTCGTACGGTCTCCCTGTTCCATAAATTACAACAATGCAGAAATTAATACATGAGACCTTCTAGATCCCCCAAAATGAAGCCAATAAAGTCACTCCACTTCCCTATAATTAGAACTTAAATACAACAGGTCACACACCAGCAATATTGACCTCACGATAAGAGGGAAGTATGGGAGGACACCTTAGAGCCTATATACTTTCATAACCCAATTCAACAAGGGTATCATAGCTGATTCTGATACAATACAAATTGTTCCAAACATATTGTGGAGATTAAATCAAGAGGCAAAACAATTATGATGCTCAAGGTTTAGAAGAAGAATTCACAGAAACTACATGAAAAAAATTTCACTTCTAATAACAAGAAATGCTTTCTGACATTGACAGGTTTATAAGCCTCCCAATGATCCGAGTCTACCATGTAAACATGTCCCTAAATCTTCATTCAGTGGCTGATAAGAACTAAATTATCAGAAGGAAACGGTTCCACATTGCATGTTAACATCAACTGTGGTGACTCGAGGTGAAATGTAAAATGCACAAAAATAATAAGAACCTTCACAGGGAGCAATTTTTTCTCATGAAATTTCAGCAATGATGATATGCCCAATAAATAAGAAATTAGTGCTTGCTTATATCACTAATTACATTCAAATTCAGGAAGAGTACCCTAACCCACTCTTCCACCAATAGCTCTCGACCCCTAATTAATCTTTCCTATCCTTCAAGGACAAAATGATGCTTCAAAGATGATGCAACAGCCCACCCGAATTGGGAGGTACTTATTCCATGAGTGTTTATGAAAAAAGAAAATATAATTGGCAAATCATTAATGCAAAAGTTGACGAGTTAAACTCGAGTAATACCTGTGCACAGTACCCAAGTTTCATATCCATTCCCCATCCATGGATTAGATCATTCTGGAAAAGAGTAATCAAAGAGTGATTAATGTTGTGAAAGAAACAGTATAACAAAGACCTAGTTGTAGCTTTCTAGACCAATGGAGACTCTTAGGAGTTAAAAAAAATTATGTTACTGTATTACACAAATGCATCAAATTGTCAAAGACCAAAGGCAATATATATATATATAATAATTAAAAAAAAAAAAGAGAAAGAAACAGAACAAAGCTAGTTCGTAGAAGAGTGATTCCCTCTTACTGGAAAAAGCCATCAATAAAAAGGGAACGAAAGCAACGCATTTTCATTGCAGTGACCTAACAGATCTTGAATGAGAAAAGTTAAAAGAACCATGAATGTATGGTATAATGCCAGTCTAATTAAACAGAAATGCCAAGGATCCAGGCCACTTTATCTTTGTTGATTATCAAGGAATGGAGGGGTCAATCAACCACCTAGAGATTTAAGCCTCACAGACCTAGCTTGTAATAACAACAAAAGTTACATTAAAGCAAAACTCAAATATTACCCTCATGAACAGACAGAAATAGCAATGACATCTGGGGACCCAAAAATGCGTATTGTACATGAAAAGCTGCTTGCAAATTTGGAAAAATGATCTGAGCATAAGACTTTGCTGAGTGCCTTCTCCAAGGATTAATATTTGCGGATGAAGAATTAAGCTCCATAATCAAGTGAAAGCTCTACTGCTTCTACTGTTACATCAGTATTTATTTTAAAAGGATAAACTACCATCGAAACATTAACATGCTTAAATAGTTAAACATGAGTTATGCCAATGAAGACAGGCGAGTAACATAATATTACCTGCAAAAGATGCCAAGTACAAAACCAAGCAGATCTTGAAAAAACTGGAGCCATTCCCTCTACAAATCTACAGTTAACCAAAGAATGTGTATTACTGTCAAATTCTTAACAAATAATATCTTAAGACGTCGCATTCTGAGTATATCTTATTCACAAAAGACCAATGAATTATGACATTGATGGAGAAACATTGTCCTACAGAGGCTCCTACAAGAACACTGGTCCCACAAACTCCATTACTGTTAAAAAAAAGGTTTTACTACTGTGGAACAGAATTAGGCCTATGACGTTACCCATCAAATCTTTTAGTGAAAAGGAAAAGAACAAGGTAGAAAAGAATTAACAGTCATCCCATGCGGAACTTACCCAGTGCAGGGCGGCCCCCAACTGACATTTGTGCACTTCGTGCTGCCTCTGACATCATATACCCTCCTGCATCATGCATTTGATTTAAGTACCTTCAAACTTTGTGCCATAGTAGTATAAGGACCTTACATAACTGCATCCCATTCACCTATGAAACTTCTTTGTTCTTGAACGAATGGTTATCCTGTGATGTATATCTGTCGAGTTTGGATGTAAAGCAGGCTGAGATATCTCCAAGCCTTCCGATTTTACTATTTTCAGGTATCTGGGAGCAGTCAAAAAAAAAAAGGAAAACAATCAGAGAAAAATCACAGATCATTTGGGAGTATGAGCTAACCAAACAGAGGGAAAAGGCCACATTAGAACCAGAGAACCTTGAGAACAGACTAGAAACGGGAGATAAAATTGCATTCCTTTTCATGGAACCCACAGAAAACAAGAAAGTTTACTTAATTTTAAAATCCTAAAGATTCCAAAAGATTCTACAAGGGTACACTTACTAAGTAAAATAAATTGCAGAGAAGTTTGCGTGAATAAAAAAAGAGAGAATAGCATGTGAAGAGCAAACAGGTTGGAGATAGCATATGGATAACAATTGCTGGGACGTGATGTTAAACTATGCTCATTACTATTACCTCCCTGGATGGAAGTTCTCCACACCTAAATCTTCATCCCAGAGAAATATGTAATCATATGCTGACACAATGCTGGGATGTAGAAAACGCTTTGCAAACCACCTGCAACAGAAAGTTTTATTCAAATGTGAGTTGGAGACACAAAGTTTTGCCTGAGAACCTGCAGAAGCATGTGTTGCTTAAGAATCATGCAAGAAGACTTCTAGAGCAACTCATAAGTTCAGAAAAAAAGAAGAGACAAGGGACAACATCATCATCTCAAACAGCATACAGCTAGCCAAGGACAAGAAGAAAGGAATCACAGCTCAGAATGATTAAAGGCAGCTGTTCTCTCTCGATTCTATTCAAAACTATTTCCAGATATAAGACTTTTGTCAAATGAGTTGCAAATTTATACTCCAATGGCAAGATAAACTTGCTATAAGACTCTTCAAAAGGAATCACAGCTCAGACTAACCAAAGGCAGCTGTTCTCTCTAGATTCTATTCAAAACTATTTTTAGAAATAAGACTTTTGTCAAATGAGTTTAAATTTATACTCAAATGGCAAGATAAACTTGCTATAAGACTCTGCAGCTAAATTAACAAAGTTCACTTTGTTTCTGAACCTATAGACATTGCTTAAATTACACACTACACCAGCTTTCCCTTCACAAAGTACACTAGTTCCTAAGTTTTCGAACTCAACTCACAGAGCATATTCCTGAAAAGTTATCTCAAACTCAAAGTGCTGAAGGTCAGACTCACCATTTGGTTTGGTTTCGAGCAACTATATGAATGGCATTGTTACTCCAGTTAAGATCTCCCCAAGCATCAACTTTGCCGTCATAGTGGAATAGCATAACTGTGAAATTGTCTGGACGAAACTGAATTCAAGAAAATTAGGTAGTGAATCTCACTTCAACCATAGCCCATCTTTAATCATAAGCTTGAAAGTATTACCTTTTGGACAATAGCATTGACATTATGCTTTTGCTTGATCCCAACAGCAATTGCCAGTAAGTAACGGTACCTGGGAGTATCTACCTCATTGCTAGAGACATCAACCTAAAATTATCAAAAGGCCTCAATTCATGTTCCGGGACATGCAATGCAATTGATGGTAAAGCCGAATGCACCCCTAGTATCTCAGTATCTCTATATATCATATCAGCTTTTACGGAAGCATTCTATTCACCAAGTCTGACCTTTGACCTCGAACTACTTGTTGACCATAATGGTCTCAACTCCAAATCTGATCTTGCTTGTATGATGCCACGTGGAAGACTTCCTAGTCTCCGTGAAAGACCCTGAGATTCCTGCAGGAAACAAAAAGGGACAACAAAAGAGATCATCAAATGCATCATAGGAAGCCGTCATCCAGCCCTCAAAGTTATCATGAACTTCAGCAGCAACACTAATTCAATTCCAAAGGCAAATGTTCAAAAGTGAACAATGGCGAGTAGAGCTTGCACCTTTAGTGTGTCAAAAGGGTGTAAATTAATTTCCATCTGATAAAAAAAAGGATGCAAAATAAAAGGATTAGTTCACTAAAAGATGCATTGAACAAATCATAACTTCAACTTCACAGGTAAGTGTCGGAAGGTCTAGAGATGATACAGCAACAACCTAATCAGATGAAATTAAAACTGGCAAGTGGTGAAGCCAGCTACCATGGAAGGGGCCAATTTCAATGAATTCTTTCTAGACATTACATTCTAGTATTTTCCATTGCTTCATTTTATCCGTCAAACCATATCAGTGCTGTAGCCTAACTATTAGGCAGACTCAAAGATCCTTAAAGGCCAAAAGAATACAGGTTGAAGTCCCTTGTTGCCCTGCTAATTTTCATAGATTATATTTTATAAAATTCAAATACTGATAAGAGTGAACTCACCTCTGTCTGACGGTATTGATATTTTGTCGTTCTATATACAATAAACAACATCACTACACAGATGATCCCCATAAATGGTAGCTGTTTCATCTTGAACCCGCATAGTCCCTACAACAATCCATGTCAAGAACTTTGAAAATGACAATCAAACTTATAAACATGAAAAAGCATTCAAAGCCTTCCAAATGTGAACAGGGAACAAATATCAAACTCACCCCATCAAACGATGCATTCTTTTTCCTCATGAGAAGTCTCCATGATTTGATCGACTTCATAGACAAAAGATGCTTCTACTTTCTCTCATAACAAAGTGTCCACTGAGAAAAAACAGATACAATCCAATCAGAAATCATTCCAAACAAGTTTTCATGCTAAGAAAACCAACACAGTTCATATCACCAATCTAGCGTTCTCGAAGGTGTTAAAATTGATAAATTGGTCACATTTTCCCTCTGAAAATAATCAATTGAGTAATACTAATAGGAAAGCTAGAAATCATCCAAAGTTTACAACTGAAAGTATAAGAAACAAATCATGACCCAACAAAGATTTCTATAACTCACTAAAACCACTTCCAACGAGATGATCCGTATTATGGCCTGTTTAAGAAACGTCATAAAAGGAATGAATATCTTTGTATGTGAAAGCACTAGAAGCCCGGTGAATGTCCACATGCTTGAACGATTAACTCAATGCCAAAAAGAAAAAAGTTCCCCTGACAACTTGAGAGCTAAAAACTGCCAGACACAACCGAAATTACATGTGGGGAATCAAAGGTACCCTCCAGATTTTAGAATCTAAAACCCCCACAAGGCAGAAGGCATGCAAATCTGGCACCACACTCAAGAATCTCCCCAAAATCTAATCATGAACAATCCCCGCCAAAAAAGCCAAAAATAAAAAATAAAAAATAATAATAATAATAGTAATAAAAGGCAACCGAGCAAACATTGCAACTAATCGACTCGATTCCTTGCTATCCGAGGAACAAAAATAGGAACACGCAGTAAGTTCCGTGCACTGTCTATCAAAGATCCGATCATCAAGCTCAGAACAAATCACGAAAACTCAAGGACGGCCAAAACACAGTAACGAAAAACTCCGCAATCCTCCCGCATGCAAGTACCGCGTCAAGTTCGTTCCTTTCTTCCTTCTCCGGATCTCAAAGGACTTTTCCCAACCAACCCACCTCCCGAAACGCGAAAAACGTACGAACCCAGAACGACTCTCGCGGAACCCACAACGCCCACCCCCGAAATCCTCGCCGTCCTCCACTCTCTCTCTCTCTCTCTCTCTCTCTCTCTCTCTCCTGGATTCTTGGGATGAAGCTCGATCCTACCTGTTCGGAGGTGTCCCGCGAAACGAACACGATCGCCGGGGACCGAATCCTGCCCACGATTCGACGGAGGGAAGGGGCGGCAGCAGCAGCCGAGGAACGCCCGGAAGCAAGCGACACAGGAAGCTAGAGAGAGAGAGAGATATAGAGAGAGAAACGAGAGACGGGAGAATCGGGAGCGCCAGGTTATAAAGGGATTCGAAGAGGGGACCGAGAGAAAGACAGAGGAAAAGAGAGAGAGAGAGAGCAAAGCGCAAAGCGGAAAGGAGCGAGCTTGCGATTTCGCGAAAATGGTAAATTTCGCCGACGAGGAACAGCACTCTCTCTCTCTCCTTTCTCTCTCTAAAATCTCTCTTCCTTCTCTCTCTTAAATCTCTCTCCGAGGTTGTCCGGGTCGTTGATTTTAACCGACAGCTGTTACAATTTCGCGTTTCCTGATATTGAGTTAATAATAATAATTATTCCTTTTTCCACCTTTTTATTTTTTTTATTATTTTGGTTTGCCCTTTTTCTACGAGGAAGCCACCTTCAAATTTGGTGGATAATTAAAACCGCGGCTCGGGAAAAGGTTTTGTCGGGCGATTCCGACCTTAAAAAATATATTTTTTTAAATGTTTATTTTTTTAATTTTTAGAAACGATGAAAAATAATTTTGAATTTTGCATTCGTTTTTTTCCCTCCTGCTTCTCGAATTTCATTTAGCTTATTTCCCGACGGCTTAATTTTTTTTTTTTTTTTAATGGAGGGTCGGATGCTATGGACGCGAATTCTAGCGTGAGTTTCATTCTAGATCGTCCTGTCGAGAGCCATGAAAGGGATAGACCTAGTGTTTTTAATTATAGAAAATATGGTGTGATCTCAGGCTTTGATTGCCATTAGATGGACAGATTTAAATGTACAAAATATGGTGTGATTTTAGGCTTTGATACCATTGGACAAACAGATTTAAATGTAGAAATATGGTACAAAGAGTGATGAAATCTAAATGTAGAAAATATGGTATGATCTTAGACTTTGATACTATTGGATAAAAAAATTTAAATGTAGAAAATATGGCATGATCTTACGCTTTGATACCATTGGACAAAGAGTAATGAAAATTAAAGGTAGAAAATATGATATGATCCCACGCTTTGATATCATTGAACAAAGAGTAATGAAATTTAAATGTAGAAAATACACAGGGATGATGGGGCCCACCATATTTCTCTACTTTTTGGCCTTCCACCGCTTCTGAATAAACAATTTATTAATTAAAATACTGTATCCTCTCAAAATTAAAATATCACTAGGGCATTCTTAAGCTCCTTTGTTTATGCGGAAAATAAATAATTTAAAAATTATTTTTATATTTATTTATTTATATTTTTGAAAATAATTAGTAAATGAAAAACATTTTCATCATCAACAATAATTTATGTTTAAATATCTACGTATGTAATAACAATGCTTTTTGTTCTTTCATCTTTTAGTATCATATTTTTCGAATTGTTCACTTTTCGCGATATAAACGAAGCTTTAATAGTTGATATAATTCAAGAAGGATTTTGACGTGAGAGGGATAGAAAAAAAGAAAAACAAATCTGACCGATGTCTTGTGGCCACGTGCCACCTTCGACCTAAATATTATCTATAATTAGCGACCATGTTCGAGGGGCAAATAGCGACGACAAATTGGGTGACCTACTCGAGAAAAATTGGGCGCCAAAACCAGCGTTTCACCGGGAGGAGTAAGTGAGCTGCCTAGCGGCCACGTAGCATGATTAAAAAAATTATTTATTTTTTAATTAACTAAATAATTATGGTTCTTCTTTGGTAAAGTGACCAGCAACTTCTTCTTTTTTATTGATTAATTTAGTTTCTTTTATGATTCCTAGATACCCCGGATTTAGTAAAGAATGTGTCGATGATATTCGCAATCCTAGTACATATATTTTATTCTTCCTACTCTACAACATTAAAGAAAGAAAACGCATGTTGCAGCCATCATTATAGCGATCGACTTTTGTCTAATTAGATCGTTAGGTTCCGTCAAGACGGGGCAAATTCCCATCTAGACCAAATTTATCGGGGTTCTAATGAGCGTCGATGAGCCTCCCCTGAATATTACCGTACTCAACGACCTGAAATTACTAGGCTTCAAGTTGAATCGGAGTCCTTTTTTAAGTGTTTTAATTTGGAGACGGTAGATAAGATGAAAATAATTTCTCGTCATAAATTCATTATTTCTTTTAATTGATAACAAGTGGTATATGATCACCAAATGCCATGGAATTGGCACTTTCGAACGTGACAAGACCAAGGAAATGACCAAAAAAGGGGGAAAAAAGAGCAGAAAATGTCAAAATTATATAATAATCAAAAAGTTTTATTGGCAAATAAATACTTCCGTTGCCTCCCCTTAATTAGTGAAGCATGCCACCGATCTGAGTGCGACGCTCACAGAAAACACGTGAGATCCGGCAAGCGACACGTGCGCTCTATTTGATCAACACACTTTTCTTGTTTATGATAAAATTGCTATAACACCTATAAAAATTGGACTATCCTCTCAATTTTAGGTAATTGGATTTTTTTTTTGCTAACTCGCATGATGTAGGGAGGGAAATTGACATAAGATGACATCATGCAATCTAATTATGACAAAATAAATGTCCCTCTGTGGGTGCGGACCAAAACCCTAGATATGGATAGATGGAGGTCATATCATTATTGCATACCATCTAGAATTATGAATCAAAAGACAAAAGTCCAAATTGGGTAGGCTTAAAAAAAAAAATCATTGATTAGGTTCGGTCAAACTAGAAAATCAAAGTTGATTATTTTCCTAATAAATTTCAAGAACAAGCTATATATTCCTTGAATTCAAGTGATGGAGATTGTATCATTTATTGTATATCATCTTGAATTATGAATCAAAAGATAACGGTCTAGATTAGGTAGCCTCAAAAAATTTCATTGATTAGGAAAATCAAAGCTGACTTTTTTCCTACTAAATTTCAAGAACAAGCTCTATAGTCTTTGCATTCTAGTGATGGAGATCGTATCATTTATTGTATATCACCTTATATTATGAACTAAAAGATAACGGTCCAGATTAGGTAGCCTCAACAAAAATTCATTGATTAGGTAAGTCAAACTAGAAAATCAAAGCTGACTATTTCCCTACTAAATTTCAAGAACAAGCTGTATAGCCCTTGCATTCAAGTGATGGAGATCTTATCATTTATTGCATACCATCTTGAATTATGAATCAAAAGGCAGAAGTTCAACTTAGGTAGCCTCGAAAAAATCTCATTGATTAGGTAAGGTCAAACTAGGAAATCAAAGTTGACTATTTTCCTTGCTAATTTCGTGAACGAGCTATAGAAAAGTAGACAGCGATGGAGAAGCCTTAGCTTTAGCCCCCCACGCTATCGTTTTTTCGGATCCTTGGCTTGCTCCCTGGAGATCTTCTTTTAGGTCTATGTTTCTTCCTTTTTGCTGGGTGAATTTATTGGCTCTCTTTTCTTTCTAGGGTTTCTAGCTAAACTGGTTCATGGCCAAAAGTTGAGTGACAAACCCAATTTGATCTGTCCTTGTCTTTTTTATCGCTCATGAATTTATTGGCTCTCTCTTTTATTTCTAGGGTTTATAGCTAAACTTGTTCATGGCCAAAAGTTGAGTGACAAACCCAATTTTTTCTATCCTTGTCTTTCTATCGCTCAAATTCGAACTTCGTGCGTTTGTGGAAAATTTTGACTAAAAATGCCGGGTGATGTGGACGGTTATGTCATGCTCGTGAATAACCTAAAATGACCACGGTAGTAAGTGGATATTAATGGAGGTCATGGGTACAAGTCCTTTTAGAGAAACGATAATGACATGCCTCTAGAGAAAAAAATTTCATCACGAAAACTCCACATGTATTGTCGCATCTTCCTCTATAAGAGGAGACTTTGCTATAGTTGGTAAAACTTTTAAAGACGAGTTATGTAGGTAACCATCACTCTCATTGATAACAATCTAATGCCAAAACAATTCATCTTATATGCGTCGGCAATTGTTCTCGTACATGCAATCTCGGAAAGGAAACTCAAATTGCCATCACTGTCATTGTCATCGCCTCTCTTAGAGAAAGAAAGCAATGGTGGCAAAGGTGGAGGGGTGACGATTCTGGTGGCATCGCGACGGCTGGCATCGGTGGTTGGCGAGCGGGGACGGTGGCTACACGACGGAGGATGAGGCTGCTTTGGAAGGAAGAAGAAGAAAGGTGGAGAAAAAATGGGAAAGAAAGAAAACGAAAAGCCATGTCAGCAGTTAAAAAGCCCATATGCTGATGAGGCACTTGCCTAAAGTTAGGTTAAATTATTAATAAACTTATTTTAGATTAGAGATATCGATTTTAAAGATCAATAAGAGAACAACCTTACCCTGTAATGTCCCTTCTTACAAGTTTCATCATGAAGATAGATTGGCATAAAGCCATGTTGACTACCTGATGATTTGTCCAAAAGAGATGATTTTTTATATTACGAAGAAAGGCATTAATGTGCACAAGAAAGGAGTTTGCTGAATTCTAAATTAAAGAAATCATTGGTACTTGTAATGCACGCATATCGACTAGTCCATATATGGAAATTAGTTGAGCGATTAACATCAAGTCATCAAATCAATCGCTGCATAGTGGAGAAAATATGAAGAAATATCTAAATTACTGAGTATGAAAAATCTTTTAACTCCGGTGAAAAAGCTAATGGAGAAAGCTTTTACAAATCTAATCCATGTGTTTTCCATTGAAAATGGAATAATCACATAGTTGCTATGATTGGAAACTATTAAATTGTACCAACAAAATCGAATGAAATACACATGCAGCCCTTAAGTAGCAATTTAAATTCAGGTCTTATTAACGAATGTCTCGAGATATCAATTAAGATCACAAAAAATAGAATTGATGCATATCGACACAGTTTGAAAATTGAGTGATAAACATTTTTCAAAAAAGTCACCCACTTCAAATATAAATATTTATGTTTCGAAGCACAACTAATGAGATTTGATAAGCGTCATAAGGATGTTTTTTAACATTTTCAAAAATAGTAATGATATATACGGTGAAAGCGGAATGCGCAATTCTTCATGTGAGTTAGGAAAAGATTTCAATTGATGAAATAATTATTGGACACCCTTCCACAGTAAATATTAGTAATAATATTGTTGCTTGAATTGGATTTTCAAGTTGGTACAGATCACAATTTCATGAAGTGGGAGGCGTAGACACATTAGATTAGATTAATGATTAAAAATTGAACATCAATGATCCAGCAACTTGTCGGTGCCAAAGTCCACCCGTGAAAATCCAGCATTTCAAACACGTGGTTACATCGGCAGGTTTTGCCGCCATTTAAGTCGTTGTTTGGAAATGTAATAGTTTAGTTTAAATTTCTCATCTAAGAAATTATTTACGCCAGTCAAGTATATCTTTTATTATGTGGGCAAATTGAAATATATGATAATTGTCAAAAGATACATACATACGATCACCTCCTCATTTACTAATCACCTACTTTTGATCGGGACCCTAAAATACGCAAAATTAAATTCTTTCGCGCCGGCAATTTCATCCACCCTTGTTTGATGGGTTTTGTTGATCTACTTTTTTAATAAATAAATTCTACAATATAAGATACCCCTTGTAGAAAAAAAATAATTCCCCGGCGGAGGATGAGGATGCTTGGGAAGGAAGAAGAAGAAAGGAGGAGAAAAATTGGGTATGAAGGAAAATGAAAAGCACATGTCATAAGTTAAAAAGCCTATATGTTGATGAATCTCTTCCTAAAGTTAGGTAAAATTAGTAATTAATTTATTTTAAATTAGAGATGTCGATCCTATAAATCATTAAGAGAACAGCCTTCCACTTTAGTGTCCCTTCTTACAAGTTTCATCATGAAGATAGATTGGCAAAAAGTCAAGTTGACTAGCTGATGATTTGACTTACAGAGATGATTTTATCATGAAGAAAGGCGTTATTCTACCCAAGGAATGAGTCGCTTATATTCTATATTGAAGAATTCATCGGTACTTGTAATGTATGCATATTGACTGGTCCATCTATAGAGATTAGTCAAGCGATTAACGTTAAGTCATCAAATCAATTACTGCATAGTGGAGAAAAGACGAATAAATATTTAAATTATTGATTATGAAAAATCTTTTGACCTTAGTGAAAAAGTTAATGGAGAAAGCTTTTGCAAGTCCAATCCACATTGTTTTTTTTTATTATTATCATTGAAAATGGAATTCACATATGTTGGTATGCTTGGAAACTATTAAAATTGCACAATGAAATCGAATGAAATACACTTGCAATCCTTATAAATTTGAGTCACGACCAAAAAAAAAAAAATTGAGTCTCGTTATGAGTATTTTGAGACATCAATTAAAATCATTGAAAACAGAAATGACGTGCATCAACTCACTCTGGAAATTGAACGATCTCACATTTCAAAAAAACCACCCACTTCAGATATAAATTTTTTGTTCCATAGCAAAACTAATGAGATTTGATAAGTGTCATAAGGACGCTTTTTAACATTTTCTCAAATAATAATGATATACACGGCAAAAGCAAAATGTACAATTCTTCATGAGAGTTCGGAAAGAATTTTAATTAATGAAATATATATAAATAATAATTATTGGATACCCTTCCACAATAAATATTAGTAATAATCTGGTTGCTTGATTCGGAATCCCAGGTTGGTCACTAATCACAATTTCATGAAGTGGTAGGCGTGGAGGCATTAGATTAGATTAATGACAAAAATTAAATATATAATAATCTAGCAAGTTGTCAATACCAAACTCCACCCATGGAAATCCAGTACGTCAAAAAAAAATATCCACTACGTGGCGGCACAGACAGGTTTTGCCTTACCTAAGCCGTTGTCCTTAAATTATATATATATATATATATATATATATATATATATATATATTGATAATATTATATATTAAAGTTTGCCTACATAATAAAAGAATTACTTGACTGGTGTAAATAATTCCTTAGACAGCCTTGGGAGATTTAAACTATACTATTACATCTCAATAAGTGTGAAATCTCATTTGGGTATGATCATTTTGAGATAATTCTTAATCAACTTCCTACTCTCATTTCTAATCACCTACTATATCGAGACCGTTAGGTACGAAAAATTAAATTATATGCCGGCAATATAAAGAAAACTCGATCCAGCAATTTTCAGTTAGCCTCGTTTGATGGGTTTCGATGAGCTACTTTTCAATAAACAAATTCGACAATCCAAAATACCCCTTGTAGAAAAAAATAATTACTAACAGTCTATACTTTAACTACTTAAAATATTATGTTTAGTGCCCGAAAGATAAGTAGGAATAGACCCAACCATTGGAAAATGTGCAAAATGTTCACCAATGGTATTCAATGTTTATTTCATTGTTTAGGTAATCGCAAGTGGGGTCGACCAAACCTATCCTCTTATTCTCTAATATTGTAACCTGAGTGCTGTCAAAAGGTATCAACTGGGGATGTTCTTGACTCTACCTCAAATGATCTCTCTCTTTGGTTTAGCTGGGGAAGGTCCATGGAGTAGTTTAGAAGTTGTTCTACTTTATTGAGATAGTGCAGGAACTGTTGACTTCATTTGACTAATCTCCTAGAATCTCTACATCCAACGGATTGTCAAGAGTCATGACGATTAGATCACGCCTAAACTTACTAACTTTTTCATTCTCATAAAGTATATCTAGGAGCAAATCAAAGAGTCAATCAGGGGTTGAACCGAAGGCCAATAATGCTCTCTTTTTCTATAAATTAAGATTTGGTTTCTCACGTCCCCAGGTGCAGACAATCTGGCTACTAAACCGGGTTTACGCACGTCCGACGGGTTTCACATTTTATAGACCTTCGAGTGACCTTCTCGATCCGTATCCATCCGTGTCGATGGGTCGAAAGAGAATTGACTGATGCGATGCTTAACCTAATCATTACGTTTAACTTGAATAACCTTCTAAGGATGCCATCTTCGATTTTCTTTTCTTTTTAATGGGGTCACGAGGCTTAAGCTACAAGTTTCCCGTGAATTCCACGGTTCGATCAAAGAATAAGTTATGAAGCTGGTTATTGTCGTGATCATATCAAGATTGTTCCAATCTCGATGACCAGTTGAGGGGGAAAAACAAAATGACAAAATGACAAAAAAAAAATGGAAAAGCCAAAGAAGGAGATGTCGATTGGTCTTATGAATCCCACGTCAAGCCAAAGAAGGAGATTGCGATTGCTCTTGCGAATCCCACATCAAGTGGATATAAATTAAGCAGGAGAATGAAAATTAAAAATAAAAAAAATTCAATGAGTAGCGATCCGAGAATGAAAATTAGAAAATTCAATGATTGGCGATCCAAGGTTTTTAGTAGACTTTGATTAGCACATTAGGCGTGAGAAACATGTCATCGTCTAACCAATCACTCTCAAAGTTGGATAGATCCAAGTGAAAGGGCCCATCTTATCAATATATGAACGGTTTACAAGCTCTTTTTTTTTAAATTATTTTTAATTTGTTTTTTATTTCCTTGTCATCAAATGTCTCGTTCGTGATTGGAAAACAACGCCAAGAGTTTATGAACTTCGGCTTGATATGTAATGTCATTCTTAAAATTTTAATTCATTTAATATAATCGTTTAACTCTACCTAAATGTTTAGTGTAATCCTTGTGCTTTTATCTAATAAGGAAGAAAGTCTTTCAATTTGAAACATTTAGGGGCTTGTAGCGATTTCCTCTCTTGTTTGATCAAATAAAAGCACTATATTGAAATATTTAGGAATAGTAAAAATATCATATTAAAGAAATTAAAAATCTAAAGATGACATTGCAAATTTGTTTAAAGTTTAGGATCGATTAGCGTTATATTCCTTTGGTGATTTGCCGTGTTAGTGTGCATTTGATTCACTAATGATTTGAAAAATATTTCTCTCAAAATGATCACATATATCGCTTTACAAAAATGGATGAAAAGAAAAATATTTTCATCGTTCACAAAAATATTTAGACGTAAATTATTCTCGGAAATGAAAACATCTTTCATTAATTTATTTTTTTAAGCGATATAAGTAATTAGCTTTAGAAAAATATTTTCAAAATTATTCATTTTTCATGAAATAAATAAATAATAAATTGAATTTGCTTAACAGTAAAGCAAATGACCAAATTATGGTTGCATCTTAAGCACGTGACCATGATGCTTCAACAGACTTTCGTGGCCGTTAAATGAAGTGTTTGGTCCGGAGAAAGGTGATTGGTTTCTGGTGAGGAACATATTAAACCCTAGAAAAATTGATGTTGAAGCGACCTCCTGTTTCTTTCTTCAATGATGTTTTTTTTTTTATACAAAATATATGAATTTCATTCGATCTATTAAAAAAATATTTGAAAGAATCTCCATATCTTTTATGATTGTACGGATATCTTTATTGATTGGTATTCCAAATCAGTTATAATTGATATCATAATATCTCATAAATTTAAAAAAGATTATTTTATAAACCCAATAAATAGTTCGCGTAATTACACAACTTTCTTTCGCAGATTCTTATTTCCATCTATAACAGGAATTTCTTTCTTTTTGTTGTAGTGATTTTGATAATGTGATAGGAATATTTCGGCCACAACGAACACGGTACACCCAATATAAGGTCAACAAAATTTCACACCATCACAAGCAACTTCTTTGCATCTTTAATCCGAATATCATGTAACATCGTAATTCTGTAATATTAAGTGAAAAATCCTCATCCCTCCTAAATAAAGTTCAGAAAAAAGTGATATCCTTTTATAAGTATCTTTCCCGATCAATTTGTAATTTCCTTGGGTTTTATTCTGTGTTTTCTTTTTCGTAATTAACTTTTGTAATTCGTAAAAACTCAACGGAATGTACTTTCTACTGGGCTGAGCCCAAATGGAAATATTCTGTCCTCAAGCTGATAATGGTTTTATCAATATTTTACATGCAGCCCAAGTTTGATGGGCCTAAAAAAATGGGCCTAAAAAACGCATCCTGATTTTCTTTTATTTCGACAGTCTTTTTTTGCTCCTTTCCTTTTTCTAGTTTGTGGAAGAAGTAAAAAAAAAGAAGGTTATGTGACAATCATGTTTTATCTATCTATATTTCCCAGACTCACTTATACTTTTCTGTTATATTTTGCTATCAATTGCCTTTTCTTTGTTGACAGAACAACTCACATCATCCGGGTAGATTTTTAACGACTCTCAATTTGAGAGAAAAGACGGATCGAGAAAGTTTAGCCTCATATCACCTATGGGTACGGGATGCAGTTCTCCTATCCCTAATATGTCGCCTTCCATGTGTTTGACCCCACAGCCTAGACATTTTCACTCTTTTGGGGACAAAAAATGAAATGTCTATTCGAAACTGATGTCGTTTTGAAATATTCAGAGCACAAGCATACAAAAGACTTCATGAATTGATGTGAGTTCTGAGATATGGACATTCTTATGGCATCCACAACCAAATTACAAGGTACAAAGCTCGAGATTGTATAGAGAATTTAGAGATAATTTTCATTTTACTAATAGATATTTTGTAGTAGATTTTTTTAAAGGGTTGGAAGTGGAAAAAAATTGTTGTTATAATAAATTACTGATTACCTGATTCTCGATAACTTATTGGTAATTAAGCAACACTATTATGAAATTATAAACACTTTTTGATAGTTTATAAATATCAACTTTTCGTATCTTTTATCCCTTTTTTACCAACGACATAAACTTACTTTACCAAATTTTTATCGAGACTTATCAACGGTAATTTACATTTTACCGACGGATTTTTTGTAGTAGATTTTTGGAGTGGTTGCAAGTGGCGAAAAAAATTGTTGGTAAAAAAATTTACTGATCACCTGATTTCTTGATAACTTATTGGTAGCAAAGCGATGTTAGTATGCAATTATAAACACTTTTTTAATAGTTTATAAATAACAAACTTTCGTATCTTTTATCTCTTTTTTAACCAACGACATAAACTTACTTTACCAAATTTTAATGAGAGACTTATCAAATTTTTTCGATTGAATTGCTAGCTACTTTTGAGTTACCAACCTTCATTTCATTTATTTGCCAACATGTATTAGGCTTCTTTATCATTTACCAATTCCTATTTATAAGAACTTGCCAACTTTTGTTTCTATGACTGGATTCCATCAAGTTATCAACTATTTCCGATTCACCAACTCTCATTTGAGTTATTTACAACCATTTATTTATTTCTTTCCTTGAATTTACCTACTTTTCCATTAAACTATCAATTTACATTTGCCTTGCTTATCAACATATCAAATTTACCATCTCTTTTTAAAAATTATCAACCTCATTAGACTCATTACAATTTTTTTTCTCAATAGAGAGTTGGTAATTCAATATTAAGAGATAATTTATTGGGATAAAACTTGGCGAGTCACATCAATTTAGCTTAGCAATAGTGTTAGTAAATGTATGGAGTTGCTAACAAAGTCAAATAAAAATTGTTAACTCAATAGAAAAGTTTCTAATTTGAACAAGAAATTTTTTTTGAACGTTGGCAAGGAATTCAAATAAGAGTTGGCTACCAAAAATTAGTTGATAATTTAATCTAACAAGTGGTGATAAATTACCCTAATCTAGGTTGATAATTTCATCTAAGAGCTCGTGCGGAGCAAGTTATGCAAATAATATTCAGAATGCGAACACGAAATTGATAATTTGCAAACTATAAAAATAAGTTGGTAATTTCGTAAAAGTATTGGTAAGCTACTGAAGCCCTTTTTTTTAATTTACCAATATATATTAAAAATTCATAAATAAAAAAAAAAGAACAGGATATTTCGATAGAAACAATGGAGTTCTGATTGTACAAGTAAGACTTATGTGAATGTACAACAAACGGCAGCCACAAAGCCCACTGTCCCTTTAGGATTACGAGCCCATGAAAATAACGGGAGAAAGAAGAAACAGGAGAACATGTACTACAAAAAGACCCTAAACCTACAAATTTTGCATCTAAGTCCATCCTTCTAAAGGAAAAAAAATACTTGTACTTGTTCACCTAGTCCGAACTCTCTTCCTTCCCCTGTTAGACCTCACAGATCTTGGGCCATCGTTGGCATTTTTACGTTTCCGCCGCCAATTCGAGATCGGAATTCTCTCGCCGATAGCCGAAGACTCCGCCGATGGGGAAGAGTCGGAGTTGCCTGCACTCTTGCTTCCCACCGACACTGTCCAAACCATGCTATTGGCATTCGAACCCCTCGGGGGCAATTTGTGCTGCCCACGACGAGGGGCACCTCGGGGCCTGACCGGAACGTCGGCGGTGTGGACGAACTCGGTCCCTCTGTAGTGTTGCCTCAGTTTCTGGGTGACAATGTCTCTCAGGAGCATTGCAGACTTGTGCTCCCGTGTCCTTCTGGAGTAGAAGACCAAGGAGTTGTTTACGAGGAGCAAAAGATCTCGGAACACTTCTGCGGAAGATGTTACGGCGAGGCTCGATATTCTTGATTTTATGGTGTGAAAATCCATGTGTTGGCGGATCAATCTCTTGTATCTTCCTCTCTTCTGCGACAGATGAATGCCATAGAACATGTAGAGTCAGACGCTTGTTTTTATTATTCTTACTGTGTTACATGACTAGTCCTAGAGTTCCAAGCGATAACATTGGTATCAAACAAATCATAGAGAAGTTGCATCTTCAGTTGCATTAACAGCGGTATCTAAACTTGACAGGATAAACAGAATTCAGAAGTAGGATTCAAGTAATCGAAGTAGGATTTGCAGGCAAACATTGATAAGAGCTGGCTTCGAATTATGCACTGAATCTAAACTTCACCTGGCAATTGAGTCGGCGATAGAATATGTTGGCGCTCTTGTGCTCCGCGACAGAATCAAAAATCCTCATCAGATCATCAACAGTCTCCTTTTTCCGTCCTTTACGACTCTGAGAATCCATCAAAGCATCAACCGGGCCAATGAATTCGCTTTCTCCTACACTCCCTTCTTTAATTTGCACAGCACAATTCTTCCTTTTTCTCAGACCTCTCTTCTTCTTAAGGAAGCCTGCTTGACCTGTGCATAGCTCCTGGAGCTTCATATCGATCTTGCGATCCCTGTCTCGCTTAGACAACTTGGAAGTACGTGGCTTAGTCTCCTTCTCTTCAGCTGAAACTGAATGCTGAACATGGCCATCTGATGAGGAGTTAGCGAAGACTTCTTGGGTGAAACTATCTGAGAGAGCACCTTCCGGCGTCTGTCTTCGATATGATTTAGCTCCATATGAGTTCTGAACTGGTACAACCGATACTGTTCGGCTGGAGTCATAATCGACGTTGGAATAAGGTCCGCCCTCTGCCTTGAGATATTCGAGCTTTGATTCCAGAATCCTGACAGAGAAAAACATGAGCCCATAATCAAAGAACAACAGAATGACAGACACATGATGTTCCCCTGTCGGACTCACCATATATCGGTTCTATATCTCACCGAAAAACCGACTCTTCCGGTGTCAAAGGGTGAGCATCGATGTCCACAGAATATAGAAAGTTAAAATCACAGGGTAGCCTCCAACTCAATCTAGAATTCAACAGATTTCGAGTAATAACGGTTCTTACACATTTCATGTCCTTAATTTCCCTTCAAAGGCAATGGATGCACAAGGACAAGCAAGTCTATAAGGCGACTCGGAACACAAGATAAACCAAAAAGATCAGATTGCTGACCCAATGGAGCTTTCAGATTGCTCTAAGGCTCGCCTCAACTCCTCCATTCGCTGTTCTCGCAACTCTTCGAACCAAGCTCTAAAATAGAAACATGAAAAGCATGAGCCCGCAATCAAAGAGCAACCATAATGGCGATGAACTTGGTCCCCCAGCTTGTGAAGGCTCGAAGCATTACGATGCCACTACTTTTAGTAATTGATGAAAGGCTCTCAGACAAGCAAATGTCTCTCACTCCAATCGATCAAAATGCCATCACATTTCTTACACAGCCATGGCTACCGTACACTGCTTAAGATTGCAGAAACGAGGATAGTATCGCGACGGCTTTTGGGAAAGAAAAGAGTTCTACTTACGCGTGACCTGAGAATCGCCGTTGCAGGTCCTCATACTTGGCTTTGCAAACCTGCACTACAACGTGGAATTTACATTTAATATGTAGTTAGCGACTGCATTGACAGTTTTGCAGAAGATGATGACCTTTTGCACCAGTAGAAGTATAGATAATGCACTTTTGGGTTATTCAATCTACGCCTTTATCTAAGTTTTCATGATATAAAGTCTGCTTTTCTAATTTTTATAACGTGTTTACGCGACTCATTTAGATTTGTTGACTCTATTACTTGTTGATCTAAGCTTTTTGCATTTGCTAAAGCTCTAGTTGTTTTTGTAATGCAATAGATATATAATACTATACACGAAGAGCAAATAAAAAGTACATTGCTTATCTGGATCTTTTTTTTTTTTTTTAAATAATTCAAATTTGCTAATACATCATGATGGTCAACACGTTAAAAGTATTTAAGTGAGAGATGAAATAAAAAGGGTGAAATAAGGAAAAATTATACAAACTCCTCCTAACTTTTGGAAGTAGTACACGTTTGCCCTCAAACTTTCAACAGTTACACAATACCCCTAAATTTTCACCGTCTTATAGCCGTCGACCCTCTAATTTTTTTCGGTTGTTATGGACAATGCACGGATTTTTAAGGGTCAATGGTTCATTTTTATCTCATTTTTAAAGGAAAAATCAATTAAAACACCAATAATTGAAAAGGTAAATATTGAAAACGATATTAGACAAAAATAATTTAATGAATTTATCCACTTTAATAGAATTAACTAAGATATTTTAAGTAAAAAAGTAAACACAGACTAAGTAATTACAAAAGAAAGGCTCATTAATAAAAGTTCAAATGAAAGTAATTAGTTACTCATTGTGTACTTTTAAATGGTTGATCAATGTAAAAATGATTTATTACCACATTTTTTTTTAATTATAGAGGGAAATGATGTTCTCAACCCAACAAAGGAAATGATTCACGAAATCTAGGTGATTTTTTAAAGACTTTTGTTGATCAGTCATTTTTTACATTAATTAACCATTGAAAATATGTTTAATTTTTGGACCCTTTTTTGTTATTAAGGTCATTTTCCCTTTAAATTACAAAATTATGTTTCTTTTTCTTAAAATATCTTATCAGGTTTAATATTATAATCATCAAATTTTAACAATTTCTTTTATTTTTCAATATTGTTGTTGATATTTATCACTTAACTTATTTTCTCCTCTCTCTCTCTCTCTCTCTCTCTCTCTCTCTCTCTCTCTCTCTTCATTTTTCACTCAATTAAGGTAAAAGAAGCTTTTCTTCCAAAAGAAATAAAAATACACCTTTTCTCCCAAAAATTCACCTTTTCTCCCAAAAATTCATGTGAATTGTACATCATAATGGAAATAACAATTGAGGGTTAACAGTTGCAACAAAATGAAAGTTCAGGACAATATTGTGTATCAGTTGAAAGTTTAGAGGCAAATCTAATTTTCTATTGAAACAATTAGATGGACACGCCTTGTCTCGTAAGGCATACGTGTGGACACGTCAACTTAAATTACAAAAGATTAAAAACAGAAGTTCCAGATTTATTGATTAAGTATGCACAAAAAATATAAAATAAAACAGGAGATGAGAGTAGCTTCCCATCACCTACACGCCTTCTTGCCCAATTTTGGCAACTAATCCCAAATATTTATCAAGAAATTCATACTAATTTAACGTAGATTCAATCAACAAAAATAATAAGGGAAACACAACCCAAACAGGAAAAGACCAAACAAGGAAATATAGCATTTCCTTTTTACATGGCTTCTTCTTGGATTAGCATCATCAGTACATGCCCTCAAAAATAGAAATCAAATTATTATTTTTCTTTAATTTCTTTTATCTTCCTTATTGGTGCACACAAGCTAGAATGACATGGCAATTACATTCTAATAAGGAAACTAAAGAGAGAGAGAGAGAGAGAGAATTCCCAGGGAACATCATAAGTTTGGTAAACCCTAAAAAGTACAGATATCACATGTAACATTAATGTTACCATAGGAGCTCAGGGAAGAGGATCTAGTTTGACCTTTGGGGTGATTTCACACGGCCAAACGATTCGGGCTCGGAGCTCCGACGCGACCCGGTCCCAATCTCCGGTCCCGTGCCGGAGCACGGCGCCTCCGAGCAAGAGCTCGTCCCATGTGCTCCACCTCCCCATCTCCATTGCCTTTGACTCGAATGCACACGCTTTGGGATAGAATAACCTCTACTACCTGTTCTCCAATCTTATTTGCCCTGGCCTTGGTCGGTGCCCAAACAACAAAACCCCCCTATTTCCTTCAGATTGGCGATCAAGCCAGTATGTATCATCATCATACGAAGATCATTCGAGACCCGTCTGACTCCAAACTCACCTACTTAAAAACCTCAATCCTCAAAAAAAGGTTTGACAAAGCCTTACAAGACCAAAAAATAAAATTAAAAAATTGGAAGAGGAAAGCAGGTTTCTGGAGAGAGAGAGAGAGAGAGGGAGAGGTTATGGGATTCTGGGTTTTGATTTAAAGATTATGAGAGCTATTTGTTGTTTTTTTTTTCTTTTTGCTTTTTTGACCTTTTTCTAGTTTTTCCTTTCTTGGAGGATAAGTTATTGGTGTTCTATGGCTTAAGGTTGTTAATTTCTGTTACCTATTTTGGGAATCTGTCAACAGAATGACAAGAAAGAATTAGAGGAATTTTAAAGAGGATATATGTATATATATAATTTTGCTACTCTGGAATGGATGGCCTCCATTGTCAGCTTTAACGTGAACATCGAATGCCAATATCACTCTTGCAATTCATGTTAATCATGATCGGTTTTAATCAGTTGTTCATTTAATTTATTTTCCGTGGTGTTTTCAGGTTTGCAATATGAATAGTTTCCGCGAATCTGCAGCAAAAACACATCATTAGATCGATCACAGCTACTCGATTGCGTCCCGATTCTCACTTATCGTTTGACATTAAGTTAAAAACAAAGAAGTGAGAACCTTTAGTAAAACTTGGCATTGTGATCTTCGAATGATGCAGAACTTTTGGTATTCATTTTTTGGGTATGTGACCAAGTTTGTCATCCTCAGGTTCACGTAGAGTTGTAGTAATCGAACATCAAACAGTCAATTTTATCTAAGAGAATGGCATAGTCGACAAGGCGGCACGTCGTCCAGCTTGTGAGCACCAGCAGAACGGGTTTAATCTTTGGACTGCTGTAGCATGCACCAACCCGTGTCACCGGATTTGTCGCCTCCGATGACAGGGCCGTCCTGTGGACTCTAATCGACGCCATAAATTTCTGAAAGTTACATTCAAGGAGGCAAAGTGAATTTGCAGCATCAACCTAACCACGTATCTCTGGTATGCTCATTCTCAGATGCACCGCACTAATTAGGCTCATTCCCACTCAAAGCCTTGTGGCTCACCGCCCTCTTCCAACTCACTTCTGCATGAATCCTTTGGCAATGGACCCGGTGTGTCAAGGATCAGAGTGATTCCTATAATGTGACTCGGTAAGCCAAGACAATCTGATCTTTAATGGAGGCTCCTCATGACAAGATACAATCACATCCTCATTTTACAGTGAAATTCTAACAACTTAGATGCACAGTAGACAAACTCTTTCGGTTATGATGAACAAAGTGGATTTTCACTATACCATCGAGAAGTACACATGAATTACACGGGAGCGAGAAGTACACATGAATTACATGGGGGGCAGATAGAAGATACAAGAAGATAGACCATACAACAGAATCAAAGAATTGAGAGATCCTACTCTTTCAGAATATCATGGAGTCATGCCCCGAACGAGGCCTCGAGTCTTCGAGCTTAATTTCCATGCGCGTAGTGCCCGGGCATTTGCCTCATGAGAAACCAAGCAAAACTGATCGATGGAAGCGGCAAAATCAGTAGCCGTAAAGCCAAACTCCGAGTTAAGGACAGATGGTGTCCATATACACGGGTATTCTGTTAGATGTCATCCAACTGGACTCTGCAGGTAAGCAGAAAAGGGATGCAGATGGTATGGTCCATCAGCACTGTTGAAGGACTAGATTCAATTCCTGAGCACTTCTTGCAATTACACCACCTCTCCTGCAATAGAAGCAACAGAGAAGTTTATGTCATGTGGAATCCACGAATGAGCAAAGGCCACTATTCTCTAGTTTCAATTATAAAATGAAGAAAAAGGAAAAGAAAAGCAAATCAAATTCATCTGGCAACATTCTGCTTTGACCTCAGAATACAAGGTTCACACCAATCATGTGGGTGCGTCAGAACTACAGCTTGCCCATTAAGTGTTAAGCATATAATCTGAAGCAACACTGCTCACTGCTCATGAATTCATTAACCAAACTCCAAAGATAAGACATCATGCAATACTGTAGAAAAAAAAGATGGTCCTGATATTTATGAAACAGTGGGTGGTTACACATCTTTCCAAGTTAAAAGGGATGATATAAATTCATCAACAACTCCCAACATGCCTACCTCACAAGCATAGGTATAATTTTCTGGATCTTTTGCAGCTCTGTAAAACACTGGTTGCAGCACTCTAGCCTGAGATCAAGTATACAAATCTGTCAGTACCCAGCATCAAGAACACAGCCAAATTAGAGATAGAAAGTGCCCAGTCCAACGAAGAAAACCTTTGCTCAGCATGTAGATCAACACCAACAGTTGGAGGTGCAGAAACTGTTGACCGAACTACTGAACCAAAAACTGCTACAAGCTTTAGTAGCATCTCGAGAGACACACATGAATGCCTGTAAATTTCGGAAAAAAGGAAAATGTCAAATCAGTTAAGAGGATGTAAAGCTACCAAATCCAGAGACTTACTATCGCCGAAAAATGTACATAATCTATATCAAGGATTTCAGTTATACTGCTGATTAAAAGGACTAGGCATCAACCATTTCTTTTAAGCAATCAACACAGAACTTTCAGCACCGGATTTATAATATGAAAGAACAAATCAAGAGATCATTGCATCACGAAACCTTCAGTAAGTAAACAAGTTAGGTATCAAAGGTTAAATACACATAAGAATGACAAATTCATGCTAGGTTCTGAAAATACAATAACTAATGCTCCAGAATCATGTCATTGCTCCTTTATAGATACTAAAAGCATTCATAACTCCCATTGTACAGTTCCAGCAATTAGACGGTAAAAACACCATTTCAAACAGATAACTATTTCTAGCAACATAACTAAGCTGAACAGCATATATTTATAACCATATTACCTTTCTACCTTGCTATCCAGTAAACCCACAAGCACAGGAAGCAAGCAAGAAAATAAATCTAAGTTCAGCATCTCCATTTTTTCCGTAAGGATGCTGATTACATCTGCTTGAACCTGCACCACAATTACAATCACGTGTCTCAGAAAAATAAAGGAAATTATCATACATCAGGGATCTTAGGATAAACTGCATATGATGATACCCACAGAATGATCCGGCAACCTCCTCAATGCGTTAATAGCACCTTTCATATCTTTCCTTTCAAAGAAATGCCTCACTACCTGGAAATACAAGAGAAAATTGTCAAGGCAACTACCAAGTAGAAGTGCAGCTAAGAAAAGTAATATATAGTCGGTCAAAATGCCATTTCTATGACTTCTGAACCATCCATTTGGTGATTAGATTTACGCATTAGAATTTAGAAGCATTTGGTCATCACACTTTGCTGCAACTGCAATACTTTCTGCTAATACTATGTCTTTCAAGTATTAGAAATGGTGCCAACATAATTGCAACCCTTAGCTAACCCTACCTGGCAAGTCGTACGATTGTGGTGGGGAATAAAAGACTAGTTATTAGAGGAATAGCCAGAGTGTAAGGAGGCCAACATACAAAACGAAAGTATACAGGGACATGCAATATACAAATTAGCCTTACTCAACTACGTAAACATTCAAAAAGAGCTAAACTACCTGTAGTTTTGTCAAGCGAGAACGGAGAGTACTTAAGAAAACTTCATGATTTCCCAGCAGAAGTTCAGTGACATCCTCATGGTTAACAGAGTCTGACTCACTCCCCACATATTGAGGTTCCCCTCTCTGTAAGTTGAGAAACATGATAAGCAACCAGGAAACAAAACACACTATCATGGATTCGATGCTAGCCACTTAAACCATTTAAAAAGGGTTAAAGTTCTACCGTGGTCGTTGGAGGTACTGAGTGAGGGGGCACATTATTTAGCGGGTTCTCCACATTGTTAGATAATTGTCTCCTTTCAACCCTCTCAACTGAGACAGTTGATGCTTCATCTGTCGATAGTCCTCTTTGATGAACCATTACAGTAATTGTAGCATCAGCACTTTTGAATTTGTCTCTTTTTCGAACATTGCGAACAAGAGCGGAGTGTGCTCTATCCTCCCTCGGTGGTGCACGAGAAGAGAAACTAGTTGCCTTATCTTCACTCACATTCAATCCACCTTTGATTTCCAAATCCTCCATTGGCAAAGAAGAAGTTTTGCCTGATTCATCTGTTGGTAGTTTTCTTTGAGTAGCCATTACAGGGGATCGACCTTCAGTACTTTTAAATCTGTCTCTTCTACGGAAGTTGCGAATAAGGGTAGAGCGTTTGCTATCCTCCTCTGATACTGTCTGAGAAGACAAAATAGTCGCCTTATCTTCACTGACATTTGATCCATGATGAATCTCCAAATCCTCAACCGGCAATGGAGGAGTTTTACTTGATTCATCAGCTAATAATTCTCTTTGAGGAGCCATTACAGTTGACTGATCTTCAGTACTGCGAACAAGGGTAACAGGTGTTCTATCCTCAGTGGTTACCATATGAGAAGACATACTTGTTGCCTTTTGTTCGATGATGTTTAATCTGTCACTCTTTTCCACGTTCTCTGCCAGAGAGGGAGGGGTTTTATCTAACGTGGGATTTTCAGGTGTATTGATTGTTTGATCTTCAGTGCTGCTCAATTTTTCTCTTTTTTCAAACTTCTCAACTAAAGTGCGTGTCCTGCCTGGCACAACTGCAACTGCCAAAACCAAGTTTGAGGGGAAAAGGTCAGTTTTATTCAATAGTTACTAGGAGTTAAACCTAATCGGCAAGCAGCAGCTAACCTCCATTGACAAACTTGACAGAGTTGATTTCTTCTTTGAAACTGACAGTTTGGTCACCTTGAACACAATAACAAATCTACGTCAGCAGATTTTCAGATCTAGTTCACAAAATGGCATCTGAGTCTCCAACAAAACTATTCAACTATGGCATAAATACTTTCAAAAGAAGCAACTGCTGTATCTTTACCAATGAAAATTATGCACTGGCTAATTTCTAGATATGCTTTCGTACTTCTACCTCCTACGTAAAACCAGTGGATTAGGACTACATTACCAACGGCATGAACAACCATGGTCTTAGAGCAATAGTTACCAGCATTGCAAAATCGATATTTTTGAACTGCAGAAACTGTTACAGCAATGATTTGCTTAAGATTCTTCAGAGAAAATGAAAAGTATGGTAAACACTATTTTAACAATTTCCCCCTTAGTCACTCATTGGGTAATAAGCATTGCAAGATATATTGTTATAAGGATTCATCCTATTCTTTCTTTTTCTTTTTCTTTTTTTCTTTTTTGAAAAATTCATGCAGTAACATCATTTTGCATTCATTCAATTTGAATTTGTATTTTCTATGCAAAGTCGTAGACATGACCCAATGAACCATCAATATTCAAGAGAAATTGCTTACACTTTTCTGTTTTAGGTGTCTGCAGTGGTAGCACCTTTTCAGATTCCGCAGAGGCATTCTTGACACTCGAATGATTGTCTTCACAGCCATTTCTTGCTCCATCTTCAGGTGCAACTTTGATGTTCAAAAATGAATCTACAAGACTTTCAGAACCACTTTTTGCACTGCTAAGCACTCCAATTTCAGCACATGCTGATAACCTGTCGACATCATATTTGGTGCTCGACGGCCTCCTCGAATGAGCAGGCCTGAGCAACATGCCCGGTTTAGTCCTTGAAAAAGTAATAGATTCTCTTCGAGATGAGTCTTTTCCATCGGGACTGTCCCTACTAACAACTTTCGGTTGAGTAATAGATTTACTAGGAACATGCCCACTTAATCCATCTGGCGTTTCTGTTACCAAACCCTGCCTCTGTAGTGTCAAATTAGGAGTGTCGTTAAAATCCAGCGGTTGAATCACTTTTGCAGAGTTTGTGGTACCAACACGCTGTGAAGAAACAGGATTTCCACTAGCGGCTGCACAAAGAGGATGGAGCAACACATCAACAACAAGATAATATACTTTAGGATGTAAACCAGTGTTCAGCAATAATACATGCACTACATGAGTATTCTAAAAGAAGCTCCACCTGTAAACATGGGGAAAGTAATATGTCTGATACGCATTAAAAGTACTCTTAAAGGATCCGGGATCTAAATCATCTCGTATCTCATCAAAGAACCATCAACCAAGTGGGAAACTAAACTCCTTGACGGAGTTAATGCTTTGTGCAGGAAGAAGACTTGAAACCGTGGGCAAGAAATGATGCCAATTAAAGCCAGCAAACTTCTGTCTTCCAGGAAGAGGATAGGCAGGACTCAAGTCTTTGGGATAAAGAAACTCTCCACCAGAAGTGCCTCCAGTAAAGAATCGAAGCATCAATAATTGAAGATGCAGCTTTGCAAAGTCAGACTCTCAGAACTTTGTACACTCAAGAAGAACGGAAGAAAAGAATACCAAGTTCAAGGACTACTTATCCTTTACACAAGTTAGAATCTGTCTCTGATTCAAGGTCAAACTTTCCCTTGTGAACACCGACAACTAGAAAGTAACTTGCTAAGGAAAACCCTATGTATGCAAACATTTATGGCTGACAATAGATTAGAACAAGAGAAAAAAAAGTGATAATCCTCCACTTTGCCCAAAGTACTTGATGGTGAACCCAATCACACTAAATACTATTGTGATAGATGCTCAAAATAACAAACTACTTTTGATATGCAGCTACAGCTTTCTTCCTTACCCTCATCTGATGAGCACTGTATATATACATTCCATTTAGTAGTACAGGCCATTAAGTTTCCAGTACTTTGCACAGGACCATGTGTTATCATATTGGTATATGAATTTGACAGTAATATAAAAGTACATAAAAACCAACTTACTATCCACATATATATTCTTTATGTCTTTGGTGTCATAATCCGGAGAGGTGCAGCGCATGATTGAAGTTGATCTTATGGTGGTCCCAACTTTAGCTGAGGAACAACTTTCTTGGCGTTCAATTTCATCATCCCCACTATCCTTCTGCTGAGGCTTTACATCAGTTCCATACGGTTCAATAAGCTGAAAAGAGGATGTACCACCATCAGAGAAAAATCCATCTGAACTAACGAACTTGTATAGGAAAAGCCATCTTTACAGGAGAAAAGGGTAGTGGAATTCTAGTGTAGTAAAGATGAAGGTGACTAGAGATTACCGACGCATCCGCTACCCAAACACCAACAGAACTTTGGTAATATGAGCAACCCAAGAGTTTTCCATCATGAATACAAAGATCAGCAAGGGTTGACCATCCCATGTCAACAGCATCATGGCAGATTACAGGCTCCCATGAGTAAACCTACATTTACCAAGCAAGAAATCACATGCCAGCATCTTCCAAAATGTGATAAAATTCATGATTAGGATGTTTCAGACCTTTAAGCTATCCTCCAAACCACAGAACAAGGTCCTCCCATCAGGATGGAAGGCAATTGCACGTACTCCTGTGGCCTGAAATAAACAATAAAATTCAGTCATGAAGGTAAACCCAGCAATGTTCAGGAACCTATGATTATTATAAAAGATGAGAGATTCGCGAGGGTTCAGTTAAAAACAAGCATCTCGATTATGAGGAAAAATTCCAGGTAAGTTTTCACATATATGACACAGGACAATTTGCAACTTCTTATTATGAAATATTCTGACCCCGAAAGCAGGGAGTAAAAAAATCCTAAATAACTAAATTGAAATGATACTGTTAATTCCAAGAAACCTAGCCATTAGATACCTCAGGTCTGGAAGATCCGATTAGTTCAAACGTTTCCAAGTCCCAGAATTTAACCGTTCTATCTGCCGAACCTGGACAAGAAATCATCCATATTGGATTACCGGAAATCAGAAGTACAGACAAATTCAAAAGAATATTTACACTATCCAACTTGTAAAGGAAGAAAAAAGGAGAATACAAATGAAATAGACTGAATTTCACACAAAAGAAAGACAATAGTGAACAGTGAAAGAGGATTAGTGAGTTATAATAGTTTGTTGGATTGACAAATGTAATTAAAGGTCTACTCATCCAAAGGCCAAATGCAGATGGTACTAAATATATTCCGGAGATAAATAAGTGTTTCAGGAGCTTCCATCACAAAAAGCCACAAATTTAAGTCTAGATATCACGCATTACTGAATAATTATTAGGTCTTGTTGACAAGTGCCCTAAGGCAACTCAATAAGTACCTAAAACTGTTCCTACAATTTTTTTAATGCAGACGAAAGTACATAGAATTTGAAACATATTCTTCTAGTATGTCATAACAAAAACACAATTTCAAAAGCATTACACATACTCGGTCTCAAGTCTCCTAAGGACACTCTTTACATAATCCTAAGTATTTTACTCTAGGTTTTCCATCATTGTGTTTAACAAATTATGCTTTAATAATGTCAGAACCAAAAGTAATTTTTTAATGGCAATAATGGATTCAACAAATCTCAATGCGACAATTACCTGTAGCAAGTAGGAACTCCAAGGGATGGAAATCTATAGATCGGATATGATTTTCATGGAACTTAAAATCATGCAAAAGCTTTCCAGCAGTTAGATCCCACACCTGTATGAACACTCAAATGCTTTACTCGACAAAGGAATAGAGCAATCTTGCCAAAGGCTGTGCCTCACAGGGTAACCAATTTACCTTCACAACATTATCATTTCCCCCTGAAACAACCCAGCGACCATCAGGAGAGAATCTGATGGTGCTAATGCCTCGAGTATGACCCTTGTACGTGTGTGTACATCCTTTCTTCCTGATATCCCATATCTTCAGATTTGTGTCAGTGGAACCAGATGCAAAGAACTCTCCAAATGGATGGAATTCCATAGCGGTGCAATTGGATCTGTGTCCAGTAAGACCACGAACCACTACGCTTCAAGAGTAATTAAGAGTGAATTGATATATAAAAAAAAAAAAAACAATAATGACACTGCCATATATGCAATAGACTCCTGCTTGTGATCAAGTGAGTACATATCTAGGTTTCTTATTCAGACAAGTGATAACTCAAATGCTTGACTATTGAAGAATTTAATCAACTTACTCTTTGCTTCTTCCAAGTCCCACAGCTTAATGACACCAGAAGAAGCTCCAGCAAGCACCAACACTTCTGCAGAATCAAAGGCTACGGATTCTACAGCATTTGTATGACCACAAAGGCTCTGCATTGTCGAGCATAAAAACATTATTAATCATTCTTACAAGCAGATATTGTCACCACTAATTCGCTCTCTTCCAAATTTTAGATAATCAAATTAGTTTTCAGTTTTCGTGATATAAATTACAGTTACACAGAAGGACACGACTGCCGTTAAGAGTTAGCATCAGCGCTCATTCTGCCTAAAGACATTTGTTTACAAGTAACCACAGAACTACTTACTTAAGAAGTAACCTTTCAAATTTGCACTACAGCGAAGAGAAGATTAGAATAGCACAAAGAATTTATCTAGCAGCACATCAATTAGAAGAAAAGGGAAAAGGCAAGATAAAATGCTAACTCAACTAACCATTAAGGAATTCGGCTTGCCAATGGCCCATAGATTGACCTTGTAGTCATCTCCACCAGTGAGAAAAAGCCGGCATGCCTTCTTTCCAATGCGGAGACAGTTGACATTCGACGAATGGGCCACAAATTCCTCTGCGCAAAATCCGAGTCAAAGGAAACAAATCCACCCAACAAGCGATGCATCCCTTTATATCCACCACACAAAAACCGAAAACCGCATAGGAAAGAAAAGCATACTAATATTCAGGACTATCACCAGGGCCATCGCATTTAGAAACAAGCAGACTCCTAATTTCCTAACGAGGACTATACCAACCTTTGAGAGGATAAGAACTACCCTTGACACAAAATTTCCCGGCATTGACGAATCTTTCTAGTTACACATTTCCTTCCAGCCCCCCCAGTCAGCAGCACTATAAACACATCCTAACCTCCATGGATTTTCCGACCGCGAAAAAAAAAGAAGTGAAAAAGGCTATCTTTCTATTCACTGACCCAAAATCAAATCTCACACTTCCGAGCAAATTACAAAAAGCGCGACTTGCCCACGAACCTAAAGCACCCACAGATCTCTCCCGACCCAAAAACTCAAACACTAGACACCAACGGCAACCTCAACATTCAAGAAACGCCAAATTCAAAAAAGCGCCAACGAGAAGGATACGCAGCTTGTAGCCCCGCTTGGACATCTTCCTCCCAGCCACTCGGGAGCCAAAACCCAGAACCCAGAACCCCGAGATTAAGCAGCCGGAACCCAAGACTTTTCTCCAGCCCGAAGGAAGCTCTCTGGACGCAAAGTCGGTCTCTTTCGGACGAGACGGAAGATGGGGATCGGATGCGCGGATTCGGAAGGGACGAAGGGACGAAGGGGACGATGGATTCGCGAGAAATTCGCGCGTGAGATTTCGACAGTGCTCGCCAAGAACGGGAAGGGCTTGCTTTCTTGATTCTCCCCTCGCTTTGCTTTTTCTTGAGGAAGACAGTCTTCCTTTTAGTCACTTTGCTGCGTTGCCTGAAGCTCTTCTTCTTCAGACCATGATTGGGCTGGTCTTGGCCGCCGAGTGAAATGACCGAATTGCCCCCTGGAATTTCCTTCTGGGATTTTCCTGGGCCACCAAAATTGAAATTTTCAGTTTTTTTTGTGTTTTTGAAATTAATTAATTAATTAGTGGAAATTTGGGTGACGTGGCTTTGGATTTTCTCTAATTTTCTTTCGGTTTGTTTTTTTGTTAGACTTGTGCACGTCGGTCGGTGGACGAGGCTTTTTTTATTTATTTCATTTTATCTTATTTATTTATTTGTTTGGAAAGGGAACGTTTCTAAGTAGCAATTAGAATATTGTCTTGGGATGTGAAGTATGACATTTTAGATGTACCATACTTTTTGAGTCGGTAACTTTCCTTTGGTAAAAGTTTCGGTTTTTTTTATGGTAAAAGTTTCGGTTTTCGTCTTTTTAGTTTCGCTCTTTTTCTTGTCTAAATTCGTCTGCGTCTAATTTGACTCGTCAAATCCTTCTATTTGCACAAATTTCCAATCGTGTCCATCAATTTCGGTGAGATCCAGTTGAGGTGGTTGACAGACGTTGCCAACCTATGATGTGGAAAAGTTTTTTCAATATAAATGCTAACGTGGCACCACCTTGAAAAAAATAAAAAGAAAAAGGAGTATCTTCTCTCCCTCTCATCTTCCTCATCTTTTTCCCTTCCCTCACCTTCACACACTCAGCTAACTTTCACAGCCATATTCGTTTTTGGTCGCATACCAAGCTAATTTATAAGCAGCCTATTGAACAAATAAATTCAAGAGAAAATTCATTTACGAAATAAATTCAAGAGAAAATTCATTTACGAAATAAATTCAAGAGAAAATTCATTTGCAAAAATCCCGAGAATCATCAATAGAAGATGATAGATGAAGATCGTCCAAGGCGTGTAGGCACTGAGCTCGAGGATAAATTTCCATCATTCAAGAGTGTGAAAGGTAAAAATACATGACCATGTTTCAGTATTCAATCTAGCTTCCGATTAGCATGCACTTCATCTTGCCGTAAAAAAATGGGGATGGCGAGAAATATAGAACTAAAAGAGCAAGTAACAAAAAATGGTGTTTTTTATGAACGATTGAGGAATAGATCGATAATTTTGCATAGGGATGATTATTTTATGTTTTGGGGGTTTTCTTCGTGACGGAAATTTTTCGTTTAAATATACAAATTTGGAACTCTAGGAAAATTTTACGAATTTTTCAAAAGAGGTAAAAATGTGAGCCGAAACCTTGATGAGTAACATAAACATAGAATCCATTGTATGTGAAATCAAATTTGTGTCATGCGCGCATACCATTTCGCCACCGAATCACTAAGCTTATCCATAGAGTTTACTAAGGAATATTTAATAAAAATGATCATTTTGAATAAAAAAATTGAATACGAAAGGGTTTGTGTCTATATTAAATATTAATGCAATTCACTAATTTTTATCCCTTTTTCTGCTTTATATATATATATATATATATATATATATATATATATATATATTTTTATAGTGACGAGGAAGGTGTGTTGGCTGTGTCTCAGCAAGAGAGATTCACTCAAATACCGATGATATCTTGGAAATGGCGGTGGCTGATTTAATTATTATAATTTAAACTTGTAGAAACCAATAGAATTTAAATAAAAAAATAAGCCAATAAAATTTAAATAAAAAGATTAGCTAAGGTACAGGTACACGGGTCAACGCTGTATCTATCGTCAAAGACACTTTAAAAGCCCCTAAAATTAATATTGTTTTTTTTTTCCTGAATTATGGAAAGTCAGTTGATTCGTGATTCCATTTAATAGCCTCTTTCTCTTTCATGGAAAGTGACCAAATGAAAGGTCGAGTTACCTACCATTAAACTGCCGCTAATATATATTTTCTCTTCTTCAATAGCGGAAAATAAATGAATAAATAAAATAAAGATGCCTTAGGACAAAAAAAGAGGTCTTTTTCCCTTCTCGTTGAATCTTTAGGTAGAACCACCTGAGGGTCCATTACTCAACTGCCCAATTAAACTTTTTGATGGCTTCGTTTGGCCCAGAACTCAGCAAATTAGGAAAGTATATTTGGTTGATGTTTTCTGAAATCTAGACTCCCTTATTTTGCGAAAAATATATGATATGGAATTTTTTTCTAAAAATGATTGCTTGTATTGCAACAAAAATGTATGAATGGAAAAATATTTTCATCGTTCATGAAAATTATTAGACATAATTATTATGGATAATGAAAATATTTTTCATTTATAGGAAATTTTTTTCGAAATCATTCGTTAATTGTTAAACCAGCAAGCCCTAATGTACGTGAGAATCAATTCCATGAAGATGATTGGGGTGCAAATTCTATGCTAAATTTCCTTAATCCCCCTATTTTGTGAAGACACACATATATATATGGAGTCACCCTTTTCCTCCAGCTTTCAAGAAAAGTTGGGCAAGAAATTAATTTGACATAAATTTATAGAACATGAACTTTTTTACCCTCTTGACATAACTTTTTTGTTATAGTTCAATTTAAGCTAAATGAGTCAATAGGGGCATGTTGTCGGTTTATTTCACCAGAGCTTTGCTTCATGTAAGAATAACTTGGGATGGGTGGTAGGATGCTAAATTATTCTTGTTCACTTAGGATGTTTCAGAGAGTTTTAACTAAGTGGTCTGGTAGATGAGCTCATCAAGCATAACTTGCATTATTCGCTAATTCTTTTTAGTAGGCTTAGTATCCGTGTCTCCTGACACGTTGTAGCTCATGATTGGCTCGTGTCCCGTTGACAAGTAAGTGTCTATTTACGGTCAGCTCCTTACACCAAGATTGCCAAGTGGCATAATATTGCAAACCAATCCTTTTTTCATCCCCTTGCTATAAACACCCCCATTTTTTTTCACTCAATTGGAGGACATTTTGACTTTCGAACATCTAAATTTCAGTATTCATATTGGCCTCGGCAACGGACCACTAAAAAAAACTTATTTTTGCTTTTGGTGTTACTGGTGCGTGATGGCAAACCCTTCCTCCAACTCAATGATCGCGAGAGGAAACTTCCTCAACAAGGAGCCATGCAATCTACTTTCCATTTGGCTTTTTTTGGGTCCTGTGTAGACGGAATCGAACAAATCGTTAAAAAGAAGTGCTGTTATAACAAGATAGTAAGGATGGGTTTGGTAACATTTGTGTTTCTAAAAATAATTTTTTTTTCATAAATAGTTCTTTTCTATTTCTATTATCTGAAACAGTTTTTAAATAAAACAATGCGTTTGAAAATTGTATAAAATTTTTATTTTCGAAATTTAAAAAAAAAAAAAAAAGAACAAGAACATGTTTGGTACGACTTAGAAGTTTTTTTTTTTTGTGTAGAATTTTTTTTTAATTTTTTGAGATTTTTCTTTTTTTTTCCCCTCTCTTCTTCTTCCTCTTATAGCCAATCGTTGGGTGGAGGGGGAGACGGCCCTGGAGGTAGCAAACGGCAACTGCAAGCAATGATGGCGGCGGGCGCGAGGCTCCGACAACTGATTAGAAGAGGAAAAAGAAAAAAATAAAAGAAAGAAACCTATATCTAGAAATTATTTCTAAGAATAATAAGTTACTTTTTTCTACTTCTTATTTCTATTATAAATCTATTCCTTGCTAGCTTTTCTATTCTAAGGAATGGAAAATTTAAATGACGTTACCAAACGAATTTCTATTCCTTATTTCTTCTGGGGAACAAAAGATTAAAAGAAAAAAAAATTGGAATGTTACCATGCAGGCTTGATAAAGAAAAAAAAAACAAAATCTTCAATATTTATATATATATATATATATATATATATATATATATATATTTATATATATTTTTGGTGGGGGTCACTTAGTTAATTTTCCACAAAACAAGATGACAAATGACACTGTGCACCATGTTGTCTGCACATCATCAATGCATGTCCCGGTTCGAGCATTCATACTTCCGCTGTTTTTTGACCGTTATAATCGGAGGTTTGATTCGTCGACGCATTTATGAATCGGTCCATGATGTCTTATTGACTTCCGAAAAACCGAATGGCACCCAAAATTAAGAGGAAATACGCTCACGGTGACTGTACATAATTTGTAAGCTTAGTGCTTGTTTATTTTGGGAAAATCTTTTTCGAGAAATTATTTTTTTAGAAGGATATTTCCCAGTTTTCAAGTTAAGGAATTTCATTTTCTTAATTTCAAGTATGTATATTTTCTTTGACCGTAAATAATTTTTCGACGACTGATTATTTTCAACAAACCAAATGCATGAAAATCCAGAAAATTAATTTGCGAAAAATTCTTTCAATCAAATAACATATTTGTAGTCGGCTTGACAAGAACAAGTTGAGCAATTATTCCCATTTCCAATTGATGGGTTCACGCTATGGCTAATGAAAGATTCTAATAGACATATGCAATGTCTTACTAGGAAAATTACTAAAAAAGTCTTAAATTTATTACAGTTTTATCAATTCAGTTATAAACCTTTAAGTTATACTAATTAAGTCTTAAACTTTTTCACAATTAGTCGATTGAGTCCTTTTACCTAATCTTAGCCAAAATTTGTTAATATAGACATTGACTATCTTACGCACACTAGCGCGGTCAATGATATGAATAACTTTTATAATTTTTTTAAAAAATTAATTTCTTTATTATCTTTTCTTTCTTTTTCTTTTTCTTTTTTCCTTTTCATTTTGGTTGCTCACCGGAAATTGGCTGCTAGCAAGGGCCACCTCACCGGACATGGGGACAGTTGGCGAGGGCCCGCTGGCCATTGCTTAGTGGCCAAGGGTTGCCGACCAAATTGAAAGGGAAAAACATAAAGAAGAAAAAAAATATGTCAACGTTGATCGTGCCATGTAGGACAGTCAACGTTCACATTAGTGATTTCCGGTCAAACTTGACCAAAAAGACTCAATTGGCAAATTATGAAAATGTTCATAACTAAATTAGCACAATAAAAAAGTTTATGATTGAATTGATACAATTACAACAGATTTAAGATTTTTTGGTGCTTGTCCATGTCTTACTAATTATGATCCCAAAGTACTACTAAATAATGGATGCCCTTAGTCGAAAAAGAAAAAAGAAAGAAGAATATACACCCCGTGTTTTTTTGTTTTGAAGTTAATTTAGGTCAGCATTTGTTCCAATGCTAGCTTTTGTACCTATCTCGAAATATTTAATCCAAACTCATACGACATCTCGAAGTTATGTTCGTTCTCATTTATGGATATCGTGGAGAACATAATTTAACGTTCCGCCCTTCCCGTTAACCTTACTTACAGAAAAAAGAAAAGTAGGTATGTAACGACAATGGTTGTTAACCTTAATTACATCACGTGAAACCTAGAGAATGAAAAGTTGCACAATAGCAAGGTTCTTGAATATATTTGAAAACGAGATAGATAATTTATTCTAAGAAGCACCTAAAAGATCATGGAAATCAAGGACACAAAAATAAAATGTCTTAAGAGGCATAATGGCTTTATTGAAAAGAAGAGGAGAATAATGAATTATTCAAGACTTGAGAAGGAGGCAGAGAGATGTCATTATGGAATTAGAAGCGTCCCAAGCAAAAAATGACAGAGACACGAGCATGATGTGCTTACTTTATTTCTTCTTTACTCATGTTCTCAAAGAGACCACAATGACCTTCTGTTCCCCGCATTGGCCAGTCTCCCATCTACAACATGTGCAAGCAACATGGTCCCTCTTTGCTCTCTCCTTAAGACAGGCTTTAATATTCTCTGTCTCCACCTTCATTTGTCTTTTCTCTTTCGTTTAAATCTGTTGTCTGCTTTCTCTGATCTATCGTTTGGTTGTTTTTTCATTTTTTTCACCTTGGAGTATATGTTTTGATGATGAAAGATGCCTCATGATGTGCAATAATTATAACTGACATGAGAATCATGCTTGGCCAAACTCAATTATTACATCTGAGAAATGGAAAACGAAGGGAAAAAAGAAAAGATTTATAAAGATCAACAGCAAGAGATGTAGTCTCTCACCACACAGAAGCTGTTGAAATGAACAAAGAACTGAGTAAACTGAATCAAGGGACAATCCTATGTCCAACAAGCCGAAAGAAGAGGTTTGTCCATCTGGTGCACAAGAAAAGAATCATAAAACCAAACAATCACAACTTGTCATCAACTGCACAAGACATCTATCTCTAAGTTTCTAAAAGACGCGCCCGTTACATCGATATAAGTTTCAGCCCCGACGTGAACATCTGATCCATTGGTCGAACGGACTAGAGGTTACCGTAGCTGATTCTGCACTGTAATTAAATATCAAAGTATTCTGGGTTCTGTTGTCTCCTCCATGGCCATTGCTATAGACATTATTAAGTTACCTAATAAACTTCAGTCTCAGGGTGATTTTTGAACTTCGCTTCACATCATTCGCAATAGGTCCTGCACAACTTCAGACATCGGCGGCCTGAATTCTGGCTCTCTCTGCAGAAACAATGCATCTGTGTTAACCAAGCGGCTGCCAAAAGAGTCAAACATATTTATGTGGAAAATGCAAAAAAGAGTGAGGCTACTATACCTGCACGCATCGAGAGATTATATCAGCAAAGCGCGACAATGATTTGGTGGGATAGAAACCGCTAAGCGAAGGATCCACCATCTTTGACAGCGCATTGATATCATGAAGCTGGGGTATTGCCCATCGAACCAGAAATTGCTCCCCTCTAGGCCTTGACCTAATTTTTCAAGAGAAGATATCATGGCAAAAAAAAGAAGCAGTGAAGGTCAAAGACAAGCACCAGATTTCAAATCTAAAATCATCAGAATAGAATAAGAAGACATGAAAAAGAAAGAAAAGAATAGGCTTTTCTAGGTAATTGTGTACCTGTCAAGTGACTTCCTACCAGTGAGAAGCTCCAACATTACAACTCCAAAGCTATACACATCACTTTGCCAGGAATACGCACCCGACTCAGATTCTGGGGCGGTGTAACCATTAGGATTGAGGTGCTCGGAAAGCTGACATATAAGCAGTCAATGTTAAAAAAACTTAACCAAAACCCGAATTAGCATCTAAAATAAGGTAGACATATACATGTAGTCATGTTGTTCATGAAAGTTTTGTTGACTTGAATAGTCAGTTTGACCTTCAGTAAATTTCTTCTTGGAAACAATAAACTCTCCAAAAAGTTGAGACAGCAACTTTCTCAGCAAGGATCAATCAACAAAGAAAGGAAAAGCTAATAATTTACAGCTAAAGAAATTTTTACCAAATCAGCCACGAGATCCCCGATTCGATTTATCCTACTTAGTATATCTGGGCCTAAAAAACCTATCCACCAATCTTAATTTTCCACAGCATCTCATTTATGGCTACTCCCAATAACTCCTTATACATCATTCAATGGAATGGAAACATAGCGTAATCAACTTAGATAAGATCATGATTCAAGTCAACAAGGTACATTTTGTGAAGCGTTACCTGACTTCCAGAGCCAGATGATATTAGAGAAGCCAGACCACAATCTGAGGCTCGTGCTTCAAGCTTATCATCCAGAAGGATGTTGGTAGAGTTAAAGTTCCTGTACACAACAGGTGGCTGACAAACCTCATGCAGATACCTTCCCACCAAATAAGAAGATACCGTGAGTTTACCGGCCTAATGACTATAATTGGGACATGAAAGCCCGCCTAGAACATTGAAAACTTAAGACATGAGCAAGGAGGTTAATAAACAAGTAGCCATAACCACCATTACTTTTATTGTGCCAATCTCTTCCACCGCAAGCTCACATTTACAATAGATAAAGAAAATTAGTTACTCTACTTACTGCAAGGCTCTTGCAGCTCCAATGGCAACACGAATCCGCACAGCCCATGAAAGTTTTCCATGGACCTCATCATCCAAATGCAAGGCATCATACAGTGTCCCATTTCGGCAATACTGATAAATAAGTAGCTGCTGAGCATGCTCAGCACAGTAGCCCACCAGCTCCACAATATTGCTATGCCGAATCTTATAGATTCTCAACACCAGATCACCAAATTTCTCATCGCTCTGGTGCCTGGAAACCGCAGCCTTTAGCTTCTTGACTGCTAAAAGCTGAAATAATCATAAAGAACGAAATCATGATATATTAAATCAGGAATGATGTGAATATAGGAGATAAGATAGAGTTGGCAAGATTGCATCTAAAAGGTGAGAGGAAAAAGAGTTTCATGTTAGGAACAAACAGGCTCGAAAGCTGCCCCCCAGAGAACTCAAAAACAGTGATCAAGTTCAAATGATATTTTACCCTTCCATCAGGAAGCACGGCCTTGTAGACACTTCCGAGTGTGCCTTCTCCAATAAAGTTTTCTGTTGAAAAGCTGTTTGTGAACTCCTGGAGAGATGCTATGCTGTAAAATGGGACTGAAGGTGAAGAGACTGTTCTCTCAGAAGGCCGTCTCCGTACAGTTGGCTGAGCAGAAACAACAGGATTTCTGATAACCTTCTCATTCGGAATGGGTGGTGCAAGAGGAGAAACCACAGGCTGCAAGGGCAAACTGGAGTCTCCTACTTGGTCCTTCTTCTGCCTCGAGCTCAATGCTTTGGTCACATCCATTTGTCTGTTACTTAAATCGGCTCTTCCATGGTCTTCTCCCATCTTGCCTAAAGGTTCTGGAACAGCTTTTCGTGGAAATTCTGATGAAATTTAAACCATCTTTTAAGCTAAACACGAATGTAACAATCAATTTAATAGTAAAAAATTAGGTAATCATGGACTAACGTCTCTCCGTATATATGTTAGGTTGTCGTGATGAATCTTTGCTTTTAGCAGCCCCTTGACTGTTTGCGTATACACCCATGTCATGTCTCTCACCCATCTCATTCATTTGCTTCTTTTTGCTGCATCTCCACAAGCATAGGCACAGTAATGTAATTGCAACGACCACCAGAGCTCCTATAACAGCTATCAAAATGACCTTTTTAACCCTCAACCCTCCCTCTGAATGAGCAGATTTTGGTGCCTCTGCTCTAGATCCATTTCCATCCTTAGAAGGCACGCTCGGAGGAGGTGGCCGGCCTATGAATGGAGGAGGTGCAGAGGGTGGCTCTGGTGCTGGTTCTGGTGATGGAATTACACTTGTATTAAAAGGATTTCCACCTTTTCTGCATGACCAACACTATGGTGACAATATAGAAAGTACAAAACCAAGTATAGACTAGAAATTGGAAATTGGTTCACACTGCCTGTTAATCACCAGGGTGTGATCATAGCAGCGCTGTTAATTGCCAAAAAGAAGCATGAGGAGAATTCTTAATTACATAAGGTCAAGGGTTCACCATACTGGTCATTTCTCAAACATCAGTGGCTTTGGAATCAGGCATCATGATTACTTGGTCCATTAAGCAACTCCACCAGATTTAACTATACGTATATGGACACACACCAGAGATGCCACAGGATCAGACAGCAGTATATTTGAGATGTGAATGTTGAAGAAATTGATAAATTTATTGATAATTAGATATCGCAAGATCACAAACAAAATTTTAAGGAGAAATTTTCCATACATTGAGCGTATGCGACTTCATCCATAAGTGGGTCCACTTAACCACACTCTGCAACCTCTTCTTGTTAATTACAGTTATTTCCAGCACATTAGTTAAAATTTCCTTAAAAACTAATTGTTTCTAAAAGAAGGTGGACCATCAACGATTGTTAAAATTGCATCGCACGAAAATCATTTGAACTTCTTCTTAAAAACTTTAAACTCTAGCTCTTTTGATGAATGGAGACAAAGTTTGATTGGATTCTCCATAATCTTGAGCTTCAGTGACGTGAATATACGTTGGATTGGATGAGAGGAAGGAAGATGAATTTTTCTACAACCCAAGTAAGACCATAATAAGTTCCTTCACTATCTTTTGTTTGTAGTGAAAACACCAAGAAGCTTTTCTTGAGGGGAAAGGATAAAGAAGGAAGATAGATAGAAGATGAAATAGTAAAGAAATAAGAGCACGAAATATAGGATTATTGCTTGTTTAATCTTTCAAATGAATGTGAAAACTGAAAAGATGAGAGAAAGATAATCAAATTTGTATCATCATTCTTAAGACCAAAGAATCGGGTGAAAAAGAGAGGGGGAGCTCTCCATTCCTAATTTTCCTTGTAGCTAAACCCCCAGAACCACAAGAATCCTTAGTTATAATGAGATTCCAACTCAATAACCCCAGAGATTTTGAGAAGAGTTGCTCTTTGGAGAGCACAATTCGATGAAAGTTGTAAGTTGTGTTCAGGGGGAATTAATTTCTATTCTTGGTTTGTATGGTAGAATCAGCTGGGGGCCAGAGACGCAGTGGTTTAACCCTGTCGCAGATGTCAATGGCTTGAGTCCCCTAATCGCCAACTCATGAACCTAGCCTATACAAAGCTAGATGATAGCACCCCCGGGTTTTCTTATACCAACCGGGACTCTACCTTCACCGCTCCCATGCGGATGGTCTCCAGGGTCCATAACCACTCATCTTACTGCATGATGAGGATGCATTAATAAGTGATACACGACAGAAGGAATTTTTCTTCTCAGACTTCACAAAGCCAAAGAGAGTGTGGAAATATCTTCTCCAATCTAATTATTGTCATCAAATCCCATTGTTTTTGTTTTGACAATGGAATTTATTTTTTAATAAGAGAGAATACTTGAGAATCTAATTTTCAAAAATTTTGTGGTTTAAAATGGATTTAAAGTGCAAGAAGACTTCAAAAGGTTTTTTTTTTTTTATTTCGAAATTGGAAGATACCAGTCTTTTGTGTTAAAAAGATTTCAATTACAAGGTATGTGTTTTTTCTCAGGTATTACAACAACAAACACAAATTAAGAAATGCAATAAGATCTTCCAATTTTAATACTCGCTAACTGGTATTTGTTGAAACTTTCCTAATTTCAATTTAGCCACCATACAAGTAACCATGGTTATTAATTGAAACACCAACAGTTTAGGATCCAGAAGGACAATTACAAATCCTTGACACAAGAAATGGATAGGAAAATGAGGGAAGTGTTTATTGTAGGGTTTCATTCCAAAGTAAGAGTTCACAGGAAACAAAAAGCATATGAAGGCCCACTGTGAATTGTTCGTCATCTTAAACTTGAAGAATGCTTCCTTTTCTTCAATCCTAGTGATTATTTGAAATGGTGTCATCAATCTATTTGTCACCCTATTTTTCCATTTTGAATCTCGAATTTTACTATTCTCAGAATCTAGGCATCTCTAGTAATATATATTAGAGATGCCATAGGTCCCAAGGGTACTAGATTTTCAAGAGAGGTTATTGAAAAGGCTGATAAATAAATGGATAACCAAACATCACAAAGTACAACAGATTTCATCACAATATCGTAATTTGGAATATCAATGATCAAGACTAATTTGAAAGTGAGTACGAAACAAGTCCAACATTAACATACTTCAGGGGAATACGAGCAGCAAGTGTCAAATTCACCTTTAAGCAGCATGTCAGAGTAAACTTACTTGAAAATTGGAATAGTCATCAACTTTGGAGGAATAGGCCCAGAGAATAAGTTATTCTCTATATCCCTACACATAAATATATTATTAGTCTTCAACTTATGAAGGCAGCATATATTTTTTAGCGAAGAGAAGTTTCTGTAAGAACTAGAATCTGCAGACAAAGTGGAAGTAGGATCAAGCAAATAGAAGCATACAAATCAATTAGAGGGAGATCCTCTAGAACATTCAGAGTCCCAATGAGTTTATTATTCTGCAAGTGCCTGTAAGAAGAAGATTATATGATCCATTAGAAATCTCAAATGTTTGAAGGGAATGATCCTTTTGTGCAGTGATATGTACCCACAATGTGGTAACAGCTGACAGGTTTCCAAATGATGGAGGTAAAGGACCAGTGAGGTTATTACTTGACAAATCCCTGCAACAGAAAGTCAGATCAGAGTGAAACATAAGAAGAAATAAAAAGGAGAAAAACAATAAAACTAGAAATGGTCGGTTACAAATGTGCCAAACTCGTGAGCTCTTCAAACGAGTCCGGAATTATTCCACTGAAATGGTTATTGCCCAACAACCTAAAGAAATAAGCAGTCAATATCAGATGACGAGGAAACATAAAATACAATCCACAACAGAAAGGAAGGCCCAACATCAAGTGTCCCTTTGATAATAATAGCAATTCATAAATGAAAGCTTCTGATGTTAGGAAAACAGAGAAACTTCATTAGCAAAGTTCGCACATACATTGTAAGAATGGTAGGCGGCACATGGGATGGAACACTCCCTCCAATCTGATTGTTGCTGAAATCACTGCTTAAAAATAATTAGAAGGATCAAAAGGTTTGCCAGTAATGCATGTCCACAACTCAGTTTCCTACATATAGAAGTACGTATCTTCATTCACTCATTCAACATGATGCATGCAAGTTTCAGTAACATAGCAGACACTGCTAATTCTTTCTTCTATGCCCATCATCTATGAGATTTCTCAAGAATCAAGAGTTGACTATGGACCCCTTAATTCTGATGTTGCATTGAAAAGAGCAGATATGAGTTTTCAGCTTCCCAAGGAACCTCGTGTCACACACTTCAGTCATAAGAGGTGCAAACAAGATTAAGGCCCATTGATACTATCTAAGCAGACACGCAGCAAGGTCATACAGATCTCATGAAACGATGATTGTAACGATGTCAATCAAATATTGGAATGGCAAATAATTCACTTACATCGACAAGAGTGATGCGAAGTCCAAAGTGTCGCCCAATTCTCCACCCAAATTGACTCCGCTCAGATTTCTGTCCGACTCAAAATGACTTAGTAAATTAAATCAACATACTTGTAAAAGGGAGCGAGAGAAATTGACTTACATTCCCGTTATGTTTGAGATAACACACTCGACACCTTCCCAATTGTCAACACAGGGATCGCCTCCAACAAGTAACCACCCACGTAGAGGCGGATAGCCCAGTGAAACATACAAGCTATTGATTGCCGCCACTGAAAAGCAGAAAGGAGCTAGCATAAGGTACATAATTCAGGTTTCACAGTTCACACGTTAAACCAACAGCTGATGATTTACAGAGAAACAGACCACACAAGTCTATGTTATGCATTACTGAAATGCATCTCCACTAGGGCTTGCTTCGGGAAAATTGTTCATTAAAACGACTACGTCACCTGACAGTGAACAACAACCAAGGACAGAGAAAGGACAGCTCGCAAACAAAACCAAAGAGACTACACTTGTAAAAATTTGGGAAAAAAATGCGAGCGTTTGCCAAGTCAAGCTGCTACAAATCTCGTTCAGCAGTCCTTATTTTCTTTCGCATGAACCAAACAAACATTAAAACAACGGACCCAACGCACGCACGCAATTTCAAAACCCAGATCACGCAATGCAAATTGCCACGAGTGACGATTCACCCACCATCGCGAGGATCAGTGAGGCCAGCGCAGACCGACGCCGTGCAAATGAAGAGCATCACCACGAATCGTCGGAAAACCATCTTCAATTTCGCAGAGCCCACGACGCTCCGGACGGTCCACGCTTCAAAGTTCCCACCTTTTTCCTTCCGTTCTCTTCCGCGCACCTCACTCTCTCAGGAAACAGACAAGAAACGGCCTCAATGGCCAAAACAACGACGACCCAATAGCCTAAAAGACCACAAAACGCAAAGAAACACTCCACCCAGCTCGCCAACCGGGATTTTACAAACGAGGAGTGTACCGGAAGAATGAAGCACGAAAATCCCAAGAAGGGACGTCACAGGCACAGACCCAGAATGATCTCTCCGCAAGTCATTGGCGGTGAAGTAGAGGAGGGTAAAGCGAAACAGCCCGCGAACGCAAGGACCGAGACACAGAGAGAGAGAGAGAGAGAGACCCAGAAAGGCAGGCAGCGCACGAGATACGTATTCGTATACAGACCCCCCTGCCGGACCGAAACAAGCAACTCAGTAAAAATGGGAAAGCGAATCAAGGCGAGCGATGTCCCGGTATCTATCCCTTCAATGCGCTCGAAAAAGGGAAAGATTCGAGGGTCGTGCGTGATCTGACGGGGGAGAAAGCTGCAGGAGGGTTGCTAAGGAAAGCAGGTTCTTGATGTCGGGTCGGTACTAACTTTAGCTCGAGAGCCGAGTTTCCTCTGTAAAGTCGCGATTTTTAGCACTGCAAGCTGCGCGTAGAGAGAGAATAACAACGTCACATCAACGATGTCTTTCGTTTTTCGGGACGTCTTTGTTTAATGGTGTTTTTTGAACTCGACTGAGGAAAAAGGTAGCACTTTGACGAACAGGACAGCGGGATGAGCGGCAAGGCAACCCACGACTTCGTCCTAGGATGGGGCCGACCGCATTCTCTGTTGGTCTTCCTGTGGTCCTCCTATATATATATATATTATTTGTATGTATATGACTGGGAAATTTCCTTTCTTCCCCTTTTTTGGATTTCGGAGTTAATTTGGGAGTTTTGATTTGTTGATTCGGATGGCCGGTGCCGGTTGACAATTGACTAATCACGATGGCACGACGAACACCTCCGTCATGGCAAGGACTCTTGCGAGGGACTCGAAGAGAACTTTCAACAAGATTTGATCTGGACATCTCTTGCTTTCCATGGTGAAGCTTTCAAGATGCTTGAGTACCCGTCACAACTATTGAAAATTTGAAAATTCTAACCCTTTCTAGATGAATAAGATTAAGAACATGGAAATCAATGCACGTATAATATTTATTTTGGAAGCACCATCAATTATTTACGGTTTTTGGATGATTTGGGATTCTATATGACTATAATATAAAATCGACATGCTAGCTTTATGAGGCTATTGATAACGAACAATCGATTTTGAGGGTCCATGTGCACGTCACACAAAAAGGTATTGGCCACTTTGTTTGGAGTGATTCTTACTTTTGACTTTTGACTCTTTTCTAGATTTTGTTATCAACATACTTTGACATTTGTAAATGTAAAAAATGCTTGAAATCTCCAAAAAGGGTTTTATATTAATTATACGTAGATTTTCATATAATTCTTCTATAAGTTTGGAAATAGGAATAATATTTTAAATTTCAATGGAAAAGTTAAAAAGGGCTGATTGTGACTTTTTGGGAGTACCAAAAAACAAATAAGCATGGCTCGAGACTCAAAACTAGAAATAGTACGCACGACTATAAAATTAGACTATGATTTTGATTAAAATGAGTTCGACCAAAGATGAATTATCATGTGAAATTCACATGATTTGAATCAAAAAGCTTTTCTAAGTCTAAAAATTGTAGATAATTCATGAATATGGCAACATTCGAGGATACATAACCACCAACAAAAACAACAATCCTACTCAAAAGGCTATAGCTTAGTCCTTCAGCTAAGAAAGGCAGCATCACCAGGCCATTGGCTCACTGCCATTTCGATTACCAACCGGTATGTATATATATTTAAAAAAGAAATTCCAACTCAATTTACTTAATTATTTTGTAGTTTTTCAACTAATATATATGTAGTTTTAAACATTATTGACTAATTTTGTCTCTTTGGTGCATAATATGATTAACTCCTTATTTTTTTGTTCATTCTAATAATCCATTTATTTGCTTTTTCAGTCAAAACAAAATAAACAAACGAAGAGGATGGATGAGATTGTGGTGATGTCCATAAATATTATGGCGCTTTGTCATCATGATACGAAATTGAGAGCTAACAGCTCATTTTAAGAGTATAATTAAGTCTCTCCTTAATCATCCCTATAATTAAATTAGGTTGACGTTGAAAAAAGATGGATCAAACGATTAATGTTTTAACTTATTTGAAGGTTAGCACTTCTAAAATAGAGTCTAATTCTCCACATGTTCTCGATGTCAAGAAATCATAAAAAAGATCACACTATGACCTCCGAGAAATTAAGTTCGTAACTAATGAGTATTATCGATTTGTTTCGCCCTATAATTTTCGATCCTTAATCAAAATCAATGGCTCGCGATTCAATATGAATTTAAGGCCGAACAAGCTTTAGTACTCTACACAGAAACCGAGTTTACCATGATATTAATTCATAAGGATTGGGGACTGGTTCCATGGACCAATCTGGAAATCGGACTAGCAGTCCAATTCGATTCCCGAGTAAGTCCATGAAATCAACAGGCGATTTGCAATTCTAATATTTTGGAACCGGTCCTTAATGGGCGGTTCTTAGTTCCTATCTTGGAATTACCCATTCAGACCATACTCACCCCTAGCGTAAACAAAGACAATACGAATTTCTCAACGGTCATTAAAAAAATGAATTAATTATAAAATGAGCATGTTGGTTCGAAAATTGGGGGGCTTCCTTCACACATCACACATAATCATCTTTTACAAGTTAACTAGTGGTTAAAAGATCAATATCACGCTCTTCTAATTTCAAACCCAACTAGTGCCCAAATTGTGCCCCCGAGGCTGTACATACTTTAGAATATTCAGCAGCAACATATCTAAATCGTTGCAAATTACTATAAGGTAAGTAATGTGACATACTAGCAATCCCCAGTTCTAAAATAATTTACCTTGGCTCTGTTGCTATATAAATGCATGTAGGTTGGAGGAAGTAATCTTGTGACAAACGACCAAATGGTGTTTTTCAAATTGAAGATCTAATTTGGGTGGTGGGGACAAGTGTATTGCCTCCAGGACTACAATTTTTCTTTCTTAAGGTAGCTAATTATTACATGAAGCTCTCGAGCATGTTGACTAATGTGGAACACCTGGATATTATTTTATATACTCGCTCCTTATAGAGAAAACCGTCATTGTGGAAAATCTCCAGACAATTTAGCTTTTATAAGTGGGTACAGGCGAACTTGTTTTTTTTTTGTCATTTTTTGTTTGAATTATAAGTAGCCGTTGCTCGCTAAACGTCTCCATCTTCCATTTGCGCACTCAACAGAAAGACACAATAGTTTTGCCAAAACGCCATTAGCTGCAATCACTTATGCAAATCCTACGATCCATCAAGCGAGGCCTGCCCGTAGAATTTATTATATATTATATATATATTGACTGGGGATTTTCCCTTTTTCCCTTTTCTGAATTTTGGAGTTAATTTGGGGGTTTTGAATCTTTTGATTTATTGCTTCAGATGTTCAGCACCAATTAATAATTGACTAATCTCGATGGCACAGCGACGCCCCCCGCATGGGATGGGCTCTTGGGAGTGACTTAAAGAAAATTATCAGTAGGAATTGATCTCAACAACTCTTGCTTTCTCGGAAGAAATCTCCAAGATTCCTAATCAGTCGTCACAACTATTGAAGATTTGAAAATTCTAACCCTTTCTAAATGAATAAGACTAAGAACACGAAAATCAATGCGCGTACAAGATTTATGGTGGAAGCATCATCAATCATTTATGGTGATTAGATGATATTATCAAGATTCTATATGACTATGATATAAAAACGACCTGCAAGCTTCATAAGGCTATGAATCATGGACAATCGATTTTGGGGTGTAAGTACACATTACTCGAACGGGCATCGGGCATTATGTGTGGAGTAATTCTTACTTTCGACTTTTGACTCTTTTCTTGATTATGCAATCAGCGTATTTTGACATTTTAGATGTAAAAATGCTTGAAATCTCCAGAAAGGATCATCTATTAATTATATGTGACAATGTGAATCCCCTAACAAAGGAGAATTAGGCTCTCATGGGGCACAACACAACTGGCAATAGTGCTTCGATCCCATCCATGTGATGCGAGCTTGAATCCTTCAACTTGCCGTGCTCTTGGACTTGTATACAGCTAGAGGCAAAGGCCCTATGAATATTTCTTGAGGGATTTACTTGTCGCAACTAGTGTAAATGAGGTCGGTACTAATTTCTTGACAGTCATTAAAAAAAAAGCGAATTAGATATATGAGCACGTTGGTTCGAAATTGGGGGGCCTCTTTCATGCACAATCATCTCTTACAAGTTTTTTTATTGGTTGAAGATCCTTTACAAGTTAACTAGTGGTTAAAAGATCAATACCACACTCTTCAAATTTTGAAACCCATTCAGCGTCCAAAGGGTGCTGCCAAGTTTGTACATAATTTGGAATATGCATCAACAACAAGATCTAAATCATTGCAAATTACAATAAGGTAAGTAATGTGACGTACTAGTAATCCTCAATCCTAAAATGATTTACCTTTGTCTTATAGTTATACAAAATGCATGTAGGTTGGGCGAAGTAATCATGATGGGTTGGAATCTCATTTCTCGTATGCTTCTACCAATCTTGTGACAAACGACCAAAAGGGGTTTTTCAAATTGAAGATACAATTTGGGTAGTGGGGACAAGAGTATTGCCACCAGGATAGCAATTTTTCTTTTTTAAGTTAGCTAACTTTTACATGAAGCTCTCAAGCATGATGTAGACTATTGTGGAAAACCTCGATATTATTTTATATCCTCGCTCCTTACGGAGAAAAACCGTCATTGTGGAAAATCTTTAGACAATTTAGCATAAGTGGGTACAGGTGAACTTTTTTTTTTTTTTTTGGTCGAAAGAGAACTTATATTATATTAGAGATTAATACAAGCGGAAGCATCCGAAGAAAGAACATTAAGAAAGGAAGGCGGAGGAAAGAAAAGCCGGTTTGTTGATGGGCCTTGATCCCGATGGGCTTTTGCAGCCCAATCAGGCTGCTAGGTTTGCCGTTCGTGGAATATGTCGAAGCGAAAGGTGAGGGCACTGCGGAAGAAGATCTCCCGAATCGCGAACGAGATGACTCTCCTTCCATGGCGGCCGCTGCTTTCGTCCGAACGATCTCCACCAACCGCAAGCAATCGATTCAATCACGACCGGGTCAAGATGGAGACCCTTCGGATGATCCGTTGAAGAGCAGACATAAGAGCATAGATCTCGGCTTGGAATGGCGACTGAGCAGGCACAGATCGGGTAAGCACGTCCGTCAAAATTCCTCTACTGTCTCTGTAAATGCAAGCTATGGATCCTTGCTCAGATGCTGGGCGAAAAGCCCCATCAATATTGCATTTAATAAAGCCTTCCGCTGGGGGGGTCCATCCGTGCCCTAGACTGATCTGACCATTTTGAATCTTCTTTGGCGAGGGTTGGATGACCTTGAAGTTGAGGCGTTGGGAGAGGGCTTCATTGACGACAAGAAGAGAATCCAACGGAGAGTGGCGAAAGACAAATAAGTTGTTTCGATGTTTCCAAATTTCCCACGAAGATGAACAATCACTTCGAAATCCAGAGACGGTCGAGGGTTAGAAATATATTCTACAAGCCAAGCATCAAGTCTGCGTACTGAGGTAGGACATATACTGACTCTGATATCTTCATGGTTCCATATGTCATGAGTCCAAGGGCAAAAGAAAAACAGATGCTCTATTGTTTCTGGTGTAGAGTTATGGCAGAGAGTACAGAAGGGGTGTTGGATGATATGTCATTTGGTAAAGGTTCGTTTGGTGGCTAATGCATTTTTACAAGCTAACCATAGAAAAACTTTAAGCTTGGGCACTGTATGCATATTCCAAATTTTTTTCCATAACATAGGCGGGTTGGTATAAGAGGATGATGGGGTATTAATTATGTGCTGAGATTGTGCAGAAAGATAATGATGACAACTCTTCACTGAGTAGGTACCAGAAGATGTCTCTGTCCAAACCAGGTGATCGTGGTGAAGAGACGGATTGATAGGAGTGTTGAGAATGGCATTACTAACTCCGGTCATCGAAGAATGAAGTAACGAGGAAGACTTCCATTCGAACGTTGAGAATCAATGAGATCGGCAACGAGTTACCTGCTCCGCCCTCGGCGAGTAAGCCTCCTATCTGACCTTGAGGTAACCAATGATCTGTTCTAATATGAATCTGCGACCCATCTCCGACTAACCATCGTAATTTAGGAGTAATAACATCTCTGCCTTTCAATAAACTTTGCCACCCCCAAGAAGGCCGATGTCCTAAAGTAGCAATTTGGAAAGAGGAGTATCGAAAATATAAACCTTTAAAGAGCCGACTCCAAATAGCTTGAGGTTGTTGAAAAAGTCTCCGTGCTTGCTTTCCAAGCATAGATTTGTTAAAGTTAATTAAATCACGAAAACCCATCCCCCGAAGCTTTGGAAAGCTTTAATTCGGACCAGTTTTTCCGGTGAATGCCCGTATTACTATTATGCTTACTCCACCAAAAGCCGAGATCTTCTTTTCTATTAATCTGCAGAGAGACAACGGAAGCTTGAAGATGGACATGGCATATTGCGGTAAGGCCTGAATCACTGATTTCAGTAAGATTTCCTTGCCACTTTTCGATAAAAATTGTTCTCGCCAACCTGCTAATCTAGCATTTACTCTTGCCAGGATCCAGGAGAACATTTCCTTCTTGGATCGGCCCCAATCCGAAGGAATGCCCGGTATTTTCCATACTTACCGAGAATAGGTACCCCGAGTTCTTGTGCTATGTTCTCGTTGTAGAGAGTTAGGACAATATTTACTAAAGAACACACCAGATTTATTCCGATTTATGAGCTGGCTGTGGCGAAACAATATTGGTTTAGGAGGTTAGCAAGATTTTGACTTTCGAAAGGGTGGCTCGAGGAAAATACGGAATCATCGGCGAAAAATAGGTGCGATAAGATAGGACAGTCTCTATTGAATTGAACCCCCTTAAGATGACCTATAGACACAGCTTGAGTAATAGATGTAGATAGGGCATTGGCTATTAAAATGAAGAGGTATGGAGAGAGGGGATCACCTTGGCGCAGTCCTCTAGTGGGCTTAAAATAAGGAAGATGTTCACCGTTAAATCTAATACTGAAGGAAACTGTAGTGACACAAGCCATGACCTGAGAGACCCACTTAGAGTGAAAGCCCAAATGATTCAAATAGGCTGCCAAAAAATCCCATTCAACCCGATCATAGGCCTTCGCATATCTTTTTAGCATAAGATTAAAACGTTTCTTGCATGCTCTTACTCGAAATTGATGCATGACTTCTTGCACCACCATAATGTTGTCCCGAATCGACGGTTGCTAATAAATGCTTTTGCTTGCTCATTTGATATCAAAGAGGATAACCATGGTTTAAGTCGATTGGCCATTATCTTGGAAATGATCTTGTAAGCAAAGTTACAAAGACTAATAGGCCGGTATTGTTCAATGCTTTCGGATGCTGAACTTTAGGGATTAGGACTATAATCGTTCTGTTAAGTCTGGTAGGCATACTTCCTGTATCAAAAAAATCTTGAACCGTTTGAATAACCGATGATTTTATAACATTCCAGTGATGCCGATAGAAGAGTCCAGGAAGGCCATCAGGACCAGGAGACTTTGAAGCTCCCAATTGACAGGTTGCTTGGTAAATTTCCTCTTCTGTGATCTTTCTCATCAAATGATTATTTATTTCAGGAGTTACCACCGACGGACATTGTTGTAGAAAAGGTTGAAAATCCCGATTGCCCACAGATCGATATAGCTGAGAGAAGAAACCCTGAGTAAGTTCTTTAAGCTGATCTGGTTCTCGAATCCACTGATGATTAGTATCTAGAAGCATAGTAATTCGATTTCGCTGTCGTCGTTGCATAGTAGTAGCATGAAAAAACTTTGAATTATGGTCTCCCCATTTCAACCAATTAATACGAGAACGCATAGCCCAGAATTGTTCCTCTCGAGTCCATAATTGATGAATTTCACATCGGATTGCATGAGCTTGCTCTTTATCCCCTCTTTGATAGAATGGTCGATTAATGATTGATTGCAGTTGATAATGCAAATGAGAGATACGCCGGTGACTCGTTGCTGAACCTTTTTCTCTCCGGCTAGTTAATCGGAGAGCAACTGCCTGTAACTTCGGAAGCAATGAGGTACTACTATTGTCCCATGTCTTTGAAACTATGTCGTGACACTCATGATCTAGATTCCAGAAAGCTTCATAGTGAAACATCTTTGTACGTCTGACAGATGGGGGACGCGCTTGCAACAGCAAAGGGCAGTGATCCGAGCCAACAGGAGGTAAAGCATATACTTCTGCAGAAGGGAAAGACGTCAGCCAATCCAGAGAACAAAACGCCCGATCTAACTTCTCCTTTACAAGATCATCCCCTTCACGGTGATTGGACCAGTGAATTCACAGGCCTTTCTTGTATAGTTCTAGAAGGGCACAATCATTAATTAGATTCCGAAAAGAGGTCATTCTTGAAGTGGATGCAGGTCTCTTACCCATCTTCTCCCAGGGAGAAAGGAAATCATTAAAGTCACCAAGACAGATCCAAGGTAAATGATTGGCGGCATGGATAATTCGATAGTATCCCGAAATCTTGACGGAGGTGATATGATGGGGAGCATGCAAGCAAGTGATATGCGTAGAGACAGAAGTTCGAGGATCACGAGGCAATGAAATCAACAAACCGATCATCCAAATGAACAAGAGAAACTTCAAAAGTGTCATTCCAAAACGGAGCGAGGCCTCCCTTGAAGCCGACGGGGTCCTTCACATAAGAGTGAGTGAAATGTAACTTACGCTGTATCCTATTCACAAAATTCTGATTATGCTTCGTTTCCATTAAGAACAAAATATCGGGCTTATCACAGGCTATCATCGCCTTTAAGGCTTGAATTGTCAGGGGATTGCCCAATCCCTGACAATTCCAAGAGAGAAGATTCATTTGGAACCCGGTGGCTGTTGAGGGCCAGCCGCCAAAGCCCGAAGATCAGGAAAAGTTGCCTCAAAAACTGGGGCATCCAAAAGAAGGGACTCATCCATACCTGTAGATGAAGGAAAGGTCACATCATAAGGTGCATATCGTTTAGATTTTTTACTAGAGCCCCCAAGAGACAGAGGACGAGTGATCTTAGATCGCTTCTGTTGCTGTTTATCCACTGTACAGGGCTGAGTAGCTTTCATCTTGTCTGCTGCAGGGACGAGATCCGTAGTAATAACAGAGGGATTGACAACATTCAAGCGCCTAGAAGACTCGTGTTGTATACCAGGATTCAAAGTTACATCCACCTTGGCAGGAATAGATGGAAGAGCGAGGAGTGCAGACTGAAATGGAGGAGGAGTTTCAGGTACTGCTTCGTCCATTGTCTCACTAGGAGATTTAGGTTGATAAAAAGCGTCCCAGTATGGACTAAATTGTTTAAGCTCTGCTCTCAGCCAAGGGCCATAGATCATCGTGTCACGACCGTCAAATTGGGATTCATCATAAGGTACCTCCGGACATGAAGATAATGCCCGAGACGTCCACAAGAGTAACAGTAATGTGACAACCGCTCATACCGAAAATCCAACCAGAGAGTTTTTCCTTCAATACTTATGAGTTTGCCATTTTTCAAAGGTGCTTTCAAATCTAATTCAATCCGTATTCTTGCAGAGTTATCAGTTTTCACATCCTGAACTTTGCCTAACTGAGATACAGCTCTACGCAGAATATGAGGAGAAGTCCACTCCAAAGGTAAGCCAACAACATGCACCCAAAACATACACTTACTAAAATCATAATATTGCAAAGGAGTGATGGGTTGCCATGGGCGAAGGTTAACCAGGTGGCCAGAAAACAACCAAGGGCTCCCATCCAGCACACGCCTTCGCTCTAATTCAGTTCGAAATTTGATTATATACAGCCCTGTATCTGCTGGAGTAATCTCTACATGTTCGATTCTCCAGGCTTTCTTCATCACAACTTGAAATGCTGATATATTGACAGAAGGATTAGTAAAAACATTACCCACCAAGATAAGACGACAATCGTGCAGCTTGGCCGAGGAAGGAAGGTCATCCCAGACCTCCAGCTCCTGTTCTGAGCATAGTTGACCCAGGCGACTGCATAGAGAAGCAATTCTGGAGGTATCGTCCCTTTCATCCATTGATGTAAGGACCGAAGAACACTAGGATAGATTATTTGTAGAAAGTAGGACTGAAACTAAGGATTGCAAGGGTTGCATGTTACAGATCGGCTACATGCAAAGCTGGAAAAACCGTGAAGAGATAATGAAGAAAACTCGAACGAGAGGAAGGTGAGGACTGGAAGTAATGAAAGAAGATGTGCATGCGGAAAAGTGAAAGAAGAACGGATACAATTAAGGTAGAAGAAGCGACGAGCTCCGAAAGTGCAAATGGAAAGCACAGATCAGACGAAGAACGGTTGAAGATGAAGACATGGCGAATATCTCGACCTAGACGCGAGAGAAAACTCTAACATGAGCGAGAGATGAGATCAGCATTCCTTTGTGTGAGGGGCTTGTTTTCTTTCTTTTGTTTGAATTGTGAGTAGCCGTTGCTCGCTAAACGTCTCCATCATCCACTTACGCACTCAACAACAAGACACAATAGTGTTTGCAAAAACACCCAAAAACCACAATCACTTCCTCCTCTCTTGGGCACGTACAACACGTGAAGGAAAAGGGGCATCAGGAATGCAAGTTTAAATGTGAAAGTGATAGTTCCCCTCAGCTGTTGAGATGTTTATGGGCCGAGAAGAAATTTCATGGGCCTTGTGCAATATAATGGAAGAAGGCAAACGTCTGCTAGCCCAATTACCTTTAAAGAATATTACGCATATCCCGCGGGAGTCCAACCAAACAGCCGATTGGATTGCGAAAGCACACCGCACAAAGACTCTTCCTCTAGGGTGGAAATCTTCACCCCTTCAACCTCTGTGAGACATTTTATGTTCAGAATCTTCTTTTAGTGTCGCTTGTAGCACTTCTACTGATGAATGAATGAATGAAATGCTTTTACGACCAAAAAAAAAAAACTTGGGGAGCCGCCGCAGACGTCTCCAGCTACTCCACGGCCCAACTAGATAGAGAGAGTTTTCTTTTGTGCTTACTGGACACATGATGCAAATCTAACGATCCATCGAGTAAGGCCTGCTCATGGAAGTAGGAGAAGAGAGAATGAGGATTGAGCGCTTAAATGTACGATAAAATTACCAATAGATGAGCGCCTCCTGACAAGCAGCAACTACTTCTTGCTCTTTTTTTAAGAAAAGAGTCGTCTTTCACTCAGAAATTAAGAGGTTACTTGGCACGGTTTCCTTAAAAATTTCAACAATAAAAAAGGGATATTGCAATTTTTATAAGGTGTTTGAGTACCTCCAAAGTTACAACATTATTTACGAAACTATCTCATCTAGATTCAAAAGGAGGATAATTGTTCAAAAAGTTCTAAATCTATTGTACAACATCCATTTTAATCTTAAACCTTTTAATTATATCAATTTAACTAGTTTTTTTTACCGACATAATTTTTCTAACCAAATTTGGTTGGAAATCATTAATATGGACATCAATTGTCCTATGTGGAATGAGTAACATTGACATGAACAACTTTTTTTTTTTAATTTTACTAAGTTAATATCACAAAAAACCCCAAATTAATACACTAATGATAAATTTATCCAAAATTAATTTTTTGACTACAAAAAAACTCCAAAGTGATATACAAATGACATATTTACCCCGTGTTTGCTTCCATCAAATATTGCCATTAAATTGCTGACTTGAGTGCCAAATGGACTTGCTGTCAATTAATGGGTTGATACCACCAAAAATCTCAAACTAGTATCGTGAAAAACCTCAAATCAGTACACACATAACACATTTATCCTCCGTTAGGTATCTCAAAATTTACCGTTAAATTTAGCGAGAACCCTAGATTGTCTTCCTCTTCATTGAGTCCTTTGTTATCGTCTTTGTCTAAGATGGTGGAAATTGCGAACACTATTTAGCGAAAACTATTTAGTGACATGTTTAGTAACTCTAGTGCCACTCATGACAAAATTGCTTGACCAAGCACCACCATATGGCTCGTGGCATCTCATGTAAGAACATTAATGACGGATTAAGCCATTGTGAGTTTTACTTGACCTTCTATCAATACTCCCTCTTGAAGGCGAGCATAAGTAGTATCTTTTGGCAAGTGTACTGAGCATTTGAGTTGGCAACTTTTCTTGATAAATCTAGGGATTCTAATAATTACAACATTTGGGATTCTATAGTTGAGCCATTTTGTCAAGAGTACTACTAGAGTTACTAAAAGTGTCATTAAAGAGTTCTTGTTAAATGGTATTTGCAATTTCCCCAACCTTAGGCAAAGACGGCGATGAAGGATTTGATGGAGAGGAAGACAATTTAGAGTTCTTGCTAAATTTGACGGAAGTCAACAGAGGATAAATGAGTCATGTGTGTCACAATATGTGATTTTTAGTGACTCAAATATTAGTTTGGAGTAAATTTGTCACAAATATACTAGTTTGGGGTAAATTTGTAATATGTGTATCGGTTTAAGATTTTTCATGATATTAACCCATTAATTAATCCGCATGAACTTGCATCTAAATTGGCAATTCAACAACAATATTTGACGGAAGTTAATGGAGGGTAAATATGTCAACCGTGTACTACTTTAGGGTTTTTTAATCAAAAAATTAGTTTTGAATAAATTTATCACTAATATACCATTCTTAGGTTTTTGGTGATATTGATCAATTTTTTTAAAAGGAAATTTTCTTTCCATTTACCTTTTTTTTTTCTTTTTTCCTATGTCCTTTATCTGATTGTCGAGCCTTAGAGAGGCCCCCTTGCCTAGGGCGGTCTGGCAAGAGTGAACCTTGCTAGAGGCCACAAGAGTCAAGCTTTTGCCAGAGGCCTTGAGGGTAGTCCTCGCTCACGAAAGAATAATATTGATAAATTATCAAAACACTTAAGATTATATTAACATAAGCAAAACGTTTAAAATTGAAGTAGTCACTCTATTAAACTGTTATAGTTTTAAATCATATATTACTAAACATATGGATTATAATACTTAACAAGCCCAACATTATGAAAGGAGCCCGACAAAAGAAAAACCATTATGAGAGGAGCTCTAAATCCACCTTCCTAGTTCCTAGTCTGGTCGGAGGCACATCATGCACGGCTAGACATGGGTGCAAAGCTAATTGAAAATCCAAGTGTTTTGAGGATTGGGATCTCAATAACTTTAACACTCAAACAAATCTTGTAATAACCTTATTTACAAATAAAATGAAATGGGATATATGTAAAGATCATAAAGCTTAATGATAGCACCTGCTATGCAATCATAGCACCAAAATCACAAAGGTAATAATCCCAAATCAATCTCAATCTTTCCGTAGATTTGATCTCGCATCACTCATTTTGCTACTTAACACGTTCTCCAATTGAACCCTAAAAAACTGGCCTCTATGATTAAAAAGACAATATGCATTCAACTTAGGACAATTGAATGCATTAAATTTATAACTCGACTGAACCCGAAGATTTAAATATGAAAAAGTAACAATGGATAAATTTGAGTATAAAATTCGATCTCAACCTCAAAGTCAGGTCTGAATGATGATCACCTCTAACTCGAAAATAACACCTCTCTTTCAGTTGAGGGTGTAAAGGTTTCCTCATGAGATTTGTTCTACTTATTTGAACTCAGGTCCTATGGAAGGTAAATGAGCATGAGACCATTGTGCTAGCCGCTCTCTCTACTAATGTCTAATCGGTTTTATCATGTTGTCATTGGTGATTTTCTAAAAGATAGACATGTGAAATTTTTTTATTAGAGAAAGACACGATTTAATGTTCTCACGTCCCCCTCGTACAAAGGGTGGACTTTGGTCTAAGGTTTAGGAGTAGGATGTTTAACTCCAATACCATATAAAATATTGTGGGATCACCAATAATTTTTCCAAAAACTTACATCATTAGATGAATGCATGATTTAATATTTAAATACTCTAACAAGTGAAATAACACTCGACCTCAAACAACCAAGTAACGAGAGTTAAGAGTGGTAAGTAAATCAAAGACAAATCGACACGAAAACTTGCTGCCGCCAAACTGAAGTTTCCCTTACCGCCTCACTTTATGCACGCTCATCATTGCCCGCATGCAATGGATTTCATTTTACGTGGGGCCACATAAAATTTGTTCTCACTTTCGATTGACTTATTAGTCATACATCACTGTCACATGAGGTAATTATCACATGGAATGCACAACAGAGGGAAAGAGACGAGAAAAAAGGTTGTTGTCTTTAAGCTTCTGTTGCTCATTTGTAAGATTTGAGATTTGTCTCTTGGTCATAATGTAAATACAAATCAAATACTTAAGTAGAGTTAGGTGTTCATGGTCGTGAACGACAAGAAACACTTGCTTCTCCTTCGGTTTTCCATACCGTGATTTTCTTATATGACAAGCTTTGTATCCCGACTTACACGAGGAGTGTAGAACGCCGAAACTTCCACACCAATTATGTAAATCTCATTGCTCAATTCTTATTGTCCGAAAAGGTCGTGCACTAGACAATGACCGCACCTAGATTCACGCTTCTGCTCTGTCATTTCTTGGGATCATTGTAGAAGCTTTCTTATATATGCCTCAGGAAATATATTTTTTATTTGGATTTTCAGTTCTCAAAACTAATCTCCAAATTCAGTGTACGTTTGTTTCACTGAAAATTTCATGTGAAGACAAATATTTTCTATGATTTAGGAAAAATGATTTCTTTCTTACCGAAGGAAAAATCATTTCCTCTAATTTAAACTTGCTGTTTTGAATTGATAGGAAACGCTTTATGTATATCAATTAATTTTTTGTCATTCAAATACTATAAAGTTTGAAAATAATTTCCCGAAAACAGTTTTCATTAAAACAAGCCGATCATTAATTCTCTCGTCATCCTTGTTTTTCTGAATGAGAATTGACTTTTAATCCAAAATAGATATTTTTCCTTAACTAATTTCTGAAATAGATCTCTCTCTAAGCTATTTACCAAACTGGTTTCTTATTGCCGTGTCGGTTGTGGTGGAGATTTCCCAGTCATCGCCACCTTTATCCTAATCACATTTACTCTATTTTCAAAAGTGTTTAAATTTCTATAACTTTTCCCGATCTTTTCTTTTCCGAAATCCCATCTATCATAAATAATTAAAGTCGCACAGATTCAACTTTAAAAAAACATAAATATAAATTTTGAAATACATTTTAGAATAATTATAATAAGGCAACATTGAATAAATTGTTTCACTTCGAAAATTTAAAGCACATTTAAATATCAAAAATTAAAATTTAAGCAACCCTATAACATGTTTGTTTTATTAAATATTAGAATTTCACAATATTTGTTGTAGAATTATTTCAGTAAGTGAAATATTCCTCTTAAAAATATAATTCATTGAATGTGAATACTTCCATTTCTTGAGAGCAAATAAAATTTGATATAATTTTAAGTATAAAATTATTTTCATTATGCAAAGTTTCTTTGAACATATACATTTCACTTAATTGAAAGATTACAATGAGACTATATCCAATTAAAAAAATTAATTTACCTGGAATTCCTGGTTTGAAAAAGGAAGACAAAGAAACATGAGAGTTTTTGGAAAAAAATTATAATAAGATAGCTTATTTATATGTAGCTTATAGAAGTAAATAAAGTTGGTCCATTTAATTAAATTGAAGTAAACTGAAATATTTTAGATAAACATATGGAAATCTAAAAATTTGAACAAAATCACATGGGATTTTTTTTTCCTACTTTTTTCCCTAAATTTTGTGACTAGATTATCCCCTGTCATGTTGTAGTTATTTACCAATAGAAATAGATACAATATACCTATGATATTACGATATTATGATATTTTCCAATTATATAGGTATATTGTAATGCACCAGAATCGGAACCCGTTTTTCTTTCTTTCTTTCTTTTTTTCTTTTTGGGCTTAGGTGAATTAATTTTATTCATATGTTCCGCAAACTAGCTCATATATAAATTAAAATATATGACATGATAAATATGGTAATACCTTTGATTATGAGGATGACTCTATGTGTCACGTCTTTCATTTTAGAATAGATAAACAAACCGAAGCGTATTGCAATAATTAAACGACATAGGTAAAACAAAATGGATATCTTTGATTTTAACTTCAATCGGCTATACACTGTATAATCTATGTATTCTTGATATGGATATCTTTTCAAAAAGGTCTTTTATATTATGTATCTCCGTTATTAAAATCAGTATATAAAACTAAATATATATTTATATCAAGGGCTAGTTATCTTTGGAATAGGGTATAATCTTCTCTTTCATTGTCAAATTGTAGTTTCGGTGTAATCTTCCTACTAAGTCAATTTTCACTTTTTGTTTTGACCCAAAAAAAAAAAAAATCACTTTTAGCGAAAACATTATTATAAGAAGAAGTTTAGTAATTGATAAGATATAATAATCTCTTTAATTCAATGACCTTTTATGTGTTCGAAAAATGCATTTCAAATTCTTTTATCCACATATTGAATTTCGACTTGGCTTTATAACGGGTGCAAAATTTGCTCCGGCTTTGACTATTTATGACAAATGAAATTCTGAAAGGAAGTAAATATTATGCGAAGCGTTAGAAGTTGTACTAGGTTTGAGAGGGTGATGAGCGACCCTAAAGCCTATTTTTTATAATATAGTTTTGTAAGAAATCTATTTTGATGAAAAGGTCAATTGCCATAGTACCAACCTGCCAGATGATGACATTCTTCAAAGATGGACTATGCATTACTAAATCTCATACAGGGCTTCTCTGCAACTTTGCAGGATGACTCGAATAAATTAGCCACAGGCCTAACCTCGAGAATCTTATGTACATCAAATACAAGAGCTCAGGAGTAAAAAATAGAGCATCCCAACCTCAATCTCCGGCAGACATGCTTCCGGGTTCGGAGTGCCGCTTCTGATAGTTGGCAACTTGTGCTCTGAACCCATTATAAATCACCACAATCCTCACGACGAAATCGCCATTCCCCCTGTGTCTGCTTGTTATTGAGCGGAGGATGAGCTTCTGTTCGAGCTAGTGCTTTGTGCTGGATGATGAGGGAAGGGAAGCTGTTGATGGAGAGGCCAGGAGGCGCGCTCTGGCGGGCAAGGCACAGGAGCTGGGCGCGCGATGAAGGTCGGAATATTGTCTCCCGGCATAACAACGGAGACACCGCTCGTGTAGACAGTCATCTGCAAGTACGACATCCATTTAGTGCTATGTAAAGCATGTCAAAGCAAATGTTTTGCGTGCGATGGCGATTAACTGACACAATGGAGCAACAGCTAGATCTGATCAGGCCCTTATACAACAAGGGCTCAATACAGCAACATAACAGAAGCTCGCATTGGTGCAGCAGCCACTGAGTTTTTTAGTAACAAATTGCAGCTAGATTTGGGTATTATGTCGACTCTGTATCGGGTATGGAAAGCTTTGGTACTAGGCAGTAAACGAAACAGGACACAAAAAACTTCACAAACAAATCACGGGCATCAGTAAGCCAATATCTTGAACAGAGAGAACATCTGTCAACAAGAAAACGTCGTGCAACAAAACGTCTGCCGAATTGCAATCTAGTATCCCCAGTCATCGCTGCGTTAATATTTCTAAACTGTAGCATAGCAGTAGTTTGAGGGCAGTGAAATCATCTTCTTGAAGAGCTACTTCAAACCTGCTTGAAGAACTACTCAAGTTTTCGCTCTCCTCATACAGAAACAGATCTGTCTTAATTAATTACAATTAACACCCTCTTGGTTTGAAATCGGGCCTAATGTCGCACTGAAAACCCCTACATTTTCATCAATGTCCTGCTGCTTTCACGGAATAGACAATTCGAACTCTGCCATGCGCCACCTGCCGTCTCCTGATGCAGGTACACAAATATAAAAATGCCTTTTCCGACACGTTCTTCATGGTAAAGCAAAGACTTCACTTACTGGCCAGACAAGATGCAAAGTTATGGGCTCTGCCGCGAATAATTGGACAAATTCGGCCAAAAACAATTCATGCTGGACCACTCTATTGGCTTCATAAGTGCTTGAATCCTAGTAATGATGGAAGCTTTACACCACTCTATTTTTATAAGGTGTTTGAGTACCTCCAAAGTTACAACATTATTTACGAAACTATCTCATCTAGATTCAAAAGGAGGATGATTGTTCAAAAAGTTCTAAATTTATTGTACAACATTTAATTTAATCTCCTTTTAATTATATCAATTTAACTAGTTTTTTTACCGACATAATTTTTCTATCCAAATTTGATTGGAAATCATTAATATGGACATCAGTTGTCCTATGTGGCATGAGTAACATTGACATGAACAATGTTTTTTTAATTTTACTAAGTTAATATCACGAAAAACCCCAAATTGATACACTAATAACAAATTTACCCCAAATTAATTTTTTGCCTACCAAAAAGCTCCAAAGTCATATACAAATGACATATTTACCCCGTGTTAGCTTCCGTTGAATATTGCCATTAAATTGCTGACTTGAGTGCCAAATGGACTTGCTGTCAATTAATGGGTTAATACAATGAAAAATCCTAAACTAGCATCGTGAAAAACCTCAAACCGGTATCCGCATAACACATTTATCCTCCATTAGGTATCTCAAAATTTAACGTTAAATTTGGCGAGAACTGTAGATTGTCTTCCTCTTCATTGACTCCTTTGTTATCGTCTTTGTCTAAGACGGTGGAAATTGCAAACACTATTTAGCGAAAACTATTTAGTGACACGTTTAGTAACTCTAGTGCCACTCATGACAAAATTGCTTGACCAAGCACCACCGTATGGCTTGTGGCATCTCATGTGAGAACATTAACGACGGATTAAGCCATTGTAAATTTTACTTGACCTTCTATAAATACTCCCTCTTGAAGGTGAGCATAAGCAGTATCTTTTGGCAAGTGTACTGAGCATTTGAGTTGGCAACTTTTCTTGATAAATCTAGGGATTCTAATAATTACAACATTCGGGATTCTATAGTTGAGCCATTTTGTCAAGAGTACTGTTAGAGTTACTAAAAGTGTCATTAAAGAGTTCTTGTTAAATGGTATTTGCAATTTCCCCAACCTTAGGCAAAGACGGCGATGAAGGATTTGATGGAGAGGAAGACAATTTAGAGTTCTTGCTAAATTTGACGGAAGTCAACAAAGGATAAATGAGTCACGCATGTCACAATATACTAGTTTGGGGTAAATTTGTAATAGATGTATCACTTTAAGATTTTTCATAATATTAACCCATTAATTGATCCACGTGAACTTGCATCTAAATTGGCAATTCAACAACAATATTTGACAGAAGTTAACACAGGGTAAATATGTAAATCGTGTACTACTTTAGGGTTTTTTAGTCAAAAAATTAGTTTTGAATAAATCTATCACTAATATACCATTCTTAGGTTTTTGGTGATATTGATCATTTAAAAAAAAAAATTTCTTTCCTTTTTACTTTTTTCCTATGTCCTTTATCTCATCGTCGAGCCTTAGAGAGGCCCCCTTGCCTAGGGCGGTCTAGGCAAGAGTGAATCTCGCTAGAGGCCACAAGGGTCAAGCTTTTGCAAGAGGCCTCGAGGGCAGCCCTCGCCCACGAAAGAACAATATTAATAAATTATCAAAATACTTAAGATTATATTAACACAAGCAAAACGTTTAAAATTGAAGTAGTCACTGTTAAAGTGTTATAGTTTTAAATCATATATTAATAAAACATATGGATTATAATACTTAACAAGCCCAACATTCTGAAAGGAGCCCGACAAAAGAAAAACCATTATGAGAGGAGCTCTAAATCCACCTTCCTAGTTCCTAGTCTGGTTGGAGGCACATCATGTACGGCTAGACTTGGGTGCAAAGCTAATTGAAAATCCAAGTGTTTTGAGGATTGGGTTCTCAATAACTTTAACACTCAAACAAATCCTGTAATAACCTTATTTACAAATAAAATGAAATGGGATATATGTAAAGATTATAAAGCTTAATGATAACACCTGCTATGCAATCATAGCACCAAAATCACAAAGATAATAATCCCAAATCAATCTCAATCTTTCCGTAGATTTGATCTCGCATCACTCATTTTGCTACTTAACACGTTCTCCAATTGAACCCTAAAAAACTGGCCTCTATGATTAAAAAGACAATATGCATTCAACTTAGGACAATTGAATGCATTAAATTTTTAACTCGACTGAACCTGAAGATTTAAATATAAAAAAAGTAATAATGGACAAGTTTGAGTATAAAATTCGATCTCAACCTCAAAGTCAGGTCTGAATGATGATCACCTCTAACTCGAAAATAACACCTCTCTTCACTTGAGGGTGTAAAGGTTTCCTCATGAGATTTGTTCTACTTATTTGAACTCAGGTCCTATGGAAGGCAAACGAGCATAAGACCATTGCGCTAGCCGCTCTCCCTACTAATGTCTTATCGGTTTTATCATGTTGCCATTGGTGATTTTCTAAAAGATAGACATGTGAAATCTTTTTATTAGATAAAGACACGATTTAATATTCTCACGTCCCCCTCGTACAAAGGGTGGACTTTGGTCTAAGGTTTAGGAGTAGGATGTTTAACTTAAATACCATATAAAATGTCGTGGGATCACCAACAATTTTTCCAAAAACTTACATCATTAGATGAATGCATGGTTTAATATTTAAATACTCTAACAAGTGAAATAACACTGGACCTCAAAGAACCAAGTAACGAGAGTTAAGAGTGGTAAGTAAAATCAAGACAAATCGACATGAAAACTTGCTGCCGCCAAACTGAAGTTTCCTTTACCGCCTCACTTTATGCACGCTCATCATTGCCCGCATGCAATGAATTTCATTTTACGTGGGGCCACATAAAATTTGTTCTCACTTTTGATTGACTTATTAGTCATACATCACTGTCACATGAGGTAATTATCACATGGAATGCAAAACAGAGGGAAAAGAGACGAGAAAGAGGTTGTTGTCTTTAAGCTTCTGTTGCTCATTTGTAAGATTTGAGATTTGTCTCTAGATGATAATGTAAATACAAATCAAATACTTGTAATCAAGTAGGGTTAGGTGTTCATGGTCATGAACGACAAGAAACACTTGCTTCGCCTTCGGTTTTCCAGACCGTGATTTTCTTAAATGACAAGCTTTGTATCCCGACTTACACGAGGAGTGTAGAACGCCGAAACTTCCACATCAATTAAGTGAATCTCATTGCTCGATTCTTATTGTCCAAAAAGGTCGTGCACTAGACAATGACCGCACCTAGATTCACGCTTCTGCTCTGTCATTTCTTGCGATCATTGTAGAAGCTTTCTTATATATGCCTCAGGAAATATATTTTTTATTTGGATTTTTCAATTCTTGAAACTAATCTCCAATTCAATGTGCGTTTGTTTCACTGAAAATTTTATGTAAAGACAAATATTTTCCATGATTTAGGAAAAATGATTTTTTTTTCTTACCGAAGGGAAAGTCGTTCCTCCAATTTAAACTTGTTGTTTCACTTTAAAAAATATGAATATAAATTTTGAAATACATTTTAGAATAATTTTAATAAGGCAATATTGAGTAAATTGTTTCACTTCGAAAATTTAAAGCACATTTAAAAATTAAAAATTAAAATTTAAACAACCTTATAACATGTTTGTTTTACTAAATATTAGAATCTCACAATATTTGTTGTAGAATTATTTCATTAAGTGAAATTCCTCTTAAAAATATAATTCATTGAATGTGGATATTTCCATTTCTTGAGAGCAAATAAAATTTGATATAATTTTAAGTATAAAATTATTTTCATCATGCAAATTTTCTTTGAACATATACATTTCACTTAATTGAAAGATTACAATCAGATTATATCCAATTAAAAAAAATTAAATTGCCTAGAATTCCTGGTTTGAAAAAGGAAGACAAAGAAACATGAGAGTTTTTTGTAAAAAAATCATAATAAGATAGCTTATATATATGTAGCTTATAGAAGTAAATAAAGTCAGTCCATTTAATTAAAGTGAAGTAAACTGAAATATTTTAGATAAACATACGGTAAATCTAAAAATTTGAACAAAATCACATGGGATTTTTTTTTCCTACCTTTTTCCCTAACTTTTGTGACTAGATTATCCCCTGTCATGCTGTAGTTATTTACCAATAGAAATAGATACTATGAACCTATGATCTTACGATATTATGATATTTTCCAATTATATAGGTATATTGTAATGCACCAGAATCGGAACCCGTTTTTCTTTTTTTTCTTTTTTTTTTCTTTTTGTCCTTGGGTGAATTAATTTTATTCATAAGTTCTGCAAACTAGCTCATATATAAATTAAAATATATGACATGATAAATATGGTAACACCTTTGATTATGAGGATTACTCTATGTGTCACGTCTTTCATTTTAGAATAGATAAACAAACCGATGCGTATTGCAATAATTAAACGACATAGGTAAAACAAAATGGATATCTTTGATTTTAACTTCAATCGGCTATACACTGAATAATCTATGTATTCTTGATATGGATATCTTTTCAAAAAGGTCTTTTATATTATTTATCTCCGTTATTAAAACAGTACATAAAACTAAATGCATATTTATATCAAGGGCTAGTTATCTTTGGAATAGGGTATAATCTTCTCTTTCATTGTCAAATTGTAGTTTCGGTGTAATCTTCCTACTAAGTCAATTTTCACTTTTTGTTTTGACCAAAAAAAAAAAAAAATCACTTTTAGGGAAAACACTATTATAAGAAGAAGTCTAGTAATTGATGAGATATAATAATCTCTAAATTCAATGACCTTTTATGTGTTCGAAAAATGCATTTCAAATTCTTTTATCCACATATTGAATTTCGACTTGGCTTTATAATGGGTGCAAAATTTGCTCTGGCTTTGACTATTTATGACAAATTAAATTCTGAAAGAAATTAAATATTATGCGAAGCGTTAGAAGTTGTACTAGGTTTAAGAGGGTGATGAGCGACCCTAGAGCCTATTTTTTATAATATAGTTTTCTTAGAAATCTATTTTGATGAAAAGGTCAATTGCCAAAGTACCAAGCTGCGAGATGACAACATTCTTCAAAGATGGACTATGCATTACTAAATCTCATACAGGGCTTCTCTGCAACTTTGCAGGATGACTCGAAATAAATTAGCCACAGGCCTAACCTCGAGAATCTTATGTACATCAAATACAAGAGCTCAGGAGTAAAAAATAGAGCATCCCAACCTCAATCTCCGGCAGACATGCTTCCGGGTTCGGGGTGCCGCTTCTGATAGTTGGCAACTTGTGCTCTGAAGCCATCGTAAATCACCATAATCCTCACGACGAAATCGCCATTCCCCATGTCTACTTGTTATTGAGCGGAGGATGAGCTTCTGTTCGAGCTAGTGCCTTGTGCTGGATGATGAGGGAAGGGAAGATGTTGATGGAGAGGCCAGGAGGCGCGCTCTGGCGGGCAAGGCACAGGAGCTGGGCGTGCGATGAAGGTCGGAATATTGTCTCCCGGCATAACAACGGAGACGCCGCTCGTGTAGACAGTCATCTGCAAGTACGACATCCATTTAGTGCTATGTAAAGCATGTCAAAGCAAATGTTTTGTGTGTGATGGCTAACACAATGGAGCAACAGCTAGATCTAATCAGGCCCTTATACAACAAGGGCTCAATACAGCAACATAACAGAAGATCGCATTGGTGCAGCAGCCACTGAGTTTTTTAGTAACAAATTGCAGCTAGATTTGGGTATTATGTCGACTCTGTATCGGGTATGGAAAGCTTTGGTACTAGGCAGTAAACGAAACAGGACACAAAAAACTTCACAAACAAATCACGGCCATCAGTCAGTATAGCCAATATCTTGAACAGAGAGAACATCTGTCAACAAGAAAACGTCGCGCAATAAAACGTCTGCCGAATTGCAATCTAGTATCCCCAGTCATCGCTGCGTTAATACTTCTAAACTGTAGCATAGCAGTAGTTCGAGGGCAGTGAAATCATCTTCTTGAAGAGCTACTTCAAACCTGCTTGAAGAACTACTCAAGTTTTCGCTCTCCTCATACAGAAACAGATCTGTCTTAATTAATTACAATTAACACCCTCTTGGTTTGAAATCGGGCCTAATGTCGTACTGAAAACCCCTACATTTTCATCAATGTCATGCTGCTTTCACGGAATAGACAATTCGAACTCTGCCATGCGCCACCTGCCATCTCCTGATGCAGGTGCACAAATATAAAAATGCCCTTTCCGACACATTCTTCATGGTAAAGCAAAGACTTCACTTACTGGCCAGACAAGATGCAAAGTTATGGGCTCTGCCGCGAATAATTGGACAAATTCGGCCAAAAACAATTCAAGCTGGACCACTCTATTGGCTTCATAAGTGCTTGAATCCTAGTAATGATGGAAGCTTTACACCACACCTTAACTCAGATTCCAATAGTATAATACCCTACTAAAAATAATAAAACCACAAAACGGGACTTCTAAAAAAGGTGGCATATCTCATCCCTATCTTGATCGTGCTAGCTGCTGGTTCAGATAAAGCAAGAACTTAAACAAAGATTTGCACTTCACCACAATCATGTTTTCCTTTCTTGGTCAGTGTGAGAAGGAACAGCAGAGGATTAAAAAGGTCCAATCGTCATCAATCGACATTGATGGTGCTAAATGACCAAAAGATAGTGAGGGAGCACATGAGTTCTTTATACAATGTGGGCATATCACACTTTAGATTTTCCATATTGCAACGCTGTTGTATCTCCGTTTATGAAAAAGTTCAAGTAACTGGGATAGACAAGGGGAATCATGACGGTGTTAGTGCAAAGCAGTGTCAGCTGTAAGCCTTGTAGATAACTTTTTTTACTCACGAGCAATGACAATTTTAGCGCAAAGGGTTCCCTGTTTGATGCCAACATCATCCAGTTGACTAAGAGAAAAAGAACAAAAGAGAGGACAGAAAACAGAAAAAGGAGACGAAGGGGGTAAAACCAAGTTCACCAGTAAAAACAAAAACCACAGTAACATGGGGAGAGAGAGAGAGAGAGAGAGAGAGAGAGAGAGAGAGATGGAGCCTTTGCATCGAGACTTTGTCAGGCCAGTAATGAGAACACCGTGCAGCGAATGAAAAAGGAAAAAGGAAAAGGGAAAAGCAAATAACATCCAGAAATTGTCAGAAATGATCCCAAACCAAAAGAGCAAATCAGCCCCATAGCAAATGCCATCTCCCATGGCTGGGATCCGCTCCCAACATCATCCTTTGGAAACACCCGATTTCCCATTTGGGTCATCAAGAAAATTTATGTCCCGGGGACGAAGAACAAGAACAGAGAAGGCGAGAGAAAATCTCTCAGAATGCGAACCCAGCAGAGGGCAGAATGTGCTCTGTCCTCTGCTAAGATCGCAGTTGAAACGTTACTCAGAACATAAACGAGCTTAAAAAGCACTGATCCCGAAAACCAGAGCCAGAAAAGAAAGAGAACGGCGAAAATGGAAGTTGAAAAAACAATGCCTTCGCTTGAACTGAACTAACCTTCGGGGAAGGGTAATTAAGCTTCGGGTTGAACCCCATCTGGGACTCGAGGTCGCCGCCTCCTCCTCCTCCGCCGCCGCCGCGGCGCCCCGGGTCGCCGCCCGCGGCTGCGGCGGCGGAGAACTCCGGGGAGTTGGTCCGGAGGAAGCGCTCGAAGATGGCCATGACCAGGAACATGGAGATGAGGATGGCGGTGGCGACGAACCCGAACGACACGGCGTTGACCGAGTTGTCGAAGTGCCGCCAGTGCTCTTGCCTCATCGCCGGAGCTCCCATCGGCGACCACCCGTCGGACCACTTTGAAGCTTCCATCTCTCCTCGCCGTCGCCGCCGTCCGTGTCACCGCATTGCACTGCCTCCGGCGGGGGGAAGAGAGAGAAAGAGAGAGAGAGTTTTGGGAGGTGGAGAGGTGCTTGCTTGAGCTGCTTCTCTCTCTCTCCTGGAGAGTGTCGTCTTTATGACGACAAACACGGAGGGTCACTTCTAATAGCCCTGGAAAAAGAAAGGCAGCTCGCTTGCAATTCGTGTTCGCGTGTCGTGATCGTGTTCACGAATTTGTATCGATTCTAAAAAACCATGACTTTCGATTTTATGTTGCGAAATAGCACGATAAGTTAGCGAAAGCCGAAAGCAGGAAAGTGTAATTAAATTTTAAAATTGTAAAGAAATGCTTGTTAGCATATCGTTTTAAAAATCGATTACAGCTTTTGTTTTGAAAGTTTTAGAACTCGATTACATTTCGTAGTAAATTTTAAGACTTGATTATACTTTTTGAAAGTTTCATAATTTAATTTACATTCATGATAAATCTTAAGACTTGATTGTAATTTAAAAATCAATTGCACTTTCACGATAAGTGGTAAGAGTCTAGCACATTTTTTGAAACATAAAAATATTAGGGATTTACGTGTTATGATCTAAATGTATAGTGCCTACGCAACAACAAAGCTGGTAGCCAAAGTATCACTATGAAAATGGAGGATAAAGAATTTACAATGGTTGAAGTGTTTTATGGCCTAAATTAGGCATAAAGAATATTCTAGAACTCTAATATGTACCAACCGATTATATTATATATGTCACCTTTTACGAGCTCAAACTTAAGAGGCATTCTCCACGTTTTGCATTTCAGATGATTAAATTAAGATAAAATGTGGTAATTCGTGTAATATATAAAGCTTATCGTATAATGTCATATTTGGATTTTACCTGAACAATCTATATTGTATCCATATCGCGTGGATAGGTTGTGTCCAACATTACCGGCCCTAAAATTTCAATTATAACGTGTCGTGATTTTAATTTCACGCGCGTGCCATATAAATACTTTAATTGTCTTATTTTTTTAATTTCAAACCAATGCCGCCATAAATCTTTCAGTGATCCAAAGGCCGAAAACCCCAAACAACTTTCCCAAGATATAAAAAAGCATGATATCATTGAGTAATTGACTTTAACATTTCTATGATGTAATGGACTTGATTTAGGAATTGACGTGCACAGTTTAATACTAAAGGCAAGGGACAACAGATAGAAGCTTTCCCAAACATGTCCGAAATATTTTCTCCATAAAAACAAACGAGATATCAAAATTCTTTTGAGCACTCGATTGATCTTGTTACATATGATGTCTCATCATTTCATGCACTCCAAGTAATTATTGAAACTCACGAGTTCAATTTTGCAGGACCGATCTCATTATTTCTGGTGGAACGATTTCAAACGGTGGAGAAACTTAAATTAACAAAAAATATAAAGTGAAAGACTATGCCAAACACAACTTTCCCTCTTTTGTTGATTTTGTTTGCATTTTATCATTCTTTTCTTGTTTATTTATTATTTATTTTGATTTGGATTCGAGAGCTCCTTTCTCCCGGTATGATCCTTGATTTGAGAGTTTGAATTCTCATGATCTAGTTCTAGATCTGAATGTTATCCTCTCTCGATTTAGATTTGGAAGTTTAATAAATATATTTTTGGGGATTCAACACCCCTCTACTCTATTTGTGTACAAGTCCTCTGCCCTTATTGATGATCGTTGGAGTTTTTCTATCTCTTTGAATTATGAAGATTCGTTCATTCGCATATTAGATCTGTGTTTATTCAACTTCTTTTGATCGTTTCGTGAGCAATGGTGTAAACGAAATCAAACCTAGGTGCGTACTACCAATTGGCAACATCATAATTATTAGAGAATAAATTTTTAATGTGTGCTCATCATTAACAAAGAAACGAGATTCAATGATTGGCCATTGATTATTTTTCTTGACCAATTCATTCTTGTGGAATGGGTGTGTGCTTAACTTTGCTAGTGCTTCATTGATCCTCAGCGTATTATGCATTTGGCTTTGCTTTTCAATATTCTTGCTTTGGTTCGATTTACTTTGTCATTGAGACTATGTACTTCTTCTCGTGTATCATTTTGTGTAAAGAATATAATTTTTTTCGACATAAGAAAGCCCACTAATCAATCTCTATCTATTTTCCCTCCAAAATCTGTAAATTGAAAAAAAAAAAAAAAAACAATTGTCAGTATATAAAAGGTATGAAAGAAAATTAAGTGCATTCATAGGCCAATGTATTAAATTTTGTAAAGTTTCATTTACACGAGCTTACATTATAGTCAAACGGGGAACGTCACAACATTAATAAAGAGTAAAACCGCATACCAAATAGGCACATAGGGAATTCCATTTGTGAATAAATATAGGAACAAAGCCATGTTTTCCTTCCTGCCCAAGGCGAAGACAATACTTCTTTTTTTTTTGGTTGAAGTCAATACTTGAAAAGGCATGAACAAATTTGACCGTCAAAACAATCGCTCAAATGGAAAAATTATCAAAAATGTTAAAAAATTATTGTAATTATGTCAATTTAGTCTTAAACTTTTTTTTTGGCTAAACGAGTCATACACATTTTTGTATTCATGCCAATTCAGTTCATTTGGCAAATTTTGGTCGGAAATTGTTGATGTGGATGCCGACCGTCTTACGTAGTATTATTGGCGTTGATGTAGATAATTTTTTAATTAATTTAATGCTCTTGTTTATTTTTTATTTTTCCTTTTCTTTATCTTCCTTTCTTTCCTTCCCTTTTATTCCAACCATGAGCCGCAAATTTTGACCATACTTTTTGTGTTACCAACTGTATGAAATGCAGCCTTTATCCTTCAATTATAGACCTCAAAGTTAGGAAACTCTTTCAAAAAAGCTACTCGTTTCATGGTTATACTTACATGCCACGTTATGCTTCCATGAGAAGTTGAACTTTCAAGTAATTATTCTAAGAAAAGATTGTAAGATTTTCAGAGTAAATCAAAGTTAAAGCAGTTTTTTTTTTTTTCTTTTTTCAGGAGCAAAGATTGCTTTGGCCAACAAATGGCGAGGGGACAGGAAATGATAGAAGCCGAATTAATTGACTTGTGCCCTTGGGCTCTGGGGTCCGAACGTGCTACTTGATTTGATGCAAAGGGGCTTAATAATTCAACTGAAGAGTGCGAGGGACAGAGAGAGAAGAGTATGATGGACTTTTGAAATGTCCGAATTTTTGATTTTCCGGCGAAATTCCAAAGATTATCCAAAATTCAAAGAATTACAGGAAATTCATTTGCGAGGGCTTCAAATATTTTACATTTTGGAAAATGTCGAAATGTGTGTATTGTACAAATTGCAAAAGAGTAAAACGTAATATTCATTCCGAATATATTCGAGCAAGTGATTACAAAATTCACTGAAGATCATTGACTATCATATGAAATTTATCTATTATTCTTTTTTTGTTCATGTTGAGGCAAGAAATAAATAAATTAAATTGTTTGCGTCACCATGTTAATATTAAGTAGTATTTGATCAGCACCACAGGCTACCACTAGTCTATTCAGTCACTGTTCGACAAGATTCGTCCATTTGGAGCTATTTATACCATAATTGAGGTGGCTTCAGAGCAAGCCAAAACCATTATTAAGGAACAATTTTAAGTGACCCCAATGCTTCGTTTGGAAGTCGGTGGAGAGAAAAGAGCAAATAGGTGAAGAAAAATGTGGAAATTTTACCCATCCGTGGGTAGCGCAGTTGGTTGGGAGTCTCTCCCTTATCGCTGAGGTTAAGAGTTCGAAACTCTGCATTGTTAGCGATTTAAATGGGGCGCCATGGAGGTGAGTTGTTGTGCTAGTCTTCCCCAAGGTATAGGATCCCGGCCCTCAGGCCCCGTTTGGGCACGGGGGCATGTGGCGGAGTCCTCGGTCACAAAAAAAAAAGTGAAAATTTTAATATATATTTTTTTCTACGTTTTTTCTCGTAAGACATTTTATGTTACCCCATTTTCTACACGCCTTCCATTTTCTCTTCCCTCAAATATACGATTTCTTTATAACAACAAAGTTGGATTTTGAATTTTAAAAAATTAAAGCCAAAAGTAAATAATTAGCAAAAAAACTATTGCAGACAGCCGTGATGGACGTGGTTTACATCGATAAGGTTGTCATTTAAAAACAAGTCCCATCTAAAATGAATTTGAAATACGAAATTAGTGATGAGGTCAACCGCACGACATTAAGCTGATTAAAGCACAACATTTAAGGCTTTATCGACCTAAATCTTTACATAGGGACTTGAATCGACCAAAGTCGATAAATAAAGACTAACATGAGCATTTTACCTGCAATTTCTTTTAGGGATCTCTATCTTTGCATTTATAGACCCTAATTAACAATTGTCTGTTATTATGATCGCGATAAATGAAGGGCATAAATGATAATAAAAAAAAGAAGAGAAATTTCTCATATTGAACGGGTCAAGCCTTGGCGATCAAGTAGGTTTTAGATGTGACTGCAAATAATTGCACGTACATAATAGATGAGGTTACGATTTGGAATCCCAGACATGTCCACGTTGATATATCACAGCAAAGGGACATTAATAAGTTGGTGGGGAAATTAATAATTGGCAACACATGGTTGCAACATTCAAAGATGAGGAAATCCCCATCCACCATGCATGTTGTGCCCAAAAACCAGAACAGCCAAAGCCTAGAAAATACACATTTTCCCCTCATTTTCCCCTCTTGGAATTTAATTTAAAAAAAAAAAAAAAGAAGGAAACCAAATGAATGGCTGATATCGAGACAAAAAGCGATTCCTCAGCCTGGGCCAAATGACAGCTCCAAAACTCAGCTTTTCCATTTGTTGTCGTGGCCCAACCTATAAAAAAATAAAGATCCTACCTGGTGAAGCAAGGAAAGTTCCAAATAATCATAAATAAACAAAAAATTTTCGAATTTTTGTATTTTTTAATTCACAATTTTCGTAGTGTCCTTCACTCAACGTCCAGAATTTGATGAACAGCAATTGCAACATACAGAAAATAATTTATGTGGTTATAGTAACTTTACAAGCTGTTTGTGCGTCTTGAGATGTGCATATCTTAAAAAAGTCTTTTAAATCATAAAAAGAATGAGAAAAATCCCATCATACTTATATAGTTAATAAAGAAAAATAGGTAACTCCTCTCGAGTTTCCTCCATGAAAAGTTGTATCACATGGCCGCACAACATGTTACTCCCAATGTTATTGATCATCATGGACCCTCTCGCAAATGAAGGCCTCAAAAAATACTCGCCGTTAGCAAACCCAAGCTCGTAAGCCAGTCGGCTCGAGAGCAGAGCAAAAGAGCATATGTTAGCATAGATCGGACGGCTAAAAAGGAGGATCGACGGTGCTCCAGGTGCTTACAATCCGACTCAATTGAGCCATGACTGTAACCCACCGAAACATTCCTTTCATAATCAACCCTGAGCTCATTGAAAATTCGCGAGTCGCTTAGGGAACACGGGATGGCCGCGGGATTCAAAAATGTTTTCAACCGGCACTACCAAAATCAATCCGGAAAGCATTGATGGTCTCGGGACGATGCATTGATACCGCATAGTACTTTTGTCCAAGCGAAAATGGGGCAGAGACAAGCCCCGCTCGATCGTACGGATGCAGGCATCCCCCACGAACAGCGACCGTGTCCGACGACACGGTCGGCGTCGTCATCAATACAACATAAAAAAAAAAAAAAAAACGAAGAACCGCTCGGATTTGAATCCTCACATGCGCCGTGTCGGGCCGCTGCCCCTGCCCCCATCAGGTCTCCCCAACCTCTTGTCTCCATCTGGCTCCACCTGCTTCCTTCCCTTGCATCGGATCATTCAACTGAGTGATTAGATTAAGGTAATTAAATCACAATGTGAAAGATGATGTGTTTAACCCTTTTTTATATTATCAATCTCCACGGATCTAATTTGGAATTTGCAGTCCTGATTCTCTGCTGAAGAGAGAAGTATCAAAAAGTAGTCTTAAAACTATTGGGTTAGTACCAATTCAATCATAAATATTTCAGTTTGATCAATTTAGTCATAAACATTTTGCATTTGTATCGATTTAGTCCCTTTAATAAATTCTGATTGAAAATTATTGATGTGAATATCGACCGTTCTACATGGTGTGGTTAATCTAACGTGGACATTTTTTTAAATAATATTTTGACTTTTTTTATGCATTTTCCTTTTTTCCTTTTAATTTTTTTTGGGGGTTGAGGGCTCGCAAATGCCACCAGCTAACCTTGCTAGCCCTACATGGCATTGCGGCCCTCACCCAATGTCGGGCTGGCAACCCTCACCGGCCCTCAACCCAAAATCAAAATAAAGAGAAAAAAAAAGAAAATAGAAAAAAATCATAAAAAATAAGATATTATTGATATATTATCAAAAAAAAATTTCATGTTAGTGAGTTGATCGTACCACATAGGATAATTAGCATCTGCGCCAACGATTTTCGATTAAAATAGGCCAGATTGACAAAATTGACATAAATGCAAAAGATCTAGGACTAAATTGATTCAATTAAAAAGTTATGATTGAATTTACACTAATACAATAAGTTACAATAAGTTTAGGACTTTGTTAGTACTTTTCCTCTCCACTAAACCTAATTAGTTTTCCACTAATTCTTGATAGTGGGGAGACTAGTGCTTTCAGTTTGGTATCCATTAATAGATTTTCTTTTTCTTCATTTTGTAGGGTTTAGAACTCCCTCTACATGCATGTGCGCACGAAACACATTATTTATTATTCCTTGAGAATTAGGATTGATTTGGCTATAGTTGCATCAATTATTAAAGGGTGGAATATATAGGTGCTTGGTAGGCTTAGGCTGACAGTATCATTGTAATTATGAGATTATGTTGACTTGTATCTTGAGTCATGGATTCCTTTTAAGTGGTCTCGGCAAAAAGAATATGAAAAGAGATTACCCGCCTCTTAAATCGAAACATGTCAAATAAAGTGATAAGTATATTGAAAATCCTTAAATTTATTGTGAAGTTGTGTCGAGTTCTAATAGTTATAAAAAAAAAGGGTTAATACCCTGAAAAACTCTAAACTGGTGTACCTATGACAAATTTACCCAAAACTAATTTTTTAACCACCAAAAACCCTAAACTGGTACACATTTGACAAATTTATCCCAAACCGGTACACTTGTGATTATTTTTACCTTATGTTAGTTTCTGTTAAATTTTACTGCAAAATTATTAAGTTAAATGACATGTGACAATTGACTGGTATACTAATTTATGATTTTACTCTCCGTTTGTCATAGTTTACAATTTTTGTGATTTTTTTTTGTGATATTAATTCAATTTAACATGTGGTATATTTGTTACAAATGTACCAGTTTGGGATTTTTGGCAGTCAAATAAATTAGTTTGGGATAAATGACCAGTTGAAGGTTTTTTATGGTCAGTTAAGGTAAATTTGTCACAGGCATATTAGTTTAGGGCTTTTCATAGTAAAAAAAAATAAAATAGTTTAAGGTAAATTTGTCACACGTGTACCACTTTAGGATTTTTTAGAGTATTAACCCTATAAAAAAAGTGTTATTAAGTCTTACAACTTATTAAATTAATACAATCAAATGCTTTCGTTAATTTCATTAACTTTGAGTGACCGAAAATATTGACTTGACTCTTTTTGTAATATTTTTTTGAATGCAAATAATGTTAACATGGTCACTGCATTGGCCAAATAAAAAATTTGAAAAAAATTAGAAGAAAAAGGCCAAAAAGTTTCAGAAAAGGAAAGAACTCACGACGGAGGGGAGGGTCACTAGCTCTTGTCGAGACTCAGGAGAAGATCGACGGCCCTTGCCACCCACCAATCTCTTCAATGTCCCAAATTTGCTCTGTTTTTTCTTAAATTTTGCACCTTTTTTTTTTCCTTTCCTTAAATTTTTTATCATTGTTTCTTTTAATCTTTTAGTATTGTAGACGATTTACCAAATCCAACTATCTCTTGCCTGGTGACGCTACCTAATCACCTAATTAATATAACTTCGTACAAAACCCACATTAGCAAGTACGTTTGTTTAAATTTTTAATCATTTTTTTCTTTTTAATTAGCCTCATTTCTTTTAATCTTTTCTCATCATGGGGAGTTTACCGGATCAACGTACATTTTGTTTGGTGACACTACTCAATCAACTAATTGATCTATTTAAGTTGGTAAAAAGGCCATAGTTTTTTGTTCCGTTTGTTTTATGAAAAATTTGCCATTTCTAAAGAATTCATTTTTTCAAGAAAAATAACTATATTATCTAGTGTTTGATTGAAATCCAAAAATGAATAAAAAGTTATTTTCTTTTGTCTCGAAGGATAAGCTTGATTAGCGATGTACGATGTTCATGTGATGTAAGGGACATCCATTTGCCAAAGTCCCAATGACTTGGGCGCGAGAGTTACTGCTAAGGACATCTAGCCAATGTTTCTTGCACTTGGCCACTATGAATCAAGCATGAGCACTAGGGACTTGGGCCCACCTTGATGGAATTGAACCCCGGTGTTGGTAACTTCGACACAAGAGCCGGGTGCCCAAGCACGGTCGCAAGGGACCAAGGCTTAAGCATTGCAATTTTGGGCTCAACCTGAAGGGACTTGGGACCGACCTTTATGGACATGGGCCCTACTATTGAGGAACTGGGGCCAAGCTCCAGTTGGGTGCGGGAGCTAAATACTAGGGCATGGTGGCCACGGACTCAAGCAAGGGTACTGGAGTCCTACGCTCGGCCTCTAGAGACAAGGGCCTTAACTTGGGTGTAAGAGTTGGGTACCCGAGCATAACCACTTGGACTTGGGCGTGAACTAGAGTCTTGGACTTGGCCTTTGTGGACTGAGGCTCGGCCAAGTCCTGGGTGTCAATGACTTTGGCATGGGGAATCGAGTACCTAGACATAGGCACTGAAGTCTTGCACTTGGCCTTAAGGGACTAAGGTCGAGTAGTCAAGGACCTAAGCTTGAGCTCAATGGATCTTGGCCAAAGGGCCCATGTGCATGGTTGCTATGCATCCAAGCACAAACATTGAGGTTTTGGGCTTGGCTTTGTAGACCCAAGCCTAGCCTCAAACGAGCAAGGGATGGTAGCTATGTACTAGGGCACAGGCATCAGGGTCGTGCACCCAATCTTTAGGGACCTAGGCCACTCTATCAAGGAGTGGGGCTCAGTGTCGATGGACGAAAGCTCAAGGGCTAGTGAGTTGGGTGTGGGAGTCGAGTACTTAGGCATCCACTAGTGACCTTGGCATGAGCACCGACATCAGGGGCTTAAGGCCCAGCCTCTATGGACCCGAGCTCATCCTTGATGGATATAGGTGCAGCTTCTATGGATCTGACTTTGCCTTAATGGATTTGGGCCCAGGCGCCAATGAATTGAATGTGGGAAAAAGGTCCTTGGGCATGGCTACTAAGGGCGCGCATAACAAAATTTCTACTTATCTATTTCTCTATTTTTCTGTTCCTAGGAATAGGTTTGGAACAGAAATCCATTTGGCAACGCAATTTCATTTTTCTATTTCTGGAACAGATTTCTATTCTAGAAATAGATTTGAAAAAGAGATCAAAAACTAAAATTTTTAACTTTTCAATTTCTGAAATAGAAATAGAAATGATTTCTTATTCTCTTCAATAAAGAGAATTTGGGCATCCTCCCTCTACAGACTTCGGGCTTTTCTATTTGGGCGTCCATCCTCTTTAGCAAAGCCACACTTCAACCAAAAACCCTACCACTATTGACTCCAAATCTGTCCATCCTCGTCGTTGACTCTGAATCCATCCTTCTTGCCACTGTTGACTCCGACGCTGTTGCCGTTCTCTTGCTGGTCAGATCGTCACTCGTCTCGCCGTCAACTATGACTCCGTCCTCCCTACCCCTGTTGACTCCAACTCCATCCTCTCGCTAGTCACATCGTTGCTGACCTCGCCGTCGACTCTGACTCCGTCCTCCCTACAGTTGACGACTCCAACTCTGACTCCGTCCTCTCGCTAGCATCCACTCTGTCCGCTTGCAAGCGTCCACTCCGTCTGCTTGCTGCTGTCGACTCCAACTCTATCCTCAACCCTAGGCCCTCATTGATTGCGCGAGCATATCTTCTCGACACCTTCAGGTAACTGTGATTGACCCATGTAATCGGTGGCTTTTGCCTCTTCGTCTCACTCATGCTTTATCTCCAATTCTGTCCTTAACCTTAAAAGTTTCCATGGTCGGTTGAATAGGGTGTGATTTTAGGCTTTTTTACCTCTTCTTCTCGACACATCCAGGTCGATTGACCGGCACCGTCTGACGACTTGTGGCGAGCGGCGTCCTGTTCACAGCTTCTTACTCCCAATTCCTACATCTCCGTGAGATTTCTTTTTCTACTAAGTCCAAATATCTTGTAGTTTTTGGCTGCCTCTGCTTTGTGCTTTGATATATTGCTGTGGATGTCCTCTATGTTCTTGGTATGGCTGTGAGCGTAAGTCTTGAATATGTGGGTGGAGTTTCGATGAAGTAAAGCATAATGTTCATGGCTGGAGTGCTAATATTCTTGAATTAGTAAGCAATCCTTTGGGTTTTCTAGGCGTGCTTAAAGAAGAAGATGTTGAAAGGTTTAGGGAAATAGAGCAGAAGAGTCGTGAGTTTATTTTGGGCAAATTTGGACTTAGTTTTATTATAGTGAAAGAGTCGTGAGTTTCTTTTCTTGTTTTTGGCTAGTCGTGTTCATCTTCGTTTCGTCTCTTTAAGGTCTATGCAATTGCCAAAGAATACATTAGGAAATACAAAACTTTGTCATAGAATACTTTATTTCCTTCCTTTGTAGGCAGGGGAGAAATCAGTTTAGAGAGAGAGAGAGAGAGAGAGAGAGAGAGAGAGAGAGAGAGAGAGAACTGGTGAGAGATCTTGCCTTGGTTTGATCGAATTGTTTATAGCATCACGGCATGTGATTTTCTTTTTATCCGAATCATATTGTCTGATTGGGAGCTAGTTGATGGATTGAATTTTACTGATATGTCTATCGCTTAGCTTGAGGATGTTATGCGAAACTTCGGTTTGATGCCTGTGAGAAATTAATTGTTATTTGTTCTGGTATGGAGGTTTTTGGGAGTTTTTTTTTTTCCCAATATAAGATGTAATAGTTCCTTTTTTTAGAAGTACACGAGTGTCGAGAACATTTTATTTTGATATACTTCATGGAGCAATTGTTTTGATACCTCTCATTTCTTGAATTTACTCTCTAAAATGCTTATCACAATTTGTTAATGATTAGTGAGGAGCTGCGCTAGCTTTGAACTGCTGAAGTTTCGAGTGTATAATAAGAAAGGGTAGATAAATATGACGGATACTTTGGTGGTTAACTATTATGGTAGCCCCTTTTATTAGTTAGGTTTCTACACTATCAATTTGATACTTTGCTCATAGCGAGCCATTTAACATAATTTGACAATTATACGAACAAACAACAGTTGGGATTGATTTGTTAGAAGCAACTATAGGGCTTGAACATTAATTTTTCATCTGAAACTTTAAACCATATTTTTCTTTAAAAATGTGACTTTCATATGCATATCTAGATGCTGTCATTGAAATAATTACTTAGTTGAGATTGAAAAATTATAGTTGTTAAACTTAGGTTGCTTCATTTAAGTTACATCTTTGATATGGAACTCCTGAAGCATTAAGCCATCTAGAGATATGCCTTCATGATGTGCTTGTTAATCACAAATTCATATGGATGATGAGAATGAGATTCTCAGATCCTCTTTGTTCACACTGTGCTGAATTCTTATATAGAATTTAAAATCAGAACAAGGCATTCGAGCCTGCATTATTTCTTTTATCTTATAAGTAGTCCATGACTTGATGGATCATCTAATTTGCTTTAAATATCTGCTTGGTAGGATGGCTTTTTGTAGTTTCTGGAATGATAGTTTTTGATAAAATTGACACTTCATATATAGTTGAGGTGTTTTAGCAAAAATGCTTTTATTGCTAATTATTGTTGGTAGAAGTAGAGGATCTAAGGGATGGTATGCAAAAATCATATTGTAGCTATGGTTAACATGATTTTGCAAAGAATACTGGGTTTTCATGGACTATCAAGCATCTTAGAGCAATATATGCTTGCTTGTATAATTTGATATGGTGATGTTCTCTTTCAATTTTCTTCGTGCGTTTTGTTTTATTAACAGTCATAGAACATTGCATTGATATGATCATGACATCAAAGCTTTTGTTCTTGAATTGGTACATCATCTGATATGGTTCATTGAATACTCAATCAGTTAAGGTTAAATGTCACCCCATAAAGAAGCATTTCTAGCAAAGTGGACTGAGCCTTTGACTAATTCGCTTATAAGTTTGTTGGTAGAAGAGGTGAAAAAGGGAAATCGTCCCACTTGTACCTACAATAAAGTAGGGTGTAATAACATACATGCCGAGTTCAATAAACAAATAGAACTCAAATTTAATGTAATTCAGTAGAAGAAAATGGTAAACAAACTAAAGAGGCAGTATAGTAGTTTTGAGAAACTTCTTTTACAATATGGATTTGGATGGGATAATGTAAACAAAACGGTTATTGTGGATGATCCAAGTGTATGGGATTCTCACATCAAGATATCACTTTACTTGGGTCAATTTATTCTTATTGTGGATGTAAGCTTCAATTATACTATTGATATATGTCATTATTATGAAATTTGCAGGATAATAGTGAATGGGCTAAATTCAAGAATGATGGGTTTCCTTAGTATCCAAATCTTTGTATTGTGTTTAGTGATACATATGCTACTGGGGAGTATGCAACATAAAATGCAGAAGACTTAATGGTGTCGAAGAGAAGACAATGGTGTTAGTGGCGACAATGGTGGTGGTGCGACGATAGGTAATCCGAAGGAATCTAATGAACTCTATGTTGATGAAGGAGTCTTTACATCTGACGCAACTACCACCCCAGTTCGTGAGAAGCACAAGTTGAATATGACTCCAAATTCCAAGAGGAGAAAAAAGAGTAACAACTATGATGTTAGTGACACTTGCAAAACCATTCAAGAAATGATCAAATTCAAGACGGCCCAATCAATAAGTGACTTCGTAACCTCACAGGTCCCACCTCCTGTAGACCCCTACTCCATAGGAGCTGTGGTTGCCATTCTAAATGGCATGCATGATTTAGAGCAGAATCTTTACAATAAAGTTGTGAATCAGGCATGCCTTTAATGCCACTTGGAGAGAGGCTTTCATCATCTCTCTACCTAAAAGAAGACATGGACTTTTTGAATCTCTTTAAGAAGTTGTTAAGAAACATGCTATAGATTTATATTTTGCTAAATTTCATTATATGACTTACGTATTTGAGACTTTAATTTTTTTTAAAAATTTTTTAAGTTGCAATTATGATGACATTATTGCTATTGTTTTTTTTTTTTTGGTAAAAACATTATTGCTATTGTTGATTACTATTGGAGTAAGTATCTAATGGGTTAATGTTCTTATTTTATGCGATGATATAGGTAATATGGATGGGGGTGAAAGTAGCATGTGTAATGGTCAAGTAGCATCAATTGAATCAATTGAGCAAGATTTTGATGATTTTAATCTTGATATACTGATAGCATGGTTGGCCACTGTTACAATGGATATGTCCATGCACACGAGAGAACTTATTAGAACCGCACTGGATAAGGGAGGTTCTTTATGGGCATTCCGATAGAGTATATGAAACTTTTAGAATTGAGAGACATGTCTTTCTCAACTTTTGTGATCTAATGAAGGAAAAATGTTGGTTGGAAGATAGCTAATATATTGGGGTAGATGAACAAATTGGGATTTTCTTATCTATGATTTGTCACAAAAACTCAAATAGAGATTTATGTAAGAGATTCCAATGTTCAGAACAAACTATCAGCAAATACTTCACTAAAGTATTGCAAGCAGTTCTCAAATTGGCAAAAGAAGTTATCATACCACCTTCCTTTGATGTTGTCTGATAAGATATTCTTATGAATCATAACCATAAACGTTACTCAAGGTAGAATTCTCATATATTCTTTTACACCATCAATTTTATTTTGTTGATAATCTTGTATAATACTAGTCTTTGATAAAATGACAAGGCTGTTTTGGTGCTATTGACGGCACACATATTCATGCTTTTGTACCTGTGTCGAAGCAAATCCTTTTTAGAGGTAGGAAAGGCATCACCACTCAGAATGTGATGTGCGTTTGTTCATTTGATACAAAATTTACTTTTGTATATGCTGGTTGGGAAGGCTTTGCCAACGATTATCAGGTGCTTTCAGCAGCACTGGAGACTCCTCACTTGAAATTTTCTCGGCCGCCACTGGGTATTTACTTGTCCTTTAAGGAGTAATTTTCTTTATGATCATATTTATAGTTACAAATTATGACCAATGTATGAATACTTTGTTGTTGGCAAATACTATGTGGTGGCTTCTGGTTATGCAACAACTCCAAGATTTTTAACTTCTTTTAAAGGTCAACAGTATCATTTAAATGATTATAGTAGTACAATGAGAATGCCAACAACTACAAGAGAATTGTTCAACTATAGGCATTTTTCTCTAAGGAATGTAACTGAAAGATCATTTGGGGCATTAAAGAATCGTTTTTTCATTTTGAGGCACATGCCCTCATTTGCAATTCGAAAGCAAGCACATATTGTATATAATTATGTGCCATGCATAATTATATCCGTGTTCAGGACAAGATGGATAAGAACTTTTCCCTATATGGAGATCTGCAGTATTTATCTGAACCTACGCAGGATGAGCTTACAAACGATACATTGACCAAGGAGGGAAACCAAATGAATATGCTTAAGAAAAGTATTGTCAATAAAATAGCAAGGGATCATAATATGCCAGAAATTCCATGAAATTGTATTTTCAACTTTTATAATGTATTACTATTATTTCGACTTATTTTATATTTGAGGATTTCCTATTTGTTATCTAATCAATTTCTCTTCCTAAAAATGGAAATTTTATTTTGTTATTAAACAAATTTCTATTTCAGAAATAAAATTTTTGAGTCGTTATCAAACGGGTTTCTATGCTCAGAAACTTGTTTAGGGAATAAGAATTGAGAAATCAATTTATGGTCCGAAATTGATTTCTGTTCCAAATATTTTGTCATGCATGCCCTAAGAACTTGGAAGTGCACTGCTTGTTTTGAACATTGTTGTGGGAGACTTGAGCTTAGCCTCAATGGATCGAGGTCGGGGTGTTAGTGACTTGGGCGAAGGAACCGGGTATGTGGGCATAGTCACTAGGGTAGCCCTGGCATGGGCATCGAAGTCTTGGGACCGGTTTCGAGAGACCTAGGGTTAGCCTTTGTGGATCCAGGCTTGGCCATTAAGGGTGCGCATGACAAAATTTCTGGAACAGAAATTGATTTCTGTCCAGAAATTGAGAAGTTAAAAATTTTAACTTCTAATTTCTTATTTAAATCTATTTTTGGAATATAAATATGTTCTAGAAATAGAAAAATCAAATTGCGTTATCAAACGGATTTCTGTTCTAAACCTGTTTTGGGAAATAGAGAAACAAAGAAATAGAGAAGTAGAAATTTTATCATGCGCATCTTAAGAAATCGATCTTGACCTTGAGGTATTGGGGCCTACGACCAATATACCAGGGCATGACCACCAGAAATCCAAGCACAAGCATTAGGGATGTGGACCTGATTGCTGAAGACGTGAGTGAAGGAATCAAGGTTCCGTGCTCAAGCATCGAGCTTTTTGATCCAAACTCCTATGTCTAGTCATATTCAAAATGAATTTTTATTTGTAAAAAAATCAATTATTTTTGTGAATTTAAGTATACATTTTCCTTTGATTAAAAAACGATTTTTCATTAATTCGTTTTCTTAAGCAACTCAAATGCTAAAAAATGAGGAAAATATTTTCCCATAGAAAATTTTCTAAGAAACAAATATAATATATTCCTTTTTCTTAGTTTTTGAAGCTTATTACTTACTTGGCACTACATCATCGCCATACATTTAATGAAAACACTAAAATTGTATTCCAAATCGGTATTTTCTTTCAATCAAATTAGATGGAGTCGAAGGAGGTATTCAATGACATTAATTTGACAAATTTCAAAATTTGATTACGTCTATTTTTGCCTTCTATTCACATCCTTATAATAGTTGTTCTTTTACTTGATTTACAAAATCATCTGCAAATAGTCTTCATTTTTAGCAACATTCATATTATCCCTTGAAGTTGCTCCCAGGAATATTGCATTAGATGTCGAGAATGTTTATTTGGACAGATTGGACATATCACATTCTTATTAGGACATCTTGCGTATATGCAATGCCAAATAGGCATCTAAGGCCATCTAAGCCCAATATTTTGTAACGTAGACACCACATCCGGAGCATAAGAAAATCTAGATCGATCTAAGTCAGCATCTTTCGACAGTGATAGGTCTCTGTCAGCACAATCCATCTTAGAATGATCCAAACACCAACAGTAGCCATTTTAAAAGTACATCAATCATTTTGAAAATAGAAATTAAACAACTTTAAATATTGAACAAGGATATAGAGACGGCTGGTAACAAGATAAGTAAAATTACCCAAAAAGTCCCAAATATATTGTAAAGAATTGAAACTTTTCAATTTGGCCAATATAGTTCTAAAAATTTTGACGATTTTTTAATATAGTATATCCGAGAAATTTAAACCAGAAAAAATTGATGTGGTGGTGTAGTTAACATTGGTTGTCTTATGTGGCACGGTTAGTGACTGACACATAAAATAGTTGATGCTTGATGTGGAAAAATAAAAAGAAATTACGTTCTTTTGTTATTTTTTTAGATCTTTTTCCTTTCTTTTCCTTTTTTTTCCCACACCATTATTCATCTTTTTCGTGATGTCTTCATCTCCTCCCATTTCGTCACTAAGAAGACACAATTGTTCATTTTCTTCTTATATTGCCCCACCATAGTTGAAAAGAGCCGGCAAGGGTCACCAGGGCCTCAATGATGGTAGGCGAGGATTGCAGCTCCCTCGTGCCAAAGATCTGGACAAGGGTCGTCAACCATTGCCGAGACCTCGATAATCCTCACTGGCCCTATCAAGCAACGGTGGGACGCCATAAAAAGAAGATGAATAGTGAGAAAAAGAAAAGAAAAATCAGAATAATAAAAAGTTAAAAAGAGAACGAAGAAGGAGATCATTAACATTGAAAAAGACAAAATCAAAAAAAGAATTGTGCAACCATCTTCAAAAGTGGCTTTCGGATGACTTCATTCGACAAAAAATTGTGCAAGGACACCGAAGAACAAGGGACGCGACACATAATTCCCTACCTATAATAGTCGTGGAGGATTTAGTTTCATCACTTCATTCTCAGTTAAAAAGCGATATGAATTGAAAGTTTAATGGAGAAGACGGCATTCCTCCATTTGAGCGAATGGCATTTTCAGGATTTGAAATAATTCCTCCGAACCAACGATGCAATCGAACATTCTCAAAATAATCTAGAAACTTATTCGATCCAATTAAAAATTCCGAAACAACATTGCATGTCATATTAAAAAAAAGTTCCAAGAATCTAATACCATCAGCCGAAAGATCAGGAATGGCATCATTATCGACTTCTTCTCCCTCTTTCTTTGGTGCCAGACAAGCCGAAAAACTGTTCATGCACAGTCCTGCGCAAAAACGCGTGGGGGGGTCGGAAGTGTCGTGGAAAAAGGAAGGAGCTTTCGGCTCCAAAAAGGGGGCCCCAAAAAAAGCTTCTTCGACTTCTCACGACCGGGAAGAAAAAAGCTGTTGGAACGCGACGCGAGGGGCTTTTGCTTACTCGATTCTTCGTTCTCACGGTGCGTGTGGGTCGCGCGATGTCTCCCTACGGCCGATTTTAGCTTGGCTCTCACGTGATCTTCTCTCACTTTCTCTTCTTTTCATGGCGCCTGTTAAGTCTTCCTTCCCAGCTTGGACCGCCACCCTATTTTTCTATTCACTCATCTCTCTCTCTCTGCCCCGCCCCTGAAGACACGACCCAAAAGGAGAAGAGAGAGAGAGAGAGAGAGAGAGGACTAGGTCTCGTTAGCCTTTTGGAGGACCACTTGGAATTCGTATAGGGGAGGGGCTATTTTGTTGATGAATCCCTCGTGATGTGGACTCCTTGAGGATTAGTGATCGTCGGATTAGGAAAGAACACTTTTGACAACCATGCAAAATCATCTTACCTCTCTGGGGATGAGCAATCGGGCCAATCGGGCCAATTCAATCTACGACAAAACAAAACGCTATGTCTAGCCTATGGGCCACTTGGAATTGTTGGAGGGGTGAATTTCTACGAATCTCCAATGATCCGATTTTCGAGGATGGTGGTCATTTAATTATAAAAGAGTATCTGTTTATCTGAAACCTTTAAAATAATTGTATGACGATATTATTGATAAAAAGTATAATTAAAAAATACTAGAACATGACTTATTGAAGACGTGAATCGATCCTCCAAGAATCATAGAAATCCTCCTTTCCTTTGGAGGTAAGCTCAATCTGAGAACCACTTAACTAAACTAGTCTTATCCGATTTATGCGAGTTGATTGATACGGAGACCAATTCGGTTTCTGGGCAATAAATTTTGGTAACACTTGTGTGGACTAGGTTCAAAAAATCAAATCCTACGAGTCTTTAAATTAAGAACTTTTTCAAAAGTAGAGATGTTGAATTTCAAAATTAGCAGGTCGTATTGGCGTTCTAAATAAGAACTTTTGCAAAAACAATTTATATGATTGATCAAGATCGACTGGTTCCATTTCTAATTTCAAAAGCTACAAACCGGCCAACATGGAAGATTCTTGATTCTTTGTCCTAGTGCTCGCCCTACCCTAGAATCAATTCCCCGTCTTTCCTCGATCCAAAAAAGCATCTTGTGCCCGTTCAAAGGAACTTTTGAAAAAAACAGAGACAGACAAACTTAGAGTCTTGATGCTGGCCTATCACCTAGGGCTAGCTTCCTAATGATCCAGTCCAATCTATCCTTGAAAGAGGACCCAACGAAAAGAAGGGAAAAAAAAAACAGAGGAAGTTGGTGGGGCCCGCCTATGTCCCAAAAGTCCGTGGGCCCCATCATTTTGCTTGAGAGGCCCAATGCTTTCCAAACAAAGTTGGGCTTTCTTCTAATGTCATCATCCTTTGTGCGTAGGGGAAGCCCCTCCAATTGCGGGCAATTTGGGGAGGGAGGAGAAAGACACTAAAATAAAACATCCTCATCGGAGACTCCGTTGCTGTTTTACCAAGTCAAGTCAAAAGGAATCCGAAACCGGGTCGAACCGTGGGCGGGCATTCCACTCCATTTCGTCCTATTAGTCAAACCGGTCTAAACATTGGCACACTAGTCCTTTGATCGGTTGATCCCATAACATAAGCCAACTTGAAAATTTCTAGGAAAATTTCAAAAAAAGGCTTGAAATAAATTCTCAAAATAGATATTGTTTTAAATAAAAGCTTGAAATAATCAAATCGTCTCAAATAAAGGTATGAAGTGGCCACCTTGTCTCAAATAATTTTTGCCAATCAGTGACTATCCTGGTCATTGGAGAAGGAATATATATATTTTAAATGTTCGATTTTTTTCTTTCTTTTTTATTTATTTTCTTTTTTCCTCTTCCCACCCTAGGCCATCGCCGACGTTGAGCAAGGGCTGCCCTCGCCTTGCCAACCCAAGCGAGGGTGAGGGTTGCCATTGCTAGCGTTGGGCAACCCTTGCTTGAGTTTGGCAACCTCTGCCATGTCTAGCAGAGGGAAAAGGGAAAAAGGGAAAAATAAAAAATAAAAAAAAAATAAAAAGGAAAAAAATTAGAAAAGGTAAAAGATGAAAATTTCCTTCGATTGGTAAGTTTAGGTTCTTTTTTAAGACTGATATGATCACTTTAGATCTTTATTTGAAAGAAATTCCACTTTAGATCATTTTTTAAGAATAAGATGGCATTGCAAGCCCTTATTTAAAATAAGATCTACTTTAAGCTATTATTTAATAATATGAAGGCACTTCAGAACTTTATTTAATATAATGTATACATTAAACTCTTATTTGAAAAAATGAGAGCACTTTAGATTCTTACTTGAAATTTTCTCAAAATTTCTCCTCTCCTTTTCTTAGAGATGGTGCATAGATGTAAATGAAAAAAGATTATTAGTCGATAAAGCTAATATTCAAGAGAAAGTTTAATTTCGCCATGACCATTAATTGATCTTTAGCTCCATTGCTCATGCGATTTTTCACTAAAATTTTTCTGTGAGTTTGATCAAACACCACGGACAAAATCAGGTGGCAGTGATAGTACGATGAGACCCAAAACAAGATTTTACGCGACAGAACCTTATAAAGTATGATTCAAGTGCATAGCGTAGGCTCACTTGAGACCCAGATGTATCATGTCTAGGCTCGGATCAAGCTTATTACAAGAGCTTAACGACGCAGCAGTGGCTGCAAAGCTCCTTCTCCGCCGCTTCCACGACCGGCTCGAAGCTCGTCCACGCGTCGCGGGTGGTTGCCGACGTGTCGAATTTGCAGGCCATGGAGACGATCCGCGGCGGCTCCCCTGATAACCGATACCCTCGCAAGAAGTACAGGTTAGTCCCGATGGGTGCCACGGTAAGATAGAGCCTCTTGACCGGTTGTGACAATTCTCGGTGGCACGAGTTCTCGACTTCGTTCCACATGTTGAGCTCCGCATCGTATGCTTCAATGTGGCCTTTCCAAGCTTTCAAGCAATCTCCGGAGCTGAACAGCTTCCCGTCGACCGCGACGATCTGGTTGGGGGGCACGTCCAGTTGCCACATCCTCACCATCAGCTCCCACGTCCCGGTTCTTGGGTCGAAAACCTCGGCCGAGCTTCGCTCGGTGATGAACGGGAACGTCCGGTCCGAGTTCAACCGCTCCGCGAACCCGCTCACCACATGGATCTTGCCTTGCCATGTCACTCCGACCGATTTGTACCTCGTGGTGTTCATGTCGGGCAAAGGGCTCCACTCGTCTAGAACCGGATCATACACTTCCGCGGACGAAATCCCCCTAGCACAGCCCAAATTCGACTGCCCGCCCGCGACGTAGATCTTGTCGTCCCAAACGGCACACGCGAAATCCGAACGCGGGGTCCCCAGCGACGCGCACGCGGACCACTGTTCGGTCCTCGCGTTGTACTTCATGACGGTCGAGAGTATCTCCACCTCGACGTCGACCCAGTCGGCTAAAACATCGGAGACGTGAGCCATCTCCTTGTGGCAGAGCCGGCCGCCAATGACGTAAATCGTCTCTCCGACCGACACCATCGCGAAGCCCTTCAAGACATGTCCTTCCGCCACGTGAGGGATTAGGCTCACGTAGGACCAAGAATTGGTAGCGGGATCGTAGCGCTCGATCCAATTCGAAGCGGGGTCCGCCTTCAGAGTCGGGTCCTTGAGGCAGAACGGCACGTAGACGAGATGCCCCGAGGATGGGGGAACCTCCGGGGACAGTGGCGGCGTCGCGGGCCGTGGCACCGATGTGAGGGAGCCCATTAGCATCTATAGTGAGAGAGGGAAAATTTTGCCTTGAAGGAAGAGGGTGTGCGCTTCATGTGGAATGCCAAAGGGAGAAAAACCATATAAAGAGGGAGAGAAGATGATAAAGGGACCCTGGCGGACACAACAACGATTTGATCCTTTGTCATTGACATCGACTATGAAGTGAATCGAGGTAGCGGCAACAAAAGGGTTTAGGAGTTACAATCTAGGAATTTCTCCTAGGGCAAAGATCGTTCTAATTATTGACGGAATTCTTGGGGGGTTGCTGTCCCGTACATTGGACTCTTCATTCCCCAAACGAATGGACGAATTGTTGTAATAGCCGGGGGGAAAATTACGAGAGCAATCCCTCATTTTGGAGGAACCCCCCGTGTCATTGTCCCTTACATTGTACCTAGTTAGGTTTTCCTTGGGGTCGCAGCCTACTCTCTCTCTCTTTTACTCCAAATAAGGTCAGTTGCCAATGATTGGTGTTGGACTTGTTTCTTTCTGGAGGTTTTTAGCGATTGTCTAGTTTCGGCCGACGATCTCGAAGGTGCACGTTGCATGCCGAGTTTGAGAGGTTTTGCCACACACTCTCTTTTCAAGGGTTAATATCGATTGAGCAATCCTTCAACTTGGAGGCTCTTTCATTTGATCAATCGAGTTTATACCCTCGATTCAATTGGCTACGTTCAGATTCAATTTTGTGAAACATTCTCCCTCATAGTAGGCTAAAACATCAGACACCTCCCAACCTAGATTCACTTGGTGTAGGTATGGTTGTGTTATGGTCTTTCTGTTTATGACTAGAAATTCCAACTCAGGTAGGTAAGCCGGAGGTCCATGAAACACCGCCCTAATTTCATGGAGCAAGTAGTATTTTTATGGACTAGGTAAGATGTGAACCAAAGTCCGGGTAAGTGTTCAAACTGTCAATTTTTTGTGCCTAGTGGTATGAGGAATCAGACGTGTTATGTGCATATTCCATGCTCACATTTCTGTTCCTTAATGATTGAGCCAACCACATGGTGCTAAACTATAGTTGTGTGGCGCTATAAAAGTGATATAAGTTTTGTATTTAGTAGGACTTGATTTAAAGGCGCAACATCGTAGACGGCCGTATCAACTTCCTGAAGAAGATTGCTTAATAGACTGTAATTACCATCTCAAATTAAGAGGGGTTCTACTGAAGTTCCTTTTCACAGTTAAAACTACTAAGAGAGAAATATACTAGATAAAATGAATAATTAGTTTGACGGTATGACATATATAAATGTGATTGTTGCTATGGTAATGACACCATTGTTCCTATGAGTCATGGTGCTTTTTCGACCACAAATTGCCACTGAAATGGAATTGGCAAGACAGAGATGGAGCACATATGAAAAGGAATCTCGATAGTAAATTCTCGGATATTGGACAATTTTCTTTTGACCAAAAGAGAAAATGAAATCAACATGAGGGAAATATAATTACTGCTTGTGAATATTTTTTAGCACTTTAATTAACTCCTTATATGTGAAATTCAATTATTTTTTAGTGAACCTCGCATAAAACATTTTCACCTATTATAGATACAATGAAAGTAAAGGAGCGATCCATGTGTTTTTACCTAATTTAATGAGATTTCAAAAAATTATCAAACAAGTGAAAATCCGTACATTGCAGTAAGTTTCTTGTTGGCATTTGTTGAATTTAGCCATGATATACATTTATCTAGTGAAGTTAATTCGATTAGAAAGTTGATTAGCATGGTGAAAGACTAGGGTTCAAAGAAAAAAAAATCAATGGGGGATGGAATTTGACCAAATAAATTCAATATACTTTATTTTTTAAAAATTAATTTAAATTTTGGCTAGTCACAAGATGATTATGATTTTGACTTTTGAGTTAACTTGGATTGCTATGACTTGAGCTGAATTTATTGATGACTTAAGTTGTGTAAATTAGGCATTACTTTTACTATAACTAGAAATCATAGCAAAAAGTTTAAAGTGAATGAATTAGTTACTTTTAAGATTTGAACTTCAATTAGTTTTAAGTTGGGTAAGACATTACAATTAACAAATTTGAGGAGTGAATGGAAACTCTATTGGATTTTTTTTTTTTTTTTTAATGAAGTTTGTGATCTATCGCCAAATAAGAATTGAGTTTGTGTCCTTTTTGGTTTGGTCTTATTTAGACTTATTAATTAGAATTGAAGTAATTTTCTTGTTAATCGTCCATGTGCAGGTGACTTTGTTTTTACTTAATTGAGTAAGTATATTTAGATGTTGCTATGACATCCTCAGTTAACTTTGTCTTACCTCCTATCGAGCCTCGCTGTTTTGCTCTTTGACGTATAGGTGGACATTTTCCTAAGAGGTCACCTATCTTGATTATGCTCTCACCTAAGCACACTTAAAAATTGGAGTCCTAATGCTAAGCGTATTTTGTTACAAGGCTGGTGAGTTAATTCAAGTTTCACATATATATTCTCAAAAAACTTTCCCTTGTTTGGTGCACAATTTGGTCCATTTTTGTCCCGTTCGCCATTTTAAAAGCCTGTCAGGAGTCGCTTTTTGTTCAGGCCCCCTAGCCCCAACAATCACTCCATGGCCTTACCAAACCGATTGTTATAGGCCCACTAACTTTCACATAATTCATCATCGAACCACACATCTCCTGAATGGGGTCTCGCTTTGATACCATATTGAACATCCTTGAATTAATTCACTCAAGTTCTTATCCACTTTGACCCATTCCAAATTGAGCCTTGCGATCTTGTCCTTTGGCATGCGGGTGGGCCAGGAGATTATGCATTGCCCCTTTGTCATCTTAAAAGCCTGCCAAAGCCGCTCCTTGGCAATAACTTCACACTCTTGTCGGGCCAAGTCGTTACAATGGGTATGCAAAAATCATGTAGGATATCATTTTAGTGACAACAGCAAGACCAGCAATTAAAAAAATTTGGTGTAACGCGAAACATCTTGTTTTAGCAACAATTAATGTAAAAAAGAAATCTTATACAGTACCTATAGGTGACAGCGGGAGAACTTCTTGGTGTCAGGCTTGTCTTTGTTTTAGTTTGCGAATGGGGACACTTAATGAATGAGCAAGTTCTTCGGGTCCCCCTGCAACATTTGAGGTGGTGAACGTGCCAATTCAAAAATGGCATGAATTGATGGGCTTTTGTAACTTGGTCCCACCTTATAAAGGTCCACAATTTTCTGCTTCAAAAATGCTGTTCTCCTTCTAAGATGGGCTCAACAAGATGGAATCAAGTCACTCAAGCCCATCAATTCCTGCCATATTTTGAATTGGAGGGTTGTCTAGAGTCGTAGTGCTTGGGTGCGCATGGAATCATGCGAAAAATTGCGGACCTTCATAGAATATTATCCAAAGATAGACACGTGGATTTAACAAAAGACGAGAGCTGCTAATTAGATTCATTGGAATGAGGTCAAAAGATAAACCAAAGGACACCCTACTAATTAAAAAAATTACAAGCAATCTAATCTTGATTATTCTAATGGTCTCTCGGCTCATCTTCTGAGCGTGCCATCCCTTGAAGCTACTCTCAAAAGGGACAAAATGAGGAGAGAGTGGGGAGCAGATCTACATGAGAATCTTGAACAACGCTTGCAAAGCAAACAATGGGGCAAGATTTGCACCTTTTGATGTATAAAGTGACAATATTTATTGGTGCATGCCCTCTGTTCCTAGGATCTCATACTTGACCCCAGTCAAAGTTCATAGGATCTCCCACTCCATGTATCTTTTCATCTTTGCTAGAGACTTGGCCTTTATCGAGATTTCAAGGAAGAAATGCAATTGGAATTTACACTAGAACACATGAAAATTCAATATAGATAGAGGTTGCCATTAAAAATGGTTGTTATCATATTACTATTTCCTACACCCGTTTGACTATGGAATAGTTTCACCTAAAACACTATTTTTTATTATTATTTATTTATTTATTTTTGTAAATGAACTTTGTGAAAATGAAATTAGGAACACATTTAGCATGTGGATCATCGTGCATCGGTCTTTATAGACTAACATGATCATGAACCATGAACAACAAAGGCATATAATCCCAACATGTCAACTTAGAGTTGTTGCCAACTTTGTAGAAATTGTTATTGCCATTGAAGATCACTCTCGTTTCAACCCGTTTTTGGTCCAATCAAAGGTTCCCAGACATACCAATTACGTCCCTTTAAATAATTAAATATTTACATTTATTATTAACTTATTAGGGCGTGTTGGGCATCTAGCCTACCTAGCTTCTTGTATGATCTTAAACTTTGATTCCTGTTCATCCTGGGATCCTATGACTTTTTGTACCAAGCAATCTTTTCCCACGTGAACCCTAGGATTCGTTTTCTGGACACTACTAGGCGTCCTTCTAGCTACATGATTAATTAACTAAACTTCACGGGCAAGATGCGAGATTTAATTCACAAATTCGCAAAATTAGATACGCGACCATTTCATGGATACTTCCAAGTCCAATTACCAACTTACATTCCCATAATCTTTCGTAACATTTATGCTGAATGCTAAATGTTGATCTGAAAATTGAGTATCCGACCGTGTCCAAAACTAACTCATAAGTACAAGATAGCACTATGTCGATATGATAGTAATTTTTTAACATATGTTAACGAAATCCCAGTAACTCGGTAATCCATAATAGTAATTTTCATAGCATATACACTAATTGCATCCATATTTTTATAAAATAAAACTTTACTGTCAATAATTGTACCCAAGACAAATGAGAGAATGAAAGAGACTAGAGAGCAGGAAAAGACGCTGCGGGGTTGACGCAGTTTCCGAAAGACTTGTGGCAAAATACTAAAAGCCAAAATTCCATAAATTTTTGCGCAGAGAAATTTCTGCGAAAGGGGATACATTCCACGACCGGGCACTTTCCAACTAGATCGAAGTGAAATTACACAAAGTGCTGCAAGATTCCAGCTAATTCTGACTGCGACGTCGCTTGAATTTGGCAGATTTTAGCCAATATGTGATGCTGTCAGTTGACATAGAGTAGAAAATCATTGCGAGGCCTGAAAATTTTTCGTTGGATACCTCTAAATTTGGATAGGTCGAGGCTCATTTTTTTGAACGCCGTATTTAAAATTGAGTGCATGAAAAAACTAACTTCTTTGAAGAGGAATTTGATAGGGTAGTGGTGGGCATTTTTGGAAAAAAAAGAGGTCAAAAATGGCGTGTGGGTAATTCCAACTTTTATAAAATTTATGATTATTAGAGATAGGAGAAATACTAGTTTTGAGTTATTTTATTTTGACGTAACAAAAAGAGAGTTTATTCAATTCTAAGAATAGTTCCCCTTACCTCTTGCTTGAATCCCCTTACGAAAATGTCCAAATCATAAAACTGAAGACAAACAAGTAAATAAGTATTGGCTTACGTATAATTTTAAGACTTGTGCAATTTGATTCTCTAACTTTTATTTTGTTCAACTAAATATTCCAAATTTTAGAAGAAACAACTCCTATCGTGCCAGTATTAGTTATTGTGGGAACAAGTCATTGATTGCATAAACTAAAAAAGTTAGAGAATTTGACTACACAAAATAAAATTTGGAGGACCAAATTGCACTGATACTAAAACTTAAAGGACTAAATCTGCATTCAACCATTGAGTGATTTTTTTTTCTTTTGTTTTTCTGGTCAAACCCCTTAAGTGATCTTTAAAAAGTCGTGCATAAGTTTCTTTGTTTTTAAGAATATATATATTCCTCTTTTATTCGCTAAATACCTTTCTAAGTTGTCTACCAATAAGAGTAAATGTACAATCAATACTAGTCCTTTTGTTACATCTTTCCTGTCAAGAAAATCAACTATTTCATTTGTTAGAGATTCAATATTCATAAAACCACACCATGTGGTGGCGCCGCTGGCATGAGCTCCCTCCCTCTCACGAAAGGGGAAGAGTTCGAATCCCAGAAGCGTCGCTAGTGGTCTTAAGTACGGTGTCGTGGTAGTGGGTCTTGCGCTAGCATCACTCAGGATTTATCTCACCGGCTACTGGTTGTACGGGGTTCTCAGGTCACCAAAAAAAAAATATTCATAAAAAAAATTGACTCCAAATATAACACTAGCCAGTTTCCCTCCTCTTATCATTTTGTAGGGGTAAGTGCAGTAATTTGCATACTATGACTATACCTCATCATATTAATATACTGAAAGATCTTAGTATAAGCCCCACAAAAAGAAAAAAAAAAAAAGATACTAACATAAGCCAAAAAAGAAGAAGAAGAAGATGAAAATGGCGTTGGGAAAAAAATGGATGAGGGGGACAAAAAGGAAAAAGGCAAGAAAAGCAGGAGAATGAGACAAAAGGGAATTAATGAAGAATATGGAAAAGCAAGAAATGGCTGGAGAGACGGATACAAAAGGAAGAGGCTGGATCATCAGAATATGTGCAAATTGTAATGAATGAGGACCACAGCTCGATGGTGCTCTTTCTGCTGGAGACAAAGCAGCTACTTGTAAAAAGTGAGAGCTTTGATTTGATTGATCATCGTTCGGCTTCATTGGCCCCCCATACCTTCTGTTCTCTGCTGGAAATATCAGCTAAGCTCATCGGGTCAGAATTTTCTATATCCCTCACGAGTGTTCCAAATTTCACTCTCGTTCTCTTTGAGGAAGTATTTTTAAGATTTGAAATGCTAACCCTTTACGCCTTTCTTTGTAGGGGGAGATTTTGCATGGATCAACTCCATGTAATCAACCTCGAAGAAGGCAAGGTGCAAGCAGGGACCTTTGCCGGGGGAAAGCGGCATGTTTCTTTAATAGGGAAATTGCTCCTATGGACTTTACATTTTTCTTAAATAGTATGTGCTTTACTTGAAAAATTTAAGCTTATTTTGGTTTTTAATTTTTGTTGTTTTAAGTGTAACCGTATTGAAAATCTTAAAACTTATCATGAAATTATAATATGTTTAAAAACTTGTCAAATTAGTGCAATCAAGTCTTAAAACTTGTTAAATTAATACGATTAAGTTCTAAAACTAGTACAAAATCCAACTGTTTTACATGGTACAACTGTCCTATGTGGTATGGACAGTATTGACATAGATAATTTTCACTATTTTATAAAAATATTGAATTTATTATTATTACTTTTCTTTTTTTTCCTCTCATTTTGGCTGGTGAGAGCCAGTAAGCCCTAATCTAGCAAAAGCCTGGGTGAGGGCTGCGACTCGCACCAGCAGCCAATGAGGGCCAACGACGAGAGGAAAATGAAAGAAAGAAAGAAAGAAATAATCATAATTTTTTAAAAACTATGAAAATTATCTACATTAGTGTTGATTGTGTCACTTAAGACAGTTGATATACATGTTAGCGGTTTCTGATTAAAGTTGGCTGGCACCCCTTGTCGATCACAAGCGAGGGCCCCAACCCTGGAGACCCTTGCCAAGATGTAGTGACCCTTGCTTGGGTCTAGTTGGAGGGTTGCGAGGCCATTGCCACTGGCCTTCTTCAAGCCCCCTTGACACTTTCCGGCAACGATTTGGCGATGGTGGCAAGGGCTAGCTACCTTACCCTTGCCCTTTTTTTATTTCGTGTTTTCGTGGAATATCTTTTATTTTATTTCTCTTAATCTAATCAATTTATATTATGATTAAAAATTTAGGATTTATGTCAAGTCAACATCGTTTTAGTCTTATATTTCATGTTTTAATAAGATAACGCCACATAAGAGGGATAAAATATTAAAAAAAGCTACATCAACATCTTTTCGTCAATATGATTAGATGGAATCAACAGATAGATTCGATTACATCAATTATGTCAAGTTCTAAGATCGAATTGCATGTTTGGTAAGTTTTAGGATTTTTAATAATGTTACCTCTAAAAAGAAAGAGATCTTGAATTGAAAAAAAATTTGAGACTCGATATGGCATAAATTTGAAGGCTTTCAATAATGTATATATCCATAAAAAAGAAAGAGATCAAGAGATCATAGGATAAAAAGAGAGAAGGGGGGAATAAAGAAAAGTGGAGGGGGAGGAGTTCGAAAATTAGGTACTGAGGAACAGAGGATTCGTTAGATGCTGCTGCATCTCTTGTGATGGCGACGCCACGCACTCTCCCTCTTCCTCCCTCCCTCTCTCTCTCTCTCTCTCTCTCTCTGCGCACATTGACATAAATGACCGAATTTGAGCATCCCAAGAAGAGAGAGAAGGAGCGAGAAAGAGCGAGACCAAAAGGCATTCTCTCTCTACACCCTTGCTCAGTGGACTCTGCACTTTTTCTCTCTCTCTCTAAACCTGCAAAAAAGCTCGCTTTTGCTCTCTCCCTTTCTCTCTCTCTCTCTCTCTCTCTCTGTGCAGCAGCTTGGCTGCAGTCCTTTAAAGAGACATTTCTTCACATGACTCCTCCCCCATAAAACGGACACAGACCCCCCTCACTTGTCTGCAATCTCTTGTCAAGCCCTTCTAACTTGAAGAAGAAGGAGGAGGAGGATGGTTGGGTTGGTCGGGAGCTTCCACGAGTGGCTGACCGAGTACGGCAAGAGGAAGTGGCGGAGCTACCTGTGGAGGGCCAGAGCCGCCATGAAGAACAAGAACAAGAAGAAGCAGAGGAGCGGCAACAGCAGCGGCGGCGGCGGCGGCTGCGGCAAGAACCGGGTCAACAAGTTCCAGTACGATCCGTGGAGCTACGCGCTCAACTTCGACGACGGGATCGGGAGGATCGAGAGGGCCGAGGCCGTCTTCGTTTACGTCTTGTGGGTCAAGCCGGAGTGATGCCCGCCGGAGATCAGGGCGGGCGGGACTTCTGGGTCAACTGTTTGACCGTGGGGAAAACAGCAAGAAAAAAAAAATGTTGACTTTTTTCTCTCTGTTTTCGCCCTACTTTTTCTTTTTTGCCCCCTTCTTTTCTGGGTTTAGCTTGTTATAAATTTTGGGTTTTGGCCATGAACATATTGCAATTTGCAAGTGAATTTCAAAGCCTTCCTCCTCTGTTTCTCATCACGCTGACCTCCAAATCTCATTCATGTCCTTTCATTTTCCTGTCTTTTTGTTTCTCTTTTTGCCTTTTCCTATTTTTGAGATTCGATCATAGAACCTGAACCTGTGCCACCGTGCCGGTGCCGGTGCCGGTGCCGGATGAGTGTGGCTCTATAGCTAGAATTGGGAGGTGCGAAATAGATGTGAAGGATCACACAAGATGCAAAGGATCGCACAAGTTGTACCTGAGTTTTGTCGACGAGTGAGCCAAGAATATCTTAGATTCGCTCTCTATGTTGGAAGCATAAAAATGAGTGTACCTAATGAGCCTAACATACTTTTACTGAATGAGCCTAACATACTTTCTTGAAAAAGTAAATTGATCGAACAAGTGCCGCAAAACACTTTATAAGCAGTAGGACAACCCAGAAAACTTTGTAATTTTCAGTGCATTATATTCTTCTGGAATTGGTTTCTTTGAAAATCCAGGTATTCTTATGTTCAATATGCCTTAGAAATGTTGCGGTACACTTAACAATAACTGACAACATTTTGTGACCTGGGATGAATAATTGCAGCCTAAGGTGTCATTCATGGGAAAAATCTAAAATTTATTTGTTGTAATGCACTAAAATGTCTAGCCCAAAATAAAATAGCAGTAATGCACACATCCATTTCGCAAAAATTGTTTCTAAGTTATCTTCCATAGTCACTCGACAAAATTAAACTCTTCCGGCGAATTGGGGAAAGGTTGATAAGAAAAGTTTGGTCTGAGCCATGAAAATCTAAAGAGTGCATTTTCAATAGGTTCGTCTCCACTTATGGGGTTTGATCAAGTTTGCTATTTTTCGAGATGAATGCAAGTATAGAATAAGTATATACCAAATGAACCTAGCATGTAGATTTTTGAAAAAAGTAGGCCATGGAAATCTTAGGAGTGCACTTTCACTTTACCTTTATACTTAAAAATTGGTATTCGGTCAGGTCCGCAACTTTTTGAAAAAGTACATGATAAACAATCGACAAATCCCTTAATTGGCGAGTCATCAAACTACGGAAAATTTATAAGTTTAAGCACAATTAATTGCTTTATGTAAATGGTAATTTACGTTTTTGAAATTGAGGCATATATTACACAGAAGTCCCAGTCAACCAAATTTATAATTTCAAGTGTAATTAATTTAAAAGGCAATCGCCCTCTTATGAGTTGAAGGCAATAATAGACCTAACAGAGTTACACAAAAATCCCAGCCTACCAAATTCACCAAAGCACATAATCAAAATGAGAATAAACTCACAATGTTTTACCATATTAACAGTACAGAAAGGAAAGCTGAGGAGTCTTCTACTCCTTTTCACATGACATGCCAAATGAATTTGTGATCAGGCGAATGGATGAGATTTTCATCATCATCTGTACAACTGCTGGAGATCAAGACCAATGAGAGCATCCATCCAGAACGTGGGGAACAAGGATGTATTGAAGGTAGAAATGTACAGTCCAAGAAACAACAATTTTCCCTACTCTAAATGGGAGCACAGAATGATGATGAGAATTTCTCCTATCCTCGTGGCTCTGCCTATTCGCTTTACCTGGGACCTGAATCCTGCACACAAGGGGATATCTTCACGATGCACTGGGATCTTCGAGCTTCGCCGTGGACAAATCTTTTATTCTGGGGTATACAGCTTTCTCGTCGAGTTGGTTCTGGGCCCACACCAACATCTTCAATAAGCTTGGAAGTTTTGGATCTGTGTTTCAAGCAAAACGGACAAAGTTCTCTAAAACTCGTTACACGGATGAAACCTACGAGGCGGAGAGCATAATGCATCCTGGTAAAAATGGATTATGCAGCAGATGACGTGAAAAAGTGTCATTGACATGCCCGATTTGAAATAAAAAGCATCTAGCAAAGATATGACTCTTTTCTGCAGGATTAACTAGAAAGCAACTCATCTATGCAAGAGTACTGCTCTGTCATTGGACACTCATGACATTCTCTTCTTTTCCAGTAATCTTCTTTTTAGCCAATTCTGACTTTTTCTAGTGACCTAAGCAGTCATAATTCCTGAATCAAGAACTAATAGGATGTCCCAAAAAACTTGTACCCCCCAAAAAAAAAAAAATGTTCATGCCATGGACACATTGCGTTCCCTAGTCGTGTACACCAGTATTCCCAGCAAAGTAAATAAAGGCAAAAAAGGGCGCACAATTAAAGGACCAGAAAATGATCTCGATCCATTATCTGCGGCAATAATAAAAGCAATCACTGATGGCAGCAGGCACGGAAGCAAATTTCCACACTAACCTTTTTCATGACTCTGGCTAGTAAGTATAGCTGCGTTCACTTCACTAGCTGTCTTCAGGCGCTGTGACATATCTAGAAGGTCCCCCACGGGACAATTTGAGACATCTTCAAAAGCCAGCAGTGCTACAGTCCTCTCCAGTTCTTCTAAGAAGCTTTGCTGAAGAGAATCGAAGTTTTGATAGGTCATCTCTTATGCACATAATGAAAGTTTCTAATAGAAAGTGATTGTATCTCCAGCTTTGCATCACATCCAAGAGCAACTGAGGAAGGTTTACTTCTAAAGCGACCAAACATACTCAAAATTAACAGTAAGACAAGATAAAAGCACAGATAACTGTGTATGACACGGCAAAGTTAAGAGAGATCAAGAGGTACATTTTCTTCCCCTCTTGGTGCAAGCTCCTCCTGAGCAAACTCAAGAGCCTCTTCTACTTTTCCATTCCGAATCAGTTCTATCAATCTCTGCTGTTGAAGGTGGAAAAAGAGTTGGGGATTTGTATCTAGTATCTGCAAGAAAGAAATAGTGGACATGGAATTAATAGGATGAAAATTAAAAGAAGATCAAATTCGTCTATCAAGATGCAGAACATAAGAATAAAATGAGGTTAGATGGTACCCAACATATACTTTTCAAATTTCCAGTCTAAAGACAATATGTTTATAGTTAGCCTAAAGGCAATATCTCAAGCAACCGTTGCTGAAGATTATCAAGGAAATCCAACAGCTCCACTCCAAATATACAGAGTACCAGATTTTGATTCACTTAACGTATACTGAATTTTGCCTTTGACTTTCTCATTTTCAGATCGAGATCAACATCAACATATTCTAATTTCACCCAACTCAACTAGTGTCCATTTAAGGTAGATTTCCTCATAAGAGTCTATATTCGGGTTACGCAAGATGCATTGCATAAGATGTAGCAAAAACATATGTAAATCCTGCTCAGCCTTGTTAAACAAGGAAAAATGCACCTCATACACATCCATGAGCAAATTGTTGGCATGTGAAAAAAGCCCAACACGAACACCTTTCTCTTTATCTCCACAACCAACCAACCTCCCTTGCCACATTCACTTTGAAAATGAGTGGAAAAAGAAGTGGTTGAAAATGGAGCACTGAAAGGAGAGAGTGGGGGGATTATGTGCAAAGTCTACCAATGGTTAGCAAACGTGATAATAGCAACTAAACTGAAAGGATTGAACTTGAAATCACACCTACAGGCTTGGAAGGAGTCAACTGAATTTTCACGAGGAAAGAGGCTCAGTGGAAGGTGGCAATTCTAATGCTTTTGAGCAATTACAACAATTAAACCGACATAAAATGGTGAAGCTGGCAGGGATAGCTCACTTTACCATGCCAGCTGAGATGGCATGGCATAAATGATCGAGGGTCTTTGAATGAAGGAAGTGAAAGGATACGAAATTATCAGATGAAAACACAACATGGCAGGGCTGCAGCAATTACAGAGGGTGAAACTTTTTAAATGGTCTAACAAATTTACTGAAAATAATGCACTGAATTTGAACGGTGGGTATTAAATTTGGAGGATATGAGATTTGATTGAATTAGTGGGTAGGACTCCCAGTAGAATCCTTGATATGAAAATCAAATCCTTGATACAATCTTTTGGTTGCACCAGTGATAAAAGAATTCTGCAAGCCATCTTTCTTGTTTCTTTCCCAAGGACAAGGATATTCTCGACAAGAATCTCCCCAAGGAACAGGTTGCATAAACATGGGGATTTCATCAATTCCCTGAATTTGACTTCATTCCCAAACATATTAGGAGCTACAGAGCTATATCAGACTGAACAGTTGGGTGAGGACTGTTTGCAAGATTTTGGCTGAGGCATCCGTCCCCAGATTGAACAAAGTGCTGGTCAAGGCAATTGAGAAGTCCCAAAATGACTCTGTAGAAGGAAAAGGGAATCTAGATGCTAATTTCAATAGCCAATATATGACGGCAGACAGCTGCCTAAGATATCTGGCGAATGTAGCTATGTGCAAGTAGGACACGAAGCAGAGCATGCTCAGAGAAAAGCAAATGATATCCGCTTTCATACATTTCATGATAACCAAAAGCAATCCACAGTCAAACAGAGGACATAGCCTTACTTCAGGATTCAAGTCGTTGACTTTCTCAATTGCATCCTCCACATTCCCACACTGCACTGCTTTCTTGACAGCCATGCGGTCGGTGATCGTGGAAAGATCTATATCTGCTGTAATCAATAAGGCACTACACAATTCGAATAACTCACAACACCACCACACCATGAACTAACCCAAACCAACTTGAATGGCGCGGAAAAAAAACTGATAATGATAAGGATACGTTCAGTGCCCGACTCCTTCCGGAACTTCTCGGCGGCGTCCACAAAGCCCTCGGTGACGAGGAAGTTCATCACCAGCTTGTTCATATCTTCCTTCCTGATCTTCACATCGTTAAGCCTCTTCTCCCAATCCTCCTTAGTAATCACCTTCTTCGACGACCCCTGCGCAAACCCAGAAAAGAAAAACAGAAAAGAAACGAAACCCAGATCAGATAAACCTCGAACGACACGGAGACGGCACAGAAATGCGATCCAGAACGCCAAGAAAACCGCTCCAACACGCAAAGCGGGAAGAACCCACAAACAAGAAAGAACCAAGAAGCAGACTTTTCACCATGGGAGAGAGCATCGAGATCGTGGGGGGGCGAAAAAATATTTCAGGGGAACAGAATTGGAAGGAAGAAAACGAGAACAACCCTCATAATCAACTTCACCAAGAACGTTACTTGTGCCATTCTCTTTCTTCTTCTTCTACTTCAAGGCCGGTGCGCGACGCTCGACGCCACGCGGGATCTCGCCATCCAAAACCCAAATCCCCAAATCCCCCACCCCGATCGTCTCCTTCAGACTTCGTCAAGATTCTTTGCTTCCGCAGGTGGAGAACAAGAAGCTGATCTGCACAGAGAAAGAACAGAGAGAGAGAGAGATTAGGGCTCGTTCTTGCACTGTTAAGATGGGCCCTCTTTGTGTTGGGCCCGTATGGGCCGGCCCAGTTTTGTCTATCTCATGTTAATTTCAACGCACAAGGCAATAACAAATGATTATCGAGACATAATTATGTTTTTTTTTTTTTTTTTGGTCAGTCCTACGCTATTCCTATTCTACACTCACTCTCAGACTTTTGCCCTGCCTCTCTTGCAGGGCGTGGGAGTCGAAACCCACTTCTGAAACTTACTCGTCCTCACCCCATTCCCCCTGAGAAGGTGGGGATTTGAACCCCTCATCTCCCCCTTCCATATTGGAAGGGTGGCCACTGGGGCGAACCCCCAGTGGTTAGACATAATTATGTTTGTTCATAGGTTAATGAAAACATGAACCGTAGCCAATAATTCCAATAGGCTGCGAAATTTAATTTAATTTTTTGGGATCATGTGAAATATGTTTTTGATTGGTAGGCCTCATTGAAATTCATTTAGTGGTTACGACACGACATTGAAAAGTAATTCGTAATTTTTTTTTTTTTTTGTGTTATAGTTGAATTTGGAAAGTTATATCTTTTTAACTCGCTTTATAATGTCTCAAAATAAAATGTGTAGATTGGGACTGTACTGAAGTGGATGGCATGATATTTGCCTTGATAATTATCCCGAAAATCATAGAACTTACTATTCGATATCGATAGAAATTATTTTGATTGGAAAAACACAATAATATAAGATTATTTGGAAAAAAATAGCAAAAGATTATTCTGAAAAAAAAAAAAAAACTGTTGTAATATGTAGTAAATGTTCTTTTGTCATAATAAGAGCTTACTTCATTTCGTAGTACAAGTTTCTTGCAAAAACAAAATACTGAATTATGGTTTCATTATCTTATCATTACCTAATTTGTCTAAATGAGAATGGGAGTATTTTGTTTCATTATAAACTTGCATGATGCTAAGTTGAAAATATTTTCCATATTCATAAAAAAATAGAAAAATTACTTGTGATCTTTATATCTTGGAACATCTTCAGACAATTCAATATCTGTGGTAAGATAAAAGAGTTTTCACATAAGAACAAAAGAATGAATAAAGTTGCATTAACTCTATAATAACTTCACATCACAAATGCAAATTAAACGCAATCATTTCCTCCATAAAGAATTATTACTATTTTCGCCTAAAACTGTCATGTACATATTGATGAAGACATATCTCTAAGTAAGCTCATTTAGTGCATATTTCATTACCACTTTATTTTTCTTTATAAATTTTTGCAACTGACTAAGCTTAGAAAACATGCACATATGATACGAAAACTGAAACAATTAATGGGATAAAATCATCATTGAAGTATATGTCAACTCGATTTATCACCGAAAAAATTAATTTTCCTATTTAGAGATGAAACTCTCAAATTGTTATATCCATATCTCATCATGTATTAGTTCATGCATAATGTATTCTGGAGAATATACAAAGACCACACACACTCCAAGTCGGGTTCGGGTTGCTAGTCACCCTATAAAGTGGTGATTTTTTTTGTAATAACATTTTCAATATACATGCCAAACCTAGATATAGATTTCTAAAAGTTGGATCTTCATATATTATGCCAAACCCGGGGTAGGAAGGAGTAGAAATTTTAAATGGCTCTTTTTGGATTGGTATCTATAGATTTTGGGCAAGATGCTATGATATTACAACATGTTTAAACTAATTTAATTTTCAATGAGATAGTCATTTGTGTTCTAGTTGTTTAAGTTCTCTCGCCGCCATGGCGTCAAATCTCAGGTCCGCCACTCCGAGCATGCTTTTTTTTTGGGTCGGATCTCCGGGCATGTTAAATGGTTCCCATAAATGGAAAAGCCTTCAAGTTTAAACAACTTAATTGGAAAAGATTGGAGCAAAGCCAAGCAGCTGTAAAACCTTTGTCCGCAGAGAGCCATGTTCTCGACTTCCTCTTCCCCTCCACACGGTTAGCGTATTCGTACAAAAGCTTACACGCCTATCTAATTTGTTAGCCACTTGAAAGTAGAAGCCACTTGAATTAATAAATAATTTAGCCTCATATAATGTACACCATTTTTATTTTTATTTTTTTTCATTACTACACATAATCAAAAATCTCAATACAGAATATACACTCCTATTTTTGCTGCGCACTCTGATTCAATCCTTAAAGAGATGTTCCGAAGAACCAATTTAAATGTGCCCGAACTCTGAATTCGATAAATCTGTAAAATATTTTAGGATGAACCTAAACTAAGTAAATGAAAACTCTAGATTCAAAGTAAAAATCCTGCTCACCATTTGACTTGAGAGCACAACAGTGTATTATCAATTAGCGAGTACAATCACATGTCAATGTCAATAGGAAAGTCCACATATTAGTTAAGTTTGTTGAAAATAATGTAATCCATGAGTTGTACGCAAATGGCTACAAACATGTGCACAATGAATAAGAGTGCATGCCATGAACAAACATTGCAACGAATGAGAATAGATGCCGGGAGCTAATACCCAGTTTAATGCTTAGATAAACATAGATAAGCATACAATCTCATGTGCACAAATACCATGTAGTAGCTCACCTTATGCACATGTGAGCTAATATCCGGTTTAACACTTAGATACACATAGATGAGCGTACAATCTCATCTGCACAAATATCACATAGTAACTCATCATTATGCACATGTGAGTATCTATTCGCTACTTGTCACTAGTCTGGACTCATATCAACTAACGAGGCATTGCCAACTCATGGGGGCGGAATCATTAACACATCTTTGTCATGTCTTAATCCATCCATCACAAGTGTTTTCTATATCAACAAAGGTAATTACACCATTGTACAATTGCATAACAATAGCCGTCCATACTCATTCTCATTATATTTCCTTTCTTTTCTCAAACTTGGACCTCAAGTCCATAACATCATGTAACAGGCTGCTCAAGCTACATCAGGCTATATGAGTTATATTATTTTGTGAATGATCGTAAGATTTCATGTGCTCTCAACTTTAGAGAGATCCATGTTAGATGGTAGAACATCCGCCTTTTTTCAAAGTCTTATACATATACTCATATAAAAGAGTTCGTTCTCCAGTGAATAGGTTGTGGCAAAGATATTCGTCACATGACATCTCTGACATGCATATCGTCATAACTTAATAATAGTTATGTACAATTTTATCATCACATAGCATCACTGACATGCAGATCGTCATAACACAACAATTGCCAGGTACAATTTTATCATCACAGTCTCTTGGCATTTCTAATGTTAACAATGGAAACCAAAAATTCATTTATCATCATTTGCAAACCAACAAACTCTTATTCATAAAACAATCATCATTTAGTACATAGCATCATTATACACAAATCATCACTACATAATAATTATCATGTGATCACGGTGCAAATTATATCACACTAATTCCTTGGCATTTTCTCTGTAAATAGTGGGGGAACGAAATAATTAGATGTTTTTCAACTTACAAACTTTCGTCCTCTAAACTCCATGCCATCATCATTTAGTAGAGAAATTATGCAAATTCATAAATCATTTAGATGAATGAAATTGAAAAATCACAGTGAGAATTCTATGCCTGTGCAAATTGAGTTTAGTAGATACTTGCAGTGTACCAAGCTTTTCCCAACTGATGCTCTCCTTGCCATGAAGTTTGTCGCAATTCATCTTGGCCATCCATTCATGGTTCGTCTTCCAGAACTCCCCTAGAGATTTCAAAGCAGTACAAAAGTAGGCCACTCCCTGTTGAAGCAAGTCCTGGCTTAGGATAAATCTTATGATATGTTAGTTTCACAGGACGATTCTTTTGTCATTGTACTAATGAAATAGCAAAAAACCTGATCTATTGCTGCTTTCTTCATTTCTAGGAGTCTCAGTCTCTCCCTGCCCTTGGGGTTATTACTTTTGAGATCACTTGTTTTCTCTGTCGTCAGAAAAGAAAAAAGTGATGTTGCTGAGAAAATTTCGCGAGTGCAGTAAAAATCTAATGTCTCTCAGGCTGCTTCGGAAAACATTTGCAGACAATGATAAAAGGACAAGGCAAGGCGATTTTGCAAAAGTAAAGCGACAGCAAGATGTTGGTAGAAAGAGCTTTCTAGGAACAGTATTCATTGAATTGAGCTTCATCATCAAAATGAATTCACCTGTCTGTTGATCCATAGAATTCAAAGCCTTTGATTTGTTGATCCTCGGCTAATTAGATTATCTTATTCCTGCGGCAACAAGATCACTTTGTCACCATAATGTTCTCCGGTTACACCAAGTCATCTTCATCAATTAATGTCATTATTCACCCAGAAAGTTTCCAGTTTTGTTCCCAGCACCTGGATTCAAATTATGGCCGGTCTCGATCTGTTTTGATACTGTGGGACAGAATCACTCTTTTAGACAAAACATCAAACACTAGAACATAATAAATTTCTAGATGTCAATATGTTCAATTCAAGCATGAAGGCAGAACTTGATAGTGCAGATTCTCATGGAGATTTCTTGATGGTGCAGTCAGAACCTTACTGCTGATTGAAAAGAAAAAGACAGTAGTTGTCTGTACTATCTATTTGTTTTGTCCTCAATTTTCATCAGACCTACATAGGAGAGATGAGCATAGAAAGGTACTCTAAATCCACTATTTTATCATACCTTGCATACAAATGTCTTGCATAAGTTGCAGCTGCAGATGTGACGTTGGTTATGTAGGTGCCCTTTTACCAACACAATGACAACAACTCGTGTTTGATGAGTCGTGCAAAGACCGATATAGGGTTATTCGCCTTTTGGTTATGTAGGTGCCCTTTTACCGACACAATGACAACAACTCGTGTTGGATGAGTCATGCGAAGACCGATTTAGGGTTATTCGCCTTTCTATTTCGTGGTACGTCAGATACTTATTTGTCTAGACTTTTCGCTTGATCCCGAATTACCTATAAGAATTTGTGGAAAATCCTTATGGGTCGACTTCAAGAAACCTCCATGAGAATCTGTACATGGTCAATTTTATTAACAGCATGTATCTGAGATAGTGACGAGCCGAGCCGATGCATAAATCAGGAAAAGAAGATAATAATTGAAATCTTGATGTGTATATTTCTTCTTTAGGCGATGCCCTATAAGGAATAGCATAGCAGCGTTTCTGTCACTCGGTAAAGGAATACAGATTGTCCTTCCATGTTGGTGGCAAACGTTATCTTTACCCTTTGCAATTATTTCCATGAAAAAAAAAAGGATTTGTGGACATTTCCTACCATAAAACTGAAGATGTAGAGTTTCTTTCTTTCTTTTTAGGTCGAAATTCAGGTCACATTTGATGATGAATATGAGAGCTGCTTCGGTGATTTTTTTTCGTTATTTTCGGGTTTCGATTTGCAAAATACGAACATTACATTATTACCCAGATTCGAGTGAAGTGAAAATGTTCCAAAAAGGGTATATGAGGATATAGATGATGCTTTCAGCGAATTGAATTGGCTATTCATACTACAGATGAAACTTGGAAGTAAGCAAAATGTATACACAAACCCAAAAATAAAAAAATACATAAAATATACTTCCATCAGTACATTACAGCCCCAAGTAAAGTTTCCATGCCTATTATTAAACTCAATGTGACCACCAATAGTTTGAAAACCACGATTATTAGTATAGATTATACAGTGTGCTTATCTGCACGTAATAAAGAATCACAACAAGCTTAGCTAAATACCAAATGAATTTGTGTCCTGATCAGACATTCTATCCTCTTTCTGGCAAGGCAGCCATCAATGGCTAAACGCGCACGGCTCGGTTCTGAGAATTTACTTTATTTATCACCCTGCCTGTGGATGGAGACTTAGTCTTGTCGACCTTGGTGGGCGTTTTCGCGGTTTTGCTATCAGCAGGTGACTTCTTGGAACCCGCTGAAGTTAATCCACTCGCGGCAGTTCTTTCGGCGATTCTTTTTTGGCGCTGAATCAACAATTCTTCCATCTTCTTCCGAGTCTCTTCCTCCTGTTTACAGGCACAACAAGTCAGCGATTCTGCTGAAATAAATATCAATGATCAAGCATTGTCTCTATCTTTCACAGCTTAAGTTTTTAGATCTGTTGATTGCGGTTGAAATATGGTGAAGAGAAAAAAAAAATCAAGAATTTGATAACTGTAAAGCCCAGTATTCGGAAGTACCTTTTCCAATTTGCTCTTTTGAACAGTTGGTCGAGTAATAGTACTCGGTTTCCTGGTTTTACTGGTCAGGTCAGGTCTGCTCCTTCCGATGGTTCTCTGTACAACTTTGGATTTCGCATCCTTACCCGGTTCTTTCTTTGCTTGGACTTCTTTGTTCCCAGAGTTGGTGTCCCCATCCAAAGCATTCTTGTCATTAGTGTTATCGCATGCTTCATTTCTAGAGAACCTTTCAGCTTCTGCAAGCGAAATATCGATTGCAGAGTCCATAGACCAAGACTGCTTGCCAGGCTCCACTTCAGAGTCCCTATCGAGCATCATGAAAAGATCATCAGGCTCATAGGATTTCGATAAGTCACGCTTATCTTCTGAATTATCTAATGTGCCATTTTCATGTTGGATGGAGGAAGTAAACTCGGCAACCATGCTGATGTCTCTTGTCAAGTGGAAATCATTGTACGGCTCATTGACTGTCGGCCGAGATTGTATCATGATAGAATCGTCAACGACAATATCTTTTTTACCTCTCCCAGGCCTGAGGGATTGATTCTCCATGGACACATAGTCGCCGTCAAATATCATTTCTTTGAGAGTTGCATCTCCGCTTTGTAATGGCCCCGTGTTCATGATAAAGGAATCTTCACCCTTCCTCATTCTGGCCAAAGACGTGTCTACATCGCCAGCAGGTGTGTGATTCAGCATCTTCCCATATTCCTCAGTTCTTCCTGAGATTAACATTACCTCATCACCACAATCAGCCCTCTTCAAACCTGGACGGAGATTCTCCACGCTACCAAAATCCATCGGGTTGATCACACTACCATCCATCCCTCGCCTATCCTCAGTTGCCAAAAACGAATCCTCTGAAGCTTTCGGTTTTATTCCCACTTTCTCTTTTCCCAGTTCTACAGTCTGTTCAGTCATATAAGAAGATTCATTCTCGAAGCTTCTGAGCATTGATTGCTCATCCTGAGAGTACGGTGGTTGGCCAGTTTTGTCTGTGGATGTCATAAGAAGAGTCTGAAAAGCACCCCAGTTGTCATTTGTCTTATTCCCCAGAGAAGATTGGTTGTCATCATGATCGTTATCCTCAGCATCCACTGTACCATTCCCAAGAATCTGGTCATTTCTGTCCTTTTTACCTTGAGTATGCCGCTTGGTCTTACGATTCTTCTTCAAGGATTCAACAACATCCTCGACGCTCTGTTTCAAAGTATCTCCATCAATCAACTCATCCTCGATAGAAGAATATTCGGCAGAGTCCCCATCTGGGTCTCCTTCTTTTCCCTTTGATGAAATGTAGTTAATATTACGGATGACGACTGTCCGAGAGGATTTCTTCTTGTGTTTTCTACGATGGGTACTCCCTGCAGAGGAATGCCTCCTCTCCCGTACTGAAGTTGAATCAGATTCTCTGGAGTCCTCCCCACTGTCAGAGTTGCTGGAGTGGGTTTCATCTTCAGAATATTCGTCTTCTTCTTTATGTGAAGTTTTCTTCTTCCTCTCTGAGGATGACTTGGAAATGTTTTTCTTCTCCCGTTTCATATCAGGATACGATGCTTCTGAATTGAAAGGCCATTGGTTGTTGCCATTTGGATTGTTAGGAAGACCAGACTGCATAACAGGGAAAGGATATCCGGGATATGGAGGCATTTGCTGAATAGGGTACATGTATGGAGGAAACTGATGTGGCCATGGAATTTGCATTTGAGCTTTGGCAGATGGAGTTGAAGAAACATTATCATCTGCACAAGATAGTTCAGCTTGAAAACACAGAATATATATGTATATGGTTAAGAGGGTTCTGACAAACAAAAAGAGGAGTCCAAGCATTATAGAGGGTATGGAGTGTGGTATCAGCAATCACAATAAGGGAACTGAGAAATCTTACATAGGAGGTCTAAAAGATAAGACGAAAAATTTGCTTCTCATACTTGAAATTCAAAATGCCTCCCTTAATGAAGTGCAGTTTACTGACCAATATCCATCATGACAAACAGGATGAATTGAGACTTATTCTGTGTAATACATTTTATTTAGACCGTGATAGAAATTCTCTATATTGGCATTGTCTGCTTCCAGCTTTGAATTCATGTTTCACTACCCTGAAATGCTCTTTAACCCTATCACCATCCTTACTAGACCAAAAAGATAGCATGACTGCTTAAGTAATAGGTCTACTCGAATGGTGAGTCGTAGCATAAGATACCCAATCAGTAGGCATGAAATGTTTAATTAGGTTATGTCTTCCACGGAGCATATTATGGAAAGATTAACAGTATGAGAAAAGAAACATGAAACACCCTTATCTGCAAAAGACTTTAGTGTTAGCAATATACTCTTGAAAATCAGAAAAATATACAAAGTCAGGATAAGAAATGGAGTAACTATAAAGTTTGGTTCAAATCAACATTACCATCTCTAGCATCTATTTAAGGTCCTAAGTATATTCTACAAACTTTAGTGGGTGATATTCTGATGAGGATTGACAAAATGTGCCTAAGGAGTACCAATAAAGTTCTATTGCACTATCACAAAGAAGATATCCTTAATTATGCCAATGAGGATTGAAAAGAGGGAAAAGATTATGCAATGAAAAAAGCAAGCCCAGCACGAGTAAGTACCTTTCCCGTTTTCAACATTTGGTTCACCAGGAAACCCATTTGCCGCAACAGTGTCATTGGAGCCATCTCCGCTTGGATAGTGCAAAGTGACACCTTGACCAGGAGCACTCATTTCATTAGCAAGCATAATCCCAGAAGTTGCAGGAAATGACAGGTTTGATGATACGTATGCCTCCATTGCAGATAGTTCTTCCATCCAAGGAACATCTGCTTGCTTTTTCTCGCATAATTTCTTGAATTCAAGGCATGCTTCTCTGCAGTAATTAATCCATATGTTAGGATTATTGCAGCCAGGAAGAGATTTCAACTTTGCTGGAAAATATGAGTGAATCTATCGTCAAGAAATAAAGAGAAGTTGTAACCATTAAGACATCGCTATAAAAACGGTTAGACGAAATTGTGTGTTCTGTTTCACAACTCAAACATTCTGCACAATCTCTTCATCTTCAGCCTTGTTCATACCTTAAACGTGATGCTCCAAATGCATCTGCGAAAGAAATAAGTTCATCCATATCGTCCATATCAAATCCAGCAGCTCGTCCACGAGCATATGCCATCGCTTGTGATTTAAGGAGCATTGCCTTCCGAGATTCCAGAAGGTGTTGAAGACGAAGCCTTGCCATCAGAAAGACTGAATGAATCAGTGATAACTTATTCACAAAAGCACCACAAAGAGCAGATACTATTAGAAAAAGTTAAGAAATACCTCGAGTTTTCCTCTTGTGGATGATCATTTTCTTCAACAGTTTCACTCTGTAGCTGTAGTAGACACCAAAGAATTCATAGCATTTGAATGAGCTTCTTGCAAGCATAACAATTGGCTGAATCCAATATAGTTAATATACTACCTTAGAAGAATCAGGCAACTTCACTATGCTTAAATTCGCAGCTGGAGGGCTTCCTACACATAAAAATCGAATAGATAAAATGAGAATACCAGGAGTGTGTTACTGTTGATGAGCAGGTCCTTCATGAGTCACCGAAAGCACAATATGGGAAATATATCCCACACAGCATAATGGTTTTTTTTTTTTTTTTTTTTTTTTTCCCTTCTCTCAATTAACCTTGTGGGGGACTAAGTTCGGCCAAAAACAAGTAAGCATGAGATCTTGAACATACCTTCATCTCCTTGTCCAGCTACAGTCGCAACATCCAGATCATAAGCTTGAAGTGAACTCTCGATTTGTACAATCTCCTTCTCCAGGCTAATAAAACGCTCAAGAATTTCCGGTGTGCTAACAAAGCGCACAAATCTGTGACAAAAGTGAATCAGTACTAAATAATCCCTTTACTCCTTTGTTTCGACCCTGTCACGAGTGGTAGCAACACAGCATTTAACAAATCTTCAATCTCAGTGATCTTTTACCGGAGCTTGTAAAGAATATGGCTACAGTAGGAATTACGCTTACGCCGTCCAAACAGGTAGTCGGAAAACAAATTAAGGACAAATTCTCAGTTCATACAGAACGAGAAAGAAATCTTTGCATATAATCGGGCAGAAACTATTTCCCAAAAGATAAAAAGCAAATGGCAAGCTCGATGCACTTATTTACTCTCTACGGCATCCAATTACAAAAGAACAAGAAATCAAATTCAGAACACAAAAAAACAACTGAAACTACAAGTGAACTCGCAACAGACCAGTGAGTAGGCAAAATCAAGAAAAGAAGAAATCATTACCTCTCGAAGGTGGATTTGGTGAACCAGGAGAGATCTTTGGCGGGTGGGCGAAGAGTGATCGAATACCCACCTTTCGAAATCTCGTCTTTCACGAATTTGAGGTGGGAGACGAAGGGTTGGAACAGCCCAGAAGCCAGCTTCTCTTGGGTGCCTCCACAGAAGATCACCAGATCACATCTTCAAGCATCGCAGTAGGAACACACCCACATCCAATATCACCCGAAATTAGGAGCAGTTCGTGACTGTACACAGTGGAAATTGCAGAGCACAGAAAGAGAAGTGGAGTGAGATTGAAGATGGAATCTTTACCTGGTCCGAGTTGGGGTGAGGTGAAACACAGCATGATCAAGACCAGTTCCCGAGTCCATTCCCACACACATTCAACACACACACACACCCTGAGAGAGAGAGAGAGAGAGAGAGAGAGAGAGAGAGTTGTCAAGAAGACAAGAGCATCAGGACATTGGACAAACGTGGGTGTTGCAGGTACTTGGCGGTTCTGAACTGGAGGACAGAGAGAGAAAGAGAGAGAGAGAGAGAGAGAGGTGCATGCACATGCAAAGGGTGTTGAACTGAGAGATTGACAAGGAGTGTTGTGAGATGGGTTGAAGGTGGGACCTACTTTTTCACAGGGTAGTGTGAAGCAGGAGCTTTCCTGCTCTTCTCCTTCTTCCTTAAGCAGGCTGCAACCAGAGATGCCAGAGAAAAGCTGATGAGAGCATATCATTGGCTCTCCCTCTCCCTCTCTCTCCTACCTACTTTCATTTTCTCCTGTTCCTTTTTCTCTTCTTTGCCTTTATCATGTCATTCATGATCATAACTACCTAATCAAAATATGTGCCTAAAAGAAACCCCAGACATTAACTAAAGCATCCTATGTTAAATTAATTATCATTGTTTAGTACTCCGCTTGATTATTATAGTCTAATTAACGTCAAATTCGAAAAGATTGATCTATAGAATTGCGGGGTGAAACCAGAGTATAGTCATGTGGTTGAACAGTTTCGATTTTATTTTAATAAATCACTATGGTATTTGGTAATTTAATTTCCATTTATGAGCAAGTATAGTGATTTGATGTATTCTTATTTAGCACATAAACAATGTAAGATGCTAATATCATTAGTGTTAGTTTTTGTTGCTAGTTATGGAGTGCCAGCGGCAATGGACACTTGATTTGGAGTTTTGTGCTCAACTCTTGGCAGCCATGACCGTATAACCTTTGAGCTTGTAGCCATGAATTTGTTGTATCTTGAGCTTGCGGCCATAGCCACTTAAGCTTTGGAGTCTCCTAACCATGGAAGATTGAACTCGAGTCAACATCGAGACTTGGAGGTAAGTTGTGATCTTAGGGCCGACGAGGCTAGGGTTTTTTTCTTTTTAGTTTGGGCAAATACTTCAGAAAACCCAAACTATGCTTACTACCACATAAATATCTCAAACCTTTTTATGTAACCAAAAAACTTGAACTTATCTACTGTGACACAAAGATCCCGAACTTTTTTTTTTGGTAAAGGAAAGATCCCGAACTTTTTTTGTCACAAAAAAATCTAAACTTTTATATGTGACATATATATTCTCTATTTCAGTTCCATCAAAGGTATATTTATCATATTAGTATAAGTTCGGAGTTTTTTATAACAAAAAAAAAGTTTGGGTATTTGTATTGTAACAAGCAAGTTAAGGATTTTCAGTTACACAATTTTTTTTTTTGGGTATTTGTGTCACTAAGCATAGTTTGTGGTATTAACACATTTATTTCTGATGTAATAATTTTCCTACATTGTCCGTTATTTTATATATTTCTTGACGAATTTTTTCCTAATTTAATTCACACCAGCTTTTTGGATTGAAAACTTAGCTTTCCAACCAAAAAAAAAAAAAGCCGTGCCAGCAATAATCAGCCAAAAGAAATTAGTATCAAAGAATGAACAATTTCACTTTTTGAAAAATACAAAGATGAGTTTGGACCCAAAAAAAAAAGGTAAATGAGTGCTTTTGTTTAACAAAAGTAGAGGGACCACGGGTGATATTTTTCCTATTTAAAATCAATCCGTGCATATTTAACATTGGAAAAGGTGCACATTTGGTCCTTGGAACCACACCATTTCTTCACCGACCAAAAAAAAAAAAAAAACCACACCATTTCTTCAATGAGGATCTCAAACAAGTAACTTTTGCAATTGAGTCTTCGAAAATGAAGGATTCTTCCAATTAAGTCCCTCTATCTCTAATTTCGACAAACTAAAGTTAACATGCTAGTTGTGCCAACTTAAAGTCTGGCATGAGTACAGCATGTACTAGCATAGGAAAAACTATTAAACGTTTATGTAATTGTATCTTTATATAATTGCTCTTGGAGCTCTTGGGGAGTGGAAATTGGTCGTCGCAGTGGCACTGGTTTTCCCAATATTATACTTTTGATTGTAAGTGATAGATATGCCAACTTAGAGGGATTTGATTAGAGAACTTCACTACATTCAAGAATTACATCACAAGCTTGAGGACCGAAAAAATAGCGGAATAAGTCAAGATGTCATATGTGTACATTTTCTTCCAAACACAATGAAGTTTAGCATAGTTTACTGAATGATCTCACTCCTGATGAAACTTATACTGTGAAGTCGTCATGATCACTCTTAATTATGATAGACTTTGTGCCTGCTTATCTATTTTAGCTAGATAAACATAGTTTTCATAATGGTCTAATTATTCATAAAGTAGTGGGGGATTGGACAGACAATCATTGGGGTCCATATAGATCATAAAGTAACATTTGCTTTAAATAATTGGATTGATGCGATATGCTAACTGATGCTGGGAGCCGACATAATAATCAATTAATCTTTTTTTTTTTTTTTACCTTTAAGGGTAAAAAAAAAAAGCAAACTCAATAGTAACTTCGAAATTAAATCTCGCAAAGTTCATCCCAAAATTTTAAGAAAAATGATAAGCATTGCAAAAAGTATTTATGGACAAACAGAAATCATGCATCTCTCATTTTGCAAAATTCGGTTAAATATTTTGTCGAGCATTTCGTAGATATATAATATTGTCTTTTTTTTTTTTTTTTTTTGGGACGGGAGGAGCAGAACTGCGGCGACGGGCCGTCTTGTAAACCTCCCGTGACCGCTGGGCGAATCCACCATCACGGCGTCACACTTAAGACACCTAACGTCTCCACTGGGTTTCGAACCCCTCACCTCCAGGTTGAGGATTAGCAGGGTTTTATCTAGCAGAGCCACTGCGGCCAATGGTTTGATATATAATATTGTCCACTTCAGAAATATAAGGTTTTCGTAGAAATTTTGTTTCATGAAGAAGAGTCAAAGCCGCAAAAGAGGTCGCTTTTGCTTTCATTAAATGGTTTTCCTTTTCATTCATGGGCGGCAGCAGAAATCTTGCGGACCTGTTTTAGGTGAAGAGTCAACATCAATTTCCCCTCTTTTTGTCATCAACAACTGGACCTAGCTAGATCTACCATGTGATATTTTTTTAACAAGGTCAGGAGAAAGATTGTGTTCATAGAAATCTCTATTTATTGATATTTTAAAAATCGAATTAGGGGGCTCGGTTTGGATAGATTCGTGGTGCATTTGTTTCAAAGAAAATAAGTGATTTGAGAAATATTTTCCTAAACATAATTATCTTTGTCGCTTGAAAAAATGAACGAACGAAAATATTTTCATCGCTCACGAAAATATTTAAACATAAATTATTATTGATAATGAAAATATTATTCACTGATTAATTATTTCAAGCGATACAGACTATCATTTTTAAGAAAGTATTTTTCAAGTCATTTTGTTCCGCAAAATAAGCAGAGCCTCAATTAACAATTGGTGGGCTTTTTATATGATGTTTTTGTATTTTTCAAGGTTTTGAGTGAATTGATCCGATTCAACTATCACTATCTCTTATAAAATCCAATTCGATCTTTGGTAGGATTTTGAAAATATTGTTATGACATAATCTTGGGTAAAAGTCGTAGAAGCATCTATACTATAAATTAACCAAACTCAATCAACACTTCAATATCAAACTTTTATGAAGAGACTTTCATGAAAAGCTTGTGCCATATTTAAGAAAAGAACTCCATGACCACACATAATTATAGATAGAAAAAATCGTTATTTGCAACAATCGAAATGAGTGGCAAGTCCTCTTACGTTCTGAATTCGAAATCAAAGTAATCGTGAAGTATCTTATAAATCTCTCGTCGCGTTAAAATTGTATTTACATACATCATTCTCTATCAGTCTATTTTTTTCCCATCATTTCCCTTCACACTCAACTTTTCTGCTTTTTTTTATTAAGTACAACTTTGAGTGGATCTGAAATTTCCTGGACGTATCAACACGATGCAATGGTCACAAGCGTTCCCTCATCTATTAAACTTTCATTTAAAATGTGTGGCGTGAGATAATTCACATATTTCTAATAGTATCTCAAGAAATAATACATTCACGCAAAGAGAAAGATGTGAAATATCTCAAGAAATCTCTCTCTCTCTCTCTCTCTCTCTCTCTTTCTCTCAAGCAGGAACAGAAGCTGCAACATCATTGATGATGGCCCAGCATGTTTTGGTTTTATGTGGTTTAACACCTCAAGAACAGTCAACACCAAAAGAGTTAAGTGAACATGGGTGGAATAGAACAAGCCAACCATGCCACAGCTACATGTGCTGGTCTAGCTGGATAAACACATGACCTTCCTTCTGTATTCTAATAAATTATTCTTTCATTTTCTCTATGTGAGAGAATATAATCATCACTACAATGATTTAGATATCCCATCCTCCTCCCATAATATAAATTTTAACCCCCAAAAAAAAAAAATTAGAGGAATTAGAACTTGACCGAAGTGTGGTGAGGTGGTCCTTTCTCACTAAGATCCAACGGGGTCTTAGGTTTGATTTTTACTTGGAGGTAGTTCTCGATTTAAAATAGAATTAAAGAAATAATTTAAAAAAAATAAAACTCGGGTTAGCTTTTTCATTGTTTGATAAAAGGGGAAAGAATGGACCTAGGCAGGTCCTTAAAAGGCCTTGACCACCGGGAAGTAGTCCGGGTAGAGGGAGGGTTCCCCCTCGAAAAAAATGGAACCCCCACGGGGGGCCCAGCCACATGGGAATCCCCCTTACAGGGGATTCCCTGGGTAACCCCGCCTGGATCCCCGCGACGCCTTCCCCCTTGAAACACAGGGGCGTGGTACAGGGAAATGAAGGGTCTTCTCCCAAGCGGGAGGAGGTGGCCGGCCGAGGTGGTCCTTTCTCACTAAGATCTAACATGGTCTTAGGTTTGATTTTCACTTGGAGGTACTTCTCGATTTAAAAAAGAATTAAAGAAATAATTTAAAAAAAAATAAAACTCGGGCTAGCTTTTTCATTGTTTGATAAAAGGGGAAAGAAGCTGGCATCCACCAGCTCACAATGCTCCTCTTGCAAGTCAAGCAGTCACATGTTGCCAAAGAGAGAAAAGCAGCAAATATCATTAGAATACATCATATTTATATTCTTTGCTTCTTCTTTTTTTGTTTTGTTTTGTTTTTTTTTTGTCAATGCTCTTTTTTCTTCTTTCCTTTTTTTTTTTTTTTTTTTTTTTGAAAGAAATTGGTTCTTCTTCTACCGTACATACACCAATTGTTGTGCCTGCCTGGGGGCAGCAATGGCCTCCAAAAAAGCCTAATACCAGTGATGGAAAATGACCTGGCATTACATACTTAACATCTTTTATTTTATTATACCTACTACTATTACCCTTTTTTCAGGATAACAGTCAATTTATCTTGGAATAATTTTCGCACACCAGATCAAATCAATCTCTCAGACTTCATGTGAGAAAGACTGCATTAAATAGGAAATGAATTCAACCCTCATAGTTTCTGACATGTAAAGACCCAATTCATCACACTACTAATCCAAGGGTTAACGCTTCAAAATATTAAGCATGAATTTATTTTTTACTTTCTCAAACATACTAACCACACAGTAGAAGTTCACTATCAAATGATTTTTCTCTTATATTTATAAAATCCTTTTAGGCTTTCTCTAACTTGCAAGAGTCGTGCGTCAAGTTAAAAGCTTTTTGCATTTACATTCAACGCTAATCTTCTTTCCTACACTAATTGATTTGTGAATTTTCTGGCTAGGTAATCATGCATGTCGCGTACTTGTAGTTTGTGAGACAAATCAGCTCAATCTCGGAGCACATGATGACCATAAATAATGATTTGGAAATCGGAGTGCCCATGTGCTGCCCGCCATTATTCTACAATACTCCTCGGCAACTTCATTGGGTCGATAGATCATCTCTTCAGTTGACTTAGATTGCTCATCCTAAGTTTGACTTTCGAACAGTCATTTCGAGAGCACGAGCTCACTGAAACCACGACTTTCTGACTGCTGTAGCTGAAAGGGATTTCCATGTTAATTTTGTTAGGGTTTCGAAGTTGGTTCATGTCTTGTCTGTTTGACTTTAGGCTGGTGTCCAAGAGGGTTGCACATTTAAGTGACTTGGGCCCAATACGTAACAGGCTATTCTATACCCAATAGTCCCTTAGCAGGGCGCTCACTAAAATTGCGCTCCTCATTTTAACATGTTGATACCCATGGTCTCACACCCTCAAGTTGGTACTAAATATTTTTTTTCCCTAGATACCAAGGAATATCAACGATTTCACATAAAAGGGGAGCTGAACATTGACAACTTTTCACTTCAAATCATTCCCACACCAGGTTCTTCCTGGAAGGTTATTGAATATGTGAATCAGACATCTCATGATTAATGGATATTTCTAAGATAATTAGGACATCTCATGATTAATGGATATTTCTTAGATAATTAGGTGTACTCAAAGTCTTGATCGAGTAATAAGATCCTTAAAAATATGTATAAATCAAGTTGCATTATGTTCAGGGTCCGCAAGTTTCATCTTAACTATGAGATAATGTTGTTGATGGGTAGAGGTATAAAAAATACCCAAACCGAAGCACGTATCCTGGGTCTCATGCCCGTTTGGGTAGTTAGTAAAAAACTATCTTTGACGGTTCGGCTTGTTTTGAATTGTACGTCCGAATCGATTCGAGACACATTAAACATGAACAGAAGAGGAACGTAAACGCTGGACAGCTCCCCTCCCTCCGTCAGCACCTCTGCCTCCTTTCTCCTCCTCTCCACCACCATCCCCTCACATGCACCAGCAGGTCCGCCTCCTCCATTGCCCTCTCCGCCACCATCCGCCGGACCTTCATGTTCGGCGGCACCTCAATGCGAACAACTCAACATCAACTTTGCCGGATCCGTCATTCATGGTCGTCCAAGTCTCGATGCGTCCATGGACGTCTAGATATTCAGAGCTGTGTTCATGGTTGTCCACGCTCGAGCTCTGTTTCTTTCCCCCATGGCCATCCAGATCTTCGATGAGATTAGCAGTCATAGAGCCTCATCCTCTCCAGATCGAGAGTCCACACGAAGTAGACCAAACATAAAGTTTTGTGCCTTAAACTTCTTGCTCTTGCATAGAGATAATTAAACTAGAATTGGTGGGGTGCGCTAGGCCAAGGCAATAGTGCAACGCCAAGGCGACGCGCGAGAGCCCCAGCAGCAAGCTACCGTGATGGGCTCTCCCCCTAAAGAAATTAATTTAATATCATGTGGACCGATGGCCCACGTATCAGATATTAAACTGATAAGAACAGATACTACACTTGATCTTAGCCAAAAGGCCGAGAAAGGTATGCTTTGCCCCATCTCACGCCTTGCTTCTTAAGCCCACATCCCTGCTCGTTCCTCTGCTCTCCCTACTGATGTGGGACTGATCAAAGCTCTCCATCGCTCTCGTGCACGCACTCCCTCCGTCCCTCCCAGCTTCCCAGCATCAGAAGTCATCTGCTGTGAAAGCTCTCTGTATCAGGAAACCAAGAGCTTGTCTTGATTGAAAACGTTTCAGTGCATATATATTCGACAAACAGTTGACCTCGAGAAGAACTAATTCAGCAAGGTGCGAAATCAATGGAAAGTCTAATGGGTCTTCAACCTACTAATCAGTGACTCGAGCTGGAGGAAGGACGAAGCTCAAAGAAAATGGTAAGATGAGCGGACTCTTTGACTAAATGAGGCTTGAATGAGCACACTGAAAACATGGTTTTGCCTTGAACTGCTTCGGCTTCTCTGATGAAGAACAGGGCTTCCTTCACTTTAACGCAAATTGCACAATCGCGGTAGCTTCTTTTTCGAAACTTCCTTGAGAAAAGACCAGAAGAAAATCCACACTCCAGCTTTCCATTTCAATTCTTTCTGAGTATATATACAACGAAAGAAGATGATCAGCAGTTCTAGTTTTCGGGTGTGTTTGTTTTGCGAAAAATAATTTCCGAGAAAACATTTTCCTCATTTTCCGGCGTTTGGTTCATTTAGGAAAATGAGTCAACGGAAAATGTTTTCCTAGTCAACGGAAAATGTTTTTCTTCCAAATCTTAAATTCGGGAAAACGATTTCTCCTTTGAAAGAACCGGAAAACGTATTCCAAAATGTTTTAAGGTCCTTGCTTAATAAAAAATTATTATTAAAAAGAATCTCTAATTAAAAATTTTGAATTTGTTATTATTATATTTTTCTTTTCTTTTTCTTGTTTTCTCTTTTCTTTCTTTGCCTGTGAACATAAACCCTAACTCCTCCTCCCCTCTCTCCTTCTCCTTTGCCCCCTTTGACTTGCTCTTGTAATCGGAAATCATGTCCATTTTCAGAAAAATAAAAAATAAAAATAAAAATAAAATACGTTTATGAATTCAAGTTTTCTTTTCATTTTGCAGGTTCAAATTCTAGATTTACTAAACTGATCGAGAAAAATCCATTTATTAAGTAATATGGACTCAACAAATTAATTTAGAAGTAAGAGGCACACTATTGTCAATTGTTAAGTCAAATGTCATTCAATCATTTTTAAAATGCAATCCAAATACTAGAAAATACTTTCAGTCATGTATCACAAAACAAAGGAAAACTAACAATTTTCCTCGAAAATAGTTTCCTGGAAAACATTTTCCAAAAACGTTATGTTTTTCGTGAAACAAACACACCTAAAATTCAATTCCATTTATAAATTCTAAGTGACGCCAACACTTCAGCTGAAGTTGGGCTTCAAGCCTTGTGGGCTTTATTCTTGGCAAAGCCCATGTTGATGGAAGGGAGATCAAAGTGATTTAGGCCCAAGAAGCCATACAAGTTTTGATCAGATCCAATAGCTTCCCTAAGAATCATAATCCTAATGACATTTACATCTGGCTTCTGCTCATTACTGTCCTCCCGAACAGTTATACAAAATCAACATAAATATCGTCTAAAAAAATTGTTGGAGCGATGAGATACGCACTCCAAAAGTTTTGCTTTCTCAAACTTCTTGCAACAGGACAAATGACAGGAGACACACTCTAATAGCTTTAAAAATAATAATATAAACTTTCTACATTATCTGAATATTTTAAAAGGTTTCAAGTGTTTCGCATTGGATAAAACCAAAAGTGTGACTTCCCCACGATTTATGAAAAATTAAAACTTGAAAGCACGAGGCACTCTAGACATGCCCTAATTCTCCATAAACAACGGTATCTCTTTGTTATAGAAGCTCCAAGATGAATAGTAGTTATAGAAAGTTACCAAACATAAAGGCCTTGTCTTTATTGTACAAATAGTGTAGTTAAGTGGGATGGTGATTAAGCTTTTCTGGATTGTACTACTTGCATAAGTTTTGTCTAAGGCAAGACATCCACGTTGAGATAACCAAAGTTATATATGAACAATAGTTACTATATTGCAAGCCTATGAATATCAATGTTTCGAGCAATTAAAGAAGCAAAGTTTCGTTACAAAAAGAGAAATATTAATGGATCAGCCTACAGATTTAGATGATCCTCTACATTGGAGGGAAAATAATATCGATGTTCTTGAAATAGATTGTATTAGAAAACATACATTGAATATGATGTCCAAAACTAACCGAGTGGATATTGCGAGGGGGTATTACTCATGACTAGAAACACCATCTATGCTCGAAGAAAGATTGATTATCCAAGAGACACCAACTTAGGAACTTTTAACATGGTAACTAAATAATGACATCGAATTTTTTCTCATTTTAGATCGTGAACTAATTTCAGAAATGGATTGTAGGCGGTGGCGTTCACCACCACCAAACTCTGCCACTGCCCCCATTATCATGACAACCCACGGCGAGCTCGGTCCCCACCACCATGTGATCAGCCCACCGACCCCAAACTCGTCAACCACTATTCATTAGCACCAACAATTACACCAATATGAGCTCACAACGCTGGCCAATGTCGTTACCTCCGTTGGAGGTTAGCCAGCCACAAAGAGAGAGAGAGAGAGAGAGAGAGAGAGAGAGAGTAGAGAGAGGTGGTAGTGATGGTGGCATTGCACTGGTGTTGGCATGTGGTGAAGTTTAGCAACACATAACATATTCAACTTGATGGACCGGCATTGGCCGCCCCGGTGGCTAGATGAAAAGGGCAGTTGAAAGAACTATTGTCATCAAATTGGTGTTACATCTCACTAGTTTTATCTCGTGATTGCCAACTTGGGCCACCATAGAGATTAAAAAAAATAGGACTAGCGCTCCATTTGATGAAAGCGATGCATTAGGCAAATTTTAAAAGTTCAAACATTAAACTGAACAAGATAAGAAAATCATAGACGACACTACACAATGGACAAAAAATTTCAAGATCTCGTGACATTGCCCATTGTGATCAATACTGAAGTGTACCATCCAATCACAAATCAAAAGGTGTAGAACACCTAAAAGCTATGTAGGAATAAGCATTTGTACCTTATTTGAAAAGGAAAATGCTAGAAATAGGGAGATTGGTGTATTAAGTACATATTCGACCATTCTTTTCCCCTTGGCTCTCAAATTTAGCATATCAAGCACAAATTTGGTCTTTTGGGTCCAATAAGGTCGTGTCAAATCATATGTCAAAACTAGAGAATTTGCGTCGGATAATTTCCTTGAGGACATCTCCATGTGTCTGGAAACCGTAATGTTTCAAATTCCATTCGGACTTCTGAGGCACGTGTCTATTTCCTTGATCTCCAAGTACTTTCCCTCTCTTTTGGATTTCAACATTCTGGACGTCTGACTGATTTTATGCGCCAGACACTTTGACAAATAAATAAAGTCACGTCGACTTAAAATCTTGAAGCCTATATGGTCCAAACTCACGTTTCTATTATCGACACAGGCTAGGGTTCGACCAATTCCAAAGGTTCCAAAGGTGACGAATCGCTTCTTCAAAACGGGGGAAAGAAGGGCCAGCTTTTCGCACCTTGGGACTGACCCAGAATAGCAACTTCGCAAAGGGTTTTGGAGAGTTTTAAGAAAAACTGTTGGCTCGGTCGCATTTGAAATGCTGTTTCAGTCCCTCAATAACGAAGGTGGGAATACGTGTGGGTTCATGAAAGGCCGTTTAAAGAGAGCTGGACAAGGCTTTTCGAGCCCGGAGGAGAACAACAGATGACTCAATTAACACTTTTGGAGATTTTCTCCAACTATATATTTGTTGCATGTATTTATTTTTGGAGATTTTGTGAGAGTACTAGCTAAACTACGTGCTACATCGATCAAGATTTTGCGGCTGTTTGGAAGCATGGATTTCTCATATATGATCTCAACAGAAGTTCAATGTGATGAACGAGTTTTTCTACCCATCAAAGAAGCGAAGGGCGGCAATTCTGCAACTAAGAGCAAACCAGGAGCAACAATCTCAAACGGAGAATGAAAGAAAATCAAGAAAAGAATTGATGAAGGAGAAAAGGTCAATAAGTTTAGTAACCCGAATCATATTCTTTGACATTGGACCAATCACTCCCCAAAACTTTGACTAGAGAAATGCAAAGAACTTTTGATTGGCGCTTTTTCTTAAAACGAACTATTAAAGAAAGTGGGCAATTTTTTTTCAAGAATTCAAGTCCCAATTAAAGAATTTGTTTTCACTCTAAATTTAGTATCTTATATAGCTACTTAAATAAGTATATCAAGTGTATATAAATGTAGAAAATCAACGAGGAAAGTAATGTGGCAAACAACTGGTCGATGCGGCATTCATTAAATAGTAGAGTAAGCTAACTATTCTTTGAAACTCAACAACTTAATCTTGTAAATGTGAACATACGAAATATATCATATGCTCATTTCAATGTATTCTTTTTTCAACAAAATATCTTAAAACTGCTCAACTCAAGAGAAAGCGCAAGAGTAACTTATAAGTCACGACTAGCAAAATATGATGAATTAAAGCAATTTTCTTCATCTCATTAAATATTTTCAAACCTTTTTTTTTTTTTTGGTTATGCTCGTCTAAATTTATGTATTAAAATCGCAACCCTCATCTAGAATCCAAAAGCCGTTTTAGGTGAAATTTTCTTTTTCATGGTCTTAGTAAACGCTTATTTCAATGTATTCTTTTTCAACAAAATATCTCAAAACTGCTCAATTTAAGAGAGAGCGTAAGAGTAACTTATAAGTCACGATTAGCAAAATATCATGAATTAAAGCAATTTTCTTCGTCTCACTAAATATTTTCAAACCTTTTTTCTAGTTATGCTCGTCTAAATTTATTTATTAAAATCGCAACCCTCATCTAGAATCCAAAAGCCGTTTTAGGTGAAATTTTCTTTTTCATGGTCTTGCCAAACGCTGCACGAGACAAAAAGTAAAGTTCTTTTCCGCTACCGTTGGCCAGGGGGACGAGTCTACGAGTCGTTCAAGCGTAACGAAGGCTTCACCCGACAGGTCGGCCAATGAAGTAGAGACGCGTAGGGCAACGTCTCTGCAAGAATATTCTGAAGTGTCGAAGAAGAGAACGTAGGGGATTTCGATTGTTATCATTAAGTGAGTCAAAATGTCAGGCTGCATGCTTCTCTCTCTTGTGGAAAAAAACTCTTTCGTTTTCAACAAGGGAATGATGATGTCCGAAGATGCGGTCGGGTGTACGAAACTCGGAAGGAAGCTGAGAGTGATATTGCGATGTAATTGTCCGAGCGTCTTTCGTTGTCAAGAAAACGTGCTGATATAATAGCTTTCCAAGAACACAAAGTTGTAATATCTGAATATGTTTTGAGTTTGAGCTTGTGTAGAGAATTTTATCCAATTAGATATCTCAGTTTGAGCTTAGTTCGAGTACATTTTGTAATTTAGGTAGATTTCCTGAAAATGGATTTCCTATTATGGATACAAACATTGTAAAACAAGTCCGCTCCTATTTGCCTCGGGACCTTTAGCAAATCAAAGGGTTTTGAGAATGTGCCCAAAATGCAGCCGTGTAACAAAAATTAAAGCTTGATGCGAATAGTAGCATTTAATTGGCTGTATTTATGAAATATCAAGGGTAAATATATGAAGAACACTTCAGTCAGGTTAATTTCAAAGGTTAATTCACCACCTCAAAATATATAAGAAAACAGAAAATCAACAACCCAGTCTTCAATTCAATTCCGGATCCGGGTCATAACTTCAAGTCAAGTTCGGCCTCCACGTTGAGGGGCTTTTCTTTCGGAAAAGTCCAAAGTAAATGGAAGGAAGATCAAAGTGATTTAGGCCCAAGAAGCAATACAAGTTTTGAAGAGATGAAACACCTTCCGTGAGAATCCTAATTTTATAGCCAGTCACATCTGGACCAGCATCTCTTCGTTATGGAAGCTCCAAAATGCAAATTAATTTTGAGGACCGTGCTACCCGCATAAATTTTGTAAAAGTCAAGACATCCACGTTGAAATTATGAGACTTATATATGAATGATAATTACTCTGTATTAAGCATATGAATACTTAGCATTGAGCAATAAAAGAAGCGAAGTTTCATTTAGAAAAACAGATTGTGTGAGGAAGCATTCATATGAAAAAGAGTATGAAAATGACGTCTGAACCTAGGCAAGTGAATGTCCAAAGGGGTATTATCCGTGAATAGAGATCGATTATCCGAGTGATACTAAACTTCCCAATATATTGATATTATGACTAGATTCAATAGGATCCTCGATTTTGGACCTTGAACTATCATCAATGTGAAGTTAACTGTATTTTGTCGCTACTAGGGACAACGACAACTTGTTGGTGAACTAACTTGAACAAAAGAAAAATTCAAAAACAACATTGAACATTCAAAGAAAATTTTAGGGACCTTTTGTAATATTACCTCTTGTAATTAACAATCTAAGCATACCATCTAATAACATATTAAAATGTTTAGAACAAATGAAAGTAAAGTAGGAATACACAAGTGTAGATTATTTAAAATGAATAACGCTATAAATATGGTGATTGGTGCATAAAGTACATATTTGGTCTCTTGGGTCCGGTAAGATTGCTAACGTAAGGTGATCCATTTAATTTTGTAGTACTACATTAAGCAGATTTCTAAATGTCGATGGACTAATTCAAAGATAAAATAAAATTCAAAGACGACATTAAACAATCAAAGAAAATTCTAAGAACCTTTCGTGACATTACCCCTTATAATTAACGATCTAAGTATACCATCTATCACATATTAAAATGTCTAGAACAGCCGAAAGTCAAGTAGGAGTACACAAGTGTAGATTATTTAAACTGAATAATTCTACAAATATGGTGATTGATGCATAAAGTACATATTTGGCCTTTTGGGTCTGGTAAGATTGCTAACATATGGCGCTCTATTTAATTTTAAAGTACTACGCGAAGTAGATTTTTAACTATCTTGAAAAAAAAATTCAAAGACGATAGTGAACAATCAAAGAAAATTCTAAGGACCTTTCGTGACAATACCCCTTGGAAATAACAATCTAAATATACCATCTTATCACATATTTAAATGTCTGGAACAACCAAAAGTCAAGTAGGGATACACAAGTGTAGATTATTTAAAATGAATAATGCTAGAAATATGGTGATTGGTGTATGAAGTCCATAATTAGTCTTTTGGGTCTGGTAAGATTGCTAGTATTTGGCGTTCCATTTAATTTTAAAGTACTACATCGAGTAGATTTTTAAAAGTTGACGGACTAACTTGAATAAAAAAATTCAAAGACGACACTGAATAATCAGAGAAAATTCTAGAGACCTTTCGTGATGCTACCTCTTGTAATTAACAATCTAAGCGAACCATCTAATTGTGGAGCAGATTTTTAAAAGTCGATGGACTAACTTGAGAAAAATATCAAAGACGGCATTGAACAATCGTAGAAAAATTCTAGAGACCTTTCGTGACACTCTCCTTTTGGCCATAAGTACATATTTGGCCTTTGGGTCCGGCAAGATCGAGTCAATTCATTCCAAAGCTAGAGAATTTGGGTCCGATAATTTTCTTGAGAACTTCTGTGTATAGTTTGTGGCAATAAGAAGAACAGAAACCCTAATTTTTCAACTCTCATTTGGACTTTTGAGGCATGTATTTCCCTGAGGGAAAAGTACCAAAAAAGTCTTAAATCTATTGCATTGGTACCAATTCAGTCCTAAACTTTTCAATTGAACCAATTCAGTCCTAAACCTTTTAATATTGGTACCAATTCAGTCCATCCGGCCAATTTTGGGCTGGCCGGCCGATGTGGACGTCGGCCGATGGCTGGACGCTGACGTGGCAATTTTTATGATTTTTTCAAATTTTTTTTAATGATTTTTTATGATTTTTTATTAATTTTTTTCCTTTTTTTTTCCCTTTTCTTTTCTGCTTTCTTCTTCGTGGTTGTCGGCGAGCCTCCGATGAGGCTCGCCCCACCGGGCGAGGGCCGCGCCCTCGCCGCAGCCGGTGAGGGCCGCGGCCCTCGCCCGGCCTCTCCCGAGCCGCCGGCGAGGTGGCTTTGCTGGATCCGGCGAGGCCGCCTCGCTTGCGGTTGGCGAGGCCATGGCGGCCATCGCCGGGGCGGAGGCGAGGGCCACGAAGCCCTCCACGGCCGTCGGCGAGGGTCGCGACCCTCGCTCGGCCTCGCCCGGCCTTGCCGCCGAGTCCCCGGCGCCTCCTCCGCCGTCGACCCCGGAGCTTCTCGACCTCGTCACCGCCGCCCTCACCTCCATGAGATCCCACCCGAGGCCCCGGTCCCCCACCTCCCGCGACTCATGCCGCCGTTCCTCCGCCCAATCTTCGCCTCCGAAACCCTAGCCAGCCACCCCAACACCCTCCTCTCCTTCTTCCGAGGCTAGCCTCACCTGCGCGCCCGGGCGAGGCCGAGCGAGGGCTTCGCAGCCCTCGCCTCCACCCTGGCGATGGCCGCCATGGCCTCGCCCAGATCCGGGTGAAGCCGCCTTGCCGGCGGCTTGGGAGAGGCCGGGCGAGGGCCGCGTGGCTCGTCGGCGGCGGGCGAGGGCTTCGTGGCCCTCGCCTAGTGGCCGGCGAGCCTCACCGAGGCTCACCGGCAACCGCGAAGAAGAAAGCAGAAAAAAAGGAAAAAAAATAATAAAAATAATAAAAAAATTCAAAAGAATCATAAAAATTGCCACGTCGCCGGCCCGGCCACTGGCCGACGTCCATGTCGGCGCCGGCTGGCCAAAATTGGCTAGATGGACTGAATTGGTACCAATATTAAAAGGTTTAAAACTGAATTGGTCCAATTGAAAAGTTTAGGACTGAATTGGTACCAATGCAATAGGTTTAGGACTTTTTTGGTACTTTTCCCATTTCCTTGATCTCCAAGCATACTCCTGTCTCTTCTCGCTTCTTAATATTCTGAAATTGCGACTGGTTTTACTCCAAACCCTTTGACAGGGAAAATAAAGTCTCACAGGTTAAACCCTCGAAGCCTACAGTCCAAACTCAAGTTGTTATTATCAACACAAGGTAGGGTTTGACCGACTTGAAAGGTGGCGAAAAGCTTCTTCAACGTGGCGGACGACGGGCCAGCTTTTCACACCGGGAGACTGACCCAAAAGAGAAAGTTCGTTTTTTTTGGGAAGTTTCACGAAAACATTGGCTCGGTCGTACGTGAAGTGCAAAGCAAGTCCTTCAATAACGAAGGTGTGAATACGTGTAGCTCAAGAGGACTGTTTCAAGAGACCTTGACAAAGCTTTCAAGCCGATAAGAGAACAAGAAGCATTCAATAGTTGATGCAGACCGATTTGTTTTTAATCTGAAATTCCGCATCCAACTTGTAAAAAATTTGCATTCGCTAAGACGATCGAAAGTTACCAAACATAAAGGCCTTGTCTTTATTGTACAGATAGTGTAGTTAAGTGGGATGGTGATTAAGCTTTTCTGGATTGTACTACTTGCATAAGTTTTGTCTAAGGCAAGACATCCACGTTGAGATAACCAAATTTATATATGAACAATAGTTACTTCATTGCAAGTCTATGAATATCAATGTTTCGAGCAATTAAAGAAGCAAAGTTTCGTTACAAAAAGAGAAATATTAATGGATCAGCCTACATATTTAAATGATCCTCCACATTGGAGGGAAAATAATATCGATGTTCTTGAAATAGATTGTATTAGAAAACATACATTGAATATGATGTCCAAAACTAAGCGAGTGAATATTGCGAGGGGGTATTACTCATGACTAGAAATGCTGGTGATCAGCCCACCGACCCCAAACTCATCAACCACTATTCATTAGCACCAACAATTACACCAATATGAGCTCACAACGCTGGCCAATGTCGTTACCTCCATTGGAGGTTAGCCAGCCACAGAGAGAGAGAGAGAGAGAGAGAGAGAGAGAAGGGTGGTAGTGATGGTGGCATTGCACCGATATTGGCACGTGGTGATGTTTAGCAACACATAACATATTCAACTCGATGGATCGGCATCGGCCGCCCCGGTGGCTAGATGAAAAGGGCAGTTGAAAGAACTATCGTCATCAAATTGGTATTACATCTCACTAGTTTTATCTCGTGATTGCCAACTTGGGCCACCATAGAGATTAAAAAAAATAGGACTAGCGATCCATTTGATGAAAGCGATGCATTAGGCAAATTTTAAAAGTTCAAACATTAAACTGAACAAGAAAAGAAAATCAGAGACGACACTAGACAATGGACAAGAATTTTCAAGATCTTGTGACATTACCCATTGCGATTAATACTGAAGTGTACCATCCAATCACATATCAAAAGGTGTAGAACACCCGAAAGCTATGTAGGAATATGCATTTGTACCTTATTTGAAAAGGAAAATGCTAGAAATAGGGAGATTGGTGTATTAAGTACATATTTGACCATTCTTTTCCCCTTGGCTCTCAAATTTAGCATATCAAGCACAAATTTGGTCTTTTGGGTCCAATAAAGTCGTGTCAAATCATATGTCAAAACTAGAGAATTTGAGTCGGATAATTTCCTTGAGGACATCTCCATGTGTCTGGAAACCGTAATGTTTCAAATTCCATTCGGACTTCTGAGGCACGTGTCTATTTCCTTGATCTCCATGTACTTTCCCTCTCTCTTTTGGATTCTCAACATTCTGGACGTCTGACTGATTTTATGCTCCAGACAGTTTGACAAATAAATAAACCCACGTCGACTTAAAATCTCGAAGCCTATATGGTCCAAACTCACGTTTCTATTATCAACATAGGCTAGGGTTCGACCAATTCCAAAGGTTCCAAAGGTGACGAATCGCTTCTTCAAAATGGGGGAAAGAAGGGCCAGCTTTTCACACCTTGGGACTGACCCAGAATAGCATCTTCGCAAAGGGTTTTGGAGAGTTTTAAGAAAAGCTGTTGGCTCGGTCGTGTTTGAAATGCTGTTTCAGTCCCTCAATAACGAAGGTGGGAATACGTGTGGGTTCATGAAAGGCCGTTTAAAGAGAGCTGGACAAGGCTTTTCGAGCCCGGGGAGAACAGCAGATGACTCAATTGCTGTCGTTGAACAATTTAACCGAGCTTGAAGGGGAAGAAGTTTCACATTTTCTCCAACTACATATTTGTTGTATGTATTTATATTTGGAGATTTTGTGAGAGTACTAGCTAAACTACGCGCTACATCGATCAAGATTTTCGCCGTTTGGAAGCATGGATTTCTCATATATGATCTCAACAGAAGTTCAATGTGATGAAGGAGTTTTTCTACCCATCAAAGAAGCGAAGGGCGGCAATTCTGCAACTAAGAGCAAACCAGGAGCAACAATCTCAAACGGAGAATGAAAGAAAATCAAGAAAAGAACTGATGAAGGAGAAAAAGTCAATAAGTTTAGTAACCCGAATCATATTCTTTGACATTGGACCAATCACTCCCCAAAACTTTGACTAGAGAAATGCAAAGAACTTTTGATTTGCTCTTTTTCTTAAAACGAACTATTAAAAAAAGTGGGCAATTTTTTTTAAAGAATTCAAGTCCCAATTAAAGAATTTGTTTTCACTCTAAATTTAGTATCTTATATAGCTACTTAAATAAGTATATCAATTGTATATAAATGTAGGAAATCAACTAGGAAAGTAATGTGGCAAACAACTGATCGACGCAGCGTTCATTAAATAGTAGAGTAAGCTAACTATTCTTTGAAACTCAACAACTTAATCTTGTAAATGTGAACATACGAAATATATCATATGCTCATTTCAATGTATTCTTTTTTCAACAAAATATCTTAAAACTGCTCAACTCAAGAGAAAGCGTAAGAGTAACTTATAAGTCACGACTAGCAAAATATGATGAATTAAAGCAATTTTCTTCATCTCATTAAATATTTTCAAACCTTTTTTTTTTTTTTTGGTTATGCTCGTCTAAATTTATGTATTAAAATCGCAACCCTCATCTAGAATCCAAAAGCCGTTTTAGGTGAAATTTTCTTTTTCATGGTCCTAGTAAACGCTTATTTCAATGTATTCTTTTTTCAACAAAATATCTCAAAACTGCTCAATTTAAGAGAGAGCGTAAGAGTAACTTATAAGTCACGACTAGCAAAATATCATGAATTAAAGCAATTTTCTTCGTCTCACTAAATATTTTCAAACCTTTTTTCTAGTTATGCTCGTCTAAATTTATTTATTAAAATCGCAACCCTCATCTAGAATCCAAAAGCCGTTTTAGGTGAAATTTTCTTTTTCATGGTCCTGCCAAACGCTGCACGAGACAAAAAGCAAAGTTCTTTTCCGCTACCGTTGGCCAGGGGGACGAGTCTACGAGTCGTTCAAGCGTAACGAAGGCTTCACCCGACAGGTCGGCCAATGAAGTAGAGACGCGTAGGGCAACGTCTCTGCAAGAATATTCTGAAGTGTCGAAGAAGAGAACGTAGGGGATTTCGATTGTTATCATTAAGTGAGTCAAAATGTCAGGCTGCATGCTTCTCTCTCTTGTGGAAAAAAACTCTTTCGTTTTCAACAAGGGAATGATGATGTCCGAAGATGCGGTCGGGTGTACGAAACTCGAAAGGAAGCTGAGAGTGAAATTGCGATGTAATTGTCCGAGCGTCTTTCGTTGTCAAGAAAACGTGCTGATATAATAGCTTTCCAAGAACACAAAGTTCTAATATCTGAATATGTTTTGAGTTTGAGCTTGTGTAGAGAATTTTATCCAATTAGATATCTCAGTTTGAGCTTAGTTCGAGTACATTTTGTAATTTAGGTAGATTTCCTGAAAATGGATTTCCTATTATGGATACAAACATTGTAAAACAAGTCCACTCCTATTTGCCTCGAGACCTTTAGCAAATCAAAGGGTTTTGAGAATGTGCCCAAAATGCAGCCGTGTAACAAAAATTAAAACTTGATGCGAATAGTAGCATTTAATTGGCTGTATTTGTGAAATATCAAGGGTAAATATATGAAGAACACTTCAGTCAGGTTAATTTCAAAAGTTAATTCCCCACATCAAAAAATATATAAAAAAAAACAGAAAATCAACAACCCAGTCTTCAATTCAATTCCGGATCCGGGTCATAACTTCAAGTCAAGTTCGGCCTCCACGTTGAGGGGCTTTTCTTTGGGAAAAGGCCAAAGTAAATGGAAGGAAGATCAAAGTGATTTAGGCCCAAGATGTGACAGCCTCCTCTCTTGTCCCACATCGCCTAGGGAGGGAGGTCTTGGTTAGTTTATAAGATTTGGGTCCCTCTCACCTGTGTAACGTGTTTTAAAGCCATGAGGGAAAAGAGCGTGGCTGGGATGGCGGTTTGTCCGCGTCAGGGTGGTTGACCCAAAGCGGACAATATTACACAGTGGGGCCCGGGATGTTACAAGTGGTATCAAAGCCGACTCCTGACCGCGTGTGGGACCACAGCTCGATGCTGTTCTGATGCCTGTGGGGCTTATAAGGCTCGGGTCCCTCTCACCTGTGTAACGCCTTGGTTTAGCTTATAAGGCTTGGGTCCCTCTCACCTGTGTAACGCGTTTTAAAACCGTGAGGGAAAAGACCGTGGCTGGGATGGCGGTTCGTCCTGACGAACCACGCCAGGGCGAGTAACCCAAAGCGGACAATATTACACAGCATTCGAGCTGTGGTCCCACACGCAGTTGGGAGTCGGCTCTGTTTTAAGACCGTGGCTGGGATGGCGGTTCGTCCGCGCCAGGGCGGGTGACCCAAAGCGGACAATATTAAAGCGGACAATATTACACATCATTCGAGCTGTGGTCCCACACGCAGTTGGGAGTCGGCTCTGATACCACTTGTAACATTCCATTCGAGCTGTGGTCCCACACGCAGTTAGGAGTCGGCTCTGATACCACTTGTAACATTCCGGGCCCCACTGTGTAATATTGTCCGCTTTGGGTCACCTGCCCTGGCGCAGACGAATCGCCATCCCAGCCACGGTCTTTTCCCTCACGGCTTTAAAATGTGTTACACAGGTGAGAGGGACCTAAGCCTTATAAGCTAACCAAGACCTCCCTCCCTAGGCGATGTGGGACAAGAGAGGAGGCTGTCACACTCTCCACCTCTTAACATAAGAGCGTCCTCGCTGTGGCCCCATCAGAATAGCATTCGAGCTGTGGTCCCACACGCGGTCGGGAGTCGGCTCTGATACCACTTGTAACATCCCGACCCAAAGTGGACAATATTACACAGCATTCGAGCTGTGGTCCCACACGCAGTTGGGAGTCGGCTCTGATACCACTTGTAACATCTCGGGCCCCATTGTGTAATATTGTCCGCTTTGGGTCACCTACCCTGGCACGGACGAACCGCCATCCCAGCCACGGTCTTTTCCCTCACGGCTTTAAAATGCGTTACACAGGTGGGAGGGACCCAAGCCTTATAAGCTAACCAAGACCTTCCTCCCTAGGCGATGTGGGACAAGAGAGGAGGCTGTCACACAAGAAGCCATACAAGTTTTGAAGAGATGCCACACCTTCCGTGAGAATCCTAATTTTATAGCCAGTCACATCTGGACCAGCATCTCTTCGTTATGGAAGCTCCAAAATGCAAATTAATTTTGAGGACCGTGCTACCCGCATAAGTTTTGTAAAAGGCAAGACATCCACGTTGAAATTATGAGACTTGTATATGAACGATAATTACTTTGTATTAAGCATATGAATACTTAGCGTTGAACAATAAAATAAGCAAAGTTTCATTTAGAAAAACAGATTGTGTGAGGAAGCATTCATATGAAAAAGAGTATGAAAATGATGTCCGAACCTAAGCAAGTGAACGTCCAAAGGGGTATTATCTGTGAATAGAGATCGATTATCCGAGCGATACCAACTTGGCAATGAATAATGCCACCTTTGAAATCGGTCAAACCCTACCTTGTGTTGATAATAACAACTTGAGTTTGGACTGTAGGCTTCGAGGGTTTAACTTGTGAGGCTTTATTTTCTCTGTCAAAGTGTTTGGAGTAAAACCAGTCGCAATTTCAGAATATTAAGAAGCGAGAAGAGACCGGAATATGCTTGGAGATCAAGGGAATACATGCCTCAAAAGTCCAAATAAGAGTTGAAAAATTAGGGTTTTCGTTCTTCTTATTGCTGCGAACTATACACAAAAGTTCTCGAGAAAATTATCCGACCCAAATTCTCTAGCTTTGGAATGAATTGACTCAATCTTGCCGGACCCAAATGCCAAATATGTACTTATGGCCAAAAGGAGAGTGTCATGAAAGGTCTCTAGAACTTTCTCCAATTGTTCAATGTCGTCTTTGATATTTTTTTCTCAAGTTAGTCCATCGACTTTTAAATATCTACTTCACAATTAGATGGTACGCTTAAATTGTTAATTACAAGAGGCAGCATCACGAAAGGTCCCTAGAATTTTCTCTGATTATTCAGTGTCGTCTTTGAATTTTTTTTATTCAAGTTAGTCCGTCAACTTTTATAAATCTACTCGATGTAGTACTTTAAAATTAAATAGAACGCCAAATATTAGCAATCTTACTAGACCCAAAAGATTAAATATGGACTTCATACACCAATCACCATATTTCTAGCATTATTCATTTTTTTAGGCAAATGTAAAAGCCGTTTGGTAAACTATGCTTTGAAAAGCAACTTTGAGAGAAATGCCGTTTGATAGAAAACACATTTGAAAAGTCCTTTGGGTGATTAATATTAGTGTTTTTTTTTTAAAATTTCATTTTTTTAAAATTGAAAAAAAATAATGCATGCAACTTTTTAAATATGAATTTTGACAATACTACTAAAAAAATAAAATACATATATAATTTTTTTTTCAAAAGGACCAAACCCTTCATTAGAATTTTATAATTTTTATTTGCTTGAAATTGAAAAAAAAAATAATGTATGCAACTTTTTAAATATAAATTTTGACAATAATGCTAAAAAAATCAAATAGATATATATATATATATATATATATATAATTTTTTTTTTAAAAGAAAAAGATCAAATCCTTCTTCGAAATTTTTTAATTTTTATTTGTTCAAAATTGAAAAAAATAATGTATGTAACTTTTTAAATATAAATTTGAAAATAATGCTAAAAATCAAATACATCTATATATATTTTAAAAGTCCAAACCCTTTATTGGAATTTTTTAATTTTTATTAGTTTAAAATTGAAAAAAAAAATAATGTATGTAACTTTTTAAATATAAATTTGAAAATAATGCTAAAAAATCAAATACATCTATATATATTTTAAAAGTCCAAACCCTTTATTGGAATTTTTTAATTTTTATTAGTTTAAAATTGAAAAAAAAAAAAAATGTATGTAACTTTTAAATATAAATTTTTACAATAATGCTAAAAAATCAAATACATATATACAATTTTTTAAAAAGGCCAAATCCTTTGTCGAAATTTTTTAATTTTTATTTTTTTAAAATTGAAAAAATAATGTATGTAACTTTTTAAATATAAATTTGAAAATAATGCTAAAATGTATATGTATATATATATAATTTTAAAAAAAAAAACCAAACCCTTTGTAGGAATTTTTAAAATTTTTATTTTTTTAAAATTGAAAAGAATAATGTATGCAACTTTTTAAATATAAATTTTTGACAATAATGCTAAAAAAATCAAATATATAAATATTTTTTTAAAAAGACCAAAATATATTTAATTTTTTTTAGCATTTATGTAAATTTGATTTTTTTAGCATTATTTTGGCATTTAAAAAAATAATAACAACGACAAAATAAGAAATTTGAAGAATGAATGATGATAATTTTGGAAAAGAAAAATAAGTTTCAGCATTTGGCCAAATGCTGAAAGCTCAAAGGTAGTGCCTACTAGCATTGGGCTTTTAGTATTCCTAATGCTAACTTTCACTTGAAAGTTACTTAAAAATAATTGTCAAATGGTTTAGCATTTTCCCAATGGGCTTTGGATGCTGAAAGACCCTTGGGAATGCTGAACCAAACGCACCCTTAGTCTTTTAGGTTTGGTAAGATTACTAGCATACGGCGTTCCTTTTAATTTTAAAGGACTACATTAAGAAGATTTTTGAATGTCGATGGACTAACTTGAACAAAAAAAAATAAAAAAATCAAAGATGACATTGAGCAATCAGAGAAAATTCTAGGGACCTCTCGTGACGTTACCTCTTGTAATTAACAATTTAAACATATCATCTAATCACATATTTAAATGTTTAGAACACCGGGAAGTCAAGTAGGAATACATAAGTGTAGATTATTTAAAATGAATAATGCTAGAAATATGGTGATTGGTGTATGAAGTCCATATTTTGTCTTTTGGGTCTGGTAAGATTGCTAATATTTGGCGTTCCATTTAATTTTAAAGTACTACATCGAGTAGATTTTTAAAAGTTGATGGACTAACTTGAATAAAAAAAATTCAAAGACGACACTGAATGATCAAAGAAAATTCTAGGGACCTTTCGTGATGTTGCCTCTTGTAATTAACAATCTAAGCGTACCATCTAATTGTGAAGCAGATTTTTAAAAGTCGATGGACTAACTTGAGAAAAAAATATCAAAGACGACATTGAACAATCAGAGAAAATTCTAGAGACCTTTCGTGACACTCTCCTTTTGGCCATAAATACATATTTGGCCTTTGGGTCCGGCAAGATTGAGTCAATTCATTCCAAAGCTAGAGATTTTGGGTCGGATAATTTTCTTGAGAACTTCTGTGTATAGTTCTCGGCAGGGAAAATTGTCCAAAAAGTCCTAAACCTATTGCAGTTTTGCCAATTCAGTCCTAAACCTTTCAATCTTGCCGATTGAGTCCTAAACCTTTTGTCAGTTTGCCAATTAAGTCCATCCGGCGAATTTTAGCCAGAAAATGCTGATGTGGACATCGGTGGTGCCACGTAGGACTGCTGACACTGACGTGGACAATTTTTAATAATATTTTAATATTTTTTAAAAAAATTGATTTTTTTCTGTTTTTTTTCCTTTTTTTTTTTTTTTTTTTTTTTTCCTTTTTGGCTTTTTCCGAGTGTTGTTGCTGGTCTGCGAGAGAGAGAGTTTGAGAGAGAGGACGCACCAGTGTCACTGTTGAGCCGGCGCAAACGATTTTGCCTCCGGCAATCGGAGACCGAGGGAGATCATGACGTAGCAGCCGCCGCCGCCACCTCCTCCTCCTCCGCTGCCCACTTCTGATGGGGTCGCTTCGCCGCAGCAGGGCGTGCAGGTCCGGTGCACGGGCTGCCGGATGATACTGAGCGTGGGGAGGGGAGTGATGCAGTTCTCTTGCCCTACCTGCCACTTGCCCCAAATGCTCCCTCCCGAGCTCACCGCCACCGCCGCCGCCTCTCCCCCAATCCTCCCTCCGACGCCGCCCCCAACAAAGCAATCGAGTCGCCCAATTGAAGCCGGCCCACGGCATCGATCCCACCAAGATCCAGCTCCCTTGCGCCCACTACAAGGCCCTCCTCAACGTCCCCCACGGCCTCTCCCGCTTCAAGTGCCCTCAGTGCGACACCGACCTCGCCGTCAAGCAGCCCTTACAGTAGCAGCCCTCCTTCCTCCCTCTTCCTCCTCCTCCTCCTCCCCCCGAGGAGGTCAACTAGATCTGGCAAGGCCAGCCCTCGCCCCTGGCCGGCTGGGCGTCGGCCTGCGGATGGTGGCCAGCCGTTGCCCGCTCGACCGGGGGCGAGTCGACGCCGCCCGGGTGAGGGCGACCCCGGCAAGGGCTCCCCTCGCCAGATCTGGCGAGGCCGACCCTCGCTAGGGCCGAGGTAGCCTCGCCTAGCGTCGCCGTCGCCGTCGCCCGGCTGGGCCTCGCCGGTGGCGGGCGAGGCCAGCCCGGCGGGCTGTGGCCGGTGGCCGGCCGTCGCCCGTGGCTGGTGGCCGGCCACCGGAAAAGGCCAAGGAAAAAGCCAAAAAGGAAAAAAATAGAAAATATAAAAAAATCAATTTTTTTTTTTTAAATTTTTTAAAAATATTAAAAATTATTAAAAATTGTCCACGTCAGCGCCGGCAGTCCTACGTGGCACCGCCGGTGTCCACATCAACATTTTCCGGCCAAAATTGGCCGGATTGACTCAATTGGCAAACTGATAAAAGGTTTAGGACTTAATCGGTAAGATTGAAAGGTTTAGGACTCGATTGGCAAAACTGCAATAGGTTTAGGACTTTTTGGATAATTTTCCCGTTCTCGGCAATAAGAAGAATGGAAACCCTAATTTTTCAATTCTCATTTGGACTTTTGAGGCATGTATTTCCTTGATCTCCAAGCATATTCCTGTCTCTTCTCGCTTCTTAATATTCTGAAATTGCGACTGGTTTTACTCCAAACCCTTTGACAGGGAAAATAAAGCCTCACAGGTTAAACCCTCGAAGCCTACAGTCCAAACTCAAGTGGTTATTATCAACACAAGGTAGGGTTTGACCGACTTGAAAGGTGGCGAAAAGCTTCTTCAACGTGGCGGACGACGGGCCAGCTTTTCACACCGGGAGACTGACCCAAAAGAGAAAGTTCGTTTTTTTTGGGAAGTTTCACGAAAACATTGGCTCGGTCGTCCGTGAAGTGCAAAGCAAGTCCTTCAACAACGAAGGTGTGAATACGTGCAGCTCAAGAAGACTGTTTCAAGAGACCTTGACAAAGCTTTCAAGCCGATAAGAGAACAAGAAGCATTCAATAGTTGATGCAGACCGATTTGTTTTTATTCTGAAATTCCGCATCCAACTTGTACAAAATTTGCATTCGCTAAGACGATCGAAAGTTACCAAACATAAAGGCCTTGTCTTTATTGTACAGATAGTGTAGTTAAGTGGGATGGTGATTAAGCTTTTCTGGATTGTACTACTTGCATAAGTTTTGTCTAAGGCAAGACATCCACGTTGAGATAACCAAATTTATATATGAACAGTAGTTACTTCATTGCAAGTCTATGAATATCAATGTTTTGAGCAATTAAAGAAGCAAAGTTTCGTTACAAAAAGAGAAATATTAATGGATCAGCCTACAGATTTAGATGATCCTCCACATTGGAGGGAAAATAATATCGATGTTCTTGAAATAGATTGTATTAGAAGACATACATTGAATTGATGTCCAAACCTAAGCGAGTGGTTATTGCGAGGGGGTATTACCCATGACTAGAAACACCATCGGTGCTCGAAGAAAGATTGATTATCCAAGAGACACCAACTTAGGAACTTTTAACATGGTGACTAAATAATGACATCGAATTTTTTCTCATTTTAGATCGTGAACTAATTTCAGAAATGGATTGTAGGCGGTGGCGTTCACCACCACCAAACTCTGCCACTGCCCCATTATCATGACAACCCACGGCGAGCTCGGTCCCCACCACCATGTGATCAGCTCACCGACCCCAAACTCGTCAACCACTATTCATTAGCACCAACAATTACACCAATATGAGCTCACAACGCTGGCCAATGTCGTTACTAGCCAGCCGCAGAGAGAGAGAGAGAGAGAGAGAGAGAGAGAAGGGTGGTAGTGATGGTGGCATTGCACCGGTATTGGCATGTGGTGATGTTTAGCAACACATAACATATTCAACTCGATGGATCGGTATCAGCCGCCCCAGTGGCTAGATGAAAAGGGCAGTTGAAAGAACTATCGTCATCAAATTGGTGTTACATCTCACTAGTTTTATCTCGTGATTGCCGACTTGGGCCACCATAGAGATTAAAAAAAAAAAGATTAGTGCTCCATTTGATGAAAGCGATGCATTAGGCAAATTTTAAAAGTTCAAACATTAAACTGAACAAGAAAAGAAAATCAGAGACGACACTAGACAATGGACAAGAATTTTCAAGATCTTGTGACATTACCCATTGCGATTAATACTGAAGTGTACCATCCAATCACATAACAAAAGGTGTAGAACACCCGAAAGCTATGTAGGAATATGCATTTGTACCTTATTTGAAAAGGAAAATGCTAGAAATAGGGAGATTGGTGTATTAAGTACATATTTGACCATTCTTTTCCTGTTGGCTCTCAAATTTAGCATATCAAGCACAAATTTGGTCTTTTGGGTCCAATAAGATCGTGTCAAAACTATGCCAAAACTAGAGAATTTGCGTCCGATAATTTCCTTGAGGACATCTCCATGTATCTGGAAACGTAATGTTTTAAATTCCATTCGGACTTCTGAGGCACGTGTCTATTTCCTTGATCTCCAAGTACTTTCCCTCTCTCTTTTGGATTCTCAACATTCTGGACGTCTGACTGATTTTATGCTCCAGACACTTTGACAAATAAATAAGGCCACGTCGACTTAAAATCTTGAAGCCTATGTGGTCCAAACTCACGTTTCTATTATCAACATAGGCTAGGGTTCGACCAATTCCAAAGGTGACGAATCGCTTCTTCAAAATGGGGGAAAGAAGGGTCAGCTTTTCACACCTTGGGACTGACCCAGAATAGCATCTTCGCAAAGGGTTTTGGAGAGTTTTAAGAAAAACTGTTGGCTCGGTCGCATTTGAAATCCTGTTTCAAGTCCCTCAATAACGAAGGTGGGAATACTTGTGGGATCACGAAAGACCGTTTAAAGAGAGCTGGACAAGGCTTTTCGAGCCCGGAGGAGAACAACAGATGACTCAATTGCTGTCGTTGAACAATTTAACCGAGCTTAATATATTTGTTGTATGTATTTATATTTGGAGATTTTGTGAGAGTACTAGCTGAACTATGCGCTACATCGATCAAGATTTTGCGCTGTTTGGAAGCGTGGATTTCTCGTATATGATCTCAACAGAAGTTGAATGTGATGAAGGAGTTTTTCTACCCATCAAAGAAGCGAAGGGCGGCAATTCTGCAACTAAGAGCAAAGCAGGAGCAACAATCTCGAACGGAGAATGAAAGAAAATCAATAAAAGAATTGATGAAGGAGAAAAAGTCAATAAGTTTAGTAACCCGAATCATATTCTTTGACATTGGACCAATCACTCCCCAAAACTTTGACTAGAGAAATGCAAAGAACTTTTGATTGGCGCTTTTTCTTAAAACGAACTATTAAAAAAAGTGGGCAATTTTTTTTTTTAAAGAATTCAAGTCCCAATTAAAGAATTTGTTTTCACTCTAAATTTAGTATCTTATATGGCTACTTAAATAAGTATATCAAGCGTATATAAATGTAAAAAATCAACGAGGAAAGTAATGTGGCAAACAATTGATCGACACAACATTCATTAAATAGTAGAGTAAGCTAACTATTCTTTGGAACTCAACAACTTAATCTTGTAAATGTGAACATACGAATATTTCATACTCTTATTTCAATGTATTCTTTTTTCAACAAAATATCTTAAAACTGCTCAATTCAAGAGAGAGCGTAAGAGTAACTTATAAGTCACGACTAGCAAAATATGATGAATTAAAGCAATTTTCTTTGTCTCATTAAATATTTTCAAACCTTTTTTTTCTTGTTATGCTCGTCTAAATTTATGTATTAAAATCGCAACCCTCATCTAGAATCCAAAAGCCGTTTTAGGAGAAATTTTCTTTTTCATGGTCTTAGCAAACAATTATTTCAATGTATTATTTTTTCAACAAAATATCTCAAAACTGCTCAACTCAAGAGAGAGTGTAAGAGTAATTTATAAGTCACGATTATCGAAATATGATAAATTGAAAAAATTTTCTTTGTCTCACTAAATATTTTCAAACCTTTTTTCTGGTTATGCTCGTCTCAATTTATGTATTAAAACCGCAACCCTCATCTATATTCCAAAAGCCGTTTTAGGTGAAATTTTCTTTTTCATGCCTTGGCAAACGCTGCACGAGACAAAAAGTAAAGTTCTTTTTTGCTACCGTTGGCCATGGGGACGAGTCTACGAGTCGTTCAAGCGTAACGAAGGCTTCACTCGACAGGTCAGCCAATGAAGTAGAGACACGTAGGGCAATGTCTCTGAATGAATATTCTTTTGGTTCCGAGCATGAATATTCTGAAGTGTCGAAGAAGAGAACGTAGGGGATTTCGATTGTTATCATTAAGTGAGTCAAAATGTCAGGCTGCATGCTACTCTCTCTCGTGGAAAAAAAGTCTTTCGTTTTCAACAAGGGAATGATGATGTCCGAAGATGCGGTCGGGTGTACGAAAATCGAAAGGAAGCTGAGAGTGATATTGCGATGTAATTGTCCGAGCGTCTTTCGTTGTCAAGAAAACGTGCTGATATAATAGCTTTACAAGAACACAAATTCTAATCTCTGAATATGTTTTGAGTTTGAGATCGTGAAGAAAATTATATCCAAATAGATATCTCAGTTTGACCTTAATTCCAGTACATTTTATAATTTAAGTAGATTTCCCGAAAATGGATTTCTTATTATGGATACAAACATTGTAATACAAGTCTGCTCCTATTTGCCGGGACCTTTTGCAAATCGAAGGGTTTTGAGAATGTGCCCAAAATGCAGCCGTGTTACAAAAATTAAAGCTTGATGCGAATAGTAGCATTTAATTGGCTGTATTTGTGAAGTATCAAGGGTAAATATATGAAGAACACTTCAGTCAGGTTAATTTCAAAAGTTAATTCACCACATCAAAATATATAAGAAAACAGAAAATCAACAACCCAGTCTTCAATTCAATTCCGGATCCGGGTCATAACTTCAAGTCAAGTTCGGCCTCCACCTTGAGGGGCTTTTCTTTCGGAAAAGTCCAAAGTAAATGGAAGGAAGATCAAAGTGATTTAGGCCCAAGATGCCATATAAGTTTTGAAGAGATGCAACACCTTCCGTGAGAATCCTAATTTTATAGCCAGTCACATCTGGACCAGCATCTCTTCGTTATGGAAGCTCCAAAATGCAAATTAATTTTGAGGACCGTGCTACCCGCATAAGTTTTGTAAAAGTCAAGACATCCACGTTGAAATTATGAGACTTATATATGAATGATAATTACTCTGTATTAAGCATATGAATACTTAGCATTGAGCAATAAAAGAAGCGAAGTTTCATTTAGAAAAACAGATTGTGTGAGGAAGCATTCATATGAAAAAGAGTATGAAAATGACGTCTGAACCTAGGCAAGTGAATGTCCAAAGGGGTATTATCCGTGAATAGAGATCGATTATCCGAGTGATACTAACTTCCCAATATATTGATATTATGACTAGATTCAATAGGATCCTCGATTTTGGACCTTGAACTAACATCAATGTGAAGTTAACTGTATTTTGTCGCCACTAGGGACAACGACAACTTGTTGGTGAACTAACTTGAACAAAAGAAAAATTCAAAAACAACATTGAACATTCAAAGAAAATTTTAGGGACCTTTTGTAATATTACCTCTTGTAATTAACAATCTAAGCATACCATCTAATAACATATTAAAATGTTTAGAACAAATGAAAGTAAAGTAGGAATACACAAGTGTAGATTATTTAAAATGAATAACGCTATAAATATGGTGATTGGTGCATAAAGTACATATTTGGTCTCTTGGGTCCGGTAAGATTGCTAACGTAAGGTGATCCATTTAATTTTATAGTACTACATTAAGCAGATTTCTAAATGTCGATGGACTAATTCAAAGATAAAATAAAATTCAAAGACGACATTAAACAATCAAAGAAAATTCTAAGAACCTTTCGTGACATTACCCCTTATAATTAACGATCTAAGTATACCATCTATCACATATTAAACGTCTAGAACAGCCGAAAGTCAAGTAGGAGTACACAAGTGTAGATTATTTAAACTGAATAATTCTACAAATATGGTGATTGATGCATAAAGTACATATTTGGCCTTTTGGGTCTGGTAAGATTGCTAACATATGGCGCTCTATTTAATTTTAAAGTACTACGCGAAGTAGATTTTTAACTATCTTGAAAAAAAAAAATTCAAAGACGATAGTGAACAATCAAAGAAAATTCTAAGGACCTTTCGTGACAATACCCCTTGGAAATAACAATCTAAATATACCATCTTATCACATATTTAAATGTCTGGAACAACCAGAAGTCAAGTAGGGATACACAAGTGTAGATTATTTAAAATGAATAATGCTAGAAATATGGTGATTGGTGTATGAAGTCCATATTTAGTCTTTTGGGTCTGATAAGATTGCTAGTATTTGGCGTTCCATTTAATTTTAAAGTACTATATCGAGTAGATTTTTAAAAGTTGACGGACTAACTTGAATAAAAAAATTCAAAGACGACACTGAATAATCAGAGAAAATTCTAGAGACCTTTCGTGACACTCTCCTTTTGGCCATAAGTACATATTTGGCCTTTAGGTCCGGCAAGATCGAGTCAATTCATTGCAAAGCTAGAGAATTTGGGTCCGATAATTTTCTCGAGAACTTCTGTGCATAGTTCGTGGCAATAAGAAGAACAGAAACCCTAATTTTTCAACTCTCATTTGGACTTTTGAGGCATGTATTTCCTTGAGGGAAAAGTACCAAAAAATTCCTAAATCTATTACATTGGTATTAATTCAGTCCTAAATTTTTCAATTGAACCAATTCAGTCCTAAACCTTTTAATATTGGTACCAATTCAGTGCATCCGGCCAATTTTGGCCGGCCAGCGCCGACGTGGATGTCGGCCGATGGCCGGACACCGACGTGGCAATTTTTATGATTTTTTTGAATTTTTTTATGATTTTTTTGAATTTTTTTATTAATTTTTATAAATTTTTTCCTTTTTTCTTTTCTTTTTCCTTTTCTTTTCTGCTTTCTTCTTCATGGTTGCCGATGAGCCTCCGGTGAGGCTTGCCGGCCACCGGCCTCGCCTACCGCCGGTGAGGGCCGCGACCCTCGCCTGGCCTCTCCTAGAGTCGCCGGCGAGGTGGCTTTGCCCGAATCTGGGTGAGGCTAGCCTCGCCCGTGGCTGGCGAGGCCATGGCAGCCATCGCCGGGCGAGAGGTGAGGGCCGCGAAGCCCTACACAGCCGCCGACGAGGGTCGCGACCCTCGCTCGGCCTCGCCCGGCCTTGCCGCCGAGTCCCCGCGCCTCCTCCACCGTCGACCCCGGAGCTTCTCGACCTCATCACCGCCGCCCTCACCTCCACGAGATCCCACCCGAGGCCCCGGTCCCCCACCTCCTGCGACTCACGCCGCCGCTCATCCGCCCAATCTTCGCCTCTCAAACCCTAGCCCGCCGCCCCCCAACACCCTCCTCTCCTTCTTCCGAGGCCGGCCTCGCCCGTGGCCCTGGGCGAGGCCAAGCGAGGGTCACAACCCTCGCCGGCGGCTGGTGAGGGCTTCGCGGCCCTCGCCCTCACCTTGGCGATGGCCGCCATGGCCTCGCCAACCGCGGGCGAGGCTGGCCTCGCCCAGATCCGGACGAAGCCGCCTCGCCGGCGGCTCAAGCAGGCGAGGGCTTCGCGGCCCTCGCCTAGTGGCGGCGAGCCTCACCGGAGGCTCACCGGCAACCGCGAAGAAGAAAGTAGAAAAAAAAAAAGGAAAAAAATTAATAAAAATTAAGAAAAAATTAATAAAAATTAATTAAAAATTCTAAAAAATCATAAAAAAATCATAAAAATTGTCACGTCAGCGTCCGGCCACCAGCCGACGTTCACGTCAGTGCCAGCCGGCCAAAATTGGCCGGATGGACTGAATTAGTACCAATATTAAAAGGTTTAGGACTGAATTGGTCCAATTAAAAAGTTTAGGACTCAATTGGTACCAATGTAATAGATTTAGGACTTTTTTGGTACTTTTCCCATTTCCTTGATCTCCAAGCATACTCCTGTCTCTTCTCGCTTCTTAATATTCTGAAATTGCGACTGGTTTTACTCCAAACCCTTTGACAGGGAAAATAAAGTCTCACAGGTTAAACCCTCGAAGCCTACAGTCCAAACTCAAGTTGTTATTATCAACACAAGGTAGGGTTTGACCGACTTGAAAGGTGGCGAAAAGCTTCCTCAACGTGGCGGACGACGGGCCAGCTTTTCACACCGGGAGACTGACCCAAAAGAGAAAGTTCGGTTTTTTTGGGAAGTTTCACGAAAACATTGGCTCGGTCGTACGTGAAGTGCAAAGCAAGTCCTTCAATAACGAAGGTGTGAATACGTGTAGCTCAAGAAGATTGTTTCAAGAGACCTTGACAAAGCTTTCAAGCCGATAAGAGAACAAGAAGCATTCAATAGTTGATGCAGACCGATTTGTTTTTATTCTGAAATTCCGCATCCAACTTGTACAAAATTTGCATTCGCTAAGACGATCGAAAGCTACCAAACATAAAGGCCTTGTCATTATTGTACAGATAGTGTAGTTAAGTGGGATGGTGATTAAGCTTTTCTGGATTGTACTACTTGCATAAGTTTTGTCTAAGGCAAGACATCCACGTTGAGATAACCAAATTTATATATGAACAGTAGTTACTTCATTGCAAGTCTATGAATATCAATGTTTTGAGCAATTAAAGAAGCAAAGTTTCGTTACAAAAAGAGAAATATTAATGGATCAGCCTACAGATTTAGATGATCCTCCACATTGGAGGGAAAATAATATCGATGTTCTTGAAATAGATTGTATTAGAAAACATACATTGAATTGATGTCCAAACCTAAGCGAGTGGATATTGCGAGGGGGTATTACCCATGACTAGAAACACCATCGGTGCTTGAAGAAAGATTGATTATCCAAGAGACACCAACTTAGGAACTTTTAACATGGTGACTAGATAATGACATCAATTTTTTTTCTCATTTTAGATGGTGAACTAATTTCAGAAATGGATTGTAGGCGGTGGCGTTCACCACCACCAAACTCTGCCACTGCCCCCATTATCATGACAACCCACGGCGAGCTCGGTCCCCACCACCATGTGATCAGCCCACCGACCCCAAACTCGTCAACCACTATTCATTAGCACCAACAATTACACCAATATGAGCTCACAACGCTGGCCAATGTCGTTACGCCAGCCAGAGAGAGAGAGAGAGAGAGAGAGAGAAGGGTGGTAGTGATGGTGACATTGCACCGCTATTGGCATGTGGTGATGTTTAGCAACACATAACATATTCAACTCGATGGACCGGCATCGGCCGCCCTGGTGGCTAGATGAAAAGGGCAATTGAAAGAACTATCGTCATCAAATTGGTGTTACATCTCACTAGTTTTATCTCGTGATTGCCGACTTGGGCCACCATAGAGATTAAAAAAAAAAAGACTAGTGCTCCATTTGATGAAAGCGATGCATTAGGCAAATTTTAAAAGTTCAAACATTAAACTGAACAAGAAAAGAAAATCAGAGACAACACTAGACAATGGACAAGAATTTTCAAGATCTTGTGACATTACCCATTGCGATTAATACCGAAGTGTACCATCCAATCACATAACAAAAGGTGTAGAACACCCGAAAGCTATGTAGGAATATGCATTTGTAACTTATTTGAAAAGGAAAATGCTAGAAACAGGGAGATTGGTGTATTAAGTACATATTTGACCATTCTTTTCCCCTTGGCTCTCAAATTTAGCATATCAAGCACAAATTTGGTCTTTTGGGTCCAATAAGGTCGTGTCAAATCATATGTCAAAACTAGAGAATTTGCATCGGATAATTTCCTTGAGGACATCTCCATGTGTCTGGAAACCATAATGTTTCAAATTCCATTCGGACTTCTGAGGCACGTGTCTATTTCCTTGATCTCCAAGTACTTTCCCTCTCTCTTTTGGATTCTCAACATTCTGGACGTCTGACTGATTTTATGCTCCAGACACTTTGACAAATAAATAAAGCCACGTCGACTTAAAATCTTGAAGCCTATATGGTCCAAACTCACGTTTCTATTATCAACACAGGCTAGGGAACACAGGCTAGGGTTCGACCAATTCCAAAGGTGACGAATCGCTTCTTCAAAATGGGGGAAAGAAGGGTCAGCTTTTCACACCTTGGGACTGACCCAGAATAGCATCTTCGCAAAGGGTTTTGGAGAGTTTTAAGAAAAGCTGTTGGCTCGGTCGTGTTTGAAATGCTGTTTCAGTCCCTCAATAACGAAGGTGGGAATACGTGTGGGTTCATGAAAGGCCGTTTAAAGAGAGCTGGACAAGGCTTTTCGAGCCCGGAGGAGAACAGCAGATGACTCAATTGCTGTCGTTGAACAATTTAACCGAGCTTGAAGGGGAAGAAGTTTCACATTTTCTCCAACTACATATTTGTTGTATGTATTTATATTTGGAGATTTTGTGAGAGTACTAGCTAAACTACGCGCTACATCGATCAAGATTTTCGCCGTTTGGAAGCATGGATTTCTCATATATGATCTCAACAGAAGTTCAATGTGATGAAGGAGTTTTTCTACCCATCAAAGAAGCGAAGGGCGGCAATTCTGCAACTAAGAGCAAACCAGGAGCAACAATCTCAAACGGAGAATGAAAGAAAATCAAGAAAAGAACTGATGAAGGAGAAAAAGTCAATAAGTTTAGTAACCCGAATCATATTCTTTGACATTGGACCAATCTCTCCCCAAAACTTTGACTAGAGAAATGCAAAGAACTTTTGATTGGCGCTTTTTCTTAAAACGAACTATTAAAATTGGGGATTTTTTTTTTTTTAAAGAATTCAAGTCCCAATTAAAGAATTTGTTTTCACTCTAAATTTAGTATCTTATATGGCTACTTAAATAAGTACATCAAGTGTATATAAATGTAGAAAATCAACGAGGAAAGTAATGTGGCAAACAACTGGTCGATGCGGCGTTCATTAAATAGTAGAGTAAGCTAACTATTCTTTGAAACTCAACAACTTAATCTTGTAAATGTGAACATACAAAATATATCATATGCTCATTTCAATGTATTCTTTTTTCAACAAAATATCTTAAAACTGCTCAACTCAAGAGAGAGCGTAAGAGTAACTTATAAGTCACGACTAGCAAAATATGATGAATGAAAGCAATTTTCTTTGTCTCATTAAATATTTTCAAACCTTCTTTTTTGTTATGCTCGTCTAAATTTATGTATTTAAATTGCAACCCTCATCTAGAATCCAAAAGCCGTTTTAGGTGAAATTTTCTTTTTCATGGTCTTAGTAAACGTTTATTTCAATGTATTCTTTTTTCAACAAAATATCTCAAAACTGCTCGATTCAAGAGAGAGCGTAAGAGTAACTTATAAGTTACGACTAGCAAAATATCATGAATTAAAGCAATTTTCTTCGTCTCACTAAATATTTTCAAACCTTTTTTCTAGTTATGCTCGTCTAAATTTATGTATTAAAATCGCAACCCTCATCTAGAATCCAAAAACCATTTTAGGAGAAATTTTCTTTTTCATGGTCTTAGCAAACGCTTATTTCAATGTATTCTTTTTTCAACGAAATATCTCAAAACTGCTCAACTCAAGAGAGAGTGTAAGAGTAATTTATAAGTCACGACTAGCGAAATATGATGAATTGAAATAATTTTCTTTGTCTCACTAAATATTTTCAAACCTTTTTTCTGGTTATGCTCGTCTCAATTTATGTATTAAAATCGCAACCCTCATCTATATTCCAAAAGCCGTTTTAGGTGAAATTTTCTTTTTCATGCCTTGGCAAACGCTGCACGAGACAAAAAGCAAAGTTCTTTTTTGCTACCGTTGGCCATGGGGACGAGTCTACGAGTCGTTCAAGCGTAACGAAGGCTTCACTCGACAGGTCAGCCAATGAAGTAGAGACACGTAGGGCAATGTCTCTGCATGAATATTCTTTTGGTTCCGTGCATGAATATTCTTAAGTGTCGAAGAAGAGAAAACGTAGGGGATTTCGATTGTTATCATTAAGTGAGTCAAAATGTCAGGCTGCATGCTACTCTCTCATGTGGAAAAAAACTCTTTCGTTTTCAACAAGGGAATGATGATGTCCGAAGATGCGGTCGGGTGTACGAAAATCGAAAGGAAGCTGAGAGTGATATTGCGATGTAATTGTCCGAGCGTCTTTCGTTGTCAAGAAAACGTGCTGATATAATAGCTTTACAAGGACACAAATTCTAATCTCTGAATATGTTTTGAGTTTTGAGCTTACGAAGAAAATTACATCCAAATAGATATCTCAAATTGAGCTTAGTTCGAGTATATTTTGTAATTTAAGTAGATTTCCCGAAAATGAATTTCCTATTATGGATACAAACATTGTAATACAAGTCCGCTCCTATTTGCCTCGGGACCTTTAGCAAATTGAAGGGTTTTGAGAATGTGCCCAAAATGCAGTTGTGTTACAAAAATTAAAGCTCGATGTGAATAGTAGCATTTAATTGGCTGTATTGATGAAATATAAAGGGTAAATATATGAAGAACACTTCAGTCAGGTTAATTTCAAAGGTTAATTCACCACCTCAAAATATATAAGAAAACAGAAAATCAACAACCCAGTCTTCAATTCAATTCCGGATCCGGGTCATAACTTCAAGTCAAGTTCGGCCTCCACGTTGAGGGGCTTTTCTTTGGGAAAAGTCCAAAGTAAATGGAAGGAAGATCAAAGTGATTTAGGCCCAAGAAGCAATACAAGTTTTGAAGAGATGCAACACCTTCCGTGAGAATCCTAATTTTATAGCCAGTCACATCTGGACCAGCATCTCTTCGTTATGGAAGCTCCAAAATGAAAATTAATTTTGAGGACCGTGCTACCCGCATAAGTTTTGTAAAAGGCAAGACATCCGCGTTGAAATTATGAGACTTATATATGAACGATAATTACTCTGTATTAAGCATATGAATACTTAGCATTGAGCAATAAAAGAAGCAAAGTTTCATTTAGAAAAACAGATTGTGTGAGGAAGCATTCATATGAAAAAGAGTATGAAAATGATGTCCAAACCTAAGCAAGTGAATGTCCAAAGGGATATTATCCGTGAATAGAGATCGATTATCCGAGTGATACCAACTTAGCAATTTATTGATATTATGACTAGATTCAACAGGATCCTCGTTGGACCTTGAACTAGCATCGATGCGAAGTTAATGGTATTTGTTGATGTGGATGCTACTTCTTCTTCTCTGTTTTCCTTCTTTCTTCTTCCTAATTCCATTGCCAACGTAAGGCAATATTAGGGATCTTGAACATTCAAAGAAAATTTTAGGGACCTTTTGTAATATTACCTCTTGTAATTAACAATCTAAGCATACCATCTAATAACATATTAAAATGTTTAGAACACATGAAAGTAAAGTAGGAATACACAAGTGTAGATTATTTAAAATGAATAACGCTATAAATATGGTGATTGGTGCATAAAGTACATATTTGGTCTCTTGAGTCCGGTAAGATTGCTAACGTAAGGCGATCCGTTTAATTTTATAGTACTACATTAAGCAGATTTCTAAATGTCGATGGACTAATTCAAAAATAAAATAAAATTCAAAGACGACATTAAACAATCAAAGAAAATTTTAAGAACCTTTCGTGACATTACCCCTTATAATTAACGATCTAAGTATACCATCTAATCACATATTAAAATGTCTAGAACACCCGAAAGTCAAGTAGGAGTACACAAGTGTAGATTATTTAAACTGAATAATTCTACAAATATAGTGATTGATGCATAAAGTACATATTTGGCCTTTTGGGTCTGGTAAGATTGCTAACATATGGCGCCCTATTTAATTTTAAAGTACTACGTGAAGTAGATTTTTAACTATCTCGAAAAAAAAAATTCAAAGACGATACTGAACAATCAAAGAAAATTCTAAGGACCTTTCGTGACAATACCCCTTGGAAATAACAATCTAAATATACCATCTTATCACATATTTAAATGTCTGGAACAACCAGAAGTCAAGTAGAGATACACAAGTGTAGATTATTTAAAATGAATAATGCTAGAAATATGGTGATTGGTGTATGAAGTCCATATTTAGTCTTTTGGGTCTGGTAAGATTGCTAGTATTTGGCGTGCCATTTAATTTTAAAGTACTATATCGAGTAGATTTTTAAAAGTTGACAGACTAACTTGAATAAAAAAATTCAAAAATGACATTGAATAATCAGAGAAAATTCTAGAGACCTTTCGTGATGCTACCTCTTGTAATTAATAATCTAAGCGAACCATCTAATTGTGAAGCAGATTTTTAAAAGTCGATGGACTAACTTGAGAAAAAATATCAAAGACGGCATTGAACAATCAGAGAAAATTCTAGAGACCTTTCGTGACACTCTCCTTTTGGCCATAAGTACATATTTGGCCTTTGGGTCCGGCAAGATCGAGTCAATTCATTCCAAAGCTAGAGAATTTGGGTCGGCTAATTTTCTTGAGAACTTCTGTGTATAGTTCGCGGCAATAAGAAGAACGGAAACCCTAATTTTTCAACTCTCATTTGGACTTTTGAGGCGGGTATTTCCTTGATCTCCAAGCATATTCCTGTCTCTTCTCGCTTCTTAATATTTCTGAAATTGCGACTGGTTTTACTCCAAACCCTTTGACAGGGAAAATAAAGTCTCGCAGGTTAAACCCTCGAAGCCTACAGTCCAAACTCAAGTTGTTATTATCAACACAAGGTAGGGTTTGACCGATTTGAAAGGTAGCGAAATGCTTCTTCAACGTGGCGGACGACGGGCCAGCTTTTCACACCGGGAGACTGACCCAAAAGAGAAAGTTCGTTTTTTTTGGGAAGTTTCACGAAAACATTGGCTCGGTCGTACGTGAAGTGCAAAGCAAGTCCTTCAACAACGAAGGTGTGAATACGAGCAGCTCAAGAGGACTGTTTCAAGAGACCTTGACAAAGCTTTCAAGCCGATAAGAGAACAAGAAGCGTTCAATAGTTGATGCAGACCGATTTGTTTTTTTTTATTCTGAAATTCCTCATCCAACTTGTACAAATTTTGCATTCGCTAAGACGATCGAAAATTTGCACGTTTCAGAAGTGGAGATCCTCGTATGTGATCTCGTTAGAACTTAGAATGTGATCAACAAATTTTTCTGCCAGTCAAAGAAGTGAAGGGCAATTCTGCAAAACAAATCTCCAGCGGAGAATGAAAGAAGATCGAGAAAAAGGATAGATGAAGAAGAGCAAATCTATTAGTTTTTTCACCCTAATTATGTAGAATTCTCTTGGCTGAGTTTTTTTTTTCTTTTGAAGGGAACGATATAAAAGTACCTTGAGTTTACTCAAATGAAAAAAAGCAACGACGAAAATTAATGTGATCACAAAACTAGTCGTCAATGCAACAACTTAACAAATGTGAACGTATTGAATGATTTCATATATTCAATATACCTTCCCTCCATTGTATATTACGAAACTACTCGATCCAAGAGAATGCGTGAGAGTAACTTATAAGTTACGCTCGGAATTTCAAAAAGTATGAAGTAAGTGATTCCGCTGTCGGGTCAAATAGACATCTTCTCGGAAAGTTTGCTTTGCTAGTCTAAAACTGTGTGCATTAATTGCAAGCTGAACCATAATCTCAAATCAAAGACCTGTTTTAGGTGATTTGTTTAGGATATCTTACACAGAACCTAAGGTCTTAGTTTTCTTGGTATAAAAAGTGAGCGCCCCAAGACAAAAAGCACGTTCTTTTCCAGCACTGTCGGCTAAGAAGACGAGTCTACGACTCGTTCAAGCGTAACCAAGGCTTCATCTACCGAGTGGACCAGTAAGCTGGCGCCACATAAGACAATGTCTCTGCATGATTATTCTTGGGAGTCAAAGAAGAGACCACGTATTTCGTACTGCATCCTACTGCCACGTGAAAAACTCCTTCGTCTTCGCCAGGGCGGCCAACGCGTCGAAGGGGTGGCCGGGTGGACAGAATACAAAAAAATGGAGGAGGTGAGAGCGATGTCGCGATGTTATCGTCAAGGCTTCTGAATAGCTGCTCAGGCGTCTTTCGTTGTCGTGAAGATGCGTATGAACTAAAACACGGCGGATTCTGATCGATCCTGTGTGTGCGCCATCCGTTCAAACCTCTGTAGGTTCAAAGGGCGTGCGTCTGGCAATCCCTACCAGGTAGCGCGAGCTTTCTGCTTGAAGGGAGATCTGTCATGGTGTATTTTGAGGAACTTTTACCGTATATCTATGACATCTGATGTGTAAAGTATAAGCAAGAAGCCGGAAACTGGCGAGGTTTTAATAGCAAGGGTATTTAAAGATTTGAAAAGCTCGATATCAAAAGTATGTATAATTTTCGGCACGGGACGTGGATAAATATGACATAATGTCACATTTGGTCGATCAAATTTTTAATTAAGATAAGACTAGATATGATAAGATGTGAAATCCACAGATTTTACTATACCATATCAATTGTTTGGTGATTGTAGTAATAAAATTGAATATATTCACATCACATCATATATATTGTTTGGTATAAATAGAATATTAGTAATAAGTGAACTGAAACTTTTACAAATGGAGATGGTAAAAATCTCTCATGACCCTCCTGCCTACTTTATTTTTAGTTGCTTATTTTATTTTATTTTCCCCTCTTTTTTAAATTAATTTCTTTTTAATTTTTTTCTTCTCCTTCCATCATTCTCTAATAAAATTAATTAGATAGTAAATTGTACTAATATACCTAAAATATGTAATAAATATAAATATATATTCATATATATTGAATTTAAATTATAAAATATAATAAATTTGAATATATAAATAAAGATAAGTTTGGATTAAAATAACTAAATGACTATTTATTGTTATTTTTAATGTCTTATATTAGAGTTCAAATATATTAATATTGAAATATATTTTTAATTTTGTTAATTTAAGAAATTTTTTATTCAAGAAAAATAACTTTCCTATTATAAATGTTAGAATTCCTATGAATCTTTATCCTATATCCATCATGGGATAATTTTATCCAGTTTATATCCCCATTATATCAAATTCTATTATGTTATAAGTGGGTACCGAATGCAAGATAGGATAAATTTGATATTATCCTAAATTTTATTCTAATTGTCAAATGCAGCCTAAGAGTTAGAGAGTATAGAAAGTCTTTGCCTGAGGCTGGTGAGGGCAGCCCTTGCCTGAGGCCAACAACCTCTGCTGGCCATCAATGATGCATGGGTGATGGCCGGCGGAGGGAAATAGTGAAAAAGAAAAAATAAAATAAAATAAAATAAAAAGGAAAGGAAAAAAATAAAAAAATAAAAATTTCATAAAATTTAATAAATTAAAAAATTGTCCGCGTCGGTATCAATTGTGTCACGTAGGACAATTGGCATTGAGTAAACTGCCACGTTAGCAATTTCCACGTCTAAATTGAAAAATCGTTAAAAGGTGAAGAACTAAATTAGCAAATCATCAAAAGTTTTAGGACTAAATCAGTACAATCGAAAAATTTAAGACTAAATTTGCAGGTTGTCAAAATATATATAAGGTAAAATTGACATAAATGAAAGGTGTAGAATTGAATTGATAGCTGTACAGTAGTTTTAGGATATTTAAGATAATTTTCCCTATAAAAGTGTCTCAAATGTTAGATCAGACCCTTGTTCTATCTCTCTTCTTGCCATTTTAACAAATTTGCAATATACTTGTACATAATTGTAAGGGTGTTTTCTTATAGAAAATTATTCACACATTTAATGCTTCCTCCAATTTTCAGAAGGTTTAACTGATTAGGGGTAGCAGCATTCTCATCTTTAAGCTGTGCGTTATAAACACATCTTTAAGCTGTGCGTTATAAACACATCTTTAATTCCAAAACCTGTAAACTCCATCTAGGGTAACGACAAATCAAATATTCACAAAAGTATTGCCTAATCTTATTCTTTCATGTACTTACCAAAATTTGTGAAAGGCCAGTATGAGATTTGGATATCATCTTACTGACATTCTTTCGTATTTCCAATTCTGTCGCGGCAAATTAGCTAGATATAAATTTTGTCCAGATTTATCCTGGCTGTATATTCCCTTATAATACATCTTTGGCAATTTTTGTCCCTGTTACCTTTTGAAGTCCATAATACCAAAATTGGGCAAATATAATGAGTATATATCACTGGCAATCTCTTCATCGTTTTATGTACCTCTTCTTTAGCTTATTTCAACGGTTTACGCTCTTTATCTCTCTTTGCCATGGCTGTTTACGAGGTCTTCCTCATATTGGCTATGGCGGTGGTAGTTTCTGCTATAGATGGTACTTGGTACGATGCGCGTGCAACTTTTTACGGTGACATGCGGGGTGGCGAAACCATGCGTAAGTAAAATCTCTTGGCAAGGAGAAAGAAAGGAGAGCCTTTTTTCCTAATTTTATTATCCTTTTCTTGTACTCCTTTGCGGGGACCTTTACAGGGATGGATAATTGAGCTGTTTCATGTCACTGGTGTTTACTGATTTTGTTTCTCGTTCATGGTGATTGCCCTGCAGAGGGAGCTTGCGGGTATGGAGATCTCAACAAACAAGGTTATGGACTAGCGACAACAGCACTAAGCACCGCCCTTTTCAACGAAGGACTTAGCTGCGGTGCTTGTTTCGAGATCTATTGCACCAACGCCCCCAAGTCGTGCATTCCCAAGGCTGGTCCAATCATAGTCACGGCGACAAATTTTTGCCCTCCGAACTACACTAAGACGCAGGACGTCTGGTGCAATCCTCCGCAGAAGCATTTCGACCTGTCCATGCCCATGTTCACTAAGATCGCGTACTATAAGGCCGGTGTCATTCCCGTCCGCTATCGCCGCGTCTTGTGTTCCAAGCGAGGAGGAGTCAAGTTCGAGATTAAAGGAAATCCGAACTGGACCCTTGTGCTAATCTATAACGTCGGTGGCGCCGGCGACGTGAATGCAGTGAGCATCAAGGGCTCGAACACGCAATGGATTGCTATGACTCGCAACTGGGGGCAAAACTGGCAGACTGGAACTGTTTTGACGGGGCAAAGCTTGTCATTCCAAGTCACCGTGAGCGACGGGACGAAGATAGAATTTGATAATGTGGCGCCTGCAGGGTGGCAATTTGGGCAGACATATGACGGGGGAAAGAACTTCTAGTTCGACCATTTTCATTTTAGGTGCTTGTTTTATGTAGTTAAAAAGAGATGGATGCGTTGATTACAAGTTCTTTTTTTCCATTTGTTAGAGAGTTGTTCAATAAGTTGGTTCCTAGTTAATACCATCCGCCATCTCATTTCAATTTCCATTATCTGTCTGTTCTACTGGCATCCAAACAATTTTATTTCAATTTCAATTAGTTTATCATTGGAAAATTTCGTGACATATCCAAGCTTTTCCAAAGTCACGCATTAGTGAAAAAAATTGCCTGAGATTATATTTTTCTACCATTATGATTGTTTATAGTTAAGATTATAATATCTCTATCTTGTCAAAGCCATAATACCTCATGTACTCTTCATTATTGATTATACAAGAATTATACAATTCTCTCTCTCTCTCACATATTCTTATCTAAACAAGTTTACTTCTTTTATCGAAATGCATGATGGCATTATTGAAAATCTATTAGGTGTTGAGCAAATATGACAAACGATTGTGAAGAATAATAAAGTTAGACTTTTGAGGCGTGATATCACTTTTTAAGAAATTATTTCTTTAAGAAATTATTTACCCCAAGTATACAAACAAGTCTCGATTAAGAATATTCTATAGCAATTTCAGTATTTCTTTAGGGTCTCTCAAGGAAAATAATTGAAAACAACTTTTGAAAAGAAAATTTGAATAGACTTTATCATAATTGATCCCAAGAACTAAACATACTTATCTTTGTCTTTTGAATAGAAGCAACCTTTTGGAAAAGGTTGCAAAAGGAACAAGTTCAAATGTTTCATTGGAAAAACATATGAAAAATTCAGAATTAAAAAAATAATAAATAAAAATAATAATTGCTAATTGGTGCCAAATCTAATTTATGTGCGCACTCACATCCTTTCGATGTGGGGGCAAAACACCTCTTAGTTTGTTTTATAAACAAACTATCAACATTAGGTTGCTACTCAATGGATCGCTTGATAAAATTTTTGACTACTATGAGAAGGACAAATGTGGGAGATCAATTCTGAACCCATCTACTAATCTCAACGTTTTAGAAAAATAGGAATGAAAACTTGGATGGGACATTCAAACATGAAATATTTTGCACATGATAACGTGAGTAATCACATGTACTAAGTGCCTAATTCTCTCACAAATTGGATCATGTTTTCATAATCTTGATGATGTTATAAACCAATCACGCAAGCCCACGCCGATTTTAAGGAAGGAAAGCGGAGCTGAGGAAATATATTCACTAAAGGAAAAATATCCTCTCTTGTAACCATTGTAAATTAAATGGGTAAAAAAATATTGTGAAATAGTATTTCTAATGTTACATGAATCCAGAACCTTTGAATGGTAATCCCTCCAGGACTTTCATACTTTGTCATCCATTATGAATAGTCATATATATCAAGTAAATATTTCAATTGCGTTCTTACCTTTGATAAAATAAAGGGAAAAAAGTCACAAAAAATCATAAACTATATCCACTGTGACATATTTATCCAAACTTTTTTTTGACAAAAAAAAAAAAAAACCCCGAACTTGTACCGACTTGACACATACAATTTGGGGCAAATATGTTATATGAGTACAAGTTTGATGTTTTTAGTATCATAAAAATATAAATTTGGGATAAATGTATCATGAGGATATAAATTTGGAGTTTTTTGTGTTACAAAAATAAGTTTCGGATAAATGTGTCATAGTGGGTGTAGTCAAGGATTTTTTGTGTCGCAAAAAAAATTTGGGGTAAATGTATCATAGTAAGCTTAAGTTACGATTTTTGGCGGTTTTTTCCTTATAATAAATTCAAATCCTTTATGGAAACCCATACTTTGCATCACATTTCTGTTGGGAAAATTACCAAAAACATTTTAAATCTATGTATGAATGTCAATTCGATAATAAATTTTTCAATTTGATCAATTTTTAATATGAAATATTTTGATTATTCGCTAATGTAGTCCTTTTGGCCAATTTTATTTTTCCTTCTTCCTCCACCCATACTCAATCTTTAGTGGTGGTCGGTGAGGTTGTTAGCACTAACTATGTTATGTATGATGGCCGGCGTTCATATCATTAATTTCTAGTCAAAATTAACCTAAAAGATAATGTTGGCTAATGTCAAGAGACTTAAGGCTAAATTGGCCAAATTAAAAGATTTTTATGAATGAATTGACATTCATGCAATGACTTAGGACTCTTCTTTGGTAATATCCCCATTTCCATTAAGCTGCTTGCACACTAACTCGCATCTTTAATAAAGGAGATGAGTATGGCGAAGGTGAAAGCTTTCAAGACTAAAAAAAATCAAAAACCCCCCAAAAAAGTTATAGATATAAATAAGTAGATAAATAAATAAATAAAAGCAAAAAGAACTGTTGGTTGAGCACTTTAATTTGCTTTCACATTATAAAGTGTGGTCGTGAGTCAAGACCATCCGACAAAGAACTAAAAAAAAATGTCATCGCGAAATTATCCATGAATTTCTCCAAAGATAAATCTTAAGCCCGACAAAACCACAAATGTCATGGCTTGTGTATGCACGGGTATCAGCAAAACCTGGTTTCACACAAGAGACAAACGCCGCAATACCATCACGTCAATATCGAGGAAATTGACCCATCCCAAATCGAGTCAACTAACCATAAAAACTGTTAAACAAACATCCGACAAGTCCACGTCAGCCGAGTCCAACCCGAGAGGAGAAAACCGTGTTTGAAGGGTTCTGTGCGCCGTTCCACGTAAGCCCTAGAAGTCCAAACGAAATTCCAAGCAAGAATTTCAGCACTTTGGAACGCAAAACCGCAGCTTGCCGAGTACTTTCTTAGGGTTTGATCTGATGGGAGAGGAATGGTGGAATTCTTCTGTCAAGAATCAAACCGAAACCAGCACCCTTTCGGGTCTTCAGTCGTACCTCCCCCCTCCCATCAACCTTATATAAACTCGCGGAACAACCTCAAACACGATACCTGCAAACAACGACAAAGAACGCAATCGAAAAGAATCTCTGATCGCCCTCTCATCATTGCCATCGATCCTTGTCTGCTTACTTCTTGATCAAGAAAGAGCGTCATGCAACGTTCACTAGCCATCTCCAAGAGCTTGCTCCCGAGCATCATCCGGTATAAGAACCCGGTTCAGGCCGTCTGCCGGCCGTCCTATGATGTGTTCATCAACCACCGACGGATTGACACCCGGCGGACCATTGCTGGTTTGTTGCATGACTACCTGACGAGGCTTGACATCCGACCCTTCTTGGACAGTAGGAGCATGCGCCCTGGGGACAATCTGTTCGACAAGATCGACTCGGCAATCCTCGACTGCCGGATCGGGGTCGCCCTGTTCTCCCCGAGTTACTGCGACTCATACTTCTGCCTGCACGAGCTCGCCCTAATGATGGAGACCAAGAAGAAAGTCATACCCATCTTTTGTGATGTGAAGCCTTCTCAGCTTCGGGCTCTTAATAATGGAACTTGCTCGGAGGAGGAGACTCAGAAATTCAATTCGGCCATTGAAGAAGCCAAGAACATTGTGGGAATCACTTTTGACTCTTCGATGGGGTATACACACTCTCATTTCCTATTTACTTAGCTCCATCTGAAGCCAATTGATTACCTTCTAAACAAAAAGTATCATGATAACTTTTTTATTCTTGCATTAACTTCAACAAAAATGCAGACGTTTTAACTGGGGCATAAAGTTGATTTTTGAGCTTAGATACTATGTACATTATCATTATTCTAGCGCTGTCTCTAGAAACCAATCTCACTAAATTAGCAATGCAATCATGAATTTATATAAGTCCATAAATAAAACTAGACTTCTCAAACATTCTTCTCATTAGGTCAATTTTCACTGCAAAATATTTATTTGGAAAAAGGAATTATATGCTAAGAGAGAATAACATAAAGTTAAAGGGGTCAAGTGACACAATAAATAGAAAAATAAAAAAGGTCTAATTGACTCCAAGTCGAAACCACAAGAAGTAAAACGATTTGACTCTGACAAAATGAGGCTCTAGAATCCTTCCTTATTAGCTATTACATTAGCTTTGCTTAACCTCAAAACACTCCCTCCAAAAAGATTTCGATTTTGTGTACCAAACAAACGTGATTTGAATTAATGTTTTGCACATTTTGTAGATCAGATTCTAACATGTCCGTTCCTTTGCAGGGATTGGTCAGAGCTCCTGAGGGATGCTTCTGAAGCTATCATCAAGAGCTTGATGGAGGCGAATCAAGACTGGCCAAACGAGAATTAGTGGAGACACATCCAAGCCAGCGTGAGCCTAACTTGTACAAGAGATTAAGGAGCAAATAATATAATCCAATTGTAGATTTGGAGGGGGCGGGGGCGGGGGCGGGGGCGTCTTGATGTGTCTTCGATTGCGGTTTTGAATGGTGTATCTTTCCATTTGATTGATTTGTTTATAGAAAATCACAAATAAGTTATCAACTATGGTATAAGATCATGAATAATGGCACGATCGTGCTCTATAATTCATGTAACCCATTCACATTTTGTCTTTGTTTGTGATCTTCTTCTTCTCACCAATTAATGTAATAAAAGGTTCAATCCTAACTTTTATCCTCTGACTCGCGCCAATTTTCCTCATTCCATTATAGGACAATCAAGTTCTCTAACGCTAGTTTGATATTGCGGCAATTTCGCGACACTTCCATCCTGGCAAGACAGAAACCTCCTTTGGGTTTTCCTCTTCATTTTTTCTTGCGAATTTTTTCTTCTTTTTCGCAACACTTCGTATTGGCCAGATAGTCTCACCACGTAATGAATCGACTTTGTTGCATTGGCCCCAACACAATCAATCATGGGCCCTTGTCATGCAGTTGTCATCACAAGATTCCCTTCGTGCCATGCTTTTTAAATAGTGTTTCATAATTTTGAACCAGTTTCCGGGGAGCTAATCCGAACCGTGGTCATTTTCAAATGACGTTGGCATCTTTTGACATCGTCTATTCGAAAGAAAATTTTAGCAGCGTCAGCTTTCAAACGATATAAATTATCGTATGTTCATACCATCTACCAGAAAGCTCATTTAGACAGTGCTTGCTTTTCAAACAGTTTTGTTGCATACTCATACTGTCTACTAAAAAAGTTAATATCAAAGCACTAGATTCAAATAGGTTTATGGCACTATCTACCTGAAAGTTAATCTACACAACCAACTTGAGTTTGAACAAGAGTGTTAAAGATATTTTTTGGATAGTATGAAGATATTACTGATATATCATATGTTCTTTAGGTCATTTAGATTCGCTCGGATTTGGTTTGAGGCGTATAAATATGCCACAATTATATTGTCAAAGTTTACTAATTTAATTGTTCTATCATTTTTCTCATTTTCTAAGTATAAAAGCCGAAACCAAGTCCCAACAAGGCTTAATAGAGATGAAATCAAGCAATTCATTATATAATTCTCACAAAATAGTTAAATGCTAATCTAGAGACTAACAAAATAAAATTAGCAATAATTACAATGCCAATCTTAACAAAAACATTTAATTTGAAACCAAGCTACTTTCCACTTTGATAAGGTTATATATTAGTTTAACCCCAGCTTGCTTCGGAGGAAAGATTCAATGTATTCAAGAGAACCCATTCTTGGAGGGCTTCATTGAGGCGCACCACTTTTCTAACTTGGAGATTGCGTTATGCGCACATGATACAAGAAAAAAAAGAAATTCTTCCAGAATCAATTTCAATGGTAAAACGTCGCGTGCGGAATCAATTGCAACGTAAGTCTTTCATTAAACTCCACAAAAACATGTTCATTATAAAATCTGAATTTCGATTGGTTAGTTCACATTCATGCAACGAGTTTCATACAAACGAAAATAAGTTTAGTTAGTTTTCGTTGAAATTAAGGAAATTATCCCTCCATTTTGTAAATAGGATGTCTAATAGCGTACAGCTCCACATGCAAGTACATGTCAAATTTTAGGAATTTGCTATTTAACAAATTTTAGCTCGAACCCCATAGTTTTCCCCCTACGATCTTGCCAATTTCAACACAACGTGAATTCGAAAGGAAAAGAAGATTCTATACTGTTTCTTGCAAGTCAGAAAATAATATTGATTTAGATAAAGTATGTCGCTAGTGCAAGTCTTCTCACGAGCAGTCATGAATTGAAACTTCTCTCTGATAATGAAATGATTTTTTTTTTTTGTTGACCGAGGAACCGTTGGAAATTACTCTTCGGGAATCACAGGACTCTCCAGTATCTAGTGGCATCGTCGGGCCTCGCCGCAAGCCGCTAATTAGACATAAACCTCGGGGGAGGCTAACTTAGGATTCTAACACCAGGACCCCCCACTTCAGACACTTTAGCAACAAGAGGGTTCGAACCCTCGACCTCTGCGATAACACTAGGATCCTTCACTTCAGACACTTTAGCAACAAGAGGGTTTGAACCCTCGACCTCTGCGATAAGAGAGAGATTCACACCAACTGCGCTGCCCGTGGTTGGGTGAAATGAATTCATTTATAGAAATTTCGAAAATTATATATGTTTTAGTGCTTGAATTTTGCCTTGAGCGGGATTTCACGTATCTTATGCTTGGAATGATTAAATTATTATGGCATTATACAATAATCAGAAAGACAAAAAAAAAAAAAACTTTTATTTTGATGATTTTTCATTTTGACGATTTCATTAAAGATCTCTCTTCTACTTTAAGACTATAGAAATAAGAGCCTTCCCTTTTCTTTCTTTCTTTCTTTCTTTTTTCCTTTCTTTGCCAATTGTCAATAGTCTATGTTTGCAGAATAAAAAATTCAAAGTCATCCGTGGAATTGAAATGCTTTTTACAGACAATAGACTCAACTCCATCTTCCGCTTTGCTCATTCACCACCTATTTCATTTATCAAATCTACACTAAAATCGGATAGTATTTTGGACCGCAGACCGTGAAGTCACGCTGTAGTTACTAGAATATTTAGATATTAAATCAAGTTATCATCTAATAATTTAATTTTTTAAAATAATCAATAGTATACATCTTATCAAAGTAGGATGTCCTTAATTCAAATCTTTTCAGACCCTTAATTTGCCTCCCAAATTATGTGCAACATTTAAATATTAGAATGCATCTTAGAAAAGTTAGAAATGATCCCAATAATAGTCCATTTGGAAAGTCTTTTTTTTTTCTTTTTTTGTAGTTACCAAATGCACGCATTTAGTGGCATCTCTCTCATGCGAAATCTATCATATGAACACATAGATATATGATAATGGGCTATTAGCATGAATCATGCTATCGCATTAACTCTATCATCTTATTCTAGGATTAATTAATTAACTAGATAGTCAAATTGTTTATAATGGCCTTGATCTTTCTTAAATGTGTTTACACATCTGTCTATTATAATAAGTAATTTCAGCAAACTCCGTACCTGTTAGCAATCTCCACTTTGACTTCCGGAAGAAACCGAGTAACTCTATCTCGTACCAAACTTCACACTAGCCAGTTTACAAATGAAAATAACGAACTTTATTCGGATGCTTAAGTTCACATTATTATGACCTCCCATGACATGTTTTTAAACGTATTCTTTGGTGTTCGAGATTGACTACATCTGTTATCGAAATTTTGTCTTATTAAGATATGTTCTTACCTATTACCTCCATTATAAGTCCGCCTGAAAGTGGAGCTAAGAGATAACACCCTATCTATATCATGAAATTTAAATGTCGGTGTTAGAAAGTCCAACCTAGAAAATTAAATTAGTAAGTGGAGAGAGACTACGTGTGTATGAAAAGCATATAAATTCCATGAAAAAGTAATGTGTAATATTTTAACAGTGAGAATAAATGAATGTACTTTTGACTAGTCAATAGTTGCGCTTGCGCCGTATAACGTATAGGGCTTTTGAATTGTAGCCGCAGCTTATAATCATCGTCATTTCATGTGATTTCCCTGATCACTATTCAAACAACGGCGTTCATCACGGCTTGATTAGACGTGATTTAAAATGGTATCACATGCTTCTCCCTTGGACGCGCTGAATCCAACGTGCAAATATTAAACGAGATTTGGTTTCGAACACATGCATCACGTAAAGGGAAGGGCAACATTTTAATTGGTCCATTCTACGATTAATAAATAATTCTTTACAAAGTGCTGTCCCTTCTGTCCCTTCTATATTACAGTTCGGGTACGAGAAAATACCGTTTACATTGTTTATTAGTTACAGAGTCATGTGGAGTTCCGTCAATTCTACCTTTAGACAATGTGAAACAACTTTCTCGAAAGGGAGTGATCGATTGTAGTTGCTTTGATAAGCAATCGAAGATTAAAAAAAAACATGGTCGTCCTTAAAGTTCGATTGACGTCGTGTTTCAATAAAATCTTAGATGCCACGAAGTGACGACTTCACATGCATCATCGATGTTTCACATCAAATGAGCTCATCAGAAGCATCTAAATATTTTTTTATTTTGTGTTTTGTGGGGCATGTCCTAATCAATGATTGAACCGAAATCAGCTTGCATGTTTGGCCATGCATCAAATTTCGTAGTTAACACGGGAAACTGTTCACTATCAGAAATATGCATACTAAGTCACCCTAGCACTATTTATTAGCCCCTCTTGATAAGATATCTTCCTAAAATCAAGCAACTTGACCTCTTCCCCTTCTCATCAAATTCAAAACATTCTTTCCTCAATTTGAAGATTCTTTTCTCGATTTAAGGAATCAATTTTGATGTCATCATGGAACTGTGTATCTATTTAAACTCATTTTGTACATCAATAGAAGCATCAAGAAAAATAAAAAAATTCAAAGCTTCCTTTACAATCTTTACCCCTCTCTCTCTTTCTCTCTCTCTCTCGGTTTAGTTTGTCTTTCATCTTCCCAACTAACACGAGGTATTGTTTGCTTAGATTCATCTCATTCTCTCACACGAGCACAATCAGTTATGCATTTTCAACACTAGAATAAGTTGTGACACTAAAAGCACGTCTTATGAGTTAATTCAAATTCCATGTATATAACCCAACTTGCCAGATCCCTTTTCCCTTTGACCATTATTGTTGTAATCGCCACTCCAACACTATTACCCACCTAATAGGCACTCTCTCTCTCTCTCTCTCTCTCTCTCTCTCTCTCTCTCTCTCTCTCTCTCTCTAGATCTAGACAACAACCACCATTGATCAATGACGGCCTTATGACATATTGAAATTGCATTTCTTAATATCATTAAAGATAGTAAGATGATAAATGGTTTGACCAGATTATTCAATAACTTCAACAAATTACGATTTTATTATTGAAATTTCTAAACTACGAAAATTTCTAGAAAATTAGCTTTTCAAGCCTTGATTTTTTTAAGTATGTCACTTTGTAAATGGTTATTAAATTGTTTAGAAGGTCAGGAAGGGTGACGCAGAGTCATAATTGATGACAATGCTTTGAAGGTTTATAGACATTACAAACTTTATAAGAATGTAAATTTTATTGATTTCCGAAGCATGAGAATATGTTGCAATTTAGAAAAATCAATTAGTAAATTTTTTTTTACTAACTTCAATATGCGTAAATGAATAGAAATTGGAGCATAAGTTGTTGACGGTGAAAATCATGTCGACGTAGTGTTTATCAGGTGGAATTGATATGCCCTAGAAAACACATAGGGGACTTATCAAAAGTGAAGCTCACTAAGTTAAGATTACTCTTGCTAATAATTTTGGTGGTTTCAAAATAGTTTTCTTACTTATCGGTGCTAAGAATGGACACCTAGTTCCTTAATTATTTAAAGAAATCTAAAATGCCTTTTGAAGAATAACAATGTTGCCCTTAAACCTACATGACAAACCACTTGATGCCACACCTTAGTTTTTTTGCCTAAATTCTATTCTAGCAAATGACATCATGCATGACATCGATTTTTTTTAACTCTAGCCTATTAGTGTTCTTGATAAGCTTGCAAATCAAGACTTCCAACTAATACACCTAATTGGCGAATCATGCTTTCTCTCTTTCCACTACTACTTACTATTCGTCATCTTCTTCACATAACTCATCCCTTATTCGTTTTCTTCTCTATCAAAACTAGAAGCCTTATCACTTAAACTTACTCCAAATCCCTTGGTTTTTAGAAATTTACAAGCTAAGATCAAGAAGTTGAAGTTAGTTTGCTCCATTTAATCAAAACAAAACTCTTAAAGGTGGATCAAGCTCTATGTTAATTAAAAAATTTCCATTTAAGGTAAGTGAATCTCTAGGAGTTAAACTGGCTTAACACTTGGTACTCTTAATCCTTATTTGATTTTAGTTTAAAGTATGGATAATATTATAGATCCTCATTGTTAAAAAGAATTAATGATTATACGATGAGCTAACCAGAGGCAAGACTATATGCATGAGTGTTTTAGATGATTTTGTATCATTGCATGATGCGATGTTGATTTAAGATTAGATTGTTGTTGATATTACCTGAAGTCCATTATGTTCATGATGCCATTAGAATGCAATAAGTCAGTCCATAAATCATCACTATATTTTATTAATAAAAGGGTTAATACCCTGAAAAACCCCAAATTGGTACACTTGTGACAAATTTACCCCAAACTATTTTTTTGACCATGAAAAACCCAAAACTGGTAAACTTGTGGCAAATTTACCCCGACTGACTATAAAAAACCATAAACTGATACATTTATGATAAATTGACCCCAAACTAATTTATCCGACTGCAAAAAGCCCTAAACTAGTAAATTTTTGATAAATATACCCTATGCTAAATTGGATCAATACCACAAAAAAATCATAAAAATTGTAAATTGTGATAAACGGAGCGTAAAATCCTAAATTGGTATACCGGTTAACTATCACGTGTCATTTAACTTAATAATTTGAGAATAAAATTTAACTAAAATTAACATAGGGTAAATTTGTCACAAGTGTACCAGTTTGGGGTAAATTTGTCAAAGGTATACCAGTTTGGGGTTTTTGGTGGTCAAAAAAATAGTTTGGGGTAAATTTGTCACAAGTGTACCAGTTTGGGGTTTTTTAGGGTATTAACCCTTAATAAAACATGGTTAAGTGATTTCAAAAGGATTTTATGACTTTTTTTTTTTGGTCGAAAGATACGATATATTAACACATCGAAAGAGTACAACCAGAAGATAACGAAATTATGACTTTGACGAGCAAAAGTTTAGAGAGATGAAATTATGCATGTAAAGGGATAAAATGATAATTTTGTATAATGCAAGGGCAATAACGAAATTTACAGCATATAAATCTTCTTGTAATCTTTATTAATAAAATGATTACTAGTTAATTATTGTTTCGTCAGAATCTAATCGACGATGAAACATCTTTTCTGAAAGTCGTTCTTCGACTTTTGATGAGAAGAGACGGGTTCTGTGACGACTCCGAAGAGGAAATATCCAGGCGGACAAAAAAAAACGACAAACCTTTATTTCAAACTTCGAACCAAATTGTACATACAAGCCATGCCGGAATTCAATTAGCAACAAGGCTTGAAAATACAACTATTTCCACAGCTATACACTTGCACTAACTAAGTCAGAATTTAATCGATGACAAAACTCGAGAACGTCCAAAGATGTAATCTCGGAATTTAATCAACGGCACGACATCCACGAAAGAGATGCATGCTAAAATTGAATTGACGATGAAGTATCAGGATAAAGATAAGCATCGGAATTTAATCGATAACATGAATCGGAAAGCTATAATTAAGGAAAAATAAAGTGCAGGAAAGTAAAGATAATAAAAGATTACGTTTGAATTGTCAAGGGGGCCTCTTCCAATTGATAGAACTTGATATTTATAGACCTTCCATTATAACCGTCTGGGAGCAGTTTCTTCATGATTGAACTGTAGTTCGGCGCTTCCAAAAATAATGGTCTCATATTCCCATGTTGTCAACTTCGTTTACAATAGCAAACTTATCTCCAAGGAGTTGTTCATTTCCCACATTATCAATTCCCTTCAAAATAGCAGCCTTATCTCCAAGGAGTTGTTCATTTCTTGCTTTGTCAATTTCCTTCAAAATAGCAACCTCAATCTCCTATTTCACCTAACTATTTTCCATGATCTCCTTAATAGATCTTCACATGCATTAGCCTCGGTGCAACTCTTTGAATGGATTATCTTTCTCCTCAGTTAAGATGCTCATCGACACTCCTCAGTTAAGATGCTTATTGACAACTTGGGCAAAACAACTCGCAATCATTTACCACTTGCCAATATGTGCCAACATTGACACTCAAGTCCTCAAACATCATGTAATATCGACCAATCTTCGATCCATTAAATTGGCTTCCTCCACAAGTGATCAAAATGCCTAAATAGTATATTCTCCATTATTTTCCCTTTTTCTTCGTTAGTTTTGACGGTTGCATTTGAGGTTTTTGAGTTCACTATTGTTGCTTCCGAACAATTATCACATATCGATAATTATTAAATATCGGGCACTTTTAGGTGTCAACATATGCCCTTTTTTAAAGAATAGAATGATTTGTTAATCATTCGATTCTTTTAAACTAGAAAACCCAAGAATCATCACATTCCCCCTTGTCATCGCCATAATTGATACCACCGAAGCTAACTTGAATGAGATCAAGCGAAATGCCTCTACTGACAGGCACAACCTCTAAAAAAAAAGCGCTATTATTAGGACTTGCCTGCACTTGAATTGAATGACTCGATGTTCCAAGCTCGTTCATCACTTCATGGGAAGTATTGATGGTAATTGGCTTGATCACATCAATGAGATATTTTATCATGCAGTTAATCAATTCATTCTTATGCTCCTCCGGTAGCCATCGCATGGCAACCAACATTATAGGGCTTGGCTGTAATTGTCTTCTCTGCACATCAGTGAGTTGTCTTAAGATACCAACATCTCCGCTTTGTTCTTGCTCCGCCATCGATAGTGCAATTGATGACTTTCCTGCCTTATTATTACCAAGTTGTGATGAAGAGTTGTCACTGTCATATCTATCACGATCAAGTTGATTTCTTGTTCTCACCATTGTATCTCCTCAAATCAACCACAATGGTCCCACTGGCGTGCCATTTGTTTCATCGGAATCTAATTGATGATAAAACATCTTTTCCGAAAGTCGATATTCGGCTTTTGATGAGAGGAGACGGGTTCTATGGCGACTCCGGACAAGAACTATCCAAGCAGACAAGAAATAATGGCAAACCTTTATTTTGAACGTCAAACCAAATTGTAGTACATACAAACTGTGCCGGAATTCAATTAACAACAAGGCTTGAAAATACAACCATTTCCACAGCAATACACGTGCCTGAAATGTTGGAATTTAATTGACGACAAAGCTCGAGAACATGCAAAGATGTAAAGCCGAAATTTAATCGATGGCGTGACACCCATGATAAAAATGCATGCCGAAATTGAATCAATAACGAAGCATTAGGAAAAAGATGCACATAGGAATTGTATCAATCACACGAATCAGAAAGCTATAACTAAGGAAAAATAAAATGTAGGAGAGTAAAGATAATAAAAGATTACATTTTGATTGTCGAGGGAGTCTCTTCCAATTGATAAAACTTGGTATTTATAGAAATTCTATCATAATTGTCTGGGAGCTGTTTCTTCGTGGTTGAACTATAGTTCGACGCTTCCGAAAATAATGGTCTCATATTACCACGTTGCCAACTCCTTCAAAATAGCAACCTTATCTCCAACGAGTTGTTTATTTCTGACATTGTCAATTCCCTTCAAAATATCAGCCTTATTTCTAAGGAGTTGTTCATTTCCCACCTTGTCAATTTTCTTCAAAATAGCAACCTTATCTCCAACGAGTTGTTCATTTCCTACGTTGTCAATTCCCTTCAAAATAGCAACCTTAGTCTTCATTTTTACCTAGCTATTCTCCACGATCTCCTTAATGAATCTTCACATGCATGAGCCTTGGTGCGATTCTCTGAATGGATTATCTTGCTCCTCAGTTAAAATGCTCATCGACAACTTGGGCAAAATAATCCGCAATCATTTACCAATTGTCAATATGTGCCAACATTTACACCAAGTCATCAAACATCATGTAATATCGATCAATCTTTTAATCCATTCAATTAGCTTCCTCCACGGATAGTCAAATATGCCAGGATAGTATATTCTCTACTATTTTTCTTTTTTTCTTCGTTAATTTTGACGGTTGCATATGAGGTTGTTGAGTCCACTTTTGTTGCTTTCGAACGATCATCGCATATCGATAATAATTAAATATTAGGCACTTTTGGGTGTCAACAATTATTAAGTTAGATTACTTAAAGGAAATGAACTCGGGCAAAAATTCTAAGAATCATGGAATAAGGACAATTGTGTAATTTCAAAAAGTTAGAGGTTTCGTCTTCTAAAACTGAAAACTTTGAGGGTTGTCTACATGTTAAGGATACTCGTTATGGTTGTTTCTTAGTTAATTACACAATTGCTTGTCTAATTTAGGCAAATATTTGACTAGTCAAATTTGGATTCAATAGCACAAACAATTAAAGGTGGGTTGTTTTGGTAATTTCATGAAATTTGTGGTATTTACAGTGTAAATAAAATATTACCTTAGGTATTTATTCTAATTTATATGGCTTCATTAGGGAATATTGAAATTAGAGGTAAAAATTGTAAAATGAAAAACTTATTGAGGCAATTATAAAATTCTGGAATTATAGGAAATCATTTCCGTTTTGATTATTAAGGTGAATTTAATCAAGACATGATCTTAGAAATGAAAATTTTATGAGTGACCTAAGTTATAGAAGAGTTGATTGTCTAAGTATTCGGTTTTTAACTGCAGTTGATGAAGTGTTGGCAACTCTTTATGACCTGATAAAAGCAGCGGCAGAAAGTTCCGAGCAGACGGTTCAACCTGAGCAGAAGAAAGATCACAGTCAACAAAACATCACACCTGGAAAATTCCCCACGGGGTCTCCGCCCTGCCAGACCTCTTGCTTTAGACCGCCAACTTTCAATTTGGTATGGAAGACAGCCAGAAGGCCTTTCACTGATGTGTCATTCATCCTGTGTCTTCTCCAGTCTTGCGGTGGTAGCACTAAGTGGAAACTGAGGCCCATCCAGGTGAGAGAAATCGAGGCAAGCAATTCAGAAGCACAACCTGCAGCTGCAGTACAAAGAAATGCAAATGTAGTGGTCGCAGAGGCGGCACCACCACCACAATCTGTGCCGCCACCAAGACCCCCACCACCACCACAATCTGTGCTGCCACCAAGACCCCCACCACCACCACAATCTGTGCCGCCACCAAGACCCCCACCACCACGATCTGTGCCGCCACCAAGACCCCCACCACCACGATCTGTGCCACCACCAAGACCCCCACCAACACCTCTTACTACACCCTCAAAAGGTTTGCTTACATCACCGCCGCCTCTGCCACCAGTCAAAGGAGGTGCTCCACCGCCTCCTCCTCCACGAACTGCAACAACATCATCATACACCAAGAAAGCAACCACTAGGTTGAGAAGATCAGCTCAATTTTCCAGCCTTTATCGGTTGTTGAAAGTGAAGATGGAAGGGTCAAATCTAGAGGGTAAATCTGACAGTGGAAGAAAACAGCATGCTCGGGTTTCTTCTGGTGGAAAGCAAGGGATGGCTGATGCATTAGCAGAGATGACAAAGAGGTACATTGATGTAGCACATAATTAATCTAGATGTATGAACTAAATTGCAGAATGTACTTTACCATTTTATCCTCCCTGTTTCCCTCAGATCGGATTACTTCCAAAAGATCAAGACAGACATACAAACACATGGAAAAACGATCATGGACTTGAAAGCTAAGATAAATTCCTTTCACACCAAGGACATGGTCGAGCTTTTCAAGTTCCACAACTTCGTTGAATCACATCTCAATAGGTTAACAGATGAAACACAGGTCAACGGATAGGGTCAGATTGTTGCACATTGTTTCCAATACGTAACGCTGTGGTCATAAGCTTAACTCTTCTGCACAGGTTTTAGCAAGGTTTGAAGGCTTTCCTGTGAAGAAGCTGGAAGCTTTAAGAGCAGCAGCTGCTCTGTACTCGAAACTTGAGGTGATTGCCATTCGCTTGCAGAACTGGGAGATTGTGCCTCCACTTGGCAAGCTCCTTGACCAGATTGAGAACTACTTCAGCAAGGTAACTTATATTTGCAATCCTTCATATCTTACCTCATGAAAACTTTCTTTGCGGTTTTTGTCCAAATGCCTCTACCTACATATTAGACTAACTTAAAGGAACTTAAAATGTATATAGATGAAGCGAGAGGTTGACATGCTCGAACAAATAAAGGAAGAAGAGTCCAAGAAGTTTCAGAGATACAATGTTGAATTCGACTTCAATACCCTTGTAAGAATCAAGGAATCAATGGTTGATGTTTCTTCGAGGTGCATGCAGTTGGTACTTAAGGTACTCCACAGTCCACATTCAGTTAATGATACTAGAGTCAGCTATGTCAATTTGGAAAGCATTAGAGGAAAAAAACTGCCCTCAAACTTGACCTTTGGGATATCTGATTCAGGAAAGAAGAGAAGCAAAGGAGAAAGAGAGAGAGGACACCACAGCGAGATTGGGAAGGCAAAGAGATGATAACAACAAGATGCTTTGGAGGGCTTTTCAATTGGCTTTCCGGGTGTACTCGTTCGCCGGTGGCCATGACGACCGTGCAGACAAACTCAGCAAAGAATTAGCTCATGAAATCGAGACCGGTGCTTAGCATCATCAAATCCCACATTTCTCTAACTCGCCGTTTTAACCATGCATTATGTTGAAGCGCCTCCTACTAATTCTGTTGATGACCACTTGACAGTGGACAGATAGGACACAAGTACAGCTGAGAACAAAGGGAGAAAGTATCTTATTCCATCGGATACACAACGTGCCACCCATCCGAGTTGAGACATTTTGATGGACTGCTGTTTTCCCTGTAACACACTGACTTTATTAACATTTAAATGATGTTCTTGACAACATCAATAGTGCAACTTATGCAATACTTTCTCAGTGCCATGAGTCTTCTAAATTCGCTTGATTTTGCTGTGGCGCTTACTCATAACACGTCACAAATTATCCATGAAAACATGACATCCACCGCCACATTCCATACAACGTAAAATATGCCGGCAAAGAAATATGGTTGACAGGATATTATCAAACTCAAACTGCATCTGAGCATAGACAGCACCGTAATCGTCATCTCGATTCCATCTCTCTGTTAAGTGACGAAGCGATGATTCCTTATTGTTTCTGTACGAAACGACAGGCCGAGTTTGAGCAGCATAAACTCCATAACTTCAGTCTCTTCCTCCGTTTAGAGAGAACGCTGGAAACTAACAGCTCTGACGAAAAGGAGAAAAGCAGAACTTGCACCAGTGAACAATAACGTTTGGCATCTTCACAGCTGAGTTCTCAATTTATCTTTCCTTTACTCCGATCACATGTGATTCTGGTCCTGAAGCCGATTTTAGGACAAATTTGGATTGCAGTTCTGCCAAGTGACACATTTTTCACTGGCATTTCGGGTGTTCGAAGATTTGTAATGGTGAAAAGAGAAGAGAGAGGGACCAAGAACGTTCATTGCTCGACTCTGAGGGCATGTCCATAATCAACAAAAAAACCCAAGTACCATAGTTCTTTTAGGGTCAGAATGAGAAAACCAAATAGACCCTATGGCTTCTCTGTTGTATACTTGTCAACCTTACCACAAAAATATATGAAGTGAAAGCTTTTGTAAACTATACTCATATAGCCTCGAACTTTCACAGTTTGGTTCCCAAGCAATAGCAAGATCGGGTATTATGGTCGATGCAGAAGAGATCTGCACGTACCCACGAGAGGTATAGAAACTATGATTGCAAAGTTGCGAATTAAGAGAGGTGCTACTGTGTTATGCCAAAGGAGGCTGTTCTCCTAAAGATGAATCCAAGCTTATATATCAACAATAAGTCGCGCAATGTCTTATCCACTATAACATCGGAAAGCAACTTCATAATCACTCGACGGACAACGCAAAACCGTCATTACGTAATTATTACCCAATTTGTGAAATTCGAAGTGGAAGAGGTCAATGATTCTCTTGGCCCTCAAAGAGTTGGGAGCAAGCGATTTTTACGAGGACCGCCATGCCTTGGTTTTCCATAAAAGTATGATAAAAGATGGTGTGTGCGCATGTGCATAATGCAGTTCATCAGTTCTTGATCTCCAAGGCCAGATTACTTGTGACCCATTGACTTTTCTTTCCCAGTAAATTTCCCGGCAAATTGAGTAATCCTTGTACATTAAGCAACCCAGGCTTTGAAGTCGTCCAACAAATCTAGAAAAGTTGACTTTTCCATGAGAAATTGAGAGGGAGTTGCTTAAGGCTTGAAGCGTTTAACCAATACTTTTCCTCCCATATGACAGTGTTACTTCTAAGACCAGAAGGCTGACCAGGACTCTTAAGACCAAAGTGCTTTAATTCATCAAAACCTCTCGAACTTTAAACATGGCTTCCTCGAGCTGCTCTGGCGAAGCAACGCTCATCTACAACTGCAAAACACGCAGGTCACATATATATCAGGTATGACAGTGTCTGATTAAAAAGATGTTTAAATCTCTGATTATATTTGATGTAAATCAAGGACAAAACATGCATGTGTCGTCAAAGGTTATTTTCCAAAGAACCAAAGCTATGTATCAATCACCGAACTCTGAGTAAGTAATCATGCTTGATGGTGCTAAAATCTGTTGGAAATTCAGCACGCTCAAATAGCAATTGCTTTTTGCCAAGCGTACAAGTTAATTAAAGAAAACAGCAATTGCATCAGTACATCAAACAATATAGACAGAGCAGTTGCAGGAGATACTGAATCTGAATTAGACATAAATCAACAGAAGAAGTTGGTGGATTCAACACGCGGATCAAATTTATGGACAGGCGAGTTCATTTGGATGATGAAGCTCCGGCTGAAGACAAATTGATTCAAGAGACAGTATTAAGGTAACTCCCCGTTGCTTTACTTCCACAGAAGAACCTGGCCGCCAAGAGCCTTTGAAGGTACTGTCACACTTGAGAAATTAATGTTCAATGGTCCATCTCACAGCTGATGATAGAGGCAATGGATGACTTCCACGAGAATAGGACAAGGAGGAGAGTGAAGCTCATAGAAATGAAGAGAGCGGCAATTGATCAGGTCTTTGCTAATTCATCAGATTCAAACCGTCATGCAGAACAGGGGCATCACTTATCAGAAGATTAATGCCAATGGTCAATTTATGTTTCAACAGGGAGTGGCCTCCTTCTGCAATGCTTTAAAATCACTAGGAGAGCTTTGGAAGATGAATCATGAATGGATGGAGAACATCAGGTCTGATGAAGTTGGCGCCATGGAGAGCATCAATTTGGAAAAACTAGGTATGCTGCAAGTCCCAATGAAATTCACTTTGCATTGGCAAGACATTCTTGCCGTGGTTTTTCAATTATCTATTCCAGTTGATGATTCAGTTTGTTTGAGAATTCAGTCCCTAAATTGTTTTCACTTTTCCCTTTTTTTCTCCTGCAGTTGATAAAGTGGTGGAAACTCTTCATGACCTCATAAAAGTAGCAGCAGAAAATTGGGAGCTGATGTATCAAGATGACCATGAGAAAGACCATAGCCAACAAAGCACCACATCTTATGATGTCCTTGGGGAGTCTCGGGCAAGCCAAAACTCCTGCTTTAATCCCATTCCAACTACTTCCATTTCAGAACTGAGGAAGACCAGAAAGCCTGATGTCTCATTCGTCCCTTGTCTTGTTAGGAGTCTCAGAGGTGATGCTGTGAAAAAACCGGAGCCCCTTCAGGGAAGATTAGCAGAAGCAAGTAAATCTGGTGCAAGACCAGCAGCTTTGGCACAAAATTCTTCCTTCAGTGCAAAAGCACCACCAACACCCCCACCCCCACCTCCACCTCCACCTCCACCTCCACCTCCATCTTCTCCCAATTTAATACTAAATCTTGCAGCTCAGCCAGCTCGACAGCCAGCACCATCCAAGATCTCAGGAACAGTGTTGCCAAAGAAACCACTACCACCTCCTCTTCCTCCTCCTCAGGCGGCACCACCTCCACAACCACCAAAATCCAAGATCTCCGGAACTGTGTTGGCAAAGAAACCACCACCTCCACCTCCACCTCCACCTCCACCTCCTTATCGGCCAATGACTCCCCTAGAACCGGCACCATTCAAGATCTCTGGAGCTGAGTTGACAAAAAAATCACCACCGCCGCCACCTCCTCTTCCGGCTGCAAAAGAAGCCCCACCTTCTCCACCTAACCCTGAACCTCCTGTGCCTGAAAGCGTAGCAACTCAAGGAGCAGTGGATTCAGAACCAGCAGCTCACATGATTGCAGTTGTGACGATAAAAGCACCACCTCCTGCTGCACCATCTTCACCACCACCTAAATTACCACCAATTGAATTGGCTGCAGGAGAACTGCCCCCATTGCCAAAAGTACCAAAGATACCAAGAACTGCACAAATAGCAGCATCGCCACCACTTCCGCCTGCGCCACCTCCCCTTCCTGCACCCTCCAAAGGGTCAATTCCATCACCATCGCCTCAACCACCGGTTATTAAAGGAGCTCCTCCACCACCTCCTCCTTCGCTAAGTGCAACTAAATCCTTGTACCCCAAAAAAGCAATGACAAAATTGAGGAGATCAACACAAATTGCAAGCCTTTATCGGTTCTTGAAAGGAAAAATAGAAGGGTCGAACTTAGAGATTAAACATAACAGTGGAAAAAATCATCAAGTTGGGGGCTCTGCCAGTGGAAAACAAGGAATGGCTGAATATATAGAAGAGATGAAAAAGAGGTAGGCTTCCAGTACCTCAACAAACAGTGATCTATCTAAATGATAGAAGGTAAACATATAAAGTAAATGGAATTCTCTTCTTAACCATATTACGGTTCTTGTCTCCCAGATCAGCATACTACCAAAAAATAGAGAAAGACATGCAAACGCATGGAAAAACAATCATGGATTTGAAAGCTAAAATAAATTCTTTTCAAACCAAGGATATGATTGAGCTCATCAAGTTCCGCAACTTCATTGAATCTCATCTCGAAAATTTAACAGATGAAACACAGGTAAACATAGGCTTACACATTTTTTAGCCCCTATCACGCATTTTATCCAGTCCATTATATCAGGATCATAGTATAATTTTCTAACATGCAGGTTTTAGCAAGGTTTGAAGACTTCCCCACAAAGAAGCTGGAAGCTTTAAGAGCAGCAGCAGCTCTACACTTAAAGTTAGAAGCAATTGTAGTTGACTTGCAGAACTGGAAGATTGCACCTCCTCTTGGCAAGCTATTCGACCAAATTGAGAACTACTTCAACAAGGTAATTTCAAATTGCTTCTGTAGTTTCTTGGTGAACAAAACCTTTTTATCGGCTATATTCTAGACACTCTATATTTTAAAGTAACGTAAAGGAACTAAACTACAGATGAAACGAGAAATTGACACGCTCGAACGACTAAAGGACGAAGAGTCCAAGATCTTTCGGAGAAATAATATCGAATTCGACTTCAGTATCCTTGTAAAAATCAAGGAATTGATGGTTGACATATCTTCAAGATGCATGGAATTAGCACTTAAGGTACTCAAAATAATTTGGCCAGTGAGCTGTCTTTGCAATTTACATATTACTCGGGGAAGAGAACGTGAGCCCTCAACTGCTCCTTTCTTTTTTGGATCTGATACAGGAAAGCAGAGAAGCAAAAGAAATTGAGAACAATCTGACGTTAACAAAATCACAAACACAAAGAACTGATCACACAAAAATGCTTTGGAGGGCTTTTCAGTTCGCATTCCGAGTGTACTCATTTGCCGGTGGCCACGACGACCATGCTGAAAAACTAAGCAAAGAATTAGCTCACGAGATCGAGACCAGTTCATAGCACCATCAATCATTCGTGCAGAGTCGAATATTGGTCTCAAGCAACATACCAGATGGAAGCATCTCCAGCTAGTTCTGCCTATACGGTATATTGTGGGAGAAGCAATTCCATGGACTCTTGTAAATACACTTCATTTTGCAGTTAGCACATCACACATAATTGCAGTCACAGAATATCAAAAGATGATACTTTATATCTTCAAGTTATCTCGTATGCTACTCAAGATGAACCATAGCTCTATTTCATCAAATCAAAATCGAACATGAGCGAAGATAACAGGTGAAAATAATCTTTCTTCATTCTCTGGTATAGTAGCCAAACAAGCGATAAAAGTTCATCATTATCGCTATCACCTTGCAGCCTCTGATCCAGCCAACAGAATGATCCACCGAATAGCACAGTATCACGTCAGCTCAAAGATCCGAAAATAGAGAGCTTCTCGTTTACCTCATTTAGCTCGTCTCTTAATTCCTCTATGCGAATCTGGCAATCCACGACGAATCCATTCGTGGCTTCTTTGAAATCCTTCATTTCGCCGGTCTGCGCTCGGTAGAATCCGTCCTTCTCCTTCTCCACCTCCTCGAGCTCCTCCACCTCGCACTTCAACTCCCTAAAATCAAGCATAAATAAGCCATAACATGCGACCAAAATCTTATGATGACAAGTCTATGCTTCACCTCAGTTGCTGCACATTGTTGTCGTACTCGGCATCGAGAGCGGCAATCTTAGATTCGAGAGCGGAGATCTTCAAGCTCTGCGAAGCCAGGCTCCGCTCGAGCCTCAGGCACCTCTCTTCCATCGACCTGATGCCCGCGCGCTTCGACTCCAGGACCAGCGATTTGGCGGCTTGCAGTTCTCTCTCCGCCTGCGAAATTTCAGGCACCTCTCATCCGCTTCCGATCCGCCGACGCAGACCGAACCGATCGCCTCGCGAAAGAAAAAAGTTCGAGAGATCGCGATTGGGGACCTGGAGGAGAGAGAGGCGCTGGTTCCTGGTCCGGTCCAGCTGTTCCAGCCGCTCGCCAAACGCCGCGGAGAGCGATATTTCCGTACGTACCGGAAGCCAATCTCAGGCGGCGGCGACACCGTGATGCGCTGGCCGGCTAAAGGCTCTTGGAGGCGGCGAACCGGCACGGCGGAATCGCGCGATTCTCGCCGGATCCCGTGCCCGGAATCGGAGCAGGACGGAGCAGATTTCTAGGGTTTTTCCACTTCGTACTGGAGAGGATCGAGGCGCGACGGTTTCTTTACCGTTTGATCGCCGGAATTCAACGAAGCTGGAGATGAAGCTCTGCAGAGAGAGAGAGAGAGAGAGAGAGAGGGCGCGAAATTTTTTTCAGATTTACCCCTGAACTTTCGGTTTTTTGCATCAAGAGCCCTCAATTATGCCCGCCGTGACAAATTTACCCCTGAATTTTTTTTCCGGTGATGTCAAGTAACTCTAAATTATGATTATCTACCTGTGCAACACATTTACCCTCTATCGATAATCCGTTGGATTATTTTCTTTTTTTTCCCAATCGAAAAGACATCATTTTTGTTTCGCTTAAGGTACGCGCGTGACATGTCAACACTATTTGTCTTTCACTGTCTATGTAGGCAAATTTTTTAATGGTTCTCATCAAAAGAACCTTAACTGAGGGAAAATATGTTGGGTATAAATTTAAGACTTTTAGTGTCACTCATAAAAGAATCGTTAGATTGTTGATGTGTAAAATGAACTTCCTCTTAGACCCATCAATCATCCAAAATAGGAAAAAGTTCATATTCTTAATTAAGAATATGAAGTGGACCTTGTTCCAAATAAATGTCCCCATTTTCTCAAATAATGACCTAAAATAAAATTTATTTCAAATAAATACATGGGTAGCTATATCTGTTTCAAATAAAGACTTAACTTTCTAGTTGATTAAGGGTATTTTCGTCATTTATCTTTTTTTATTATTTTTTTTTTCTAATTTTCTCTTCTTCTTCATCAATCGCCAAGAAGCAAGTTAGGTAAGGGTCGCCCTCACCAAATCTTTCGAGGGAATCACAAGTGTGGGTCACCTCGCCTGAGGGAGGCAACCCTCACCCCGAGTGAGGCTGCCCTTGCCAAATTTGAGCAAGAATGAGGAATGGCCTTGCCTCGGCGAGGAAAGGCCTTGCCTCGGCAAGGTGACCTTCACCCTGGGTGAGGCCACCCTCGCTGGCTTTAGGTGAGTCCAACCCTCGCCAGATTGCAGCCTTCTCTCTCTCCTGATAAGCATAGCTTATCAGGAGAAAGAAGAAAAAAAAAGAAGGAAAAAAGAAAAAAAAATTAAAATAAAAATGGTCTTATGATGAAAATATCCTTTTATCGGCCAGAATATTTTGCCCACTGGCAATCGGCGATCTTAGACGATTATTTGAAATTGTCATAACCACTTCAACCCTTATTTAAGACTAATATGGTTATTTTAGATCCTTAGGACCTCATGCCTTTTAGAATTTTTCCTCCAAAATATAACATGTATCATACTTCCAGCAAGCCTATCGATAAATCGATATGAAATCGACATTCTCCGACCAAAGCGCTTGCATAGTCAAGCGACGTTCCATGTCGATACTTCAGAGAAGAGTCGGTCAGGCTCGTTTTAGAACGTATCAACTGCAATATACGAGCGATTGACTCGAAGTTATGGCGTCGTTAGTTATATTTAAAAGTTCAGTGGCCCATTATAAATTTAATCAAAATTCGTTAGTCCATCAGAATTTGGTTCTTGCAAATTTACTGTTTCACGAGCCTTGCCAACTTTTAGCGAAATTAAAATTTCGCGACATACCCTCATTCATCCGACCTTCTTCATTTTTTTCAGCACTAGCGCACAATTCCACCGCATTCCCAAAGTCAAATACGAATTAGTAGGTGAACCTTTTTAGCTGTGAACTGATTAAATTCAGCCCCTTAGTCTATACAAATGGTCTGATTATGTGGCAAAGTATGATTTAGACATATGACCTTCGGGTCCTAAACAAAATATATCCCGGCCGCCTCCTCCCTGCCCCCTCGACCCCACAACCATCTGCACCAACCTTAGAAGTAAGCATGCGAATCTTTTTATTTTCACATCAATCACTACTTAAGTTGTGTTTGTTCGAGGGAAAGTGTTTTCCCATGATTAATTTTCCGAACTTTCACCCATTTGATTCGCCAAAAATGATTAATCAATTGAAAATACTATTCCGTTAAGGAAAATATTCATGCATAAAACTAGAAAAATGAATTCCTAATTTTAAGAAGGTGGAAATACTTTGCAAAAGTGCTTCTTTTGAATTTTTAATATTTTATTTTTTCTTTTATTTAAAAAATCAATTTTTAAATTTTATTTTTATTTTTATGTTCTACTTCTCTTTTTTTTTTTTTTTTTTCCTTCTTCCTCCTCTACTGAACACCGAGCCTCATGCGACCGGCCATAGGCGTAAGCTAGCAAGGGCCAACCTCCAGTGAGCTTGACTTCGCCAGATCACAACGAGCTCTAGGCGAGCCTCATCATGGTGAACTCTAACTCGCCTGAGGTCGAGCTCACTAGGATCTAGCAAACTCGAGCTCAACTTGACCCATGCCTGATGAGGCTCGACCTTGCCCGAGGCCAACTAGGTTAGCCCTCGTTGGGCCTCGGTGACAGTGCCAATGGCCTATAGCAGCCATTGTCGAGATCCAGTGACAGGCAGATGAGAAAGAAGCAAAAAATAAATAAATAAATAAAATAAAGTTCAAAAGAAATTTACCCGAAATAAAGTTATGGGATTAAAATCATTTTCTAAATAAAATTCAAACATTATACAACATTTTTGATCGCATAAATCAAACAAAGTAAAATAACTATTTTTTTTCTAAAAAAAAATCTCAAAAAATATTTTCTTTTTTTCATGATGCATTTCGTCAAACTAACACACAATAAATACCGGTCTAATAAGCATCCCCCGTTTCGAATTGCAAAGACGCTTATCCTCTTCCGAGCCCCGCCAAACATCGACCTTGTCCTTAAATAATTGTCGGGAGAACAAAAACCGAGCGTGCACGTGGGGGCCCCACGCGACGGTCCAAGCGCCAGTAGTCGGAGCGCGATGTGGGAGCATTTATGCCACGGTTTGCATGTAGAGAAATTTCCCCCATGTGCTGCTTCATCAATTGTCCCCAATATAAGACAGGCATGTTTCTGGAATGGAGTTAATGAAAGGTTCCTGCACAGACCCCGTCTTGCAGAACTTGCTTGTCCTTTTTTTATCTTTTTTCCTGCTTTTTTTTTTCTTTTTTTCTTTTTTCGGGTCGAGTTGTTTGAAAACTGGTTGATCGGAGCCGGCGTGCCCGTTTGAGCCGGCGAGAATTGAAGGTGGGAAAGCTCGATCGCAATGTTCGCGGGAAGAGACTGCCGTTGAGGACATGGTTGCAGTCTTCGATTTAGAGGGTCTTTGATCCCGTTCCTTTAGTTAAAAGTAGACCAAAGCAAAAAGTTTTCTCGAGTCGGACTTTTTGACTTTTAAGGAACATATTTGAAGTTACAAGAAATTTCAATTGAAAGTGTCATGTACTTTTAAAGATTTGATTGAATAAATTAAAAGTTTATGATGACGTGATCGAAGAGGAAATGCGTAGGTTCAAGAAGCAAGGTTCAGAATTTTCCCCATTTTAAAATTGGGCATTTGCCAGAGGAGGATTGGTGCATATCTTGCTTGGCTCTTTTCTTATGACGTGGAATCTGTTGTAAGGACCAGCTAAATATATAAACAAATAAAAGACAATAAAAATGTAGAGTTTTTCTATGTATCAAAAATAAACTAAACCAGGTCAGAATCAAATGTAAGCTTTGCTTAGCCTTGTCCCCAAAAGCCTTTTTTTTTTTTATAATACATGAGAGGGAATACAAGTCAATGCAACTGATTTTCATTCAATCTCACAAGATTCGATCTCTATGACAACACATTCGATTTATTAATCGAATTGCTTATTGACGAATCGATCGATCTCAAAAAGATCGAGATTTATTTAGTATTAATTCGTCAATTTTAGCCATTACTTGAAAAGGGGGAAAACTCCACTTTAAGGTCAAAGTGTAGAAAACAACCACATATTGAGGACCAAAATGCAAAGCCGAATGGGGAGGGGAGGATCCATCCAAAACCATGAGGGGAGGGGGGGGTAGGTGCTCCTATTGATTGAAAGATGAGACATCACTTTCACCACTTGAACTTGAAATTGACATGATATTGAAGGAGAAAAAAAAATTACATAAATCAATACTTTCCCCTTATCACAGGCTAACCCCCAAAAGTCAGTTTCAATCCCACCCCTCAGCATTTATTAAAATTCCTCATCTGCCCCAAAAAAGGTCCCAAATAATTCCCCAAAATCAAATGGGTGGCAATCTCTTCCCTGTGCCCTTTTGAATTTTGCAGCTTGCGCTGCTAGGGCAGGACAAGAGAAGAGATCAGAAGAAACAAAACCCATCAACAGAACCAAGATTCTGATTCAATTATTGACTAAAAAGAACAGATTGAAACACTATCCTTGCACTGGAATGGACTGAGTTTGTCCCATATCCACAAGCAAGCCCTATGTTGTATACTTTAAAATCTATGCTGGAATTGGCAAATTGCAAGTAGTCCTTGTCCTTGTGTATCTACAGATTGGACATTGATCTGTTGCAGAAGATGCAGCAATCCGCCATTATGTGATCGACTATGCTCCCTCTCTCCACCCTCAGCTTCCTGCTCTGCTTGTTCCAGAGGTGGACGGCGTAGCTCCGGCTCCGGATGTGCCGCAGCTTGTCGTGCAGCCACTTGGAGTGCAGGTGGCCCCGGGGCCCCCGGAAGAGGCTCCGGACCCGGCTCCAGTCGACCGGGTAGAACGCCGACGGGGGCAGCACGGCGAAGTCGCCGTACCCGGGCCGCTGCCCTACCCTCGCGACGACACGCGACACCAGGTAGGGACCGTTGTGGCCCCACTTGTTGCCGTCGAACGTGAGGGCGAATTCCTGGATGAACTTGAACAGAAGCGGGTGGCCCTTGTCGAAGGCCAGCACGGCATTGTTCAGCCGGCTCCAGTTCCCGGTCCCGACGTCGAGCGTCTGCGCCCCGATCACGTTCCTTAGCCGGGACATGCTCTTCAGCACGACGACGTCGGTGTCGATGTACACGCCGCCGAACTTGTACAGCAGGACCAGCCTGAGCAAATTCGATAGGTTCTGGCCGAGGGCGACCTCGCCAGGATCCAATCTCCCTCTCTTCAGCCTCTGGAACCATAATTGAGCATGAGTGTTCCTGAACAAGTATCCGAAATTCGGCGAAATCGCGATCGCCTTGAGGCCCTTGTCGCGGAACGGCCGCAGGATGTCGCGGCCCTCGTCCGAATCCAGCGAGCTCGACACGATCACCAGGCAGCCGTCCGGGTGCGAATTGAACAGGCTCTCGACGGCGAACGCCTCCCTATCGCCGAACGACTCGAGCGAGCTGATCCAGGTCATGAAGAACCGCGCCTCGCAGGAGGACGCCGCGAAGAAGCCGTTCACCCTCGCCGCGAACCCCGTCGACTGAGCCCCGAGCCGCAGCGCTCGAGCGGGGCGCTTGGCGGGCCTGCGGCGACCCTTCTCCGGCCTCGGCGGCGGCGGTGGTGGCGGCGGCGGGGAACCGGCGACGGGTCGGGTCAAAATCTCGTCTTTCTGCAGAAGAGCCAACTGGGTCCTCGAGACCGGCGGCGGGTTCTCTTCCCGGACGGCGTACATGACATTGCCGCCGGAAGAAATCTTGGCGCCCGCAGCCGAAGGCGAAGGAGGAGGTCTTCGAAGCGGGTCGCCGGGGACTCGGACGGAGAATATGGAGGCGGCGTTGTAGGCCAGGAGGAGCAGGAGGAGGAGCGCGAAGAAGGAAGCGGGCAAGAAGCGGTGGAGGAAACCGAGGGCGGATCTCTGGACGCCCCGCGCCGCGCGAATTGCGCTCCCCGCGAGGCCCCACATGGTCGGTCGGTGGCGCTGCTGCTGCTGCTACGGGAGTGACACTGACGGAGCTCTAGGCGGCGGCGGCGGCGGCGGCGGCGGCGGAGGAGGTGGTGGCATTGCCAATGCTTGCGCGCAGAGATAGATAGAGAGAGAGAGAGAGATTGGGAGGGGAAGGTGATGGCGGAGGCGGCAAAGGGAAATTGAAAGTGTGGGAAAGGTGGGTGTTTGAGTGATCTCTCTTTGGTCTTCGGGAAGGGAAGCATAAAAGGACGTGCTTTGCTCTGGTCTGCTGTAGAGAGAGAGAGAGAGAGAGAGAGGATGATGGTGATGGTGATGGTGGTGATGGAGTCGTGCCATGTGAGCTTTGGGAGTGTGTAGTTGGCTCATGATACTTTAATGGGGGAGGGATTGAAATTGTCATTGTGTACCAGTTTCTAGATTTTGGGTTTGTTTATTTGTTGATGTAATTTGATGATGAAGTATAGAGAACGGCCAGATTAGAGAAAAGGAAGAGAGAAAAGTACAAGAAAATTTGATGTGAAGTATAGGCATTGACCAAATTAAGGGAAAAAAGAAAGGAGGGAAGGTACAGGATGATGGGCATAACGTGGGAGATGACGAGGGCTATCTACTGCAACTGCAAGCAACTTTATTTAAAAGCAAAGGAGATTTGAAAATGGGGAGATGACATGCAGATGTGACAAATTTTTCTTTTCAAGGGATTTGTAAAGTCAATCAATCATTTTCCTCTGTTTCTTTTTGGTTCTTGCTATGAATAAAGAAACTGCTTGCGAGAGCCGAATGATGAAAAGAGAGGAGTTTGAAAGAATATAAATGGAAGTTTGACGTTGAGGATTTGCTAGGGAGGGTTTTGGCCAAGAGGACAATGGAATTCTTGAGAGAGGGAGAATCAAATTATAAATGAATTTACTTAGATAAATGCGGTAAATAAATCGCCACATTTTATAGGTAATTAAGCTGTACAAATTACAACGGGAAAGAAGAAAAAAAAATGAAAGGTGATCAGTTAAGAGATGTTTTCTTTGTATTTCCTCAGAAGAAGTCGCCTCGGTCCCTCATATTTGGTCTTCTTGACAATTAGCTTTTCGATCTTGCAAAATGGAGATTTTATCTATGACATAAGTCCTCAGTCCCCTCTTCATCTTGAATTCAAATCAGAATGTTTTTGTGCGACGAAGTTGAATAGGCCGTCCAGAAGCGGCTCGTACAACCAAAGTTGATCTCAACATCTCATATACAAGCACCTTGACTGATGTCCGAAAAAGAAAGTTGGTTGAAATCGTGACTATTAACTTCTCGATTTTTCTTAATTTTTATGAGTTTTTAATTTCTTAATCGAGACAAACTATTGGGCATGCTTAATGACTATTGCGCATGCTTAATGACTAAGTCACAAGTAAACTCTCCAATCTCATTGGTATGAGTTTGATTGGATATAGAAAGGAAAAATCATATCCGTGAAAGTTGGGTTGGTGTGAAGTGCATTCTTTATCTATGGTCTTCCCTAATGAGTCATGAAGGTTTCTAACTTTACCCTATGCTACACATATACATACATATATATGGGGGGTGCCTATCTTCTTATCTTCTTCTTTTTTCTCAATTCCTTTTATTTTATTGATGAGAATAGATTTTGGTCGATGAGTGACCACCGGGAGGAGAAAGTTAGATGTGCAGCAGCTATGCTTAAATAGTTATTATTAGGAACATGCTAGTTCATGCACACAAATGGCACATGAAGACAATTTTTGTTTAAGAAAGAAATTGAGGAAACAGACGTGTTCGCACGTTAGGGGATACCAATTGAGGGGTGAGGGGAAGTTGGACAGATCCTTCCTGTTCTGAGGGAAAAAGAAAGATGAAATTGATGACACTATAATGGTTGAATCTACTCTTAAAATAAGATCTTTAAATTATAGGGTGTGCGCATTTGCTTCTTTTAAATCCTAGCAACCTCCATCAACATGATGTAGTTACTCACGCCTTTCTGTAAATTCAGGTATAAATGGAATATCTTGATTTGACGGGTCAAGTTGCATCACTTGATGCTCCGATCGCCAAAGGTCAATAGCAGCGGCCAATTGAAAAAGGGATGAATGGGATGATTTTCTTGGCCCGAGCAATTAGTTGTCGAGAGGGAAATATAACTATCTAAATCAACATTAGTTTGGTCAAAGATACAAATTTTTCCAATGTTTGGTGAAATCGATCAAGGAGTATAAGAATACCCATTATTTCTACCTCATAGTGCGTAGGCTATGTTTGAAAAGGAGGAGAAGAAAATCCACTGTTCTTCAATTGGATGTAGATGGAACCAAACTGGATTGGCACTGCACAATAGCCTCCTAGTAATTCTAACAAAGCATACGTGATTGAAAAGATAGTTTATTGTCTTAATTAATTGCTTCAATCTAGAGAAGTTCCAATTCCTTTTTATCTCCACCCTCATTTTCTTTCTTTCCCACTATTCTCCTTCTGAATTGTTTCAGATAGCCTTCGGAAAGGTCCTCAAGAAAGTAATGCCCTTTAATATTGCATTCATTATTTGATTTTATTGTGACAAGTGCACCAAAAATTTAAAAACGTATCGCAAAAATATAATCGAATCCTAAAATTCTTAAATAACGTAATTAAATTCTAAAATAGATTAAATTGATGCGATCAAATTCATTTATTTACTCCATCCAATTTAGCTAACGAAAATTGCTGACTTGGGATCTTTCCTTATTTTCAATGAGAGAGGGGCTGAGATGGTGTCCATAACTCCAACATCTTCTTCCTTGTTCTGGCGTTGTACAAATCCATTGTAACTCCAACATCTTCTTCCCTGGTCTGGCGTTGTGCAAATCCATTCACCGCCGTTGCCTTGGCTCCGCGAGGTCGATCTCCACCAAATGATGTTCGAAGACTCGAGCGGCCACGGCCAAGCTGGACGAAATAGCCACAGCTGCGAGCTTAAAGATGCCTGGAAGCTGGAGCAGCCATGGCCGAACTCAATAAAAACTCGAGCGGTCACAACTGCAGGCTTGAAGAAGTTTAGAAGCTGGAGCGACCATGGCCGTGCTTGACTAAACTTTAGCATCAATGGCTGCAAGCTTGCAGAAGCACAAGAACTTCAAGAAAGCTCGAGTTGCCATGACCGCAGGCTTGAAGAAACTTGAAAGTCGGAGCAGTCATGGCCAGCCAATTCATGAAACTTGAAAGCTGGAGCGGCCATGGCCAACCAATTCATAAGATGGCCTTCTGTGCCAAATAGATGTCTTGAGTCCTCCATCTTCTCAGCTAGTAGATACTGCATGCGCTTCTCTGTTTTGAGGGTTCCCTCCAGGCTTTGATGATCCTCAAGCAGCCATGGCAGGGGATCAACAAAACTCGATCAGCTATGGTTGTGAGCGTGAACACGACTAAGTTTCCACCCCAAGAACCTCAAATCTTTGATAGGCCGAGTCTGCCGAGTCTGGTGTGAGGCCGGACCTGTGGCGACTAGGGGTGGTGAGGCCGATCAATGGTAGTGGTGGCACCATTGCGTCAGCGGAGGTGGCAGGACGGCCGAGCCTCCTGTCAAATGCAATCTTCTTATTTGCCATCAGTCCTAACGAAAATGCTAGGCAGTCTTGACCTATTAACCAGCCTTTCCATCCTCAAGTTTTACATTCTCAAGCTAACATAAACTGGCAGTTTCTTGATGGCATTGGCAGCAGTGTACAGGCGCTCAAAAAAATGAGGACGCTAGGACACTATAAAATCTGAAAGTTGACACATATTGACCTGCCTAGCTCAATTCCTAGACAACAAATCCTCCTCGACAAGAAGTCTTAGCTAATCAACCGCAAAAGTTCATTCAATAAGCATATCTCCACACTTTTTAACACGTTATCTAGCACGGATCTCTACTTCATACAAAGATAAGTCAGAGACTAGGCATTAAACTTTAGCTGTGACTTACAGGACCTTCTGATCTAAAATCTAATGAGATGCAAAACAACTGAGTCATGGCAACAATTGAAGGGTAATGAGTGACGACGAATGACGCACACAATCGCTCGAGAAGAACATCACATTTATCTCCTGCTCACACAGTGTCCAAGAAAAAAGCACTTAGTGTCTTTGTCAGTCAGTCAAGACTGAGAAAGATACCCAAACTGTGTATCAGCTCATTTAAGCTACTGAAACATGTCCCAAGACAGAGCCTAGCCTGGGTTCAATAGATAGTACTTAATACACAAGAAGCAAAAATAAGTGCACTGCATGGAAGTCACCATAAAGGCAAAATAAGTCCACAAGATGAGGCGGACCCCAAGCGAACCCACCAATAAAAATCACAAGCATGGATCACTGGTTTGACAGGATGGAGGACTAGGAATATGTCTGCCTCTATTAACACCATCTGGTCGAATCATTACTCAGAGGAGCCCTCTCCGTCTCTTATAATCACTAACTGTCAGGGTCAAAATATGCCGCCTCCCATCATTCTCTGGCACACGGCATCCAACTGTTGCTTCAATCCTCTGTTTTCTAGCCATGAAACCGGTTAATGCTCCTTGGGCCCCACCAAACTTCCGAAGTACATTCAATGAGATTGGAAGTTCGAAATTGTGCAACAAATTTGATTCAGTGCCCTGATCAACTGGTGCGTTCGTATCAACCAGTTTCCCAGCATCAGCAGCAGCTTCCAGCGCCTCAACTGTTGCTACCACACCGGATTCTGACACAACTGGGCCTGATCCATTGCTCTCGGCAACCATGGATGCAACATTAACATTGTCATTGGCACCTCCAGCCTCACTTCCTCCATTCGGCTTAGAGACATAGTAATTCCTTGACCTGGTCCATCTTCTTGAAAAGGGATCATACCCAGCCTCTCCAGCTTTTAGGCCTGTATTCACGGGCTTCAGTTCTGAGGCATTCTTGAAATTCTCAACCCTGTTCTTTCTGTTCATCTCAGCAAGCTTAATAGCCTTTGCATCGGTCTTCTGAGCTTGTCGAGTGGCCTCCAATTGCTGAAGTTTCTCTTTGATCCGTTTGACTTCCGCCTCATCTTCCTTGTACTGTGCAATTTCCAATTCTCTCCTCAGCCTATCCTTCTCAGCTGCGATATTCATTGGCCTTGATGAGGCCGATTTTTTCTCCTGCAACATCTGCTTCACTGTAGCAGCTGAGTAAACAAATGTGTTAATTTTCTTGATGGCCTCCTTCTTCTCCAACACATCCTGTTTGCTAGGCATCCGTCCACCGCTCCGCTCCACCTCTCTAACCCACTGATTAAACTCCTCCTCAAGTGGTGGGGAGTCTGAAACCATCGCCATCTGCCACCTAGCTGCGGAGCTTTCATTCCCCCACACAACGTTTAAGTACTTGTATGTCATCTTGTTTTCTAGCTTATATTGTCGATCTGGATCTGAGGCATCAACATTCCGAATAATGCAGAGCCGATAGATTGGTTGTCTGCTTTTTGACATTCCGATTCCGACCCTTACAAAGCAACCAACAATTAATTCCTCGAAAAAGGGCTCCATAAACCACTTTCCCAGTTTTGACCTTCGAACTGTAATTTCTTTAACATCCTCAAATTTCAGAGTCTCTGAACCCAGCAGCGCCCTGTCATCGTCACTGTCAACCAGTCCATCGCCAGTTGATGCGTCATCATCACTGTCAGACCGACTTTCACTCTCACTCCGGCTCGAACTACTCAGACTTGAAGCAGGAAAAGCTTTTCTCTTGGCTGATGATAAATCTCGGTTAGCAGAACCTCCTCTAGATCCATCTCTCAGTTTACGGTGAGCCTCCGGATCTTGCTGCTTTAACCTTTTTGCTCTCAGTTCATTTAAAGCTTCGTCCTTGGCAGCAGCTCTGTCAGCAGATCTAGATGATGAGCGTCCGCGTGACGGGAGAGGTGGTGTCTCCTTTCGCGACTGAGAGGTCTTCCTATCCTTCCTCAAATTTTTCGCCATGCTTTTATCCGTCATCTTTTCTGCCCGTTCAGCCAAAATCATCTCTCTTTGAAGTTCAGACAATTTTGCAAGCCTTTGACGATCATCTTCATTCTTATACAAGTCGCTGCCAACATCAGATTCATCGCTACTGTCACCTCTGCGATCCGAGCCCCCATAGTCATCATCACCTTCTTCTAAACTTCCTTGATCATCGTCCCTTTCATATCTTTTCTTCAAAGGAACCTGAGACCCAGATGGCTTCCTGCTTGAATAACCCCGATTATCATCAGACTCATCGTCCCTGGAGTCGCTCCCATGATCAGAGTACGAGCCCTCCCGCCTCCTCCTTGATGGCGGTAATGACTGCTTATTCCTTCCTCTCCCATTGGTTCTACCAGCAGCCTCAAGCAGCAAATTTTCCAAGTCCGCCATGATTCTCGCAGCTGTAGAAAACTTACATGATTAGAATAATGATTCAAAACTCAGTTGACAGACTAATACTTCCACCAAGAGAAAATTCCATATCGCTTAATTACACTTTCCCTAAATGATATCCTCGAAACGTCCCGTTATATGATGGGAAAGAACCATTTAATGTTCCACTCTTAACAAGTACAAGCACGGCATTCTCTAATCGCGGATCTCCTGAAAACGAAAAAAACCAACCCGGAATCTATATCATTAATAATACTCCTTACTCCTTAGCCACTAGAATCGGCACCCCGCCTCAGGAAAAGCAAACACGATGCGCCCGCAAGTGCTTTCTTTTCCAATTTCGTTTTCGGTAATTACAAGTCTCAACAAGTCAACAACTTCACTCCATCACATAACCGTACAAACCGAAAAAAGGGGCTTGGACCTTTCTCACTCCACCGACATCTACTCTCTCAGTATGCCAAACAACACGGGAACCAAGAAACGTCGATCAAAGATCCCTTTGGCGAGCAATCGAGAAACGCACAACCCCCAACCACAGACGGATGACCCCAGAAATTTCCCAAAGGAGGAACCTTTATCACTGCAGACAATCGAAAACGAGGAAATTCACCGACAAGAAGTTCGACAGGACGCCCAGATCGTCCTCTCGCGACGTCTCCAAACCAAATCAGAACATGGGTATCGCAGGAAAACTCGTGGGCAAGCTCAAAAATCAAAGAACTCGGAAGCAAGAAACGTAATTCGAATGAAAAGATCCGAGACAGCACAGAGAGAGAAAGAGAGAGAGAGGCGTACCAGAGAAACCCTAATTGCAAGAAACCTCTCAAGGGATCTGATGATTTCTTCCTGGCTTGATGACTCTCCTGGAAAGAATGCCTTTCGGATGATGAAATAGGCAATCAGCGGACAACCTTAGCCATCATTGAATAACCTTCGAATTAGGAAATATCTTTCCTTATCTAAACTCGGGACCCGGACCAAACCGACATAAATGATCGATTTTGGGAAGAATCATTTTAATTTTCGGATCTATACCCCGAAACCGATCGAGGACATTAAGGTCGGAATTGCCAATCCTACTCGGAAATACCGAAATATTCGGCAAGAGCTGCTCCTATATAAGGAGTGAGTTAAGGTATTGTAACGTAGTTGGGAAATTCGCCGTAATTGATTAAAAATTACCTATTGAGCCATTAAAAATCGAACCATAACCATTACCGGAACAAACAACGATTTAATCACGGCCAACATATATTTTTATAGTAAAAGGCCGCAACTTTCCTATTTATTATAGAATTTAAATTTTTACTAAAATATACGTAAAATTGGCTAGTTCGACTCTCAGTTTTAATTGTCTAGAAACAGAAGCCCCAAGCAATTGATTCTCCTAATATGTATAAACGATTTCAAGAAAGCTATTTACTTCTTGTCTCGTTTTATTTTTGTCAGGAGGATTCCTTTATTTATTGTTTACTAACGGTCATATTTCTTTTACAATTGTGATGTCCCATCTCCAAGAATGATCGACAATTATCAGAAAATTTCGAGAATGTTTCCATCATAAATGTTACAATCATAAGCTTACTTAGCAGGGCGTGACTTGGGAAATCTCAGATTTTCGTGGGGAAACAAATATTAAATTATTAAAGCCTCCAAATTTGGAATTTTTTTAATGTTAAAACTAGACATCAATTTATACACAAAATATATAATCATGTTCTTGTGATTTTGACCTTTTCACAAACATACAAGACCATCTTTAAAATAATATTTTTTAGATCATTCATTTCCGCGAAATGAACGCAGCCTTAATAAAAAAAAAATTATCAGAAAATCTTAGTCCAAGCGACTTGCTTGTTTTTTGAAGTTCAATTAATAATTGTAAAAAAAAATGCTGCACAGACCTGTATAAGGCTCTCAACCATTCTTCTTTTTGTTAATTTTTCTTTTAGATAACAAGAGTACAAAATACTTGAGGGGCCGAAACCGAAACAAAGAATAGGAAAATTTACAAATTACAGCAGTAATGCACAAAGTGAAGATTCTCCTAAGCTCACCAAGAAGGTGAAAAACAAACAAAAGATACACTGTCGGAAAGCCAAAAGTACATAACAAAGAGGCAAAAAAGGGTAAAAAAAGAGAAGGGATCAAAAAGGCTTTAAAAGAGAACAACAAGAGAGGGTGAAAAAATAAAGGCCTATAAAAGACTATTAACAGAGGCTTGTAGTCAACTCAATAGACTGCTGCATCTGCCACACACTTCACCGTGTGATGCTCAAACAACTATCCTGAAAGAAAGATGCTGTACACAGGAATTTGGGTCTCTCTACCATTTGAGTTCTCAAAGAACTCTACACGACTCGATCACTTCGCTTACGGTTTTATGCGTCTCTGGCGTCATCATATCTAGCGACAAGTGAAATGCCTGGATGAGAGGAAACACAAACGAAGTAAATCTCACAGACCAATGCCACAAATTTTCAGTATCTAATAACTTCACACGCAAAGCTTTATATAAATCAAACTTCAGCGACAACAATCACCGGGTCCCCAGGGGGATAAATGCTATTGTTGGACAAATTCACATTGGGGAACAAACGCTAATTGTAGGATAAAGTCACACTGGGCAGTGTCCAGATCACAGACAAGAACAGAGAAATGCAGTAACAATAAACCTTGACTGCAGAGATCGTTAACCCAGTAGATGACCACAGAAATGAAGCAACGTAACATATGGCACTGAACTAACCCTATAGTTGGCCCCCCGACAAGAAAAGTTAACGCTCTTTCATTTAGGATAAGAAACTTATATTGCACTATTTCACGGGCAAAAGCAAGAGACGAGATGGAATGAGGCTGAAGAGAACTTGTTAAGAATGCAGATTTGAAATCCCATAAGAGATACATACCACAAATCTCTCCAATACGGGGACCAGAACCGCCAGATTATGATTCGGGAGACATGCAGCAATTTTGTCACGGATGCTTTTGCTGAATATGGCAGTGAAATCATTACGTTCTAAAATAGAAGATGCTGTCAAGGAAAATCATACAAATGAAAAGGTAGAGGTGGAAAACCTTTCTGTGGAGAGGAATGCCAGAAGCAAGGCAGAATACGCTTCGACAATCATCTTCTCAGCTTCTTTCTCTCCTTGTAACAAAGTGGCCTCATCCTGCAAAGTGTTCAAAAATGAAGATTTTGTGAGATATCATAGTGCATTGAAGGGAACAGATAACTTGAGCATCAAATCAATTTGGCGATTCCTCAAGAACCAATAACTTGGCATGGTTATATTAACAGGCAAGTCCTAGCAAGGCAAATAATAAAGAAAATATATAGAACTCCAAGCAATAAAAAAAGGGTTTTCCATATTATAACAGCACAATATTCATGCGCCATCACTTATAATTGCTAAAAGCAGGCACATACCAATTCCATAACCTGTTCTTCACCAGCTGCTTCACTTCCACCTCTGTTAGCCAAAAAGATGGAGCACAATAATGGAATTACATCCCTCCTGCTCCCACTTTCAAGACCTTCTAAGTTGGGTACAGTAACACTGGTTGTTGCAAGCCGTGATCTGCATTAGAAGCTTAGTAAGTACTAGGACTAGCAACGGAATCCTCACTTATATGCCGCACAAATGAATATTGACTCTAACTATCAAAAGTTCTAGACTTCTAGCCTAAGAGTAAAGGAAGCCCATTCCATACGATTGACCAAACATAGCAAGTTATCAATCTCAATGTACAGGTTGGACTATTGAACTAAGTTAGAGACCAGACATGTGCTTCTTTCTAAACACTGTATATCAATCATTTCATATTAAGATCTACTGAAGAAATGAAAATTTATGGAAAAAGGGAAATATGTCTATGCATTTTTAACAAAACTAACTTAATCGAATTCTTCTCCAACATCGGGACTTCATGCATTGCTGCACTTGCCCAGCAGAAGTTTCAAGCAGAACATTTTGTGTATGAGGAGGAGGAGGAGACAGTATGATGACCTGTTACTTCCATCTTTCTCAACCAAGTTCACAAGCAAACCCAAAATAGCAACAAGAAAGTCCAACTCTTGGTCTGTGAGGTGCTTTTCCTTTTCAAGGTCAAGATCAACGTTCTGATTCTTCTCCTTACTGTCACTGAAGAGAGACGACGAGGAGCTAAACATTGGGAAGTGGCCAGCAATTATTGACACCATGGTCTCTAATCCTCCACAAGCAGCAATTTGCTTACATCCTAGAGGATTATCATTTGTTAAATTCATCAATACCTGCCAAGGGAGCAACTCGTAAGTGCTTCATCTTATGTACAAATCAAATCTGGACACTGTACTAAACATATACACATGGGAAGTGAGGGAAGAGGCCCTCCAATGATTCAAAAAAATCATTAAAAAGGTACTCCTGCATAGCTTCCCTTCTATAATTAGTATTTGACTGAAGATTTACTCCTACAGATCATCACCATCAATCAAATCAGGAAGGAAAATACTTAAGATCACATGCAACTTGAGATATTTTTGACAGGGTGAACTTGATTGAATTTTCTTGCTAAAGCTGACCAACATTTAATAACTGAGCTTATTGGAACATTGTAATACCTTAACAGCAGTAAGAAGGCAGTCCGTTAGATAGCTGTGATTTTCTTCATCAATGGCTCCTGAAGTAGATGCTTCCTGAGAACAATTGTTATCGCAGCTACTTGATTCTTGAAGAGGACGTTCCCCCTTATCTAAATCTTCTAGCCTTTTCAGCTGCAGTTGACAGACATCCTCAGTTTCTCTGATCGGTAATCTACTGTTTTTACTTCTAGAATGTTTCTTCCCTGATAGTAATTCCCACTTAGAGGGCGCAAACTCATCTTCATCAAATGCGAAAGGATCCTGGCTATGTTCCAAAGATTCAAACATGGCGTCATCACTAACAATGTCTCTCTTGCCATTGCTGGAGTTGCACTTTAAACCATTACTAGTCGAATGAGTCCCACTGCTTGAACTCTTCAACAGCCCACCACGTGAACTTGAGGCAGAAGAACTGAAATTTATCTTCAACAAAGAGCTGCCATTTGACGATGTTGTCACCTCGGAACTGGATGATGAATATCTTGGAGGAACAGATGCACCAGAAATTTTCTGCGAGGAAATTTCCTCCACACTGCAACGCTCACTAGTGGATCTGACGGACAAAATCTCATTGCTTTCCTCTGAAGATATGAAAAAGTCAATTGTAACATATATTTAAGCTAATCCAAAATAATAACTTAGGAAGCAGCTATAACAACCCCAGCCCCAGAAAATATCAATCATAAGTAAAAAGGTGGACCCACCAAAAATTATTTCTCTCCCTTTCCTTCTCTTGGAAGATAAACAAGCATATGTCCTTCCAAAATTCTAAACCAACTCATAATAAAGGTGAGAAATAGAAAAGGAACAAAAGCTATTTTTGTCTATTAATTAACTTCAATTCCCTCCACATCACTGCCCCTCCATGCATATCCAAACAACATAGGGAAATTACAATTTCCTTTCAATTTTTTTTACATTTCTCTTCTAACTTGATTTGTTAACACCAAAAAGAAAAGAACAAAAAAATCCTACTTCTCTTCATTTTCCTCAAGTTGACTCTTCCTCCATCTCATCCCCCCCCAAAAAAAAAAAAAAAAAAAAAAAAAAAACAAAAGAAAATGGTAGTAAAAGAAAACACTCCTTCGACGACAACTTCTAACCACCCATCCAGTTATCACGACCTTTTCATCATAAGAGAGATAACCCATCCGCTACCAGAAGACAATAATATGACCAGGATGAATAAATCGCTAGGTTAGCACCAATTGAATTCCCACATTATTCAATCACAAAATTGATATTCTTTCTTTTTATGTCAAATCATGACAGTATGTTGCTGACATGTCAAAAATAAGGATTTAGCCACAAAGGACCCCTAAGTTGACTACCAATAGAGAGATCCTGCAGCTAAAATCTGCACTACCAAAAACATAAGACTCACAATCTAAAGCTCTTCGAGTATAAAAAGGTGGAATGCAGAAATGGAGGAAAAAGGTCTCCCTTTCCCAGCACCAAGAGCAGACCACAGGCAAGCCTTGGTGTTACAGTACATACGGAAACAGCCTTTCTACAAAGCAAGGGCAAGGCAGCGTACATCTGACCCTTGCAGAACCTCAAGCACTAAAATGCCCTTTTATGCACTCACCAAGCAAGCGCTAGATTATTTTGACACTTAATGGCAAGTGATAGTAGAAGAATGCTGCGCTGTGACTGTAATCCACTTAAAATCAAGATCATCACTCTAATTGGTAAACCTAACAGGTTTTATGTGAATACTATTTAAGTATGTCTTAAGATATATATATATAATGAAGTATCAAGATAATTTTACATAAGTAAACTTATATTTTACTCAAGAATGGTAAAAGAACACTTCTTACGGTTTTCTATTCAACAACAAAAGTGTTATCTGCATCATTCAAATTATTGAACATGCAAATTTAGCCATAAATAATATTTCATAAAGCGCTCTGGTTCTGTGCAGTTTGAATGACACATTGCTTGCAAACTATACAAAGTACAATTGAGTTCACTTTTATGCAAATCTGCCACACAATGGGTCACAAACTCAAATGCATGTGACTGTTCAGAAAGAAAATGCTGTTATAGGGCCAAGTGGATCAACTGATCTCTGCAAAATATGTAGCATATCCACTTTAATTGAAGTGAAATAAAATGAACTCATTATATACGTGTGCACTATGTTCTAAGAGAATAGAAAATAGGATTCCCCAACATGGAGTCTCCTGTGATTTATTAAAGAAAGGGCCGTACTTAAAAACCACCCCCCCCAAAACCGGGGCTCGCGGGTTGGGGGGGAGGTTAGGGAGGCTACAAGAGTAAAATTAGCTGTCAACCATTACCTTTGTCAGCAGCAACCAAAGCCAATCGAGAAGTATGATATATGCCGTTGGAGAACTCAGATTCTTGACTGTTTGGAGCAGGAGTGCTTTTGAGAAGATAAAGACCTAAAGATAAAATGCAAAAAATCAGTTGAACAAGCAATGATTGAAAAATGCCTCCAAAATAATAACAACAGGCAATCAAATTAACAGACAAAATTAAAGTATGTAACTCTATAGATGAAATATTACCTGAGAGAATCTTGATTACATTTATAATAAGTTTTGTGAAAGATACATTGGATCTTTCAGAATCCAGGTTCCCTCGCATTTCAAGCAAATGAGTCTGTTCAAAGAAAAAGCACATGGAATCATTGTGAACCAAATTAAGTGTAGTGATGAATAATAGCTATGGAGCCATAACACTTTATTGTCCTATACCTGGTTATCGTTACTAAGGAAGGTTGCATTTTCCATGATCTTCAAACATTTTAAAAGCAGCACAAGGCTACTTAGATACACGTCATTTTTAGCATCCCAAGAAGAAGGGTGTTGCTCTCTCCAACCCTGCAAAGCAGCAACACATTTGAAGGGCTACATGTATCTTTGAGAACAGCAATGAATATAAACTTCTTCCGGAGATATAAACAGTCAGAACAACTTAAAAAGAAAAGGTTTGGAATTCTCCAGAACAAGCACAAGAACTTCTTTCAATGATATCTAATTGTGAGAAACATTCAATTTTACGGCATTTCAGTTATCAAGGACCTCTTCTATTTTTCATTCATAAATATGGAGTTTACATAAGATTAAACAAGACTCCAAACTAATTCTTCTCCAGCACACAAGGATTTAACTCCAGCAGTAGTTTCTATTGTTTCTAAATCAGGACACAATCTCCTGGGAGGGGCAGAAAGATAAGGACAATTCCTAGTGCTTAAAGCATTGTATCCTGCATAAACTAGGCCAACCCAGCCCGAGTAGGTGAACAAATACTAGATCAAGCAAACATACAAGCTCACACCTCCATTATGGAATAGCAATGTATGGAGACCCCAAAGACAGCATCAAGTCCTCCAAACTCCCGCAATTTCTCCTTAAAGTTGCCTCCTGTCTTTCTTACAATACCAGAAGTTTCTGCAAGAATTATTTTGAAAGATAAGTCTGCATTCAGTGAGGACTATGCTAGAAACAAAGGAAGCAGCGAGGAAATATAACTTAAATACTCTGCTAAATTTGTAACACACAGACCAGGAGCTAATCTTCCAAAAAGTTGCAACAAAATCAATGACAAGCATCCCATAAACTTTAAAGCAGATCAGAAGACTAAAAAGGGAGACTATGAGATGGAAGATCAATAATTTGCTTTTTAATGATTTAGATGATTGACAGAAAAAATAACTCGAAGTTTTCAAAAGATAAATTCTTCCAGCAGTTGCTGAAATTCGCTGGGCATAATTGAGAAATTGATTATGCAGGTTTTCACCATTATAGTAGAAATAAAAGACCATATGCATTTTACTCATGTGAGAAGATAAGCAGGCACAACAACAACAATCGAATCAGAGAACTTATCCAGATACAGTTGTTACAAAAAAAAAAAATGGAGGTTTTGTCAAAACAACTGCTAGGAGAAACACGTGCGCGCGAGAGAGAGAGAGAGAGAGACGACACCATGATTTGCAACAGAACACCAATAAAACTGTTTGAGTCGTAAACCTCCAAAGTAGACCAACCAAGTTTGATTCAGTTCATAGTACCTTCAAGAGCAATGGTAGATAAACTAGCTTTCTCCATAGTTAACAAAGCTATCCACTTGGGGCTTAACTCAGGCCTCTGGATTCCACTATCTTGCAAAAAGCTCGGCTTCAGTTCCTTGCAACTCACAAGAATCTCCTTCACTCTCGATATAATATTGGCAGCGCCACTATCCTTTTTGTTCATCCCCCCATGGAATATCTCAGAGTCCTTACGTAATCCTAAAAGCTTAAAACCAAATCGGGAGGACTTTTCTTCGGTAGATGCAGAGACAGTTGGTTTCAACATCTTAACAAGGAAATTAATGCATCTTGGTGATTCCAAAAGCTGATCGTCTTGACCCTGAGATTGTAATTTAGACATAAATCAGGCCTTTGATTAACAAATGAAGACTTAAAGAAAGCACTTTATACAAAGCTGAAGATTAGATCTATATAGAGAGAAGTTCAATAAAGGATGCCATGCTGCAAGATCATCCTCAAAAGCAGATAAAATAATTTGCGACTATCCACTTGTATTGCTTTTTCAGGACCTAACACTCCTGATGATGAAATGATTAGTATATCCCTGTTTGAGTTCTGTTGGCTTATATTTTCCTCAGGTCAATTACATGCATTGTCTTTTACCTATTTTATTTTACTTTTTTTGGGGGGAGGGAGGGGGTTGTTTGCTGCTTGATAATTTGAGTTCCAACAGCTTTTGGAAATTGAAAAAATAGATACCGGTGTAGCCCCAAAATTACTGGTGACTTCATATGGAATATCTGAATGCTGTGAATGACACAATGAAATCAGTTCAACAATGATGAAGTGGTCATTATTGGCTCATGGTTGATAATAATATCGTTAATCAATCCTATATATATATATATATATATATATATATTGACAGTCTTCATTCATGTCTTGTCCATAAATACGATTCGATAACAACATGCTGAACAATTTCAGTCCCAGATATATGAAGATACTCTAATTTAGGGGCCAACAAAGAGTCATCCGTATTCATTATTCTGAGTGTAGAAACATATAAACTTCATCGATTAAAGAGCCCTGCCATAATGATATAGCAGGACCAAATAGAATATTCCTCATATATACTCTAGTCATCAAATTTATATACACATGACCAGGCAAGCAGGAAAGGGTAACCACACCTTCTACTGTTGAAACATTGTATGAGGTACAAGATTGATATGGGAACCGTGATGCCATTTTCTTTTTAGGGAAGTTTATAGGCTCAATTACTAGCGACACTTGTTCAGAAGAGTTCAATTCCATTGGTGCACATCAAGGGAAGCTGAAAAGAATTCACTCTATTGCATGCAGATTTTGAATGACTTACATCACCGGTCAAAAGATAAAAGAGGGTTGCCGCTGCCAGATTACTGGGTGAGTCGTCAAAATTGAGACCTATAAGAGCATCGACTATAGTCTTTGCAATCCTGAAAACAAGGCATTATGAATGTCAGTTTGAGTAAGCCAAAAAACATTGTAATATTGACAAATGCATGAAAAGCAGAATATGTCGCCTAACTCCTCTAAAGTAAACAAAACATAATCAGGCGTCAACTGTGAGCATGTCAACGATCCACCATTTTGAATAGACAACACATTTTCCACCATGGCCATGTGAACCTACTGTTTATTTCATTTATTAAGTGTAAATTCAAGCTCTTTACACTTTTGATTTTACTTTTAAGCATGTAAACTTAAGGTCATTGCCTTTAAATTAATATAGGATGACTTAAGTATTTCAAAAATGTAGAGTTATCAAACATTTAAACTATATGAATTTTGCTCATTGTTTCTAAAATCAAAATCGTTTTTTTATTTGGGGCAACCTCCCAAAATGCATCCTGAATTAACTTTCATTGAGCAACGAATTAAACAATATAGGAAAAAAAGGTGTCATGGATAATAATGAGAGAAAAAAGAAGAGGACGGAAAGGAGGCTTGCATGGGGAAGAAGTCTTTTTATTCTAAAGGTGACAGGAATACATTGTTTATCTTTCTAAATTGCTAACAGCAAAGAAAATTAACACAAGCAAAAGAAACAGCATGACAATGAAATGTGCCCACTCAAGGCTGCGCCATATACCATCCTCTGTTTCTAAACAATGAGAGCGACTCCAAGAAGATTTTTGTTAAAAAGGATCGGAGTTAGATAATTTAATTCCACTAGAACGTCCAAAATAAGACTTCTCTCCTTCCTCATCAGAGGTAAACAATAAGATAGCTGCAGTCAACAGTAGGATGGCATAACGCTACATTAACCAGAAAGGAACACAGTTTTTGCTGTGAACATATCATGAGCTGAATATAGTTTAATCTGCACTTCTATTCATTACTTCACAATAAAGTTTGCGGATCAGGAGAAGACAGAACCGTATGAAAGCCATCAGACAACTAGCAGAATAATCTCAAAATCTTGGACTCCACTCCACAATTTGCAAAGTGCACTATGGTTTTTACTGGAGCTTCACACATAACATCATGGATGCCATCTGGTCTGAACATTAAAGCCATATGCGAACGACAATAGCTTCTTCTCAAATGGTGTGCGGCTAAAGAACTATGAGCCTCTTTCTTAAGTCACCTCATCTTTACTGGGTTATACAATGAATGGCAGGGAGCTCCTACATTGGGATTTATCACTTCATCATGGCCTGACTTCATGGAAACAGACTCTTTGGAAACTAGGGGTAAGCCTGCAACCATCAAACCCTCCCCAGACCCCCAGTGCCGGAAGCCTTGTGCAATGGGACACCCTTTTTAGACAATCCTAAATAGGTATTCCCTTTGTTTAAAGGCACTCATGGCGGAGAAGGAACCACATTATTTTTTAACAATTACAAACGATGCCATCAAAGTTTGGAATCCTTTTGTTACACCAATTATCCAGCTCCTCCTATCTGGATTAAATGCTTCATTCATTCTCTTAAGAACATGAATAACACCCTCCTTTTTTCCTAACAAAATTGTCGCAATTGTCTCTGAAAGTGGTGCAGACTACTAATCCTTTGGCTAACTAATGCTCCATGACTTCTTTCTAAGAGAAAAGTTCTAAAGCACTTCAATACACCAGGATCTAAATTTTGGTTCATCATAGCAATTTCAACAGCAGCCAGGGGACGCTGAAGAAAAAATTGCTCAGGCAGTGAGGCATTCGACCGCTTCTCTACTGCAAACCAAGTAGGGAAAAATATACACTTTCAGAAGGTGATGGAAGCTATACCTTAGGTTTTTCATGTTATGTCATGCATAACATGTAGTGAACAAATCCAAAGTTGAATCAGGAATCCTAAAAGCTGGACACTTCCAAAAACCAACAAAAACCTCTCGTGCATTGCTCCTACAGCAATGCAATGTTCAAACCATATATTGGTTACTTTCTAATTTTGGCTTTCCCCTTATATCACCACTTACTGCTTTGAAGCTACAATGAGAAGATCAATGAATTTTTGAACTTTCCAAGAAAGAAAACACGATACTGGAAAACTCAGCTCAAAAGCTCACTGGCCACAAAGATGAACTTCTGGAGATTTCCTCCCATCCTAAAACTACACACCTACTATGATGAAATCATGAGGCGTTTCTCGGAAATTGAAAGCTTGCAGGACTAGAAACTGGAATCTAAATTAAACAGACTTGGGAAAAACATCAATATCAACAAAAGCTTCCTCCTTCATCAAAACTCAAGCCCAACCCACCAAGAAGACATCAATCCCTCCAACACCTTCCCAAAACTCAAATCACTGGATCGCCTCATTTCCACAAAACACAACAGTTCCAACACCCCCAATTAGCTGCGCCCCCCTCGAAAGCACACAACACATCCCAAACAAAAATGAAAAAAAAGGAAACATTTTTAGCTCGAAAACAGACGTACCCCTGAGTCCTCAAGAGCCGCCGCTGCTGGGCGGTGCCGCAAATCCCCAAAAGGGAGAGCAGGCTCGCCCGCCGGATCCTCAGGGGCTGCCCCTTCCTCAGCCCATCTAGGGCGAAATTCACCTCGTCCACGTGCTCCATCATCTCCCCGAACTCCTGCGTCTCCATCAGCGTCGATGTCGCCCTCGGCCCCTCGCACCGCCGCTCCTCCCCACCGTACCCCTTCCCCTCCTGCCGCCCCCTCCCCGTTCCTCGCCTTCTTCGACTTCCTCGCCGCCCCTCCCGCCCCTCCCCCCGCCGCCGCCGCCGCCGCACCCCCTGTAATCCTCCTCCGCCGCCGCCGGAGGAGGGGCGAAGGGGTCGGAGTCGAAGAAGGGCAGGTGGTGGTGGTGGGGGCCGGCGGGGGTGGTGGAGTCCTGGGAGGAGGAGAAGGCGTAGAAGTCTTGCGGGGCGGAGGCGTCGTGGGAGGAGAGGGAGTCTCTGTAGGGGTCGTCCAAGATCGAGTCGTCGTCCATCGAGTCGGGGTACCCCCGGGGAATGCCGCGGTTCCTGCGACCGTAGGTCCGCACGATCATCGGGGAGCCAGTGGTCTCGCCGTCGCTCGCCGCGCCGCCGCCGCCGCCCGCAGCCGCCGCCCGCCGTCCGCCGCCCTTCTCGGCAACAACTCCGGCCCGATTCGATTCGATTCGATTCGGCACGCGGCGGAGGAGGAGGAATTTGAATCTTGGGTGGTGTAGAGATAGAGAGAGAAAGAGAGAGGGCTTTGGGGGTTTCTTGAATTCGAGATTGAAGGAGGAAGAAGACGGTCGTCTGGGACGAGTGGTTGGATTTGCCGATCTTTTTTTTTTTTTTTTGGTTTTTGGGTTCGTTTCGGGGGATTTTTTTTTTTTGAAAATTTTTGGTCTCGCGAGACCGGTTTTTTCCGCTCTCTGGCCGGTTCGGTTCGTGGAATTCCGTGCGCCCCGTCGGCCCGTCGTGTCGTTTCGCTTGGGCCGTTGAGGAGAGAGGAAGCCGCTTGGCGTTACGTGAACTTTAAGGAAACGAGATGGGCGGTGCTAAAATTCGTTACGACAGTGTAATTCATTTCTAAAAAATCTTAAATTGATATATACGTGATTAATTTATCTCAAATTGATTTTTTAATTATGAAAAATTCTAAACTGATAATAAAAAATCTTAAACTAATACATTTATGATAAATTTATTTCAAATTAATTTATTTGACCGTCAAAACCCTAAATTGATACATTTACAATAATATCATCTGTTAAATTGGAGTAATACCACAAAAAATCATAGAATATTATATAATTATGACAAACGGATATTAAAATCCAAAACTGTTACGTCAATCAAGTATCATGTAACATTTAACTTAATAATTTGATAGTAATATTTAATGGAATTATCAGAGGGTAAATTTGTCCCAAATGTATTTTTTTTTTTTTTTATGACCCAGGGGAGCCCGTCGCCGCCAACAATGGCGGAGTAAACCTTAGGGAGGCATGTGTGCCCCGGGTAAGTCGCCTTGCGACGCCCAAGAATTGAACTCCTCCCCTTGTGTTAGGGGGAGAAGCTCGCCGCCAGCAGCACCACCCAAACGGGTGGTTCCCAAATATATTGATTTCGAGTAAATTTGTCAAAAGTGTACAAATTTTGGATTTTTATGGTCAAAAAATTAGTTTAAGGTAAATTTGCCATAAGTGCACTAGTGTGGAATTTTTCAAAATATTAACCCAAAAATTACTACTATGAAAAGCTGTAAATCAGTATATTATAACAATTTTATGCAAAACTAATTTTTTTACCATTAAAAATCTTAAATTTGTACATTTATGACATATTAACTTTTCATTAAGTTTTATCACGAAAAATCACAAACTAATACACTTGTTATAAACGAAGATAAAATCTCAAATTGGTACATCTCTCAACTATCACGTATCATCCAACTAAATAATTTGATAATAATAGGTGATAAATTTATTATAAATATACTAGTTTGGATTTTTTAATTGATAAAAAATTAGTTTTTGGACAAATTTGTGCGTACGTGTTCGTCCGAGGAGGACTTTTTGAATCGTGGTTGGTGGGTCGTTCAGGTAGCGCGACAGGGATTGGAGGAGGAATGGAGAAGAGAGGTCTCGAGGCTCTTGAATTCCAGCTGAACAAGCAGACGGATTTGCCGGCCCCTTGGGTTCGGCATTTTTCGAATATTTTTTCTCGCGACCGGTTTTTTTTTTTTTTCTTTCTCTCTCGCCGGTTCGGTTCGTGGACTTCCGTGCGCCGTCGTATCGTACCGCTGAGAGGCGGAGGAGGGAGGCAGGTGCAGGTGCATGCGTTTCGTGAGCTTTAAGAAAGTGGGATAATTGCATTTCATGACTCGCGTAACACGTGGTCCGGAAGTTTTGATTTATTAATCATGATCGTTATATTTTAATTCAATATAAAATGTGGGCCCTATTTTTTTAATTAGTTAGATTTAGTTCGCGATCTTTTGGTACAATTTTTTAGAATTATTATTTCTATGTATTTGATATAATTTATATACTATTCAATTTGGTGACTAAATTGAATAAGTACTCAAGATTCAATTTTTACATTGAACAAATTAAAGATTTAGGAACCACGTTAAGAATTACATTGAGTAATTTAAAAGTTTAGAAATCACATTACGCATTTGAAGTAAAGTTCGGAAACTATTTGTGTCATTTTTTTATAAATATATTATTCAATGTCCAAAAAACATTCTTTTTTCTTTCTCCCAATAAATTTTTGAGCTTATTAAATCTTTATTTACGTAATGAGGACGTGGATCGCCATTTCAGGTTGTCACGTGAACGCTGACTGGACTATTAAATGAACACCGGTCTTGTTTCAAACCATGCCGTACGGATTAAGTACACAAAACAGGGGAGAAAATGCCTAAGACTCTAGGACAGACAGAGAGACCGTGGGCGCATCTAATAGAACGGAGGGGAAAAAGAGGTACGGCGACTTGGCGACACTGGCCTGGCCACCGGTGAGGGTCCGGCCATCACATTGGAGACCATGGACCAGGTTGTCGCGACCTCAAATCATGGGGGCGTGACCTAGGTTCATGGCGGCTGCGACAGCGAATAGAGAGGCTGCAACAGGTCTCCAGTGGCTACTGTGGCAATGGCCGAACAACTACAAAGATGGTGTTTCCGATGAGGGTATTCTTCTCCAGCAGCTTCGACACAACACGATGACTGAGTGAATGTTCGTGCGATGCAGCGGCAATGGCAGAGGCTTTGGCTAAGCATGGCAATGTCACCGTGCCCTTGTGATGGTCACACCCAAGCTCAAGTCCAACCGAAGCTCACGTTGCCCAGATCAACCACCTTGCCGGTCGTCAAGCCACCTCTCGTTGCCTGCCGTGCGTGTGCTTCTAACCTACAAGCTCTGTCTCAAAGCATGCTACTTTACCTGCTTCACTCTATGAATAAGCAGACTTCTATGACAATCTATCTCCAGGAATTAGCTGTGTTTCGACAACACAGAGGAGAGCTCTGATTAGTCCGCGAACTGCGATGTCCTGTTTCTAACAGCAGCGGCTGCTCTGCTTCAGAGAGCGGGCATCGAGCTTTGGTTAGGTCCTAAATTTGCGTATTCCAATTTGGCCTAAACACAATTTAATGATTTCACCAAACTATTTCCATCTTCAAGACATGAATTCCCTAGCATCGAATATTAAGTAACAAACACCAATTTGGCGACTCGCAGGGCATAATCTATTGCATGATATACTACTCTCTTTCCCTTCTATTTCCTTGTTAATGGAGTAAAAGCATGTTGTACTGCATTTATTATTCAGTTCACCAATCTTCTCATGAAGAATGGATTCTCATTCTTAATCCCAGGCATTTCCAGCTTTTTCCCCCTTTCCTTTGCCCCGTGATGAAGTACAGCAGACGATTGCTCCAGTAGAGAACCATCACCAAGCGACTCATCGCACTAGATAGATCTACAAATAACCCGATCAATGCAGAGCAAGTTCTCAATACAGAGAAAACAAGGGTCGATTTGTTGCTGCACCAATTCTGCAATCCATGTCGGGTAAAATTCCTACTTACACACAGATATGATTTGGGAAACCCGGGAACACTGCTATACTTAAACAGAAAATAATGATATATTGATTTAAGCATCAAACAATCAAGTAATCAGATAGAATTGCTGCACCTACAATGCCCATCAGGCACAATAAGGAAACGGTATCTGCCATACCATTCGATGAGGTCGATCGGAAATAAATCTTGTGCTTGTTGCTGTCACCTCTGAAGCCTCTTATAATCATCGCCTGTTAAAACCATTAATTTGAAGAATCAAAAGACAGCAAAGCACAGGTGGGGAACTGCTTTTAAAGCTAAGCATTGTAAATGGGCACTACTGGCCTAAAAATTGAAACTACATTAGCTTTGGTTTTTCAAATTCTCGAGTGATATCCAACTGGGCTTTAAATTAAATAAACACTAGAGAACCAACAGATAAACGCAAGGTGTTGGAGTGCGATTCAGAAGGGGACGGTTGCTTATTCTAACAGTCAAAGCGAAACGAAATCAGTTATTCTGATTAATACCTGAACTATAGGACTCAAAACCACATAAGTTAGACACCAAACCAAGAATTGAAGTCCCTACTTCTACATTTTCATCTCAAATTTCACATACAGGTTGATCAACACTTGCTCATATAGGGTTCCAATGAGATATTAAATCTCAGTTCACAGTCAATAAGGATAAATTAGATTGCATTGCCACTCCAATCTGGCAGCCTCGAGGCAGAGCTGTACAAAAACTCTCTCTCTCTCATGCACCCGCACGCGGGCGCGCACGCCCTCAAATCAAGGTCATGCACAATCAAATCGTCTCTGCAACAGTTTCACTCACTTCTGGAGCAAAACTTTCAAGAAAGGATCTTAAAGTTCGCCTAAAATCATGCAAAGAATTGGGACATACCATCACCCTAAGAGGAGTAAATAGGTGATTATTTTTTCGTTCCAAAGCAAATAATGCATATTCTGAAGTGGCACATTGCTAGATATAACTATTGTGCTAATGAGCGAAAAATTGCAGATAGATCACACTAAATTTCAGCTGAAACTGAGAATCTAACAAAGCATCTAGACTGTATTATGTGATCATATTACATCAAAATCAAGTAGAACTAGCTTTGCAATCTCAGATAGATTAAGGTCATTCAGTAACCCGATCAAATGTGCCTAGATAATTCTAAATGTGAAGGACTTGATTTCAAGAAGTCCGTATCTTTGACTCAGGTTTTGCAGATGGTGCCAAGCTAAGGTGACAAGTGTCTATAAAGTCTATAAATCAACAGAAAACAGAGTAAAACTATCATGCCAGCATTGTCCTATGAACAATTTCCTAAATTCAACTTAGGTCTATGCTTTAGCATCATTAGCTACAACCATATTTCTTTATTTGTTCTCCAAATTGGTATTTTCCATTTTCTCCGAAGTTGGCTATTGTAGCGTAAGACTGAGATATGAAATCATTGCATGAAACTTTTGACAATCCAAGTGACAAGAAAATAATCTGGTCATCAGAAAAGGGTTAGAGAGTTTCTCAGTTGGCAATTGGTGGATCTAAAAAGAAGGCAACATTTCACTACACACATTTGAAGAAGGAACTATAATTCTAAACCAGAATGATATATAAACCTGTGAGATCTGCTCGGCATGGGTAAATATATTTTTGAAGATCCGACGAATGTAGGAAATGAACACTGCATAGTAAAAGCCAATACAATATAATTAGTAGAGTAATTATAAAAGTTGAATAGCGTTAAAACAACAAAAAATATTTATTAGTAAGGCAGCATAATGCACCCACACTCTTCATTATATTTTATTTTCAACGTCATGACCCTTTGTATGCAGTTTTACATAAAATCAAGAAAGTTGACTGAAGGAATATGAATAGGCAATGGAAAAAACAAGAGAGGTGAGCTAAATAAGTTTGGCTATACAGTACACAAATTGTTCAAAGAACAAGATGAAAGTGTAGTGACTACCGAAGCAGCAAATAAATATAAATTTATAGTCCTGGCAATAGGGGCAGACTCCTGTGGGAACAGATTAATATAACTACTAAATGAATATCACAATGATATTGATTGAGAGTTCCCACCAATTGAGACAATGTATGTTCTGATAGATTGGTGGCAATAGTATTATGCTTCTATCTGCAGAGTAGTAGGTCATACTTTGCATGAGTTGGTGCTTCATTAAGCATTTCTGCATGCAAGCATGTGATCGAGAGAGAGAGAGAGGGGGGGGAGCAGGGGTAAAGAAGACAGGTTTTTTCTTTTCTGCCCTCCTCCCACAAAGCCATATAAATTAACTGAAGAAAAGGAGGATATAAGATGCATGGGAGCAAAACATCAGTGGATCTACATCACTGTGACTAAAATATATTGAACCCAAGATATTTTGTCACGTCTGTATAAAAGAGGATTAAAATGTAACCGGTGATCTGACTAAAAAGTTCCAGTTTCCAACTTCTCAAAGCCAACTAAAAGATGACTAAAAGCCAATAATGAATGCCAGAGATATAGTTGTTACCATCAATTGTCTCCATCATGGTCAACTTTTGCCAATTTATTCTACGAGATACTATTCCAAGTGCCACATTACGGACCTGCCATATGAAGTGGACATTTCAAACATATGAGACGAAGCGGTAAACCTAACAGATCGATACCGAAGGAACTCATCCGACCAATTATAGTCTTACCTCATCAAATACAAGATTAATGAACCTTAATGAGAGCAAGAGGGTGAGGATAATTTCAGCAACTGGCGCACCAACATAACTAAATGGGAGCATATACCACTTCAAAGCAGATGCTAGTTGTTCTGGTGTTGTAGTTGTTAGGCAAAGGCTCGCACCTTGGAAAATCTTCAAAAGGAAGAATGACCTCTCCTCAGGATAATCTTTTTTTCAGTCTATATATGCAATTGATAGAACTTGAGAACATGAAAGTTCTATAAAATGAATATACCGTTGCAAGAAAAAAATAAAATCAATCGTCTTCGAAGAAATGCTTCTTAGGAGTACCATTCCACATCAATCTAAAATAAAGAATTAAGACAAGTATATTGGCTTAAGTATCAAACTCCATGTTACTGAATTCACTGTGAACTACATGTTACTGAATTCAATGTAAAGTGCAACTAAATAAGGATAATTATAAGCAACTCACGGTGAATGTTAAACAGGCAGCTGTGCTAGCCACTGACAAGCCCTTCCTTGTAAATCGTAGCGGTCCCAGCTTCATAATTAAGTATGAATAACCTTCAAAAGATGGAGGAACATTGGGCAATCCAACCATCGCAGGGGGTGGGGTTCTTGACTGGACTAATGGAGGCACACCATCTGATCCAAATCCCAACATTATAAAAAGAATGCCAGAGAGCAACGATACTCTTCCCAGTTGATCCTGCAATAGCCACACAAGTAAACAGGAAATTCCACCAGAGGGGAAAAGGATAGATAAAATCCGGTCATTCTTACATGCTATATATCAAAGAATAAAGAGAATGTCCAGTAAGATATGTTTTCAATTGTCCAGAGTTAAATCATATTAGACTGTTCAGCTGATGCCTTTATGACACTGTCCCTTGATAAACGACCCTTAGATGGGATGAGGCCGCAAAAGGCACAAAATAGCCAGTTCAACAAAGAGACAAACATAAATATGACAAGCAACTGTAACTGAACAGGGGCATCTTCCCCTCAACGCCATGTATCCGTTCTTAATGCCAGATATGACTTGATTTTACAAAAGGAATAGAATTATGGAAAACCAAACAGAGTCCCAAATTCTACAGCATGCTCCTTAGATGCTTCAGTTATTTTTCTATGAAACACACAAACAATGATCTGTATGAACTAAAGGTATCCAGGGAAGCTCATTAAACGAATCTTAAAAGGATGCGTGACTGTTTGTGTCGACGAGTCAACAGAACAACTCACCATCCATGTATGTCTCGGTAGAATCCACATGGAAAGAAAGGCCAGGTACAACACTAGCCCAAAACGCATTATTATGTGGGACCTGGCCGGTAAAACAACAAGAACCAGAAGCCAAACCTGCAAACCAAAGACAATTGGGAAATTAATAACCTGTCTAGCTCTTGTGGAGGGTGAAGTAATTGCTTAAACTATTTGTACAGGCAGCCATCTGTTGTATTAGAGTATACATCATAGGAGCAAGTGGATAAGGGCACCTGAGCATCAATCTTGCATATGAAAAAGAGCTAGCGCAACGTAAAATGTTTTGAATTAAAAGAAGGATTCATCATAAGTCTTTTTAATCATCAAAAGAAGTCACGCAAACAGCTTTCAAATCTTCGGTGCATAAAAAATTCTTGATAAATACTGTGACTCCAAATGCCACAATCTTCAGAGCTTAGTTCTGCTTACTAGAATGAATGGTAGTGCAGAGCAGCTGGAGATAGCAACTGCCAGAAATAACTTGATGGTAAGGAAGCAGCTGGTCAATAGCTAAAACACTTCTACAATGTCAAGGATCATGTCTAAAAGCTGTCAATTCACATAAGACCAGAGGAATGACAAGCAGTGCCCCTCCAAGCCGTGGCTACAGAGCTTAAAAATGGGGGAAATGGCAGACTTAGTGTATGGATTTACTCGAGTTGACATGGCCCAAAAGACGTGCAGATCCCCATTGCCTAAACTCAATGCGAATCAACGCTTGAAAGCTCCCCTTCTCTTTCTGGAGTGTTTGCAAGCCAAGGGAAAACCAAGAAGCCACACTGCCTTATACTACACTATCATTCCTAAAACCTCGGACTGAAACGAGAGATTGACAGATATATGAACACATATAACTCAGCACCATATCAAACAATTATGTAAGAGATCATGCTGATGAACAACCAATGAGTCCCTGCACGGCACGAAGTAGAAATGCGAGAAAATTCGGCACTGGCGAAAACCCATAAGATTACAGCCACGTCAGTTCACGGCATGGAAAGGCGCCTCACCAATTTGATCCTGGGATCCACCGAATGCAAGAACGTGGTGGGCGCCGCCACGTACTGACTGATAGGGCTGGCGGTGGCATTGGCGATCAACCGCAGCACCTTATCGGCCCCGACCACGCCCCTCGGCAACCGGTCCACCCATCTCTCGACTCCCCCGCCACCGCCACCATCTTCTGCCGATGACCTCGCCTGGAAAGCCCGCCTTCCGGACGAAAGCGAGCTCCTTTTCGGCAAGACGAGGGGCCTAGGGTTTCGGCAGTTCGGCCGCAAGCTCCCGGACCGCGAGCGGTTGAGGACAGGGGTTTGCCGGAGAGGAGCAATGGGTGCAGTTCGGAATGCGCAATTGGTGCAATTCATGGATGGAGAAGGGGAATTTGAGAGGTGGAGAAGGGGAATTTGAGAGGCTTTGAGCAGAAGAATTTGCAGAAATGGAGAGAGAAAGAGTGAGCTGAAAATGGCGGGAGTTCAACGGTTAAGTAATTAATCTTCTAACTTGGAAGGAGAGGTGGGATTCAAATCCAGCAACGGATTGAACTAGAGACAATTTAATTTTAAGAATGAGTTTCGACTCCCATACCCTACAAGAGGTACCGCAAAAGTTTAGTGTTAAAATAGGAATAGAATAGGACCGACGAAAAAAACGTTTAAGTAATTATATTTTGGGAATAAAAAATGAAAATTATCCAAATATTGAGCCAAATGTGTATGTATGTAGAAATTGAAATAAATCCAGCCCTTGTATTTCATGCGAATCGTGTTTATGTTGATTTTCAAAATCTATGTTTCCAAAAATCAAGATTTTGTTTTTCAAAATGGTAAGGAGATGATAAATTAATGATTTTCTTCAAGATTTCAGCATGTTCAACTAAAACGATGGTTTATTCAGGCCCCATTTGGTTCAGCTTTCCCAAGAGGCTTTGAGGGAAATATTTTGTATATGGCATATATTTTTGAAAGTTCATTTGTCAAATATCAGCATTCACAATTTTGAAAGCCCAATGCTGGGGTAAAGATGCTTTGAGCATTGACATTTTGGAGATGCGATTTCAATGTTCACAAAGTCACTGTTCATCTTCTTCTTTCCTCGCCCATCTTCTTCACTGTTCGTCTTCTTGAGTTAGGCTTCTCCGACAGCCGCCACCGCCGCCTGGGGGTCACGTGGCCCCGATGACCACCGCCTGGGTTGGCACGACTGGCGATCGAAGCGGCGTCACGTGACCTCAACCGGCGTCACCTGGGTCACGCGGACCTTAGGCGACGTCGCTTGGCTCCCGCGAACCAGGCGATGCTGCCTGAGCCTCCAAATATGGCCTTCACGACCTCAGGCTACCAAATCTGACCTCTATGACAAACAACGGCGTTACCTGAGATCACGCCCCCAAGCAGCCAGATCTTGCCGGCCCACCAGCCGCCAGATTTGATTTTCAGATTTAAAAAAAAAAAAAAAAACAGCAAAAGCCCATTATAAATATGAGTTTTATCAAACAGTATTTATGCTAAAGTTACCTTTCAATGCTATTTGATATTACAATTTACCAAATGGTGTAATATTTCGAAAAAACCCTTTGCATTCTCTTAAGGGCTTTCGCCAAAGCCGAGGCCCTCATTTTGCTTCCCTTTGCCCCAATAAAAAGCCTTGAAAACTTCTCAAGAAGTGATTAAGGATCGTGCACGTGGACGGCGATAGTGGAATGGCATTGCCATGGGGAAGGGCAAGCGCTTGCCACTCGATGGAGTCTTAAATGACTTTTTGGACCGTATAATAAGAAAGAGATGGCGTTTTGAAAATGACAGTTTTTTCTTTATTTAGATGTTTAATAGCTACCTTAAAAGCATTGTTGAATATAATCAATTTCATAATTTAAAGATTGAATGGGTGTTGTGGGGACTGGGGAGTGTAGTTGTAGTTAAGGGTGTGCAAAAAAATCGGGAACCGCCTAGAACCGACCATTCTAAAGGGAACCAATCTTATTCCTGATTATAATTTATTGGGACCAATAGGTACAGGTCCGGTTTCCAATTTCAAATGTAATACCACACATTCGGACTAGACTGGTAATATATTTATATATAATTTTTAATAAAAATTTCCAACCCAAAAAAAATTATGAAATATGAAAACCCTAAAATCTTTAATATAAACCTCAATACCCATTAGCTGAACGTTTGTCTTGTCTCACTCTTACCTCATCCGAGTCATCTCTCTATCTCTGACTCACGTCATCAGATTTCAAGCTCAACGCCTATCGACTTATAGTCTCAACTGTCAACATTAAATATGAGACAAATCTTTTTACCAATCTTGCAATTAAGAATCTGAAAGCCCTCTGTCTTTTGCTTTACTTTGGCTTGTTGGAGAACATTGCATTGAGTATGTGAAACTTTGTGGGACCGGGGACCGGTTTGATGGACCTACTCAAGAACCGGACTGGATGGACGGTCCAATTCCCAAATTGATCCATGAAACCAACTAGTGATTCTCGGTTTTAATTTTTTAGATTCAGTCCTTAGTGGCAGTTCCCGATTTTAGTCTAAGAACAACTCACTCAGATCATGCACATCCCTAATTGTGGCTGTGGATTATATTCCAAATCCATTGAGATGAAGTTTGCAATAACTTGTATAATTTCTTGAAAAGTGAAAAATTATCTAAAAAAATGAAACTATTATTTGATATGGAAATTAGAAAATTAAGGATTACTAATGAAGATTTTTAGAATAATGTCTAACAACACTTAAAGTTGGTGATTTTTTTGTAAACAAAAAAGGTTGGAGGTAGATTTTGGATTGAAGCTGAAGCCTGGAGTTTTTTAAACAAAGAGAATTGGGAAAAAATCGGACTATACCTAAAGTTAAAAAAAAAAATCGATAAAAAAAAATCGAATCAGAATTTGAAGCTGAATTTAAATTATAGATTAAGCCGAAATAATTAGGGCACAATTATATGCAATTATTTATATTAACATCTGTTGTTTGCGAGAATAATCACAAAGCCCAAAAGAGGAGGCAACAAAGTCACGCGACTGGACAAAAAGGTAAAGTTTAGCTTTCGATGATGTTTTGACCGGATCAAATCGGGTACAGTTCCTTGCTCAGGTCATCATGTTTCCATTCCTTTCCCCACACTTCACTCAACAATTCATGTTCGCATTTTTAGGAGAAACATGAAATTTACCTTGAAATCGAGATTAAAATTATTTTTTGGGGACCGAATTGGTCGCGTAATAGAGTACAAGAATCAAAATCGAACACGGTAATAGTGTAGGGACCATTTTTGTAACTTCTCATCTTTCATTTATTTGTTCTCTATGTGTTCATATCGGGCGGTGGCGCTCGCTAGTGATTTTTGTTGACATTTGGATGGAAAATATAGACTTCGTTTTGAAATCGCAATAGGAGATCGGTGTAAGGACCAAATTTGTCGCAAGGTCAAATATGAAGAATAGTCCAACAAAATAAAATACAAAGAATACAAATATCACGTGGATCTTTCGTGTAATTTCCTCTAGTGATTAAATTTGATTCAGGCATAATAAGTGGTTTTTGCCTTTTCTAATTATGGATGCCTTCTTCTTTAGTGGTCAAGTGACACTTGGGCCAATTTTCGTGCACCTTTTCTACTTGTGTACATCTTTTACTCGTTGTCGTAAAGTAAATAATCTTTAAACAATCTCAAAATAGGAGAAATAATTTTTTTTGGCACATATAAAAGGCTTTTAAATGTTTTCATGAGGCAACAATAGCACAAATGCCCACGAATTTTGATCTATTGTGTAATGTTGTCCATGAACTTTTAATTAAAGTAATGTGGTTCATGAATTTTAACTCAATGTACCATATTATATTTAAAATTTTAATTTACTCAATGTGATTCCTAAATGATATGAAAATGTAACATTGGACCGAAAATTTAGGGTTCACTCGAATAAATTAAAAGTTCAATACGATATTACGTATTTGACAAAAGTTCAGTATTATATTGACAAATTAAATGTTTTGGGACCATTTATATTATCTTCCATTTTCATAAAGTTATTTTCTATTATTTATTTTGTTTTCTCGTCTGGAGTGCAGATTATTTAAGCTTACTATATGATACTAGGACAATACGCTCATTTTTCATTAAACACGCTGTAAAGTTTCTAGAGAATAGATGAAACTCTATTGCGCAGCTTTTTTAAGCTTACACGAAAACTCTGTTCTTTTATTACTTATCTTAAAATGAATGGGACAAACCAATTTATAAAAATCTTTTTATTTTCTGATTTTTTTATCTCATGAGTACCATGCAAATTAAGTATGACACGCAAATGACGAGATGTATATTTTCAACTTGGTATCATGCAAATTCATAACAAGAAAATTATAGCACCAAGATGAAGTAGGTTATGATTTGATTAAAGAAGAGTAATAACCTACCATAACTAATTCATTTTTAAGAAATTGTGAAATTTTCATCTTAATGCAAAACTGATTTTACGTTGGTTCAAATCCAATTATAAAAAAAAAAAAATCGACATATTTATGTTTATGGATTATTTGATGTTTTGATATGATAATTTTTAAATAAAATCTAATTTTTCAATTTTTGTGTTCCCTCATTAATTATTCTGGCTAAATCTAACCCCAAATTGGGAGGAAAAAAAAAAAAAGTTCGACACGTCTCAGGGGGCAAATCCTCGTGCCACGTGGCACTCGTCCCTACCACTCATTAAAATCTCGGCCCTTTTGCTCAAACGCGTCACGGCCAATCGCCATCAGCCAATCCCCGCTCTACTTGTATCCATGAAGATCAACTTTTAGGATTTATTTTTTTTAATTACTAAGAAATATTTTCCTAATCAAATAATATTTCCTTTTTGACCAAAAAAAAAGTTAATATTTCCCTTTCGCCACCTTATCAAACCCATTTTAGATTCAACAGCAATCGTGCGATCGTGCTATATACTGTATTTATTTTTTTAATTGTTTGCTAATATGGTATTATTCCATGATCGGGTAAGGATGCACAACTCTAGTTGCGTTCACAAAATCATTTTGAGGCTAAAGTTTTGATTATTCAGTAGTATTTCGTAATGAAGTAACAAAAGGCGGTGTAACATTAACTTTTTTTTCCCCTTTGACCACTTTATGAAACCCTTTTTAGATCCAATAGAAATCACATCGTATTCTTAATTTATCTCTTATTTATTTAGTAATCGAGTAATATTTCTTAATTGAATAAGGATGGACAGCTCTACTTGTATTCATAAAATCACTTTTAATTCTTCAATTTCTTAGTAATGTCCCCTAATTGAGTAACGGCGAGGTCATTAGGCTGCCTATTCGTTTATGGGATAAATATACCGAAAGTCCTAAAACTTGTAATTACATCATAAAATTTACAAAAAAGTATAATCAAATCCTACAACTCGTTAAAATGGTATAATTATTATTTTTTTATAAGTAATGGTGCAATTATTTTCTCTCTTCTACATGTTTAAAACACGACGGACAATGTTAAAATGACCCCATTTTGGTTTAAATATGATTTTTAAAATAAATATTATTTAAATTAGATTATAAGTAAATTAACTTTAAAAAAAAAAGCAAAGTAAAATTGCCGTCGCCGCCCCACCATCGTCGAGAAGGGTGATTGCTGGCCAAGGGTCAACGAGGATCGTCGGGCCCTAGTTAGTGGATAAAATCTAATTTTGATCAAATCTCTTGTTCCTTACTTAGAGATTTCGACAAAATCTAATTTGAATTCTTGCGTTCCCATTGCTTTTTAACCAAACCAATTCTTAATTATTCCGGTTTACTAACCCAAAAAAAAAAAGGGGGGGAGGGGAAAAAAGTCCGACACTTGTCAAGGAATACTCGTGCCACGTGGCATTCTTCCGCAACACTCAAGAGAGTCTCCGACTTTTGCTCAAACGCGTCATGGGTGTGCAAAAAGCATAGACTTTTACGATCGGCCAGCCAATCAGCACTCTACTCTTACTCATCAAAAATCAAAATTTCGAGATTCAATTTTTTTATTACTTAGAAATATTCCATAATCAAGTAATATTTTCCTTTGACCACTTTACGAAACCCATTTTAGATTCAAGAGCAATCACACTACATCATCAAATTAGTTTTTTTTCTATTATTTAGTGATATGGTACTATTCCGTGATCGAGTAAAGATGCACGACTTTACTTGTATTAATAGAATCATTTTCGAGAATTAACTTTTCAACTGTTTAGCAGTATTCCAAAATCAAATAACAACGAATGGGGGTAAAATCGACTTTTTATTTTGGAATAATTATATAAATGGTCATCGAACTTTGCCAAAACGTGTAATTTAATCTATTATACTTTTAATTTTTTCGATGTGATTATTGAACTTTGCTTCAATGTGCAATATAATATCTGAAATTTTAATTCATTGAATATAGTATTTGAACTTTTTTATAAATGTTCAATTTGGTCTCTAAATTATTGTATCACTATGTTTAATCTAGTTTATTAATTATCTAGTCTAGGGACTAAATTAAATGTGTTTGGAAATTATATTTAACAAATTAAAAGTTTAGGTACCACAAATTACACATCGAGGCAAAGTTAGGGGACACATTGAATAAATCAAAAGTTCAGATACCACATAACACATTTAGACAAAGCCCATTAACTGTTTATGCTGTTTTCCTCAAGCAACTTTACAAGAGCCCTTTTTAAATTCAATGGCAATTGCGCAATATTCTTAATCTATATTTTATTTTTAGGTTAATATTATGAAAAATTCTAAACTGGTATACTCATGAAAATTTTACCAATAATTAATTTTTGGTTATAAAAAACACCCAACCCAGTACACTTGTGATAATTATATCACGAAACTAATTTTGGGTCATAAAAAATCTCAATCTAATACACTCCAAACATATTCATCCTATGTTAGATTCTTTTAAATTTTATTGTGAAATTATTGAATTAAATGACACATGGCACTAACTCAATTAACATGGCCCTTATCGGTTTGGAGTAAATTTGTCACGATTGAATTAGTTTGAAATTTTTTCATGACATCAACCCTTGGTCATCTAGTGATACACTAATATTCCCCAATCGAGTAAGGATGCACCACTCTGCCCATGTCCAAAAAACCATGACTCATCTCTCATTTCTTTAGTAATATTTCCTAATCGAGTATCGACGGACGAAGGCATGGTCGGATCAGCTTTTCCTTTAGGCCCACTCTACAAAAAAACCCTAATCTATTTCTTTAATTATATCTAGCAACTGGGCAATACCCCCTAATCAAGCAACCACGGGCATTGCTCACATGAATCAAATTTCACATTATCTCAAATTAAAATTAAATCCAAAGTCATCATCATCATCATTATTATTATATTCATGCGTGTATTATCATCGATTTCGTCACCATATACGCGCGCCCAGGGGAGGTGCTGTCTTTTGACCTTTCGCCATCCGGATCTAGGGTTTCTAATTTTTCGCCTCCTCTCCCCCTTTTTTCCTCTAAAAGGAGGTCCAGATTTTCCCCCATCTCCATCTTCTGCAACATCTTCCCCATCTTCGCCTCCAATCGACCCCCACCACTGCCACCGCCAAACCCTAACTCAGAACACCGCCGCCGCCGCCTCTCCGCTGGTTTCCGGCGGCCGATCGGTGGGTCGGTCGGGGATTTCTCGGCGCCGATTGGTTAAAAAAACTAGGGTTTGGAGGAGCTTTGCCCCCGGCCCCCTTTTTTCTTGTTCGGTTCTTGCCCCCTTTTCTATACCCACATCTGCTCGTCGTCGAAATCGGTGGCGGATCTAAGCAATTTTCGAACGGGAACACGCACGCGAGAAAAGGGCTGACCTAAATTTTTCATTTTTATTTCGGCCTCGTCTTCCGTTTGACCTTTTTTCATATTTCCGGGTTCGTTCTCACTTAAAAAGACGAAAAATTTCAAGATCAGGCAAGGGCCTTTAAAAAGGGGTATCATCATCATCCGTGATTTGATTCGATTCGATCTTGATCGATTTGATGATTGATTGATTATTAAAGGGACGGACGGACGGAGGAGGGACTGACGGAGGAGGGGGTTTTGACCGATTTTTGATTGAGCCCCCGGGGGGAGGAAGAACATGTACAAATCGGTGGTGTACCATGGGGAGGAGCTGGTGGGGGAGGTGGAGATTTATCTGCAACAGCCGAACAGGGACGGAGGAGGAGGAGGAGGAGGGGAAGACGAGGGGTGTTATCAGAGTAGGAAGGAGAAGTCGAGAATGGTGGAGAATGTGGTGAAGGAGAGGGTCACGGTCGATCACCTGTCGCCGCCCAGCGAGAGGTGCCCCCCGCTCGCGGTGCTCCACACCATTGCTCCTAGTGGGATTTGCTTCAAAATGGAGGCCAAGTCCTCCCTGTCACCGGACTCGCCGCTCTCCCTTTTGCACTCCTCCTGTACCAGCGACAGCAAGGTATATATCCATCAGCACACAACCCATTGAACTTCAGGAACATAACCCAGATAATTGAACACAAGAAAGAATTAATTCGAAAGAAGATCAAGAAATGGGAAATACCCATAAAGATTTAAGAGCTTAGTACACATGAATTGGTAATCAAGGCGAACCCTTTAATTTTACTATGGACTGTGGACAAATTATTGAGGACGAACTCTATGACATGCACCTTTGTATCTGTTTTCGAGAGTTTCAGGGAACTCCCAGGATGAATGGGCTTCTAAATTTTGCAGATTTGTTCTTAACTTCTGGGGACAAGGTTTCATTTGATTGACGATTGTACACAAAAGCTTGGACTTTATTCCTGTTCCTATTATAGAACTCTGTCTTGATTGACTTGAAGACTTGTTCCTCAGCTTGCTGAAGTTGGAGCGCTGTAATGAGACTTAATTGATGCTAGAACTATGCCATCTGATTTTAATGATTGATTTCTGTATTTGACATGGATGTGGTCTGGAAACTGCTGTTTTTGTTGATAAATGACAATTGAGTACTTAAATCACGGTAGCAGATTTCAGTAATTGATTGCAATGTTTGCAGTATTACACCACGTACTATAGGTGTCTGGACTAGTTGATATTTCAAAATCTGAGGAAATGTCAGAATATTAATGTTGTTGATCTTATTAACAAGGTGATTTTTAGCATAAAATGTCACAATCTAGCTCTGAGGACAATCCATTGAATTTTCGTGAACATGTTGAGTCGTGTTGGTGGGAACATGCAGGCATGTATAGTACAGAAATTACCTGCAAACATAATTGCATTGAATTGCTACCATTAATTTGCCTCACTTCTACAATCGTTTTTACAAGAATAAGATGTGACACCCTTGCGAACCAAATCTCACCTCACACAAGGCTCTGAGGAGAGCTAACTGTAGAGAATTTAATTAAAGTACCTGATATCTGTCATGTTTGGTGCTTGATATTGGTTTTCTTGAAAATTGACGTTTGTTTTTTCAATATTAATTTCAGACTGCAGTGATGCTACTCGGAGAAGATGAACTTCACTTGGTTGCCATGTACTCCCGAAATGGTGATAGACAACATCCATGTTTTTGGGGGTTTTGTGTCCCTTCGGGACTTTACAGTTCTTGTCTTGTCATGCTGAACCTAAGGTGTCTTGGGATTGTATTTGATCTCGATGAAACGCTCATTGTCGCCAATACCATGCGATCCTTCGAGGATAGGATTGATGCTCTCCAACGCAAAATAAATTCCGAGTCAGATCCGCAACGCATTTCTGGCATGCATGCAGAGGTGAAGAGGTATCAGGATGATAAGACGATTCTTAAGCAGTATGTCGACAATGATCAGGTTGTTGAGAATGGGAAAGTGATCAAAGTTCAGTATGAGAATGTCCCTGCGTTTTCTGACAACAGCCCACCTCTTGTTCGTCCGCTCATACGGTTGCCAGAGAAAAATATTATTCTGACCCGCATTAATCCGCAGGTATGCATGCGATGCTGAGCAGTACTTGTGCCTCTCCACTGATGTTTGTCTCTGTTTTTATGTTTTGTGCGACTGAAATGCACAATTGAAATGTTGGTATGTGGGATTTTCAAGGTCTCTTCTAAAAAAATGTGTATCAAGATTTTCTACAATATCAACTTGATGCTGCAGCTAGTATTTAGTGTCTTTGAGAAGGCTAGCACGTACCAACCACCATCGCTTATGCAATTTTTTTCTCTTTTACCCATGCAGATTCGCGATACAAGTGTTCTCGTGAGGTTGAGACCTGCATGGGAGGAACTTCGAAGTTACTTAACTGCTAGAGGGCGCAAGCGCTTTGAGGTTTATGTTTGCACTATGGCTGAAAGAGATTATGCTTTGGAAATGTGGAGGCTTCTTGATCCAGAGTCAAACTTGATACAGTCAAAAGAATTTCCGGAGCGCATTGTGTGTGTTAAGTCTGGTAAGCTACTTAAGTTTGTTAGATCTCCTTTCGCTATCTTCATCTGGCTAATGAAACTGTATACTTGATGAATGGCCTTTCATTGTTAGTTTTTTTTGGGAAAATATGAATAGCCTTCTGTCGATAGACTTACTTTAAGTGTCTTTGGGTGGTTGTATCATAGAGGACACTGATTTTTTTTTCTTTTTTTTGGGGGATCTCTTCATCTGTTCCTGTGCACAGGTTCAAGGAAATCACTGTTTGATGTCTTTCAAAATGGAATATGCCATCCTAAGATGGCATTGGTGATTGATGACCGTTTAAAAGTTTGGGATGAGAAAGACCAACCTCGTGTTCATGTTGTTCCTGCATTTGCCCCATACTATGCTCCCCAAGCTGAGGTACAAGAATGAAGTTTCTCTGCTGCTTGAAGTTGTGATGGGCTAAGACATATTTGCCCTTGCAAGTTGAAGAGTTTTCTTTATCCTGCCTTACCAGCATTCATAATTTTTTTTCCCCTCTCTGTTTTACAGGCAAACAGTGCTGTTCCAGTATTATGTGTTGCAAGAAATGTTGCTTGTAATGTTAGAGGCGGCTTTTTCAAGTAAGTCAGTAATAGGCGGACATTTTTTCTGAAGTATGCATGAATATGCTTATCCTATGATATCCTTTGGTATAACATGAGTTTAAATTTAATATTTGGACATTTTTTTCTGTTGTATGCATGAATATGCTTATCCTATGATGTCCTTCGGTAGAACTTGGGTTTAAATTTAACATTTGGAACAGAGAATTTGATGAGGGTCTTCTACAAAGAATTTCAGAAGTTGCATATGAAGATGACACAAGAGATATCCCTTGTCCTCCTGACGTGAGCAACTATTTAGTTTCAGAGGTTAGTTGTGATGGTCGTGTCATAGGCTAAATACTAACCAAATACTGGTTGCATAGCTCTGTCGTTCTGCATAATTTTGTCACCACAGTTGAACCATACTGTTTCAGGATGACACTTCTGCCTCAAATGGAAACAAAGATCCACTTTCTTCAGACGGAATGGCAGGTGCTGAGGTTGAAAGAAGATTGAAGGTACATAATATCTTTCTTGATGTCAACATGTTTTAGCTGCATAGTATTTACTGTTGCTTATTAGAAAGGGTTTCGTTAACGAATGCCCCATGGGCAATGGAAAAGCAACTACTGAAGGAAATTTTCTAATTTCCATCATACTAATTGCCCTCATGGATGCACAATCAATGCCTTGAAAGTTGAATTATTTGTAGTAGTGTACCTAACAAGTGTCTGGGGCACTCATTAACAAGACCCAATGAATAAAAAGAGGGAAAAAAAAAGTGTTGCTCTGCTTATGCAAGCATATGTTAATGTTACTTGATGGTTTCAGGCTGAGAGCCAACTTTTTGATAGGTTGTGGGAGCAGATCATGTCAATGATTTCATATCAAAATGTGGAAGTTCTTTTTTCTGTCGTTCATGTTAATAGATTATCTGCATTCGGAGTTATCAGTTCAGCCTAGTGAAATCAATGTTGTAATGCAGGATGCAATTCCAGCTTCAATTGTCTCTTCAGCAATTTCTAATTTGGATCCGAGGATACTTGCATCTCTTCAGAATGCACTGGCATCTTCTGCAAGCACAATTTCTTTGTCTACATCTCAGACAACAGCTTCTACCTTTCCCAGTGCACAGTTTCCTGAAGCTACTTGTTTAGTTAAAAAATTTGGCCAGGTTAGTCCTCCAGAGCAGAGCATGCAGAGTTCACCTGCTAGGGAAGAGGGTGAGGTGCCAGAATCAGAATTAGATCCTGACACCAGGAGGCGGCTGCTCATATTGCAACACGGGCAAGATACTAGGGATCAAGTTCCTGGGGAACCGCCATTTCCTGTAAGACCTCCTATTCAAGTATCCGCTCCAAGGGCACAGTCACATGGAACCTGGTTTCCAGTGGAAGAAGAGATGAGTCCAAGGCGATTGACCAGATCAGTTCCGAAAGAATATCCATTAGATTCTGAAATGCATATTGACAAGCATCGACCTCATCATCCGTCCCTTTTTCCCAATATGGAGAGTTCCATTCCTCCTGAAAGAACTGTTCATGAAAGTCAAAGATTGCAAAAAGAGGTGAAGATGGAAGTTGATTTGGTTGAATGATTTGAATCTGCTAAGTGAAATTTTGTTGTGAAGGTTATGCATTTGACCTTATTTTCTTTCAGGGATATGGTAGAGATGACAGGCTAAAGCTAAACAATAACTTTTCCACTTATCATTCTATCTCTGGTGAGTTACAGCTCGTTTCATGGGGTCCTTCATCGAAAACCATTTTGGACATAAAGTGGTGTTTTTCTAGTGTTGATAACATTGCTTATAGCTTATAGAATTTGGTGGGGCCTGTAACTTTTGTCAAAGTTGTTTGTGTGATGTGAATGTTCTGTTGGACATTATTACCTTGTTCTTGCGCAGGGTAGGGGCCGTGGTGTGGGGACCTTTTGAAAAGGACACCCCTGCCTTGGTTAGGTCAATGCCGTGCTGATAATTTTACTAATCATTACTTTTGCCAATTGTCCTAAAATTTTCAGTTGTTGGTTTTGTATAATACGACAGAAATGTTGGAATTCTCAATATAATCTCTGTTACTTACATACTACCTGCTCAGTTGAGTGCATGTCTCATCGTGTTGCTTTTTTGGTTTTTCTTGATAGCTATTCTATTATCATTTATAATCAGTAGTTTTGTTTTGTAGACTCATGTTCTCATTGCTGATTGACTTGAAGGTGAGGAAAATTCTTTGAGTCGCGCATCAACAACTGGTCGAGATTTTGACTCTGAATCGGGGCGACCTATACCAACTAGAGAAGCTCCAGCTGTTGTTTTACAGGAAATTGCAATGAAGTGTGGAGCAAAGGTAATTAGAAAATGCTTTGTTATTGTTGAGGTTCAGTTAGAATGCACTTTTCTGTAGTCTTTGGATCCCTTAAAGTTTCATTTGTTAATTTGAACAAAAATTTGCAGGTGGAGTTCAAACCGTCTTTGCTTCTAAGCATGGATCTGCAGTTTTCTATTGAGGTACTTCCTCACTAGGAATAGTGTTGAGAGTTTTTACTTTCACTCTCAACATTTCTCACCTCATTGGATTTGTAAACTCAATTATCTACATTGTGTATAGGTCCCCTGGCCGTGACATTCTTAGTTAAGTATATTTAAGAACACGCTACTTATAGGAAAAGGTATACTTAAGAACACTCTACAAATCGATTTCTCTTGTAGGCTTGGTTTGCGGGAGAGAAGGTTGGTGAAGGGAGTGGTAGAACAAGAAGAGAAGCTCAACACCAGGCTGCTGTAGCTTCGTTAAGGCATTTGGCCGGTGAGATTCGCTCTTACAGTGTCCTGTTTACTGCCTTGTCTTGGTTCTGTTTGACTGCTTAATCTCGATGGTTATTGGAAATGGTGTCATAAGAAATATGTCAATTGATGGTCATTGGGAAACAAGTGTGGGTTCTAGTATGTCTCGTCGATTTTCTGCTAAATGTAAGGATGTTCGAGCATAGTTGATACGACATACGTAGGCTTGGATACTTTGAAACAACCTAAAGAAAAGTTCTGTCTCCTGGTTAATCTGCCAGAGTGACCATTGGAATGTTTGGTAAAATGAAATTAGCATTACCTGTTTCATTAAGCATTTATAATACTTTTATTGCAATAATATAAGAATAGGCAATTTTATTGAATATAAGGGATTACTATGTCATAATGCTGTTGACTACTGTAACTTAAGCTAAATACGTGTTTGCCTGTAAAGATGCATGCAAAATAATTTACCTTCACTTTAGTAGGTGTGTTTTCTGGCTGGATTTTATTTTATTTTTTTTTTTTTGGGGGGGGCGGGAGAAGAGAAGGGGAGGGCAGCCTATTGGAGCCTGAATTAACATGGGCAGAAAATGTCAAGGTTATCTTGGAGAAGCATGAGACAATTAATATCTGGTCAAGGAAATCCTAAGTGCCTGATGGACTATGTATATCTCCTGGGAGAGAGTGCTGAAATTTTTTAGTATATGATTGGGCTGCTCTGTCTTACTACTGCCAGAAAGGTGGTTCTTTTTGCTCTCTATAAGGATCAGCCTTCATTTTACCCCTCGATCCTTATTTTCATCCTTTTGGGTACCTGTTATGGGAATTAGTTGGAAATATCCATAAATCCTTATATTTTTTAACAGAGAACATAAATCCTTATCTACTTGAATAGCCATCTTTTTCACGAATCTTGGTACTACAGTATTGCTTAAGCTGTAATCTGAAGTTTGCAAGGCCAGTCCCAGTTCTTTGCGGATTCTATTGGGGTGGACCAAAGAGTGTGGGATCTAGCCTTTTTTTGGGCCAAAGTGTACTATCTAGTTGAAGCCATGGGATATCTGTTTCAACGAACTCCATAGGATCAGAATGTGGAAGTTTGCTGCTCCTCTAGGACCTCTACTATGCATCTAAAATGGAAAAAGTATTCCTCTACCATGTGCACCTCCTAGATGTCCGAGAAGTTAGTAATTGCTAATTTATGATCAAAATGCAGTAGGAGCATTGATAGGTTTTAGGACTTGTTTGGACCCCAGAGTGTTGGATATGTTCCCATTCTTTGTTGTTATGCTTATAGATAACTATTGAATAAACATGCCTGAGGAAAATGCATGATAACTGAGATGTTTATGCCTTTCAGTGAAACACACCATACATGTTGAATGAAAAACTTAATTATGAACAATTGCGTTTGAATTCTTAAGGTTCTTTTTTGCAGAACCATCAGAAAAAAACTTAATTATACCCTTGACTGTGGGTTTTTTTTTTTTTTGAAATATAAATTAAATTTATTTATTTATTTTAATTTCCATCTCCTGGGTTTTTCAAGTAAAGTATTATTGGTCTGGCGTTTCTTTGAAAAATTCATAGATCTTAGCACTTCTCACAACTACTAACGTCGTGGATGGAAATACTAAGAATAGATTTTCTATTCAGTTTATTGACTTTTTGCAATATTATTTTTCAGGTATATACATGACCCGGGCAAAGTCCGATCCTGCTTCCAGACAAGGAGATGGAAATCGGCCATCCCCAGCAAGCGAGAATGGATATTTTGGTAGTATTTACTCTTTTGGGAATCAGCCATTGCCCAAAGGGGATCCTGTTCCTTATGCTACTGCAGCTGAGCCATCAAGATTTCCAGACCCAAGATTTGAAGGCCCTAAGACTTCAATGGGCTCTGTTTCTGCACTTAAAGAATTAGTGAGAAATTAAAGAACTTGTTCAATCTTTTTGTATATAAATCAAAGCATGATTTGCGTGTCCGCTTAACAAGATCCATTCCTTTTCCTTTTGGTCATCAGTGCCTGATGGAGGGTCTTGGCGTGGTCTTCCAATCCCCGCCACAGATGACAACGAATCCCATGCAGAATAAGGAGGTTCACGCGCAGGTTGAGCAAATGCAATTTTGATACTCTTGACATTCTAATTTTGTGAACTTCAGAGCATCGATTGAATTCTTCATTTTGAATTCCTTGTTAATTAGAAGTCAATAGAGGAATAAAAGCCTGGTTTTAGTGAATTATACCCTTGACTTGAATAAACTAATTTCTGACACTATAAACTATACTGTTGTTTTATTTGGCTTCATTGTCATCGTGTGGAGGACGATATGTTTTATTTTTCTAGGCCTTTCCAAGAAACAACATGATTTGCTAGCACGGGAAAGGCTTATGGATTGTTTTGTGATGCATCCTTGGTTCTATTGTTGAAATTCGACTAATATCTTTTTCTACTCCATTATCAACTTTCAGGTCGAAATCGATGGGCAGGTTTTGGGGAGGGGAATTGGCTTGACATGGGATGACGCTAAGATACAGGTAACTTCTTCCTACAGAATTCAATGTATTAGACATGTCATGATTATTTCAAGCATCAGAGACACAAATTATCTTTTCCAGGCTCTCTCAACAACTTTATTTCTTTTCTTAGGCTGCTGAGAGGGCTCTGGGGTCATTGAGGTCAATGCTTGGTCAAGTTACTCCAAAACGTGCAGGCTCCCCCAGGTCAGTGATTTCACACGTGGCCAATCTTAACCATAATTTTGTCTTCCTTTTGTTGTAGTGAACTCAAGCCAATGCTAATATAGGAAAGGCTGGATTGGCCTATCTGGCTCTTTAGAACTCCTGATCTGCAAAGCTTACTGGAAAACTTATTACTATCTTGCACAAATTTACTGCGAATTTTTTCTCAAGTGCTCTACCACACTTTCTTTGGCCATCACTTCTTTCCATTTTTCTCATTGGTCCACTTTTTAGGCACTTTAATTTTGCCATTACTTACAAAATGGAACAAGGGAGCTTGCAAAAGTGCTCTACCCCACTTCCACTGGCCATCTCTTCCAATTTTTCATCGGTTGCTTTTTAGGCACTTCAATTTTGCCACTAACAAAATGGAAACAGGGGAGCTTTGGTAGCTCTCTGTCTCTGTCTCTCTCTCTCTCTCTCTCTCTACAAGTGATTGATTTCTTGCCATCTAAATAAATTCTTGTCTGTTTATCAAGATGAATATGCCATTGTACTAATTCGATGTTGTGGAAAAGAACATTGCAAGGGATACCGAGTAAACGACTCAAGCCGGAGTTCCCGAGAGCTATGCAGCGGATGCCCTCTTCAGCTAGATACCCCAAGAATGCCCCTGCTGTTCCCTAACTGTTTGAGTTGAGGTTTCATTCTTTTTGCTCTTTATCTGGGCCGTTCTCAGTTCACATGTGGAGAAGTCGGAGATATCGAATCGCGGGGCCATGTTTCGTTTCGACAACTGACAATATGTCCCAGCCAAAATCTTCCATGTTGATCTGACGGCTTTGAGGGCGTTCAGTATCAGAAGAGTAGATGAACCCGAGACTGCATCACAACTCGAGCCATCATTTTGTCTGCATGATTCCGGTCTCTGGTGTAAATCAGATTCTTTGGTTGCGCTGTGTGTATTTACTACACACGGCAGAACCCGGGAATTGTGCGCGGCTCGACAAACCGCCACGGATCGAAAGGCTGCTTCCACTTGATGCCTCAGGGTGGCGCGAGGACCTGACCAACTGACTGACAGTGTTAACTGTGCTACAGTTAACTGTTTTCCCTTATTTTCCCGGCTCGGCGGCCTGCAAGATGGGGGAGATTATGGTAATTGTAGAGCTGCGGTACTGGTGAAATTTTTCGGCACGGCGATGTAACGTTTCGGTGTATCATGGTTGATTCTTTGAGCAATGAAATCTGCACGATTTGTTTGGTGAGTGACTCAATATGGTAATGCTTGATATGGCAGGAAAATGGGCGAGCAGTGCATATAAGACTTTTGTAAAATATTAGGAATGTCCTCAATATGGTAATGCTTGATATGGCAATGGATTAATATTACGAAAGATCCTAAACTTGTATATTTTTGATAAATTTATCTCAAATTAATTTTTTGATCATAAAAAACTCGAAACTGACAAGTTTGTAACACATTTAATCTTTGTTAGTTTTTATTAAATTGAAGTAATACTACAAAAAAAATGATAAGTTTATACATGACAAATGGATAATAAAACTCTTAAATTATTCAACTTAGTAATTTGACAGTAAAATTAAATCGAAATTAATAGTGGGTAAATTGGTATATCCGTCGACTATCGTTTGTCATCTAACTTAGTAATTTAATATAAAAATTTAATCGAAATTAATAGTGGATAAATTCATTATAAATGTATCAGATTAAGATAAATTTGTTATAAGTATATTGGTCTGATAAATTTGTTATAAGTATATTGGTTTGGAGTTATTCGTGGTATTAATTCTATGCTAATAAGCAGCAAAACTTGAATGTAGAGGTCAATCCTCAAGGAAAACAATGGTGATAGTGCCTGCTCGACTTGGTGCAGTTATTCTTTTAAGCAATCATTTAAGCGTCAAAACATTTAGAAATCGCATGTTACAAGGGCGACTTTCCTTTGCCTAAAAAATCTTATGCGGTGTTGGTTTAGTATTAAATCATCTAATAGAAAATATTGCCGATGAAACTTAATCGATTTTGCTTTTAAAAGTTAAATAATCACTCAAAAAGCTGACACCAAAGTGAGCGCCAACACCGTCAGTATTCTTATCAATCATCATCACAACAAAGACTTATATCTTGGCAAATCACTTTGAATCTCAAGTTTTAACCCACTACTATGACTTGTCAAAGTAAAATATTACGAATAAAAAAAAGAGGAAAAAGTCACTAAAAAGCTTCAAACTTTGCCAATTATGACATATATATCCTAAACTTATTTTGTAGCACAAAAAGCTCTAAACTTATATTCGTGTGATATATTTATTCCAAATTTAACTTTGTGACGCAAAAAACCAAAAATTTGTGTCCATGTGATACATTTATTCCAGAAATTTGGTATTAAAAAAAATTGGGTTAAATGTGTTACACAAATATAAATTTAAGATCTGTAGTGATAGAAAAAGTTGAAATAAATATTTTACACGAGTACATGTTTGGAGATTTTGGTGTCATAAAAAAATTAAAAAAAAATGTGTCACAATTGATAAAATATGGAGTTTTTGTGGCTTTTTTCCATTAAAAAAATATCCGACATTTTATAATCTTAGGTAGGCCTTGAAAAGCAATTTCTAGTCTTGCGTCTGAGTCACTCAGATCCGATCAATAATCAGCAAATCCTAAGGCTTTTGATTCCAATTTTACCAAAATGCCCATACCGATAGCGCCCCACGGCCTACCTCCACTCGCCAGATCCATCGCCCTTACGACGCCGTTTCCCACACCCACTCATCTCTCAACCCTCCCCCCCCAAAAAAAAAAAAACACTAAAAATAAAAATGCCCAACGACGCCGTTTCCCGCACCCATTCATCTCTCGCCACTAAAATTGAATAGATAAAGGCATAAATAATTTATAAACTTTCAATTTATTTAATGTGAGATGCCGTTTCCCACACCCGCTCATCTCTCAACACCAAAAAAAAAAAAAAAATAAAATAAAAAAAGTCCCAATGACCACTTTCCCACACCCATTCATCTCCCGCCACTAAAAAGATTAGATAAAGGCATAAATAATTCATAAACTTTCAATTTATTTAATGTGCGACGCTATTTTCCACACCCACTCATCTCTCAACACCCCAGAAGAAAAAAAAAAAAAACTAAAAATAAAAATGCCCAACTACCCCGTTTCCCGTGCCCATTCATCTCTCGCCACTAAAAAAAAAGATAATGACATAAATAATTCATAAACTTTCAATTTATTAAATATGATATCTAAACTTTAATGTAATGTTTAATATGATTCCTCAGCTTTTAATTTATTTAATGTAATTCTTAAACTTCAGGTACATATTCAAATTAGTCCTTGGACTATATATATTAAAAATTTAAAGATCGCATTGAGTAAATTAAAAATTTAGAAATTATAATAAATATTAGGATTAATACTCTGCAAAACCCCAAACTGATAATACTTGTGACAAATTTATCCAAAACTATTTTTTAATCACAAAAAACCCTAAACTGGTATATCTTTGATAAATTTACCCAAAATTGGCACATTTGTGACAAATTTACCCCTATTCTTACTATCAAATTTTTAAGTTAAATGACACGTGATAGTTGGTAGTTTCTTTACCAATTTTGGATTTTACGCTCCGTTTGTTATAGTTTACAGTTTTTGTGATTTTTTTTGTGGTATTAATACAATTTAGCGGAGGGTATATTTGTTACAAATTTATCAGTTCAAGGTTTTTTACGATCAAATAAATTAGTTCGGGGTAAATTTGTCATAAATATACCAGTTTAGGGTTTTATGGTCAGTCATGATAAATTTGTTACAAGTGTACCGGTTTGGAGTTTTTCATGATAAAAAAAATAGTTTAGGGTATTAACATCAAATATTAAATAAAAGTTTAGTAGTCACGTTGAATAAATTAAAGTTTGAGGGATCATACTTAAAAAAAAAAAAAAAAAAAAAAAAATCGCTGACCAGAAAGCGAAGAAGAAAAAAGGAAGAACATAAAAAGGGAAGGAGCAGAAATCGCGAGATCTCAGAAAAGCAAAAACACCACCAGTCCAGCGGATCTCTCTCTCTCATTTTCCTCTCTCCATTTCCGATCTCGAAATCCTCCGGCCGATCGATCGATCGATCCCCCAGCCATGTCCGCCTCGTTCGACGCCTTCAGCATGGACGGCGATGAGGTCCACGCCGCCGCCGCCGCCGCCGCCGCCGACCACGACGGCGCCTTCTCCGGCTACGGCGGCTACTCCAGCTTCTCCCCGGCCTCCGGCGGCGGCGGCCTCGATGGGTTCCCGGCCGACGGCGATGTCGCTGTCGACCGGTCCCCGGAGATCTTCGGGTACGAGGACCAGGGGTCCCGGTACTCGCCGTCGCCCTTCGACTCGGTCCACGTGGAGAACGGCAACGGGAACGGGAACGGGAACATGTTCGAGAACGACGACGGCGGGGTCTTCGCGTCGTCCGACGGGCCGATCCTGCCCCCGCCGAACGAGATGCAGGAGGAAGGGTTCGCCCTGCGCGAGTGGCGGCGGTGAGGGCTTTTTGAGTTCGTTGATTTGGATTTGGATTCGGTTTGGTTAGATCTGGCGTCGGTGTGCTGTTTGATGCATAGATCTAGGCTCGATTGCTCGGGTTTGAATCGCTGTTGCGTTCGAAATGTGGTGAAATGCGCTTGGCGAGCTGCGGTTTCGAGCGATAGCTGAAGTGGATTAGTCCTGGTTGCGATCTCGATTCCGAAAGTCGTGCTTCATTCTATGCAATTTATCTAATCATCAGTTATCTGGTTCTCGATATCTTATTCGCTCGTCTGAACTGCTAGTTAGTTAAGATCTGATTCTGAGTTCACTTTATGGTTGGTCACTTGGACTTTGATTTTGATTTTCACGTTCTATTTATGCTCGAGTGTTTGGGTAATTGTGAACTTAGGCTTCAGATTGACGTCTCATTGTGCAATTTCTTCAAAATCGTAGTAGTTTGATTGTTGATCATGTAGCTGACGCCGGAAACTTGGGAATGTTTAGATGTTCTTGAATCTAGATTTAGATCTGAGGTGAAAGTTACCTTTTGACTGCAACTAGCAAATTTGGAAACAGTTAATCAATAACCGCCAGTGATGGGATAGACGTCATCGTTCGTTTTGTTACATTGAAACAGTAATTTAGCAAAATGATTCGCTAATTTAGAGCTGAAAAGATTACAGTAGAATGATGCTGATCAACCTTACGTCTAGATCCTATAGTCGTGTTATGGGAACGGTTTCCTTTATAATTCCATTATAGAACAACTTAATGAGCTGTAGATTGTTTTTGCAATATTTCTTCAGGCTAGTGAATTATATCCGAATTGTCGTTGGTTGTATACCTGAATAGAAATCATACTATTATGTGTAGATGAAGAACTTCATTTACTTTGCTACATTAGGATTAGTAAGCCTTTTCATGAAAAACCGTAGCTTGTCCACTGTTCAGTGACCTCAGCCCATGACTGACAGTTTCACGGTGAAATTTTACTACTGTCTATCTTTGCAGGATATTGTCATGTCAGCATATACATAAATCCCACTAAAGGGAAACATAGGAGTTGTTAGCATGAGGTGCTGAACTGGAAAGGGAACCTAAAAGACATGACTCTCTCTTACCAAGATAGCAGGTTTCTCTAGGGGAACAGTCAAGCTACATTTAGTTGACATAACTTAGTTATGGGTTGTTTTTCATATTTGGTCAGCTCAAAAGAATAATTTACACACTCAAGCGCAAGTGACCCCATTCAAACTGAGTAATTAATCATAATTGATTTAGAGAGCAATCTCCAGTTTTTCTATTTTATGCAGATAAAAGAATAAAAGTAGATTCTGTTGTAGCTCCAGACCACGATATAATGAAGAAGATGCATTTCAAACTAAGCCCCCAAATGACTGTCTACAAGATCCATAGAAATCAATACAGTTGAACTTAACTTGGCTTGATGGTCAAGAACTGTGAAGAGAGTCTGCAGCTTCATCTATAGATAGAGAGAGGAAATGAAAAGCTGAGAATTGTGAAGATGGTACTAGTGTAAACTAGCAGAGTTGACACCATTTTCCCGTTGAACTTAACTTGGCTTGATGGTCAATAACTCAAGCTTGATCGGGCTTAATTTTTTAGCATGAGCTCGAATCTATTTAATACCATGCTCAAGCTTGAATGGATTTGACTTGGTCATTATAGGTACACATTAACACAAAATTGTGTTAAGCTCAAGCGAAGCTCAAACTGAAGCTCATACTAGTCTAAAATCTATATGTGTTTACTATATTTATGCATTCCTGTTTAGAATTAATATCAAATCTTAAATGTTTAATTAGACTTGGAGTGAAGTATTTTCAAGTTTAAGCTTTCTCCGATCAAAACTCACTGGACTTAGTTCGAAAGGAGTTGATTCAAGCTCGAGTATAAAGGAAGTTCTATTCAATAGGTGACAAGTAGTTGAACTTAGCTCAAGTGTATCATCCTAAGGGTTTTCATTTTGAAATTTTGAGATGAAAACCTGATATAATTTCTAGCTCCCTGAGTATATCTTAAATGGCTCTTTATCTAAGCTTGAGTTTGGTCCCTAAAGTAGTTTGAAGAGTGCTCTAAAACTTTGCACCGAATGTCGGATCTTTACTTGGTGTAATAGTTGCTGACATAGGTGGAGCCCCATGTAGTTGGATTATTTTGTGTACGGAGCATACTTCTCGAAAGAGTGATCTTCTCTTACCAGTAGAAAATCAGTTGACTGAGTTAAGCGGTCCATTATTACCCCCGATAGAGTCATGATTCCTTGGCATCATCAGTAAGCCTTGGACAAAAACCCAAATATCGATGATGGTAGCAGTGGTAGGATGTTCTGATCGTGACAGACTCCCATTACTTTTGTTGTTATTTTGCATGATTGCCTATTACACTTTCTCTAGATACATGATGCATACGGTATGTAAATTTTTACTATTTGATGTTTATATTGAATATGCATATATTTGGTGAGTATTTGTTGGATTTTAGTTATATAGATTCTGCTATAGTTATTAAGAGCTAGTTCTTTTTTGTTCAAAAGAAATTTCATGTGCCATATGTGTCATATTGGGGCATTGCGGAGTGGTGTGACAAACCAAATATATCATTAGTTGTATCTCAGTCCAATGTATTAATGAAAAATGACTATAGAGTCTATTTCAGTTGCGAACTGAGAGAGTATCTGCTAGTTTGAGCTTGTGTGGTAAAACTATTCTAATTACTGAAAACTGGAAACACTTCAATTATAGTAGATGTAGAAAAGCAATCAAGTCCTCCTGCTCCTCTAGTAGCTTGACTGACTTGCATTGTTGGGTTAGCTTGAAAACTATGACGCGTTTGATCAGTATCCTAGGTGTTTTGTTGAAACACAGGTGGTGGTGGTGATGATGGTATTGATATTTTTTATAGACATGTATGTAGTTGCTAACAGATGTGTATGCTGATTGGTCTAAAGTCACATTGTCCAAAGAAGTAGTTTGGCATGTGTTTGTCTGTGTCGAGTACTGTATTGTCCAAAGAAGTAGCTTGACATGTATGTCTGAAGTTCTTTGTATGATCACATTGATAGATGGACATGACAACTTTTTTGAAAATAGCTAAATTACCATAGGTTTCTGCATGTTTTTACTAATAAAAGATCCACAAATAATTTTTTTTGGAGTCCAAATAAAGCAGTGACATGGTGCCTGGTTTTTGCTTAAGCACAGTGTAGAAGGAAACTGTAGTTTCATTGGAGTGCAAGTAGATTATTTACATGGTTAGACATATCTTGCAATATGTCGTGTGTCTGATTCTGTGATTTTTTCCAAATTAGTTGACTAAGGCTGGAAGTTTTTAATCGAGAGATCAGACGGTTTCACCCTACCGTTGATGCCTTGTTCTAGCATGTTTGCAAACGCAGCATGACCTTAACTTATTGTTTATGTGCTTCCATTTGCTTCTGCAGCCAAAATGCACTTTTGCTTGAGGAGAAGGAGAAGCGGGAGAAGGACATGAGGATCCAGATCATCCTAGATGCTGAGGATTATATACGAGAATTTTATGAGAAAAGAAAGCTGAATGTTGAAAGCAACAAGACCAACAACAGGGAGAGGGAGAAGGTAAGGAACTCGAAAGTGTCCCATCGACTGCCCAATTCACTAGATTAGTTCTGAACCGGGTGATAATAATGACTTGTACATGTCTTGCAGTTATTCCTAGCTAATCAGGAGAAATTCCATAAAGAGGCTGATAAGCAGTACTGGAAGGCCATAGGAGAGCTGATCCCCCATGAGGTTCCGAGTATTGAAAAGAGGCGAGGGAAGAAGGAACAGGAGAAAAAGCCAGGGATCACCGTCGTCCAGGGTCCAAAGCCTGGAAAGCCAACTGAGCTCTCTAGGATGCGTCAGATTCTCATAAAACTGAAGCACAATCCACCGCCTCACATGATCCCACCTCCACCACCTCCCAAGGATGTGAAAGATGGGAAGAATGCGAAAGACGGGAAGGACAAGGAGAAGGAGAAGGAGAAGGATAAAGAGAAGGACGGCGCACCTACTGCTAACGGAGCTCCTGCGGCGGCTGCAGCAGCATCCCCTGTTAAAGATGGTGTTAACGGCTCATCGAGCCCGCCGAAAGAAGCAGCTCCTGCTGAGGAACAACCCGAGCAATCGAGTGCTTGAGCATGGTTTCACCCTTGCTTCTCTGAAGCAATGAAGTGCGCTACCATCGGTCTCGCTCGTCATGATATCTTTTGGTGAACCTATTTTGGTCTATTGAATATTTTTTCTTCTCTTGAATGTCGTGATTCTTTTTTCTCGAGTCTCAGGTTTTCTTACTGCTTGGTTGCTTTCGTTGTCACATGTTGCGCGGATGTAGACGTTCAAACTGAAGAAACCACGATATGCAGTTCTGTAACCCAGGGATCGATCGAATTTTACTTCATGTATTGATATATTTGTAGTTTATCCTCCTCGTTGCTGGAGAGTGCCATGCCAAAATATGTTCCACCACAGTTGGGCGGCCTTGGATCTTCGATTTCTCTAATCTCATAATAAAACCTTCCTGTATTACATCCGTGCTCTTTCCCCATCTTTGTTTTGGCTTATGTTGCGCTCGAATCAGAGTTTGCCGATCCCAAGTTCATTTAGAACAAGAAGCTATGGTGGTGACGCCAATACTGTAATACAGTGTCTAGAACTGGGATATGGGTTAGACATGCTGGTAAATCTTCCTGTATTACATCGTGCTCTTTCTCCATCTTTGTTTCGGCTCATGTTGAGCTCGCATTGAGTTTGCCGATACCAAGTTCATTTAGAACAAGAAGCTATGGTGGTGAAGCCAATACGTGACGTGAATTCTCATTCCTCACCTGCCCTATCCTGTATAAAGCTCCAGAAAGCATGAACGATAACCAATTTCTACACTGGCTTTCTATCTGAATACTGCGAATCATCTAGGAATTCAACTATATTATCTAATGTGATTTGAGTATATGCCTTGGGAAGCCTGTCAGCACACCCTTAAAATGTCTCGACAAAACCAGAGTGCATTGAGTAAACAACCGTGCCGAGGCCGCTTCCGATGCTGTTCATTCACAGGTATCGCCGATTGAATTCAGTGAAAACGAGAGAACCCATTTCTGGGAGCATCCAACTGAAGCATAAACATTGTACAACATCTACTACTACCCCCTGGAGACAAAACTGATCTTTCAAAGTCAAATGGGAAGTACTTCCCATGTCCAAAACCTTGTACTTGACATTGCCCAAATACAGATAATATCCTTGCAATAGCCAATGCCATGTATTGGATCAAGAAGAGGGGCAAGACAAAGCATAAACAACAGCAATTAAACAATGCAAAAAAGTAGAAACAAAGATAGACAAGTTGAACTGCTAGAGAAGATAAAACTACAAATAACAGAGCTCAGCCGCAGGATCAGTTTCAATTCTCATTGAAATACATCGAGGAAATCGCACTAGCCGTTTGTTCATGGATGAGATCGATCCCAATGAGCACTTACTAAAGACCTAAGAGTAATTCTGCCCGTCCCGATCATTCTTCTCGGTCTTTCTTCTTGTCTTTCTTCTTCTTTTTCTTCTCCTCTGTCTTTTCCCCATCCTCATCCTTACCATTACTAATACCATCCTCAGCCTCTTTGTTCTTTTTCTTCTTTTTCTTCTTCTCCGATTTCTCTGAATCTGGAGAAACAGCTTCGGCCTTATCCTTGTGTCCCTTCTTTTCTTTCCGAGCCGTCTCCTCATCTGAAGACACATTGCCATTCTCTTTGTCCTTCTTTTTCTTCTTCTTCTTCTCCTTCTTCTCCACTTCCGGTTCCACCGCATCTTCCTTCACCTTCTTAATCTTCACTTCCTCCACTTCTTCCACCTTCGCCTTTTTAGCAGGCTTACCGTCATCCACCTCTCCATCCTCATCCTTGCTCTTCCTCTTCTTCTCCTTCTTCTCCAAAACAGAACCGTCCCCAATGACAGAAATCTCCTTCTCTGGCTTTGCCGGTTCGTCGGCGGCAGCAGCAAGACCGGCAACCATAGAGTCTCCACCAGGTGGGAGAACCACATTCCTAAGCCACTCTTGAGGGGTCTTCTCATTCGGCTTTCCATGCTTATCCAACTTCCCGTCAGCAATCAGTTTCTTCTTCATAGAAGCCCTCGGGCCGAGCCCCCACTTCCTCGGGTATGTATCCCGATCCATAACCACCCTCTTAATCTTCGCCACCACCCCGTGATCACAGGTTGCCATCACGGCTGTGGTCATTTCAGCAATGCCCAACGCAACGGCCTCACCTTTGGTGGTCATCAGCACCACTTCCTCCCCGACCTCGATATCGTTCTCGAACCTCAGCAACCCGGGAATCATCAGCTTCGCGCCGTAACAGATGGCGTTCACCGCCGAATCCTTCACCACCAACCTCTTGTAGCTGGTCAGCAGGACCTCGAGCGGCATGATCACCCTCCTCAAGTAGCTCTCATCCCTGTAATTATCATACAACCACTGCGCGTCCATCACATCGTGCATCGTCACCATGTTATCCTTCTCCCCGGAAATCCCCGACCGGACCCTCCTCAGCTCCTGCATATGCCCGCCGACGCCCAAGATAAGCCCCAGATGCACGCACAGGGTCCTCACATAAGTACCCGCCTCGCAGGAAATCCAGAACACGACCAAATGCCGGTCGACATCGTACTCCAGCAGCTTGCTCTCGTAGATGGTCCTGATCCTGAGCTGCCGCTTCACGGCGGAGATCAGCGGCGGGCGCTGGAACACGGCGCCGGTGAGGGTCTCGAGGGCGCGGGCCACCTTGGCGACGTCGGGGACCTTGGAGTGGAGGCGGGCGACGCAGACGTACTCCTTGCCGGCGCCCTGCTGGGACTTGACGAGGCGGGTGGCGCGGTCGATGCAGACGATGAGGTTGCCGGTGACCTTGGGGTCGAGGGTGCCGGAGTGGCCCGTCTTCTCGACGCGGAGGATGCGCTTGATCCAGGCGACGACCTCGTGGGAGGAAGGGTTGGCGGGCTTGTCGAGGTTGAGGACGCCGTAGCGGACGTACTCGGCGAGGGGCCGCTTGAGCGGGGAGTAGCCGGAGGGGAGCGGCGTGTAGTGGCCCGTCCGGACGTTGAGGCGGTCGTAGTTCTTGAGCAGGATCGGCCACTGGGAGGTGTCGATGGAGGGCGTGTAGGACTGCGGCTTGATCATGTAGTCGTGGTCGCCGGCGGCGGCGGCGGAGGTGGGGGTGACGGCGGGGTCGGCGGCGTCGGCGTCGTCCTTGGAGCGGTGCTTCTTCTTCTTCTTCTCGGAGCGGGAGATCTCGAGGTCGGACATGGCGGGACGGGTTTTTTCGGGTCGGCGGGCGGGTTCGGGTTAGGGTTTAAGAGGGGGAGTGAGGAAGATGACGGAGGAGGATTGGGAGTGTTGGAAATGGAGGCTTTTATAAAGGGAGGTCTGGTTAGGGTTTTAGGGGGGAGGAAGATGATGATGATGATGATGAGGAACGACGACGGAGGAGAGAGATATGGTGGAGGTGGGGGAGGGTTTAAGTCCATCAGATGGGCTGGGCTTTTCTCAAAAGCCCAGCCCAGCCCACATCACGATTTGGTATCCCAAAAAAATAAAAAAGAAGAAGCTTCGAGCAAATCACAGGTAAGAAGTTAATAGAAGATGTGATCATTGAGTGGGTGTGGAGATGGGTCGATGATTGAGGTCCTAACTTTGGCATGTTAGGTGCCGTTGGAAACGAGATTCGGGTTGGACGGTTCTAGATTAGATATTTACTAGAAATAAGTGTTGGGTGGCCTAGTCGTGCTGCGAGGTTAAACCTAGATTATTGTCTAGATTCACCGTCTCAAAATTCATGTACCACTCCTTAGGTTGGGTGGGATTTGGTTTGGTGGGGGCTTAGGCAGGCCAGTGATTGTTAGCCACTAGGGTCGTGATTGTTCGAATCGACTCATTTGCCTGGTGAGTTGAACAAGTCAAGGTAGGCTGCCTTGCTCATGGCCAAGTGAGCAAGTCCGGAAGATGGGTAAACTTTTGGCTCTTGAGGACGAAGTATCCATTAATATTAATGTCACAAAACATGATATTTATGCAAGTGTCATGGACCAATAGTTTCCTGATTGAGGATGAGCCCACATTGCACCTCATGAGTCTAAATGCTAGGTTAGCCTTCCCTTGATAGCTCGTTGTTAAGAATAATATGGTCAATTGCATCTTTGTAATTAACTATCTCACACCCAATCTTGCTTGGGCATTCAATCTCTCAAACAAGACAGAGCTTAGTTAAACATAACAATTGATTCCAACCCATTGTGGCCAGCATTAGAAGAATGGTATTAGCTCCCAATCAATTTGTGATCAGGAGGTCAATTTTGCCTTAAAAAATCCCCTAAGATAAAAATCATCACAATCATTAGATCTTTAGCATAAACACCTTGATGTCACTCCTATGAACCCATTTTGCATCTCTCACATTTCATCTCGATGGCACAAAATCCTATTATACAATCCACATGGGTATGAGCGAAATTAGACTAACACTTTTTCCCACTCAATTTCCGCAATGTGCTCATTATGGGCCATTTTGTTGCTTCCTTGCATTCTTCAATCATCGTCACTAGTCTCTTAAGCCTCATAGGTATGGCAAAAGTTTGCCCAACATATTGACCAAACCACTCCATCAACAGTTTCTCTCTGTCAAATTTGTTAGCAAATTTCCAGTCATTTGTGCTCTCTCTTACAAGTGTAACATCCCAAGTCAATTGTCTCCCTTGACAGCAATTTCATTAACCTATTAGGCTTACTTTGATCTTAGCAAACCACAGGGGTTTCTTTTTTTTGTTAGAAATGTGGCAACAGATCTTTTCTTAGCATTTGCCAATACATTATGGGAAATTTGCTTCAATACTACTTGTCACAAGTTGAAAGTTTTCTTGTCAAGGTTAAGCGCGTACGGTGCTTGATGGATAAGAACATTAGGCAAGCCTTTTCTCGATAAATTGTTCCCAATAACAGTATAGCGAATCGCATCCTCATAATCAACCGTAGAATTCCAATTTAGTTCAGGCATCTAGTTTGCTTTACCATGGCCATCATCTACATATCGACATCAACTTCTGACTAGCGTACGGGAAGCTAATTTAAAGGTCCTTTTAAGATGATAATCATTCCATCCCTGGAATTTTTAATACAAACACGCTTGACACCTCTTTTACGAATCATTTGTATTGAACTTGATGCCACGAAGTGAAGATGGGAGAAATCGGACCGCGATACAAGCGATGAACTTGATAAAAAGTGGCTAAAACATGATATTCTTTTCCTTTATGACGATGCTGGAGGATCGAATCTGTACCACATGCCTCCACCAAGTTTAAAAAAAAACAAAACAAACATGTCGATCCCACCCTTATCATGCAAGCTTTATTGTTAACAAAAAGCCAATGTTCTCTCTCTCTCCATAAAAATTGCAACTCCTTTCGACTTTCCATTTGCCCAAAGTGTCTTTGAATATAAGGGCATTTGGGGAAAATAGTAGTGTTTTTTTTTTTTTTGGTCATTCCTACTTTATTCTTATTCTACACTCATTTTCAGACTTTTGCCCTGCCTCTTGTAAGGCGTAGGAGTCGAAACCCACTCCTGAAACTTACGCGTCTCCACCCCATCCCCTCTGAGAAGGTGGGGAAAATAGTAGTGTTTGGATACTCATTTTGGGTTATGGTTCGTAAAGCACAAGGAAGAAGAACATTTTGAGGGCACAAGTGGAACCCACAAATATCAGTGACAGCACTCTAGAAAATAAAAAAGTCATTAAATTCTCATAATTATATTTCGAAAATATTGAAAGTCCAAAACAGTTCCATACGTTACCAAACAGTTAGTGAATATTCTCCAAAAGAGTTTCTAAATGAATCATTCCCCCTAAAAAAAGCAGGATCGATTCCTCTTTTCAAGTACGGAACTGCACGTTGGGTTGGCTTATGTTTTGTCAATAGTGTTTTTCATGAGATGACCGTCATTTTTGTCTCTTAACGTAATGATCGACCGCTAATTCAACATCGATCTTTAACTCTTTCTACGTGATTTCATACCGTTCAAACGAATTAAGGCGTAATTTAACAAATGAATCTTGTTTACGAGATGATTCGTTTAAATTTTTTACAATGCCAACTACACATATCAGTTTTCTCGTTAGTGCATTAGAATCTGTAAATTTTCTTTAAAAAGAAATTCTTAATAACCTTTTTAATAATTTCCTCCTTAGGTAGAAAATTTTTTCATGAATTTTCCCGTATTTGTTTTACGGAAAATGAATTGGTAGGAAAAAATATTTTTCATCATTAAAAAAAGGAGAAAAATATATTTCGCTTTTAAAGTGGGGGAAATTTTTTTCCTCTCACTTTCTCTTACGTGACATCTCTACTAGCCCATTCCTCTTTCTTTTTTCCTTTTTAAAAAAAATTATAATTTTTGATTCCTTTTATTTTTATTTTTAATTTTTCTCCTTTTTTTTTTTTTTTTTCCTTCTGTCTCGACTCGACACCACAAGTGAGCCTTGAGCTTGTTGGCCTTGGGAGAATTGAAAATTTGTTTGATTGGTGAGCATGAGCCTCTAACTTCTTGATCTGGTGAGGCTTGGGTCCTCGAGCTCGTTGATCGAGTGAGCCTCTGGCTAGCGAGATTGAGTTCACCTTTGGTTGGTTGTCGGCTATCGTCATGGCCATGGTTGACCGAAGAAGAAAGAAAAGAAAAATAAAAAAAAAAGGAAAATGTTGAAAAAAAATTAAAGTTAGAAATTCGATTTTTTTAAGAAATAAAAAACATTTGTTAAAAGCAATGTACAAAACAAAATCAAATCAAGTTTTTCTTATCGAATAGCAGAAAATATTGTGAAGTTCTTTTTTAAGTTTTAATTGAATATACATTTTTTATCATTATTTTAAAAAATAATTTTCTAAGAATATTATTTAGAAACGTCATATTTTTTTTTTTCGTGAAACGGGCATAGATATAGATATATATATATACTATGTATGTGTGTATATTTTTTCCCCTTTTTAACCTTCTTTCCGGCTATCTTTTCCCTCTGTTTTTCCGCCCACCATCCCCTCTCCAGCCAAACAGGAGCAAAACGGATCAAGCTCCGCCGCGCATGGCGGTCGGTTCCGCCGCGAGCGACTGACTAGCTCCCCCTCCGCCGCCGCCGTCGTCCCCGGCAGCACCCAATGAGAACCTTAATCTCTCCGAACCGAACCCACCTCCATCATCTCCTAATTCCCCATTTCTCCCCATCGTCGCCTCACCGGAGAACCCGCAAGTTCGTCCAGACCCCTCATCCGAAATGGCTTCGCGGCGCGACCCACGTGGCTCCGCTCCCGGCCAGAGCCTCCGCCGCTTCCGGGTCGGCGGGCTACGGCGGGTGGGAAGACTTCGGGCCCTGGGACGACGCCGCCCGCCCCGGCGAGTCGACCCAGCTGCGGAAGTTCTTGGTCTCTGTGGGACTCGATGACCAGCGGCACGTGTTCGTGTTCGCCCTGGGGCTGGTCTGCGCGCTGGCCATTTCTAGAGTGAGGGTTTCTTCCATAGTCATATTCCCCGCTTGCGTCTCGGTTTTTGTGGTCGGGTTCTCCCTCGGTTTGGTTCGCGGCGGGATTGCCGCGGAGGCGAGTGGGAGTAAGAGGCGGTCGAAAGAGGACGTGGTTAAGGTTTATGGCGAGAAGTGGCGGAAATTGGTGGATTTTTTGGATGGATTAGATGGTAGAGTTAACAATTTGATAAGTGATGTTAAGAATTCTGTGGAGCGTAAGAGAGTTGGGTTGGATGATTTGGAGAGTTATGTTCGAGAACTTGAGACGATCAGTTCATCGGCTTCGAATGTTAGAGATAACATTCGTGGCTCTTTAGCTAATTCTGGGAATGCCAGTGGCTCGTTAATTGAGAATGAGAAGTCGAATAAGAAAAGGAAAGACAATGGGGAATTCGGGATTCCGTTGTTGGAATCCATGGGGGGCCTATTTAGGGGAAGTTTGGGTGGTCCAAAGCCGAACAAAGTTAAGGATAGTGTTAAAGAAGAGAACTTGGGGAGTGTGGCGAAGGATAATGCTAGTGAAGGTGCTTCAAAAATGGCATCTGAAGTTAATTCTGGTCGTAGAAATTCGGGTTCATACCAAGATGTGGTAAGTAGGCCAAAATTTTATCAGGGTGGAAGAAGAACAAGACAGTTTATGGAAAATGGAAGTCTGAGTTTGGATGAGGAGGGTGGGAGTACCAGAAATTATGTCAACAACATGAGGAGGTTCAATTACCACACAGACAGGTTTCATTCCTCAAATAGTCAATATGTATACTCTAAAGGAAGACAAAGTTATAAATCTCAATCACAGGAGCCCCGTGATAACCGGCTTGATTTTGTGGATTTTGACATGAAGACAAGACATGTGGAAACTGAGGCTTCCTTTGTGGAAGACCAGTTGCTTCAGAAATCTGAGAGATATTATGCATCTCGCCAAAGCAGTGAAAGGAGGAAGGTGGATACTTACCAATCTCAAGTGAGAAGAGAGAACATGAATACCCAAGACAATCTCTTTTTTGTTGATCACCAGTCTGAATTCGAGGGAGATGTTAATTCAATGTCCTCTCCAAATATTTTAGATGACATGGAGTTTGATAGGTATCTAACAGAAGCAAATAACCTTCTAAAGCAAGCCAAGGAGTTGGTGGGGGGACGACATGACGAGGAGCATGCAGAGGCCATCCTTTATGAGTCTGCGGAATTGCTCTCTAGAGCGATCAACATGAAACCAATGAGCTTGTTGGCCGTGGGTCAGCTGGGTAACACCTATCTACTCCATGGAGAACTCAAATTGAGAATTAGTCGTGATCTGAGAACTTTATTAACAAGCAGTGAGTCATACTTGGAGAGACGAGTTAGAATTGGAGGCAGTAGTGGCCGCCATTCCAGCAAAGATAAAATTGCTTCTGTCCTTGTTCAGGTGTGTGAGGAGTGTGAGGAACTTCTTGTAGAAGCTGGCAGAAAGTATAGGCTTGTATTGTCAATTGATGGGGATGATGTTAGAGCCTTATACAATTGGGGTCTTGCTCTATCCTTCCGTGCCCAGTTGATTGCAGACATAGGACCAGTAAGTATTATCTGTGAACATACTCTGTTGTTCTATGACACTATGGTTAGCATCTCATATGCATTTAAGTGCCAAGACTTTTTAACGTCAAATTTTGCCTCTCTGAATTTCAGGAAGCAGCTTTTGATGCAGACAAAGTGTTTATGGCTGCAATTGATAAATTTGATGCAATGATGTCTAAAGGAAACATATATGCTCCAGATGGTAAATTCCTATCCGTTCTTTGTTTCTGAAAGTGTGGCATCTCACCATTCATGATGATTATAGGGTACGACATCATATTCTTTCCATCCAACCAGATGCTGAGATGGTAAATAGGTGGATAGACATAGATATTTACACTAGTGATATGTTCCTTTAATAGCTCAATGCACTATAAATCGTTGGAATATGTTGAATAATCACCGAAGATGATATTTACATGGAAGGAAGTCTACAGATTGAATCTCTTGAAATTTAATCACCTATGCAAACAGCAAACCTGTTTTCCATTTGAGAAATTATTCTGGGGAGAATCATTTCCAAACTGATTCTCCTGTGGTGCATGTTTGTAGCAGTTTTTCCTTGTAATAATTTTAACTGTTAGAATAACCACACTTTTTTGGCGCGTAATTGTTCTATATCAAAAGGTATATGTATCTATATGATTACAAGGATCAAGATAGTGAATAATGTGCATGAAGGCGTTTTATAATAATTTATAATTGACTATGAATTCTCTGATAACTATTGTAAAATCAAAGTGAAAGCATTGAATTATTTTTTGTTTGAAATATCTTACATTTTTAAATTCTAGACAGTTTAATTATATGTCACCTATTGTTGCTTAATGTGATTATATTTTACTAAGAAAAATAGTGGTTTAATGGCATATGGGGTCCAAACTGGCCAATGCACAAGTTTCGACATCTTTGTTGTTGTTGTTCAGATGTAAATTTGCCAATTTAGAAATTGCCAAAATTTTTACATGTTATTTTTAGATGTATGTGGGACTATGCTGTCTACCTATAAGGGGAGGGGAAGTAGGAGGAGAGAGATGGAAATAGGAAAAGAATACTATCTAGATGTTTGAGACTTCTTTTATTGTAAAGGATGCTATTGTTTTTAAGGTGAACCATTGAAAATTGAGAGAGTGGAGAGGAAGAGAAATTTAACACACAAGTCAAGGAAGATTGCATGATCCCCCTTTGCATTGGCAGGCTTTGATTTTAATCTCATCCATAATGGGCTCAACAAATAATGGTTGAAGTTTAACTGTGGCTCCAATTTTCTTTCAGTTTTTTCTTAATTTGAGTTATGCAGCCTTGCTGGGAGAAATTTTCATAATGCTTTGCAGAATTTGTTTTACATATTTAAGAAGATTTTTAGGGTGGGGGGTGGGTCAATCCCTGGCATAACTCCAATAACTTTCTGGCCTATGACCTGACTGATCTGAGGGCAAGTCTATTCTATAGTTTTCTTTTTGTGTGCCTACTGTATGCTTATAGTCTCAAATTCATATAAAAAAGGGGCAGCCTGGTGCATGAAGCTCCGGTGATGCGTGGGGTTGGGGAGTGGTCAGACCACTTTGGGTCTAACTATTTGAGTGCCTACCGTGTGCTTATAGCCTCATATTCTTATAAAAAGGGGGCAGCCTGGTGCATGAAGCTCCGGGGATGCACGGGTCTGGGGAATGGGGTTGGACCACTTTGGGTCTAAGGTACGCAACTTATCTTGCAATTTTGCCAGGAGACTGTTTCCACAACTTGAACCTTGACCTCCAGGTCACATGGCGACAACTTTATTGTCATGCCAATGCTCCCCTCACTCTCATACATATATACAAACTGAAGAATTAGATATAGAAGTCAGAAGCTAATAATTGCATGTGGCACCAAGAACTTGGAAGCTATTTTGTTACTAGCATCACGCCCATGGGCCATTGAGGGTTTTGCTAAGATGATGCCAGAACAACAATCAAAGCCTTCTTCAGATGATACCAGAACAACAATCAAAGCCTTTTTTCTTGGCACTGTGTAGGGATGTTTTAGAATTTTTTTGGTGAAACACTATTTGTCACCTCAGTGAAAATGGATGGTTATACAGGACTCCCATTAGGGGTAGTGTACTTGTGTTTGAAGTGGTGCATGATCTACATGTAGAATTGGGAAGTTCAACGCAAAAGCAGGAAAAATAAAAAAAGCAAAGAAAGTTTTTGCTAACAATGTGCTGGACTTCTTGGTAAAATTAGAAATTTTTCTTAGTCGTTTGAAGACAGGTCTATTTATCTAGCCAATGATAGACAAAGTGACTCCAATGATAAGTAATGTTACTTGATAGATTGCTAATCTGATAGGATTAGGCTGTACAAGGAATGTACATGGAAAGAAAAGGAATAGGAATCAAGAAAAAAGAAAAAGAAAAGCAAACAAATTTTCTGATTTGTTTCCAGGGAAAGCTTAAAGTTTAACCAGCTTGAGACATGGCACATTGAAGATTCTTCTTTTATCTAGAGCATGGAGATAAAAGTAGGTGGATGATTGCAAACTCTTGGCAGTGTTACACACTGTATAAATGCTGATGTCCTATTTGCATTGCAGCTTTGTTCAGATGGGGTGTGGTATTGCAACAAAGATCTCGCTTACGTCTGAGAAGCAGTAGGGAGAAAGTGAAGTTGCTTGAGCAGGCGAAGAGATTATATGAAGATGCACTCGATATGGACTCTGATGATTCTCGTGTAAGAGAGGCCTTATCCTCATGCATGCTTGAGCTGGACTATAAGCAATCGTCATAGCTTTTACAGCAGAAACTCACAGGAAACATCATGTTTTCCCTTCTCCTTGCGCTATGCATTGGACCTGGAATTTTGTCTCTCCAATTATTATCTGAAAACCATGCTGGGGCACTCTTGCAAGTACTGCATATCTGCGTAAGTAGGTTAATAATGTGCAAATAATGAGGAGGACAATTGAAGCAAAGCCAAATAATCACAATAAAGTGACACTGTTCTGTTTTATACTCGACGTTGTCTGAAGACTATATCAGTTATACAAACCATTTGGCTGACTTTGGATTTCTCTTAGTGTGCTGCAGGAGTCAGTTGAATCTTGAAAGTTTCACCTTCATTCTTTCATGGTTCTTCTGGCTGTACATTATTAGCAAAGGATATTGCCAATGTCTCCTGTTAAACCATATGGCTTTTGGTTTTGTACAGCTGTCTTCTTTTCAACTGTAGTACCATGATAGACATTAAAAACGCAAGATATTTTAGTTCCTTTCTTTGTAATGTGGCTATCGTGCATTACACTACAGGGAAATTCTTATGCACTAAATCACGTCTGCCTCATTTCTGCTGCACTTGAGCCAAAAACAACATGCATATTTCTTTAAGATATCCAGTCTCCATAGAGTGGATGAAATCCACTTTCCCGTCAGTTCACAATGACAGATTCTGATGGGAAACTTTTGATGCTGGTAGTGATGGATAGATTTTGTCGAATTGAAAACAGACGGGCAGGAAGTGTGGCAAGAAGACCCTTTGTTGAGTTGTGAGTTATCTTAAAACTGAACTAGAGTACCTCATCGTTAGTATAGGATTTTAAGATGTCAAGAAGACGAGAGTACTTGAAATGTACATCTTAGAGAAGCAATGTCAGCAACTCTGAGGACCGGTGTTATAGGAGATTGCAGCTGTGGCAATGGAGATGGAGGGCTAATAGTGCTAGTGGAATTGAAGTCGTGGTGGTGGAATAGTTGGTGATGGTTGTGAATCCATGGGGTGGCGTCTCATGGTGATTGTGAAAAGGTGGAGTTGAGCTGTGCTGGTTGTGGTGGCTGCTTAGCGTGGAGATGGTAGTACTTATCTACAGAAATTTTGTTGACACAAGGTTTGGAGTACCATTTGAGGGCTATAGTCCATTCTCAAGGAAGAACTCTCAATTTGAGGAAAGTCTTAGCTGCAACTGCGTCAGATTATTGATCTTGGGAAGTGCAGAGCTTCCAAATCATGTAACTTGCATATATTTTGAGTACTTAACAAAATATGAAGCACAAATTTAGGGTCATACTTCCTTTTAAAGGATGAATATCCGGAGCTCAATTTTGTTGTGTGTAACAACTGATGTCAGTAGGAGCCAAATTCTTTCTTTTTGAGCAAGAAATCAAGTGTATATTAGAGTGAAATCAGCTTCATGAATTTTATCCACAAATAGAGATCTTCATGTTTCTGAAGGAGCTGGAGCCACATATCTTTCTTTATCCAACTCTTGAATAATCTAGAATTTGCTAAATGCTGATATGGTCCAGTGGGTCGCTAGGATAGCGTAATGAATGGTGGAGGCCCTAGGTGCAGGTTTTAATTAATTTGTAAGAAATTATTTTAGTAGCTTCTATTCCCAAAAAAGTAAGATCCATTTTTCAAGTAGAACATATATTATCAGCTGGGTTGAGGCCCCGGGACTCAAGAAAGAGAGTATCACGAGGATACTCTTTTGGATATTACTTACAACATATTATTTCTATACTCAAATTCGTCACAACATATTAGTATTTTCAAAAATATTTATAGTGAGAAAGGTGTTAGGTCTTTGATAAATGATATAACACAATGAGAGAGACATTAACCTATATTTCTATTATTGTTTTTTCGCGTACATATATCGTTTTGGGAGTTGGGTTGAATGATAAGTTAGATGGAAACAATATAATACTCGATTGAGGTGGATAACACCTGTCGACATTTCTCCATCAGCCCTAACCAATATTATTCTCTACTAATTTCTGTGAGACCCACTGAAGATCCCCTTCTTCTCATTCATCCTTCATTTATGTCGATCGAAGAAAATATCTCTGTCCTCGTTTTATGTCTAAATTTATCTCAATTTCTCTATGGGGTCTACCATCATTTTTTATTTATTTTTTGTGCTGGTCAATTTAGATGTCTTCTTAGTAACATACACAAGGCAGTCACATGCTTCTTCCACTGAAATGAAGTCTTTAGGACCTTAGTATTTGACATATGATAAATGGAATATCTCACTAAAAATCTTAATTTTTTTTTTTGCAGGTCACCAATATACCAATTTTTTTTTTTTTTTGTCTCACAAACACCCCTAAACTTATCTGGTGACTTAAAAGTACTTTACATCATAGTTCCGCTCATAATGATTGTTAAAAATTTGATATGGTAGCATGCATGAACGACGTGATGTTGGGTTTTTTTCGGATGTGATGGACACAAATTTAAGGGAAGATATTTTTGAATCATCAATACTAGTTTTGACAATTGGTGAGACGAAAAAAAATTTGAGGTATTTAAAATTATCAAAATTTCACTTAGTTGAGCTTTTAATTGTCCATTTTCAGAGTAACTATAGTTGGCATTAATTCAACAAGTATATGGTCACTTTTTCTTTCTAGCCACTGTTCTGTTTATTTCATAAAAAATGAGTGATTTATAAAATACCATCCTAAATGATTGTATGTATTGCTTACAAAAATTAATGAACGAAATATATTTTTATTACCCATGAAGATATTTAAATATAAATAGTTGTTGATAATAAAAAAAATTTCGTTGATTAATTATTTCAACCGATTATTTAATTTTTCAAATAATTTATTTTCTGTAAAACGATTATTGAATTTGAAGAGGCCAAATAGCACTTGTATATCCAATGAAAACAGCCACCTAAGTCAACAAATCAACTTTTCCCAGAGAAATAATAAAGAGTTGCACTTGCTGACTTCGCCTCTGGTCATCACGAACCGTGGCATCGTGGGAGTTTACTATCTTTTGATGGGTTTAAATTATAATAAACTACTACAATGCCAAACCATGCAATGCACCTGATGCATTGGATGGACACATAAAAAGAAAGTCCAATCATTTTATTGTTATAGAAATTAAATCATTTGTCTAAAAAATTGCTAATTTATTCAATGTCTTTTCCATTTTTATTTTGATCGAAAAAGTGTACATTAGTCAACCACACAAAAACTGTAATATTAATCATTTTTATCTTCATAATGGTGACGTACCCAATTAACTATAAAGCTATCAATCCATAGATGACATCATATTATCATGGTATCTTTTGATGGCTGCAAGATATTATTTCTCTAAAGTAAGATCGGTCATATGAATATAGTGCACTCATCCATTCGGACCTTCAATTTGTTTCCTTGTTGAAATAATCCAAAGGAAAATCTTCCATACACAGACGATATACGAACTCATCCGCCAGCAGATCCGCTTAATCAAGAATTTTTAAGTTCTTTTTGTGAGCGACGGTTTCTCTCGTAAATTATTTACAAAATTTGCATAAAAAACTAATTATTATTATTTTTTTGGCTAATAGCAAGAGGTACAATGAATTTCTCTAGACAGAATCTTCCTCCCATATTTAATCTTAATTGGTTTGGTCTTTGCCTAATCAAGTGACATGACAATTTTTCATTGGACCGTCTTTGAATCTTCTTTCCTAGTGGCTGCTCAGTGTCGATTTTTGACCGAGGGAAGTGGCAGACCAGCCTAATCGTGATGTAATTTGGAAGTTTGACTTTGGTGTAGATGTAGAAGGGATGTGAATGATTTATTGGATTTCCACCATTGCAGTATAATTGGTTTTCGTAGGAAAACGTTCATTTTTGGAAATTGGAAAAAAACGAGGTAAGTAATTCGACAGACATTTTGTTCATAACAAAACAAATTTAGAAATCGTGGTTGAGTATGCCTGCTTATGGATGAGTTCATTATATATCATCGGCGTACGGAAGAGTTTCCTGTAATTCAAATTGTCAGATTTTATAATCGGTGACGTCTTACAAACGTTTTAGGGTCTTGATCTCTTTCCTTATTTACGTTATTATGTCCTTTTATTTCATTATATGAAGAGAAGATGATTTTATTATTTATATCTTTCTTTTCATCTCCTTAAGTACCTTTACTAAAGCTCTTTTCTTGAATTTCAATATTAAAAAAGAGAGAGGAAAAGCCTGTAAATAAGGAAGCTTAAAGACAGAGCATTTGACTAACTTTTCTCTTCCATTAGCTACTTCTCATTTTGCTAATCTAGTGTCACATTACCTTGTAGAAGCTTGATAGGAACAACTGTGTCCAAAAGAAAACAAACAAGAGCATACCAGATATAATTTTTGCCCAGCAATTATGGGTCCGAAAATGGGCCCCACTCAATAATTGGTGTACTTTCGTGACTATAACGACTTACACTGATTCAAGAAAATCAATAAATATTAATAAAAACATATATTAAAACACCTGTGAACACAAATTACAGGATAATATAGCTCAAAGGCCCAGCCGAAATTACTTATTTTTCGAGACCCCACTATAAGTTCTATCCATATATGTTCTGATCGACAACTCATATTAGATCGAGTTGCATTTTATTGGAATTGAGAAAATAGTTCAAATGAATTTGACTTTCATTTTTTTTTTTTGTTTGTTTCCGAAGTAACTCTCATCAACTAGTGTCATTCGAATGTAAGCTTCTAGGAGTAATTCATCTAATTGGTCAGATCAAAATCAAATTGGTCAGAACACAATCACGAGCATGCCCGATTAATACTGAACACGAAAAAGCCTGTACGAGCACCGTGCTTCTAGTTAAAAACTCAAAACACATCTACTCCCTCATATGCCAGTAGAGACGATGATTAAAAGCCGTTTTAATCAGCTTCCGATATCTTTTCCTGAAAAACTCTACTAACAAGAAGTTTGTCTACCACGTGACAGTGATTTGGACATTTGTGTGAGCGATACCTATCTAAGTTCTGTGCCGACATGATATGTCATGGACCACGGAGGAACACGACACAAATCAAATTCTGCGTGAAACACATCTCCAAACCTCGCGCACCCTCCAAACGTCGTACTTTGCTGATGCTGACCTCCCGCTACTATAAAGGAAAAAAGAGTTAAATGGTAACGATCATCGAGTTGGTGCGTCAAGGGAAAGCCACACCAAAGATTTTAACAAAGAATAAAAATCGTGGACACATCAGAGAGATGAAATAGAAAAAAGATGGCAGGTGGATGAAAACAATGGAGGAAAAAGCGTGGATAACAGCGTCACGGGGTTCCTCCTCCCTCTCTCTCTCTCTCTCCAACCTCCAATGTCCTCTCTTCACTTTATTCTATTTGCCATATTTATAGGGATAGCGACACAAATAGTAAATAAACTTTAGCCTAATATATAATTTGATTCATGAATATATTTAATATAATTCTTAAATTTTAATCTAATGTGTAATGTAATTCTTAAAATTTTAATTTGTTCAATATAATTCTTCAATTTTTAATACATGTACAATATAATTCTTGAAATGTATGAAAATGTTCAATGTAAACTTTAGTATTGAATTAATGGAAATGAGTTATATTGAACGTTTTCACACGATTCAAGACTATATCATTTGAGGGATTATATAGAACAAACTAAAAATTTAAAGATCACAAATATATTAAGCTAAATTTCAGGGATCATATTAAAACTAAACATAAAGAGATTAAATTGTATATTAAGTAAATATTTAAAAATTATTTGTGTCATTTTCTCATATATATATATATATATAAATATATATTATCTCTGCTGGGTTTGACATTTGGAGAGTTTCTGATTTCTTTTATCGGTTTCTTTTTTCTCCTTCGGTTCGGTTTGGTAAGGACAGCAGCGCGCAACACGACGGCGAGCTGCAGCTCGTTGCACACGGCTACGTGTCGCTCTCGCTCTGCACTTGGTGCGCACGCTCCCCGGAACCAAATAGAAGCAACACGAAGACCTGACACTTCCATTCAACGGCCGCCATCTTTTCTTCTCTCTCTCTCTCGAGCCCAGAAGAGTACACAGGAAGCAAGCAGAGCGCCTTCCGGGGGTTCCAGAAATCACCTCGTTTCTGGCGATGGTCGTTTCAAGATTCCTCATTTATTAAAAGGGTCTTTATTGGTTTTGAATTCCTTGAGAGAGAGAGAGAGAGAGAAGGGCCATTTTTTCTGTGTCTAACCGGGAAAAGTACAGAGAAAGCAGAGCGCGTTCCCGGGGTTCCAGAAATCACCTGGTTTTGGCGATGGTCGTTTCAAGATTCCTCATTTGTTAAAAGGGTCTTTGTTGTTTTGAGAATTACTTGTGTGTGTGTGTGTGTGAGAGAGAGAGAGAGAGAGAGAGAGAGGGTATTTGGAGATGTACACGGGCTCGATGAGGAAGTCGTTCAAGGACTCTCTGAAGGTGCTGGAGGCAGACATTCAGCATGCGAATACCCTGTAAGTTCTTGCTAGAAATTCTCTTGTATTTCTAATATTTTTTTTTTTTGAATTTCTGCAGTTTTTAGTGCGATTTTTTGTTTTTTTGTTTTTGGTGTTTGATGGTCAGTGCTGCATTTCTGGGATTACCTCGTTTCTTCAGGAATTAATCTCAGATGGTTGAATTGCGTCATTGACCTCGAATGTTGACCTCACCTTTTCTGGGTTATTTGTCTCAGCTTCTAATTACTTGTCAATTAGAGCTCGAGCTCGTTCCCTTCTGATTCTTCAGTGTCTTTAGTTCTCTTGTTTAGTTGATTGAACTGTTTTGTCTTCTCGGATTGCGTTTCTTTCTTTGAACAACGGTTCTGTCCTCTAAGGTTCCTGCATTTAGTTTATTGTTCATCTGCATAGGAGGACGCCGATGCTCGGTTTATATATCTGATGACATGGCCAAAGACTTTTTGTCACCCTTTATGTCTTGCATTTGCATTATGGTGCTTGATTTGTGCCATTATATGATTTGAGCAGATGAAGATTTTCCTTTTTGTTTTGAATAGTTTAGAGGGGTTATGAGTTTTACCTACTCTTTTAAATAGTATCGTTCTTGGTAATTTGCATTATGCGGTGTCAGATGGATTAATGCTTGGTAAGTTCCTTGGGCAGCATCTGAAATTCTGGGGGCTTAAGGTTTTTGAAAGTTTTCAATTTCAGATGTCATGTCAATGTTCTCCATTTCTTTAGCTAGACTTGCTGCAATGCAAAGGTAAGGCTGCATTGACAATGGAGGGGGAGCTTTGTTCTACCTCGGTGCCCTTCAAGAACTCGCAAAAGTAGTTTGCGAGTATGTAATGAGTTCTTTTGTACGTTTTGCTTTTTGTCTCTTTCTCAAGTAAGGTGAATTGGGAAACAGAAGGCACGATATGTCAATACTTGCACGAGCTTCTTTGTACTCCAGTTTCTTCTGTAGAGTTTTTCACTTGGTGTATGAACTCACGAAATTTCCTTGTTTCGTAGTGTTAGATCAGTTTTGGATACATTTGGTTGAATGTTTGTATCGCATGTGGTACAGAGCATCTGATTTTCCAAGGGATTATGACGGCGCTTCTCTCCAAATGAGATTGTCATACGGTCCAGCTGCACATTTCTTTCTTTTTCTAGTGCAGTGGGCAGATTGTCACTTAGCTGGTGCCCTTGGGTTGCTAAGAATTCTGATTTACAAGGTAAAAATGGAAGGGAAAGTTCTCCGTTCTACTGTCATTTAGTTTTATCAAGTCATATTTGTGATAGGTGATAGGGTAATTGCTGAAACCTGGAAGTCCTCTTGTTCTCTAGGTCTATGTTGATGGCACAACGACCATGTCAACCCATGAAAGAAAAGCTAGCATCAGAGAGTTCTATGGTAATCAAATTCTGACTGCCTTCATTCAAAGTCAAGGGGCGATCCATTTAAATTAGTTATTTTTGACAATGCTCTGTTCCTGTTGTTGTCAGCGGTAATATATCCATCATTACTGCAGCTTGAAAAAGGTGTGACCGATACTGAAGATAGAAGGCAGAAGACTACGTGCATGGAGAGGTACAAAAGGAGAGAAGAGGAGGAACATAGGCTGTTTGCAGATATAGAATTTGAAAAGGAAGATGAATGTGGAATATGCATGGAAATGAATAGTAAAATTGTGCTGCCAAACTGCAGCCACGTCATGTGCCTCAAATGTTATCGGGAGTGGTACTCTCTCTCTCTCTCTCTCTCTCGCGTGTTGATGCACGTGGGCCTGCCTGCATGGGGTCTTGGGAAAGTGTGTCCCTGTTGGTGTATGTATGTCGCTTGTGTGTTTGCCAGGGTAAGAAAAACATGTTCAAACCATTGTACTTAACTGATCTGATTTATCAGTTTGGTTCTGTTCCAGGAGGCATTTTTGTAAGTCCGGTTTGGTTCTGGACCCCTGCTTGATTCTGATTGGTTTGCAATTTTGCCAAACCAAATCGTGCTCAGCATTACGTCTCTGTAGAAAATTACTCTTGCATGGTTCATCTGCCTTGCATATACTTGACAGTAGGTAATTGGTTTACCAAAGGTAGAATAACTCAACCCTTTGAGGATTGTGACTGCACATTGGAGGAAGTACGTACCTGAGTAGAGATATTAGAACCTTCTAGCGAGAGACCTGTTGATTTCTGGTGTACATGGTCAGACTAAATAAACTATAGCTTGTTATCAGCAGTGTTTTTCAGGTTCTAAATCACTTCCGTGTCCAGTTGTATAACATCTATATCTGTCTTGTATCCTTGTCAGTGCATATGCGCAATCAGAAATTTTAGAAGTTTGATGTATGTCCACTAGGATTTGCAGCTTTTCATGGTAGGAAATTTGGGAAAGCTGGTTGACGAAGTGGACTTTGTGCTTTAGAGAATTGGCAATCTGGTGACTTTCTTTATTCAGAGAGCAGTTGGTTTTAAAGATCAATAGTTGTTTGAAAATGGCAGGCAGTCTTAGAGTGGGGCAATGTTGGCCTTCCTTAGTACTAATCAAGCTTCCCAGAAACTTAGCAGATATTGAGGATTTAGTGGGGCACCCCTTTTAACTATTTCTTGTTTCTCCAATCCAGTTACAGATCCTATGAGGTAAGAACAAGTCAGATTCTTGCATATACCATTAGCAGGGACTTTGGGGAGTTGTTAGTTGTGCACACCCATGGAGACATTCTAGCATGGATCAATAAATCATGTGCAAAGGGAGCTGCATCCTATGAGAGTATTGTGAGCATTTCAATGTAGCCCAGTTGATGATCTTTCGTGTTCGAATTTTTATGTGGGTGGAGGTTGGGACATATGATAAGCTTGGGTTTCTGCTCGCTGGAAAAAAGTGAAGAGAGAACCATGGTTTTGTTGTCTCTTGCACTTTGTGTGAATTTATATTTATCAATTTGTCTTGTGTGGACACTTAATGCCTGGACTTACAGTTGCGAAATTAAGAATGATGAGACTAATAAGTGACGAGGGATGTGTAAAAGTTATGCAAAATTGCATTTGATTTGAGCAAGCTTTTGTCTGAAATGGTTTTTCCTTTTCAATAAATACCAATTCTGCCATCACCCTCCATAACCACCTCTATAATGAATTTGGTAGTTCACTTTTCATTCTTCCAATTGCATACACATAAAATCTTCTTTCAGCAATAAAGTCAGATTTAAGTCTTCAAAGATATTGCTGGCAATCTCTGATAGTTGATGGGAGTTCAAATTTGCTAATTCCCTATTGAAGTTGAATAACCTTAATGAAGTCACTAGTTCTTGTTAAAGCATTTTGAAATCTCCTTACAGGTTCTCTCTCTCTGTGTTTTTTTTTTTTTGGTTTAAAATCTCCTTACAGGTGTAAGCTACTCTAAAATTAGTTCGTTTTTTTCACCCTCATTGGGTCATGGACGTTTATTTATTATCATAATCGCTACTTGTCATAGAGTTTTTGCATTTGTATTGCAGTTTGGATGGTTAAAATGGAACCTCTGATGAATTATTTGCTATCTGCCAACAATCAACAAGGGGGGTTCATATAAGTTGTCATACAGTACTTCTCGGTTCTCTAATCTTGTTTGATTTTTCACTACAGTCCATTGTCAAGTTAGGTTATCCAGTTATATGATTCATTTGGCCGTGTCATGTAAGAAAGATCAGATGCTGGAACAACTTTGATCTTTTACTCTAGTGTCGCTGTTCTGGTTTTGCTGGGACTATTCATTAACTGCAGGGTTTGTGTGAAAATTCTCTAACGTGGCCTCATTGTGACATTACAGGCGGACGAGATCGCAGTCCTGCCCATTCTGTCGGAACAACCTCAAGAGAGTAAACTCGGGCGACCTTTGGATATTCATGGACAGCAGGGACATAGTCGACATGTTCACCGTGACCAGGGAGAATCTTCGGAGGCTCTTCATGTACATAGATAAGTTGCCTCTGGTCGAACCTGATAATCTCTTGGAAACATATGATTCTCACCTAAGGTGATCAAAGACCGTCGGAACCAAAACCCATTTGTCCAAGCTTGCTCTCCTCCTGCATGTCTCCTTACTTTTTAATCCTGATATGGGGGACAATGTGTAGGTTGTTGGTTGGTCCTGCCTATTCATGTCAGAAGAGCCAGCCTCATTTATTGTCGGCTGATGGGTGAAGTTCAGACCAGAGTAGGTGGTTCATTAGAAGTTCTACAAATAATCTGCACTTACCGATTCTCCCATCTGTATATATAATTTGTAAAGATTCTTAGTGGGTTAAGTTCTCTCTTTTGGTCTTCAAGAGAGAGAGAGAGAGAGAGAGAGGGAGAGAGCTTTTACAAGTTCGGCAATCTTGCTGTTTGGCTAGTTCATAAGTGACATCCATTCATGGACCATGAACATTTGGCGCTACGACATGAATGTGGTGATTTCCTCCCGATCAGTTTTACGAAACTGTGATTATAATTGCTTAGTACATGCATAAAATTTGCAATTCGTTTACGATTTTTGCAATTGGTGCACTTCAATCAGAATCCGGCCAGAATCCGGCGAGCTATCGGCATTGCGAACATTTGGGCCATTTGGACCTCATGGCATCGCGAATTAAAGTTCTATAATCTAATCAAGACAAGTGAAGTTCCATTGCCAAATATTTAACCAGAACTTCACAGATGCAGGATAGGATATGGTTCAAGGCATTGAAACAATCCTAGATTTTCTGTCTTAATCTGAATCCAACAACACAAGCCATCACTCTCCAAGCCATCACTCGCCCCCTGTTAAGTACATGAAATACCTTCTCCTGCAGTCCGCCTCACGCGAACTCCGGCCCTCGTCCAAACCTTCCTCGGTTCTCTGCTTTAGGGTCGTTTGTTGTTTGTTGTGCGTTGCGGCGCTAGTATGCTCGAAAAAAGACTTTAAGATATGTGAGAGGATCACAGCCCGACCCAAACAAAGGCAATACAGCTAATCCAAGGCCATCGAAACAGCTCCGAATGCGATCGATTTTCACTCCGGCGGAGGCGAAGGGTGTACGTCTTTACCTCATGAAAAACAGAGCACGAGTTGGTACCTTGAGGAAGAGCAGGTACTGGTCGTGACTGGTGGTCGGACAGGAGGAACGAGGCCTCAAAGGCAAAAACGCCAAGGACTGCAATAGACGAAGGGAGAGTGAACGAGAATCGAATGCTACCACGCGAACAGGATATTTCTTGATTCTTATACTGGGCCTGGTTTGGGCCAAGAAAGTCCAAATGGGCTCCGTCGTAAAAGTCAACCATAGATTTGGGAGTTGACTAGCAACCGACCCTTCCTTAGTTGAATTATTCATTAATGGCCCCGAGATCTCTAAACTTTAGTGTCCCTAAATTAGATGTGCGGAAGAAATGGAATGAAGAAAATGATGAGGATGATGAAACGACAGTGTTTTCGGTCAAGGGTAGGCTTTCTCAGTTTGGTCGAGAATATCAACTTTCAACCTATGGATGAATGGCCTAATGAAATGTATTATAAGTCCTACCGGAGTGGAATATTCCTAATTCCTGTGTAGAGGGGATGCGATGGATGCGATCCCCTTTTCTTTTTTTTTTTTTTTTTTTTTTTACCGAGGATTGAATTGCGTTATTGACGATAAAACCGACCCTTGACATGCTTTTATTTTTTTTTTATTTTATGAAAATGCATGTTCAACTACCGGACAAAATTCGGTTAACACACTTGTTTTTGGCTTTAATCTAACTCTCTCGCTGGTCTTGAGTAGAAGAAAGGAAGAAATTGAAATTACGCACGTGGATAAAACATTGTAATTGCGTTTGGCTGGTGGATGCTTTAAAGGTTACGGTCTAAGGACAGAGTTACTGGCACTGGCGATGACTATTGCTTGACCACAACCGCCATGGTAATTCAAGTGATTTTCAAATATACAAACTTTGGCTTAATGTGTAATGTTATCTATGAATTTTTAATTAATCTAATATAGTCCTTTTAGCTATCTCTAAAAATACTCAATTCAGTCCATTTGTTTGATCAAACAAGGGAGAAAGTCACAAGAAGTCCTTTGCAATAAGTCCTTTAAATATTATAAACAATCTAGTCATAAAATTAGTGGCAAATATGTGATCCCTAAACTTTCAAGTTGTTTAATTTAAGTCCTCAATTTTTTTTTATGATAAATCCAAATAATTCATTTGATACCATTCCTGTATATTGTTGCCTGTATGGATATCTATAAGAATACAACTTATAGATATTCGATGAAAACACCTAAAATTAAAATAGCAAGAATACCAACCTGATACAATTTTAAATGAACTTTTACTTTTACTATTATATAGATAATGAGATAACATATATTTAATTGGAACCGTTGTAATATTTATAAAAACCGCAGGAGTAAACAAAAAAAGGATATATTTTTTTGGTTGATTTAGGAAATTAATTGGGATGAAAATTTATAAAATCAGGGCAATAGATAGTTATGAAAACTTGTGAATAATGACAAAGGATTGATTTGCCTTTGTTATTGAAAATGGATGGACTAGATTGAATAGATTGAAAGTTTAAGGAGACTAGATTGCACATTTCATTATGGTTCAGTGACTTGGACTTTCTCCCTCATTTGATCAAATGAAAGTATTATATGTTGAATACTTATGAATAGTTCAAGGAACACATCAAAAGGGTTTAAAAAATCCAAAGTTAAAAAATCCAAGCATAATCTTGTACGTTAGACGAAAGTTTAGAGATTATTGGTATCATTTTTTTGTCTTCAAATAACTTCAGTGTGCATCCGTCCACTTGCTTTTCCCAGCGTGAACGAGCACATAACTAAGCCACCCCATAGATATTCTTGTCCATTGAAATAAATTTGCCCATGCTCCAAGGCAATTGTTAGCGCAACTCAAGAGATTGGAAAAATGAGCACAAAATTAAAACTGGCCTCGTCCACTCTATGTTCACATAAAAAGAAAAAAAATCTAGCATGTAAAATCGACTGTGCATTGTAATACGACTGTTAAGAGCCAGTGATTCATGTTAACGTGTCATGATCGAATTTTGTGTGCGCCTCCTCTGCAGTCGGTGTCGAGGCATTAGCGATGAGAACTGCACTTCTGTACTTGCAAGAAAGGCGTGATAGCTTCTCAGTTGTTCAGTTTATTACGGGCTCTCTCCTAAGCCCGTGGAAGCTATGGGCCGTGATTAAAGATTGCAAGCAAAGACCTAGCCCGGTCCAAGTCGATAGAAGCAGCCCATTGTCCGAGAGGTTAATCCGATTGCGGATTGGATTGCAAACACTCATGGTAAAAAAGTTCTCCCATCTAATTTGTTGTCCAAACCACCTCCATTTTTATAAAAAAATTTTATGTCAAGGAACTCATATGTTTTTTCTCTTTCGTGACGTTAGTTGAATGAAATGGCCTTTTCTCGGGGGAAAATAAACCGTGAAAGTTATTGGGGGACCTGCACATTCCATTTTACAAGTATTTTTCTAGAAGTTTCTGACATGTGATGATGATATAGAATAAACTATATGTCTATCTGTGTATCCAAATCAAGCCCTTTTTAACGCTGGACGCACTTTTGGAGGGTTTAAGGTAAAGGATGCTTGAGGATAAAAGCGAGTCATGTTGCTAGTAAGCTGCTTTATCTCACTGGTAAATTGGTAAAATTCCAATTGATTCTAAAGCTAAATTTGGCTAGGTAGCTCGACTACATAGCCAAGTCAAGCTCCAATACACATATAGTTTACTCGAGCAGGCTGTAGTCGTGACCGAGGAATCGAATTTTTATTTGTACTTGCTATATTTACACGTCTAATAACATACTATCAATGGCTGCATGAGTTGTTTGGGCATAATATACTTATGTTGAGATTTTTTGCATTCAAATACAAACATCTTTTCGGCTCATCTCGTTACTTACTTGTTAAAAAAGAGCTAAGGCTAAACCAAATAAGAGAAAAATCTTAATGGCTGAAGAATCCCTGCCAAGGCAATTCATATTCATTGAATTCCACAATGCCTATTTGCTACTTGCACATATGATTGGACCACCTGGTCCTGAACAAAGAGGTACAAATCCCATAAATTTTAAGAAGCGTTGGTTTTATGGAAAATGAGTGGTTTGAAAACATTTTTCGAAAGTAATCGCTTGTATCTTTAGAAAAATTAATCAACAGAGAAAATTTTCATTATTGACAATGATCTATGCCTATCATGGGCGACAAAATATCCATTCATTTATTTTTATGAGTTTATACAAGTGATTATTTTTTCCATGAAACGATTGCACTTAAGAAGATCAGAAAGAAGTGGGGAAAATTACCAAAAAAGTCCTAAACCTATTGCAAATGTGCCAATTCAGTCATAAACTTGATTTTTTGATCAATTGAGTCCTAAACTTTTTACAATTATTCCCGATCAGTCCATCCGGCTAAAATTGGCCGATGTGGTAGCCAGTTGGTGTCGGCGAGCTTTTTTAATAATATTTTATTTTTTGAAATATTTTATTAATTGAAGTTTATGTCGATGACATGATCGTCAAATCAAGACAAGGTGAAGATCATGTTGAAGTTTTGAGAAAGTTGGTTGATAGACTCAGAAAGTTCAAGCCGAGGCTTAACCCCACCAAATGCATATTTGGGGCAAAGTTTGGGAAGTTTCTCAGATTTGTCGCTAATACTAGGTGCATTGAGATTGATCCCTCAAAGGTAAAAGTCTTTTGCGACTTGAAACCTCCTTGTACTGTCAAAGAAGTTCAAAATTTATTGGGAAGACTGAATTATGTAACGAGGTTTGTCTCCCAGTTATCAAAAATAGTGAAGCCATTCAAAAAAACTCTAAGGTCAATTAATGTTCTGAAACCAAATTTGTGTAGGCGGACAGAGACTTCTTGGTCACTAGTCCTATTTTTTTTTCTTTTTTGTTTATCTTTTTCCCCGTCGGTTCCTAGGTTCGGCCTCCTCCTCCTCCTCCTCCTCCTCGCCTTTGCTTTTCTGTGTTTTGTATCCCTCACTTGTTGTATTGTCACCCTCTAATGGCTTCTCCGACTGTTGCGACTTCGCTCCTCCTCGTCTGGATCGACGCGCTATCTCCTTTGGTGCAGCTTGCAGAATTGACCTCCATTTGCCCGAGAGAATCTTCTCCTTTCTTGTTCAGCCTTCAATCACAATGCTCTAGCTCAATTTCGCCTCACCAGGTGCGTCATTTGCTTGATTGAAGCCTCAAGTCTCTTCTCCAGCAAGGGTTTCCTTGCCCTCGCTGTCAGTCAGCTCAAAAAGAAAGAAAGAAAAAGTAAAGAATAAAAAAGAAGGAAAAAAACCAAAAAAATTAAAAGTTTCAAAAAAATTTAAAATTTTCTTAGAATATTATTAAAAATGTTCACACGGTGTCGACTGTACTACATAAGACGGCCGACATTCACGTCGATGATTTTTAGCCAAAATCGATTGGATGTACTCAATTTAGGACAAAATTTGACCAATTAAAAAAGTTTATGACTAAATTGATATAAATGCAATATGTTTATGACTTTTTTGTTACTTTTCCACAGTATTTTAAAATAAATATAAATAAAATTCCCTTGCTTATTTTTTTCCTTTTTACTTCTATGATGCTCATCAAGACGAATTGCAATTAATGAGCGATTGGAAATCTGATTAAATGAAAGCTTGCATTCTGTAATGAGACCACAATAGTGGCTCTCCGTTATTTAGTTGTAGTGTAAGATAATTGGATTATTACGAATTGCTCTCTTCCTAGATCCATGTTTAATTAGATACAGGCAACACCATTGCTTTGGCGGGTGAATAATGTGGTATAGCTTTGGATTCAGCCTTCTAGAATGCGGCAATTTGAAGATATGCATCCATGTTCAATGTGCACAATAGGTGTTATCTAGTATGCCTCAATATACTCAGTCTCCCTTAATCCCAATCATGTAACTTATGTGTATTGGATTTCTCAAGTGAGTGTAGGTGCAAATTCTTGAAGTCGACATCCCAATAGTCAAGCTTCCCCCTAATTTTCCACATTGAGAACACCATTAAAAATTGTGGGATTGGACTGCTGTGATTGATCCAACTTGTGCAATGAGTTCAACCTAAAAGTAAATATAAGCAAGATAGTTATCCTGCTTGAAGCAGGTTCAACTCAAAAGATCAATCGTATAGAACTTTAACTATGATTTCTATGTATTGTCATAACAGGTGATTGAGCAAAAAACCAATGGATGGTTAAGAAGACTGGCTATCGAGTCAATATCGTTTACTTGTGGTGGTATGGAGGAAAAAAGTAGTGCAACTTCTCCAATGTGTTGAGTGCTAAAGCCAAGGTCGGGTGGTTGATGGTTGACAGCTACTCACTTCGCCATTGTTTTTAGCATTCTCTGCGATATGAAAAAGAAAAAAAAAAGGAAAAACAAGAAAGGCCCTTCAAAATTCTAGTACTTATTTAAATTATAAGACCCACATCTTAATTTTCACAAACAATAATCAATTATCAACAAATATATTAAACTAAAACTTACTAAACTTGAGCAAATTTCTAAAACTCTACAACAATAAAATATTATTAAAGAAACAATTAAAATCATATATCTAATTTAATAGAATAACAACAAAGGCGGGGTTATATCCACATCAATTTTAGTTAAAGCACATCTTTTCAACAAATTTCTCTCTCACTCTCTCTCTCTCTCTCTCTCTCTGTGAAATCAGCTATAAAAAATAGGGAAAAACTCTTTGCATTGGGTTTACATACATTGTATGATAAAATTTATTAAGTTTTATCTTCTCTAGTTGCTATATATTTAGTCTTATTTACCCAAATGCAAATTTACGAGTAAAATATATAATTGGAGATCTTTTACTTGAAGATAATAGTTGATTACCATTTGCCATCCGTATTTGTAAGTATTTTAAACTAGTATAAGCCTGTGATGAACATCGGTTCTTGACTACTATCAGTTTACTTAAAACTCTATTTTGGTGTTACAATATTTTAAAATAAATCCAAATAAAATTCCCTTGCTTTTTTTTTCTTTTGACTTGTATGATGCTCATTAAGAGGATTTTTTTTTTTTTTTGGTAAAGTCATTAAGAGGAATTGCAATCAATGAGCTATTAGAAATCTGATTTAACAAAAGCTTCGGTTCTATAATGTGAGTAGGAATAGTGGCTCTCCATTGCTTAGTTGTAGCGCAAGATAATTGATGTCAGGATTACTCTCTACCTAGATCCATGTTCAGTCATATATAAGCAATACCATTGCTTCGGTGTCTGAATAAGGTAGCATAACTTTCAGATTCAACCTTCTAGAATGCGGCAATTTGAAGATATGCATCCATGCTCGATGTGCATAGTAGGTATTATCCCAGTATGCCTCAATATAATCGGTCTCACTCAATCCTAACATGTAACTTCCATGTACTGAATTTCTCTAGCGGGTGCAATGCAAATTCTTGTAGTCAATATTACAACAGTGGAGTTTCCCCCCAATTTTCAACCCCGAGAACACCGTTCAGTGATTGATCCAACTTGTACAACAGGCTCAACCTAAAAGTAAATATAACAAAGATAGTCATCTAGCTTGAAGTGGACTCAACTCAAAAGATCAACTATATATAATTTTCACTATGATTTCTATGTATTATCATAATGGGTGACTGAGCAAAAACCAATGGATGGTTAGGAACACTGGCTACCAAGTCAACATCATTTACTTGTGATGATCTAGAGGAAAAAGTAGTGCAACTTCTCCAATGCGTTGAGCGCTGGAGCCAAGGTTTGGTGGTTGATCATTGACAGCTACTCATTTGCCATTGTTTGGGTTTTGTCCGTGACATGTAAAAAGGAAAACTAGAAAGGCTCTTCGAAATGCTCTCCATCAGACTCCACCCGTCCTTATAAATCTCTTTACAATTTGCATCAGCACTCAGCACTCCCCACATCTCTCATTTCCTCTTACGGTCCTTCCCTTCATATCTACCCACTTCTGCTCAAGCTATGGAGCTTGCGCACTTTAGTTTTGCACAATTACAATCATGTTGTTTCCTTCTTTGTCTTGTGCTTGCATTGTGCCTTGTCCTAGTCTCCTCCACCACAAATGAAACCGACAAACTCGCACTCCTCGCATTTAAGGCCGTAGTCAAAGACCCTTATTTGGTGCTTGACTCGTGGAACGACACCATTGGATTTTGCCATTGGTATGGAGTTAGGTGTGGCCTGAGACACCAAAGGGTCACGGTCTTCAATTTGTACTCACTAGGATTCTCAGGGTCCATCTCTCCTTATATAGGAAATCTAAGCTTCTTGAGTAAGATTAATCTCCAAAATAATAGTCTTGTTGGAGAAATCCCCCCGCAAGTCGGGCGGTTGAGCCGCCTACGTTGGTTGCAGCTAGACAACAATTCACTGGCCGGAGAAATTCCCAGAAACGTCTCAAGTTGCTCAAAACTAGTAGTCGTTAGCATTGACTCCAACCAACTAACTGGAGAAATTCCCTCAGAACTCGGTTCATTGTCAAAGCTATGGTATTTATCCTTTTATAAAAATGCACTCTCTGGGAATGTGCCTTCCTCCTTCGGAAACTTATCTTCACTGCATGGTCTTCAACTCATGTCAAATAACTTGGGCGGGAGCATTCCCAAAGTTCTAGGCCGCTTGACAAATTTACAAGTTATTGCTTTTGCAGATAATAGATTGTTTGGCACAATTCCGTCCTCGTTGCTCAATCTCTCTTCTCTAGTTTGGTTTGAATTGACAGTTAACCGAATGCTGGGGAGTCTTCCTATAGACTTGGGCTTGACGCTCCCAAATATTCAAGGTTTTACCATTGGCCAAAACCAATTTGAGGGACCAATTCCTCCCTCATTGTCCAATTGGACAAATCTAGAGATAATTGAATTCGGAGGCAACAGGCTTTCGGGGAAAGTGCCTTCTTTCAGAAATATGCCTAAGCTTTCGCATTTTTCCATCGCGGGTAATGAGCTGGGAGGTGGAAATTCTGAAGACTTGAGCTTTGTATGCTCATTGACAAACTACACTGGATTAGAGTTATTCAGAATTGGTCAGAACAGACTCGGTGGGGCATTACCCAAATGCATAGGTAATTTCTCGAGTACTCTCAAGTCATTCAAAGTAAATGAGAACCTAATGTTTGGTAAGATTCCTCGAGAGATTGGAAATCTAGTCAACCTAGAAGTGTTAAGTCTAGATGTTAACAAGTTTTCAGGCGAGATCCCCCCAAATATTGGGAATTTACAAAATCTAGCGAAATTGTACTTAGGCAGTAACAACCTAAGAGGGACAATCCCCACTTCTTTAGGAAATCTAACTAAGTTGATCGGACTTAGTCTTTGTCAGAACAACTTTTATGGGCAAATTCCCTCACATCTATTGAAGTGCCAATCTCTCCAGTGGCTTGATCTTTCTAGTAACAATCTTAGCAGTACCATACCCCCACAACTCATAGGTCTCTCATCAATAACAATCTTTTTGGACTTGTCTCGTAATCGTCTGAGTGGGGTTCTACCCATAGAAGTAGGGAACTTGAGAACTCTAACCGAGTTGGACATCTCTGACAATATGTTGGTAGGTGAAATCCCAAATAGTTTAGGGGATTGCACTGGATTGACAATACTGAGGATGGGGGGAAACTTCTTCAACGGGTCCATTCCTCAATCGATCAGATCGTTAGGAGGCATTGGAGAACTAGATCTTTCACACAACAATTTGTCGGGTCAGATTCCAGAATTCTTGGTGTTATTTCATTCCTTGAAACTTTTGAATTTGTCTTACAATAGCTTTGAAGGCATGCTACCATGTGAAGGAGTCTTTAAGAATGCTACCATGACTTCTATTATTGGGAACGATGCGCTTTGTGGGGGATTGCCGGCATTTCACCTCCCTGAATGTGTCTCCAAAAGCTCCAAGAGAAGAAAAATCCATATAGTGGTATCGTCGGCTTGTGTTATTTTTGGCATTCTTGGAATAACTCTTACTCTAGTTTTTTTGTATCTTTGTTGGTTAAAGAAGAAAGTAAAAGAATCGATTTCAACTTCCATGGATGATTCATGGCCATACATATCTTATCGAGCACTCTTAAAAGCAACCGATGGTTTTTCTTCAATGAATTTGATCGGTGTTGGAAGCTTTGGTTCTGTTTACAAGGGGATAATTGAGGAGAATGGTACAACCGTTGCAGTGAAGGTGCTTCGTTTAGTGCATCGTGGTGCTCTAAAGAGCTTCACGGCGGAGTGCGAGGCATTAAAGAACATCAGACATCGAAATCTTCTAAAGATATTGACAATTTGCTCGGGTATTGATTATCAGCAAAATGATTTTAAGGCCTTAGTTTATGAGTACATGGAAAAGGGAAGCCTAGAAAGGTGGCTACACCCCAACCCAACACTATCTCACGGGAACGAACCTACCCAGGAATTGAATTTCTTTCATAGGATAAATGTTGCTACTGGTGTTGCTTCTGCATTGGATTATCTTCATCACCAGTGCCACATTCCCATCGTTCATTGTGATCTAAAGCCTGGCAATATCCTTTTAGATGCTGACATGGTTGCCCATGTTGGTGACTTTGGAATGGCAAAGTTCCTCCTTGGATCATCCATTGATACCGTAGCTAATCAAATGAGCTCAATGGGCATAAGAGGAACAATTGGTTATGCTCCACCAGGTAATTCTCTCATTCAGACAAAAAAGGTTTATATAGGTAACAAAAATTTTGATGGGTCACTTTGTAAGTTTGGTAGCTGCATGATACCTCTTATGCCCATTACATTTTGCTTTAGTGATCCGTACTCCAAATTTCACCCGCACTATGATCTACATTTGTCATAGAATATGCAATGGGATGTGAGGTTTCAAGAGAAGGCGATATCTATAGTTACGGCATTCTCTTATTGGAAATGTTCACAGGATTGAGTCCCACCGATGACATATTTAGAGACGATTTGACTCTTCATAGTTTTGTGGCTGAAGCTTTACCTGAACGAGTGATGGAAATTACGGACCACATTCTACTTCAAGAAAGAGAGAATCATTTAAGCACCAATAGCTATCGGCATTGGCTCTCTGAAAGCGATAGCATATTTCAAGAGTGCTTGGTTACAATATATAATATTGGAGTTGCTTGCTCCGACGAAATGCCTGGAAGACGGATGAGCATAAGCGGAGCTGCAAATCAGCAGCAAAAGATTAGAGAGAAACTCTTCGCAAGGGGCTTACACGGACAAAAATGAACAACAGGTTTATAGCATAAATTTTATTAGAACTTTTCTCTTCTCTCATTGCTATACATTCTGTATTGTTTATGCAAATGCAAATGTACCGGTAAAACACATAACTGAAGATCGTTCTTTGAAGATGATAGTTGTTATCTTCCACCATTCGTATCTGTACACAATTTAAAGTAGCATGAGGCCTGCAATGTGTACGCACATTCTTGAGTACTGTCAGGTTACTAGAACTCTGTTGTGGTGCTATAAAATCCAAAATAAAACGCCTTGCTTCTTCTTCTTCTTCTTTTTTATTGTTTCTTGTACGAATTGCAATCGCTTAGCTATTGGATTGATTCAAAGAAAAGCTTGGTTTCTGTAGCTTGACAGGGAAGTACTTGGACGTCTGGAATGCTCTCGGTTCCTGGAGATATGTTTGGTGGATGAATTAGGATGTGCTGCTTTCGGATTCAGCCTCCTAGTATGCGGCAATCCAAGGAAATGTATCGGTGGTCGGTGCGCGTAGCAAGATTGTTGAAGAATGCTTCAGTATCAGTCTCACTCGATTCCAATAAAATAGCTCGTGTGTATTGGGTTTCTTTAGAGGTACAACTTGCAAAGGCATATTCTCCAGCACTGCTATTTCTGAAGTTCATTGCTTAAATTATCCTTTTTTAGCATTTCGGGAAAGTTGTTAATCACTCATTTTTGGCAAGCACTAAGCACGTATGGACGTAACTTATCAAAGCACGTATGGATGTAACTTATCATTGATATATCCAAAGTCCCTTTTGTGATTTTCATTAATCGCATGGATAAGCAACTTTCAAAATTAGAAATTACTGACTACATCAAGAAATTATTGGTCGCCATTATGCTCAAACGTCACCTATATATAAAAAGCGATGATTAACATGGTGAAGTTACTAATTTTAATAGGTGGAAAAATACTTTTCATCGTAAAAAGTTACTTATTCCATGGCGAAATTAATAGTCACTGATATATATTGTCTATGTTTGTAAGCGGTCTGCAAATTTTTCAGTTGTCAGTAGGGGTTGTGACTTCAAAGGTTTGTGGTGTTTGCTTCGTCTTTATTAAGAAAATGAACTATTCCGATGGTATCAATGTGGTTGTGCAATGTATACAGTTTTCAAAAAGAAGAGGAACATGCAAATCACCTAATGAAGATGCTATTGACAAAACAAACACCATCTAAATTACTATTAGAATGCAAAATATGTGTCCGTTCAAACTCACTGTTTTGATGAGAGTTGCCTACATTTATTCTTCAAAAAGAAAAAAAAAATAGTGCAAGTTACTTCTAAAAATGCAAAAAGGAGCGTTTAATAAAAAATGATGTTGTGAAAAGAGATGTCTGTCCTTCCAAGCAGATACCACCGGCCGCGGTGGCTCCACTGGATAAGGCTCTGCTGATCCTCAACGAAGAGGTGAAGGGTTCAAAACCCAGGGGAGGCGCTAGGTGTATTAAGTGTGACTCATGGGTGGTGGGTCCTCCTGCTTAAGTGTCACCTGGGGGTTTACGGGCGCAGCTGTCGGCTGCAAGCCGGTTCCTCCAGTACCAAAAAAAAAAAAAAAAAAAAAAAAAAACGTAGTATTTCGAAAGCACAAGCTATGAGTGTTAGATATTTACGGTGCCAAAACTTGACACGGACGGATATTTAAGTACTAAAAATTAGTAAAGTAATACTTAAGTGCCAAAATCGGAGCAAAAGAGATCAGTTAAGTGTCGACGGCGAGAAAATTCGCCCAAATTGCTAACGTGGTGATTCTCTAGTGATACAAGTGCAAAACGATGTCGTTTTGCATGCCGATGTGACTAGACAAGTGTAAAAACGATGTCGTTTCACAATTGATGAGGATAAATAATTAATATGAAAATTTATTAAATTAAATTTAAAACGAATTTGAAAAAAAAAGGAAGGCAAAAAGGAAGAAGATGAACAGTTGGTGGGGGAGAGTCGGCCAGGGTCGCCAGGCCTTGCCAAGGGCTGGCAACGATGTGGTACCACATTTTCCAAAAATTAAAAACTAAAAAGAAAAAAATTGCACTAGTCCTCGTCTTCACCAATACTTTGCAAAGTACCATTCCCCGCGTTCACCGTCTTCAGTCACTTGGCCAAACTCCTCCGATGGTGCTCGATGGCGGTTGCCCGACCATTCACGAGGTTTGAAGATGAAGGACAGACAATCAAGCCAAGCTTTGAGCTTGAGCGGCCATGGCGGCTGTGAGCTTCAAAGCTCGACCTTCAAGCTGCTTCGAAACTTGGCCTTGGCTGCCTGCGAATACTTGCTTGTGTGTTTGCCAGGGTAAGAAAAACATGTTCAAACTATTATACTTAACTGATCTGATTTATCAGTTTGGTTCTGTTCGAGGAGGCATTTTTGTAAGTCCGGTTCGGTTCTGGACCCCTGCTTGATTCTGATTGGTTTGCAATTTTCCCAAACCAAATCGTGCTCAACGTTACGTCTCTGTAGAAAATTACTCTTGCACGGTTCATCTGCCTTGCATTTACTTGACAGTAGGTAATTGGTTTACCAAAGGTAGAATAACTCAACCCTTTTGAGGATTGTGACTGCACATTGGAGGAAGTACATACCTGAGTAGAGATATTAGAACCTTCTAGCGAAAGACCAGTTGATTGCTGGTGTACATGGTCAGACTAAATAAACTATAGCTTGTTATCAGCAGTGTTTTTCATGTACTAAATCACTTCCGTGTCCAGTTGTATAACATTCTATATCTGTCTTGTGTCCTTTTCAGTGCATATGTGCGATCAGAAATTTTAGAAGTTTGATGTATGTCCACTAGGATTTGCAGCTTTGCATGGTAGGAAATGTGGGAAAGCGGGTTGACGAAGTGGACGGGGTGCTTTAGAGAATTGGCAATCTGGTGACTTTCTTTATTCAGAGAGCAGTTGCTTTTAAAGATCAATAGTTGTTTGAAATTGGCAGGCAGTCTTAGAGTGGGGCAATGTCGGCCTTCCTTAGATAGTACTAATCAAGCTTCCCAGAAACTTAGCAGATATTGAGGACTTAGCGGGGGACCCCTTTTTAATTATTTCTCGTTTCTCCAACCCAGTTACAGATCCTATGAGGTAAGAACAAGTCAGATTCTTGCATATACTATTAGCAGGGACTTTGGGGAGTTGTTAGTTGTGCGCACCCATGGATACATACTAGCATGGATCAATAAATCATGTGCAAAGGGAGCTGCATCCCATGAGAGTATTGTGAGCATTTCAATGTAGCCCAGTTGATGATCTTTCGTGTTCGAATTTTTGTGTGGGTGGAGGTTGGGACATATGATAAGCTTGGATTTCTGCTTGCTGAAAAAAAAAAGTGGAGAGAACAATGGTTTTGTTGTCTCTTGCACTTTGTGTGAATTTATATTTATCAATTTGTCTTGTGTGGACACGTAATGCCTGGACTTACAGTTGCGAAATTAAGAATGACGAGACTAATGAGTGATGAGGGATGTGTAGAAGTTATGCAAAATTGGATTTGATTTGAGCAAGCTTTTGTCTGAAATGGTTTTTCCTTTTCAGTAAATACCAATTCTGCCATCACCCTCCATAACCACCTCTATAAATGCATTATTAATGAATTTGGTAGTTCACTTTTCATTCTTCCAATTGCATACACATAAATCTTCTTTCAGCAATAATAAGTCTTCAAAGATATTGCTGGCAATCTCTGATAGTTGATGGGAGTTCAAATTTGCTAATTCCCTATTGAAGTTGAATAACCTTAATGAAGTCACTAGTTCTTGTTAAAGCATTTTGAAATCTCCTTACAGGTACTCTCTCTCTCTGTTTTTTTTTTTTGGGTCTAAAATCTCCTTACAGGTGTAAGCTACTCTAAAATTAGTTTGTTTTTTTCACCCTCATTGGGTCATGGACGTTTATTTATTATTATAATTGCTACTTGTCATAGAGTTTTTGCATTTGTATTGTAGTTTGGATGGTTAAAATGGAACCTCTGATGAATTATTCGCTATCTGCCAACAATCAACAAGGGGGGTTCATATAAGTTGTCATACAGTACTTCTCGGTTCTCTAATCTTGTTTGATTTTTCACTACAGTCCATTGTCAAGTTAGGTTATCCAGTTATATGATTCATTTGGCCGTGTCATGTAAGAAAGATCAGTTGCTAGAACAACTTTGATCTTTTACTCGTGCCGCTGTTCTGGTTTTGCTGGGACTATTCATTAACTGCAGGGTTTGTGTGAAAATTCTCTAACGTGGCCTCATTGTGACATTACAGGCGGACGAGATCGCAGTCCTGCCCATTCTGTCGGAACAACCTCAAGAGAGTAAACTCGGGCGACCTTTGGATATTCATGGACAGCAGGGACATAGTCGACATGTTCACCGTGACCAGGGAGAATCTTCGGAGGCTCTTCATGTACATAGATAAGTTGCCTCTGGTCGAACCTGATAATCTCTTGAAACATATGATTCTCACCTAAGGTGATCAAAGACCGTCGGAACCAAAACCCATTTGTCCAAGCTTGCTCTCCTCCTGCATGTCTCCTTACTTTTTAATCCTGATATGGGGGACAATGTGTAGGTTGTTGGTTGGTCCTGCCTATTCATGTCAGAAGAGCCAGCCTCATTTATTGTCGGCTGATGGGTGAAGTTCAGACCAGAGTAGGTGGTTCATTAGAAGTTCTACAAATAATCTGCACTTACCGATTCTCCCATCTGTATATATAATTTGTAAAGATTCTTAGTGGGTTAAGTTCTCTCTTTTGGTCTTCAAGAGAGAGAGAGAGAGAGAGAGGGAGAGCTTTTACTAGTTCGGCAATCTTGCTGTTTGGCTAGTTCATAAGTGACATCCATTCATGGATAATGAACATTTGGCGCCACGCCATGAATGTGGTGATTTCCTCCCGATCAGTTTTACGAAATTGTGATTTCAATTGCTCAGTACATGCATAAAATTTGCAATTCGTTTACAATTTTTGCAATTGGCGCACTTCGATCAGAATCTGGCGAGCTATCGGCATCGAGAACATTTGGGCCATTTGCACCTCACTGCATTGAAGGTAGACATTTAGTGTATTAGATGATTCGAATTAAAGTTCTATAATCTAATCAAGACGAGTGAAGTTCCATTGCCAAATATTTAACCAGAACTTCACGGATGCAGGATAGGATATGGTTCAAGGCATTGAAACAATCCTAGATTTTCTGCCTTAATCTGAATCCAACGACACAAGCCATCACTCTCCCCCTGTAAGTACATGAAATACCTTCTACTGCAGTCCGGCTCACGCGACCTCCGGCCCTCGTCCAAACCGTTCTCATTAAAGATATGTGAGAGAATCACAGCCCGACCGAAACAAAGGCAATACAGCTAATCCAAGGCCATCAAAACAGCTCCGAAGGCGATTGATTTTCGCTCCGGCGGAGGAGAAGGGTGTAGGTCTTTACCTCATTAAAAACGGAGCACGAATTGGTACCTTGAGGAAGAGCAGCTATTGGTCGTGACTGACGATCGGACTAAAGAAATGAGGCCTCAAGGGCGATAAAGCAAAGGAATGCTACCACGAGAACCGGGTAATTCGTAAATCTTATACCGGGCCTGGGTGGCTAGCGTGTCGTGGAATCATGCTTATTGGGCCCGGTTTGGGCCAAGAAAGTCCAAATGGGCTCCGTCGTAAAAGTCAACCATAGATTTTGGGAGTTGACTAGCTACCGAGCCTTCCTTAGTTGAATTATTCATTAATGGCCCCGAGATCTCTAAACTTTAGTGTCCCAAAATTAGATGTACGGAAGAAATGGAATGAAGAAAATGATGAGGATGATGAAACGACGGTGTTTTCGGTCAGAGGTAGGCTTTCTCAGTTTGGTCGAAAATATCAACTTTCTCAGAGAGGATTGGGGTGGGGACGATTTCATTTCAGGAGTGGGTTTCGACTCTCACGCCCTGCAAGGAGGCAGAGTAAAAGTCTGAGAGTGAGTGTTAGAATAGGATTAGAGTAGGACCGACCAAAAAAAAAAAAAAAAAAACCTACGGATGAATGTTTGACCAAAAAAAAAAAAAAAACCTATGGATGAATGGCCTGATGAAATGTATTCCAAGCCCCAGTGGAATGCAATGTTCCTAATCCCTATGTGTAGAAGGGACGCAATGAATGCGAGGTTATGTGAACTCCCCATTTTTTTTTTTAACCAAGGATTGAATTGCGCTATTGACGACAAATCTGACCCTTGATATTCTCTTTTTATTTGTTTATAAAATTGCATGTTCGACTAGCCCGACAATATTCGGTTTATCGACATCCTTGTATTTGGCTTTGTCTTTTCTCTAAAATAACTCTCAACCGTTTCCTTAACTAGGCCGGTCGCAGCACACAACCAAAATTACGCTAGTCTTGCAAAATGTTTACAAAGACTGAGTTCAGAAATTATAACATTACATATATATACATATTCATGTCGCATTTGCATTGATTGCAAAATGAAATGATAACGTAGAGAGAAAATCCGAAAATGGAGAGAAATGATGCAAAAACGGAAAAAGTTTTCTAATGCGTATGCCAGCATGAATTCAAGACAAATGTCAAACAATATGGGACTCATATTCGGACAAGAATTGACAAGCGAAATAAACGTTAGATAGAAAAATAGATTACTATAATGTCAATACATATTGATATGAATATCCCATAATATCACTACTTGTTCATGTGAATTGTCAATTATGTTCCCACCAATTTTTAATGTTCGATAGGATGCTAATATATGGTATGCCGACTTGAAAAGTTTTATATTTGCTCACCAAAAAAAAAAAAAGGTACTTCTGCGATCAAAATTAAATATTTTATCAGAGATTAGCCGATTAGCGCTTTCTGAATTTTTTAGGCAAAATTGAATCTCTAAACTGTGTGCTTTTTCACATGAGTTGGTCCTTCCTTCCAATAATTTATGGACATGTTGGCAAGACTGAATCGTCATAAAATGGGGACGTGACGTCCTATGCGGCATTTGAAAAATAAAATAAAATTAAAAATTCATGAATATTGAAAAAATAAATGTTAAAAATTGAAAAAGGAAAATTTTAAAATAAGATCAGGCATGAGCATGACTCTCAGTTTAGACATGGGCACGGCAAACCCCGCCCAGGTGTGTGGGAGGTGGCGCAGCCTCTGACGTCGAAACAACAAAATAAATATTAACAAAAATATAAAAAAGGACATTTGAAAAGTTCATGACCAAATCTCAAATTCAAATTAGGCTTGGATGGTTGATGAACCTCGGTCAAGCGTAATCAGTGGCCACAAGGCCCCGGCGACGCGATGCTAGAGAGTTTTTTTGGTTAGAGCTTGTCACCTTGACGATTGACCATTGGGTCGTGCGACCCTGTGTCCCGCACCTAAGGCAAGCTTCCGAGTTATCCTACTTATGATGAGGCTTTTCATTATTATGATCAATGTTCTTTTTCCAACTGTAACATTTGAGCAAGCTGCAATGACTACTATTTCGGCGGTTCTCTGTTGCTATAGACGGTCCAGTTATGGTATTTGCGCACTGAGAGTGATCGGAGTGCTGCGTTCAACGAACATCCCTTGCGCAACACGCGTTTGATGGGAGTTTCAGCATAAATGGCGTTGTGATATTGACTCTAATCTGACCCAGCCACTCAGAGAATCAACTTCTTGATGCACTACTCCGAGTGTTCTTATGACAGATAACCCCAAAACTGAACCGTTATATAAGATCTTGTTAAGCTTTCTCGGCGGTTGCTTTTATTACTGGATTAGATTGTTGTTCGGGCCATTTAATGATGGGTGGAAGATGGGAATTGTGACTTAATGTACAATATCATCTATGAATTTTTGATTTATTCAATGTGATTCTTGAACTTTAGCTCAATGTAATGAATAGGTTCATTTCCATTGCAATCCTGATCATGCATCAATACTACGTTATGGAGGTCCAAATTTCACCTTACAAACTGTGAAAGGAATTGGGGACCTGCACCTTTCAACTTAATGATTTTATGTAGAAGAAGTTTCTGGCTCGTGATGATGATATAAAATGAAAACGTATGGGTAACGAGCCTTTTTTAACACCCAACACACTTTTGGAGGGTTAAGGCAAATGATGCTTGAGGATAGAAGCTAGTCAAGTTGCTAGGAAGCTGCTTGATCTCGCTATTAAATTGGTCAAACTCCACTTGATTCTAAACCCAAATTTAGCTAGGTAGCTTGACTAAATAGCCGAGTTGAGCTTCGATACGAAAATAGTTTACTCGAGCAGGCTGGGGTCCTAATAAAGAAATCGAATTTTCATTTATACTTGCTATATTTACACGTCTAATAATTCACATACCATTAATGGCTGCATGAGTTGTTGGGCCATAATATACTTATGTCGAGATCTTTTCCGTTCAATTCACAATCATCTTATTGCTTATTTTAAAAAAAGAATCAGTATCATAAAAAATCTTAAACTAATACACTTGTTATAAATTTATATCCCCTTAATTTTTCTTAAATTTACCATTAAATTGCTGAGTTGGATGACACATGGTAGTTGACGGATGTATTGATTTGAGGTTTTACCCTCTGTTTGTTACATGTGTATTGATTTGGGTAAATTTTTCATAAGTATAACAATTGGAGTTTTTACGGTATTAACCCTCTCTACAAAGAGAGCTAAGGCTAAACCAAAAGAGAAAAATCTTGATGGCTGAAAAATCCCTTCCAAAGCATTTCAGTCATTGAATTCCACAATGCCTATTTGCTTCGTGCACACAAGGTAAGACCACCCGGTCCTGGACAAAGAGGTACAAATCCGACAGACTAAAAAGAAAAGAAAGAACATCGTATCGAAGCATCATGGAGTTTCATTCGATCACTTGGTGAATTCAATCACTCCCAGTGCAGACACAGCTCGGGCAGCGACCTTAAAGCCTGTGAATCCTGCTTCTCTGCACAGGTACTCGAAGGGTGCGTTTGGATGGGCATTTAGAAAGCCCATCCAGCCCCCAAAGCTCATTCAGCCCAAAAATGGGTGTTTGGCAACTGATATCAAGGGGCTTTCAAATGAAAGCAAGCCCTTGGGAATGCTGAGGCTTCATTTAATGAAAATATTACGTTGCCTATTTTACCCTCAAAATTTTCTTGAAAACCCACCGTTGCCCATTTTGAAAACAAGAAAACCCTAGATCTAGTTCGCACTCCTCCCTTCCATCGCTTTCCGTCGCTCTCTCCCTCGCGAAACCTCTTCTTGCTCGATTGCTCTGACCCTTCCGTCGCTCTCTCCCTCGCGACAACCTCTTCTTGCTCGACTGCGCTTTTCTTTTGCTCATCCTCTGCAGTTCGTCTCTCCTCTCTCCCCCTCGCTCCCGAAGCCCGGTGTTCCCGGTGAGGAAGGAGGGAGGTCTTGGACTGCGGCCGGCGGAGGAGCTCCTACGGGTACCGCAAATCGCCGAGTGGGTCCAGCGTTTCTCACGGTTCGTATGGTTTCTCCTTCATTTCTCGTGGTTTTTCTCCCCTCCCCGTCGTTGAGTGCATTTTTTTGCCCGGCTCCAGTGGCTGGGGACTAGAGATGCCGTGCTTCGGGTTTGCCTTTTTCTGTCTTTTGCCGTCTGTCGTGACGTTCACGGTCGCTGGAATTGCTGATTTGTGCTTAGTCGTTAGTTCCAATTTGATGCTTTGTTGCGTGCATCGGCTTGCGGATGATTTTTTTCCCGTTTTCGGTTGTTTGTTTTTTACGTCTTTTCGACTTGGATCGCATGCTTGAGCACAGAGCCTAACCGTGGATGACGGTGTGCAATTTCCTGTTTTGAGAGTTTGGGCACCTCTGACTGTTGATGCGCTGTTACTAATCCCAACTTGCTGCTTATCATGTGTTCGTTGAAATGATGAACCAAGTTAGCATATATGGATGGTAAGGATGGGGAGAGGGATGCGGTTGGGAGAAGGATTTAAGGAAAAGGTTGTTAACTGTCGAGGGAAAGGAGGGGTTGTTGGGGGCAAGGAACCGTGAAACCGCCAAACCTTTGACATAACAACTTCATGAGTCGCAACAAGAAAAAGCGTTTGTTTCAATTTCTGTTCTTATTGCCCCTACCCCAATTGATTGCATCATCGTCATCATCTTCTTCTCCTTTGCACGAAAGAGAGATGGGAGTTGAGATCTAGGCCCACTTAAGTAACGGCTAATGTAGGCAAATTACACATCACATGTTCCATGTCTCTTCGGTTGGGTTTTTATGAACTTGAGGAAAATATCAACCATAATTACGTGATTCCTAATGCCGAAGATTGAACATCCTAACATTAGAAACAGAGGACACATATGCGAGTCTCAACCATAATTCTTTTAATAGCTACTACGGATGCTCACTAAAGGTCACAGTTGTTTGTCAACGATTCAAATGTCTTTCTTGGTCGCCCTTATGGTAAAATCAAGTCCGTTCCCCCTCATCATGATAATGTTAACATTAATTAATTTAAGTATGGAAGTATAGGGTAATATGTTCAATTCACAATATTTGGCGTTCTATATTTGTACGTGGATCTTGTGTTTTGAACTCTCTGGCCACTTCATGTTCTTGTTTCTGCAGTTATAATTGAAGTCCCTTGTCAGTTTCCATGAATCTTCCAATTCTACAGGAAAGGAAAACAAAGGCACCTTCAATACTCTCTACTCTTTTTCCCATTTGTTGCAACAGAACGAGAACAGACAAAGACAGAGCACAAAAGTTGAAAGAGAGGGGTGATCGCGAAGTGAGGTGGAGGGATCCGAGTTGATATGTCCATTGAACAAGGAAAGAGATTCAGGGGCTTGTGGAGGTATATTCCGGCAAGCAAAGCAGCTTCCGTGACAAGAGAGAGGATGTCGATGACATCCTCAACTTAGCGCTTACTTCCTTCAAACATTCGCCCTCCGGAGTTCTTGAAGTTGGCCATGCAGCTCAGTAAGTTTTGGCTGCACTCCTGACTTAAGAGAGTTGTCTGCACGAACCCCTCAGGACTCAATGTTACAGCTCCCATATGTTTATGTGGGCGATATGACCTTTTCTATAAATGAAAGTTCAAATTAAACCATCCAACAATATGATTTCTTCATCATTGATGTCGATTGTTACATTTGACAAGCCAAAATATTTGTGATGTTATTGTCCTAGAACGGTCAATGAGAGAGATATATTGATGTCGAAACTCGTTGCTTTGGCTTGAACCCAAGCGTCATGCTTCGTGCAGCAAGCATCGAGGCCGTTGTTAGGTCTTTCTCCCGAAAAGAAAAATTATCCAATCAATCAGTCTTAAAGATTCCAATTTAGTTTTAAGCTTTTCATTTTTGTCAATTTAGTCTTGAACTTTTGTGCGAAATTGGAATGTAGTTTTTTGATCAATTTTCACTTGAAATTACTAATGTGGTAATGTCATGTTGTATAGCAACGCTGATGATGAATAGACTATCTCGTCATCAATTTCCATGAAAATTTGTTGGATGAACTATACTAGAATGTTACGCAAAGGTTTAAGACTAAAATAGTAAAATTGAAAAGTTTAAAACCGATTAAGTAATTTTTCCCACTTGCACATTCATCGTAGAGGAGACCATGATATTTTTCGTACCTCAAAAATAGAGGCACCGTATAATTTTCAATAATGATCTTTTTTATGTTCAATAGTAATTAATCAACCATAAAAATAAAAAAAAGGAAATGCAAATGAATCGAGAATCAATAGTATTCTTATTGTAATTGAGAAAGAGAGCACGTAAATTTTTTCCATTTGATATTATTTAGCAAAAAAAAAAAGAATTTTAATTTTAATAAAATTGTTTACACAACATCTTTAACATTATTGTCAAATATAAATTAAAAAAGTCGCAAACATTCTTTTTTTTTTTTTTTAATTTTAAACAAATAAAAATTAAAATATTTAGATTATTCACCAAATGGGCTTTTCAAATGTGTTTTCTACCAAACAAAGATTTCTCTCAAAGTTGCTTTTCAAAGCAGAATTTACCAAACAGTCTCTTTACATTTCATTCAAAGCCCTTTAGGCCAACCTGCTTTGCATTTTCCCAATGAGCTTTCCAAATGCCGAACCAAACGCACCGAACTGCTTTTCGGTCCTCTCCTTCCCTCCTGGCTGGATCAACATGGCGTTGTCGAGCAGTGACACGTATCGAGACGCCATTGTATCCTCCGGCTCGTCTGGCATTATGAAGTCCATCACGATCACCTTCCCGTTCGCCGGCAACGCCTTGTAACAGTTCTTCAGTAACTTTATGCACGACTCGTCGCTCCAGTTGTGGCATGCGCCCTGCCCAATTTGCGGAGTCATATAAAGTTAGGACATGGCTTGCGTTCGAGTAGTATAATTAATGAGAAGGATTCATGAAGCTTGCCTTAATCATGATCCCGTCGCCCTCCGGGACATTCGCGAACATGTCCCCTCCGACGTGCTCCACGCCTGCGCGCCATTTTTACTAATGTAATTGTAGGCCTAATTTGGAGACAATAATGCCTCTAATTTTCGCAAACATGATTTTCTGCTAAATAATTGGAACCTAAATAAGCGCAACTAAGCCAGGGAAGCATGTGATAATTAATGTACCGGGATAGGAAGGGGCATGTTCGATGACTTGGGCCAAATCGAAGTTGATGCCCTTGATTGAGGGGTACTTTGAGACAATCATGTTAAGTGTCGCGCCTTTTCCGCCACCGACGTCAACTAGAGTCATGATCCCGTCGAACCCGTGGTAGACCTCGAGGATCTTCCTCGTCTGCGTCGTGGAGCGGCCGGCCATCGCGTCGTTGAAGTGCTTGTTCAGGGACGAGTCCTCCTTCATGCACTGGAAAATGGTCTTGCCATGGACCTTTTGGAACAAGTTGCCTCCTCCTCCCAAAATTGCTTCCTTGAATTGGAGCCTGTAATTGCAAAAAAGCTAAATAAGGTTTTGTTTGATTCAAATTTCATCGCTCGATCTAATTTCCTCTTGTTGGGTGTTAAGATGATAACGTATTTTGAGCCTGTCCCAGGTAATATCTTTCATATCATATATAGGTCATGTATTCACAGACGAAGGAATTTCCACTCACCAGACGTCAATGGTAGCTTGGTGGAAGGCGAAGAGAGAGAGAGCGAGCCAACGGAGCTGCCATCCTCATCCCTGACGTAGTACTTCCCGGCCGGCGATATCGCGTACCGCCTCTCCACAGTCCTCCCGCCGTCGAGTGTCTCGGACTTGCACGCAAGGAGCGTGTGGCTCGCGAGGCAACGGAGGACCCGGTCGATGATCTCGGCCGACTCGGGGGTCCGGGCAGGGAGGTGGGCGGCCACCTCGGGGGGCGACATGTAGGCCCCGGGGCCCGCTCGGGCTATGATACCGAAGAGGTCGAGCTCGACCGCGGCGTGCAGGATCCTTGGGAAGACTTGAGAGCTAGAGTACAGGAGGGCTTTGAGGCATGGGTCTTCTTCTTCTTCTTCATGGCAGGGTTTCACTTGGCTTTGACCGGAACTCATTTTTCGCTCTCTATGCTTTTGCGTCAGACAAAGTTTGGATGGGTGTTCGGTTGCTTCCTTGAGGATATACAAAAGGCGATGGGCACTTAGGCACTTTTTATAATCAAAGGTGAACATTTAGGTCCCCAAGTGGCCAAAAAGAAGACTAAACAATGTGTCGGGATAGTCTTGTATGAATTATTGATAGCCTAGTGTAGGAAAGTGGGGCTGCAAATACATGGGATCCACTGCATTTGTTAAACAAATGACCACGGGAGACATCATAGTTTAGGTTCTTAGGCAAAGTCCTCACGTAATTGTACAAATTATTGATAGCCTATTGCTAGTGCAGGTAAATGGGGTTTGCCCATCCATGGGGTCCATTACGTTAGGACCAAATGATTGGGTACACAAAACCACTTGATACATCATAATTTAGGTGCTTGGGCAAAGTCCGACGTGAACTGATGGATGACTAGGCAAACGTGGACTGATGGTTGAGGCACGGAGACCTCCCATGTGAGATTTAGGGGGCTAATACCGACTCTCTTAAAAGCTTAGGCTAATGAGCGGAGGCGGTACTTTTTATTAAGATATTCTAATTGTAGAATATTAGAGTGAGGGAGATCATTGTGCATATATCGTCTTGTTAAACTTTATAATTGTGTGACGTGAGACATTCTTAAAAAGCATATCAAAATTCATGGAGTATTTTTGAAGGAACTGATAAGCTAGAGGGTTAAAATTCATCCCTAAAGTGCCTTATTTTTCATTAAGGTCAATATTATGAAAAACTTCAAACTTGGAAATGGGCAATTTTATCCTAAATTAAATTTTTGAACACCAAAAGTATTAAATTGGTATATCTGTGATAAATTTATGATTTTTGAGTTTCCATCAAATATTACCATTAAATTGTATGGATGACACTTGGTAGTTTTCTTTTTTTTTTTTTGGGTCAGTCCTACTCTATTCCTACTCTACACTCACTCTCGGGCTTTCTCGCCTCTTGCGGAGCGTGGGAGTCGAAACCCAACGCGTCCCCACCCCCCCCCTCGAGAAGGTGGGGATTTGAACCCCTCACCTCCCCCTTCCATGTTGGAAGGGTGGCCACTGGGGCGAATCCCAGTGGTTGATGACACTTGGTAGTTGAGGGGTGTACTTATTTGGGGTTTTACCTTCTATTTATCTTAGATATAATAGTTTCTGATTTTTCGTAATATTAATATAATTTAATGGCAATAAATGGAGAATAAATTTGTTATAAATGTATTACTTTAAGGTTTTTGGTGTTCAGAAAATTAGTTTGCATTAAAATTATTTCATATGTACAAATTTGGGGTTTTTGGTGATAAAAAAATAAGTTTAAGATAAATTTTTCACAAATGTATCGGTTTGAGATTTTTTTTTTTGGTAGTATTGACCATTTTCATTTACTCTTACAACTTGTTACTTTCAAGATCTAGTCAGCAATATGGGCTAGTGTCAGTCTCCACCCCCTTTATCGTTGTCAACTTCTCGAGATCTAGATCAACCGGACAAAGATATCTTTTAACCAAGGAAAAAAATCACAAAAAATTTCAAATTATATTAATTGTGACACAACTACCTTTCCTTACAATTCCATCTAAAATCACATTTAAAAAGTTAATGTGGATCCAACATGACACTTTTAGGGGCAAGTGGCTTTATTGTGGTGCCACATTTTCAAAAATTAAAAACTAAAAAGGAAGAAATTGCACTAGTCATCGTCTTCTCCAATACTTTGCAAAGTACTATTCACCGTGTTCATCGTCTGCAATCTCTTTGCCAAACTCCTCCGACGGTGCTCGTTGGCGGTTGCCCGACCATTCACGAGGTTTGATGATGGAGGACAGACAATCAAGCCAAGCTTTGAGCTTGAGTAGCCATAGTGGCTGTGAGCTTCAAAGCTCGACCTTCAAGCTGCTTCAAAACCTGGCCTTGGCTGCTTGCGAATACCCGCAAGCTTCAAAGGTCGAGGTCATACCTCAAGCCAAGATTTGAGCTAGAGCAGTCATGGCAGTCGTGAGCTTCGAAGCTTGGCCATGGCGGCTGGGGACCACCTGCGAATTCGAAGCTTGGCCATGGCAACTGGCGACTACCTGCAAGCTTTGAAGGACTAAATTAGACCCTTAAGCCAATCTAGCGGTCATGGCGGTTGTGAGTTTCGAAGGTCGAGGTCAGACAAGCCAAGCTTCGAGGTGGAGAGGCCATGGCAGCCGCTCAAGCTCTCCAGCTCGACATTCTTGAAGCTTCGTACTGTTCTTCCTCGGGAGGAAGACGATGGGCGGTGCAATTTTTTTCGTCTTTTTTAGATTTTTTAGACCTTTTCTAACGTGGTGCGCACTTTTGTTAAAAAAAAATAAAAAATAAAAACGTGGTGCGCACTTATGACCTCGTGGGACCCACTTATTCTTAATGCTACATTTAATCATTCGAATTTCTAGTTAAATAAAATTAAATATGATAAGATTAATTTATATCTTATCAATTATTTGATGATTATAGTAATAAAGTTGGATATATTCATATTATATTATTATTTGATATAAACGGTATATTAATATAAATAAATAAAAAAATTTTACAAAAAAATCTCTTATACTTTATTTTTATTTTATTTTCCTCTTCTTTTTAATTAATTTCTTTTTTTATTTCTTTCTTCTCCTTTCATCATTAGTTTATTAAACAATAAACTGTAGTAATGTACCTAAAATACTAAAATGCCTAAAATATGTAATAAATATAAGTATATATTTAAATTTAAATTTATATATTGAATTTATATTATAAAATATAATTAAATTAAAAAATATAAATATAAATAAGATTAAATTAAAATAAATTATTATTTTTTATTAAAATTCAAATATTAATTATATTGAAATATAATTTTAATTTTGTTAATTTAATAAGTTTGTTGTTTGAAAAAAAATAACTTTCTCATTATGGATATTAAATATTCTATCCACTTTATCCCACTTCCCATATAGAATAAATTTATTTGGTTTATATTTCTTTTATATCCAATTTTATTCTATTATAAGTAGGCACCAAATGTAGAATATAATAAATTTATCATATTCTAAATTTTATCCCGACTATCAAATATAAAAAAAGTGTCGCATCGGTTTACGTAAGCTTTATGACCGTTATTTTGAATGAAATTGTAACAAAGAATAAATGCGTTTTAGTGTGTCTCAATGAGAATAATTTATGATTTTTGGTATCATAAAAAAAAAACTTATGGTCAATGTGCAATAATTTAAAATTTTTGATTTTTCCCTTTCCATTTTTATCTTAATAGAAAAAAACCAGTTCGAATTTAAAAAAAAAAAACCTTTTATTTTAGCTGAATTGCACCAAAAAAAGTAAAATTTTCGATTTTTTTTTTTTTGCCCTTTCCGTTGTTATCTTAACAGAAAAAAACCAGTTCGAATAAACAAAACCTTTTATTTTAGCCGAATTGCACAAAAAAAAAGAGTTCAGGGTTTTTATGCCATCGTATTAATGTCGAAAAGCATATATACGTTCACCAAAAAAAAAAAAAAAAACATATATACGTTAAAACAAGCGCAACACCTAGTCCCGCCGTCGACGTCGAGCTTCCTCCTCTCCGCCGCGCATCTCCGCCGCAACCGAACGACTCCGTAGGTGGTCAGCCCTCTCACCGGTCTCTCCTCCACCGCCAGCTTCGACGAGAACTCCACGAAGGCAAGCTCCCGAGCTATGCTACTTTTGTCCAGGCTTTCTTATCAAGATACGATGTTCTTTTTGCAACTGTAGGATTTGAACAAGCTCAAACGACCCGTATTTTGGTGGTCCTGTGTCGCTAGCGACGGTTCAGCTATGGTGTTTAGCGCACCGGTGGCGACGGTGTTCATCGCGTTCGACGAGCATCCCTTGCACACCATGTGTTTGATGGAAGTTCCAGGACGAATGGCATTGTGATATCCAATGTAATCCGACCCGACTTACCCAGAGAATCAACTTCTCGATGCATTTCTTCGAGTGTTCTTGCAAGAAATGAGTGCAAAAGCGAACCGTGGTAAAAATTTCTTGTCGAGCTTTCGCTGCATTTGCTTTTATTGCTAGATTAGATTGTTTTTCGGGCTGTTTAATGATGAGTGGAAGATGCGTGTGTATCTTGGGAGTTGTGATTGCACCCTCTTCTTGCTTTTCCCTTTTAAGAGATCAGTTAGGCTGAAATATGTTTTTTTTTTTCCTCTTGTCTGCATGATTTTTTTTTTCTTTCATTGATTGTGAAATCTTGGTAAGTAATATGTGGGAGAAATAAAATTCTTTGTTTGATGCAGATTTACTGTGTTCATGGTGACTGGCACAGTTATCAGATGATTGTTACTTGGCTCATTCATTCTGCTGAAAGCCCAATGTGGATCATCTCTTTGTGAGTGGAGGTCAGCGCATTTTTTCAAATCAAATTTAGTTTTATCAAGTCATATTTGTGATAGGTGATAGGGTAATTGCTGAAACCTGGAAGTCCTCTCGTTCTCCAGGTCTATGTTGATGGCACGACGACCATGTCAACCCATGAAAGAAAAGCTAGCGTCAGAGAGTTCTATGGTAATCAAATTCTGACTGCCTTCATTCAAAGTCAAGTTGGCGATCCATTTAAATTAGTTATTTTTGACAATGCTCTGTTCCTGTTGTCAGCGGTAATATATCCATCATACAGTACTTCTCGGTTCTCTAATCTTGTTTGATTTTTCACTACAGTCCATTGTCAAGTTAGGTTATCCAGTTATATGATTCATTTGGCCACGTCATGTAAGAAAGATTAGATGCTAGAACAACTTTGATCTTTTACTCTAGTGTCGCCGTTCTGGTTTTGCTGGGACTATTCATTAACTGCAGGGTTTGTGTGAAAATTCTCTAACGTGGCCTCATTGTGACATTACAGGCGGACAAGATCGCAGTCCTGCCCATTCTGTCAGAACAACCTCAATAGAGTAAACTCGGGCGACCTTTGGATATTCATGGACAGCAGGGACATAGTTGACATGTTCACCGTGACCAGGGAGAATCTTCGGAGGCTCTTCATGTACATAGATAAGTTGCCTCTGGTCGTTCCTGATAATCTCTTGGAAACATATGATTCTCACCTAAGGTGATCAAAGACCGTCGGAACCAAAATCCATTTGTCCAAGCTTGCTCTCCTCCTGGATGTCTCCTTACTTTTTAATCCTGATATGAGGGACGATTTGTAGGTTGTTGGTTGGTCCTGCCTATTCATGTCAGAAGAGCTAGCCTGATTTATTATCGGCTGATGGGTGAAGTTCAGACCAGAGTAGGTGGTTCATTAGAAGTTCTACAAATAATCTGCACTTAAAGATTCTCACATCTGTATATATAATTTGTAAAGATTCTTAGTGGGTTAAGTTCTCTCTTTTTGTCTTCAAGAGAGAGAGAGAGAGAGAGAGAGAGAGAGGGAGAGCTTTTACTAGTTCAGCAATCGTGCTGTTTGGCTAGTTCATAAGTGTCATCCATTCATGGACCATGAACATTTGGCGCTACGACATGAATGTGGTGATTTCCTCCCAATCAGTTCTACGAAATTGTGATTTCAATTGCTCAGTACATGCATAAAATTTGCAATTCGTTTACAATTTTTGCAATTGGTGCACTTCGATCAGAATCCGGCGAGCTATTGGCATCGCGAACATTTGGGCCATTTGGACCTCACTGCATTGAAGGTGGACATTTAGTGTATTAGATGATTCGAATTAAAGATCTATTATCTAATCAAGACAAGTGAAGTTCCATAATATTTAACCAGAACTTCACAGATGTAGGATAGGATATGGTTCAAGGCATTGAAACAATCCTAGATTTTCTGTCTTAATCTGAATCCGACAACACAAGCCATCACTCTCCCCCTGTTAAGTACATGAAATACCTTCTACTGCAGTCTGGCTCACGCGAACTCCGGACCTCGTCCAAACCTTCCTTGGTTCGCTGCTTTAGGGTCATTGTTTGTTGTTTGTGGTGCGTCGCAGCGCAAGTATGCTTGAAAGAAGACTTCAAGATACGTGAGAGAATCACAGCCCGACCGAAACAAAGGCAATACAGCTAATCCAAGGCCATCGAAACAGCTCCGAATGCAATTGAATTTCACTCCGGCGGAGGTGAAGGGTGTAGGTCTTTACCTCATGAAAAACAGAGCACGAGTTGGTACCTTGAAGAAGAGCAGCTGCTAGTCGTGACTGGTGATCGGACTGGAGGAATGATGCCTCAAAGGCAAAAACGCCAAGGACTGCAATAGACGAAGGGAGAGTGAACGAGAACCGAATGCTACCCCGCGAACAGGATATTTCTTGAATCTTATACTGGGCCTGGTTTGGACCAAGAAAGTCCAAATGGGCTCCGTCGTAAACCATAGATTTTGTGGGTTGACTAGCTACCGAGCCTTTCTTAGTTGAATTATTCGTTATTGGCCCCGAGATCTCTAAACTTTAGTGTCCCTAAATTAGATGTACGGAATAAATGGAATGAAGAAAATGATGAGCATGATGAAACGATGGTGTTTTCGGTCAAGGGTAGGCTTTCTCAGTTTGGTCGAAAATATCAACTTTCAACCTTTGGATGAATGGCCTAATGAACTGTATTCTAAGTCCTACCGGTGCAATGTTCCTAATTCCTGTGTAGAAGGGATGCAATGGATGCGATCCCTTTCTTTTTTTTTTTACCGAGGATTGAATTGCGCTATTGACGATAAAACTGACCCTTGACATGCTTTTATTTTATTTTATTTTATGAAAATGCATGTTCGACTACTGGACAAAATTCAGTTAACACACTTGTTTTTTGGCTTTAATCTAACTCTCTCGCTGGTCTTGAGTAGAAGAAAGGAAGAAATTGAAATTACGCACGTGGATAAAACATTGTAATTGAGCTTGGCTGGTGGATACTTTAAAGGTTACGGTCTAAGGATAGAGTTTCTGCCGATGACTGTTGCTTGACCACAGCCGCCACGGTAATTCAAGTGATTTTCAAATATACAAATTTTGACTTAATGTGTAATGTTATCTATGAATTTTTAATTCATTAAATATAGTCATTTTAGCTATCTCTAAAATTATTCAATTCAGTCCCTTTGTTTGATCAAACAAGGGAGAAAGTCACAATAAGTCCTTCGCAAGAAGTCCTTTAAATATTATAAACAATCTAGTCATAAAATTAGTGGCAAATATGTGATCCCTAAATTTTCAAGTTGTTTAATTCAAGTCCTCAATTTTTTATGACAAATCCAAATAAGTTATTTGATACTATTCACAAGTTTTTATTTGTATATCGTTGCCTGTATGGATATCTATAAGTAGACAACTTATAGATATCCGATTAAAACACCTAAACTTAAAATAGTAGGAATACCAACCTGATACAATTTTAAACGAACTTTTACTTTGACTATTATATAGATCATGAGATAATATATATTTAATTGGAACCGTTGTAATATTTATAAAAACCGCAGGAGTAAAAAAAGAGGATTTTTTTGGTTGATTTAGGAAATTAATTGGGATGAAAATTTATAAAATCAGGGCAATAGCATTGTTATGAAAACTTGTGAATAATGACAAAGGATTGATTTGCCTTTGTTATTGAAAATGGATGAACTAGATTGAATATATTGAAAGTTTAAGGAGGCTAGATTGCACACTGTGCACTAGTATAGAACTAGATTGCACATTTCATTATGGTTCAGTGACTTGGGACTTTCTCCTCATTTGATCAAACGAAAGGATTATACGTTGAATATTTATGAATAGTTCAAGGAACACATCAAAAGGGTTAAAAAAATCCAAAGTTAAAAAATCCAAGGATAATCTTATACATTAGACTAAAGTTTAGAGATTATTGGTATCATTTTTTGTCTTTAAATAACTTCAGTGTGCATTCATCCACCTGCTTTTCCCAGCATGAGCGAGCACATAACTAAGCCAACCCATAGATATTATTGTCCATAGAAATAAAATTGCCCATGCTCCAAGGCAATTGTCAGCGCAACTCAAGAGATTGGAAAAAGGAGCAAAAAATTAAAACTTGCCTCATCCACTCTATGTTCACATAAAAAGAAAAAAATGTAGCATGTAAAATCGACTGTGCATTGTAACACGACTGTTAAGAGCCGGTGATTCATGTTAACGTGTCATGATCGAATTTTGTGTGCACCTCCTCCGCAGTCGGCGTCGAGGCATTAGCGATGAGAACTGCACTTCTGTACTTGCAAGAAAGGCGTGATAGCTTCTCAGTTGTTCAGTTTATTGCGGGCTCTCTCCTAAGCCCGTGGAAGCTATGGGCCGTGATTAAAGATTGCAAGCAAAGACCTAGCCCGGTCCAAGTCAATAGGAGCAGCCCATTGTCCGAGAGGTTAATCCGATTGCGGATTGGATTGCAAACACTCATGGTCAAAAAGCTCTCCCATCTAATTTGTTGTCCCAACCACCTCCATTTTTATAAAAAAATTTTATGTCAAGGAACTCATATGTTTTTTCTCTTTCGTGACGTTAGTTGAATGAAATGGCCTTTTCTCAGGGGAAAAAAAACCGTGAAAGTTATTGGGGGACCTGCACATTCCATTTTACAAGTATTTTTCTAGAAGTTTCTGACATGTGATGATGATATAGAATAAACTATATGTCTATCTGTGTATCCAAATCAAGCCCTTTTTAACGCTGGACGCACTTTTGGAGGGTTTAAGGTAAAGGATGCTTGAGGATAAAAGCAAGTCATGTTGCTAGTGACGGCTTTATCTCACTGGTAAATTGGTAAAACTCCAATTGATTCTAAAGCTAAATTTGGCTAGGTAGCTCGACTACATAGCCAAGTCAAGCTCCGATACACATATAGTTTAATCAAGCAGGCTGTAGTCTTGATCAAGGAATGGAATTTTTATTTGTACTTGCTATATTTACACGTCTAATAACATACCATCAATGGCTGCATGAGTTGTTGGGCCATAATATACTTATGTTGAGAGTTTTTGCATTCAAATACAAACATCTTTTCGGCTCATCTCGTTACTTATTTGTTAAAAAAGAGCTAAGGCGAAACCAAAAAAGTGAAAAATCTTGATGGCTGAAGAATCCCTGCCAAGGCAATTCATATTCATTGAATTCCACAATGCCCATTTGCTACTTGCACATATGATTGGACCTGAACAAAGAGGTACAAATCCCATAAATTTTAAGAAGCGTTCGTTTTATGAAAAATGAGTGGTTTGGAAACATTTTTCGAAAGTAATCGCTTGTATCTTTAGAAAAATTAATCAACAGAGAAAATTTTCATTAATGATAATGATCTATGCCTATCATGGGCGACAAAATATCCATTCATTTATTTTTATAAGTTTATACAAGTGATTATTTTTTCCATGAAAAGATTGCACTTAAGAAGATCAAAAAGAAGTGGGGAAAATTACCAAAAAAGTCTTAAACCTATTGCAAATGTGCCAATTTAGTCATAAACTTATTTTTTTGACCAATTGAGTCCTAAAATTTTTACAATTATTCCCGATCAGTCCATCCGACTAAAATTGGCCGGCCGGCGTCGGTGAGCTTTTTTTTTTAATAATATTTTATTAATTTTTCTATCTTTTTTTCCCTTCTCCCTTCTCCCTGCTCCCTCCTCCTTCCTTTGGCTCCGACGGGCTCGTCCTGCGGTCGTCGGGTGAGGCGAGCCCCCGCCAGAAGCGACGGCGAGCCCCCCTCGCTGGATCCGGCGAGGGCTCGCCTCACTGACGGCTGCGAGGTGAGCTCGCACCCGGCAACGGCGGGCGAGCCCCCACCGGATCTAGCGAGGGTTCGCCTCGCCCAACGACCGCGAGGCGAGCTCGCGCCTAGCGACGGTGGGGCAAGCCCCCGCCGGATTTGGCGAGGGCTTGCGTCGCGGTTGCCTGGTGCGGCGAGCCCTCGCTAGATCTGGCGAGGGGGGCTTGCTAACGCGTTTAGCGAGGCCTCCTCGCCGGATCCGCGAGGCTCCCTCGCCCGGTGACCGCGAGGTGAGCCCTCGCCCGGATCGGCGAGGAGGCCTCGTTAAACGCGACAGCAAGCCCCCTTGCCGGATCTAGCGAGGGCTCGCCTCACCCGGCAACCGCGACTCGAGCCCGAGCTCGCGAGGCGAGCCCTCGCCAGATCCGGCAGGGGCTTGCCTCGCTGTCGCTGGGCGCGAGCTCGCCGATTGGCGAGGTGAGCTTGTTGGATCGCCTCAGTTCAGCGATCGGCCGGGCGGCCGATCGCGAGCCAAAGGAAGGAGGAGGGAGGAGGGAGAAGGGAGAAGGGAGAAAAAGGAAAAGGAAAAAAAAGATAAAAAAATTAATAAAATATTTCAAAAAATAAAATATTATTAAAAAAGTTCGCCGGCGCCAGCCAACCAATTTTAGCCGGATGGACTAATCCGAAATAATTGTAAAAGGTTTATGACTCAATTGGTCAAAAAATAAGTTTAGGACTTAATTAACACATTTGCAATAGGTTTTGGATTTTTTTGGTATTTTTCCCGAAAGAAGTGCATATATGAGGAGCTTCATTCAATCACTTTGGTGAACTCAATCACTCCCCATGTAGACACAGCTCAGGCAGCGACCTTAAAGCCCGTGAATCTAGCTCCTCTGCACAGGTACTCAAACTGCTTTTTGGTCCTCTCCATCCCTCCCGGCTGGATCAACATGGCGTTGTCGAGCATCCACGTATCGAGACGCCGTTGTCTCCTTCGGCTCGTCCGGCATTATGAAGTCCATCACGATCAACTTCCCGTTCCTGGCAGCGCCTCGTAATAGTTCTTCAAGAACTGGCATGTGCCCTGCCCAAGAGGGTGATCGGTGTATCACGTACTGCTGCTTCCCTCAATGTTTTGATCAAAGCTTTTTGCAAGAACAGTGGAACGATGGATTCTGCCGTTCAGATATTTTATGAGATGCCAAATCATGGATATGTTCCAGATTCATATACACGTGGTACTTTGATAAATGGATTGTGTAAATGGGGGAAAATTGGGGATGCCAGGAAACTGTTTGAAGAGATGGAGACAAAAGGTTGTTCACCTAGTGTAATCACCTACACTTCCACGATTCACGGTCTCTTTTAATCTGTAAATATAGATGAAGCTTTTGGATTGTTTGAACAGATGGTGGGCAAAGGTATTGAGCCTAATGTTATTACTTTCGATACATTAATGGATGGATTTTTCAAGAGTGGGTGTTCTTCTCAAGCGATGGAGCTATGGGACATGATGATTAGGAAATGGCTGAGGCCCAAAATGATAACTTACGGCACTTTAATCCATGGGCTCTGTAAAGAAAGGAAAGCTTATGAAGCTTTGGAGACGCTTGACAGGATGAACCTTCAGGCCTTGAAGCCAGATGCACGACTTTATGGCAAGATCATTGCCGTTTTTTGCGACAAGTGCAAATTTCAGGAGGAAGTCAACTCCCTTGATGAGATGATACTAGAAGGAATCTGTCCCAATCGTTTAACTTCGTCTATTCATGTCAGAATCCACAATGCGGTCGTTCAAGGCCTTGCTAGTCATGGCGAAATAAATCGTGCTTATCAGGTTTACCTAAGCACGCGGGCCAGAGGAATTTCTGTTGATGCATTGACTTTCAGTACTCTTGTTCGATATTTCTTTAGGAAAGGAGGTATAGATAAAGCTGCTCGAGTATTTGAGGATATGGTGCGTGATGGATGTGCTCTGGACAAGGAAAGATGGAAGGCAGTTGGAGAAGGATTTGTGCATTGGGAGAAAGGGAAAGAAGCCGCTAACTTATGCGGGAATTTGATTAGAGAACAATGAAAGGAGTAGACAAGGCTATAAGAATATTATCATAGGTAGGAGTTGATGCCGCTTGTTACTATTTCTACCAACACCATAGATGCTCATTATTTTCTTTTTGATACAAATATCCTGATTTCATGATGCTTATTTTATATGCTTGACAACAGTTCCACTTTATTTTCATGTATTTCAGAAAATAAGCTTCTGGTTCATAAGAAGTTGGCCGTACCTTCTTTAAATAGAAAGTTGTCCGATCTATCTTTGTCTTTAGTGGGGGCGGGGAGCTTCATTATGAATAAGTACTTTTGGTATCTTATTCCTTCAGAATAACTCTCCCATTGATTAAAGAGATTGCATGATATCTTCAGGAGACTTCTTGGTCACTAGGCACACTTTAACAAAATGGGCTTGGGTAAATAGACGAAGTTTAAAACCTCATGAAGAAAGATGGACGAATCCAGATATGTGTTGATTACCACGACCTGAACAAAGTAAGTTCTGAGGATGATTTTCTTGTGCCACACATCGACGTCCTCATTGATAGTGCGACAGGATTTGAATTATTCTCTTTTATGGATGGATTCTCTAGTTATAAACAAATCCGAATGAAGGAAGAAGACAAGATTAAGATATCTTTCATCAACCCATGGGGACCTTTTGTTATAAAGTTGTGCCCTTTAGCTTGAAAAATATAGAGGCAACTTATCAAAGAGCTATGGTGGCATTGTTCCAAGATATGATGCATAAAGAAATTGAATTTTATGTCGATGACATGATCGTAAATCGAGACAAGGTGAAGATCATGTTGAAGTCTTGAGAAAGTCATTTGATAGACACAGAAAGTTCAAGCTGAGGCTTAATCCCGCTAAATGCATACTTGGGGCAAAGTTTGTGAAGTTTCTCGGATTTGTCATTAGTAGTAGGTGCATTGAGATTGATCCCTCAAAGGTGAAAGTCATTTGCGACTTGAAACCTCCTTGTACTATCAAAGAAGTTCAAAATTTATTGGGAAGACTAAATTATGTAATGAGGTTTGTCTCCCAGTTATCAAAAATAGCGAAGCCATTCAAAAAAACTCGAAGATCAATTAATGTTCTGAGACCAAATTTGTGTAGGCGGACAGAGACTTCTTGGTCACTATTCCTAGGGGTGTCAAAAACCGAACCGAAAATCGAACTGAACCGAAAATCGAACCGAACCGAACCGAAAAATTTGGTTTTTTCGGTTCGGTTTTCATTCGGTTCGGTTCTCACTAAAAATCGATATTTTTTTTATTGGTTCGATTTTTATCGTTTAATCGAACAGAACCGAACCAATAAACTGATAAGAGCTTATTTCTTGGAAATACAATAGAAAAAAATAAAAAAAAAAATAAATGTAAAAACCGAAAACTAAAAGTTGAAAACCAAAAACCGAAAAACCGGGCAGAATCGAACCCAACCGAAATTTCGGTTCGGTTCGTATTCGGTTCGGTTCGGAAGTTTTTCCTAACGGTTTAGTTTGGTTCGATTTTTCAAAAAAACCGAACCGAGCCGAACCGTTGACACCCCTAACTATTCCTATTTTTTTCTTTTTTGTTTATATTTTTCCCCGTCGGTTCCTAGGTTCGGCCTCCTCCTCCTCCTCCTCCTCCTCGCCTTCCCGTGTTTTGTATTCCTCACTTGTTGTATTGTCACTCTCTAATGGCTTCTCCTACTGTCGCAGCTTCGCTCCTCCTCGTTTGGATCGACGCGCTATCTCCTTTAGTGCAGCTCGAAGAGTCGACCTCCATTTGCCCAAGAGAATCCTCTCCTTTCTTGTTCAGCCTGCAATCACAATGCTCTAGCTCAATTTCGCCTCACTAGGTGCGTCATTTGCTTGATTGAAGCCTCAAGTCCCTTCTCCAACAAGGGTTCCTTGCCCTCGCTGTCAGTCAGCTCAAAAGAAAAAAAAATAAAAAGAAATAAAAAAACATGCCACGTAGGACGGCCAACATTCACGTAAATGATTTCCAGCCAAAATTGGTTGGATGTACTCAATTGGTACTATGTAAAAATGTTTATGACTAAATTTGACCAATTAAAAAAATTTATAACTAAATTGATATAAATACAATAGGTTTATGACTTTCTTTTTATTACTTTTCCATAGTATTTTAAAATAAATCCAAATAAAATTCCCCTGCTTATTTTTTCCTTTTTACTTTTATGATGCTCATCAAGATGAATTGCAATTAATGAGCGATTGGAAATTTGATTAAATGAAAGCTTGTGTTCTGTAATGTGACCAGAACAGTGGCTCTCTGTCATTTAGTTGTAGTGTAAGATAATTGGATTATTACGAATTGCTCTCTTTCTAGATCCATATTTAATTAGATACAGGCAACACCGTTGCTTTGGCGGGTGAATAATGTGGTATAGCTTTGGATTTGGCCTTCTAGAATGCGGCGAGTTGAAGATATGCATCCATGTTCAATGGGCATAATAGGTGTTATCTAGTATGCCTCAATATAACCAGTCTCACTTAATCCCAATCATGTAACTTATGTGTATTGGATTTCTCTAGTGAGTGCAGGTGCAAATTCTTGAAGTTGACATCCCAACAGTCAAGCTTCCCCTTAATTTTCCACATTGAGAACACCATTAAAAATTGTGGGACTGGACTGCTGTGATTGATCCAACTTGTACAATGAGCTCAACCTAAAAGTAAATATAAGCAAGATAGTTATCCTGCTTGAAGCAGGTTCAACTCAAAAGATCAATCGTATAGAACTTTAACTATGATTTCTATGTATTATCATAACAGGTGACTGAGCAAAAAACCAATGGATGGTTAAGAAGATTGGCTATCGAGTCAATATTGTTTACTTGTGATGGTATGGAGGAAAAAAGTAGTGCAACTTCTCCAATGCGTTGAGTGCTAGAGCCAAGATTGGGTGGTTGATGGTTGATAGCTACTCACTTGGCCATTGTTTTTAGCATTGTCCGCGATATGAAAAAGAAAAAAAAGGAAAAACAAGAAAGGCCCTTCAAAATTCTAGTACTTTATTAAATTATAAGACCCACATCTTAATTTTCACAAACAATAACCAATTATCAACAAATATATTAAACTAAAACTTACTAAACTTGAGCAAATTTCTAAAACTCTACAACAATAAAATATTATTAAAGAAACAATTAAAATCATATATTTGATTTTATAGAATAACAACAAAGGTGGGTTTATATCCACATCAATTTTAGTTAAAGCACATCTTTTCACTAAATTTCTCTCTCTCTCTCTCTCTCTGAAATCAGCTGTAAAAAATTAGGGAAAAACTCTTTGCATTGGGTTTACATACATTGTATGATAAAATTTATTAAGTTTTATCTTCTCTAGTTGCTATATATTTAGTCTTATTTACCCAAACGCAAATTTACGAGTAAAATATATAACTGGAGATCTTTTACTTGAAGATAATAGTTGATTACCATTTGCCATCCGCATCTGTAAGTATTTTAAACTAGTATAAGCCTGTGATGAACATCGGTCCTTGACTACTGTCAGTTTACTTAAAACTCTATTTTGGTGTTACAATATTTTAAAATAAATTCAAATAAAATTCCCTTGCTTTTTTTTTTCTTTCTTTTGACTTGTATGATGCTCATTAAGAGGAATTGCAATCAATGAGCTTTTAGAAATCTGATTCAACAAAAGCTTGGGTTCTATAATGTCAATAGGAATAGTGGCTCTCTGTTGCTTAGTTGTAGCACAAGATAATTGATGTCAGGAATTACTCTCTACCAAGATCCATGTTCGGTCATATATAAGCAATACCATTGCTTCGGTGTGTGAATAAGGTAGCATAACTTTCAGATTCAACCTTCTAGAATGTGGCAATTTGAAGATATGCATCCAAGCTTGATGTGCATAGTAGGTATTATCCCAATACGCCTTAATATAATCGGTCTCACTCAATCCTAACATGTAACTTCCATGTATTGAATTTCTCTAGCGGGTGCAATGCAAATTCTTGAAGTCAATATTACAACAGTGGAGCTTCCCCCCAATTTTCGACCCCGAGAACACCGTTCAGTGATTGATCCAACTTGTACAACAAGCTCAACCCAAAAGTAAATATAACAAAGATAGTCATCTAGCTTGAAGTGGACTCAACTCAAAAGATTAATTGTATATAATTTTCACTATGATTTCTATGTATTATCATAATGGGTGATTGAGCAAAAACCAATGGATGGTTAGGAACACTGGCTACCAAGTCAACATCATTTACTTGTGATGATCTAGAGGAAAAAGTAGTGCAACTTCTCCAATGCGTTGAGTGCTGGAGCCAAGGTCGGGTGGTTGATAGTTGACTGCTACTCATTTGCCGTTGTTTTGGCTTTGTCCGTGACATGGAAAAAAGAAAACTAGAAAGGCTCTTCAAAATGCTCTCCATTAGACTCCACCCCTCCTTATAAATCTCTTCGCAATTTGCATCAGCACTCCTCACATCTCTCATTTCCTCTTGCGGTCCTTCCCTTCATATCTACCCACTTCTGCTCAAGCTATGGAGCTTGCGCACTTTAGTTTTGCACAATTACAATCACGCTGTTTCCTTCTTTGTCTTGTGCTTGCATTGTGCCTTGTCCTAGTCTCCTCCACCACAAATGAAACCGACAAACTCGCACTCCTCGCATTTAAGGCCGCAGTCAAAGACCCTTATTTGGTGCTTGCCTCGTGGAACGACACCATTGGATTTTGCCATTGGTATGGAGTTAGGTGTGGCCTGAGACACCAAAGGGTCACGGTCCTAAATTTGTACTCACTAGGATTCTTAGGGTCCATCTCTCCTTATATAGGAAATCTAAGCTTCTTGAGTGAGATTTATCTCCAAAATAATAGTCTTGTTGGAGAAATCCCCCCGCAAGTCGGGCGGTTGCGCCGCCTACGTTGGTTGCAGCTAGACAACAATTCACTGGCCGGAGAAATTCCCAGAAACATGTCAGGTTGCTCAAAACTAGTAGTCGTTAGCATTGACTCCAACCAACTAACCGAAGAAATTCCTCAGAACTTGGTTCATTATCAAAGCTAGGATATTTATCCTTTTATAAAAATGCACTCTCTGGGAACGTGCCTTCCTCATTCGGAAACCTATCTTCACTGCATCTTCTTCAACTCACATCAAATAACTTGGTCGGGAGCATTCCCAAAGTTCTAGGTCGCTTGACAAATTTACAAGTTATTACTTTGGCAATTAATAGATTGTCCAGCACAATTCCGTCCTCATTGCTCAATCTCTCTTCTCTAGTTTGGTTTGACGTGGCATTTAACCGGATTCTGGGGAGTCTTCCTGTAGACTTAGGCTTGACGCTCCCAAATATTCAAGGTTTTAGCATTGCCCATAACCAATTTAAGGGACCAATTCCTCCCTCAATGTCCAATTGGACAAATCTAGGGTTAATTGAATTAGGAAGCAACAAGCTTTCGGGGAAAGTGCCTTCTTTCAGAAATATGCCCAAGCTTTGGCATTTTTCCATACCTGATAATGAGCTGGGAAGTGGAAATTCTGAAGACTCAAGCTTTGTATGCTCATTGACAAACTACACTGGATTAAAGTCCTTCGGAATTGGTTGGAACAGACTCGGTGGGGCATTACCCAAATGCATAGGTAATTTCTCGAGCGCTCTCAAGTTATTCAAAGTAAACGATAACCTAATGTTTGGTAAAATTCCTCAAGAAATTGGAAATCTAGTCAACCTAGAAGTGTTATGTCTGGCTGTTAACAAGTTTTCAGGCGGGATCCCCCCAAATATTGGGAATTTACAAAATCTAGCGATATTGTACTTAGGCAGTAACAACCTAAGAGGGACAATCCCCACTTCTTTAGGAAATCTAACTAAGTTGATCGAACTAAGTCTTGGTCAAAACAACTTTCATGGCCAAATTCCCTCACATCTATCGAAGTGCCAATCTCTCCAGTTGCTTGATCTTTCTAGTAACAATCTCAGCAGTACCATACCCCCATAGCTCATAGGTCTCTCGTCGATAACAATCTTTCTGAACTTGTCTCGTAACCGTCTGAGTGGGGTTCTACCCATAGAAGTAGGGAACTTGAGAACTCTGACCGAGTTGGACATCTTTGACAATATGTTGGTGGGTGAAATCCCAAATAGTTTAGGGGATTGCACTGGATTGACATTAGTGAGGATGGGGGCAAACTTCTTCAACGGGTCCATTCCTCAATCGATCAGATGGTTAGGAGGCATTGAAGAACTAGATCTTTCACGCAACAATTTGTCGGGTCTGATTCCAGAATTCTTAGCGTTATTTCATTCCTTGGAACTTTTGAATTTGTCTTACAATAGCTTTGAAGGAATGCTACCGCGTGAAGGAGTCTTTAAGAATGCTACCATGACTTCTATTATTGGGAACGATGCACTTTGTGGGGGATTGCCGGCATTTCACCTCCCCGAATGCGTCTCCAAAAGCTCCAAGAGAAGAAAAATCCATATATTGGTGCCGTCGGCTTGTATTATTTTTGGCATTCTTGGAATAACTCTTACTCTAGTTTTTTTGTATCTTTGTTGGTTAAAGAAGAAAGTAAAAGAACTGATTTCAACTTCCGTGGAGGATTCATGGCCATACATATCTTATCGAGCACTCCTAAAAGCAACCGATGGTTTTTCTTCAATGAATTTGATCGGTGTTGGAAGCTTTGGTTCTGTTTACAAGGGGATAATTGAGGAGAATGGTACAACCGTTGCAGTGAAGGTGCTTCATTTAGTGCATCGTGGTGCTCTAAAGAGCTTCATGGCGGAGTGCGAGGCATTAAAGAATATCAGACATCGAAATCTTCTAAAGATATTGACAATTTGCTCGGGTATTGATTATCAGCAAAATGATTTTAAGGCCTTAGTTTATGAGTACATGGAAAAGGGAAGCTTAGAAAGGTGGCTACACCCAAACCCAACACCATCTCATAGGAACGAACCTACCCAGAAATTGAATTTCTTTCATAGGATAAATGTTGCTATTGGTGTTGCTTCTGCACTGGATTATCTTCATCACCAGTGCCACATTCCCATCGTTCATTGTGATCTAAAGCCTGGCAATATCCTTTTAGATGCTGACATGGTTGCCCATGTTGGTGACTTTGGACTGGCAAAGTTCCTCCTTGGATCATCCAATGATATCGTAGCTAATCAAATGAGCTCATCGGGCATAAGAGGAACAATTGGTTATGCTCCACCAGGTAATTCTCTCATTCAGACAAAAAAAGTTTACTTAGGTAAAAATAATGTTGATGGCTCACTTTGTGAGTTTGGTAGCTGCATGGTACCTCTTATGTCCATTACATTCTGCTTTAGTGATCCATACTCCAAATTTCACCCGCGTTATACATTTGTCACAGAATATGCAATGGGATGTGCAGTTTCAAGAGAAGGCGATATTTATAGTTACGGCATTCTCTTATTGGAGATGTTCACAGGGTTGAGTCCCACCGATGACATATTTAGAGACAATTGGACTCTTCATAGTTTTGTGGCTGAAGCTTTGCCTGAACGAGCGATGGAAATTACGGATCACATTCTACTTCAAGAAAGAGAGAATCATTTAAGCACCAACAGCCATCAGCATTGGCTCGCTGAAAGCGATAGTATATTTCAAGAGTGCTTGGTTACCATATATAATATTGGAGTTGCTTGCTCCGACGAAATGCCTGGAAAACGGATGAGCATGAGCGGAGCTGCAAATCAGCTGCAAAAGATTAGAGAGAAACTCTTCGCAAGGGGTTTACACGGACAAAAATGAACAACAGGTTTATAGCATAAATTTTATTAGAACTTTTCTCTTTTCTCATTGCTATACATTCTGTATTGTTTATGCAAATGCAAACGTATTGGTAAACCACATAATTGAAGATCGTTCTTTGAAGATGATAGTTGTTATCTTCCACCATTCTTATCTGTACATAATTTAAAGTAGCATGAGGCCTGCAATGTGAACGCACATTCTCGAGTACTGTCAGGTTACTAGAACTCTGTTTTGGTGCTATAAAATCCAAAATAAAACACCTTGCTTCTTCTTCTTCTTCTTCTTTTTTATTGTTTCTTGTACGAATTGCAATGGCTTAGCTATTGGATTGATTCAAAGAAAAGCCTGGTTTCTGCAGCTTGACAGGGAAGTACTTGGACGTCTGGAATTGCTCTCGGTTCCTAGAGATATGTTTGCTCTGGTGGATGAATTAGGATGCGTTGCTTTCGGATTCAGCCTCCTAGTATACGGCAATCCAAGGAAATGTATCGGTGGTCGGTGCACGTAGCAAGATTGTTGAAGAATGCTTCAGTATCTGTCTCACTCGATTCCAATAAAATAGCTCGTGTGTATTGGGTTTCTTTATAGGTACAACTTGCAAATGCATATTCTCCAGCACTGCTATTTCTGGAGTTTATTGCTTAAATTATCCTTTTTTAGCATTTCGGGAAAGTTGTTAATCACTTGTTTTTGGCAAGCACTAAGCACGTATGGATGTAACTTAATGTAACTTATCATTGATCTATCCAAAGTCCCTTTTGTGATTTTCATTAATCGCATGGATAAGCAACTTTCAAAATTAGAAATTACTGACTACATCAAGAAATTATTGGTCGCCATTATGCTCAAACTTCACCTATATATATAAAAAGTGGTGATTAAGATGGTGAAGTTACTAATTTTAATAGGTGGAAAATTACTTTTCATCGTAAAAAGTTACTGATTCCATGGCGAAATTAATAGTCACTGATATATATTGTCTATGTCTATAAGGGTCTGCAAATTTTTCAGTTGCTAGTAGGTATTGTGACTTCAAAGGTTTGAGGTGTTTGCTTCGTCTTTATCAAGAAATGAACTGTCCCGATGGTATCAATGTGGTTGTGCAATGTATACAGTTTTCAAAAAGAAGAGGAAAATGCAAATCACCTAATGAAGATGCTATTCACAAAACAAACACCATCTAAATTACTATTTGAATGCAAAATATGTATCCGTTCAAACTCACTGTTTTGACGAGAGTTGCCTACATTTGTTCTTCAAAAAGAAAAAAAAAATAGTGCAAGTTACTTCTAAAAATGCAAAAAGGAGCGTTTAATAAAAAATGCTGGTGTGAAAATAGATGTCTGTACTTCCAAGTATGAAGAACATAGTATTTGAAAAGGACAAGCTATAAATGCCGGATATTTGCAGAGCCAAAACTCGACAGGGACATATACTTAAGTATTAAAACTTAGGAAAGTAACACTTAAGTGCCAAAATCATAGCAAAATAGATCAGTTAAGCGTCAACGGTGAGAAAATCCGATCAAATTGCAAACATGGTGATTCTCTGGTGATACAAGTGCAAAACGACGTCGTTTTGCATGTTGATGTGACTAGACAAATGCAAAAACGACGTTATTTTGCTGTTGATGTGGGTAAATAATTAATATGAAAATTAATTAAATTAAATTTAAAACGAATTTGAAAAAAAAAAAAAAGGGAAAGAAGGAAGAATATGAATAGTTGGAGGCGGTATCGCTGCAGCCTCCTTGTTGTCGCCGGGAAGAGCCGGCAACGGTGGGGGGAGAGTTGGCCAGGGTTGCCGGGCCTGGCCAAGAGCGACAACGATGTGGTGCTATATTTTCAAAAAATTAAAAACTAAAAAGAAAAAAATTGCACTAGTCGTCCTCTTCCCCAATACTTTGCAAAGTACCATTCCCCACGTTCACTGTCTTCAGTCACTTGGCCAAACTCCTCCGATGGTGCTCGTTGGCGGTTGCCCGACCATCCACAAGGTTTGAAGATGGAGGACAGACAATCAAGCCAAGCTTTGAGCTTGAGCGGCCATGGCAGCCGTGAGCTCCAAAGCTCGACCATCAAGCTGCTTCGAAACTTGGCCTTGGCTGCTACGAATACTCGCAAGCTTCAACGGTCGAGGTCATACCTTAAGCCAAGATTTGAGCTAGAGCAGTCATGGCAGTCGTGAGCTTCGAAGCTTGGCCATGGCGGATTGGGACCACCCGCGAATTCGAAGCTTGGCCATGGCAACTTGCGACTACCCGCTAGCTTTGAAGGACTAAATTAGACCCTTAAGTAAGCCAATCTTCAAGCTAGAGCGGTCATGGCGGTTGTGAGTTTCGAAGGTCAAGGTCAGACAAGCCAAGCTTCGAGCTGGAGAGGCCATGGCAGCCGCTCAAGCTTGACATTCTTGAAACTTCGTACTGGTCTTCCTCGAGAGGAAGACCATGGGCAGTGCAATTTTTTTTTTTTTCCTTTGTTTAGATCTTTTTTCTCTTTCTAATGTGGCGCTCACGTATGACCTCGTCGGACCCACTTGTCCCTAAAGTTACGTTGATCATTCAAATTTTTAGTCAAGATAAAACTGGGAATGGTATGATTTAGTTGTATTTTATTTATTGTTTGGCCATTACAGTAATAAAGTCAGATATATTCACGTTATATCAAATATATTATTATTAGTATAAATAAACAAAAAAATTTATAAATAGAAGGGTTAATACCTTGAAAAACCCCAAACCCAGACGCTTGTGACAAATTTACCCCAAACTATTTTTTTGACCACCAAAAACCCAAAACTGGTATACCTTTGACAAATTTACTCCAAACTGGTACACTTGCGACAAATTTACCCTATGTTAGTTTTCGTTAAATTTTATTCTCAAATTATTAAGTTAAATGACACATGACAGTTGACTAGTATACCAATTTAGGATTTTACGCTCAATTTATCACAGTTTACAATTTTTGTGATTTTTTTTTTGTGGTATTAATCCAATTTAGCATAGGGTATATTTGTCACAAATTTACCAGTTTGGGATTTTTTGTAGTCGAATAAATTAGTTTGGGGTAAATTTGTCATAAATGTGCCAGTTTATGGTTTTTTTATAATCAGTCGGGGTAAATTTGTCACAGGTATACCAGTTTGGGGGGTTTTTATGGTCAAAAAATAGTTTGGGGTAAATTTGTCGTAAGTGTACTGGTTTTGGGTTTTTCAGGGTATTAACCCTAAATAGAAATAGTAAAAATCTTTCACAACAGCCTACTTTATTTTTATTTTATTTATTTGCCTTTTCTTTTTTAATTAATTTCTTTTTTTATTTTTTTCTTCTCCTTCCATCATTCTCCAATAAAAGTTTATTAAACAATAAACTGTATTAATATATATAAAATATTAAGACAACTAAAATATGAAATAAATATGATTATATATTTAAATTTATATGTTGAATTTATACTATAAAATAGAATTAAATTCAAATATATAAATAAAATTGAGATTAAATTAAAATAACTAAATTGTTATTTTTTTATTATTTTGAATTTATTATATTAGAATTCAAATATTAATTATATTAAAATACAATTTTAATTTTCTTAATTTAAGAAGTTTATTGTTTGAAAAAAATAACTTTCTTATTATAGATTTATATATCGTATTCACTTTTATCTCACTTCCCTATAAAATAATTTTATCGATTTATATTTTCTTTATATCTCGACTTTATTCTATCTTAAGTATGCACCAAATGCAGGAAAAGATAAAATTTATCCTATTCTAAATTTTATTTCAACTGCCAAACATAACCTGAAAGTGTCGTGTTCGATTTACATTAGCTTTTTGACAATTTTTTTGAATGAAACTGTATCGGAAAATAAATGTGTCTCAATAAGAATGATATATGCTTTTTGACGTCATAAAAACATTATGGTAAATGTGCAATAATTTAAAATGTTTTATGTTTTTCCCTTTCCGTTATTATCTTAACAGAAAAAAACCAGTTCGAATAAAAAAAAAAAACCTTTTATTTTAGCTGAATCGCACAAAAAAAAAGTTCCGGGTTTTCATCCTATCTTATTAATGTCGAAAAACATATATACGTTAAAACGAGCACAGCTCCTAGTCCGGCCGTCGACGTCGAGCTTGCTCCTCTCCGCCGCGCACCGCCGCCGCAACTGAACGCGCCCGTCGGCGGTCAGCCCTCTCAGCGGTCTCACCTCCACCGCCATCTTCGACGAGAACCTCCACGAAGGCAAGCTCCCGGGTTATGCTACTTTTGTCCAGGCTTTCTTATCAAGATGCGATGTTCTTTTCGCAACCGCAGGATTTGAGCAAAGCTCAAATGACCCACTATTTTGGTGGTTCCGTGTCGCTAGCGACGGTGCAGCTATAGTGTTCAGCGCACCGATGGCGACGGAGTTCATCGCGTTCGACGAGCATCCCTTGCACACCATGTGTTTGATGGAAGTTCCTGAACGAATGGCATTGTGATATCCAATGTAATCCGACCCGACTTACCCAGAGAATCAACTTCTCGTGCATTTCTTCGAGTGTTCTTGCAAGAAATGAGTGCAAAAGCGAACCGCGATAAAAATTTCTTGTCGAGCTTTCGCTGCATTTGCTTTTATTGCTAGATTAGATTGTTTTCCGGGCTGTTTAATGATGAGTGGAAGATGCGTGTGTATCTTGGAAGTTGTGATTGCACCCTCTTCTTGCTTTTCCCTTTTAAGAGATCTGTTAGGCTGAAATATGTTTTTTTTTTGTTCCTCTTGTCTGCGTGATTTTTCTTCCTTCATTGATTGTGAAATCTTGGTAAGTTATATGTGGGAGAAATAAAATTTTTTGTTTGATGCAGATTTACTGTGTTCATGGTGACTGGCACTGTTATTAGATGATTGTTACTTGGCTCATTCATTCTGCTGAAAGCCCAATGTGGATCATCTCTTTGTGAGTGGAGGTCAGCGCATTTTTTCAAATCAAATTTGGTTTTATCAAGTCATATTTGTGATAGGTGATAGGGTAATTGCTGAAACCTGGAAGTCCTCTTGTTCTCTAGGTCTATGTTGATGGCACGACGACCATGTCAACCCATGAAAGAAAAGCTAGCGTCAGAGAGTTCTATGGTAATCAAATTCTGACTGCCTTCATTCAAAGTCAAGTTGGCGATCCATTTAAATTAGTTATTTTTGACAATGCTCTGTTCCTGTTGTTGTGACCGATACTGAAGATAGAAGGCAGAAGACTACGTGCATGGAGAGGTACAAAAGGAGAGAAGAGGAGGAACATAGGCAGTCTGCAGATATAGAATTTGAAAGGAAGATGAATGTGGAATATGCATGGAAATGAATAGTAAAATTGTGCTGCCAAACTGCAGCCACGTCATGTGCCTCAAATGTTATTGGGAGTGGTACTCTCTCTCTCTCTCTCTCTTGCGTCTTGATGCACGTGGGCCTGCCTGCATGGGGTCTTGGGAAGTGTGTCCCTGTTGGTGTATATATGTGTCGCTTGTGTGTTTGCCAGGGTAAGAAAAACATGTTCAAACCATTATACTTAACTGATCTGATTTATCAGTTTGGTTCTGTTCCAGGAGGCATTTTTGTAAGTCCGGTTCGGTTCTGGACCCCTGCTTGATTCTGATTGGTTTGAAATTTTCCCAAACCAAATCATGCTCAGCATTATGTCTATGTAGAAAATTACTCTTGCATGGTTCATCTGCCTTGCATATACTTGACAGTAGGTAATTGGTTTACCAAAGGTAGAATAATTCAACCCTTTGAGGATTGTGACTGCACATTGGAGGAAGTACGTACCTATGTAGAGATATTAGAACCTTCTAGTGAAAGACCAGTTGATTGCTGGTGTACATGGTCGGACTAAATAAACTGTAGCTTGTTATAAGCAGTGTTTTTCAGGTACTAAATCACTTCCGCGTCCAGTTGTATAACATGCTATATCTGTCTTGTGTCCTTTTCAGTGCATATGTGTGATCAGAAATTTTAGAAGTTTGATGTATGTCCACTAGGATTTGCAGCTTTGCATGGTAGGAAATGTGGGAAAGCTGGTTGACGAAGTGGACGGGGTGCTTTAGAGAATTGGCAATCTGGTGACTTTCTTTATTCAGAGAGCAGTTGCTTTTAAAGATCAATAGTTGTTTGAAAATGGCAGGCAGTCTTAGAGTGGGGCAATGTTGGCCTCCCTTAGATAGTACTAATCAAGCTTCCCAGAAATTTAGCAGATATTGAGGACTTAGTGGTGGACCCCTTTTAACTATTTCTTGTTTCTCCAACCCAGTTACAGATCCTATGAGGTAAGAACAAGTCAGATTCTTGCATATACCATTAGCAGGGACTTTGGGGAGTTTTTAGTTGTGTGCACCCATGGATACATACTAGCATGGATCAATAAATCATGTGCAAAGGGAGCTGCATCCCGTGAGAGTATTGTGAGCATTTCAATGTAGCCCAGTTGATGATCTTTCGTGTTCGAATTTTTGTGTGGGTGGAGGTTGGGACATATGATAAGCTTGGATTTCTGCTTGCTGGAAAAAAAAGGAAAGTGGAGAGAACAATGGTTTTGTTGTCTCTTGCACTTTGTGTGAATTTATATTTATCAATTTGTCTTGTGTGGACACTTAATGCCTGGACTTACAGTTGCGAAATTAAGAATGACGAGACTAATGAGTGACGAGGGATGTGTAGAAGTTATGCAAAATTGGATTTGATTTGAGCAAGCTTTTGTCTGAAATGGTTTTTCCTTTTCAGTAAATACCAATTCCGCCATCACCCTCCATAACCACCTCTATAATGCATTATTCATGAATTTGGTAGTTCAATTTTCATTCTTCCAATTGCATACACATAAATCTTCTTTCAGCAATAAAGTCAGGTTTAAGTCTTCAAAGATATTGCTGGCAGTCTCTGATAGTTGATGGGAGTTCAAATTTGCTAATTCCCTATTGAAGTTGAATAACCTTAATGAAGTCACTAGTTCTTGTTAAAGCATTTTGAAATCTCCTTACAGGTTCTCTCTCTCTCTCTCTGTTTTTTTTTTGGGTCTAAAATCTCCTTACGGTGTAAGCTACTCTAAAATTAGTTTGTTTTTTTCACCCTCACTGGGTCATGGACGTTTATTTATTATTATAATTGCTACTTGTCATAGAGTTTTTGCATTTGTATTGTAGTTTGGTTGGTTAAAATGGAACCTCTGATGAATTATTCGCTATCTGCCAACAATCAACAAGGGGGGTTCATATAAGTTGTCATACGGTACTTCTCGGTTCTCTAATCTTGTTTGATTTTTCACTACAGTCCATTGTCAAGTTAGGTTATCCAGTTATATGATTCATTTGGCCGTGTCATGTAAGAAAGATCAGATGCTAGAACAACTTTGATCTTTTACTCTAGTGTCGCCGTTCTGGTTTTGCTGGGACTATTCATTAACTGCAGGTTTGTGTGAAAATTCTCTAACGTGGCCTCACTGTGACATTACAGGCGGACGAGATCGCAGTCCTGCCCGTTCTGTCGGAACAACCTCAAGAGAGTAAACTCGGGCGACCTTTGGATATTCATGGACAGCAGGGACATAGTCGACATGTTCACCGTGACCAGGGAGAATCTTCGGAGGCTCTTCATGGACATAGATAAGTTGCCTCTGGTCGTTCCTGATAATCTCTTCGAAACTTATGATTCTCACCTAAGGTGATTGAAGACCGTCGGAACCAAAACCCATTTGTCCAAGCTTGCTCTCCTTCTGGATGTCTCCTTACTTTTTAATCCTGATGTGAGGGACAATTTGTAGGTTGTTGGTTGGTCCTGCCTATTCATGTCAGAAGAGCCAGCCTGATTTATTGTCGGCTGATGGGTGATGGGTGAAGTTCAGACCAGAGTAGGTGGTTCATTAGAAGTTCTACAAATAATCTGCACTTAACGATTCTCACATCTGTATACATAATTTGTAAAGATTCCTAGTGGGGTAAGTTCTCTCTTTTGGTCTTCAAGAGAGAGAGAGAGAGAGAGAGAGGGAGAGCTTTTACTAGTTCAGCAATCTTGCTGTTTGGCTAGTTCATAAGTGACATCCATTCATGAACCATGAACATTTGGCGCTACGACATGAATGTGGTGATTTCCTCCCGATTAGTTCTACGAAACTGTGATTATAATTGCTCAGTACATGCATAAAATTTGCAATTCGTTTACGATTTTTGCAATTGGTGCACTTTGATCAGAATCCGGCGAGCTATCAGCATCGCGAACATTTGGGCCATTTGGACCTCACGGCATTGCGAATTAAAGTTCTATAATCTAATCAAGACGAGTGAAGTTCCGTTGCCAAATATTTAACCAGAACTTCACAGATGCAGGATAGGATATGGTTCAAGGCATTGAAACAATCCTAGATTTTCTGTCTTAATCTGAATCCAACAACACAAGCCATCACTCTCCCCTTCTAGGTACATGAAATACCTTCTACTGCAGTCCGACTCGCGTGAACTCTGGCCCTCGTCCAAACCTTCCTCGGTTCGCTGCTTTAGGGTCATTGTTTGTTGTTTGTCGTGCGTCGCGGCGCGAGTATGCTCGAAAAAAGACTTTAAGATATGTGGGAGAATCACAGCCCGACCAAAACAAAGGCAATACAGCTAATCCGAGGTCATCAAAACAGCTCTGAAGGCGATCGATTTTCGCTGCGGCGGAGGCGAAGGGTGTAGGTCCTTATCTCATGAAAAACAGAGCACGAGTTGGTACCTTGAGGAAGAGCAGCTACTGGTCGTTGACTGGTGATCGGACTGGAGGCATGAGGCCTCAAAGGCAAAAACGCTAAGGACTGCAATAGACGAAGGGAGAGTGAACGAGAACCGAATGCTACCACGCGAACAGGGTATTTCTTAAATCTTATACTGGGCCTGGGTGGCTAGCGTGTCGTGAAATCATGCTTATTGGGCTCGGTTTGGGCCAAGAAAGTCCAAAAGGGCTCCGTCGTAAAAGTCAACCATAGATTTTGGGAGTTGACTAGCTACCGAGCCTTCCTTAGTTGAATTATTCATTAATGGCCCCGAGATCTCTAAACTTTAGTGTCCCTAAATTAGATGTACGGAAGAAATGGAATGAAGAAAATGATGAGGATGATGAAACGACAGTGTTTTCGGTCAGAGGTAGGCTTTCTCAGTCTGGTCGAAAATATCGACTTTCAACCTATGGATGAATGGCCTGATGAAATGTATTCCAAGCCCTAGTGGAATGCAATGTTCCTAATCCCTATGTGTAGAAGGGACGCAATGAATGCGAGGTTATGTGAACTCCCCATTTTTTTTTTTTAACCAAGGATTGAATTGCGCTATCGACGAATCTGATCCTTGATATTCTCTTTTTATTTGTTTATAAAATTGCATGTTTGACTGCCTGACAATATTCGGTTTATCGACACCCTTGTATTTGGCTTTGTCTTTTCTCTAAAATAACTCTCAACCGTTTCCTTAACTAGGCCGGTCGCAGCACACAACCAAAATTACGCTAGTCTTGCAAAATGTTTACAAAGATTGAGTTCAGAAATTATAACATTACATATATATACATATTCATGTCGCATTTGCATTGATTGCAAAATGAAATGATAACGTAGAGAGAAAATCCGAAAATGGAGTGAAATGATGCAAAAACGGAAAAAGTTTTCTAATGCGTATGCTAGCATGAATTCAAGACAAATGTCAAACAATATGGGACTCATATTCGGACAAGAATTGACAAGCGAAATAAACGTTAGATAGAAAAATAGATTACTATAACGTCAATACATATTGATATAAATATCCCATAATATCACCACTCGTTCATGTGAATTGTCAATTATGTTCCCACCAATTTTTAATGTTCGGAAGGATGCTAATATATGGTATGCCGGCGTGAAAAGTTTTATAGTTTACAAAATAAAACTAAAATACATATTTGCTCACAAAAAAAAAAGAGGTACTTTTGCGATCAAAATTAAATATTTTATAAGAGATTAGCCGATTAGCGATTTCTGAATTTTTTTATGCAAAATTGAATCTCTAAACTATGTGCTTTTTTTTATATGAGTTGTTCCTTCCTTCCAATAATTTATGGACATGTTGGCAAGACTGAATCGTCATAAAATGGGGACGTGACGTCCTATGCGGCATTTTAAAAAATTAAAAAAAAACTGAAAATTGATGAATATTGAAAAAATAAATATTAAAAATTGACAAAGGAAATTTAAAAAATAAGATCAGGCATGACTCTTAGTTTTGACATGGACACGGTTCGAAACAACAAAATAAATATTAACAAAAATATAAAAAAGGACATTTGAAAAGTTCAGGACCGAATCTCAAATCCAAATTGGGCTTAGATGGTTGATGAACCTTAGTCAGGCGTAACCGGTGGCCACAACGTCCCGACGAGGCGAGGTGATGCTGGAGAGTTTTTTTGGTTAGAAGGCAATGTTAGAGGTTGTCACACGATTGGGTCGTGCGACCCTGTGTCCCGCAGCTAAGGTTGCACAATCTAGGCTAGATTTAGCCCTTGCCGGGGTCGAGCGACGCCGAAGATGGAGAGCAATAGCTTGGCACCTCTCGTTGCCCTCACCTCCAGCTGCATTCCACATCTTCTCTCTCTCTCTCTTAAATTGTTTTTTATTCAATCAACACCTGAAAATCACATGTAAGTACAAATTGAAAGAGTTACTAAAGAAATTATATACATATTGCAATTGTGTCAATTCTTTTTTTGTCGATTAATTGTGTCAATTCAGTCTTAATCTTTTTGCATTTGTGTCAATTTAGCTTATCCAACAAATTTTAGGTGGCCAATACTGATGTGGACACCATCGTGCCAACGCTAATGTTGACAATTTTTCAATAATATTTTAGTTCTTCGAATTTAAATTTATTTTTCTTTTCTTATTTTCCTCCTTCCTTTAGCCGGTTGTTACTGGCTAGCGGTCAATGGTGAGGACTAGTAAGGCTCAACCTTGCCAGCTATTGGCGAGGCTTGGCTTCACCATTGCCGGGCGAGGCCGAGCATCATTGACGACTAGTTGGAGGAAAGAAGAAAAAAAAAGAAATAAAAAAGAAATAAAAAATCTGAAAAAAATAAAATATTATTAAAAATTGTTCATATTAACGATGGCCGGACGGCGTCCATGTCAGCAACCCAAAATTGACCATATGGACCGAATTGGTAAAAATAAAGGGTTTAGAACTTAATTGATATAATTGCAATATGTTTGTGATTTTTTTTTTTGGTAATTTTTCCAAAACAAATTTATTCAGTCAGTATTGACGTGGTCACTCGGAAGCCTATCAATGTCGGCGTTTCTAATTTTATTTTAATGGAAGAACTAATTAGAAGAAAAAGCATTTGAATACCCAATCGCACAAAATGATGATTCAAGGACCTCGTCGTATACTTTGAAGGGTTTGGGGATTCACCCCGTCTTATTATTACTGAAAATCATGCAGAAATTTAGAACGAGTACAACTCCTACTCCCCCCTTCGACGTTGAGCTTTGCTCCTCTCTGTCACCTCCGCCGCAACCGAACTCCCCGTTGGTGGTCAGTCCTCTCGGTGGTCTCACCTCCGCCGCCGACTTTGATGGAAACTCCACGAAGGCAAGCTTCTGAATTATCCTACTTATGATGAGGCTTTTCTTTATTATGATCGGCGTTCTTTTTCCAACTGTAACATTTGAGCAAGCTGCAATGACTACTATTTCGGTGGTTCTCTGTTGCTGTCGACGGTCCAGTTATGGTATTTGCGCACTGAGAGTGATCAGAGCGCTGCGTTCAACGAACATCCCTTGCACACCATGCGTTTGATGGGAGTTTCAGCACAAATGGCGTTGTGATATTGACTGTAGTCTGATCCAACCGCTCAGAGAATCAACTTCTTGACGCACTTCTCCGAGTGTTCTTATGAAAGGTAACCGCGTAACTAAACCGTTGTATAAAATCTTGTTAAGCTTTCGGTGCGGTTGCTTCCTATTACTGGATTAGATTGTTGTTCAGGCCATTTAATGATGGGTGGAAGATGTAAGTTGTGACTCAACGTGCAATATCGTCCATGAATTTTTAATTCATCCAATGTGGTCTCTGGACTTTAGCTTAATGTGATGAATAGGTTTATTTCCATTGCAATCGTGATCATGCATATGCAGGTCTAAATTTCACGCCGAAAACTGTGAAAGGAACTGGGGACGTGCACCTTCCAATTTAATGATTTTTATGTAGAAGTTTCTGGCCTGTGATGACGATATCCAATAAAAAAGTATGCATCGAGCCTTTTTTAACACCCAACACACTTTTGGAGGGTTAAGGCAGATGATGCTTGAGGATGGAAGTGAGTCAAGTTGCTAGGAAGCTGCTTGATCTCACTGGTAAAGTGGTCAAACTCCAGGTGAGTCTGAAGCTAAAATTAACTAGGTAGCTCGACTAAATAGCTGAGTTGAGCTTTGATATGAAAATAGTTTACTCGAGCAGGCTGCGGTCCTAATATAGAAATCGAATTTTCTGCGGTCCTAATATAGAAATCGAATTTTCATTTGTACCTGCTATATTTACACGTCTAATAATTCACATGCCATCAATGGCTGCATGAGTTGTTGGGCCATAATATACTTATGTTGAGATCTTTTCCATTCAATTTACAATCATCTTATGGCTTATTTTAAAAAAAGAATTACTATCATGAAAAATCATAAACTAGTACACTTGTTATAAATTTATATCCTCTTAATTTTTTTTTTAAATTTACCATTAAATTGCTAAGTTGGATGACACATGATAATTGCCGGGTGTATTGATTTGAGGTTTTACCCTCTGTTTGTTACATATATACTAGTTTGGGTAAATTTTTCATAAATATAACAATTGGAGTTTTTATGGTATTAACCCTATTTACAAAGAGAGCTAAGGCTAAACAAAAAGAGAAAAATCTTGATGGCAGAAAAATCCCTTCCAAAGCATTTCATATTCATTGAATTCCACAATGCCTATTTGCTTCGTGCACACAAGGTAAGACCACCCGGTCCTGGACAAAGAGGTACAAATCCGACAGAGACTAAAAAGAAAAGAAAGAACATCGTATCAGAAGCATCATGGAGTTTCATTCGATCACTTGGTGAATTCAATCACTCCCAGTGCAGACACAGCTCGGGCAGCGACCTTAAAGCCTGTGAATCCTGCTTCTCTGCACAGGTACTCGAACTGCTTTTCGGTCCTCTCCTTCCCTCCTGGCTGGATCAACATGGCGTTGTCGAGCAGTGACACGTATCGAGACGCCATTGTATCCTCCGGCTCGTCTGGCATTATGAAGTCCATCACGATCACCTTCCCGTTCGCCGGCAACGCCTTGTAACAGTTCTTCAGTAACTTTATGCACGACTCGTCGCTCCAGTTGTGGCATGCGCCCTGCCCAATTTGCGGAGTCATATAAAGTTAGGACATGGCTTGCGTTCGAGTAGTATAATTAATGAGAAGGATTCATGAAGCTTGCCTTAATCATGATCCCGTCGCCCTCCGGGACATTCGCGAACATGTCCCCTCCGACGTGCTCCACGCCTGCGCGCCATTTTTACTAATGTAATTGTAGGCCTAATTTGGAGACAATAATGCCTCTAATTTTCGCAAACATGATTTTCTGCTAAATAATTGGAACCTAAATAAGCGCAACTAAGCCAGGGAAGCATGTGATAATTAATGTACCGGGATAGGAAGGGGCATGTTCGATGACTTGGGCCAAATCGAAGTTGATGCCCTTGATTGAGGGGTACTTTGAGACAATCATGTTAAGTGTCGCGCCTTTTCCGCCACCGACGTCAACTAGAGTCATGATCCCGTCGAACCCGTGGTAGACCTCGAGGATCTTCCTCGTCTGCGTCGTGGAGCGGCCGGCCATCGCGTCGTTGAAGTGCTTGTTCAGGGACGAGTCCTCCTTCATGCACTGGAAAATGGTCTTGCCATGGACCTTTTGGAACAAGTTGCCTCCTCCTCCCAAAATTGCTTCCTTGAATTGGAGCCTGTAATTGCAAAAAAAGCTAAATAAGGTTTTGTTTGATTCAAATTTCATCGCTCGATCTAATTTCCTCTTGTTGGGTGTTAAGATGATAACGTATTTTGAGCCTGTCCCAGGTAATATCTTTCATATCATATATAGGTCATGTATTCACAGATGAAGGAATTTCCACTCACCAGACGTCAATGGTAGCTTGGTGGAAGGCGAAGAGAGAGAGCGAGCCGACGGAGCTGCCATCCTCATCCCTGACGTAGTACTTCCCGGCCGGCGATATCGCGTACCGCCTCTCCACAGTCCTCCCACCGTCGAGTGTCTCGGACTTGCACGCAAGGAGCGAGTGGCTCGTGAGGCAACGGAGGACCCGGTCGATGATCTCGGCCGACTCGGGGGTCTGGGCAGGGAGGTGGGCAGCCACCTCGGGGGGCGACATGTAGGCCCCGGGGCCCGCTCGGGCTATGATCCCGAAGAGGTCAAGCTCGACCGCGGCGTGCAGGATCCTTGGGAAGACTTGAGAGCTAGAGTACAGGAGGGCTTTGAGGCATGGGTCTTCTTCTTCTTCATGGCAGGGTTTCACTTGGCTTTGAGCGGAACTCATTTTTCGCGCTCTATGTTTTGGCGTCAGGCAAAGTTTGGATGGGTGCTCGCTTGCTTCCTTGAGGATATACATAAGGCGATGGGCACTTTTTATAATCAAAGGCGAACATTTAGGTCCCCAAGTGGCCAAAAAAGAAGACTAAACAATGTGTCGGGATTGTCTGGTACGACCTATTGATAGCCAGCTGTAGGAAAATGGGGTTACAAGTACATGGGATCCACTGCATCTGCTAATCAAATTACCACGGTGGACATCATAGCTTTGGTTCTTGGGCACAGTCCTCACGTAATTGTATATATTATTGATGGCCTAGTGTTAGTGCAGGAAAATGGGGTCTGCCCATAAATGGGGTCCATTACATTACAAAACCACGTGATACGTCATAGTTTAGGTGCTTAGGCAAAGTCAAACGTGGACCGGTGGATGACAAGGCAAAGATGGATGAGGTGCGTAGACCTCCTAACTTTGAGATTAGGAAAAATGTCACAAATGATCCCTCGTCTTTTACTTAATGTGCAATCTCGTCCATGAACTTTCGATTTGCTCAATTTGAACCCTGAACTATCGATAAATGTTCGATTTAGCCCATTTCCGTTAACTAAAGTTAATGGAATTGGGCATTTTGATTTTTTTTTTCTTTTTTTTTTCTTCTTCTTCTCTCTTCCCTCCGCCGACCATGGCGGAGGGAAGCCGGCATCTGGGGAGGGTCACCCTCGCTTGGGTTGGCTAGGGCCACCCTCGCTGGCATCGGGCGAGGGCCGTCCTCGCTTGACGCAGGCGAGGGTCGTCTTGGCATCGGGCGAGGGCTGCCCCTGCCGGCGTCGGGTGAGGGCCGTTCTCGCCAGTCGCAGGCGAGGACGGCTCTCGCCCCACACCGGTGAGGGTGGCCCTAGCTAGCCCAAGTGAGGGCGACCCTCGCCGGATGTTGGCTTCCCTCCATTGGCTCCGCCATGGCCGGTGGAGGGAAGAGAGAAGAAGAAAAAAAGAAGAAAGGAAAAACAATCCTCACTTAACGGTTTGAACGAACGGACTAGATCGAGCATTTATCGATAGTTTAGGGACCAAATTGAGTAAATCGAAAGTTTAAGGACGAGATTGCATATTAAGTAGAAGTTCATGGACCATTTGTGACATTTTCTATTGATATTATATGAAATTTTTGAGGGCTAATACTGACTCTTTTAAAAGCTTAGGTTGATGAATGAAGGCGGTACTTATTATTTAGTTATTCTAATTGTAGAATATCAAAGTGAGGTAGATCATTGTGCATATATCATCTTGTTAAATTTTATGATTATGTGACGTGTGAGATACTCTTAAAAAGCACATTAAAATTCCAGGAGTATTTTTGAAGGAATTGACATGCTAGAGGGTTAAAATTCATCCTTAAAATACTTTATTTTTCATTAAGGTCAATATAATGAAAAGCTTGAAATTGGTAAATGGGCGATTTTACCCTAAACTAAATTTCTGAATACCAAAAGTACTAAACTGGTATGCTTGTAATAAATTTATCATTTTTTTTAGTTTTCATTAAATTTTACTGTTAAATTATTAAGTTGGATGACACTTGATAGTTAAGTGGTGTACTAATTTGAGATTTTATATTCCATTTGTCACAAGTATACTTTATAATTTCATAGAAATAAATGTATTACTTTAAGGTTTTTGATGTTTAGAAAATTACTTTCAATTAAAATTATCATAGGTATTGAAGTAAACTTTTCATATATGTACCGATTTGAGCTTTTTCATAGTATTAATCATTTTCATTAACTCTCACAACTTGTCACTTTAATAATTTGGTTGGCAACATGGGCTAGTGTCAGTCTCCTCCCTGTTGATTGTCGTCAACTTCTGGACATTCATATCAATCGGAGAAAGATATCTTTAAAATAAGGGAAAAGATCACAAAATATTTTAAATTATATTTATTGTACACAATAACCCTTCCTTACCGTTCCATCTAAAATCACCTTTAAAAAGTTAATATGAATCAAACGTGACACTTTTAAGGGCAAGTGGCTTTGATGTGGCGCCACATTCTCCAAAAATTAATAACTATAAAGAAAAAAAATTGCACCAGTCGTCGTCTTCTCCGATACTTTTGCAAAGTACTATTCACCGCGTTCATCGTCTTCAATCTCTTGGCCAAACTCCTCCGATGGTGCTCGTTGGCGGTTGCCCGACCATTCACGAGGTTTGAAGATGAAGGACAGATGATCAAGCCAAGCGTTGAGCTTGAGCGGCCATGGCGGCTGTGAGCTTCAAAGCTCGACCTTCAAGCTGCTTCAAAACTTGGCCTTGGCTGTCTGCGAATACTCGCGAGCTTCAAAGGTCGAGGTCATACCTCAAGCCAAGATTTGAGCTAGAGCAGTCATGGCAGTCGTGAGCTTCGAAGCTTGGCCATGGCGGCTGGGGACCACCTGCGAATTCGAAGCTTGGCCATGGCAACTGGCGACTACCTGCAAGCTTTGAAGGACTAAATTAGACCCTTAAGCCAATCTTCTAGCTAGAGCGGTAATGGCGGTTGTGAGTTTCGAAGGTCGAGGTCAGACAAGCCAAGCTTCGAGGTGGAGAGGCCATGGCAGCCTCTCAAGCTCTCCAGCTCGACATTCTTGAAGCTTCGTACTTTTTCCTCGGGAGGAAGACGATGGGCGGTGCAATTTTTTTCGTCTTTTTAAGATTTTTTTGACCTTTTCTAACGTGTTGCGCACTTTTGTTAAAAAAAAATAAAAAAATAAAAACGTGGTGCGCAGTTATGGCCTCGTGGGACCCACTTATTCTTAATGCTGCATCTGACCATTCGAATTTCTAGTTAAATAAAATTAGATATGATAAGATTTATTTATATCTTATCAATTATTTAGTGATTATAATAATAAAGTCGGATATATTTATATTATATTATTATTTGATATAAACAACATATTAATATAAATGAATAAAAAAAATTTTACAAAAAAATCTCTTATACTTTATTTTTATTTTATTTTCCTCTTCTTTTTAATTAATATCTTTTTTTATTTATTTCTTCTCCTTTCATCATTAGTTTATTAAACAATAAACTGTACTAATGTACCTAAAATACTAAAATGCCTAAAATATGTAATAAATATAAGTATATATTTAAATTTATATATTGAATTTATATTATAAAATATAATTAAATTCAAATATATAAATAAAAATAAGATTAAATTAAAATAAATTGTTATTTTTTGTTATTTTGAATTTCTAATATTAAAATTCAAATATTAATTATATTGAAATATAATTTTAATTTTGTTAATTTAATAAGTTTGTTGTTTGAAAAAAAAATAACTTTCTTATTATGGATATTAAATATTCTATCCATTTTATCTCACCAAACTTTCACCTTTTTCGGCTTTATCATATCGAGAGCTATTTCATGATTAAATAATCTACTTCGCCTTCCTGGATCAGTAAGACTCTCCCAACAAACGATTTCTCTACCAAATCGCCTCAACATGCTATACATCCATATCTGATTGTTTTCTCCAATTTTGGCTAGGGGTCTCACAATTTCACTAGAAGGCAGAAAAGAGGTGTCATCCCATAGGTACCAAGCATTTCGGCTATCTATGCCAGTAGTGAGGCAGGCGATATCCAGAAATATATGTTTATGCTTATTATCTACTGTTTGATGTCCTTCCTCTAAAATTCTTTGAAAATCCTACTGCCTGAATGGTGACCATCGCCGCCCTAGTAAGTTATTCCATTCCTCCTGCGTTTTACCATTGAAGACTGCAGCCATAACTTCAATAAACAATAGGCGTGCTGCCATCACAATAAGAGCATTTTCCGAAAGATTGAAGTTGCTACGTAATGACGAAGTCATCATAGATGCATACTGCCTGCAGAGTTGAAAAGCCTTATCCTTATTCGAACGACTAACATGATATGTCCGGATTGAGGAGATTCTTCCAGGATGACACTGTTTCTGGTGGTTACAAGGATCCTACTTCCAGAAGCAAAGCAATCAAAGCAATCTCCGATGAGTTTCTGGACATGAAACGCATTTTCCACGTTATCAAGGATGATCAAAACTCTCATGTTGCAAAATAAGTCCCTGATAAACTCAATTCCCCTGTTGACAAAAGCAACATCCTCAAGTTCCCGTTTTAGAACATTGGAAATCAATTCAGCTAAGGTTGCACAATCTAGGCTAGATTTGGCCCTTGCTGGGGTCGAGCGACGCCCGACATGGAGAGCAATAGCTTGGCAGCTCTCCTTGCCGTCAACTCCAGCTGCATTCCACATCTTCTCTCTCTCTCAGGTTATTTTTTATTTAATCAACACCTGAAAATCACATGTAAGTACAAATTGAAAGAATTACTAAAAAAATTATAAACCTATTGCAATTGTATCAATTCTTTTTTTGTCGATTAATTATGCTAATTGAGTCTTAAATTTTTTGCATTTGTGTCAATTTAGTCTATTCGACTAATTTTGGGTGGCTGACACCGATGTGGACACCATCCTACCAACGCTAATGTTGACAATTTTCAATAATATTTTAGTTCTTTGAATTTAACTTTATTTTTATTTTCTTTTTTTCCTCATTCCTCTAGTTAGTTGCCGTCGGCCACTAGCCAATGGTGAGGACCGATAAGGCTCGACCTCACTAGCTACTGGTGAGGCTTGGCTTCACCATTGCTGGGTGAGGCCGAGCATCGTCGACGACTAGCTAGAGGAAAGGGAAAAAAAAGAAAAAGAAAAAAGAAATAAAAAGTATGAAAAAGTAAAATATTATTGAAAATTGTTCATGTTAGCAATGGTCGGACAGCGTCCATGTCAGTGCCAACAACCCAAAATTGGCTATATGGACTGAATTGGCAAATATAAAGGCTTTAAGACTGAATTGATATAATTACAATATGTTTGTGATTCTTTTTTGGTAATTTTCCCAAAATAAATTTATTCAGTCAGTGTTGACAAGGTCACTCGGAAGCCTATCAACGTCGGCATTTCTAATTTTATTTTAATGGAAGAACTAATTCGAGTAAAAAGCATATGCTTTGAATACTCAATCGCACAAAATGATAATTCAAGGACCTCGCCATATACTTTGAAAGGTTTAGGGATTCACCGCCTTTATCCCCGTCTTATTATTACTGAAAAACATGCAGAAAGTTAGAACGAGTCCAACTCCTACTCCCGCCTTCGACGTTGAGCTTTGCTCCTCTCTGTCACCTCCGCCGCAACCGAACGCCCCGTCGGTGGTCAGCCCCGTCGGTGGTCTCGCCTACGCCGCCTACTTTGAAGGAAACTCCACGAAGGCAAGCTTCCGAGTTATCCTACTTATGATGAGGCTTTTCATTATTATGATCGGTGTTCTTTTTCCGACTGTAACATTTGAGCAAGCTGCAATGACTACTATTTCGGTGTTTCTCTGTTGCTATCGACGGTCCGGTTATGGTATTTGTGCACTGAGAGTGATCAGAGCGCTGCGTTCAACGAACATCCCTTGCGCAACATCCATTTGACGGGAGTTGCAGCACAAATGGCGTTGTGATATAGACTCTAATCTGACCCAGCCACTCAGAGAATCAACTTCTTGATGTACTTCTGCGAGTGTTCTTATGAAAGATAACCGCGAAACTGAACCGTTATATAAAATCTTGTCAAGCTTTCTCTGCGGTTGCTTTTACTACTGGATTAGATTGTTGTTCAGGCCATTTAATGATGGGTGGAAGATGGGAATTGTGACTTAATGTGCAATATAGTCCATGAATTTTTAGTTTGTCCAATATAGTCCCCGAAGTTTAGCTTAATGTGATGAATAGGTTCATTTCCATTTCAATCCTGATCATGCATCAATACTACGTTATGGAGGTCCAAATTTCACGCCGCAAACTGTGAAAGGAACTGGGGACCTGCACCTTCCAATTTAATGATTTTATGTAGAAGAAGTTTCTGGCTTGTGATGATGATATAAAATAAAAACGTAGCCGTAATGAGCCTTTTTTAACACCCAACACACTTTTGGAGGGTTAAAGGCAAATGATGCTTGAGGATAGAAGCTAGTCAAGTTGCTAGGAAGCTGCTTGATCTCACTGGTAAATTGGTCAAACTCCACTTGGTTCTAAAGCCAAATTTAGCTAGGTAGCTTGACTAAATAGCCGAGTTGAGCTTCGATACAAAAATAGTTTACTCAAGCAGGCTGGGGTCCTAATAAAGAAATCAAATTTTCATTTATACCTGCTATATTTACACGTCTAATAATTCACATGCCATCAATGGCTGCATGAGTTGTTGGGCCATAATATACTTTTGTTGAGATCTTTTCCGTTCAATTCACAAACATTGTTTTGGTTCATCTTATTGCTTATTTAAAAAAAATAATAATTAATATAACGAAAAATCCTAAATTGGTATACTTGTTATTTATATCCCTTTAGTTTCTCTAAATTTACCATCAAATTGCTGAGTTGGATGATACGTGGTAGTTGACAAATGTATCGATTTGAGGTTTTACCTTCCGTTTGTTACATGTATACTGGTTTGGGTAAATTTTTCATAAGTACAACAATTGGAGATTTTGGTGATAAAAAAATGAGTTCGGGGTAAATTCGTCACAAGTTTATCGATTTAGAGTTTTTATGGTATTAACCCTATCTACAAAGAGAGCTAAGGCTAAACCAAAAGAGAAAAATCTTGATGGCAGAAAAATCCCTTCCAAAGCGTTTCATATTCATTGATTTCCACCATGCCTATTTGCTTCGTGCACACAAGGTAAGACCACCTGGTCCTGGACAAAGAGGTACAAATCCGACAGAGGCTAAGAAGGAAAGAAAGAAGAACATCATACCAGAAGCATCGTGGAGTTTAATTCGATCACTTGGTGAATTCAATCACTCCCAGTGCAGACACAGCTCGGGCAGCGACCTTAAAGCCTGTGAATCCTGCTTCTCTGCACAGGTACTCGAACTGCTTCTCGGTCCTCTCCTTCCCTCCTGGCTGGATCAACATGGCGTTGTCGAGCAGTGACACGTATCGAGACGCCATCGTCTCCTCCGGCTCGTCTGGCATTATGAAGTCCATCACGATCACCTTCCCATTCGCCGGCACCGCCTTGTAACAGTTCTTCAGTAACTTTATGCACGACTCGTCGCTCCAGTTGTGGCATGTGCCCTGCCCAATTTGCGGAGTCATATAAAGTTAGGTCATGGCTCGCGTTTGAGTAGTATAATTAATGAGAAGGATTCACGAAGCTTGCCTTAATCATGATCGCGTCGCCCTCCGGGACACTCACGAACATGTCCCCTCCGACGTGCTCCACGCCTGCGCGCCATTTTTACTAATGTAATTGTAGGCCTAATTTACGAACAATAATGCCTCTAATATTCGCAAACATGATTTCGTGCTAAATAATTGGAACCCAAATAAGCGCAACTAAGCCAGGGAAGCATGTGATAATTAATGTACCGGGATAGGAAGGGGCATGTTCGATGACTTGGGGCAAATCGAAGTTGATGCCCTTGATTGAGGGATACTTTGAGACAATCATGTTAAGTGTCGCGCCTTTTCCGCCACCGACGTCAACTAGAGTGATGATCCCGTCGAACCCGTGGTAGACCTCGAGGATCTTCCTCGTCTGCGTCGTGGAGAGGCCAGCCATCGCGTCGTTGAAGTGCTTGTTCAGGGACGAGTCCTCCTTCATGCACTGGAAAATGGTCTTGCCATGGACCTTTTGGAACAAGTTGCCTCCTCCTCCCAAAATTGCTTCCTTGAATTGGAGCCTGCAATTGCAAAAAAGGTAAATAAGCTTTTGTTTAATTCAAATTTCATCACTCGATCTAATTTCCTCTTGTTGGGTGTTAAGATGACAGTGTATCTTGAGCCTGTCCCAGGTAATATCTTTCATATCATATATAGATCATGTATTCACAGACGAAGGAATTTCTACTCACCAGACGTCAATGGTAGCTTGGTGGAAGGCGAAGAGAGAGAGCGAGCCGACGGAGCTGCCATCCTCATCCCTGACGTAGTACTTTCCGGCCGGCGATATCGCGTACCGCCTCTCCACAGTCCTCCCACCGTCGAGTGTCTCGGACTTGCACGCAAGGAGCGAGTGGCTCGCGAGGCAACGGAGGACCCGGTCAATGATCTCGGCCGACTCGGGGGTCCGGGCAGGGAGGTGGGCGGCCACCTCGGGGGGCGACATGTAGGCCCCGGGGCCCGCTCGGGCTATGATACCAAAGAGGTCGAGCTCGACCGCGGCGTGCAGGATCCTTGGAAAGACTTGAGAGCTAGAGTACAGGAGGGCTTTGAGGCATGGGTCTTCTTCTTCTTCTTCTTCATGGCAGGGTTTCACTTGGTTTTGAGCGGAACTCATTTTTCGCTCTCTATGCTTTTGCGTCAGACAAAGTTTGGATGGGTGTTCGGTTGCTTCCTTGAGGATATACAAAAGGCGATGGGCACTTAGGCACTTTTTATAATCAAAGGTGAACATTTAGGTCCCCAAGTGGCCAAAAAAGAAGACTAAACAATGTGTCGGGATAGTCTTGTATGAATTATTGATAGCCTAGTGTAGGAAAGTGGGGCTGCAAATACATGGGATCCACTGCATTTGTTAAACAAATGACCACGGGAGACATCATAGTTTAGGTTCTTAGGCAAAGTCCTCACGTAATTGTACAAATTATTGATAGCCTATTGCTAGTGCAGGTAAATGGGGTTTGCCCATCCATGGGGTCCATTACGTTGGGACCAAATGATTGGGTACACAAAACCACTTGATACATCATAATTTAGGTGCTTGGGGCAAAGTCCGACGTGGACTGATGGATGACTAGGCAAACGTGGACTGATGGTTGAGGCACGGAAACCTCCCATGTGAGATTTAGGGGGCTAATACCGACTCTCTTAAAAGCCTAGGCTAATGAGTGGAGGCGGTACTTTTTATTAAGATATTCTAATAGTAGAATATCAGAGTGAGGGAGATCATTGTGCATATATCATCTTGTTAAACTTTATAATTGTGTGACGTGAGACATTCTTAAAAAGCATACCAAAATTCATGGAGTATTTTTGAAGGAACTAATAAGATAGAGGGTTAAAATTCATCCCTAAAGTACCTTATTTTTCATTAGGGTTAATATTATGAAAAACTTCAAATTTGGGAATGGGCGATTTTACCCTAAATTAAATTTCTGAACACCAAAAGTATCAAATTGATACATTTGTGATAAATTTATCATTTTTGAGTTTCCATCAAATTTTACCATTAAATTGTATGGATGACACTTGGTAGTTGAGGGGTGTACTTATTTGGGATTGTACCTTCTATTTATCATAGATATACTAGTTTGTAATTTTTCGTAATAGTAATATAATTTAATGGCAGTAAATGGAGAATAAATTTGTTATAATGTATTACTTTAGGGGTTTTGGTGTTCAGAAAATTAGTTTGCGTTAAAATGATTTCAAATGTATAAATTTGGGATTTTTGATGATAAAAAAATAAATTTAAGGTAAACTTATAACAAATGTATCAATTTAATTTTTTTTTTTTAGTAGTATTGACCATTTTCATTAACTCTTACAACTTGTTACTTTCACGATCTAGTCAGCACTATGGGCTAATGTCAGTCTCCTCCCCCTTTAGCGTTGTCAACTTCCTAAGATCCACATCAAACAGACAAAGATATCTTTTAACCGAGGGAAGAGATCACAAACAATTTTAAATTATATTAATTGTGACACAATTACCCTTCCTTACAATTCCATCTAAAATCACATTTAAAAAGTTAATGTGGATCCACGTGACACTTTTAGGGGCAAGTGGCTTTATTGTGGTGCCGCATTTTCAAAAATTAAAAACTAAAAAGGAAGAAATTGCACTAGTCATCGTCTTCTCTAATACTTTGCAAAGTACTATTCACCGTGTTCATCGTCTTCAATCGCTTGGCCAAACTCCTCCGATGGTGCTCGTTGGCGGTTGCCCGACCATTCACGAGGTTTGAAGATGGAGGACAGACAATCAAGCCAAGCTTTGAGCTTGAGCGGCCATGGCGGCGGCTGTGAGCTTCAAAGCTCGACCTTCAAGCTGCTTCGAAACTTGGCCTTGGCTGCCTGCGAATACTTGCGAGCTTCAAAGGTCGAGGTCGTACCTCAAGCCAAGATTTGAGCTAGAGCAGTCATGGCAGTCATGAGCTTCGAAGCTTAGCCATGGTGGCTGGGGACCACCTGCAAATTCGAAGCTTGGCCATGGCAACTGGCGACTACCCGCTAGCTTTGAAGGACTAAATTAGACCCTTAAGCCAATCTTCTAGCTAGAGCGGTCATGGCGGTTGTGAGTTTCGATGGTCAAGGTCAGACAAGCCAAGCTTCGAGCTGGAGAGGCCATGGCAGCCGCTCAAGCTTGACATTATTGAAACTTCGTACAGCTCTTCCTTGAGAGGAAGACCATGGGCGGTGCAATTTTTTTCTTTTTTTCCTTCGTTTAGATTTTTTTTTTTTTCTAATGTGGCGCTCACGTATGGCTTCATTGGACCCACTTGTCCCTAAAGTTATGTTTGATTGTTCAAATTTTTAGTTAGGATAGAACTGAAAATAATATGATTTAGTTATATTTTATCTATTATTTGGCTATTACAGGAATAAAATTGAATATATTCACATTATATCGATACATTATAATTAATATAAATAAATAAAAAAAAATTTATAAATAGAAATAGTAAAAATCTTTCACAAAAGCCTACTTTAGTTTTATTTTATTTTATTTTATTTGCCTCTTCTTTTTTGACTAATTTCTTTTTTTTTTTTTCTTCTGCTTCCATCATTCTCCAAATAAAAGTTTATTAAACAATAAACTGTATTAATATATCTAAAATATTAAGACAACTAAAATATGAAATAAATATGAGTATATATTTAAATTTATATGTTGAATTTATACTATAAAATAGAATTAAATTCAAATATATAAATAAAATTAAGATTAAATTAAAATAAATAAATTGTTATTTTTTATTATTTTGAATTTATTATATTAGAATTCAAATATTAATTATATTAAAATACAATTTTAATTTTCTTAATTTAAGAAGTTGATTGTTTGAAAAAAATAACTTTCTTATTATAGATTTAGATATCTTATTAACTTTTATCTCACTTCCCGTATGAGATAATTTTATCCTGGTTTATATTTCCTTTATATGCGACTTTATTCTATCTTAAGTAAGCGCCAAATGTAGGAAATGATAAAATTTATCCTATTTTGAATTTTATTCCAATTGCCAAACGTAACCTAAAAATGTCGTGTCCGATTTACGTTAGCTTTTTGATAGTTATTTTGAATGAAACTGTAACGAAAAATAAATGTGTCTCAATGAGAATAATATATGATTTTTGACATCATAAAAACATTATGGTAAATGTGCAATAATATAATTTTTATTTTAAGTTTTTCCCTTTTCGTTATTATCTTAACAGAAAAAAAGCAGTTCGAATAAAAAAAGGGTTAATACCCTGAAAAACCCAAAACTAGTACACTTGTGACAAATTTATCCCAAACTATTTTTTTGACCACCAAAAACCCCAAACTGGTATATCTTTGACAAATTTACCCCAAACCCAGTACACTTGTGACAAATTTACCCTCTCGTTAATTTTCGTTAAATTTTATTGTCAAATTATTAAGTTAAATGACACGCGTGACAGTTGACCCAGTATACCAATTTGGGATTTTACGCTCCGTTTGTCACAGTTTACAATTTTTGTGATTTTTTTGTAGTATTAATCCAATTTAGCTGAAGGTATATTTGTCACAAATTTACCAATTTGGGGTTTTTTGCGGTCGAATAAATTAGTTTGGGATAAATTTGTAATAAATGTACAAGTTTATGGTTTTTTATGGTTAGTCGGGGTAAATTTGTCACGAGTGTACCGGTTTAGGGTTTTTTATGGTCAAAAAAATAATTTGAGGTAAATTTGTCACATATGTACCAGTTTTAAGTTTTTCAGGGTATTAATAAAGAAACTTTTATTTTAGCTGAATCGTACAAAAAAAAAAGTTCCTGGTTTTCGTCCTATCTTATTAATGTCGAAATACATATATACGTTAAAACAAGCACAGCTCCGAGTCCGGCCGTCGACGTCGAGCTTGCTCCTCTCCGCCGCGCGCCGCCGCCGCAACAGAACGCGCCCGTCGGCGGTCAGGCCCCTCAGCGGTCTCACCTCCACCGCCAACTTCGACGAGAACTCCGCGAAGGCAAGCTTCCGGGTTATGCTACTTTTGTCCAGGCTTTCTTATCAAGATGCGATGTTCTTTTCGCAACTGCAGGATTTGAGCAAAGCTCAAATGACCCACTATTTTGGTGGTTCCGTGTCGCTAGCGACGGTGCAACTATAGTGTTTAGCGCACCGATGGTGACGGAGTTCATCGGTTCGACGAGCATCCCTTGCACACTATGTGTTTGATGGAAGTTCCAGGACGAATGGCATTGTGATATCCAATGTAATCCGACCCGAATTACCCAGAGAATCAACTTCTCGATGCATTTCTTTGAGTGTTCTTGCAAGAAATGAGTGCAAAAGCGAACCGCGATAAAAATTTCTTGTCAAGCTTTCGCTGCATTTGCTTTTATTGCTAGATTAGATTGTTTTTCGGGCTGTTTAATGATGAGTGGAAGATGCGTGTGTATCTTGGGAGTTGTGATTGCACCCTCTTCTTGCTTTTCCCTTTTAAGAGATCGGTTAGGCTGAAATATGTTTTTTATTTTTCCTGTTGTCTGCATGATTTTTCTTCTTTCATTGATTGTAAAATCTTGGTAAGTTATATGTGGGAGAAATAAAATTCTTTGTTTGATGCAGATTTACTGCGTTCATGGTGACCAGCACAGTTATTAGATGATTGTTACCTGGCTCATTCATTCTGCTGAAAGCCCAATGTGGATCATCTCTTTGTGAGCGGAGGTCAACGCATTTTTTCAATTTCGCCTGAGCTGCGATCAGGCTAAAAAGTTTGCTGCAATGGCCAGTAGAATCAAATGGTCTAATAAAATTACAACGTCCCAAGTAAGGCAGCTTATTAGGGCTGAAAGGGATGTACAGAGGGCAATGCTGATCTTTGATTCGGCAACAGCAGAGTATAGCAATGGTTTTCGTCATGATGAGAAAACCTTTAGTCTTATCATATCAAAATTGGTCTCTGCAAATCAGTTCTGGACAGCGGAAGAGCTTCTTCAGAGAATGAAAGAAGAGCAATGTAATCTTACAGAAGACATATTTCTCTCCATCTGCAGAGGCTACGGGCGGGTTCACAGGCCGCTGGATTCATTGAGGGTATTCCAGAGGATGAAGCGCTTCCAATGCAAACCTTCACCCAAATCATACGTCACTATTTTGGATATACTTGTTGAGGAAAACCAATTGAAACTAGCTCTTAGATTTTATAAACACATGAGGGTGATTGGTGTATCACCTACGGTTGCGTCCCTCAATGTTTTGATCAAAGCTTTGTGCAAGAATAGTGGAACGATGGATTCTGCCCTTCAGATATTTTATGAGATGCCAAATCGTGGATTTATTCCAGATTCATATACATATGGTACTTTGATAAATGGATTGTGTAAATGGGGGAGAATTGGTGATGCCAGGAAATTGTTTGAAGAGATGGAGACAAAAGGTTGTTCACCTAGTGTAATCACCTACACTTCAATGATTCACGGTCTCTGTCAATCTGAGAATTTAAATGAAGCTTTTGGATTGTTTGAACAGATGATGGGCAAAGGTATTGAGCCTAATGTTTTTACTTTCAGTTCATTAATGGATGGATTTTGCAAGAGTGGGTGTTCTTCTCAAGCAATGGAGTTTTTGGACATGATGGTTAGGAAACGGCTGAGGCCCAATATGATAACTTACAGCACTTTAATCCATGGGCTCTGTAAAGAAGGGAAAGTTTATGAAGCTTTGGAGACTCTTGACAGGATGAAGCTTCAGGGTTTGAAACCAGATGCGGGACTATATGGCAAGATCATTGCTGGCTTTTGCGACAAGTGCAAATTTCAGGAGGCTGCCAACTCCCTTGATGAGATGATACTAGAAGGAATCTCTCCCAATCGTTTAACTTGGTCTATTCATGTCAGAATCCACAATGCAGTTGTTCAAGGCCTTGCTGGTCATGGTGAAATAAATCGTGCTTATCAGCTTTACCTAAGCATGCGGGCCAGGGGAATTTCTATTGATGCTTCGACTTTCAGTACTCTTGTTCGATATTTCTTTAGGAAAGGAGATATAGATAAAGCTGCTCAAGTGTTTGAGGAAATGATGGGTGATGGATGTGCTCTGGACGAGGAAACATGGAAGGCAGTTGTAGAAGGATTTGTGCACTGGGAGAAAGGGAAAGAGGCTGCTGACTTATTGCCTGAATTGATTAGAGAACAATGAAAGAAGCAGACAAGACCATAAGGATATGATTGAAGGTCAGAGTTAATGCTGCTTGTTACTGTTTCTACCAACACCGTAGATGCTCATTATTTTCTATTTGATACAAATGTCATGATTTCATGATGGTCATGGACTTCTTGTATATCCTTCACCCCAGTATGCTTATTTTATACGCTTGACAACAGTTCTGCTTTATTTTTCATGCATTTCAGAAAATAAGCTTCTGGTTCATAAGAAGTTGGCCGTACCTTACTTTAATAGAAATTTTTCTGATCTATCTTTGTCTTTAGTGGGTGCGTGGAGCTTCATTATGAATAAGTACTTTTGGTATCTTGTTCCTTCAGAATTTTTGGTAATTTAACTCTCCCATTGATTAAAGAGATTGCATGACATCTTCAAGAGACTTCTTGGTCACTAGGCACGCTTTAGCAAAATGGGCATGATTAAATAGATGAGAGCTCTCTATCACCTTTATGATTGCTCATAAAAAGATTCTGTGCCTGTATAATGTAGATTCTGAGGCTATTTCTTGTTTTACCAGGATCCTGTAGCATCCTGGCTGCATCATCTCTGAGCAAATTGGAGAAACAGAAAGATTGCCAAATATGAGAAATATAGCTGTTTGGAGCTAATAAACAAGCACTATGGTCTTTGAAACTCTGACTTCTGTGAGTCAAAAGAATTATGACCCACTTCCATTGATGTGGAGTATGTCTCCCTTGGCGCATTGTATACTAAAGGACACTATTTTTGTTTGAAACACGGTGATGGTTGAGGTGTCTAACCTAGCTGGAGTTATTGGCTGCACATATGGATGCTGTTCAAATAGCTTATTGGGATTGCTGGTAGGTTCCCATTTGAATTGTGAATCTGTTTGAAAGGGAATCATTGAAAAGAATGGCGGGAAGCTGGCCAGTTGGATGAGGTTTTTGTCCAAAGGGGTTAGAATAATTATTATTATTAAGGGGTTTTTGTTGAGACTAACCTACTAACTTTTTGTCACTTCTTTCAGTTCCTATGTTGCAAACATATTAGAGAATTTGCAAAGAGATTTCCGTTGTCAGGAGACCTGATGATGATATGTCCAGATTTCATCTAATCCACTGGACTTCAATTAGTTCTTATATTCAGATGGGGACTGGCTACTAGAAGAAAATGGTTTGTTCTTCAAGCTCTTTTAGGCAAATGGATATGAAGGTTTTTTGAAACAAAAGGAGAGATCATGGAGAAGAGTTTCATTGTTAAATATGCCATTTGATAAGTGATCGGCGTTATAAGGTGTTGCTGTTCACATCACCTTCAATATGGGGGATGGAAGAAAAGGGAAGTCCTAGTATGATTGATGAGGTACCGACCAATCTTTTAAAACCTCTCATGCTTGATATTGCTGTTAATGAAGACGAGTCTGTAGCTGGCCTATTTCCTGGCTTCTTCAGACAAATTCAGAATTGGAAATACATTTCAAGGAGTTGGTACGTATGAGTTGAAGCTTGGGTATGATGCAGTTGCAATCGATGGCGTTGTTTTGTGATAATCAAGCAGCGATACGTGTTGCTTTGAATCCTGTTTTTTATGAGAGGACAAAGCATATAGAGGTTGACAATAATTTTTTCGGAAAAATGCTATTGTCTCGGGAAATCAAGACTCTGTTTTTTGGAACTAATGATCGGTAGCCGATGTATTCATTGAAGCTCTACGTAGTCCTTGAGTCAAGTATGTGTGTGTATTTGCCATACATGATATTTAATGCCCCCAGCATGAGAGGGAGTCTTGAGGATGAGAAATGGAATCGCAATAAATGTGTGAGTTGATTGTGTAATATTTATTAGGGTTAATATTACCAAAAACTCTAAATTGGCATATTTATAATAAACATACCTAAAACTAATTCTTACTACAAAAAAATCCTAGACTAGTATGTATACCTTATTTACTTTCCATTAACTTTCGTTAAACTTTACTGTCAAATTGTTGAGTTGGATAACACGTGATAGTTGACGGGTGCACCGGCTTGGGATTTTACCCTCTACTTGTCATAAGTGTATTGATTTGTAATTTTTCATTGTATTAATCATATTTAATGGAAATTAACAGAGAGTAAATTTGACACAAATGTATCAATTTTGGGTTTTTGTGATAAAAAAATTAATTTGGGGTAAATTTGTCATAAGTGTACCAGTTTGAGGTTTTTCGTGATATTAACCCCATTTATTAATTGTGCATCTGTTAATTTTTGTTAGTTTTTGTAATACTTGAATATGGTATAAATACATACGCATAAAGTTCTTGGTGATATTCATATTCAAATTTGGAATGAAAACATGAAGTAAATGGAAAGGCCATCATTCCTCCATGGTCTATGGAGCCTAGTCTTCATCACATTGTCATAGCTTTCCTAGCTATGGCAGATGCGATGACTTAAGTTCATCCTCTAAATACAAAACCGTAATGCTAGAGGGAAGCCTGGGCAACTCTTTGATCATGTTGCAGTGAAGTAAATCGAGGATTTGAAGTTTGGAAAGTTGGTGGATCTCTGTCGGTATGCTCGAAATTCTTGAATGTCGCAGCCTCAAGATTCTCAGATTATGCAGTTTCGTGATGTTGTTAGGAATGGCCCCCTCGATACTTCGACACCAGGAGGCGTGTATCTCTTTGAGGTTGGTCAGCTCTCCAATATCAGGAGGGAACTCAGTAAAGAAACAAGAATCCATTCTCAGCACCTTCAAATTCTGCAGATTTTTTATCGAATCTGGAAACTTGGACAACCTTGTCCCCGACATGTCTAACTCGACTAATGATCTTCCTATGTTGCCAATGGAGCTTGGAAGTTTTTTTAGTCGACGGCAATCCCTTAATGACAAGTGTTTAAGACGGACTAGTTCTCCAATGGAATCAGGAAGTGCTGCAATCCTGGAGCCATCCAGGGAAAGAAATATGATATTTGTCATGTGACATATTGTTCTGGGTAGTTGACTCAATGAGAAGCAGTTTGAGGCAGTCAGAGTTTCCAGCTGCTTTAAATGACCAATGGAGATGGGAATTTCTTGTACTGAAGTCCCGTGGATGAGGAGCTCTTTCAAAGCTGTTAGGTGACCCACTTCTACCGGCAACCTGCTGAGCTCTATGCAGAACTTCAAATTCAGGGAGACCAAGCACTTCAAATCGCTGATGGAATGATCTATCTTGACCAATTGAGAACATCGCTCCAAAATCAATATGGCCAGATTTTTGCAGCCAGAGAACTTAGGAGTGACTAATAAGTCAGCACAACCTGTAAGATCTAGAACTCTCAAGTTCTTCATCTGCAAAATAGGAGAAATATTTGCATGAGCTCACTTTATGAATAGTTACATTAGACCAAGCGATTTCACCATAGCAATAAATTGTGCACTACCTCTATCTGGTCCCAGCCTTCCCAGTCTTTCGTGACTTTGCTCCATGACAAGTCGAGAATGGTTAAGTTTCCCAAGTGAAAATTAGTTACTTGCAGATGTTGATGGCACCCTCGCCAACGGAGCCACCTTAAATTTAGAAAAACTTTAGCGAAATCTCCAGCAATGTCTGCATGATCCAATTGAAGAAACCGTAGGTTTGCCATGCTCTCAAAATCTTCTGGAGTAAGTTTGTCCGAAGTATGGCACTGAAAGTTAAGGCAGAGTGCCTCAACCTTTTCTGTTCCCTGTATGGACAAGAAAAACAAATAGAAGTAGTGAGGATGGTGTCTCTTCTCTACACGTAACCTGTTAGGAAACAGTCTTAGAAAAAATGACTAACAACGTAAATTTCACAGATGGTCATATGTTAATATTATCTGGCGAAATAGTTCTTCTCCATTGGCAGTGAACATAAGTATTTCTTACGACTCACTATAAATTATAAAAAAAAAAAAAAAAAGTACACCAACACCAAACTTTCACCTTTTTCCGCTTTATCGTATCGAGAGCTATTTCATGATTAAATAATCTACTTCGCCTTCCTGGATCAGTAATACTCTCCCAACAAACGATTTCTCTGCCAAATCGCCTCAACATGCTATGCATCCATATCTGATTGTTTTCTCCAATTTTGGCTAGGGGTCTCACAATTTCACTAGAAGGCAGAAAAGAGGTGTCATCCCACAGGTACCAAGCAATTCGGCTATCTATGCCAGTAGCGAAGCAAGCGATATCCAGAAATATCTGTTTCTGCTTATTATCTACTGTTTGATATCCTTCCTTTAAAATTCTTCGAAAATCCCACTGCCTGAATGGTGACCATTGCCGCCCTAGTAAGTTATTCCATTCCTCCTGCGTTTTACCATTGAAGACTGCAGCCATAACTTCAATAAACAATAGGCGTCCTGCCATTACAATGAGAGCATTTTCCGAAAGATTGAAGTTGCTACGTAATGACGAAGTCATCATAGATGCATACTGCCTACAGAGTTGAAAAGCCTTATCCTTATTCAAACGACTAACATGATATGTCCGGATCTGAGGAGATTCTTCCAGGACGACACTGTTTCTGGTGGTAACAAGGATCCTACTTCCAGAAGCAAAGCAATCAAAGCAATCTCCGATGAGTTTCTGGACATGAAACGCATTTTCCACGTTATCAAGGATAATCAAAACTCTCATGTTGCAAAATAAGTCCCTGATAAACTCAATTCCCCTGTTGACAAAAGCAACATCCTCAAGTTCCCGTTTTAGAACATCGGAAATCAATTTAGTTTGCAAAAGCTGAAGCCCTCCTACTACTTGAGTCGCTTCTTTAATATCAGCAAGGAAGCTACACCCATCAAAGTCACAAGAGATTTGGTTGTATATGAGTTTTGCGAGAGTCGTCTTGCCAGTCCCACCTTCTCCATGGATGACAACAACGATCCGCTCATCCTTGTCATTAATATTCATCAAGCTCATGATCCGGTTTACTTGATCATCAGTTCCGCCGCCTTGTCCAATACTGGCAACTTGTCTGTCGTCTTCCGTTTTAGCCACCTACAAGAAACATGGCGATTGGTCATTGACGAGGCTGTAAGATGCGAATAAATACCTATGTCTGTTGAACTTTTCTAACGTTGTTGTGTTTGTATAAATTGTCTACTATACGTAGTCACTGATTTTCCTGATCTGCCAGTGATCAACATTATTGCTACATTGTTTCAAAGGAAATCCAAGTTTCAGTAAAGTGATCTTTTACCTTTCAAATATGTTTTGTCAAACAAGCTTTTTTCTCGTCAAACAATTAACCCGCTTTGAAATTTCTAATCTCTACACTGACAAGCGGATTCTTTTAGATATGTGTATGAAGGCGTACATTAAAACTTCAGAACATATTAATAGAGAAGATGACCAAATTGAAATATGATTGATTCCAGGAGTTGATTCAAAGAAGAAAATATGGGGCGGCAAATGTTCAATCATCGAAATATTGTCGGTTCCCACTTTTATACGCACGTACTGCTAAAGGGTGTTTTCCTTAACCGACGCCAATGGTCTAAAGATAGCAAATTGAAATATCCAATGGCGAGTAAGGGAGCGACTGGACCTCTCAATTCCGGCTATAATTATGTATTAGAAAATAGCGGCGGGTCCCGCAAACACTATTAACTATTAATCTACAATGAAAGGGTAAAATAATTAACATGAGAAAAAGATATATATATGCATGCATTTTGATTTGTTATCTTAATATGTATCCTTCAAACTCATAAGCTTGTATGTATTTAAACAAGAATTAATACCACGGAAAACTTTAAACTGATATATTTTTGACAAATTTATCATAAATTAATTTTTATACTATCAAAGACCCTAAACTGGTACACCTGTAATAAATTTATCATCCATTAGTTTCTCTTAAATTTTATTGTCAAATTGCTGAGTCAAATAATATGTGGCAATTGACAGGTGTACTAGTTTGGGGTTTTACCTTAGATTTCCATAGTATTAATTTAATTTAACGAAAACTAACGGAGAGCAAATTTGTTATAAATGTACTTGTTTGGGATTTTTGATGATAAAAAAAATTAATTTGAGTAAACTTCTCACGGGTGTGCCTGTTTAATTTTTTTTTTTTTTTGTGATAAAAAAATTAGTATAATTCTGATGAACCTATTAGATGAAGTGTCAATATAGGTGGTTAAGGAGAAGGATGCTACAACATTGTGAGCTAAACTATAGGCACTTTATGTAATGAAGAGTTTGAACAATCACTTACATGTTGAAGAGGATGTTTTAGTTTAGATATACAGAAGGTAGGTCAATTAGGTCCTACTTAGATGAGCTTAATAAACTCATGATGGATTTAAAAAGACGTTGGTAATATTCTAGATGATAAAAAGTAGGGCATGATTTTGTCAGTGTTTTAACCAAAGTCATGAGAGCACTTTACTGATTTACTACTACAAAGGTGCACTAAGATACCTCGGAAGCGCTAAAGTCCGCTTTGTCCTTTAAGGACTAATAGAAAAAATTGCAAGATAATGGTTAGGCGCATGAGGTAATGCATGGACTAGTGATTTGAGGTGGAGAATAACATCAGGGGTCCAATAGCAACAGAGGTAAAAGCCGGTCGAAATCACGCCATAAAAAGTTCAAGGGACGTGTGAAGTGCTTTTAGTGTTATGAGGAGGCCCACAATAAGAGAGATTGTCCGATGCTGAGAAACTGAGGCGATAGGCAAAATGCCACAAGCAGTGTGGTGAACCTTCACCAAGGAGAGCACTAGTGATGCAAAGGCTATTTTGTGTGTGACTACCGATTCGTCAAGAGATGAATGAGTGCTAGATTTTTGGTGTTTTTATCATATGACGGATTAGTTTACTACTTACTAGATTGTAGATGGTGGTAGAATTTTGATGGGGAATAACGCAACTTGCAAGGATGTGTGAATAAGAACAGTTTGGATTTGGATGCATGATGGGGTGATGCGCAGGGTGTGAGTACATGTTGAAGGTGGAATATTGAAAATCTCTCAAGGTGCCATGACAATGATGAAAGGGAAGAAAGTGAATATTCTTTATCAGCTACTGGGAAAGACCGTGACAGTACTCTCTACAATTTCATTAGGTGAATAAGACTCTAAATTGACTAAGTTACGGCATATGAGGTTGGGTCACATGAGTGAGGCAAGTATGACGATGCTGAGTGAGGAATGTTGGACTTGTGTGAACACTGCATTTTTGGAAAGTAGTGTCAGATTAAGTTTATTATAGCTTTCCATTCGATTAAGCAAGCAGTTGAGTATATTCATTCAAATGTCTAGGGCTTGTCTCTAGTTCCTTTGAAAGAAGGTGCTCGGTATATGTTAACATTTATCAAAAACTATTCAAGAAAGATACAGGCATACTTTCTGGGTTCAAGAAATTTAAGGTATTGATTGAGAAGTAGTCAGATAAACAAATCAAATGCCGTGAAAACCGAAAACAACATGGAGCCTTGTAGCAAATATTTTATCGAGTTCTGTGAGAGAGAAGAGATTGTGAGACACTACATAATACCCAAGACACCATAGAAAAATGGTGTTGTAGAACGAAATAGCATAACTTTACTTGAGCGAGCTTGGTGCATGCTTCACATGTAGGACTAGACAAGGAATTTTGGGCTGAAGTAGTGAACATGACATGTTACAATGTTAATGGATCTCCATTATCTACTATAGAGTGGGAGACTTTTGAGAAAGTATGGTTCAGGAGATTACAAGTATTCGAATGTCCTGCGTATACTCATATAAGTGACGGTAAGCTTGAGCCGAGCACGGAGAAGTGCATATTTTTAGGTTATGCCCATGGGGTGAAAGGCTGTTGGTTGTGGTGTTTTAATCAAAGATCACCCGGTTTTCTAATTAGCAAAGGTGTGATCTTTGATGAGACAGTGATTGTCTGATAGAGGAGTCTTGAGACATTACTAGCATAGCAAATAGATCGTGGTGTCAGTAGTGAGGTGGAGTTTCAAGTTAAGACTTTGGAGACCTTGAAGGTAACACAGGTTGAGACTATAAATGAGGCCATGGTTCCTGAAGTTGGTGATACTAAATAACCAACACAGGTGTAGCACATTATAGCCATGAGCAGATAGAGAAGGCAAATTAAATCATTGGTATGTTATGGTTATACTGATTTTGCTTATACATTGACTATAGGTGATAAGTTGGAGACAAGCGAGCATTCGTCTTACTCTGAGATGGTGGCTAGTAATGAGCCATGGTAGAGGCTAGTAGCTATCAGAAGAGATGGAATCACACCATTGAAATAAAAAAATGGGGATTGGTTAAAGTACCCAAGAGTCAGAAGATTGTTGGAAACAAATGGGCCTCCAAATGGAAAGAGGGCATTCCTAGTGTTGAGGCAACTAGATATACAGTAAGACTTGTTGCGAAGGGGTATGCATAGCGGGAAGGCATTGACTATATGAAGTGTTCTCTTCTGTGGTAAGACATACTTCTATTTATGTATTACTTGCCTTAGTTGCTACACAAAATCCTGAGCTAGAGCAGCTTGATGTGAAAGTGGCATTTCTTCACGGTGAGTTGGAAGATTGGATTTAGATGAGGTAGCCTAAGGGATTTGCTATTTCGAGTAAGGAAGATCATGTTTGTTTGTTAAAGAAATCTTTGATGGGCTGAAATAGTCTCCTAGTGGTGTAAGCCTTTTTGATGCTTTCATGACTAGTCAAAACTATTTGAAAATTTAAATGAAAAGCCATGTTTACTTTAGGAGATCGGAGGATGGGCATTTGATTTATCTATTATTATATGTTGATGACATGTTGATAGCAACTCAAAATATCTCTGATATTGATGTCTTAAGGAAGTAGTTGAATGCTAAGTTTGAGATTAAAAATTTAGGTATTGCAAATATGATATTGGGTATGGAGGTTTTGTGTGAGAGGGTTGTAGGAGTTTTACGTTCATCTCAAAAGAAATATTTTACAAAGATTATCACACGTTTTAGTATGCAATTAGTGAAATTCGTGACTATACCTTTAGCGAAACATTTTATCTGGGAGGATTCAGCTTCAAAAGACATCTTGTGAGGTGAAGGAAGCTGTAGCAGTTATCAAGTTGGTCAGAAGGCTTCTCCCAAGTGATGTGGGATTCCCTTCCACAGGGGCTTAACATACACTCAGATCTACCTTAACCTAGCTTTAATGCCAATTTGGGAGGACTCAGCCTCAAAAGACATCTTGTGAGGTGAAGGGAGCCGCAATGGTTATCAAGTAGGTCAGAGGGCTTCTCCCAAGTGATGTGGGACTCCCTTCCGCAGGGGCTTAAAAGGTAGACTAAGGAGGAGGAGGAGCATATGCCTTGTGTTCTCTATTCTAGTGCAGTTGGTAGTATTATATACTCTACGGTATGCTCAGGCTTGATATTTCACAAGCTGTGGATGTACTTAACTATCACATAAAGCATCCTGGTAAAACTCACCAGAAAACTATGAAGTGGATTATCCGATTTTTAAAGAGGACGACATACGTGAGTATAATGTACTAAATGGACAATAATGGCAGTGAGGTCATAGGGTATATGGATTCGGATCACACTAGTGACTTGGATGAGTGCAAATCTTTAGTAGGGTACATGTTTACGTTAGCGAGGGGTGTAGTGAGTTGGAAGGTGTCTTTATAGGACCACATTTTGTCTTTGGGTGAGGTAGCGTATATGGCATTTGGTCCTTATAGCAAAGGAGGTGATATGGCTTCAAGGTTTGTTTACGAACTTTGGGTTGGAACATAAAAGAGTTGATATACTTGTGATAACAATGTGCAATATATTAGGCATATAATATGGTTCATCATAAGTGAATGCAGTCTATGGACATCAAGTGCCATTTCATCCAAGATGTCTTGGCAAAAGGTAAGGTTGTTAAGAAGAAAACTGCTACAATTGAGAACCCAATAACAAAGCTCAAGCTTTGTTTGAGCTCAACTGACATTTATAAAGAGTGAGTGCTTGTTGGACTATGGGAAAGCAACATGATGATGAGTACTATGATTTGGCTATAAATGTTGAGCTAAGGTAGAGAATTTTTAAATTGTGTATTGAGTTTAAATCGTGTACGAAACCGATTCATTGGAACAATTTGATTTGTTCTAAAAATGGAGGGAGGCACTTTCTTTGGATATGTATAAAACAAAGAAGAAAGCCACTACAGGACAAAGGTAATGGGCACGCGTATTCTATGCTATATATTGGCTCTTGTGGTGGGTCTAGGTCAAAAAGAAGCAAAGTTGATAACCCTTATAAAAGAGAAAGAATTCGGTCGTGGTTTCCAAGGAAGCACAGTCGCGGCAGAAGTGAATAGGAAAAGATAAGGGAAGAAGGACCCGCACTGCGAGTTCTTGACATAGCCGCATAAGGACGAATGCGAAAGAAAAAGCGTACATTGTATTGGATAGCCGCGCCGACCTGTGCTTCAGCTTTAGATCCAAATAAGTTATTTATTTTAAACACTTTTCTTAGAAATTTTTTTATCATATTCCATATTTGGCGCTTGCTCAAGAGATAATAAAGTCGAATATAAGTGAAATATAAACCTGATAAAATTGTTCCATGAAAGAGGTGGGATAAAAGTAGATATGATTTCTAAATATCTATAATAGGAAAATTATTTTTCTTAAACAACAAATTTCTTAAATTAACAAACTTAAAATTATATTTCAATATAAATAGTATTTGAATTTTAATATAAGAAATTTAAAATAAAATAAATAACAATTTAGTTTATTTTATTTAATCTTATCTTTATTTATCCGCACTCCGGCGCTCCAATGAACAAAAGTTCTCCGCCTTAAAATTGTCTTATAATATAAATTCAATATATAAATATAAATATATATATATATACTTATTACATGTTTTAGGTGTTTTAGTATTTTAGATATATTAGTACAATTTACTATTTAATAGATCTACCCAAATAGATTCTCATCATAAGCTTTTTTATATTCCTCTTCCTATTGATGAGAAGCATCCAACATCCCCACGACAAAAGAGTTAAGGTATCATGAAAAGCTGCTCCTGGGGAATGCAATTAGAGAATAATGAAAGGGGAAGAAGAAACAAAAAGGAAATTGGTTAAAAAGAGAGGAAGATAAACTAAAAAGAAGATAAAAATAAAGTAGATAAGAGTATTGTGAGAAATTTTTGTCATCTCTATTTGTAAAATTTTTTGTTCATTATATTGATATGTTGTTTATATCAAATATTATACATGACATGATATGAATATATTCGACTTTATTATTGTAATCATCAAATTATGGATATGATATAACAAAATATCAATTCTATCCTATCCAGTCCTATACTAGTTAGGAATCTAGATGACCAAACGTAACCTTTGAGTTTGGGTTTAATTTAGATATGGAAAAACACTTAAACGCGTGAGTAATTGTAATTTTGATTTTTTTTATTATAATTGATTATTCACTGCTGGCTTTTCCCATGACCGTAGGTACTGATATTCAGACCGAACTATGTAAATTTATGTATCCTTTAAGGTTTCGTGTTCATTTCTTCAGTGATTTTGGCATTGACTTAAATTGCAAGATCTTAATTAGCATTTCTGCATCAATATTACAACGGGTTTTTGTTTTGCTGATTATCTTCTTTAATGTGGTTTAGTCTAAATCCTCTCTTGCGCCTGTAAGGACCGGCTTACAAGTGATGATGTATTGAATCATAGGGAAAAACAGTTTGTCTATCAAAAATTTTGTTTTACATATAATATCTCCTAATGTACTCACATGTTTTGAAAATATATAAAAGTGCAAGACAAAAATTGAGATGAAAAAAAATAAGAAAAGAAAAAAATTTATTTGACAAACGACAAAAATGCATTAAAACGATTACAATGCTTAGATAGTTTAGATAAAATGAAATAGAAAATGGACCAGACTAAAAAAAGAAGAAGAAGCGAGAGATAGAAAGAGAACCAAAAGGGAAAGCCTCAAATGGAAATACATGGTAGAAAATAAAATTATAAGTTCACGGATTTGTCCTCGATAGAATTGATAATATAATCAATTGAGGACATTTCGGGAGAAAAAAAGGAATGTGATCACTAGGGCTGTTCAACCAGTGTGATTTTTCCTAGGATTTCCACTGAACAGATCATGAAATTAAATTTGGTTTCTGGTTCCAAAAATTTGAAATCAACATTATGTGGGTAGATTCTAGGTCTTAGGTATTGAACCCACCCATTCCGGAATTGGCGTTAGAACTTATTTCATGAAGTTGGAAGAAAATGATTTTTATTAAATGAACTTAACTTCCCTATTGCTTTATATTTATGCTTCTTTTGTATCAATTTATTATTTTGATCCATTTTGTTGTTCATACTATTTTGTTGTAACTATTATTTGTCTCAATTTTTGAAAAATAAAAGAAAAAACTGATTTTTGCTAGATCCTAGAACTAAACTAGGAAACAAGCCAGGTTCAATGGAAAATATGGTAGATTTTAAGTTTCAAAAATTGAAAAATCAATTTTAATAGAGTAGGTTTCAAGTTTCAAATGCCAACTTTTTGCTTTTTAATGATGTTAATTCCTTAGATTTCACTTCACAATGTTAAATGTTTGAAAGATGCTTGGTCTTTGATAGATAGCAATTGGCAAATGAAAACCAGGAGTCTAAGGCAAGATCACTTCAATCATCTTGCACTTGTGGGTCAAAGAATGTATTCTAAGGGTACGTTTGGTAATCATTCTGTTATCGGGAATAATTTCTAATCAGAAATGATTCTTTTTTATTTTGTTCTTGAGAACAATTTTCAAGCATTTTAAGTCACTTGATAATTGTCCAAAATTTTTATTCCTGGAATAAAGTTACCTTTGGTACCATTCTGAAAATTTCTAATCCAAATCATTTTTTTTTAAATTTTTTTTCTTCTTTTCTTTCTTTTCTTCTTCAAGGTTTATTGGTCATTGGCTTTGGGATGACCAGCGACCAGCTAGACGAGGGCCAGCAACCTTGCCAGAGCGTTGCCGACCCTCAGCGAGGTCGTGCCTCGTCGGTCGAGCCTCGTCGGCAATTAAGTGAGTGGCCTCACCTAGATTTGGCAAGGCCAAGCTCACCCAGCCGTTGGCGGGGCTCAACCTTAGCAAATTTGGGCGAAGTCAAGCCTCGCCCAACCATGGCTAGGTCGAGCCTCGCCTAGCCACCGATGAGCTCACTAGACCTAGCCCAACTGACCGCCGTTGATCGGTGGTGACAGGTGGTGGACAATGGTGGCTGTGGATGGCAACGGCGGCGGCGGCAACAGTTGAAGAAGAAGAGAGAGGGAAGAAGAACAAAAAGAAAGAAGAGAAAAGATAAATATATATATATATGTTGGCTTGATTCTAGAATTGTTCTCGGGAATAAATAATCAACTTTTTTTTTTTTATTTCTTGATTATGTTCCAAATTTACTCTCGAGAACAAATAAATAGAAACTTGTTCCTAGAAAAAAAAATTATCAAACAGATTTCTGTTCTATATCTACTCCTAGAAACAAAAGAAAAATTTTCATTGTTTGGCCGGTTGTCAAACGCGCCCTAAGATTTTAAAAGACGTACCATTCAATTATTAACACACTGACAATATTTACATGCATGTGATATTTATTTTGCTTTTCATTATTAAACTTTAAATGAAGATTAAATGAACATTGTGCTGACACTTTAAATTAGTCTGCATGTAAATTCTCAAGTACTTAATAAAGGCCTAAGTATAGCAATCAGCAAAGCATAATTTGTGGCAAGTAGGTTGCTTACATGTGCTCTGGTTAATTCTCCCTCTTCAAATGTACATGGCCCAATAACATGCAAACTCTCTCTCTCTCTCTCTCTCTCTCTCTCTCTCTCTCTCTCTCTCTCTCTCTGCCTATGTTTTACCAAATGAATCTCTACTAGTCTACATATTTAAGCCAAAACCACTATTTGTCCCACTTTTACTTTTTAAAACTATTTGGATGAAAAAATTTAAGCTACCAACTACTTCATCTTCATCAAGTAACCATCCAATGCACACATATTTAATAGCTATCTATTACATATCCACTCAATTAAACAATCATTCAATTTCTTAAAAATTCAATTAAACAATCATTCAATTTCTTAAAAATTCGTGTCTTTTCCCTTCAAAGGTTACCAACCATCGACCATACAGTGTGTGGCGTGTGCCTCGACATTATTTATCCTGATCATGATTTTCCTGCCCCCATATGGAGATGGAATGTTTATAAAGGAAGATTGATCAATATATATCTTTAAAAGTCGAGTTTTACATAATCTTTCATACTTTTTAGACATGTTGATTTCCTTGTCCTAGTTTTGAAGTTATTAGATTAGCCGCAACTAATCTTCAAGTCTTTGGATCACATTTGAATATTTTTGTCACGAGATCCATATATTATGCTTATAGAAAAAGACACAGGATAATATTCTGAGCATCAATATCTCAAGGTGTTAGTAATCAACTCAATATATATAAATGAGCAGTTTCCCAAGCACATCAATGAACAAGCAAAGAAACAGGCAACGTAATTTCCCTTCAATCATTATTGTTACCTAACATTAATCGGTTTAATTGCAATATATTTAGAAGTACTTTTTTTTGGGCACAAATGGTCCAAAATTTTGCATATATAACTATTCTCCACGACTAATCAAATTGCAGTATGATTTTTCCTTTTAGTTTCATCAAATATTGCTTTGTTATAAAAAGTAATTAGTCCAAAAATGTATTTCACTGCATTCAAAATTTTCTTTTATTTTACTTTTCTATAGTTGATTGCAGTACAATTAACATGTGTCGTCTATGCTCATTATTGTTACCTAACATTAATTGATTTAATTGCAATATATTTAGAAGTACATTTTTTTTTTTGGCGCAAATGGTTCAAAATTTTACATATATAACTTCCAGATCTGTCCAAGAAAGCTGTTACCTTCTAGATCCATCCCTGAATTAAGCTTATCTTGTGATTATGAAAAGATAAAATAAGAAGGAAAGTCACCTTCTCCATTCTGTCAGCTGTGGACGTGTCTGAACCAGTCGTGATCTGTCCAAGAGTCTCATCTCTGTAATCCTTATAAAACATGCCCCACCAAGGAGTTTCGCCTAGCTGCGGGCAACGTTCAATTACAATTTGACATTCATCTGGTATCATTGTGTCCGATGGATTTGTCCAATAATCCAAGGAATGACAACGTTCGATTTTCAGTTCCATCAACTTTTGCAATCTTGACAGATCATTTAACCTTCTAATTGACGGACAGAGCTCGACCTTCAGGTTCTCTAATGTTTCCAATGCCCCAAGACCACAAATCTCTCTCAACATCGGGCAGTCACGTAGTTCCAATTCTTTTAGATTCTCCAGGCCTGACGTGGAGAATATAATTCTTTCAAGGACAGGACATTGGTGGACAGTCAGATGTCTCAACTTCTCTAGTCCGCCGAGATGGATCTCCTTGTCCCGAGAGCGACAGAGCTTCAAACTCACTAGATTTCTCAGGTTGGATAAATCTGGGAAAGATGTTATTGAGCTGAGATTTCCCTGCATTGCTGGTTTAGGTGTTTGCATGAGAAATTCTGGGTGTTGGAGGCCAGACATGGAAAGTTTCTTTAGACGAGAAAGGGAACCCAATGAAGTTGCCGACACTATAATGTTTGGAAAGCACAACTCCAAATTTACCAACTTGGATAAATTCCCAATGCACTCTATGTTATAGGTTTCAATTAGGCCTGACGAAGACATTGATAGAAAATCATGGTTATCCGATAAGAGAAGATCAACTAGATTAGTCAGGTTTGAGAGATCTGGAATAGACTGTAAGGACAGAGAGCTAACAAATAGATGAGTCAAACTTGGTGGAAGTGACGGCAACACTTGCAGCTTATCACAATTCTTGAGGATCAGTTTTTCTAGGTGAGGGAGCGCAACAATTGTTTCTGGCACTCGACGAATGTCAGTCTCTGATAGATCCAGGATTCTCAAACAGGCCAACTTTCCAATTTCGCTTGAAACTTCGCCCACCATCCAATAACATCTAGCGCGTATCACTTCAAGCTTCTTTGCCAACCCAATGGATGAAGGTACCTCTTTGATGCGCGTGAACGAGAGATCCAATTCAATCAGAGACTCTAGTTTTCCGATACAATGGGTAAGTTCCCTTATCTCTGTGCATCCCGCAAGAGATAAAGACTCGAGATTCACAAGATATCCAACAGAATAAGGTAATCCTTCGATTGACGTGTACGATAAATCCAATTCGATCAATGATTTGAGCTCTCCAATTGAGTTTGGGAGTTTCAGTAAGTTTGAGCAGTAACTCAAAGACAAGTGCCTTAGCTTCACCAGCAGGCCAAATTCGCGAGGGAGATCTGTTAGTCGATGGCAACCCTCAATACTCAAGACATTCAGTTGTTGTAGTTTCCCAATGGAGCGATCAATTTGAACCAGTTCTCGACATTCTTTAATTATCAATCTTTCCAGAGTAAAGCACCCGGACAAGTCGATTTTTCCTATGTTTAGACATATCAGCTGTAGAGCTTTCAAATTGTGAAGCTTCTGCGAAAAAATTAAAGCATTACAGTGTTGTTTGACAATGTAGCTGCCAAAAAAATGCATGACAGCATACATACCTTAATTTGGCTCCACCCTGCCCAATCATTGGCGTTGTTAAATTTAGAGAGTTGGAGGACAACCAAGTTTTGTGGGAATAGATTAGTTGCAAGTAAATCTGGAGGACAATAGCACCAAGAAAACCATCTCAACTTTGAAAAGAGATCAGTAAAGTCTCCAATAAAGCTCCACCCATCTAAGTCAAGGAATCTTATATTTGGCAACCTTGTGAAATCTTCATCAGTAAATATGACTAGAGTAGGATCTCCAGTTAGACTGAGTGCTTCGATATTTCCTTTATCCTATCAAATACACACAATTAGAAAGAGCTTTCAATTTCCCTTATAAACATGGTAGAAATTGCATCTTAAATATTTGATTTTATGCAAAGAGAGACTGAATTTTTGCTCTTATTGTAATACCTCTCTTGTTTTCACAATGTCCACAGCTTCCTCAGAAATCCACAATCTGCTACGCTTTCCTGGATCCAGGTTTTCCTCACGGACAATATGGCGCCCTAGGTCTTTTAGCATGTCATGCATCCATACCCCACCGTTCTCTCTTATATGTATCAATGATAGAGAACTGAGGACTTCAATTTCTATTTGTGGAAAAACGTTGCAATCTTCCCACATGTAAGATGCATTAATCTCCTCCTCATGGAAGGAAAGACATGCAATATCAAGAAAAATCTGCTTTTGCTTGAAATTTAAGGCGTCATAGCTGATTTTCAACATCCGGTAGACATCTTTATTATCAATGCTCCTTAACTTTTCTAGTGTATCTTTCCATATAGGTTCATGCTTTCCATGAAGAAATGAACCTATGACCTTAATGATCAAAGGAAGTCCTCCAATGGTGGAAACAATATCCCTTGAAAGTCTATCATAATAATTGTCTCTAGGAGATTCTTCTTTGAATGCATGATTTATAAAAAGCTGAAGTGCTTGATTAGAATTTATTTCTCTCAATTCATAAAGTATGGTTTTCTCTCCACTCTCTAGGATACTTTTGTTTCTTGTTGTAATTACGACTCTACTTCCTGTACCTAACCAATTGATCTTGCCAACTAGTTTCTCAAACTGTTCCCTATGGTCCACGTCATCTAGAACAATTAGAACTTTTTTACCATGCAGTTTTGTCCTAATGACCATCATTCCGTCATCAATGTCATTGATGTCATTGATGTCATCTGTAGGCCTTCCATCATCAATGTCATCAATATCAATCATAGACTTAGTTTCATCGAGGATGTCGAATAGCAGCTTCTTTTGCAGAAATACTAGGCCATGGCGGCGGGATGATCCACGGACATCTTGCAGGAAGCAATACCAATCAAAGTTAGAAATGAGCTGGTCGAAGAGAGCCTTGGCAAGGGTCGTCTTTCCAATAGCAGCTGGGCCATGAATTCCAAGACACCGTGCACAACCAAAGTCATAGTCCAACAAGTCCATTACGGCTTCCACTTGATCATCTATCCCGACTAAATGGTCAGTTGCACAATGATCTTTTGCCTTCATCTCGATTGTGATGTCTTCGGCGTCCAATACAGTAAGTTCACGTCACTATGATGGGCAATGATCTTCCAGCTAGGTTGAGGAGAACATTAAAAGTAGTAGGGGATGCAGAAATAAAAGACGGACGAGTTGTGCCAGTTGCCACACTGAGTAATCCCATCAACTATAATTGCTCTCTATAACGTATGCCTGGACGTCCGATATAAATTCCTAAGTTCCTCGGCATTTTGCAAAGTATATGTAATAGCGGGGAAAGTAAAAGCATGTCCACTAATAGATCCAACTTAGACAGACGGAAAAGAACAGGTACAATGACGGACCGAGGGGATCATTCCTTGCCTGATGCTATTTTTATCGTATTTTATGGAATTTTACATAAAAATTTTATATCATGTTATTTTGTTTGTTCGCCTATAGTGAAAATGGTTTTTAATAAAAATCATTTTCAATTTCATTTGTTTGCTGATATGCTGAAAAAAATATAAAACTCTATCTTAGTGAAAAGCTACTATGGCAAGAGACTTTGTTATGCTTAGGAAAATCATTACCTCCGTGCAGAACTTGGAATTCATTTTCCTAATTTAAAGTGTGTTTTCTTTGACCATATTTCTGTTGATTAATTATTCTCAACAAGCGAAAGTCCGGAAAAACTAATTTCGCAAAAAGCTCTTTTAATAAAAGGAACACACCCTATGTATTGCAAGATTTTCTTACCGGTATTGACAAGGTCTATTTTAAAGTTCCAACAAAAAAAGACCTTCTTTGCTCTTTCTAAAGTTTAGCCACCGAAGACCAGCCGCCACCTTCCACCAAACTGACGATGGTGGAGCTCCGGCAGCCATCATCCGTTCCCCGTAGACAACGGAAACGGCGGTGGCCACAGCAAGGCAATAGGGTATGTGAAATCTTTGTGGGTAAGTTGTGACACTCATCCTAATCTGAGCGACTTGTGACCACAACACAGCTCAAATATTACAAGGAAATAGAGTGGTCGCGCGAAGCTAACCTTGCCCTGCCGAGACGAAGCCACTGCCGAATCCTGGAGCAGAACTGCGTGTCCTTGTTTGAGCTTCAGTTCTCCGATGATACGGCAAGCATGGAGTCATTACCATTTGTTGACCAAACGAGACACCTAACGGTCTGACGGCAGATGAAAAGTATAAGGTGAGAAGCACATCATCCAAACGCATTCGGACCGGCGGATATTAGCACAGGAAAAATTGATAATTTTCAGGGAAAATTTCTAATAAAGATGATGAAATTAAGTTAAATTTTCAAATAATCACTTCAAAAATAAAAGCTCAAACTCGCCAGCCAACTGACTGCCGGAAAATTCACTTGCTTGCCCACTAGAAAACATTTAGTCAGCCGGCGAGTTTATGCCCTTATTTGAGACTGATTTGACCACTTCAAATTATTATTTGAAACAAAGTCTACTCTTAATTTTTTTAAAGAAAATTACCCCACTTTATACTCTTATTTTTTCTAATTTTTACATTTCAATCGACACATTCCACCCCTTGTCTCTGTGAATTCGGGAGTATATGGTACCCTCTAATGTCGTGTTGATCGAGGAGATTGAAAGGAAAAAAAGAAATTCAAATAGGTGGAAAGCAAAATGGAGGAATTGTGTTATTGTGTTCTTAGATGCTAGCGAGAGAAATGAATGGAAAGCGCATTAGGACTTTTTTTTTTTTTTTTTTTGGGACGTAGCATGAGGACTTGAATATCCTTTTATGTATTCATGTATAGAAATAAATGAACATATGAGTGGGAAAAAGAAAAAAAAAATAAAAATATATGTTTATTTATTTACTAACAACACAAATCCCTGCAATTTCTTTAGTATTTCAATGCATACGAAGGAACTTATAAATTAATATAACATAAATTATGTTAACCACTTGAAATCCCTCATAATCCATTCCTTTATTCTCTCACCATCCAAAAACAAAAAAGATCACTTTTAAAAAATATTCTCTCCTCCTACCAATCTATTCAACCAAATGAACGTGCATCAAATCCTAAATGATAAAAAAAGTGCAGTTAAGTTATAAATGTTAATCCTCCCGTATTTTTTTTTAGCATCTGCAGTGCACATGATTTTTAAGTTGTAAAAGTGTATTTTAGTTTCATTTTTTTGATGTAAATCTCTCTTCTTTACTTTAATTATATAGAAAATGAAGAAATGGAGAAAAAAATAATCAAAATATTAATATCATTATAAATAAATATAAAATATTAGTAAAACACAAAATTTGCTAAGTATAATGCATATATTAATAAAGCTAATAAGATATGTTAAGGAAAAGAAACATAATTAAGTCAAATGGAAAAACGACCTCAATAACAAAATGGTCAAATTATAAAAAGTGAACACTCATTATGTGCTTTTAGTGATTGCTTAATGCAAAAAGAATGATTAATCAATAAAAAGTATCTGAAAATATCACCTTGGATTTCATTAATCATATTCTCTCTATCTTTTTTTTTTTTGGTAACTTCTAATAATTTATTAATCAATCATTTTTTACATTAATCAACCTGTAAATATACGCTGTAAGTAAACAATTTCTTTCATTTTCCTTTTGTTATTGAAGCATTATCCCTATTTATTTAATTTGTATGTTTTATATTTTTTTTAAAAAGGCTGTTTTGTTTTCCAGCAAGGATCACTAATGTTGGCCGCTTTCACATGCCATTCTCTCTCTTTGATATCATTTTTCTTTTTTTGGCTTTATTGTTTTACTTTTGGGGGAAAGTCACAAAAAAATCCTAAACTTTGTCAATTATAACACATTTATCTCAAACTTTTTTTATGAGATCAAAAACACCAAACTTGTACACATATGACATATTAACCAAAAACTTTATTCCGTGACATCAAAATCTTAAATTTATATTTGTTTGACACGTTTATCCCAAACTTTTTGTTTGTGACACCAATAATTCTAAAAAAAGAATTTTATGACACCAAATTTGTGAGATAAATGTGTCATATAAATACAATTTTGGAGTTTTTGGTGTTGCAAAAAAAAAAGATAAATGCATTGCATGGGTATAAGTTTGAGGTTTTTTGTGTCAAAAAAGAAATTCGTGATGAATGTGTTAAAGTTGATATAGTTGGAGATTTCTAGTGACCTTTACTCTTTACTTTTTAGAGAGAAATTAGCTGTTTCGTTTTCCTGAGGATCACCAACCCTTGTTAGCCGCTGCCATCTTCTGTGACCTGTCATTCTCTCTCTTGGTTTCTTTTTTCTTTTTCCAATTTCTTTCGGGCCTCATTGTTTTATTATTTTAAAAAAAAGATTGGTTGTCTTTGTTTTCCCAAGGATCACTAACCCTTGTTAGCCTTTGCCATATACCATTCTCTCTATTTGATTTCCTTTTGTTTTCTGATTTTTGTGGCCACTTATTGTTTTATCTTTAAAAAAAAAATAGGAAATTTCCAAATAACAATATAAAGTATTATCATTTTTTCAATTAAAAGCCTAAAATGAATGTTGTATCAAATAATGGCCTAAAGTGACCATGGCTATTTCAAATAAGAGCTTGACCTTATCGGTCACCAATTAGCTTAATATTTTGGCTGATTAATGATATTTTTGTCAAACGATAATTTTAATTTCAAATTATTATTTCTTTTATTTTTTTCATTTTTTTCCCATTGAGCGTCGATGAGGGCCTAGTTACCCTCACCAGCGGCTAACGAGAGTCGGCCTCACCTAGGAAGAGGGTGGCCCTTGAGGGCAACCCTCGTCAAGCCTTCTTGGGAAGAAAGAAAAAAAGGGAAAAAAGAAAAAAGAAAGAAATTTTTTTTAAAAAAGGTAAAGGATGAAAATGCCCTTGATTAATTGGAAAGTCAAACCCTTCTTTGAAATTGATACAAACACTTTATGCCTTTATTTGACACAAAATCCAGTGCATGCTTTTATTTGAAAAAATGATGGCACTTTAGGTTCTTATTTGAATGAAGATCCACTTCAGACCTTTATTTGAGAAAATAAGGGCATTTCAAGTTCTTACTTGGAATTTTCCTAAAAAAAATTAGCTGTGTTGTTTCCTTTAGGTTGTTATTGTTTTCCCGGCAAACCCTACAAATCCTTCCCAGCCACTGCCACCTATCATTTGCTGTCTTTGATTTCTTTTAACTTTTAAAACTTTTCATGGTTTTTCGTTTTTAAAGAAATTAACTGTTTGTTTTACTTCTTGGAATTTTTTATTTATTTATTTTTCTGTTTATGAAAAGTTATAATTGGTTCTCCACCTCAGTGCGGCAAGATTAGGCCGAGTTTTTATGTGTAACATCGATAAATTTGGTTGACATATTAGATGGACTTAACCCAAAACATTTAGGATAGTTCTATTTTTGAGGCGTCACATGATTAAAAGCTCCTAAAAAGTCGTCTTCCAATGTCGGAGTCAACGTTTTGTGTGGATCCGGTCGAAAGTGGTCCTGAATCTTGGAGCTCGACCTACCCCGCGGTTTTTCACTCCTTCCAATAATGTGAAAGGTCGTCCCACTCACCTACGAGTAGCAGTGGAAGAAGATCGCAGAGGAAGAAAGAAGATGGAATCGAGGAACGGGATGCTTTGGTCGCTTCAGAATACAGCTTGGGAATATGATGACTCTCGGCAAGGTCGTGATGCTGCTTCTCTGAAGAGGCGGAGGACTACTACGGTTAGATTCGTTGACTTTGCGTCTTGATTCTGTACTGGCCCTTGCGTTTCTTTCTTTCTTTCTTATAATTCTTTTTGCCGAGAAATTTGCATTATCAATAGTTACAGCATATCAGTGTTAGATTAGATTAGCAAGAAGCATATGCAGGGTATGGATATATTTGGATTTCCAATTTCCAATATTGCTTTTCTAACTACGATGTAATAAACTCAATTTATGCTGGATGTGATGAACTCAATTTACTCACTTGACAGGAATCGCCCGTTTCGTCCTGTTCACCAAGCTTTGACTTGGCTGGAACAAATTATGATGTGTTCTTGAGTTTTAGAGGGCCAGATACTCGTAAGAGTTTTACAGATTTCCTCTACAAAAGCTTGACAGATGCTGGGATATGTGTATTTCGAGACGATGATGAGCTGCCCGTTGGAGAAGGGATCAAGCCCACGCTGATTGAAGCGATTAAACAGTCGAAGGTTTTGATTCCCATCATCTCCAGGGATTATGCTTCCAGCAGAAGCTGCCTCATGGAGTTGGTCCAGATATTAGAGTGCAAGCAGACGATGAGTCGAGAAACCATTCCCATTTTCTATGAGATTGAGGTCTCAGATTTAAAAGACCAGAGGAATTCTTTTGAGAAGAGCTTTTTTGAACACCAGAGGAACGGGGTTGATTGTGAGACCATCCAGAAGTGGAAGGTGGCTCTCGAAGAGATTGGAAGGTTAAAGGGATTTGTAACGGCGCAAATACATAACGGGTAATCCAATATGCTTTAAAATCCATTTACAAAATTGATGTACTGTGATCATAAACCAATCATGCTATCTTTGACATTATTCTTCCTTTTCAAGTTTAATTGTTTCGCAACTCCACTTAACCGTTTGGCTTTTAGACCAAGTTAGACCATTCAAATGCAGGATCTTTGGAATTGCATTGTAATGCCTCCTTTGTTCTTGCCTCATGGTGCATTACTCCTGGTTCAACTCTGCACATTCTGCTTTTATCGGCTGTATGACTATTGTTCTGATTCAATTTTTCATCATGTCTCCATCTGTAGGCATCATTCCAAGCTCATAGATGAACTCATCCCAATTGTTCAGCAAAAGCTGAAGAAGGGTCGACTACTTGTAACAAAAAATTTAGTTGGAGTCGACCATCATGTGCAGGAGATTATGAAAAAGCTCAGTGTTGTGCATCGCAATGGACAAGTAATTGAAATATGCGGCAGCGATGTACGAGTCCTTGGAATATACGGTATTGGGGGTGTTGGCAAGACTACTCTTGCAAAAGTTGTTTACAATCAACTTTATGATCGTTTTCAAGGTTACAGTTATCTTAGGGAAATTCGAGAATTATATCAACATGACAGGATCTTGTCCTTGCAAAATCAATTAATCTCAGACCTTCGAAAAAGAAGTGTTTCGTTCAGATGTTCTGATGATGCTATGGCAGTTCTTGCTGAAGGATTTCGCAATAAGCAGGTCCTCATTCTCCTTGATGACGTGGAAGATGTTGACCAACTCGATGTGGTTGTTGGAGAGCTTAGTTGGTTTGGTCCAGGAAGCAGGATTATTGTGACTTCTAGAAAGAACGACATCCTTTTGAAGTACAAAGAGGCTGAAACCTATGAGATTGAACCAATGGAAGAAGATAAAGCTCTTCAATTGTTTTCTAAGCGGGCTTTTGGAACAGGTTCTCCTAGCAAGGGCTTTGAAAGCCTTTCCAAGGACATCGTATTGGCTAGCGGGCGACTCCCTTTAGCACTTGAGGTGACAGGTTCACGTTTATTTGGAAAGTCGAAGGGTACGTGGAAAGATACGTTGGAGAAGTTGAAAGACACTCCCCATGAGAAAGTCGAACATGTGTTGAAAATAAGTTACCTTGCTTTAGATATATATGCAAAGCAAATATTTCTGGATGTAGCATGTTTTCTGATTGGAAAGGATGAGAGAATTGCCTTTTACATGTGGGAAGACTGTAAACTTTATCCTTCTAGTGGTATTGAAGTTCTCCTCATAATGTCTTTGGTGAAAATTGGAGAGAACAACGAGCTATTGATGCATGATCTCCTGAGAACTCTGGGCAGAAAAATTGTTTTAAATGAAGATCCTATCCCTCGTAATCGAAGTAGGTTGTGGGTGCACGATGAAGCCCTATCCACTCTACGGAAGAAAGAGGTAAACCTGAAAGCCATAACTACATTCTTTTCTACCCGCAGTTAAACTTCTTTGTAATTTACCCGATTTTTCAATATGTAGAAGAAGCTAAAAAACACTGGCAGTTCTATAGCAAAGTTCAATTCCTATTCATTTACCTTTATGTTCAAATTGGTAGGGTACTCCAAATGTTCAAGCGCTAGGTCTCACCTTTGACAAAGGATCTGATGACTGTTTCACATCTGCGGAATTTGGCGCGCTATTAAACTTAAGATTCCTTAACTTGGATCGAGCTAATATGAGAGGAAATTTTACTAGTCTTCTTTTAGAACTAAGGTGGCTTCATTGGCGAGGGTGCCATAAGAGCTCTGAGCCTCTTGTTTTGAACCTAGAGAACTTGGTCATTCTTGATCTATCCTGGAGTGCTGTGGCAGATGACTGGGAAGGTTGGGCACAAATAATGGAGGTATAAGACAAGTTTTTTTTTTTTTTTTTTTTTGACTTTTTTTTAACACTAGCTAATTGATATTGAACTGTTTCTATCTCTTTGTTATACAGAAGGCAAGCAAATTGAAAGTTTTGGAGCTAACTGGTTGCGGCCAGTTATGTAAAACACCATGCTTCCCACCTGGTAGCAAATTGGAAAGACTGATTCTTGAACGATGTTCTCATTTGTCGTTTATAGACAAGTCCATTGGTAATTTGAAATGTTTGAAGTCTTTGAACATCAAGTCCACTCCAATTGCCCTGTTGCCAGAAGAGATGGGTTCCTTGGATAATTTGGAAGAGCTCTTGATTGATGAAACTTCCATATGTCACCTTCGTTTCTTAAGAGGTTCTATGCAGCAACTTAAAACTCTTAGTGCTTCCGGATGCAAAAATTTGGCTGAAATATCCGAGTCTATTCGTTGTTTAAAGTCCCTGTCACATCTTGCATTGGATAGAGCTATTATCACAGGACTCCCAAATTCTGTTCAGCTGTTAGAGTCACTTGTAGAGCTGTCTTTAAGAGACTGTCAGCGGATAACTGCACTTCCAGACTCTGTTGGGATGCTTAGGTCACTACGGAAAATGGATCTGTCAAACACCAGAATTCAGATATTGCCAGAATCGATAAAAAATTTGGATAGATTGGAGGTGCTAAGGATGAAGAATACTCACATAAGAAAATTTCCGAAGGATATTGCAAATCTAGAGAAGTTGGAAGTCATAACATTTTCTGGCTGCCCTTTGAATGGGAAAATTCCTTGTGATATTTCGGGGTTATCATCTTTGAGAATCTTGAAGTTATCATTTACCCTGATTTTTAGCTTACCCGAGAGCCTTTGTCAGCTTTCTCGTCTCGAGACCCTCCACTTGCTCCATTGTGACGAACTTCAAACTATACCAAAATTACCATCTAGTTTAGTGGGTTTGCGCTGGGGAACCAAAAACATGAGGATAGTTCAGGGTCTTTCATATCTGAGAGATTTGAAAGTTTTGGAATTAGTCAATGATCCTGATGAGGAGGAGATATCTTCTTCTGAGCTGTTCCAAACTGAAAGCATTGCCTGGATATCAAGTTTGTCCAACTTAGAAACCCTAAAGCTGTGCCTTCCAAATGTTGCTAGCCTACCAGAAGATTTTAATTCTCTTACTCAACTTAGAAAACTTGATTTGTCCTGCATAAACCTGCTAGACCTCCCACAACTTCCCTCAAGCATGTCAAAACTGCTTATCAAGAATTGCCAGATCCAGGGGATGGATTTCTCTAATCTGGAAACTCTGTCTGAGTTGGAGCTCTCTGATTGCAATGCATGGGAAATTCTTGGTCTTGGGAATCTAAGGCTCCTGCAAGTGTTGAAGATATCTCGCTGCGACATTAAGAACCTTGATGGTCTCGAGCAAGCATCACAATTGAGAAGGTTTTCTATGTCTGAATGCCATTCTCTTAACAGATTGCCGGACCTATCAAAGTGCACAAGCTTGGAAATTAAGGAGATAGACTTTTGCAACATTCAGGATCAGCCCTGTGAGAGGCACTGTAAAAATTGCTGCTCGAGGCACTGTAATTGTCCCTACTGATATCAATGTGGTGGTCGATGCATGTAGCGATCTCAACTGCAAGCTGCGAGGATACTCTCTATTTCCAATTGAGAGAGAGTGGAGTTTATTTCTTTCTTCTGGGTGAGTAATGCACTTTTTCTCTTTATCTTCAGTTGGGAGACTTGTTATACTCCACAGAGTCTCCCCAAGGTGAATATGTCCATTTCTTTTCTTCTTCTTTTTCCTGTTTTCTTACTGCAACATTTCTCTTTCCCATTGTCATACTTTGCTTAATCTGCCCTTCTTCTGGGTAGTGAATTCAAGAAATAGTCGTCAGATGGGCTGTGAATATGTGGTTGGTATTGAAGTAACTCTAGCAGTATATGATTCCTCATTGACCTATAAACCATCAGCATGAACCAACTCTAGCAGTTATTTTTCTGTTGAGAGCAAAAAGTATTTACAAAAGAATAGAGATCTACCAGTTGATGAATTCACCAGCAAGAATTGGTAAACTTTCGAGCAATAGGAGTTTAGATGCTAGTAATTCTATTTGTTCGTGGCTCCAAACGTTCTTGCAGAACCTGATGCTCCAAATTTCAGAGGTGTTACAGAAGTGTCATGCCCGATGGGGCATGGAGTAATTTTGAGAACATCAATTGCCTGAAGTGAACTTTTCTTATTTCATGCAAACTATGCTGTATTCTAACAAAGTTTGAAAATTATAGTTTATCTTGAGATGTAAATTGAATCAATCATGTGAGTGGGTAAGCATATTTAAATTGTCTAAGTTTGTTGTTTTGATGTTTCATTGAAAGTACTGGGTTTTGAAAATTGGTCATTAATGAGGATTCATTTTAGAAATAAAAATTTTCCATAATATAATCAGACACATCTGTAGGCCGTCTAAACGGCTTCCCAAGATCAACATAGCTAGAAAATCGAACATCCTAAAGGGAGGACGAAGATCTGTGTACCTGATTTTGAATTCATCGTTCTTGGAGCAAAATGACAGCAATCCAAGCCTTCAATGCTGAAGATCTTCTCCTCTATATCCCTCGGATCCTGGCTCGATTAGACCGCCACTCACAGATTACCTTATGTGAGTTGAGAGAGAATTTTGGAAAAAAGTGAGGGCTAGAGGAGGGACCTTAGTGCTATTTATAGAGTTTTGGACGGGCCCTCTCATCACGGACCAGGCCCAACTCGGTCCACACAAATCAGGCCCATATTCGACTGTTAAGAAACTTTATGCCTTACCTTATTAGACCAACTCCGTAAAACGGTAATTACAATCTTAATTAATGTAGCCCACATAAGGAAAACTCTTATATTCTCCCACTTGGGCTATATTAATTAAGACTGTACTGTATGTGCGCACCTTTATGTTGGTCTAGTGGCAATTCTTAATAGTCAATCCTATCCCATAAGGTCTCCAACACCGAATCATGGCGGTAACTGCATGTATTCATACAGAGCATTCCATGATCACGAATGCTTTCAACTTTATTGATATGGATTCAATATGGTTGTGTGGCAAACGGATAACACCTCATAAAGAGTAATACGTTATGTGTTATCACCGTTGTTGGTCACCATTCTCTTACCTTTAAGTGTCACAGAAAACCGGATGTGGCACTAGAGAATATCTTTATGGTTCTAATGAACCCACATATGTCTCATCTTTATGGTTAACCTTTCTTTATGTATAACTGAGACATATGTATAAGGCTAATAACTGGATGCCCCTAGCCTTTACTCAAGATTTACACAGTACCTTGAGATTTTCTTTAGATATATGTACACAACTCAATAATAACTTATACAGAAGGAGTTGACATATATCAAAACGTTACAAAAAGTAACAAAATACAGAAGTAAACTTCATTAGAGCAAACCTGAAATAGCTCCCACTAAACGACAGTATCCACCGATTCTCCCAAGCCCATGTTCATGATATGTTGCTCAAATACACAAGGGCGTAGACCTTTAGTCAATGGATCTGCCAACATATCATCCGTGGGAACATGCTCTACTATAACGTCACCATTCTGTACCATTTCCTTTATGGTCAAAAACTTGACCTCCATATGCTTAGACCCTTTGAGACTTCTGTTGTTATTGACAAACAACACAGCAGAATTGTTATCACAATATAACTGTATGGGTCTATCCACAAAATCAAATATGATCAATTCCTTAATGAGGTTCCGAAGCCAAATAGGTTGAGTGGCAGCTGAAAAACATGCTATAAACTCTGCTTGCATGGTAGAAGAATATATAGATTTCTGTTTCTCACTTTTCCATGATATTGCGCCTCCTACCAACATGAATATATATCCTATTGTCGACTTCCTATCATCCTCACAACCAGCAAAATCTGCATCTGAATATGCCAACAATCGCAAATCATTGACATATCTATACATCAGCATATAATCTCTTGTTCTTTTCACATATCTCAAGACCTTTTTGGTAGCAACCCAGTGATCATGTCCTGGATTTGACTGATATCTGCCTAAAAGCCCTGTTACAAAAGCGATGTCCGGTCTGGTGCAAACTTGAGCATACATGATACTTCCAAGTGCATTAGCATAAGGCACATCCTTCATTTGGTTTTTCTCAAAATCTGATTGAGGACATTGTGAGAGACTCAACTTGTCACCCTTAACGATAGGAACAGTGTTGGAGAAATCTTTCTAGAATATTTTGAAGCTGACAAAACGTTTCCATCAGTCTAGTCTGAAGTGTTGCAGACCCTTCTATTTAGAGTCTGAAGACCTCCAGATCGCCAGACTCAAGACTCAAGACTCAAGACTATTCTCATTGACAGTTTCTAATCCAGTGACGAAGGCTATCCAGAGCTAAAGTGTTTGGTTGAGGATTTGGCCTTATCGACTGGAGAAGATCTCTTGGCTGGATATGATATAATGGATTCTTTTATTCGAAATCAAGATCGTTTGAAGATCCGATGATTGATGAGATATTCTTGGAAGGTTCTATTCTTGGAAACCAAGATCCTGATTGTATGGACGAACAGGATTGATGGGCTATCGACATGTTCCTTTAATAGCTCGAATGATCTTCTTAATTGATTTTGTCCAACGGGAAGATTGGAAGAATTCCTTTGGTAAGTGCCAACGGGTATGATGGCATAAAGGAGTATAAAAGGAAGACGTTCCAGTTGTTCGAGTGCGTGCACGATAGAAAAATTCCAGAGTCTGAAGCTCCTTGATTATTAGTCGATTCGTATATTGAGCGAAATTGTATACACAAAAGAGAGTCTATACTTAGTGATACCTTGAGGAAGTGTGGTAGAACTTCTACACTGTGAAATCAAGGGAAAAGCATTGCTGTAACATCTCTATGTTCATAGTGAAATCCAGCCAGTGGGCTGTCAGTGCAGAAGAGTGGACGTAGGCTTGAAATAAGCCGAACCACTATAATCCTTGTGTTCAATTTTCTCTTCCCTACTCTCTGTCTTACTTTGATCATCGTTTGTTTTGTTGACGGAAAAATATCTCCTTTCTATTGATTGTCTAGTATTGTGCATATATCTCGAGAAATTATTTTTATACCTATTCACCCCCCTCTAGATACTTATACTACCCATATCAATTGGTATCAGAGCTCGTGTACTCACTTTGTTTGAAGTGTTTTACTTCAGAGTTAAAGATCCATGGCTAGTATGCTAGCTCCAGGGCTGGTGGAAGGGCAAAGCAATACCAGACCTCCTTACTTTGATGGAAATGATTACAACATCTGGAAAAATAAAATGAAAGCATTTCTTCGATCAAAAGATCCTCTAGAATGGGACGTTGTAGAAAAATGAATCACTCCTAAAGTTGCATCTGTCTCAGAAAGAGGGAAAGAAACGGTTGAGTCTAGCGGAATGACCTAGGAAGAGATAATCAAGAGACAAGCTCTTGATGCAAAAGCTATTTACTCTTTATATTGTGCCTTGTCACCTACTGAATATAACAGAATATCTTCTTATGTTACAGGAAAAGAAGTCTGGGATAGGTTACATATCACCTATGAAGGAACTGATCGAGTGAAAGAGACCAGAATCAACATTCTTCTCGGTCAATATGAAGCCTTCAAAATGAGACCTGGAGAATCTATAACTGACATGTTTAGCCGTTTTACAGAAATTGTAAATGGTCTTGAAAATCAAGGTCAACCAATTTCTGATCCCATGAAGGTAAACAAGCTACTGCGTGGACTCTCCAAGGATTGGAATCACATAAAGACCTCAATAAGAGAGACGCAAAGAATCATGCCACTATCTGTCGATGAGCTGGTTGGAACTCTTCAGTCTTATGAAGTGGAACGAATAAATGAAGATGAAGATCCAAAAGGTAAGAAATCCATTGCATTAAAATCAAATGATGATTCTGATGTTACAGATTCTGAAGATGATATGGACGATGAGGAGCTTGCTCTCATGATAAGAAGATTTAGAAAGCTAAACAGAAAAGGAAGAAGGTTCAACTCAAAGAAACAAAGCTTTCAAAGGCAACAGACCAAGTCTGTTGATGATGATGAATCAAACAAAGATGTAGTTTGCTTTGAATGTAAGAAAAAGGGACACATCAGACCCAACTGTCCTCTTTTAAAGAAGAAGAAAGGAAAAGCTGAAAAGTCTCGAAAGGCTCTCAAAGCCGAAACCTGGAGTGATACAGAGTGTGAAGAAAGTGATGATGAATATGCCAATCTATGTCTGATGGCACAATCAGACTCAGACTCAAACTCTGAATCAGACTCAGACAGTGAATTTGAGGTAAGTAATTTTAAAATCCCTGTCAAAGTTTCTAAGTACATTGATGAGCTGTGTTTTAGTCTTAAGACTTCTCTTAAAAGGATTTCCGAACTTAAAAGGAAAACTCTGCTCTAAAACAACAGAAAACGTTTTGAAAGAAAAAGTTAAATGTTTAGACATGAATGTTTCCATTCTTAAAGAAAGTGAAGATAATCTTTTAAAAGAAAATGCTTTTTTAAAGGTTGACTCATCAAATATTTCAAAGAAATTTTCAATAGGGTCCGAGAAACTTGAGAAAATTCTTTTAGCTCAAAGACCTTATTTCAATAAATCTGGTTTAGGAATGACAGCAGAAACTATTCCTTTAATTGATTTTCCTAAAGTAAAAGAAAGAATTAAGCAAAGACCCTCAAGAGAGGCTTACAAAAATCATTTCAAGAAGGTTTTTATAAAACCTGTAGGTCGAAATGCTCTCAGATGTTCAAAGTGCAATAGTTCGGATCATTTTGAAAAAGAATGTCCTATGGTTTGGAAACCTATTAAGAAAGTATGGGCTAATACTGTTTATTTTACTAACACCAATGGACCCAAGAAAATATGGGTACCAAAGAAAGCTTGAGACTCTTTTTTAAATGCAGGTCTCCATCAAGAAAAAGGTAAAGTGGTATCTGGACAGTGGATGCTTAAGACATATGACAGGAGACTTAAATTGCTTTATAAAGCTCGTTCAAGTAAATGGTGGAAAAGTCTCATTTGGAGGAAGCAGCAAAGGAAGAATTGTGGGATTTGGAACTGTGAAAATTGGAAATCTCACAATAAGTAATGTTTCCCTAGTGGAAGGACTCGATTATAATCTGCTCAGCATCAGCCAACTGTGTGATACTGGTTTTAAGATCTACTTTCAAGAGGGAATATGTTATGGAACCAGTAAAGACTCTACTCAGTCTTTCGTGGGTCGAAGACATGGAAATATCTACCTCTTGGATGTGAAACCGGATGAATCGCAATATCTAATCTCAATTCAAGACGAAGCAAGCTTATGGCACAGAAAGCTTGGTCACATCAATATGAAACAAATAGCCAAAATTTCAACAAAGCAGCTTGTTCGTGGTCTACCCAATTCATCATACCAAAAGTCTGATCTATGCACACCATGCATATTGGGAAAGCAGGTAAGAAATTCATTTAAGCCAATAAATCAAGTTTTCACTAATCATGTACTGCAGCTCCTACATATGGATCTCTTCGGAGCAACCAGAACCCAGAGCATTAGAGGTAAGAAATATTGCCTAGTAATTGTGGATGATTACTCCCGATTTACTTGGGTATATTTCCTTGCAAGTAAGTCCGAAACCTTCTCGTATTTGAAAAATTTGCTAAAAAGATTCAAAATGAAAAGGGATGTGTGATCTAAAGTATAAGAACAGACCATGGAGGTGAATTTGAAAATCAAGATTTTACAAAATTTTGTGATGAATCGCTTTCAAAGATGTGTTCTCCTCTCCATATACTCCACAAAAAATGGAGTTGTGGAAAGAAATAATAGATCTCTTCAAGAAATGGCTATAACTCTTTTAATTGAAAGTAAGATCTCTTCACGATTTTGGGCTGAAGCTTTTTTCAACAGCGTGCTATATCATCAATAGAGTCTTTCTAAGGCCTATTCTAGAAAAAACCCCTTATGAGTTATTCAAAGGTAAGAAGCCTATTGTTTCATACTTTCATGTGTTCGGTTGCAAATGCTTTATACTGAAAAATGCAAAAGATCGAGTTGGTAAGTTTGAAGAAAGATCAGACGAAGGCATCTTCCTTGGATATTCTACCTCAAGCAAAGCCTACAGAGTCTATAACAAGAAGAGTCAATCTGTGGAGGAATCAATGAATGTCAAATTTCAAGATTCTATGCAAAATGAATCCGTCAGACTCATCATGAAGAATCGAACCTGCTCCGAGACTCTTCAAAGCTTACAACTCAAGAAGCATCTCAGACTCTGGAAGACCAGCATCAAGTTGTTAGTGAAGATTCAAATAAAGGAAGTGATCATCAACCCGACAAATCAACCAGTAACTGGAAGCATAAGTCCAGCCATCCCAAAGACCTCATTATTGGCGACATTAATGAAGGAATTCACACTAGATCCAAAAGGCGCGAAGAGTCTAGTGCTGTGGCTCTCATTTCTGAAATAGAACCAAAAAGCATAGAAGAAGCTTTATCTGATGAAAGCTGGATTGAAGCTATGCAAGAAGAGCTCAGACAGTTCAACATTAATGATGTCTGGGAATTGACATCTAAACCAAAAGGTAAAACTGTTATTGGAGTTAAATGGGTGTTCAGGAACAAGATGAATGAGAAAGGAAAAGTCGTGAGAAACAAAGCAAGACTCGTAGCCAAGGGATATACGCAAGAAGAAGGGATAGACTATGATGAGACTTACGCACCAGTAGCAAGGTTAGAAGCAATTCGATTATTACTTGCTTTTGCTTGTTATAAGAATTTCAGGTTATTCCAAATGGACGTCAAAAATGCTTTCCTAAATGGATTTATCCATGAGGAAGTTTATATGGAACAACCACCTGGGTTCGAAGACCCAAGGAAGCCAGACTCAATATTCAGACTGAAAAATGCCTTGTATGGTTTAAAGCAAGCACCTCGAGCTTGGTACGACAGACTAAGTAAATTCTTAATATAAAATGGTTTTGTCAAAGGTAAAGTAGATACTACTCTATTTATCAAAAAAGAAGGCAAAAGTGTTTTACTTGTTCAAATATATGTGGATGATATTATTTTTGGATCCTCTAATGAAAGTTTGTGCAAGAAATTCTCTAAGTCTATGCAGGATGAGTTTGAAATGAGTATGATGGGAGAGTTAACCTTCTTTCTCGGACTCCAAGTGAAACAATTGAAGGAAGGGACTTTTATTCATCAAGAAAAATATGCTAATGATCTTGTCAAAAGGTTTGGACTGGAAAAGTGCAAAAAGACTAATATACCTATGTCAAGTTCCTTGAAGATAGACAAAGATGAAGAAGGGAAGAAAGTTGACCAGAAGCTGTACAGGAGTATCATCGGTTCACTTCTTTATCTTACTGCCTCTAGACCTGACATTTTGTTGAGTGTTTGCATCTGTGCTAGATTTCAAGCAGACCCTAGAGAATCTCATCTAAGTGCTGCAAAGCGTATTATTAAATACATTGCTTCATCTTCAAGCATTGGTCTTTGGTATCCTAAGAAGGGAGACTTTAATCTCCTTGGATACTCAGACGCAGATCTAGCCGGTTGCAGAGTTGATAGAAAGAGCACCTCGGGAACTTGCCAATTACTTGGAAGCGGGGCCGGTGTCTTGGTTTTCAAGGAAGCAAAATACGTAGCTCTCTCTACAACGGGCGAGTATGTAGCTCTTGGAAGTTGTTGTTCACAAATTCTGTGGATAAAACAACAGCTACGAGACTTTGGAATTGAAGACTCATGCACGAAGATTAAATGTGACAACACCAGTGCAATCAATCTCACCAAAAATCCAATCCTTCACTCAAGAGCAAAGCATATAGAGATTCGACATCACTTCATTAGAGATCATGTTCAAAATGGAGAAATCTCGATTCAATTTGTTGATTCAAAGAACCAACTGGCGGATATATTTACAAAGCCTTTGGAGAAGAATCAATTTGATATCATCCGTTCCAGACTCAACATTTTGAAGCTTGAAGAAGTTAAAGTCTAGAGACTCTCAGACTCTCAGACTCTCAGACTCAGACATTCATGGCTATAGACTGTAAGTTATTTTAATATTCAATCTCGAAAAGGTACGATCATTCATTTATTTATAATTGATTTATATTATCTTCAATTTCCGTGAAAAACGCAATCTTGCCTTTTCAAAAGAGATAACTTCTATGGCAGTTTTCTTTTAAAAAAAAAGAAAAGGCGGTTACTGTTTTTTTAAAAAAAAGGGCGTCTTTTCACTTTCCTTATGTCGATTGGCTTGTTTCCTCTTTTGACTGGGCTATATATATACAGTCAGTTTTTTTTTTTTTATTCGCTTAACTCCAAAACCCTAAAAAGCATTCTCCTTCCACTTCCGTCTCGATTTCTTGTTCATCTTCGAGAAAGTTGTCATTTTTTCTTGGGAAAGTGAGTCAAGGAATCTTTCAACGACAAGGAAAGATGTCTTCTTCGAGAAAGTCCTCAAGAATCGCAAGCAGGGGACCACGGAGAATGAGTGAGGGGCCTACTCATTTCGATCTCACCGAGGAAGAGGAGTTACCGAGTCGGCAACGAGCCCGCAACATTCTCAACCGCGTCACTCTCCACCATCTACTCCACGGGGTGTGGGTCATCAACCGGAGGAAGAAATAATTGAGGACATAGACCTGTAAGAGTCCAAAAGCCCTCTTTTATTTACAAGCTTTATCGTGCCTTGAAGAGCACTAGTACTCCGCTGAACTACGTAGATGATTTTCTTAAAGACAAGGGTTATGGAAATGAGTATATCTTTTTGCGACGAATGGAGGATTTGGGAATTGCTCCCAAAGGGAAGGCAGAGGAAGCTCTTGCGAACATTCCGAGTGACCCACGTGTCGGGGGATTTAATCCGACAGACGGAAACGATGATGATAAATTGTTTAGTGAATTTCAACCTAGGATGGGTGTTGCAGCGAAAGTTCGGGGAAAAAGAACGGAGTTGTTTAAATCAAAGGAACATAGGGATCTATACTCCAAACTGTTGAAACGTGGGGTGATAAACCCTAGGAGCGTTGATTTCGACTTTCTGGATGCTATAAATGTGAACTTGAGAGAAAAGTTCGGTCTGCTTCAACTTGAGCAATTTTGCTCCGACACCACAGAAGGCTATTCTCAATTGACTGCATATTTCTATTCAAATCTCAGTTTCTTGGATGCGAATAGAATATCTTTCAGTGTTCAAGACCAAGACTTTGTGGTAGATGTGGATATGTTGGCGGATGTAATTGGGGTTGAACGAGGAAGATATCAACCCGTCAAGGTTTCAATTGCTCGTGCCACACTGGAGCTTGTTAAAGACAGAAGCACAGAAGGGAGAATTACCTACTCAAGGATGCGTGCGAACAACATCTTGCTTCACAAAATTGTGATAAACTGTCTCAGACCAAAATCAACCTCCAAGACTGATGTGTCTAACTCTGAGGCAAAATTGATGTACGCGATCAATGCAGGGAAAAAGTTCTCTCTCCCTCACACCATTCTCTTCCACATGTACAGAGCAATGGTGAAAGACAAGGGCCAATTGCCTTACTCAGGTCTTGTCTCAAAGATCTTCAGACACTTGAATATTCAACCTCCACAAATTCTTTGTGTTCGATCGTGCGACAAAATGGTGGTAGGATTGAAAATGGTGACAAAAATGCGTCTGAAAGAACTTGACAAGGCATTGGAGAAGTTTAAAGAGAAAACTCCGGTCAAATCTCATTCAGTCTCTTCTACATCGAAAAGAAAAGGGAAGGAGCCCATGGGTGCTCCATCCAAAAAGAAAAGAGCTCTTATCTTAGAGGATGAAGATGAAGAGGATGAACTCACCATTTCTGCTTTGGCGTTAAAGAGGCTCAGTCGTTCTGTTCCCGAATCAATGGAACGACAGGAGAAAGGAAAAGAAGCAAAGGAAAAAGAAGAGAGAGAAGAAGAGGGAAAAGAAGAAGAGAACAGAGAAGCTGAGGAGAAAGAAGCTGAAAAAGAAGAAGCAGAAAAAGAAAGGTCTGAAGACGAAGAAGGAGAGAGAGGCAATCAAGAAGAAGAAGAGCATGAAAAACACTCTTCTCCAACTGAGGCCATGGAAACAGAGGGAGATGGGGAGCAAGGAGGAACTACACCATATCCTGTCACTAGTGAAGGTGTAAGTCGCTCTCCAGCCGATCCAGAAGATATTCAGGCTTCTCAAATGCCTAAGGAAGGTCATGATGCTTCATCGCCAAATTTGCGTGATTATACTGAGATTCCATCGTCCGCTTTTACACCATCCTATCGAGCCGACGCCAGTACGCAGACTGACAATATAGCAGACTTTCGCCGAATACTTGATCTTCTTCTGGAAATGCAGGGTCAAATGTATGCTTTGGAGTGCGAATTTCAAGTCTTGAAGAATGCAGGACAAGCTTCTTCTTTTACCCTGTCTGATCAGATACAAGACCTCGCTCTTCAAATTCAAGCCAATGCTAAAGGGGAAGAGGTGGCTCATCTACGGGAAGACTTGAAAAGGCTGGAAGGCATTGTTCAATCTATGGGAGATTTCCAGCTTGTGTGCGTTCCCAAGCAAATTTGACTTCTTCTCACCTTTTTTATGATGACAAGAAGGGGGAGAAATGCAAGCTTTGAACTTCTTTGAACTTTGAAATTTTTTTTGACTTATTGAACTTTAGTTTGTTTGGATATTTGACTTGAGTGTGACTTGGGTGTTTGGATGTGGATTTGAATTTGACTGCTACATTTATATCAAGTGTTATTGAATGGCTTACTCTCATGAAAGACTAACCTATTTTCTGTGGATGCATAGTCTAGTTAAGCTATTAATCTTTATGAGATATCCATATTGCTTGAGTAATGTTTTGCAGGTCAAAGTTGTTCAAATCTACAGGAAAGTTTTGTCACCATCAAAAAGGGGGAGATTGTTGGAGAAATCTTTCTAGAATATTTTGAAGCTGACAAAACGTTTCCATCAGTCTAGTCTGAAGTGTTACAGACCCTTCTATTTAGAGTCTGAAGACCTCCAGATCGCCAGACTCAAGACTCAAGACTCAAGACTATTCTCATTGACAGTTTCTAATCCAGTGACGAAGGCTATCTAGAGCTAAAGTGTTTGGTTGAGGATTTGGCTTTATCGACTAGAGAAGATCTCTTGGCTGGATATGATATAACAGATTCTTTTATTCAAAATCAAGATCGTTTGAAGATCCGATGATTGATGAGATATTCTTGGAAGGTTCTATTCTTGGAAACCAAGATCCTGATTGTATGGGCGAACATGATTGATGGGCTATCGACATGTTCCTTTAATAGCTCGAATGATCTTCTTAATTGATTCTGTCAAACGGGAAGATTGGAAGAATTCCTTTGGTAAGTGCCAACGGGTATGATGGCATAAATGAGTATAAAAGGAAGACGTTCCAGTTGTTCGAGTGCGTGCACGATAGAAAAATTCCAGAGTCTGAAGCTCCTTGATTATTAGTCGATTCGTATATTGAGCGAAATTGTATACACAAAAGAGAGTCTATACTTAGTGATACCTTGAGGAAGTGTGGTAGAACTTCTACACTGTGAAATCAAGGGAAAAGCATTGCTGTAACATCTCTCTGTTCATAGTGAAATCCAGCCGGTGGGTGGGTCGGTGCGAAAGAAGAGTGGACGTAGGCTTGAAATAAGCCGAACCACTATAATCCTTGTGTTCAATTTTCTCTTCCCTACTCTCTGTCTTACTTTGATCATCGTTTGTTTTGTTGACGGAAAAATATCTCCTTTCTATTGATTGTCTAGTATTGTGCATATATCTCGAGAAATTATTTTTATACCTATTCACCCCCCCTCTAGGTACTTATACTACCCATATCAAACAGTTCCTGGTTTGCAATCCTGCATGTTGAATCTCTCCAAAATACGATCAACATATGCTTTTTGAGATAAACCTAACATACGATGACAACGATCCCTATGGATTTCAATACCAAGAACGAAAGATGCCTCACCTAGGTCTTTCATGTCAAAATTCTTTGACAACATTTGTTTTGTTTCACGCAGCAATCCAACATCGCTACTTGCAAGCAAAATATCATCCACATAAAGTATAAGAAAAATAAATTTTCTCCCACTGACCTTGCAGTATATGCATTGATCTACTTTGTTCTCAACAAAACCAAAAGAAGTAACAACATTATGAAATTTCAAGTACCACCGTCTGGAAGCTTGTTTGAGACCATAAATAGCCTTATTTAGTTTACACACAAACTTACTTGGATCATTTGCTGTAAAACCTTCAGGTTGCACCATATAAACCTCTTCATCAAGGTCTCCATTTAGAAAAGCAGTTTTAACGTCCATCTGATGTAATTCCATGTCAAAATGAGCTACTAACGCCATGATCACTCTAAATGAGTCTTTAGAAGAAACTGGAGAAAATGTTGCTTCATAGTCTATCCCTTCTCTTTGAGTGAAGCCCTTGGCCACAAGTCTGGCTTTAAATTTCTCAATCTTTCATTTTGAATCTCTTTTAGTCTTATAAACCCACTTGCAACCTATAGCCTTACAACCTTCCGGTAATTCGACAAGCTCCCAAACGCCATTATATTTCATAGACTGCATCTCATCTCTCATTGCATCCAACCACAAACTTGATTAAGGACAGGAAACGGCGTCTATATAAGTCACTGGATCTATAATGCAGCCTATATCGTAATCATGTTCTCCTAAATAGACTATATGGTCCGGTGGTATAGCTGAACGTCTTTCCCTAGTAGACCTTCTAAGTGGAGCCACTGTAACTTCATTTTGAGTCTGAGGAACTTGAAGAACTTCATCTGTGGCCGTTTCATCAATAGGATTCTTAGTATTAACAGGTTCAGTTTGTGGCACAGTAGGCTCCATAATTGTCTGCATAGGTAAGGAGAAAGACATAGCCGGTCTCATCATGTTGTCATGTTCATTAATTTGTGAGCAATCATGCTTTTCAGCTACATCAAATTCCAGAAACTTGGCCGTTTGTGATTCTACAATCCTTGTTCCTCCACTTGGATTATAAAACCGATATCCCTTTGAATATTCAGAGTAAGATACAAAGTAGCATTGAGTGGTTTTAGCCTCCAACTTACCTAATGTTGGATTATTCAATCTTACTTCTGCAGGACATGCCCAGACCTTGAAATGATTCAAACTTGGTTTGCGTCCAGTCCATAATTCAAAAGGAGTCGATGTAACAGCTTTGGTAGGAACACGATTCAATATATAAAGGGCTGTTTTTAAAGCCTCACCCCATAAAAAGTCAGGCAAATTAGTCCTACTCATCATACACCTTACCATATCCATGAGAGTACGATTACGCCTTTCAGCCACACCATTCTGTTCAGGACTTCCAAGCATTGTGAACTGAGCCATTATCCCAGAATCCTCTAAGTATTTAGCAAATGGTCCTTTAATTTGCCCAACATTACCATGTCTACCATAATATTCTCCACCTCGATCAGATCTAACTACCTTTATTACCTTTCCCAATTGTTTCTCAACTTCAATTCGATAGATCTTGAATTTGTCAAGAGATTCAGACTTTTCCTTAATCAAGAATATGTAACCATACCTAGAATAATCATCGATAAACGTGATGAAATAAAAATTTCTATCCAAAGTTGCAGTATAGGGTCCACTGATATCGGTGTGAATGACTTCCAGTAAGTCAGAACTTCGAACTGCGGTTTTCTTCTTTATCTTAGTCATCTTTCCTCTACAACAGTCTATGCAAGTCTCTAGGTCACCTTTAAGAGTAGGCAGGATGTGTGTCTTTATCAATCTTTCTACTCTTTCTTTTGATATATGACCTAGTCGTTTATGCCATAACGCATAAGACTGCTCCTTAGGTAGAGGTCTTTTGGGAACAACACTTTCAACTGTATTAGCGACGTATATATCATTGGGAGATAGACACAATCCGTACAATCCATTAAACATGTTGCAACATCCAACCTTGTTTGCACTGAAGAACATAGATACTGTATTGTTCTTTATTTCAAAAGAGTAACCACACATGTCCAAACATGATACGGAAACTAAGTTCCGTCTAAAGGAAGGTACATAGAAAGTGTTTCTTAACATCATATTAAAACCAGTATCTAAAATCAAAATGACATCTCCCACGAACTCAACGTCGATCTTGTTGTTATTTCCCATAGTGAGCTTTGATTCATCTTGATTTGGCGTCCTTATGTTTGTGAATCCCTGTATGGTAAATGCAACATGATTAGTCGCACCACTATCTAGCCACCAAGAACTGGATTAGGCTTCAGATAGGTTGGATTCACAGACAAATGCCAAATAATCATTACCTTTATGCTCATTTCTAGACAACCAAGCTTTATAGCCATCACAATGTTTCTTTATGTGTCCCCTCTTCCTACAAAAATAACAAAGGACACCCTCCCTCTTAAAAGGTGCCTTTCTAGGAGCCACAATGGTGGAGGGGCCAGCAGCTTCAGGATTTCCCCTCTTAGGAGCTATATGGTTAGAAGTCCCTATGGCTTTAGGATTTCCTCTATGATGTGCAATCCATTTTCCCTTCCTACTGGCAGAACTAGAGGCATACAAGGCAAGATGCCCTCTTTCTTTCTTCAGTTTCTCTTCCTCTGCCACTACTCTTACTATAAGGTCATTGATTGACCAAGTCTCATTTTGCAAACTATAGTTCGTCTTGATAATTCCAAAGTCAAGAGGAAGAGTATTTAATGCTTGGTGCACAATGCAAGCTTCAGGGATGTCAACCTGAAGAATTCGGAGTTTTGTCTGAAGATCTACCATCCTAAGCACATAATCTCTAACTCCAGTCGAACCATCATACTTCATATTAAAGAGTGATTGCATAAGAGTACCTATCTCAGCATTGGAAGAGACACGATACCTAGCCTCCAAAGCTTCCATCATTTCCTTAACAGGTAAGTCAGTTGGCAAGCCACTCATCAAATGTTCCTGAATTGACCGTTTTATAATGAGCAAGCAAATCCTATTACTCTTTTCCCATGCAGCAAAACGTACTTTCTGGACTTCTGTACTGGCATCAGTAAGATCTGCCGGCCTATCCTCGGTAAGAGCAATGTGAACATCTGCCAACTCCATCCCAAATAGAAAATCCTCTTTCCATTTCTTGAAGTTTGATCCAGTAAGAACTTCAATTGCAATGGAATTGCCATTTACAGAGAAGGTGACTGATTTTACAAGCAATACATATAATTAGCATCATGTGAGTGCTAAACACATATCTCAAGAGCTACATACATCATCATATAAGCACATTTGGGTAGAATACATGACATGCAATTGTATACTCTTCACATGACAGCGGTCCATGAAAATATATTCTAACATTTCGCGAATTCACCACCTTTGGGTGTATGAACCACTAGGGCTAGTCACTTTTCAACCATATGCTGTACATGTATCCCTCCATAAACTAACACACAATTACCTCATTTGGGAGTATAAACATGCATCAGAATAGGAGACATCCCTTTACAATATGCGAACGATGTTTCTCAAAACCAATCAAGTGTGCCACTTTGGCGGTCACAACCCAACTGAATTATCGAAATTTTCTCATATCAGGGATATAACATTATAACTCACATTTACCTTTCACATGTGATTTTAGACTTGATGACAGGGGCTATTTGTCACTAAAAATCACAAGTCATGCTAATTGCATTGCTCCATCCACTAATACATGCTTTTAATAAATCAACACTACACATATTCCTCAAGTGATGATATAATCATAGGCATGCATTTGTATTTCCAAAACCATAGAGAAATTCATGAAAATACACCAAAATTACCCCCAAAATTACGTACCTTAGGGTTTCACATGCATTTCCATATCCATAAAGGCATCAAAAAATACAAACAAGGATACCACAAGATAGGAAATTCACATACGAGCACGGCGACATCAACCACGCGCCCGACGGACATCACACGCGCCCTCACGCGCCGCGTGAGTGTGCGGCGCGTGAGCTACACGCGCTGGCGTATCGATCCAGTCCGAAAGCCGGTTACCGGTCCGACTAGTCAACGGTCAAACGGTCGGACCGGACGACCGGTCAACCGGTCCGACCGGTCAACTGTCGAGCCGGTCAACGGGTCGAGTCAAACCGGTCAACGGTCAACGGGTCGTGTCAACCCAGTCAACGGAAAACGGGTCGGGTCAACCCGGTCAACCCGCGTCGGGTCAAGGTGACGTCATCCGTGACGTCACATGCCACGTGGCGGTCGCACGTAAGGCGGTGCGTGTGACGTCACTATGACGTCATCGCCGACACGTGTCGGCGGAGGCGGAACCGCTGAGGCGGTCGGCACGCATGCGCGCGCGTGTGCCACGCGTTGGCGCGCGTGCTAGCGCGTGAGACGGCGCGGTGGCGCGTGAGGCCGACTCCGAGCTCCGTCTCGGCGCGTGGAGGCGCGTGCGGCCGCTTCTGGCGTCGTCTTGAGGCGTTTTACATACCAAAATGCTCGTATTGATAGGGCGAAGCCATATATGCAATAAAATTTCACTTTTATCGGACCAAAAATCATGAATAACAAGGAAAAGAATCCGAACTTAAGTCAAGTGCGAAATGGGTATGGGGAGCTGATTTCGCCTCTGTTAGAGGCATACTACACACGTAAACTCTCAACTCAGCAAGATTAATCTGATTATATAATCAAAATCAAGTTTCATGCGGATAAATTCTTCAAAACAGCTCCCTATGTTCGAGTTCTAGTTTATGCAGGCTCTAATACCAAATGTAGGCCGTCTAAACGGCTTCCCAAGATCAACATAACTAGAAAATCGAACATCCTAAAGGGAGGACGAAGATCTGTGTACCTGATTTTGAATTCATCGTTCTTGGAGCAAAATGACAGCAATCCAAGCCTTCAATGCTGAAGATCTTCTCCTCTATATCCCTCGGATCCTGGCTCGATGAGACCGCCACTCACAGATTACCTTATGTGAGTTGAGAGAGAATTTTGGAAAAAAGTGAGGGCTAGAGGAGGGACCTTAGCGCTATTTATAGAGTTTTGGACGGGCCCTCTCATCACGGACCAGGCCCAACTCGGCCCACACAAGCCAGGCCCATATTCGACTGTTAAGAAACTTTATGCCTTACCTTATTAGACCAACTCCGTAAAACGGTAATTACAATCTTAATTAATGTAGCCCACATAAGGAAAACTCTTACAACATCCACTGTGTGTAATATGAAACTGTAAGAGGAAAAATGAAAAGCCAATTAATAACTGAAAGACGGTTTACTTTGTAACTAACAAAACATATTGTATTGTTAAGTAGAAATTTGGAAACTTCCCTGTTTGTATATTTTTATACACACTCCTCATTGCATGATATAGTATCCAGCTTGCATGAAGATTTCCATGAAACTAAAAGCGAAAGCATGCATGTGATACGTAAATACATTTTTCATATGCCAACATGCTTCTTGTGCCAAATCAATTGCCCATGATTGAATAAGCCTTTACATGCTATTTGGGTCATATCCATCATTCGGTCCTTTGACTGATGGTAATTCAATCAAGGAGACTGTTACTTCAACATAATTAGAGGTGTCCGTTTGCTGAAACATTAGATAGGTGGTAGCTCATGTTCCTAATAAATAACGAATTCAATAATTCAGAATCAATATCTCTTCAGATCACTTCAGGATTGGATTGGGAAGAGAGTTCTGCTTTGTAATTCTTCAGGACAATGTGTGAGTTGAAGATCAAGGGTGCTGGTGAGAACGTAAGCTGAGATGATATATCTCATAAATCAGTGATACACGGCAATGCTTTATGTGGATGCTACGGGTAGAGAGAAACGTAAGGGCCTTTGACAGAACAAAAGTGCCCTTTTGTCAAACCTTGAAAAGCAAGCACACTGCATTATGCAGCCTCAATTGTGATTTCTGCGAGTGTCATTCCAAATTCTGTTAGATTTTCTTCTTCTCGATGCTTTGTAACAACGTCTTTTTGTCAATGGTAGAAAGGCCTGTCATTCTGTTCATCTAGGACTCGTGTGAAGTGTAGATTTCTTTTTCTCCATGTTACATAATACTGCTGTACATTATCTTCTATATTTCTTGTCCCGGCCCTCTTTGTTAGTCTGTTGTCATTCGTCACTCTTCTGTCTCATGCTGCAAAGCGGAGATCATCAATTACGATTTTGGAAGGTTTATCTGCGATTGTAGAAAGCATGATGAATAACTGGTTGTAGGGATATATTTGAGTTGGATGTTTCAAGCAGTTTGTTATTGAGCTCATATTGATTTGGCAGATTTCAAATATTCCGTTTGCCAAAAATGGAATGCTGCTCTGTTGATAATAAAATTGTAACGTTACTGGTATATTTGAAATATCGAAGGTAAGTAAAAAATGATCTGTAAATTGTTAGTCTGCTCAACCATTTGCAAATTACTGATGAAATAACAATTTTAACATCCACAAATCCAATTCTAGATTACTATTATTTGTTAGTCTGATCAATATGTAACTTTGGTAATAAATTTGAAATATTGATGGAAGTTACCATCGACAAACCTAATAGTATATACTTTTAGATTTTATAAGTAGGCATGTAACTATTTGTTATTTACCAATGAGATAAGAATTTTATCATTCACAAGCCCAACGGTAAATTTTCGGCTTCTGCTATGATTTAGATTTGAGTAGTGAATGGATAACATAGTTGGTAAGTTATGAGAGCATTGACGGTGGTAAATCGCTAATGCTTTTGGTAAGTTCATGAATATATTTGATCAATAGGTAGCAGGTTGCAAAATTGTACCATCGTCATGTAGAATTTACAAATAATGTTATAAATATACTATGTAACAGAATGATGTTGAAGGACTTTCTCAAGAACATTGATAAAATTTGAGTGCATCACATGTCATTATAAAATCTAGCAATCTTGGGAGTTGAATTGACTCTGAGTTGTTTGATTAAAGTTCATGCATGTTCCTTCTACTTTTGTGATTTACTTTAATTAATCATGGAGGTTGGTCTTGTTGAATGAGCATCTTTCTCATCTTCAGGAGACTGAAGACTTTCCTTCAATTTAGTTATATATTTTGGGGCTGTCAAATTGAATTATTTTCATTTACAACATAGAAGGAAGCCGTGGATGAAAAAAGTTATCAAAGATAATTTGTCTTGATCCATGATTTAGCTCGGAATGTAACTTATTTTTACTACTAAATTCAGATTAAATCTCGATAACATTACTATTTTTCGAAAGGTCCTTAGGGTCCTCAAGTACTTGTTAAGTATATTTTATTTAGATAATTAAATTTTCAAAGTACTGATTGTGCATAATAAAAAAAAATAATGCATTGAAAATTATAAAGTTTCTTTAATTAATTACTTAAGGAAAATTATTCAAAAAATCCTAAACATATTATATAGTGGTCAATTCAATCTTAATATTTTGGCCAATTTAGTCTTAAATCTTTTGACGATCTATTAATTTGGTCCCTCCGGCCAATTTTAGTAGGAAATCAATGACAAAGATGCTAGCCGTCCTATATAATACGATTGGCATTAACGTGAACAATTTTTCATAATTTTTTTTTTTAAATTCAATTTCTCTCTCTTTTTTTCCCACTATTCTTCTTCCAAGCTAGCAACTCTCGCCTCACCAGATCTATACATGGCGAGGACTCCAACGGCCTTCACCTCGCTAGATCTATGCTAGGCGAGGTCTATCACAATCTTTGTTGGCTCGCACAAACTTGGTGAGGGCTGCAACAACCCTTGCCTCACCGACCATTGTTGAGGCCTCGTTAACCCATCAGGAAAGAAGAATGGTAAAATAAAAAAAATAAAAAAAATGAAAAAGAGAAAGAAAAAAAAACTATAGATTATATAAAAATTCATAATATCAAAAAATTACAAAATTTATTTAGCACTGATCATGCCATGTAGGTTTGGCTAGTGTTCATGTCTTTGAGTTCTGACCTCTCAAAAGGATAGGATTAAATTGGCCATTGTATAATAAGTTTAAGACCTTTAGAACTATTATTCCAATTACTTAACAAATGCCTATTAGCCCTATCTTTTTTTCTAATGGTGTTGAGCAATGTCCGCGACCAATAATGATTAGGGAGTACGAGACAGTAATTTTGGATTACCAAGGATGCCGAAACTTGGGTCGACCGTGAAGACAAAGGTATTTTAACTAAAATTTCACTGACTTAAGCAATTGCTAAAAACATCGACAATGTCCCTCGGCAACTCTCTTGAAACGAGAACAATGTCCGAAACCAACTTACATATTTAAGTGATTTTTTTTTTTTTTGCTATTTACAACTATTTATCGGTTCATTATCAAGGCGGGTGAAAAACAATTAACGAAAAATACCAAAAGCATGTCTCACTTTTCAGTTTTCATCCAATTATCCCTTACATTTCTCTACTTATGGAACACAAACCCAAATTTTACTTTTGAATACGATTTTGTACACTCACATCAATTATCTTTGTATTCTTATTCACAAATATATCTTCTTCTTCTTTTCATTTTAAAATTTCCCCTTTACTAAATCATAAATTTTCTCATACCATTCAAAATGTTCAAAATCAATTAAAAACCAAATCACAAAAACTCAAAGCAATTAGCCAAAATGAGTTTGCGGAGAGGGTCAATTTGTCCTGTTAAATATGAAGGTATGCGTAGACGTATGTAAATAGTAATTGTGAAAATAAAGGCGTATGAATGGTCATTGATCCAAAGTGAAGTATGTTTTGTATATTTTTTTAAAACATTGAAAATCATAAAGTAATGCCTGTGACTAGAAATTTTGAGAAACTCCTAGGGGACCTAAATCAAATTTATGCCACAATAAGAGTGTGTTTGGTAATATTTTTGTTCCAGAAAATAATTTTTGTTTAGAAAAATTTTATTATACCTATATTCCTATATGAGTTTTTGAGTATAACGCATTTAGTATAACCCTAAAATTCCTATTATCAGAATAGAAAAGGAATAGAAAAACATTTGGTATAACCCTTAAATTTTTTTGTGACGTGAAATTTTTTTTAGTTTTTAATAATTTTCTCATATTTTTCCTTTTTCTTATTTTTCTTTTTTTTTTCTGCTCTAGCCAGTCACCAAGCCTCGACAATGGCCAGTGATCAGCCAAAGAAGAGGGCCGCAAAACCTCACCGAGCCACGACGAGGTCCCTTGCAATGGTTGGGCGATGTCCAGCCATGGCCCTCCACCTTGCCTAGCCACAATGAGGCCTAACCTTGCCCAGCCATGAGGAGGTTGGCTTTGCCTAGCATTGATACCTAAATTTTGGTGATTTACTTAATCATTCATTAATTACATAAAAAATTATGAATTAATTTTTAGATTCTAGCAAATATAATTTTCATTTAATTGCATAACATGTAGAAATTCGAAACATTTGCATTGCTAGTATTAATTATTACGGATTTTTGAAAAAAATTATTATTATAATTTTTAAAAAAATTTCGATGCTGCCCGGCCCCTTCTTCTTTTCGTCTATTCTTTCCCTAGCGTGGCCCATCTCTTCTTTTCCTTCTCCCGGCCCAACCCACTTCTTCTTATCTTCTTTTCCCCTCCGCTTGGCTTTGGATGCTGGCTTCCCGACAAAGGAGGAGGGGCGAAGGACGGTGGGCCCGTTTGGTTCGGCTTTGGGGAAATGCCATTGGAAGAATGCAAATATCTTTGAGTTAAAGGGGTTTTCGGAAATGTTATACAGTTTGATAAATTATAGCATTGAAAGGTAATTTAGCATAACCACCGTTTGGCAAAATTCACATTTGTAATTGGCTTTTGCTATTTATTTATTTATTTATATTTTTTTTAAGTCTAAAAATCAAATCCAACAGCCGGCCAACCAATCGCCGACGGTCGAGATCCGGCTGCCGGACCACCAGATTTGGCGGCCTAAGGTCGCGGAGGCCAGATCTGGCGGCCTTAGTGTTGTGGGTCGCGCCACCCTAGGCGGTGGTCACCGGGGACGCGCGACCCCAAGCGGCGGTGGCGATTGCCGGAGAAGAGGCAAGAAAGATAGACAAATGGGGAAGATGAATAGTGACAACTACGAATGGGGAAGATGAACAGTGACAACTTGCATTTCCAAAATGCCCAATGCTCAAAGCACCTCAGGACCTGCATTGGGCTTTCAGTATTAAGAATGTTGACAATTGCTCAATGAGCTTTCAAAAATGTCTCCCAAACGCCAAATATTTTTCCCAAGAGGCCCAAAGCCCCTTAGGAAAGCCGAACCAAACGAGGTCGGTGTACGGCAAGGATGAGCAGCAAATGGAATATCATATGATCGGTCTGGGCAGGCTGGCGGCACAGTTGGCTTCGGAACTTAAAAGGGAGAGAGGAACGTTTGCTGGGGGTTCTTTCGGCTGAAAACCAAAGCGGAGAGATAGACCGAGAGAGCTTGACACCGAGAGGGAGAGGTCCCAGTGACTAAGCGAGAGCGGGAGAGCTTCAGCCGACGCCTCGGCTGCGTATGACCTCCGCCGGCGACTCCTTCCGTTGGACATCCTCAGGCCGAGCCGGTAAGCCGCCCTTCTTCTTCCCCTGTTTTGGGCACGACGCCTAAAGCTCACGGACGACCAGCTCGCGCGGACTTCGGCCTCCGACCATTCCTCCTTTTGTTGTTGCATGTTTCGTTGGAGAGTCTTGGTTAGTGTTCGGATCCTAGTTGAACCGGGAACCTCATGATTCGTGAGCGCCCCTCACCTATTCGACGAAATGCTTAAGTGAGGTATAGTTTTTGTCCTCCTGTTTTTGGCCAAAATCGAGTGGTCCGTGCACGTCGTGTTCTACTGGGATGTTGCAGTGGTGTTGGGCGACCTTGGGCGTGGGCCATGTAGTCGTTAGCCACGTTCCCATCGTTGCCGTAGTTTGTTTGGTGTTTGGCCGTGGTGTGGCTCTCGGCTGGCGGCGGGGAGGTCGGCCGGCGAGTGGCGTTTGGAGTGGATGACGCCGGTTGGTTGCTCGATGGTGTGAGTGCCAGCGACAACATATTCAAGAAATGGGGACGGTTCGGATGGTGTCGGTTCGGGGAGGAGGGCTTCAGGAGAAGAAACGGAAGGCGTGGAGAAGAAGGGGGGGAAAATGGAAATAAAGAGAAAGGAAAAAGGGAAAGTGAAAAATGACCAAAGAAGTAGAAGGAGAAGAAGCAGAAGATTAGGTGGGAAACGTGGGCTGTCAGGGACCCGGCTGGGCCGAGAGTCCTATAATGGAAGTGGGCTGGAGGTCAAGGGGCCTTTCTCTTTCTATTTTTTTTCATGGGCCATTTGGGGTTAATTCAGAGTGGGCCTTAGCGCGACCCGGTTTTTAATCCAACCCGGGTAAATTTAGTCGGGCCGGGTCTCTCGACCCGGTCCGAATTTCTTTCGTTTTAAAATATAATAATAAAATTAAAAAATATATAAAAAAGGTCATGAAAAATTATTAATTAGTTAAAAATATTAAGATATATACAAAATTCTGAAAATTCTTAATAATTTAGCAATATAGAAAAAATTTAAAAAAATTTGAAAATTCAGAAATTCATAAAAAAATTTAGAAAATGCATTGATAATTTTTTTTAAAATTTTTTTAAAATTATGGAAAATTTGGAAAAATCAAAAGATTTTTAGAAAATTAGTAAAATCCTTGAAATTCCAAGAAAGCCAAAAATTTTCTAAAAAAATAGAATTACTCAAAACGCTTAAAAATAATTTCTAGGTAATCTTCTCTTAAAAAGTGGGAGCCTTTTGATTTGAAATTGTGCTAAAAAAATTGAGCAAGCCTTTAAGGCTCTACCATAAGGTTTCAAACGTTCTTAAACATGAATATCCTTAATCACACACTTTCCTTATTGTCACAACCTCGATTTCGGGTGCCCCAACTAGGATTATGCTAATGGACTACTAAGTCAAGACTTAGCTCGGCCCTCCCAAGCCCATACCAATTCGGGACTTAGGTTTCTGTTTTTTAACATGCAAATGAATTTTATTTAGGAGTCGCCACTAATCAGTTTATGGTAGGTCGATTAGACACCTAAGTAACATAATGGGAGAATTATTTTACTCCTACGAACCAGAGACTTTGGGTACGGGGACTTGATTACATTAGATTTTTCTAATACCCTTTCGGTACTATTTTTTTTATTATTTTCAAAAATATTTTTTTGCTGGTAGCTTGGATTTATTCTGACATAAATTACTATTATGCAATAGGGTGATCACACGGGTGCTCAATCATCATTAAACACTCAATGAATCAAACAAATTGCATCAAAAGAAATAAACACACAAAGCAAGCAAATTTTTTTGGGTTTTCTTTTATCTCGAAATTAAAACATGCACTTTAACTACATGACCTAATTTTACTAACAAGCTACTTCTAATTAAGTGAACCTAACATGCAAACTAATTGACATGCACCTAATATTTTTGTATTTTTTTTATTAAGATTCATAATAAAAAAAACTAATTAAACTATCTAAAAAGGAATAATTTTCTAATATGTTTTAGGGGTTAATTTGACTTAAACCCTATTCTATCTTAGAAAAGTATTTTTTTTTTTTTTAAGAAAAATGAAATAATCTAAATGTGCAAAGATTATCTAAGCCTTTATCTGAAAAAAATTATTTAAATCCAGTCCTAATCTATTTCAAAAATTATCTAAAAGCGCAATCCTAAAAATGCAATCCTAATTTACTAAACTAACACATTCCGATGTAAGATTTGATTTTTTTTTTAGTGTTTTTCAAGACAAGCAGTTATCGAGATAAATAATATATCTAAACTAATCAAAATATTCATCAAATAAGGATTAAAATAATTGAAAAAATAATCCGTTATCTCACGGGCTAAATTAACGATTATTTTAACCATAAATATCACAACATATAAGAAAATTCAAAATAATTAAAAATTTGATCCGAAGTCTTACGGATCAAATTAATAATTATAATGATTTAATAAGTTAAAATACTATCAAAATGCCCAAAAAATTAATATAATTAAAAAAATGATCCGACATCTTACGAATCAAATTAATAATTACAATAATTTTGAGCAAAATCCTAGAGATATCGCCGAGAATATACATAAAATGAAAATCACCTACCAATGTTCCAATTTGTACAATAATAACGAAACTTAAAAAAATAAAAAAAATAAAAAAACTACATTGACTTTCTTTTTCTCTTTTTTTTTTTTTTTAAGGATCGTCGCGCGAGCGACAAGACGATTTGGCCGGGGTCAGTTGTGGCTGCTGGGACAGGAGGTGGCCGGCGTGGGAGCTCCGGCGAAAGCTGGCGGGCGGTGATGGTGGCTGTAGAGGAGCGATGGCGGCGCGGCTGTGGAGTTGCAGACGGGAGTGGTGCTCAATCGCGACGTCGGAGGTCGACTAAGGCGCGGCAGAGGCTGAACGTCGAGGGGTTTGGCTTTTGGTGCTGCAAGTCGGTGGGCGAAGGAGTACTCGAGCGAAGGGGCTATTGGTGTTGGACGCAAATTGCGTAACCCCAAGATCTCCATAACTAAAACAAGAACATGCATACTTGAGTAGAAAGATTAATGCATATGTTTTGGGATCAATTGTTCTTGAAGCGGAAGCAGAAATACAATATTCCATGCGTAAGTCCTTTTCCGCTATTGTCCTTTATATCACTGGCTCAATGAGGCGGCCCTCCTCACGTTTAGCGTTAGGTAAACATTCCTTAGGTGATGATATATGTGAGAATTAGGGTTAGAGGAGAGACTTGAGCACTATTTATAGAATTTCCAACCAGACCCCCTCATTACGGGTTGGCTCAACTCAGCCCACACTAGCCAGTCTCATATTAGACTAATTAAGAAACATTCTATCTCACTTTAGACCAACCTTGTTTTACAGTAACTGTAAAAACAGTAAATTACAATATCAATTAATGTAGTCCACATTAGGAAAACTCTTACATTCTCTCACTTGAACTATATTAATTAAAATCGTACTGTATGTGCGCACAATGATCTAGAGATAATTCTTAATAGTTAATCATATCTCATAAAGTCTCAAACACCGAATCATGGCGATAACTGCATGTATACACACAGAGCCTTCTATGGTCACGAGTACTCTCAACTTTATTGATATGGATTCAATATGGTAGCATGGCAAATGGATAACATCTCTTATAGAGAGATCCCATTTGTCAGTCACCATTCTCTTACCTTAGGCGACACAAAAAAACTTGTCTCACTAGAGAATGTTTTTATGGTTCCAATGAACCCACATATGTCTTGTTCTTACGATTAACCTTTCTTTATGTATAACAAGGCATATGCATAAGACTAATAATCGGATGTCCCTAGCCTTCACTCAAGATTTATACAATACCTTAAGACTTTATCAATATGTATTCAACATAATAACATACACATTCAAAAATATTTTATTAAATGCAAAAATTGATATATATCAAACCGTTACTAAATGTAACGAATACAGATGTGGACTTTATCAAAGTAAAGCCAAAATAGCTCCCACTAAACAACAGTATCCCAAGATACTCCTAGGCTCATGCTAATGACATGTCCATCAAATACACACGGGCGTAGGGCTTTAGTTAGTGGATTTGCAACTATATCATCTGTGGAAATATGTTATATTATAACGTCACATTTCTGTACCGTTTCTTTATGGTCAAAAATTTTTACCGCCATATATTTAGACCCCTTGAGACATTTGTTATTAAATAATATTACAAATTTAATTTATTTTCTCAATACAACCATATGGGTCTATTCATAAATTTAAAAAAAGACAACTCATTTATGAGGTTCCGGAGCCTAATGGCCCAAGTAACAGCCTAAAGAAATATTACAAACTTTGCTTACATAGTAGAAGATGACATAGAACTTTATTTACTGCACTTCCTGCTAACATAAATATGTATTCTGTTATTGATCACATATCATCTTAATATTCGGCAAAGTTTACATCTAAATATCCTATTAGTTGTAAGAATTGAACATGTCTATAAATTAGCATATAATCTCTTGTCATTTTTAAGTATCTTAAAACTTTTTTGGTAGTAACCTAGTGATCGCGTCCTGGATTTGACTGATATCTGCCTAGAAGTTCCGTCGCAAAGACGATATTTATTCTAGTGCAAATTTGAGTATACATTATACTTTTAAGTGCACTAACACAAGGTGCATCATTTAACTAAATTTTCTCAATATCTAAATAAGGATAATGTAATGGATTCAGTCCATCACCCTTAATGACAGGAACAATTTCTGGCTTGTAATGATGTATATTGAATATTTCTAAAATACAATCAGCAAATGTCTTCTGAGATAAATCTAATAAAATCCAATATTTATATGGCGAGAACAATCCTTACGGATCTCAGTACAAAAGACAAAAGATGCCTCAAGGTCACTACTTGTAAACAAAATATAATGTACATAGTGTATGAGAAAAATAAATTTCCTCCCACTGATCTCGCAGTATATTGAATTACTTTGTTCTCAATTGAACAAAATAACAACACTATGAAACTTTAATAATATTGTCTGGAAATTTGCTTAAAATCATGAATAAGACTTTTTAGTCTACACACAAGTTTACTTGAATCTGCTGCAAAATTCTCCAATTGCACTTATATAGATTTTGTATCTCTTTGACGTAACTCCATATAAAAAAAAAAAAATTATTAATGCCCCATTCACTCTGAAAAAATCTTTAAAAAATACTATAAAGAAATAATTATTTCTTCACGAATTATCCACCCCCTTTTCAGCATGAAAACTTTAGCTACCAATTTGGTTTTAAATTCCATAATCTTTCTTTGAAATCCTTTTAGTTTTGTACGCCAATTTGCAACTAATGAACTTATGATCTTTAGGCAAATCAGTAAGTTTCCAAACACTATGATGTTTCATAAATTGTATATCGTCTTTTATGGCATCTAATCACATACTTGATTGAAGATAAAAAATAATATTTATTTATGTCGCTAAATCAACCATGTAGTGGATATTGCAGTTATGCTCTCACAAATAGACTATATAGTCTAATAGAATAACTGATTGTCTTTTCCTAACAAATGTCCTGAGTAAAGCTACAACCACTTCATTCATACTTGAGAGGTTTGAAAAAATTCCATCATAAACCATATCAAGAATAATATCTTAAACCTCAACAAGTTTAGTCTATGGTATAGGAGATTCCATAATTGTCTGTACCACAATTATCTATATAGGCAAAGACAAAGACATAGTGATTTTTCATCGTACTATTATCTTTAAAAGTCTGAGAGCAGCTATCCTCTACAATTACGTCGAACTGTAGAAACTTTACAGTATGTGATTCCATAATACTTGTACTTTTTTTAGAGTCATAAAATTGATACCCCTTTTAACAATCTGGGTAAAATACAAAATAATTCCGAGTGGATCTAAATTCCAATGCACTTAATATTAGATTAGATAACCTCACTTCTGTATGACACCTCTAAATTTAATATGATTCAAGTAATTTATGTCCAGTCTATAACTCAAAAAAGTTTATGAAATAACTTTGATAAGAAACACATTTTGTATGTAAAAATGTTGCTTTCAAAATATCAGTCCACAGAAGACCGGATAAATTAATCTTACTAATTATACTCATCACCATATTTAATATGATGCATTTATGCATTTCGACTAAATCTTTTTGTTAGGATTTCCAGGCATAGTAATTAAGTTACCACCCCAGAATTTACCAAGTATTTGACAAATGACATTTTAAGTTATTTCGCATTGTCATACTTGCCAAAATATTCACAGCCACTATTAAGCCTGACAACCTTTTAAGACTAATTGTAATTATTTTATTCTTTATCTCGGTCATTTTCCTTAAATAGAAAATTTTTGGAAACAGTCTTTTAATCATATACGAGATGTATATGTCATTAGGACTTAAACAAATCTTTGCAGATGTGTCCTAAATTCGATATTAGACAAGACATAATTACAAGCCATTAAGGCTTCCATCATCTTATAACAATGCAATCCGCAAGCAAACCACTTTTCAAGCATTCCATTCTGGAATGCTTCATGGACAATGAGCAAATTCTATCGCTATTTTCTTAAGCAACAAATCACATATTCCCAACTTAAAATTTGAAACAGTAAAAACCTCAGTAATAGTGGAGTTATTAATTACAAAAAATGTGACTGAAAAAAAGCAATATATATATAATTAGCATCATGTGAGCATCGTGTAACTTGACATATAAGTACACATCCAGAGAGTTACACGCATAATCATATAATCATATTTGGACATAATACATGATATGCAGTTGCATACTCCCTACATAATAGCGGTTATGAGAATATATTCCAATTTTCGTGATTTCATCACCTTTGGGCATATGAACCACTAGGATTAGTCACTCATCCACCACACCATCATGTATCCCTCCATGAACTAATACACAATCACCTCCTTTGGGAGTATGACCATGCATTAGACCAGGAGACATCCCAATCAGCATACGAGACCGAAATTTCTCAAACCTAATCAAGCGTGCCACTTTGGTGGTCACTACTCAATTGAATCCTCGAAACTCTCTCATACTAGGGATATAAACTTTACTTATCACATACACTATATATATGTGATTTTAACTTTAGTGATAGGGGTAGTAAATCACTAAAATCACATATCATGCTTATTACATTACTTTATTTATTAATAAAAATTAATCATATATATATACATACATACATACATACATATATATATATATATATATATATATATATATATATATATGAACCTGAATAACAGATTTCAATGAGATCACTGATCACAGTAACACAAGAAATTTCTCATAACAGAGAAGAAAGCATCTCTTGTGCACCACGATTACAGATTATCAGAATAACATAAAAAGAATGTTGATCTAGAAGATCTCTCACAAATTAACATCAATAGTAATACAGCGCACATCAAATCGACAAGCCTGACAGCTGATCCATTATCACTCATGAGTTTCATAAGGCAAAAAAATGACTCAAAGGCCAAAAACTAATTTATTAGCCAATTTTTAAGTAATAAATTATCATTGTAATCAATCGGTGGCCTATTAATTAAGTCAAATCAGAGAATCAAATATCTAAATTTTAACAGTAGATACTATTGCTCTACGTAAATGTTGTCATATTCCTTAACCATAAAAAATATTCAACTTAATGGACACTAACCAGTGACCAGATGAGTTTAGGTACAATATGCAATGAATTAACTGACATGCATTACCCACATTCAGCAGATGTATTAATTAGTACAATCAGTTTGGTCATAGATTCTTAAGATGTTCATCATTCAAAGGTTACCAGCATGTAAAGGAGTATGTATGAGCAACAAAAGTTTCATAACTTTTTACTGTTTCTCATCACCTCAATACATAGTTTAATTACTATCCAATAATGGTTGTATCTCATTGAGCCAACTTCAATTCACAATAAAGTTTAATTTTATTAATGAATCATACCATTATAATGTTTATGTGATAACATACTTGTAACCCAACACTTGTATTTCCAAAATCACATAAAATACAAGAAAAATACGCAAAAATACATTAAAAATACACGTATTTAGGGTTTTGTATGTATTTTCACATCTATAAAATCATCAAATATATAAAATATATATACCACAAGATAAAGAATGAGCATACGAATCCAACGCCGCCAGCCACCCGCCAATCAGACCATCCATGCGCCCTCACGCATTGCCTGAGTGCGCGATGCGTGGAGTCCACGCGCGGGCGTACTGACCAGTCAAAACCGGTTCGACCGACAGCGGTTCGATTAGTTCCCGGCTCGACCATCCGGTCTAGCCGTCCGATTCGACCATCCGGTCTAGCCGTCCGATTCGACCGGTTGATCGGTCTGGTCAACAGTTGACTGGGTTGGGTTGGTCAACGGGTCAATGGTCCTGGGTCGGGTCAACGGATCGGTTCAGGTCCGGTCGTTGACGTCATTGTGACGTCAGCAAGGTGCATGCGTCGCACGAGCGAGTTGCGCCCCGCACGTGGGGGCGCGTGAAGGCACGTGGGGGTGCATCTTCGACGCCCAGGCGGCGCGTGGCTGTGCGTGGGGGCGCGTACGTCCTCCTCCAGTGACGCACCGCCCATGGTTCTACTTGTCTCGACGAGCCCAGTCCTAATATATAATTTTATTTTATTTTATATTGAACGAAAAATTTCGAAAATCTCAAGTTAGGGCAAAATCCAATGCGTTCGAGTTCTAGGGTTATGGAGGCTCTGATACCACCTGTTGGACGCAAATTGCGCAACCCCAAGATCTCCATAACTAAAACAAGAACATGCATACCTGAGTAGAAAGATTTATGCACCTATTTTGAGATCCATCGTTCTTGAAGCGGAAGTGGAAATACAATGTTCCATGCACAAGTCCTTCTCCTCTATTGCCCTCCGTATCACTGGCTCAATGAGGCGGCCCCCCTAACGTTTAGCGTCAGGTAAACTTTCCTTTGGTGAGGATACACGTGAGAATTAAGGTTAGACGAGAGACTTGAGCATTATTTATAGAGTTTCCAATTAGGTCCCCTCATTACGGGCTAGACTCAACTCGGCCCACACTAGCCAGCCCCATGTTAGATTAATTAAGAAATCTTCTATCTCCCCTTAGACTAACCTTTTTTTACGATAACCGTAAAAACAGTAAATTATAATATCAATTAATGTAGTCCACATTAGGAAAACTCTTACAGTTGGTACTCGAGCGGTCAAAGGCGCAGCAATAGCGGAGGTGTAGCGAGCCGACTCGGGATCTGCTGGGTCGCGGGTTGCAGAGGCACGGCGGCGTCGGGCTCTAAGCGGATGCGTAGGCGGAGGTTGAGGGGGTTCGGTAGCTGCTGCAGGCGAGCGACGGTAGGAGGGAAGCAACAACGATGACGTCGGGCTCTGGTGGTGCTGTTGGGCGTCGGCGTTAGGTCGCGAGTGTCACTTGTGGAATAGAGAGCAGCAGTGGCGACGGCGGGCAGAGGCGTTGTGACAGCGAGTTGTCGAGTGAAAGTGCAGTGCGAGCTCACGGGTGAGACAGTGGCGCGAGCTCGAGGGTGAGAGGGATCTTTGGCGGCTGGCGGGACAACATGATTGGTGTGAGGGGCGGCTTCGACATGGTGGTGGTTGGCGCGGTGGGGACGAGTAGCAGGTGGAAGAGGTCTTGGAGAAGACAAAGTAGCTCTTTTTTTTTTTTGGCCGCATGTCCCTTCTCTGAACTCTCTATACCCCCTTTCTTCTGCTGACTTGACTTTTCCCCCCGAAAAAGAAGAGAGTTTTTCTTTCTTTTCTTTTGTGTTCTTTTTCAAGGAATGAAGAAGGCCCCCAACAAAAGAGCTTTTTTTTTTTCTTTTGTTTTTTTTTTGCACCAATTTTCTGTCTTTTTTTCTCAATTCTTGCCCCTCGACATCCTGTGTGGGTCATCTCCTTTTGTAGTGGTTCTAAACGGCCACTTTCTATGGCAATTTTTGAGCTTCCATCTTCTGTCGCATTAATTTATGGCTGCATATCGGAGCGCGATTTCGCAATCAACTTGATTTTGCTTCCATTTTATTAAAATCTTTGCTCTTTATTCACTTGATTTTCTTATTGCTTCCGCATTTACCAAAATTTGAATATTTATCAGAATTCCCAACTTCCATGCATAATCAATCACATTGATTTTCCCTGTTTTTTTCCTTTTATTTGCGATTTTTATTTTTATTTTTATTTTCTTAGGGTTGCCAAAATTAGGTGTCAACACTTATGTTGATTATGGTTCCCATTTGGCTTAGTTAGCAATGGCATGTGTCTTATTTGGTAATGTTGGTTGCTGACTATTATTCTAATGATTGCCTATGTTATCTCACATGTTAGTAGATAGGTTTAAAGTTAAACTAGACTTCTTGATAATTTTTTTTTTAAATGAACAAAATTAGGTACCAAAATGGCACAAATTGTTTAATTAGTGTAATCAAGTTCCCAACCCAAGATCCTCTAGTTGTGTGAGAATTAAAATATGCTCTCATACCTCACTTGATTTCTAACTGACCACAATAAGCTAATAGCAACTCCTCATTATAAAATTTTCATAGTGTCAATTTAAGTTAACATTGAACACCTGATCGTCGCGTGAGGTATGGCTTAAGAGAGCCCACATTTAAAACTATGGTCGTAGGCCTATTTTTTAGGCAATGCTCCTAAATCTATTTCCGCCCTTATCAAGGGGTAGGTCACAACAGCTAGCCATGGCGAGATTTGGTGAGGTGGAGCCTCACTTAGCCACCGACAAGGCTTGATCTTGCTAGCCATTGCCAAGACCCAGTGACTAACTAGAGGAGGAAGAAGAAGGAAGGAAACAAAGAAAAGAAAATGACATTGTTGCGGAAATTGTTTCTAGGAACAAAGAAGTAGTTTTTTTTTTCTTTACGTCTTATTTCTATTAAATCTATTCATTGGCCACTTTTCTATTTCAAAGAATAGAAAAATTAGCTGATACTACCAAAACAAATTTCTGTTCCAGAGAACAAAAGAACAAAAAAGAGGAAAAAAATAAAAATAGGATAGTTACCAAACATGCCCCAATCACCTTGACATGGGTGATGGAAGAAAAGCATTATGATTGAAGGGGTAGTAGCTAGCCACTGAACTTCTCGTTTTAGACTTGCTTGATACTACTGTTACTTTAGATGAACATGTAGCTGGCCGTTGGCCTAAGTCTCAATTTCTTCAGACATATCTAGGATTGGAAAGAGATTTTGGGGAATTTGTTAAAGATCAGTATGACACGATTGCAACCAATGACATTGTTATGTGATATGCATAGTCATTCAAGTCTTGCTTCTCATGAGAGGACAAAACATAAGCAAAAGAACGTTTCAAGTGTCATAACTTGGCACAAATGGACACTTAAGTGCCGTAACTTACAAAAGGTACACTTAAGTGCCACATTCGAAGAAAAATAGATCACTTAAGTGCCACTCTAGCTAAAGTCCGGCCAAAACGCCGACGTGGCGTTTTTCCGGTGAAGCGCGCCCAAAACGACGCCGTTTTGCACGCTGACGTGGCCAAATAATGCAAAAACAGCGTCGTTTTGGGCTGATGTGGTAAAAAAATAATATAAAGATTAATTAAATTAAATTTAAAATTAATTTAGTTAAAATATTTTAAAATAATAATTTTAAAATTTAAAAAAATTTAAAAAAATTCTTAAACAAAAAGGAAAGGGGGAGGCGGTTGAGGAATCAGCCCTCGCCCGCAGCTCCTGCCGCCGCCGCCCGCCCGCCGCCGGAAGGGCCGGCGACCCCGGCCGACGGGTGGCGAGGGCTCACGAGCCCTCGCCTCGGTGCAGGGCGAGGGTCGCAGCCCTCGCCCACATTCGGCGAGGGTCGGCGGCCCTCGCCCGGCCGGGCCAAGGGCCGCCGCCCGCCGGGGTCGCCGGATTTGGGTGAGGGCTGCGACCCTCCCCAGATTTGTGGCCGTGGTGAGGGCTTGCGAGCCCTCTACCCCGGCCGACCCTCCCCACCGTCGCCGGCCCTTCCGGCGGCGGCGGGCGGCGGCGGTGGCCGAGGGCCCTCAACCACCTCCCCCTTTCCTTTTTTTTTTTTTTAATAATTTTTTTAATTTTTTAATTTTAAAATTATTACTTTTTAATATTTTAACTAGATTTAATTTAATTAATTTTATATTATTTTTTTATCACGTTAGCCCAAAACGACGTCTTTTTTGCAATATTTGGCCACGTTAGCGTGCAAAATGGCGTTGTTTTGGGCTCGCTTCGCCGAAAAATGCCACGTCGGCATTTTGGCTGGATTTTGGCCAGATTGGCACTCAAGTGATCCCTTTTACTCCGATTTTGGCACTTAAGTGTACCTTTCGTAAGTTATGGCACTTAAGTGTCCCTTTGTGCAAAGTTATGGCACTCCAGGGGCCGCATGTCACAAAGCATATAGAGGTTGACTATCATTTTATTCGAGAAAACTACAGTCTCAAGAAATCAAGACTATTATTGTTTGAACTAATGATCAATTAGCCGATAATTTCAGTAAAGTTGTCGGTGGTCCTCAAATCAAGTATATTCGTAACAAGTTGGAGAGGGCGTGTTAGGACTGAGAAATAGTATCATCGTAAATGTGTGTTGATTGTGTAATAATTTGCAATTGTGAATTTCCTGTTCTGTAATTCGTTGAACATAATATAAATTCATGTATGTAGTTTCTATTACACACGATTTTTTCTCCAATCCTTTCTCTCATTCTCACACTACCAGTTAAATATATAGAAACTCCTGTACAATCAATCTTGCTTGGTTGATCTGCTTTGTCTAGTCTTGAGTGGTTGGCTGGGACAACCTACTTCATCATTTGTCCTTGATTGGTTTAGTCAAGGCTAAAAAAATTCAACCACTTTGAGTATTGCTATTGCACCTTAAAGCTAGTATTCATTTGTGAAGAGACAATAGAACTTAAATTTGATTGTTGGAGGTCAGACGAACTAGATCATAAATTGGTATTGGTATAGGCGTTGGGGCTTGCATGATAAAACTGAAAAACTAGCGCTGAAAGTATAAGTTCTAAACTTTAAGTGTTGAGAACTTAAAAAAAAAAAAAAATCAAATTTGATGACTGAATATTGATCACTAGATACTGTTATTAGGGTTAATATCACGAAAAATTCCAAATTGATACATGTGGAACTAATTTATCTCAATTTAATTTTTTGACTATCAAAAACCCTAAACTAGTATATTTGTCTTAAATTTATCATTTATTAGTTTTCGTTAAATTGAATTAAATCACTAAACCACTAACTAATACACTTGTGACAAACGGAGAGTAAAGCCATAAACTAGTATACTCCTTAACAGTCACATGTTATCAAACTCAGCAATTTGAAAGTAAAATTTAACAGAAAATTATAGATAGTAAATTTATCATGGATGTACTTATTTGAGATTTTTGGTAATCAAAAAATTAATTTATTGTAAATTTTTCACATGTATATCAATTTTAGATTTTTCGTAGTAGTAACCCCTATCATTATTGATAGGTGTTGGCATATAATTCTTATCATTCATTACTTTTTGTTAACTGAAAGAATTACTTTACCTGTTGCTTACTTAACACACGAAGGGACTTTTGACTTAACTAAATCCTTTGAGCCAAGCTAACTAAGATTGTCAATCGAGCTCAGTTTCATTAATTGCTAACTTTGTATCTTTTTAGCACTTTATTGGGTAATCAAATTAGACCTTATTGTTGTTTTTTTATTTAAAGAAATCTTATTTATTTAGAATTGTTTTTTCCTACATTTGTCACATGCCTCTTCCTAGTGCATATTGAAAGGGCTAGTGCGCACACCTAGAGGGGGGGTGAATATGTGTCTAAAAATTTTCTTCTTCGTAAGACTTAGTAAAATAAATTGCTTTTGGATGATATTAATAAATTCAAGATGTAAACAGCTTTGAACAATTTTATAAAGCAATTAAGTAAAGCAACAAATAAGATAAGGAGTTTAAGGAAAGAGAATTGGAATACAAAGTTTATAGTGGTTCGGCTTAATCTAAGCCTACGTCCACTCTTCGGCACTGACAGTTCACTGGCTAGATTCCACTATGAATCAAAAGAGATTATACAGCTCGTGATCTTCGACTTCCTCAGTGGAGAGTCTCAGCTACTCTCTTCACAAAGTCACACTATATGCTTCTCTCTTTTGTATACAATTCAAGCTCAAACAACGAAAGAGCAAGGAACTACAGATATTCAAACTTTGAAATTCTTCTTTCAAGCACTATCACGAACAACTAAAGAGTCAGCCTTATATACTCCTTTATGCCTTCACGACTGTTGGCACTTTCCAAAGGAATTCTTCCAATCTACCTGTTGGACAGAATCAATTAAGGTGATCTCGAGTCGTTGATTGAATAGTAATGAAAGCCCATCAATCCTGTTCACTCATACAATCAGGATCTTGAGTTTCCATAAGTAAATACTTCCAAGTTTGCTTGCCTTTCAAAAGATCTTCAAATCAGAGTAAATTCCAATAAGAATAATCAATCATATTGATGCTGTGTCCAGCCATAAGGTTATCCAAAAACCATACGAATCGAATCCTTGAAGATAATCCGTCATCTGGATAAGTCTTCTTTCTTCGTCTAGAACTGTTAGTGAGGTCAAACTTTAAGTCTTGAGTCTGGCGGTCTTCAGACTTTGACGATAGAGTCTGGAGTTCTTCAGACTTTAACACTTGAGTTTGGAAGTCTTCAGACTAGACTGATGAAAACGTTTTGTCAGCTTCAAAACAATAAAGGAGTTTTCTCCAACAATCTCCCCATTTTTGATGGTGACAAAACTTTCTTGCAGATTTGAAAACTTCCTACAAAACAACACTTAAACAAAACATGATATCTTATAAAAGATAAGTTAATTAGGACTTGCATAATATCGATTCTGCAACCACAGAAAACATGTTAGTCCTGCAAAATAACTATCCTTCAATAATCAATATCACGGCCTAAGTTACTGTAAGCATCAAAAGATCAAATCAAAGTACTTTAGCAATCCAAATCAAGCAGTCCAAAGTCAAAAGTCCAATCCACAACCAAAAACAAAAGATAAGTCCAAAAGTAAAGTAAAGCAATCCAAAATCAAATCTGCACCAACTTCTCCCCCTTTTTGTCACAGCAAAAAGTGGAGAATGAATAAAAATAGTTGTTTGAAAAGAATGTGGTCGGGTCATGGCTGTTTTGGTAGGTGAACAAGTTGGAATTCTCCCATATAATTCACCGTCTTCTCAAGCTTTGCAATAGTCTCCTTCAGTGGCTGTAAGTCTTCACCCTTCACACTAGTTTGCACTTGATTCTTCAAGGCGAGTAGCTGTTCCTGCAAAGACACTGAAGTAGCCATGAAAGCTTTATTTAGATCCTGGATCTCATACTCCATACCATATTGCTGTCTCCTTAAATCCAGCAGAATGTCTAGCAGTCTTGAAAAATCTGCTGTTTGTCCTTGTGCAATACTGGGTCCAGCCGATTCTGTTCCATGAGTTTTGAGAATAGATGGATCTTCAGCAATTTGTCCACCATGACTAAGAGTGGATGCCTTAATGTCTTCTTTAGGATAGTGGGAGGCATACACGTCCTCTGGATTCGCTGTAGAATGACTCACATCACTGGCAAGTACAGGTGACTAAATATATCTTTTTCCAGCAACTCCCCCTGTTTGCGTGCCTACAAGTGGAGAAGTAAGTTCTTCTTCCTATTCTACTTCAACTTTAGAGTGATGTTTTTCTTTGTCTTGCCCTCTAGCAGTTCCGCTTCCAGTCTTGTCAGTTTCACTTGACAAGGGTACAGCCAAAGTAGGCTCAAAAGAGTCTTCTCGACCCTCTTCTTCCTCTTTCCCTCTTTCTTTTTCTCCTTTTTCTTTTTCTTTTTCTCTTTCTTCTCTTCTTTCTTCCTCTTCCTCTGTCCTCCTTTGTTCTTCCTTCTCTATCTCTTCCTCGTCTCTGGTCTCTCTCTCCTCTGGCTCTTCTCTCATCTCATGAATTCTAACAAAACTCTTCAAGTTCCTTAAGGTAAAGGCTGAAAGAGTCATCTCATCTTCATCTTCATCATCCTGTAAGATGAGAGTTCTCTTCTTTTTCACTGGAGCTTCCATGGGCTCCTTTCTTTTTCTCTTGGCAGCAGCAGAGTCTTGTTTCGCCTTTACAGGAGACTTTTCCTTCATACGCTCTAACACCTTGTTAAGCTCCTTTAGACGCATCTTTGTGACCATCTTAAATCCAATTACCATCGGAGCAATGCTTGTCAAACGCAAATGTGTAGGAATGTGAATTTTAAAATGCCTAAAAAGGCGCGTGACAAGAGCAGAATAAGGGAGTTATCCCTTATCTTTTACCACTGTCCTGTACATATGAAACAGGATCATGTGAGGTATAGAGAATTTGTAGCCAGCATTGATGGCATACATCAGCTTTGCTTCAAAATGAGAGACGTCAGTCTTCGATGTCGATTTTGGATGGATGCAATTGATCACAATTTTATGTAGCAAGACGTTGGAGGCATTCATCTTAGTGTAGGAAATCTTGCCCTCAACACGCCTGTCACGTACCAATTCCAGTGTAGCGTGAGCAACGGACATGTTAGTTGGTTGGAAACACGCTTTTTCCACCCCAATTAAATCAGCTAAAGTGTCCACATCCACCAAAAACTCCTTGTCCCTGACTGTGAAAGAGAACCTATTCGCATCTAAGAATGATAGATTCGAATAGAAGTATGCTGTGAGTTCCAGATAAGTAATTGTCAATTCAGAACAAAAACGCTCCAATTGAAGACGTGCAAATTTCTCTCGCAGATTTACTTGCACATAATCGAGAAAATCAAAGTCAATACTCCTAGGGTTCATCTTTTAGCAACCTGGAGTAAACTTTCTTTTGCTCCTTAGAGCGGAAAATGCTTGCTCCATCACCACCAACATTAGCAGCCACTCCCATCTTGGGCTGAAAATGTGTGAACATTTTATCGTCGTCGTCCTGTTCTTGTGGTTAATTAGCAGTGCCAAAACGTGGGTCACTAGGAAAATTTGCAAAGGTCTTCTCAGCCAATCCTTTAGGCACAACACCTAACTTTTCCATCTCTCTCAAAAATAAAGTTTCATTCTTGAAGCCTCTCTCTCTTAGAAATTCATTGATCAAAGACATAGCAGTGCCTCCTTGTTTCAACTTAGAGTAAAGTGAGAAAGCACTTTGAGGTCTTAGTGTTCTTACAGGTTTGATATCTTCCACTTCTTCTTCTGGTTGAGGCGGTGGAGTAGACTAACGCTGTTGGGATTGTTGTTGTTGCTGACTTGGTTGCTGCTGATCAGGAGAATCATCTTCCTCGATTAGATCGAAATGAGTAGGACCCTCAAGCATGCGTTGTGGTCCCCTGCTTGCAATTCTCCAAGACTTTCTTGAAGACATTGTCGCTTCTAAAGGAGAAATACTCAAACTTGCTCGAAAAAGATGAAATCTTTTTGATTAAACAAGAGTGAAAGTGAAAGCAAGTGGAAATTTTGTATTCTAGGGTTTGAGAGTGAAAACGGAGAAGAAGACAATCGATAGTATTTATAGTAGGTAAATCGGGGTATACGAAAGGTCACAAAGGAAAAAGTAAAAGCTACCTTTTTGAAAATGAAAAACTGCCAAAAATTCAAAATTTGAAGAGGATAACTTTCAATAATAAAATGATCAAGTGACGATTAGAAATAACAACATTCCAATTCGAAGAAAATTATCCAAAGATAAAATCTCATGCATTTTGAAAGAATTAACTTACAGTCGTAACTCTTAGTCATTTTGAATCTGAACACCTTCAGACTTTACCTTCAAGTCTGAATACCTTTAGACTTTATCTAATAGAAGATATGATATTCAGTCTGGTGCGAATAGACTCAAATAGAATTTTCTCCAGTGGCTTTGTAAATACATCCGCCAGCTGATTCTTTGAGTCAATGAACTGAATCATAACTTCTCCATTTTGAATATGATCTCTAATAAAACGATGTCGAATCTCTATATGCTTTGCCCTTGAATGAAGAATTGGATTCTTGGTGAGGTTAATGGCACTGGTGTTGTCACATTTGATCTCTGTGCATGATTCTTCTATTCCAAAGTCTTTTAGTTGTTGCTGTATTCACAAGATTTGAGAGCAGCAACTTCCAAGAGCCACATATTCTGCTTCGCTGTTGAAAGAGCTACGATACTCTGTTTTCTTAAAAACCATGATAACAGTTTGTGGCCAAGCAATTGACAAGTACCAGAAGTACTCTTTCTATCCACTTTGCACCCTGCTAAATTTGCGTCTGAATATTGAAGAAGAGTAAAGTCTGCTTCTTTGGGATACCACAGACTTAGCTTTGGAGTTGTTGCAACGTATTTGATGATGCGCTTTGCAGTAGTTAAGTGAGATTCTTTGGGATTTGATTGGAATCTAGCACAAATACAAACACTAAACAAAATGTCAGGTCTAGATGTAGTAAGGTAAAGAAGTGAACCAATTATGCTCTTGTATAGCTTCTGGTCTACATTCTTCTCTTCTTCATCTTTATCCAACTTCGAAGAACTTGACATAGGCGTCTCTGTCTTTTTGCAATTCTCCAATCCAAACTTCTTGATGAGATCCCTTGCATACTTTTCTTGGTGAATGAAAATTCATTCTTTAGATTGTTTAACTTGTAATCCTAGAAAGAAAGTTAACTCACCCATCATGCTCATCTCAAATTCATCCTGCATGCATCTCGAAAATTTCTTGCACAAATTTTCATTAGGTGAACCAAAAATGATATCAACATAAATTTAAATAAGTAGAAAATCTTTACCTTCTCTTTTGATAAACAAAGTAGTATCTACTTTTCCTTTAGCAAAACCATTTTGAGGTGACCTTTTATACCAAACTCGAGGTGCCTGCTTTAATCCATATAGGGCCTTTTTCAGTCTGTAGATTGAGTTTGGCTTTCTTGGATCTTCAAAACCAGGTGGTTGTTCTACATAAACTTCCTCTTAGATAAATCAATTTAGGAATGCACTTTTTACGTCCATTTGGAATAACTTGAAATTTTTATAGCAAGCAAAAACAAGTAATAGTCTAATTGCTTCTAACCTCGCTACTGGTGCATAGGTCTCATTATAGTCTATCCATTTTTGCATATATCCTTTGGCCACGAGTCTTGCTTTGTTCTTGATGACTTTTCCTTTCTCGTCCACCTTGTTCTTGAAAATCCATTTAGCTCCAATAATAGATTTACCTTTTGATTTAGGAATTAATTCCCAAACATTGTTGATGTTGAACTGTCTGAGCTCTTTTTGCATAGCTTCAATCCAGCTTTCATCAGCTAAGGCTTCATCTACAGTTTTGGGTTCAATTTCAGAAATAAGTGCTAAAGCACTAGACTCTTCACGCCTTTGGATCTGGTGCGAATTCCTTCATCAATGTTGCCAATAATGAGTTCCTTGGGATGACTTGATTTATGCTTCTAGTTGTTAGTTGGTTTGTCAGTTTGTTGATCCTTTGTTTTAGTTGAATCTTCTGGTTCATCATGTTGTTGAACTTCAGGAGTCCGAACCACTTCGGGGGAATTAGTTTTTGCACCATCTAGAGCAGGTTCAGGTTCTTCAAGATGAGTCTGATCAAGTTAATTCTGCATTGAGTCTTGAAACTTGACATTTATGGATTCTTCTACAGACCGAGTCTTCTTATTGAATACTCTGTAGGCTTTGCTTGAGGTTGAGTAGCCAAGAAAAATTCCTTCGTCTGATCTTTCTTCAAACTTACCTGTACAATCATTTGCATTATTTAAAATAAAACACTTACAACTAAACACATGAAAATAAGAAACAATTGGCTTCTTTCATTTGAATAACTCATAGGGAGTTTTCTCCAGAATGGGCCTTAAAAATACTTTGTTAATGATGTAACAAGCTGTTGAAACTGCTTTAGCCCAAAAACAAGAAGTAATATTACTTTATATTAAAAGTGTTCTAGCCATTTCTTACAAAGATCTATTTTTTCTTTCCACAACCCCATTCTGCTCTAGTATATGGAGAAGAGAAAACATGCTGAAAACCATAATCATCACAGAATTTTGCAAAGTCTTGGTTTTCAAATTCACCTCAATGATCTGTACGAATACTTGAAATAATATAACCATTTTCATTTTGTACATTCTTGGCAAATTTTGAAAATTAAGAGAATGTTTCAGACTCACTCGTTAGGAAGTAGGGGTGAGCGGTTCCAGGTTCCGGTTCGGTTCCGTCTGGAACCTGGAACCTACCCTCGGGTACAGGTTCCTCATTTTTTGGAACTCGGAACTTACCCGTCAGAACCAAGAACCTGGAACCTACCCTGTTACAGGTTCCAGGGTCGGTTCCAGGTTCCAACAGGTTCTTTTTTTTTTTTTTTTTTCATTTTATGATTTGAAAAGCTCTTTTCAAACAATTGAAAGTTAGGCTCACAAAGTAGTAATAATCTGAGCATCCTCATTAAATATATGGAGCTAAAGAGTATAAACGAAAGAAAAAGGAAATCAAGATAATGTTCCCTAGTATTACCCTCAAACTACTTCCCTAACGCATGTCACCTGAGGGCTCTAAGGTTTCCACCATTCCCCCGGAAGAAGCCGATATCCCAAGATGGAGATCAAGACCATGGTCACCATCTCGCATCAATTGCATCGAAATACTTCATCAACCTTGTAGAGAAACCTGATGTATTTCTTTTCATAAAAATGAAATAGTTTCATAGTTTGCCAAAGGCTTCTTATTTACAACAAAGAATGTGATTACAGATGCTATTTCCATTGCTGACTTTTGCAATCATCTCTCCATCGTACATACTAGGTTCAAAGTTGGTCACAGCCCCTCTTCCATTACATTTGATAGCTGCCTTGTCATATGCGCTGATTTCAAATAAGCAAAAGCTATAAGTGAGGGATCCAGCAAATTAAGGCTGAGTACTCATAGAATTGAATTCTCTATGTGATCACAGGTTGCTCATAATACCTTGCTGCCTCTACTTCACTATCAAATAGGCTTGAGGTATATATACCGCACAAATGCATTGCAAGATACTTAGATACAATTCTCCAAAGTTCGCTTTTCGTAACATTTAGTGCTAACGGCTTGTATATAAACATAAAAGCTTGCCTCAGTTCACGGGCAGAAAATCTTTATAAAGGGGAACAGGTTTTAAAGGGAAAAGGCTTTTAGTTTTTTACTTTTTGCCAAGGAATTGAGCCATTCTAGCTTCCCAACGCCCGCACTTGTGTAGTGTCACCCCGATATTTCGAACTTCCCTAGAAAGGCCGGTGCTCCGATTGTGCTCGTCAACGAAGTATGTGTACAAATTCTTCCTTTGAAAGATTCTTCATCTGCCAATCTCAACCAAGAAAGAGTCTAAGCCAATCCGAATGCAAACCAACATGGTGCAATAGCGGAAGTTTAAATCATGCAAAACATCTTACCTGTTTAAAATCATCCTCATAATCACTCAAACTGAAATTTATGTCTCGCATCAAGCCCTCTGAATTTTATTGCAGCTCGATCATAGGCTGAGTCCACAAAAACCCAATTATCTTATCTTCTAAGATGAATGGAACCTTCTAAAGCTACAAAGCTTAATGAGACATGGCGATGTCTTACCTAGCTGCAGCATCCTGAGAAAAGACTATGCATACCCAAATACACTTGTTTTTCACAGTCCATGTATCAAAAATAAGAGAATAAATCCGTAGTCAATAAGTCAAGGGCAAGCACGCGGTGACGGCGGCGCGATGGCGACGAAGACACGAGTCTCACGGCACCAACGACGGCACGGACGGCGTGGCGAAGACGGCGGCAGTCGCGGCTCAACCCACGGCCAAGGGGGGAAGAGCTCGGTTCTAGCGGAGGCGGTGGCGGTTCGAGCAACGACGGCCCGGACGGACGAGCGAGCAAAGGGGCAAGAGGTGGTGACGGTGGCTTGGGGACGGCGGCGGTGGCTCACGGCAGCGAGGGGCGGTGCGACAGCTCGTCGGGCTCAACGGCGAGACGGCTTGTCGGACGAGGGTGGGTGGTGGTGGTTTGGTGGCCAAGAGGGGGTGGTGAGTAGGGCGTGGGGCGGCGGTGAGGTTGTGGGTGAAGCAAGAGCCAGCCAGCAAGAGGAAGGAAGGAAGAAGAAGAAGAGGGGGGGGTTTCGGCTGAGAGAGAGGCCGAGAGAGGGGGAAAGAGAAGAGAGAGAGAGAGAAGAAAAGAAAAAAGTTGGGGGACAGGAAGTGACTTGAGGAGGAAAAAGGGGAGAAAAAAAGAGAGAGAAAAAGAGAGGGGAAAGGGAAATCACGTGGGGGGAAGTGTTAGGGTTTTTTTTTTTTAAATCTTGACCGGTTCCGGTTCTTCCGGTTCCGGTTCCTATAGGAACCGGAACTGGAACCGGGAACGCCGGTTCCCAAAAAAAGGGAACCAGGAACCGGAACCGGTCTTTGTAGAACCGGGAACCGAACCTTACCCTCCGGTTCGGTTCTCCGGTTCCCGGTTCTACCCGGGAACCGTGCTCACCCCTATTAGGAAGTATACTCATGTAAATCAAGAATAGTCATCCACAATTACTAAGTAGTATCTCTTCTCACCAATGCTTTGAGTGCTGGTTGGTCCAAAGAGATCTATATGCAAAAGCTGCAAAACACGATCAGTAGAAACCTGATTTATTGGTTTAAAAGAACTTCTAACTTATTTTCCTAACACACAGGGTGTGCATAGTTCAAATTTTTGATACTTCAGGTTGGGCAGTCCACGAACAAGCTTCTTGGAGGAGATCTTTACAGTCTGTTTTATGTTGATATGACCAAGTTTTCTATGTCAAAGGTTTGCTTCATCTTGAATGTATATTAGACATTAAGAGCTTTCATATTTCATATCCAGAAGATAAATATTCCCATGTTTTCGTCCAGTGAAGGATTGTGAGTGATTTTTACTGGTTCCGGAACATATGTCTTCTTGGAAATTAATCTTGAATCTAGTTCGCACGATTGACTAATGCATAGAAGATTATAATTCAATCCTTCAACCAATGAGACATTGTTAATTGTGAGACTTCTAATTTTCACAGTTCCACATTCAACAATTCTTCCTTTGTTGTTTCCACCAAAAGACACTTTTCTAATTTTATTTGCACAAGCTTTATAAAACAAGTTGAATCTCCTGTCATATGTCTTGAGCAGCCACTATCCAAATACCATTTATTCTTCTTCTTGATAGTGACCTGCAATCATAAAAAAAACTCAAGCTTTCTTTGGTACCCACACTTTCTTGGGTCCAGACGAGTTAGTACGAAATATAATCTTTGCCCACTCTCTCTTAACAAGTCTCCAGCCCTTAGGACATTCCTTCTCGAAATGTTCTGAACTGTTACACTTTGAACATTTGAGAGCACTTTGGCCAACAGATTTTACAAAAGCCTTTTGAAAATGGTTTCTGTAATAGGTTTTTGTAGGTCTTTGTTTGATTCTTTCCTTTACTTTTGGAAAATCAATTAATGGAACGGTTTCAGATGTCATTCCCAAACCAGATTTGTTGAAATATAGTCTTTGAATTGAAAGAATCTTTTCTAACTTCTCAGATTCCATTGAAAACCTTTTTGTGATATTTGAAATATCCTCTTTCAAAAATATATTTTCCTTTGAAAGAGTGTCTGCATTTTCTTTCAAAACAACAAAACTTTTGTCTAGATTTTCAACTTTTCTATCCATGAAGTTTCCTGTTGCTTCAGTTTGGAATTCTCCTTCTTTAGCTCGGAAATCCTCTTAAGAGATGTTTTGAGGCTAAGACAAAGTTCATTTATATATTTTGAAACTTTAACAGGAATCTTTAAATTACTAACCTTGATTTCATTGTCTGAGTCTGAGTCTGAATTTGAGTCTGTCTCAGAATCTGAGTCTAATTCTGAATTTGCCATCAAACAGATATTGGCATACTCTTCATCACTTTCCTCGCATTCTGTATCGCTCCATGTTTTAGCTTGAAGAGCTTTCTTGAATTTCTCTGTTTTTCCTCTCTTTTTCTTCAGCGAAGGGAAGTTAGATCTAATGTGTCCCTCTTTCTTACATTCGAAATAGACCACATCTTTGTTGGTCTCATCATCCTCATTTGATTTCTTCTGAAATTTTTGATTGTCCTATTTCTTCCAGTTAATCCTTTTTCCTTTCCTGTTTAACTTCCTGAACTTCCTTATCATGAGTGCTAGCTCTTCATCATCCAAGTTGTCTTCAAAGTGTGTATCATCAGAATTATCGTTAGATTTTAAGGCAATTGACTTCTTACCTTTGGGACCTATTTTCTCATTGATTTGCTTTACTTCATATGATTGAAGCATGCCAACCAATTCGTCTACGGAAATGGGCATTGATCCATTGGGTTTCTCTTATAGAAGTCTTCACGTGGTTCCAGTCTTTGGAGAGTCCTCTCAGCAATTTATTGACCTTTATTGGTCTCGAGATTGGCTGTCCTTGATATGTTAGACCATTTACAATTTTTGTAAAATGACTAAACATGACAGTAATGGATTCTCCTGGCTTCATCTTGAAAGGTTCATACTGTCCGAGTAGGATATTGATTTTTGTTTCTTTAACTTGATTAGTTCATTCATAAGTAACGTGCAACCTATCGCAGACTTCTTTGGCTATTTCATAAGATGAAATTCTGTTATACTCAATAGGAGATAAAACATAATATAATGAATAAATGGCTTTAGCATCAAGAGCTTGTCTCTTGGTTATATCCGCTTGTGACAGTTCTCCAGTATCTGCAATTTCTTTCCCAGAGGTTGATGTAGTTTTAGGAATAATTCCTTTTTCTACCACATCCCATTCCAGGGGATCTTTCGATCTTAGGAATGCCTTTATCTTGTTTTTCCCAATGTTGTACTCCTTCCCATCAAAATAGGGAGGTCTGGTGTTGCTTTGTCCTTCAACCAAACCTGGAGCCAAAATACTAGCATAGATCTTTAGCTTAAGAAGTACAAACACTTCAATATATAAGCATATAGGCTTTGATACCAATTGAAAGGGCTAGTATGCACACCTAAAGGGGGGTGAATAGGTGTCTAAAAATTTTCTTCTTCATAAGACTTAGTAAGATAAATTGCCTTTGGATGATATTAATAAATTCAAGATGTAAATAGCATTGAACAATTTTATAAAGCAATTAAGTAAAGCAACGAATAAGATAAGGAGTTTAAGGAAAGAAAATTGGAACACAAAGTTTATAGTGGTTTGGCTTAATCTAAGCCTACGTCCACTCTTCCGCGCTGACAACCTATTGGCTGGATTCCACTATGAATCAAAAGAGATTATATAGCTCGTGATCTTCGGCTTCCTTAGTGGAGAGTCTTAGCTACTCTCTTCACAAAGTCACACTATATACTTCTCTCTTTTGTATACAATTGAAGCTCAAAGAATGAAAGAGCAAGGAACTACATATATTCAGACTTTGAAATTCTTCTTTCAAGCACTATCTCGAACAACTAAAGAGTCAGCCTTATATACTCCTTCATACCTTCACGACCGTTGGCACTTTCCAAAGAAATTCTTCTAATCTACCTGTTAGACAGAATCAATTAAGGTGATCTCGAGTTGTTGATTGAATAGTGATGAAAGTTCGTCAATCCTGTTCGCTTATACAATCAGGATCTTGAGTTTCCATAAGTAAAACCTTCCAAATTTGCTTAAATTTCAAAAGATCTTCAAATCAGAGTAGATTCCAATAAGAATAATCAATCATATTGATGCTATATCCAGCCATAAGGTTATCCAAAAACCATATGAATCGAATCCTTGAAGATAATCCATCATCTGGATAAGTCTTCTTTCTTCGTCTAGAACTGTCAGTGAGGTCAGACTTTAGGTCTTGAGTCTGGCGGTCTTTAGACTTTAACGACAGAGTCTGGAGTTCTTCAGACTTTAACACTTGGGTCTAGAAGTCTTCAGACTAGACTGATGGAAACGTTTTGTCAGTTTCAAAACAATAAAGGAGTTTTCTCCAACACATATGAACGATTAAATTCTTACTCTAAGCTAGAAGGTGGTTTGGAGAGGAGTTTCCCTTAAGGAACGGAAGTTGTTTCAATCCGACGATCTTGGTTTGGCCCTTTTTGTCCTCTTGATAAAGCGGTTTCTTAAGCTTCTCAAACTCAGCATGTGCTTCTTACCCAAAAAAAAAAAAAAAAAAATCGATATGTGCTAAGGGCTTAGTGGGGAACCTTTATCGCATTGACTATTTCTACTTATATAAAAAAAATAACCGATTGCAATCGATGTGCAATTGGGGCTAATCGATCAACCACCCTAGGTATGGACAATTAATCCAATAGATACCTTGCAATATTAATTGAATTCAATTTCAATTAATTTACAATTTTGCGTAAGAAATTACATGAAATTGTCCAATTTAACCTACAAAGTTCAATTGCATGTACCCATGGTATAGGTCCAACATTTTTCATGTTAATTAAGTAATTAGGTTAATAGAAAATTACCAGATTGCAATAGTTTAATTGGCCTAATTTCTTTAAAATTGGATAATTTTTCCTCAAATTGGACTAGATTTCCTTTTGATTTAGTCTTTGAGGGAGTAAATTGCATAGAATTCAAAACTTCAAGGACCAAGTCGCCCAAAAATCAGCCAAACCGGTCGAATCAACTTGGATTGGTCCTACAGGTTTGATCGGCCATCGGTTGCTGACCGACTCTCAATGGTCAGCCATTGCCCATTGGTGTTCCGTTGTGTGTATTTCATTCTCATGCTTTCAATTTTCCATATTTCGTAGAGAACAAATACTCACCTATCGAGAAGATGTGCCTCGCACAACTATTTCCATGCCCCAGGTTTTGTGAATTTACAAAATTGCCCCTAATTAGGCCTTTACCACAAATTTTGTTTAACTTTTGATTTCAACACATCAATACCAGTCGGATGATCATGTGACATATTTTAACTTTGATTAGTCCCTAATGGAAATAATTAGGCCATTTGATAAATTTTTAGCCATTGGATTGAACTGACAATTAAGATTCAATCTTGAAGGGAAGTATATAAGACATTTTCCCTCTAAAACTTAGGGGGCCTCATTTGCATATTTCTAGATCTAAATACATAGGTTTTTCTCCTCTCTCTCTCTCTCTCTCTCTCTCTCTCTCCCTCCCTCTTCGTGACGTGCAATTGGCTATCGCTGGCAATCCCGCCACTGCTGTTTGACCCTTGGCAATCCTCATCATCTTCTCGACCTCAGCAATGCCGGCATCACCTTTGTCTCACCCTTATGCTACCTGTTCGATGGCCTCTTCCCCCACAAATTGAAGACTGGCAATCAAGTCGGTAGATTTAGCCCTTTCGATCAGTATCTTGCGGCGATCCCTTGGAAGTCTGACCGCCACCGATCTGTTCCTAGGCACATCCCTGACCCTTTGGTGGCCAGGGCTTGATCGGAGAGTCATCAGAACACTTTCGATGGCCATTTACTCCATCGGTGGTTCAAACCAAGTTCAATTGAACACGGTCTTCATTACCAGCGAGTTGACAACCAATTGATGTCGATCCAACTCCTTTGATGATCATCAGCATCCTTGGGAGTCCCTTCAGCATCCTCGAGTTGCTGTGGAGTGTTGATTATAGCTTGATCAAGTTCGTTTCATCGAAAATCACACAAACATAAATGCTTAATCCCAAGCTCAATGAAATGAGATCTCATTAGGAGATCGAGGCTAGAGCTCAAACCTAAGGTTTGTTTGATGATGAGTATGCCTATTATAGGATGTTTAGGATAATCTAGAATGGTATGGATGATTGATTATGATTTTATAATAGTTGATTGCTTGAATGATGTTGTTCCGCAATTTCAGAGCCCTGATTGGACTGTCTAGATGTTTGCCTTGGAACAACCTAGTTATTGTGCTTTGTTGTGCTCAATGTCTTCACAACATTCGAAGGTGGTTCAAATATCTTTCCAATGAGCCATAGAACACCCCAATCTGGCTTTCGTTTCATATGATTTTTTCCTATCCAAAGTTGAGTCCAAAAAATGCTATTTGCTTGTTGTTCTGTTGATTTGTGGCTTACAATATTTGTTAATTTTTTGCTGATTTTTATGTTTTGATTTTGAAGATGGTTTCTTTATAAAAGCTACATGAAAATGCCTTAATCAACACATATCTTTTTTCTAGATTTTTGGAAAAAAAAAATTGTAAGGTAAATCTTCAAAAAATTGTCCTTGTACTAATCTACCCTGTTTGAGCCTAATGTGTGTTTGCTTAGAAATGAGCTAGTAAACATATTTGATTGAAGTTGCATCCTTCATGAAATTTGTAGAGTACTTCATAAACTTTCTAAAAAGATACAGATTGCATTAAACGGTCATCATTTGCTGGTTCAATTGCTTGCACAAAATCATGTTTGGGCTATTGCAATTTGAGCTGTTAAAGTCATTGCTTTGCTTTCCCATTTTCGTTTAGATTTTTGGGAACTAAATTGAACCTCGATGTCCCATGAAAAACAATCATGACATTGCATTCTATACATAAGAATTTTTGTAGATTTTTGTCATGTTATTAGGTCATCGAAAATCATCCATGTTTTGTGCAATCCCTATTGCGATTGTGACTGACTGTGTCCCTACGAAAATATCTTTGATTGAGCTCTTTAAGAGCGAAATTGGTACATGATCCTTCTAGACATACTTAGAACACGTTACAAGCTTCAAAATGATGTATGGAATGCATCATTTGAAGGTTGTTTGTTATGTAAAAAGCATTTTCCAGTTGACATGTTATAGCTGAAATTGTCATGCATTCTGTCATGAATGGTTCTTAATGATAAGTCACCTATTGAAGTTCATGAATTTGTGTGATTTTTTGTGCATTGATTTGAGGTTAAATGTCTTAATCAAATTTTTTGTTGCATTTAGCCTTACATCATATTTGAACGTCACAATTTCCGTGTGTCATTCAGATAGTTTAGTGAGCCTATCCTTATGCATCATATTCTACCATGTTTATGATTGACGTGCACACCTACAATTGCCATAATTTGAACATTAATTTGACCTTAATTGAATTTGATGTCTTCTAGAAATCTTAGAGCACGTCTTGATCTTTCTATGACATCAATTTTGCACCATTTGCATGTGGTTTGACTTATTTTCCATTTTTGCAAAATTTGCTCTGAAATCCATTGTGTTTGAAATTCAGAATGCTTGTTTTGCCCCTATTAAATCAAACCTTTCGTTATTTTCGTATGAATTTTTTAGTAAGGATTTTGAGGTTGAGTCCTTAACAAAATTTGTCTATCATTCTCATGTCTATGTCATGGTAAAATGTTAAAATTTTTAGATATCGTTTACTAAGTCAAATTATTGTTGATTTTCCATGATATCCTGCTACCTTGTTCTGTTCTTGATGCGCTATCCTATACTCTTGAATCTTTATAAATTCATGTGTTTTATCTTAGGAAATTTTCTTCATTGAAGTTTTTTGTTATTGTGTGCTTGATGTCTCGTAATTTTCTTAGGGCCAATTATCCATGGGTCATACCCTAATTGCTCTAATCTTTATTGCCCTGTTTGATGTTTATTGTTGTGATTTTTTGCTGCAATTCCATTCTAGGATTTTTTTTTTAGAATGCTTTGCATGCTACTAAATTGAGATTCTTTGTTTTTACGATTTTGATCCTCATTTTCTAATCTTCATACAAAAAATTCTTAGAAAATAAAAAACATTTCGCCATATTTTTCGAACCCCCAAATGTTGCAAAACAATCTGAAATTTCAAGTTTTAATTGATTCGAACCCAATTTTCATTCATATGATGCCCATGTGACAAATTTTCATTCTTAAAAATATTTTGGCATGGTTTGAATAGTGGCTCGACATAATTTTTTTCTAACTTTGAGTCATATTTAAAATATCTACGAAGTTCGATCAGTGTGCCCATTGATGCACCCAAGTAAGCCTTGATAGTTAGATGTGCCTCATAGTTATTACAAAATCATGTCTCCCTTTCATCCAAATTTCCAAAATTATGCTTTTGGCTTGGCATTGATATTGTCTAAGTTTGGACCATATTTAAGGTGCCTGCAAAGCTCGATCAATGTGCCCATTGATGCATTCGAGTTAGCCTTGGTGGATAAATGTGTTCCATAACCATGATATAACTATGCTATGTCATTAACAATTTTCTTTACAATCCATTGTTTGATTGTCTCTCAAATGATTTTTGGGCATCACTTGAATCTTATAACTTCTAAAGTGTTTGTTTTTATGGAACACATGCGATTATGTTTGGTGCTTGATGACTAAATAAGTGATTTGATGATGGCTCATTAATTTTGCTTGATTGATTGAGAACCAATGTGACATCCTAGATTTTTAGTCCTGCTTTCAATTAAATAAATCGGGCCTTTCATTGCAAAATTGAATTCAATTTCAGAAATTGAAAGTTCTGTCTTGTCACAAGTTATTTTAGGAACGTCGACTCAGCCTCCGAAGATTTTTTTGCAAACCGAGATTATTGGCGAAAAGTCGAGATATGGCCGTTTTCGATTGGGAAATTCAGAGGACCGTTTTTTATCGTGAAATTGGGACGCAAGTAGGTTCCATTGGCGATGAAAAATGCCAATTTGATCGAGGATATGATGGTTGAATTTTTTAGGGCCAAATTGATTTAATTCAAGGAGGAATTGAAGTGGAATTAAGGGAAATGTTGTAAAATTCGTATGCCCCCTTGTCCACCACCTTTGGACCCTTTCATTTGGCTTCTAAGACAAGTTTTGTGGCTGATTTTGGTTGAGGATGCTAGCCACACATGGTAAGACCCTTCCAAGCAGACAAAGGGATAAGAAGGGAGCACATGGGACCCTCCAAGCCTTGTTGGTCTCCCCCTCCCTCTCTCCTTCCAGCTGGTCGACCATCCCCCTCCATTCCAACCCTTGAAGCTTCCAGCAACCCAGAAAACCGAGCAGCTCAGCCCCTCTCTGCCCGTTCGAGCCCGTCCGAACGCCTAGAGCCGCCGCGTCGCCATTGCTGCCCGTCGCGCCCCGCTCGTGAGCCGTGCGTCCTCCGCGCACGCCGCCCATTCGCTCTACTTGTTTTGAGCCCAGTAGACGTCCTTCGTGTCCGTCGAGCCTAGTCGGAGCCCATCCATGCCGTCACCGCCGCCGTGAAGCTCCACCACAACCTGCCTAGCCTCGCTGCACCATCACTGTCCATCCCTGCCGTCTTTGGCCGCCCGTTGCAGCTCCTTCAGCCACTGAACATAACCAAACATAGGGGGTCTCACCAGCACTGTTTGGCCCGCTTTGGTGGCCTTCCGAACCTCGCTTGGTGGTACCACTTTGGAGTTTGTGGACTGCCTCTATGTCCTCGTCATTTTGATCCAAGAAGATCATTAATCAAGTGAGTTTAACTCACTAATCACTGCTTAGTAATTTAATGATGCTTAAGGGTTGATTAGTTTAAGTTAATTAGGGATTAGGTGGTTAGTTAGAATGGATTAGTGAATTAGTTAATTCTTGATGCATGGTAGGTGGTTAGATTAGTGCAATTAGCAAGTAAATATGCCGTAGTATTTATTTAGATAGGTTCGGGAATTTTCCGAACCAGTCTCAGCTTTTAAGTAGGCTTTACAGGCCTAAGTCCTATTTATTTGCATTTAATAATTTTCCGTAATTATTTAATTAATTATTATTTTCCAGAAATTAGACTGGAATAGTTAGTGATCGGAATTTTGTGCTGATTGCAATGGTGTGATTGATTTATTTAATTGACTGTTATTTTGTGCAATTTGAGTGTTGATTACAATTTTGGGGTATTTATCCCAAAATTTATTATTTTCAGTATTTAATTAGAAAATAACCAAGTGTCGGTTTACAACGCCAAAAATAATTTGTGGACTATTGAAATTAGTGGGATTTTCAAAAAGGAAAATATTATATTTTTGCTAAGGCCGACCGTGTATCCACACATAATTATTTTTATCAAGAATGATAAAAATGGTGACATTATCTTAGTTGGTGAGAACAAGTATATTATATCAGTCTACAGATTTTGATATATCAGCTTTAGGTGAGCAGTATACTTTATTAGCTTAGGGTGATCATCATAAATATACTATAGCAGCCTATAGGCCTTGATATGTCAGCTTAGGGTGAGCAGTATACCAGTATATTATATCTGCCTACGAGCCTTGATATGTCAGCTTAGGGTGAGCAGCATACCTTAGCAGCTTCTTGTGAGCACTATTAAGTATACTATATCAGCCTAAGGGCTCTGATATGTCAGCTTAGGGTGAGCAGTATACTATATTATCAACTTTGGGTGAGTTATACTATCTATTTTCAGCTTAGGGTAAGCAGTCCTTGATGAGATCGAACTTATAGATAGACTTGATTGGATTGATCACGTGATGGTCTTGATGACATGGAATCGACTAGGTCGATTGATCGATGATTCAATCCGATGTGATGAATTGAATTGTTGGTGTGATTTGATGAATTGCAAAATTGTACTGACTTGTAGGAAGGATATGAGGCAAAGGTAAGTCATCTTACTCATATTTTATGCTTAGGCAACCCTTAAGGCGTATTTCCTTCCTAGTTGGGTCTTAGGGGGTGAATTTGCTGAGACGTCGTCTCACCCCGTTGTGGGTTAACATTTTCAGGTCCTTAGATGGTAGCTTGCCTGAACGTTTTGGTAGACCGAAGAAGGTCACAGAGCAAAAGTGTTTTATCCCGTTGCATGGGGACCCAAGGGAATGGGTGTATGAGTTGGTGAAGACCGTGGTCTGGGTGGATGAGGCCTTACCCCATAAGGTACCTCATCAATACAGATCCTGGTATCGTTAGGAGCAAAATGGACAGAGAGAGGGTCCCATACCTAAGTCTGAGGTCCCTAGGTATGTGTTGGAGGTTGCTCTTGGAAAAGGCATAGCAAATCCTCCGGAGGGTTCGGTGGTGGATCCAGATCTTTTAGATCCAGGGACCCCGGTGTATTCAGATGGAGACTCCAATGAGGATGAGAGTGAGGATGAGGATCTGTAGTTTTTGAAACCCCCATTGATTTGTAGACCTGGTTTTTATAAGACTGGTATTGTATATGACATGGCTTGATATGTATGTATATATAATCGTGTTGTGGTTTGAAAAATTTATGATCCTACTTTTCTATCCCATCTTGTTGTTGTTTGAGGATTTAATTAATTGCTTCCGCATGCGCATTAAAATGAATGGGTCAGCAATGCGTCATGTGATGTCGCTATTTAATCGACCGAGTTGGGATGGGCACGTGCTCGGAGGATCGGGGCGTGACAACCAAGGCCGTAAGGCTTGAATGCATACTTTTATACTTGCTATGCATGTTATTTTCAGATGTTTACATAGGTGTAATGCATGGTTTCTTAGGATATCTTGGGTCACACTTAGAATCCATTTTAGGGACTTTTAGCATTGGTTGCCACACAAAAACACAAATGGTGGCCAATGGCTGTAAGTCATTCTTTAAATGAAGTGGGTATGTGTCCTAGATGGATCATTGCACGAATCACAAAGGCTAATCATAAGGCCATGTTTGATCAATTAGACACATTGTCTTGATTTCTTAATTGTAATTGCTTTTGCCTATTTGTGATTGTGATTGTCTCTTTCTGTCTCGCTATATGCACATTTCTTTCATATTGTAAACATCTAGTCTTAGTATTAGCATAGAGTTAGAATAGGCTTATAGAGGTGGCGACTCGATGACGTGAAGATGACAAATGGTCGATGTCCAATCTGGCACCAATTTGTACAATTTATTCCCAATATATGTTTTGGGTTGCTTTACATTGTATAAATGTCTGACGAGTTGCAGCTTTCTCTCTTTTGCTTTACTTTCTATTTATGATTGTATGTTAGATTTACTACTTTCCTTAAATTGTTTTGAGTGTTTACTTACTGCACTATCTTTAAATTTCGATTGATTGTCTTATTTCCGTTTCTCCTGTAATAGAAATAGAATGGCATGAAATTGACCATCCATGCATGATCATTTAGTCAATTTCTCATTTGCACGAAAAAAAGTAAAAAGACACGCATGGACATTTTAGGATATATGACAAACTGTTAGGTATCGAAAGGGCATTAATAGAAATATTGATGTAGCCAAAGTCCTTGAACTTTAGAATCTCTAGTTATGTACATATTGAGGGACCACTCTCGACTCTCGATTGGATTTTTTAGCCAACCCCCGAAAATGAAGCTAGTGGCGACTCCTAAAATCATGTTTTATGTTGTCTAATACGACTAATAATAAAATGAAGTCGTTGTGAGGGATATGGGTCTCATGGAGACTCATTGTGGTTTAGCATACTTAATGTGATAGTAGTTCAAAAGGATGAAGTGATGTCATCATTTTGGGTGAAGAGTACGGTCAAGAGGGCTACATCAATATCTACCTAAATTCGTCATTCACACCCAGTTTCCTTTTTAAGGTGTACTGTGTTGGAGAAAATTGCTTTATTGTTTTCAAGTTGATAAAATGTTTCCATCAATCTAGTCTGAAGACTTCCAGATCCAAGTGTTAAAGTTTGAAGACCGCCAGACTCAAGACTCAAAGTTTGTCCTCATTGACGGTTTCCAGATGAAGAATGAAGAGTTATCCAGATGCCGGATTATCTTCAAGGATTCGATTTGTATGGTTTTTTGGAAGACCTTATGGCTAGATACAGCGTCAATATAATTGATTATTCTTATTGGAATCTACTCCGATTTGAAGATTGTTTGAAAGGCAAGCAAATTTGGAAGGTTCTACTTATGTAAACCAAATATCCTAATTGTATGGGCGAATAGGATTGACGGGCTTTCATCACCAATCAATCAACGACTCAAGATCACCTTAATTGATTCTGTCCAACGGGTAGATTGAAAAAATTCCTTTAGAAAGTGCCAACGGTCGTGAAGGCATGAAGGAGTATTTAAGGCGGATTCTCCAAATGTTCGAAGAGTGCATGAAAGAAGAATTTCAAAGTCTGAATCTCTGTAGTTCCTTGCTCTTTCATTCATTGAGCTAAAATTGTATACAAAAGAGAGAAGCATATAGTGAGACTTTGTGAAGAGACTAGCTGTAACGACCCAGCGGACACTGAGTCTTCACAGCTTTAAAACGCGTCACATAGATTAGAGGGACCTAAGTCTTATAAACTAGCCCCAGGACTCCCCCCTAAGCGATGTGGGATAGGAGACGCGCCCCCGCGCTTGGGCCGTCACATTTTGCTCCCTTTGGGAGCACAACATCCTCGCTGTGGCCCCACACGCGGTCGGGAGTCGGCTTTGATACCATTTGTAATGACCCGGGCCCTACTGTGTAATATTGTCCGCTTTTGACACTAAGTCCCCACAGTTTAAAAATGCATCACACAGATTAGAGGGACATAAGTCTTATAAACTAGCCCCAGGACTCCCCCATAAGCGATGTGGGACAAGAGACGTGCCCCACGCTTGGGCCGTCACATTTTTGTAACGACCTGGGCTCCACTGTGTAATATTGTCCGCTTTGGACACTGAGTCCTCACGGCTTTAAAACGCATCACACAGATTAGAGGGACCTAAGCCTTATAAACTAGCCCTAGGACTCCCCCTAAGCAATGTGGGACAGGAGACGCGCCCCCGCGCTTGGGCCGTCACACTAGCTAAGACTCTCCACTGAGAAAGTTGAAGATCACAAGCTATACAAGCTCTTTTGATTCATAATGGAATCCAGCCAATGGGCTGTTAGCATGGGAGAGTGGACGTAGGCTTGGAGTAAACCAAACCACTGTAAACCTCGTGTTTCAATTCTCTTTCCTTAAACTCCTTATCTTATTCGTTGCTTTACTTAATTGCTTTATAGAATTATTTAAAGTTGTTTACGTCCTGAGTTTATTATCATCTAATACGTTATTAAGTCTTGCGAGAAAATTTTTATATACCTATTCACCCTCCTCTAGGTGTGCGGACTAGCCCTTTCATGTTGTACGTGTGAAAGCAAATCACGACACAATTCTGCTATCACGTGAGATGCGAGCTTGGGAGAGTTCACAACCGTGATTGAGCAAACTCATGTGATTGATCCCAAAAGATGAGGTGATGACATCTTTTGGAGTAATGAATTGTGAGGGAGCTCTCATAGTCGAGTACCTCTAAACCCCACCTTCCCACCGCCAAAAGGGGTGCTCGAGGGTCAGGTCGTGACATACTTCTCCTATTTGAGTGCTCTTTCTGTCATCATCTTTGTTCTCATCATTACTATTGTATTCAACATACACTTTTGCTTTTTCACCATGACGAGAATAATACAGACATCTCTAAAACCATTATCATCCTCAAATTTTTTCAAACCATCTTTCAATCCCTTCTTAGGAACATAATAAAGCAACTATTGTACTTTGTATGGAAAATAATACAGTATATCCTAACAAATCCAATATGAGATGCCTTGTTTATATCGATAGTGCCCTCACTTCTGCCCTCATACTCGCACTCATCCTCCCTAATCACAAGCTCCCCACTATAGCAAACTTTGACAGTAACATAATCCTAATCCATGTCTACAACAAAGGGGGAAAAAGCAATTAACTTTTGGGACCACAACAGCAAAAAACAACAATTGCACATGAAGGTCCTAACAATCTTAAATAGTTTATTAAAGAAAGAGCATTTGTCACTTAGTGGAAAGAAATGAACAGAGGTCCCCACAACAACCATTTCGATTAAACAAATTTAGGTCCCCACAATACCATCTTCACTATTTCATGTACAGGACCCCACAACATCCTGGCAAGCCCTAAATTTCCCGCCCCAACGATTGTGTGTACATTCACAATAGTAAAGCATCAAATTAGAAAGTAGCAAAGCATCACAATAGCACATTTACATTAGCAAATCACAATAACACATTCAAACCCTTCAATGGCCCTTTGAACCCTATTTTCCCATATGAGTCCTACATTTCCTGTCCGAGCCCCAATTTTCCCATTCAAGCCCTAAGCTTCCCATCTAAGTCCTTCAATTGGCCTTTGAGCCTTATTTTTACTAGCCATAGGGAGAGAAGAGGACAAACCTGAGTGAGCAACGATGATGAGCAGCGACAAAGCTTCAATGAGAATGGCGACCGAGCGTGAAGGCGAGCATGAGAAGGAATAGTGACCTATGGACCATGCTTAATTGTGCAACATCATTAGCGTCACACAATTAGGTCAAGACACTAAATAATGTCGTTTAGTGAAGCACGCCAAAACGACATCATTTAGCGTTGTTTTGCATAGTCTACATGGATGGCGCGACGTCGTTTGCCTTGTCTATGTGGATAATTTTTTATTTAAAAGAAATGCCACATCATTTAAAATTCTCGTTAGAAAAGCCATGTTAGCTGTTTGGTTCGAAATTCTCGCCGTTGGCACTTCAGAGCTTATTTCTTCTCCAATTTTGGTATTTAAGTGTACTTTTCGGAAGTTTTGGCGCCTATATATCCCCTTGTGTCAAGTTGTGGCACTTGAAGGGTTCTTTTGCCATTTGCAATGGCTTTGTTTGGGCGGGAAAGAAATGCTTTGAGTAAAAGTTGACAAGATGCAGCAATTGGAAGATGGATAAAATAGGTGTCCTCACTAGAAGTGCTGGGAGATTCGCTTGAATATATAAGAAAGCAATAATATCTATGCAAGAATCCAATCGAATTTATTTATGATGTTCATTAATCATATAGTTATCCCCATAATTAACGGTCAACAATATGATGGCAAATGCATATATAGAACAAAATGCTTTATCATGAATTTCCGGATTAAGAGAAAGAAGAAAAGACATAATATACTTGTGCAACTTAAAACAAACAAAGCAATTCAAATGCAGGGATGGGATTGGGAGTAGGATCAAACGTGTGGGTCCGACGAAGGAACGAATCATGGTGGCCTGGCAAGACACTCGACCTCAATGTGCTCTTTGCTGTTCATCCTATGTCGCCCCAAGTTGGAATCTCCGGACAAGCTTCTCGAAAGACAAGATGCCAGCGAGGATGCTTGCATTCCCCTTCTAAGATGAAGGGATTTTTGCCACATTAATCTAAGATTGTCCATGTTCGACTTGAATTTCTTTGAAAAATCTACATCGAAATCAAAATTCCACTTAGGACAAATTGCAGGAACAGACACTCAATAAACGATTTTTCACATTATACTAGACAAAAGATTTTATGTTAAAAATTTACTCTCTATTTAAAGATTGCTTCCCATTATCCCACACACGAAAAATAAAACAACTATTTTCTAATAAATTTTGCTCTTCATGCTACAAAGATTGCTTTACATTATCCCACATACGAGAAAGAGAACAACTATTTTCTAGTAAAATTTTGCCTCGGTCATTAAGGAAATATAGAGTTAGAAGTTCTGTGTTTTCAGATGGAACGGCTTTGGAAACTTCAGAAAAACAAATCTCCTTGGTGATATCCATATTCAAGTTTGGAATGAAAACATTAAGTAAATGGAAAGGCCATCCTTTCTCCAGGGTCTCTAGAGCCTAGTCTTCGTCACAATGGCATAGCTTTCCTAGCTATGCCAGATGCGACGACTTGAGTTCAAAATCTACAAGCGAATCCGCTTGCTAGGGGGAGGCGTTGGCAACTCTTCGAGCGTGTTGCTGTGAAGTAAATCAAGGGTTTGAAGATTGGAAAGTTGGTGGATCTCCGCTGGTATGCTGGTAATACTCGAATATTGCAGTCTCAAGATTCTCAGATTGTGTAGTTTCTTGATCCCGCTAGGAATGCTCCCCTCGAGACTCCGACACCACGAGGCATGTATTTCTTCGAGGTTGGTCAACTCTCCAATGTCAGGAGGGAACTCAGTAAAGAAACAGGAATCCATTCTCAGCACCTTCAAATTCTGCAGATTTTTTAGTGAATCTGGGAACTTGGAAACGCCTGTTCCCGACACGTCTAGCTCGACTAATGATCTCCCTATGTTGCCAATGGAGTTTGGAAGTTTTCTTATTTGACGGCAATCCCGTAATGACAAGTGTTTAAGTCTGACCAGTTCACCAATGGAGTTGGGAAGTGCTGCGATTCTAGTGCCATCAAGGGAAAGAAGTGAGATATTCGTCAAGTGACAAATTGTTCTCGGTAGCTGACTCAATGAGAAGCAATTTGAGGCAATCAGAGTTTCCAGCTGCTTTAAATGACCAATGGAGATGGGAATTTCTTGTACCGAAGTCCCGTCCATGAGAAGCTCTTTCAGAGCTGTCAGGTGACCCAGTTCTACTGGCAACATGCTGAGCTCTGTGCAGAACTTCAAATTCAGGGAAACCAAGCACTTCAAGTGGCCGATTGTATGATCTATCTTGACCAATTGCGAACATCGCTCCAGAATCAATATGGCCAGATTTTGGCAGCCAGAGAACTTAGGAGTGACTATTAAGTCGGCACAACCTGTAAGATCTAGAACTCTCAAATTTTGCATCTGCAAAATAGGAGAAAAATTTGCATGAGCTCACTTCATGAATGGTTAGGTTGGACCAGGCCATCTCACCATAGCAAAGTATTTGTGAACTACCTTGATTTGACCCCAGCCTTCCCAGTCTTTTGTGACTTTGCTCCATGATAGGTCGAGAATGGTTAGGTTCCCCAAGTGAAAATTAGTTACTTGTAGATGTTGAGGGCATCCTCGCCAACGGAGCCACCTTAATTTTGACAAAACGTTAGCAAAATCTCCGGTTATGTCTGCATGATCCAATTGAAGAAACCGCATGTTTGGCATGCTCCGAAAATCTTCTGGTGTAAGTTTGACTGAAGTATGCCACTGAAAGTTAAGGCAGAGTGCCTCAACCTTTTCTGTTCCCTGTAATGGACGAGAAAGACGAATTGAAGTAGTGAGGATGGTGTCTCTTCTTGACACGTAACCAGTCAGGAGACATTCTTAAAGAATAATGACGAACGACGTCAAATGCACAATGAAACTGAAGGGATGATGAAAAGTATTTCTTATGCTTCACAATGAAACAGAAAAGAAAAAGGAGGATAAACTTTCACCTTTTTCTGCTTTATCGTACCGAGAGCTATTTCATGATTAAATAATCTACTCCTCCTTCCTGGATCTGTACGACTCTCCCGACAAACGATTTCTCTGCCAAATTGCCTTAATATGCTATGCATCCATATCCGATTGTTTTCTCCAACTTTGGCTAGGGGAGTCAAAATTTCACGAGAAGGCAGAAAAGAGGTGTCATACCACAGGTACCAAGCAATTCGGCTATCTATGCCAGCAGTGAAGCAGGCGATATCCAGAAATATCTGTTGCTGCTCATAATTTAGTGTTTTATATCCTTCCTCCAATATACTCTGAAAATCCCATCGCTTTAATTGAAACGGCACAAAAACTTTGAAGTGATCCCATGCCTTCTGCGCTTTACCCTTGGAGATTGCACCCATAATTTCAATTACCAATGGGAGTCCTGTCATAGAGTTACTAGCAGGGTTCAAAAGCTCGATGGTGCTCCGTGAGGGAGGATTTAGTATAGATGAATGCTGCCTAAAGAGTTGAAGAGCCTGATCATTGTCCAACCGACTAACATGATAAGTCCGGATCTGAGGAGATTCTTCCAGGACACCGCTGTTTCTGGTGGTTACAAGGATCCTACTTCCAGTATCAAAGCAGTCAAAACAATCTCCAATGAGCTTCTGGACAGAAAACGCATTTTCTACGTCATCAAGGATAATCAAGACCCTCATGTCGCAAAATAGGTCCCTGAAAAACTCAATTCCCTTGTTGATAAAAGCAACATCCTCAAGTTCCCGTTTCAGAACATCGGAAATCAGCTTAGCTTGCAAAAGCTGAAGCCCTCCTAACACTTGTGTTGTCTCTTTAATATTTGCAAGGAAGCTACAGCCATCGAAATCACAGGAGACTCGGTTGTATATGAATTTTGCAAGAGTCGTCTTGCCAATCCCACCTTTCCCGTGGATGACTACAAGGATCCTCTTGTCCTTATCATCAATATTCATCAAGCTCATGATGTGGTCAACTTGATCATCAGTTCCAGCGTCTTTTTCGATTCTGGCAACTTGTCTCTTCTGTTCCATTTTAGCCCCCTACAAGAAACATTATGATTGCTCACTGATAAGGCTGTAACATGCGAAGAAGTGCCTATAGTTGTTGATCTTTACGAACGTTGTTGTGTTTGCATAAATTGTCCACGATGCGAAGTCAATGGTCATCCTGATCTACCAGTGATCAACATAATTGCCACGTTGTTTCTAAGGAAATCCAACTTCCAGGAAATTATCATATTCCTCAAAATTTACAAATTATACAAATAGGTAAGCACTTGTTATGACTTTTTATTGATTGTAAGCCTTTTGGAATTCCATAAAATGCATCAACGCACAACCGTAGGTCTAAACTTTATCAATGTAAATTTAAATTGCGTTGCTCTTTTATTATAATCGTCAAGTCATATACTATAAATACATTGTTGGCCCATTTTCTAATGGTTTGAACTTTTCAAATGGCTTGTCTGGTATAAGACAAACTTCGTATCATAGCACAGGTCAAGGATTTAAATCGCGACACTCCTAAATTTTCTTCTACCTGTTATTCCCATTGTTCTGTTTATCTTCCTTTTTCGTGGTTATCCTCTTAAATCATATGCTATAAATACATTGTTGGCCACTTTCTAAGGGCTTAAAATTTTAGGAAAAAAACGGCTCGTCTCACAAAGATTATTTTTTTATATAATGTCTACGGAAATATGTGAAGAAAGACATTAATGGCATAAAGTGAAGCAAAAATAAGAAAAATCAATAAAAATAAAACATGCACTTTTAAAAAAAAAAAATTCCTGGTACTGCTTCATATGTTCGTAAAATAAAATAAAAAAGTACCAAATAAAAATATAGATGAAAAAAATGAAAAGGCAATCATTTGACACTTGACACAAATGCATTAAAGCAACAACACCGCTTATATGAGTTTAGGTAAGATGAAATAAATATTTGACCCAAAAAAAAAGGAGAGAGAGCCTTCATGTGTAAAAAAATAGAAAAAGAAATCCTAAAATTAAAATACATGAGAGATAAAATATAAATATTAACATACGGATTTGTCCCTTCATAGAATAATTATAGAATAACTAATACGGATTGTGATTGCTTAAACGTTGGAGGTTCCCTTTGCTTTATATAAAAGTATAAAAATGAGTGCTTCAATTTGAGTAGGTGGTAGGCAACTGATAATAGGATGCGAGATAAGATAACATTTTGTTGGGTGTAAATTGACATTTATATTGTAAAATTGATAAGATAAGAAAGATGATAGAAATAAAGGTAGTTTTGTGAGCAAGCTTGATTAAAAGAGAAACAATAAATTCAAGAGAGAAAGGAGGGTATTTAATTAACTTTATTGGAAAAAAGTAGCGTTTTAGCTATAACGGCGGTAAAAAATGCGTTGCCCTAAAAGGAGATTTGATACTTATTTTGCTTTTCCATTATAATTAACAAATGAAGATGGAGAGTCTGCTCATGCTTTAAAGGGCTGGGAAAATCCCCATGTTATTTTGAAGATGACAAAGTCAAAGGTTACTAATGTGTGTATTGGTTGAGAAAGTGTCAAGTGATATATGCACAAGTCAAAATGCAAATGTTGTATAGCACTAGAAGATTCTGATATGAGGAGTGCTCTGCCACTATCAAGATTGCTCTACCGATATCTTAGGTGAACAAGTTGTTGGGCATTGAAGATGTCTATGAGTTGGAAGGATCTTCATATAAGGTGAACATTTGGAAAGACCTTGATCGAGGGTGAACAAGTTGAGAAGAACAGGAATGTCCGTGATGGCTTAGAGATACAAAGATTGGGTGAACAATTGGATGGACCTTGATGTGGTGAACAAGCCTAGAAGGGGATGTTTAGTAAAGCTTGGAAGGACCATGAAGATAAATCGCTTGGTAGAATCGAAATTGCCAATATGCTTGGAAGGACAAGAAAGATCAGCATCGTTATTGAGTGCAGGGGATTGTTACCAGAGCAGCATGTTGTTGACATAGAAGTAGCTGCCGATTTTGGATGACGTGGAAGACTGTGACAATATCAATGATCCTTGTGAGTTCAGTGAAGATGAGGAACCAACGTCTATGCATGGTGTCCTTAGAGATCTTTAGAAGTTGATTTAATCAAATCAATGAAGATGAGGAATCGACAGGGATGTTGATGTCCTTGGAAACTTTTGCATGCTAAGGAAGCCAAGAGGATCATTGGATGATTGATTGCACGTCGCCCACGAGGTTTGTTAGTGGATAGCATCAATAATTTAGTAAAGATATGCACGTTTTGATTATGGATAAGGGATTGTAAAGATATTTAGTCGTGAAAGGTGTTGGCCACTTGACTACTTGCTTAGAACATTGAAAAGAAGAAAATAGCTGTTACAAAGGCTAGGAATTCCTTACCAAAAAAAAAAGAAAAAAAGCCTAGGAATTCGTAGAAAAATTCCAAAGTTGATCAGGAGCAATTTTGGTAATGAGCAAGTTTGACAAAATTACACTAACATTGTTATGGAATTAGCCACAAACAGAGAGTCGTTCTAACAATCTTTAGCAAGGGTCTACCATTGGCTATATCTATAACCAATGGTTACTTGAAGATGTTGATGGGCAACGGTCATTTGAGGATGGATGGCTATAGATTGAATCTAGGAGAAGTAGTTGGGTTGGGTTGGAATCGGATAGAGTGACTCATGTGATTTGAATCTTCTTCTTTGCTTTGTTTTTCTTGTTAGTTGTTGTGTATCGTAATGTCAATGTTTGGGTAGTGATAATGTTTGTAAGTAGTGATAAGAGTAAGTGTACAATAGTAATAGCAATACATGAGTCCTAGTAGTGTGATCTACCAAAAATGTGAAACTTGTTGATTATAACTTGTCTTGAAGATTACTTGTGGATTCTAGCCTTATTGTAGCTATTAGTGTTGAGAGTGGACGTAGACTCGGGCATAAAACTAAATCACTATGTATCTGCTTACAATAACTTTTATCTCTTCACTATTTGAATTACCTAATCTTTATTATCACTATATGTTGAACAGCAACACGCACACCAAATTTCTAGAATCTATTTCTGCCAATGTTTGAAGTTGAACTTGTTACCTTTCGTAAATGTCTTTCATAGTTCTCAAACAACCTATTCACTCCCCTTCTAGAATGATCACTTAAGTGTCAACTCTATTAAGTGCCACTTTATTAAAAAAAAACGATCACTTAAGTGTCAACTCCGATCTGAGTCACCGGAAATTTGATGTGGGAATATCTTATTAATTTCTCAATCCTACGTGACTTGTTGACATGCCCATTCAGCATATAATCTCTAAATGACGTCATGTAGTAAGTTAAAAAGTAATCATTTCAGTGCCAATCTTTGTAAAAAAAAATGATCAATTCAATGCCAATTGTTGTTAAAAGTGATCACTTTAGTATCAATCTTAATGAAAAGTGACCACTTTAGTGTCAAAAAATGCCACACCAAATTAATTTTTTTAATTATAAAAGCCACGTAATTTCTCAAGCCTGAATTTTTCACTAGAGACACTTAAGTAATCGTTTTTATCTTATTTTAGCAATTAAGTGAGTTGACGACAAGTTATGACACTAAAGTGAATGTCGTACACAAGTTAAAGCACTTCTGGTGTACTTCTCTACACAAACTCAAACTATTCTTCTTTACCACTCAAAACCCCAAATTGGTAAATTTATGATAAATTTACTTTAAACTAACTTTTTAACCATAAAAAAATCCCAAACTAATGTACTTGAGACAAATCTACTTGAAACTAATTTTTTAACCACTAAAAATCCTAAACTAATGTATTTGTGATAAATTTACTCTCCATTAGTTTCTATTAAATTAGATTATTACTACATAAAATCCTATATTGATACACCTATGACAAATGGTGGTTTACACCTATTAACTACCACGTGTCTTAAACTCAACAACTTGACAACGAAATTTAATGTAAACTAACAGAGGAGAAATTTATCATAGATGTATTAGTTTGTTGTTTTTGATGGTCAAAACATTAATTTTGGGTAACTTGTTACAATTGTACAAGTTTTATGCTTTTCGTGATATTAACCTACTTTAAATTAAGTTCCATTTGTTTCGCGAAAAATGCAATGTTTTTGGAAAATATTTTTAAGAAAGTCATTTCCTAAGAAAATGATAAATTTTTTTTCGGTATTTAACCAAAATTTGAAAATGAATTAGAAAATTGTTTCCTTCATTTGGTGTGAAAAATCTGATTTAACTTTCCTCTGTGCACTCCTTTTAATAATTTTTCATTTTCTTCTTCTATTTTTCTTTTGAATTTTTTAACTATTTTTATTTATCTTGTTCTTTTTCCTTCTTCTTCGGTTGGTCGTGACCACGGCAATAGTTGACAACCAGCCATAGGCGAGCTCTATTCTCACCACAAGCCGATGAGGTTCGATTCTAAGGTTGACAAGCTTGAGCCTCGCCATAAATCGATGAGGATGTCCCACATGTCGTAAGAGGCACTAGAGATGAAGGACTAGACGAAGTTGATGCCAAAGAAGTCAAGAAGGTAGCTGAAGGAGGCGATGGCCCACATGTCCTTGACTAGTTTATTTTTTGTAAATCAAGTGTCGAAAAATCTAGAATTCTTTTTCCTGAAAGTTGTTTTTACATAAAACAAACGAAGTCTTAAAGTGCATTTTTTCACAGTAAATTTTTTCCAAGAATATAGTTAATTTTCCTTTGTTTGGTAATATATAATCAAAAACATTTTTTGATTTGGATCTTATTGGAAAACAATTTCAATTTCATGACTTTATTTCAGACAAAAAAAATTGATTTTTAAAATTTTCTTATTTCTCTTTTCTTTTTCTTTTCATTTTCCCTTTCCTTCGTGCGACCAGCCGATCATGACCATAGTTGAGCTTGAGCTTGAGCTTGTCGGCCTTAGGCCAACTTAGCCTCACTAGGATTGGCCAAGTTGTGAGCTTGATGACCTTGGCCGACTCAAGCTCGCTTGGATCTGGCAAGCCCTAAGCTTGCCAGGATTGTCCGAGCCATGAGCTTGCATAGATCTGGCAAGCCTTAAGTTGGGTGACCTTGGCCAGCTCGAACTTGTCAAGCTCGGTTGAGCCTCAAGCTCGCTATCTTGCATCATAGGCGGTCACTAGGCTATCGGCCATCGTCGATGCACGAAGGAAGAAGGGGAAGGGAAAGAAAGAAAAACTAAAAAAAGAAAAAGGATAGAAGGAAAAAAAAAATAAAAAATAAAAAAATTGGAAAATTTTTAAAATAACAATAATTCAAAAAATTCAAAAAAATTAATTTTTTTTTTATAAGAAAAAATGTTTCATTAACCAAGGACCCTAAAACTAAGAAAAAATTTTGGAAAACATTTTCTTGTTCTTTCAAAGGCGAAATCATTTTTTTGAATTTAAGTTTTGGTACGATAACATTTTCCATTGATTAGAAAAACATTTTCCGTTAATGCATTTTTCTCAAGTGAACCAAACATTGGAAGTTGAGGAAAATGGTTTCCACAAAAAAAAAAAAAAAAAAAGGGACCTTAATCTCTATTAGTCTATATATTTAAGAATAATCCACCATTTATCTCACTTTTAACTTTTAAAACTAGCCTTGCATAAAAAATTAAAACTACCCACTACTTTCTCATCACCAAGTAACCACCCAATTCACACATCTTCAATAAATATCTACTGCATATCCACTCAATTAATCAATTAGTTCCTTACAAACCTGTTTTTTCTCTCTTCAAATTTAACTAAAGCTATGCAACCGGTCCCGTTCTACTCTGGTTCCGGACTAAATCACCCATAGAAATAGGTCCTATTCCTGCTTCTAAATTTTTTGGAATCGGTGCTATGCAAGTAGGTTCCAGGTTTTGGGTATTGAACCTACTAACCCACTGAGGAACCAATTAGGACCTATTTTATGATGTTGGAGGAAGATGATTAATCTTTCCTAAATGAGCTTAACTTCCTTATTACTTTATATTTTTGTTTGTCTTTTTTTTTATCGATATTTTACTTTAAGCCGTTTTGTTGTTCATGCTATCTTGCTGTAACTCCCTTGGTTTCCTTAAAAAAACGAGGCAATAAAAAAAAAAAAAAAACTGATTCTAGGTGAACTTTGGAACTTGACCAGAAAAACATGTTAGGTTTTAGGGTTGATTCCAGGACAAATAAGATATGTTGCAAGTTCCAAAAAACTGGGAAGCAATTCTAACAAGATAGGTTCTAAGTTTTAGGTATGGAACCTAACAACTATGGAATTGCTCACCCCTATATGGAGCCCACCAACTACCACAAGCGTGCATAGCGTGTGCCTTAGCACTAGTTTTTTTTTTTTTTTTTTTGAAAATATATATCTATAGAATATTTAATATTCGTTAGACATGGCATTGATCTGTTGATTCCCTTTTTCTAATTTTAAAGGAATAAGGTTAGCCGCTACTAATCTTCTAATTTATGCATATAGCATTTGAGTATTATGACATGAGACGCATATATGATGCTCATGAAAAAAAAAAAAAGACAAAGGATAATGGTACGTGATGATCAATATCACAAGGTGTTATCAATCTACTCAATATGTACTAGTGAGCAGATTCCCAAGCATAAGAATAAACAAGAAACAGGCAACATAAATTCCCTCTAATCATTTTGGTTACCCAACATACATGGATATTGGAATTGTAATATATATAGAAACTCTTTTTGCAAAAGTGGTTCGAAATTTATAGGCAAAAGTACACCCCTAGTGCCAAAATTTGGCACGGAGGGACACTTAAGTGCCAAAAGTTAGGAAATTGACATTTAAGTGCTAAAATCAGAGCAAAATTGATTATTTAAGAGCCAATCTGGCCAAAATGGTGACGTGGCTTTTTGTAGGCGAGGTAAGTGCAAAATGGCGTCATTTTACATGCTGATGTGGCTAGAAAATGCAAGAATAACATCGTTTTGGTCTTTGACGTAGAAAATAATTAATATATTAATTAATTAAATTAAATTAAAAACTAAATTTATTTAAACATTTAAAATTACAGATATTTAAATAAAAGGGGGAAAGAAGGGAGTCGGGCGATGGTTGAGCCCTCGTTCTTTGCCGCCGCCGCCGCCCCGCCGTCGTTGGGAAGGGCCGGCAACAGAGGGGGGAGGGTCGGCCGGGGTCGCTGGGCCTTGGCCGACTGGTGGCAAGGGCCCGCGAGCCCTTGCTGCCGCCTTGCCACCACTGGAAAGGGCCGACGACAGTGGGGGAAGCGTCAGCCGGGGTCACCGGGCCCTAGCCAAGGGCGGGCGACCCCGGCTGATCGGCGGCGAGGGCCCGCGAGCCCTTGGCCGATCTGGGACGAGGGTCGCTACCCTCGCCAAATTTGGGTGAGGGTTGCAGCCCTTGCCTAAATCCAACGAGGGCTCGCGAGCCTTCGCCGATTGGCCGGGGGCCGACGACCCCGGCAGACCCTCTCCCCTCCATCGCCGACCCTTCCCGGTGGCGGTAGGGTGGCGGCGGCGGCGAGGGCTTAGCCCTCAACCGCCTCCCTTTCCTTTTAATAAAAAAAAATATATATATATGTGTATTTTTATATGTTTTAAATAAATTTAGTTTTAAATTTAGTTTAATTAATTTTTATATTAATTATTTTCAACGTCGAGACAAAACGACGTCGTTTTTGCATTTTCTAGCCACGTCAACATTGCAAAACGACGCCGTTTTGCACTTACCTTGCCGGAAAATCATCACGTCACCATTTTGGCCGGATTGGTACTTAAGTGATTCATTTCTCTTCGATTTTGGCACTTAAGTATCCTTCTGTATCAAGTTTTGACACTTAGGATGTACTTTTGCCAAATTTATATATAATTGTTCTAATGACGAACAATTAGAATATGATTTTTCCATTTAGTTTCATCAATATTGTTTTTGTTGTACAAATTAGTAGTCCATGAAGGTACTTCATTGCATTAGCGTTTTTATTTTTTTTTTATTTCACTTTTCTATAGTTGATTGCGTTATAAGGGTTGCGGCTCTTACCCAGATCCGACTAGGGCTCATGGGTCCTCACCACCGGTTGGCCAAGGGCCAGCAACCCCAGCCGACCCTCTCCCTTCCATCGCCGGCCCTTCCCAATGGCGACGGGCGGCGAATGGCAAATGAGGGTGGTGAGGGCTTAGCCCTCAGCCCGCCTCCCTTCCCTTTTTAAATGTTTTAGATAAATTTAGTTTTAAATTTAATTTAATTAATTTTTATATTAATTATTTTCTACATCGAGACAAAACGACGTCGTTTTTGCGTTTTCTAGCCACGTCAACGTGCAAAATGACGTCGTTCTGCATTTTCCTCGCCGGAAAATCGCCACGTCATTATTTTGGCCAGATTGGTACTTAAGCGATTCATTTCTCTCTGATTTTGGCACTTAAGTGTCATTTTCCTAACTTTTGACACTTATGTGTCTCTCCATGTCAAGTTTTGACATTTGGAGTGTACTTTTGCCAAATTTATATATAACTGTTCTAATGACGAACAATTACAATATGATTTTTCCATTTGGTTTCATCAATATTGTCTTTGTTGTACAAATTAGTAGTCCATGAAGGTACTTCACTGCATTAGAGTTTTTTTTTTTTTTTTTTTTCACTTTTCTATAGTTGATTGCGCTATAATGGGAATGTGGTGCCCCCCAAAACACACGCGCGCGCACGCACGCACGCACACGCACACGCACACGCACAAAAAAGAGCTGTTACCTTCTAGGTCAGTCCCCCAATTAAGCTTGTCTTATGGATAAAAAAATAACATAAGGAAACACACCTTGCCCATACTGGAGATTGTGCACGTATCTGAAACAGACTTGATCTGTCTAAGAATCTTATCTCTGTAATCCTTGTAAAACATGCCACCCTCTTGAGTGTCGTGTAATGTCGAACAATAGTGAATTATGACTTGGCATTCATCTGGTATCATTATGTCTGATGCATTTGCCCCATATTCCAACACCAAGGAGGGGCACCAATCCACTTTCAAAAGAGTCAAACATCCTAACTCGTCAAGGCCTTCAAGAACCTGTAGGTTATTGCAAGCTCTGATTCTCAATTCCATCAACTTTTGCAATCTCGACAGATCACTTAACCTCCGAATTGACGTACAGAGATCGAACTCCAGGCTCTCCAATGTTTCCAATGCCTCAAAACCATGAATCTCTGTCAACTGCGGGCAGTCTTCTAGTTCCAATTCTTTTAGATTCTTCAGGCCTGACGGGGAGAATATTATCTTTTTGAGGCTTGGAAAGTCGCGGACACTTAAGTGTCTCAACTGTTCTGACCCGCCGAGTTGGATTTCCCTTTTCATGGAGTGACATAGCTTCAAAATCATTAAATTTCTCAAGTTGGATAAATCTGGGAAAGTTGTTATTGAGCTGAAAATTCTCTGCATTACTGATATAGGGGGCTGCATGAGAAATTTTGGGCATAGGTCGCCAGAAATGGAAAGTTCCCTAAGACGATAAAGGGAACCCAATGCAGTTGATAAATCAGTAACGGTCCAAAGGCACAGATTCAAATTTTCCAACTTGGATAACTTCCCAATCCACTCTAAGTTATAGGTTTTGATTTGGAGGCTCGATGAATGCGACAAAGGATATTCACAGCCATCCAATAAGAGAAGATTAACTAGATTAGTCAGATTTGAGAGATCTGGAACAAATTGTAAGGATTGAGAACTAACAAGTAAATGAGTCAAACTTGTGGGAAGCGATGGCAACACTCGCAGCTCATCACAATTCCTGAGGATCAGTTCTTCTAGGTGAGGGAGCGCAGCAATCGTTCCTGGCAATCGACAGATGCCAGTGTTTGATAGATCTAGGATTCTCAATAAGGACAAATTTCCAATTATACTTGAAACTTCGCCCATCATCGCAGAACATCGTCCAGCACGTATCACTTCAAGCTTCAATGCCAACCCAATGGCTGAAGGAAACTTAGCCAGCAGGCAAGACTCCATCTCTATCACATTCAAAGTCTTTATATTTCCAATAGAATGAGGCAACACTTCGATGAACGTGGACGACAAATCCAATTCAATTAAAGACTTTAGGTTTCCGGTCGAATCCGGAAGTTCCCTTAGTTCTCTGCATCCCGCAAGGGACAGAGACTTGAGATTCACAAGACATCCAGCAGAATAAGGTAATCCTTTAATTGATGTGAATGATAAATCCAACTTGATCAATGAATTTAGCTTTCCGATTGAGTCCGGAAGTTCCGTCAACTGTGAGCAGTTACTCAAAGATAAGTGCTTTAGGTTCACTAGCAGGCCAATTTCGCCAGGTAGATCTCTTAGTCGATAACAATCCTTAATATTCAAGTAAGCCAGTCGTTTTAGCTCCCCAATGGAGCGATCAATTTGAACCAATCGTTGACATCCTTTAATGGTCAATCTTTCCAGAGAAAAGCACCCTGACAAGTCGACTCTGACCATATTTAGATGGGTCATCTGTAGAACTTTCAAATGGCGTAGCATCTGTGAAAAGAATAAAGCATTACATGGTGTCATTAGACGATGCTGCTGTAAGAAAAGTGTACAACAACATACACACCTTAATTTGGCTCCACCCCTCCCAATCATTAGCATCATTAAATTCAGAGAGCTGGAGGACAACCAAGTTTTGTGGGAATAGATTAGTTGCCATTAAATCTGGAGAACAATGACACCAGGAAAAGCATCTTAACTTCGAGAAAAGATTAGTAAAGTCCCCAATAAAGCTCCCCCCATCTAATTCAAGGAATCTTAGGTTTGGCAGCCTCGAGAAATCTTCATCAGTAAAAGTGAGTAGAGTAGGATCTCCAGCTAGACTGAGTGCTTCGATATTTCCTTTATTCTGCAAAATACATACACAATTGGAAAGAACTTTCAATTTCTCTTCACACGGTAGAAATTTCATCTCAAATGGCCGATTCTATTGGAAGAAAGACAGAATTTGTGCTCTTGGTGTATTACCTCTCTTGTTTTCACCATGTCTAAAGCTTCCTCAGAAATCCATAATCTGCTACGCCTTGCCGGATCCAGGTTTTCGTCATGGACAATTTGACGCCCTAGGTCTTTAAGCACGTCATGCATCCATAACTCGCCATTCTCTCCAATATGTATCAATGATAGAGAACTGAGGACTCCAATTTCTATTTGATGAAAAAAGTTGTGCTCTTCCCACATGTAAGATGTATTAATGTCCTTCTCATAAAAGGAAAAACATGCAATATCAAGAAAAATTTGCTTTTGCTTGAAATTTAAGGCATCATAGCTAATTTTCAACTCTCGGTGGACCTCTTTAGGAGCAATGCTCCTTAACTTTTCTAGTGTGTCTTTCCACACGGTTTTGTGCTTCTCATGAAGAAATGAACCTATGACCTCAATGACCAAAGGAAGTCCTCCAATTGTGGAAACAATATCCCTTGAAAGCTTGTCATAATAATCATCTCTAGGAGATTCTCTTCTGAATGCATGATTTCTATAAAGCTGAAGTGCTTGATCAGCATTCATTTCATTTAGTTCATAAAGTAGGATTTTTTCTCCACTTTCTAGGATGCTTTTGTTTCTTGTCGTAATTACAACTCGAGTTCCTATACCAAACGAACTGATCTTGCCTATTAGTTTCTCAATTTGTTCCCTATGGTCCACATCATCTAGAACAAGTAGAACCTTCTTATCATGGAGTTTTCCCCTGATAAACTCCATTCCATCGTCAATGTCATTGATTTGAACAATATGCTTAGTCTCACCAAGGATGTCAGATAACATTTTCTTTTGTAGAAATACTAGGCCATCGCGGCATGATGATCCATGGACATCTCGCAAGAAGCAATACCAATGAAAGTTAGAAATGAACTTGTCAAAGAGAGCCTTTGCAAGGGTTGTCTTTCCAATACCACTAGGGCCATAAATTCCAAGAGACCGTGCACAACCAAAGTCATAGTCCAACATGCCCATTACGGCTTCCACTTGATCTTCTATTCCAACTAAATGGTCAGTTGCACAATCTTCTTTTGCCTTCATCTTGATTGTGATATCTTCTGTGTCCAATACAGTAAGTTCCCGTTGCTATGATGGGTAATGATCTCCCAGCAAGTGTCGAGGCAAACGCTATACTGCAGAAGTAAAAGACTGAGTGACTGGTGTTACCAGTTGCCACACCGAGTAATCCCATCAATTATGATTGTTCCCTATATTGTATGCCTGGATGACTAATTTAAATATCTTTTTCCCTCAGCCTTTTGCAAAATATGTTCAATAAAGGGGAAAGTAAAAGCATATCCCCCGATAGGTCCAAAACTTGGAAATCATTTTCCTAATTTAAAGTGTGTTTTTTTTGCCCGTAAATTTTTTTCTGTTAACCAACCATTTTCGACGAATCAAATATGTGAAAGTTCAAAAAAACTATTTCACAAAGTGAAACAAATACAAATCGCATATTGGAATTTTTTTTTTTTTTTTTAGCTCACAACATATATTAACTGTCACGGTCTAGTTCAAAGTTCCCATAGGAAAAGACATTTCATGCTCTAAGGTTTGGCCACTGGAGATGGCCAAGTTCCGGCGGCCACCATTGGTACCTCAGACAATCAAAAGTGCGGTGGCTGCGGCGAGGCAAAAGGGAATGCAAATTTTTTGTGGGTAAGTTCTAACATTCATCCAAATCTGAGCGACTTTTGACCACAACACAGCTCAAATATTGCAAGGAAACAGAGGGGTCGGGCGAAACTTACATTAGCCTGCCGGGAGGAAACCACTACCGAATCGTGGAGTCCAACCACTTATCCTTGTCGAGCTTCAGTTCTCCGATGATACGATCAGCCTGAAGCGACTGTTTCGGGTCATCCGAGGCCTCATTAATGTTTATTGACCGAAAGAGATACCCAATGGTCTAACTGCAGATGACTATAAGAGAATCTATTAAGCTGAGTGACCCATATATTGAAATAGATTTTAACCGGCGGATTTCAGTGATCCACATATATAGGGGAAACCCTCTGACCCCTCACCCCGCCGGTGCCCTTCTATCTCCCTTTGATTTATTTATTTTTCCCTTTGAGTCTTTGGCTTGATTGTTTTATCTTTCAAGAAATTGTGCTTTTTTGTTTTATTTATTGCTTTCGACCCACCTAGGGGAAGAAGAGGAGGAAGAGAAAAAGAAGGGAAAGGAAAAAATGAAAGGAAAAGAGAAAAAAATTGGGGTTGATTATTGAGTTGTTCCCAAGAATAAAAAAGTAATTTCATTTTCGTTTCTTGAATCTGTTTTAAATCTATTTCCGGGAACAAAAAGTTATACAAATAGATTTCTGTCTATTTTTTGTTTCTAGGATAAAAAACAAAAACAAAAAAATAGAGAAATAGAAATGTGACCAAACGTGCTCATGATAGTTGTAAGGGATCTAGATTCCCTTCTTCTGGGAATTCATAAATAACGAAGTCCCAACGGCCGGCCCCATTCTCTCTTCCCTTTCATTTCCTTCTCTTTGAATTTTTTGGTTTTACAGTTTATTATTTCAAATAATTTGGCACTTTTTTATTTTTTATTTTTTATTTTTGGCCTTTTTGATTTTCTGATTATGAAAAAAATTTATTTGCTCTCCCTATTAGTGCAACGTACGCTAAATAGATTAGAAAAAAACCATGTTGCTTAGCAATTGTCGGAAACGTTGATGGCAAAGCTCCGGCGGCCATCATTGGATCCTCAGACAAAAGGTGGCCACGGTTAGGCAAACGAGTGCGAATTCTGACACTCTGAGCAACTACTGACCAGGACACAGCTCAAAAATTGGAAGGAAACGGAGGAATTGGGCGAAAATTACCTTGCGCTGCCGGGACGAAACCACTGCCGAATCCTGGAGCGAAACCGCTTGACCTTGTGGAGCTTCAGTTCTCTGATGATACGGCCAGCATGGAGCGACTGCTCCGGGTCATCCGAGGCCTATTAAGAGTTATTGACCAAAAGAGAGAGCTAATGGTCTAACGGCAGATGAAAGTGAGAAATTATTGGGTGGGTGGGGCACGCGCATTTAAATGCATTTCTCCCCGGCGGATTTAGGCATACTCCCTCGCTCGATCATGCAAATAAGAAAAGCTCGTATTTTTCACGTTTCACCTTATTTTTCTGAACAGCAATGGTTTTGGGGATACTAAAGCGTTGAAAGGGAAAGTCGTAGCAATATAAGAAAATTTTAGTATGTATTGATTAGTGAAGACGAATTTGGTGATCGGCTATTAATTTTGGTTTGAAGAAATCTTAGATATACTCTTTGAGCAGGTGAATCCTAATCTTATTCTAAACATATATATTGTTATCTTGAGCTTGTTGTGTGTTAAAATCGTTGGAGTTTATCTTGATTTGTAGTTAGATTAAAATTTTGTGAGACAAAAGGTAGAAGTGGGATAAAATTTAAAATTGAGGTTTTCTTTTTTTTTTTAAGGTATTAGACCTTTAGTTTTCCAAGAAGAATACAACATTAATAACTCATGAAATGTTTAGAGGGGCATATTATAATCACTTTCCAAAGTTAGAGCCCACATTTTGTGTGGATTTGGTGGAAAGTCGTCTTTGTGGATGGCAGAACTTGACCATTCACATGGCCTTTCACTTGTTCCAAATAATGAAAGCTGGTCCCACTCATGCATAGCTACAAGAAAAAATTATTTGGGTAGCATATGAAAACCTTTTTCCAAAATTTATTTGTGTGTGGATTTGGTAAAAGGTCATTTTCGTCAATGTCGAATATCAACTTTTTGTCACTCTTTCCAATTGATGTAAACGCTTGTCCCACTGATGCTCGAATCATGATCTTTTGATTCTCTCGTTTCAGTCTATGTAAAAGCTCGTCCTACTCATGCATGATGTAAGAGAAAATTGTTCGGAAAGCATATGAAAATCCTTTTTCAAAATCAAAGTCAGCACTTTTTGTGGATTTGGTTGAAAGTCATTTTCCTAAAAGTCAAATCTAGACTTTTTGTTTCACTTGTTCTAATAAATATATAAGTTCATGCCTCCAATACCTGGTTGCAAAATAAAATTGTTTGGGAGAGCATATAGATATCATTTTCCAAAGTAGGAGTTGGCATTTTGTTTGGATTTGGTGGGAAGTTGTTTTCTTGGACGTTGGATATTGACCTTTAGTTTCACTTGCCCCAATCAATGTAAAATCTCCTCCCATCCACACATGGTGCAAGAAAAAATTGCTTGGGGAGCATATGAAAATCTGTTCCCAGCGTTCGAATTGGCATTTTCTTTTTGTAGATTTGGTGGAAAGTCGTTGTCGTTAATGTCAGATACTAGACCTTTTGTCCCACTCTTTTCAATGAATGTAAAAGCTCATCTCTCTAACACTATTATGGATTTGGTGGAACGTCTTTTTCCTAAGTGTCAAATCTAGACCTTTTTATGTTTCACTAGTTCCAGTGAACGTAAAAGCTCATCCCACTCGCATGTAGTTGATATGAAAATATTATTTGAGAGAGCATATAAAAATCTTTCTCAAAGTAAGAATCGGCATTTTTTTTTTTAATTTAGTGGAAAGTTATTTTCTTGGACATTGAATCTTGACTTGTAGTTTCATTTAAGGATGAGTAGTTCCAGGTTTCACCTGAAACTTAGGATCTATTTTTCGGTACAAGTTTTTTATTTTTTTTGTAACTTAAAATCTACTCGTCAGAACCTAGAACTTAAAATCTATCATTTCAAAAGTTTCAAAACCAAACAGGTTCCTTTTTTAGTTTAATTTTTACTTAAGCCAAACGAAAGTGGATGCAACAACAATATCAATCTGCGTCGTTCATGCACTCAATAGGCAATTACTAACTGCATCCGTAAGTAAAAATTGACACCTCAATCTACCAAAATGAAGCTCTAAGCCAACAGGAACCCAAAAAACACTCCGCCTCTCTGTTCCATTTTTGTCCCTCAAGCATCCAAAACAGAACATAATTTAACCTCAGGAACTTAAACAAAAACATGGCCATTTCTTCACCCAATTTCACAAGAACCCGCATTACCAATTGCGCACATCTCCTGAGAGACCAAACCTAGGGTACCGCGAATTGCACACTAGATCCACACAATCACGAGGAAAGCGTCAGAGCAACATCGTGAATGCACAAAACGGGGCCAAGGAATTGTATCTAATTGAGCTTGGAAGGTAAGTTCTGGGAGATTTGGAAGCAAGAGAAAACACTCGCGAGATTTGCACGCAATGAAACAGCGATTTCCGCTCCAAGTAAACAATGGAGCGGAATCGTCGACACAGAGATGATGGTAGTCTAAGAGAAGTAAAGTTTAGGGTAACACAAATTAGGGTTTTGGAGAAGAAAAGTGGAAAAGCGAAGGAGAGCGACAATAGAAGGGCAAAGAGAAAAATTACGGTTGAGTTGAGTGCACTAATGGCAACCCTACTGCTTTTAGGTTCCCGGTCCAATTTCGGTTCTCAGTTTTTCTAGTTCCCGATTCGGTTCCCATGGGAATCGAGAATTGGACCTTTTAGCCTAAGAACTTGGAATTGAACCAATTGGCCGGTCAGGTTTTCTGTCTTACACTGGAACCGTACTTACACCTAGTTTCACTCATTTTAATCAATGTAAAAGCTATTCCAACTTGCGCATGAAATAGGGAAAATTGTTTAGATAGCATGTGAAAATCTTTTCCCAAAGTCGGAGTAAGCATTTATGTTGGGATTTGGTGGAAAGTCATTTTCCTAAAAGTCAAATGTAGGCCTCTTGTTTCACTCATTCAAATGAATGTTAAAGCTCGTCCTACTCTCGCACGGTTGCAAAGACAAATTTTTTTGGGTAAATGGAGTCTTTTCCAAAAGAGGATTTAGTATTTTGTTTGGATTTGGTGGAAAATCGTTCTTTGGGACGTAAGATGTCAACCTTTAGTTTCACTCATGCCAATCAATAGAAAAGCTTGTCCCACTCATGCATGGTACAAAAGAAATTTTTTTTGGGGAGCATATGAAAATTGTTTGCCAAAGTTGGCGTCCGCATTATTTTTTAGATTTGGTGGAACGACATTTTGCTGAACATCAGATCTAGACCTCTTGTGTTGCTCGTTCTAATGGATGTAAAAGATCGTCTCACTCATGCTTGGTCATAGAGAAATTTGTTTGCGGAGCATATAAAAATATTTTTTCAAAGTTGGAGCTAGCATTTATTGTAGATTTGGTGGAAAGTCATTTTCCTAAGAGTTAGATCTAAATCTTTTGTTTGACTCCTTCCAATGAATTTAAAAGCTCATCCCACTCACACACGGTTGCAATAAAAATTGTTTGGGAGAGCATATAGAAATCGTTTTCCAAAGTAGAAGTCCATTTTGTTTGGATTTGGTGGAAAGTTGTTTTATAGGATGTCGAATCTCGACCTTTAGTTTCACTTGTACCGATCAATGTAAATCTCATCCTACTCTCGCACAATGCAAGAGAAAATAATTTGGGGAGCATGTGAAAATCGTTTTCCAAAGTTGGAGTCAGCATTTTTTGGAGCTTTATTGGATAGTTGTTTTCCTTAAACGTCAGATCTAAACTTTATTTTTATTTTTTGCCTCACGGGCTCCAATGAATGTAAACGGTCGTTCCCATTCACATACAGTTACAAGGAAAAATTGTTTCGAAGAGCTTATAAAAATCTTTTTCCAAAGTAGGAGTCTGCATTTTGTTTGGACATGGTGGACAGTTATTTTCTTGAACGTCAGATTTCAAACTTTTGTTTCACTCCCGTCACGACCAATTTTTCGGATGTGAACCACCTAAGATTTGGCTAATGGATTGCTAAGCCTAGACTTAACCCGACCAATTTTTCGGATGCGGATGTGAACCATCTAAGATTTGGCTAATGGATTGCTAAGCCTGGACTTAACCCAGGCTCTCTCAAGCCCATATTCGTGATTTAATGTTCAAGTTTTTAACATGTAAGTGGATTTTATCTTAAAGTCGCCATTAATCAATTTATGGTAAGTCGATTAGACACGAATTATTTTACTCCTACGAACCAAAGATTAAGGGTACAGGGACTTCGTTACACTAGATTTCTCTAATATCCTTTTGGTACCATTCTTTTATTTTCAAAAATGTTTTTACATGCAGTTTTGAATGATTTTAAATCTATTTCCCTGAAGTAATCATGCAGGTGTGCAAACCTAACAGCCAATAAAAACTAATGAATAAATTGCAAAAATAAGCTTACCTCAAAGCAATGAAAAATATCTGCAATATTAAATTAGAATCAACATCAATAACTTTATATATGATTTCTAATTAACACGCAATTTATTTTTTATTTGTTTTCACTTTTTTAATGAAAACCATTCAATATGCAATATAACTAAATGACCTAATTCTAATGTTATGCAATTTCTAATTAAATGAACCTAATAACAATCTTTAAATGACGTACATTTTATGAATCTAATTTTAATGACATGCAATTACATTTTTTATTTTTCCTAAAAATGCAATCTATCCCAGAGAATAGAACTAATTTGTTGTAAGACATTTTTTTGTATTTTTTCATGTAATTATGAATTAAATAAAATGTGAAAATTATCTAATTAGATTAAGATTCTATTTAATTTGTATTATGAATTAGGTTGAACCAAATTTAGAGTGGTGTTAAATCGATAAATTGATCTTAAAAATCGAAGTATCAATCCCGCTTAGTTAATTATTTCATTTAAAACCTTAGATGAAATTGAAAACCTTAACACGATTGCAAATCGGGTGATATATTGGGATTTCTAATTATGCATAGAGAAGTATTTCAAACAAAGAAAACAAGATATAAAGATGATAATAAAAAATAACACAACATAAACTTGCCTAATAAAATAAAGCAAAAATGCCTAATTCGATTTTTTTTTTAATGAAAAAAAAGAAGAAATCTTGGCCACCGTTCGGAGCTCCGGCGCGGGTCTCCGGTGAGGGGTTCCGGCGACGGCAGAGCAGGCCGCCGGATCTAGTGTCGGGAAGGGGAGCGGCGTCACGAGTCAGCACGGGCTGTAGCAGCAGCAGCACTTGGGCAGCGGCGGCGCTCGGGCGGCTGGAGCAGCTGGTCACAGGTCAGGCTGGACAGGGGTGTCGCTCGGTGTCCGGTGAGGCGAGGCGGTGGTAGGGACAGAGCAGATCTAGGTCGTCGAAGCAGAGGACTCCGGGTGATGGCGTCGATCGATGGCGGAGGCGACCAGCGGCGGTGCGGGCTCTGGTGGCGTGGGATCGCGGCAGGGACAGCGACGCGACGTTAGACGGAGGCGAGCCAGGGCACTCGGGTCGCGGCTGCTGCAGGAGATCTCAGATCTGCCGGCGTCGGGGCTGGATCGAGACGACAGGGGGCGAGGCAGGGGCTTCGACGCATTCCGGCGAGGCAGATCTGGGCAGATGCGGGTCGATTTGGAGCAACGATGTCGGGGAACAACTCCGGTGCGGCGGATCGGGGTTGATGCGGCAATCGGCGACGGCGGGGCAGCAGAAACGTCAGATCGTCGCCGGATCTGGGAGTTGCAAGCGACGGGACCGATCTGCTGGGTCGACAGGCGCTGGGACTCGCGAACGGAGATGCGGCGGCGGAACGTCGGGGGGGAGCGCGAGCTTCAGGCGCCGGGGCTCGCGGTCGGAGATGCGGCGCCGGTGCGGCGCCGGCGGGGTCGGGGGACCCTCGGGGAAGATGAACAGTCCCCCGACTAGGGTTTCGTCCCTTTTTTACTTTTTTCTCTCTCTTACGTCACTCACCTTTTTTTTTTTTTTGGACAAACGTCACTCACCTTTCACTTTTTACTTTTTTGTGTTCTTTTTTACCCAACCGAAAAGAACCCCCAACTTAATTCGCGCACTATGTCTTTTATAGGTAAAAAAAAAAATGTATCTTCGCAGTATATTCTTTTTTCATATTTTGTTTACGCATGATGTCCCTAAATATATTGTTGAAATATACAAAACTCGCGCAATATTCCTCTTTTGTATTTTTTGCATATTCCATCCAAAAAATTCCATTTTTGCGCAAAACACATCCCTTAGTGTATATGTAAAAAATCTTAATGGAATATGTAAAAAAATCCTTCCCTCACCGGTAGTCTAAAATAAAACAAAATAAAAAATAAAATGCTTCTAAATTATATGCCATGTGTTTTTTTTTTTTTTAAGTAAAAATTAACCCCAAAAATTATGCAAAAATTTAGGTGTCAATACCTTTCAATCAATGTAAAAGCTTGTCTCACTCATGCATAAACTTTAAGCCTAGTTCCAATTTTGGCCCGAACTTCTTTTCAGAAAAAGTACCATCTTTACCCTACGTCAAAATTATGGTTCCAACCCTAAGTTAGGTCCCAATCCAGGCCCAATTTTTTTGTTTTCTCATAAATAAAAAAACGCAAACTTTTAGCTAGTACTGAATCTAGCCCATGTCAAGTTTCCATCAAGTTTTCACTAAGTACATGTGTAATAACACGATGAATCTTCGTATCTACAATAGCATATTAAACAAAAACTTGAAGAGGGCTCTATCCGGATGCTGATTGATAGTTGGTGTTTACAAGATAATTAAAATTGCAGACTAGAATATACTATCCGTACATTATCAAATGAAGAATACAAGTATAGGGGAGAGTACAATTATACTTTAATACAACATATGTAAATTACAAGATACTTAACCCTAAATAGCAATCCTAATACGAAACATAGACCACACTATCGCATTACAATTTATTAAAATGAAACTGCTTATTTATTTATTTATTTATTTAAACTCATGCCTAAAAGGTATATAAATATAAGTTCAATTCAACCCCCTCCGCCGCAACCGCCTCCGCCGCAACCGCCTCCTCCACCGCAACCACCTCCTCCACCGGAAACACCGCCTCCACCGCAACCGCCACTGCCGCCACCTTTGCGGCCACTGCCGCTATTTTCATTCTGAGAATCGCCACAGGAAAATATAACAACTGACGCAAGGATCAAGCACAACACGAAGATCACTCCGGACTTGAGTAGCAGAAGATCCGCTCCATCATCACCATGAACACCGGGGCTTGCTATATCGATCCAATTGCTCGCCGTTGATTTCCTCATTATGTCCTGAAGAGAAGCAAGAACTTAACCATTGGCGGTGTCAATAGTAGTAGGAAGGACACAATATACATGAGATGAGGGACCTTCAATTATATAGGGATGAGAAAAGTACGTCACTGTCAATCTCAAAAACTGAAGGATGGATGCAAGTTTTTAACCGCCCAATTATTCCACACTGACGACTTTTTAATCCGGTTGTGAAGAAAATTCGGCGTTCATCTTTTCGTGTTGGAATTGCGATTAGCTTCATCAATTTCTATACTATACTTCGCAATCTTAGCGGATGATTAAAAATCATGTGCAATTGCAAATTAGGAAATATATCCTAATTTGAGGACATGCCTATCACTTAAAGATATTGACTAAATGGAATAATCAAATCAGGCAACAAGATATTCAATGGAATTAGATAACGATTATTACCTAATTCGGAGGATTTGTTCCCAAATTCGAACTGGTGCACAACAGATTGGATGGTGATTGGCAGTGCCCGAAACTCAGCGGTGGTGCATGGCTCAAGCGTCACTGAGGTCTTGGCTTGATGCTCGTGCGTACGGCTAGCAAGGACAGCTCGTGGTGGCTGACTGAGGACATCTCGTAGTCACGGTTCAGGAGGGCAAAATCATCGTCGTCATCGTAACGGGAGGCTCGGGCTTGTTGTGACACCTGTTGGAACTATGGAAATGCCAAGAAACCTACAAGGGAAAGCGTCGGGATCTTGTCAAGATAACTAGTTACGGTCTGAGCGCCAGTAATGCTGGTCTAGAAAGTCAGGGAATCACGGCAACTAGGATTCCAGGACTGCTGGGCTCTCCTGTATGGCTGTGAGTCCTGAGATGCGGACTAGGATCCGGAAACTTGCCGGAGCCTCCCTAACTTGCTGAAGAGCGGTCGAGATTACTGGACAATTCGCTGAAGGTAGATCACAGGACACGAGAAATTGTCGAAGACACTGCAATTGATGATGATGCAGATCTGCGTTGACCAGGTGGAGCGGTATCCAAGCAAAGCGCGGCTGGAAACTGGGGCTGTCAGCAGCTTAAGATTAAAGACACGGTAACCAGATGCCGACGTTCTCTTATTGACAGCAGGCGCGAGGAAGCAGAAACAACATGGTCGTCACAGGATAAAGGTCAACTCTTCGTTGGCATGCGCACGAGGAAGACTGAGTCTTTCTTTTTTCTTTTTTAATTGCACACATGAATCCGAAAGAGATTACTCTCTTTCTCTCTTACTCTCTCTGTATCTCCATTCTTAATTGTGGCTGCCGTATTTGAAAGAACTAGTATAAACACTTAGATTGGGTGAATAGGTATAAAAACAGATTTTTCTAAAAATACAGTAAAATATTTTTCTTTTAAGCTGAGTCTGTTAAACAATAGACTTTGAATAAAGATCCACACTCAAATAAAATACAGTGAAACTCAGAATAATATCACAATAAATAAATTAAAATAGTTCAGGGAGAATAGAAAGAACACAAGATTTATAGTGGTTCGGTTTAGATTAAGCCAACATCCACTTTCTCACGTTGACAGCCTTTTGACTGGATTTCACTAAGAATCGAAAGAGAATCACAGCAATTCAACACTAATTACTCAGTAAAGAGTTTTTTTTCCTCTCACTAAGTCACTCCTTAATGTTTTTATCTCTTTCGAATACACATATGAGCACTCTTGATGAAGAACAAGGGATTTGAGAAACTTCAGACTTTGGAATTCTAGCTTTCACACACTTTCTCGAATGACTCGAAAAACCTCTTTAAATACTCCTCCGTGCATTTATGACTGTTGTCATTATCTAGAGGAATTATTCCAATCAATCTATTGGACAGAATCAATCAAACAAATCTTGAGCCAATTGAAGATTGTGATGAAAGTCCGATGATCCTGGCTACCCATACAAACAGAATCTTGATTTCCATAAGTAGATTCTTCCTAAATAAACTTGTCTTTCAAATTGATTTTTTTGTTCCTTGATTGATTTCATCAATAATATCCGAAAAGGTAAGTGAGATTTCCATCCAGAAAGCCATATATATCTTGTGCGTACTAAATCCTTGAAAGAATAACAATAATCATGAGTTTGATTATTTCTTTATTCTTCAGTAGAGTTCAGTCTAGGTCTTCGTCAAAGTGGGGGCAAACTTCTGATATAAGATAGACTTTTCATAGAATTCCACAGAAGTCTAGTATTCTCCAGAATGAGAATAAGAATAGAAATAGAAAAATTTTGTCAACTTCAAAAACTAATAGGAGTTTCCTCAACAATCTCCCCATTTTTTATGGTAACAAAACTTTCATGCAGATTTAAACACCATATCCTACAAAACAACACTTTAGCAGTACATGATATTTTATAATAGAAATAGATTATTATAGAATTGAATAACATAGAGTTTGCATCCATAAAGCACCATTAGTCTTAACAATTCCGCAACAACAAAATAATTAGAGTTCAAGCACTACCACAAAAGTTCAAAAGTTCAAACCGTAACCACAAAGTTCAAAACAAAACTTTAAATCTGCTTTCACTCTCCCCATTTTTGTCATTAGAAAAAAGATAAAGTCAGTCATGAATAAAAAGATTGAAAGAAAAGATTGTTGGAGAAATTTTCCCTATTTGTTTTGAAGTTAACAAAACGTTTCCATCAGTCTAGTCTGAAAACTTGAAAACTCTATCATCAAAGTCTGGAGACCTCCAGACTTAAGATTTAAAGTCTGCCTTCATTGACAGTTTCTAGATTGACGAAGAAAGAGTATTATCCGTTGAAGAAGACTTATCCAGATGCGGGTATATCTTTAAGGATTTGATTCGTGCGGTTGAAGAAGATCTCACGGCTGGAGATTGCACTTCAAGATCTATTATTCGTATTGAAATTAATTTGAGTATTTTAGATTCGTTGATTGGCAAAATATACTTGGAAGGTTCTACTTATGGAAACCTAAATCCTGATTGTATGAGGGAACAAGATTGGTGGACTATCATCATATTCCTTAAACAACTCGAGATCTCCTTAATTGATTCTGTCCAATGGGTTGATTGGAAGAACTCCTTTGGAAAGTGCCAACAGTTATGAAGGCATGGACGAGTATATAAGGAAGACGCTCTAATTATTAGAGGGTGTGAAAGATAGAGAAATTCCAAAGTCTAAAGTTCTTTATTCTTTGTTGTTTCAATTGATTGAGCTTAAATTGTATTCAAAAGAGTGATCAAATTCTTGTGAGACCTTGAGAAAGTGTAGCTGAGTCTCTACACTGTGAAATCAAAGACGTGATACTATAAAATCTCTTTTGATTTATAGTGGAATCTAGCCGGTGGGCTGTCAGTGCGAGAGAGTGGATGTAGGCTTAGTTTAAGCCGAACCACTATAAATCTTGTGTTTTGATTCTCTATCTCTAAACTCTTTACTTTAAATCGCAGCTCTATATAACTATTTATAGTTGTTCACGACTTCAGTTTATTATTCTTAGAAGTTAATTTGTTTTAATAAAAACTTCTTTGATCACCTATTCACCCCCCTCTAGGTGCTCGTACTAGCCCTTTCAATTGGTATCAGAGCCTGTATACTCAATTAATTGAAGTTTTTTTTTTTTACTTCTGAGTTAAAGATCCATGGCTAGTATGTTGGCTCCAGGTTTGGTTGAAGGCTAAAGCAACACCAAACTACCCTATTCGATGGAAAGGAATACAACATATGGAAAAACAAGATAAAGGCATTTATAAGATCAAAAGATCCTCTGGAATGGGATGTGGTAGAAAAAGGAATTATTCCTAAGGCTACATCAGTTTTAGAAAGGGGAAAAGAAGTTACAGACGCTGGCGTGATGACTCAATAAGAAATAACTAAAAGACAAGCTCTTTATGCAAAAGCAATTTACTCTTTATATTGTGCATTGTCTCCTATTGAGTACAACAGAATATCTTCTTGTGAAACAGTCAAAGAAGTCTGGGACAGGTTCACATTACCTATGAAGGAACCGACCGAGTAAAAAAAACAAGGATCAATATTCTACTTGGACAGTATGAAGCCTTCAAGATGAAGTTAGGAGAATCTATTACTAACATGTTTAGTCGTTTTACAAAAATTATAAATGGTCTAGAATATCAGGGACAACCAATCTCAGGACCCATGAAGGTTAACAAGCTGTTGCATGGACTCTCCAAAGACTGGAATAACGTAAAGACTTCAATAAGGGAAACACAAAGGATTATGCCGCTCTCCGTAGACAAACTAGTTGGCACACTTCAGTCATATGAAGTGGAACAAATCAATGATGAAAAAGATCCCAAAGGTAAGAATCTATTGCCTTAAAATCTAATGATGATTATGATGTTATAGACTCTGAAGAAGATTTAGACGATGGAGAGCTAGCACTTATGATAAGAAGGTTTAGGAAACTGAACAAAAAGGGAAGAAGATTCAATTGAAAGAAACAAAACACTCAAAAGTCTCAAAACAAATCAATTGAGGATGATGAATCCAATAAAGATGTTATCTATTTCGAATGCAAGAAAAAGGGACACATCATACCTAACTGTTTCATGTTGAAAAAAAAAAAAAAAGGAAAAGCTGAGATATATAGGAAGGCTCTCAAGGTAGAGACATGGAGTGATACTGAATGTGAAGAAAGTGACGAAGATTATGCCAATATTTGTCTAATGGCAAAATCAGAATCAGACTCATACTTTTTGAAAATGATTTCTATAAAAGGCTTTTATAGGTCTTTATTTGATTCTTTCATTTACTTTTGGAAAATCAATTAGAGGAATAGTTTCAGAAGTTATTCCCAAACCTAATTTGTTAAAGTAGGGTCTTTCTACTAAAAGAATATTTTCTAATTTTTCAAATCCTATAGAAAACCTCTTTGAAATATTTGAAATGTCATTTTTCAAAAACATATTTTCTTTTGAAAGAGAGTCTGCATTTTCTTTTAATGTAGCAAAACTTTTATCTAAATTTTCAAACTTTTCTTTCCATAAAATTTCCTGTTGCTTCAGTGTAGAATTCTCCATTTTTAGCTCAGAAATCTTCTTGAGAGAAGTTTTGAGACTAAGATACAGTTCGTCAATGTATTTCGAGACTTTAGTAGGGATTTTTAAATTACTTACCTCGATCTCGCTGTCTGAGTCTAAATCTAATAGACCTGTTAAACAGGTGGGTCGAGTCAGGTTTGGGTCAGGTCATAAATGGTTTGACCTAAATCGACCCATTTAACCTGTTTATGACTCATTTATTGCAGTGCAAAATTTTTTACCCATACTTAATCCGACCTATACTCGACCCATATCCAATCCATTTAACTAAACTTAAGAAAACTTATTTTTTATATATTTTTTAAAAAATTGTATTGCTAAAATAGTTTTATACAACATGAATTTAATGGACAATTTTTATAATTTTTAAAATATATATATTTTTAATTATTTTAAAAATTAAAATTAAAATTAAAATTATTTTTATTTTTATTTTTTAAGAATATAATTTTTAATTTTATTTTTCTTTTTCTCTTTTCTTTTTTCTTTTTTCTTCTTCTTCTTCTTTGGCCGGTTGCCGGCCACGACGACAACCAACGACTAGCCACAGGCGAGCCTTAAGCCTCGCCAAATTCGGTGAGCCTCGAGCTTGCCTAATGCTGAGGAGCTTGAGCCTCGCCAGGAGTCGAGCAAGGCCTCTGCTTCGCCAGATCCGGCGAGCTTGAGCCTCGCCCGATGCCAGTGAGTTTGAGTCTTGTCAGATTTTGCGAGCTTGAGCTCGCCCAACACCTGCGAGCTCGAGGCTCACCTGGCTAGTCGCCGGCCATCACCATGCCGGCCACCGAAGGAGGAAGAAGAAGAAAAAAAAAAAAAAAAAAAGAAATTTAATATAAAAAATAATTATAAATTCGATTTTTATAATAAAAAAAATTGTAAAGTTAAAAAGGGAAGAGAGAGATTGTGAGGTTTTAGTTGAAAATGAGTTCTAAATCCAACCTATTTCAGACCCACTTAAGACCCTCCTAAGACTCACTTATCTTAAGTCATTAATTGTTAAACCCATTTAACTTTTTGTCAAAAAATAAATGACCCATTTTGCCACCTCTACTTTTTAAAGGGACTTGAGTTTGAGTTGGTGTTTTTAAGAGAATTGAGTTGAATATATGTAATAAAGAGGAGGATAAAAGCATATCCACCGATGAATCCAATTCAGTCAGACGAAAGAGAACATGTACAATGACGGACTGAAGGGGCAGCTATGCTTGATGCAATATTTATCAAATATATGCCATATTCCATTAAATGAGTATTGCAAGATTTTCTTGTAGTTGATGACATGTATTGACTGTCATGGTCTAGCTCAAAGTTCGAATAAGAAAAAGACCTTTTTAGCTCTCTCTAAGGTTTAGCCACCGGAGACCTACCACCAAAATCAATGATGGCCGTGACTCTCCTACGGCCATCATTAGCTCCTCAAACAACGGAAGTGGCAGTGGCCACGGCAAGGTAAAAAAGGGAATGAGTATTCTTTGTGGGCAAGTTGTAACATTTCTTCCAAATATGAGAAACTGTTGACCATGACACAACTCATATATTGAAAGAAAACAGATCGGTCAAGTGGAAATTACCTTGCATTGCCGACAAGAAATCGTCACCGCATCCTGGACTGAGCTTCAGTTCTCCGTCGATACGGCCAGCATAGAACAACTACTTCGGGTCATCCGAGGCCTCATCAACTTTTTTAGTGACTGTTGGGAATTATTGATTCTTTAAAACGGATTCGACATTAATCGAACCCCTAAAACAAATGCGGAAGACAAGCCCAAGAACAAACATGTATCATCGATTAAAGACACACCACGGAATCTAGTCTACCTTATTATCCACAGATTAAACACCAACGTTGAAGTTTGAAGAAGAATCTTAATCATGTTCTAGCGAGGAGCGTACTATTGCTGTAAGGGGGAAAAAACATCATTTTTTGGGAGCGTAGCGTCTTACGCTTCTTAGACAAAGAGAGAGACTGAAACAATATACGTGTCCCAAAGGGTATGTTCCCTTTTTTCTTTCTCTCTCTTACATCTTCAAAAGACGTATCTCTTCAACGTAAAACGTTCCTCCAAAAGACATAACCCCTCGTATCTAAATAACGTAGCTTTTCATCCATGGCAACCGTTCCTCCATCGGCCCTTATCTTGCGGGCTAGGCTTTTAGGCCCAACATGGGCGGATGGGCCCACTTAGGCCCATCAACACATGAATAAAAACCATCATTTCCCACTCGCACATGGTGGGCCGAGCAGGATCTTCTTTACCTCTCTGCAACATTCATACCGCTGAATAATTCGTGCGACCAGCATACTTTGAGAGCTCGTTGCCATATATCTGTTAAGAATATATAGCAGCTCATAATTGGCATAAAACTTTGAGTAGATTTAGTATGCAGTACCCTAGATCGATCGATCACATTTAAATCTCTCTCTTGATCTCTTTTTAATCATTGATCTATTGTATTCACAATTATGATTATCTCAAAAACAGTCATAATTGGTCGACTAGTGAACACAAAACTAATATGTGATTCTCCAAATTCGATCTTCCTCTTTTATTCAAATTCTCAATTTCAGTTCAGCTTGCATTTCTAGAAATGTCCCATTAGATCGAATCAATTCATAATCATTGGTAACTTCCTAAGATAACAAACACTAAATAGAAATATTGATAATAAGTAAGAGTCATAAGGGTACTAAATTAAGGAACTCTTTTTCTCAAGAGTCTCACACAGCATAAAAGTTGAGATCAAACTTTTGCCACTCTTATTGGTCTTCTCATGCATGCGTAGTATGAAATACGTATTATGATATTTAACTCATTTCTCATGGAGCGTATGTCTATACCTTTAATACCGTACAGATGATAGTTCAAACATACCCAATATATAACTTGAGTTCACATATCTACTCATATACAGAATTCAACAGAACTCACATCTGGCATCATAAACAGATAAAGTAAAATATGCGGGTTATTTTATTTTCGGACATAGTAAATATTATGTCATCATCTTAACACTTAGTTAAGGCGACATATATGTTTTAAGCTTGAGCTCTCGATTATCACCTAGATAATAAGCTTAAAAACAATCTCATTTCTATTTATCACACAGCAAATAGAGGCGATTACCCGTGTAAGTGGGCTAATTTTTTATCTGTTCGACATACTTTCTCAACTTAATATAATGCACTGAGCATTAAGATGTATAAACGTCAAACAAAGATTTATAGGTACTAATGATGAGAAACACAAATTCATCAAAGTGAACACTTAAGGAAATTACAATATTCTGTACATCAGCCTATATGCTGTCCCAGAGATTTCACATGGCCACAAAATACATATCTAGGCATTAGCTTTGTCATTGGATCCGTTATCATTCTATGTGTAGATATGTACTGTAAGTTCACATCTTTTTGTGCAACCATATCTTTGACAAAATTATAATTGGTATCTATATGTTTGGTCTTGCCATGATATTTGGATCTTTAGTGTACGCTATTACTGTATGGTTATCACAGTTATCCAATAATGAGAATGCAGTATTTTCAATAACACCTAAATGATCCAAAAATCTCTTAAGCCAAATACCTTCTTGTATTACTGCTGATAATGCCACGAACTCAACTTCCATCGTGAACAAGGCTATACATGTTTGTTTCTTACTGCTCCAACATATGGCGCCATTATTCAATAAGAAAACAAATCCATAGGTAGATTTCCTTTCATCTAAATCTCCTCCACAATCAGCATCAGAATAGTCTTTGAGTCGCAGATCATTTTCTTGATAACTCAACGTATAATTAGTAGTTCCCTTTAGATACTTTAGTATTCTCTTAATGACTTTCCAATGTGCTTGATCTGGATTTGATTGGTATCTACTTACAATTCCAACTGCTAAACATATGTCAGGTCTTGTACATATCATAGTGTACATCAAGCTCTCAACAGCACTAACATAATGAACATGTTGCATTTGTTCCTTCTCTTGTGGAGTCCTTGGACACAATCTGTGGCTCAACCCTTCGTCTTTTACAATAGGAGTATTTATAGGTTTACAATCTTGCATACGAAATCATTCAAGAACACTGTTTATATATGTTTCTTGCGAAAGAGACAATGATCTCTTCGAATGATTTCTTGAAATCTTAACTCCAAGAATGTATGTAACCTCACTCATGTCTTTCATCTCAAAATTAGAAGATAACCAATTTTTGACAATGTTAACAAACTTCATATTACTTCTGGCAATTAGTATATCATCAACATATAATGATATGATTATAAATTGATCTTTGGATCTTTTGATATATACACAATGATCATCATCAGTCATTGTAAAATCATATGCCATTATGGCATTATGAAAACGTATATACCATTGTTTCAATAACTGCTTAAGGCCATATATCGATCTCAAAAATCAACATACCTTTTGTTCTTGGCCTTTCATAATGAAACCATAAGGTTGTTCCATATAAATTTCTCTTCCTCTAATTCTACATTGAGAAAAGCAGTCTTTACATCCATTTGATGTAACTTAAGATTCATATTAGCTACTATTACTAGAATAATGCGAATCGAGATAAATCTCACTACAGGAGAAAATGTTTCTTCATAATCAATTCATTCCTATTGATTATACCCTTTCGCCACAAGGCGGACCTTATGCCTTTCTATCGAGCCATCGGCTTTACGCTTTATTTTGAGAACCCATTTGTTACCAATGGCTTTGCGTCCTTTTGGAAGATCAACCAGTTCCCAAACATGGTTTAACTTCATCAACTCCATTTCCTCTTTTATTGTATGCATCCATTTTTCTTTATTAGGGCAACTTAGAGCCTCATTTACATTTCTTGACTCATTTTCATCTTGCGAAGTAACCATAAAAGTTTCCCCTTCAATGTCAAAATGTCGACGAGGAATAATTTTGCGATTTGTTCACCGTATGGGAGATGGTACACTTTGCACATCATTCCCCATTATGCTCCCACTTGGATTAGATAATGATGATATCGTCTCAACATGTGGTTGTAATTGAGAATAAGTTTAATTAAATTCATCACTTCTCATGTTACTCCCACTTGGACGAACTTCACTAAATTTATTATCTAGATCCAAGGTTTCAAATAGGGAGTAGTCCTTACCTATTTCGCCCTTCGTAGGAAAATCATTCTCTAAGAATGTGACATCCAGTGATTCAAACTCAGTTATATTCTCACTTTCCTGCTCACCTATGAACAGACACTCTTTCGAGTGTTCAGAGTATCTTATGAAAATACTATTCTTTCCTCTGGGACCAAATTTTTCAAATTTGTGAGATGGCTCATAAGTATAGGCAGCACAACCCTAAGACTTAAGAAAAGTTAAGTCCGATTTTCTACCTGTCCATAACTCATATGGAATGGAAGTAACTGATTTGGAAGGCACTCGATTAAGTATATAGGCAGCAATTAACAACACATCACTCCAAAAAGTAATAGGTAAGTTAGCATGCACCATCATGGACCTAACCATTTCCGAAGGGTTCTTTTTTTTTTTTTTTCTTTCCGCAACACCATTTTCTTGAGGAGTATAAGGAACAGACAACTATCTTTCTATTCCTTTTTCATCACATCATTTTATAAATTCATTAGATAAATATTCACGACCTCAATCGGATCTTAATACTTTTATTTTCTTGTCTAATTGATTTTCTACCAAGTTCATAAACTTTTTGAAACAACTCAATGCTTCAGATTTATGAGAAATCAAATAGACATATCCGAATCAAGTATAATCATTTATAAATGTGATGAAATAAACAGCCCCATGTCTTCCTCTCACATTCATTGGACCATAGACATCAAAATGGATTAAATGTAAAGGAAATTCAGCTCTTTTCCCGTTTTCCAAATGATTTTTTTGTTGTTTTCCCTACTAGGCAATGCTCACATATGGGCAAATCGATTTTTTTAATGTTGCTCAACAAGCCCTTTTTAGCTAGCCTATTCATACGTTGTTAGTCAATATGACCAAGCCTAGCATGCCACACTTTCACATCATTATCATATGAAGTAGAAGACATAAAAAAGGAATAACAAACATTGACATTATCACAGTCAACATTCAATACAATAAAACCATCCAGGAAATAATCACAACCATAGTAGTTTGTATCTAAATACAAATTTACACTACTATTATGGAAGTTCATACTAAAACCAAGCTTAACCAACACTAAAACAGACACTAAATTTCAACGAATCTCCGGAGCATACAATACATTATGTAAAAACAAAGTGCGTCCGCCACGCATGTTCAGTTGGCAGTTGCCAATTCTTTATACTTCTGTTCTGGAGGTATTTCCTACATAGATCCACTTAGTTTCAGTTAGTATTCGTCGGAATTTCACGAAGGATTCTCTATCCTTCGCTACATGGTCTGTTACTCCCGAATCTACAGTTCACAAAAGATTAGATTTAGCTAATAATACAGAACTTGACACATTAGCAAAGCTTTTAAGAGTACAAAGGGTGAGTACCTTCTTTGACTCGCGATAGTCGTGAGCATAGTGACCCTTCTGGTCACAGTTGTAACACTTCACTCTTGAAATGCTCTTCACTTGAGGATATTTTCCTCTCTTATGTTGGTCAGCTCTTGGTTTCTTGTAAAAAGGACTTGATCCCTTACATATCCACATATTGAATGAATCAATGCATTTGCACTTAGAGCTCGAAGCTTCTTCTGAGCTGGAAGCAATATAACAAATATGTGTTTCCTTCTCAAATACCTTGAGGTAGTCCTCTGTTAGGTCAAGGTAGCGCACATCATCCTCAATTTCTTCCATAACATGGTCAAGAGCTTCTAATGCTTCTTGCTTTTCAAGCACACATTGAATTTTCATATTCAATATTTCACAATCCTCGCCGTTCATTTTTTCTTCTTTGTTTAAATCAGTAATTATATTCTTAGTTGCTGAAGTCATCAATCTGAATATATCAGACACATACGCACGAATTATTAATACCTATCATTTATGCATCCATTTTGCATAGACCCATCATATTAATGAATAATTTTAAGTATGGTTTCAGAATCAAAGGGTCACTATGTTTCCAATCATTATCCAAAAAATCATAACTTAAAACTATCATTAATATAATCTTCTATACAAAATAAGTTCAGCAAAGTCACTAAAACTTTCTTGAACTTCCCATAATGTATTGTAAATTAACATACTAATTTACAGCAATAAATAACATTGAAGTTTCAATAATCAAACATGTCCATTACACTAAGTAATTTATTCAGAGGAAAAAATATCAACATAGAAAGAGATATCTACACCTAAAACATCTCAAACTAATCTAAGAAATAAATAGGGAAAATCTTTTCTAATCTATTAGTAAAATTCTCTAAGAATTCTTAAGGCACATTGGCTAACCATGGAAAATTTTTTGAAGAGTTCTCATGTCACCTTCAAGGCGCATTCACTCTATGCCATGTGGCACTCATCCCAAGGGTTAAAGTTTTAATTAACTCTATCATATAGTATTCTTTTACAAAAGCTACCGTAAGCCTCCTATAATCCGGGACCACATTGACCTCCCATAGGCGATCTAACACTGCTTGTCATTCAGGTGGAAGAGTGTTCATTAAAGCTGGTACCTTCTCAAAATCAGACATAGGATAACCATTCCAAATGATTTCTTATATCATCTTATTGACTCTGATCACGTATAATACTACATCATCGTCGTTCCACCGACAATTAGCTAACTCTATCATTAGCCCTTTAAGTCTTGCATTTTCTTCGTCCGTTCTCGGAAATGCAAGTATGCGTGCATAATGCATCATAATTTCTACAACAAATGCAGCACAAAAATGGATTACTTATAATCCACAATGAACAAAAGGAAAAATATAGAATTTTTTCATGGTTCATACAACAAATGCAGAATAAAAAAAAAAGGGATTACTTATAATCCATAATAAACAAAATTGGAAAATACAAAATTTTCCTCCTTTTTTTTTTTTTTTTCAACCGGTCAACGATGGTCAACGCCGGTCAACGGTGGTCAACTCCAGTCAACGATCAATGGATGACTGGGTCGAGTCAACAGGTCGGGTCAAATGGGTCAAGTCAATGGGTCAAAGGTGGTCAACGGTCAATAGGTCGAGTCAACGGCCGTCGGGTCGGGTTGGGTCGAATCAATTCAGACCAGTTAGGCCGTGTTGACACCTAAATTTTTTGCATAATTTTTAAGGTTAATTTTTACTAAAAAAAAAATCACATGGCATATAGTTTAGGAAATTTTTATTTTTTTTCATATTTAGGTAATATACACTGTTTAGGAGATGACTTTTTTTTTAAGTAGAAAGGGAATTTTTTGATGGAATATGCGAAAAATATTTCGTGATATATTTAGGGGTATTGTCTTTCAAGAAAATTAAAATGAAATATATCCCCAAGATACAATTTTTTTGGCATATAAAAGGGGTAACGTACAGTAAATTGGGGGGGTCCTCTCCGTAAGTGAAAAAAGTACACAAAAAAATGAAAAGTTGAAAAGTGACGTGAGAGAGAGAGCCAAACCGAAGAAAAAAAGAAAAAAGAAAAGCCCCCTACGCTACTGTTCATCTTCCTCCGTGGGTGTCTCCCTGCCGGCACCGGTGCTGCCTGCTCGCACCATCGTTGTTTCGCCCGCCGCCGCCGCCGCGACTCAGCCGCACCCGTGATGCCGGACCGCCACTTCGAACCTCCACCCGCAAGCTCGCGTCAATCCGAAGCCCCTGCTTCGTCGCGCTCCGCCTGCAACCCCATTGCGACCTCCGATTAGAGACCCGACGTCGCAGATCCAGTGACCTGACAACTCGGGGTTGCTCTCTGCCTTGCTCGTGACTGACGTCGGGAGATCCAAAGCTCCTGCTCCACCCGCGACACTGCTTGTTGCCTCACCGCCCCGACACCGTCTCCGCTTTGCTTCTGCCCGCGCTCGGAGTCCCTCGCCTGCGACGCTGCTGCTGTCCACGATCCAGCGCTCGACGTCTCGTGCTCCAGCCGTGACCCAACGCCGGTAGATCTGATTCGAGCTCGCCCCCGCTGCAACTCGCGAGATCTGACGCCTCTCCACCGTCATTGCAACCAAAAGCCAGAAGCCGCTGTTCCTGCCACGATTCCGTCCTCAGGCCGTCTGACCGGTGTCCCTGCTCAACCCGACGCCCCTGCTGCCCAGAGCCGAAGTTCGCAGCTCAACGTCATCCCGATCTTGCCGCGCCGGCATCGCCTCCACCGGCTACCTCTGCATCTCTGCCGCGGTCGCACCACCACCGATCCGCCTCCACCGCATCCGCCAGCCCCCGCGAGCAGAGCCGCCACCTTGTCGACTGTTGCCAAAGCTGCAACCTGAAGCTCGCTTAGCCCCACGACGCCCACTTCCAGATCCGACGTTGCCTAATGCCAATCCGCAACGCCCGCACCCAGATCCGATGTTAGCCCCGTGTCGGCTTGTGTCTTCATCCTCGCCAGAGCCCTCGCTGGAACTCTAGCCGGCGATCTTCCCCCTCGCCGGAGCCCCAAAATCAGCGGCCAAGATTTCCTTTTTCTTTCTTTTTTTTTTTTTTTTTTAAAAAGAAAAATATTTATTAGGTATTTTTGCTTTACTTTATTAGGCAAGTTTAGGTTTTTCCCTGATTTATTATTATTATTATTATCTCTTTATAAGTTGTTCTCTTTGATCGAAATACCTATCTATGCATAATTGGAAATCTCAATATATCACTGATTCGCAATCACCATTTTTTTATTTCATCTATAAGAACTTTAGATGAAATAATTAATCAGTTTTAATAAAATTGATATTTTGATCTTTAAGACTTAAGATCAATTTATCGATTTTACTAGCGAAATATTCTCCCTTGATTTGAACGGTGTGTGATATTTTGATGATTTTGAATGAGTTGTCTTGTCTTAATTGCCTTGTTTATCTTGAGATATGTTTGAGTTAGAATATTGCATGTTTTAGGGTTTACATGTTTAGAATACGAATTTTATTTCAAATTTAAAAAAAAATTCAAAAAATCAATTTAGGTCGCTAGATTTTAAATTGAGTTGCATGTTTAATCATCTGGCAATTATAAATTTCGAAAATTAATAAAACAATAAAAAATCATCATACACTTGTCATGTAGAATAAGGGCATATTTTGCATGTCATTGCATATTAGGGTTAAATTGCACTTAGTTTAATTTAGATAATTTTTTTTCTAATTTATTATAAGTTTAGGCATTTTTTAGATATATTGCATTTTAGGATTATTTAGGTTAAGATAATATTTTAGTTTAAATTAGGATATGGCTCAACCTAATTCCTAATATAAAATAAATAGGATCTTAATCTAGTTAGGTAATTTTCACATTTCACCAAATTTCGAATTTCATGAAAAATACAAAAAAAAATGTCATAGGTTAAATTAGTTTTATTATTTAGGATAAAAATGCATTCTTTTCGGAAAAAAGAAAAAATGTCACATGTGCGTCATTAGGGTTAGATTCATTGAAATACATGTCATTTAGTATTTTTGCTAGGCCCATTTAATTAGAAATTGTATGTTATTAGAATTAGGTTATTTAGTTAATATCGCATTGCATATTGCATGATTTTCATTAATTAAGTGAAAACAAAAAAAGAAATCGCGTGTTAATTAGAAACCAAATCTATGGTTGTTGATATATATTTTAATTTAACATTGCAGATGCTTTCGTTGCTTGGAGGTAAGTTTTTGCAATTTATTTATTGTTTATCTGGGTGTTAAATTGGTGGTTTGCGCACCCGTGTGATCACTTAACATGTTAGGGAGATAGTTTAAAATCAATTTAAGCTGCCTGCAAAAATATTTTTGAAAATAAAAGAAATGGTACCGAAAGGGCATTAGAGAAATCTAGTGTAACCAAGTGCCCGTACCCAAAATCTCTGATTCGTAGGAGTAAAGTAAATCTCCCATACTTTACTTGGGTTTCTAATTGACCCACCAAAAAATAGATTAGTGGCGACTCCTAATTAAAAATTTGCATGTTAAGAACTTGAACTGAAAGTCGCGAATTGGTATGGGCTTGGGAGAGCTCGAGTTAAGTCTAGGCTTAACAATTCATTAGCCAAACTCTAGGTGGTTCACACCCGAAAAATTGGTCGCGATAGGCCAATTGGACCGGGTCAGACCGGTCCGATCGGATGGGCCGGGTCGGATGAACCGATCGGCATGTGCTCCCACTTGCGCGGGCTAATGTCACGTAGACGTCAGCTGGTGTGTGCCGCGCACGCACCAGGCTTTTGCATGTACGTTGCACACGCCTGGGAAACGAATTGGCGCGTGCGTCGCACGTGCCCGATAGAGATTGAATCGGCCCCTGCGTTGCATGCATCGACGACACCAGTTCCTTGTGGCTGCCCGTGGTGGCGCATCCGGCGGCCTCCGGCAACCGTCCACCACTCATTTTTCTCGTATCGACGAGAGCTTCAACCTTGCATTATCAAAAACGAATTTTGACTTGCAGAAAATCACAAAACAGGGCGAGCAGTGCGCGGGTGTCGAGTTTTTCCGTCCCCGATCAACCGGTAGCAACTTTTCTCGAATTTCGACCACGAAAATAATTCAATAACATAAAAAGGGGATCGGGAAACATGAACTACGGCTCTGATACTAATGTTGAGAATTATTGATTCCCTAAAACTGATTCGACACTAAATCGAACCCCTAAAACGAATGCGGAAAACGAGCCTAAGAACAAACATGTATCACCGATCAAAGACACACCACGGAATCGAGCGTACCTTATTATCCACAGATTAAACACAAACGTTGAAGTTTGAGGAAGAATCTTGATTCCGTTCTAGCGAGGAGCGTACAGTTGCTGTAAGGGGGAAACAACGTCGTTTTTTGGGAGTGTAGTTTCTTACGCTTCTTGGAGGGAGAGAGAGACTGAAACAACGTACGTGCCCCAAAGGGTACGTTCCTTTTTTCTTTTTCTCTTACGTCTTCTCCAAAAAACGTATCTCTTCAACGTAAAACGTTTCTCCAAAAGACATAACCCCTCATATCTAAACAACGTAGCCTTTCATCCATGGTAACCATTCATCCATGGGCCCTTATCTTGCGGGCCAGGCTTTTAGGCCCAACATGGACAGACGGGCCCACTTAGGCCCATCAACACATGAATAAAAACCGTCAGTGACCAAAAGAGAAAGCTAATGGTCTAACAGAAGCATTTTGATCGGCGGACTTTAGCACGGGGGCCTCCCTCGATCATGCACATGAGATCACTTACCCTTGTTTTCACCATAAAATCAATTACCTCACCTCAAATACTTTTGACAAAAGAACACCCGATGGTGCATTTCCCTGCAGCCGCTTCAGCCTTGTAATTTGTGATTTAGACGGTCGGTTTGGAGAAAGAAAAAAGAAGAACAAGAAAATGAAACAAAAAAGAACAGACGCATCATTACTTTTATCTCTACTTTATTTTTTAGCTTTTTTTTTTGCTCCCTTCTGACCACCAATATAGATACTGTTACACAATATCTTCTGTACTAATTATTGAAATGTTTACGCTCGTTTGGACGAATAAAGAAAAAGGAAGAAATGGAAATTTCGAGATATTTTGAAATTTCCTGTTCTCTTTCCCTCACAAAGCTGTCAAAATTTTCCTTGTTTTCACCAGCATCAATCGCCTCCCATCTCCACAATGTCGCCACCCATCTCTCTCTCTCTCTATCTGGTAATTTTCGCGTTTCAACCAACAAGACTCCACCCCCTATCTCCATAAATTCGACAGCATATGGTTATCTCTAATGTTATTGTTGTTAGAGGTGATGAAAAAGGAAAATAAAAAAATCAAATAGAAGGAAAGGAAAATGGAGGAATAGTGTCATAGTATTTAGATGTTAGCGAGAAAAAGGAATCGAAAAGAATACGTAAGGACTTGAATATGCTTTTATCATAGAAATAAATAAAGGTACAAGTAAGCAAAATGAAAAAGAAAAAAGAAAAACGAAGTATTTGTCAACAGCACAATCCTTGCAATTCCTTTAATCTTTCCGAAGGATTAGAAGAATTATACATAATCAATCGTATCGTCATTCATGATCCCTCATAATCCTTTCATTTGTTTTTTCTCCATCCAGAAAAGGCGTCATTTCTAGAAAGATTTTCTCCTCCCTTCAAATCTCATCTACCAAATATAGTCTAATGTTTTGTCTAATGTTCAATTGAATCCTAAATGCTTTGAAATGGGTATAATCAAGTGATTATAACGAGGTATTAGCGAATTTTACTAACGTGATGCCACATTAGATAAAAAAAGTAAAAATTAAAAAAAAAAAGAAGACAAAATCCAATTAATGAAATTAAAAATTTCACCAAGTTCCCTTTCACTTTGGGGGTTGGACACACTTGCCCTATATTTTCGACAATTACTCATTACCCAAGGGATTTTCATTTTGTTACAACCACTATACTCCATTATATTTTCCAAATTAGCATGTGTAATGCACGTGATTTTTAAGTGACAAAAGTGAATTTTCATCTCATTTTTTGAAAAAAATCTCTCTTTTACCCTTGATTTCTAGGGGTGAGCATCGGTCTAGAGTCAATTCTAGACTGATCCTGGACCGGACCAATCCTACCGGTCCTGGTTTGGTTCACAAGAAAACTGGGTGGATCTCTGATCCTATAATTCCTGGACTAGCACTATGCAGGTTGGTCTTTAGTCCTAGAAGTTTAAAGTCAATCTAACATGAACCAACCATGACCTAATATATTATTTATAATTTTTATATATAGAAAACCCTAAAATAAATGGCGTCAACAATATTAAATAGCTCATTAGTGAGGAGTTCAAGTAATTTTATATTATTCTTTACTAACTTAAATTTTTAATGATTTTTTACATTGTAAACATTCATAATTTACAAAGGAGGAAAACATTTTTGTGAAGAGTCCTCACGACATCCAAAAAAGCATAAATAGCTCCTCACGTTATCATTTTCTAGTACTCGTTTCCTTCTGTCTTATTTGTCATCTTAGTCTTTAATTTGCCAAAATCGAAAGAAATAATTTCTCCGCTTGCCACTCGACACTCGCCTCACTTGCTTTGAGTCACTTGTGCCGCTCACCGCTTAATGCTTGCCTGGCTTGTTGCTCCTCGCTTGACACTCAATTTTCACTCTGCTCAATGCTCAACGCTCACCCCATTTGCCGCTCACCTCTCTTAGCTAATCTTACTCGTCACCAAACCCATTTGGTGGGTTCGATTTTCGGTTGCCCTTTTAGGGAGTACGAGAAATGAAATAAAAAAGCTATCGGTTAGTCCTGAATTGACCCTGAAATCAAACTGAGCTCACTAGGTCGGTCCGATCCTCGATCGTCTTTCAAGGATTACAAAAAATAAAATAAAAAAATTATCAATTGGTCTCGAGTTGACCCTAGAGCCGGACCGAACCCACTAAGTCGGTCAAGTCCTCGGTTCCAAGCTTAATAAGATCGGTCCTCGGTCCAAAAAATTGAGGACTAGCACTGTACGAGTTGCTTCTAGGATTAAGAGATGGACCGGATCATACTCACCCATATTGATTTATATAACAAAAATAAAAAGTAAATAAAACAGAGGAAAAATTCACTAAAATATAAGTATCATAATAAATAAATACCAGTAAAACTATAAGGATTTTATTAATGTACAAAATATTTCTCCAAAGACGGTGTCAACACTTCGTGTAGATCCTGTGCAAAGTTGTTCTCCATGGTGTTTCACTCATTCCAGTCAACGGAAAAAGCTCGTCCCACTCACCCACGCGTAGTAGAGGAAGAAGATGAATCGAGGACTGGGGTACTTTCGTCGCTTCAGTATACTTCTTGGGAATGTGACGACTCTCGGCACGGTCCCGCTGCTTCTATAAAGAGGCGGAGGACTTCTCCGGTTAGATTCTCTGTCTTCGCGTCTAGATGCGTTCTTTCTGGTAATTCTTTTGGCCAGGAAATTTGCATTGTCAATGGTTACAGCACGTTAAATCATTGTCTCGATTTTGAATTCGAATAACAATTTGCTAAATTGAATTTATTGAGAAAGATTTTCCAAATAGATTTCAAATTAGATGAAGAAATCCTTCTTCTGTTGAACTCTTTATAGCTGCACAAAGGAGGAAATAAAATAAAAAGAAAAGAAAAGAAAAGAAAAAAAAGGTGAGGGTTTTTTCTATCTTTTTTTGTACATGTAGAAGAAGGCAGAAGAAGAATCCCTATTGGAGAAAAGAAGGCACACAATATAAAAGACGTGCTCTTTAGTGGAAAAAGAAAGAGAAGCCCTACGAAGTAAAAGGAAGCCGCCTGTCCAGACGCCACACAAGCCTTGAAGGGGTAGAAAACACGAAGCTGTACGTATGTGGAGAAAAAATAGACGCCCCGGTTCTTGTTTTGGCATACATAAAACATTTTACTTTGAGCTTAAATGCGCAATAATTTTTGTGCCGTGAGTTTACGATCAAGTAAACTGTTTATTTATAAACATTTTAGGTTTGAATTTAAATTTAGATGAGGGAAACACTCAAGCGTATGAGCGATTATAAATTTTAATTCTCTGATTATAGTGATTGTTTGCTATTGACTCTCATTGTAAACATATGTATCAATACTCAAATCGAATCACGTAAATTTCTAGTGTTCTTATTATTTTTCATTTATTTTTCTGATGATTTTGCATTGATATAAATTACAAAATTGTGTCGTTTCTGCGTAATTATATTTTCAACAATTGGACGAAAATATTCGTGTGTTCAAGCTCAAGCAATACTCTTCCCGTATAACTGAAAATCAAGACTGTGTAGCGTTCATGAATTTTTTTTTTTTTTTCACGTACGGCAAGTTGCAGCTTCTCGTTGGCTTCTGGACTTTCCTTTTGTGCGGCACAGTCTACTTCGTAGGACTTCAGCGGCTAGTGAGATAGAAAACCTTCGTTTTGCTTTTGTCCGTGTGTGCCCATGGTCAACAATTTGACTTGGGCCCACCGTGTGCAGCAAAAAGAGTCGACTGCTGCAAGTAAAAGAAGGAACCCTTGCTTTTTTTTTTCCTCTTTTGTCTTGTAGCTATATATTACCTTTTTTTTATGTTGCTTTCTTTTGTACATCCGAAAGAAAGTCTACCAAGAGGAAAACTTCTTCATCCAATGTATAATTCGCTTGGGAAAATCTTTATTTATAAATATTTTGAGATTTAGCTTAAATCTAGGTGCGGAAAACACTCGAGCATATGAGCGATTGTAAATGTTGATTCTCCAATTATAGTGGATTATTTGTTACTGACTCTCTTTGTGGACATAGATATTGATATTCGAACTGAATAACGTAAATTTCTGGTGTCATTATTATTTCTCGTTTGCTTTTTTGATAATTTTGCGTTGACATAAATTGCAAGATTACGTTGTTTCCACATATTATATTTTCAACAATTGATATCAGAACTTGAGATCAAATTTCCTGATTGTAATTTGGAATTTTTGCTTGTCTGATTATTATCTGGAAATTCTATTATTGCAATTATGTCTTAGAAGAAATCTAAAATTAAGAAGTTTAACGAGAGGAACAATTTTATGTTATGGAGCATTAAGATGCGGGCATTATTAATAACCCAATGTTTGGCCAAAACATTGGATGGTGAAGATGAGTTACCAATTATAATGAAAGCCTCTAAGACGGTAGAGCTAATGGAAAAAGCAAAGAGCACAATCCTATTGAACTTGTCGGATAAAGTTTTAATAAAAGTTGCCGAGAAGAATGATGCCATAGTATTATGGGCAAAACTTCAATTACTCTATTTGAAGAAAGGTTTGAACAATCATTTGTACATATTGAAAATGATGTTTCAATTTAGATATACTGAAGGTATGTCTATCAGAACCCACCTAGATGAATTCAATAAACTCGTGATGGATTTGAAGAACATTGGTAAGATACTTGATAAAGAACATGGCATGATATTGTTAGCTTCTTTACCAAAGTCATGAAAGCACTTTATTGATTCAATGTTGTAGGGGTGTACTATAATTACCTCAAAAGAGGCAAAGTCCGCTTTGTTCTCTAAAGAGTGGTAGATAAAGTTTCGAAATGACAATCTGGCACAAGAAGTAGCACGAGCACTAACAATTCAGGGTAGAATATAACATCGAGGGCCTAGTAGTAGCAAATGTAAAAATATATCAAAATCATGCCATAGAAAGTCTAAGGGACGCATGAAGTATTTTGAGTGTCACGAGGAGGGACACATCAAGAGAAGTTGTCCAAAGTAGAGAAATAAAGGCGATAGTTAAAATGCCACAAATAGTGTGGCAAACATTGTCAAGAAGAGCACTAGTGATGTAGAAGCTATTTTATGTGTGACTATTACTTCATCATGAGACAAATGGGTGTTAGATTTTGGGTGTTCTTATTATATGACGCCTCATAAGAATTCGTTTACTACTTACCAGACTGCATATGGTGATAGCGTTCTTTTGGGGAATAATGTAGCCTACAAGGTTGTAGGGATAGAGATAATTCAGATTCAGATGCACAATGGGGTGGTGCACACATTGACAGACATGAGGCATGTACCAAAGCTCAAGAATAATCCTATTTTTTTAGGACACTCAACAATATTGGGTATAGGTACACCACTAAAAGTGGAGTACTGAAGATCTCTTGAGATGCCATGACAGTGATGAAGGGGAAGAAAGTGAATACTCTCTATAATCTATTGGGAGAGATCGTGACCGGAACCGCTATAGTTTTATCAAGTGAGTCCTCTAACTTAACTCGGTTATGGCATATGCATTTAGGGCATATGAGTGAAGCAAGTATGATGATATTGAGTGATAAAGGGTTGTTGAAAAGTCAGAAGACAAGGAAGTTGGACTTATGTGAGGAAGCGGCACTGAGTTAAATTTATTACAACTATTCATTTGACCAAGCAACCAGTTGAATACATTTATTCAAACGTTTGGGGCATGTCTTCAGTTCCTTCTAAAGGAGGTGCCTGATATATGCTGACATTTATTAATGATTATTCAAGGAAGGTATGTGTATATTTTTTGAAGTATAAATATGATGTGTTCAATCGGTTTAAGAAATTTAAGGCATTGATTGAAAAGTAGTCAGATAAACAAATCAAGCGTCTAAGAACCAACTATGGCAGGAGTTTTGTGGTAAAGATTTTACCAAGTTCTACGAGAAAGAAAGGATTATGAGACATCGCATAGTACTTGGGACACCACAGCAAAATGGTGTAGCAGAACGAAAAAATAGAACTTTGCTTGAGCGAGCTTGATGCATCCTTTTGCATGCAAGACTTGGCAAGGATTTTTAGGTTGAAGCAGTGAACATGGCATATTATCTAATTAATTCATTTCCATCATATGCTATCAAGTGAAAGACTCCTGAGAAAGTATGGTCAGGGAGACTTGTTGATTACTCCAAATATCCTACGTATGCTCAAGTGAGTAATGGTAAGCTTGAGCCGAGAGCGAAAAAGTGCATATTTCTGAGTTTTGCTCATGGGGTGAAAGTCTATCGGCTATGGTGCACCAATCCCAGATCACCCAATTTTCTAATCAGTAGAGATGTGATCTTCGACAAGACTACAATGCTTTAACAAAGGAGTTCTAAGACACAACCAGTAGAGTAAACAGACTATGGTGTCATTAGTGAGGTGGAGTTTCAGGTTGAGACTTTAAAAACCTAGTTGAGACTGTAGATGAGGCCGCAGTTCCTGAAGTTGGTGATAGTTAACAACTAGCGAAGCCACAGCACACTATAACAGCAGATAGACAGAGAAGGCAAATTAAATCACTAGTACGTTATGATTATACGGATATTGCTTGTACATTGACTATAGGTGATGAGGTAGAGATAGATAAGCCTTCATCTTACTTTGAGGCGATGGCTAGTTCGGAGTCGTCGCAGTGGTTAGGAACTATGAGTGAAGAGATGGAATCATTCCATTGGAATCAGACATGGGAGCTAGTCAAAGTACCCAAGAGTTAGAAGAATGTTGGAAGTAAATGGGTCTTCAAATGGATAGAGGGCATTCTCAGTGTCAAGACAGTGAGGTATAAGGTGAGACTTGTGGCGAAGGGTATATACAGTATGAAGGCATTGACTACAATGAGATCTTCTCTCTTGTGGTAAGATATACTTATATTTGTGTTTTACTTACCTTAGTTGCTTTGCAGGATCTTGAGTTAGAGTAGCTAAATGTGAAAACTGCATTTCGTCATAATGAGTTGGAGGAGCAAATTTATATGAGGCAGCCAACGGGATTTGCTATTCCAGGGTAAGGAAGATCATGTTTGATTGTTAAAGAAATTTTTGTATGGGTTGAAATAGTTTCCTAGGTAGTGGTATAAGCGTTATGATGTTTTCATGGTTAATCAAGACTATTCGAAAAGTCAAATGGATAGCTTCGTTTACTTTAAAAGATTAGAGGATGGTTCTTTGATTTATCTACTATTATATGTTGATAATATGCTGATAATAGCTAAGAATATGTCTGATATTGATGTGCTGAAAAGACGGTAAATGCTAAATTTGAGATGAAAAATTTAGGTGCTGCAAAGAAAATACTGGGTATAGAGATTTTGCGTGACAGGATTACAAGAGTTTTACATCTATCTCAAAAGAAATATATTGAAAAGATCATGGCATGTTTAATATACAATCAGCAAAATCCGCAAGTACACCTTTAGCGAAGTACTTTAAACTTGCAGATAAATTATCATCGTAAACTGAAGAGGAGGAGGAATATATGTCCTGTGTTCCTTATTCTAGTGTCGTGGGTAGTATTATGTATGTTATGGTGTGCACTAGGCCTGATATTTTACAAGCTGTGAGTGTGATTAGTTGCTATATGAAGCGTCCTTGTAAAACTTATTGGAAAGTTGTGAAGTGGATCATCAAATATTTGAAATGGATAAAAGACATGGTTATAGTGTACTAGAGAGACAGCAATGGTAGTGAGTTCACTGGTTTTATGAATTCGGATCACGCCGGTGACTTGGATGATCGTAGATCTTTACTATGGTACATGTTTACACTAACGGGTGATACAATTAGTTAAAAAGCGTCCTTACAAGATTACATTGGCTTGTTTTCGACTAAGGCAGAATACATGGTACTAACCTTTATAACGAAAGATGCGATGTGGTTACAAAATTTACTTTCAGACTTTGGGTTAGAATAGAAAAATGTGGACATACATTGTGATAACCAAGGTGTGATATATTTGGCGTATAATCCAGTTTATCACTAGTGAATGAAGTATATCAATATCATGTACCACTTCATTCGAAATGTCTTAACTAAGGATAATGTTATAGTAAAAAAGATTGTTACAGTAGATTACCTGGCAGACATGATGGCTAAATTTATTCATTTGGCAAAGCTCAAGCTCTGCTTGAGCTCTATTGGCGTCTGTAGAGAGTGAGCACTCGTCGGGACATTTAGAGAGCAGCATGAATGATGAGCACTATAACTTAGTTTTGAACATCGAGCCAATGTGGAGAATTGTTAAATTATTGTCTTGAGTTTGAATTCGAATAATGATTTGTTAAATCGAATTTGTTGAGAAAGATTTCCCAAGTAGATTTCAAATTAGATGCCCCAATTCTTGTTTTGGCGTTCATAGAGCGTTTTACTTTGAGCTTGAATACGTGGTAATTTTTGTGCCGTGAATTTACGTCCAAGTGAGCGGTTTATTTATAAACACTTTGGTTTAAGTTTATATCTAGATATAGGAAACACTTGAACATGTGGGCAAGTGTAAACTTTGATTCTCCAAATATAGTGGATTATTTGCTGCTGGCCCATAGATGTAGGTACCAATACTCAGACCGAACCACATAAATCTCTTGTGTCACTATTATTTTTCGTTTATTTTTCTGGTAATTTTGTGTTAACATAAATTGCAAGACCCTATTATTTCCGCGTATTATATTTTTAACACAGCATATCTACTTCACGCTAAAACTTCAAAAGTATGCAATGCCCGCATCAAAGTCTGGTTCCTCCAAGACGAGATTCAAGTTTCATTTCTATTCTACTAGGATCAGGATATATCGTATCATCATACTCTTTCAGTCTTACATTAGATTTGCGAGAAGCATTTGCAGAGCATGGACAAATTTCGATTTTGACTGCATAAACTGAGGCAATCTCTGGCCAGCCTAAGTTTCAATACATACAAGGCGAATGTGATGAATTCAATTTACTCAGTTGACAAGAATCGCCAGTTTCGTCCTTGTGACCAATCTCAGACTTAGCTGGAAACAGCTATGATGTGTTCTTGAGTTTTATAGGACCGGATACTCGCAAAGGTTTTACAAATTTCCTCTACAAAAGCTTGACAGATGCTGGTATATGCATATTTCGAGATGATGATGAACTGCCTGTTGGAGAAGGGATCAAGCCCGCGCTGATTGAAGTGATCCAACAGTCGAAAGTTTTGATTCCCATCATCTCTGGGGATTATGCTTCCAGCATAGGCAGCCTCATGGAGTTGGTCCAAATATTAGAGTGCAAGCAAACGATGGTCGAGAACCATTCCCATTTTCTACGAGATTGAGCTCTCGGATTTAAAAGAACAGAGGAATATTTTTTAGAAGAGCTTTTTTGAACACCAGAGGAATGGGATTGATTTTGAGACCATCCAGAAGTGGAAACTGGCTCTTGAGGAGATAGGAAGGTTAAAGGGTTTTGTGACAGCGAAAATACATAACGGGCCTTTACCAAAAAAAAAAAAAAAATACATAACGGGTAATCCAATTCAATTTAAAATCAATATACAAAATTGATGGACTGGATCATAAACGGATCATGCTATCTTGAATATCATTATTTTTCATTTTTAAGTTTAATTGTTTCGCAACTCCACCTAAAAGTTTGGCTTTCAGACTAAGTTAGACCATTCAAATGCAGGAATTTTTGGGAGTGCCTTAAATTGCCTCCTTTGTTCTTGCCTCCTGGTGCATTACTTCTGGTTCAACTCTGCATATTCTGCTTTGCTCAGCCGTATGACTATTGTTCTGATTCACTTTCTCATCATGTCTCCATCTGTAGGCATCATTCCAAGCACATAGATGAACTCATCCCAATTGTTCAGCAAAAGCTCAAGAAGGGTCGACTACCAGTGACAAAATGCAGGAATTTTTGGGAGTGCCTTAAATTGCTTCCTTTGTTCTTGCCTCCTGGTGCATTACTTCTGGTTCAACTCTGCATATTCTGCTTTGCTCAGCCGTATGACTATTGTTCTGATTCACTTTCTCATCATGTCTCCATCTGTAGGCATCATTCCAAGCACATAGATGAACTCATCCCAATTGTTCAGCAAAAGCTCAAGAAGGGTCGACTACTTGTGACAACAAATTTAGTCAGAGTTGACCGTCATGTGCAGGAGATCATGACAAAGCTCGGTGTTGTGCATCGCAATGGACAAGTAATTGAAATATGTGGCAGCGATGTATGAGTCCTTGGAATATATGGTATTGGGGGTGTTGGCAAGAATAGTCTTGCAAAAGTTGTTTACAATCAACTGAATGATCGCTTTCAAGCATATAGTTATCTCAGGGGAATTCGAGAATTGCATCAGCATGATAGGATCTTATCCTTGCAAAATCAATTAATCTCAGACCTTCAGAAAAGAAGTGTATCATTGAGATGTTCTGATGATGCTATTGCAGTTCTTGCCAAAGGATTTCGAAATAAGCAGATCCTCATTCTCCTTGACGACGTGGAAGGTGCTGACCAACTCGATGTTGTTGTTCGGGAGCTTAGTTGATTGGGTCCAGGAAGCAGGATTATTGTGACTTCTAGAAAGACTGACGTCCTTTTGAAGTTCAAAAGAGGCTGAAACGCATGAGGTTGAACCCATGGAAGAAGATAAAGCTCTTCGATTGTTTTCTAAGCGGGCTTTTGGAACAGATTCTCCTAGCATGGGCTTCAAAAGCCTTTCCAAGGACATCGTATTAGCTACTGGGCGACTTCCTTAGCACTTGAGGTGACAGGTTCACGTTCGTTTGGAAAGTCGAAGGGTACGTTGAAAGATACATTGGAGAAGTTGAAAGACACTCCTCATGAGAAAGCCGAACATGTGTTGAAAATAGGTTACTTCGCTTTAGATATATATGCAAAGCAAATATTTCTGGATATAGCATGTTTTCTGATTGGAAAGGACGAGAGAATTGCCATTTACATGTGGGAAGACTGTAAACTTTATCCTTCTAGTGGTATTGAAGTTCTCCTTGTAACGTATTTGGTGAAAATTGGAGAAAACAACGAGCTATTGATGCATGATCTACAAAGAACTCTGGGCAGAAAACTTGTTTTAAGTAAAGATCCTATCCCTCGTCATAGGTTGTGGGTGCACGACGAAGCCCTATCCACTTTACGGAAGAAAGAGGTAAACCTGAAAGCCAGAACTACTTTTCTTTTATTTTCTTTTCAAGCTAGTCAATTTTCTTTGTAATTTACCCGATTTTTCAATTTGTAGAAGAAGTATGAAAACACAGGCAATTCTATGGTAGAGTTCAATTCCTATTTATTTACCTATATTTTCAAATTGGTAGGGTACTCCAAATGTTCAAGCCCTCGGTCTCACCTTTGACAAAGGATCTGATGACTGTTTCACATCTGAGGAATTTGGCGCGCTAGTGAACTTAAGGTTCCTTAACTTGGATAGAGCTAATGTGAGAGGAAATTTTACTAGTCTTCTTTTAGAGTTAAGGTGGCTTCATTGGGAAGGTGCCATAAGAGCTCTGAGCCTCTTGTTTTGAACCTAGAGAACTTGGTCATTCCTGATTTATCCTGGAGTGCAGTGGCAGATGACTGGGCAGGTTGGGCAAAAATAAGGGAGGTATAAGACACGTTCTTCTTCTAGACTTTTTGTGAACACTAGCTAATTGATATTGAACTGTTTCTGTCTCTTTGTTACACAGAAGGCAAACAAATTGAACGTTTTGGAGCGAACTGGTTGCGGCCAATTATGTAAAACGCCATGCTTCCCACCTGGTAGCAAACTGGAAAGACTAATTCTTGAACAATGTTCTCATTTGTCCCTCATAGACAAATCCATTGGTAATTTGAAATCTTTGAACATCAAGTCCACTCCAATTGCCCTGTTGCCAGAAGAGATGGTTTCCTTGGATAATTTGGAAGAGCTCTTAATTGATGAAACTTCCATATGTCACCTTCCTTTCTTAAGAGGTTCTATGCAGCAACTTAAAACTCTTAGTGCTTCCGGCTGTAAAAATATGGCTGAAATATCCGAGTCTATTGGTTGTTTAAGGTCCCTGTCATATCTTGCATTGGATAAAGCTATTATCACAGGAGTCCCAAATTCTGTTAAGTTGTTGGAGGCACTTGTAGAGCTGTCTTTAAGAGACTGTCAGCGGATTACTGCACTTCCGGACTCCATTGGGATGCTTATGTCACTACGGAAAATGGATCTGTCGAACACCAGAATTCAGGTATTGCCAGAATCGATAAAAAATTTGGGCAGACTTGAGGTGCTAAGAATGAAGAATACTCATGTAAGAAAATTTCCTAAAGATATTGCAAATCTAGAGAAGTTGGAAGTCATAACATTTTCTGGCTGCCCTTTGAGTGGGAAAATTCCATGTGATATTTCGGGGTTATCATCTTTGAGAATCTTGAAGTTATCATTTACCTTGGTTTTTAGCCTACCTGAGAGCATTTGTCAGCTTTCTCATCTCCAGACCCTCCACTTGCTCCAATGTGACGAACTTCAGACTCTACCTAGATTACCATCTAGTTTAGTGAGTTTGCGCTGGGGAACCAAAAATATGAGGATAGTTCAGGGTCTTTTGAATTTGAGAGATTTGAAAGTTTTGGAATTGGTTAATGATCCCGATGAAGAGGAGATATCTTCCTCTGAACTGTCCCAAACTGAAAGCTTTGCCTGGATATCAAATTTATCCAACTTAGAAACCCTAACGCTGTGCCTTCCCAATGTTACTAGGCTACCAGAAGATTTTAATGCTCTTACTCAGTTTAGAAAACTTGAGTTGTCCTGCATAAACCTGCTAGACCTCCCACAACTTCCCTCAAGCTTATCAAAACTGCTTATCAAGAATTGCCAGATCCAGGGGATGGATTTCTCTAATCTGGAAACTCTGTCCGAGTTGGAGCTCTGTAACTGCAATGCATGGAAAATTCTTGGTCTTGGGAATCTAAGGCTCCTGCAAGTGTTAAAGATATCTCGCTGCAACATTAAGGACCTTGATGGTCTCGAACAAGCATCACAATTGAGAAGGTTTTCTATGTCTGAATGCTATTCTCTTAACAGATTGCCAGACCTATTAAAGTGCAGAAGCTTGGAAATTAAGGAAATAGACTTTTGCAACATTCAGGATCAGCCCTGTGAGAGGCACTATAAAAATTGCTGCTCGAGGCACTGTAATTGTCCCTAGATGTATCATTGTGGTGGTCGACGCATGTAGCGATCTTAACAGTGAGCTGCAAGGATGCTCTCTATTTCCAATTGAGAGAAGGTGGAGTTTATTTCTTTCTTCTAGGTGAGTAATGCACTTTTCTCTTTATCTACAATTGGTAGACATTATTCTCAACAGAGTGTCTCTCCAAGGTGAATATTTCCATTTTTTTTCTTCTTTTTTCCCTGTTTTCTGACTGCAACATTTCTCTTTCCCATTGTCATACTCTACTTAATCTGTGCTTCTGGGTAACGAATTCAAGAAATAATCATCACATGGACTGCGAAAATGTGGTTGGTATTGAAGTATCTGGCTTTATGCACTATATGATTCCTCATTGACCTATAAACCATCAGCATGAACCAACTCTAGCAGTTCTTCTGTAGAAAGCTAAAAGTATTTGCAAAAAAACAGAGATCTGCCAGTTGATGAATTCACCAGAAAGACTTGGTAAACTTTCGAGCCATAGGAACTTGCATGCTGGTACTTCTATTTGTTTCTGGCTCCAAACGTTCTAGCAGAACCCGATGCTCCAAATTCCAGGGATGTGCACAGACATGTCAAGCCTGATGGGACATGGAGTAATTTTGAGAACATCAATTGCCTGAAGTGAACTTTTCCTATTCCTATTTCATGCCAACTATGCCTGTGTTCTAGCAAAGTTTGAAAATCAAAGTTTATTTTGGGATGTATATATTGAATCAATCATGTGAGAGAGTAGGCTCATATAAATTGTCTAAGTTTGTTGTTTTGATGTTTCATTGAAAGTACTGGGTTTTGAAAATTGGTCATCAATGAGGATACCTTTTAGAAATAAAATTTTTCCATAATATAATTAGACACATCCACTGTGTCTAATATGTACCGTAAGAGGAAAAATGAAAAGCTAATTAGTAATTGAAAGACGGTTTGCTTTGTAAGCAACACAACATATTGTGATGTTAAGTTGACATTTGGAAACGTCCCTGTTTATGTATTTTGTACACACACCTCATTGCATGATATAGTATCCTGTTTGCATGAAGATTTCCATAAACTAAAAGCGAAAGCATGCATGTGAAACGTAAATACACAAGTAATTTTTCTGCCATCTTGAAATTTTTCATATGCCAACATGCTTCTTGTGCCAAACCAATTGCCCATGATTGAATGAGCCGTTACATGCTATTTGTGTCATATCCATCAGTCGGTACTTTGACTGATGGTAATTCAATCAATGAGGCTCTTACTTCAACATATTTAGATTGCTAGGTGTCCGTTTGCTGAGATAGGTGGTAGCTCATGTTCCTAATAAATAATGATTTGATGATTTAGAATCAATATCTCTTCAGATCACTTCAGGATTGGATTTGGGAAGAGAGTTCCGCTTTGTAATTCTTCAGGACAATGTGGGAGTTACAAGATCAAGGGCGCTGGGGGACATGAGGGCCTTCGACAGCACAAAAATGCCCGTTCTTCAACCTTGAAAAGTAAGCACACCGCACCTTGCGGCCTCAATTGTGATTTCTGCGAGTGTTATTCCAAGTTCTGTTAGATCTTGTTCTTCTTGATGCTGTGTAACAAGTTCTTTTTAGTCGATGGAAGAAAGGCCCGTCCGTCATTCTGTTCATCTAGGACGTGTGAAGTGCAGATTTTGTTTTCCTCCTTGTTGTATAATACCGCTTGCATTATCTTCTATATTTCTTGACCCGGCCCTCTTTGTTAGTCTGTTGTCATTCATCACTCTTCTGTATCTTGCTGCAAAGCGAAGACCATAAATTACGATTTCAGAAGGTTTATCTTACGATTGTAGGAAGTATGATGAATAACTGGTTATAGGGATATACTTGAGTTGAATGGACTAAACACTTAGTTATGTAGTTGCAGGATGTTTCAAGCAGTTTGTTATTGAGTTCATATTGATTTGGCAGATTCCGAATACTCCGTTTGCCAAAAATGGAATGTTGCTTTGTTGAAAATAAATATGTAATGTCGGTGGCAGATATGAAATATCGATGGTAAGTAAAAAATGATCTATAAATCGTCAGTCTGGACGACCATTTGCAAATTACTAATGAAATAACAATTTTAGCATCCACAAATCCAATAGTAGATTACTATTATTTGTCAGTTTGGTCAATATGTAAGTTTGGTAATAAATTCGAAATATTGATGGTAAGTTACCATCGATAAACCTAATAGTATGTACTTTTAGATTTTATGAGTAGGCATGTAACTATTTGTTAGTTACCAATGATATAACAATTTTATTATTGACAAGCCCAATAGTAAATTATCGGCTTCCACTGTGACTTAGTTTCGAGTAATGGATGGACATAGTTGGTAAGTCATAAATCGCTAACGCTGTTGGTAAGTTCCATGAATATATTTGATAAATAGGTAGCAGGTTGCAAGATTGTACCATCGTTATGTAGAATTTACAAATAATGTTATAAATATATTACCGAATAGAACACTGTCGAAGGGCTTTTTCAAGAACATTGATAAAATTTGAGTGCATCACATGGCATGATAAAATCTGGCAATCTTGGGATTGACTCTGAGGTGTTTGATTAAAGTTAATGCATGTTCTCTCTACTTTTGTGATTTACTTATTTAATCATGGAGTTGGTCTTGTTGGATGAGCATATTCCTCATCTTCAAGAGACTTAAGACTCTACTTCAATTTAGTTTTTTTTTTTTTTTTTTTGGGGGGCTTTTAAATTGAATTATCTTCACTGACAACGTAGAAGGAAGCGGTAAATGAAAAAAGCTATCGTAGATAATTGTCTTGATCCATGATTTAGCTCTGAATGTGACTTATTTTTACTACTAAAATCTTGTTAACCTTACTATTTTTCTGAAGGTTCTAAGTGTCCCGAATACTTGTTAAGTATATTTTATTTAGACAATTCAATTTTCAAGTACTGATTGTGCATGATACCAAAAGCAAAACCACTGCATTGAAAATTGTAAAGTTTCCTTAATTAATTACTTAAGAAAAATTGTCCAAAAAAGTATTAAACATATTAGAAGACGGTCAATTCAGTCTTAATCTTTTGGCTAAGTTAGTTTTAAATTTTTTGACGATTTGTCGATTTAATCTTTTCGATAAATTTTTACTGAAAATTAACGACATAAATGCTTGCCGTCCTATGTGGTGTGGACGACCGGTAATAACATAAATAATTTTTTGTAATCTTTTAAAAAGTTCAATATTTTTTCTTTTTTCTTTTTTCTTCTTCCTTTTATTTTTCATTATTTTTCTTTCGTGCCAGCCAGCCCACCTTGCCAAATCTATGCATGGTGATTGCCCAACGGCCTTCTCCTCACTTGATCTGCAAAGCGAGGGCTATTGCAACCCTCGTGGGTTCACGCGAACTTAGTGCGGGCTACGACAACCCTTGCCTCGTCCGTGATTGCTAAGGCCTCATCGACTTATCGAGAAAGGAAAGAAGAACAGTAAACAAGAAAGAAAATAAAAAGAAAAGAAAAGAAAAGATTAAGATTAAGAATCATATAAAAAATTCACAAAAAAAAAAAAAAAAAAATTACAAAATTTCTTGATGACTAGTCATGTCACGTAGACTCTGTTAGTGTCTATGTTATTGATTTTTTGGTTAAAATTGGCCGGAATAACTAAATTAATAAAGTTGGTCAAAATGTTATAATTAAATTGATCAAATTGAAAAGTGTATGACTAAATTGGTCATTATATAACAAGTTTATGACTTTTTAAACAATTATTCCAATTACTTAACAAGCGCCTATTAGCATTATCTTCTTTCTAATGATGTTGAGCAATGTCACACGACCAATGAGAATTGGGGAGGACAAATTAGAAATTTTGGATGACCAAGGATGCCGAAACTTGAGTTAAGCGTGACAACAAAGGTATTTTAACTACAATTTCACTTACTTAAGCAATTGCTGAAAACATCAACCATTGATGGCTGGAAAGCGATGGCCCTCAGCAACTCTCTTGAAACGAGAACAATGTCTACAACCAACTTACATATTTAAGTGAATTTTTTTTTTTTTTTGATATTTACAACTATTTATTGGTTCATTATCGAGGCGGGTCAAAAACAATTAACAAAATATACCAAAAGCATGTCTCCCTTTTTCACCCAATTATCCCTTACATATCTCTACTTATGAAATACAAACCCAAATTTTACTCTTGGATACGATTTTGTACACTCACATCAATTATCTTTGTATTCTTCACGAAGGTATCTTCTTTATTTTTTCAAAATTTCCCCTTTACTAATCATAAATTTTCTCATACCATTAAAAATGTTCAAAATCAATTAAAAACCAAATCACAAAAACTCAAAGCAATAAGCTAAAATGAGTTGGTAGAGAGGACAATCTGTCCTGTTAAATATGAAGGTATGCTTAGGCGTATGCAAATAGTATTTGTGAATATGAAGGTATATAAATGGTTATTGATCCAAAGTGAAGTATGTTTTGTATATTCTTTTAAAATATTGAAAATCATAAAGCAATATCTGCAACTAGAAATTTTGAGAAACTCCTAGGGGACCTAAATCGAATTTATGGCACTGCAATGCGTTTGGTAACATTTTTATTTCTGAGAATAATTTTTATTTTGAAACAATAATTTATTTATCTATTTTCTAGATGAGTTTCTAAGTAGAATGTGTTTGGTATAACCCTAAAATTTCTATTGTCAGAATAAGAAAAGAACATAAAAATAATGGGTATGACCCTCTTTTTTTTCTTTTTGTAACGTAGAATTTTTTTAGTTTTTAATAATTTTCTTATTTTTTATTTTTCACTGTTTTCTCCTCTAACTAGTCAATGGATCTTGATGAGGGCCAACGACCAGCTAAAGAAAAGGGACATGGAGCCTCACCCAACCACTGCAAGGTCCCTTGCAATGGTTAGGCAGTGTTAAGCTTCGCCCCTTCCACCTTGCCCAGCCATGGCGAGGCTTGACCTCGTCCAGCCACCGAGAAGTCGGCTTCGCTTAGCGTTGACATTTAAATTTTGGTGATTCGTTTAATCATTTATTAATTGTATAGAACATTATGGATATATTTTTAGACCCTAGCAAATATAATTTTCATTAAATTGCATCACATATAGAAATTAGGAACATTTGCATAGCTAATATTAATTATTAAATATTTTTGAAAAAAATCATTATTATAATTTTGTTTAAAAAATTTCGAAAATGGAATAGGGCCGGGCCAGGGCCCAGCCCTGGCCCGGCCCTTTCTTCTTTTTCATATTTTCTTTCCCCCTGCGCGGCCCATCTCTTCTTTATCTTTTCACGGCCTCACCCACTTCTTAATCTCTTCTCTTCCCCTCCGCTTGGCTTTGGACGCTGGCTTCTCGTCAAAGAAGGAGGGACGAAGGACGGCGTACGACGAGGATGAGCGGCGAAGGGAATGTCGCGGTACGATCGGTCTGGGCAGGCTGGCGGCACAGTTGGCGTCGGAACTTAAAAGGGAGAGCGTAACGTTGGCTGGGGGGTTCTTTCGGCTGAAAACCAAAGCGGAGAGATAGACCGAGAGAGCTTGACACCGAGAGGGAGAGGTCCCAGCGACTGAGCGACAGCGGGACAGCTTCAGCCGACGCCTCGGCTGCGCACGACCTCCGCCGGCGACTCCTTTCGTTCGACATCCTCAGGCCTAACCGGTAAGCCGCCCTTCTTCTTCCCCTGTTTTGGGCACGATGCCTGGAGCTCGCGGACGACCGGCTCGCGCGGACTTCGGCCCCCGTCCATTCCTCCTTTTGTTGTTGCATTTTTAGTTGGGGAGTCTTGGTTAGGGTTCGGATCCTAGTTGAGCCGGAAACCTCATGATTCGTGAACGCCCCTCACCCGTTCGACGATATACTTAAGTGAGATATAGTTTTCGTCCTCCCGTTTTTGGCCGAAATTGAGTCGTCCGTGCGCGTCGTGTTCTATTGGGATGTTCCAGTGGTGCTGGGCGACCTTGGGCGTCGGCCGTGTAGTCGATCTTGACGTTCCCATCGTCACCGTAGTTTGTTTGGTGTTAGGCCGGGGTGTGGCTCTTGGTTGGAGGCGGGGAGGTCGGTTGACGAGTGGCGTTTGGAGCGGACGACGCCGGTTGGTTGCTCGGCGGTGTGAGCGCCGGCGACAACATATTCGAGAAATGGGGACGGTTCGGATGGTGTTGGTTCGGGGAGGAGGGCTTCAGGAGAAGACCTGCGTAGCGGAAGGCGTGGAGAAGGAGGGCAGAAAAAAGGAAATAAAGAGTAAGAAAAAAAAAGGGAAAGAAGAAGAAGAAGAAGAGAAGATTGAGCTACGGGCTCTAGTTTTGGGCTGGTCGATGGAAATAGGAAACATGGGCTGTCAGGAACCGAGCTGGGCCGAGAGTCGTATGGTGGAAGTGGTCTGGGCCGAGAGTCGTATGGTGCTAAGGGCTTAGGGGTGAACCTCTATAGCTTTGACTATTTCTACTTATACAAAAAAATAACCCATTGCAATCGATGTGCAATTGGGGTTAGTCGATCGAGTGAAAATTGGTTGATGATCGAGCCATTGGATAGTTAACAATTGTATAGCATGAATATTGACATATGTGATACAACAATTGACAACAAAGTAGTATTGGCATCAACGTCAACAAGTGTTCAAGAGGTGATGGCCAAAATATGACGACCAAGAGCACAACAAGCAGGCCATCTAAATTTGGCCAAGGGTTCGATAGAGAAGAGAACACAAGGATTGAGATGCCGATTGAAGACAAAGATATTGAGCGACAGTCGAGAAGTATAATAGCCTTAGGAGCTGCAAACGCTTGTGGATGGAAATGTCGTGAGAATAGAGAGCCTAGAATATTGCAAATACTTGTATAATTGCACTTAGTAGTAATAACCGTTGGTAAACAGTCATAATTAGTGGACTATATATAGTGCCAATATGCTATAATTGTACACCAGGAACACAAATATAACCTTAACATTTTATTAATGGAATGTCCTATTTTTACTCTCATCCTCCATTTTCTAGCAGTCTACGTGTAGATTTGCTATCCATTTTTCCTCGCGAAACCAATTAAAACTCCTGTTTGGAATCACCACATAATCCTATTCCCATCACAAAACCAAAGATCCACGTTTGGCGAAAGGTTATTCACTGTTTTTGGGTAAGGGAACATTTCCGGTGAAACGATTTCTTTTCTTCATCCTGCAAGGTAATAATAATGCCAGAACGCACACTTTCTTGCATGATAAGGAATTGGGAAGTCATTATACTTGTGTGTTCGGGCACTCTCCATTGCTACCTCTATATTATGCGTGGACGTTGATTGCCGAATAGTCTGCAACGCGGGGAACACTCTTTATCAGGTCCTCGTTCTACTTTCTCCCATTTACGTACGCTCAATTTATATCGAATCCTTCGACGGTAATGTGTAAATCTCTCTCCTTCTTATTAATTAAGATAGAACGTAACTGTTTTGTTGATTTAAGAAATGGATTGGAATGAAAAAGTATTCTAAGATCCAAGTAATAATGTAATTAAGAAATATTTTAAATAGTATTGAAGGATTTATTTGACTTTGTTATGGAAAGTTGAGGGAATAAATTGAACAAATAAAAAGTTTCAGAACCATATTGAATAAATTAAAGTCTAAGGATGACATTGTATATTGGACCAAAGTTTAGGAATTACTTGTGTCATTTTTCCTTTTAAAAGGGGACTCTCTAGGACACAATATTTAGAGCTATATATTATAAGATGATGAGGTATAGCAATACCAGTCTTTGGATACTACCGATTGCTGACTTGGGTACCGTCCAAGTTAGCAGACCCCTAAGCTTCTGAGTTACCTGTGAGATGGGTCCACAGTGATGATGTATTAGGTATTTTTGCCTCGGTCATTAAGGATTATGTAGATAGGCATGTATTATACACACGTATAAAGTTCAGAAAATGACCTTGCAAACTTCATAAAAACACTTCTTGGTGATGTCCATATTCAAATTTGGAATGACAACATGGAAGTAAATGGAAAGGCCATAATTTCTCCAGGGTCCCTAGCCTAGTCTTCATGATAGTGGCATTGCTTTCCTAGCTATGGCAAATGCGACGATTTCAGCTCATCGTCTACATAGAAAACTGTTATGCTAGAGGGAACCATTGGCAACTCTCTGATCATGTCACAGTGAAGTAAATCAAGTGTTCGAAGATTGGAAAGTTGGTGGATCTCCGCCGGTATGCTGGAAATAGTCGAATGTCGCAGCCTCAGGATTCTCAAATTATGCAGTTTCCCAATCTTGCTCGGAATGCCCCCCTCGAGACTCCGACACCAGGAGGCGTGTATTTCTTCGAGGCTGATAAGCTCTCCTATATTAGGAGGGAACTCTCTAAAGAAACAAGAATCCATCCTCAACACCTTCAAATTCTGCAGATTTTTTAGTGAATCTGGAAACTTGGAAATGCCAGTCCCTGACACGTCTAACTCAACTAACGATCTCCCTATGCTGCCAATGGAGCTTGGAAGTTTTCTTATTCGACGGCAATCCCTTAATGACAAGTGTTTAAGTCTAACCAGTTCTCCAACAGAATCGGGAAGTGTTGCAATTCTGGTGCCATCAAGGGAAAGAAGTGAGATATTCGTCAGGTGACATATCGTTCTCGGTAGCAGACTCAATGTGAAGCAGCTTGAGGCACTCAGAGTTTCAAGCTGCTTTAAATGACCAATGGAGATGGGAATTTCTTGTACCGAAGTCCCGTTTATGAGAAGCTCTTGGAGAGCTGTCAAGCGACCTACTTCTATTGGCAACATGCTGAGCTCTGTGCAGAACTTCAAATTCAGAGAAACCAAGCACTTCAAATCGCTGATCGATTGATCTATCTTGACCAATTGCGAACATCGCTCCAAAATCAATATAGCCAGATTTTGGCAACCAGAGAACTTAGGAGTGACTAATAAGTCTGCACAACCTGTAAGATCTAGAACTCTCAAGTTCTTCATCTGCAAAATAGGACAAATATTTGCGTGAGTTCACTTCACAAATAGCTACGTTGGACCAGGCAAATGAATTGCGAGCTACCTCTATTTGATCCCAGCCATCCCAGTCTTTCGTGACTTTGCTCCATGACAAGTCGAGAATGGTTAAATGTCCCAAGTGAAAATTAGTTACTTGCAGATGTTGAGGGCACCCACGCCAACGGAGCCACCTTAAATTTGGAAAAACGTTAGCGAAATCTCCGGAAATGTCCGCATGATCCAATCGAAGAAGCCGTAGGTTTGGCATGCCCTTAAAATCTTCTGCTGTTAGTTTCTCTGAAGTGTGCCACTGAAAGTTAAGGCAGAGTGCCTCAACCTTTTCTGTCCCCTGTGGTGGACGAGATAAACGAATAGAAATGGTGAGGATGGTCTCTCTTCTTGACACGTAACTAGTCAGGAAACATTGCTAAAGGAAAATGACAACAACGTCAATATCACACATGGTCGGATCTTAACAATATCTGGCGAAATAGTTCCTTTCCTTTGGTGGTGAAGACAACAAAACTATTTCTTATGCCTAACGATGCATAAATTAAAGGGGAAAAAAAGCAGACTAAATGTTCACCTTTTTCTTCTTTATTGTGTCGAGAGCTATTTCATGATTAAATAATCTACTCCGCCTTCCTGGATTTGTAAGACTCTCTGCACGAACGATTTCTCTGCCAAGTCGCCTCAACAGGCTATGCATCCATATCTGATTGTTTTCCCCAATTTTGGCCAGGGAAGTCAAAATTTTACGAGAAGGCAGAAAAGAGGTGTCGTACCATAGGTACCGAGCAATTCGAAAATCTATGCCGGTGGTGAAACAAGCGATATCCAGAAATATCTGTTTCTCCCCATCATTTAATGTTCGATATCCTTCCTCCAAAAATTCCCGAAAATACCAGTGCTTGTTTATTGTCCACCCCCGCCGTAGTATGCGTGTACGTTCCTCCTCCGTTTTGCGATTGAAGACTGCACTCATAACTTCAATATACAATGGGAGTGCTCCTATAGCCTCAAAATCATGTTGCAAAAACTTAATGTTGCCACGTGAGGAAGAAGTTGCTATAGATGCATGCTGCCTAAAGAGTTGAAGAGCTTGATCCTTATCCAAAAGATTAACATGATAAGTCCGGATCTGAGGAGACTCTTCCAGGATGACACTGTTTCTAGTGGTTACAAGGATCCTACTTCCAGATGCAAAGCAATTAAAGCAATTTCCGACGAGTTGCTGCACATGAAACGCATTTTCCACGTCATCAAGGACAATCAAGATTCTCATGTTGCAAAACAAGTCCCTTAAAAACTCAATTCCCCTGTTGACAAAAGCAACATCCTCAAGTTCCCGTTTTAGAACATCGGAAATCAACTTAGCTTGCAAAAGCTGAAGCCCTCCTAATACTAGAGTTGTTTCTCTAATATCTGTAAGGAAGCTACAACCATCAAAATCACAGGAGACTTGGTTGTATATGAGTTTTGCAAGAGTCGTCTTGCCAATTCCACCTTTTCCATCAATGATGACAATGATCCGCTGGTCCTTAGCATCAATATCCATCAAGCTCATGATGTGGCTTACTTGATCATCAATTCCAACATATTTTCCGATACTGGCAACTTGTCCTTTCTCTTCCGTTTCAGCCACCTATAAGAAACATGATGATTAGTCATTGATAAGGCTGCAAGAAGCGAAGAGGTACCTACATTTGTTGATATTTTCTAAAGTTTGCATAAATTGCCTGCCATACGAAGTCACTGGTCATCCTGATCTGCCAGCGGTCAAAATTACTGCCCCACTGTTTCGAAGGAAACCCAAGATTCAGGAGTGATGATCTTTTAACTTTCAAAAATCGTTTTGTCAAACAATTAACCGGCTTTGAATTTCTTACTATACACTGACAAGCCAATCTTTTGACATGCATGTGCAAAGACAGCGTACAGTAAAACCTTAGCACATATTGATAGAGAACATGACCCAATTGAAGTATGATATGGGGCGGCAAATGTTCAATTATTGAAATATTTTTAGTTCCCACTTTTCTCACATGGCATAGGAGCAAATATTCTTTCAATTTAGGCTTTAATTATTATGTACTAGAAAATAGCTGAGCATTTCTGCGAACACTATTAACAATTAATCTACATTGAAAGGTTAAAATAATTAACATGAGAAAAATATGTGTCACGGTCTGGTACTCGCATACCCTTGTGATTGGAGCTTGGATCTATTGAGTGAAAAGTGAGTGATGTAGAGAAGATGATACAATTAGTTTGTGGGAGTGTCGTCGGGATGGTTGGTGATAGGAGTTATAGGATAAAAATGTTATGAAGGGGAAGTTAGCCTCCCTTGTACAAACCAGTTAAGAGCTGATGCCACTTTTCCGATGAGGTTATGATAGGCAGAAACCAATTGTTATATTTAAAGTGTTGTGTGTGTCTCGATAGATGGACTTGACGCCCAAATTAATGTGGACGTGGTACGATCTAATACGATGATGTTATTATTATTATTATTATTATTATTATTATTATTATTATTATTATTATTATTATTATTATTATTATTATTATTATTATTTTGGTTGAAATATGATGATGTTATTCATTGTACTTTTCTTAGGAATAAAGAAGGCTAACCTAGTATTCTCGGCTCCCCAAGTATTGCGTAGGCTATTTTGCAGCCAAGGAACCGTCGGCCCGTGACATATGCATGTACTAAAATCTTGACTTGTCATCTTAATATGTATCTTTTAAACTCAAAAGCTTGTATTTATTTCAAAAAAATATGTGGTCTAGAAGTAGATTGGTGACGTTGCATCCCGCCACATCACTTTCAAAATCACTATTTTCATTCATGTATAACTCAGTCAATATTGCCACACTTTTTTACACATTCAAAAGAAAATTCACGAACATGAAATTTCAAATAGTACGCAACTTAAAACTACAGTTCAAAACATAAGATTATTTGCACTTGATAGATTTTTTAACTTTTCCTTTGGAAATTATATGATAGTCCTCAAAATTCGCAAGTCTATAAGCAAATGTTATGACTTCTTTTTATAGTAAACCTTCTTTTTCTTTTTCTTTTTTTGTCTATCCCACTTTAACTCTCAACTCACCATCAGACCTTTATTCTGTCTTTTTGCAGGGCATGGAAGTCGAAACTCATTGCCTTTACATAGGGCATATGAGTCGAAACTTATACCTAAAACTAAATGTCCCCACCCCAACCCCATGAAGATGGGAATTCAAATTCCTCACCTCCCCCTTCTCATGTGGGAAGGGTGGCCATTGGGGCAAGCCCCAGTGATTTATAGTAAACCTTATTAAAATGCATCTATGTTACGCAAATCAAGGCCTAGCTTTATCGATGTGAATTTAAATTATGTTATTCCTTCGTTATGATTATCATTGGTTAAGATGGTCAAGTCATATGCTATAAATACATTGTTCAACCGTTTCTAATAACGTAATGTTTTTGGTGGTATTAGCCTAGTTTTTAAACTTTTAGTCATGTATAGTGAAACCCCGCACAAATTCCTTTTATCGTTAAGATACCCAAAGCGCATTTCACCCAAAGCTTGCTATATTTTCGTATCTAAATTGATGCAATCGTGAGCCGAAGTATGTATTCTAAATTTGCTGTAGGTCTATATCTAAATTGATTGGTGTCCATTTTCATTAGCTTTTTGGCCCCCAACTGTTGCTTTGTAGATCCACTATTTAAGCTTGTTTTATGACGATGAAGAAAAATAAGAAGGAAAAGCACCTCGTCCATACTGTCGAATCTGGGCCTATATGAAGTATACTCGGTCCATCTGTGAATCTTATTTCTATAATCCTTGTAAAGCATGCCACCCTCAGCACTTGCGTCCAGTTTCCGACAATTTTGAATTACCACTTTGCATTCATCTGGTATCATTGTATCCGATACATTCGTCCAATTTTCCAAGGAGTGGCACGAAATCACTGTAAATAGACGCAAACATCCTAACTTGTGAAGGCCTTCAAAATCCTGCAGTTTATTGCAACCTGTGATTCTCAATTCCATCAACTCTCGCAATTTCGACAGATCACTGAACATCCTAATTGACTGGCATAAGTTGACCTCCAGGCTCTCCAATGTTTCTGATGCCCCAAGACCATGAATCTCTCTCAACATCGGGCAGTCCTCTAGTTCCAATTCTAATAGCTTTGTCAGGCCTGGCGGGGAGAATATTATTGTTTCAAGGAGTCGAAAGTTGCCGACAGTTAAATGTCTCAACTGCTCTAGCCCGCCGAGTTGGATTGCCTTTTCCATAGAGTGACAGAGCTTCAACGTTGCTAAATTTCTCAAGTTGGATATACCTGGGAAAGATGTTATTGAGCCGAGATTTCCCTGCATTGCTGATTCAGGGGGCTGCATAAGAAAGTTTGGGTGTACGTTGCCAGACATGTAAAGTTTCCTCAGACGAGAAAGGGAACCCAATGCTGTTGGTGACAAGGTAAGGTTCGGAAGGCCCACTTCCAAATTTTCCAACTTGGATAGCTTCCCAATCCACTCTAAGTTATGGATTTCGGTTACGGTGGATGAATGCAACAACAGAAATTCCTTGCCATTTGATAAGAGAAGATTAACTAGATTAGTCAGGTTTGAGAAATCTGGAATAGACCGCAAGGACCGAGAACTAACAAGTAGATGAGTCAAACTTGTAGGAAGTGACGGCAACACTTGCAGCTCATGACAATTCTTGAGGATCAATTCTTCTAGGTGAGGAAGCATGCCAATTGTTTCTGGCACTTGACGGATTCGAGTGTCTGATAGATCTAGTATACTCAAAAAGGACAACTTCCCAATTTCACTTGAAACTTCGACCACCATTGAAGTCTTTAAGTTTCCAATAGAATGAGGTATAACTTTGATGCACGTGCCCGACAGATCCAATTCAATTAGAGACTCCAGGTCTCCGATCGAATATGGAAGTTCGCTTATATTTGTGCATCCTGCAAGAGATAAAGACTTGAGATTCACAAGATATCCAACAGAACAAGGCAATCCCTGAATTGATGTACGTGAAAGATCCAGCTTGATTAATGAATTTAGCTTTCCTATTGAGCCCGGGAGTTCCCTTAACCCAGAGCAGTTACTCAAGGATAAGTGCTTTAGCTTCACTAGCAGGCCAATTTCGCTAGGCAGATCTTTTACTCGGTAGCAATCCTCAACATTCAAGTAAGCCTGTTGTTTTAGTTCCCCAATGGAGCAATCAATTTGAACCAATTGTTGACATTCTTTAACGATCAATCTTTCCAGAATAAAGCACCCGGACAAGTCAATTTTGACCATATTTAGACTTATCAGCTGTAGAACTTTCAAATTGGGTAGCATCTGTGAAAACAATAAAGCATTACACAGTGCAATCAGACAAAAAATCTGTAAGAAAAGTGCATGACAATATACAGACCTTAATTTGGCTCCATCCCTCCCAATCTGGGGCACCATTAATTCCGTAGAGTTGGAGGACAACCAAATTTTGTGGGAACAGATTAGTTGCGATTAAATCTGGAGGACAATGGTACCACAAAAACCATCTTAACTTTGAAAACAAATTGGTAAAGTCCCCGATGAAGCTCCCCCCATCTAATTCAACGAATCTTAGATTTGGCAGCCTTGAGACGTCTTCCTCAGTAAGGAAGAAAAGAGTAGAATCTCCGGCTAGACTGAGTGCTTCGATATTTTCTTTATTCTGACAATTACACACAATTAGAAAGAGCTTTCAATTTCTCTTCTTCACATAGTAGAATTCATCTCAAATAACCGATTCTATGCAAATAAAGACATAATTTGTGCTCTTACCTCTTTTGTTTTCACCATGTCCACAGCTTCCTCAGAAATCCAGAACCTGCTACACTTTCGTGGATCTAGGTTTTCCTCACGAACAATTTGGTGCCCTAGGTCTTTTAGCAAGTCATGCATACATAACCCACCGTTCTCTCTAATATGTATCAATGATAGAGAACTGAGGACTTCGATTTCTGTTTGTGGAAAAAATTTGCATTCTTTCCACATATAAGATGCATTAATCTCATCCTCATGGAAGGGCAGACATGCAATATCAAGAAAAATCTGCTTTTGCTTGAAATTCAAGACATCATAGCTAATTTTCAACTTCTGGCGGATGTCTTCATGAGCAATGCTCCTTAACTTTTCTAGTGTATCTTTCCATATAGTTTCGTGCTTCCCGTGAAGAAATGAACCTATGACCTTGACGATCAAAGGGAGTCCTCCAATAGTAGAAACAATATCCCTTGAAAGCCTGTCATAATAATCACCTCCAGGAGATTCTCTTTTGAATGCGTAATTTTTATAGAGCTGAAGAGATTGATCAAAACTCAATCCTTTCAGTTCATATGGTATAATTTTCTTTATGCTCTTTAGGATACTTTTATTTCTTGTCGTAATTATGATTCTACTTCCTCTACCAAACCAACTAATCTTACCAAATAGTTTCTCAAGTTGTTCCCTATTGTCCACATCATCTAGAACAATCAAAATCTTGTTGCCGTGGAGTTTTTCCGTGATAACCTTCATTCCATCGTCAGTGTCATTGATGTCATCCATAGAAATTTCAGAATTTAGAACGTGGATGTTAATCCTAGGCTTAGTTACACCGACAATGTCAGACAGCAGTTTCTTTTGCAGAAATACTAAACCATCACGGCGTGATGATCCACGGACATCTCGGAGGAAGCAATACTGGTCAAAGTTAGAGATGTGCTTGTCAAAGAGAGCCTTGGCAAGAGTTGTCTTTCCAATACCACTTGGACCATAAATTCCAAGACACCGTGCACAACCGAAGTCATAGTTCAACAAGTCCATTACCGCTTCCACTTGATCATGTATCCCGACTAAATGGTCAGTTGCAAAATCATCTTTTGCCTTCATCTTGATCGTGATATCTTCGGTGTCCAACGCAGTAAGTTTGCGTTTCTACGATGGGCAATGATCTCTCAGGAAGAGTCAAGAAACACTATAAATAGCAGAGCTGCAGAAATAGAAGACTAAGTGACGAGTGTTACCAGTTACCACACCAATTAATCCCATCAACTATAATTGCTCTCTATCGTGTATGCCTGGATGTCTAATATAAATCTCTTTTTCCCTCAAAATTTTGCAAAATATATTTAATAAAGGGGAAAGTAAAAGGATATCCACCGACGGATCCAATTCAGACAGACAGAAAAGAACATGTACAATGACGGACCGAGGGGATCGCTCCTTGCTTGATGCTATTTCTATCATTTTATGAAAACTTACATAGAATTCCATTATCATGCTTGTTTTTTTGTTTTGATAGAACTTTATCATAAAAGAAAACGCTTTCTACGAAAATCGTTTTCAAGGAAAAATATTTAGTTTTATTTGTTTGATGATACGTGGAAAAGCACATAAAACACTATCTTGGTGCAGAATGGTAAATGCTTAGGAAACTTATTACCTCTATTCAAAACTTGGAATACATTTTCCTAATTTAAAAAGTGTGTCTTTTTTGCCCGTAAATATTTTTTTCGTTGACTAATCATTTTCAATGAATTAAACACGTGAAAGTCCGAAAAATCAATTCGCAAAAATGCATTTAAAGTGAAATGAACACACTCTAATGTTCCATTTGTTTCGCAGAAAATATCACATTTCCAAAAAATGTTTTCAAGAAGCCATTTCCAAGAAAATGATTATATTTTCCGGCATTCGGTTGAAATTTGAACATGGAGTAAAAAATATTTTCCACCATTTGTTATTTGATTTGATTCTTAGGAAAAAAAAAATTACCAAATTTTTTATTGACCAAAAATATTTAATTTTAATTTATGTATATTTTAAAATGAAATTTTAATTATTTTCATTTTAAAATCGATTTTTATTATTTTTAATTTTTTTTCTTCCTCCTTCTTCCTCCTTCGTCCTTTGCTGCTGCATGGCTCAACAATGGCCGACTGCCCGGCGACCGACCAAGATGTGGATCACTAGATTTGGCGAGCTCAAGCTCCGTTGAGGTCAGCAAGCTTGCGGTTCGGCAGATCCGATGACCTTGAGCCTCACCCTCGTCGGATTTGGCCTTGGGCGAGGCTCGAGCTCATCGACCTTTGGCCTTGCTAGAGATTGGTGAGTGTGAGGGAGAGCCAGGCAAGCCCTGAGGTCGACAATCGGTGCTAGCGAGCCTCTAGCTCGCCCGAGCTCCATTGAGATGACAAGTGAGCTCGAGCTCCACCAAGACCGGCGGCGAGCCTCGAGCCTGCTCGAGCTCCATCGAGATGACAAGCGAGCCTCGGGCTCACCAGATCCAGGCGAGCTCGAGCCTTGCCTTTGTCAGATCTAGCCTTAGGCGAGGTAGAGCCACTGGGCAGCCTATGGCAAGGCTCAAGTTGATATATGGTCAGTTGTCGACTGCCTCCGTGGCTGACGAAAAAAAAAAGGGGGAAGAAAGAAAAAAAATTTAAAACTCAATTTTTTGAAAAAAGTAAAAAATAAAAGAAAATCAATTTGATGAAAGAAGATGAGGTGGAAGAAGTTATGAAAAATATTTTTCACTTTTGAAACATGAAAATTATTTTCCCCACTTTTGAAGTTATTTTTTTTTTTTCAATAGAGTAAAACATTTTTACGGACTAGTTCATTTTTCGTGAAGGGAACACCGAAAAATTCGAAAAATATTTTGCCGGAAGTTTTTTCGTGAAACGAAGAGAGTATCGCAAACATTTTCTTTTAACTCATGACATATATTGACCGTCATCATCTAGCTCAAAGTTCCCACAAGAAAAGGCCTTTCTTGCTCTCTCTAAGGTTTAGCCACCGAGACCGACCACCACTTCCAACCACTTCCACCAAACTGACAACGGCCAAGCTCTGGCGGCCATCATCGGCTCCTCAGACAACGGAAAGGGCGGTGGCCACGGCGAGGCAAAAGGGAATGAGAATTCTTTGTGGGTGAGTCGCAACACTCATCCAAATCTGAGCGACTATTGACCCCAACGAAGCTCAAATATTGCAAGGAAACAGAGGGATCGGGCGAAACTTACCTTGCGCTGCCGAGACGAAACCAGCGTCAAATCTCGGAGGCGAACCGCTTGTCCTTGTTTGAGCTTCAGTTCTCCGCTGATACAGCAAGCATGGAGCGACTGCTTCGGGTCATCCAAGGCCTCATCCACAATTATTGACCAAACGAGGCAATCTTGGACATTGACATGGCCACTTGTGGTGGAGAGACGAGATCCCATGATATCTGGATATGAGAATGGAATTATTGGGTGAACGTGGCGCGTGTATTGAAATGCATTTCAACGGGCCGATGCTAGCACACGTGTCTCGCTCGATCATGCGGATGAAAGAAATGGTAAGGGTCTGTTTGGTAACCATCCAAACAGTGCAAAATTTTATTCTTTTGTTCCCGGGAGTAGTTTTGGAACGGAATCATGTTTGGTAAAATTTTTGTTCTCGAGAACAAATTTCTATTTTCTTTTCCCAAGTAGATTTGGAATAGAATCGAAGAATAAAAAAAAAAAAGAAGTTGATTCTTGTTCTCAGGAACAATTTTGAAATCAAGCCTATATTTTCTCTTCTTCTTCTTCTTCCCTTTTCTTCTTCTTCATCCACCATCGCAGTTGCCGTCCGCCGCTTGCTGCCGGTTGCCAGCAACCGGTTCGGCGAGCTTGCTGGAGGCAAGCCCAGCCACTATTGCTGGCAAGGTCTGCTTGGCCACCGGCGAGGCTGGGCGAGCCTCACCTAGCTGCCGACGAGGCTCAATCGATGAGGGCTGGCCTCGCCAAGGCCGCCGACGCTCCGTTGAGGTTCCCGACCCTCGTCTAGTCGATTGCCAGACCGGCGACTGGCTACTTGAAGAAGAATAATATGAAAGAGAAAGGAAAATAAGAAAATAAGAAAAAAAGGAAAAAGTAATAAAATTATTTAAAAATAAAAAGAAAATGATTTGGAGGATAAATTTTGAAGCACGGTATCAAATGCAATTCTATTCCGCGAATTGAAATTTTGGATAATTATCAAACAATTTAAAATGCTTAGAAATTGTTCTCGTGAACAGAATAAAAAAGAATCATTTCTGATTAAAAATTATTTCTGAGAACAGAATCGTTACCAAACGTACCCTAATTCTCACGTTTCAATGGACAAGTTCCACTTCAACCCCCTTGCCTCCACAAATTCGAGTCAACATATTTTGTGGTGCTTCACTAGTTCCGATAAATGCATAGCAGAGGAAGAAGATGGAATCGAGGGACAGGATGCTTTGGTCGCTTCAGAATACAGCTTGGGAATGTGATGACTCTCGGCACGGTCGTGATGCTGCTTCTCTAAAGAGGCGGAGGACTACTACGGTTAGATTCGTTGACTTTGCATCTTGATTCTGTACTGGCCCTTGCGTTTCTTTCTTTCTTTCTTATAATTCTTTTTGCCAAGAAATTTGCATTATCAATGGTTACAGCATGTCAGTGTTAGATTAGATTAGCAAGAAGCATATGCGAGGTATGGATATATTTGGATTTCCAATTTCCAATATTGCTTTTCTAACTACAATGTAATAACTCAATTTATGCTGGATGTGATGAACTCAATTTACTCACTTGACAGGAATCGCCCGTTTCGTCCTGTTCACCAAGCTCTGACTTGGCTGGAAACAATTATGATGTGTTCTTGAGTTTTAGAGGGCCAGATACTCGTAAGAGTTTTACAGATTTCCTCTACAAAAGCTTGTCAGATGCTGGGATACGCATATTTCTAGATGATGATGAGCTGCCTGTCGGAGAAGGGATCAAGCCCACGCTGATTGAAGCGATTAAACAGTCGAAGGTTTTGATTCCCATCATCTCCAGGGATTATGCTTCCAGCAGAAGCTGCCTCATGGAGTTGGTCCAGATATTAGAGTGCAAGCAGACGATGAGTCGAGAAACCATTCCCATTTTCTATGAGACCGAGGTCTCAGATTTAAAAGACCAGAGGAATTCTTTTGAGAAGAGCTTTTTTGAACACCAGAGGAACGGGGTTGATTGTGAGACCATCCAGAAGAGGAAGGTGGCTCTCGAAGAGATTGGAAGGTTAAAGGGATTTGTAACGGCGCAAATACATAACGGGTAATCCAATATGCTTTAAAATCCATTTACAAAATTGATGTACTGTGATCATAAACCAATCATGCTATCTTTGACATTATTCTTCCTTTTCAAGTTTAATTGTTTCGCAACTCCACTTAACCGTTTGGCTTTTAGACCAAGTTAGACCACTCAAATGCAGGATCTTTGGAATTGCATTGTAATGCCTCCTTTGTTCTTGCCTCATGGTGCATTACTCCTGGTTCAACTCTGCACATTCTGCTTTTATCGGTTGTATGACTATTGTTCTGATTCAGTTTTTCATCATGTCTCCATCTGTAGGCATCATTCCAAGCTCATAGACGAACTCATCCCAATTGTTCAGCAAAAGCTGAAGAAGGGTCGACTACTTGTAAAAAAAATTTAGTTGGAGTCGACCATCATGTGCAGGAGATTATGAGAAAGCTCGGTGTTGTGCATCGCAATGGACAAGTAATTGAAATATGCGGCAGCGATGTACGAGTCCTTGGAATATACGGTATTGGGGGTGTTGGCAAGACTACTCTTGCAAAAGTTGTTTACAATCAACTTTATGATCGTTTTCAAGGTTACAGTTATCTTAGGGAAATTCGAGAATTACATCAACATGACAGGATCTTGTCCTTGCAAAATCAATTAATCTCAGACCTTCGAAAAAGAAGTGTTTCGTTCAGATGTTCTGATGATGCTATGGCAGTTCTTGCTGAAGGATTTCGCTATAAGCAGGTCCTCATTCTCCTTGATGACGTGGAAGATGTTGATCAACTCGATGTGGTTGTTGGAGAGCTTGGTTGGTTTGGTCCAGGAAGCAGGATTATTGTGACTTCTAGAAAGAACGACATCCTTTTGAAGTACAAAGAGGCTGAAACCTATGAGATTGAACCAATGGAAGAAGATAAAGCTCTTCAATTGTTTTCTAAGCGGGCTTTTGGAACAGGTTCTCCTAGCAAGGGCTTTGAAAGCCTTTCCAAGGACATCGTATTGGCTACCGGGCGACTTCCTTTAGCACTTGAGGTGACAGGTTCACGTTTATTTGGAAAGTCGAAGGGTACGTGGAAAGATACATTGGAGAAGTTGAAAGACACTCCTCATCAGAAAGTCGAACATGTGTTGAAAATAAGTTACCTTGCTTTAGATAACTCTGCAAAGCAAATATTTCTGGATATAGCATGCTTTCTGATTGGAAAGGATGAGAGAATTGCCTTTTACATGTGGGAAGACTATAAACTATATCCTTCTAGCGGTATTGAAGTTCTCCTCATAATGTCTTTGGTGAAAATTGGAGAGAACAACGAGCTATTGATGCATGATCTACTGAGAACTCTGGGCAGAAAAATTGTTTTAAATGAAGATCCTATCCCTCGTAATCGAAGTAGGTTGTGGGTGCACGATGAAGCCCTATCCACTTTATGGAAGAAAGAGGTAAACCTGAAAGCCATAACTACATTCTTTTCTACCCGCAGTTAAATTTCTTTGTAATTTACCCGATTTTTCAATATGTAGAAGAAGCTGAAAAACACTGGCAGTTCTATACCAAAGTTCAATTCCAATTCATTTACCTTTATGTTCAAATTGGTAGGGTACTCCAAAAGTTCAAGCGCTAGGTCTCACCTTTGACAAAGGATCCGATGACTGTTTCACATCTGCGGAATTTGGTGCGCTATTGAACTTAAGATTCCTTAACTTGGATCGAGCTAATATGCGAGGAAATTTTACTAGTCTTCTTTTAGAACTAAGGTGGCTTCATTGGCGAGGGTGCCATAAGAGCTCTGAGCCTCTTGTTTTGAACCTAGAGAACTTGGTCATTCTTGATCTATCCTGGAGTGCTGTGGCAGATGACTGGGAAGGTTGGGCACAAATAATGGAGGTATAAGACAAGTTGTTTTTTTTTTTTTTTTTTTTTTTAACTTTTTGTGAACAGTAGCTAATTGATATTGAACTGTTTCTATCTCTTTGTTACACAGAAGGCAAACAAATTGAAAGTTTTGGAGCTAACTGGTTGTGGCCAGTTATGTAAAACGCCATGCTTCCCACCTGGTAGCAAATTGGAAAGACTGATTCTTGAACGATGTTCTCATTTGTCGTTTATTGACAAGTCCCTTGGTAATTTGAAATATTTGAAGTCTTTGAACATCAAGTCCACTCCAATTTCCCTGTTGCCAGAAGAGATGGGTTCCTTGGATAATTTGGAAGAGCTCTTGATTGATGAAACTTCCATATGTCACCTTCGTTTCTTAAGAGGTTCTATGCAGCAACTTAAAATTCTTAGTGCTTCCGGATGCAAAAATTTGCTATTCGTTGTTTAAAGTCCCTGTCACATCTTGCATTGGATAGAGCTATCATCACAGGACTCCCAAATTCTGTTCAGTTGTTAGAGTCACTTGTAGAGCTGTCTTTAAGAGACTGTCAGCGGATAACTGCACTTCCAGACTCCATTGGGATGCTTAGGTCACTACGGAAAATGGATCTGTCAAACACCAGACTTCAGATATTACCAGAATCGATAAAAAATTTGGATAGATTGGAGGTGCTAAGGATGAAGAATACTCACATAAGAAAATTTCCGAAGGATATTGCAAATCTAGAGAAGTTGGAAGTCATAACATTTTCTGGCTGCCCTTTGAATGGGAAAATTCCTTGTGATATTTCGGGGTTATCATCTTTGAGAATCTTGAAGTTATCATTTACCCTGATTTTTAGCTTACCCGAGAGCCTTTGTCAGCTTTCTCGTCTGGAGACCCTCCACTTGCTCCATTGTGACGAACTTCAGACTATACCAAAATTACCATCTAGTTTAGTGGGTTTGCGCTGGGGAACCAAAAACATGAGGATAGTTCAGGGTCTTTCATATCTGAGAGATTTGAAAGTTTTGGAATTAGTCAATGATCCTGATGAGGAGGAGATATCTTCTTCTGAGCTGTTCCAAACTGAAAGCATTGCCTGGATATCAAGTTTGTCCAACTTAGAAACCCTAAAGCTGTGCCTTCCAAATGTTGCTAGCCTACCAGAAGATTTTAATTCTCGTACTCAACTTAGAAAACTTGATTTGTCCTGCATAAACCTGCTAGACCTCCCACAACTTCCCTCAAGCATGTCAAAACTGCTTATCAAGAATTGCCAGATCCAGGGGATGGATTTCTCTAATCTGGAAACTCTGTCTGAGTTGGAGCTCTGTGATTGCAATGCATGGGAAATTCTTGGTCTTGGGAATCTAAGGCTCCTGCAAGTGTTGAAGATATCTCGCTGTGACATTAAGAACCTTGATGGTCTCGAGCAAGCATCACAATTGAGAAGGCTTTTTATGTCTGAATGCCATTCTCTTAACAGATTGCCGGACCTATCAAAGTGCACAAGCTTGGAAATTAAGGAGATAGACTTTTGCAACATTCAGGATCAACCCTGTGAGAGGCACTGTAAAAATTGCTGCTCGAGGCACTGTGATTGTCCCTACTGATATCAATGTGGTGGTCGATGCATGTAGCGATCTCAACTGCAAGCTGCGAGGATACTCTCTATTTCCAATTGAGAGAGAGTGGAGTTTATTTCTTTCTTCTGGGTGAGTAATGCACTTTTTCTCTTTATCTTCAGTTGGGAGACTTGTTATACTCCACAGAGTCTCCCCAAGGTGAATATGTCCATTTCTTTTCTTCTTCTTTTTCCTGTTTTCTTACTGCAACATTCTCTTTCTCATTGTCATACTTTGCTTAATCTGTGCTTCTTCTGGGTAGTGAATTCAAGAAATAGTCGTCAGATGGGCTGTGAATATGTGGTTGGTATTGAAGTAACTCTAGCAGTATATGATTCCTCATTGACCTATAAACCATCAGCATGAACCAACTCTAGCAGTTATTTTTCTGTTGAGAGCAAAAAGTATTTACAAAAGAATAGAGATCTACCAGTTGATGAATTCACCAGCAAGAATTGGTAAGCTTTCGAGCAATAGGAGTTTAGATGCTAGTAATTCTATTTGTTCGTGGCTCCAAACGTTCTTGCAGAACCTGATGCTCCAAACTTCAGAGGTGTTACAGAAGTGTCATGCCCGATAGGCCATGGAGTAATTTTGAGAACATCAATTGCCTGAAGTGAACTTTCTTATTTCATGCAAACTATGCTGTGTTCTAACAAAGTTTGAAAATTATAGTTTATCTTGAGATGTAAATATTGAATCAATCATGTGAGTGAATAAGCATATTTAAATTGTCTAAGTTTGTTGTTTTGATGTTTCATTGAAAGTACTGGGTTTTGAAAATTGGTCATTAATGAGGATTCATTTTAGAAATAAAAATTTTCCATAATATAATCAGACACATCCACTGTGTGTAATATGAAACTGTAAGAGGAAAAATGAAAAGCCAATTAATAACTGAAAGACGGTTTACTTTGTAAGTAACACAACATATTGTATTGTTAAGTAGAAATTTGGAAACTTCCCTGTTTGTATTTTTTTAAACACACTCCTCATTGCATGATATAGTATCCTGCTTGCATGAAGATTTCCATGAAACTAAAAGCGAAAGCATGCATGTGATACGTAAATACATTTTTCATATGCCAACATGCTTCTTGTGCCAAATCAATTGCCCATGATTGAATGAGCCTTTACATGCTATTTGGGTCATATCCATCATTCAGTCCTTTGACTGATGGTAATTCAATCAAGGAGACTGTTGCTTCAACATATTTAGAGGTGTCCGTTTGCCGAAACATTAGATAGGTGGTAGCTCATGTTCCTAATAAATAACGAGTTCAATAATTCAGAATCAATATCTCTTCAGATCACTTCAGGATTGGATTGGGAAGAGAGTTCTGCTTTGTAATTCTTCAGGACAATGTGTGAGTTGAAGATCAAGGGCGCTGGTGAGAACATAAGCTGAGATGATATTTCTCATAAATCAGTGATACACGGCAATGCTTTATGTGGATGCTACGGGTAGAGAGAAACGTAAGGGCCTTTGACAGAACAAAAGTGCCCTTTTGTCAAACCTTGAAAAGCAAGCACACTGCATTATGCAGCCTCAATTGTGATTTTTGCGAGTGTCAATCCAAATACTGTTAGATTTTCTTCTTCTCGATGCTTTGTGACAAGGTCTTTTTTGTCGATGGTAGAAGGGCCTGTCATTCTGTTCATCTAGGACTCGTGTGAAGTGTAGATTTCTTTTTCTCCATGTTATATAATACTGCTGTACATTATCTTCTATATTTCTTGTCCCGGCCCTCTTTGTTAGTCTGTTGTCATTCGTCACTCTTCTGTCTCATGCTGCAAAGCGGAGATCATCAATTACGATTTTGGAAGGTTTATCTGCGATTGTAGAAAGCATGATGAATAACTGGTTGTAGGGATATATTTGAGTTGGATGTTTCAAGCAGTTTGTCATTGAGCTCATATTGATTTGGCAGATTTCAAATATTCCGTTTGCCAAAAATGGAATGCTGCTCTGTTGATAATAAAATTGCAACGTTAGTGGTAGATTTGAAATATCGAAGGTAAGTAAAAAATGATCTGTAAATTGTTAGTCTGCTCAACCATTTGCAAATTACTGATGAAATAACAATTTTAACATCCACAAATCCAATTCTAGATTACTATTATTTGTTAGTCTGATCAATATGTAACTTTGGTAATAAATTTGAAATATTGATGGTAAGTTACCATCGACAAACCTAATAGTGTATACTTTTAGATTTTATAAGTAGGCGTGTAACTATTTGTTATTTACCAATGAGATAAGAATTTTATCATTCACAAGCCCAACAGTAAATTATCGGCTTCTGCTATGATTTAGATTTGAGTAGTGAATGGAGAACATAGTTGGTAAGATATGAGAGCATTGACGGTGGTAAATCGCTAATGTTTTTGGTAAGTTCATGAATATATTTGATCAATAGGTAGCAGGTTGCAAAATTGTACCATCGTCATGTAGAATTTACAAATAATGTTATAAATATACTATGGAACAGAATGATGTCGAAGGACTTTATCAAGAACATTGATAAAATTTGAGTGCATCACATGTCATGATATAATCTGGCAATCTTGGGAGTTGAATTGACTCTGAGTTGTTTGATTAAAGTTCATGCATGTTCCTTCTACTTTTGTGATTTACTTTAATTAATCATGGAGGTTGGTCTTGTTGAATGAGCATCTTTCTCATCTTCAGGAGACTGAAGACTTTCCTTCAATATAGTTATATATTATGGGGCTGTCAAATTGAATTATTTTCACTTACAACATAGAAGGAAGCGGTGGATGAAAAAAGTTATCGAAGATAATTTGTCTTGATCCATGATTTAGCTTGGAATGTAACTTATTTTTATTACTAAATTCAGATTAAATCTCGATAACATTACTATTTTTCAAAAGGTTCTTAGGTCCCCATGTACTTGTTAAGTATATTTTATTTAGATAATTAAGTTTTCAAAGTACTGATTGTGCATAACAAAAAAAAAACAATGCATTGAAAATAATAAAATTTCTTTAATTAATTACTTAAGGAAAAATATTCAAAAAATCCTAAACATATTATATGGTGGTCAATTTAATCTTAATATTTCGGCCAATTTAGTCTTAAATCTTTTGACGATCTATTAATTTGGTCCCTCCGACCAATTTTAGCATGAAATCAATGACAAAGATGCTAGCCGTCCTATATAATACAATTGGCATTAACATGAACAATTTTCCATAATTTTTTTAAAAAATTCAAATTTTCTCTCTTTTTTTCCCACTATTCTTCTTCCAAGCCAGCAACCCTCGCCTCACTAGATCTATGCATGGCGAGGACCCCCAACAGCCTTCATTGCACTAGATCTATTCTAGGTGAGGTCTATCATGATCTTTGTTGGCTCGCGCAAACTTGGTGAGGGCTGCAGCAACCCCCGCCTCACCGACCATTGTTGAGGCCTTGTTAGCTCATCACGAAAGAAGAATGGTAAAATAAAAATGAAAAAAAAAAAAAGAAAGAGAAAGAAAAAAAAACTATAGATTATATAAAAATTCATAATATCAAAAAATTACAAAATTTATTTAGCACCGATCATGCCACGTAAGTTTGGCTAGTGTTCATGTCATTGAGTTCTGACCTCTCAAAAGGATAGAATTAAATTGGTCATTGTATAATAAGTTTAAGACCTTTATAACTATCATTCCAATTACTTAACAAATGCCTGTTAGCCCTATCTTTTTTTCTAATGGTGTTGAGCAATGTCCACGACCAATAATGATTAGGGAGGACGAGATAGTAATTTTGGATTACCGAGGATGCCGAAACTTGGGTTAAGCGTGAAAACAAAGGTATTTTAACTAAAATTTCACTGACTTAAGCAATTGCTAAAAACATCGACAATTGATGGCAGGAGAGCGATGGCCCTCGGCAACTCTCTTGAAACGAGAACAATGTCCAAAACCAACTGACATATTTAAGTGATTTTTTTTTAATTTTATTTACAACTATTTATTGGTTCATTATCAAGGCGAGTGAAAAACAATTAATGAAAAATACCAAAAGCATGTCTCACTTTTCAGTTTTCACCCAATTATCCCTTACATTTCTCTACTTATGGAATACAAACCCAAATTTTACTCTCGAATACGATTTTGTACACTCACATCAATATGAATGACCCGAGCCCCACTGTCTAATATTGTCCACTTTGGATATTGAGTCCTCACGACTTTAAAACGCGTTATACAAATTAGAGGAATCAAAGCCTTTATAAACTAGCTCAGGATTCCCCCTAAACGATATGGGACTAGAGAGAGACCCCTTCCCCTTTCTTGTGCACATTCGGGGACCGAGGCGTGGACACACTGCCATCCCTCCTCCCCACGCACTGTCGCTTGGGCTGTCACACTATGTACCCCTTAGGAGCACAGCGAGCACTATTGCTTGGGCTGTCACACACTCTACCCCTTAGGGTCACAGGGTGGATTCCCCCTAAACGATCTGGGACTAGAGAGAGACCCCTTCCCCTTTCTTGTGCACATTCAGGGACCGAGGCGCGGACACATTGCCATCCCTCCTCCCCACGCACTGTTGCTTGGGCTGTCACACTATGTACCCCTTAGGAGCACAGCGAGCACTATTGCTTGGGCTGTCACACACTCTACCCCTTACGCACTGTCGCTTGGGCTGTCACACTATGTACCCCTTAGGAGCACAGCGAGCACTATTGCTTGGGCTGTCACACACTCTACCCCTTAGGAGCACATCGAGAACGCTGTGACCTCACACATGGTCGGGAGTCGGCTCTAATACCACTCTCTACCCCTTAGGCCCCTTAGGAGCACAGCATCCTCGCTGTGGCCCCACACGCACTGTGCTCGCTGTCGCTTGGGTTGTCACACTCTCTACCCCTTAGGGGCCACAACGTCGCTTGGGCTATCACACTCCCCTTAGGAGCACAGCGTCCTCGCTGTGGCCCCACACGCACACGGTCGGGAGTCGGCTTTGATGTCCCACTGTGTAATATTATCCGCTTTGGGCACTGAGTCCTCACGACTTTAAGACGCATCCAAACCTTTATAAACTAGCCTAGGATTCCCCCCTAAGCGATGTGGGACTAGAGAGGGACCTCTTTCCCTTCCTCGTGCACGTCCGGGGACCGAGGTGCGGACGCACTACCATCCTTCCTCCCCGTGCACTTTCGCTTGAGCTGTCACATCAATTATCTTTGTATTCTTATTCACAAGTTCTTTTTTTCTCTTTTTAGAATTTCCCCTTTACTAATCATAAATTTTCTCATACCATTCAAAAAGTTCAAAATCAATTAAAAACCAAATCACAAAAACTCAAAGCAATTAGCTAAAATTAGTTTGCGGAGAGGGTCAATTTGTCCTGTTAAATATGAAGGTATGCTTAGACGTATGTAAATAGTAATTGTGAAAATAAAGGCGTATGAATGGTCATTGATCCAAAGAAAAGTATGTTTTGTATAATTTTTTAAAACGTTGAAAATCATAAAGTAATGCCTACGACTAGAAATTTTGAGAAACTCCTTGGGGACCTAAATCAAATTTATGCCATAAAGAGTGTGTTTGGTAATATTTTTATTCCCGAAAATAATTTTTTTTAGAAAATTTTTGTTATACATATATTCCCTATATGAGTTTTTGAGTAGAATGCATTTAGTATAACCCTAAAATTTTTATTATCGGAATAAAAAAAAGAATAGAAAAGCATTTGATATAACCCAAAAAAAAATTTTGTGACGTGAAGACTTTTTAGTTTTTAATAATTTTCCCATATTTTTCCTTTTTCTTATTTTTCTTTTTTCCTACCCTAGCCAATCACCGAGCCTCGACGATGGCCAGCGATCAACCAGAGACGAGGGTTGCGAAACCTCGCCAAGCCACGACGAGGTCCCTTGCAATGGTTGGGCGATGTCCAGCCTCGCCCCTCCACCTTGGCTAGCCATAGCAAGGTTCAACCTTGCCCAACCATTAGGAGGTCAACTTCACCTAGCTTCGATACCTAGATTTTGGTGATTTGTTTAATCGTTCATTTATTACATAAAAAATTATGAATTAATTTTTAGATTCTAGCAAATATAATTTTCATTTAATTGCATCACATGTAGAAATTCGAAATATTTGCATTGCTAGTATTAATTATTACAGATTTTTGAAAAAAGTTATTATTATAATTTTTTTTTAAAATTTCGATGCCCGCCCGGCCCCTTCTTTCCCCAGCGTGGCCCATCTCTTCTTTTCCTTCTCTCGGCCCAACCCACTTCTTCTCTTCATTTCCCCTTCACCTGGCTTTGGACGCTGGCTTCCCGACAAAGGAGGAGGGGGCGAAGGACGGCGTACGACGAGGATGAGCAACGAAGGGAATGTCGCGGTACGATCGGCCTGGGCAGGCTGGCGGCACAGTTGGCGTCGGAACTTACAAGGGAGAGAGTAACGTTGGCCGGGGGGGTTCTTTCGGCTGAAAACCAAAGGGGACAGAGAGACCGAGAGAGCTTGACACCGAGAGGGAGAGGTCCCAGCGACTGAGCGAGAGCGGGAGAGCTTCAGCCGACGTCTCGGCTGCGCACGAGCTCCGGCGGCGACTCCTTCCGTTCGACATCCTCAGGCCTAGCCGGTAAGCCGCCCTTCTTCTTCCCCTGTTTTGGGCACGACGCCTGGACCTCGCGGACGACCGGCTCCCGAGGACTTCGGCCCCCGTCCATTCCTCCTTTTGTTCTTGCGCGTTGCATTGTCTGTTTGGTGAGAGTCTTGGCTAGGGTTAGGATCCTATTTGAGCGGGAAACCTCATGATTCGTGAGCGCCCCTCACCCGTTCGACGAAATGCTTAAGTGAGATATTATTTTCGTCCTCCCGTTTTTGGCCGAAATCGAGTCGTCCGTGCGCGTCGTGTTCTACTGGGATGTTGCAGTGGTGTTGGGCGACCTTGGGCGTGGGCCATGTAGTCGTTAGCCACGTTCCCATCGTTGCCGTAGTTTGTTTGGTGTTTGGCCGTGGTGTGGCTCTCGGCTGGCAGCGGGGAGGTCGGCCGACGAGTGGCGTTTGGAGTGGACGACGCCGTTTGGTTGCTCGATGGTGTGAGTGCCAGCGACAACATATTCGAGAAATGGGGACGGTTCGGATGGTGTTGGTGAAGCGGAAGGCGTGGGGAAGAAGGGGGGGGAAGGCAATAAAGAGTAAGAAAAAAAGGAAAGCGAAAAATAACCAAAGAAGAAGAAGAAGAAGAAGATTGGGCTACGGGCTCTAGTTTTGGGCTGGTCGATGGAAATGGGAAACGTGCGTTGTCAGGGACCGGGCTGGGCCGAGAGTCATATAATGGAAGTGGGCTGGAGGCCGATCGGGCCTTTCTCTTTCTGATTATTTTCATGGGCCATTTGGGGGTTAATGCAGAGTGGGCCTTAGCGCGACCCGGTTTCTAGTCCTACCCGGACCGATAGGGTCCGGGTCTGTTTAGCCGGGCCGGGTCTCTTGACCCGGTCCGAATTGATTTCTTTTTAAATATAATAATAAAATTCAAAAATATATAAAAAGGTCATAAAAATTTATTTATTAATTAAAAATATTAAAAATATAAAAAATTCTGAAAATTCTTAATAATTTACAAAATATAGAATCATTTTAAAAATTAAAAAATTAAAAAATTTTAGAAAATCAGAAAATGCATTGATAAATTTAAAAAAAAAATGTTAACATTGTGAAAATTCAGAAAAATCAAAATATTTTTAGATGGTAAAATCCCTAAAATTCCAAGAAAGTCAAAAAAATTTCTAAAAAAAACTAAAACTCCTCAACAAGGTTAAAAATAGTTTTTGGTAATCTTCTCTTAAAAAGTGGGAGCCTTTTAATCTAAAATTGTGCTAAAAAAATTGAACAAGCCCTTAAGGTTGTTTCATAGGGTTTCAATTATTTTTAGAGACGAATGCCCTTGATCGTACACTTTCCTTATGTTGATTATGGTTTCCCTTTGGCTTAGTTAGCAATGGCATGTTCCTTATTTGGTAATGTTATGTTCTTGCTTGCCCAATGCAATTTATTTAACATCAGATTGGTTGCTAATTATTATTCTAATGATTAAGCATGTATCTCGCATGTTAGTGGATAGGTTTAAAATCAAACTAGACTGCTTGACAAAAATCTTTTTGAAATGAACAAGATTAAAAACCGAAAGGGCATAAAGTGATTAATTAGTGTGATCAAATTCTCAATTCTAGATTCTCTGATTACGTATAAAGTAAGATATATTCTCATGTCTCACTTGATTTTTAATTGACCATAATAGGCTAGTGATGACTCATTACTAGAAAATTTTCATAATGTCAATTTAAGTTAACATTAAACACCCTAACATTGCACGAAGTATGGCTTGAGAGAGCTCACGTTTAAAACTAGGGCCATACTCTTATCTTTTAGGCAACACCTCTAAGCCTATTTCATTCCTAGTCGGAGGTAGGTTGCAACACCTGGCCATGGTGAGATTTGGCGAGGTTGAGCATCACTTAGCCACAAGGAAGGCTCGATCTCGCTGGCCATCGCCAACACCCGACGAACGGCTAGAGTAGGAAGAAGAAGGAAGGAAATAAAGAAAATAAAATGACATTGTTTCAGAGAATGTTCCTAAGAACAAAGAAGTTTTTTTTTTTTTTTTACTTCTTATTTATGGTAAATAAATTCATTGGCCACTTTTCTATTCCGTGAAATAAAAAAATTAGTTGATGTTACAAAATAGATTTTTGCTCTAGAGAACAAAAGAACAGAAAAATAGAAAAATAGGATGATTACTAGACATGCTCCAATTGGCTTGATACGAGTGATGGAAGAAAAGCCTTATGATTGAAGGGGTGGTAGGTAGCCATTGAACTTCTCATTTCAAACTTGCTTGATACTGCTATTACTAAAGATGAATCTATAGCTGGCCGCCAGCCTAAAGTCTCAATTTCTTCGGACAAATCTAGGTTTGTAAAGAGATTTTGGGGAATTTGTTAAAGATTGGTTTGACACGATCGCGACCAATGACGTTGTTATGTGATATACATAATGGTTTGAGTCTTGTTCTCATGAGAGGACAAAATATATAGAGATTGATTGTCATTTTGTTCGAGAAAACTATAGTCTTAAGAAATCATGACTATTTTTGTTTGAACTAATGATCAATTAGCCAATATTTTCAGTAAAGCTATCAGTGGTCCTCGAAACAAGTATATCCATAACAATTTGGAGAGGGAGTGTTAGGAATGGGAAATAGTATCGTAGTAAATGTGTGTTGATTGTGTAATAATCTGCAATTGTGGATTTCCTATTCTGTAATTTGTTGAACATAATATAAATACATGTGTGCCGTTTCTATTACACGCGATTTTTTTCTCCTCCAATCCTTTCTCTCATTTTCACACTACCAATTAAATAAAAAGAAACTTCTGTACAATCAATCTTGCTTGGTTGATCTGCTTTGTCTAGTCTTGACTGGTTGGCTAGGACAACCTACTTCATCATTTGTCCTTTATTGGTTTAAGTCAAGGCTCAAAAAAGTCAATCGCTTTGAGTATTGCTATTGCACCTTAAAGCTAGTATTCATTTGTGAAGAGACAATAGAACTTTAAGTTGATTGTTGGAGGTCAGACGAAATAGATCATAAATTGGTATTGGTATAGGCGTCGGGGCTTGCATGATAAAACTGAAAAACTAGCTGAAAATATAAGTTCTAAACTTTAAGTGTTGGCAGTTTTAAGTGTTGGGAATTTAAAAAAAAAATAAAATTGATGACTAAATATTGATCATTAGATATTATTATTATGATTAATATCACGAAAAATCTAAAATTGATACATATGAAACTAATTTACCAAAAACTAATTTTTTTATCATAAAAAACCTCGAATTAGTACATTTTTCTAAAATTTACCCTATACTAATTTCCGTTAAATTGAATTAAACCATGAAACCACAAATTAGTACACTTATGACAAGTGGAGGGTAAAGCCATAAATTGGTATACCTATTAACTGCAACATGTTATCAAATTCAGTAATTTGAAAGTAAAATTTAATGGAAAATAACTAAAATAATAAATTCATCACGGATGTACTAATTTAGAATTAAAAATAATTTTTTGTCACATATATTAGTTTGGGGTTTTTCGTAGTATTAACCCCTATCATTGTTGATAGGTGTTAGCATATAATTCTTATCATTCATTACTTTTTATAAATTGAAAGAATTACTTTACCCATTTTTTACTCAACACACGAAAGGGCTTTTCTCTTAACTAAATCCTTTAAGCCAATGCTAATTAAGATTATCAATCGAGCTCGGTTTCATTAATTGCTGACTTTTTATTTTTTTTAGCACTTTATTGGGTAATCAAATTAGACCTTAGTGTTGTTGTTGTTGTTTTTTTTTTTTTTTTTTTAATTTAAAGAAATCTTATTTATTTAAAACTATATTTTTTTTTTGTACATCTGTCGCATGCCTCTTCCCAGTGCATATAAACGATTAGGGCGCGTTTGTTTGTGTTTCTATTCAAAAAGTGTTTCGAGAACGAAATAGAAAAACTATTTCTGTTTCGAGGAACAATTTTGACCGTAAAACGAGTTTGGTAAACTTGTTCCGAATAAAAAAAAAAAAAAAGAACAAATATGTTTGGTAAATTTGTGTTCCTTTTTGTTTCTTTTAATTTTTTAATTTTAATTTTCCTTTTTTCCTTTTTTTCTTTCTTTTTTTTTTTTTTCTTCTTTTGGCCAGGTCCACCGCCTCGGCCATGGCCGGCGACCGGTTGATGAGGGCCGGCGGCCTCGGCCATGGCCGGCGATCAGCCGACGAGGGCCGGCGGCCTTGCCTAGCCACGGCGAGGCTCGCCGCCCCTGGCGAGGCTTGGCCTCGCCTTGGCCGGGCGAGCTCGGCCTGCCTAGATCTGGCGAGGCCAAGCTCGCCCAACCACCAGTCGCTTGGCGGTGGCCCGGCGAGGCCGAGCCTGAGCTCGCCCAACCAAGGCGAGGCCGAGCGTCATCGGCACGGGCGAGGCTTGGCCTCGCCTAGATTCGGCGAGGCTGAGCTCGCCCAGCCATCGGTGAGGCTCGACCTCGCCGAGCCATCGCCAAGCGACGCCGACCTGGCGGTGGTCCGGCGACGCTGAGCCTCGCCCGCGCCGGCGACGCTCTGGTGAGTTCACTGGCCCTTGACGGCTGGTCACCGGCCATGGTCGAGGCCGGCGACCGGCCAAAGAAAAAGAAGAAGAAAAGAAATAGAAGAAAAGAAAGGAGAGAGAAAATTTGTTTTTAAAAATTGTTCCAGAAACAAGAAATAAGTTTTTTTTGTTTCTTGTTTCTGTTCCAATTTTGTTCCCGGGAACAAAAAAATAGATTTGAAACAAAAACGTAAATAAACGCGGGAACAAAAAAAACAGAAAATTTGTTCATGAACAAAAAATAAAAGTGCAACCATGCACGTCCTTAGATTCTTACTCTAAGCTAGAAGGTGGTTTAGAGGTTTGGAGAGGAATTGCTTTTAAGGAACGGAAGTTGTTTCAATCCGACGATCTTGGTGTGGCCCTTTTTGTCCTCTTGATAAAGCGGTTTCTTAAGCTTCTCAAACTCGGCATGTGCTTCCGACCCGAAAAAGAGAGAAAAGAAACTCGGTTTGTGCTAAGGACTTAGTGGGGAACCTCTATCTCATTGACTATTTCTACTTATACAAAAAGATAACCCATTGCAATCGATGTGCAATTGGGGCTAGTCGATCGAGTGAGAATTGGTTGATGACCGAGCCATTGGATAGTTGACAATTATATAGCATGAATATTCGCATATGTGATACAACAATTGACAACAAAATAATATTGGCATCAACATCGACAAATGTTCAAAATATGACGACCAAGAGCACAAGAAGTAGGCCATCTAAATTTGGCCAAGGATTCAATAGAGAAGAGAACACAAGGATCAAGATGCCGATTGAAGAAAAAGATATTGAGCGACGGTCGAGTAGTATAATAGCCTTAGAAGCTATAAACGCTTGTGGATGTGGATGGAAATATCATGCGAATAGAGAGCCTAGAATCTCGAAAAATACTTGTAGTAATTGCACTTGGTAGTAATAACCGTTGGTAAACAGTCATAATTAGTGGGCTCTATATAGTGCCAATATGCTATCATTGTACATCGGGAACACAAATGTAGCCTTATCATTTTATTAATGGAATGTCCTATTTTTACCCTCATCCTCCATTTTCTAGTAGTCTACGTGTAGAAATGCTATCCATTTTTCCTTGCGAAAACAATTAAAACTCCTGTTTGGAATCACCACACATAATCCTATTCCCATCACAAAACCAAAGATCCACGTTTGGCGAAAGGTTTTTCACTGTTTTTGGGTAAGGGAACATTTCCGGTGAAACGATTTCTTTTCTTGATCCTGCAAGGTAATAATAATGCCAGAACGCACACTTTCTTGCATGATAAGGAATTGGGAAGTCATTATACTTGTGTGTTCGGGCACTCTCCATTGCTACCTCTATGTTATGCGTGGACGTTGATTGCCGAGTAGTCTGCAACGCGGGGAACACTCTTTATCAGGTCCTCGTTCTACTTTCTCCCATTTACGTACGCTCAATTTAGATCGAATCCTTCGAAGGTAATGTGTAAATCTCTGTCCTTCTTATTAATTAAGATAGAACGTAACTTTTTTGTCGATTTAAGAAATGGATTGGAATGAAAAAGTATTCTAAGATCCAAGTAGTAATGTAATTAAGAAATATTTTAAATAGTATTGAAGGATTTATTTGACTTTGTTATGGAAAGTTGAGGGAATAAATTGAACAAATAAAAAGTTTCAGAATCATATTGAATAAATTAAAGTCTAAGGATGACATTGTATATTGGACCAAAGTTTAGGAATTACTAGTGTCATTTTTCCTTTTAAAAGGGGACTCTCTAGGACACGATAATTAGAGCTATATACACATCTTATTTCTATTATAAGATGATGAGGTATAGCAATACCAGTCTTTGGATACTATCACAATAGTCTTTATGCCGATTGCTGACTTGGGTACCGTCCAAGTTAGCAGACCCCTAAGCTTCTGAGTTACCTGTGAGATGGGTCCACAGTGATGATGTATTAGGAATTTTTGCCTCGGTCATTAAGGATTTATGTAGATAGGCATGTATTATACACACATATAAAGTTCAGAAAACGACTTTGCAAACTTCATAAAAACACTTCTTCTTGGTGATGTCCATATTCAAATTTGGAATGACAACATGGAAGTGAATGGAAAGGCCATAATTCTCCAGGGTCCCTAGCATGGTCTTCATGATAGTGGCATTGCTTTCCTAGCTATGCAAATGCGACGATTTCAGCTCATCGTCTACATACAAAACCGTTATGCTAGAGGGAAGCCTTGGCAACTTTCTGATCATGTCACAGTGAAGTAAATCAAGTGTTCGAAGATTGGAAAGTTGGTGGATCTCCGCTGGTATGCTGGAAATAGTCGAATGTCGCAGCCTCAAGATTCTCAAATTATGCAGTTTCCCAATCTTGCTCGGAATACCCCCCTCGAGACTCCGACACCAGGAGGCGTGTATTTCTTCGAGGCTGATAAGCTCTCCTATATTAGGAGGGAACTCTCTAAAGAAACAAGAATCCATCCTCAACACCTTCAAATTCTGCAGATTTTTTAGTGAATCTGGAAACTTGGAAATGCCAGTCCCCGACACGTCTAACTCTACTAACGATCTCCCTATGTTGCCAATGGGGCTTGGAATTTTTCTTATTCGACGGCAATCCCTTAATGACAAGTGTTTAAGTCTAACCAGTTCTCCAACAGAATCGGGGAGTGTTGCAATTCTGGTGCCATCAAGGGAAAGAAGTGCGATATTCGTCAGGTGACATATCGTTCTCGGCAGCAGACTCAATGTGCGGCAGTTTGAGGCACTCAGAGTTTCAAGCTGCTTTAAATGACCAAAGGAGATGGGAATTTCTTGTACCGAAGTCCCGTCCATGAGAAGCTCTTGTAGAGCTGTCAAGCGACCTACTTCTATTGGCAACATACTGAGCTCTGTGCAGAACTTCAAATTCAGAGAAACCAAGCACTTCAAATCGCTGATCGATGGATCTATCTTGACCAATTGTGAACATCGCTCCAAAATCAATATAGTCAGATTTTGGCAACCACAGAACTTAGGAGTGACTAATAAGTCTGCACAACCTGTAAGATCTAGAACTCTCAAGTTCTTCATCTGCAAAATAGGACAAATATTTGCGTGAGTGCACTTCACAAATAGTTACGTTAGACCAGGCAAATGAATTGCGAACTACCTCTATTTGATCCCAGCCATCCCAGTCTGTCGTGACTTTGCTCCATGACAAGTCGAGGATGGTTAAATGTCCCAAGTCAAAATTAGTTACTTGCAGATGTCGAGGGCACCCACGCCAACGGAGCCACCTTAAATTTGGAAAAACGTTAGCGAAATCTCCGGCAATGTCCGCATGATCCAATTGAAGAAACCGTAGGTTTGGCATGCTCTCAAAATCTTCTGCTGTTAGTTTCTCTGAAGTGTGCCACTGAAAGTTAAGGCAGAGTGCCTCAACCTTTTCTGTCCCCTGTGATGGACGAGAAAAACGAATAGAAATAGTGAGGATGGTCTCTTCTTGACACGTAACTAGTCAGGAAACATTGCTAAAGGAAAATGACAACAACGTCAATATCACTCATGGTCGGATCTTAACAATATCTGGCGAAATAGTTCCTTTCCTTTGGTGAAGACAACAAAACTATTTCTTATGCTTAACAATGCATAAATTAAAGGGAAAAGAAAAAAAAAAAGCAGACTAAATGTTCACCTTTTTCTTCTTTATGGTGTCGAGAGCTATTTCATGATTAAATAATCTAGTCCGCCTTCCTGGATTTGTAAGACACTCTGCACGAACGATTTCTTTACCTAGTCGCCTCAACAGGCTATGCATCCATATCTGATTGTTTTCCCCAATTTTGGCCAGGGGAGTCAAAATTTCACGAGAAGGCAGAAAAGAGGTGTCATACCATAGGTACCAAGCAATTCGAAAATCTATGCCGGTGGTGAAACAGGCGATATCCAGAAATATCTGTTTCTTCCCATAATCTAATGCTTGATATCCTTCCTCCGCCAATACCCGAAAATCCCAGTGCTTGATTTTCTGCTGCCACCGCCATTTTATCGCTTCACAGTCCTCTGTTTTGCCATTGAGGACTGCACTCATAACTTCAATAGACAATGGAAGTCCTCCTATAGCCTTAAAAGCATGTTCCGAAAACTCAAAGTTGATAAGTGAGGAAGAAGCTTTTACAGATTCACGCCTCAGCAAGGAAGAAGTTGCTATAGATGCATGCTGCCTAAACAGTTGAAGAGCCTGATCCTTATCCAAACAACTAACATGATAAGTCCGGATCTGAGGGGAGTCTTCCAGGACCACACTGTTTCTGGTGGTTACAAGGATCCTACTTCCAGATGCAAAGCAATCAAAGCAATCTCCGATGAGCTTCTGGAAATGAAACGCATTTTCCACGTCATCAAGGATAATCAAAACTCTCATGTTGCAAAACAAGTCCCTGAAAAACTCAATTCCCCTGTTGACAAAAGCAACATCCTCAGGTTCCTGTTTTAGAACATCGTAAAACAACTTAGCTTGCAAAAGTTGAAGCCCTCCCAATACTTGAGTTGTTTCTCTAATATCCGTAAGGAAGCTACAACCATCAAAATCACAGGAGACTTGGTTGTATATGAGTTTTGCAAGAGTCGTCTTGCCAATTCCACCTTTTCCATCAATGACGACAATGATCCGCTGGTCCTTAGCATCAATATCCATCAAGCTCAAGATGTGGTGTACTTGATCATCAATTCCAACATATTTTCCGATACTGGCTACTTGTCCTTTCTCTGCCGTTTCAGCCACCTACAAGAAACATGATGATTAGTCATTGATAAGGCTGCAAGATGCGAAGAGGTACCTACAATTGTTGATATTTTCTAAAGTTGTGTTTGCATAAATTGCCTGCCATACGAAGTCACTGGTCATCCTGATCTGCCAGCGATCAAAATTACTGCCCCACTGTTTCGAAGGAAACCCAACATTCAGGAGTGATGATCTTTTACCTTTCAAAAATCGTTTTATCAAACAATTAACCCGCTTTGAATTTCTTACTATACACCGACAAGCCAATCTTTTGACATGCATGTGCAAAGAAAGCGTACAGTAAAACCTTAGCACATATTGATAGAGAACATGACCCAATTGAAATATGATATGGGGCGGCAAATGTTCAATTATTGAAATATTTTTAGTTCCCACTTTTCTCACATGGCATAGGAGCAAATATTCTTTCAATTTAGGCTTTAATTATTATGTACTAGGAAATAGCTGAGCATTTCTGCGAACATTATTAACAATTAATCTACATTGAAAGGTTAAAATAATTAACATGAGAAAAAGATATACATGCATGTGTCATGGTCCGGTACTCGTGTACCCTTGTGATTGGAGCTTGGAGCTATTGAGTGAAAAGTGAGTGATGCAGAGAAGATGATAAAATTAGTTTGTGGGAGTGGCGTCGAGATGGTTGGTGACAGGCTCGATGACAAGATAAAAATGTTATATCTCTATAGAGCTTTGAAGACGAAGTTAGCCACCCTTGTTCAAACTAGTTGGGAGTTGATGCCACTCTTCTGATAAGGTTATGATAAGTAGAAACCAATTAATATACCTGAAGTGTTGTGTGTGTCTCGATCAATGGATTGGACGCCCAAGTTAAGTTGGACGTGGTACGATCTAATACGATGATATTATTATTTATTTATTTTTGGTTGAAATACGATGATGTTATTCACTGTACTATTCTTAGAAACATCTATAGAAGGAAGGTAAACCTGGTGTTCTTCGCTCGCCAGGTACTACATAGGCTATTTTGCTGCTAAGGAACTGTCGGCCCGTGACATATGCATGTACTTAAATCTTGACTTGTCATCTTAATATGTATCTTTTAAACTCAAAAGCTTGTATTTATTTTTAAAAAATAAGTGGTCTAGAAGTAGATTGGTGTCATTGCATCCCGCCGCATCACTTTCAAAATCACTATTATCATTTAATGTATATCTCAGTCAATATTGCCACACTTTTTTACACATTCAAAAGAAAATTCACGAACATGAAATTTCAAATAGTATGCAACTTAAAACTACTGTTCAAAACATAAGATTATTTGCACTTGATAAATTTTTTAACTTTTCCTTTGGAAATTATATCATGGTCCTCAAAATTCCCAAGTCTATAAGCACATGTTATGACTTCTTTTTATAGTCAACCTTCTTTTTCTTTTTCTTTTTTCGTCTGTCCCACTCTTAACTCTCAACTCACCATTAGACCTTTATGTTGCCTTTTTGCAAGGCATGGGAGTCGAGCTTACTTCCTTTTTGTAGGGCATGGGAATCGAAACTTATACCTAAAACTAAACGTCTCCACCCCAATCCCCTGAGGAGATGAGGATTCGAATTCCCTACCTCTCCCTTCTCATGTGGGAAGAGTGGCAATTGGGGCAAGCCCCAGTGATTTACAATAAACCTTCTTAAAATGCATCTATGTTGCACAAATCCAGGCCTGGCTCTATCGATGTGAATTTAAATTATGTTACTCCTTCATTATGATTATCATTGGTTAAGATGGTCAAGTCATATGCTATAAATACATTGTTCAACAGTTTCTAACAACTTAATGTTTTTGGTGGTAATTAGCCAAGTTTTTAAACTTTTAGTCATGTATAGTGCAACCCCGCACAAATTCCTTTTATCATTAAGATACCCAAAGCCCATTTCACCCAAAGTTTGCTATATTTTCGTATCTAAATTGATGCGATTGAGAGGCAAAGTATGTATTCTAAATTTGCTGTAGGTCTATATCTAAATTGATGCGATTGAGAGGCAAAGTATGTATTCTAAATTTGCTGTAGGTCTATATCTAAATTGATTGGTGTCCATTTTCATCAGCTTTTTGGCCCCCAACTGTTGCCTTGTAGATTCACTGAATTAAGCTTGTTTTATGACAATGAAAAAAAATAAGGAAAAGCACCTCGTCCATACTATCGAATCTGGGCCTTACCAAAAAAGTCCTAAACTTATTGCACTTGTGCCAATTCAATCCTAAACTTTTTTTTTTTTAGCCAATTTAATCATAAACATTTTATAATTGTGCCAATTTAGTCCATCCGGCCAAAAATTGACCGGCCGACGTTGACGTGGACGCCGGTGGGGACAATCGGCCGGCAAGGCAATTTTTTAATTTTTTTTCGAATTTTTTAATATTTTTTTAAATTTTTTATTTCTTTTTTTTTTTTTTTTTTTTTCACCTTCTTCTTCCTCTAGCCAACGCGTCGGTTGGCCGAGGCAAGGGCTGGCAAGGTCAGCCTCCCGGCTGCCGGCGAGGCTCGCCGCGTCGGCCGGAGGCAAGGGCCGACGACGGCGAGGCCCCACCAGATCTGGCGAGATCAGCCTCGTCAGCCACTAGTGAGGGCAAGGCCCCACCAGATTCGGCGAGTCGGCCCTCGCCAAATCTGCTGAGCTTGGCCCTCACCAAGGCTGGGCGAGGCTACCGTCGCCAAGGGCTACGGCGGAGGCAGGGAGGGAGAGGATGAGGAGGAGGAGGCGGCGGAGCGGGCTGCGGAGAGGTGAAGAGGGGCGCTGCGATCTGGGTGGCGGGGAGAGCAAGGTGGGGGCGGAGATCTGTGTACGAGTGTGAGGACGACAGCGACGACAACGACGGGCATGTCGAGTTTCTCTGGCGCTGGAGCAAACGCCCCCATCTCTGCAGCCACCTCCTCCTCCTCCTCCTCCTCCTCTCCCTCCCCGCCTCTACCATAGCCCTTGGCGACGACAACCTTGCCCAACCTTAGCGAGGGCCGACTCGCCGAATCTGGCGAGGCCTCGCCCTCGCCGGCCCTCACCTCTGGCAAGCACCAGCCGGCCAGAGGATAAAAAAGGTGAAAAAAAAAAGAAATAAAAAATTTAAAAAATCGAAAAAAAATCGAAAAAAAAATTAAAAAATTGCCTCGTCGACCGGCTGTCCCCCGCCGGCGTCCACGTCGCCGGCGCTGGCCAATTTTGGCCGGATGGACTGAATTGGCACAATTATAAAAGGTTTAGGAATAAATTGGCAAAAAAAAAAAAAAAAGTTTAGGACTGAATTGACACAATTGCAATATGTTTAGGACTTTTTTGGTAATTCTCCTCTACATGAAGTATACTCGGTCCATCCGTGAATCTTATTTCTATAATCCTTGTAAAGCATGCCACCCTCAGCACTTTCGTCCAGTTTCCGACAATTTTGAATTACCACTTTGCATTCAACTGGTATCATTGTATCCGATACATTCGTCCAATGTGAATTACCACTTTTTTGCATTCATCTGGTATCAAGTTTAAGCATATCACATTGAATATTTTGACATGAGATCCATAGATATTGCCTATAAAAATAGACACAAGATAATATTATGTGAACATCAATATCTCAAGGTGTTATAAATCTACTCAATATGTAGTAATGAGCAGCTTTCTGAGGAGAACGTTGAACAAGTATAGAAACAGGCAACATAGATTCCCTCTAATCATTATTGTTACCTAATATAAATCGATATTGGGGTTGCAACATATTTTGGAAATAACTTTTTTTGCGCAAATGGTTCAAAATTCTGCATATATGATTATTCTAATAGAAAATCAAATTACAGCATGATTTTTCCTTTTAGTTTCATCAATATTGTTTTGTTATACAGATTACTCGGTCCAAAAAGGTATTTCAGTGCATTCAAGTGTTTTTTTTTTTTTAATTTCACTTTTTAGTAATTAATTGCACTATAATTGACATGTGGCGTCAATTTTCTTAAGGTTTTTGGCCCCCCTAAACTAAACTCCTACCGTCTAGATCCGTCCCCGGTATTAAGCTTGTCTTATGATTATGAAAAAAAAGAAGAAAGAAACGCACCTTGCCTATACAGTCGGATGTGTGCGTATCTGAATTAGACTTGATCAGTCCAAGAATCGTATCTCTATAATCCTTGTAGAACATGCCACCCCCAGGAGTATCACCTAGTTTCGTACAATTTCGAATTATGACGTGGCATTCATCCGGTATCATTGTGTCCGATGAATTCGTCCAAGATTCCAAGGGGCGGGACGGAAGCTCGTCAGGGCCCCTGGACGGCCCCTGCATCCTCTGCAAATAAAGCCTGTACTCTTGCAAGTGACTGGCGACGTTCTCGAGGGTCAATCCATCCACATTCATCAATTGCAGTATCGTCTTCGGCACCGCGTTATTAATCCCTAGGTGTGCGACCGCATCCACGAACCGCTTGTCCAATTCCGGCGTCCAGACCAACCCTGGCTTCTTCAACGCCTTCACCGGCCGATCCTCCACCGAATCGTCTGTAGCCTCCGCAAACCGCTTGGGCAATTGAGGCGTCTGGAACAAAGGTCGCTTCTTCAACGCCTCCACTGATTTGCCCGTCCTCAGAGTCAACTCCACATCCACGAACGGCTTGTGCAATTGAGGCGTCCGGAACAAAGGTGGCTTCTTCAACGCCTCCACCGAATTACCCGTCCTCAGAGTCAACTCCACATCCTCGAACGGCTTGTGCAATTGAGGCATCCGGAACAAAGGTGGCTTCTTCAACTCCTCCGCCAACGGTTCCTTCACCGACAGATCCTCCACCGAATTGTCTGTTGTCAGAGTCGGCTCCGAATCGTCCGCCATCATAGTTGACTCCACCTTCACGCGCCGCTTGGGCAATTGAGGCGTCCGGAGCAAAGGTGGCTTCTTCAACGCCTCCGCCAACGGATCCTCCACCGAATTGTCCGTCGTCGGAGTTGATTCCGAATTGCCCGTCCTCATAGTCGACTCCACCTTCACGAGCCGCTTGGGCAATTGAGGCGTCCGGATCAACTGTGGCTTCTTCAACTCCTCCGCCGACGGATCCTCCACCGAATTGTCCGTCGTCACAGTTGAATCCGAATTGCCCGTCCTCAGAGTCAACTCCAGATCCACAAAGGGCTTGTGCAATTGAGGCGTCCGGAACAAAGGTAGCTTCTTCAACTCCTCCGCCGACGGATCCTCCACCGAATTGTCCATCATCAGAGTCGACTCCGCCTCCCCAGCAGAGTCAATCTTCTTCATCTTCATCGAATGGGAGCCATCCGACTCCGTTTTCATGGGCATCACCTGGTCACGATTCTCCATCAACTTTTGCAATCTTGATCTTGGCGGATCACTTAAGCTACTAACCTCCAATGTTACCAATGCCAATGCCCGAAGACCATAAATGTCACTCAACATTGGGCAGTCACATATTTCCATTTCTTTAAGATTCTGCAAGCCTGACCGGAAGAGCGTTATTCTTTCAAGGGCTGGACAGTTGCGGATGGTTAAATGTCTCAACTGCTCTAGCCCGCCGAGTTCGATGTCCTTTTCCAGAGAGCGACAGAGCTCCAAAATAACTAGATTTCTCAAGTTGGATAAACCTGGGACAGTTGTTACTGAGCTGAGATCTCCCAGCATTGCTGATTTAGGGGGCTCCATGTAAAATTTTTGGTGTAGGTGGCCAGACATGTAAAGTTTCCTGAGATTAGAAAGGGAGCCCAATGCAGTTAGTGACATAGTATTGTTCTGAAGGCACAATTCCAAATTTCTCAATTTGGATAACTTCCCAATCCACTCTAAGTTATAGATTACGGTTGAGCCCCACGAAGGCAGTAATAGATATTCCTTGCCATTTGATAAGAGAAGATTAACTAGATTAGTCAAGTTTGACAGATCTGAAATAGACTGCAAGGACCGAGAACTAACAAGTAGACAAGTCAAACTTGTGGGAAGTGAAGGCAACACTTGCAGCTCATCACAATTCTCAAGGATCAGTTCTTCTAGTTGAGGGAGTGTGGCAATTGTTTCTGGCACTCGACGGATGCGAGTGTATGATAGATCAAGGATTCTCAGAAAGGACAATTTCCCAATTTCACTTGAAACTTCGCCCACCATAGCGGAACATCCTCTAGCATGTATCACTTCGAGCTTCATTGAAAAGCCAATGGCTGAAGGAAACTCTGCTAGCCGGCAATGTTCCATCTTTATGACAGTCAAAGTCTTTATACTTCCAATACAATGAGGCAACACATTGATGCACGTGGACGACAGATCCAATTCAGTTAGAGACTCTAGGTTTCCGGTTGAATACGGAAGTTCCCTAATCTTTTTGCATCCTGCAAGAGATAAAGACTTGAGATTTGCAAGATATGTAATAGAACAAGGCAATCCTCCAATTGATGTGAAGGATAGATCCAACTTGATCAATGACATTAGGTTTCCGATCGAGCTTGGGAGTCCCATTAACTCTGAGCAGTTACTCAAAGATAAGTGCTTTAATCTCAATAGCAGGCCAATTTCACCAGACAAATCTTTTAGTCGATGGCAACCCTCAATAATCAAGCAAGCCAACTGTTTTAGATCCCCAATGGAGCGATCGATGTCAACCAATTGTTGACATTCTTTAATAATCAATCTTTCCAGAGCAAAACACCCAGACAAGTCCATCTTGATCATGTTTAGACGTGTCAGCTGTAGAACTTTCAAATTGTGTAGCATCTGTGACAAGAATAAAGCATTACACAGTGTCGTCAGACAATACAGCTATAAGAAAAGTGTATGATGGCATACATACCTTAATTTGGCTCCACCCCTCCCAACCTTTGGCGTCGTTAAATTCAGAGAGTTGGAGGACTACCAAGTTTTGTGAGAACAGATTAGTTGCCACTAAATCTGGAGGACAATGGCACCAGGAAAACCATCTTAACTTTGAAAAGAGATTGGTAAAGTCTCCGATAAAGCTGCCCCCATCTAATTCTAGGAATCTTAGATTTGACAGCCTTGAGAAATCTTCATTAGTTAAGATGAGCAGAGTAGGATCTCCAGCTAGATTGAGTGCTTCTATATCTCCTTTGTTCTACAAAATACACATACAATTAGAAGGAGCTTTCAATTTCTCTTCTTCACAGAGGTAGAAACTTCATGTCAAATCCCTGATGCTACGCAAAGAAAGACAGAATTTGTGCCTCGATGTATTACCTCTTTTGTTTTTACCATGTCCACAGCTTCCTCAGAAATCCACGATCTGCTACGCTTTCCCAAATCCAGGTTTTCATCATAGACAATTTGGCGTCCTAGGTCTTTTAGCAAGTCATGCATCCATAACCCACCGTTCTCTCTGATCTTTATCAATGAAAGGGAACTGAGGACTTCAATATCTATTTGTGGGCAAAAGTCATGATCTTTCCACATGTAAGAAGTATTAATCTCCTCATGGAAAAAAAAACAAGCAATATCAAGAAAAATTCGTTTTTGATTGAAATTTAAGGTGTCATAGCTAAGTTTTAACTTTTGGTGGACCTCTCCATGAGCAATGCTCCTTAACTTTTCTAGTGTATCTTTCCACATAGTTTTGTGCTTCCCATGAACAAATGAGCCTATGACCTCAACGACCAAAGGAAGTCCTCCACAAGTAGAAACAATATCCCTTGAAAGCTTGTCATTATAATCGTCTCTAGGAGATTCTCTTTTGAATGCATGATTCATATAAAGCTGAAGTGCTTGATCAAAATTCATTTCTTTCAGTTCATAAGGTATGATTTTCTCCACGTACTCTAGGATGCTTTTGGTTTTAGTCGTAATTACAAGTCTACTTCCTGTATCAAACCAAGTGATCTTGCCAATTAGTTTCTCAAGCTGATCCCTATGGTCCACATCATCTAAAACAATTAGAACCTTCTTATCATGGACTCTTTCCCCAATAATCATCATTCCATCATCAACGTCATTGATGTCAACCATAGGCTTAGTTTCACCGAGGATGTTGGATAGCACTTTCTTTTGTAGATATACTAGGCCATCACGGCGTGATGATGCACTAACATCTTGTAGGAAGCAATACCGATCAAAGTTACTAATGAGCTTGTCGTAGAGAGTCTTGGCAAGGGTTGTCTTTCCAATACCACTTGGGCCATGAATTCCAAGACAATGTGCAAAACCAAAGTCATAGTCCAACAAGTCCAATATGGCTTCCACATGACCATCTATCCCAACTAAATGCTTAGTTGCAAAATCATCTTTTGCCTTCATCTTGATTGTGATATCTTCGGTGTCCAGCATAGTAAGTGTCACAACCCGAATCCTAGAGGGATGGAGGTGATGTGGCCATCCTTCTTCCTAAAGGACGTAGCCTCAAACCACCCAAAGTCCATCTCCTAACAGCCCCCATGATGAACTAATTGAGGGACCTGAAAAACATGATCAAAAGAAAGGAATGAGCTACCACGGCCCAGTGAATAATACATTTCTTCTATGCAGATCGAGCAATCAATTTGCACATTTAAAACACAAACATAAGTCACTTTCACCAAATCCAGAAATTTAGCAAACCTTCAAGGTCAAAATGTAGCCTTTCTTATTTTAACACAATATGTTCAAAGCAAAAATATTCAAGACAATAATAGACAAACACCAATGGTCCAACCCATTGGTTAATCTCATAAAAATACACGTTAATGGTCCATCCCATTGACTAATCTCATACCACACATCACTAATCACATGGTAGTATAGTCTAAAGTAAATAGCAAGAAAAACTACCTAATGTGATTTTCTTTTTTTTCCTTTTCTTCCAAACGAGGCTTGGCAGCTCGTGGTGGTGCGCAGCCAAGGGTGGTGGTCGCCGGCGGTGTGGTGCTGAAGCAAGGGCGCGAGCTCGCGGACTAGGGTTCCAGTCAACAGGCGGGCTTCGTGCGGGCGGCGGGCAGATCTGGCTCGGGTCCGGCCTCGGCAGGGCTTCAGCGGGCCAGAGGTTGCGGTCCAGGTGGTTCGCGGCGGCAGGGACGCAGATCCGGCTCGGGTCGCACGAGGCGATGCGGCGAAGCGGTGAGGGTCAGCGGCTTCACGGCTCCTGGGTAGACCAGACGGAGGCTGGCGGAGGTGCGAGGGTCTCGCTCGGTGGTGGAGTTGCTCGCGGGATCTGCAGCGGAGGAGGCACGGGCCGGCGGAGCGCCGCCGCAGCAGTAGGGACTGGGGCGCGAGTCGGTAGCGCCTTCGCGGGTTGCTAGTGTCGCGGGCTCGCGGTGTCACAGGAGCGGTCGTCGTGGGTTGGCGAGAGCAGCAGCCGGCAGGCTCGCTGGTCACTGTGGTGTGGCGGCGACGCGGGCTCCGGCGGGGCAGTAGAACGGCTGGGTCGCGGCCAAGGGAGAGCAGAAACGGAGCAGGCAGGCGGCGGATCCACTGGAAGAGAGAATGATCTTTGTCAAATATTAGGGTTAACGTGAGAATCGAAAATTGACAATCAAAATGAGACGGAAGGAAATATTGTGTATAGATTCCAATCATGGCTGAATAATTGAGGAAAAAAAAAAGAAAAGAAATAGAAAGGAAAGGGGAAAGAATTTTTGCTGATCTGGTGAATAAAAGTGCGGACAAAGACATCGAAAAGGCCAAATAAAGAAAGATGTCAACATTTTGTTTAAGGAAGTAAATGGTCTTGTGCTAGATTTGTTCAAAAGGAAAAGGGAAAATATAAATTGAAAGGGGAAGAGACAAAAGGTAATATATTTCAAATATCTCAAGAAGATTTGGCCTCTTTTTTGGACCTAAGCTTTCCCTACCCATTACGAATGAAAGGGGCGGGTGAAGAAAAAAGTTCGTGCAAAGGGGAGGATTCAAAAAAAAGCGTGAGAGAAAAAAGAACCAAGTGTGAGAAAGTGCCCAAAAAAAAAGAGAGAGGAACTTCCCCCACTCGTCCAAGAAAACCCAAAAAGGGGTCATTTCCGAGAAAATATTGGCTGCAGCTCTGACTCCAGCGTGTCTTCCTCCGAGTCCATTCACCGGGCGACACGTGTCGCCCGGCAGCCACGCTGGAGTCCGAGTGCATCCCTTTTATTTTCGGTAAAATAATCTTCTTTCTCTCTCTTCTAGTACCTGTATGCTAGCCCTGCGCTCTCTCTCTCCTCTGCAGAGTCTGCACGCATTTATTGTATTCTCTTTCCTCTTCTCTCGTTCTTTCCTCCCTAGTAGAAGAAAAGCCATTCCAAGCGAGCGAAGCTTTCAAATTTTGAATCTCTGGTTTCGCTCTCGTTTGCGTTCCCTCCTGTTCGCTCTCTCCCGTGGTCGCTCGCTTTCTGCTCCGGCACTCGCTTGGGTGTCACTTCTTCGTTCCATACTCGAAGTCAACGTTTGGGCTGATGTAGGGGATGCGAGGGAGGCAGAAGCCGGACCTCGTGGATGCTCCGAGTCGATGCATCTTGACGTGGAAGAGCAGGGTCTTGTCGAACGAGAGCTCGCGTTCCCCGAAGCGGATAGGCATCGAGCTGCGGTAGCTGCAACCCCACCGATGCTCTTGACGAATCCAACCACGGCGAGACGGAACTTGACCGCGAGGAGCCGCCTAAACGCCCCGCCTCAGCGCAAGGCGGACCACGTCCCAAGCTCTGCGGGTGACGCCGGAGTCCCCGCTTGCCATTTCCAGATGCAAAACATGTTACAGAGACTATCAGGATGGCGAATTGCAAGCAAGCGGAAGCCCAACGGTGGAGAAGATGCTCTCTTGGCAATGGCATTTTCTCTCTGATTATCTAGATACTGATTTTCGGAGCCTTTTCTCTGACATTATGTTTTTTTGCCATCGATTTGTAATTTTGGGATTTTCCTTCAACCTAGGTTTTTTTTTTTCCCTCCCTGTTCTCGCCCTTGCCGAACCTACGCGGAAAAGATGATACAAATAGGAGTCTCCACCATTGATGTAATGAATTCCGTAGCTCGTGGGCAGAAGATTCCACTTTTCTCTTCTGCTGGTCTTTCTCTGGGGGGTTAACCGATGGAAAGGCTTGGTTTCCCGTTGTATGTAGAACCCATGAAAGATTGAGCTATCTTTCAGGGGAGCTTGTGGTCGGATGAGAGAGATCTGCATGCATCTATCTATGGGTGGTGAATTTCTCGCCCAAGTCAATGGAAGAAAAGAGTTGATTGACAATTCTTTTGTTGCCCAAAAGAATTCAAGATAAATTCTCGTTTGGATTTCATATTCCTTAAAATGAAGAGATTGTGGAATGAAGACTTCAACACGGGTACACTTTGTATGGTAGACTGGTGCAAACAAAACTCAACTTCATCATTGATGAACTAAATCCAGCATAAGATACAAAAAAAAAAAAAAAAGTACTATTCTCGCTTGAATTGAATTGTGCCAGGATATTATTAGCCTCCACAATGAACTCAACCATAAGAACAGCCAGTGAAAACATCAAGATTACTACAGGTTACTTGACTGTAGGCACAAAACTTGCAAGATACAACTATTTCAAACTTGCGCTGAAATGCTCATGAGTTCTGAGAAGACGGGCACGAAGAAAATACTCCAGGCGATATGCTTAGAACAAAAGTTTTCAAGCATGTTGTATTTAGTTCACAAATGGAGTTCTTGGACTTCTATATGTTTACATATTCGACGACATAAAAGAATTACACGGACAAAAGAAAGTAACAAGAAAAGAAACCGCAATAGTAGGACAGAGGAGAGTGTGAAGGAATGCAGACACAGCCCCCAAAAAGAGCAACTCCATCCACCCCAAATGAAAAATGACTCCATTCTCTGTACAGACGCCAAAAGAATGTCACGTATAATTAACTCCATCTTTAGAATATATACAGAACAACTTCAACTTCAAGACATTCTCTCCCCCTCTTCAATCTGAGAGTCGCCACATCGATTCATGGAGGGCCGCAACGTCGAGATCCCTTGGTATTTCCTTTGTCTAATATCCCTGCAGATCATGAGGGCCCCCGTGTCGACCGTGACGGGCATAACCTACGAGAGCGAGAGCACCGAGAAGTGGTTGTCCAAACCCTCCAGCAACGATGCGGCCGCCACTTGCCTAACCAGCCGCTGCCGAGGGCTTCCGGCCTCACCTCGAACCACACGCTCCTCCGGCTCATCTAGGCGTGGTGCGTCAGCAACGCGAAGAATGGCGTCGACCGGATCTCGACCCTGAAGTTGTCCTTCGAGAGGGTTGCGTCTTGAAGCTGGTGAAGGAGCTAGTAGCCGAGCACTCGATTGTCGAGGCAATGAAGGAGTTGGAAGAATTGGCGGAGGAGAACGAGCGGAACCGGACGTGCATGGTCGGGCACTGAGCGAGCGCCAGAGCAAAGAACGAAGAAGTGACACCCAAGCGAGTGCCGGAGCGAAAGCGGCGACCACGGGAGAGAGCGAACGGGAGGGAATGCAAACGAGAGCGAAACCAGAGATTCAAAATTTGAAAGCTTCGCTCGCTTGGAATGGCTTTTCTTCTACTCGGGAGGAAAGAACAAGGGAAGAGGAAAGAGAATACAATAAATGCATGCAAACTCTACAAAGGAGAGAGAGAGCACAGGGCTAGCGTATAAGCGCTAGAAGAGAGAGAAAGAAGATTATTTTACCGAAAATAAAAGGGATGCGCTCAGACTCCAGCGTGGCTGCCGGGCGACACGTGTCGCCCGATGAATGGACTCGAAGGAAGACACGCTGGAGTCAGAGCTGCAGCCAATATTTTCTCGTCATTTCCCTTCTTCTCTGACAGGCTGCCAAAAAAAGAGAAAAAGTCAACAAGCTACAGTGAAAAGAAAGAAGCAAGTCTGCTGAAAAGACAAGAGAGGGAGAGTTTTTTTTTTTTTTTAAAGGAAAAGTGGGGAGGTCTTCTTCTTCAGCAAACCGACGCCCGACGACCAAGCCCCTGCAGATCGCGCCTACGCAGCCGCGAGCACCACCGTCGCCGACGCCGCAGCAAGCCGACGCCTGACGCCGCACCCAGCACCGCGCCTCCGCCCATCCGTCACCGTGCCTCTGCGATCCGCCGATCGCTGCCACTGCTGCCTCCGAGCGCCGACACCCACGCTTGCACCTTCGCTCGACGTCACTCCGTCCTGCCTCTGCAGCTGCCGTCGCCGCGCTCGCCTCCGCTGCGTCGCTCGCCCGCGCCTGCGCCACCCACTGCCTGAGCGTCGAACGCCTTTCGCCTACTGCCGACTCGCCATCTGCCCGAGCGCCGCTCGTTGCCCTGTTGCAGCCGCCACAGCAACCGCCCGCCAGCCTCCGCCCGAGCTCCGCCCGAGCGACGCCTGCACCATAGCTGTTGCCCTACGTCCCTCGAGCGACGCCCGCACCTCTGCGCTACTGCAGTCGTGTCCCTGTCCTCCGCCCGTCAGCGCTAGAGACCTGCAATACCCGTCGCAACGTCTCCGCTTGCCCGTCGCTGCACCATAAAGTCGTCAAGCAAGCTGCGACCGACTCGGTTGTTTTCCCTTCCCGGTGACGACGTTGCTGCTGCCCCGAGTCTCTGCATCTTTGCTGATCTCTACCGATCCAGTTGCTGCTCCTTGGGTTGAGGACGACGGGCTACTGATTTCGTTGTCCAGACCAAGCCAAGTCACGTCCCTTCATCATGGCACACTTGCTGTTTCTGCCGTGCCAGCGAGACCGCTACAAGTTCCGCCGTCTCAAGCTCATCGACCCGACACTGGCTCGCTGTTGATCCGCACGCCACAGCCTGACCCTGGCGCAAATCGTCGTTCGTGAGTCCCAAGCGCTGGTCTTGTTTAGAGGATAAAAATCTAGTCAAGGTAGTTTTTTTTAGAATAAAAAAACAAGTCTTGTTATTATTGGAACATTGGGTTTTGATGTTCATTTTATGAATATTATAGGCATTATCCGCAGGATTTTACCCAAAATTATTGTAATTATTAATTTGATTCGTAAAACGTTGGATATTTTTTAATTATATTAATTTTCTGGGTATTTTGATAGTGTTTCGGTTATTAAATTATTATAATTATTAATTTGACCTGTAAGACTTCGGATCAAATTTTTAATTATTTTGAACTTTCTCACATGTTGTGATATTTAGGATTAAAATAATCATTAATTTAATCCCTGAAACCACGGATTATTTTTCGGTTATTTTAATCCCTCATTTGATAAATATCTTGATTTGTTTAGATATAATGTTTATCTGATAATTGCTTGTCTTGAAAAAAAAAATTCAAAAAAATCAAAAGTCAAATCTTGCATCGGAGCGTGTTTATTTAGTAAATTAGGATTGCATTTTTTAGGATTGCATTTTTAGATAATTTTTGAAATAGATTAGGATTGAATATATATAGACTCTTAAATAATGTTTGCACATTTTAATAATCTCATTTTTCTAAAAAAAATAGTGTTTTAAGATAGGATAGGGTTTGAGTCAAATTAATCCCTAAAATAAATTAGAAAATTATTTCATTTTAGATAGTTTAATTATGATTTTTATTAATTCCGAATTTCCATAAAAAATACAAAAATATTAGGTGTATGTTAATTAGTTTGCATGTTAGGTTCATTTAATTAGAAATAGCTTGTTAGTAAAATTAGGTCATGTAGTTAAAGTGCATGTTTTATGGTAAAGTTCTAATTTCAAGATAAAATAAAACCCAAAAAATTATTACTTGCTTTAGTGTGTTGAGTTCCTTTGGTGCAATTTATCTTATTGTTTAATAATGATTGAGCATCCATGTGATCAACCCATTGCATGGTAGTGATTTAAGTTAAAATAAATCCAAGCTGCCTGTAAAAACATTTTTGAAAATAAAAAGAGTGGTACCGAAATGGCATTAGAGAAATCTAGTGTAATCAAGTCTTCGTACCCAAAGTCTCTGATTCGTAGGAGTAAAATAATTCTCTCATTATTTTACTTAGATGTCTAATCGACCTACCATAAATCGATTAGCGGCGACTGCTAGATAAAATTCATTTGCATGTTAAAAAACAGAAACCTAAGTCACGAATTGATATGGGCTTGGGAGAACCCGAGCTAAGTTTAAAACTTAGTAATCCATTAGCCTAAACCCTAAATGGTGCATCCGAAATTTAGGTCGCGACAAAGGTTTTGAAGATGCTTAGACTGCAAATATAGATGCAATTGGCAAATGAAAACCAAGTGTTTATAACAAGATCACTTCATTCATCTATTAAGAAGAAGCAGATCTAGTCTTTACACAAAATACTATGCAAATTCCAATAAAACCTTTCCTTCATAATAAGTTCCTTATCTTCAAGATACCTAGATAAGTGTAATTTTTAATCTTTAGTCATGTCTAGTGCAAATTCAATAGGCCTCCCCCAACGGAAATTCCTTGTAGCTGCAAGATAGCCAAAGGCCCATTTCATCCCACGAGAACAGTTTGCTATAGGTCTATATCTAAGTTGGCGCAATTGTGAGTCAAAGTATGTATTTTAAGATTCCTGATGACTTGCCATACAAATATTAATACACTAAATTAAATTTAGCAATATCTATATGCATGCGATTACTATTTTTAGTAGGGATGAACAAATGGGTTAGTTTAGCTGGGGACTTTACCAAACTAGTCTTACCAGACCAGTTCCAAGCTGGTTTATAAGGGGATTGGGTAGGTGCTGAGTAAAAAAGTTTGAGGCACAGTTTCAAGTTATCGATTTTATAGCATGAAGTTGTAGTTTCGAATCGGCTCTTAGCTGCTTCTTTTTTTTTTTACTTTATTTAACGAGAACATAGATAGATTAGAGATGAGCTTCAAACCTGCAAAGTCTAGTAAGATTATCAATCCATTAATTAATATGTCACATACTGTGCCACAAATTGTTTACAAAGTACGTTTTTTTTTATAACAATGGTTATATGACTCAACTCTATTTGTTTCACGAAAAATATGACGTTTCTAGAAAATATTTTTTAGGAAAACGATAATATTATTGGCATTTGGCGGAAACTTGAATATGAACTAATATATTTTGTCCCATTTGGTAAGAAAAATATTTTCCTGCATACCCGTTTTCAATAATTTTTTATTATTTTATTTTTTAAATTCATTTTTAAATTTTTAATTTTTTTCTTTTCCTTTTCTTTCTCTTTTTCTTCTTCTTCCTTGGCCTTGGCCCCGTCAACCATGGCGATGGCCGATGATTGGCCATTGGCGAGCTTCGGCCTCGCCACAACTTGGCAAGGCTCGAGCTTGCCAAATTCTAGCGAGGTCGAGCCTTGCTAATGGCCAATCGCCCGTCGTTGTGTTGGTCGGCGACCGGCTAAGGCAAAGGAAGAAGAAGAAAAGGAAAAAAAAAGAAAAGAAAAAGCATTATTTTTTAAAAATATAAAAAAGAAAAGAAAACATAAAAATAATATGAAAATGTGTTTGCTGAAAGAAAATGAAGTGGAAGAAGTTATGAAAAATATTTTTTACTTTTTAAAAAGTGGAAAACAATTTCCCACTTTTGAAGGCGTATTTTCTGATAGCAGAAAACATTTTCCTTAAATAGTACATTTTATGTAAAACGAACGTTAGAAAATCCGAAAAATGTTTTCTTGGGTATTACTTTTTGTGAAACGAATGGAGGTTTAAAGTCAAGCGTAATTCTTGGGCTGACCTTAAAATTGACCGGAAATTAGACTAGTCTAGTTCTCGATTCCAAAAATTAGAAACTAACTCTAACATCATAATTTTCAAGTTTTAGACTAGTAGCCAATTTATCTTGGGACCAATCACCCCTTAATTTTTAGCTCCCCATGATAATGGCTAAATTATCAATTAGCAAAGCAGGACTTGTAGCATTGGATCTTTGGCTGCTCATCAGCTGTTAACATGTGTGCTAGTTAATTCCTTCTCTTCTAATGTATGTAAGGTAATCGATTCTCAATCCGGTCCCACCTAGGAATTGAGAACCAGACTAGGAGGATCGGTTCCCAGTTTTGGGACTGGGGACTAGACGAGACGGTCTTGGGATCGAGGACCGGACTAGACTAATCGGTTGATTCCATGGAATCGATCACTTAGCCAAAAAAAAAAATCAAGAAATTAACAAATAAAATGCTAGAGTAATTACTATTTTAGGGTTTATTGCTATTTTTAAGAAATTAAAGAAATATATTTTTTTAAAAAGATTCGGTCTGGTCCAGTTTAGTTCCCCCTTGGAACCAAGAACCATATTGAAAATCACTGATTCCATTTTTATGGAACCTAGAATCGGATTGATGCCTTCGAGAACTGGACCATACTAGCCGATTTAGTTTGGTCCGATCTAGGCGGTTCTGATTTGGATGGTCCGACATGCTCACCCCTAGATGTATGTGGTCCCTTAAGTAACATTGACACTGACACACGACACAGCACGACTCGACATGACATGTCTTTCTAAAAAAATAGAGAATTTCAATACGTTGAAACATGTTTCTTATTATATATACATGATAAATTATCATTTTTGTGAATATTTTAATGAAATTAATGTGATTCAGATTCACAAATAAATAAATAATAAAAAAGAGCCTAAAATGAATTTACACTAAAAACATTAATCCACCATTTGTTAATATCATTCATTGTTTCAATTTGGTAAATTCAACTCTATTCCAATAGGGAGCCAAAACAAGACAAGCAATCCACATTATGGACTCACGTGTTAAAGTGTATCGGAAGATAAGAGAAAAAAACAAACTTGATGGATGAATTGTGTATAATAGGAAATGAAAGTTATAAGAAAAAAGAAGATTAGGTTTTTCTTCTTTATCCCTTTATTATTATTATTATTATTATTATTACATATTTACATTTTAACCACTAAATGAATTTTTTTATAATTAACCTGGGATTACGCGTTGGACTTCTAAACTCTCATATTTGAATTCCAAATTTGAGTGTCCGGACAGTTGACTAGGTATCAAATTTTTCAACATTTATTGACTAAGTGTTGAAGAGTGTTAGACACGTGTCGAAATATACAACATAACACAAATGCTTCCGGAAAGTATCGGTTTCATAGCCCCCAAGGTGTCTTGATCCCACATTCCTAATGACGTGTGAACTCTCTCCATCCTCTCTCCACCCGCCTCTGTCTTAACAAATTAATCTCAACTAATTTTTCGCTTTTCCAAACTACCCTCGCATAAAAAATTAAAACTACCCACTACTTTAAGCACCCAATTCACACATTTTTAATAATTATCTACTGCAGTGCATATCCACTCAATTCCTTAAAAAGCTGTTTCTTTCCTCTTCAAATGTTGCCCACCAGCGATCACACACATACTTAGCGTTTAGCCTTGACACTAGTTTTTTGTTTATTTATAAACTCTTTCGTATTAGTTAGACATGGTATTAACTTGTTAATTTCCTTTTCCTAATTTTAAAGGAATTAAGTTAGCCGCAACTAATTTTCTAGCTTATGCGGATGAGATAAAATATTTTGACACGATATCCATATATCACTCTTATAAAAAAGACAGGATAATATTCTGTGATCATCAATATCTCAAGGTGTTACTAATCTGCTCAATACGTGTGAATGAGCAATTTTCCAAGTAAAATAATCGACTAGTAAAGAAACAGACAACATTAATTCCCTCTAGTCATTCTTGTTACCTAACATAAACTGATAGTGGACTTGTTATAAATGTATACATATATGTATGTAAATTTTTGGGGAAATGGTTCAAATTTTTGCATATTAAACTATTCTAATGACAAATCAAATTACAGTATGATTTTTCCTTATAGTTTCATCAATATTCTTTTTGTTATACAAATTAAGTAGTCCAAATAGGTATTTTCCACTGCATTCAAGTTTCTTTTTTATTTCACATTTCTACAATTGATTGCACTGCAATTGAGATGAGGCGACAGCCGCTATTAGGGGTGAGCGGTTCCCGGTTCCGATTCGGTTCCGTCCGGAACCTGGAACCTACCCTCGGGTACAGGTTCCTCAATTTTTGGAACCTGGAACCTACCCGTCAAAACCGAGAACCTGGAACCTACCCTGTCACAGGTTCCGGGGTCGGTTCTAGGTTCCAACAGGTTCTTTTTTTTTTTTTTTTTTTTGGTTTCATTTTCGTAGGGAGCGCGAATATCCAAAAGCCGAAATAATTCAATAGTTGGCCCTTCATTTTCGGTACCTTACAATACATAGCAATGTGAATCTTTTACATTTGAATAGACAACTAAATTCATAGTTCTTCATCCTCTAATATATAATTTGGTGATTTAATGTCAGCAGAAACTTTAAAGGTGTTGACAGTTGTTGGAGCATCGAAAACAATAGCTGAACAGAAGTGAAAAAAGAAAGAAAGAAATGAAATAATAGAGAATATGGAGTTGGGTCAATTTAAGTCCGCATGCGAGTTAGGACAGCATTTACCAACAGCCATATCTAAAATTTTTGAAAAATTAATGAAAGAATGAACTGATATAAAAGAGAGAAGCGGATATTTCTCCCCATTTTCTTCCCCTTTCATTATTGTCAGGGGTATCTACATTAGCCTTACGCATGATATTAAATTCATCTGGAGAAATAGCCTTACGCATGATGTTAAATTCATCTCTTCCACTGTCTGTAATTAACGTAATCAAGTTCCTCAGGAAGGAGCTCGACCTCTCCCCACAGGTGACGCTGATGTTGGCAGAGATTCAGGAGCAGCAGAGCCTCATGAGGACGTACCAGATCACGATGAAGAAGATGGAGGCCGAGGCGGAGCGCAAGGAGTCGGAGATCTCCGCGCTGAGAAGGAAGCTCGACGAGCTCGTCTCCGAGAACTGGTCGTCGGAGAAGAAGCTCAACGCGAGCGGCGTCTCGCCCCTGTTCGACGGCTTCAAGCTCGCGTCGTTGAGCCCGACCCACTTCGCCCAAGTCCTCCACTACGCCTTACGATCCGTGAGGCACTTCGCGAAAGCCATGCTCGCAAGATGGAGGCCGCGAACTGGAATCTCGACGAGGCCATCCGATTCATCGAGCCGCGAGCGAGGTTCGCAAAGCCCGGCCACCGGCACTTCGCCATCGAATCGTTCGTGGCCAGATCGATCTTCGAGGGAGGTTCGGCGACGGTGAGCACGCGGCGACGGCGACGGCGGCACGGACGGCGCGGCGAAGACGGCGGCGGTCGCGGCTCAACCCACGGCCAAGGGGGGAAGAGCTCGGTTCTGGCGGTTCGAAGCAACGACGGCCTGGACAGCCGAGCGAGCGACGGCAAGAGGTGGTGATGGTGGCTTGGAGACGGCGGCGAGGGGTAACGCGGACGGCGCGACAGCTCGTCGGCCTCAACGGCGAGACGGCTCGTCGGACGCGCGGTGGGTGGTGGTGGTTTGGTGGCCAAGAGATGGTGGTGAGTAGGGTGTGGGGCAGCGGTGTGGTGGTGGGTGAAGCAGCAGCCAGCAAGAGGAAGAAGAAGAAGAAGAAGAAGAAGAAGAAGAAGAAGAGGTGGGGTCTCGGCCGAGAGGGGGGAAAGAGGAGAGAGAGAGAAGAAAAGAAAAAAGTTGGGGGGGGGCAGGAAGTGACGTGAGGAGTGAAAAGTGGAGAAAAGAAAGAGAGAGAGAGAAAGAAAGAGGAAGGGGGGAAGAATCGCAGAGGAGGGAAATCATGCGGGGGAAGCTAGGGTTTTTTTTTTAGAATTGTGACCGGTTCCGGTTCCGGTTCCAATTCCTATGGGAACCGGAACCGGAACAAGGAACGCCGGTTCCCAAAAAAAGGGAACCGGGAACCGGAACCGGTGTCTTTGGAACCGGGAACCGAACCTAACCCTCCGGTTCGGTTCCCCGGTTCCCGGTTCTACCCGGGAACCGTGCTCACCCCTAGCCGCTATCGCTTTGGCTGCAGGAGTCAAATGGAAGAAAATCATCTACCCCATAATGTTACATTGTAGATCCATCACCCTGGATTAAGCTTGTTCCATTATGATGAAGAAAAATAAAGAGGAAAAGTACCTTGCCCTTAATGTTGGATCTACGCATATCAGAGTCAGACCTGATCCTTCCAAGAATCTTATCTCTATAGTCCTACCAAAACATGCCACCCCCAGGAGTTTCGCCTAGTTTCGGACAATCTGCAATTACGACTTGGCATTCATCTGGTATCTTTGGGTCCGATGTGTTTGTCCAAAATCCCGAAGAGTAGCACGAGATCTCTTTAGAGAGACTCAGAAATCCTAACTCTTCAAGGCCTTCAAAACCCAGAAGCTCATTGCAACGTGTGATTTTCAGTTCCATCAACTTTTGCAATCTCGACAAATCACCCAGACTCCTAATTGAGGGACATGAGTGGACCTTCAGGCACTGCAACGTTTCCATCGCCCCAAGACCATGAATCTCTCTCAACTGTTGGCAGTCCTCTAGTTCCAATTCTTTTAGATTCTTCAGGCCGGGCTGGGAGAATATTACTGTTTCAAGGAGTTGAAAGCCGCTGACGGTTAAATGTCTTAACTGTTCTAGCCCGCCGAGTTGGATTGCATTTTCACGAGAGCGACAGAGCTTCAAAACAATTAGATTTCTCAAGTTGGATAAACCTGAGAAAGTTGTTATTAGGTCGAGATTTCCCTGCATTGCTCATTTCGGGGCTGCATGAGAAATTCTGGGTATAGGTGGACAGACGTGTAAAGTTTCCTTAGACGAGAAAGAGAACCCAAAGCAGTCAGCGACATGGTAATGTTCAGAAGGCACAGTTCCAAATCCAATGTAAGTTATAGGTTTTGGTCGGGCTCAATGAAGATGAAAATAGATATTTCTTGCCTTCTGATAAGACAAGTTTAACTAGATTAGTCAGTTAGAGAAATCTGGAATAGACTGCAAGGACCGAGAACTAACAAGTCAGTGAGTTAAACTTGTGGGAAGAGATGGCAACACTTGTAGCTCATCGCACTTCTCGAGGATCAGTTCTTCTAGGTGAGGGAGCGCAGCAATGGTTTCTGGCGCTCCACGAATGTGAGTGTCTGACAGATCTAGGATTCTCAAAAACGACAACTTCCCAATTTTGCTTGAAACTTGGCCCACCATGGTGGAACATCCTCTAGCATGTATCATTTCAAGCTTCAAAGCCAACCCAACGGCTGAAGGAAACTCTGACAGATTCCAATGTTCCATCTTTATCACAGTCAAAGTCTTTAGATCTCCACTAGAACGAGGTAACACTTTGATGAACGTGAACGATAGATCCAATTCAATCAGGGACTCGAGGTTTCCAGTCGAATACGGAAGTTCCGTTATCTCTCTACATCCTACAAGAGATAAAGACTTGAGATTCACGAGATAACCAACAGACCAAGGTAACCCTTTAATTGATGTGTACGATAGATCCAACTTAATCAATGAAATTAGTTTTTGCATTGAGTCCGGGAGTTGCATGAACATTGAGCAGTTCCTCAAAGACAAGTGCTCTAGCTTCACTAGCATTCCAATTTCGCCGGGGAGACGTCTTAGTTGGTTGCAACCCTCAATATTCAAGTAAGCCAATCGTTTAAGTTCCCCAATGAAGCGATTAATTTGAAATAATTATCGACATCCTTTAATGATCAATCTTTCCAGAGTAAAGCACCCTGACAAGTCGATTATATAAATATTTAAACCTATCAGCTCTAGAACTTTCAAGTTGTGTAGCATCTATCGAAAAAATAAAGCGTCATCCAGTGTCATCAGACAATATAACTTTACGAAAAGTGGACGACAACATACATATCTTAACTTGGCTCCACCCCGCCAAGCAATGGCATCGTTAAATTCAGAGAGTTGGAGGATAACCAAGTTTTGTGGGAACAGATTAGTTGCCATTAAATCGGGAGGATAATGGCACCAAGAAAACCATCGTAACTTTGAAAAGATATTAGTAAAGTTCCCGATAAAGCTCCCCCATCTAATTTAAGAAATCTTAAATTTGGTAGCCTTGCGAAATCTTCGTCAGTAAAGATGAGCAGAGTAGGATCTGCAGCTAGACCGAGTGCTTCAATATTTCCTTTGTTCTGCCAAATACACACATATTTAGAAAGAGCTTTCAATTTCTCTTTTTCGCATATGTACAAATTTCATCTCAAATTTCTGATTCTATGCAAAGAGAGACAGAATTTGTGCTCTTAATGTCTTACCTCTCTTGTTTTCACCATGTCCATAGCTTCCTCAGAAATCCAGAATCTGCTACGCTTTCCGGGATCTAGGTTTTCCTCATGGACAATTTGGCACCCTGGATCTCTGAGCATGTCATGCATCCATAACCTGCCACTCTCTTTAATATGTATCAATGATAAAGAACTGAGGACTTCAATTTCTCTTTGTGAAAAGAAGTTGCAATCTTCCCACATGTAAGATGCACTCCTCATGGAAGGGCTGACATAAAATATCAACAAAAACCTGCTTTTACTTGAAATTTAAGGCATCATAACTAGTTTTCAACTTTCGGCGGATCTCTTCATGAGCGGTGCTCCTTAACTTTTCTAGTGTATCTTTCCTTATAGCTTTGTGCTTCCCATGAAGAAACGAGCCTATGACTAACGATCAAAGAGAGTCCGCCAATAGTAGAAACAATATCCCTAGACAACCTGTCATAATAATCATCTCGAGGAGATTTCCTTTTGAATGCGTGATTTTCTTAAAGCTGAAGAGCTTGATCAAAATTCAATTCTTTCAGCTCATAAAGTATAATTTCCTCTACACTCTAGGATACTTTTGTTTCTTGCTGTAATTACGATTCTACTTCTTATACCAAACCAACTAATCTTGCCAATTAGTTTCTCAAGTTGTTCCCTATGGTCCACATCATCTAGAACAATCAAAATCTTTTTACCATGGAGTTTTTCTCTAATAGCCTTCATTCCATAATCAGTGTCATTGATGTCATCCGTAGACATTCCAGCATCAATAACACGGATGTCAATCATAGGCTTAGTTTCACCGAGGATGTCGGATAGCAGTTTCATTTGAAAAAATACTAGGCCATCACAGCGTGATGATCCACGCACATCTCGGAGGAAGCAATACTGGTCAAAGTTAGAAATCTGCTTGTCAAAGAGAGCCTTGGTAAGGGTTGTCTTTCCAACACTACTTGGGCCATGAATTTCAAGACACCGTGCACGACCAAAGTCGTAATTCAACAAGTTCATTATCGCTTCCACTTGACCATCTATCCCGACTAAGGCCCTGTTTGGTTCAGCATTTGGAATGCTCTTTGTGGCTCTAAAGGGGTTTGGCCAAATGCAAGTGGTGTTTGGTTCAATTTTTTGAGGACTTTGGGAAGATGCAATTGCATCTTTAAAGAGTTTCAAAGGCCTTTGGGTGAATGGAGGGGTAGAGGTCCATTGGGAACTTGCATTTCCTGAATGCAAGTTGTACTGTTCATCACTATTCATGCAGCCGGTGGAGAAGCCGATCGGAGACCAACGATCGGCGGCCAAGGGGTTGCGCGTGCCGGCGATGCGTTGGCGACCGCCACCTGAGGGTCGCCCGACCCCAACGACCATCGTCGAACCTTAGGCAACGCTTGGGTCGCGCGACCCAAGCGGCCGCCTCGGGTCACACGACCTCGGGCGACGGTCGGCCGGGGTCGGGCGACCCCATGCGACGGCCGCCTGGTTCGCACGACCCTAGGCGACTGTCGCCCGGGTTGTGCGACCCCGGCGATGGCCGCTTGGGTCGCCCGACCTCGGTGGTCGTCGCGCCGGGCATAACCCTAGGCGGCGCGCGACCCGGGCGGCGGGCAACCTAGGCGACGGCCGCCCGGGTCGCCCAACCCTAGCAACCATCTGGGGGCCAAATCCGGCGGTCCGGCTGCCAGATCTAGCAATTCGGTGACTAGACTTAAAAAAAATACAAATAGTTTTTTTGTTTTTTTAATTTAATAAAAATATTTTATAAATGTAAATTTTACCAAACGGTATTTTGGCCAAAGTTATTTCTCAATGTAAATTTTACCAAATGATTTTGTATATCAGAAAACTCCATTTACCTAAAAATATTTGTATTTTTACAAATGTATTTCCCAAAAGTTGAATCAAAGGAGCCCTAAATGGTCCGCTGCACAGTCATCTTCATCTCTTGCCTTCATCTTGATTGTGATATCTTCTGCGTCCAACACAGTAAGCTCGTCTTGCTATGATGGGCATTGATCTGTCGGCAAGAGTCAAGGATAACACTATAAATAGCTGGGACTGCAGAAATGGAGGACTAGGGGACGAGAGTTGCCAGTTGCCCCACTAAGTAATCCCATCAATTATAATTGCTCTCTGTCAGGTATGTCTGGATGTTTAATATAAATCTCTTTTTCCTCCAGCATTTTGCAGGGAAAGTGACAAGCATATCCACCGACATATCCAACTCAGACAGACGAAAAAGAACACGTGCAATGATGACCGAGAGGGTCACTCTGGGCTTGTTGCTTTTTCCATAATATGTTACGGAAACTTACATAAAATTCCTATATGTTGCTCGTTAGTTTGTTTCACGTGTAACTTCATAAAACAAAGCGCTTTGTATGAGAATCATTTTTGAGAAAAATAATCAGTTTTATTTATTTGGTGATATGCTGAAAAGCACATAAAATACTGTTTTAGTGAAGAAAAGCATTTGTGTTAAGAGACGGGTATATTTGTGAAGGCTTTTAGGAAAATGTAAAGGTTATTGAGTTAAAAAGAGTTTTTTAAAATGCAAGTTGTGTTTAAAAAATTGTATTGTAAAAGTTCATTGTGAAGTATTTTTAGGCAAAATAACATTTCGAGAAATTAATATTTGAAAGACTCTTGTTATTTAAAAAAAAAAAAATAGAAGAGTTGGCCAGCTTAGGGCAAATAGTCATCACTGAAGGACAAGCAATTTGGCGAAGACGAGGTCGCGCAACCCTCGGATGAGGGTCACCACAACCCAAATTGCTATTTGGGTCACCGCAACCACTGTGCGGAGTTTGTCGCGACCCAGATCGCGATGTGGGTCATCGCGACCTTCATGCAGAAGTTGCCATTACCAGATCGCGCGGCCCAGTGACCTTCGCACGTAGGTCGTGGTGTAGAGGGTCGCACAACCATTTAGCTAGGGTCGCGCGACCTGATGTGCCATGACCTCCACGCGAAGGTCGCCAAGGTCATGCAATCTGGTCACGATGACCTAGATCGCAATCTAGGTTGCGACGACTCTCGCTGGAGCGCGACCCTCGCTGGATTGCCTATCCTTCACCAGACCACCTACCCGTTGCCGGTGACCACATGCAGATGCTAGTCCTGCTCAACGGAGAGAAGAGAAGAAGATGAAGATGAATAGTCATCAAGGACAAAACAGGAAAAACAAAAGGTTAGCAATGATAATTTCAGAAGAATATTTTTTCACTGGCCCAAGGCCAGCATGATGAGAATGCTCAAGGTAGCCCCTAAGTTGCCTTGGGCTTTCAACCTTTTGAAGGCTTGCATTTCAGAAATTGAGCTTAAAAAAAATTTGTCAAACATCGTTTATTTGGCCCAAGGAGTTTTGGACGACCAAGGGGCTTTGGGAAGGCAGATCCCAAACGTAGCCTCATTATGCTTAGGAATATGATTACCCGATTCAAAACTTGGAATTCATTTTCTCAGTTTGTTTCGAGAAAAATGTGATATTTTTGCAAAATATTTTTCAAGAAATCGTTTTTTAGGAAAACGTACTTATGTTTTTGTGTTCGGTTGAAACATAAAAATGAAGTGAAATATATTTTCTGCTGTTTGGTTAAGAAAATCTTTGCCTCCATGCATTCTTTTTAAATATTTTTTTTTTTTTTTTAAAATCGATTTTTGAATTATTTTATTTAAATTGATTTTTTATTTATATTTATATTCTTTCTTTTTATCTTCTTCTTCTAGGGCCAACGATTGGCTGAAGGCGAGCTCAAGCTCGAGGCTTGCCAATTGGCGAGCGGCGAGCTCTCGCCCAAGCTTGTCGCTTGCCTGGCTCGCTGCCATTCGAATAAGCCTTGAGCCCTAGCTCGTTGCTCGCTAGCCTTGTGGCCGGTTGCCAATGTTGTCGTGGCCAGCAACCGGCCAAGACGGATGTTAAAAAAAAAAAAAAAAAAATCAAAATCAAACTTTTTAAAAATGAAAAAAAAAAAAAAAAAAGAGAAGAAGAAGAAGAAGAAGAAGAAAGAAAGAAAGATGGAAAGATTAACATGGGCGGTGTAAGATAAGAGAAATTGAGTGAGAAAAATATTTTCCTAATCTTAAAATGTTGAAAACATTTTTTTCTATTTTAGAAGACTTTTTTTGCCGATGGAAAATGTTTTTCCCGACCAGTTCATTTTTTATTAAACGAACGTCGAAAAATCTGGAAAATATTTTCCTGAAAGTTTTTTTCTGTGAAATGAATGAAGTCTAAGTGTGTTTTCTTTTCCTATAAATATTTTTCCGTGGTAATGCTTAGGGACGCCCCTAATCTGGCGTCCTTCATCTACTCTATAACACTTTCATTTTACACACAAAAAATTTCCGTTGACCAACCATTTTTAATGAATCAAATACGTGAAAGACCAAAAAATTAATTCACAAAATGCTTTTTAGTCAAATGAACAAACCCAACGTATTGCAAGATTTTCTTTTAGCCTATGACATATATTGACCGTCATAGTCTAGTTCAAAGTTCCCATAAGAAAATACATTTCTTGCTCTCTCTAAGTTTTAGCCAGCGAAGACCGACCATCACTTCCACCAAACTGATGGCAGCGACGCTCCGGCAGCCATCATCGGCTTCTTAGACAGCGGAAAGGGCGATGGCCACGGCGAAGCAAAAGGGAATAAGAATTCTTTGTGGGAGTCATAACACTCCTCCAAATCTGAGCGACTTTTGACCACAGCACAGCTCAAATATTGCAAGGAAACATAGGGGTCGGGCGAGACTCACATGCCCCTACGAGATGAAACCACTGCCAAATCCTGGAGCCGAACCGCTTGTCCATGTTGAGTTTCAGTTCTCCGATGATACGGCAAACATGGAGCGACTGCTTCACGTCATCCGAGGCCTCATTACTATTTCTTGACCAAAAGAGACACCTAGGGCGCGTTTGGTAACGTTTCTGTTCAAAAATTGTTCCAGGGAACATAAATAAAAAAAAGTGTTTCTGTTCCGGGGAACAATTTTGATCAGAAACACGCGTTTGGTAAACTTATTCTTGGAATAAAAATGAATAGAAACACGTTTGGTAGATTTTCTATTCTTTTTTTGTTTCTTTAATTTTTTAATATTTTTATTTTTATTTTTTCATTTATTTCCTTTCTTTTTCTTTTTCTTTTTTTCTTCTTTTGGCCGGTCGTCGGCCTCCGGCGACCGGCCGACGGGGCCGACACCTCACCCGGACACGGCGAGGCTCGCCGGCCCCGGCGAGGGCGAGCCTCGCCGTGGTTGGGCGAGGCTCGGCCTTGCCTAGATCCGGCGAGGCCGAGCCTCGCCGGGGGCTAGCGACGCTCAACCTCTCGGATGCGGGCGAGGCCGAGCTCGCACGCCCACCGGCGAGGCCAAGCTCGTCCGGCGGCCGGCGAGGCTCGGCCTCGCCGGGGGCCGACGAGCCTCGCCATGGCGGGCGAGGCCGCCGCCCTCGTCGGCCGGTCGCCGGCCATCGCCGAGGCCGGCGACTGGCCAAAGAAGAAAGAAAGAAAAAAGAAGAAGAAAAAATAAAGAAGAAAAAGAAAAAGAAAATAAAAAAGTGTTTCTAAATTTTGTTTGAAACAAGAAACAACTTTTTTTTTGTTTCTTGTTTACATTCCGAGATGTGTTTAAGGGAACAAAAATAATTTTGAAACAAAAACGCACCCAAACGCGTTTACATTGCCTTTTTTTGTTCCCGGGAACAAAAAAACAGAAAAGTTGTTTAGAAATAGAAATAAAGAACAAAAACAAACGCAGCCCTAATGGTCAAGCGGTAGATGAGAAAGGTGAGTAGTATTAGGTAAGTGGCGCATGCATTAAAATGCATTTTGACAGGCAGATATTAGCACCCGCGTATCACTCAACCATGCAAATAAGAAAAAGTGGTAATTTTCACGTTTCAATCGACACATTCCTCAAACACACCCCCCAAAAAAAAAAAAAAAACTTACACATTCCACCCCTTGTCTCCATGAATTCGAGAGCATATGGTACTGTCTAATGTTGTGTTGGTAGAGGTGACTGAAAACGAGAACAAGAATTCAAATAAAGGCAAAATGGAGGAATTGTGTTGTAGTGTCCTTAGATGCTGGTGAGAGAAATGAATGGAAAGCATCTTAGGACTTGATTATCCTTTTACATATTTACGTGTAGAAATTAATGAAGATATGAGTGGGAATGAGAATTATATATTTGTTAATGGTAAAAGCCACTAAAAATCCTAAATTATGCTCACTGCAACACATTTTCCCTAAACTTTATTTTCTACAATACAAAAAATCTCAAACTTATATTTGTGTGACAATTTGTTCGTCAATGGGACCATTAAAAGTTTCCCCACATTGGTGCCGGAAAGCAAACATTGTTAACATAGCACTCATGCGACTTAAATGAAATATAAACAACATTGTTTTGATTGAAAAATAATCTAACAGAACTTTAATTGAGGGTAAATGTGTCACATAAATATAAGTTTGTGATTTTTTCTGTTACAAGGAAAAATTTAGGATAAATGTGTTGCAATCGGCATAATTTAGAGTTTTTGATGTCACAAAAAAAAAATCATGATGGATATATCATAATTGGCATAATTTGAGGTGTTTTGTAACTCTTTTTCCATTTATTAACAACACAAACCCCAACAAGTTTTTTAGTATTTTGATGGATATGAAGGAACTAACAAATTGATATAATATCAATCATGTTAACCACTCGCAATCCCTCATAATCCATTCCTTTACTCTCTCACTGTCCAATAAAAACATCACTTTTGAAATATTATGTTCTCCTACTGAATCTCCCCTACCAAATGTTTTGTCTACCATGCAATTAAATTCTAAACATTTGAAAAAGTGCAATTAAGTTATAAATGTTAATCCTCCAATATTTTTCTTTAGCATGTGCAATGCACATGACCTTTAAGTAGTAAAAGTGTATTTTCATCTCATTTTTTGAAGAAAATCTCTCTTCAATCCTTAATTTCTACAAAAAGTGAAGAAATGGAGAAACAAGTTAATCAAAATATTAATATCGACATAAATAAATATGAGTAATATTACTAAAACACAAAAAGCTGCTAAAATTAATGTAAAACTTGATTAAGTCAATGGAAGAAAGGCCTCGACAACAAAAAGGTCAAATTGTAAAAACTGAACACTCATTATTTACTTTTAATGGTTGCTTAATGCCAAAAAATGATTAATCAATAAAAAAATATGTGAAAATTTCACCTTGGATTTCATTAATCATATTATTTTTTTGTAACTCCTTAATAATTTTATTAATCAATCATTTTTTTTTGACATTAATCAACCTTTAGAAATATGTAGTGAGTAACCAGTTTTTTTTCATTTTCTCCTTTCGTCATGGAGGCATTTTCCCTATTTGTATATTTCATGTTTATTATTTTCTTGAAAATGATTGTTTTATATATATGTTTTTTTAAAATGGCTGTTTTGTTTTCCAACAAGGATCACCGATCCTTGTCCGCCGCTCTCACTTGCAATTTCTCTCTTTGATATATTTTCTTGCAAATTTCTGATTTGTCTTATTGTTTTATTTTATTAAAAAGATAGCTGCTTTGTTTTCCGAAGCAAAAGTTATTCAAAAAGTACTAACCCTTTCAATTTTGTAAATTAAATCCTAAACCTTTTATATTTTGTTTACTAAATCCATCCAATCAATTTTGGCTGGAATTGGCTTATGCCTTATGTGACACAGTTGACACTAATGTGAAGAATTTTAATAATATTTTAATAATTCTCAAATTTTTTTATTCTTCTTTTCTATTTTCCTTCTTTAGTTTTTCATAAAATTAATACCCTCAAAAACCGCAAATTGGTACACTTGTGACAAATTTACCAAAAACTAATTTTTTGACCATTAAAAACCCAAAACTGGTACATATTTGATAAATTTACTCCAAACGATATACTTGTGACAAATTTATCCTCTGTGAGTTTTCGTTAAATTTTACTATCAAATTATTAAGTTGAATGACACATGACAGTTGATTGGTGTACCAATTGAGATTTTATTCTCCGTTTGTTACAGTTATATAATTTTTGTGATTTTTTTTTGGTATTAATCTAATCTAACGGATGGTATATTTATAACAAATGTACCGGTTTGGGGTTTTTGGCAATCGAATAAATTAGTTTGGAGTAAATTTGTTACAAATATACCGGTTTAGGGTTTTTTATGATCAGTTGGGATACATTTATCACGAGTATATCAGTTTGTGATTTTTTATAGTCAAAAAATTAGTTTAAGATAAAATTATCATAAGTGTACTAATTTGGGGTTTTTTAGGGTATTAACCCCTTTTTTTTAACTGTGGCTGGTGAGGGTCATGGCCCTTCACCGACCTTGCCCATATTTGGCGAGGTCATTGTGACCTTGAGCGAGGTTGGGTGAGGGCATCATAACCCTTCCTAGAACTAGCAAGGCCACAATAAAAAAAAAAAAAAAAAAAAGAAGGAAAAATAAAAGAAAAATAAAAAATTAATTAAAAATTTCAAAAAAAGTTATTAAAAATTATCTTTTAACATTGAAAAATATAATAAAATATATTATGAATAAAAATTCAAATAAAAAATTAAATATTTGAAATTTAAATAATTAATATTATTATTTTATGGAAAAACTCAAATAAGGACCCAAAGTACATTCCTTTTTTCAAAAGAGGACTCGAAGTAGAGTTTGTCTTAAATAATGACCCAAAGTGGTCATTTAGTCTCAAAGAAGGACCTCACTCGCCGGCCGGTGAACAGATGCATCTCCGATGCATATTCTGGCGGCTTTATCGGGGTATTTTTGTACAAAAAAAAAATCTTCTTTAATTTTTGGTTGTCCTGTTCTTTTTTTTTTTTTTTTTTTGGGTCAATGGTTGCACTGTTCATCATCTTCTTCATCCCCTGTTCATCTTCTTCTTGACCAGATCAAAAACATCGGACTTGGGAAGGGCCGGTGAGCGCCGACAGTTGGTAAGGGCTGGCAAGGGCTAGACGCCCATTGCCGGCAGTGGGCGAGGGCTCAGCCGGCTGCAGGCGAGGACTTGCAATTTGACTCGGTGGCCTCAACCATAGTTGGCAAGGGCCGTCGAGCCCTCGATGGCTGCAGGTGAGGGCTTGTAGGCCTTCGCCGACCCTTATCAGTGGCTGGTGAGGTGGGCAAGCCTTTGCCGGCTGCGGGTGAGGGGCGACCTCCCTCGCCTCCGCCCACTGTTCCATTGACAATCTCATCTTCTGCCATGACCACGACTGGGACACCCACGTCACCTTCTTCGTCCCTTCCTCCCATCACCGCTCCCAAAGCGACAACTTTTTCGACTACCCCTTTTGCCCTTAAGCACCTCCTTGTAGGGCCTCGATTTAGATTGCCCCCCTCCCTCACGGCCAACGAGGGCTCAATGGCCCTCGCTCGCTATTGGCGATGGGCGTCGAGCCCTCGCTGGCCCCAGGCAAGGCCAATCCTCGCCAGATCTAGTGAGGTCGGCCTGCAAGCCCTCACTTGCTGCTGGTGATGGGCGTCAAGCCCTCACCGGCCCTTACCAGCGGCCGGCGCTCGCCAGCCTCTCCCCAAGTTCGGTGTTGTTGATCTGAGCAAGAAAAAGATGAATAAGAGACGAAGAAGATGATGAACAGGACAACCAAAAGTGGAAAAATAAAAATAAAAATAAAAATAAAAGGACGAAAATACCCTTATTAGGCCGTCGGAATATGCATCAGAAATGCATATATTCACTGGCTGGTAAGTGAGATCCTTCTTTGAGACTAAATGACCACTTTGGGTCCTTATTGAGATAGACTTCACTTTAGGTCCTCTTTTAAGAAAAATATGGCACTTTGGGTCCATACTTGAGATTTTTCCTTATTTTATTGATATAAATTATTTACATCTTTACTTTTTTTATGTAGAGAGTAATAGCTCTAGTTATTCGCTATTCCTCTGTATTACCGTGGCTGCTAGCACAGAGTTAGCCTATCCTTATTCCCCAAAAACCGTCATTGTTTCCCACGTAGGATGATTGACATTTACGTTAGTGATTTTCGGCTAAAAGATGGCTTAACTAATAAAACGTAAAAATGTTTATGACTCAATTGACAAAATTGAAAAGTTTAAAACTGAATAAATAAAAGTGTAATTAATTTTAAATTTTGTGGATAATTTTCTCATTTTCCCTAGAATCACTGACATTTATTTATCTCCATCACTATGAGGCCCCCTAATTCCAAACTCTAATTTTTTTCTTCCTAAGGAGGAAATAGGGGGTGACATTGTGGGGTCTCTCGCCCTAGGATGGATCTCCCAATTGTTTCTGCCCTATGAGCCTTTTAAGGATCTACTTGGGTCCTATAATAGATTTTATATTTTGTGGATAATTTGCCCATTTTCCCAAGGATCACCAACCCTTGTCAACCATTTTCTTAAGGCGTGTTCGGTAACGATTATGTTTCTGGGAACAGATTTTGATCAGAAATGATTCTTTTTTATTATGTTCCCAGGAACAAATTTTGAGCATTTTAACATGTTTAGTAACTGTCCAAAATTTCTGATTCTAGAATAGAATTACATTTGGTACGGTGCTCGTTGATTACATTCCAAATCAATTTCTTTTAATTTTTAAAAAAATTTTTTACTTTTTTTCTCTTTTTCTTTTCTTTTTTTTTTTTTTTTTTTTTTTTTCCTTTTTTCCTGTTCTTACCGGTCGAGGGCCGACGACCTCACCGGAGCGTCGCCGGCCCTTGGGGAGGCTGGCCCTTGTTGGCCGAGCCTTGCTAGTGGCAAGGCCGGCCTTGCCGGGGTTGGGCGAGGCCTGCCTGGCCACCAGTGGGGTGTGTTTGGTAACGATTCTGTTCTCGGGAACAGATTTTGATCAGAAATGGTTCCTTTCTATTCTGTTCCCAAGAATAAATTCTGAGCATTTTAAGTTATTTGTTAATTGTCCAAAATTTCTAATTCTAGAATAGAATTGCGTTTGGTACCGTGCTCATTGATTCTGTTCCAAATCAATTTATTTTAATTTTTAAATAATTTTTTTACTTTTCTACTCTCTTTTTTTTTTTTTCCTTTTTCTTATGTTCTTCTTCTTCTTTTTCTTGCGGCCAGTCACCGGACCAGTGATCGGCTAGATGAGAGCTGGCGACCTCACCAAAGCGTCGCCGTCCCTTGGTGAGGCCGGCCCTCGTCGACCGAGCCTCGCCGGTGGTCAGGCCGGCCTTGCCGGGGCTAGGCGAGGCCTACCTGGCCACTGGCGGGGCTGGGCGAGCCTCATCGGGACTAGGCGAGGCCCACTTGGCCACCGGCGGGGCTGGGCATCGCGAGGCTTGCCCAACCCCGACGAGGCTTGGCCTCGCCAGTGGCTGGGCTTGCCTCCAGTGAGCTCGCCGAACCTCGCCCGACCTAGCGAGCCTCCAGCGAGCTCACCGGATTGGTTGTCGGCAACCGGCGGCGATGGACGGCGACGGGAGGCGGTGGGCGGTGGTGCGAGGGATGGCGGTCGAGGGATGGCGGTCAATGAAGAAGAAGAAAAGAGAAGAAGAAGAGAAGAAATTGGTTTTGATTCTCAAATTTGTTCTCAGAATAAGAATCAACTTTTTTTTTTTTATTCTTAATTCTACTCCAAATCTTTCCCAGAACAAAATTTTTTCTCAAATTTGTTCTCAGAATAAGAATCAACTTTTTTTTCATTCTTAATTCTACTCCAAATCTGTTCCTAGGAACAAAAATTTTACTAAACGTGATTCTGTTCTAAAACTACTCTCGGGAACAAAAAATCAGAATCGGGTACTATTTGGCACGTTGCAAAACAGCCCCTTAGCTACCATTCTCTCTCTTTGATTTTTTTTTTTTTTGTTCTTGTTAGCCTTATTGTTTACATTTTTTAAAGAATTTTCCGAAGATAACCAACCCTTGCTGGCTCCATTTGTCATTTTCTCTCTTTGATTTCTTTTATCATCATCATCATCATCATCATTATTTCTTTTTGGCCTTATTGTTTTAATATTAAGGTTAATAACACAAAAATCCCCAAACTAATATACTTATGATAAATTTACCCAAAAATAATTTTTTTCCATAAAAAACTCTAAACGGGTACACCTATAACAATTTTATCTCAACTGACCATAAAAAATCTAAAATTGGTATAATTGTAATAAGTTAAACCCAAATCTAACTTTTTGATTGCCGAAAACTCAAAATTAGTCAATTTGTGACAAATATAGCCTCCATTAAATCGGATCAATATCACAAAAAATCACAAAATCAATACAGATGTGACAAACGGAGAGTAAAATCTCAAACTGATATAATAGTCGATTGTCACATATTATCCAATTTAGCAATTTGACGATATTAATCGAAACTAACAAAGGGTAAATTTATTATAAGTATACCGGTTTGGGGTAAGTTTATCAAATGTGTACCAGTTTGAGATTTTTAGTTGTCAAAAAATTAGTTTGTGTTAAATTTGTCATAGGTATACTAGTTTGGATTTTTCATGATATTAACCCTTAACTTCTTTTTTTTTTTTTTTTAAATGTATATGGCTATTTTGTTTTCTCAAGGATCACCAAACCTCATTAGCCGCTTCCATTTGCCATTCTCTTACCTGCCATTCTCTCTTCTTGATTTCTTTTTTCTTTCTTAATTTATTTTTTATATTTTAAAAAAATGGGTTAATATCACAAAGAACTCCAAGTTGGTAGATCTATAACAAATTTATCTTAAATAAATTGTGACAAATATACAATTTATAGTTTCCATTAAATGTTATTATCAAATTCTTGAGTTTGATAACATGTGACAGCTAGTTTATGGTATTAATCCAATTTAATGGACGGTATATTTATCATAAATTCACCACTTTGGGGTTTTTTGGTAATCAAAAAAATTAATTTAGAATAAATTTGTTATAGGTGTACTAATTTGGAGTTTTTCATGGTATTAATCCTTAAAAAATTTTAGTTTTTCTTTCTTGGTGATCACCAACCCTTGTCAACCTTTGCCATTTTTGCCATTCTCTCACTTTGATTTCTTTTATTAATTTATTTTTTGGCCTTATTATATCATTTTATTTTTTTTTAAAAATAAATGTCTGTTTTGTTTTCCTAAGATCACCAAACCTTCTTAGTTCCAACCATTTGCCATTCTCTCAATTGCCATTTTCTCTCTTTGATTTCTTTTTATTTTAAAACTTCCCGTCTTTATTGTTTTTATGGTTATTATCATAAAAAAATCTAAAACTAGTATATTTGTGACGAATTTATCCATAACTAATTTTTTGACTTTCAAAAATTTCAAATTGATACACCTGTAACAAATTTAAGCAAAACTTACTTTTTGACCATTAAAAACCCTAAACAGTTATACCTATGACAAATTTACCCTCAATTAGTTTCCTTAAATATTATTGTCAAATTATTGAGTTGAATGATAGGTGGTGGTTGACGAGTTTAACAATTTAGGGTTTTACCTCCCGTTTATCACAAATGTACCGGTTTTATGTTTTTTGTATATTAATCCAATTTAACGGAGAGCATATTTATAACTACTAGTTCGGGGATAGTGACGGTAAAAAATTAGTTTAAGATAAATTTATCATATGTGTACTGGTTTGGAGTTTTTGGAGTTTAAAAAATTAGTTAGAGGTAAATTTGTCACATATATACCAATTTTGTATTTTTCATGGTTAAAAAATTAGTTTTTGGTAAATTTATCATGTGTACCAGTTTAGAGGTCTTTCATGGAATTGAAGAAATAAGCTAATATAATGAAAAAATCCAAACTAGTACACATGTGACAAATATACTCTAAACTAATTTTCTAACCACAAAAATCTTAAACTATTATATTCGTCAACTACCATATGTTATTCAATTTAGTAATTTACATCTAATGAAAACTAATAGAGAGTAAATTTGTCACAAATGTATTCATTTCAAGTTTTTAGTTGTGAAATGTTTAGTTTTCGGTAAATTTATTATATATGCACTAGTTTGAAGTTTTCTATAGTTAAAAAATTAATTTAAGATAAATTTGTTACAAGTGTATCGTTTTGAAGTTTTTCGTAGTATTAACTTTTAAAGAAGTTGATCCTTACAAAAAAAAAATTTAAAGAAGTTGATTGTTTTGTTTTACTTTTTCAATTTTGGATTTTTAAATTTTTCTGTTGATGAAAAGGTTTTATTTTTCTCCACCCCATTGGCAAGAGTAGGATGAATTTTCATTGTGTCAAATGGACTTAACCCAAAATATTTGGTACGGTTCCATTTTTTATAGGTCACATTGATTATTTTTTTAGTCATATATGTGTCACAAGATTTTATTTTATTTTGGTCAAAGAAATACTCCTCTCATTACTACGTAGGAAAAGTACCAGTTGTCCCAAGTCAAAATATAATAAAGATAAGAGATAATGGGGGAGGTTTAGACAACCAATTTGTTGCAAGCTATGAAGCATGGACACGTTGTAGAAGCTTCCGTGTTGCGTCGGACACCCCGACATGTGTCGAATATGCTCAGACATGCTTGGACACGCTTTGACAGGCGGTCAACACGTGTTAGAAAATCCAACACATGGTCAACTTCTTCCGACACGCTCCGACACACGTGTTCGGAATTTCGAGAGGCATGGTGGTTTCTTGGGTAGGTCTGCAAGTGCGAAGGGAGAGAGAATTGTTGAAGAAGGCGACAGAGTGTGGAGGCAAGGGCGAGGGAGCAGAGGCGAGACTGCGAGCGACGGTGAAGTCGCGACTACAAGGAGGGCCAGAGAATCGTTGAAGAAAGCGACAGAGTGTGGAGGCAAGGTTGCGGCGGCTCGCGATTGAGAGAGAGTATAGATCAAGAGGAAGAGGATCATATGAGGAGGATGAAGAGGAGGTTGCGGCTCGCGATTTGGGTTTGAGTTTCCTCCTGAAAGAAGAAGAAGAGTAGACAAACAAATTAAAAATTGGGACTCTGATTGAATGGACTTGGTGTGGGTGGAGGATGACTCCACTTCTCAAGAAATGAAGTGACCGATGATAGAGGGAAAGAAACGAGAGAGAGGGAACCATTTGTTTGGGGGAGTGGGTGTTGGGGAGGTGTGCGGGGCTTTCTTTCTTTTTTGTCAAGAAAATAAATAAATGAGGCCAAAAAGTAATTTTGAAAAATAAAAGCATTAACTATTAAATAATGATAAATTTGGATTATTATAGAAAATCGTAGATTTATTTAAATAAGTTGATTCTAATCTCTTGTTAGTCATTAGTTTCATAATTTTTGTTAAAATTAGAAACATGTTCCCAAATATGGATACGCATTAACTATGAATATATTTTTCGAATTTTCTATGAATAGATTTATTAATATTATTAATGTAAATTAATTGTAAGCTTTTTTATTACTTATTTATTTGTAAATTTGAATCAAATTAATTAAAAATAAAAATATTCATTTAATATATAACGTGTTCCAATGTATCAGAATTTTATATTTTTAAGAAATGACGTGTCGACGTATTGTGTCATGTCGTGTCATGTCGTGTCGTGTGTCTGTGTTGTGTTAGTGCTGCTTACGTTGCAAGGGAATTGTTTCGGTAGGCCTTTGCAATCCAATCCGCGGTCCGATTCGTTTCTCGCGAACAAACGGCTACAAACACCCCAGCTAAACAGCCAGCAATTGTTGACAGTCCACCACTACCGATTGGACAGCCCATGGGACTTCAGCCCGGCCCAAGATGGCGTTTCCTGCCGTCAAATTGTCAGCCACAAGCTGAAACTGAACTAGTGAACTCGTTTGATTCTGTTCACTGAACTGAAGAGCTCCTGTTCGTGTCTTCTCCACAAAGAACAGACCTTCCCTCAAAGCTAGGGTTTCCTCGACGAGGCCGGACGGAGCAAGGACTTTCTTGACGAAGAAGCCACCCACGAGACGCCCGCAATAGTCTTTGCATAATCCGGCAATAGCTCCCTGTCTTGAGTTGCTACACCAAGATCCATCCACATTTAATTCCAGCGAGCCTATAGGCGGTGGAGTCCACTCTTCCTTTGGCAAATCTCCCATTTCATTTCTTTGCTTTTTAGCATTACTGGGATTCCACTTTCTATAGAGTTCTAGATCACTACTTGCTTCGTCCACAACTTTGTATGGCTTTAGTTTGCTGGTTCGAAAGACCCATGCATTTCTTTCTTTCCAGATCAGCCATAATATACCAGCGAGAAGTGCGTTTGACTTCAACTCATCCTGGGGAGACAAGTTCTCCGACATCCATTTATCCATTCTTGTGATTTTTTCGACGGCCGTATTCAGCTTGATGCGGGGGTCTGACCATATCCGTTGTGTCCACGCACATAAGAGGAGGAGATGCTGGAGGGTTTCTGGGGCTTCGTGACATATTAGGCAAAGTGGATCAGGTACCATTTTTCTCTAGTAAAGATTTTCTCTTGTTGGCAGCGCTTTAGTTTATACACTCCATAGGGAAAACCGAACCTTTGGGTAGTGCTGGGTTTGCCAAATTGTAGTCCATAAAGATCGAGGATGCTGACATGATGATGACGCTTGCTTGGCATTAAGCATTTTGTCCTGAGAACACATTTTGTTAAAAAGCTCCTAAAATTATTTTTACTAAGTCGGAGTCAACAAGGTGTTTCCTTATCGTCGTTGGAAAGTGGTTCTGAATCTGGGAACTCGACCTTTGACATGGTGTTTCACTCGTTCCGATCAATAACAAAGCTCGTCCTACTCCCACACGCATGGCAGTGTAAGAAGATGGAATCGAGGACTGTGACGCTCTTGTCGCTTCAGAATACTGCTTGGGAATGTGATGACTCGCGGGCCGGTCGCGATGCTGCTGCTTCTCTAAAGAGGCGGAGGACTACTCCGGTGAGATTCTTTGACTTCGCGTCTTCATTCTGTACTGACCCTTGTGTTTCTTTTTTCTTCTTATAATTCTTTTGGCCGGGAAATTTGCATCATCAATGGTTACAGCATATCAGTGTCAGATTAAATTAGCAAGCAGCATATGCAGAGTATGGATAGATCTCGATTTCCAAGTTTGAATATTTCTTTTCTTACTACAATGGACGTAGTAGACATTTTACGCTGGATGTGATAAACTCAATTTACTCACTTGACAGGAATCGCCAGTTTCGTCCTTGACACCAGGCTGTGACTTGGCTGGAAACAGCTTTGATGTGTTCTTGAGTTTTAGAGGGCCGGATACTCGCAAGGGTTTTACAGATTTCTTCTACAAAAGCTTGACAGATGCTGGGATACGCGTCTTTCGAGACGATGATGAGCTGCCCGTGGGAAAAGGGATCACGCCCGAGCTGATCAAAGCGATCAAACAGTCGAAGGTTTTGATTCCTATCATCTCCAGGGATTATGCTTCCAGCAGAAGCTGCCTCATGGAGTTGGTCCAAATATTAGAGTGCAAGCAAACGATGAGTCGAGAAACCATTCCCATTTTCTATGAGATTGAGCTCTCGGATTTGAAAGACCAGAGGAATTCTTTTGAGAAGAGCTTTCTCGAACACGAGATGAAGGGAGTCGATAGTGAGACCATTAAGAAGTGGAAGCTGGCTCTCAAAGAGATTGGAAGGTTAAGGGGATTTGAAACGACTAAAATACATAACGGGTAATCCAATTCAATATTCAAATTGATTTACAAAATTGATGAATCAGATCATGAACCAGTCATGCTATATATGATATTATTCATTTTCAAGTTTTCCTGTTTAGCAACTCCACTTAACCATTTGGCTTTAAGACCAAGTTAGACCATATGCATGCAGGATCTTTGGAAGTGCATTTGAATACCTCCTTTGTTCTTGCCTCATGGTGCATTGCTCCTTGTCCAACTCTGCTCATTCTCCTTTGCTATGTTGTGTATTATTGTGATTCACTTTCTTCATCATGTCTCCATAATTTGATTTCTGTAGGCATCATTCCATGCTCATAGACGAACTCATCCCAATTGTTCTGCAAATGCTGAACAAGGGTCGACTAACTGTGACAAATCATTTAGTTGGAGTTGACCATCACGTGCAAGATTATGAGAAAGCTTGGCATAGTGCATCGCGATGGGCAAGTAATTGAAATATGTGGGAGCGATGTTAGAGTCCTTGGAATATATGGTATTGGCGGGGTTGGCAAGACTACTCTTGCGAAAGTTGTTTACAATAAACTCTTTGATCGTTTTCAATGTTATAGTTATCTTAAGGAAATTAGAGAATTATATCAACATGATAGGACCTTGTCCTTGCAAAATCAGTTAATCTCAGACCTTCGGAAAGGATGTGTAAGGTTCAGATGTTCTGATGATGCCAGGGTAGTTCTTGCTGAACAATTTCGCAATAAGCAGGTGCTCATTCTCCTTGACGATGTGGATGATTTTGACCAACTCGATGCGGTTGTTGGGGAGCTTAGTTGGTTTGGTCCAGGAAGCAGGATTATTGTGACTTCTAGAACGAGGGACATTTTTCTGAAGTTCAAAGAGGCTGAGACCTTTGAGGTTGAACCAATGGAAGAAGATAAAGCTCTTCAATTATTTTCAAAGCGGGCTTTTGGCAGGGATTCTCCCATCAAGGGCTTTGAAATCCTTTCCAGGGACATCGTATCAGCTAGTGGGCAGCTTCCTTTAGCACTTGAGATGATAGGTTCACGTTTGTTTCGAAAATCAGAGGGTACATGGAAAGATATGTTGCAGAAATTGAAGGACGCTCCTCATGAGAAAGTCGAACCCGTGTTGAAGATAAGTTACGATGCTTTAGAAAAAACTGCCAAGGAAATATTTTTAGATATAGCATGTTTTCTTATTGGAAAGGATGAGAGAGTTGCTTTTTACATGTGGGAAGACTGTAAACTTTATCCTACTAGTGGGATCGAAGATCTCCTTGTAATGTCTTTGGTCAAAATTGGAGAAAATAAGGAGGTATTAATGCACGATCTACTGCGAACTCTAGGCAGAAAAATTGTGTTAGATGAACATTCTATTCCAGGTAATCGAAGTAGGCTGTGGGTGCACAGTGAAGCCCTATCCACTCTACGGAAGAAGGAGGTAAACCTGAATGCCAGCACTACTTTCTTTTCTACCTGTAGTTAATTTTTTTTGTAATTTACCCGATTCCCTTCTAAATTTCAATTTGTAGAATTGGAGAAAATACAAGCAATTCTATAACAAAGTGCAAATTCCTATTCATTACCTTTATGTTCAAACTGGCTGGATACTCCAAATGTTCAAGGCCTTGCTCTCACCTTTGACAATGGATCTGATGACTGTTTCACATCTGATGAATATGGCCAGCTATTGAACTTAAGGTTCCTTAAGTTGGATCGAGCCAATATGAGTGGAAATTTTGCTAGTCTTCTTTTAAAATTAAGATGGCTTGATTGGCGAGGGTGCCGTAAGAGCTCTGAGCCTCTTATTTTGTGTCTAGAGAACTTGGTCATTCTTGATCTCTCCTGGAGCGCAGTGGCAGATGACTGGGAAGGTTGGACACAAGTGATGGAGGTACAAGACCCGTTCCTTTTTCGACTTTTTGTGAACACTAGCTAATTGATACTGAACTGTTTCTGTCTCTGTTACACAGAAGGCAAACAAATTGAAAGTTTTGGAGCTAACTGGTTGCAGTCAATTATGTAAAACGCCATGCTTCCCACCTGGTAGCAAATTAGAAAGACTGATTCTTGAACGATGTTCTCATTTGTCACTTATTGACAAATCCATTGGTAATTTGAAATGTTTGAAGTCCTTGAACATCAAGTCCACTCCTATCAAGCTGCTGCCGGAAGAGATGGGTTCCTTGGATGATTTGGAAGAGCTTCTGATTGATGAAACTCCCATATGTCACCTTCGTTTCTTACGAGGTTCTATGCAGCACCTTAAAACTCTTAGTGCATCAGGCTGCAAAAATATGGCTGAAATATCTGAGTCTATTGGTTGTTTAAGGTCCCTGTCATATCTTGCATTGGATAAAGCTATCATCACAGGAGTCCCAAATTCTGTTAAGTTGTTGGAGGCACTTGTGGAGCTGTCTTTAAGAGACTGTCAGCGGATTACTGCACTTCCGGACTCCATTGGGATGCTTACGTCACTACGGAAAATGGATCTGTCAAACACCAGAATTCAGGTATTGCCAGAATCGATAAAAAATTTGGGCAGACTTGAGGTGCTAAGAATGAAGAATACTCACGTAAGAAAATTTCCTAAAGATATTGCAAATCTAGAGAAGTTGGAAGTCATAACATTTTCTGGCTGCCCTTTGAGTGGGAAAATTCCATGTGATATTCGGGGGTTATCATCTTTGAGAATCTTGAAGTTATCATTTACCTTGATTTTCAGCCTACCTGAGAGCATTTGTCAGCTTTCTCATCTCCAGACCCTCCACTTGCTCCAATGTGACGAACTTCAGACTCTACCAAGATTACCATCTAGTTTAGTGAGTTTGCGCTGGGGAACCAAAAATATGAGGATAGTTCAGGGTCTTTCGTATTTGAGAGATTTGAAAGTTTTGGAATTGGTTAATGATCCTGATGAAGAGGAGATATCTTCCTCTGAACTGTCCCAAACTGAAAGCTTTGCCTGGATATCAAATTTATCCAACTTAGAAACCCTAACGCTGCGCCTTCCGAATGTTACTAGGCTACCAGAAGATTTTAATGCTCTTACTCAACTTAGAAAACTTGATTTGTCCTGCATAAACCTGCTAGACCTCCCACAACTTTCCTCAAGCTTATCAAAACTGCTTATCAAGAATTGCCAGATCCAGGGGATGGATTTCTCTAATCTGGAAACTCTGTCCGAGTTGGAGCTCTGTGACTGCAATGCATGGAAAATTCTTGGTCTTGGGAATCTAAGGCTCCTGCAAGTGTTAAAGATATCTCGCTGCAACATTAGGACCTTGATGGTCTCGAACAAGCATCACAATTGAGAAGGTTTTCTATGTCTGAATGCTATTCTCTTAACAGATTGCCAGACCTATTAAAGTGCAAAAGCTTGGACATTAAGGAAATAGACTTTTGCAACATTCAGGATCAGCCCTGTGAGAGGCACCATAAAAATTGCTGCTCGAGGCACTGTAATTGTCCCTAGATGTATCAATGTGGTGGTCGACACATGTAGCGATCTTAACAGTGAGCTGCAAGGATCAGCCCTGTGAGAGGCACCATAAAAATTGCTGCTCGAGGCACTGTAATTGTCCCTAGATGTATCAATGTGGTGGTCGACACATGTAGCGATCTTAACAGTGAGCTGCAAGGATGCTCTCTATTTCCAATTGAGAGAGGGTGGAGTTTATTTCTTTCTTCTAGGTGAATAATGCACTTTTCTCTTTATCTACAATCGGTAGACATTATTCTCAACAGATTGTCTCTCCAAGGTGAATATTTCCAATTTTTTTCTTTTTTTTTCCCTGTTTTCTGACTGCAACATATCTCTTTCCCATTGTCATACTCTACTTAATCTGTGCTTCTGGGTATCGAATTCAAGAAATAATCATCACATGGACTGCGAAAATGTGGTTGGTATTGAAGTATCTGGCTTTATGCACTATATGATTCCTCATTGACCTATTAACCATCAGCATGAACCAACTCTAGCAGTTCTTCTGTAGAAAGCTAAAAGTATTTGCAAAAAAACAGAGATCTGCCGGTTGATGAATTCACCAGCAAGACTCTGTAAACTTTCGAGCCATAGGAATTTGCATGCTGGTACTTTTATTTGTTTCTGGCTCCAAACGTTCTAGCAGAACCCAATGCTCCAAATTTCAGGGATGTGCACAGACATGTCAAGCCCGATGGGACATGGAGTAATTTTGAGAACATCAATTGCCTGAAGTGAACTTTTCCTATTTCATGCAAACTATGCCTGTGTTCTAGCAAAGTTTGAAAATCAAAGTTTATTTTGGGATGTATATATTGAATCAATCATGTGAGAGAGTAGGCTCATATAAATTGTCTAAGTTTGTTGTTTTGATGTTTCATTGAAAGTACTGGGTTTTGAAAATTGGTCATCAATGAGGATTCCTTTTAGAAATAAAATTTTCCATAATATAATTAGACACATCCACTGTGTCTAATATGAACCGTAAGAGGAAAAATGAAAAGCTAATTAGTAATTGAAAGACGGTTTGCTTTGTAAGCAACACAACATATTGTGATGTTAAGTTGACATTTGAAAACGTCCCTGTTTATGTATTTTGTACACACACCTCATTGCATGATATAGTATCCTGCTTGCATGAAGATTTCCATAAACTAAAAGCGAAAGCATGCATGTGAAACGTAAATACACAAGTAATTTTTCTGCCATCTTGAAATTTTTCATATGCCAACATGCTTCTTGTGCCAAACCAATTGCCCATGATTGAATGAGCCATTACATGCTATTTGTGTCATATCCATCAGTCGGTACTTTGATGGAAATTCAATCAATGAGTCTCTTACTTCAACATATTTAGACTGCTAGGTGTCCGTTTGCTGAGATAGGTGGTAGCTCATGTTCCTAATAAATAATGATTTGATGATTTAGAATCAATATCTCTTCAGATTACTTCAGGATTGGATATGGGAAGAGAGTTCCGCTTTGTAATTCTTCAGGAAAATGTGGGAGTTACAAGATCAAGGGCGCAGGTGGACATAAGGGCCTTCCACAGCACAAAAGTGCCCGTTCTTCAACCTTGAAAAGTAAGCGCACTGCACCTTGCGGCCTCAATTGTGATTTCTGCGAGTGTTATTCCAAGTTCTGTTAGATCTTGTTCTTCTTGATGCTGTGTAACAAGTTCTTTTTAGTCGGTGGAAGAAAGGCCAGTCCGTCATTCTGTTCATCTAGGACGTGTGAAGTGCAAATTTTCATCTAGGACATGGGTGAAGTGCAGATTTTGTTTTTCTCCTTGTTGTATAATACTGCTTGCATTATCTTCTATATTTCTTGACCCGGCCCTCTTTGTTAGTCTGTTGTCATTCATCACTCTTCTGTATCTTGCTGCAAAGCGAAGACCGTAAATTACGATTTCAGAAGGTTTATTGTACGATTGGAGGAAGCATGATGACTAACTGATTATGGGGATATACTTGAGTTGAATGGACTAAACACTTAGTTATGTAGTTGCAGGATGTTTCAAGCTGTTTGTTATTGAATTCATATTGATTTGGCAGATTCCGAATACTCCGTTTGCCAAAAATGGAATGTTGCTTTGTTGAAAATAAATATGTAATGTCGGTGGCAGATTTGAAATATCAATGGTAAGTAAAAAATGATCTATAAATTGTCAGTCTGGACAACCATTTGCAAATTACTAATGAAACAACAATTTTAGCATCCACATATCCAATAGTAGATTACTATTATTTGTCAGTTTGGTCGATATGTAAGTTTGGTAATAAATTCGAAATATTGATGGTGAGTTACCATTGACAAACCTAATATTATGGCCCCGTTTGGTTTAGCATTCCCAATGGGCTTTCAGGGCTGAAAGTCCATTGGGAAAAACTTTATGTGTTTGGTTTAGCATTTGGAAGTGTCCTTGGCCAAATGTTGGCTGAAATCTTTGGCCCAAAGCAGGTGAGGACCTGCTTTGGGCTTTTAGATTTCGGAAATGTAAGTCCACCTCTACTATTCATCCGTTCATCCGTTGACTTCTTCTTCTTTTTTTAAACCGATTATATTCCCTACACCCCAACCGCCGTTGATCGGCGATGGAGTTTTATCGGATTTTATTTTTAATTTTTTAAAAAATAATAAAAATCCTTTGCAAATGTTGGGTTCACATTTTTTTTTTTTTTTTTTGTCATTTTTATCTTTTGACAATCAATAACCCGACTTTTTATCAATACACTAGAATGATTATTAATTAACGAAGATGATTAATACTACAATAATAAAAAAAAATTATTCAAAGTTGAAAACAAACCTAAAAGAACCCTAGGCCAAAAGTTGACTTTTGCATCTAATCTATAATCAAATTCTTTTAATATAATTTTTAAATAAATTTACTAGTATATATCTTTTACATTATTCTCAACATGAAAATGTAAAAAGTTATACAATCATTGTTTCTTTTTGCAATTTTAAAAATACTAAAACTAAAAAACTTAATTTGGTCACACTAAAGGCTTTTCAAATATATGTTTACTAAACATGTCTTATATTTCCCTAAAACACTTTTCGGTTATAGTTTCTAAACAATCTATCATTTCGAAAACCCCTTTACCTCAAAGGTATTTGCGTTCTTCCAAGGTATTTCAAAGTTCCAAACCAAATGCCCTTTATATACTTTCAGATTTTATAAGTAGGCATGTAAACCAATGATATAACAATTTTATTATTGACAAGCCCAATAGTAAATTATCGGCTTCCGCTGTGACTTAGTTTCGAGTAGTGAATGGATAACATAGTTGGTAAGTTATTAGGGCATTGACGGTCATAAATCGCTAACGCTTTTGGTAAGTTCCGTGAATATATTTGATAAATAGGTAGCAGGTTGCAAGATTGTACCATCGTTATGTAGAATTTGCAAATAATGTTATAAATATATTACGGAATAGAACACTGTCGAAGGATTTTTCAAGAACATTGATAAAATTTGAGCGCATCACATGGCATGATAAAATTTGGCAATCTTGGGATTGACTTTGAGGTGTTTGATTAAAGTTAATGCGTGTTCTCTCTACCTTTGTGATTTACTTTATTTAATCATGGAGTTGGTCTTGTTGGATGAGCATATTTCTCATCTTCAAGAGACTAAAGACTTTCCTTCAATTTAGTTTTTTTTTTTTTTTTTTGGGGGGGGCGCTTTTAAATTGAATTATTTTCACTAACAACATAGAAGGAAGCAGTAAATGAAAAAAGTTATCTTAAATACTTGTCTTGATCCATGATTTAGCTTTGAATGTGACTTATTTTTACTACTAAAATCTTGATAACCTTATTATTTTTCTGAAGGTCCTAAGTGTCCCGAATACTTGTTAAGTATATTTTATTTAGACGATTCAATTTTCAAGTATTGATTGTGCATAATACCAAAAGAAAAATCAGTACATTTAAAATCGTGAAGTTTCCTTAATTAATTACTAAAGGAAAATTGTCCAAAAAAGTACTAAATATTATAAGACGGTCAGTTCAGTCTTAATCTTTTGGCTAAATTAGTCTTAAATTTTTTGACGATTTGTCAATTTAATCTTTTCGATTGATTTTCACTGAAAATTAACAACATAAATGTTGCTGTCCTATGTGGTGTGGACAACCGGTAATAACATTAATAATTTTTCGTAATCTTTTAAAAAGTTCAATATTTTTTTTTTTCTTCTTCCTTTTATTTTTCACTATTTTTCTTTTGGGCCAGCCACCCCACCTTGCCAAATCTATGCATGGTGAGGGCCCCAACGGCCTTCTCCTCACTTTGATCTGTGCAAAGCGAGGGCTATTGCAACCCTCGTGGGGTCGCACAAACTTGGTGCGGGCTACGACAACCATTGCCTCATCAGTGATCGCTAAGGCCTCATCGACTTATCAGGAAAGGAAAGAAGAACAGTAAACAAGAAAGAAAAGAAAAGAAAAGATTAAGATTAAGAATTATATAAAAAATTCACAAAATAAAAAAAATTACAAAATTTTTTGATGACTAGTCATGTCATGTAGGCTTTGCTAGTGTCTATGTCATTGATTCTCTTGTCAAAATTGATCTAAATGGCTAAACTAATAAATTGTTAAAATGTTATAATTAAATTGATCAAATTGAAAATTGTATGACTGAATTGGTTATCATATAATAAGTTTATGGAATTTTTAAACAATTATTCCAACTACTTAACAGGTGCCTATCAGCATTATGTTCTTTCTAATGATGTTGAGCAATGTCACGCAACCAATGAGGATTGGGGAGGACGATAGAAATTTTGGATTACCAAGGATGCCGAAACTTGAGTTAAGCATGAAAACAGAGGTATTTTAACTACAATTTCACTGAATTAAGCAATTGCTACAAACATCAACCATTGATGGCGGGAAAGGATGGCCCTCAGCAACTCTCTTGAAACGAGAACAATGTCAACAACCAACTTACATATTTAATTCCTTTTTTTTTTCCTTTTTTATATTTACAACTATTTATTAGTTCATTATCGAGGCGGGTCAAAAACAATTAACGAAAAATACCAAAAGATGTCTCACTTTTCACCCAATTATCCCTTACATTTCTCTACTTACGAAATACAAACCCAAATTTTACTCTTGAATACGATTTTATACACTCACATCAACTAAATTTCCCCAATCTTTGTATTCTTATTCACAAAAATATCTTCTTTATTTTTTCATAATTTCCCCTTTACTAATGATAGATTTTCTCATACCATTGAAAATGTTCAAAATCAACTAAAAACCAAATCACAAAAACTCAAAGCAATATGCTAAAATGAGTTTACAGAGAGGACACTTTTTCCTGTTAAATATGAAGGTATGCTTAGACGTATGCAAATAGTATTTGTGAATATGAAGGTATATAAATGGTTATTGATCCAAAGTGAAGTATGTTTGTATATTCTTTTAAAATATTGAAAATCATAAAGCAATATCTGCAACTAGAAATTTTGAGAAACTCCTAGGGGACCTAAATCGAATTTGTGGCACGGCAATGGTGTGTTTGGTAACATTTTTATTCCCGAGAATAATTTTTATTTTGAAAAAATATTTTATTTCTCTATTCCCTAAATGAGTTTCTAAGCAGAATGTGTTTGGTATAACCCTAAAATTTCTATTGTCGGAATAAGAAAAGAACATAAACATGTTGGGTATGACCCTCAATTTTTTTTTTTTTTTTTTTTTTTTTTTTGTAATGTAGAATTTTTTTAATTTTTAATAATTTTCTTCTTATTATTTTTTTTTTCACTTTTTTCTCCTCTAGCTGGTCAATGGATATTGATGAGGGCGAGTGACCGGCCAAAGACGAGGGTTGTGGAGCCTTGCCCAACCACCGCAAAGGTCCCTTGCAATTGTTAGGTGATGTCAAGCTTCGCCCCTTCCACCTTGCCCAGCCATGGTGAGGCTTGACCTCGCCTAGCCACCAAGAAGTTAGCTTCACCTAACGTTGACACATAAATTTTGGTAATTCGTTTAATCATTCATTAATTGTATAGATTATGGATTAATTTTTAGACCCTAGCAAATATAATTTTCATCAAATTGCATCACATATAGAAATTAGGAACATTTGCATAGCTAATATTAATTATTAAAGATTTTTGAAAAAAATCATTATTATAATTTTTTAAAAAATTTCGAAAATGGAATAGGGCCGGGCCCGCCCGGCCCCTTCTTCTTTTCATCTTTTCTTTCCCCCTGCGCGGTCCATTTCTTCCTTATCTTTTCCCGGCCCAACCCACTTCTTCTTCTCGTCCCTTCCCCTCCGCTTGGCTTTGGACGCTGGCTTCCCGTCGAAGAAGGAGGCACGAAGGACGGCGTACGACGAGGATGAGCGGCGAAGGGAATGTCGCGGTACGATCGGTCTGGGCAGGCTGGCGGCACAGTTGGCGTCGGAACTTAAAAGGGAGAGAGTAACGTTGGCTGGGGGGTTCTTTCGGCTGAAAACCAAAGCGGAGAGATAGACCGAGAGAGCTTGACACCGAGAGGGAGAGGTCCCAGCGACTGAGCGAGAGCGGTAGAGCTTCAGCCGACGTCTCGGCTGCGCACGAGCTCCGGCGGCGACTCCTTCCGTTCGACATCCTCAGGCCGAGCCGGTAAGCCGCCCTTCTTCCTCCCCTGTTTTGGGCACGACGCCTGGAGCTCGCGGACGACAGGCTCCCGCGGACTGCGGCCCCCGTCCATTCCTCCTTTTTTTCTTACGTGTTTCATTGTCTGTTTGGTGAGAGGCTAGGGTTCGCGTCCTAGTTGAGCCGGAAACCTCATGATTCGTGAGCGCCCCTCACCCGTTCGACGAAATGCTTAAGCGAGATATAGTTTTCGTCCTCCCGTTTTTGGCCGAAATCGAGTCGTCCGTGCGCGTCGTGTTCTATTGGGATGTTCCAGTGGTGTTGGGCGACCTTGGGGGTCGGCCGTGTAGTCGTTCGCCACGTTCCCATCGCCGCCGTAGTTTTGTTTGGTGTCTGGCCGTGGTGTGGCTCTCGGCTGAAGGAGGGGAGGTCGGCTGACGAGTGGCGTTTGGAGTGGACGACGCCGGTTGGTTGCTCGACGGTGTGACTGCCGGCGATGACATATTCGAGAGATGGGGACGCTGCGGATGGTGTTGGTTCGGGGAGCAGGGCTTCACGAGAACTGCGTAGAGGAAGGCGTGGAGAAGAAGTGGATAAAAATGGAAATAAAGAATGAGAAACAAGGGAAAGTGAAAGAAACCTAAAAAAAAAACAAGAAGAAGAAGATTGGGCTACGGGCTCCGGTTTTGGGCTGGTCGATAGAAATAGGAAACGTGGGCTGTTGGGACCGGGCTGGGCAGAGAGTCGTGTAATGGAAAAGGGCTGGAGGCCGAGCGGGCCTTTCTCTTACTAATTTTTTTATGGGCCATTGGGGTTAATTCACGGTGGGCCTTGGTGCGACCCGGTTTTTTATCCAACCCGGACCGATAGCGTCCGGGTCGGTTTAGTCGGGCCGGGTCTCTTGACCCGGTCCGAATTTCTTTCTTGTTTTAAATATAATTATAAAATTCAAAAATATATTAAAAGGTCATAAAAAATTATTAATTAGTTAAAAAGATAAAAAAATTAGGAAAATTCTCAATAATTTAGAAATATAGAAAGATTTTTAAAAAAATTTAAAATTCAGAAAATCATAAAAAATTAAAGAATTCAGAAAATGCATTGATAAATTTAAAAAAAAAAATGTTAAAATTGTGGAAAGTTCGGAAAAATCAAAACATTTTTAGAAAATTGGTAAAGTCCCTGAAATTCCAAGAAAGTCAAAAATTTTCCAAAAAACTAAAAATCCTTAAAAAGCTTCAAAATAGTTTTTGGGTAATCTTCTCTTAAAAATTGATCTAAAATTGTGCTAAAAAAAATTGAACAAGCCTTTAGGGCTCTATCATAGGGTTTCAATTGTCCTTAGAGACGAATATCCTTAATCGCACACTTTCCTTATGTTGATTATGGTTTCCCTTTGGCTTAGTTAGCAATGGCATGTTTCTTATTTGGTAATGTTAGGTTCTTGCTCTCCCAATGCCATTTTGTTTAACATCACCTTGGTTGCTAATTATTATTCTAATGATTGCATATGTTATCTTACATGTTAGTAGATAGGTTTAAAATCAAATCAGACTTGTTAATAATTTTTTTTTTGAAATGAACAAGATTAGGTACCGAAAGAGTACAAATTGATTAATTAGTGTAATCAATTCTTCAACCCAATATTCCTTGGTTGCGTAAGGATTGAGATACGCTCTCATGCTTCACTTGATTTCTAACTGACCTTAATAAGCTAGTGGCGACTTTTTATTATAAAATTTTCATGATGTCGATTTAAGTTAACATTGAACACCCCACCGTTGCGTGAGGTATGGCTTGAGAGAGTCCATGTTTAAAATTAGGGCCATAGGCCTGTCTTTTAGATGATACCTCTAAATCTATTTCCGTCCATACCAAGGGATAGGTCGCAACACCTGGCCATCATAAGATTTGGTGAGGTTGAGTTGTTTTAGAAATTGTTCCCAAGAATAAAGAAGAAGTTTTTTTTTTTTTTTTAACTTTCATTTCTGTTAAATCTATTTACTGGCCACTTTTTTTTTATTTTTATTTTGGAGAATAAAAAAATTAGTTCACGTTACAAAATGGATTTATGTTCTAGAAAACCAAAGAACAAAAAAGTAGAAAAACAATATGGTTACCAAACATGCTTCGATCGGCTTGATATGGGTGATGGAAGAAAAGTGTTATGAATGAAGGGGTAGTAGCTAGCCACTGAACTTCTCATTTTAGACTTGCTTGATGCTTCCGTTACTAAAGATGAATCTGTAGCTGGCCGTTGGCCTAAGTCTCAATTTCTTTAGACAAATCTAGGATTGGAAAGAGATTTGGGGAATTTGTTAAAAGATTGGTATGACACGATTGCAACCAATGACGTTGTTATGTGATACACATAACGGTTCAAGTCTTGTTTCTCATGAGAGGACAAAGCATATAGAGGTTTTCTGTCATTTTGGTATGACACGATTGCAACCAATGACGTTGTTATGTGATACACATAACGGTTCAAGTCTTGTTTCTCATGAGAGGACAAAGCATATAGAGGTTTTCTGTCATTTTGTTTGAGAAAACTATAGTCTTGAGAAATCATGACTATTTTTGTTTGAACTAATGATCAATTAACCGATATTTTAACTAAAGCTGTCAGTGATCCCTGAATCAAGTAGAGGGGGTGTAGGAATGGAAAATAGTATCATAGCAAATGTGTGTTAAATGTGTAAAAATCTGCAATTGTGGATTTTCTGTTCTGTAATTCGTTCAACATAATATAAGTACATGTGTGCGGTTTCTATTACACACGAATTTTTCTCCATCCTTTCTCTCATTCTCACACTACCGATTAAATATATAGAAACTGCTGTACAATCAATCTTGCTTGTTTGATCCGCTTTGTCTAGTCTTGACTGGTTGGCTAGGACAACCTACTTCATCATTTGTCCTTGATTGGTTTAGTCAAGGCTCAAAAAAGTCAATCGCTTTGAGTATTGCTACTGCACCTTAAAGCTAGTATTCATTTGTGAAGAGACAATAGAACTTTAAGTTGATTGTTGGAGGTCAGACGAAATAGATTTGGTATTGGCATAGGCGTCGGGGCTTGCATGATAAAACTAAAAAAATAGCTGAAAATGTAAATTCTAAACTTTAACCGTTGGCAATTTTAAGTGTTGGGAACTTAAAAAAAATAAAAATTGATGAGGATCACTAGATATTATTATTATGATTAATATCACGAAAAATCTCAAATTGATACATGTGAGACTAATTTACCCAAAACTAATTTTTTTAATCACAAAAAACCTCGAATTAGTACATTTTTCTAAACTTTACCTTATACTAATTTCCGTTAAATTGAATTAAACCATAAAACCACAAATTAGTACATTTATGACAAGTGGAGGGTAAAGCCATAAACCGGTATACCCATTAACTATCACATGTTATCAAACTCAGTAATTTAAAAGTAAAATTTAATGGAAAATAACATATAGTAAATTTATCACCGATGTACTAATTTAGAATTAAAAATAATTTGTTGTCACGTATATTACTTTGGGGTTTTTCGTAATATTAACCCTTGTCATTGTTGATAGGTGTTAGCATATAATTCTTATCATTCATTACTTTTTATAAATTGAAAGAATTACTTTACCCATTGCTTACTCAACACACGAAGGGGCTTTTCTCTTAAATAAATCCTTTAAGCCAATGCTAATTAAGATTATCAATCGAGCTCAGTTTCATTAATTGCTGACTTTTTATTTTTATTTTTAGCACTTTATTGGGTAATCAAATTAGACCTTAGTGTTGTTTTTTTATTTAAAGAAATCTTATTTATTTAAAACTATTTTTTTAGTACGTCTGTCACGTGCCTCTTCCCAGTGCATATAAACGATTAGATTCTTACTCTAAGCTAGAAGGTGGTTTGGAGGTTTGGAGAGGAGTTGCTTTTAAGGAATGGAAGTTGTTTCAATCCGACGATCTTGGTGTGGCCTTTTTTGTCCTCTTGATAAAGCGGTTTCTTAAGCTTCTCAAACTCGGCAATGTGCTTCCGACCCGAAAAAGAGAAAAAAGAAACTCGGTTTGTGCTAAGGGCTTAGTGGGGAACCTCTATCTCATTGACTATTTCTACTTATACAAAAAGATAACCCATTGCAATCGATGTGCAATTGGGGCTAGTCGATCGAGTGAGAATTGGTTGATGACCGAGCCATTGGATAATTGACAATTATATAGCATGAATATTGGCATACGTGATACAACAATTGACAACAAAATAATATTGGCATCAACATCGACCAATGTTCAAAATATGACAACCAAGAGCACAAGAAGTAGGCCATCTAAATTTGGCCAAGGATTTCGATAGAGAAGAGAACACAAGGATCAAGATGCCGATTGAAGAAAAAGATATTGAGCGACGGTCGAGTAGTATAATAGCCTTAGGAGCTATAAACGCTTGTGGATGTGGATGGAAATATCATGCGAATAGAGAGCCTAGAATCTCGAAAAATACTTGTGTAATTGCACTTGGTGGTAATAACCGTTGGTAAACAGTCATAATTAGTGGGCTATATATAGTGCCAATGTGCTATCATTGTACATCGGGAACAAAAATGTAGCCTTATCATTTTATTAATGGAATGTCCTATTTTTACCCTCATCCTCCGTTTTCTAGTAGTCTACGTGTAGATTTGCTATCCATTTTTCCTTGCGAAACCAATTAAAACTCCTGTTTGGAATCACCACATAATCCTATTCCCATCACAAAACCAAAGATCCACGTTTGGCGAAAGGTTTTTCACTGTTTTTGGGTAAGGGAACATTTCCGGTGAAACGATTTCTTTTCTTCATCCTGCAAGGTAATAATAATGCCAGAACGCACACTTTCTTGCATGATAAATAATTGGGAAGTCATTATACTTGTGTGTTCGGGCACTCTCCATTGCTACCTCTATGTTATGCGTGGACGTTGATTGCCGAGTAGTCTGCAACGCGGGGAACACTCTTTATCAGGTCCTCGTTCTACTTTCTCCCATTTACGTACGCTCAATTTAGATCGAATCCTTCGAGGTAATGGGTAAATCTCTGTCCTTCTTATTAATTATGATATAACGTAACTTTTTTGTCGGTTTAAGAAATGGATTGGAATGAAAAAGTATTCTAAGATCCAAGTAGTAATGTAATTAAGAAATATTTTAAATAGTAGTGAAGGATTTATTTGACTTTGTTATGGAAAGTTGAGGGAATAAATTGAACAAATAAAAAGTTTCAGAACCATATTGAATAAATTAAAGTCTAAGGATGACATTGTATATTGGACCAAAGTTTAGGAATTACTAGTGTCATTTTTCCTTTTAAAAGGGGACTCTAGGACACGATAATTAGAGCTATATACACATCTTATTTCTATTATAAGATGATGAGGTATAGCAATACCAGTCTTTGGATACTATCACAATAGTCTTTATGCCGATTGCTGACTTGGGTACCGTCCAAGTTAGCAGACCCCTAAGCTTCTGAGTTACCTGTGAGATGGGTCCACAGTGATGATGTATTAGGAATTTTTGCCTCGGTCATTAAGGATTTATGTAGATAGGCATGTATTATACACACATATAAAGTTCAGAAAACGACTTTGCAAACTTCATAAAAACACTTCTTCTTGGTGATGTCCATATTCAAATTTGGAATGACAACATGGAAGTAAATGGAAAGGCCATAATTTCTCCAGGGTCCCTAGCATGGTCTTCATGATAGTGGCATTGCTTTCCTAGCTATGCAAATGCGACGATTTCAGCTCATCGTCTACATACAAAACCGTTATGCTAGAGGGAAGCCTTGGCAACTTTCTGATCATGTCACAGTGAAGTAAATCAAGTGTTCGAAGATTGGAAAGTTGGTGGATCTCCGCCGGTATGCTGGAAATAGTCGAATGTCGCAGCCTCAAGATTCTCAAATTATGCAGTTTCCCAATCTTGCTCGGAATACCCCCCTCGAGACTCCGACACCGGGAGGCGTGTATTTCTTCGAGGCTGATAAGCTCTCCTATATTAGGAGGGAACTCTCTGAAGAAACAAGAATCCATCCTCAACACCTTCAAATTCTGCAGATTTTTTAGTGAATCTGGAAACTTGGAAATGCCAGTCCCCGACACGTTTAACTCTACTAACGATCTCCCTATGTTGCCAATGGGGCTTGGAAGTTTTCTTATTCGACGGCAATCCCTTAATGACAAGTGTTTAAGTCTAACCAGTTCTCCAACAGAATCGGGGAGTGTTGCAATTCTGGTGCCATCAAGGGAAAGAAGCGAGATATTCGTCAGGTGACATATCGTTCTTGGTAGCAGACTCAATGTGAAGCAGCTTGAGGCACTCAGAGTTTCAAGCTGCTTTAAATGACCAAGGGAGATGGGAATTTCTTGTACCGAAGTCCCGTCCATGAGAAGCTCTTGTAGAGCTGTCAAGCGACCTACTTCTATTGGCAACATACTGAGCTCTGTGCAGAACTTCAAATTCAGAGAAACCAAGCACTTCAAATCGCTGATCGATGGATCTATCTTGACCAATTGTGAACATCGCTCCAAAATCAATATAGCCAGATTTTGGCAACCAGAGAACTTAGGAGTGACTAATAAGTCTGCACAACCTGTAAGATCTAGAACTCTCAAGTTCTTCATCTGCAAAATAGGACAAATATTTGCGTGAGTGCACTTCACAAATAGTTACGTTAGACCAGGCAAATGAATTGCAAACTACCTCTATTTGATCCCAGCCATCCCAGTCTGTCGTGACTTTGCTCCATGACAAGTCGAGGATGGTTAAATGTCCCAAGTCAAAATTAGTTACTTGCAGATGTCGAGGGCACCCACGCCAACGGAGCCACCTTAAATTTGGAAAAACGTTAGCAAAATCTCCGGCAATGTCCGCATGATCCAATTGAAGAAACCGTAGGTTTGGCATGCACTCAAAATCTTCTGCTGTTAGTTTCTCTGAAGTGTGCCACTGAAAGTTAAGGCAGAGTGCCTCAACCTTTTCTGTCCCCTGTGATGGACGAGAAAAACGAATAGAAATAGTGAGGATGGTCTCTTCTTGACACGTAACTAGTCAGGAAACATTGCTAAAGGAAAATGACAACAACGTCAATATCACACATGGTCGGATCTTAACAATATCTGGCGAAATAGTTCCTTTCCTTTGGTGAAGACAACAAAACTATTTCTTATGCTTAACGATGCATAAATTAAAGGGAAAAAAAAAAGCAGACTAAATGTTCACCTTTTTCTTCTTTATTGTGTCGAGAGCTATTTCATGATTAAATAATCTACTCCGCCTTCCTGGATTTGTAAGACTCTCTGCACGAACGATTTCTCTGCCAAGTCGCCTCAACAGGCTATGCATCCATATCTGATTGTTTTCCCCAATTTTGGCCAGGGGAGTCAAAATTTCACGAGAAGGCAGAAAAGAGGTGTCATACCATAGGTACCAAGCAATTCGAAAATCTATGCCGGTGGTGAAACAGGTGATATCCAGAAATATCTGTTTCTTCCCATAATCTAATGTTCGATATCCTTCCTCCGCCAATTCCTGAAAATCCCAGCGCTTGATTTTCCACTTCCACCGCCCTTGTATGTCTGCACAGTCCTCCTCTGTTTTGCCATTGAGGACTGCACTCATAACTTCAATAGACAATGGGAGTCCTCCTATAGCCTTAAAAGCATGTTTCGAAAACTCAAAGTTGATAAGTGAGGAAGAAGCTTTTACAGATGCATGCATCCGCAAGGGAGACCTGTACAGAAACTCAAAGTTGCCATGTGAGGAAGAAGTTGCTATAGATGCATGCTGCCTAAACAGTTGAAGAGCCTGATCCTTATCCAAACGACTAACATGATAAGTCCGGATCTGAGGGGAGTCTTCCAGGACCACACTGTTTCTGGTGGTAACAAGAATCCTACTTCCAGAAGCAAAGCAACTAAAGCAATCTCCAACGAGCTTCTGGACATGAAACGCATTTTCCACGTCATCAAGGACAATCAAAACTCTCATGTTGCAGAATAAGTCCTTGAAAAACTCAACTCCCCGGTAGACAAAAGCTACATCCTCAAGTTCCCATTTTAGAACATCAGAAATCAACTTAGTTTGCAAATGCTGAAGTCCTCCTAATACTTGAACTGTTTCTTTAATATCTGTAAGGAAGCTACAGCTATCGAAATCACAGGAGACTCGTTCGTATATCAGTTTTGCAAGAGTTGTCTTGCCAATCCCACCTTCTCCATGAATGACGACAATGATGTGGTCGTCCTTATCATTAATATTCATCAAGCTCAAGATGTGGTTTACTTGATCATCAGTTCCAACATCTTTTTTGATACTGTTAACTTGTCTTGTCTCTTCCATTTTAGCCACCTACAAGAAACACGCTGATTGCTCTCAGATGAGGCTTTAAGATGCCAATAAGTACCTATATTTGTTGATCTTTCCTAACGTTGTGTTTGCATAAATTGCCTAAATACGAAGTCACTGGTCATCCCGATCTACCATTGATCAACATGATTGCCACATTGTTTCAAAGGAAATCCAAGGTTCGGGAGTGATGACCTTTTACCTTTCAAATATGTTTTGTCAAACAATTAACTTGCTTTGAAACTTCTTATCTATATACACTCACAAGCGGATCTTTTAACATATGTGTGTATGAAGGACAGAGTACATTAAAACCTCAGAATAGGTTAATAGAAAACATGACCCAATTGAAATACGATAGGGGGCGGCAAATGTTAAATCATTGAAATATTGTTGGTTCCCTCTTTTATCCCGCATGTTCTCCTGAAAGTGTTTAATGCATCCGACGCTAATGTTCTGAAGATTGCAAATTGAAGTTTCCACGTGGTGATCATAGAAGCGAATGGTCTCTCGGTTCCAATTTAATAATATACTAAAAAATCCCGTGCATTGCTGCGAACACTCTTGATAATTAATCTAATCAGAAAGGTTAAGACAATCAACATGAGAAAATGATATATATGCACATATGTGCATGCATGTACATAAATCCTTGAATTGTCATCTTAATATGTATCCTTCAAACTCAAAAGCCTGTATTTATTTCAACAAAGATGTGGTGAAGAAGTACATCGATGATGTTGCATCTCGTCCCATCGTTTCATGTATATCTCAATTAATATTCTCATGACTTTTCTAAATCATTTTCAAAATAAAATTCACGAACATGAAATGTCAAATAGGATCAAGTTAAAACTTGAGCCATTGATCAAAACATGAGATAATTTGTACTTGATAGGTCTTTCAACTTCACCTTTGGAAATTATGTCATATTCCTCAAAATTTGCAAATTATGCAAGTCTTGAAGCACTTGTTATGCCTTTTTTTTTTTTATAATTGCAATGCCTCTTGAAATGCATAATGCATCATTGTAGCGCAAACCTAGGTCTAACTTTATTGATGTCAATATAAATTGTGTTGCTTTTTCGTTATAGTTATCATCCATAGATTCTTAAGTCATATGAAATAAATACATTATCACCTGTTTTCTAACGGTTTAAACTTTCAAAAAAGACGGTTTGTTTAACTCAGTATTTAAGCAAAGGTCAACGGTTTGAATCCTGGCACTCCCTCTTAATTTTCTTCAACTCGTTATTCCTATCATTCCGACTTTTTTCTTGTTTCATGGATGATCTTCTTAATGCGGTTCCTTCTTGAGCATATGACGATCAGCTTACTTATTATGTGTTAACTCCTTTGCTATAATTACATTGTTGGCCCACTTTCTAATAGATTAAACTTTTAGAAAAATGGTTTGTCTAACAAAAATTAAATTTTACATAATATATCTATGAAGATATGTGACAACAAACATTAATGGAAGAACAACACAAATGATCCCGAACTCTGGCCCAATGTACAATGTGGTCCTTGAATTTTCGATTTGTTCAATGTGGTATTTGAACTTTAGCCTAATGTTTAATGTAGTCCCTGAATTTTTAATTTGTTTAATATGGTCCATGGACTTTTAGTACATGTTCAATATAGTCCCTAAACTATATAAAAATGTTCAATGTAGTTCTTCTATTAATTTAAAATCAAGGACAACACTGAATATTTTTATATAATCTAGGGACTAAATTGAATATGTACCAAGAGTTTATGGACTGCATCGAATAAATTAAAAGTTTTAGAGATCACATTACACATTGGAATAAAGTTTAGGAACCTCATTGAACAAAATTAAAGTTTAGGAACCACATTGCACATAAAGACCATTTGTATCATTTTCAAACGTTGATAGTGTAAAACAAAACGAAAATTAGAAAAAAAAAAAGCAACGAAAAATTTAAAAGATACCATTTTTTTAACACTTGGTACTGGCCTCACATGTTTTGAAAATAACAAAGTGCCAAATAAAATTAGAGATGAAAAAAGGAAGAATTTTTTCGTTTGACATTTGACAGAAATGAATTAAAGCGATAACAACGCTTAGATGAGTTCAGATAAGATGAAATAAATATTTGACCTAATGAGATAATTTAATTGTAAGTTTAACTACTTTAAAAATTCTAAATTTTTCTAAAAGTCCAAATTAATTGAGATTCTACTTGAAATTGGAGATATAGATAAAATTTCTAATCATTAGTTTTATATGTACGAGATAGTCCTGTTTAAATATTAATTTTCATAAATTTATAATTAATTCCATTTCACTTCGCCTCATTTTATTTTATTAATTGATTGGTCTATTGTCTCTTTCTTATAAGTTAAGCACAAATTCAATCCTTTAAGTTTTAATGTTTGTGTGATTTGGTCCTCTAACTCTTATTTTATTCGATTAAGTACTCTAACTTTATGGGTTGGGCATCTTGGTTCTCTAGGTTTTATTTTGTACAATTAGATTCTCTAACTTTCTCAAATTCGTTCAATCAAATCTTTTGGTCAACTACTCTAACTAAATTGTCCATTTTATTAATGATGTGTCACTGTTTATATGACAGAAAATAACACGTGATGCTAATTTGGTGCAAATTGGACAGAAAATAAAAAGGAAATGGATAGATGCACAATGAACCATAAAATTTATTGTAAAAGTATAATTAAGTCTTAAAACTTCCGGACAATCAAGTCATAGAACTTATCGAGATTGGTGTAATCGAGTCCCTCCATTAATTTCGACTAATTTTGCTGACAATAAAAGCTTGCACGGTTTTTTATTTTATTTTATTTCTCTCTCAAATTTGAAGAAAGTAGGGGAAAGCAGGGAACGACCTTTTTTCAAATTGAAAACAAACATGACAGTTTCAATTTCAATCTCTTCAATCACAGTTTTTAGTCTAGTAACGCTAGATTTAATTTCAGCTTTTCCAAATTTAAAAGGAATTTTGAACCGAGGAGGGATTTCAGCTGAGTTTTAGATTGTTTTCTTTTCTTATCTCCTTATCATTGGTTTTCTCATAATCGCTTTGTTCCTTGTACTCATAGTCACTCCTGCTTTTGCCTTCCTTATGGACTTGGTCTTGCTCATCATCATCTTCAACCTTATTGTCTTCCTTCAACATAAAAACGTCTTGATCCTGTCGAACCTCAATCACTGGCTCTTTGGACCTCATGTCCTTGAACTCCTGCAAATCATCATCATCATCAACATCATCTTGCAGAGGAGAGAGATGTTGGATGAAACATCTTAAAGAAGAAAACATACAAAACCCCTAAATATCATATGACAACAATCTTACCTTGAACAACCAAACGTAAAAACCAAGCAATAACCGACATAAATGATTTTCTTCACACTTAATCACCCTAAGAATTCTCTCTAAACCATTAGTTCAACATAACCGTTTTTAGTCTAGTAACGCTAGATTTAATTTCAGCTTTTCCAAAATTAGAAGGAATTTTGAACCGAGGAGGGCTTTTAGCTGAGTTTTAGATTGTTTTGTTTTCTTACCTCCTTATCATTGGTTTTCTCATAATCGATCTGTTCCTTGTACTCAGAGTCACTCCTGCTTTTGCCTTCCTTGTGGACTTGGTCCTGCTCATCATCATCTTCAACCTTATTGTCTTCCTTCAACATAAAAACGTCTTGATCCTATCGAACCTCAATCACCGGCTCTTTGGACCTCATGTCCTTGAACTCCTGCAAATCATCGTCATCATCAACATCATCTTGCAGAGGAGAGAGATGTTGGATGAAACGTCTTAAAGAAGAAAACATACAAAATCCCTAAATATCATATGACAACAATCTTACCTTGAACAACCAAACGTAAGAACCTAGCAATAATCGACATAAATGGTTTTCTTCACACTTAATCACCCTAAGAATTCTCTCTAAACCATCAGTTCAACATGATAGCTTTTAGTCTAGTAATGCTAGATTTGATTTCAGCTTTTCCAAAATTAGAAGGAATTTTGAACCAAGGAGGGATTTCAGCTGAGTTTTAGATTGTTTTGTTTTCTTACCTCCTTATCATTGGTTTTCTCATAATCGCTCTGTTCCTTGTACTCATAGTCGCTCCTGCTTTTGCCTTCCTTATGGACTTGGTCCTGCTCATCATCATCTTCAACCTTATTGTCTTCCTTCAACATAAAAATGTCTTGATCCTGTCGAACCTCAATCACCGGCTCTTTGGACCTCATGTCCTTGAAATCCTGCAAATCATCGTCATCATCAACATCATCCTGCAGAGGAGAGAGATGTTGGATGAAACATCTTAAAGAAGAAAACATACAAAATCCCTAAATATCATATGACAACAATCTTACCTTGAACAGCCAAACGTAAGAACCCAGCAATAACCGACATAAATGGTTTTCTTCACACTTAATCACCATAAGAATTCTCTCTAAACCATCAGTTCAACATGATAGTTTTTAGTCTAGTAACGCTAAATTTAATTTTAGCTTTTCCAAAATTAGAAGGAATTTTGAACCAAGGAGGGATTTCAGCTAAGTTTTAGATTGTTTTGTTTTCTTACCTCCTTATCATTGGCTTTCTCATAATCGCTCTGTTCCTTGTACTCATAGTCGCTCCTGCTTTTGCCTTCCTTATGGACTTGGTCCTGCTCATCATCATCTTCAACCTTATTGCCTTCCTTCAACATAAAAATGTCTTGATCCTGTCGAACCTCAATCACCGGCTCTTTGGACCTCATATCCTTGAACTCCTGCAAATCATTGTCATCATCAACATCATCTTGCAGAGGAGAGAGATGTTGGATGAAACATCTTAAAGAAGAAAACATACAAAATCCCTAAATATCATATGACAACAATCTTACCTTGAACAACCAAACGTAAGAACCCAACAATAACCGACATAAATGATTTTCTTCACGCTTAATCACCCTAAGAATTCTTTCCAAACCATCAGTTCAATATGACAGTTTTTAGTCTAGTAACGCTAGATTTAATTTCAGCTTTTCCAAAATTAGCAGGAATTTTGAATCGATGAGGGATTTTAGCTGAGTTTTAGATTGTTTTCTTTTCTTACCTCCTTATCATTGGTTTTCTCATAATCGCTTTGTTCCTCATACTCATAGTCACTCTTGCTTTTGCCTTCCTTGTGGACTTGGTCTTGCTCATCATCATCTTCAACTTTATTGTCTTCCTTCAACATAAAAACGTCTTGATCAATAACCTCAATTACTGGCTTTTGAGACCTCATGTCCTTGAACTCCTGCAAATCCATGACATCATCAAGATCATCCTACAAAGGAGAGAGATGTTGGATGAAACATCTTAAAGAAGAAAAAATACAAAATCCCTAAATATCATATGACAACAATCTGAGCTTGAACAACCAAACGTAAGAACCCAGGACGAACTGACATAAATGGTTTTCTTCACACTTAATCACCCTAAGAATTCTCTCTAAACCATTAGTTCAACATGACAATTTTTAGTCTAGTAACGCTAGATTTAATTTCAGCTTTTCCAAAATTAGCAGGAATTTTGAACCCGTGGAATCTCAAGCATCAGATTTTGGGACATGCCGTCGAACTCCTGCCAATCATGCCAATCATTGTCATCATCAGCATCATCCTGTAGAGGAGAGATGTTGGATGAAACATCTTAAAGAAGAAAACATACAAAATCCCTAAATATCATATGACAACAATCTGAGCTTGAACAACCAAACGTAAGAACCCAGGACGAACTGACATAAATGGTTTTCTTCACACTTAATCACCCTAAGAATTCTCTCTAAACCATTAGTTCAACATGACAATTTTTAGTCTAGTAACGCTAGATTTAATTTCAGCTTTTCCAAAATTAGCAGGAATTTTGAACCTGTGGAATCTCAAGCATCAGATTTTGGGACATGCCGTCGAACTCCTGCCAATCATGCCAATCATTGTCATCATCAGCATCATCCTGTAGAGGAGAGAGATGTTGGATGAAACATCTTAAAGAAGAAAACATACAAAATCCCTAAATATCATATGACAACAATCTTAGCTTGAACAACCAAACGTAAGAACCCAGCAATAACCGACATAAATGGTTTTCTTCACACTTAATCGCCCTAAGAATTCTCTCTAAACCATCAGTTCGACATAAAATCTTTAGAATCAAGCAGCATTCGCAAATTCAAGTACTGGTATGATTTCAACCAGATAAAAATACTGGTATGATAGTCATCGGAAATTGACATCGGGTGGGTATCCTAGCTTGCTTGTTACCCCTTTAAGAAGATGGTAGCCGTAGACTTGCTTGGTTGTCGGCTGATATGGTTCTGTTTGCGTTGATGGTGGGCATCCAAGGGGTTGCAAGCACAGGCCTGCGATGAGGTCCAACGGCCCTCACCAGACTCTGTGAACTTCGACCCAACAAGGGTTGTTGGCCCTAACCAACACCCCGACAAGGGTTGTCGGGCCATGCAGGCGAAGCCTGATGATCTTACTTTCATTTTTAAAAATAGTTTTTTTTTTTTAATTCTTATCCTCTTTTCTTTAAATTTTTTAAATCTTTTTAATTTTTCTAATTCTTTCAATATGTCTTAAGAAACTAATATATTTATTTCATTAGCCTTGATTAGACCAAATTGATAAGTTTTAGGATTTCATTTGAATTTTAGGACTTTTGATGCATTATGCCAAAAGAAATCTTAATTTAACGATATTAGTCATGATAGATAAACAAAGCTCTTGATTAAATACAGTGTTGAACCGTTTCTAACAACTTAATATTTTTGGTCGTATTAGCCTGGTTTTAAAACTTTTAGTCATGTATAGTGCAACCCGCACAAATTCCTTTTATCGTATTTCATCCAAAGTTTGCTATAGTTTCGTATCTAAATTGATACAATTGTGAGGCGAAGTATGTATTCAAAGTTTGCTGTAGGTTTATATCTAAATTGATTGGTGTCTATTTTCATTAGCTTCTTGGCCCCCAATTGTTACCTTGTAGATCCGTCACTGAATTAAGCTTGTTTTATGACGATGAAGAAAAATAAGAAGGAAAAGCACCTCGTCCATACTGTCGGATCTGGTATTTGAAGTAGACTCGATCCATCTGAGAGTCTGATCTCTATAATCCTTGTAAAGCATGCCACCCCTAGCACTTTCGCGCAGTTTCCAGCAATCTTGAATTACGACTTTGCATTCATCTGGTATCATTGTATCCGATACATTCGTCCAATTTTCCAACGAGTAACACGAAATCGCTGCAAATAGACGCAAACATCCTAACTTGTCAAGGCCTTCAAAATCCCGTAGCTCCTCGCAACCTGTGATTCTCAATTCCATCAACTTTCGAAATTTCGACAGATCACTGAACCTCCTAATTGACGGGCATAAGTGGACCTTCAGGCTCTCCAATGTTTCTAATGCCCCAAGACCATGAATCTCTCTCAACATCGGGCAGTCCTCTAGTTCCAATTCTAATAGCTTCTTCAGGCCCGGCGGGGAGAATATTATTGTTTCAAGGAGTTGAAAGTTGCCGAGGGTTAAATGTCTCAACTGCTCTAGCCCGCCAAGTTGGATTGCATTTTCCATAGAGTGACAGAGCTTCAACGTTATTAGATTTCTCAAGTTAAATATACCTGGGAAAGTTGTTATTGAGCCGAGATTTCCCTGCGTTGCTAATTCAGGGGGCTGCATGAGAAAGTTTGGTGTACGTTGCCAGACATGCAAAGTTTCCTCAGACGAGAAAGGGAACCCACTGCAGTTGGTGACAAGGTAAGGTTCGGAAGGCCCACTTCCAACTTTTCCAACTTGGATAACTTCCCAATCCACTCTAAGTTACGGGTTTTGGTTACGGTCAATAAAGGCGATGACAGAAATTCCTTGGCACTTGATAAGAGAAGATTAACTAGATTAGTCAGGTCTGAGAGATCTGGAATAGACCGCAAAGACCGAGACCTAACAAGTAGATGAGTCAAACTTGTAGGAAGTGACGGCAACTCTTGCAGCTCATAACAATTCTTGAGGATCAGTTCTTCTAGGTGAGGAAGCATGCCAATTGTTTCTGGCACTTGACGAATTCGAGTGTCTGATAGATCTAGGATTCTCAAAAAGGACAACTTCCCAATTTCACTTGAAACTTCGGCCACCATTAATTTGCATCTAGCACGTATCACTTCAAGCTTCCTTGCCAACCAAATGACTGAAGGAAACTCTACTACAGGGCAATGATCCATATCCACCACATTCAAAGTCTTTAGGTTTCCAATAGAATGAGGTATAACTTTGATGCACGTGCCCGACAGATCCAATTCAGTTAGAGACTCCAGGTCTCCGATCAAATATGGAAGTTCGCTTGTCTTCGTGCATCCTGCAATAGATAAAGACTTGAGATTCACAAGACATCCAACGGAACAAGGCAATCCTTGAATTGATGTATGTGAAAGATCCAGCTTGATTAATGAATATAGCTTTCCTATCGAGCCCGGGAGTTTCCTTAACTTAGAGCAGTTACTCAAGGATAAGTGCTTTAGCTTCACTAGCAGGCCAATTTCGCTAGGCAGATCTTCTAGTCGGTAGCAATCCTCAACATTCAAGTAAGCCAGTTGTTTTAGTTCCCCAACGGAGCAATCAATTTGAACCAATTGTTGACATTCTTTAATGATCAATCTTTCCAGAGTAAACCACCCGGAGAAGTCAATTTTGACCATATTTAGACTCATCAGCTGTAGAACTTTCAAATTGGGTAGCATCTGTGAAAAGAATAAAGCATTACACAGTGCAATCAGACAAAAAATCTGTAAGAAAAGTGTATGTCAACATACATACTTTAATTTGGCTCCACCCCTCCCAATCATTAGTGGTGTTAAATTTGAAGAGTTGGAGGACAACCAACTTTTGCAGGAACAGATTAGTCGAAAGTAAATCTGGAGGACAGTGGCACAGAGAAAACCATCTTAACTTTGAAAAGAGATAGGTAAAGTCCCCGATTAAGCTCCCCCCATCTAATTCAAGGAATCTTAGATTTGGCAGCCTTGCGAAATCTTCATCAGTAAAGATGAGTAGAGTAGGATCTCCAGCTAGACTGAGTGCTTCCACAGTTCCTTTGCTCTTGCAAATACAAACACAATTAGAAAGAGTTTTCAGTTTCTCTTCTTCACATAGTAAAAATTTCATCTCAAATAGCAGATTCTATGCAAAGAAAGAAAGAATCTGTGCTCTTAATGGATTACCTATTTTGTTTTTACCGTGTCCACAGCTTCCTCAGAAATCCACAATCTGCTTCGCTTTCCTGGATCCAGGTTTTCCTCATGCACAATTTGGCGCCCCAAGTCTTTTAGCATGTCATGCATCCATAACCTGCCGTTCTCTCTAATATGTATCAATGATAGAGAACTGAGGGCTTTGATTTCTATGTTGCAATCTTCCCACATATAAGACGCATTAATCTCCTCCTCATGGAAGGAAAGACAAGCAATATCAAGAAAAATTTGCTTTTTCTCGAAATTTAAGGCGTCATAGCTAATTTTCAACTTCTGGTGGACATCTCCATCAGCAATGATCTTTAACTTTTCTAGTGCGTCTTTCCATATGATTTTGTGCTTCCCATGAAGAAATGAACCTATGACCTCAATGACCAAAGGAAGTCCTCCAACAGTGGAAACGATATCCCTTGAAAGCTTGTCATAATAATTGTCTCTAGGAGATTCTCTTTTGAATGCATGATTTACAAAAAGTTGAAGTGCTTGATGAAAATTCATTTCTTTCAGTTCAAAAAGTATGACTTGCTCTACATTCTCTAGGATACTTTTGTTTCTTGTCGTAATTATGAGTCTACTTCCTGCACCATAGCAACTAATCTTGCCAATTAGTTTTTCAAGTTGTTTCCTATTGTCCACATCATCTAGAACAATTAGAACCTTCTTATCATGGAGTTTTTTCATGATATCCTTCATTCCATTGTCGATATCAAGCATAGGCATTCCATCACCAATGCCATCGATGCCAACCATAGGCTTAGTTTCTTTGAGGATGTGGGATAGCAGTTTCTTCTACAAAAATACTAGGCCATCATGGCGTGATAATCCATGGACATCTTGTAGGAAGCAATACAGATCAAAGTTAGAAATAAGCTTGTCAAAGAGAGCTTTGGCGAGGGTTGTCTTTCCAATACCACTTGGGCCATGAATTCCAAAACACCGTGTACCACCAAAATCATAGTCCAACAAGTCCATTAGGGCTTCCAATTGACCACCTATCCCGATTAAATGGTCGGTTGCACGATCATCTTTCACCTTCATCTTGATTGTGATATCTTCGGCGTCCAACACAGTTAGTTCCCGTTGCTATGATGGGCAATGATCTGCCAGCAAGAGTCGAGAAAAACACTATAAATAGCGAGGGCTGCAGAAATGAAAGACTGAGTGAGTACTGTTGCCACTTGCCACGCCAAGTAATCCCATCGACTATAATCGCTCTCTATAATGTATGCCTGGATGTCTAATATAAATCTCTTTTTCCCTCAGCATTTTGCAAAATATATCTAATAAAGGGGAAAGTATATCCTCCGACTGATCCAACTCAAATAGACGGAAAAATAAATGTACAATGACAGACCAAGGGATTTGCTCTGTGCTTGATGCTATTTCTATCATAATTGTATCATTGTTTTGCGTATAACACCATCATAAAAGAAAACGCTTTCTGTGAGAATCATTCTAGAGAAAAATAATTAGTTTCATTTGTTTGGCGATACGTTGAAAAGCACATAAAACACTATGTTACTGAAGAAATGCAATTGTGGCAAGAAAATTGCTATGCTTAGGAAAATGATTACCTCTATTCAAACCTTGGAATTCATTTTCGCAATTCAAAGTGTGTTTTCTTTTGCCCGTAAATATTGTTCCATTGACAAACATTTTCAACAAATCAAATATGTGAAAATCCGAAAAACTAATTCACTAAATGCTCTTTAGTGAAACAAACACACCCTAGGCATTGCAAGATTTTCTTTTGGCTCATGACATATATTGACGGTCACCATCTAGTTCAAAGTTCCCAGAAGAAAAAGAATTTTCTTGCTCTCTCTAAGGTTTAGCCATCGGAGACCAACCACCATTTCCACCAAACTGACGATGGCCAAGCTCCGGCAGCCATCATCGGCTCCTCAGACAAAGGAAAGGGCGGCGGCCACGGTGAGGCAAAAAGGGAATGCGAATTCTTTGTGGGTAAGTTCCAACACTCATCCAAATCTGAGCGACTATTGACCATGACCCAGCTCAAATATTGCAAGGTAACAGAGTGGCACGGCGAAACTTGCCTTGCTTTTTGAGACGAAACCACTGCCGAATCCTGGAGCCAAGCCACTTGTCCTTTCGAGCTTCAGTTGTCCGATGAATTCCTTTATTCTCTCACCCCTTAAAAAAAGTCACTTATAATTTTTTTTTTTATTCTCCTTTCGAATCTCCTTGAGAGAGGGAGGGAGAGGGAGGGAGAGAGACTTGGTAAGAAAAGGAGGAAATAGAAGAAGCTTTCGGTGGAGTGGGAGACCAGGAAAAACAAAGGAAAGAAGAAAAGGAGAGGGAGTAAAAGGAGAAGCTTTCGGTGAAGTGGGAGAGAAGGAAAAACAAAGGAAAGAAGAAAATGAGAGAGAGAGAGAGGGGGGCATAAAAAAAAAAAAAAGGAATCCTCTATCAAATATAGTGTAAGGGGTATGCAAATTAGAAAGTTTGAATAAATACAATCGAATCACAAACGTTTTGAATTCCGTGTAATCAAATTCTTATAGCGAGGTGCCGATCAAGCTTGCTGACATGATATGTAAGGAAACCAATTTGTCGTTTTTCAAAAATTTGGAGCAATATGTGACGTTGAAGTAGCACCTCGTCAAATTATAATACTTGAAAAAAAAAAAAAAAAAACCAAAATAAACAAGAAAGAGAGGCAAAAAATTAAAAGAGGAATCTTACCAAAAAAAAAAAATTAAAAGAGGAAATTACACAAACTTTGACAGTAGTATACATTCGCCTCTAAACTTTCATCTATTACTCATTATCCCATAAACCTTCATTTTGTCACAACCGTTAATCCTTTGTTATATTATCCATTAGCATTTGCAAGGCACATTACTCTTAAGTGGTAAATGTGTATTTTCATCTCTTTTTTTTTTTTTTTTAATGATATCTCTCTTTTACCTTTAAGTTTCGACAAAATTTTTTTAAAAAATGGAGAAAAATAAACAAAAGAAAATATTAATATTAGAAAAAAAGAAAATATTGATAGCAATATTAAAATAAAATTTTGTAAAATTTGATGAGCACATTAGTAGAACGAATAAGATATTTCAAGAAAAAGAAACATAGTTAACTAAGATAGAAAACATGCCTCAATACGCATTACGTAATAATGAAAAAATGATTGATCAATAAAAAAATATTTAAAAATATCCTCTTAGACTTCGGTTAATCATTTTCCTTTCATTATTTCTTAAAAATTTTATTAATCAATCATTATTTTTTGTCATTTTCTCCTTTTGTTATTGAAGTGGCTGCATTGATAAAATTTTATCTTATAAAAACTAAAAGCAAGGAAGCCACTGAAGGTGGCGAAAGAGAAGGAAGTTTGTTGGGCGATTGGGAATTCATGAGTAGATTTCTTGATAAGCTACAAGCAAGTCTTCATTGGCATTGCAACTTAGTAATTCCTGACGGTCGTCACAGCCTCGGGCAGTCGTGGCCAACTGACACATCCCGATATGAAACTAGATTGCTCAATTTGCTCTGGGCTATCATCAATGGTTAAGAGTTTTCCCTCCTCATATTGATCTTCTTCATACGCATCAGGCCATCAAAAAGCGCTCTGGATATGGATCTTTGATCATGAAACAATTTCAGTTCAAAGGCATAGTTATTCCTAAGGAACTCAAGTCCGTAAAAATGATGAACATGGAGATACGGAAGGAAACTTTAAGGAGAATGAACTGGCTCCCCACTGCTGCAGGCAAGATAAATCTAAAAGACGAGGTTGTGAAAATTGACGATGAGATGAAGAAGTCGCCAGTAAAGCTCTGAAGGAAAGGCTGAAAGAGATGGCAAATATAAGCAAAAAGCAAAAGCAGGAGGAGCCCATCATTGTGCAGAAGCAGACTCCGACAAAGAAAATGTCGTATCTTTCACGAATTGAGCAAACGATCCAATGTCTGAAATGCTTCGATCCACTTGGCCTTTACCTTGATCTCTCTCCAGCATCTAAATCCCCTTCTCCTTCTCAGCCTTAAAAGAAGTCTAGGAAAAATTAATGCGTTGATGTGTATTTTATCCGAGACTATATCAACTTGTTATCTGCATCAACTGTCTGAATTAAGTGTTCGATTTGCATATTCTTTTTTTCCTATATTTTTTTATAATGACAGAGAAGGAGGAGAATTTTTTTTTTTTTTTTTTTGGTGAAAGTAAGTAAAGGATGAGAAAATGTCCATATGCATATGTTGGACTAAATGCTGAGAAAACATCCTTTTGGATTTTGATGATTGCAAAACTATCATTTGATAGATGTTAATGCTAAGATGAATTGTGTTGACACCGATGATTCCTATGAGATCAGTGGAGGCTGTCAAGTCTATTGCTGAAGTGTCAAAATGGGAGCGTGCAGTAACCAGAATCGAGGATACCAAATCAGTATTGATGAATGCAATGCAATCAAACAAACACACTTGAAGGCTCTCGGTTCCAGCATAAAAGGGAATGCTCGATTTCAGAAATGCAAAAATCCTTCCCTCATGAGATTAATCATTAAGGAAAAAATGACTACGACATTTATTTCCTTCAACAAAGATGAATACTAATATAGTTCAGGAAAATAAGCAAACACATGGAAAGCATCTTGGCTAAAGAAGTTGATCTAAGTACAACTTAGTGACAATGCAAAGATAATGGAAAGAGAATCGCGGCCAGGCAACACAACTAATCTGAGGTCATCGAGACAGTCTTGGATGCGACCGGTTTTCACTCCGGTAGAGGTGAAGGCTTTAGGTCTCTACCTCATAAATGACAGTGCACGAGTTAGTACCTTGAGGAAGAGCAGCTACTGGTCGTGACTGATGATTGGATCGGAGGAACGAGGCCTCAAAGGCAATAACGCCAAGGACTGGATCCGGCGAAAGGAGAGAGAAGGAAAATCGAATGCTACAGCGGGAATATCCAAAAAAAAATGGTGCAAACAGAGTTTACTTGTAGGAGCGGAGCTGGTGGTACGGGAAGGTGCCTGAAGGAGGACACGAGAGAGAGAGAGAGAGAGAGAGAGAGAGAGAGAGGGGTCTGTGAGAGAGAGAGAGGCGGTGTGTGACAGAGGAATTGAGCGCCAGCGGCTGGAGATGGTGGCAACGACCGATTATGGCGACAATGGAGGCTTCAGGAAGCGACGCTGGGGCTTGAGAGCGCTCGGTGGTGGCTGGGTTTGAGGATTACGGCGACGGCTGAGGCTGGAGATGGCTCGGCGTAGATCGGTGGCCGAGAGAGGAAGTGACCCTAAGCGAACGGCTGACGGGCGCTCGAGCTTTTTGCAGGGTGATTTATTATGTGCGTCCTCAGCCGAGTGTGGAAGAGTCCTGATACCCCTCCGTATTCAGAGTCTCTGCTTGTATACGCCGCGTGCGTGCAAGAGATAAGAACGATAGAGTGACATTACGGTTATGCCCCGGAGAGAGAATCCGCGTGTTTGTTGTAGAGAGCGCGAACTGGCCTCCGTCGCCCACCGCTGGTCTCCGCTCGCCGCCACCCGCCGTCCCATGCTGTCCACTGCTGCCCCCTGCCATTGACCGGCAACCACCGCCATCCGTGTCACGCCCCGAACCCCGGGTACGTGCACATCCCTCGGCGGTCGATTAAAAATGCGATATCTCAGGACGCATCGCCAATCCATTCTTTTTTTTTTTTTTTTTTTTTCTTTCAATTAAACACATGTGGAAGTGAATTAAATAAACCGTTGGCCAACAAACAAACATAGGCATAGTAAAACACGACAACCCTTGCCGAAAACAACATATTCATTTATCAATTGTTAACCCTAGGAAGTTTAATATTTACAATCCTTCCTACGGCCATTTCCTATCGACCCTCTCAAAAGTCCTCAGGGATTAGGGTCAACCTACTTCATTAACGGCAAGGCCAGCCAAAGAGGTGTCGCATCTTGCGTCCACCAAATCCGCACTCAGTAGATCTCCACGCTACGACCTGAAAAAGTTTAACCACAATGGGGTGAGATAAATCTTAGTGAGTCAAAACCCTAAACCCCGATTAGGACACAAATTCGCCTCAGAGGCGGCCTAACTCACCTTGCCTTAGCACGTCTCTGTATATTAGCGCATCACATATGCCATTTATACATGCAACAAGCATAATTAATAACTGAAACACAAAGTACTTTTCATCCTTCAAATATTCACATGGGTTCCGATTATAAGGTATAACCGTTATGACACGTCCTATACCGTGTCACACAATTTTGCCCCATAATCAAGCGCAATAGCACAACCATTCAGGCGTGTTTCAATTATTACGACCATTCGGATCACGGCCAACTCAAAAGTCGGCGGTCATCCGGCGTAACTGGGCATCATCCAGCCCCATCAGGCATGGCAACGTCTAGAACCCCTGCCTAGACGTCATTCTATAAAGGAGTATCGATTTAGCCTCCACTGCGACTCGGCTTCCGGACCCCCGCCGGGCATCCGATAAAAATCAGGCATCGTCCCTAAACTCTCGTTGGGTGATAGGTTCAATTACGTGACCATGCAAGCATGTCATCAATCAAATCAGCTTTTATTTCCGTCATTTAGCCAAGAAAACCAAAATCCCTTTTCAAATAATAAACCTTGCAACTCCTTTTTTCTTTTTTTTTTTAATTCAAAACTTTCAGAAAGAAATTCGTACAAGATCACATATTTGAAATCAACTCACAAAACTTTGCACGCATCTCTTTTGAAATCTCACGGTTTTATTGAGTACATAAAACTTGTCGTCCAAACCCAACACCATATTTCTTTTCTAATTCTTTGTCCAACCCCTATTTTTGGAAACAATTTAGAGTAACCCTTTTTTTTTTTTTTAATTTAAAACTTTTGGAAAGAAATTCGTAGGTGCTCATGTACTTAAAACTAATCCGTCAAACTTTGCATGCACCTAGTTTAAAACCTTATTGTTTTATTAAGCAAATAAGTTTAGGTGTCCAAACCCGACACTTCATTGTTTTTCTTAATTGCTCGTAAGGCCATCTTTTGCAATAATAATAGACAATCACCGTAGAACAACCATTCACATAATACCACACATAAGTTCTCAGCATGCCAAAAATCAACCAAATCACAAAATATACACTTTTCAGCAAGCATAATACTAAGAACAACCATAAGACCACAACCAGCCCTACCGGCAGAAACCGAGATCACTCGCACGTCTCCAAGATTAATTCCAGAAACATAACCAAACGAGTTCAGAAAATTCTCAAATTTAAATATGTTATAAAGGACACTTAAAAGAACACTTTTTATGAGACACCTTGACCCAGATCTTCCTAGAAAAAGAGCAGTAAATCACTCAAACCGTTACCAAAACTGTGTCCGTGTCTAGAAATTACATTTTCCAAAACCAGCTTGGTTCGAGGTCTAAAACTTGTTTGTTTGCTTTGAAATTTGACTATGTTAAACTTCAAGATGTGGTGAAAACTTTTGTGAAGAAACTCTTACGAAAACCGAACCCTAAGAGTTGATAAAAATCCTTTAAATACCAAAAGGTCACTGATTCCAGCACAACATTAGATTCTGTCTTACATGTAATGAAGCTGAAATCTTGTTCTTTTAAATCCCTAAATCTTGAGTAAAATATATATCATAAATGAAGATGTTTAGAACATTTTTCAAGAAGAAAGTAACCCCAAAATCGTAGCACATTTTAACCCACAAAAATAGCAAACAGCGAGGGTCCAGTAACTGCGATTAATTAAGCTAACTCAACTTAATTAACCTAACCATGATTAATTAATCTAACCATGGTTAATTAACCTAACCATGGTTAACTAACCTAACCATGGTTAACTAATCTAACAATGGTTAACTAACCTAACCATGTTTAACTAACCTAACTAAGGCTAGTTAACACTAATCTAAGATTAACTAACTAATCCATCTTAGCACTAATCTAACCCATGCTTAGCACTAATCTAAACACCCCTTAAGCGCAATTAACAGTCTAATCAAGAATTAAGGAGTTAACTCACCGGAATTTGACGATGGCGGGCTCATGGTGACGGCAACGTGACGGCGGCAAGAACCCGAGACTACTGTGTCTGGAACGGAGACTCAACAGCGGCTGAAATTAGCCTTACAAGCTCACAGCCAGAGGACTCGGTTCTGTGGAGCTGCTGGTCGGGTGGTTGGACGATGCGGTGAGGCGATGAGGGTGTTGCCGGCGGCTGCTCGGCGGGCTGGTGATGGGTGCGGTTGTTCGGTGGTCTCGGTGAAGGTGGTTATGGAGATGGAGCTGGCCAAGGACTGTTGGACGAGCTGGAGTGGAGGCATTGGTGTTGGCGGAAAGCCAATGATGTGGTGGCTGTGGAGATGGGAAGGTGGTGATGTGGTGGTGTGGGCGGTAGCAGCAACAAAGGAAGGGGATGGTGGCTAGTGAGGCAATCAAGAGAAGAAGGATGGAGGGCTGGAGGTGTGAAGAAGAGGGAAGAAGCAATGAAGGATGTTCTCTGCTGGTGGGGGGAAAAGAAATGAACGTATGAGAGGGGGAATTGGAGAGAGAGAGAGAGAGAGAAGGGGAGAACAAAGAAGTCAAGAGAATAGCCAATCAAAATTCTTGAACAAATATCTAGTTCATCATCACCATGCCACAAAAGTCTTCATGCCCAAAGTCCATGGCTCCACCAATGACCGTTTTTCCCCTTATTCCTCACAAACAAATCCTTTTTGGGGTAGAAAAATGCAATTCCTCATCCCCATCCGAATTTCTTCTTATTTTCCTTTTTGTCCGAAAACTGTTTTTTCTGCAAAATTCCAAACTCGTCGAAATTTCTCCAAAAGATGAGACGACGTCCTATAAATGAATCGTGACACGTGTTAGAGAAAACTCATTTACTGTTTTAAAGTTGACAAAACTTTTCTAAAGTCTAGTCTGAAGACTTCCAAACTCTAGCGTCAAAATCTAAAGACTGCCAGACTTTAGATTCAAAGTCTGCCCGCACTAACAGTTTCCAGACCGAAGAATGAAGACTTATCCAGATGCGAGATTATCTTTATTTATTCAAGGATTCGATTCATATGGCTTACGAATGACCTTATGGCTGGATATAGTACCTATATGGTTGACTATCTTTTTGGAAACAATTCCGATAATCAAATCTTTTGGAAGGCAAGTAAACTTGGAAAGTTTCACTTATGGAAACCAAGATCCTAATTGTATGGATGAACAAGATTGATGGGCTTTCATCACAAATTATCAAACGACTCAAGATCTCCTTGATTGATTCTGTCTAACGAGTAGATTGGAAGAAATCCTTTGGAAAGTGCCAACGGTCGTGAAGGCATGAAGGAGTATCTAAGGTGGACTCTCTAGTTGTTCGACAGAGTGCGTGAAAGAAAAATTTCAAAGTCTGAAGCTTCCTAGTTCCTTGCTATTTCATTCACTAAGTTCAAATTGTATACAAATGAGAGAAATTCATAATGAGACTTTGTGAGAGATTAGTAGAGACTCATCACTATGAAGTCGAGATCACAAAACTGTAAAATCTCTTTTGTTTCTTAGTAGAATCCTGCCAATAGGCTATCAGCTTGAGAAAGTGGACGTAGGCTTGATCTAAGTCGAACCACTATAAATTTTGTGTTCTTATTCTCTTCCCTCAATTCCTTTATTTTGATTCATAGCTCTAATCAACTGTTTAAGCATAAAACTTTATTTAATCGCTAAAGTTTGAATTCATCTGTGCTTTTCTAAAGGCAAATTATTTCTATTGACTTTGCGAAGAATTTTTTTTCACACCTATTCGCCCCCTCCAGGTATTGTTACTAGCCTTTCAATTGATGTCAGAGCCCGTGTGCTCATTTTACTGAAGTGTTTTTACTTTTGAGCTAAAGATCTATGGTTAGTATTTTGGCTCCAAGTTTGGTTGAACACCAAAGTAACACCAGACCTTCTTACTTTGATTGAAAGGAATACAATGTGTGGAAAAACAAAATGAAGGCGTTCTTGAGATCGAAAGATCCCCTGGAATGGGATGTGTAAAAAAATGGATCAATCCCAAAGTTGCAACAATCTCAGAAAGAGGAAAGGAAGTTGCAAATGTTGGTGAAATGACACAAGAAGAATTAACCAAGAGATAAGCTCTTGATGCTAAAACTATCTACTCTTTATATTGTGCCTTATCTTCCACTGAGTATAACTAAATTTTTTCCTGTGAAACAGCCAAAGAAGTTTGGGACAGACTGCACGTTACCTATGAAGGAACTGATCGAGTAAAAGAAACGAAAATCAACATTCTACTCGGACAGTATAAAGCCTTCAAGATGAAGCCTGGAGAATCCATCACTGATATGTTCAGTCGTTTCACTAAAATTGTGAATGGATTAGCATATTAAGGACAACCAATCTTAGGACCAATGAAGGTTAATAAACTGCTGTGTGGACTCTCCAAAGATTAGAATCATGTGAAAACATCAATTAGATAAACCTAGAGGATCATGCCTCTTTCGGTCGACGAAATTGTTGGCACACTTCAATCATATGAAGTGGAGCAAATCAATGAGGAAGAAGATCTCAAAGATAAGAAGTCAATTGCTTTAAAATCTAATGATGATTCTGACGATACAGACTCAAAAGATGAGATGGACGATGAAGAGCTAATGCTTATGATCAAGAAGTTCAGAAAGTTGAACAGGAAGGGAAGAAGAATTGGAAGAAGCAGAGCACTCAAAGATTCCAGAACAAACCAACTAAGGAAAATGAAACCAACAAAGATGTGATATGCTTTGAATGCAAGAAAAAGGGACACATCAGACCCAACTATCCTCTGTTGAAGAAAAAGAAAGGAAGGACTAAGAAATACAAAAAGGCTCTTAAAGTAGAAACATAGAGCGATACCGAGTGCGAAGGAAGTGATGAAGAATATGCCAACATTTGTCTAATGGCAAATTCAGAGTTAGACTCAGACTTTAAAACAGATTTTGATTCAGACTCAGATAAAGAAGTTGAGGTTAGTAATTTAAAAATTCCTGTTAAAGTCTCGAAGTATATAGATGAACTTTGTCTTAGCCTCAAAACATCTCTTAAAAGGATCTCTGAGCTTAAGAGTGAGAATTCTAAACTAAAGCAACAGGAAACTTCTTGGAGAGAAAAGTTTGAAAGTCTGGATAAAAGTTTTGTTGATTTGAAAGAAAATTCAGATTATCTTTCAAAGGAAAATGCCTTTTTGAAAGAAGATATTTTGAAAATCACAAAAAAAAAAAAATTCAAAAAAAGGATTTGAGAAGTTAGAAAAAATTCTTTCTGCATAAAGACCTTATTTTAACAAATCTAGTTTAGGTATGACTCTAGAAACTATTCCTTTAATTGATTTTGCCAAAGTTAAAGAAAGAATCAAACAAAGACCTACAAAGGCATTTTACAAAAATCATTTTCAAAGAGTTTTTATAAAACCTGTTGGCTGAAGAGCTCTCAAATGTTCAAAATGTAACAGTCCAGAACATTTCGAGAAATAATGTCCCAAGATTTGGAGACCTGTTAAGAAAAATTGGGCAAAGACTGTTTTCAATATTAACTCTCTTAGACTTAAGAAAATATGGGTACCAAAGAAAACTTGAATTCTTTTTATAATTGCAAGTCACTATCAAAAAGAAGATCAAATGGTATTTGGATAGTGGCTATTCAAGACACATGACTAGAGATTCAAGTTATTTTATAAAGCTTGTTCAAATAAATTGTGGAAAAGTTTCCTTTAGTGGGAACAGCAAAGGAAAAATTGTTGGATATGGAACCGTTAAGATTGGAAGCCTCATTATCAACAATGTTTCCTTGGTGGAAGGTCTGAATTATAATCTACTCAGCATAAGTCAGCTTTGCGATATTGGATTTAAAATCTATTTCCAAGAAGGCATCTGTTCGGGAACAAGTAAAGATCTATCTCAATTTTTTACTGGATAAAGGCATGAGAATATTTACCTTCTGGATATAAAACCATAAAATTCTCGGTGTCTTATATCCATTCAAGATGAAGAAAATCTTTGGCATCGAAAGCTTAGTCATGTCAATATGAAGCAAATTGCCAAGATTTCATCCAAGAAGCTTGTTGGAGGTCTCCCCAACCTAGCTTATCAAAAATATGAATTATGCACTCCTTGTGTTTTGGGAAAACAGGTTATAAGTTCCTTTAAACCTGTAAATCAAGTTTCTACTAATTGAGCTTTGCAGCTTCTGCATATGAACCTCTTTGGACCAACCAAAACTCAAAGCATTGGTGGAAAAAGATACTGCCTAGTAACCGTGGATGATTACTCTCACTTTACTTGGGTTTACTTTCTAGCAATAAGTCTGAAGCCTTCTCTCACTTTTTAAAATTTGCCAAGAAAGTTCAAAATGAAAAAGGATATGCTTTTTCAAGCATACGTATAGACCATGGAGGTGAGTTTGAAAATCAAAACTTTGCTAAGTTCTATGATGAATTTGGTTTCCAGCATATTTTCTCTTCTCCATACACTCTAGAACAAAATGGGGTTGTGGAAAGAAAAAACAGGTCCTTACAGGAGATGGCAAGAACTCTCTTAATTAAGAGCAAAATTTCTTCTCGATTTTGGGCTGAAGTGGTTTCTACAGCTTGCTATATCATAAACAGAGTGTTCTTGAGGCCTATTTTAGAGAAAACTCCTTATGAAGTGTATAAAGGGAAGAAACCAAATGTTTCTTACTTCTATGTGTTTGGCTGTACGTTTTGAAAAATGCAAATGATCGAACTGGGAAGTTTAAAGAAAGATCAGACGAATGAATTTTCCTTGACTACTCAACCACAAGCAAATCATACAGAGTATTCAACAAGAAGACTCAATTTGTGGAAGAATCTATGAATGTCAAATTTCAAGACTCTATACAGAATCAACTGGATTAGACTCAACTTGAAGAATCTGAATCTACTCCAGACTTTACAAAGTCTACCTCCCCTTAGTGGTTCAAACTTCTGAAGATCATCAACAAGAAGAATTAAAAAATTCAACTGAAGCAGAGGATCAGCAGACTTTCAAACCAGCCAGCAACTAGAAGCATAAATCAAGTCATCCTACAGATCTCATCATTGGCAATATTGATAAAGAAATTCGCACCAGATCAAAAATGCGAGAAGAGTCTAGTGCCTTAACACTTGTTTCTGAGATAGAATCCAAAAGTATAGAGGAAGCCTTGTATGGTGGAAACTGGATCGAAGCTATGCAAGAAGAGCTCAGACAGTTCAAGATCAACGATATTTGGAAGCTAATTCCTAAACCTAAAGGTAAGTATATTATTGGATCTAAATGAGTTTTCAGAAACAAGGTGGACAAGAAAGGTAAAGTGGTTAGGAACAAAGCAGGACTCGTGGCCAAAGGATATACGCAAGAAGAAGGGATAGACTATAACGAGACCTATGCACCAGTAGCAAGGTTAGAAGCAATTAGATTATTACTTGCTTTTGCTTGCTATAAAAATTTCAAGTTATTCCAGATGGATGTAAAAAGTGCATTCCTAAATGGATTTATCCAAGAAGAAGTTTATGTGGAACAACCACCTGAATTTGAAGATCCAAGAAGGCCAGACTCAGTCTACAGACTGAAAGAGGCTTTGTATGGACTGAAGCAAGCACCTCGAGCCTAGTATGAAAGATTAAGTAAATTCCTAACCCAAAATGGTTTTGCTAAAGGAAAGGTAGATACTACATTGTTTATAAAAAGAGAGGGTAATGATTTTCTACTGGTTCAAATTTATGTTGATGATATTATTTTTTGATCTACTAATGAAAATCTATGCAAGAAATTCTCTAGATGTGTGCAGGATGAATTCGAGATGAGTATGATGGGTGAGTTAACCTTCTTTCTGGGATTGCAAGTTAAAAAATCAAATGAATGTATCTTTATTCATCAAGAAAAGTATGTAAAAGATCTCATCAAGAAATTTAAATTAGAGAATTTCAAAAAGACAGAGACACCTATGTCAAGTTCCTCGAAGCTTGACAAAGATGAAGGAGGAAAGAATGTAGACCAGAAACTTTACAGGAGTATTATTGGTTCACTTATTTATCTTACTGTATCTAGACCTGACATTTTGTTTAGTGTTTGCATCTATGCTAGATTCCAATCAAATATCAAAAAATCTCATTTAACTGCTGCAAAATGCATCATCAAATACGTTGCAACTACTCCAAAACTAGGTTTGTGGTATTCTAAAAAATGAGATTTTACTCTCCTTGGATATTTAGACATAGATTTAGTAGGTTGTAGAGTTGATAGAAAGAGTACTTCTAATACTTGTCAACTATTTGGCAACAAGTTGGTGTCTTGGTTCTTAAGGAAGCAGAGTACTGTAACTTTATCAACAACTAAAGCAGAGTATAAGGCTCTTGGAAGTTGTTGTTCTCAAATTTTGTGGATAAGACAACAATTAAGAGACTTTGGAATTGAATAATCGTGCACCGAGATCAAATGCGACAACACAAGTGTCATCAATCTCACAAAGAATCCAATTCTTCATTCAAGGGCGAAACATATAAAGATTTGACATCATTTCATAAGAGATCATGTTCAAAATATAAAAGTTATTTTTCAGTTCATTGACTCAAAGAATCATCTAGCAAACATATTTACAAAGCCACTGGAGAAAAATCTATTTGAGTTTATTAGCACCAGACTGAATATTATATCTCCTACTGGTTAAAAGTCTGAAGGTAGTCAGACTCAGAATATCCAGAAATTATATCTGTAAGTTAATATCTTCTATTTGTAGATAATTTTAGCATAAAAATTTTAAACATGTATGATTGATTTTTGAATCGTTACTTGTTTATTTTTAGAAATTATCTTTTTCGAATTTTTGAATTTTTGGCAGTTTTTATTTTTGAAAAAGGAAGTTTATTTTTTCCTTTGTGACTGTTCGTATTTCCCGTTTCACTTGCTTTATATACCGTTAAAGTTCTTTTTCTCCATTTACGTTTTCAAAACCCTAGAATACAAATTTCCTTCTCTCTCACTTTTTTCTCTCAAGTTTACTCTACAAATTTTCACATTTTTCAATCGAACGAGTTCGAGAAATCCTCCTCGACTGTGAAGATGTCTTTCTAGATGAAATCGTCTCGGATCGCGAACAAAGGACCACAGCACATGCCAGAGGGTCCTACGCATTTTGACTTGACTAAGGAAGAAGATACTCCTCAACAACAATAACATTCTCAACAACATCAACGTGCGACTCAAGATCCTCCACGCCAACCAACGGAAGAAGAAATTGTGGAAGATGTTGAACCCATAAGAACGTTGAAACCCAAGTTTCTCTTTAAACTCTATAATAAGTTGAAGCAGGGTGGAACTACAATGACGTTTATTGATGAGTTTCTGCAAGAAAGATGATACAAGAACGAGACCATGTTTCTAAGGCAAATGGAAAGGTTAGGCATTGCGCCTAAAGGTTTGGCTAACAGGACTTTTGCCAATTTTCCAAGTGATCTACTGTTTAGCTCTTTTAATCAACCTAAGGTGAAGGATGATGATGAGAAAATGTACGCAAATTTTCAGCCTAAGATGGGCATAGCTGATGATGTGCGTGGTAAGGGAACGAATTTGTTTAGTGCTAAAAACCACAAAAACATTATTCGAATTTGCTGAAAAGAGAGGGTGATGAACCCTCGATCTGTGGATTTTGATTTCCTGGATTCCTTGAAGGTGAACCTAAGGGAGAAGTTCGCTCTCCTTCAACTTGAAAGATTCTGTTATGAGACTTTTGTTGCTTACCCTGAATTAACTGCTTACTTCTATTCAAATCCATTTTTTCTAGATGCAAATAGATTTCGTTTTTCGGTAAGGGAAAAAGACTTTGTGGTGGATGTGGACACATTGGCAGATGTCATTGGTGTGGAAAGAGGGAGTTTCCAACCAATAAACATGTATGTTGGTCATGTAACAATGTCTCTTGTTTGAGACAGACTTGCTGAAGGAGGGATTTCATATTCCAGAATGTTTGCCTCCAATATTCTGTTGCACAAGGTTGTAATCAACTACATCCGACCCAAGTCAATCTCCAAGACAGATGTATCTCATTCTGAGGCAAAGCTGATGTTTGCCATCAACAATGGGATGAAGTTCTCGCTGCCACACACTATCTTCATGCACATGTACAGGATTGTTGTGAAGGACAAGGGACAACTCCCTTACTCTACGCCGATTACCAAATTGTTTCGACACTTTCACATTCAATCTCCAACATCTATTTGTGTCAGAACCATTGCTCCTATGGTGATAGGATTGAAGATGGTTTCGAAGATGAAATTGAAGGAGCTGAATAAAGCATTGGAGCACTTGAAGGAGAACCAACCAAAACAAAACAAGACTCTGCCGCGAAGAAAAGGAAAGGCAAAGAGCCAATAACTGCACCTATCAAGAATAGGAGAGCCCTTATCTTACAGGACGAAGAAGATGATGATGATCTCACACTCTTCGCATTTGCCTTGAGAAATCTACAGAGCTTTGTCAATTTTGAGCAGCTGCAGAACAGAGAGGAAAGAGGATGAGAAGAGACAGAGCAAAGAAGTGAAAGAAGAGAAGAGATAAGAGAAGGAAGTGAAGAAAGAAGAGCAGAGGAAGAGAGAATAGCAAGAATAGAAGAAAAAGAAGGAAGTGAAGCAAAAGAAGAAGAGGGTCAAGATGACTCTTTTGAACCAACATTTGCAGTATCCTTGTTAGAGGATTCTAAGAAGACTCGGAGTGGAATTGCAGGAGATGGAAAAGAAAAAGAATATCACTTGGGTGCTGATGATGAGCAAGAACAAGAAGAATAATTCTTTTCTCCACCTATAGGCACAAAGATAGGGGGAGCTGCTAAAAAAGAGGTACTTCTTCACCTGTTTTTACCAATGATGATGTGAGCAGATCTCCAACAGATCCAAAGGATGTGTATGCCTCTCATTTTCCTAAAGCTGATATTGAAGCATCCTCTCCAAGTCTTGATGTTCGACAAGCTAAAGTTCCCTCATCCTTTAAGACTCCTCAAACTGATTATGCTGAAGCTAGTACGCAAACAGAGAATTCTGCAGACTTTAAAAGACTGCTAGAACTCCTTGTGGAGATAAAGGCTCAACAATATGGCATGGAGTGTGAAATTCAGAATCTCCAATCTGCATTGAAAGCTACTACAATTTCTCTTCATGATTAAGTACAGGACCTTAAACTTCAAATTCAAGAGAATGCCAAGTCTGAAGATGTTAAGAAGGTGTAGGAGTCACTGTGAAAGCTGGAAGAAACAGTTTAGTCGATGGAAGAATTCCAACTCGTTCGCATCTCCAAACAACAATGAGTTCATCAAACTCTTTTTATTCTTCTCCACTTTTTGTTGTTGACAACAAGGGGGAGAATGTGTGCAAATTTATCCTTTTTGATTATCTGTTTAGACTTTTGACTATTGAACTTTGTTGGATTTGTTGGACTTTTTGATGTCTGTACTAACTTACTTTAGTAATATTGATTGTGGTTGGATAGTTAATTGACTTATCTTTTCAGGATTAACATGTTTTCTATGGTTGCAGAATCAATACTATCCAGGTCATAATCAACTCAGTTTTATAAGATATTATTAATTGCCTAAGAGTTGTTTTGCAAGTCAAAAGGTCTTAAATCTGCAAGAAAGTTTTGTCATCATCAAAAAATGGAAGATTGTTAGAGAAAACTTCTTTACTGTTTTGAAGTTGACAAAACCTTTCTAAAGTCTAGTCTGAAGACTTCCAGACTCTAGCGTCAAAGTCTGAAGATCGCCAGACTTTAGATTCAAAGTCTGCCCGCACTGATAGTTTCCAAACCGAAGAATGAAGATTTATCCAAATGCGAGATTATCTCTATTTCTTAAGGGATTCGATTCGTACAGCTTACGGATGACCTTATGGCTGGATATATCACCTATATGATTGACTATCTTTATTGGAAACAATTCTGATAATCAAATCTTTTGGAAGAAAAGTAAACTTGGAAAGTTCTACTTATGAAAACCAAGATCCTGATTGTATGGGCGAACAAGATTGACAGGCTTTCATCACAAATCATCAAACGATTTGAGATCTCCTTTATTGATTATGTCCAATGGGTAGATTAAAAGAATTCCTTTGGAAAGTGCCAACGGTTGTGAAGGCATGAATGAGTATTTAAGGTGGACTCTCTAGTTGTTTGACAGAGTGCGTGAAAGAAAATTTTCAGAGTCTAAAGCTTCCTAGTTCCTTACTATTTCATTCACTGAGCTCAAATTGTATACAAAAGAGAGAAACTCATAGTGAGACTTTGTGAGAAACCAGTAGAGACTTATCATTATGAAGTCGAGATCACAAAACTGTAAAATCTCTTTTATTTCTTAGTGGAATTTAGCTAGTAGGCTGTCAGCTTGGGAGAGTGGATGTAGGCTTGATCTAAGTCAAATCACTATAAATTTTGTGTTCTTATTCTCTTCCCTCAACTTCTTTATTTTGATTCATAGCTCTAATCAACTGTTTAAGCATAAACTCCTTTATTTTATTTAAAGCTTTATTTAATCGCTAATGTCTAAATTCATCTGTGCTTTTCTAAAGGCAAATTATTTCTATTGACTTTGCGAAGAATTTTTGTTCACACCTATTCACCCCCCTCTAGGTGTTGTTACTAGCCCTTTCAACACACTCGAACGTCCGATTTCCAAAATCGAATTCAATTTCGTGGTTAAAATCAACTGAACGCGATTTTAGTACGACCTAACCTATCGGGTAGCTTTTAGGGATTTTAGTGCGTTTAACCCGTGGTCGATAATTTTTTATTCACGTTTGTGCATCTACAAATCCTAGACAACTCTCGGTTGTCACATAATCGCAAGGTTTCAATTATGTGTCCCAAGTATAATATTCATAGAAAATCGGTTTACTGTCGTTCGACACGAATATCGCAATCGTGCGAAACCACCCACAATTTGACTACGTGATTCCATCGAATCGACTTATATCCGTTCGCTAATCGATTATAACGGTGTAGTATTGACCCTTGCCGATTATTACAGTTGAGTGGTCGATTTTCAATCGAATTCTCTAGTTTGCCGCATTTATATCTCTTAACGGCCTTACCTAATAGATTAGTTAACTCGTGAGTGGTCAGTTTTGAGTAAATTAACTATAGGTGCGTCGACGAAACAACCATTTCATATATTTGAATCAGGAGACATGTTTCGGGATGTCACAATCCGTCACCATCCAAAATGGAGAAATTTTGTTTTATTATTAAATGAATTTCTATCTCAATAACAAAAATTTAGTGTCGCCATTATTTTTACTCAAAAACTCATCCAAGAAAAGAAATAAATATTTTTCTACTTTTATTCTAGAAATCAAAATCAATTTTTGATCAGAATAGTTATTCGCCATAGACAACGGACAAGACCTTGACCGGTTCTGGCCGCTCCGCAAAGATAAGGTCATTTGTCAATGCCTTTCATTTTCTCTCTCCTACATATACATGCAAATCATCACGGCCTCTTTTATTTTTTATGCATTCTCATTTTTTTTTTCGATAACAATTGGTGGAAGAAGAGGATATTGGTAATGAATTTATGAAAAGTTGTCGATCAAGATGGTGATAATGAAGACTACGAGGAAAATAAAAGTGAAGCAGATGCATTTCAACCGATCGTTTACCTTTATCGGCCTTAGCTTTCTTGTACTTCATGTTTTCTTATTTATTTGTTTGTCTTTTGCTTTTGTTTGGGGTTGGAGGAGAAATAAATTTGTTGAGGAAGATGAAAGTGAAGAGAGAGAAAGAGGGAGAGAGGCTTTGTCCATGCGATGTCATATTGCTAAATGGCACCGAACTGAGAAAATATTAGGTGCCCTTAAGTCATTTTTTTACTAGTCCATTCACTATGTGACATGTGTCCATAAATGCTCTAATTGTCAAATTTTTCTCTCTCCTTCACCCTCTCTTTTTCTCTCACCTTTTTTCTCCTTTTCTTTTTGCAGGCCTTGAACAACGCTCTCTCATTGGTTACTCGCCTCTCCTCCCTCTGGCCGTCTCCCTAGGGGTGATTGAGTCCAGGGTGGGTATGGTCTAGACCTGGACCCTGTATCCGACCTTGTTATAACTGGTTCTCCTTTTTTGGACTATGTACCTAATCCTGTTTATATTGGATCCTGTACCTAACCCATCTTGTTTTTCCTGTCCGATTCCAAAGTCAACCATGTTTCCACTGGAACCCATTTTACAATCTCTTGATATTATATACGACTTTCAATTTTATATTAATACACGAAAAAAAACATAATCCTCATAATTTGTATTGAAACATTAAGCATTTGTAATAAATAAATACGTGAACTTTTTGACTAAACGAAAAATTAAGGATTCACATGAATGGATCTAGGCTTAGAACCACGGAAGACAAAGTCAGTTTTCTGCAGGTATGCCTTCCCACTATGGGCGAGCCTCTCGCTCAAATCCATCAGAGACAGCTTTTTAGCAGAAAACTACTTAAACTTTTAGTTTATGACCTAGAGACACTCAGAGATGCTAGGATGGTAATATTTCTAACTATTCGAGCTGCATTTCTCAAAGGATCCTACCAAGCTGGAGAATAAGGATGTGTTTAGAAAGGCATTAAGAGTTTAACAAAACACTCACTTTACTTCAAGGGACTCTGCCCAACACATCACATTCTCCTTGCCTTTTATAGACATTAGGAGATCACACACAAACAAGGACCAAGCTCACAGGTCCTAAAACAAACATAGGCTCCGAAAAATCTAACGGGGAATTATTTTTCAGTGATATGAACAGTGATAATAAACAGTGATTTCCCTAACCTACTGCTACAATGACTACTACAGTGATCTGCTACAATCAACAGTCTCTTTCGTCACGAGCATTGTCGTCATAGTCTGAATCATCGAACTATGCATTTATACCAAAAGATATTCTTCATATTTTCACTCAAGTTCTGTAAGTCATTCATAAGAGGGAGTTGAGGAAGTTCGAGCATTCCACATGTTTGCCTCGTTTGATGAAGATGCTTCTTCATGATTCCTGGAGGACCTTGTAGTGTCGGCAGGCATGTTTGGTTGAGGCCCTAAAGATAAGGACAGGGGTCCTTAATAATAGGGATCTTGAGAGAGAGGGCCCCCCATTGTGCATAGGGGTCTTAGGATGATTATGCAATGTCATATGTGTATGTCATTTCTTGCTCATGTGATGATGGGGTTGTCCTTCTGAATTCTACGAGTGCTTCTTGGGCTTTTGGTGTGAGACTATAATGATTCCATTCAGTGGATACATTATAGTTCCATACATCTTCAGGAATATTTTTGTTTTGTTGGCACAAAAATCTTTGGAGTTCTCGGTACTGGTGTTCATAGCAATCAACAGGTTCTGGGAAGGATTTATAAATTCGAGCTTCCTTAAGATGTGGCTGAGGTTTATAGGATGTGGTTTCTATACTTTGTGGATCATCAATGATGATGCCATTATTTTTTACAAAAGCCCATGGTCATGGGAAGAATAGAACAGTGTGGATCGTAGGGTCGGTCAGACAGTTCTTAGTTCTTGTTGTAGAAGGTGTTTTCAATAAGTGGGGTGATAAAACCAATTGAGGAAAGCTAAGAGGTTTCTGTCACTTTCCTTTTCAATGTTTCGATCAAGCCCAAATATCCTGGTTAGGTTGGCAATGAACCTTCTGGTTGGAATTTCAATAGCTATTAAGTATTTATTAGTTAAGTACCATAATAACCATCGAAGTTGATCAGGAAAATCATCTTCCTTCCAGATTAAAGGATGTATGAACGGATAGCTGGAATTTAATCCAAAATGATAAAGAATTGAACCTCCATGGAGTCTGAATAGATTTGTGTGGCATTGCCACATAAGGTTTTCTAGATTTTCAGTGAGGCTGTCATTTTGGTTTTGTTCAACAATCTCCTGGGGGTATTGCAAGCTTGGCCAATCTTGAATTCTTTCAATATTATACTTTTCATTGTGATGAAAAGTATAAAAAGCATGCCTCATGATGTACATGTTGATTTCTGCTAGTGCCTTTGGTTTTGATAAAAAGTCAGCAATTACATTCTTCTTTCCAGCAATGTGTTTGGTTTCAAAATGAGTATTTTGAAAACCATTCAGCCCATCGAAGCAGTTGAGAGTGTGGAATATGTTCTTGTTTGAACTTGGTCATCTGAGGAAGAGATGCCATGTCCAATTCTACTAGAAATTGATGGCCGATAAGATGGAATTCGAATTTTTTTTTTATTCCATTTTTCACCGCCAAGATTTCTTTGAAAGTGGAATGATAATGCATTTTAGCTTGAAAAAATTTTCCACTTTTGTAAGCACACAACTGTCTCTTACCATCAATTTCTTCGAACAAGATGGCTACCTAGTATTCATCATTGACGTCAGTCTGGAGAATTCTCTTTCCTGTTGATGGGATTTGTAATGGGGGAAGAGTCTGCATAATCTCGTTAAGTTTAGCGACTGCCTTGGTCTGAGGTTTTCTCCAAGGTGGGGGATTCTTCTTCAGCATTGATTATAGTGGAATCAGCAGTTTTGCAATGTTTGGAACAAAGTCTCGAGATAATTGATTATTCCAAGAAATTGCTAAATTTGCTTCGTGGTAAAGTTCTCTTCAGGAAATTTTAACAATTCCTGAGCAATGTGTGGCCCCGGATAGTATGTTCCCTTGTTAAGGTGCATATCAAAAAATTCAATTTCCTTTTGGGCAATATTCATCTTTCTTTGGGAAAGCATAATCCCATGCTCCCTTACAATGTCTGTAAATTGTCCAAGAAGTTGGCAGTGGGATTCTTCATCAGGGCTATAGAGCAAGATGTCATTAATGTATACTGCTGCACTTGACATGATTGGTTAGAAAATTCGACTTATGGCATTTTGAAATAAGGATGGAGCTACCTTTAGTCCAAAAAGAAGAACTTTCCATTGGAAATATTGGTTTGGAATACAAAACCTTGTTTTGGGTTTGTCTTCAGGTTGAATGCCTAATTGCCAAAATCCAAACTTGAGATCGAATTTAGAGTAAATATGGGCTTTTGTCAATCCGGTAAAGAGGGAATTTCTGGAAGGTAGAGGAAATTTGTCATCTTGAAGGAAAATGTTAAGAGGTTGATAGTTTATTACCAGTCGTATCTTTCCTCTGTTTTGCTCAGCACGCTTATTGACAAAGAAAGCTTCACAAGCCCATTGAGAATTTGAAATTTCAATAAGACCTTGTTGCAACACTTCTGAGCATTCCTTCTGAGCCGAGACCAAGTGCTCTAGCTCCATTCCCATATGACTTGCCTTAGTTGGATTGATATCCTCATTTTTTAAAAGAGAAGTTAGACAAATAATTCCAGATTTTTCCATAAATGATGGGAACACTTTTGAGAGAATTCAGAATGGGATTCTAAACAGGATTCTAACAACTTCTGTATAATCGGATCTAACAGATTCATATGGATGGAGAAAAGTCTTTGGATATTGTCGAATTCAGAGAATTGATCCTTATACTTAAGACATTTTCTATGAATGATACGAAACTGAGAAATCTGAGTCATGATATCCTAACATATGATCACATCTTTGTTGTGAAGACTGGATCTAAAGATTTTTATGGTTATGGAACACTGGGAAAAAAATTAGACAGTTACTGGGATAATTCTTACATTCGTAGAAAAAGTATTTCCTGAGGCAGAATTAAAATATCGAACGCAAGAACTCTAATATTCTTCAAGAAGAACTTTAGTGTCTAAGATTGAAGAACTCGCCCCAGTATCTATGAAAGCAATGACAGTAATGTGTTTGGCAAATTTTGAAGTAAAGATTTTCACAGGAAAATAAGGACAACGGATTTGGCTTGAAACTATGTTAGGGTTTTGTTCTGAAGAAGTGCGGGATATGTGAAAAAGATCTTTAGATTCTAAATCTGAATCAGTTTCACTAGGAGTTTGGTAACAAGAGATGATACAAAAAGTTTGTTTAAACAATTCTTCATCCATAGAGAATAGAGATTCGACATTGTTATTTTCAAGTGAAACACATGTCTTATTCTTTATGTGATATATCAGATGATTCTGACATTTTCTTGCTTAGGGGCAGTTTTTGGCGAAATGGCCCTTTTGGTTGCAGATGAAACATCGAGTTGATTTCTTGTGGCCTAAACGATCTTTCCTTTTGTGTAAGAATCGTCATTTCTTCTTTTTACGAAAGTGTTTAGATTCGTGTCTAGACCCCTTTATCCAGAATTTCTTAAAGTGCTTCTTTTTTCTAGAAGACTTTCTGCAAGAACCATCACAGTCTTTCTTGGAGCATTTAATCTTCAGCTCCTAGCAAGAACAAGCTCTATCAAGTTCTCTATTATCTGTGAGATAAGTTTTAACCATTTGGCACTTTAAACACAAATCATCAAGGCACAAATGGATCTCTTGTTGTATTTTTCCCAAAGGAATATCCATAATTCTCATTTGTCTATTGAGAAAAGATTTCTCAACTTGCTGGGACAACTCTTTGGGGATGGAAGTTAGAAAGATTTGCTTTAGGTTTGGATCAGCTTCAATACCATAGAAAAGCTTGAGCATTTTTCGATAATGTTTATCAAGATGTTTTTTTCTGGAGGGAGCAACATTTTCTTTCAAAAAATTCTCTTCTCTTGAGCTCATGAAAGTCAAAAGGTTTACCAATGAAAAAATGGTATAGGAGGGTAATGGCATGGCTAAAGTCAGGTGAGAGTAGAAATTGAACTTGGTCTTGTTCTGTCACCGATTGTTACCAATGTTTGAGTCTACCTGTAAACCTTGTAACAAAACCAAAAAGGATATCATATTTATCCTGATTGGTAAGAGCTTGGGCATTTAACTAAGTATGGAATTCTTCAAATCTTTCTGGCCATTTGGAATAAGGAATATCATCAACAGTGAAGAACTGTTTGAAAGAGTAGTCCCATGCTGAGAAAAATTGTTTGTGTGAACAACCTCTAGTTCAGAATGATTAGATTCCATATCTTGGTCCAGAGGGTTAGCCATGAATATCGATGAAGTTACCGATGTAATAGGAAATGAATCAATGGCAGGGATTGAGAAGGATGAAGAGGATGAAAATGATACCCAATCTGATTCAGTATCAAAGTTGTTCAGAAAAATTGGTTTTGATGGAATTAGAATCTAGTCTTTCAAAGTGACAGGATTAGGCTATTCTTCCTAATTGCCCAGATCTCTCAGGAATGATTCTAACGGATTTGATAGCACTATTTGGTTTGGCTTTTCCTTTATAATTGTTGACACCTAAATTTTGGCGACCTGTTTATTCATTTATTGCATTTAAAAATTAGGGATTAATTTTAATCCCTAAAAAAAATAAAATAGTTAATTAATTAATTGCATAGCATATAGTTTTAGGTGCATTTGCATTTTTTGCGTTTGTTTATTGGACCGGTGGCGGATAAGTTCGAATTGGTGGTTCTGAGCTTTAAATTAACAAGCTGGACTAAGCCCACAAAGGGAGCAAATTGGCCCAAGCCTTTTTTTTTTTTTTATGATCGAAAATTGTCTCGTGAAAAATAGAGATTTGAAATTTTTCCGGGATATGTTGGGGGATTTTTCAATAGTTCGGATAGGGCAAGTGCGACAAAATATTGCGAGCTCATCTTTAAAATATTCAGAATCCGAGAAAATTTCATTACGATCCCGAACTTTTGGTAATGTTCGATCAATTGTGAGTTGGTATTTGGAAAGAAAAGAATTGTTTTTGTTGATCTTGTGATTATAAATGTGCAGACAAAAACATCAAAAAGGGCAAGAAGAATTAGCATTATTAAAATATATATTCAATGAGGATATATGGATCCACAATGCATACAAAGGAAATATAAACCCTCACAAAAGAGGGAAGTCAGGTGCGTGGACTTCTTTCCTATATTCAAATTTCCCTTTTTGAAGTTCATATTCGGCCAGTATAAAAAGTGTAATGTTCGAGGAAAAAAAAGGAAAGAGGCCACGCACATTGAATATCCGGCCGACGGGGGAGTCTTTTCTTCGTTTTGTTCCGAAGGCCTCATTCGGTTTTTGGGGGGTTTTCCTTTGCTGAAAAAAAGAAGAGAACAGAAAAAAGTGAAAAGTGAGGCAAAGCGTGCAGAGAAGCATAGGGAAAGGGACGTGAGAGAGACGTCTGCAGTAGGTAAGAAAAAAGAAAAAGCAGAGAGAGATTTCGGAGAGGGAGGCGTAAAAGCAAAACAGCAAAAGGGGGGAAGTGATTGGACATTTACTGTTCATTGTCTTCCCCAAATTTGCTGCCCCTCTTCTGCAACAAACCGGCCGGTTCTTCCTCACCCGCGCTGTGCTCGCGACACCGTCACCAATCGTCGTCCGAGAAGCTTGACACCGGAGCCGCTCCTGCCCCACTCCGTCCCGCTAGAAGCCATTGCAACCCTCTGTCAGTGACGTCCCTGTCCCGCCCGAGATCCAGCCACGACGCCGTGCCATCGCCCCCCTGCGCCGTCGTCGTTCCGCCGCTCGCATCCGCTCCCTTGCGACGCCGGTTTTCCCTGCAACTCCGAACCGCCGCGACCCGATTGCGACGATCCCACGCCGGTCCCGATTCTGCTCCACCTGCGCCGATGCTGCCCGGAGCCTCTGCCAGACCCGATTCCGCCTCCTGATCCGCTCCCCTGCGCTCGCGAGTCGCTGTCCACTGCACCCGACGACCGCTCCTGTGACGCCGCGACCCACCTTGACCGCAACCTCCGGCCCACCTAAGCTCTGCCGAGACCGGACCCGCTCCAGATCTGCCACCGTCCGCGAGCCCCGACGACCCGCGTGCTGTCCCGACACGTCGCCGAGCCGCCTGTTGCCCGCTGGTCACGACGTCGCCGTTCTGACGCCGCCCCGTGCCGATCCCCAAGGCTCTTGCTGTCGCGCCGCCGACTCGCCGCCCCTGCCTCCCTCGCCGGAACCCTAGCCGACGAGCTCTCCCTCACCGGACCCCTGAACCAGCGGCCCAGATTTCATTTTTTTTTCTTTTTTAATAAAAAAGGAAAAAAGAGAGAGTTAAATTAGGTATTTTTGCTTTACTTTATTAGGCAAGCTTAGGTTTTTCTTTATTTTCTTTATTATTATCTCTTTATATGGTGTTTTTTTGGTTGAAATACCTATCTATGCATAATCGGAAATCTCAATATATCACCCGATTCGAAATCGCGCTGCTTTTTTTTTTTTTTTTTTTTATTTCATCTATAGCGCTTTAGATGAAATAATTAATCAGTCGGAGTAAAATTGATAATTTGATCTTTAAGCGCTTAAGATCAATTTATCGATTTTATTAAATAAATATTATCTCGATCCGAATGATGTGCGATTTTGATGATTTTGAATAAATTGTCTCGTTTTAATTGCGCTTGTTTATCTCGAGATATATTTGAATTAGAATATTACGTCTTAGGGTTTACATGTTTAGAATAAGAATTTTATTTCAAATTTAAGAAAAAATCAAAAAAATCAAAATCAAAAAAATCAATTTAGGTTGCTGGATTTTAATTGCACGTTTAATTATTTGGCAATTATTAATTTAAAAAAGAAGAAGAAAAACACAAAAAAAGTCATTATGCATATGTCATGTAGAATTAGGGCATTCTTTGCACGTCATTGCATGTTAAGATTGCATATTATAGGTTTAGATAATTTCTCCTAAATAGATTGCATGCTTATTAGGAAAATAAAAATCATGTGCACGTCATATAGAATTAATTTCATACAATGCACGCCATTTAGTGATTTTTGCTAGGCCCATTTAATTAGAAATTACATGTCATTAGAATTAGGTCATTTAGTTAATATTGCATTGCATATTGCATGATTTTCATTAAAAAAGTGAAAACAAATAAAAAAAAGGAATTGCGTGTTAATTATAAATCATATCTAAGGTTGTTGATGTGGATTTTAATTTAACATTGCGATCTTTCGTTGCTTTGAGGTAAGTCCTGCAATTTATTTTCTGCTTTACTTGAGTGTTAAATTGGTGGTTTGCGCACCTGCATGAATACCTCACATGTTAAGGAATAGATTTAAAATCAATTCAAACTGTTTGCCAAACATTTTTCAAAATAAAAAGAAAGGTACCGAAAGGGCGTTAGAGAATTCTAGCGTAACCAAGTCCCCGTACCCATAGTCTCTAGTTCGTAGGAGTAAAATAATTCTCCCGTTATTTTACTTGGGTTTCTAATCGACCCACCAAAAATAGATTAGTGGTGACTTCTAATTGGAAATCAATTGCATGTTAAGAATTTGAACCTAAGTCGCGAATTGGTATGGACTTGGGAGAGCCCGAGTTAAGTCTAGGCTTAACAATCCATTAGCCAAATTTTAGGTGGTCCACACCCGAAAAAAATTGGTCGCGACAATAATAAGCGAGGATTCTCTATGTCATGCGCCGATCCTCCGAGCATGTGCCCATCCTTTCATAGTCGATTAAATAGCGACATCCCAGGATATATCGCCGACCTGTTCATTTTAAAGGCTCATGCAGAAGTAGATATAAAATCCCTAGATAATAATTCAATGGAATAGAAAAGTAAGGTCATGACTTATTGAAACCAACACACACATTTATACATATCAGACTAATTTATATACGTTACTAGCCGATATTTACAAGGCCTATCAAAAAGGTTGATTCTCAAAACTAATTGTCCTAGGACCAACTATTCGGACCCGATTGCTGAACCTTCAGAGTCCACGGGATCCGAGCGAGACGGCGGGTCCTCCACTTCACCATCAAGTAGGTCTGCCGGATCCTCATCCTAGACAGCGTCAATCACCTCAGCAGGGATATCAAAGCCTCTAAGGGGACTTATCCTAAGATCGTAGGGAGTGGTGTGGAACCAGGCTCTGAATCGATCGGGTATCTCCTGGTGTGGGGCCTCTATAGCCCAGACTGTGGTCACCACCAACTCGTAAGTCCAAGCACTTCTGGGATCAGGGAAAACAAAGACCTGCTCGGTTATTCTCATGGGACGACCATGTCGCCCAGGGAGAATCGCCATCTACGAACCTGAAAATATCATCCTACAATGAGGTGAGACAACGTCTCAGCGAGTTTTACCCCAAGACCCGATAAGGAAGAAAATACGCCCTAAGGGCTGCCTAAACACAACACGGGTCAGAGGACTTACCTTGGCCTCAGTTTCTTCCTGCAAATCAGTATATATCAAATATACACAAACCACATCACTTCACCCAATCAGATCGAATTATCGATCAATCGACTCAGTCGATTACATGTTACCACAACTTTCCCTTGGTCAGTACATTCAATACTATCTATAAAGTCCGACCATAGTCTAAGACTGCTCACCCAAAGCTGAAAACAGATAGTATAGTTCATCCAAGCTGATAATATAGTATACTGCTTACCCAAAGCTGACATATCGCCTGTAGGCCATTATTGTATACTAATAATACTCACCCAAAGCTGACAACAAGGTATACTATTCACCCAAAGCTAGAATATCGCCTGTAGGCTGATATAGTATACCGGTATACTGCTCACCCAAAGCCGACATATTGCTCGTAGGCCAATATAGTATATCATCCCAACCATTCAACATTTCCATAATTTTTATAATACTCGATAAAATATCGTGTGTGAATACATTGTCGGCCTTAGCCAAAATATAATAATTTCCTTTCCACAAATCCTATCATTTTATATGGTCCACCAAAATATTTTTGGCGTTGTAAACCGACGCTCAATTATTTTCCAATCAATTACTGAAATTAAATCAATTTCAGACTAAATTCCAAAAATGCAATTCATGCACAATCTGCACAAATTAAAGCTCAATTAAATAAACATATTACACCACAGTAATCAGCATAAAATTCCGGTCACCGGCTATCCCGGTCTAATTTTCGAAAAATAAATAAATAAATAAATAATTACGGAAAATATTAAATAAATGCCAATAAATCCAACTTAGGCCTCTAATGCCTAATTAGACACCGAAACGGACCCGGAAAAAATTCCAAGGTTCATTAAATAAATAATAGAACGTGTCTACTCGCTAAATGCACTAACTAACCACCTAACATACATCGGTAATTAATTAAAATCACTAATCTAATATAATCTAACCACCTAATCCATCTTAGCCTAACTAATCAACCCCTAAGCATCATTAACCTACTAAGCGAGGATTAGTGAGTTAAACTCACCTGTTTAACGATCCACTCGGATCAAAATGACCGGAACGCGGAGGAGCTCGATAAACTTCAAAGTGAGACCGCCAAGCGGGGTTGGGACAGGCCCGAAAATGGCCTCGCAAAGGCTTGCGGTGGCTGTCCGATTCAGTAAAGAGAAGAGCAGCAGCTCCTTGGGTGTGGCTTAGGTTGGTTTCGGAGGTCGCGAGTGGAGATGCGGGTTGGTGCGGGCTCGGTTTGAAGGCTAAGCTCACGGGCCGATGGACCTGCTACTTCAATGGACTAGGATCGTGGGCCAATTTGGACACGGGGTCGCGGAAATAATTCCAGAACTTCAATGGATCGTTTACTTGGTGGGGCATACGGACTCATTGTGAGCGGGGACGCGTGAGGGAAACAGAATGCTTGGTGGAGTTGTCACAATCGAGATGCCCACAAATGAAGAGGCGGTGGCGTCGAACAAACCAAGGGAAAATAAAAAGAACAACTGCAGCTCGTCCTAAGGGAAAACGACGAACGGCCGAGGGAAAAAGGAAGGTCAAAGCGTGGACGAAAAGGGAAATTAGGGGGCAGGGTGGCGTCGCGGTCCAACAAGACGACCAAGGGATAACACCGTTTAAGGGATAAAAAAAAAAAGAACAGAAGTTGTCGGCCAAAAGAGAAAGAGAAAAGGAGGAAAACGTGCGGATGGGGGTGCTTGCGCGAGGAGAGAGAGAGAGAGAGAGAGAGAGAGAGAGAACGTGATTGACACGAGGAGAGGAGACCAATTTCACAAAAGTCCAAAAGTCACAAAGACACGAGGATTAAGTTATTAATCCTTAATTTCGGCTCAACTTCAAACAACTTTGTCAATTGGTCATCCTAGGACCAATTTCTTCATCATCTTGCACATTTGAAGTCCAATTGAAGACCAAATTAAGACGGTCTCTCAAACCTCCGAATTTCCCTCAATTCCGAATTCCATTTAATTTTTCTCGGAGTCCGATTTTCTGAACAACCTTCTCCGATTGGGGTTCAATTTGATGCGGAAAAAGTCCACAAAATTTCCTGTCACTAATTCACTCACACCAGATGCCAAAAATTCCTTCAAATTGGCCAATCTAAATTTTCGTTTGTTTTCTGAATCATCCAATTCGATTTTCCATAAAAATCCCAAATTCGCCGGAAATTCCTCAAAATGTGGGTCGACATTCCTAGAATGACTCATGACACGACAGAACTTTCAACTTTTGAAATCAAATTCAAATTTGCGGTTAATTTCAATCAGACGCGATTTTAGTGCGACCTAGTCTCTTGGGTAGCTTTTAGGAATTTTTAGCACAATTGACCCGTGGTCGATTTTCTTCAAACCACATGTACCTCTTCGACACATTGGCAACTCTCGGTGGTTGTGAAAATCTCGAGATTTCAAATACGGACACAAGGTACCCAAAACGATAGAAAATTGGTCTAGTGCCGATCGACGAGAATTTTGCAATCATGTGGAATCACCCACACTTTGATCACACATCTCGGTCGAATCGACCTATCTCCAATCTTTGATCGATTTTTAATTGTGTCGTAATGACCCTTGCAGACTAGCACGGTCGAGAAGTCGATTCCTGGTCGAATTCTCAAGTCTATTGCATTAAAATCCCTTAACGGCTTCACCTGATAGATCAGTTATCTCGTGAATAGCCATCTCAGAGAAAAGCACTATAGTTGCGTTGACGAAACGCACAACTTATCCAATCGAAATCAGAACCTGAAATTCAAGATGTCACACTCTAGGCATCTTCTTTTTTCCCTTTTCTTTCCTTATTCGATCCAATTCTTTGAGGCGATTTTGCATCTCTACCACATTTGTCTTATCTTGTCTAGTGGGAGCTTCTATGAGAGCAGCAAAGATAGACATATTCTGAGATGGTGGAGGAGGCAAATGCTCTATCCACAATGTAGTTGGAAATGGGCTAAAAGAATTGAATCTTCCTTCTTCAAGGAGTTGGATCTGTCTTTTAAGCTTTTCTATTTCTGCCTTGGGGCTTTCGAGATGCTGATATCCAAAAAGTTGTCCGGATTCCAAGGTAGGAAGCCTTTTTTGGAAGTTCGAAAGCATCTTCTTAGTGGTTTCATCATATCTTCAAAGATCTTGTTGCACATCCACAATTTTGGAATCAATTATTTTGAATACATTGTTGTGTGCCAATAGAGTCTTCGATTGCCAATTTAGGACGGCTTCAGCAATAAGAGTTTTTTTTTTGTCTTCCATGTTCGTCCACATCAGTGGAGGTAGGTATTTTGGGAGCATGTCGATATCTATCTTATGGATTGATGAATTCTTTTGGAGCAGGGAATGAAAGTTTCAAGCTTTCTCGTGCAAGAGGAGGAAAATTTGCCTCTTGAAACATGGCGATAGAAGAACTAGGTGGTGTTTCTTGTGAAATCTCGAATGGGTAGGAATGCTTTTTTGCCCACTTTAGGATTGGCTTATAAAACGGGGAAATAGCTGGTTTTTTATGAGAAGAACGTGGCGATGGTAATGAGGTTGGTGAACTTGAGGGTGGAGCAATGAACTCTGGTGGTGGAGTTGGAGCATAAGAAATCATAAATTGGAATTTATCACACTCACCAAAAGTATCAACGGAGGAGTCTCCATCCAAGTACCTTTGGTACATGGTATCTTTCAACTTCTTGTGTTTCCATCGGGGTCTTGCATTTGGGTCTACCTCATCGGGAGAATTTGTACAATAAGAGCATTGACAAAAAGGGTCCCAAAAACAGTGACCATATGGTCCTTGTAATAATGGACAGGGTTTCCATTACTCGAGAAATTTTGAACAAGCCTTTTGGGATCTAGCTTGGAAATTGACTCAGGAACACAAGGTTCAATCATGAATAGGGTTTGGAAAATAGGAGGATTTTCTTCCATTTCCTTGCCAAATTTGATGGAAACAATGCCATCTTTTTTTTCTTTTTTTTTTTGACAAATTCAGAATCTGAGGACTGGAAAGGCTTGTTATTCTTATGTAGTTTCTCATAGTTGGTGATTCAGGTTTCCAAAAGAAGCTTGGCCAACTTTTCTTTTGGGATTTGTCTGGGAACATGAATGTGTCGGAGAAATCTTCTTGAAGTGTTTTGAAGCTGACAAAACGTTTCCATCAGTCTAGTTTGAAGGTTTGCAGACTCTGTTATTTAAAGTCTGAAGACCTGCGGACAGCCAGACGCAAGACTCAAAGTCTATCCTCATTGACAGTCTCTAATCCGTTGAAGAAAGGTTATCCAGAACTGGATGTTTCGTTAAGGGTATGACCTTATCAACTGGAGAAGATCTCGTGGCTGGAAAAGACATAACGGAATCCTTTGATTGATCGAGATTGAATTGATGATTGAAGATCCGATGATTGACTGAATATTCTTGGAAGGTTCTACTTATGGAAACCGAGATCCTGATTGTATGGGCGAACAGGATTGATGGGCTATCGACACGTTCCTTTAATAGCTCGAATTATCTTCTTAATTGATTCCGTCCAATGGGTAGATTGGAGCAATTCCTTTGGTAAGTGCCAACGGGTATGATGGCATAAAGGAGTATATAAGGAAGACGTTCTAAGTTGTTCAAGGTGTGCGCGATAGAAAAATTCCAAAGTCTGAAAGCTTCCAGTTGTTTAGACAATTTTCTTTGAGCGAAACATTGTATTCAAAAGAGAGTCTATATTTGTAAGAAACCTTGAGGAGGTGTGGTAGAATATCTACACTGTGGAATCAAGGGAAAGCTGTGGTGTAACTTCTTTTTTGTTCATAGTGGAATCTAGCCGGTGGGCTGTCAGTGCGGAAGAGTGGACTTAGGCTTGAATAAGCCGAACCACTATAAACCCTATGTTCAATTTTCTCTTCCTTACTCTCTTTACCTTAATCGTATTTGATTTTGTTAATCAAGAAAGAATTTCCTTTCTATCGTTTGCCAAGAATCGCTTCCGTATCTCGATAAATTTTTGTGCACCTATTCACCCCCCTCTAGGTGCTTATACTAGCTACATCAATTGGTATCAGAGCTCGTGTGCTCACTCTGTTTGAAGTGTTTTACTTCAGAGTAAAAGATCCATGGCTAGTATGTTGGCTCTAGGGCTGGTAGAAGGGCAAAGCAACACGAGACCGCCTTACTTTGATGGAAATGACTACAACATATGAAAGAACAAGATGAAGGCGTTCTTAAGATCAAAGGATCCTCTGGAATGGGACGTTGTAGAAAAAGGAATCATTCCTAAAGCTGCATCTGCCTCAGAAAGAGGAAAGGACACTTTGTTGAGTCCAAATAAATGAGTCAGGAAGAGATAATCAAGAGACAAGCTCTTGATGCAAAAGCAATTTATTCTTTATATTGTGCTTTATCACCTACTGAATATAACAGAATATCTTCTTGTGATACAGCCAAAGAAGTCTGGGATAGATTACACATTACTTATGAAGGAACCGATCGAGTGAAAGAAACTAGAATCAACATTCTTCTCGGTCAATACGAAGCCTTCAGGATGAAATTGGGAGAATCTATAACTGACATGTTTAGTCGTTTTACAGATATCGTGAATGGTCTTGAAAATCAAGGTCAACCAATTTCTGAACCCATGAAAGTAAATAAGCTACTGCGAGGACTCTCCAAGGATTGGAATCACATAAAGACCTCAATCAGAGAGACTCAAAGAATCATGCCACTATCTGTTGATGAGTTGGTTGGGACCCTTCAGTCTTAAGAAGTGGAACAGATACTGAAGACGACATGGATGATGAAGAACTTGCTCTCATGATAAGAAGATTCAGAAAGCTGAATAGAAAAGGAAGAAGATTCAATGCAAAGAAAAAAAGTTTTCAAAAGCAACAGACCAAGTCTCAAGAAGATGATGAATCAAACAAAGATATAGTCTGCTTTGAATGTAAGAAAAAGGGACACATCGTACTCCCCACTGTCCTCTTCTAAGGAAGAAGAAAGGAAAAACTAAAAATATCGAAAAGCTCTCAAAGCGAAACACAGGTGATACGGAGTGCGAAGATAGTGATGATGATTATGCCAACATATGTCTAATGGCACAATCGGATTCGAATCAAACTCCGAGACCGATTCGATTCGAAAAGTGAATTCAAGGTAAGTAACTTCAAAATCCCTATTAAAGTTTCAAAATACATTGATGAATTATGTTTAGTCTTAAGACTTCTCTTAAAAGAATTTCCGAACTCAAAAAGGAAAATTTTGCTTTAAAACAACAAGAGAATGTTTTGGAAGAAAAAGTGAAATGCTTAGACCAGAATGTTTCTTCTCTCAAAGAAAGTAAAGATAATCTTTTAAAAGAAAATGCATTTTTGAAAAATGACATTTCAAATATTTCCAAAAGATTTTCTCTAGGATCTGAAAAGCTGGAAAAAATACTTTCTGTTCAAAGACCTTATTTCAATAAATCGGGTTTAGGAATGACTCACCGAAACTATTCTTTTAATCGATTTTCCTAAAGTAAAAGAAAGAATCAAACAAAGACCCTCAAGAAATGCTTACAAAAATCATTTTGAAAGGACCTTTGTAAGACCAGTAGGTCGCAATGCTCTTAGATGTTCAAAATGCAATAGTGCATGTCATTTTGAGAAAGAATATCCTATGGTATGGAGACCTGTCAATAAAGTCTGGGCAAAAACCGTATATCAGACTAACTCAAAAGGACCCAAGAAAATATGGGTACCAAAGAAAGCTTGAGTTTCTTTTTAAATGCAGGTCACTATCAAGAAAAAGGTGAAATGGTACCTGGATAGTGGATGCTCGAGACACATGACAGGAGATTCAAATTGCTTCATAAAGCTTATTCAAGTGAATGGTGGAAAAGTCTCATTTGGAGGAAACAAAGAAAGGAAAAATAGTAGGCTTTGGAACTGTAAAGATTGGGAACCTCACAATAAGCAATGTTTCTTTAGTTGAAGGGCTCAATTATAATCTGCTAAGTGTCAGTCAGCTGTGTGATGCCGGTTTTAGAATCAACTTTCAAGAGGGTATTTGTTCAAGAACCAGTAAAGACTCTACTCAGTCATTCATGGGTCGAAGACATGGAAATATCTACCTCTTGGACTTAAAACCAGATGAGTCGCGATGTCTAATCTCAATCCAAGACGAAGCGTGCTTGTGGCACAAAAAGCTTGGGCATATTAACATGAAGCAGATAGCCAAGATCTCAGCAAAGAAGCTTGTTCGTGGTCTACCCAAATTATCATACCAAAAGTCTGATCTATGTGCACCATGTATATTGGGAAAACAGGTAAGAAACTCCTTTAAACCAATAAATCAAGTTTCCACTAACCGTGTACTGCAGCTCTTGCATATGGATCTCTTTGGACCAACAAGAACGCAGAGTATTGGAGGTAAGAAATATTGCCTAGTAATTGTGGATGATTATTCACGATTTACTTGGGTATATTTCTTAGCAAGTAAGTCTGAAACTTTGTCTTACTTTGAAAAATTTGCTAAGATGATTCAAAATGAAAAGGGGTATGTTATTTCAAGTATAAAAACAGACCATGGAGGTGAATTTGAAAATCAAGATTTTGCCAAATTCTGTGAAGAATCTGGTTTTCAGCATTTGTTCTCTTCTCTATATACTCCAGAGCAAAACGGAGTTGTGGAAAGAAAGAATAGATCTCTTCAAGAAATGGCTAGAACTCTCTTGATTGAAAGTAATATCTCTTTACGATTTTGGGCTGAAGCAGTTTCGACATCATCTTACATTATTAATAGAGTTTTTCTAAGGCCTATTCTAGAAAAAACCCCCTATGAATTATTCAAAGAAAAGAAGCCCATCGTTTCATATTTTCATGTATTCGGATGCAAATGTTTTATATTGAAAAATGCAAATGATCGAGTTGGTAAGTTTGAAGAAAAGTCAGATGAAGGCATCTTCCTTGGATATTCGACCTCTAGCAAAGCGTACAGAGTCTACAACAAGAAGACTCAAACAGTGGAAGAATCAATGAATGTCAAATTCCAAGATTCTACACAAAATGAATCCATTCAGACACATCTCGAAGAGACTGAACCTGCTCCAGACTCTACAAAGTCTAAATCTCAAGAAGCAGCTCAGACTTTGAAGGATCAGCAGCAAGTGACTGTCGAAGAATCAAGCAAAGAAAGTGATCATCAATCTGACAAATTATCCAGCAACTGGAAGCATAAGTCTAGTCATCCCAAAGATCTTATTATTGGCGACATCAATGAAGGAATTCGCACAAGATCCAAAAGGCGAGAAGAGTCTAGTGCTGTGGCTCTTATTTCTGAAATAGAACCCAAGAGTATAGAAGAAGCTTTATCCGATGAAAGCTGGATTGAAGCTATGCAAGATGAACTCAGACAATTCAGAATTAATGATGTCTGGAAACTGACTCCAAAAACAAAAGGTAAATCTGTAATTGGAGCTAAATGGTTTTTAGAAACAAGATGGACGAGAAAGGCAAGGTCGTAAGAAACAAAGCAAGACTCGTGGCCAAGGGATACTCACAAGAAGAAGGGATCGACTATGATGAGACTTACGCACCAGTAGCGAGGTTAGAAGCAATTCGTTTATTACTTGCATTTGCTTGTCACAAAAATTTCAGGTTATTCCAAATGGATGTCAAAAGTGCTTTCCTAAATGGATTTATCCATGAGGAAGTTTATGTGGAACAACCACCTGGGTTTGAAGACCCAAGGAAACCCGACTCGATTCGACTCAAAAAGGCCCTATATGGATTGAAACAAGCACCTCGAGCTTGGTACGACAGATTAAGTAAGTTTTTAATTCGAAATGGTTTTGTTAAAGGTAAAGTAGACACTACTCTTTTTATTAAAAGAGAAAGCAAAAGTTTTCTGCTTGTTCAAATATATGTCGATGATATTATTTTTGGATCCCCTAATGAAAGTCTCAGGCAAGAAATTCTCTAAGACTATGCAGGATGAATTTGAAATGAGCATGATGGGTGAGTTAACCTTCTTTCTTGGACTTCAAGTGAAACAACTAAAGGAAGGAACTTTTATTCGTCAAGAAAAATATGCTAATGATCTTGTCAAAAAGTTTGGACTGGACAATTGCAAAAAGACTGACATTCCAATGTTAAGTGCCTTGAAGATAGACAAAGATGAAGAAGGAAAGAAAGTCGATCAGAAGCTATACAGGAGTATCATTGGCTCACTTCTTTATCTTACTGCTTCTAGACGTGACATTTTGTTTAGTGTTTGCATTTGTGCTAGATTTCAAGCAGACCCTAAAGAATCTCATTTAAGTGCTGCAAAGCGTATTATCAAATACATTGCTTCAACTTCAAGCATCGGCCTATGGTATCCTAAAAAGGGAGACTTTACTCTTCTTGGATACTCGGCACGCGATCTAGCCGGTTGCGAGTTGATAGAAAGAGCACCTCGGGTACTGTCAACTACTTGGAGGCGGGGGTGTCTTGGTTTTCAAGAAAACGAGTACAAAGCTCTCTCTACAAAATGAAGCGAGTATGTAGCTCTTGGAAGTTGCTGTTCACAAATTCTATGGATAAAGCAATAGCTAAGAGACTTTGGAATTGAAGACTCATGCACAAAGATTAATTGCGACAACACCAGCGCTATCAATCTCACCAAAAATCCAATTCTTCACTCAAGAGCAAAGCATATAGAGATTCGACATCACTTTATTAGAGACCATGTTCAAAATGAGAAGTTTCGATTCAGTATGTTGAATCAAAGAACCAACTGGTGGATATATTCACAAAGCCTCTGGAGAAAAATCAATTTGAAACCATCCGTTCCAGACTCAACATTTTAAGGTATGAGGAGATCAAAGTCTAAAGACTCTCAGACTCAGACATACAAGACTTTAACTGTAAGTTAGTCTTTCTCTCTCTTGAATATTATCTTGAAAAGGTACGATCGTCGAACCGTGTCTTTTTATTGCTATCTTTAATCAGCGTAATTACTGCATCGTTTCCTTTTTCGAAAAAGAAGTTATTTTTTTTAAATGACTATTATCGAGGAAAAAGGACAGTTATTTTTGAAAAGGCATCTTTTTATTTCTGACGATTCGTATACATCTCTTTTAACCGATCGTATACTGTTGCTTCCTCCTCACTTTACTCTCAAAAACCCTAAAAAGCACCGATCCTCCATTCCTGTTTTTATCTCCTGGCTAATCTTCGAAAAAGTTATCATTTTTCTTGGGGAAGTCAAGCAAGGAATCTCTCAAAGTACGAGAAAAATGTCTTCTTCAAGAAAGTCGTCAAGGATCGCAAGCAGGGGACCACGGCGGATGAATGAGGGGCCTACGCACTTCGATCTTACTGAAGAAGAAGAGTCTCCAGAACAGCGACAGAGCCCACAACATTCTCAACCGCGTCATTCTCCTCCTCCTAGTCCTCAAGGCGTTGATAATCAACAAGAGGAAGAAATCATTGAGGATGCAGATCCAGTAAGAGCTCAAAAGCCCGCTTTTATTTATAAGCTGTATCGTGCATTAAAAGGAACTTTTACTCCGTTGAACTATGTCGATGATTTTCTTAAAGACAAAGGATATGGGAACGAATATATCTTTTTGCGAAAAATGGAAAGTTTGGGAATTGCTCGACAAGGGGTGGCTGAGGAAACCCTTGCGAATATCCCAAGTGATCCTCATGATTGGGGACCGAATCCACAGTAGATGGGAATGATGATGACAAGTTGTACAGCCAATTTCAACCGAGAATGGGTGTTGCGGTAAAAGTCGAGGAAAAAGGGGAGATTTGTTCGGATCGAAGGAACAAAAGGATTTGTACTCGAAATTGCTGAAGCGTGGGGTAATAAACCCTAGGAGTGTGGATTTTGATTTTCTGGATGCTGTGAATGTGAACTTGCGGGAGAAGTTCGGTTATCTTCAGCTTGAAACGTTCTGCTCCGACACTACAGAGGCCTATGCTGAACTAACTGCATATTTCTATTCAAATCTTAGCTTTTTGGATGCGAATAGATTTTCTTTCAGTGTCAAAGATCAAGACTATGTTGTGGATATGAATATGCTTTGGCGAGATGTGTTAGGAGTTGAAAGAGGAAGATATCAACCGATCAAAGTTTCCATTGCTCAGGCCACACTGGAACTTGTGAAGGATAGGAAAACAGAGGAGAAGATCACCTACCTAAGGATGAGTGCATTCAATATCTTGCTTCACAAGATTGTAATCAATTGCCTTCAACCAAAATCAACCTCCAAGACTGATGTTTCAAGTTCAGAGGCAAAGTTGATGTATGCCATCCTCACTGGAAAAAGGTTTTCTCTCCCTCACATTATCATGTTTCACATGTATAGAGCGATGATGAAGGACAGAGGTCAACTCCCTTACCCAAGCCTTGTGACGAAGTTATTCCGACATCTAAATATTCAGCCTCCGCAAATCTTCTGTGTTCGATCGTGCGATCATATGGTGGTAGGACTGAAGATGGTGACCAAAATGCGTCTGAAGAAACTGAACAAGGAGTTGGAGAAATTCAAGGAGAAGACTCCAGTCAGAGCTCATCAAACCTCTTCTTGAAAAAGGAAAGGAAAGGAGCCCTTGGTTGCTTCAAAATCGAAAAGAAGAGCTCTTATTGTGGAAGATGATGAAGATGATGACCTTACCATTTCGGCCATAGCTTTGAAAAAGCTAAGTCGTACTGTTCCAGAATCAATGGAACAGCGTGAGACAGAAGAAGATGAAAGAGAAGGACAAGAAAAGGAGAGAGAAGAAGAAGCAAGAGAAGAAGAAAAGAAAGAAGAAGAAAGAGCAGTTGGCGAAAAAGAAGCAGAAGAAGAAAGATCTGGAAAAGAAAGAAGAGAAGAAGGAGAACCTGAGGAACACTCTTCTCCACCTGTAGGCATGGAAACAGGGGGAGATCAAGAGAAAGGAAAGAAGTCCTCATATCCTGGTGCAAGTGAAGGAGTCAGTCGCTCTCCTACAGACCCAGAGGACGTTTATGCCTCTCAATTTCCAGAAGAAGGTCATGAAGTTTCATCGCCAAACCTCCGAGATTATTCTGATATGCCATCATCTGCAGAACGTGCTGAAGCTAGTACGAAGACCGACAGCTCAGCCGATTTTCGCAGAATTCTCGATATTCTCTTGGAGATGCGCGGTCAAATTTATGCCTTGGGATGCGAGGTTCAAAACTTGCAGAATGCTGGTCAAGTTTCTTCGGTGTCTTTACAAGATCGAGATCCAAGCCCTCTGTTCGATTCGGGCCAATGCCAAGGGTGAGGAGATTGCTCAACCAAGGAAGACTTGAAAAGGCTGGAAGGGATCATACAGTCCATGGGAGATTTCCAGCTTGTCCACGTTCCCAAGCAATCTTGACTTCACTCCATTTTCATCTTAACCTTTTTAATGCTTGCAAAAAGGGGGAGAAGTACAAGATTTGAATCAAAACTTTGAATTTTTAATCGTTTGGATTGTTTAATTTGGATTAATGTTTGACTTTAATTTTGTGTCTGGATTTTGATTTGGATTTGACTGCTATTGATATTGATATCTTATGGTTGGCTTTATGGCTTTATCTTATTCAAGACTAACCTATTTTCTGTGGTTGCAGATTCTAGTGTTATTCATTTAGCCATAAGATATGCATATGTGTTTAAGAAATGTTTTGAAGGTCAAAGTTGTCCAAATCTGCAGGAAAGTTTTGTCACCATCAAAAAGGGGGAGATTGTTGGAGAAATCTTCTTGAAGTGTTTTGAAGCGACAAAACGTTTCCATCGATCTAGTCGAAGGTTTGCGGACTCTGCTATTTAAAGTCCGAAGACTGCGGACAGCCGGACGCAAGACTCAAAGTCTATCCTCATTGACAGTCTCTAATCCGTTGAAGAAAGGTTATCCCGAATCTGGATGTTTCGTTAAGGGTATGACCTTATCAACTGGAGAAGATCTCGTGGCTGGAAAAGACATAACGGAATCCTTTGATTGATCGAGATTGAATTGATGATTGAAGATCCGATGATTGACTGAATATTCTTGGAAGGTTCTACTTATGGAAACCGAGATCCTGATTGTATGGGCGAACAGGATTGATGGGCTATCAACACGTTCCTTTAATAGCTCGAATTATCTTCTTAATTGATTCCGTCCAACGGGTAGATTGGAGGAATTCCTTTGGTAAGTGCCAACGGGTATGATGGCATAAAGGAGTATATAAGGAAGACGTTCTAAGTTGTTCAAGGTGTGCGCGATAGAAAAATTCCAAAGTCTGAAAGCTTCCAGTTGTTTAGACAATTTTCTTTGAGCGAAACATTGTATTCAAAAGAGAGTCTATATTTGTAAGAAACCTTGAGGAGGTGTGGTAGAATATCTACACTGTGGAATCAAGGGAAAGCTGTGGTGTAACTTCTTTTTGTTCATAGTGGAATCCAGCCGGTGGGGCATCGGTGCGGAAGAGTGGACGTAGGCTTGAATAAGCCGAACCACTATAAACCCTGTGTTCAATTTTCTCTTCCTTACTCTCTTTACCTTAATCGTATTTGATTTTGTTAATTAAGAAAGAATTTCCTTTCTATCGTTTGCCAAGAATCGCTTCCGTATCTCGATAAATTTTTGTGCACCTATTCACCCCCCTCTAGGTGCTTATACTAGCTACATCAGAATGTAGGATGCTTGATCATTCTGCATAGAGATGAATAGAGCATCTTCATTTCCATTGTGGAAATTCAAGTCAAGAGCATGGTTCTGTACTCGATAAACCATTTGGTAGTGCAGTGTTGCTGCAATAGAGTCAACGATCTTAAGAGCTTCGATAAGCTGGATCTGAACTTTTAGAAAGGAGAGTAGGTGGGGGTCTGAAAGAGCGATATTGAAGTTTGGATATAAGGTTAGAAAGACTGTTCCGACATTCAAAGTGGTTTGGATGGTACCAATACAAGCATGTTGGTATTCTAAGAACCGAGTATCCAATAATGCTATTTTTGCCACGACTAGCAAGCCTTTTCGTCCATGAAAAAGTAAGAGCAAGATGAACAGCACCATAATGGACATAAGAATATCCTTGTTGAGTCCATTGCCTAGGAAACTCTGAAGGAATTTGAAGGGTAACAAAATATTAATTTTCAGTGGTAGGAATGGGATATTGATCGAACTTGGAGGACTGGGCATACTCCTTTAATTCCTTTGGAGTTTGGCGAATGAGTTGTCGGATGGAGTGGATGGGAGAGAATGATGAGGTGAGTTTAGCAAAAGCAGAATAGGGGTTCATAAGGGGAAGTTGAGTTTTAGAGATTTTGGTTCATAAGGGGAAGTTGAGTTGTTCCCTTATGAACCCCTATTCTGCTTTTGCTAAACCCACCTCATCATTCTCTCCCACCTGCTCCATCCAACAACTCATTTGCCAAACTCCAAAGGAAGTAAAGGAGTGCGTCCAGTCCTCCAAGTTCAATCAACATCCCATTCCTACCACTGAAAAGGAATAGTTTGTTACCTTTCAAATTCCTCTAGAGTTTCCCAAGCAAGGATATTCATAGTTGATGATGTGCTCTTGGAGAGAGAGAGAGGGGGGGAGAGAGAGATTATAGGAAGCTCATAGCACCGGATTCTTAATTTATCCCGAGGGTAGTAAAGTATATAAAGGTCCGAGGGAAAACTTTTTATGACTCAACATGAGAAATGATACAGGAAAATATGTCAATCATTGTTTGGTCGGTTGATAAGCGAAAAAATTGAGCCAAAAATAAAAATAATAATAATAATAATAATAATAATAATAATAATAATAATAATAATAATAATAATAATAATAATAATAATAATAATAATAATAATAATAATAATAATAATAATAATAATAATAATAATAATAATAATAATAATAATAATAATAATAATAATAATAATAATAATAATAATAATAATAATAATAATAATAATAATAATAATAATAATAGTAATAAGATGGGTAGTTGCATCCTCTTGAAATACCTAAATAGAAGTGGAACCATATCGCCATGGATTTTATTGTCGGTGTACTGAGAAAGTCAAGTGTTAAGAATTCCATATGGGCTATTGTTAATAGATTGACTATGGCTACTTGAAGAGCTCGAGTAGGTGGTGGGCACAACTACCATTTTTCTTGCTTTGTTTGATGGTTCAGATAAGTTCAAATTTGGAGGACGGAATTTTATTAAGGGGGTAGATTGTAAAATAAGAGCCCAAATACAAAAGAAATTAGAAAATAGAATGAGCCCAATGTTTTTGGCAAACAATACAATCTAGAGTGGATGAATAAGTGGTTTAACTGTATTGAAGGATTTTCATGGAAGATACCAAGATGTACTTGACAATATCAAGAATGGATTAAAGTCATGTGCAAGTGATACTATTGAGCATAAGCGGTTAATAATGAGCGATTAAAAGGCAGCACACAAAATTTTACTGTGGTTTGCACTTTATTGCCAAGCTTGCATCCACTCTCTAGGTAATAGCCACATCACAAGTTGGATTTCAGTAGTGATCTTTAAGATAAATTACAATCAGCAAACTAATTTTATTAGATGATATATCACACTTTAGAACATAAGTACTACTATCACTCTTGTACACTTAGTCTTAGGCAAAAGTACACCATAAGTGCCAAAACTTGGCACAAAGGGACACTTAAGTGCCAAAAGTTTAGAAAATGACACTTAAGTGCCAAAATTGGAGCAAAATGAATCGCTTAAGTTTCACTCCGACCAAAATCTGGCCAATATACCAACGTGGTGATTTTCCAACGAAGAAAGTGCAAAATGACGCCGTTTTGCACACCGACGTGGCTAGACTTCAAAAACGACATCATTTTGGTGCTGACGTGGTAAAAAAAATTAATATAAAATTTAATAAAAGTAAATTTAAAACTAAATTTATTTAAAAATTTAAAAATAAAATAAAAATATTAAAAACCTAAAAATTTTAAAAAATTTTAAAAAAAACTTATAAACTTAAAAAAAAAAAAAAAACAGTGGCAGCGGCCGAGGGCTGAGCCCTTGCCGCCGCCGCCTCCCCGCCGCCATTGGAAGGGTCCGCCCTCCCTTTGTTTTTAGTTTTTTTAATATCTTTATTTTATTTTCAAATGTTTTAAATAAGTTTAGTTTTTAAATGTTTTAAATTTTTATTTTTTAATATTTTTTAAAAATATTTTAGTTTTTTTCATATATATATTTTTAAAATTTTTAGTTTCTTTTAAAAATTAGTTTTTTTAATATTTTTATTTTATTTTTAAAATTTTTAAAATTATTTTAAAAAATATACTTTTTTAATATTTTATTTTATTTTTAAATGTTTTAAATAAGTTTAGTTTTAAATTTAATTTTATTAATTTTTATATTAGTTTTTTATGACATCAGCACCAAAACGATGTCGCTTTTGTATTGTTTAGCTACGTCAGCGTGCAAAACGGCGTCGTTTTGCACTTCCTTCGCCGGAAAATCTTTACGTCAACATTTTGGCCAAATTTTGGCTGGAGTGGCACTTAAGGGGTGTATGATAAAAATTATTTCTGTTCCGAAATGATTTTTCTGTTCCGCACAATTTACTGAACATGAAACTTGTTTGATAACGCTTATCAAACTTTCTATTTCTGGAATAGATTTCTATTCCAGAAATAGAAATGGAGGAGAAATCAGAAGTAGAAATTTTCTACTTCTGATTTCTTCCAGAAATCAATTTCTGATTTCTCCCAACCCTAATTTCACTCTTCTCTCCCTCGTACGCCTCTTCTTTGCCTCCTCCTCCGCCTCTGCTCCGCCTCCGCCTCCGCCTCCGCCTCCGCTCCGCCTCTCCTCCGCCTCTGCTCCGCCTCCGCCTCTCCTCCGCCTCTGCTCCGCCTCTCCTCTGCCTCTGTTCCGCCTCTGCTCCGCCTCTCCTCCGCCTCTTCTCTTGCTCATCCACATCTGCTCGCGAATCCACCCCCTCGCCGCGACCCACTGTCCCCGCTTGTTGTCCGAGCACCCCTCGGCAACAGATCTCCTCCGCCTCTGCTCCGCCTCCACCTCCGCCTCTCCTCCGCCTCTCCTTCGCCTCTGCCTCTGCTCCGCCTCTTCCTCCTCCTCCGCCTTTGCTCCGCGTCTTCTCTGCCTCTCCTCTTGCTCATCAAACGAATTTCTATTTCTGAAATAGAAATTTTATTCAGTTATCAAACAGATTTTTTTCCTCAGAAACTCGTCCAGAAATAGAAATAAAAAAATTCATTTCTGTTCCAGAAACTATTTCTGGAACAGAAATGTTGTCATGCCCCCCTAAGTGATTCATTTTGCTTCGATTTTGGCACTTAAGTGTCCCTTCGTGCCAAGTTTTGACACTCCAGGTGTCTGTATCTCCTTAATCTTATGATTACAAAGCAGCAAAAACACTACAGAGAGAATTTTAGACAAACAGGGTTGAATTTAATCACTAGAGAGAGATGGCAATGAACAACGCTAGTATTCTCTATTTCTATCTATATCCATCCATTGGAGACTTTTTTTTTAGGAGCAAGGCATTGTTGGGGGTTGATATTGCCCATATAATCCACTCTACCGGCAATAGCAAGGTTTCCCAAAATGGAATTTGCAAACATTGTCACATCCTCCTTTGGCTGTTTAATTCTGGTTCTCCTACTATGGTTACTCTACCTGTCAACGACTATATATATTGTCGAACGGTAATCATCAAATGAATACGTACACAACATCTCTTAAGACCTAACATCAGCACAATCCATTGCTCCTTATCAGTTGTTGGTAGCATGTGTTTGTTATCATCAGTTTGTTAGTGACATCCATGGTTAAACCATGTAGATTGACTTGCGATTTATCAACCAATGATCCTTCTAAATATGCTAGCTTCTAAAGACATTATATTAATTTCTTATCAACCCTGTTACCTCCAAATCTTATGATCACCTTGTCATATCTTACTCGTTCTCCTCTTGTCAAGATCTTCATTCTTGTAACCGGTCTTCACTGATCTCATAATGACCATAAATATCATCACTGTCCTTCTTGACCTCACCACGTACATCTATATTTTTCATAGCTTTTCGTTCATTAAAAATCCATATGGATCTTCTTCCAATCGCTGCTGCAAAGGAGGGAGGAAGGGGGAAGAGAGAGAGAGAGAGAGAGAGAGAGAGAGAGAGAGATGTAAGCCACAAGAGCACAATTCCAGGATCTTTATAGCTAAAATCAATAACACATATATAATTAAGTAAAGAGATTCATACACCTAATTCAGAATTCTTGATGTGGAATAACAACAATTCAAACTTAAGAACTTCTCCTCTATTGCCCTCTGTATTACTAGCTTCATGAGACCACCCTTCACCCTTAGCGTTTTAGTAAACACTCATTATGTGAAGATAACTGTGTGATAGGGTTAGAGAAAAGACTTGAGTACTATGTATAAAGCTTTTAGCTAAGTGCTATCATCACAAGCTGGGCTCAACTAGGCCCTCACTAGCCAATATTATATTAGACTAATTAAAAAATCTTTTATCTCATTTTATTAGACCAATATTGTAAAACGGTAAATTACAACATTAATTTATATAGCACACATTAGAAAAAACTCTTTAAAAAGAGTCACTAAGAACATAGAGAGAGAGAGAGAGAGAGAGAGAGAGAGAGAGAGAGATAGATATATATATATATGAAGAAAAGAGGGAAATTGCAATAGTTTTTGGGATTAGTGCTAGGATACGCCTTTTACATGTGATTGGTAAGTATTCTTTGTTGTCTTTCCCTCTTACAAGTCAATTTTTGTTCTAGAAATCAAAATATAGTCCTAGCTATCTTAGCTTCATTGGTGATGCTCCAGCCAAGTATGAACTTTTTAATAGTGATAATCAGTTTCCTCTCAACCTTAAGAACTTGTAGGATTTCACGGTTCGTGAACTAGACTTCCTATTTGAGAGATATTGAATTTTTGAAATTTTCAAAAATTGCTATAAAAAATGTTGACCTATAGTTTTTTGTGTAAATTTCATTTGTTGTCGGCTAGATTAGTGAAGCTTAAGGTCTTTCACTTTTTCAAAAGAGCTTTCATTCACTAGCAACTTTGCTTGAATCAAGTTGCACAAAGAAAATTATGGTGCAACAAAATTTGTAGTGCGATTGCAAATAGATTGTTCATTACGTGAGTGGCTGTTCTTAAGGTTTTTTATCGACCTATAGTGAATGATATGACTTCGAAAATAGCATCACCTCGTAGAGTCTTAGTCAAAGTTAGTTGGCGCGTAAGTTTGATGTTCGGTTATGCGTCTTTGATGGGATATTGAGTTTGTTGGTTCAAGTAGTTTCATTGTTTGGTTTTGCAATCCCAAGTGAGTGGCGCTTATATCTTTTTGAATTTGTAAACTCATGTGTTGAAAGTGATAGAGATTCAATATATTATGAGTTATGAAATAACATATATATTACATAAAAAAATCAGATTAGGCACTTACCACCTTTTTAATTATTTAAAATAACATAGCAAAGCATTTCTAGGAAATTGTTGTGAATTAATTAATTGTGAAATGTTTTGAGAGATTTTTATGAAGGGAATTGCAAAAGATTGTATGCACTAAATGTGGACCTCGTTACAAAATATCATATGTTTTGATTTGTAAAACCAATTTATGATATTGATTCCGGATTAACTTTGTAGATTATTGGAGGATGTCCTAGTGATAGATGCTCATTGATGCTATAAATATATTGACGGGTTTTTGAGTATACATATTATTTAGGATATTCTTCTAGGCCAAGCTACCAACTAATACAAATGGAAACCTAGCCAATGGGAGAATCTTGGTCACATCACTGGACATTAATCGTGACGATAGTTAAATATTGAACACTAGATTGATCAATATGATAGATCATGATGTGTGATTTGATAAGATTCATCAATAGACTAGACCATTGACATTTGTTTCGATATTATTGATTGAATGAATATTTTCTGCTATATACTTATTTATGTTGAAGTAATATAATTCCTCTTGATCTTGTACAACCAATTCATTGTTTTATAAAGAATATAGAAAAATGTATATTTTGATAATTGGATTATGTTCATTTATGTTTGAATTTGTGTCCTTCGGGTAGAAGGATGACCATAGCATTCCTCCATTCTTGTAAGAGTTGGGATGTGACAACTTAGTGATTCCTAACAGTTTCTACCTTCGTGTAGTGGTGGCTATTGATAGAGCTACAAATGTGCTGTGGTCCGCAAGCATTGCCTTCTTCAGCAAGGATCACCAATTCTTGCCAGCCGCTACTTCAAATCCCCACACCACCAATGCTCCCCCTCCCCTCCCCCCCCCCCTCTCTCTCTCTCTCTCTCTCTCTATATATATATATATATTCTTAACTCTTAATTTCTCTCTAGCTCCCCCCTTCTCTTTCTTGAGTTGTGTGAGTTGTGAGGTATTAATTATCAGACTCAACGTGAACACTTCTCTCCAAGTGGACAACATACTTATCAGTATTGTTCATAATCTCATATCCATCATATCTCCATTTCAAATTGGATGATAGAACTTATTAGCAACCATGTTCCTATCTAATCACTTTGCAATCTTAGGATCATATTGTCTAGTCTACTTTCAACCTCATCTCTTTGTTTATGCAGCCTAATCATGGCCGTAACTCGTATATCTTCAAGTATGCTAATGATTAGTTTGCACCTGACTTCTATTATTCTGTCATTGAAAGCTTCGCTGAGGTTATCGTCAATGATACCGCACTTGAATTCTTTGCTTAAGAAGGGCAAGCACCAATGCCTTTAGTTTAGTTTGGAGTAGTGCTTGAAAACCTTCATTTGTTAGTTGTAACAACCCATGTTTTGGCTATTCTAAAATCAGTCATGTTGGTGCTCTTTGCTATATGCCAAAATTGCTTTTCAGCTCATCCTCTTTATTATTCTTTGCTCAATTTGCATATATATGCCTCACTCATATTCTATGTTCAACATATAATATCAACTTAGCTTATGTCAAACAAGTCCCTGCAATAATTTAAACAAGCATACGATTGTAAGTAAAAACATGCGATTAATATTACAAAGCCAAGAATTGACACTAGCATAACCTTTTGTTGATCGCCGATGAATGTCCAACCTCCCTCATTAGTTATCTCAAGGTCAAATATTTTAATTTTTTAAGAACTAGGACCGAGTGTCCTTGTTTACCATCTCAATAATAGCCAAAGTCATCGAGAACATTTGGTTACTGGCATCTCTCCAAATGGTAGCCAACAACTTTTCCTTACATAAACCCTTCAAAAAAAAAAAAAAACTTTTGTCGAATCCTACAACTCTTCTATAACCAACCAAAAATCCTCATCTGCATCCTTCAAAGCAAACATAAAATCTATCAAACTCCACATATATTCTACTAGATGAGTTATAAAGTGTAAATTCATCAACGTGATCCCAAACCTAGATATATTCTTTCATGTACCAACCCATTAGTGTACTCATCACCTTCTGCTTTGGCTCTTTTGCATGATTTCTCCACACATTAACCTTTACCTACTCCTTCACTAATTGCTTGAATTGGGAACTCTTCATATCAAGCATCGTCTTAATATTATTGAAAAAGTACTTCGATAACCATACACATGTTTCCATTTTATTGTCAAATCTAATAAAATAAGTTTGTTCTTCCTGCAAGGACCTAATCTAGAGTGACTTGCTCTCGCTACTTAGCGCACCATATATCTTCAATGAATAGTTGATTGTGCATACTTAACTCTCACAAATTCTCGCATATTTCTAATAACTTCAATTCTTCTTTGCTCACCAATGGAATTTTTTACAATTACTTCTTTAAACTGTTTTGCATTATCAAATTTCATATCTACAAACAAAACATGACAGGCAATAGTCGAATCATACGAAGGATACTTACTTTGTCTTCTACACACAAGTAATTCATCATCTTTGGGCTCATTCTCGTAACTAGCACTCTCATCATCGCCGCCATTTTCTTCATATCTAGTTTGAGTACCATCAATTAGAGTTCTTTCATTCTTATTTATTGGTCGAGATTCATGTAGTTTTTGAAATGTTGCAAATTTATTTCTCACAAATTCTATCTGCTTTTGCCTTGATTGTGCAAGTTCTTCATCATTGCCACTTGGGAAATTTACATTTGTCAAAGCTTCATCATCGGATTTATTGGATAGAGCGACTTTCAAATTTAATCCAGTGAATTCTTCATCACTTATGTCTTCTCGAGAGATTTCAAGACATATCTCTGTTTGCTGAATTTTTTCTATATGACTTCCCTCCCTCTCCTCTCTCTTATGTTGTCCTCCATCTAAAATAGATTCATCCCAACCTAGGTACTGACTTCAATACTATCTCCCGCTTCTCTTATTTGAGTGCTCTCATCATCTTCATCATCACTATAATACTCAACATACACCTTAGCTTTCTTGCTATAAAGATAATAGTAAATAATGTCCTTATTATCATTATCATCACTGAAGCATCTCAAACTGTCCTTCAAGCTCTTCCCAAGAACACAACAATGCAACTTGTATAAAGCTCTTCCCAAGAACACAACAATGCAACTTGTATACTTTGCATAAAAAATAATACACTATATTCCTCACTAATTCAATAAATGATACCTTTATTTCCACCAGCATATTCTCACTTCTCGGCCCCAATAACAAATTCTTCACCATAACAAACAATGATAGCTACAAGATTGTCCGACATGCCTAGGCTGCATCCAAGGAAAAATATTAATTAGCTTTTGGGACCACAACACAAAATGGACAACAACTTCACATGGAGGCCCTACAATCCCAACTAAGTGATTAAAGAATGACTCAACGATTGTCATTTAGTGGAAATAAAGCAACAACGCTAGCGTGCACCAAATTAATTAAACACATTGAGGTACCAATAATCACAACTTTACTATTTGGCGATTCCTTCTCTACTACCGTAGTCCCCATGATTGCAGCAACAATCCTATTTTTTTTTTTCTTTCAGAACCCTAATTTTGCCCTTGGAGCCCTAATTTTTCCAATTGATTGAGCTAGGAGAAAAGATGACAAACCTAGGGTTACAAAGATAGCACGCAAGTGACGGTGAGTGACGACGGTGACCAAGCAAGCAACAAAGAGTGACAATGACTGAATGACAATTAGTTCCTTGAATGACGGAGGGCGAGTGGTAGTTTTATCCATCCTGTGCGACATCATTGTGCCCATATTTGGTACAATGTTGTTTTGCTTGCGCAAGCCACTGGAATTTTAAAAAAAGTATGCCAAGTTAGATAATTTTTTTTTTTTATAAAAGCCATGTAATTAATTTGATTGGAACTTCTCCGTGATGGCACTTAATTGATCATTTTCTTTTCTAGTTTGACACTTAAATGTATTGAAAAAATTTCTATGTTGTTTTGATGATGACAAAGACAATCAAAGTCTACTAAAGTGGGTGTTGGTTAAGTATTACCACATGATATACACACAAGCCGCAATACATATGGTGTCTTGATCAGTATCCAGATTACTCTATCACAATCAAGAATGCTCTATTAATATGAAAGGATCACTGCCAATGTCTAAAGTGAACAAGGTAATGGGGGTGGAGATGTTTGCAAGTCAAAAGGATCTCTACAAAGGTGAACAAGCTATATGGAGCTTGGTCGAGGGTAAATGAGCCGAGAAAAATGGGGATGTTCATGATGACTTGGAAGGAGCAAGATAAGGTGAATAGTTGGATGGACCTTAGTAATGGTGAACAAGTCTTGTTAAAGCTTGAAAGAACTGCAATTATGAACATGAACAACTTAGTAGAGTCATGATCGCCAATATGCTTGGAAAGACCAAAAGATAGAAGAGTGGATTATCAACAGGAGAACAAATTGTTGGTTGGAGTAGTTCTCTTCAGATGAGGTGGAAAGACAATATCAATGTCGATGGTCCAATGAGTTCAGTGAAGACAAGGAATCAATAGTGATGCTGGTGTCCTTGAAGATCTTTATAAGCTGACTTGGTAAATCAATGAAGACAAGGAAATTATGGGGATGCTGATGTCCTAAGAAGTCTTCAGAAGATGATGAAGCTAAAAGGATCATTGGAAGATTGATCAAAAGTCATTCCACATAGTGGATGGCATCAACAAACTATTAGTGATATGCACTCTTAATTACATGGGTAAGGGACAATGCAAATATCAAGTCCTGGAAGTTGTTGGCCATCTGTTTAGTTGATGGGAACATTGATTGAGATGAAACTAACTGTTACAAAGGCTTGGAGTTCTCATTAGGAGTACTAAGGAGTATCAGAGCATTTATGACAACTCTGACTGAAGATAGACACTGACAAGAGCAGTCTAACTGGTTTAGGAAAATACATTGGCTTTGGTGAGCGATAGGAAGTTGCTCTACTAATAACAATAGTGATACCAATGGCTTGTTCATGCAGTTGAGATGCGAACGGTCATCTAAGGTTGGATGACTATATAGATGTAATCCAAGAGAAGCAGTAAGGCTAGGGAGTATAGCGAACAAACCAAGTATTAACTCTTGAGTCTCCTTCTTTGCTTTGCTTTAGCAGCTATGATGGTGATTATGTCTCTGTGTTGGTAATATTGAGTTGTAATAGTAGAGAGTCAAGTGTACAAGCGTGAGTGCAAGTGGTTGTATCCTAATAATGCAATCTATCACGTAATGAGAACAATATTAGCCGATTGAAACTTGCAATGCTAATTACTAGTACATTCCAGCCTGATTGTGGCTACTAATCTTGAAAGTGGATGTAAGCTTGGAGATAAGGTCAAACCACTATAAAACTCAATGTGCTATCTTTTATCTCTTTATTATCATCACACCCAATTATGTTTATTAGTTTATGAGCACAACTCTTGATCACATTATCTGTTATCAGTAGAACCCGTTAGGGTTTGGCATTCTGTGAAAATTATTATTATCTTCGCTCAATCTATTCACCCCTCTCTAGGTTGTTTTATTAGCTCCAACAAAGTGAGTCTGCAAAAAACTTCAACACTAAAATGAGTGTTGTGTATAATTTTTGCCATTTCTAGTGTACTTCTCTCTCTTACTTTTATAAGAAATAATTCAACAATGATTGATGCTTTTAAGGCATCCATAGTGAAGGAATTTCACATGATTGATAATGGTCTTATAAATTATTATTTTTTGGCATAAAAAGTTAAGCGAAGTGCAAGTGGAATTTTTATTTCCCAAAAAGGATAAGCAAAAAATATTCTCGAAAAATTCAATATGAAGAACTCTACACCAATCAATACCCCAATGGCGTATGAAACTAAGCTTTCATAGTTTGGTGATGGTGTGATGTTGATTCAATGTATGAAACTTGATTGGATGCTTGAGATATTTTACATGTACTTGACCAGATATCATGTACATTGTCAAAATTGTGAGTCAATATATGTAGTAACCAAAGTCATCTCTTCTTAAAACTACAAAAAGGATACTTTGCTCACCAAAAGTATTGTTGCTCATGGCTTACACTACTATCAGTCTCTGTTCTTTCATCCCTTACATTTTTCTTAGTGACATTGCTTTCACATGGTCATCAAAGAAGCAATTGACGTTACTCTCTCAAGCATGCAAAACTGAATATTTACCAGTATCTTCATGAGTTTGCCATGCAATATGGTTGAGAAGACTTCTCAAAAACATTCATGTGGAGTAGAAGAAAGCAATAGAGATTTTTGTCAAAAATTGCTTAGGTGAAAAATCCAGTTTTTCATGAATGAAGCAAGTATATCATTGTTCGATATCACTACATACGAGAACAAGTGACATATAGTGAAATTGAATATCACATGTGAAGACAAGACATCAAGTAGCATATATCTTTATTCAACCTCTCCAGATTGATGTCTTTTGAAAATTCAAGAATTTGCCTAGAATGATCGATGTAAAAGAATTTAATTTAAATGGGATTATTAGTATTTAAATCAAATTCATAAATGTCATCGATTTCAGTGATGAGTTATTTATTCAATAAACAAGTTATCAATTTTAATGGTTGTTGATCGGTTTTCTGGTTGTTGATGTACAAGTTTAATGTCAAAATTATTCGAATTTCAAGACAAATGCACAAGTTGAAGAAGAGTTTTTATTGTAGTGCTGTTTTCAAAAAGTCTAATTGTAATTCTATGTCAAGTTTAATATTTTGTAAATTCCTGGAAACTATCTCCTTAAAATACTAGCTAAATCTATGAATCATTTAAAAGTAAGAGTAAAAGAAAGATTATTGTAACAAATTTATATAAAGGCAAATCTTATGATTATTTTAATAAGGTGAAATAAGTAAAAAGGCTTATTCGTCTCCTTTTTCTATATTGTGTGAGTCATGAGTGTTGCACTTTCAAATTATGCCAACAAACTCACCCCATCTCTTATCTTAATCAATTTTCTTCCAAAAGTTCCAAACGGTGCTGACTGCTAAACGAAATGATTAAACCTTGCCCTGGTGTGAAGCATCAAGGGAACCAAATGAAAAGAGGCTTGCAGGGAAGAAATGGAGTGCTATGTGCCTTTTATAAAGCTAAAGGAAACGGTCAAAGAACAACTCATGAAAACAAGAGGAACTAAAAAGAAGGAAAAAAAAAGAAAAAGGAAGAGATGCGTGCAGCCATGCGAGGCCCCACATTAATATCACAAATCAAAATCAAAAGTTGAAAAAGCCATAGAAAATCCCATTATCGACAATCAAAATCGAGAAATCTCTATATACAGTTGTCAAACAGTACAGATTCCAACGCAGAGTAGGACCAGTTCAGTCCAGAATTAGGAACCAATTTGTACAGTATCAATTTCAAAATATTAAAACTAAATCGAAAATCCGACGGATTTTCATGATTGATTCATTCTGGTTCTCAAGTAGGACCAAACAGAATGCACAGTTTGTTTTCTTTTTTTTGGCCTTTTTTTATTTTTCAGTTTGTGGAATTTATTTATTTGTTATCCACCGCAACGCCACACATGCTGAAAAATTAAAAGAGTTACATTGATTTTTGATACGTCACATTAATAAATTTGATCGAAACATTATAAAAGAGGCTTGATTGCATCATATCCAAAACACTAGGGATCAACGATGCAGGATTGGATTGCAATGTTGGATAGACGTTTATTATGGTTGGTTCACTTTTCCAAAAAGACTACAGCATTAAAAACTCATGAAATATTATGTATCTTTATAAAATCCTCGGTGCAGCTAAAAGATGTTAGGGGAAGCATTTAGAAATCTTTTTTCAAAGTCAGAGTCAACATTTTGAACAGTGGGATCTCGACCTTTCACATGGCGTTTAACTGGTTCCAATCAATGTAAAAGCTTGTCCCACTTTTTTTTTTTTTTTTTTTTTTCTGGTCGAAAATGCTTCATTTCATTTCACTTCAAGTAGGTAAAGTAGAAAACGAACCCAACTGGGCTTCAGAACAAAGAACATCGAACAACGATTGGGGTGGGCTTGAGACCCAGTTTAGAGGGAGGGACTGATCTAGTTGGGCTTAAACGACCCCATCTACTACTTTGTTGTGTTCTCTAAAACAGTGGGCTAGGCTTAAATGGGGCAAGGAGGAAATTGAGGCCCGGCCTTTCTTGAGTAGCGCAGAGACTTCCCACACGATGCTTGGCTCTCCCCCAACAGTGCCTGAACTAAACAAAAGCAGTAGACTCAAGTGTTGTACTCACACTTTTCACTTTTTCCTTCTCCCACTCGTGCAGGAACTCCACTCCCTCCAACAGAGCTAGGGTTTCTGCTTGAAGTGCAGATTGCACTCTCACCTGGCGCGCAAAAGCTTGTCCCACTTGCATGCGTAGCAGAGGAAGAAGATCACTGAGGAAGAAGATGGAATCGAGGACTGAGGTACTTTCGTCGCCTCAGAATACTTCTTGGGAATGTGATGACTCTCGGCATGATCGCGGTGCTGCTTCTCTGAAGAGGCGGAGGACTATTACGGTTAGATTCATTGACTTTGCGCCTTGATTCTTTCTCTGTTTAGTCTTTTGGCCAGGAAATTTGCATTAACGATGGCTACAGCATATCTCCGTCACGTCAGTACTTTGAAAGCATGCAATTCCCGCATCAGAGTCCCGTTCGTCTAATACGATATTAAAGTTTCATGTCTTTTAACTAGGATCGAGACATATTGCATCATCAAACCCTATCATTATTACATTAGAAAAGCGAGAAGCATTTGCAGAGCATGCATATATTTCGATTTTGTCTGCATAAATTGAGGCAATCTCTCCCCAGCCCAAGTTTCAATACTTCTTTTCTAACTACAATATGACAATAGACATAGTCGACATTCTGCGTGGATGTGATGAACTCAATTTACTCACTTGACAGGAATCACCCATTTTGTCCTCATCACCAAGCTCTGACTTGGCTAAAAAAAAATATGAAGTGTTCTTGAGTTTTAGAGGACCGGATACTCGTACCGGTTTTACAGATTCACTCTACAAAAGCTTGACAGATGCTGAGATATACGTCTTTCGAGACAATGATGAGCTGCCTGTCGGAGAACCGATCAAGCCCACACTGATTGAAGCGATCAACCAGTCGGAGGTTTTGATTCCCATCATCTCCAGAGATTATGCTTCCAGCAGAAGCTGTCTCATGGAGTTGGTCCAAATATTAAATTGCAAGCGAAAGATGAATCGAGAAATTATTCCCATTTTCTATGAGATTGACCCCTTGGATTTGAAAGACCAAAGGAATTCTTTTGCGGAAAGCTTTCTCGAACACGAGAGGAATAAGGTTGATAGGAAGACCATCGAGGAGTGGAAGATGGCTCTCACAGGAATTGGAAGGTTAAAGGGATTTGAAACGGCAAAAATGCATAACGGGTAATCCAATTCTATGTAAACTTGACTTACAAAATTGATGTAGGATCTACTTGAACCAATCATGCTATCCCTGAAATTATTCTTCTTTTTCAAGCCTTTTGGTTTCACGACTCCACTTGACCGTTTGGCTTTCAGACCAAGTTAGACCATTCAGATGCAGGATCTTTGGAAATGCAATGAGAGGCCTCTTTTTTTCTTGCCTCATGGGGCATTGCTCCTGGTTCAACCCTGCATATTTTGCTTTGCTCTGTTGTATGATTATTGTTCCGATTCCCTCTCATCATGCATCCATAATTTGATTTCTGTAGGCATCAGTCCAAGATCATAGAAGAACTCATCCCATTTGTTCAGAATAAGCTGAAGAAGGGTCGACTAAACGTGACAGAATATTTAGTTGGAGTTGACCATCAAGTGCAAGAGATTATGAGAAAGCTCGGTGTTGTGCATCGCAATGGAAAAGTAATTGAAATATGTGGCAGCGATGTTCGAGTCCTTGGAATTTATGGTATTGGAGGGGTTGGCAAGACTACTATTGCAAAAGTTGTTTACAATCAACTCTATCGTTGCTTTCAAAGTTATAGTTATCTTAACATTTCAGAGTTACGTCAAGATGATATGTCCTTGCCCTTGCGAAATAAATTAATCTCAGGCCTCCGAAAAAGACGTGCAACATTCACATGTTCTAATGATGCTAGGACATTTCTTGCTAATAGATTTCAAGATGAGCGGGTCCTCATTCTCCTTGACAACGTGGATGATGTCAAGCAACTCAATTTGGTTGTCGAGAAGCTTACTTGGTTTGGTCTAGGAAGTAGGATTATTGTGACTTCTAGAAATAGTGACATCCTTCAGAGGTTCGAACAGGCTGAAACCTATAAGATTGAAGCAATGGGAGAAGAAAAGGCACTTCAACTGTTTTCGAAGTGGGCTTTTGGAAGGAATTATCCTGACAAGGGCTTTGAAAGCCTTTCCAGGAATGTCACAGAGGCTACTGGGCGGCTTCCTTTAGCACTTGAGGTGACAGGTTCGTTTTTATTTAAAAAACCAAAGGTTATATGGGAAGAAACGTTGAAGAAATTGGAAAGAGCTCCTGATAAGAAAGTCGAACGGGTGTTAAAGATAGGTTACGATGCTTTAGATGATCATGCAAAGCAAATATTTCTGGATATAGCATGTTTTCTGATTGGAAAGGACAGCAGAATTGCCTTTTACATGTGGGATGTCTGTGATCTTTATCCTCATACTGGGATCAATGCTCTTTGTGTCCAGTCTTTGGTGAAAATTGGAGAAAACAAGGAGCTGTTGATGAATGATCTACTGAGAGCACTAGGCAGAAATATTGTGAAAAGTGAAGATCGTATCCCTCATAATCGAAGCAGGTTGTGGGTGCACAATGAAGCCCTGTGCACTCTACGGAAGAAGAAGAAGGTAAATCTGAGAGCCAGAACTACTTTCTTTTTATACTTGCATTAGTTTTCTTTGTAAATTACCTCACTCCCTTTTAAATTTCAATTGGTAAAAGAAGTTTAGGAAACAGAGGCGATTCTATGACAGATTCAATTCATATTCATTTTCCTTTATGTTCAAACTGGTAGGGTACTACAAAAGTTGAAGCCCTTGGTCTCACCTTTGACGAAGGATGTGATGATTATTTCACATCTGAGGAATTCGGCCCACTTTCAAAATTAAGGTTCCTTAAGTTGGATCGAGCTCAGATGAAAGGAGATCTCACTAGTGTTCTTTTAGAATTAAGGTGGCTTCATTGGGGAGGGTGCCATAAGAGCTCTGCGACTCTTCTTTTGTGCCTAGAAAATTTGGTCATTCTTGATTTATCCTGGAGCGCAGTGGCAGATGACTGGGAAGGTTGGACACAAATAATGCAGGTATGACCTTCTATTTTTGACTTTTCTTGAAGGCTAGTTAAAAGAAACTGAACCTTTTCTGTCTTTTTGTTACACAGAAGGCAAAGGAATTGAAAGTTTTGGACCTGACTGGTTGCAGTCAATTATGTAAAACACCATGCTTCCCAGCTGACAGCAAATTAGAAAGACTGATTCTTGAAGGATGTTCTCAATTATCACTTATTGATAAATCCATTGGTAATTTGAAAAAATTGAAATCTTTGAACATCAAGTCCACTCCGATTGCCCTGCTGCCGAAGGAGATGGGTTCCTTGGATGATTTGAAAGAGCTTTTGATTGATAAGACTTCCATATGTCACCTTCATTTCTTAAGAGATTCTATGCAGGAACTTGAAACTCTTAGTGCTTCCGGCTGCAAAAATCTGGCTGAAATATCAGAGTATATTGGTTGTTTAAGGTCTCTGACATATCTTGCATTGGATGAGTCCATTATCCCAAGACTCCCAAATAATGTTAGATCGTTGGAGGGACTTGCAGAGCTGTCCTTGAGAGACTGTCAGCGGATAACTGCACTTCCAGACTCCATCGGGGTGCTTAAGTCATTAAAGAAAATGGATCTGTCAAACACCAGAATTAAGATATTGCCAGAATCCATAAAAAATTTGGATAGACTGGAGGTGCTGAGAATGGATGGTACTCACATAAGTAAATTCCCTAAAGATATTGCTAATCTAGGGAAGTTGCAAGTTATAACGTTTTCTGACTGCCTGAGTATGGATGGGGAAATTCCGTGTGACATCTCAGGATTATCGTCTTTGAAAATATTGGAGTTATCATTTACCCTGATTAGTAGCCTACCCAAGAGCATTTGTTGGCTTTCTCATCTTCAGACTCTCCACTTGCTCGGCTGTGACGAACTTCAGACTCTACCAAAATTACCATCTAGTTTAGTGAGTTTGCGCTGGGGAACCAAAAACATGAGGATAGTTCAGGATTTTTCAGAGTTGAGAGATTTGAAAGTTCTGGAATTAGTTAATGATCCCGATGAGGACATATCTTCCTTTGAGCCATCCCAAGCGGAAAGCTTTGGCTGGATATCAAGTTTATCCAACTTAGAAACCATAGAGCTGTGCCTTCCAAATGTTACTAGTCTACCAGAAGATTTTAATGCTCTTACTCAACTTAAAAAACTTGATTTGTCCTGCATAAATCTGCTAGACCTCCCACAACTTCCCTCAAGCTTGTCAAAACTGCTTATCAAGAATTGCAAGAGCCAGAGGGTGGATTTCTCTAATTTGGAAACTCTTTCCGTATTGGAGCTCTGTGACTGCAACGCATCAGAAATTCTTGGTCTTGGGAACCTAAGGCTCCTGCAAGTGTTGAAGATATCTGGCTGCAATATTAACAACTTGGATGGTCTCGAACAAGCGTCACTATTGAGAAGGTTTTCTATGTTTTATTGCCATTCTCTTAGCAGGTTGCCAGACCTATCAAAGTGCACAAGTCTGGAAATTAAGGAAATAGACTTTTGCAACATTCAGGATCAGCCCAGTGAGAAGAACCATAAGAGTTGCTGCTCAAGGCACTGTGATTGTCCATACCAATATCAACATGGTGGTTGATGTTTGTTGTGATCTTAACTGCAAGATGCACGGATGCTCTCTATTTCCAATTGAAAGAGGTTGGGTTTATTTCTTTCTCCAAAGTAAATACTGCACTTTTTCTCTGCATCTATATTTGGTAGACCTTATTATTTCCAACAGAGTCTCAAAGGTGAATATTTCAATTTTGTAGTTTTCTTCATTTCTTTTTTCCTGTTTTCTTGCAGCAAAGTTTCTCTTTCCCATCGTCACACTCTACTTACTCTGTGCTTCTTCTAGTGTAAAGATGAGATTCAAGGAATGATTATCACATGGACTCTGAACATGTGGTGGGCATTGAAGTCCCCGGTTTAATGCACTGTATGATTCCTCATTGACTTATAAACCATCAGCATAAACCAACTTTAGCAGTTTCTATTTTTTTTTTTTTTAGAGCAAAACCTATTTGCTTAAAGCTTAGTTTTGTGGCATAAGAATCTACATGCTAGTACTTTTTATCTGTTTGTGCCTCCAAAATTCTAGGAGGAACCTGATGCTCCAAATTTCAGGACTGTGTGAAAGACTTGTCATGCCGGATTGGACATGGAGTTATCTTGAGAAAATCAATTGCCCAATATAAAATTTTCTTAATTTGGGCAATCTACGACCGTGTTCTAACGAAGTTTGAAAATTTATCTTATCTATGTAATAAGATGTAATATTGCACCGCTTCATGTGAGCAAGCCAGCATATCCAAATTGTCTAAGTTTGTCGTTTGGAGGTTTCATCGAAAGTACTGGGCTTCCAGAATTGTTCATTATTGAGAATTCTTTGGAGAAATTAAATTTTCATCATAGAATCAGACACGTCGACTGTGTGTAAAATAAAACCTGTAAGAGGAAACATGAAAAATTGATAAGTTATTGAAAGACAGTTCAGTAAGTAAGTAACAAAACAATTGTAGTGTTAAGTTGACATTTGAGAACGTCCCTGTTTGTATATTTTTATGCTCACACCCCATTGCATATTATAGTATCATGCTCCGATGAAGATTTCAGGACACTAAAACAAAAACGTGCCTGTGATATTTAAATACTTTAGGGAATTTTCGCATGACTATGAACTTCTTCATAGGCCAGCATGCTATTAGTTAATTGTCAAACCAATTACCCATGATTGAATGAGCCATTACTTGCTATTAATGTCATATCGATTAGTCGGTACTTTGATCAATGGTAATTCAGTCGAGAAATTGTGTTACTTAAACATATCTGCTTGCTGAAACATTAGATAGGCCGAGATGGTAGCTCATGTTCCTAGTAAATAATAAATTGATGATTCGGAATCAACATTTCTTCAGATTACTCCAGGATTGGATTGGGAAGGGAGTTCGGTTTTGAACTTCTTCAGGACAACGAGCGAGTTGAAGATCAAGGGCGCTGGTGAAGATAAGTTGAGATGGTACACCTAAATCAGGGATCAACAGCATTGCATTATGTGGAGGCCGTGGTTAGACAGAAACCAAAGGGCTTTTGACAGGAAAGAAGTACCGTTTTGTCAACCTTGCGGCCTCAGTCGTGATTTCTGCGGGTTATATTCCAGACCTATGTTAGATTTTTCTTCTTTCTTGATGCTGTGTGTAGCAAGGTCTCTTAAGTTGATGGAAGGAGGGCCTGTCATTCTGTTCATCCAGGACTTGTACGCAGTGTAGATTTTTCTTTCTCCGTGTTGTATAATCCTGCTGTGCAATGTATTCCGCAATCTCTCGACCTGTAACCAGCCCTCTTGGTTAGTCTATTGTCATTTGTCACTCTCCTGTCTTTGCTGCGAAGCAGCGACCATCGATCACGATTTCTGAACGTTTACAGGACGATTGTAGGAAGCATGTCACAGGGAAATACTTGGATGGACTGACGCTGGATGTTTCAAGCAGTTCGGCATTGAGTCCATATATTGATTCGGCAGATTTCTGAAATTGAAGCGGTTTGTTCCGTGTATGGTAAATATATAACGTTGGCAGTAAATTTAGAATTGAAAAAAGGGCTGTAAAAGGGGACCGGCAACTTTTCAGTTTGGTCAACTATTTATAAGTAATCAATGAAATAACAATTCTGCCAGATAATCCTAATAATAAATTAGCACTTGCTTTTAGATTTTACAGGGGACAACTATTTGTATGTTATCAATGACATAAAAATTTTACTATCGACATATTTAATAGCAAATTACTAGCAATTATTGTGAGGAAAAATTACTAAAAATGTTTTAAACCTATTGCAATTTGCTTTTTTTTTTTTTTTTTTTTTTTTTGGCATTGACCTACCCTTCATGTGGTTCTCTTCTTTTCTTTTTTGGCCTTATACTAAGTTTGGAAATATGCAATTGAGGAGGCAAATAGGAGTTTGGAAAGTTCAAACTTAGAACCTCCTACTCCGATAATGCTTGACATTATATGGGATTACCGATAGTTATTCTAAAATTTAAGCTATTAGATAAATGTGTAATTTATTATATAAATTTTTTTTTTTTGGTCTGATATTATATAAATATTTTAACAAGTTAGATTTTGACACAATTGCAATAAATTTAAGACTTTTTTTGACAAATCTCCCATCATTGTGACGTAGTTTTGTGTGATAAATTATATATATATATATAGACACACACATCATAATTAGTACTTAGTAGGTTACTGAAACACTGAAGATCGTAATTTGCTAACATTATTAACAAATTTCATCAATGTACCTGAATAGTAGGTAGCAGATTACACGGTTGTACCATCTTTATTTAGAATTTACAAATGGTGCTACAAATATATTACCGAAGAGAACATTATTGAAAGACTTTCTCAAGATCATTGATGAAATTTGGGTGCATCACATGTGATGGAAAAATCTGGCAATCTTGAGAGTCAAATTGACTCTGAGGTGTTTGATTTAAGTTCATGCATCTTCCTTCTCGTCTTGTGATTTTTTTTTTTTTTTTGAAATATTTCTCGATATTCATTAAAATTCAAGAGTTCTTAAACAAAAAGCCCAATATAAAGGTGTCCAAACAAAAAAAAATCCCAAAAAGATGAAAGGGAATTTGAAGGATGGACCTTCGCGAAATGGGCCAGCGAGATGGACTTAAATTGGGCCATTCAAATCCTAGCCTCTTCAATCAGCGTCTCCAGCTCCCACTACACGTGCGTCTTCCCTTAAGTTCGTCCACTAGCTCAGCAAGTTCGTCCACTAGCTCGGTACAGCCGGTCTCAATCCTCCATTTCACTCTTCTCTCCTCGGCTCTAATCACTTCAGAGCTTCAATCAGAGCCAAAATTTCTGTCTGAATCAGCGATAAAGACGGAACTTTAATAGCAAACCGTCCAGTAAAGCGCCTCTGTCATCTCTAAGGAGCCCCGAGACCACCCCTTTCGTTGCACCATCCAAGAAAGCTCCATCTATGTTGATTCTCAAGATGTATACTTTAGTTAAACATGGTGCTGGTCCTGTTGAATAAGCACCGTTCTCCTCTTCTGGAGACTGAAGACTTTCCTTCAATTTATGTAGTTTTACTTTTCTTTTTGAGTTGTCAAATGCAATCAATTTCACCAAGAATATAAAAGGAAGCTGTGGGTAACAGAATGTTATCATAGATATTTGTCTTGATCCATCATTTAACTCCAAATGCTTTGCATGGATGATCTGCTTTGTCTAGTCTTCACTGTTGGCTAGGACAACCTACTTCATCATTTGTCCTTCATTGGTTTAATCAAGGCTCAAAGAAGTTAATCGCTCTGAGTATTGCTGTTGCATCTAAAAGCTAGTATTTATTCTTGAAGAGACACTAGAACTTTAAGTTGATTGCTGAGGGTCAGAAGAAATAACCCATTGTAATCGATGTGCAATTGGGGTTAGCCGATTGAGCGAGAATTGATCAATGATCGAGCCATTGGACAATTGACAATTTTATAGCATGGATATTGGCATCTGTGTATAACAGTTGACAACAAAGTAGCATTGACATCGACAAGTAATTAAGAGGAGATCGGCAAAGTATGATGGTGAAGAGCACCACAAGTTGGCCATCGAAATTAGGCCAAGTGTTGGATAGAGAAGAGGACGCAAGGGTTGAGATGAAGATTGAAGACAAAGATATCAAGTGACGGTTGAGTATTATAATAGCCTTTGGAGTTGTGACCGCTTGTGGATGGAAATGGCCCGTGCATGGGGAGCCTAGAATCTCAAAATTAAATGTGTTATTGCCTTAGTAGAAGTAACCGTGGTTAAATGGTTGTAATTAGTGGGTTATAAAAGTGGCAATATGCTATCATTGTAGAGGATCTCCGATCATCAAGAACACACATTAAATGTATTTTTATTATTAATGCAATGTCCTATTTATTTTTCAGTACTTCACTTGTAGAATTACTATTCATATTTCCTTGTGAAACCAATCAAAACTCCTATCTAGAATCGCCATGGAACCCCATTTCAACAATAAAAATCAAAGATCAACCTTCGATGAAAGGTTTTTCACCGTTTCGGGTAAAACACCATTTCCAGTGAAACAGTTTCTTTTCTTGATCCCACAAGGTAAGAACAATGCCAGAACGCACACTTTCCTGTGTGAGAAGGAATTTGGGAAGTCATCATACTTGTGTGCTCAAGCACTCCCCATTGCTACCTCCATTGCAACACAGAGAACACTCTATCAGGTCCACATTCTACCTTCTCCCAATTACATTCGCTAATTTCAGATCGAATCCGTTGAAGGTAATATTTAAATCTCTCTCCTTCTCATTGAATGAAGTTAAAAAGTAATAGTTTTGTTGATTTGATAAATGGATTGAAATGAGAAAATATTCTAAAATCTGGTTAATAGTGTAATTATGAAATTTTTGAATAGTATCGAAGGGATGATTTGACTTTGTTATGGAAAGTTGATAGAATAGATTAAACAAATTGAAAGTTCAAGGACTAAATTGAATACTTAGGAATAGATCAAGGATCACATTAAACAAATTAAAAGTCTAAAGCAAACATTGGATATTCAGCCAAACTTTATGAATTACTAGTATAATTTTCCCTTTTGAAAAGGGACTCTCTAGGACACAACCAAAAAAATAAAATAACAAATAGAGATGTATATACATGTCTTATTTCTATTACGAGATGACGAGGTATTTGCTGGCAATACCAATCTTCGGAGACTATCATAAAGTCTATATGCTGATCTGGGTGCCGCCCAAGTTAGTAGACCCCCAGAGCTCCTCACTGCCTGCAAGATGGGTCCGAAGTGATGCTGCATTAGGAATTTTCGCCTCGATCATTAACGAAATATATCGATAGGCATGGGTACATACACATAAACGCACATATAAAGTTACCGTGTTTTCAGATGAAACGACTTTGCAAACTTCAGAAAAACACATCTTGTTGGTGGTATCCATATTCAATCTGGAATGAAAACATGAGGTAAATGGAAAGGCCATCATTTTGCCAGGGTCACTAAAGCCTCCTCTTCATCACAGTGGCATAGCTTTCCTAGCAATGGCAGATGCGACGACTTCAATCCATCGGCTAGATACAAAACCGTTATGCTAGAGGGGAGCCCTGGCAACTCTTTGATCATGTCGCAGTGAAGTAAATCAAGGGTTTGAAGATTTGAAAGTTGGTGGACCTCCACCGGTATGCTGGAAATAGTCGAATGTCGCAGCCTCAAGATTCTCAGATTATGTAGTTTTCCAATCTCGCTTGGAATGCCCCCCTCGAGACTCCGACACCAGCAGGCGTGTAGTTCTTCGAGGCTGGTCAGCTCCCCGATATCAGGAGGGAACTCTCTGAAGAAACAAGAATCCATTTTCAACACCTTCAAATTCTGCAAATTTTTTAGTGAATCTGGAAACTTGACAACGCCTGTCCCCGACACATCAAACTCGACTAAGGATCTCCCTATGTTGCCAATGGATTTTGGAAGTTTTCTTATTTGACAGCAATCCCTCAATGACAAGTGTTTAAGTCTAACCAGTTCTCCAACGGAGCCGGGAAGTGTTGCGATTCTGGTTCCATCAAGGGAAAGAAGTGAGATATTCGTCAGGTAACATATTGTTCTCGGTAGTTGACTCAATAAGAAGCAACTTGAAGCACTCAAAGTTTCAAGCTGCTTTAAATGACCAATGGAGATGGGAATTTCTTGTACCGAAGTCCCGTCCAGGAGAAGCTCTTGCAGAGCTGTCAGGCGACCCACTTCTACCGGCAACATGCTGAGCTCTGTGCAGAACTTCATATTCAAGGTAACCAAGTGCTGCAAGTCACCGATGGAATGATCTATCTTCACCAATTGAGAACATTGCTCCAGAATCAATATGGCGAGTTTTTTGTAGCCAGAGAACTTAGGAGTGACTAGTAAGTCGGCACAACCTGTAAGATCTAGAACTCTCAAGTTATTCATCTGCAAAATAGGAGACAAATTTGCATGAGCTCACTTTACGAGTAGTTACACTAGACCGGGCAATTTCACCACAGCAACAAATTTTAAACGACCTTGATTTGATCCCAGCCTTCCCAGTCTTCTGTGACTTCACTCCATGACAAGTCGAGAATGGTTAAGCATTCCAAATGAAGATTAGTTACTTGCAGACGTCGAGGGCACCCTTGCCAACGGAGCCACCTTAAATCTGGGAAAACGTTAGCGAAATATCTGGCAATATTTGCATGATCCAATTGATCCAATTGAAGAAACCGTATTTTTGGCACGCTCTCAAAATCTTCTGGTGTAAGTTTGACTAAAGTATGCCCCTGAAACTTAAGGCAGAGTGCCTCAACCTTATCCGTTTCCTGTGATGGACGAGAAAAACAAATAGAAGTAGTGAGAATGGTTTCTCTTCTTGAAACGTAACCAGTCAGCAAACATCCCTCAGTAAAAATGACGAACGTCAATTGCACATATGGTCAAATTTTAACAGTATCTGGCGAAATAGTTCTTTTCCTTTGGCGGTGAACACAACAAAACTATTTCTTAAGCTTCACGATGAATAAATTAAGAAAAAACAAAGCACGCCGAAGATTCTCCTTTTTCCTCTTTATTTTGTCGAGAGCTATTTCATGATTAAATAATCTACTCCGCCTTCCTGGATCTATACGATTCTCCCTACAAATGATTTATTTACTAAGTCATCTCAACACAAAAAAATTATCTATGCCAGTGCCGATCGTATCACGTAGGATCACCAACGTCCATTTCAATGATATCTGATTGGTCGGATGAACTTAATTAGCGAAATGCGAAAATATTTATAACTAAATTGGCTCAATTGAAAATTTTGGAATTAAATTGACATAAATGAAATAGGTTTATCACTTTTTTGGTAGTTTCCTCAATCAAATTAGAGTAATCAATATTGTTTTGCTTCACAAACAAATTAGTCCAAAAAGGTAATTCACTGTATTCAAGAATTTCTTTTATTTTGCTTTCTGTAGTTGATTGCACTATCATTGACATGTGGTTTCTATTTTCATTAGCTTTTTGGCCACCCAACTGTTTATCTTGTAGATCCGCCGCCGAATTAAGCTTGTTTTATGATGAACAAAAAAAATAAGAAGGAAAAGCACCTTGATCATACTGTCAAACGCGGGCGTAAATTTTGTGGAAAAATTAAACAAAAGAAATTGTTATTGAACTTCAAAATGTTGTACAAGATTTCGTGGGTACTAATAGGGGGACGACATTCTTTTTGGGGAAGGGATTGGATCTCAATACCTAAAGGAATTCAAGAGAAGAGTAACTATAAAAAAGGAAAAAACCTTCAACAGAAGTAATATACTCCGGTGAGTCATTTCCCCCATAAACTTCCCTCTAAGAAAATTTTAATTCTAACATTTATATATCTCCTAAGTAGTTATGGTTCACAGTAGCATAGTCAAGTTATTTACTCCATGTATCGAAGACGTAAATGAAGCAATTATATAAATTCAAGATCTTTCCAATCTACAATACTCCTATCAAGTATCTAAAAAAATTGAAAGTATCTCAATCTTGGATATAATTTCATAATATACACCTTAAGAAAAATCTCAGATTATACTGGAATACTTACTAAGAGAGAGCAACCTCCCTACTTTCTAATCACGTCAATGAGACATTCCGGGGTGATAATAGTAGAAGGTTCTCTATTCACTAGAGCAAGCACTATGTAAAGGACCAACATTACTCTAATAGTAGAACATGGCCTGAGTGAGCAAAAAAAACAAAACAGTTACCTTTTTTCCCTTTAGCACTTTTAGGGCTTCCTCGGAGTCCCATAACCTCCTACAATACTGAGGCTGCTGCTGGTTTTCCCTGCGAACTATTTCCCTACCAAAATCTCTCAAATGGTCATGCATTCTGAGCTCATGATAATCTCCAATTTTTATTAATGACATGAATCTCAATATTTCAATTCCCTCCCACATGAAAAAGTCACAGGCATCCCACATGTAGTATGCGATTTTTTTACTAGTGCCAATAAAAGAGCAAGTAATATCAAAAAGTATTTGTTTTTGTCTATTGTCTAATGCTTTGTAACTTATTCTTAACATGTCTTGCACTTCCCTAGGAGAGACTTTTTTTGACTTCTTTATCATATCTTTCCATTGTGTTGAGTCTTTTCCACATAAAAATGAACCAAAAACCACAAGGCATAAGGGAAGTCCTCCAATCATGGATACAACTTCATGAGCGAGGTCCTTAAATTCCATTGGAGGAGAGTCCCTTCGAAATGCATGTTTGCTAAATAGAATCAAAGATTGATGGCTATCCATTTCCATATGGTCATAGTCGTAGTCCACCCTTGCTTCTTCAAGAATCCTCTTGTTTCTGGTGGTAATAATGATCCTACTTCCCGAAGAAAACCAATCATGATTACCAGCCAAACACTTCAATTGAACGATATTATCCACATCATCAAGAAAAACAAGGACCCTTTTGCCTTTAAACCTAGAGGATATTAACCAAGTCCCTTCATCCTCATTACGAACTTTAAGTTCTTGCTTCAATATATCATGGATTAACTGTTTCTGTAAGTAATGAAGGCCACGCTTCCATGATTCCTTTATATCAGCTATGAAGCTATGATGTTCAAATTGATCAGAGAGCTTGTTGTAGATGACTTTAGCAAGAGTAGTCTTACCAATGCCTCCCATTCCGTGGATACCAACAAATAGGGTGGCATGAGATTTATTATCCAGAAAAGCCATGACATCCTTCACATGACTATCAATTCCAACCAAATTCTCAAGAATAACAAGCTCATATTTTTTTCTCAGTTCGCTGAATACTTTTCGGACAATTCGTTTCACCAACTCTCCTTCATACCTGTCAAATGTGACAAGAGTTCAAATATGTGGCTACAATAATTTTATATTATTTATTTATTGAGAATGCAGCAATAAATAAATTTGAGGATAAAGAGAGAAACTTTAAGAATCGTTTTTGTCACACCTACATATACTCTCTTATATGCTAATACTAAAGTGGGAAATGCTGGTGGTTGCTTCACATGGCGAGCCCTATACCACTATTATTTTGACATGATCTATTAAGTCAGAAGAAATTGAGGGTATTGCTTATGAATCTTATATATTGTATCTATTATGGTTTGGAACCAAATTTTAAACTTGTTGTTTGTTAAAGTTATTAGGGATGGCGTGGATGCGACTTTGAAAACTTTCTAGAGCCTTTGAATAAGCAAAATCCAAAAAGCCAGTCCAGTACGAGAATTGGCCAACAAAAATAAACACGTCATAACTTTTAATGCAAGAGGATTTCAGGTCCTCTAATACCAAAAAGTCGTTCAGAGTGCGATATTTGTGAACTACCTGAATGCAATTGGGAGGAATTTCTTCTTGTTTGTGCAATTCTACATGCTTGCAAATTTCTACTTGAGTTGTGAATTTACTATCGTTCTAGATTGTTGCTCTTATCAGTTTTCATTGCCTCTAGGGATGATAACAGGTTGCATTTTATTTTCCTTTTTTCTATGATTTTGATCTAATATTGATTTTATAGGGAAGTAAAAGATTAATTTTTACCCAAAATAAGAACATTGCTGCGATACATGCAAGTGTATGAGATAGAAATTACTTGTTGAAGATAGGAAAATGCATTGAAAATTATTTAAACAAACATATAATAAAAATATTCCTTTTTTCCTTCTTTTTTTTATATTTACCATTGTCGTATATAACCAATGAAACATTTCTTTAGTAAAAATAATTTTAATAACAACTAATCAATGACATTTATAATTTAATGAATGTAATTTGGGAAGATAAAGAATTATGGCTTTGACAATCACCATCCACGGTATACGATGTTATAAGCTTTAAATAAAAATCTCCAATAAGTTGTATTATTAATCTCAAATAAGTATGTAATTAAAGTTTGTGACCAAGATTAATGTAGCATACACTCTAAACATGAAAAAATGGCACAATGTTACAAAATCTTTGGATATAAGAGAGAAAATTTATTCACACGATTTTATTTCCAATAAATTTATGTCTAATGGAATCGTTACAATAAAATCTATAATAAGATTGGTTAATATCGTTAAAGCAAAAAACTAGAAAACAAAGAAAAAGAAAAAGAATAACATATAGAACTCGGGTGGCGGGATCTTACTGTCGACAAACTCTTACTTTTATATATATATATATATTTAAAAAAATATATATATATATATCTTTAAAAAAAATGAAGCATGTGAGAATCAGAACAACCAGTAAACACCACACATACTAAAAGAAAATAGAGAATGTTTTGGCGAAAAAGTTTTACCCATCGGCTTCATATCCTTTCAAGGTAGAGACTTCAAGGAGTGCTTGCTTCCATTTCTCCAAAATCGCTGGGTCAAAATGCTGCCTCCGAAGCAAATGCCTCTCATGCCTATGAAATGCGTCCCCAAAATTCCCAATTTGATGTCTCACGTCCACTGGCTTCACTTTGTAGAATATAGGTAATATTGTTTGCCTGTTATTATTCTTACACTCCATTATTTGAACTAGTTCATCTAGACACCAACTGCTTGTACCATAATTCACAGAGATAATAAGGATCAAGATTTTACTGTTCGTGATGGCTGCCAAAAGCTCTGGTCTAATGTTCTCATCTTGGCAGAGCTCGTAATTGTCTCTGAAAGAGTCAATTCCAGCATCGATGAGTCCATGGTAGAGGTGATCTGTGAAACCTTTTCCAGTATCTGAACCTTTGAAACTCAAGAAAACCTCGTAACAGTTTTCAGTCGACATGGTACTGCTATAAGTTTCGCCTAATTTAGTTTTTGTCTGCGCAATTAAGAAGCTAGATGTGCTAGTATCAGCATCTTTGACATTTTCATGCACACTAGCTTTCTTCTTAGTAACAAAATTAAACGCAAGCCCGACGAGAAGGGTCAGTGCCACGAGAAGGATCAGTGCCACGAGCTTGTCGAAAGAAAGCCCAAAAATGAGACCGTGCATTTTGTCTTTGCTCTGACTCTACCCTTGATTTTTGCTTTCAAGTTTGACGGAGAAAAAAGCCAGAATACCTCTCAGGAAACAGGAAGTGCCTTCTTGTTGCCCATTCTCTTGTGGTTTGATTTATATAACGGAACCAATTGGTAAAGAGAATCACACCAGTAAGTCAAAGCTTGTCAACCTACATATAAATTAGTAATTCATTTGCCGGGAACCGCAACCACATGCTTAGTGTCGCGACCTAATTTTTCGGGTGTGAACCACCTAGAGTTTGGCTAATGGATTGTTAAGTCTAGACTTAACTCAGGCTCTCCCAAGCCCATACCAATTCGCGACTTAGGTTCAAGTTTATAACATGCAAATGATTTTTCAATTAGGAGTCGCCACTAATCTATTTTTGGTGGGTCGATTAGAAACCCAATAAAGTACGGGAGATTTACTTTACTCCTACGAACCAGAGATTATGAATTCGGGGACTTGGTTACGCTAGACTTTTCTAACGCCCTTTCGGTACCTTTCTCTTTTATTTCAAAGGAAATGTTTTGCAGGCAGCTTGGATTGATTTTAAATCTAATTCTCTAACATGCGAGGCGATCATGCGGGTGCGCAATCCATCAATTTAACACCCAAGAAAGCAAATAGAAAATGCAGGACTTACCTCGTAGCAACGAAAGCATCTGCAATGTTAATTCAAAATCCACATCAACAACCCTGGATATGATTTCTAATTAACACGCAATTTCTCTTTTTTTGTTTTCACTTATTTAATGAAAATTATGCAATATGCAATGCAATATTAACTAAATAACCTAACTCTAATGACATGTAATTTCTAATTGAATGGACCTAGCAACAACTACAACATGACATGCATTTCAATTAATCTAATCCTAATGATGTGCATGTGATTTTTATTTTCCTAATAAGCATGCAATCTATTTAGGAGAAATTATCTAAACCTATAATATGCAATCTTAACATGCAATGACGTGCAAAGAATGCCCTAATTCTACATGACATATGCATAATGACTTCTTTTTTTGTGTTTTTCCTTTTTTTCCCTTTTTTTTTTAAATTAACAATTGCCAAATAATTAAACATGCAATTAAAATCTAGCAACCTAAATTGATTTATTTGAATTTGGATTTTTTTTTTTTTTCTTAAATTTGAAATAAAATTCCTATTCTAAACATGTAAACCCTAAGACATGCAATATTCTAACTCAAATATATCTCGAGATAAACAAGGCAATTAAAACGAGACAATTCATTCAAAATCATCAAAAATCGCACATCATTCGGATCAAGAGATAATATTTCGCTAATAAAATCGATAAATTAATCTTAAGCCTTAAAGATCAAATTATCAATTTTACTCCCGCGATTAATTATTTCATCTAAAGTTCTTTATGATGAAATAAAAAAAAACCATGGCGCGGTTGCAAAATCGGGTAAATAACCCTAATCGGGAATGCGCTTATCATTTAAATATGCACGTAAGATACTATAAAGCATGTTTTAGGCAATAAAATATCTAAATCAAATTTAGATATGATAATTACCTAATTCCACAAATAATATTGTCAAATTTGAATTGAATGGAATCGCTCAACGGGTAACCAGCGGTGTGTGGTGGTGCTCGCGTGGCTTCTCAGCACGGTTTAGGGCTTGAAGGTGACAGCTTTTGATGGACCGCTTGGACTACCTGATTTGTCCAGATGTTCAGCTTCAGTTTCACTTGGGCCAAAGAATCAAATTTGCTCCCTTTGGTCTCCACGTTGATTCCCAGACTTTGACTTGCTGCGAACAGAGGCTATGAGCGCTAGTTCGCTGGTGCCGGTGTTTGGACCCGAGGCGTGGCTGGTCACGGTGAACACCAGGAGATCTTGATTGTGATGGTTCACTGGACGAGCACCAAAAAAAACTGCAAAACAGAGAATACCGAAGGAAGAACAGAGCAGGAGTCGTCGCGCGCGGCTGGTCCAAGTCACGGCAGGCCGTGAGGGGGCCTCGTGGGAGACTGAAACAACAGCAGATGAGCGAGCAGGGGCACGGGACTCGGGCTGCAGGTGTTCGGGCTCGCGGGTCGCTGGCGTTACGTCCGGTTCGGAACCTGCGGGCGTCGCCTGATTGCTGGGTCGAAGGGCGGCAGCTGCCGGTGTCGGGGCTATGGCGGCGAGGCGGGGTGCGGCGGTGGTTGGCATTGCGGTGCCGGCACAGTGGCCGGCGCGGGCACGTCGGCGGCGCGGCACCGGAGCTTCGGGATCGGCACGGAGCTGGCGCGGTCAGGGGCTTCCTCGTGAAGAAGACGACACTATAGCCCCCTTTTTCTTTTTCTTTTCTCACCTGTCGCATGTCCTTTCTCTGCCCCCCTCTCTGCAGACTTTTCTGCCCTCCTTTCAGAATTTCAAAACCCCAATTTTGTGTTTTCTTTGACCCAAGAAAAACCCAAAAACCCTACGAAGTCATCGAAAGAGAAGCCCCTCTCATGAATTGTGGCCGTGTATTATATGGGTGTGGCCCCCTTTTTTCACAAAATTTGGTCCCTTTTATAGTGGTTCCGAGCACCATCTTCCACGGCAATTTTTAAGCTTTCTTTTTTTTCGTTGCCTCAATATATGGTCTGCAAATTGGAGCAAAATCTTGCAATCGGCTTGATTTTTCCTTGGATGTTTCAATTCCTTTCCTTTTATCAAACTCATTGCTTTTTTTATTTCACCAAATTTATTTGATCGAGAATTTGCTTCCACATTTACTATGATTTGAATATTCACCGGAGCAAAGATGGCTAATCAGAATTTCCACACTCCATTCATAACCAAATCAGATTGATCCTCCCCTCATTTTCCTTTTTCTTTTTATTTGTTCAAAATGCAATTTTATTTTTTCAAAATTTGGTGTCAACACTTAGAGTCGTTGCCTTCACGTGGCAGGAATTTCAATGCACAAGATAATCTAAGGCGATACTCGTCCAACAGGAAGTAATGAAAAGTGGAGAGGGAAACTCGGGACAAGACTGACATGGATTTGCAGAGAAGATGAAAAATAAGGGGAGAGATAGAAAGAGGGACAAAGATTTGTCCTGTCCAAGAAGTTGCAGGGCAGGTCTCATTTGCTAAATGAAAAATAAGATTAATATCATAAAAAATTATAAACTGATATATCTATATTATATTTATTTAAAATTAATTATTTAACTATCAAAATCTCCAAACTGGTGCACCTGTGATAAATTTACTCTCCGTTAATTTCTGTCAAATTTTATCGTTAAATTTACTAACCTAAATGATACATAATGACATGGTAAGTCCATGTCAAATCCATAATAAAAATATTATGAAAAATCCTAAACTAGCACACTTGTGATTAATTGATTGTACCAATTTAGGGTTTTCATAATATTGACGTTAATGATTTCCACGTGCACTTACCACATTACCATATTATGTTACCATGTATCATTCATGCCAGCAAATTTAGCAGTAAAATTTGATATAAGTTAATAGATGGTAAAAATGTCACAAATGTACCAGTTTGGGACTTTAAGGTTAAAAAATTAGTTTTGTATAAATTTGCCACATGTGTACTAATTTGGAGTTTTTCATAGTATTACTCTAAAAAAAAAAAAATATGATATGAATCGGCATGATTTGCACAAGTGATAAGCAGTGAGCAGAGCCACGGATAACATACGCGGTTGAATACATCTAAGCGTCAAGACAATGACGTTGGGCACGCTCAGTCCAGTGCTTGCACCGTTAAAATTCCCTTTTCTTTTGTTAATTTATTTTCCATCAGAGAAGGTTTTTTTTTTTTTTTTTTTAAATATATTTAAGCTCTTGATCGCATTAGGAATTTACCCTTCTCACTTTAAGCTTGTTAAATATCATTGCATCAAACCTATAAACTATATTTCGCTATTTAAATACTGCATTATCAACAATCATTTATCTTAAAACCTACAATATATAAAGCCTTCATACAATTATAAACCCAGAGAAAGTTAAAGAGAAAAACCCTAACGATGTGATATCCGAAATCCTTAGGGGAAGCAGGCAAAGACCACGTGGACCCTTTGATGCTTCATATATTGCATTTTTAGGGCTTTCAATGCTCTTCTTCCCCTATTATTTATGGACAAACCAAAGAGTAGCCAATAGCATTAAATTAGACTTATAATAAATATCATTTATAATGGAGAAGAGACCAAAACAACTTTCAGTGACCCTTCCTTGTTGCCTTGGGGGAAATCAGAAGCATATCCACCGACAGATTCAATTCAAATAGACGGCAAAGAATATATACAATGATGGAATGAGGGGGTTGCTGTATGCTTGATACTATTTCTAGGAATGTGCAGAGGAATCGAAAACTACTTGGAACTGTATCAGAACCGGCAGTTCCCCATGGGACGGCCTTAGGGGGCAAACACCACGTGGACCCCTCGATGCTTCATATATTGCATTTTTAGGACTTTCAATGCACTTATTTCTTTATTATTTATAGACAAATCAAAGAGTAGCCAATAGCATGAAATTAGACTTATAATAAATATCATTTATGATGGAGAAGAGACCAAAACAACTTTCAGTGATCCTTCCTTGTTGCCTTATTAATTTTCTTCAATTCGTATGCTCCAGGGGGAAATCAAAAGCATATCCACCGACAGATTCAATTCATAAAAACGGCAAAGAATATATACAATGATGGAATGAGGGGGTCACTCTATGCTTGATACTATTTCTAGGGATGTGCAAAGGAATTGAAAACTGCTTGGAACCATACCGGAACCGGTAGTTCCCCAGGGAAAGGCCTCAAGTGACAGGTCTGATTCCTGGTTCTAGTTAGGGAATCGCATCCGGACCGAACTGTACACACACACGCACACATATAATTTATAAGGAAACTTTCCGACTAAAAAAATATTTTAAAAAATGAAAACCCTAAAGTCCTTAATTTGAAACTCCTTGTGAGTGCTTGTCTCGTCTCATTCTTATCTCATATGAGTCATCTTTCTATCTCTAACTTATGGCCTCAACTCTCAAACTCAATGTCTATCGACTCGTGGCCTTAACTCTCAACTTTCAATATGAGCCCATTTTTTTTTCTTTTTTTGTTGCTAATCTTGTAATTAAGAATAAGAAAGTTCTTTATTTTTTGATTTACTTTTGGCTTGTTGGAAAATGTTGCATTGTATGCGTGAAGCTTGGTGGGACGGGTTCCATGAACTCACTTGAGACGAGAACCGAACCAATCAATGGTCCAGTTTCTAGGTAGATCCATGAAACCAACACGTGGTTTCAATTCCAATTTTTTGGAGTTGGTCCTTAGTGGACGATTTCCGATTCTAGAGTGGGAATCATTCACCTGAACCATGCTCAGCCTTGGCTATATCTATTATTTTGTATGGAATTATACATGAAATTTGTATATCATGCTCATTTGTTTATTTCATGTATAACTTCGTAAAAAAAGAAAACATTTTTTGTGAAAAATATTTTCAAGATAAATAATTAGTTCTATTTGTTTGGTGATATACTAAAAGGCACATAAAACACTATCTTAGTGAAGAAAACAATTTTTAGTAAGAGACTTGTTAAAATGATTTTCCTAATTTAAAGTGTATGCATCTTCTAAATATTTTTTCTGTTAATTAACCATTTTCAATAAATGAACATGCCAAAGTTTGAAAAAACTAATTTCGTAAAATTTTTTTAGTGAAACGAACACGCCTTATCAAGAGAATATCAAGTGATTTTAAAGTGCCACATCAGCTGCTGCTGTGGAAAGCATTTTTTTTTTCATATCCAATCATATTTTGACTTGTGGTTGTTGACGTGGAATTGAAAAAAAATTCTTATCGTTCTCCCTCCCGGCTATGGACATACGACCGGCCGCCTGCCACCCTTGCACATCACCGTGCCGGAGGCCGAGCCTCCAAATCTAGCCGAGTCATGGCCTTGACGCTGCATCAGATCTAGTCCGCCTTCACCTGCTTCGAGCTCGTCCTTGGCCGCCTCCCGATCTGGTCAAGCTCGACTTCACGCCAGATATCGTACGCCTCAAAACGGTTCGAGTTCGGCGACTCCTCCATGGCCGCCGAGATCTCGGTCACAGCGTCAAGCTTGGCAACCATAGAAGGCCGTCCCCTCCAGAACTAGAGGCTCAATGGCAAAGGAGGCCGAGCGTCCAGATCTAGAACGTGGACAAAGCGCCAGATCTGGCCATCGCGAAGGTCGTCGTGACACGACCTCGAGTTGCAGCGATGACCACCGTTAGAGGTCGACTTGGGAGAGGGTGTTAAAAGTTGGAGACGACCATGGACAGAACCAAAAATGGCGCGCAACAAAAGAAAAAGAATCTCTTTTACAACTCCTCAGCAGCGTCACCGGGACGAGCGACGCCGACGACCATGGACGGCCACATCTGGAGAGCCAGCAGAGTCACCTGCCATGGCGAAGCAAGGTTCGCGTGCTACCACGGACGACCAAATTTGGAGAGCTGGTGGCGTCACCAAAACGAGTGACGCCGACTGCCGTGGACGGCCAGATCTGGAGAGCCAGCAGCATCACCGGCGCGTCACCAGCCATGGCGGGCCGTCTGAGGTCGAGTGGCTGGCTTAGGACGAAGGAGGAAGACGAAGGCGGACACAACAAAGGTCATGAAGAAATTCCACATCAGGTTTTTTTTTTTTTTTTTTGAGTTAATTTTTAAGTGGATCCGAAAGATAAGATGCTCGCCATATTGGCGTGATTGCTTTGGAAATCATTGAATATTTTCAAAGCTCAAAGTGACACGTGTGTTGCAATAGTTTTTTTAGCTCCTCCCTCACGACGAGTACAGACGGTCCCGATCTAGTTCAAAGTTCCCGTGAGAAAGGTCCTTTCTTGCTTTATCTAAGGTTTTGCCATCGGAGACCGACCAGCGCTTCCACCTAACCGACGACGGCCAAGCTCCGGCGGCCATCATCGGCTTCTTAGACAACGGGCCACGGCGAGGAAAAAGGGATGCGAATTCTTTGTGGGTAAGTTCTAACATACATCCAGATCTGAGCGACTATTGACTACAACAACACAGCTCAAATATTGCAAGGAAATAGAGGGGTCGGGAGAAACTCACCTTTGCCCCGCCGAGACGAAACCACTGCCGAATCCTGGAGCCGAACTGCTTCTCCTTGTTGAGCTTCAGTTCTCCGATGAAAAGTCAAGCATAGAGCGACTGCTTCGCATCGTCCGAGGCCTCAATTATATTTACCGGAAGAGACACCTAACTCGAGGACTCTTTTTATTTTTTAATTCGTCGGGCTTTATTTGCTTACTTTTAAAAATTATTCTTTTGGTCGAATTATTTTTAAAATTAATTGGCTGTTTTGGTTTTGCCGCCGAGGATCACGGGCTCTTGCCCGCTGCCACTACCTACCATTCTCTCTCTTTGATTTCTTTTTAATTTTTTTACTTTTTTGGCTTTGTTGTTTTGTTTCTAACAAGAATTGTTTTTTTTTTATTTGAAAATAAATTTCCCGGATAATGTATTACGGGCCCTTGCCAGCCGCTACCACCTGCCATTCTCTCTCGAGTCTCCCTTTGATTTCTTTGATTTATTTATTTATTTATAAAGGCTTTATTTTTTTGTTATTTAAAAAAGAATTGATTTTTTTTTTGTTTTCCAGTTAAGCATCACGGCCCTACCACACTCTCCTTGATTTCTTTTAATTCTTAATTTTTTTCATTATTTTTTTGTTTTTAAAAAAAGTTGGCTACTTCCAAACAAGGAGTTAAAGTGATATCATTTTATCCAAAGTGGATTTTATTTTAAATAAGTACATAAAATAATTAAGTTAATGTCAAATAAAGGTTTGAATTCGTCAGTTGGCTAGCCACAAGAAAATTCAATTGTTTGTCGGCTAGCCAATGATTCTCAAGGCTTATCTCAGATCGGCTTGCTCACTTCAAGTCTTTATTGATAATAAAATCCACTTTCAATCATTTTTTGTGAAAATGGTTCAACTTCACACTCTTATTTGAAAATTTCCCTAATTTTCACATTTCAACCCACATATTGCACCCTCTTGTCTCGGTGAATTTGGGAGCATAGGTACCCTCTAATTCTAGCGTTGATAGAGATTATTAAAAGGAAAATAAAGAATTCAAATGGTGGAAAGCAAAATGGAGGAATTTTGTTATAGTGTTCTTAGATGTTGGCGAGAGAAATGAATGGAAAGCGTACTAGGACTTGAATATCCTTTTATGTATTTACGTATAGAAGTAAATGAAGATACGAGTGGGAAAAAGAAAAATATACATATTTATTAACAACACAAATCCCTACAATTTCTTTAGTATTTCGATGGATACAAAGGAATTTACAAATTAATATAATATAAATTATGTTAACCACTCGCTATCCCTCGCAATCCATTCCTTTATTCTTTCACCATCCTAAAAAGACATCACTTTTAAAATATTCTCTTCTCCTATACCAAACATTTTGTCTAGCGTGCAATCAAATACTAAACGTTTGAAGAAGTGTAATCAATTTTTAAAAGTTAATCCTCCAATATTTTTCTTTAGCAGGTTGAAGAAAATCACTCTTCTACCCTTAACTTCTATAAAAGTTAAGAAATGGAGAAATAAGTGAATCAAAATATTAATATCGTCATAAATAATTATGAGTAATATCATAAAACATAAATTTTTTCTTTTTTTTGGTGACCGAGGAACCATCGGAGATCACCCTTCGGGGATCGCACGACCCTCCAATGCTCGGTAGCACGATTGGACCTCGCCGCGAGCCGCTATTTAGACGAAAAACCTCGGGGGGAGGGGGGGAGCTGGCCTAATAATCCACCCTTGGGACCCCTACTTAAGTCATGGAATGTAACGAGAAATTCGAACTCTCAACCTCGACGATAATTTTAATGTACATATCAATACTACTAATAAGATAATTTAAGAAAAAGAAACATAATAACAAAAAGGGTCAAATTATAAAAACCCAACACTCATTTTGTACTTTTTTTTTTTTTTGGTAAAGCTCATTTTGTACTTTTAATGGTTGGTTAATGCCAAAAATTAATTAATCAGTAAAAGATATCTGAAAATATGACCTTGGATTTTATTAATCATATTATTGTTTGTAACATGTAAACAATTTATTAATCAATCATTTTTTTTACATTAATCAACCTTTAAATATCGTAGTGAGTAAGGCTGCGTTTGTTAAAAATTGTTTATGTTCCCAGAACAAAAATTTATGTTTTTTATTCCTTTAACAAAACGTGTTTGTTTGCGTTTAACACATTTTAAGAACATTTTTCTCCCTTTTTCTTATTCTTTTCTTCTTGTTTTTCTTTCTTTTTCTTTGGCCGGTCGCCGCCTCGCCATGGCGGCGGCCGCCATCGAGGGTGGCGACCTCACCGGAGCGTTGCCGACGCCCGACGAGGCCGCCCGCCCTCGTCGGCGGCCGCCACCATGGCCGAGGCCGGCGACCGGCCAAAAGAAGAAAAAAAGAAAAAAAAAAAAAAAAAAGAAAAAAGAAAAAAAGGAAAAATAAATAAGAAAAATACGAAAGAAAATAGAAAAATAAAATAAAATATTAAAAATTTAAAAGAAATAAAAAAATTATACAAATTTACCAAACGTGTTTCTATTCTTTTTATATTTCTCCTAATGTTTACCAAACGTGTTTTTTGTTCAAAATTGTTCCCAAGATAAATACTTTTTTTCTATTTCGTTTTAAAAACAATTTTTAAACGAAATGTTACTAAACGCACCCTAACCAATTCTTTTTCATTTTCTCTTTTTGCTATTGAGGCATTTTGTATTTTTCATATTTATTTAATTTTTATATATTATTTTCTTTAAAATTATTGTTTTATATTTTTAAAAATTAGCTTTTTGTTTTCTGGCAAGGGTCACCAACCCTTGTGTGCTGCTCCTACTTTTATTCTTCCTTTTTGATTTCTTTTTCTTTTTAAATTTCTTTTTGACCTTATTGTTATATTTTGAAAATAAAGTTGGTTGTTTTGTTTTCCCAGAGATCACCAACCCTTGTCGGCCACTGCCATCTGCCATTCTCTCTTTTTAATTTTTTAATTTCTCTTTGGCCTTAAAGTTTTTTTTTTTTAATGATAAAAAATTGGCTGTTTTGTTTTCGTCGCAGGGATCACGGGCCCTTGTCATTCTCTCTCTGTATGATTTCCTTTTTATTTTTCAATTTTTTGGCTTTATTTTTTATTGGAACCACAAAAAATCCCGGATTATATATATATATATATATATATATATATATATATATATATATATATATTGTCCGATGATTTTATATTACATTCACCCCATACTTTTTGTTAAGATACAAAAGACCCCAAATTTTATACTCATGTCACACATCTATCCCAATTTTTTTAATAATATAAAAAACCCCAAACTTATAATTACGTGAACAATTACTTCAAATTATTTTTTTATGACACAAAAAAATCAAACATGTACTCACGTAACACATTTATCCCAACTTTTAAAATAAATGTATTGCATGAACACAAATTTAGAGTTCATGGCGTTATAAAATAAGTTTGTAGTAAATACGTCACACATCGATATAAATTTAAGGTAAATGTGTCACGTATCAATTTGAGACTTTTGATATCCAAAAGAATTTTAAAGTAAATGTGTTAGAGTAGACATAATTTAGGGTTTTTCGTGATTTTTTTCCCGTTGTTATTTGTTAAAAAAAAAAATTGCAAGATGCGATCACAATATCGGACAACACGTTTATAAATTGTTGGTTCAATTTTTCAAAAAGAGTACAACATTAAAAACTCATCTAAAAGTCGTTTGCCAAAGTCGGAGTCAACGTTCTGTGTAGATCTGGTGGAAAGTTGTTTCCTGAACGTGGGATCACAACCTTCTCGCAGGGCGTTTCACTCGTTCCAGTCAATATAATAGCTCGTCCCACTCACACAAGCGTAGCAGACGAAAAAGATCGCAGAGGAAGAAGATGGAGTTGAGGACTGTGATGCTGGCTGTGCTCTTCTTATCTCTTGGAAGTGTTGCGTCGCTTGAATTTCAAGTACTGTTTGTGCTGACTCTTGGCGCGGTCGCCATGGCTGCTTCTCTAAAGAAGCGGATGACTATTACGGTTAGATTCTTTGACTTTGTCTCTTGATTCTGTACTAGCCCTTGAATTTCTGTTTCTGTTTATTCCTGTGGCCGGGATATTTGCATTGTCAATGGTTACAGCATCTCTACTTCATGTCAATACAAAGTGTCAGTTAGAATAGAGAATGTTTGGGAAAACAAAACATACCTATCTACAGAACTTGAGAGCGATACTTCAAAAGCATGTAAACCCCTCGTCGTAAGTCCCATGCCTCCAATGCGAGATTCAAGTTTCATATCTCGTAAATAGGATCATGATATATTGCATCATCATACAACATCGGTAATAGATCTGGGTAATCAAGAAGCATTTGCAGAGCGTGGATAGATTTCGATTTCAAGTCCCAGCCAAGTTGCATTGTTTCATTTCTAACTACAATAGGTGTAGTCGATATTCTACTGCGGCTGTGGTAAACTCCATTTACTCAATTGACAGGAGTCCTGCTCTTCGTCATCGTCACCAAGCTCAGACTTGGCTGGAACCAACTATGATGTTTTCTTGAGTTTTAGAGGACCAGATACTCGCAAGTGTTTTACAGATATCCTCTACGATAGCTTGAGACATGCTGGGATACATGTATATCGAGATGATGATGAGCTGTCTGTCGGAGAAGATATCAAGCCTGCGCTGATTGAAGCGATTGAACGGTCGAAGGTTTTGATTGCCATCATCTCCGGGGATTATGCTTCCAGCAAAAGCTGCCTCATGGAGTTGGTCCAAATATTAGACTGCAAGAAAATGGGGAATCAAGAAATCATTCCCATTTTCTATGAGATCAAGCCCTCAGATGTGAAAGACCAGAAAAATTCTTTCGAAAAGAGCTTTCTCGAGCACGAGAAGAATGGGATTGATAGCGAGACCATCAAGAAATGGAGGCTGGCTCTCAAAGAGATTGGAAGGTTAAAGGGATTTGAAACAGCAAAAATACATAACGGGTAATCCAATTCGATTTAAAATTGATTTACAAAATTGATGTGCCAGATTGTAAACCAACCGTGTTATCCCTGACATTATTGTTCTTTTTCAAGCAATTATGTTTCGTGACTCCACTTAACCATTTGCTTTTAAACCAAGTTACACCATTGAAATGTAGGATCTATAGAAGTGCATTTAAGTGCCTCCGTTGTTCTTGCCTCACGGTGCATTGCTCCCGGTTTCACTCTGCACATTCTGCTTTGTTCTGCTGTATTACTATTGTTCTTATTCACTTTCCGATAATTGATTTATGTAGGCATCATTCCAAGCTCATAGACGAACTCATCCCCATTGTTTACCGAAAGCTGAAGAAGGGTCGACTACTTGTGCCAAAACATTTAGTTGGAGTTGACCATCATGTGCAAGAGATTATGAGAAAGCTTGGTGTTGTGCATCGCAATGGACAAGTAATTGAAATATGTGGCAGCGATGTTCAAGTCCTCGCAATATGTGGTATTGGGGGGGTTGGCAAAACTACTCTTGCAAAAGTTGTTTACAATCAACTCTATGATCGCTTTCAAGGTCATAGTAATCTTCAGAAAACTCCAGGAGTACATCAACATGATATCTTGTCCTTGCAAAGTCAATTAATCTCAGACCTCCGAAAAAAAAGTGCAACGTTCAGATGTTCTGATGATGCTACGGAAGTTCTAGCTAACAGATTTCGCAATAAGCAAGTCCTCATTCTCCTTGACGACATGGAAGATGTTGAACAACTCAATGCGGTTGTTGGGGATCTTACTTGGTTTGGTCTAGGAAGCAGGATCATTGTGACTTCTAGAAGGAGTGACATCCTTTTAAAGTTCAAAGAGGCTAAAACCTATGAGGTTGAACCGATGGAAGAAGATAAAGCTCTTCAACTGTTTTCGAAGCAGGCTTTTCAAGGGGATTCTCCTAGCGAGGGCTTTGAAAGCCTTTCCCGGGACATCGTATCAGCTACTGGGCGACTTCCTTTAGCACTTGAGGTGACAGGTTCAAGTCTATTTCGAAAACCAGTGGGTATATGGAAAGATACGTTGCAGAAATTAAAAGATGATCCTAATGAGAAAGTTGAACATGTGTTGAAGATAAGTTATGAAGCTTTAGATATATATGCAAAGCAAATATTTCTGGATATAGCATGTTTTCTGATTGGAAAGGATGGGAGAATTGCCTCTTACATGTGGGAAGACTGTAAACTTTATCCTTCTAGTGGGATCGAAGCTCTCCTTGTCATGTCTTTGGTGAAAATTGGAGAAAATAATGAGCTATTGATGCATGATCTGCTGAGAACTCTAGGAAGAAGTATTGTGTCAAATGAAGATCCTCTCCCTTGTAATCGAAGTAGGTTGTGGATGCACGATCAAGCCCTATCCACCCTACGAAGGAAGGAGGTAAACCTGAAAACCAGAACTACTGTTTTTTTTTTGCCTCCAGTTGATTTTTTTTCTTTTTAGTTTACGCAGTTCCCTTTTAAAATTCAATTTGTAAAAGAAGTGTTAAAAACACAGGCAGTCCATGACAAAGTTCAATTACTATTCATTTACTGCTAGGGTACTCCAAAAGTTCAAGCCCTCGGTCTCACTTTTGACAAATCATCCAATGCCTGTTTCACATCTGAAGAACTTGGCCCGTTATCAGAATTAAGGCTCCTCAATTTGGATCTAGCTAGTATGAGAGGAAATTTTACCGGTCTTCTTCCAAAATTAAGGTGGCTTCATTGGCGAGGGTGCCATAGGAGCTCTGAGCCTCTTATTTTGTGCCTAAAGAACTTGGTCATTCTTGATCTATCATTGAGCGCAGTGGCAGAACACTGGGAAGGTTGGACACAAATAATGGAGGTATATGACACATTCCTTTTACAATTTTTTGTGAAAACTAGCTAATAGAAACTGAACCTATTGTATCTCTTTGTTCCACAGAAGGCAAACAAATTGAAAGTTTTGGACCTAAATGGTTGCAGTCAATTATGTAAAACGCCACGCTTCCCAGCTGATAGCAAATTGGAGAGACTCATTCTTGAAGGGTGTTCTCATTTGTCACTTATTGACAAATCCATTCGTAATTTGAAATGTTTGAAGTCTTTGAACATCAAGTCCACTCCGATTGTCCTGCTGCCGGAGGAGATGGGTGAATTGGATAATTTGGAAGAGCTTTTGATTGATAAAACTTACATATGTCACCTTCATTTCTTAGAAGGTTCTATGCCGGAACTTAAAACTCTCAGTGCTTCCAGCTGCAAATATTTGGCTGAAATATCTGAGTCTGTTGGTTGTTTGAGGTCTCTGTCATATCTTGCATTGGATGAGTCCAGTATCTCAGGACTCCCAAATAATGTTACATTGTTGGATAAACTTGCAGAGCTGTCTTTAAGAGACTGTCGGCAGATAACTGCACTTCCAGACTCCATCGGGATGCTTCACTCACTACAGAAAATGGAGCTGTCTAACACCAGAGTTAAGACATTGCCAAAATCCATAAAAAAATTGGATAGATTGGAGGTGCTGAGAATGAATAATACTCACATAAGTAAATTCCCTAAAGATATTGCTAATCTAGGGAAGTTGCAAGTCATAACGTTTTCTGACTGCCGGAGTTTGAATGAGAAAATTCTGTGTGATATTTCAGGGTTATCATCTTTGAGAATCTTGGACTTATCATTTACCCTGATTCGTGGCCTACCTGAGAGTATTTGTCAGCTTTCTCATCTCCAGACTCTGCACTTGCTTGGCTGTGATGAACTTCAGACTCTACCAAGATTACCTTCTAGTATAGTGAGTTTGCGCTGGGGAACCAAAAACGCGAGGACAGTTCAGGATTTTTCATATTTGAGAGATTTGAAAGTTCTGGAGTTGGTTATTGATCCTGATGAGGAGGAGAGATCTTCCTTTGAGCTGCCTCAGACAGAAGGCTTTGGCTGGATATCAAGTTTATCCAACTTAGGATCCCTAAAGCTGGGCCTTCCGTATGTTACTAGTCTACCAGAAGATTTTAATGCTCTTACTCTACTTAAAGAACTTGATTTGTCCTACATAAACCTGCTAGACCTCCCACAACTTCCCTCAAGCTTATCAAAACTACTTCTCAAGAATTGCCAGATCCAGGGGATGAATTTCTCTAATCTGGAAACTCTATCCGAATTGGAGCTCCGTAACTGCAATGCATCGGAAATTCTTGGTCTTGAGAACCTGAGGCTCCTGCAAGTGTTGAAGATATCTGGCTGCAACATGAAGAACCTTGATGGTCTCGAACAAGCATCACAACTGAGAAGGTTTTCTGTGTCTGAATGCCATTCTCTTGACAGGTTGCCGGACCTATCAAAGTGCGCAAGTCTGGAGTTTAAGGATATTTACAATAATCGGGATTAGCCCTGTGAGAGGCACTATTAAAGTTGCTCCTCGAGGGGCACTGTGATTGTCCATACCAATATCAATGTGGTGCTCGACACATGTTGTGATCTTAACTGAAAGCTGCGAGGGATGCTGTCTATTTCCAGTTGAAGGAAGTTGGAGTTCATTTCTTTCTGCAAGGTGAGTGCACTTTTTCTCTGCATCTACAATTGGTAGGCCTTATTATTTCCAACTGTCTCCAAGGTAAATATTTAAATTTTGTCGTTTTTCGTCATTTCTTTTTTCTTGTTTGCTGCAGCGACATTTCTCTTTCCCATTGTCATACTCTACTTAATCTGTGCTTCTTCTCTGGGGTAAAGATGAGATTCCAGAAATAAATATCACACGGACTGTGAAAATGTGGACAGTATTGAAGTACCCAGTTTAATGCACGGTATGATTCCTTATTGATCTTAAACCATCAGCATGAACCAACTCTAGCAGTTCTTTTTCTGTCGAGAGCAAAAACTATTTGCGAGAAACTTAGATCTACAAGTTGATGGATTCATCAAGCTGGACCTGGTAAATTTTTGTGGCATAAGAATCTACATGCTAGTACTTTTATTTGTTTGTGGCTTTAAAATTCTAGGAGAAACCTGATGCTTCAAACTTCAGACTGTGTTACAGACATGTCATGCCGGATTGGACATGGAGTAATCTTGAGAAAATCAATTGCCCCCAGTTAACTTTTCTTGTTTCATGCAATTTTGCCTGTGTTCTAACGAAGGTTGAAAATCTATTCTCATCTTTTAGATGTAATATTGCACCGCTCATGTGAGTAAGCATGCATATCCAAATTGTCTAAGTTAGTTGTTCTGAGGTTTTATCAAAATCCAGAATTGTTTGTTATTGAGGATTCTTTGGAGAAATTAAATTTTCATTATAGAATCAGACACGTCGACTGTGTAAAATAAAACCTGTAAGAGGAAACATGAAAAAAGGGTCAAGTTATTGAAAGACAGCTTAATTTGTGAGTAACACATCATATCATAGTATTAACATTTTTATGCTCACATTCCATTGCATGATATAGTATCATGCTTCAATGAAGATTTCCATGAAATTAAAACTGAAAACATGCATGTGATACGTAAATACACAAGTAATTATCCCGCAATTCTGAAATTCTTCATATGCCAGCATGCTACTAGTTAAATGTCAAACCAATTACCCATGATTGAATGACCCATTACTTGCTATTAGTGTCATATCGATTAGCTGGTACTTTGATTGATGGTAACACAATCGAGTATGCTCCAGTGAAGATTTCCAGGAAATAAAACTGAAAACATGCACGCGACACGTAAAAACACAAGTAAGTATCCCGCAACTATGAAATTCTTCATATGCCAGCATGCTACTCGTTAAATGTCAAACCAATTACCCATGATTGAGTGAGCCATTACTTGCTATTAGTGTCATATCGATTAGCCGGTACTTTGATTGACGGTAACTCAATTGAGGAGATTGTGTTACTTTAACATATCTCTTTGCTGAAACATTGAGTAGGTGGTAGCTCATGTTCCTAGGAAATAATGACTTGATTCTTCAGAATAAACATTTCTTCAGGTTACGCCGGGATTGGATTGGGAAGGGAGTTCGGTCTTGAACTTCTTCAAGATGACGTATGAGTTGAAGGTCAAGGCCACTGGTGAAGAAAGCTGAGATTGCACACCTTATAAATCAGGGATCAACAGCATTGCATTATGTAGATGCCATGGTTAGACGGAACGGGAGGGGCTTTAACAGGACAGAAGGGCCCTTTGTCAAACCTTGAAAAGCAAGCACACCGCACCTTGTGGCCTGAGTCGTGATTTCTGCAAGTTGTATTGCAAACTTCTTTTAGATTTTTCTTCTTCTTGATGCTGTGTAGCGAGGTCTCTTCAGTTGATGGAAGGAAGGCCTGTCATTCTGTTCATCCAGGACTTGTATGAAGCGTAGCTTTTGCTTTCTTTCGTGTTGCAGAACACTGCTGTACATTATATTCTGCATCTTTCGACCTGTAACCAGTTCTCTTGTTTAGTCCCTATTTCATTTGTCACTCTCCCGTCTCTTGTTGCGAAGCAGAGACCATCATTAATGATTTTCGAACGTTTATAAGACGATTGTAGGAAGCATGTCACAGGGATATACTTGGATGGGCCAACACAATCGCAGGATGTTTCAAGCATTTTGGCATTGAGTCCATATATTGATTTGGCAGGTTTCTGAAATTGAAGCAATTTGTTCCGCGGATGGTAAATGTATGACGTCCAAGGTAAAGTTGGAATTGATGGTAAATAAAAGGAAGGCGACCGGCAACTTGTCAGTCTTGGTAAACTATTTATGATTTACCAATGAAATAACAATTTTGCCATTGGTAATCCTAATAATAAATTACCACTTACTTTTAGATTTTACAAGAGGCAACTATTTGTACATTATCAATGAAATAAAAATTTTATTATCGACAAAGTTAATAGCATATTACTAGCAATTATTGTGAGGAAAAATTATTAAAAATGTCTTAAACTTATTGCAAATTGGCTTTTTTTTTTGGGCATTGACGTATGCGGATTCTAGTTTTTTTTTTTTTGGCATAGTACTTAGTATGGAAATTTGCAATTGGGAAGGCAAATAGGGATTTGAAAAGAATCGAACTCAATACCTTATACTCCGATAATGTGTGAGATTATGTGGGACCGCCGTCAATTATTCTAAAAATTTAAGCTATTAGATGAAAGTGTAGTTTATTATTTAAATATTATAACTAGCCGTATAGACTGAATTAGATCGAATTAACACAATCCCAATAAGTTTAAGACTTTTTGTTTTTTTTTTTTGTAATTCTCTCGTCGTTGCAACGTAGTTTTGTGTGATAAATTATACACACACACATCATAGTTTTTTTTTCTTGGTAAAAGGTAATAAATTGATTGAGGGAAAGCCAAATGTACACAAGATCATGGCACCAAAATTTGCACTCAAGATGAACAATCATAACGAGTGAAAGGATGCCGTGATGTGAAAGGAAGACAACGCCTTAAAAAGACGCACAGACAACTAGAAAGGCACAGCATAAACAATCGGCAAGATACAAACCCTCAACGAAGGAGGAAAGTCGTCGGTTCCACAGCAACTCCGTTCCTTGAAGCGACGGTCAAATCCAAGGTCGATCACGGGTAACCCGAGAAGATAATGGGATCGATGCCCCAACTCCTTTGCAATCTTCTGTTCTTGAAGTTGTCTTCGACATTTCTGAAGGTGCTAGCCCTATCCTTAACCACTTAAAAAAGGTGATTCTTCATAATTGGGACGGTAAGGGGTTGATTTCTAAAAAGTATGCTATTCCTGTTCTTCCAGATAATGTGGCAAAGAGCCCCAAAGGAAAAGCGGGCAATGCATTTAAGGAAGTCCTTACCCTTCAAGAAAGAGGTGGCCCAGCGGAGATTCTCTCCCCAAGACCTGTTCCGCCAAAGCAAATTGCATCTTGCCACCCAAAAGAAAGCAACTCCGCCAAGGCAAATTGCAGCTTACACACACACACATCATAGTTAGTACTTAGTAGGTTATTGAAACGTTGAAAGTCGTAGTTTGCTAACATTATTGACAAATTTCGTCAATGGGCCTGATCGGTAGGTAGTAGATTACGCGATTGTACCATCTTTCTTTAGAATTTACAAATAGTATTACAAATTTAGTACTGAGCAAGACATTATCAAAAGACTTTCTCAAGATCATTGATGAAATTTGGGTGCATCACATGCGATGGAAAAATCTAGCAATCTTGAGAGTCGAATTGACTCTGAAGTGTCAGATTTAAGTTCATGCATGTTCCTTCTCATCTTGTGATTTTTTTTTTTGTCGAAATATTCCTCGATATTCTTTGAAATTTAAGAGTTCTTAATCAAAAAGCCTGATATAAGGGCGTCCAAACATTAAAAAAAAAAAAAAAATCCCCAAAAGATGAAAGGGAATTTGAATGATGGGCCTTCACAACCCAATTAGCCACTTTGCTTGCAGACCTATTACAATGGACTAGCGAGATGGACTAAAATTGGGCCATTCAGATCCTAGCCCCTTCAATCAGCTTCTCCAGCTCCCACTACACGTGCATCTTCCCTTAAGTTCGTCGACTGGCTCGGCACAGACGGTCTCAATCTCCATCGCACTCTCTTTCCTCTGCTCAAATCGCTTTAGAGCTTCAATCAGAACCCAAATTTCCGTCTGAATCGGCGACAAAGACGGAACTTTCATGGCAAAACTGTCCAGTCAAGCGCCTCTGTCATCTCTAAGGAGCCCTGAGACCACCCGTTCCGTTGCACCATACAAGAAAGCTCCATCTGTGTTAATTTTACCTTTAGTTAAACATGGTGTCGGTCCTGTTGAATAAGCACCGTTCTCCTCTTCAGGAGACTGAAGACTTTCCTTCAATTTATGCAGTTTTACTTTTCTTTTTGAGTTGTAAAATGCAATCAATTTCGCCGAGAATATAAAAGGAAGCTGTGGGTAAAAGAATGTTATCATAGATATCTGTCTTGATCCATTATTTAACTCCGAATGTTTCTTTATTTTTACTGTTAATGAGTGTCTCGAGCATTTTATTTAGATAATTCAATTCTCAAAGTACTGATTATGCCTAACACAAGAAAAATCAATGTATTGAAAATAATAAAATTTCCTTAATCAATTGCTTAACTATTATCCATGACACACCTGTTGACAAAATCTTTGCTCGGTAAGGATAGAAATGTTAGATTATCGAGGATGTTGTAACTTCGGTTAATCGTGAAAATAAAGGAATCTAAACTAAAATCTTATGGACTATGATAAGTAACTACTGGAAACAGCATCTACCATGGATGGCTGGAGAGCGACAGCCCTCCAACAACTTTGTGGAAACAAGAACAATGTCCGCAACCACTAATGGTACATTATTTCGTGTGAATATTTTTTCCTTTTTTTTTTATTTATTTAGTCACTTTTGTTAATACATTATTTAGAAAATATTTTTCTAAAAATAGTCATTTGTATTAGTTAAAATAATTAGTTAATGAGAAACATTTTCATTATCGATAATAATTTGTCTCCAAATTTTCGTGGACGATGAAAATATTTTACAAATTTATTCCTTTTTGTATGCAATACAGGAGATAGTTTTTGAAAAAAAGTTTTCAAAATCACTCATTTTTCATGAAATAAATGAAATCCCTATGAAAGTACCAAATAGAAACCCAACTGTTGTTCTTTTGAACAACCTTGCATCTCCACAAGCCTTCTTATTTACGAAACTATCATTTTTCATAAAGTTATCAGTCATAAATCATATGCCCACTCAAGGTGTTCAATTATTAACTAAAAGCAAAACCACTCGAACCCGAAGTAAGAAGCTAAGTTGATTTCGCAAGGAGGGGCAATCTGGCCAATTACATTCAGGGTTTTGCCTGGACGTATAATGAAGAGGTAATTAACCAAAAAAAGAAAAAGAAAAAGAGAGTACATAAGTAATCATTCGATTAAATTTGAAATATTATCTTCGGCCGGAAATTGATATACTTTGACAAGACCCGACTTGAATTCATGGCATAGCAATATTTGGACCTACATGATCAAAAGTTTTGGTTAGACTCATAAGATGGGATGATCGAGCCGAAAGTGATCCGACCCAAATTAACATGTCTTAAACCATTTTGAACTATTTTGTAGTAACTTATACCCATCCCATATTGCTAAAACACCTATATATCTAGCCTAATAAGAAAAATCATAACTAAACTAAGGTAAAAGCACGAAGTGAGCCAGAGCGAGATTGAGTGAGGCGATAAAGAGTGAAGAGAAAGCTATATAGGCAGGTTGGGTTTAAGTAAATTGTAAACTCATTTAATATTCATGTTGACTTGAGTTTTATCATTTTAAACTCATTTATGACTCATTTATTAAATATGACTAATTCATATAACAACTCGACCCATCAAATGTAGGTTAAGAAATGGGCATATAATCCATTTTGACATGTCTAGGTTTGATTAGAGGTGATCATTCCCTAGTTTAGTCCACTTCAACCTAGGAATTGGGAATCAGACCACCTGGCCTTGGGATCAATATCGTCCAGTTCTTGGCCAATCTAATAGAATCGATGGATTCATGTCTTGGCCGCAAGTTTTGGATTAATTGAATTGTTAATCTATGTTGCAATTCAAAATTGGGATTTCATCCAAGATTTGCAAAGAAGATAGATATTATAGGGCCGTGATTGTAGGGGTAGCTCGAAAAAAGGAGGAAGATTCAATGGATTCTTTTCCATCAATGACTTAGCCGGAGTAAGTAAGGAAAGTAAAATTGGTGAATTAACAAAGAAACTAAAATGAAGAAAGATACAAGTGACAAAAGGGGCAAGTTCTATGAATCAGTGCAACAATATAAAAGAAACAAAGATTCACTTCATCATCTCGAATAAGTTGAAGCGTGAGAGGAGAATACGATTTAGGTCTACACATTAATTATTTAAGAAATAAACAAATATAAATCGCTCCGGGCAATCCGATTCGCACCCTTGAGTAAGGAACCAAACCGAAAGTCACCGATTTTAAATTTATGGAACTGGATGGGTGCCATCTAGAACTACCCAAAATCGGCCGATCTCAGCGTTTCTCGATCCAAGCGGTTGTAATACCGACCCCTAGTTTTGAACTTTTGATGGATTCTAACGTTCCCCCCCATGTTTGCTGCACGTTTTGTTGCTGTTAAGGGCAAGTGGATCCAGCTAAAAGCAGCCTGCACAAACTGTCAAACCAAGTAAGAGAGAGAGAGAACATGGAGGCCGGCTGTGAATTTGATTGGTCCTCAAGAGTCACTGCATAAACAACGTCCGTTTTTTCGCTCAGATTTGCATAGCTGGAGTTCATTCTCCCCTTTTTACTTTCTCTTTTTCCTGTTTTTCTATTTTGGGGGGACCAGCGCGGCAGCTGAAATGGCGGAAACAGCATAAAAAGACATTAGCAGACGACAAAACGTCATCCCAAAATCCACAGAGAGAGAGAGAGAGAGAGAGAGAGAGAGAGGAGGAGAGGGGGAGAGATGGTGGTGGCGATGGAGGATCGAGAAGACGGCGTGATGGCGACGGACTTCTTCTGGTCCTACACCGACGAGCCCCACACCTCGCGGCGGCGTCAGATCCTCTCTCAGTACCCTCAGATCAAGCAGCTCTTCGGCCCCGACCCCTGGGCCTTCCTCAAGGTCGGCCCTTTCGCCGTCAAAATTACTGCTTGACTCGGTTTTCTTGGTGGGTTCGTGTCTCGTGGAAGTGGGCAGTTCTTGATTCGTCCGGGGAATGGGAGTCTTTGTGTGGGTTTAGTGTCCCCCTCGTGGGTTGGTTTCGCTTGCGTTGCATTGCATCGCATTTGCATCGCATTTGCATCGTCTCTTTAGTGATGATTTGCTCTTATTCTCTTGTTGGTGTCCGTCTCGATCTGAGCTACAGTGGGATCTTTCTCTTTGGTTTTGCTGCGTTCGTGCGTAATTATGAGTGGATACGATGTCGCCATCCGAATCCACCTAGTCCGAAGTAGGTGCGGCGATTCGCGGCCTATTTAAATGTTTGAAGAGATTCCTCAGCGGGATTCCCTTGTGGGTCTTCCCCTTTTGTAGATCTCGATTGGCATGTTTTCCATTGTTGCTTTCTTGTAAAGAAATGGAAAAGAGTTCTTTTTCTAGCTTTTAGCCTTCTATTGGCATATTAACCTTGATTTTACTTGGTTAGGGGTTTCTCTTCCATTTTTCATTTTATTTGAAAGGGCTAATTAGGCTTTTTGCTCCTCCATTGCTGATTGCGCAGCGCAAGCTGCTCCACGATTCATTTTATCTCGTAATTTCTTAAGGGGGTGTAAACTGTCTCTCCTTGTTTTTTTCTTTTTTTGGTGATTCAGCCTTGCATAATGAGATGAACTCATTCGCCCTTTGTTGCCCTGAATGGAAAATTTAAATAACAGGTCTTTGGTAACTTCAGTGATATTGTTATTTCTTTTCTTGCAATTGCGTACGCATCAGAAACCACTGGAGAACATTTGCGAATCTACATTATCCTGATTTGTGGAAAGGTGGTCGCTTTTAAGATGTTTTGGTGAATGTGACTTGTTGAGAACACCTTAATGCATACGCTTAGGAGTAATGTGCCAATTCGTGCAATATATGTCAGCTGTGTCTTTTAACTTTGATTGTCTCATATATTGTCTTTATCATTTTGTGCAGATTACTGTTGCAGTGTTGCTACAGCTAGGAACTGCTACTTTGCTCCATGATGCAGGGTGGCTAAAGATTCTGGTTATCTCCTATTTCTTTGGCTCTTTTCTCAACCACAATCTCTTTCTAGCCATCCATGAACTCAGCCACAATCTCGCATTCTCAACTCCGGTATACAACCGCTGGCTTGGAATATTCGCTAATCTCCCCATTGGTGTTCCCATGTCTGTAACCTTCCAAAAGTATCACCTGGAGCACCATCGCTACCAGGGAGTTGATGGGATAGATATGGACATTCCGAGCCTTGCTGAAGCCTATCTTGTGAGAAATGCTTTCACGAAATCCATATGGGTAGTCTTACAACTCTTCTTCTATGCTCTGCGACCTTTGTTTCTCAAACCTAAACCTCCTGGTATTTGGGAGTTCGTCAATTTAGTCATTCAGGTGTCCCTCGATGTGTCCATGGTTTATTACTGGGGTTGGAAGTCTTTTGCTTATTTGATCCTTTCTACATTTGTTGGGGGTGGATTGCACCCAATGGCTGGTCACTTCATCTCAGAACACTACATTTTCAAGCCAGACCAAGAGACATATTCCTACTATGGTCCCCTGAATCTTATTACATGGAGCGTGGGATACCACAATGAGCACCATGATTTCCCTAGGATTCCAGGAAGCAAACTTCATAAGGTGAAGGAGATTGCACCAGAGTATTATGAGGGGTTTGATGCATATAAATCTTGGAGCCAGGTCATTTACATGTATATTATGGACTGCACTGTGGGGCCTTTCAGCCGAATGAAGAGGAAACCATTGGCGACTTCCAAGAAATCTGAATAGATTCACCTCGACTTCTCTCTTCTTGGTTCTCTATATTGGTTACCGCAATTTTTTCTCTGTGATTATGTACACTTAAGCAATTAGTATTTATGTACCTGCAGACTGAAAAGACTTGAGTTATTTGTTGATTGGTTAACTTAAGCAATTAGTATTTATGTACCGCAATTTTTTCTCTGAATAGATAATTTATTGATTTATGTTGATGAGGCATCTGGTATATGAGGTATTTGGGAAGTATCTTTTAGATACTATCGCACTTGTCATTTAAATAGGGATGGCGGTGGGCAAACCTCGGCACAAAAGTCCTTACATTTGTGATGAGATAAGATCTTCCTCTCTACAATTTTACCCCTAACTGTGGACGGGTATGAATACCGCCAGTCATTTGTGTAAATATCGAAGGGCAAGTCATTCCTGTAGAGAGTATCCACTTCATTGACTCGGTCAAAGGCTGATGCTAGTGTCAGGTATCTCTTTAGAAGATCTTTATGCTAAGAGCCACTTTGGCTGTCTGATGCTATGGTGGGCATTTCATGAAATTGGTTTCAAGTACTTGAAACATACTTTTGAACTGTAGGGAATAGTGATTTTGGGCCCTGAGAGTTTATACGTCTGAGCTTATCGCTATTGGTAAGCGAAAATTTGATGTTCAACTCTTTGACCATGATTTTGACATTCCTTACTTTTATTCTCGTCAAAGCCAAAAAGGAGAAGGTGCTTTGTTTTATGGTCTTACTAAACAACACCAGTAAGCACCAAGCAAAGATTAACATAGACGCTGTTCTCGTCTTGCTGTCGATTCCTTGCTTCAAAGCTTCTGCGCCGAATCCTTATCCAATTATAAATAACTATGACCGTAAGGTATAGAAAAGCTCAAGCAGCAAAAGCTTCCCCAAGGGTGGAGAGGAATGCTGTTGAACGCAGCCCTTTGCTAAGAGTTTTCATAAATATTTTGTAATCTGAAGCTTCAAACACTGGGTCCTAAATCAGAGTGGTTTGTTGCATTTTAAATTCAAGGGCAACCCGACATCATTGATTAGTGAGTACTAATAAATTTTGGGAGAATTAGCAAAAAAGTCTTAAACTTATTGCAATTGTGCAAATTCAGTCATAAACTTTTTTCTGAGCCAATTTAGTCTTAAATCTTTTACAATTGTGCCAATTCAGTTCATCCGGCCAAAATTAACCGGTTGGCGCTAATGTGGACTTCGGCCGAGGACAGCTGATCGGCGAATGCTGATGTGACAAATTTTAAATATTTTTTTTTCAAATTTTTAATTTTTGAATTTTTTTAAATTTTTAAATTTTTTTTTTTTTTTTTTCCCCTTCTTCTCTTTCCTCTGGCCGGCCGGTGGCGAGGGCCTGCGAGGCCACTGGCAAAGGCAAGCCTCGCCCAGCGACGGCAAGGTCAACCCCAACCTTGCCAGATCTGGCGATGGCGAACCTCGCCTACCCCGATTCCCTTGACCCTCGTTAGCGTGCTCAGGAGAGCCTCGTCTTTCATCTCGAGAATCGACTCGTCTGACAGCGCGCCACTCCTGTAATTCTTGGCAAGGTCATGGAGGTACTCGGCTTTGTGATCGGAGACCCTAGCTTGCCGCAGCTGTTGGGGTGAGAGCGTGAGGAGCGAGTCCGGGGAGACGCTATCCTCGCCACCACTATTGAAGAGCACGAGGAAGCACGTGTAGATGGTTTGGGCGGCGTTGATGGGCGAGGTTAGGGCCTCGCCGGATCTGGCGACGGCCGCCTCGCCGTCGCTAGGCAAGGCTCGCCTTCACCATTGACCGGCGAGGTCTGGCCAACTGGCCAAAGGAAGGAGAAGAAGGGAAAAAAATTCAAAAATTCAAAAAAAAAAAATTTTAAAAAATTAAAAAATTACCACATCAGCATTCACCGGCCAGCTGTCCCTGGCCGGCGTCCACGTTAGCATCGGCCACATCACTGCTGGCCAGCTAATTTTGACCGGATGGACTGAATTGGTATAATTGTAAAAGATTTAGAATTAATTTGGCCCAAAAAAAGAAAAGTTTATGATTGAATTGGCATAATTGCAATAGATTTAAAACTTTTTTGGTAATTCTCCCATACATTTCTTGGCTCATAATGATTTTCTTCGGCTGTGTGCAATTGACTTTTTAAGTCAATTCCAAAGCTTATATACTCGATAACTTTGTCAATGACATGCTAAAGTTATTCAAAAGTGGGGTGAATGACATTTTTTAACTGGTCTTGGTCTTTCAATCAATTCAACTACTCATTGATGGCTACCTTGCAATAACAGAAAACGCAGGATAGACACCGGCCAAAGGATATGGTTGTTGCTCTATTAAACATCATTCAGCTTGATCTAAACACAATCGCATGTCATGACAGCAATCAACACCTTCCGTTGCTATGAGAACCATCCTCAAATCTCATTTACATATTCAAAGAAGTTATCCTTCTCCAGAACTTCACATGCCGACTCAAAAGTTTCCTACGTAAACACGCTTCATGATGTTATGCTAGATCTAGTTATACAATTTGTATGCTTGTTTCCCTTCCCTATCATCACAAGTCATCAAATGGCAACCATCTTCAACTGTTTTTAAGATCGCTCCCCAGTTTTGCTGATATAGTGCATCAGCTTACATGCTTAATGGAGTAAAATCAACAATTCTGAGATGCGACAGTATAATCTCCGCAATGTAATAATTTTAGCACATCCATCAGGGCCTTCGTTGGATTAGATTGCTTCACATGTCATGTCACTCTCAAACTTCAATTGACGTATAAGCAACAAAGTTCTGGCTTATTGCCTCTGGCGGCGAAGATGCTCTCTCATGTGCATGTGCACATCTGTCTTCACTACTAGCCTCATTTTCTTTGAATCCTCCCACAACAAACCACCATACTCCCGTGCAAAGTCGCAGGCAGCCTCAAAGACATCCTACAGAATTAGAGAGACCAAACATAAAAAATAATCCTGGCACTGGAAGATGAGTATATCACTTGAAGTTCACCAATTTTTACCCGAGTAGGAAATTCGTCATAGAAATGTGCAGGAGTCATCTCAACCCGGTTAAGATCAGATTCCCACAATCTAATCTGTCAAAAACCTGGAAAATGAGATAGGAAATGGCTTTGCCAACTATAGCACACCAGGATTGATGTGTCAATCACAGATTACAAGCTATGAGTTAATAAAATTGAAGCAGTCGTTTTTCCAAAGTCATGGGTGGTCATCATACAAACGTCACACACTTAATCTAGGTACCTCATTGAGAAGCAACATAACCAAGTCATTGCCTGAGACAGAAATCTAGTTCTGTTCAACTACTAAAAGGTGATTTTTTTTTTTAAAGCAGATAGCTGAGATGTGATCAACATTTGTGGGATGGGGGCATGACTGATAGGAACAGGACGTAACTGACACCTGACAGAACCGATTTATGTTAATTGCCTGGCATGCAATTTTAAAAGGACTAGGTACTGGAGATTAAGCACCAGCATTCAAGGAAGTATGTTGTGTTGTTTGCAAGATAAGACTAGCTACCATCTTCTCTCTAATTGATGTCTCTCTTAAGTCCGTCTAGTCCAAATGTCTAGCCACATGGTGATGTTAGGAAACAAGTAGAACCGAGCCTGAATTAATTGGCTGGATTACGAACATAAAGGATGGACTACTCCGACCTCATGATCAGGATGGTTTGGATTGCCTGTCTATACCACATGCAAGATGAGAAATGAAACAATTCATTATCAAAAGTTACCTAATGTTGCTCGCTGAACTAAAAGCCATAGGTAAGATGAAGTACAGGAATGACGACTTTGATGCTTAGAGCAGTCAATTACTTTTCAAAACACTGTTAGCATTTGCAAACTGTACTTGTGAATTAATTCTGTTCTGTGTCATTGAACCTTTATAAAAACCTGTGGTGGGGAGCAGCCGATGCTTCCCCGCTTGAACTTTATGAAATGCAATGGTTTACTTATCTTAAGAAAAGAAGGAAAAAAAAGTAACGTCAACCAGGGATGGTACCTGATCTGTAACATTTTCGGGAACAGATGGTACTCTCTCCGCGACACGGGGATGCGCATTTTGTTGGAGAAAAGAAATAATCTGCAGCACGAAAAAAGAAATTTGATGAATGGCAGGTAGTTTTCTTCAATTATGTAAGCATTCATCCACAATACGCTATGCCTGCATCTATTCTTGAAGCAATGATATTGACATAATATCTAAATCAGGTGCGTATAACAGCACTATCTGATTATTGATGTGATGGATGTCAAAGCAAAATCTCATCATCAGAAAATTGAAGAGATATTGATAGTCCCAATACAAGTAACCATAATAGGCCAAAAACTAAATATGCTTTTCACAAAGCATTAAATTTCAAGTAATTCAATAGCACCATCAGATGCCTCTTTCTAAATATTAATCATCCACAAGGCAAACCTTCGCAAGGAGCTCCATGAAATTAAACAGGCACATAAAATCAGGAACCTTGCAAGTCAGTCAAATTCGCTCACAATGATAGGGCCTCTTAGAGGGAAATAAATCCTTACAGAAACAAATATTATGTTCACACTATAGTCCACACAAAATTTTATAAAAATGAAAGTTGCCCACTAAGCAACAAAAATTTACCTGCTCTGCTGTGATCCCATTGTCAAATGCATTATACAAGCTTTCTTTAGTAATAGCCCCCACTATAAGGTTTGGTAGCTGATACTCAATTCTGCAATAAAAGCATTCTATTAGTACCTCTGCAGTTGATGACAAACAGAAATAAGTTCGTAGAATCCAGAAAATGGTGGAGATCAGGTATATTATGAGAAGTAAAGAGAATTGACCAATAGAAAAGAGCAGATGAATTGAGAGAGAGAGAGAGAGGAAAACTGTGTGCAAATGACAAACAATAAAAATGGCAAGTCTATTCTGGATACCGCTTTTGTGTCTGTGGGATCAAGCAAACATCTAATTGTTCATTCTGTACCTTGCTAATTCACAATTAAGGACTCATTGGCCAGGATATAATCTTCATATTCCTTTAAACCCGTTTAGCACCATGCTAAGAAGATCTGCAGTGTGAATCTATTCTCAAGAGATTCTAAGAATCTATTTTATGAGAGACTGTGTTTGAAGGGGCACTAAGTTGCTCGCTTTCCATCTATAAAAAAACCCACACAAATTGTCAAGTTCTCAAATTTAGGACGTGCATAAAATTATATCATGACAGGTTCTAATTGATCCATAAAAAAAATCCAAATATTTGCCCAAAACAGTTATTGTTAATTCCATGCAGACATAAGTCAGTCTTGTATTGCAAGAGTGGGCATGAGATTTTAGCTTTGAAAAGAAAGTTCTCCTGTAATAATGGATAGACAATCACAACTAATTTAATGCTTGTCATCTTGAACTCAAGACTTTCTTCACTGGATTTGCCCACAAGGGATCCAGCAACATTAAAGTAAGTAGAGCAATTGGCTGCTCCACATGAGCACCTCAAACAAAACATGATTTAAGATTTGGGTTTCTGCCCCACAATTCAAATGGTGAACAAAATGAGATCAGAAAGTTCCATGACCAGACAGAATAGAAAACGTGGAAAGAAGAAAGCAGGCAGAGATTCAGACTAAGAAAAACATTAATATGGAATAAAATTAACCAATGGCGCAATTTCATTTGATGTATTGCATGCTTGCTCAAATACAGTTTCTTTCCGTTTCCTAATCCAACTTTTTTATGACCATACCTTGAGAAAAGTCGCAGAATTTCACAATGCAACTTAGATGTCGAGTACGCATAAATCCTAAAATTTGTTTCCACAACAACAAATCCCTGCAGAGAGAACAAACCAAATTAAAAATTTTAACAGCATAACATGCATAATACTGGAGGTGTAATGTCCCAATGGAGAATACATGGAACTTCCAAAAGTAATAGTGGTTCAAATTTCAAGGGAGAACATAGAACTTTCTAAGACATAACAGATCAGTGGCAGCATTTGGACAAATTAAAGCCCTTCCACAAGTGCTAGAAAAACATGCAGGTAAAGAAAAGGTCATGGTTTGTCTAATGTTTGCAACTAGAAAAAAGCATGTCTTACAATTACTGTCCTTGAGACCTGGCCTGAATTGTTAGCAACACTTAATCAATCAATATAGCAATTAGCAATTCAAGAGGTTTTCGTAAAACGGGTATTCAGTTGTGCATGTTTGTGCAATGTTAATTTATAGAAAAAATAACAAAAGTAATTACACCTTTTCATGAATCAACAAAGAAGCTATTGTTTGCAAAATAAAGAACAAAAACATGGTGCCCACAGTCATATCAAATACGCAAAGGAAATACCTCTTTTCGAGATGATGAATCAGTCAAACTCACGGAGAGATTAGTAGTTAATTTGGTTGGTATGAACCAACTTTCTTTTCTTCCCTGGGAATATACACATAAAAGTAGCAATAAATCCATTAAAAGGTTTTATTTATAAAGCAAGCGCTACATCTTGCACCAATAAAAAAGAACTAAAGAGCTGCCATACTTGTTGAAGTTTGACTAAGCCCAAGTCAGCAAGGTCCTTGAGTGTGTTCCTCTGGACTTCAGTCAGTGTATTCATGTTATATGCCTAGCACACATTTGACAAGCACGACAGAGTCATAGTGAGTCACCTAAGCAAAGCTTTTCAGGCAAACATTGCACAACCTCAAGAGATTTATCTCATAGAAAACTTATGTCCTGTGAAACTTTGTGCATGAACATAACACATGCAAACTACTGTACCTCTCCTGTAGCATGAAAACTAAGCTCAAGCAGAAATGAAATTAGATCAGCTGAATCTACATCTCGCTCCTGCACCAAATTGAGACTCCATTTAGAAAGAGAGCGGCGGATACTGCAAATAAATGAACATGTCATCTCTATTGAATGAAATTTCATCAGCAAAGTGTTTTTGACAAAACAAATCAACAAAATGTCAGGTTGTCAAACCAACGGACAAACTCAATGACACTAATGGTGTCGACAATTGGGGTACAGCACTATCCTATTCTTGAGTAATCATAATTCTTTTTATAACTCCTTCATGAGAAAGAAAGGCCTACGATGAAAGACTAAAAAAAAGCTATAGCTGTAGGTAATGCCTTAAAGTACATCAGACTTAAAGCTCAACACCATTGAAGAAGAGATTACAGGAGAAGCGAGTTGAGACCCCCTTACACTCTTTTGTGATTCCACAAGACAGATTTACACTCTCAGTCCCTTAAGCCAGTGAGGCTGGTGAGACAAGAAGGGTTTCTACTTTGAACTTCCACAGAAAGGAGGGTATTATCTCCAATTAGTCTCTCCAATTAGTCAAACTCTAAACTTGCCACTGCAATAATGGACCCCCCAACTATACTTGCGAAGAAGCTAGAAGATGTATGTCTCAATGGCTCATCTCCTGGAATCATGTTGATCAAGATGTGAATATTCAGGAGCCCAAACACCCACTACATTAGGATCACAAATTCCACTAGGACAAGCAATATCCAAATGCAAGTAGTCACCAACAGAGTTGAGTGAAAAGACAATTACTTTGCAGGGCTCTCAGATTGTGTCATTACAGAGCCAATCATGGTTTATGCTATTGAATAGTTAAAATCCTCTTAGAATTAGCCAATAATTCGAGTTATTCTTATTTCATGAACATGACCTTTAAGGAATGACTTGAAAAGGAGGATTCTAACTGGTCACATACAGAGGAAATAAAAGGAATAAGGTGGCTGTACATATATGAATATTATTCATTATACAATCATACCTCAGAATTTGATATGTATTCTCTGATGATGTACCATAGTTGTGCATTTGTATCCATCAACTGCAGTTCACACGAAGCAACTATTATTAAAGAATATGCCAACAGACATGCCAACAGACTTAAAAGTGGGTCATGATTCTTTTATGCGTACCAAGAACTGGAAGCCACTCTCAGTTAACCTAGGAGGTTCTTTGTCCCTGTAGAAATGGCACAGACCAGTCACCAATCAACCAGATTTGCAACCATCCAAAAAGACCTCCAAACATATAATATATGTAAAGAAAAATAAACAACCTCTGAGTTAGAAGTCCCCTTTGGAAGATTCTCATCATAGAGGGACTTATATTCGTCGTCTTTTCAGCTTGGGTTGAGTTTATAAGTTGCAGAAGAAAACACTGTTTTATCACAATTGAAGCTTCATGAAAGAGCAAAGTAAATGAAGCAACAAAACCAATCAATGGCGGCTAATTAAACTGATAAATTCAGTCAAATGAGCAAGACTTTAAGAAGAGTCAATGCAGCCATCTGTAAGAAGAAAGACCCAAGAAGAAGAAGAAGAAGAAGAAAATTCTCACCTCCCATTGTTCAAGAGCAAAGACCGCAAGATCCTCCAAGCTTGGGAGCCTGGCGGTGATGTTTGATGGCATTGGTTCCCTTGGCAAAACTCCTCTGCATGGTTCAACTTTCAGTCATGCACTAAGGATTGTGTCAAGAAAAACAACTGATGAACTAAGCTGAAGTCCAATATTTGGCAATTTACAGGAAAAATACTTGGTGACAGAAGATATCCCAATAATTCTAATGCCATGAATATGCCTTACCAGGATGATCTATTAATATGTATCAGTACTATATGTATCTATCCATCTTCAGCCATGATTTGATGCAGTAATATGAGAAAAAAACAGAAGCAAGGAGAAAAATGAGCAGCAGAGACATGCTAGCATAAATGTGATAGCATGTTCTTAAGATTGGCAAAGGCAGAAAAGATAATATACAACAAAAAAGGGGGACTAAATGATCCTTAATTAGGTAGGAACAAGATAAAACGCAAAAACTGATCTATGGATTATAGCTTTCATCAGTCTGATTTAATTCAAAATGAATGCTTAAGGGTATATGTCAAATTGGTGATCCAGAACCTGTGAAGCATTGCAAAGTTTTTCAATTTTCTGCAATGTATGATAAATAAAAATTCCAGCAGAAGCTATACAACAAAAATCATATCTTATCATTGGGCTTCAAGTGCTACTTAACAAAAGGTTGAGTTCTCAGTTCTTGACAAAATCTTGAAACATACTGATGTCTTAATGCAAACCCGAGCTACATATTACCCAAGATAAATTCAAACAAAGCATCGTTCCTCTCTATCCCATCAGATCCTAAAAAAATAAAAAATGAAAGAAATAGAAGCCACAAACAAATCTGTAACTTACCCACAGGTTATGTGTTTCTGGAGGTTAGTCTGAAAGGTTGGATTTAGCCTGTAGCTGGTTCCACTACTTCTGCCATTACAATTTTAAATTCAGAAACCGACATAGTAAAAACAAATCAAAAAGTTTATAATACGAAATTCTCTCTTGAATTTCCACGAAGTGCAAATGCTTATTCTGATTACCCTCACAACCCAGAGAGAGAAAGAGAGAGAGCGAGAGAGGGGTAATTGGCAATGCATCTCTGAACCACTTCTAATGTCAACAGGTATAGGATGTAGCACAAAGAAAATTTAACAATAAAGAAAACAAGTAAATTGACATGCAAAAATCCAAGGAAAAACAAAATGAATTTCTGTTTCCAGTGCATGCAGATTTTTTGCAAAATAACATAGGAGGTGAACAACTGCAAAGAAAAGATGCTTATATGAAATCACGTGCTTTGTAGATATGAAGAATTAAAAATTGCTCGAACAACTTTCTACAGAAACTTATACAGTGGAAGCCATTTATTATGAGCAGCTTATGAGGTAATTAGATCAGCCATATATATGGTAACTACAGACAAGCATTTCGCTATTCCGCAGACTGAAGAAGCATACGGTTACCAACTAACTTACTTATCCCAGACGTCTTGATTTGTTTGTAGGGTTTACAAAGATGTAAAGGAAGGGCCGGGGAAGGCATTTTTACCAAAAAAGGGTGTACCGTCACACAATCTACTTGCCTTTCAGCTCGACATATGAAACATGAGCAGGCCTATAAAAATTCCATTCAATCACAATGAAGCTAAAATTCTCATAAATTTGAGTGTCAAACTTCCCACTTCTCCAACTGTTCTCTATTGCTACACTAGGAACATTTCTAGGCAGGGAAAAAAATACTAGGAATATAAAGCTAAGCATACAATCCGTCCAAGACCTCATCCTCATCTTGGGGCAATATACAGTTATGAAGAGAAAATCAAACAGAAGACCCATTTCACCTGTCGAAAGCCTCGGAGAAGATCCTCAACTGAAGCAGCCGGTCGATCGCGACTTTATGCTTGGAGAGTCCGTCCGGAAGGACCCACTCCTCAATTGACTTGGTTGTCACTGCCTCTTCGATGTAAAGCATCTGTATCACGTACTTCTTCGCCAACGGGGGCAGCGACCTGAGCGCAACAAGAACGAAATCACATCGGCCACCCTCAACACCCCCCCCCAGGTGTCGAAATTGCTTTCATTTTATACAAGTTCAACTCGCTATTTCTACAGTGTACACCGGTGCATAGGATGCTCAATGCTCACTAGTCTGCAATGACGGCAAAAAAAGGGCGTTTTGAAGTACAATTCCATCGGAGCCGATGCAGTGAGCTGAGCGTTTGCGATCGGCCAGAAGCCGACGATCTCTCATTCGTTCAAGTTCGTTCTCGGAGGACCGAATGACGATTGCGATTGAAGAGAGAGAGAGAGAGAGAGACCTGAGAATCGCCTCGCAGATGAAGGCGTTCTGGTAGAGCTGGTCGAGCTTCATGGCGGGCAGGGCCGCGACCATGTCCATGAAGTTCCTGGCGATGATCTTCACCTGAGGCATCTTCTCCGCCGCCGCTGGAATTCGATCCCCAAGGCCCTTCGCGGCGGTCGTCGGAACCGGAACCGGTCGCCGCCGCTGATCGGAGCTCCGAGAGGTTTAGCGATTCCGGGCTCTTCCGAATCCTCCGGCGCTCGCGCTCTCTTCCGATCGGTTTCGTCAGTGAGAGTTTTAGAGGGACAGGGGAGGAGCTGTGAAGATGGGCTTTTTACGCACAAGGGCCCATTTAGGGTTTTACTTCGGATCAAGTTGAACGTAACTGCAAATCAATAGACCCACCGCAACCAAATTGAAAAATGAATAATTTAAATAGTCAGTATCATGAAAAATCATAAATTGACATATCCGTGACGAATTTATCAAGAAAATCCCTCAAAGTGGTACATTTGTGACGATTTACCTTTTATTAGTTTCCGTTAAATTCTATTATCAAGTTATTGAATTGGATAACACGTGACAGTTGATAGATGTATTTGATTGGATTTTTACCATTCATTTATCATGGGTATAATAGTTTGTGATTTTTCATACTGTTAATCCAATTTAAGATAAATTAATGGATGGTAAATTTGTCGTGAAAGATATCTTAGAACTTGTAGTTTTTAATAATCAAAATATTAATTTGGGATAAAATTTTCACATGTGTATTGACTTGGGGTTTTGGTGGCATTAACCCTAATTTTAAAATATTTTTCTAAATAATCGTTTTACATCATTTATAAAAATTAATAAACGAAAAGTTACTTCACCATCCACGAAAATGATTAGACAACGATGATGAAAACAATTTTTGTTAACTAATTATTTCAAACAATATAAATAATCATTTTGAGGAAAATATTTTTCCAATTATCCAAATTTTGCGAAACAAATGGACTTGTTGGGAACCAATGAGCTCGGCTTAAGGGTTTATTTATTTGGTTTTGGTTTAGATTTTTTTCTATCGATTTCGTTTTGGTTTATAACTTTGGAAACTGATAAAATTGAACTAAGTCAATAAATTTAGTGCATAAATAAATAAATTTTCTTTTTGATTAAGTGAGGTTTGTAACTCAACCTAACCAAGTAAATGTTTCTCACCTAAGGTCGCTCTATACTATTAAATTAAAATATTTTTTTTCGGAAATGGACCATTATCGATTGATTTTTAATCCCAAACAATACTGCTAAAATAGTTTGTTATGCTCGTTTGTGCTCTTATATTTAATTAAATAATTTTTGTAGTGCTATAGATAAAGTAACTTGATTTAATTGTGATTGTATCCTCTTTTTTTCCTCAACGGATCTGTGGGAAATAGGTGCCTTTTTTCTTTTCTTAATTTGCATTATGCATTCAACGTAAACAGTTCAATTTTGTCGTCTGGCGGACTGAAAATCCCATTAGTAAAATGAGAAAAAGAAAGGAAAAACTGAAGGTGACAAAAGTCAAAAGTCAAGCTTCAATGCAAGCTCAGGTTTCTGAACACTCTTTGTGTAAGTCTTGCCTTTCCCTTTTGGTCTCACTTATCTAATTTTACTCGTTCTTGATGAAAAAAATATCAAGAACACATGACACAAAAAGTTCATGAATTTTAGTCAAATATATAATTTAGTTCATAAATTTTTAATTTATTTAATGTGATCCTTGAACTTTAACTCAATGTGTAATCCGGTCCCTGAACTTCTAATTTGCTTAATGTAGTCCTCAAATATTTTCATACAGTTCAGAGATTAAATTGGACGTGTACCAAAAATTCAGAGGCTAGATTAAAGAAATTAAAAGTTTATAGACGACATTACACATTGAGTTAAAGTTCAAGGATCACATTGAACAAATTAAAAGTTTTGGGATCAAATTACACATTGAGCTAAAGTTTAAGGACTATTTGTATCATTATTCCATACTGCGAAAATTCCAAATTGATATTTTTGTGACAATTTTATTTCAAACTAATTTTTTCACCACAAAAAACCTTAAATAAGTACACCTATAGTAAATTTACCCAAAACTTATTTTTTTATCACCAAAAATCCCAAACTAGTACGTCTGTGAAAAATTTACTCTCCATTAATGTAATGACCCCAACTCAATCTCGAAGGTCACAAGCGGTGGGAATTATTTTCGCGACGTTGTAAGCCCATCACCGACCCATTTCTTTTTAATATTCGATTTAAGCATGTGCGGAAGCGTACATACAACAATCATACAACAATAAATAGCTAGGAAAACAATCACTTACAAATATATAATTACATCGGTTATACTTACAAGATTTTGCTCATTGGCCATTATATTTACAACCACTATATATTTTACGCTTAAAAGGTCGAGGTAAACCTTAGCTCCTTTAGAGATACTGCAACTCCAAAACTAGTGTGAGACCTCTATGCCTATAATTCTGAAAAACAACGAGGTGAGTCATCAACTCAGTAAGTAAATTTACTAATCTTCGAATAGGAGGATGCCTCACCATCGAACAACCATGTGAACATAACTGCATCAATAAGTTGATGACAAATCAATAGCAAAAGAAAAGCTTTACCTTGATTAGAACATGAAATCCTTAGTCAATAATTTGCAAGCATAAACTAAGACTCATCGCACAATATGAGAAACTCACACCTCACTCAATAATATGCAAGCATAAACCAAGAATCATTCCATAATATGGGAACTTACGCCTCACTCAATAATATGCAAGTATAAACCAAGATCATTCTATAATAGGAGTAACTCATGCATATTGGATTCATTTATTAATCGACCGAAATCCATCGATTCTTCTGGAATCCATCGGACATTCGAACTTAATTGGGCAACATCTCCTAATTCAAGGATGACGGCTAGAATTATCACAACACCTCATTGGCATGGGAGCATAATCGCCATCTTATGTGGCGACGATTCTTGTCTTTCATTAGATGATCACACGTTGTGCATCACACAAGCCGATTTATCATCTTTCATCTTAGCCGATACAAGCAAAGCTCGAGGGCGTGAATCATGGCAACTATATAATATGCTTTACCTTTCCAAAACTATACATCATGCCGGGCACGAATCAAGGATCGCGGCTAGATCTGACATGTTTGAGTACCGATCTAGTATCAAACTTGGCTCAGGAACGATACACCTCAATACCGCACTGAGACTAAGAAATTACTGATCCGTCATGATCCTGCGTATGTTCAAGGTTGACAAAACCCTAAGGTTCGTGGCCCAAATTGACTGATCAAGGTGCCAACCTACACCAAGCAAGGCCATGGATCAATATGTCCTCAATATCGACCTACCAAGCGAGGTTCATTCCGACACGCCTCGATGCCAATCTAAACTAACGAGACCCGTTTATGGGTTGGAGCATGCTTTCAACATATGAGCAAACCATACAAAATTCTCACATGAGAGAAATATAGAAATCTAACATAAATAACACTAGTAGTTTATACAACAAAACATATATAATCACATAGGCGATCAAGAACACAACCCATTCTACCAACACAATGTCCTAGCCAAGGGTTAGGAAGTCTACTTACAACACGCCTAAAGGTGGTTGTTAGTAGTGGGGGCGAGCGATGCAACGAGGGCGCAAGCAAGAGAGAGGGGCACCCAAGAGGGAGAGGAGGCGTTGAGGGTGACGGCATGAGAGTGAGAGAAGAAGAGGAGGTAGTGTGGAAAGGAGGGGGGATGCCTTTATTTATAGGCAAACATTTCAATTTGTCACAAGTCAAGAAGTATTAAAGAAATGCATTAATTGGAAAGCAACTTAGTCTTCAAGTCTCAACCTAGGGAAATAATTAGCCCTAAACAATTAGGGATATCTAAGCCGTGACATCCCGATTTTCCAATTCCATTTTCAATAAATTGAGACGAGCATTTCGTTGGCACGCATATAGTTATTTTCCTTGAGTCGGCCACTCATGTGAAAACTAGTCTATCGGGTGAAGCTGTTAAAAGTTTCTAATGTATCAGACTCGAGAATTTGACCAGGAAGCGACCTTTCGACCGAGCTAATCTGCAAGGGTCATTACGGCACAATTAAAAATCGATTAAAGACCGGAGATAAATCGACTCGACAAAGGCATGTGATCGAGTGTGAATGATTCCACCAGATCGCACAATTCTTGTTGGTCGACACTAGACAGACTTTTCTGTCGATTGGGTACCCTGTGTCCGTATTTGAAACCTTGAGATTACCCCGACAACTGAGATTCGTCAATGTGTCAAAGATGTACATTGTGGCTTGATCAACCACGGGTCAAATGCACGAAAATTTCTAAAAGCTACCCGGTAGATTAGGACGCGCTAATATCGTGCCAAAGTGAAATTAACCGTGAAATTGAGATCGAATTCAGAAATTGGAAGTCAGGGTGTGTCACAAATCATTTTAGGAATATTAACTCATCTTTAGAAGATTTTCCATGTAATCAGAATTTTTCAGCAATTAAATCAAAGAATGGCTAATTTGGCTCGAGAAATTAGTAAGCCCGCTTTTGGTCGTATTTTTGAGATCTAATATGGTTCTATGGTCAAGTGATTATGTGAATTGAAGTGGGGTGACATTTGATTAATTTTATAGACTTTAATTGGACTCAATTGGAAGAGAATTGATTGGAATTGAAGAATTTAGTGTACAAGATTTCATGCCATGGCGGAAAAGTAAATTGCAACCATTGGAAAATGTTGTGGGAGGTTTGGAGATAGTGGAGTATGACATCACTTGATGATATCATGGTGGGCCATTTTGTGGGATTAAAGAAAGAGAAAAAGAGAAAAAAAGAAAAAAGGGTCCCCTCCTTCTCTCTCCTCCCTCTCTCCTTCCTCTCTCCCGTCGACCCTCTCTCCTCCATCTCTCCTTGCTTCTTCGAAACCCAGCAACCGAAGAAGACTGGAACGGAAGTCAGCAGTCGTTGCAGCTGCAGCCAGAGTCGTTGCCGCCTCATGCCGCACGCCGTCGCAGCCGCGCCTCGCCGCTCGGACCTTCGCCTCTCCTTCCCTCTTGTTGGCATCGAGTTCTTCTTCTTCTTCTCTAGGTTCAAACGCACCAGCAGATCTAAGCACGCCGAGGCTGGCTGTAGCCTAGCCGGACCGCCGTTCGCCGCTCGCGCACCGTCAGCCGCCCCGCACAGCCGCTGCTCCTTGCTCGCTCACACTTGGCCGACGCCTAGCCATCCCCGTCTGTCTCGGTCCGTGAGTTCCAGGAGCTGCCGGAGCTCGTCCCCGTCGCCGTGAGCCGCCGTTGACCTCCCCACCGGCCCGTCCAAGCCCCGCCGGTTTTCTCCACCCGTTTCCGACCCAAGCCGACGCCGAATCCGCCCTTCTCGGCCCCAAAACAGTAGCTGCAAAAATGGGTATGTCAGCTCGGTTTTGGCCCGTTTTGGCCGGCTTCCCAACCCCAAATGCTTGACCCGCTTTGAGGAAAGTTGTTCTCCTCGGCGTCCCCGTCGTTTTGGTCCGCTCGGCTCACTAATTCTGTGAGTTTAACTCACTAAACCTCGCTTAGAGGGTTAATTATGCTTAGGGAGGTTTAGTTTATGTTAAGTGTTATTAGGTGGTTAGTTTAAGTTATTTAAGTGTAGATTATATTAAGGTGCTTAATTAACTTAAAGTGTGTTTAATTTAAGGCTAAGTGAGTGGTTATATTAATATAAGCTTTGGTGTGACATAAAGGAATTTACTTTTGATTTATTTAAATATTTCGAAATTATTAAATAATTTAATAATATATTATTATTCGAAATTATTAAAATATTATTATTTAATAATTTTCAAAATAAATTTAATTATTTACTAAATTTTGAAAATTTTGTCGGGACCCTAAATTCTCAGAATTTCGTGTTGATCACTCTTTGTGTAATCAAATTTTGAAATTGATGATTGGAATTATAATTTGAGTGTGGATCGTGAAAGATATGGATATTATTATTTAATTAATTTTTGGAATAAATTTAATTATTTAATAAATCCTAAAAATTATTTTGGAACCTTATTTTCTTAGAATTTCGTGCCGATCACTGCTTTGTGCATTTAGAATTTGAATTTGATGAATGTATGTGGCAAATTGAGTGTTGATTGTGATAAATAGGGATTTTATTCATAAAAACCCAAGTGTTGGGTTTCGATGCAAAAAAATTGGATTTTAATGATTATATTAAGTAGGGGAGTTTGAAAAAGTGAGATATTGGCTTTCTGCTTTGAAATTAGCATGCCCCCACACACGTGAGTAATTTATGGAATATTTTTAATATGAAGAAAAATGACCGGGATCACTATTTTAAGTGGAAGCATTTAGTGAAATGCAAAGTGTCTTGGGGCTGAATATGATTTGGCTGTGTGATAATTAAGAGGAATCGTCCTAGGCTGTTGAGCCGGACTTGCCCCTATATGGGATGCCCACGCAATGGTTGCGGGTCGCAGTTGATTCTGGGCCAATGCTCCTTCGGGAACGCCGTCGACGTATTGATGAAGCTGCGCTCCAAGGTGGGGAGGCGATGCCTGGCTATATGCTAGTAGATAGCCGAACAGCGAATAGGCTATGCCATTGTGTGGCAGTGAATAATAATTGGAATACGTGCTAAGTACGATTGTGATTTATATGAAAGTGATGGCGTTCCAATTGTTTCAATTATCATTACTACCCGAGATTGTGTGATACAAATTGTGCTAATCTGCAAGAAGGAATTAAGACGAGGTAAGTCTTCTGTGTGATGTGGCTAAGCCACCCGGGGTGTATTTTCTTTCTAATAGGGTTTAGGGGGTTGAACTTGCTGAGACAATGTCTCATCCCGGTTATGAGATTAAAATTTCAGGTCCCTGGTGGACGGAGCGGCCAGATATCTTTGGTTGGCCTTGAGGAGTTGCAGAGATGAAGTCATAAGGATTGAAGAACGTGTCCTGTTAGTTGGTTTTAGGATAGTTCCCCTTTTGTCAAGCTGGCCTATTTTGTAGACAGTTCAGTGTTGTATTTAAACCTATGTGTTTGTAAATGAGTGTTTGGTATTGTGATTGATTACCTGCTTTTCTATCCCAAGTTAAATGTTGTCAGGGGATTTGTTTCGCTTCCGCATGCGTAATAAAATGAATGGGTCGGCGACGTGTCCTGGGATGTTGCTTATTTGCATGACCATGGTGAGATGTTGGCGCGCTCGAGGTTCGGGGCGTGACATAGCATATGACTTAACCTAGTATTAATGCATTAAGGTCCAAAAACATTTAATGCATATTTATCTTCAAGCTAACAAGACTCTAGATTAGCTTGCTCCTCCTCAAGTTGGATGTACTGCCCTTTCCCCTCCAAATTTGGGTGTGTGGCTCTCCCATTTTAAGGTGAAGAACATTTTCGAGTAACTTTCGAAATCAGTGTCATTGTCTAATCAAATGTGCTCAAAAAAATTATAAAAATTTAATTTGTTGTAGAGAAGACCTTGAATAACATTTTTTTATGGAGGAAGTCAAGTCTAATTCGGTTTGTGGAAAGAGCTGCAAATCACTGAACACAACTCAATAGTTTGTCCTTCGAACAAATTCAACAACCATAGAAGAAAACCCATTTCAAAGCACAAATCTTCATCAAACATTCTGAAATTTTTACATTTTGTAAACATGGATGTGTTTTAAAACTTTTGTGAAGGAAGCATATTCAAATTCGAAATGGAAGATTTTATGAAAATTCGAGAAGGCAACCTGATCACTATTTTTACTGCACTTGATAGGTTTCAGATGATAATTGATAAGGCTTGCTTCCTAACCATTGCACCTCAGAAAAATCTGAAATTAAAGTTTGTTGTGGATCAAGATATCTTGAACAACTTTCATGAAAGAGTTTTTATGATATTTGAATCACAAAAATTTCTATAAAATTGAAAAGTAGTGAGGGTCTAGCACTTTCAAAAATTGGAAATCAAAGTCAAAACCTAAAAAACCAAATGTGACAAATCTAATTGGGAATATAACCTTATCCTCCAAGTCTCCAAATAAGGGGATTGATGGCACTAATCTAATAAATACACATATGCCTCCATAATTATCATCCTCATTTAATACCTTTGACTCTTGTTTCTCAAGAAAATTGGCCAATCTAGCTTGGCCTCTAAGGCTCTGTTTGGCTAGGTAGCACCGACACGCGACACGACACGAGTGTCCGACACGACACGACACGTCGACACGTCATTTCTAAAAAATAGAGAATTCCGACATGTTGCGACACGTTGTATATTAAATAAATATTTTTATTTTTAATTAATTTGATTCAAATTTATAAATAATTAATTAATTAAAAAAGCCTATAATAAATTTACACTAATAATATTAACAAATTAATTCATTTGAAATTCGAAAAATATATTCATAATTAATGCAAAATATTTTTTAAATTTTAACAAAAGTTATCGATGCAACTAATAATTAATAAGAAATTAGAGTCACTTTATTTAAATAAATCCATGATTTTCTACAATAACTAAAATTTATCATTATTTAAAATTCAATACTTTATTTTTCGAAATTATTTTTTAATTTCATTTATTTAATTTTTCAGTTAAAAAAATAATCCCCAAAACCCACCCCTTCTTTCGTTCGTCTTTTCCCTCCACCCCAAGTTTATTTTACCTTTTTCCCTCCCCACCACTTGACAGTGACAGGTGAGCTGTCACTTCACCCCCTCCCCCTCACGCCATTAGACCTCTTTTCTTATTTCTTTTGGATTTCTTTACGAAAACCCTAGCGCCGCCGAGCCCTCTTTTTCCTATCCTCCTTGCTTCTTGCCGCACGACCCCCTTCCCTCCTCTCCTCTTCCTCTCGTCGCCGATCCATCGCAACAATGGCGGCCCTCGCTGCTCTCTTTGGCCGTCTCTCGCCATCGCGGTGGTCCGTTCGTGGCTTCGTCTCGCCGGCGGGAGTTTGCCTTCTCTCTTCTTTCTCTCTGTTCGGCTCCTTTTCTAGCCGTCTCTTGCCGTCGCGGTGGTCCGTTCGTGGCTTCATCTCGCCGGCGCTCGCGGCCTCTGCTCCCTCGCCTCCACCCTCCATCAGTCTTCCGGACACGCGTCGACACGCGTGTCGAGAAAAGTTGACCGCGTGTCCGACCGTGTCCGAGCGTGTCGACGTGTCCGACACGCTCCGACACGTGTCGGACACGACACGGAAGCCCATATAACGTGTCCGTGCAACCTAGCTGTTTGGTTCAGCATTTGGGAAAAGCCTTTAGCCAAATGCAAGGACTTTTAGGCCAAAGAGCTTTGAGGAAACGCAAGACTGTTTGGTTAATTATAACTAAAAAGTGCTTTAGGGAAATACAAGATTATTTGGTAAACATATATTTGAAAAGCCCTTTGGTGTGACCAAATTAAATTTTTTAGTTTTAGTATTTTTAAAATTGCAAAAAAGAAACAATGACTATAACCTTTTACATTTTCACATTGAGAGTAACGTAAAAGATACGTATTAGTAAATTTATTTAAAAATTATATTAAAAGAATTTGATTATAGATTAGATGCAAAGCTCAACTTTTGGCTTAGGGCTCTTTTAGGTTTGTTTTCAACTTTGAATATTTATTTTTTTAATTATTGTAGTATTAATGATCATTCTAGTGTATTGATAAAAAGTTGGGCTATTGATTGTTAGAAGAAAAAAATGATACAGAAAAAAAGATGAACTTATTTAGTGGATGGTGAAGCGACCGATTGTGGATGGTAATTATTTTGAGTAAGCACTGCATATAAAAAATGAGGTCATCATTAAGAAAAATAAAACCAAGTTCCTCTCATACAAATTTGACTAGAAAGATAGTCATTTCATAATAGTAAACATGGTCGTATATGTCCAGAAAAAAGAAATACGTTATACTTAGTATTACAAACCTCTATGGCTTTGTAAACTCATGGCTATTTTATCATGTAAACGTGCCATGTCCGGAGACGCATGCGAATTTGAATCACCCACCCTTTCATTTGCATCATCATGGTCAACTGAATATCTATAATTGGGATCCAATTCTACTTGTTCAAAATCTGTATCAGTCATGCTATTTCTTCATCTAAGATTGTGCAAAGTCATTGCCGCTACGCCAATTTGCACTTGCTTTTCATACGGATAACTTGGCATATGAGTTAAAATCCCCTACTTCTGTTTTAATAGACTAAAGGTTCGCTCAATTGTCGAGTGTAGCGAGGAATTGGCATGGTTGAACTCTTATCGATATCCCGTAGGAGAAGGACATTCTCGAAACTCTGACAAATGATATCTAACTTCTTTTTATGGCTCCAAATAACCAATCGAATTTGGATATCCAGCATTTACTAAGTAATATTTACATATATAAATATATTGTAAATTTAATCAACATATGCCAATTATATATATATAGATGTATCTAAACCATTGAATAACATACCTGGAGGAGGATGGGGAATATGTGCGTCACGTCTTCCAATAGCTTCATAAAAGAGACAGGTATCATGAGCTTGTCATTCCCAACTGGCCTAAACATAGACAAATTCCATATTAAAATTATATATGGCTAACACATTTTGAGTTGTTTCTTTTCGACCAATAAAACAAATTTGATCATATGTAGATACGACCGTTGGAATATGTGTACCGTTAATAGCTCCAATGCAATCCTTAAAATATGGATAAAATCGTTGATCTTTCTTGATCTTCTCTGGAACTTTTCTATATTATCGATCAATTAGTTGGCTCAAATCTTTTCACATATCACATATTTTATCTAAAACTAAGCTAAATTGCCTACTTATTCCCCAGAGCATCGAAAACGCTATTGTGCTAATCTATTACCTATACCATATCCTAGAATATAAAAACATACCAACCATTTCTCTAACATTAGTATTCTTAGATCCTCGAAGGCCATAATGTGTTAATAAATCACGCGTTAAATTGTTAAATACAATCTTATGCATTCTGAACATATTGTAGCACCTTATCGGATTAGCATCTTTGACAATCAACTCTTTTAACCATACATTACCTGTATATGTTAAGATCATGCAAGATTGTTTGCAAAGGTTGGTCGCTTGATAAAGAATTGCAGCTTGAGCGACTGAGACAAGATCCCATAATTCATTGTCTTCTTGCTCATGATTTTCCCTTATTTGTGAATCATCCACAAGTGTTTTAAGTAACAAAATATAAAAAGAAGGATGCCATACTTAATTCACTCTCAAGAATTAACGTGGTTGATATGGAGTCAACTTTATCGCATGTCTGCCAAATACTTCTCAAAGACCGTAATGCTTCTAGGGACTTGAAGCTTCGTCTGCTTTGATGTTATCGTCATGTTGCATGCTATTCACTTTTATGTAAGCAAACTTAGAACCATGAAAGATTGTCCCAAGCTTCTTTTGCTTTGATGTTACTGTCATGTTGCAAGCTATTCACTTTTCTGTAAGTAGACTTAGAACCTTGAAAGATTGTCCCAAGCTTCTTCAAAACTTTCGCACAAAACTTGAGAACATTCCTGGAAGCATTGAGGTCTTTAAGTACTGCTTAATGGACATGTGATAAAGGTGACTTTATATCAACCACGTTAATTCGCCATAGTGAATTGAGCAAGCATCATTCTTGTCTTCAAGAGTTTTTAGATAAATCTCAATTTTCTTTTCTCCTTCATTCAATTCTTTGAGTTCATCCGGTAAATCAAAGTCAAGGCACTGGAAGCTGCCTTCACTTGCGATTTTATCTAGTTCCCCTTATCTCGAATCCATTCTGCTACAAAATGTAACTTCATATATTGTCTATCCTTCTCACGTTCTCTAGCAGCTTTTCGCATGTAGGTATAACTAATCGTATGATGCGTGGCTTCTCCAAAAGTTGCTTTAGAGAGGCGTGTTTCTTCTGAATTTGCCCACTTCACAAACTCTACTTTTACATTCGACGAAAGGTAGAAGGCGATCCTTCAAAATATTTGTAGATTTTTCCTCCCTTTCGTTTTGTAGTGCCTTCTTTTTTCCCTAAACTTTTTAACAATGGACTACATGATCTTGAGAATCTTCTTCAGCTTCAATCCTTGCGGGGGAAGCCAATGCAAATTGCCCAACATAATCTTTGAATATGTCACTACCAAAAAGCATCTTAAACACGGCTGAGGGGGCCAACATGTTGTCTTGAGTAAATCCTGCCTTTCCATGCTTGACATACGCCTATCTAAAGTAGCTTTTGGAGAAGTCATGCTCCATACTATTATTTATACCTCTAGGTGAAAAGCTGCTAGAGAACTTGGGAAGAATAGACGATATATGAAGTTACATTTTGTAGTAGAATGGGTTCGAGATAAGGAACACTAGATAAAATCACAAGTGAATGCAACTTCCGATGCTGTGACTTTTATAAATAAACTAGATGAGCTCAAACAGTTGAATGAAGGAGAAAACAAAAATGAGATTTATCAAAAAACAATTTAAGACAAGAAGGATGCCATGCGCAATTCACTAGAAGCTCCGTCTCCCTTAACGTTACCCTCATGTTGCAAGCTGTTCACTCTTCTGTAAGCAGACTTAGAACCTTGAAAGATTGTCCCAAGGTTTTTCAAAGCTTTAGCACGAAGCTTGAGAACATCCCTGGAAGCATTAGGGTCTTTAAGAACTATTTGGTAGACATGCGATAAAGTTGACTCTATATCAACCACACTAATTCACGAGGGTGAATTGAGCATGTCATTCTTCTTGTCTTCAAGAGTTTTTAAATGGATCTCATTTTAAAAAACCCCTGACCCATATATAACTCATATAAATAAAATATGAGTCCAAAAATGGGTCCATGACTCATTTTGACACCTCTAAAGTTGATGAGGTGACAATAGGACCGGATTCGTATACTTGAGTTAAGCCTAGAAAACCATGTGCTTCGATCCCAAGCGAACAAAAGAACTATTTCTTCAGTAAAAAATTTGGGCGGCAAGCAACTAAAGTTATATTTGTACTATTACTCATCTAATGTTAACAAGTACACTCTTGCACATGTTATCCAAGTCTGAAGCAAAATCAAAAGGCATGAGATTGTGTTAATAAGTTTTAAAACTTGGTAGAAATTGCAATTTTGTGCAAAATATGGATTCTTTGGTTTAAAACTAGGCTTAATCGGCAAAATCAAAAGATTTATAACTGAATTAACAAATGTACAATAGACTTAGGACTTTTGAACAATTTTCCCTTAAAAAATTTGACAGTCAAATTGGCTTTTTACTCCTCCACAAGCCTTATGGACTCTTTTTTTGTTTAGATTCTAGTAATGAATAATGCTTTTGTAGAACAAACAAAAAATAAAAGTGAGACTAGGTTTTCAATGAATTCAAAATTAAAATTTGTTTATTTATTACATCTTTAATTATTGATAACCTTGCCTGATAAATCATATGTTTTTTTTCATATATCTTTCTCAAAATTTATACGGGGATTTTGCCTTTAGGGATAAGTCTTTTTGTTTTTTGAAAAACAAAAAAATATTTTGTCTATGTAAAGATGTTATTTAGCTTTGCGATGATTGTCAACCTACGCCTGAAAAACACCTAAAGGAGTAGAGATGGTAAGTGCTTTTGATTAGGCATTTTAATTTAGCAATTTTTTTTTAATCTAAGCCCAAATTAGCACAATAATTCTATTCCATATGGATATCTTTGATCCCGATTTCTATTATACTTCTTGGTTTAATATAGTCTCATGAGAGAGTTTGCCGCACTTTGCACTATGGATGCAGAATGAATGATAGATTTTGGCATCTCTCGTACATGCAGAGTAAGTGATTAGGAAGAACGTGACATGTGATTGAAAACTTGCGACAAAGAGTGGGGCTGCACTTAAGATATATGATATGGATGTATAATTTGGGCTCTCATATAGGATATAAAGTCCTTGCCTTCAATTTCAAGTTTTTATCTTCATTATCGGCAAAGGAGCTAACTTCGTCCCCTATATATTAACCTGAAGAAAGAACCACCCTCCATTGTGGCAATTAGATGTCCTTGAATTGCTAGAGACATAAGATATAGATAGGGATGAGCATATTGGACTATCCAGACCTAATCGGACTAGCCGGTTTGGTCCTATCCTGGAGGCATCAGTTTAGTTCCCAATTCCATAAAAATGAAATTGGTGATTTTTTTATCTAATTCCTTATTATGGGGGTAGCAAACTAGACCAAATCGATGGATTGGACCGATTTTTTAAAAATTAATTTCTTAAAAATAACAAAAAACCCTAAAATTTTTATAACTATATTATTTTTTTATATTTAGGCCCACTCTAATTCTAATCTTTCAAGGTTCTAAATCTGCTTACAGAAAAGTGAACAACTTGCAACATGAGGGTGAAACCAAAGCAGACGATGCTTAGTTCATAATGTTTTATTTACCCAACATCCTTGCTGTGTGTACTTGACCTCTCTCCTGTAGTAGGCATTCTTTAAGCCCTCTAGTTGTTGCATTTTTTTTTTCTCTTTCAAGGGCTTTTGACATAATTGGAATTTAGCCCAAGTAATGTGTTCAAAGCTTGTCATTTGCATTGACCACAATTCTAGCTTGGTGGTTAGTTTATGTGTTTTTATCTCAGATAGAGTTTTAGGCCATTCAATATCTTAGCGGATGACAAACGTGGACTTTCGGCTAAGCACAAAGCTTGGGAATATCTCTAGAAGCATTAAGGTCTTTAAGAACTACTTGGCAGACATGCGATAAAGTTGACTCTATATCAACCACGTTAATTTGCCAAAATGAATTAAGCATGACATCCTTCTTGTCTTCAAGAGTTTTTAGATAATTCTCATTTTTATTTTCTCCTTCATTCAACTGTTTTAGCTTATCCACTTTATGAATCAAAGTCATAGCAGCGGAAGTGCCTTCACTTGCGATTTTATCAAGTGCCACTTATCTCAAACCCATTCTGCCCGCTACAAAAGGCAACTTCATATACTGTTTATTCTTCTCAAGTTCTCTAGTAGCTTTTTGCCTATAAATATAACCAATAGTATAAAGCGTGGCTTCTCCAAAAGCTGCTTTAGAGAGGCAAGTTGCTTCTGAATTTGCCCGCTTCACACTCTTTTGTTTGACCTCTGAAGGTGATCCTTCAAAATATTTATAAGTTTTTCTTCCCTTTCATTTTGTAGCACCTTCTTTATTTCCTAAACTTTATGCCAATGGACTACAAGGTCCAAGGAATCTTCTTCAGCTTCAATCCTTGCTGAAGAAGCCAACGCAACTAGTCACTCCCAAAAAGCATCCCAAACATAGCTGAGGAATCCAACATGGTGTCTTGAGTAACTCTTGCCTTTCCATGCTTGACATATGCCTCTCTAAAGCAACCTTTGGAGAAGTCATGCTTCATACTATTGGTTATACCTATAGGTGAAAAGTTGCTAGAGAACTTAGGAAAAATATACGATATATGAAGCTGCCTTTTGTAGCAAAATGGGTTCAAGATAAAAGGCATCGGATAAAATCACAAGTGAAGGTAGCTTCTGGTGCTGTGACCATGATTCATAAACTGGATGAGTTGATACAGTTGAATGAAGCAGAAAATAAAAATGAGATTAATCTAAAAACTCTTGAATACAAGAAGGATGCCATGCTTATTTCACTTTGACGAATCAATGTGGTTAATATAGAGTCAACTTTATCGCATGTCTGCCAAATAGTTCTTAAAGACCCAAATGCTTCTAGGGACTTGAAGCTTCATCTTCTTTGTTTAGATTCTAGTAAGGAATAATGCTTTTATAGAAAAAAAAAAGAGTGAGACTAGGTTTTCAATGTATTCAAAATTAAAATTTGTTTATTTATTGCATCTTTAATTATTGATAACCTTACCGGATAAATCATATGTTTTTTTCATATATCTTTTTCAAAATTTATATGGGGATTTTGCCTTTAGGGATAGGTTTTTTGTTTTTTGAAAGACAAAAAATATTTTGGCTTCTTTACCAAAAAAAAAAAAAAAATTTAATATTTTGGCTTTGCGAAGATGTTATTTAGCTTTGCCATGATTGTCAACCTACGCCTGAAAAACTCGATGCCTTTGAGGAAATTTGCACCCCCTTGTCTGAAGAGGATGGCTTAGAGATTACATAATATTTTTTTTTTAAAGAAAAAATGCTACTCTAGATAGAGGACCGAAGTGGATGAAAGTGAAGAATAGAAGAAAGAAGAAAATGCTTAAGCCATAAGCATATAAAAAAGATGAGGAAGGAGGCAAAAGTGAAACCAAACACCTAAAGGAGTAGAGATAGTAAGTGCTTTTGATTAGGCATTTTAATTTAGCAATTTTTTTAACCTAAGCCCAAAGTAGCACAATAATTCTATTCCATATGGATATCTTTGATACCGATTTCTTTAATACTTCTCGGTGAGAGTTTATCACACTTTACACTATGGATGCAAAATGAATGACAGATTTTGGCATCTCTCGTACATGCAAAGTAAGTGATTAGGAAGAACGTGACATGTGACTGAAAACTTGCGACAAAGAGTGGGGCTGCACTTAAGATATATGATATGGATGTATAATTTGGGCTCTCATATAGGATATCAAAGTCCTTGCCTTCAATTTCAAGTTTTTATCTTCATTTTCGGCAAAGGAGCTAACTTTGTCCCCTGTATATTAACCTGAAGAAAGAAATGCCCTCCATTGTGGCAATTAAATGTCCTTGAATTGCTAGAGACATAAGATACAGATAGGGATGAGCATATTGGACCATCCAAACCTGATCAGACTAGGCGGTCTGGTCATATCCTGAAGCATCAGTCTAGTTCCCAGTTCCATAAAAATGAAATCAATGATTTTTTATCTGATTCCTTATTTTGGGGGAACCGGACTGGACCGAATTGATGGATTGGACCGAGTTTTTTTAATAAATATTTTTTAATTTCTTAAAAATAACAATAAACCCTAAAAATTTTGTAACTATAATATTTTTTTTTTGCTAAGTGGCCGATTTCATCAGTTCCCTTTTTTTGGGGTTGAGGATCGGATTAGACAAACTGAACTGGTCGGTCTGGTCCGATCCGGTCCTCAATCCCAATAAATGGGAACTGATCACTCCTAGATACAAAGACATGAGATACAATAGTTACGAGAATATTGCCTCTAGCCGGTGTCAAAATACTCCAAATAAAGCCATTATACAACTGTTAAGTCCCCACAAATTGCATTAAATTACGTGTCTTAGACAGAGACCACAACCCAGTAAACACCTTGCAGAGGTAATCATTAAAGAAACTAAATCATTCCTAAACCATTCCTAACTATCTAATTGAAACTAAACCAATTCTAATATGAAGACCTAACAACCTAATCAAGGTTTGTTTTTCTAACAATTTTTCCAATTTTTTTTTTAATTTTTTTTTAATTTTCAGATTCTTTTAAATTTTTATATATTTTTTTAAGTTTCTGAGATTGAGGATTCAGACTGGGCCCCTGGGCCAGGTCCGAAAATGGGCCGCACGCTGATCTATCTGGTCTGGGCTAATGGGCACAATCCGAGCTTTTCTATTCAGGCCCACTCTAATTCTAACCTTTTCTCTTCCTTTTTTCACTCTATCATCTTCCTTACGGTGTCACCGGACATGCCACAACTTACGCCATGCCTTTCATGAACTTCAAGGTTTAAAAACAGAGATCAATCTACCCTCAAATCTTAAACCACGAATGTATAAAAATTCGCTATTCACTACTTCTGGCCATTGGCGCCATGGCCGTCCCCTCCGACCACCGTCCAACACTAGAACACCACCGATCATTTGAAGATCTTTGAACTCACAGCATCACAGATAATAATTCAACACATGAACAGCGCGATGAAAACATAAAAGGAGAAAAAGATTGAAAAAAGCTCACCTCGGTCATCATCGTCGAAGCGTTACGCGAACTTCAGGCCACTTCTCATGGATAGACCAGCGCTGCAAAGACCGAGAAATGCCTCGATGAAACGGAGTTCCAATCACGATCGATGATCGAGTGAAACCCCGAGACAGCCATGGAAACTCGTCGCCAGTGAGAGTACGCGCCGGGTGGTGAAGCTTCAGTCGAGACCGGAATCAATCCGACTTCTCGGCCGGGGGAAAAACGGAGCAGCGGGTCCTGCGCTCTTCCAGAACCGGAGCCTGGTGGCGATGAATGACGACGGGCAATTTCGGAGACGATTGACGAGCCTGGAGGATCGATTTCTACTCTCTCGAAGCCTCTTGGCTCTCTGCCTATCGTATCTGTTTCTCTCTCTAAAAAAGGGCGCCTCCAAAGAAGAAAACCGCTGCGGTTAACGAAAGTCGGGAAGATGACCGCCCTCGCCAGCGTCGGTGGCGGCGGCGGCGGCGGCGCTGGGACTTGTGATGATCGGCCATGGGGGAGATCATTCAGCGTAACTTGGGACGCTGTGATGGAAGGCGATATCTACGATAACCGACGCTCGAGACGATTCTCGTGGATGAAGATGATCTCCGGATCCCGCAAAAAAAGAGATCTCTAAAATCCGAGCTTCCCTCTTCAAAACGGATTCTGTCAGGGAAAACCCATAATTTATATAGCCCCCTCAATTTTAATTTATTGTGCAATGAGATTCCCAAATTTTCAATATATGTTCAATTTAGCCTACGAACGATATAAAAGTGTTTAACTTAAATTGTCAAATTGTTGTCACTTTTGAGAGATTTACTTGACAAAAACACATCACTACTACTTTTAATCACTACACCGATCTAGCTATTACACAATTTATCAAAGGCTTGCTATAGAAAACAAGGATTGACGTATAGATTTGAGGAAATAATCAATACCTTCAACCGATAAATTATATTTGTATCTATATAATATATTGAAAACAAAAGCTACCAGAGCATCTCAAGCTTCCTCTAGCAAAAAGCAGATTCTATCTATTTGTTCATTTTGCCCAATTGTTAATATCTACCTATTTTCATGAGACTTGTTTTCCATCGAGCTTTGCTAGCAAAACAAATTTTGGACTATTGTGAGAATAATAACTTGTTGTAAGTTACAAATTCTTGAAAGAGTCGGTCCCACAATAATTTTGTGATTAAAAATAGATTATTATTATTTTCACAGTAAATTAAAGATTGACACTCAATCATTTTTCTTTTCCATCTTTTTTATAACGTACTCTACATTAAAAAAAAAAAACTCAATTAATAATTGTTTGTTGATTAACACTCGAAATTTCCCGATCAAAATGGAATTGAACATAGAAAGATAGATAATAACGCATTAATTATAATATAAAATGCTATTACGTACATAATAAAATTATAACAATCGGAGATAAGTGGGTTTACACTCATCTTCGCACGCACGCTCCACTTTCGAAAAAGACATCACTAGTCGAATCAAAGTATTAGGTCGTGCCAACAAAAATTTAAGGGAAAACAAAATGAGTTTCTGTTTCCAGTGCATGCAGATTTTTTGCAACATAATGGAGGAAGTGAACAACTGCAAAGAAAAGATGCTTATAAGAAAGCACGTGCTTTGTAGATATGAAGAGCTAAAAATTGCTCGAACAACTTTCTGCTAGAACTTATGCAGTGGAAGCCATTTATTATGAGCAGCTTATAAGGTAATTAGATCAGCCATATATATGGTAACTGCGGACAAGCATTTCCCTATTCCACAGACTGACGAAGCATGCAGTTTCCAACTAATGTACTTATCCCGATCGTCTTAATTTGTTTGTAGGGTTTACAAAGATGCAAAGGAAGGGCCGGGGAAGGCATTTCCACCAAAAATGGGTGTATGTCGCACAATCTACTTGCCTTCCATCTTGACATATGAAACATGAGCAGGCGTACAAAAACTCCCTTCAATCCAAGAAAGATAGAACTAGCTTGAAGAAAAAGAGCTAGCATAAGGAAGGTATTCTCATAAATCAGGGTGTCAAACTTCCCACTTCTCCAACTGTTCTCTATTGCTACAATAGGAACATCTCCAGGCAGGGAAAAAACTACTAGGAATATGAAGCCAAACATACAATCCGTCGAAGACCTTATCCCAGGGCAACAGATATTAGATAACCCTCAGCCTCAGGTAACAGTTATGAAGAGAAAATCAAACAGAAGACCCATTTCACCTGTCAAAAGCCTCAGAGAAGATCCTCAACTGAAGCAACCGGTCGATTGCGACTTTATGGTTGGAGAGTCCATCCGGAAGGACCCACTCCTCCATCGACTTGGCTGTCACGGCCTCTTCGACGTACAGCATTCGTGTCACGTACTTCTTTGCCAGAGGGGGCAGCGACCTGAGGCGCAATAAGAATGAAATTACATTGGCGACTCACGACCCCATGTCAAAATCAATTGCTTTCATTTTACACCACCACAAGTTTAAGTTGCTTCTTTTACAGTGTACACCGGTGCATAGGATGCTCAATGCTCACTAGGCTGCAGTGATGCCATTAAAATGAGAGAAGAGATGGCAAAAAAAGGGCGTTTTGAACTACACTTCCATTGGAGCTAACGCAGCAACTGTTTGCGATCAGCCAGAAGCAGACGAGCTCTCACTCGTTCAAGTTCATCCTCGGCGGACCAAATGACAATTGCAATTGCAGAGAGAGAGAGAGAGAGAGAGAGAGAGACTGACCTGAGAATCACCTTGCAGATGAAGGCGTTCTGGTAGAGCTGGTCGAGCTTCACGGCGGGCAGGCCCGTGACCATGTCCATGAAGTTCCTGGTGATTATCTTCACCTGAGCATCTTCTCCACCGTTCGAATTCGATCCCTGAGCCCTTCGCGGCAGTTGTTGGAAAGAACTGCAGAGAGCACGAGAGACCAACCGACCTGAGAATCGCCTCGCAGATGAAGGCGTTCCGGTAGAGCTGGTCGAGCTTCATGGCGGGCAGGGCCGCAACCATGTCCATGGAGTTCCTGGCGATTATCTTCACCTGAAGCATTGCCACCGCCGCTCGAATTCAATCCCCAGAGCCCTTCGCGGTGGTCATCAGAACCGGAACCGCTCAACGCCGCGGATTCAACCCCGTCTGGAACACCATTGTTGAGAGCCCACCGCGACTACCGCAGGTGAAGCACCCTCGCCCGAAAACTGGGCAAGGCCGCCTCACCCAAATTTTTTAAGTGAAAATTGTTTAAACTTTTTTCGCAATAACATTATTTAATTAGTAAAGACTAAACGAAGAACAGCCCATAAAGCTTGTGGAGGAGCAAAAACCAATTCAACTGTCAAATTTTTTAAGGGTAAATTTTTCAAAAAGTACTAAACTTATTGTGATTTTGCCATTTCTACCCTGCCAAAGAATCCACATTTAGCTCAAAATGGCAATTTCAGCCCATTTTAAAACTTACTGGGACAATCTCGAGCCATTTGATTTTGCTCCGGATTTCAACTGCATCTACAAGAGTTCATTCATTAATATTACATGGCTCACTTGTGGCCGGCCGCCGGCCAAAGAAGAAGAAGACCAAAAAAGAAAAAAAGAAAATTAAAAATTAAAAATTATATTTAAAAAAATTAATTAAAAATTTAATTTAAAAAATAAAAATAATTAAAATTCGATTTTTTAAAATAATTATTTTAAAATTTATAAAAATTGTCCATTAAATTTGTGTTGTATAAAACTATTTTAGCAACATCATTTTTTTAATATATATATATATATATATATATATATATATATATATATATATATATATATATAAGAAATAAACTTTCTTAAATTTAATTAAATGGGTCAAGTATGGGTTGGGTGTAGATTGGGTCGGGTATGGGTTAAAAATTTTGCATTGCAATAAATGGGTCATAGACGGGTTAAATTGATCGATTTGGGTCGAATCATTTATGACCAAACCCAAACCCAACCTGACCCATCCATTTAACGGGTCTAGGCGAGGGTCACGAGTAAAGCAGCCTCGCCCAAATTTTTTAAGGGAAAATTATTTAAAATTTTCGTTTACCATATAACATTATTTCATTAGCAGAGTCTAAATGAAGAACAGCCTATAAGGTTTGTAGAGGAATAAAAAGCCAATTCGACTTGTAAATTTTTTAAGGGCGAATTGTTCAAAAAATCTTAAACCTTTTATACTTTTACAAAGTCTATCCTAAATATTTCGATTTTGCCAATAGAGCCTAGTTTTAAACCAAATAATCCACATTTTGCCCAAAATTGCAATTTCGGCTGAGTTTTGAAACTTATTCGCACAATCTTGAGCCATTTGATTTTGCTTCAATTTTGGATTGCATGTACAAGAGTTCACTCATTAATATTACATGAGTAACGGTACAAGATAACTTTAGCTACCCTCTGCCACGCAAAGCAACATTTCAACAAACGAATAGTTCCATTGTTCGATTGGGGTCGAGAGAGAGAGAGAGACCAACAAGGGTAGTTTTAAGCGCAGCCAGTTATGAACCACATCTAGTAACGTTGGAAAAATTCAAAATGGAAGAAGATTATTTGGGCAAGGGCGGCCTCTCCCAGTTTTTGGGTGAGGTTGCTCCACCCACAACCTTTGCCATCGCAATGGTAATCACGATGATGCTAGCAACGGTGGTTCTCCAGACAGAGCTATATCCACCTTAAAAAATAGCCCAGTTTCTCATCGCATGTAAATTTTTTATGATGTGTAATAGTATTAGTTTAATGGTGTCCAGTGTCCATAACTGCAACCTTAATTCATATTAGTAGCCTTCAACTAAAAGGACAAGTAGTCACGAAACTTGCAATCCTGATGACGTGGGTCGCCATTATCTTAGCGATGGCCGCATATGCAAGTCCTACAGTGGTATTCCGCCCATATAGTAAAATCAATGCACCATTTGAAATATTTTGGCATTGATGTGATCACATGGCTGATATTTATGGCCATTCTGCTTTTCAACCAACTTATTCAATTCTTCCACAAATTGTTTATTTTGCCAAAAGTGGGAGAATATTATTGGACTCAGAGAATATTATCTTATCACTAAAGTATAAACAAAGAAGACCCCATAAGGCTTATATAATGCTTTTATTAAATTTAGAGAGAGAGAGGGGGGTAAGACCAGATTTTCCTTTTTAAGTTGGTAGAAGAATAGAATGGCCATAAATATCAGTCAAATGATCACTTTAACACCGACTATTTCAAATGACACGTTGATTTTACTATAGGGGTAAAATACAAGTGTAAAAATTGTGTACCTGACCACTGCTGGGATGATGGTGACCCCTATCATCAGGATCATCAATTCAATGATTACCCACCTTTTTTGTTGAAGGCTGCTAATAACAATTAAGGTTTTACTTGGGCACGCCACTAAATTAATACTATTATATGTAATAAAAAATTTATATGCGATAAGAGACTAAATCATTTCTTGAGGTGGATTCAACCCTGTCTGGAACACCATTGTTGTGAACACCACCATGACTACCATGATGATAGCCGTTGGGCAAGGGTCACGGGTGAAGCAACCTCGCCCAAAAACTAGGCAAGGCCGCCTCCCCCAAATTTTTTAAAAGGAAATTGTTTAAATTATTTTTTTACAACAACATTATTTCATTAGTAGAGTCTTAACAAAGAACAACCTATAAAGCTTGTGGAGGAGTAAAAAACCAATTCAACTGTCAAATTTTTTAACGGTAAATTGTTCAAAAAGTCCTAAATCTATTGTAGCTTTACTAAGTCTATCCTAAATATTTCGATATTGCGAATTGAGCCAAGTTTTAAACCGAAGAATCCACATTTTGCCTAAAGTCGTAATTTCATCCCAGTTTTAAAACTTATCCGCACAATCTCACACCATTTGATTTTGCTTCAAATTCGAAGCACATGTACATGAGTTCATTCATTAATATTTCATGAGTAACAATACAAGATAACTTTAGCTACCCTCTGTTGCACAATATTTCATCAAAGGAATAGTTCTATTGTTCAATTAGGGTAGAGAGAGAGAGAGAGAGAGAGAGAGAGAGAGAGAGAGAGAGAGAGAGAGAAAATCAAATAAGAAAGAAGAAGATTTGGGCAAAGGCCGCCTCTCCCAATTTTTGGGTGAGGCCGCTTCACCCACAACCTTCGCCATCGCAGTGGTAGTTGTGGCGATGCTGGCAACAATGGGGATCTAGGCAGAACTTTACCCACCTTAAAAAATGGCCTAGTCTCTCATGGCATGTAAATTTTTTATGACGTGTAATTGTATTAATTTAGTGGTGTCCATTAGTGCAACCTTAATTCTTATTAGGAGCCTTCAACAAAAATGGCGGGTATTCATTGAACTTGCAATCTTGATGACGTGGCTCGTCATGTCATGTACGCAAGTCCTACACTAATTTCACTCGTATAGTGAAACCAACGCATTATTTGAAATAATCAACATTGATGTGATCACATGGTTTATATTTATGGCCATTTTGTTTTTCAACCAACTTATTCAATTCTTCCACAAATTGTTTCACAAAAAGAAGGAGAATATTATTGAGCTTAGAGAATATTATTTTATTACTAGAGTCTAAACAAAGAAAAGCCCATAAGGCTTATATAGTACTTTTATTTATAAAAAAAAAACAAAGAAAAGAAAAGAGATGCAAGACCAGATTTTCCTAATTAAATTAGTAGAAGAGTAGAGTGGCCATAAATATCAGCCATATGATCACAGCAACACTAACTATTTCAAATGACGTGTTTGTTTTACTATATGGGTAAAATACCAATGTAGAAATTGTGTATTTGGCCACCACTGGGATGATGGTGACCCGTCATTATGACCATTAGTACACTGATTACCCACACTTTTTGTTGATGGTTGCTAATAACAAGTAAGATTACACTTGGAGATGCCATTAAATTAATACCATTACATGTAATAAAAAATTTATATGCAATGGGAGACTAGGCCATTTCTTGAAGTGGATTCAGCCCTGTCTGGAACACCATTGTCACGAGCACCACCACGACTACCACAATGAGGGCCGTTTGGGCGAGGGTCACAAGTAAAGCAACCTCACCCAAAAACTAGGCGAGGTCGCCTCCCCCAATTTTTTTTAAAAGAAAATTGTTTTAAAAACTTTTTTTTTACAATAACATTATTTCATTAGTAGAGTCTAAACAAACAGCCTATAAGGCTTGTAGAGGAGTAAAAAGCCAACTCGGCCATCAATTTTTTTAAGGATAAATTGTTCAAAAGTCTTAAACCAATTGTCCCTTTACCAAGTTTGTCCTAAATATTTCAATTTTGTTAATTGAGCCAAGATTTAAACCAAAGAATCCACATTTTGCCCAAAATTGCAATTTTAGCCCAATTTTAGAACTTGTCAGCACAATCTCATGCCGTTTTATTTTGTTTTAGATTTGGACCACATGTACAAGTGTTCGCTCATATTACATGAGTACCGGTACAAGATAACTTTAGCTATCCTTTATGGCCCAACATTTCATCAAAGGAATAGTTCCATTGTTTGATTAGGATCGAAACACACACACACATACACAGAGAGAGAGAGAGAGAGAGAGAGAGAGAGAGAGAGAGAGAGAGAGACCAACAAGGGTAGTTTCAAAGGAAGCTAGCAATGAATCATATCCACCAGTGTTGGAAAAATCCAAAATGGAAGAAGATTTGGGCAAAGGTGACCTCTCTTACTTTTTGGGCAAGGCTACTTCACCCACAACCTTCGCCATTGCAGTGTAGTCACCATGATACTTGCAATAGTGGCACTCTAGACGAAGCTAAATCCACCTTAAGAAATGGCCCAGTCTCTCATCGCGTGTAAATTTTTTATGACATATAGTTTTATTAATTTAGTGGCATCCATAGGTACAACCTTAATTCTTATTAGCGGCCTTCAACAAAAAGGGTGGGTATTCACATAACCAACAATCCTAATGATGTGGGTTGCCATTATCCTAGCAATGGCCACGTACACGAGTCCTACATTGATATCTCACCCATATAGTAAAACCAACGCATTATTTAAAATAATTGGCAGCTATGATCACTTGGCTAATATTTACAGCTATTCTGCTTTTCAACAAACTTATTCAATTCTTCCACAAATTGTTTCACAAAAAATGGGAGAATATTATTGGACTCAAAGAATATTATTTTATTACTAGAGTCTAAACAAAGAAGAGCCCCATAGGTCTTATATAATGCTTTTTATTTATTAAAAAAAAAAAAAAGAGGGCAAGAACAAAATTTTCAAATTAAGTTGGTAGAAGAGTAGAATGGCCAAAAATATCAGCCATATAATCATAGCATTTCAGATGACACGTTGATTTTACAATAGGGCCAAAATACCAGTGTATAAATTGTGTATGTGACCACTGCTAGGATGATGGTGACTCATCAAGACCGTCGGTTTTGTGATTATCCACCCTTTTTGTTGAAGACTGCTAGTAACAATTAAGGTTACACATCGAGACGCCATTAAATTAATATTATTACATATGATTAAAAAATTTATATGCAATGGGAGACTAGTCAATTCTTAAGGTGGATTTAGCTTCGTTTATAACACCATTGTTGCGAGCACCACTGAAACTACCATAGCGATGACCATTTGGGCGACGCGAGGGTCATGGGTGAAGTAGCCTTGCCCAAAAGCTGGGCGAGGCCGCCTTCACCCAAATTTTTTAATGGAAAATCGTCTAAACATCTTTTGGTTCTATAAAAGCATTATTTCATTTGTAGAGTCTCAACAAAGAAGAGCCCGTAAGGCTTGTGAAGGAGTAAAAAGCCAATTCAATAGTCAAATTTTTAAGGAAATATTGTTCAAAAAGTCCTAAATCTATGGTACTTTTTTCAATCCGATCATAAATCTTTCGATTGTGTCAATTGCGATCAATTTTAAAACAAAAAATCCAAAATTTTCCCAAAATTGCAATTTCAGTCCCGTGTTAAAAATTATCAGCACAATCTCACACTATTTGGTTTTGCTTCAAATCTAGACCACATGTACAAGAGTTCACTTGTTAATATTACATCAGTAATAGTACAGGATAACTTTGGCTACCCTCCGCCATCCAATATTTTATCGAAGGAATAGCTCTTTTGTTCGATTGGGGTTGAAGTAGAGAGAGAGAGAGATCAGGGTCGAAGTAGAGAGAGAGAGAGAGAGAGAGAGAGAGGAACGTGACATGTGACTAATAACTTGCGATAGAGAGTGGGGCTACACTTAAGAGATATGATATGGATGTATATTTTGGGTTCTCAAACACAATATCAGAGTCCTTACCTTCAATTTCAAGTTTTTATCTTCATTTTCGACAAAGGAGCTAACTTTGTGCCCTATAGATTAACCTGAAGAAAGAACCACTCTCCATTGTGGCAATTAGACCTCCTTGAATTTCCAAAAACATGAGATTCAAATAAGAGTGAGCATATCATACTGTCCGAATTGAGAATCGTCCAAACCTAATTAGATCAGCCAATTTGGCATGGTTTCCAAGGGCGTCATTCCAGTTTCTAGTTCCATAAAAATGGAATTAGTGATTTTCAGTTTGGTTGCCGATTTCAGGGGAACTGGATATGACTGAACCAACTCTTTTTTTGAAATATATATATATATATATATATATATATATATATATATATATTAATTTCTTATAAGAACCCTAAAATTGTAATAACTCTTGTATTTTAAAAAAAAAATCATCTTTTTTGCTAAGTGGTCAATTCCACTGAACAAAACCGGACTAGTCCTGATCTTAAGACCGTCCAGTCCGATCCTTAGTTTTAAAAAATGGGAACCGGTCACTCCAAGATATAAAGACATGAGATACGATAGTTATGAGAATGTGGTTGCTAGCCGGTGTGAAAATACTTTAAATAAAGCTATTTTAGAACTTTTTAAGTCCCCACAATGCATTGATTTGCTTGTCTTGGACAGAGAGCACCACCTAGTAAACACCTTGATAGGGGTAATGATTAAAGAGATTAAACCATTTCTAACTATCTAATGGAAACTAAACCAATTCTAATACTAAGATGTAACAACCTAATCAATGCCTATTTTTCTAACTATTAATCCAATTTTTTTATTTTTCAGATTCTATTAAATTTTTTATGTTTTTTTAGTTTCTGAAAATGAGGATTCAGCCCGGTCCAAAAATGGGCCGCATGCTGATCTCTGTGGACTGGGCTAATGGGCGCAATCCGGGCTTCTGTATTCAGGCCCACTCTTAACTTTTTATCTCCCTTTCCACTCAGTCTTCCTCACGGCATCCCCCGACATGCCAGAACTTACGCCATGCCTTCATGAACTTCAAGGTTTACAAACAGAGATCAATCTACCCTCAAATCCTAAACCATGAATGTATAAAAATTTGCTATTCACTACTTCCGGCCATCAGCACGATGGCCGTTGCCTCTGACCACCGTCCATCACTAGAACACCACCGATCATTCGAAGATCTTTGAACTCACAGCGTCACAGATAATAATTCAACACATGAACAGCACGATGAGAATACGAAGGAGAAAAAGGATTGAGAAAAGCTTATCTCCGGTCATCGTTGTCTAGCGAACTCCGGGCCATTTCTCCTGGATCAACCACCATAGAGTCACCGCCCGCACCTTGTCGAAAAGGAGTAAAACTCCGAGACAGCCATGGAACCTCGTCGCAACGAGGATACGCCCCGGGTGGTTGAAGCTTCAGTCAAGACCGAGAACAATCAGACTTCTTGGCCGGGGGAGAAACAGAGCAGCAGGTCCTGTGCACTTCCGGAACCGGAGCCCGGTGGCGATCGATGAATGACGACGGGCGATTTTGGAGACGATCGACGAACCTGGAGGATCGATTTTTCACTCTCTCGACGGCTCTTGGCTCTCTGCGTATGGTATCCGTTTCTCTCTTTAAAAAACGTGGCCTCTGAGGAAGAAAACCGCTGCGGTTAACTTGAGACGCCGTGATGGAAAGCGATATCTATGAAAACCGACGCTTGAGACGGTTTTCGTGGATGAAGAAGACCTCCGGATCCCCGAGAAAGACAGCTTTAAAATCCCCGCGCTTCCCTCCTCAAAACTAACTTTGTTGGATAAAATTGCATAATTGATCCATTAACTTTAAATTTGTTTCATAGTCCCTAAATTCTTATTTATTGTACAATGAGGTCCCTAGATTTTTTATAATGTTCAATTTAGTTCATGAATTATGTTAAAACATTTAATATTGTCTCCAAATTTAAATTGTCATATTATCATCACTTTTGAGAGATTAACTTACAAAAACATGTAAAAACTACTTTTAATTTATAGACCAATCTAACTGTTACAGAACTTATCAAATGTTCGTTTTAGAAAACAAAAATTGATGCATGGATTTGAGGAATCAATTACCACTTTCAACCTATTAAATTATTTTTCTATCTATATTATATATTGAAAAACAAAGCCATTAGAGCATCTAGAGCTTCCTCTAGTCAAAATTAGATTCTATTCATTCGTTCATTATGCCTAGTTGTTGATATTTACTCTCTAGTTAAACGCATCTTGAGCTAGTTTAAGCATATCTCGGTGAGTTCCCCACCAGATGCTTCTCCATAAGGTATTTTCAATCCTTCTGCCAGAGTACCGATTTCAGTTTTAGTTCTAAGCGCATCTAGGTCCATTACTTCTGCCTTGGATCAAGTTGCATTGGTAAGATAAGCTCATGGAGTTGCATTACCAATGAGGAAGTATCTAGCTTCATTTCTAGGGTAAGCCCCTCTCAATGCGAATTTTGTTACATTCTATGAGTGAGTTTTTTCACTTTTCATGTGAGCAAGCAAAGGAATTAGCCTCTTGAAGGCAGGTAGGAAGTCAAATGAGCAAGCCTCTACCTACTTTTATAATACTCGTTTTCCACCTATGTCACAATCTACTCCACAAAAAAGCCTCTGTTAATAATCTAATGTCGATTAACACTTGAAATTTTGTGGATTAAAATGGAATTGAACATAGAAAAATAGATAATATCGCATTGATTATAATATAAAACAATGTCGCGTACTTAATAAAAATTCCACCATTGGGAGATGAGTGGGTTTACACGCAGGCACGCACGCTCCACTTTGGAAAAAGACATCGCTAGTTGAATCAAAGTATATGGTCGTGACAACAGAAAAGAAATAATAATTTCCTTTCCCCTGAACGACTACAAAATATTTTACCAAATTGCTCTGTGGAATCTTACACGTGGCACGGTACGGTTGAATCTATCAAAGGCCCGACCGCACCGCGCTCTAGTGCCACGTGCCACGTGTCATCGTTCCATTGGTCGGTGGGTAAAATATTCTTTCACGGCCACGCTGCTCCCGTGGAATGGAATCTCGGGCCATGTCCTCACGCCGAAACATCAAAATATCAAGGAGAGAGAGGGAAGAAAAAACGACAAGAGGGAGCTGACTCCGATAGCGCTTCGCGACTCGTGAGGGAGCGCGAATTTCTGCGAAGCTCTCTCTCTCCTCTCTGCGTCATCGAGATTCTAGAGAGAGAGAGAGAGAGGGAGGAATGGAGCATCTGCAATGGCGGATCCTGCCGGCGCTGATCCTGCTGGCTTCCTTCGCCGCATATCTCTACGTGAACGAGCCATCGAAGCTCAGCTCTCGCGTCGCTCTCGCGCCCTTTTCCTTTCCTTTTATCATCTCTTCAACCGGTCGCCTCCGTCGTTGTCTTCCTAGCAAGTTCATCGTTTCCGAGAGACGATTACGTTCTTCTTCTTTTTTTTTAATGAGATCATGCAATGAAGCAATCGGTTTGGTGTAGTAGACGAACAGAGCGTTTGTTCGGCATCCTGATGCTGGATCGCGCGCTCCCTTCAAGTTTTTATCTTCATTTTTGGCAAAGGAGCTAACTTTGTCCCCTATATATTAACCTAAAGAAAGAACCGCCCTCCATTGTGGCAATTAGATGTCCTTGAATTGCTAGGGACATAAGATATAGGCGGGGATGAGCATATTGGATTGTCCAGACTTGATCTGATCGGATTGGACGATTTGGTCCTATCCTGGAGGCATCAGCCTAGTTCCCAATTCCATAAAAATGAAATCGGTAATTTTTTATCTGATTCCTTATTCCGGGGGAACTGGACTGGACCGAATCAATGGATTAGACCGAGTTTTTTTTAAATATTTTTTAATTTCTTAAAAATAACAAACAAACCATAAAATTTTTATAACTAAAGTAATTTTAAAATTTTTAATATTTGTTTGCTAAGTGGCTGGTTCCATCAATTCCCTTTTTTTTGGGATTGAGGACCGAATTAGATAAACTAAACTGGTCAGTCCAATTCGGCCCAATCCCCAATCCCAATAAATGTGACCGATCACTCCTAGATACAAAGACATGAGATACAATAGTTACGAGAATATTGCTGCTAGCCAGTGTCAAAATACTCCAAATAGAGCCATTTTACAACTTTTAAATCCCCATAAATTGCATTAAATTGCTTGTCTTAGACAGAGACCACGACCCTGTAAACACCTTGACAGAGATAATCATTAAAGAAACTAAACCATTCTTAAACCATTCCTAACTATCTAATTGAAACTAAACCAATTCTAATACTAAGACCTAACAACCTAATCAAGGTTTGTTTTTCTAACAATTTTTCCAATTTCTTTTTTTTTTTTTCAGATTCTTTTTAATTTTTATATTTTTTTAGTTTCTGAGATTGAGGATTCGGACCGGGCCCTTGGGCCGGGTATAAAAATGGGCCACACGCTGATCTATCTGGTCTGGACTAATGGGCACAATCTGAGCTTTTATATTCAGGCCCACTCTAATTCTAACCTTTTCTCTTCCTTTTTTCACTCAATCATCTTCCTTACGGTGTCACCGGACATGCCACAATTTACGCCATGCCTTCATGAACTTCAAGGTTTAAAAACAGAGATCAATCTACCCTCAAATCTTAAACCACGAATGTATAAAAATTCACTATTCACTACTTCGGGCCATCGGCACCATGGCCGTCGCCTCTGACCACAGTCCATCAATAGAATACTGCCACTGACCGCCGCTGATCGTTCAAAGATCTTCGAACTCACGGCATCACAGATAATAATTCAACACATGAACAGCGAGACGAAAATATAAAAGGAGAAAAACATTGAGAAAAGCTCACCTCCGGTCATCATCGTCGAAGCGTTACTCAAACTTCGAGCCACTTTTCACAGATAGACCAGCGCTGCAACGACCGAGAAACGCCTCGACGAAAGGGAATTCTAATCACGATCGATGATCGAGCGAAACCCCAAGACAGCCATGGAAACTCCTCGCCAGTGAGGATACACGCCGGGTGGTGAAGCTTCAGTCGAGACCGGAATCAATCCGACTTCTCGGCTAGGGAAGAAACGGAGCAGCGGGTCCTGCGCTCTTCCAGGACCGGAGCCTGGCGGTGATGAATGACGACGGGCAATTTCGGAGACGATTGACAAGCCTGGAGGATCGATTTCTACTGTCTCGAAGCCTCTTCGCTCTCTGCGTATCGTATCTGTTTCTCTCTCTAAAAAAGGGCGCCTCCAAAGAAGAAAACCGTTGCAGTTGACGAAGGTCGGGAAGATGGCGGCGGCGGTGGCGCTGGGACTTGTGATGATCGGCCTCGGGGGAGATTCATTTAGTGTAACTTGGGACGCTGTGATGGAAGGCGATATCTACGATAACCGATGTTCGAGACAATTTTCGTGGATGAAGATGATCTCCGAATCCCGCAAAAAAAGATTTTCTAAAATCCGTGCTTCCCACCTCAAAACGAATTCTGTCAGAGAAAACCCATAATAATTTATCCATGAACTTTAAATTTGTTTCAAATAGCCCCTTCAATCTTAATTTATTATGCAATGAGATACCTAAATTTTCAATACATGTTCAATTTAGCCTATGAAATTGGTGAGCTTGGAAGAGTATGCATTAAGTCTAATAAACTTAGCAAGCCATTAGCCTTCGGAGAAAATCTTTTTTGGACTTAGGACTTTTTTGTTTAAATGTTTCACTAACTTGGGTAATTTTTTTTTTTTTTTTTTTTGTGTGTAGGTTAGTAGCTTAAAGATTGATTTTAATAGAAAATTTATTTTGTGATTATAAATTGTGATGTATGTTTTAATGTTTTAGCACTATATGTGGCACACACAACTCGGCCGCTAGACTTGGGCCGCCATAAGATATTTAGAATGGTATTAAGAAAGATACAACCTTAAACGTGAGACTGCAATGTAGAAGTTGCCTTTCTTTTTCCCGAATTTCTTTAGGTAGAGCCAAGGTTAAGAAGGTAGATGCCAACACGAGACTGCAACAAGCAAACACCCTCTTAATTTCTCTAAACCTTTTTCAGTTAGACATCAAGCCACACATATTATGCACATGTCTATGTGCTTATCATTTTCTTTAAAAGTAAAGTGATTTATTTACTTTTTTTTTTTACTCAGTCTTTTTACTTTATTGGCCCATGCCAATTTAGGTCGGTTTTTTGGGTCCTAGTTTATATACGATGGAAAGAGACAATATCCAGCTTATCCCCTCCCCCAAAGCAGAGTTCTTCAGATGGTGGGGTCAATTGAACCAATTTGCCCAAAAGTGTGTGAAAGCCAAAATTGGTCATCTTTAATCGTTATTCCAAATCCCTGTTTATCTTGAAGTTCTATAGGCAATAGCACACTTTCGGTGTCTAAGGACATCCACTTTATGTTAAGTAGGTTCGCACTAAGCCCAACTCTAGAAGAATACAACACTACTATTGGAATGCCTCTCGAGAATAAGCTCGTCAGGCCACCAACATGTATTGACCCGTTATGTGGGTTAGTGTGACTTTTAAGAACTGAAATTCATGTTATAAGGAGAAATTCATGTTTTAAGGAAAATTATAGAAACCAACCATAATACCTGCCCACTATCGTTTTTGACTGATTGTTTTGAAAATCAATCAATGAGCCAAAAAGTGAGATTTTCCTCTTAGTCTTTTTCGAGTTCATCATTTTCCCCATAAAAAAGATGCCATAAGTCCCTCGATGGCATGCGAGGGGAAAAAATTATGTCAACATGATTTTAGCCGAAATAATCCCGTCCCTTAATTGTTTTAAAGAAAATGAAGAAAAAATCATGCGGGCCTCCCCGAAAATTTTACAGGTTTGGTTCTTTTCTCACCAAGCGAATTTGGATGCCTCATGCAATTGTCTGAAGTAAATGATTTAAAAAATCCACTACAAATATTTGTGGTTCTAAAACCATACATTCCCAACCAAAACTGTTTTAACTTAATAGATTCCCTAAAGGACCCCACTCCTTAGGCTTCCTATGGTGTGCTGGTTGGTTTCACGAAAGGAGAGCTCGCTTTGCTTACAAACATTGTAATCCGATCATATTGCTCGGCCTCATCAGCACCATTGATTTTTTTGAAGTTCTCATGCATTGTGATTGTGTTTATGAAGTATGTTCTTATACTTGAATCAATAGTAGTATATACTAAATGTAGTTATTTGGTATGAGTTGACGAGGGCTTTGTTGGACAACTTAGAGGTTTCGATGGCCCCCTCATTTCGACGGTGATGGCTTGCTGATGGGCAAGGTAGTCGATTTTGGTGGAGTGGTGTGATGATCTTAGGTGACCCAACCTTTCCTAGCACTATGTATTTTGTTGTGTTTTGCTTAATGTCGTATTAAGTTGGTAGCTACTGATGTTATTATAAAGAAGATGCATATGTATATTTATTAAACCCGTGCGCTTTCTTATGTGGGGTGTTGTGAAAATTTTGTTTTGCTTCTACATGCTTATAATAGTAATTGGAAAAGACACGTCTCGTGTCTGACATTCTGGAGCATCACAAAATGCACCCTTAGGTTCACTCGCCTTTTTGCTTATCGGAAGAGAGGTGATGTTGGATAGAATGAGGAACCATTAGTGGCAACAAAAGGCAACGACCTAAGTTTTCTGAAAGGTGCGGTGAAAATTTAGCTTCAATAAACTTTTTGTGAAAATTCTAGGATGAATATGATAGCGTTTTCTTCGATGAGCTCTAGGAGATGCAACTTTAATAGTTAATAGGCCACTCTTCACTTGGTTCATCCCCAAAAGGTGAAAGGCTACACTTTGCGTCGCATACATTTCGGAAAATCACTTCAAGTTAAATATATAAAATGTTTTGCCTATTTTCACAACATTACGATTCTTGATAACAACACTAATATTATTGTGATATAAATTACAGTGAAATTAACTCACTCAATGTATTGCCTAAATAAAGAGAGTAGCCAATGTGATCCATGTGTCTCAAGCAACTAGACAGGGGATGTTCTGAGTTGTATTATGTTTAGAATTATAGTTATGTGAAAACAAGCATAATAACCCTGTCCGACGAAGGTGGAGAATGGTCGCCAAGGCCAAAGGGCTTGAACAAGGTGCTGTTCCTAATGGGCTTCTATGATGACGAACGGGGTAGAAATAAGCTGAATTGCACATTGAATTGGGAGAGGGTATATATAAAAACTAAAATTGACTCATGGAGGTATCTTTTGACATAATGAAACTTTTGGAACTCCAAAGTTAAGACCTAGAAGCTATAGCACTATCAAAATTAGTGACTCTACAAAAAGTGCTTGCCTATATGTCAAAGGACAAAACTGTAAGACTCAGTATGAGATGGGCTAGTAATTCAGAGGCATCACATTAGTGATCTAGAACTTCATAGTGTGGTTATTCGATTCTGAGTTGTCCTTGAGGTTTGGTCGTGGAAGATAGGAGTCACTTGATGTAGCGGACACGCAATTTGATTTCTCATCTATGTTTTACTAAATAGTAAGTATCTTAAGCATAAAAATTCATATTTCATAATTCCACCAACACCTATCTTGATCGCGACATATATCACCAAATGGCACGCATTCGTTAATCCCGAAAGGAACATGCGAGTGTCTGGCGAGAACTTCTGCGTGAAAGGCGAAATGAGGTCGAAGAATTTGAGGAGTTTCCCGAATGGAACGAGGAACCGCCCCAAGGCAAGGGCAATAAGATATTGATTTGGGCCTCCTTTGGTACGTAAACTATGATGGCACAACCAGGCCCGAATGTTCGACTTGCACACCGGGTCAATTTCTGGGAACGAGGGGACTCTTCTTTCTATATATATTCTGGAGTTCTTTTTATATCGACGACGCCTTCTACCCGTTCGATTTCGGATCACATTTTTCTCCTCGGAAAGAAATGTGGGGTAGCAGAATACACTGTCTCCTCGTGAAGTTGAAATTTTGGGCTCTTCATAATATTAACAAATCCTGACCTATCCCCAGAGAATTCATATTTGACGAGGTTGAACTAATTAGCCGGGTTTAACCCATCTGTCAGCCCTTAGATCATGGCGAAAAATGCATCTCTCTTGTCCTTTTTTTTTAATTATTGAGAGTCAAAACATATGCTTCGTGTCATGAATGAGGTCTATAATCAAATTTAGCGAACGTTGCCTAATGCATCCATCGGGTATCCAAAGGATGTCTTTGATTGAATTTGAAAAGGTGGAGTAGGCAATCTCAGGGATACAAGGAATTTCATGCGGAGCTCACATGCGGTGATCACATGCGGTGATCACATCTCTTACTATTACTTAGTCCAAACTCCATCATATTACGTGCCGCCATTATGTTCACGGAAACAATTTCTGGTCATAAATAAATTTTTAATCTAAATCATTTTCTTTTCATTTTAAATAATTTTATTATATTTTTCTTATTTTCTTCTTCTTCTTTTTTTCTTTTCTTTCCCTTCTTCTTCTTCAAGGTTTGCCGGTCACTGGCCTTGGGATGACCAGTCACCGGCCAAATGAGGGCTGGCGATCCTCCGGAGAGCTCGCCGAACCTCGCCACTGGCTTGGCGAGCTTCCGGCAAGCTCGCCAAACCCCAACCGGTCGTCAGCGACTAGTGGCGGCAAACGGCGGTGGCGACGGCAATAGTTGAAGAAGAGAGAGGGAAGAAGAACAAGAAGAAAGAAGAGAAAAGAGTAAAAATAAGTTGGCGTGATTCTGAAATCGAGAACAAATAATCAACTTGTTTTTTACTTTTGATTTTGTTCCAAATCTACTTCTGTGAACAAAAAAATAAAAATTTGTTCTCAAAAACAAAATGGATTTTTGTTCTAAATCTATTTTTGGGAACAAACGAATAGAAATTTTTACTGTTTGGCCGGTTGTCAAACGCGCCCTAAGTAGACCAATCTATGTTGTCTACAAAAACAATTCCTTAATTTTTGCAGGCACAGCTCTTGATAATTGTTCACCACTTCCACTTTTCTCTTGTCAAATATTGTGATGACTTTGATAATATGGCGTTAATCTACGACTATATGGCTAATGGTAATTGACATATTGATTTGATAGGCTGGTAAACCATCAATATCTAATCAAATCTGTCGCTGTGTCTAAGAAAAACTTAACCATGTGTTCCTATGGTGATCCTAACTAATGTAAACAAATTTTAAGACCAGAAATTCACTAAGAGGGAAGAGGAACTCTAACTAATCACGGTATGAACGGCGAGATAAATGCTCACACTTGCTAATCACTGCTGTCTCCACAAAGATAGTTCAGAGTTTTTGGAGACGATATAATTGTGCATAATAAGAAAGCAAGTACTTATGCCTCGTCTCTTCGCATTTGAGTTCAGCTCCATATAGGATATTCTCAAGGAAAAAAAAGAAAAAAAGAAGAAGAAGCAGGGTGCGTATTCTAGGGGACAATCCAAACGGTCATGACGTCAATCTCGATATATTATATTTAATCTACCAATGGTCGATATGTCGTCAATCGAAAGCAGTCTATTAACGTTTCTTTTGGTTCTTAGACTTTGATACATATTCAGGAAGACCTAGCAGCAAGTCTTGGTCTTCTTATAACAACATAAAGTACAAAAAAGGAAAATCAGGATACGAAATAGTAGATACCGATGGAAATATATTGACCCATAGCCATTAGGATGATGTCAGCCCGTCGTATCAAGAGCTCTTGACATCAATTACAGCTTTCATGTTCGCATTGCTTGCTTCTTTAGCTTCAGGAATTTTCATCGTGGTTCAAGCCCAAAAAATTTCAGGTCTCTCTCTCTCTCTCTCTCTCTCTCTCTCTCTCGCTCCGCATTGAGAAAAGTTTCTGAGTTTGCATCTGATTTTATCTCGGAGTAGAGTTTCGTGCTTCTCATTACTTTGGAATATTGTGGAATGCTTTTTGTATGTGATAAGAACATCACAAGATTAAATGCTAGCAAAATGTATCGATTCATTTGATATACCAGATATCAAACTTGGGATTTGCAGTCCAAAAAAAAGTTAATAATTTCAGGCAAGCAGGCATGAAATTATTTTAAAAAAAAAATTCTGAATTTTATTTTTTATTGTGGTTAGTGAGGGTTGTCCGAGCCCTAGCTATGGCCAGCACACTAGCAGTTGGGCGAAGGCCCTTGTCAGCTGCTAGGGAGCGCGCCCTTCACCTAGATCTAAAGAGGGCTTTGCGCCCTTGTCCACAATGGAAAAAAAATTTAAAAATTAAAAGAAAATTATGAAAACTTCAAAAATTTTCAAATATTGTCTATGTTAACTACGTAATGTTGAATGGCAAGCGTCTACAACAGCAGTTTTTTTATTAAAATTGGCTAAAATGACTAAAATTAGTAAATTGACTATCGTTTAAAGATTTATGACTCAATTGGCTAAATTATAAAGTTTTGAATTGGCATTCGTACAATGGGTTTAGGAATTTATTTTTTTTTGCTTATTATCTCCTTGTAAATCACAATCATTAATTAAACAAAATGGTTTCTTCTTTTCTTTATATTCATTCTCATTTGATCCGGGCTTCAAGTTGTTGACATGCTAGATAACATAGTGTGGAATTTTGTGAATGATCGAGAGTCACTGAACTTGCTCTAATGGTCCAACAAAAACCGTCGTTCCATTTCACTGAGTTTTTCTTTTCTCTACACTTACAAGGTTTCGCTAACGTTGATTGTGGAGCATCTAATGAATTCACCGGTGAGAAGAGTGCAAGGCGCTTTCCTAACGGAACGAGGAACTGTTGCACTTTAAAACACAATCAAGCCAAGAACAACGTCTATTTGATTAGGGCGTCATTTCGGTATAGCAAACAGGATCAGAAGCATCGGACTTCATTCGACCTATACATTGACGTTAATCATTGGGCCACAGTGAGCTCTACGACATTTATATATAAAGAAATCATGTACGTATCCCAGGCAGATGATGTGCAAGTATGTCTTGTGAACACTGGCAATGGAGTGCCTTTCATTACGGCGTTGGGACGAAGACGTCTTGATGATGACATCTACCGGTTTGGGTACGGATTCTTGCGACTCAATTGGCGGTACGACATCGGAGGAAGGTTGAATTCTCCTAAAAGGTGATCAATTAATTTTTGAAATACAGATGTATAGTAATTGTAGTAAATAGGAATAATTCCAAATAATGATATGAAGTGCTCTTATTTTTTCTAATAAGGGCAAGTAAATTTTATTTCAAATAAGGATATGAAGTGGCTATATTAGTCTCAAAAAATGGCTTGAAGTGGTTATGATTATTTTTAGTAAGGGCCTAGCCTTGCCGGCTCATCGGCCAACAAAATATTCCAACAATTAAGGGTGTTTTTGTCCAAACACAAGTTAAATTTAAATTAAATTAGATTAATTTAAAAAAAAAAAGCTTTAAAAATGGAAAAACATAAGGCTGCCATCCCATCACTAGTGGGGCGGCAACGAAGACTGGTGGGCTCATCAGCGCTTGGGCGAGGGTTGGCAACCCTTGCCCAAGCCGAGGCGAGGGTGAGTGATCCTCGCCTAGATCTAAGAAAGGTTTGCCACCCTCTCCCATGTAGCTAGGGTAGCTTGCCCTCACTTTAGCCTAGGTGAAGGTCTCTGGCCCGCCTAGGCTGCCCCATTGGCGATGGGTAGCCCGTGTTTTCCTTTATTTTTTTAATTTTTTTTTTTTGTTCTTTAAAAGGAAAAACTTAAATTAAAAATTTTAAAATTTTAAAAGATAAAATTGCCCCTCACATCTAGTGAGTTCATTCTTTGAGATTGATATACACACTTCAAGCCCTTGTTTGAAATAAGATCCATTTCAAGCTTTTATTTGAGAAAATAAGAGCACTCCAAGCATTTATTTGAAATAATGTCTACTTCAAACCCTTATTTGAGAAAATGAAGATATTTTAGAATCTTTTTTGAAATTTCCCTCGTAAATAAAATGAGCAATAAAGATAATTGAGAAAATGATAATAGTTGTCAAAGATTGTCACAAAAATCATTAGATGATTAAAAAGAATGAAGAGAGGAACAGAAAAACCATTAGGTTCCAAGAAGAAAAATTATATGAAATATTGAAATTATGATTCAAATCAATCTAAGAATTTCGGATAGGTATCAAAAGCAGCCTAACATGCTCCATCGTAACAAGCGAACTCATTGATCTATTCTAAAAAAGATTTCAACGCCATTACAAAATTTAGTATTCGTTTGTAATAATTTTCAGCCCCGCTATGTACATAAAAATTAACTAACCTTATATGAACTATATACTATAATAATAATTTGAATTGGGTATTGACAATAATATTACAAATTATTTACTATATAACATTGATGTCATAAAAGAAAGTCTGTTTTTATACATAAGTTATAGACATTAAATAAATTTAAGAGTGATTTTGAGTTGCATATAGTATTTGAAGAAAACTCACCATCAGATGACGTGGTTGGGGAGAAATTATTAAGGCAACATTGATAGATAAACTTTAATACAAAGATTTACTGACATTATAAAATGAAATTTTTGTAATATGAGGAAATTCACTTATTGTAGGTATATTGTAATGTCAACAAACGTAATTATGTTCCCCTACCTACCTGCTACCAGGCATGCATGAATTTAATTTTTTCTTAATCACACTCTAATCCAAAAAAGTGACAATTCCATAACATTACTAATTTATTTTAAGGTAACGTTTGTACATGTATTATATACTAAATCCAAAGGGACTTTTTCGTGTGCAGAATTTGCATACCATGGGATTTTCCTGCTACTAGTTTTGGTAATTTTTAGCTTCTATCAATCAGCGAACACATGAGGAAAAAAAAAAAAAAAAAAAAACATTGTATAGGTTCACAAGCATTTTCTAGATCTCTACTGTTAGTAAAGAGTATCTCATACTTATAAAGGATCACAATCCTTTTTTCATCTCCAAGATTGTATAAATATTATATAAATAGAAAAATTTTAAATTGATGATTTTATCTTATCTCTCGAGTATTTCAAGAAAATTTAAATATTTTATATCTTGTAAAGAGCCTTGTTTTTCTCTTTCCATAAATATGCATATATGTATGTTCAATCCTTTTTTTTTTTTTTTTGGTCGGTCCTACTCTAATAATTATTTCTACTAATAATTAATAATTCAGATATTTTATAATAAGATGATTTTCCAAAATCTCATAAATGTCAATTTTTTTGCGGATACACAATACATGTGCACTTTTGCTAGTTAATAGATGATAACAGTATCTTCCTTCGAGTTGCCTTTTTAGGTTGACACATGATTTCAATTTGTAGGGATTTGATCAATTTTCTTGAAAGGGATTGATAATTTTTCTTGGAATGAGTTTTTTTTTTTTTTTTTTTTTTTTTTTTTTTGGCGAACTCCACTCATTTTGCAATCTAATAATAAAACTTGTTCCTCTCCCTCTCTTTTTGTTATTTCTTTATTCTAATTGTCCCTCTTTCCTATCAAACGAATTCGAATGTAACCATAATATTTTGTATTAGTATGCAAGTACGTTTACTAAAGAAAAAATACTTTAGATTACGTGTACTTGAGACATTGTGCGAATTCTAATTTGTGAGGTTGATCATTCTTCTTAAAAGTGAGCACTTTTCTTTCACTTTCCACTCATTTTGTTACTTATTTATTACTCTTGTCTCTCTCCCTTGTTCTCTCTATGATTCATTTTTATTCCAATTGTACATCTTTCGCACCAAAGAAGTTTCCTACCTTAATGTTAACATAATATTTTATATTAGCATATAAGTAGATATGCAAAATAAAAATACACAAATTACGTGTTCTTCAGACATAGTAAGAACAAATGAAATGAAAAAGGTGAAAACATCATTTGACTATTTCCTTCCTTAAATTCCTAAGAAGCTATGTTAACATTAGAATCTCATATTATTAATATATAGATGCGATTTTTTTATGCTTAAATGTCTATATATGTTCCTATTATAAATATGTACAAAAATCCGCAGAAAGCTAGTACATATTAGAACTTGATGTTTACTTAAGAAAAGGGAACTTTCATATATATATATATGAAAGTTCCCTTTTCTTAAGTAAACATATATATATATAAGTTCTAAAGAGTACTTCCCGGACACTTGCTAAGGGTAATTAATTATACTTTGAAAATATGAAATTTTTTATTTAAAATAGTCTACTTACTTGAAATATGTTGGCTTTCAATTTGCAAAACATATTGGTGTCCATTTGTACTAACTTAGCGGTCTTAGATATTTTCATGGGATAGTCGTTAACAATATATTTTTCTCTGAAGTTTGAAAAATACAGAACTAATAATTATCGCTATTTTGAAGTGTTTAATTTCCATTTAGGATCTGACTAGGAAACATTCCAACAGTGGATAAAGTAGGTCCCGACTCCGTCCAAAACCCGTTTGGCTTGTAAAAAAATATATATATATATATATATATATATATATATATATATATATAAATTCTACGAACCAATAAATTTTTTGTTTAATTACATAAATTGAACTATAAGAAGCTGATGTATGGTATGTACATTTACTTCTGTTGAGTATAGTAGCTTCAACATTCCTATTGTAGATCCATATGAATTGGCATTTGCTAGTCACTTAGTCAATTACTTAATAGTTTGCTCTTCAACTACTGTCGAAATGCCGCACACAGGTACCCTGTCGATGTTTACGATCGGATCTGGACAGCTCAAAACATTAAAAACTGGTTCATACTGAACACCACATCTTCCACTCAATTATCTAACGACATTAATGCGGATAAATACAAGGTTCCCTGGGAAGTTCTCCAAACTGCTCAAAGTTCAATGAATGCTAGTTTTCCCTTGCAATTTCAGTGGGCACCTTCGATCTCCTCGCAGAAATGGATTGTATACTTTCATTTCGTAGAGATTGAGAGACTGACGAGTGGCCTACAAAGGGAGTTCACGATTTCCATGAATGGTAATCAATTCACGAAGACGGTAAGCCTTGAATACTTGAAGCCAGTGGTTGTAGTTTCCACTCCAGTTAGCGGGTCGCTCATCATCTTCTCGATTGAATCGACGAATAAATCTGGAAATCCACCTATACTCAATGCCGTGGAGTTCTATACTGTCGGTGATCTTCCGAATGTGCCCACAACACAAGATGATGGTGTGCTTTTATTCTTCTACTTGTTTTTATTGTCGACATACACTTTCTATAGTTGTGCTACAGTTGACATCAGTAATAATTGGGCAGATATTCCATTGTCAATAAGGAAGATTTAGGGAATCCTATGCTAAATATACTAGTCTCCATTGCGGGTCTTATGTTATTCGTGAATTCTGAGCGACAGTTGCTTTGTTGGAATGACCAGATGTGGCTAGGTATTACTCTGCTATCTGCTTAATTCCCTGCTTTGGCTACTTTTTGATGCTAGCCTTCAAGTCAAAGCCGTGAAATGTTACAAGTCTTTTGGAAGCTAAAAGTCTATATAACTCATATCTGATTGCAACCGCGTTTTTCATCTCCTTTCTTCTCTCTAAATAATAGATTTTTTTGTGTGATTTCAAACACAGTGAAAGCTATCAATGACATCAAAGCAGTGTACCACATTGAGAGAGAAAGCTGGCAAGGTGATCCATGCGTACCAAGTGAATACAAATGGGATGGTCTAAGTTGTAGCTATGGAAATCCTCCAAGAATTATATCATTGTGAGTCATCTGACACTGTTTCTTAGATAGTACTGATTTTCTAGATGAAACTTAAAGAAAAATTTTCTTTCATCATGAAAACCGGAAGTTCTATATATTAGCGAGAAAGAGCAGTTAAGATCAATGCAATCATTCAGGCGTGAATTCTCAAATAGACCGAGAAATTCTGTCGTATAGTTACGTTACACCTATAGTCTCCTCGTGAAATGGGACAGAGCACGTGGGGTGACTAAAAATTTGACACCTGGCCCCAAAAGTCAGCCGCTTGATTAGCCGTATTGGGCTTCGTCCACATGGATTTGACTAGGATATTAAAAATCATTATTAGAGTACGACACTCTCCACTACTCATTTATGGGCTATCACAAAATAGGAGTGCAGCACTCGTTCTTGGATACAATAGTATATATTGCAAGTTGGCTTGACCAAGGTATAGAGTAATTATTAGGCCACTTGGAGGGCTACTAAGATTGCCATGAGAGTTAGACTGGACCAACTCACACGTCGGAAGGGGTAAGAGTGCTGCCAGGCTATGGGGGCATGGTGAGAACTTCAATCTTTTAAAAGGAGGAGTTTTTGACACCCCAAGGCTCTGATGGTATAGAAGGGAGCTTATGAACTCTCATAAACTGATCCCCAAATTGGTACCCACCTTCAAAAGTCACCATCTCCAATATATATATATTTTGGGGGTTGCTTAATATGGATGGGGTCGATCATAACAAGTTTTATACTCATTGATCGGCAATAAATGCTTTGTTCTTTTCCAACATATCGCTAAGTTGTCTGTGCAACTTTTTGCACCAATGACTTACTTTCAAATTTTTGCATAAGTGTTCCAAATTGCATTGTGTACGAGCAAGTATTAGCTCATCCGAAAACAATATTTATGTACTCTAGGTCTAGTAATAACCATAACTTGCAAAACAAGGAGGTAAGAAGATCCATGCACGTAATGAAATTGACGATTATGAATGGTCTTCTAGTACCTCAAACATTTACACCAGGAGGACCTTAATTATGAAGAATATATTGCACTAACTTTTCTTTATTGTAGCAAAAAATCTGCCTCTAGAAAGATGGCAATGACAGGATCTCCTATTTTGGTTTATTATGGTCAGGAATTTGAGCTCAAGCAATTTGAGTGGCGACATAATCTCATCATTTTCATATGTATCGACTATGGAATACTTGTAAGTTTCATCGTCTGTTTACTTAGTTGTGTTTGCACATCACTCTTGATTAAGCAACCCAAGGGAGTCAACTCATGATTGAATGATTAAGGTTGTGCTTTAGGAGACATAAGCTGTTGAAATATTGCCCTAAAGTGTAGGAAACATCCTACTTTTGGCAATGGAACTGGTTAACTTGAGATTAGGCGTTCTAAACTTTTTCTTTTCCAGAGAATTATCCAACAATCAGCTTACAGGAGCAATACCAGAAACTCTAGCAGAATTACCAAATCTAAGATTGCTGTAAGTTAATGTGTCTAAGTGAAGCAACAAAGTATTCAAGGTGGACAAATCTCTAATCATGGCTACATTTGCAGAAATTTGAGTGGAAACAACTTGATTGGATCGGTTCCTGAAGCTCTTAAGAAAAGGGTTGCAGACAATGCTTTAAGCATGAGGTGCTCCCTCACTCCCTCCCTCCCTCCCTCCCTCTCGTTACGCAACTTTTACAGGCTCGTGATCAGCATTTGGCAAATGAATCCGAACATATTTTGAGAGGAATATAAGTTCAGCTCCTTCATTCTTTTTGGCAGTTTGGTGGGAAACCCAAATCTTTTCCTAGCTGATCCTTGCCGGCAGAAGAAGAAACAAAATACCATCCGCATTTTAGTTGTTACATCAGTTTCAGGCTTCTTCATAGTTCTCTTTGGTGCTTTGGCTACTATTTGGTTAATTAAACGAAAACGGACAACAGGTAAGTTTTCCTGTGATGTGCATTACATTTGACGACATTCTTGAATTTGCTTTTCACTTTGGTACAGTTATATCTGCAACAATGTCTTTTCTAGGATAATTTAGTTGATAATATACAACTCAGCAACTAGGTATCTTTTCTCACCCATCCTAAGAGTGTTCTTTTACAATCTCATCCACATTGCATTAGAAAGTAAAGGTAGCTTTAATCAAAATTTCCTGATGCTAGTAAAATGAATTACTAGTAATCACAAATAATTGAAGATGAGAGATACAGGGATCACCGCAGCGTGGTTGCATCAACATCACAAAATGTACATTATTCAGCTTAATTATCGACAATCAAATTTCTGATTCTTTTATCGAAAGTAACCTGCTATGCACGGGAATGACTTATAACAACTTCAGAGTGCAACTTTGGACAACTTTGTCCCTGACATTTCAATGCTCCCTAAGGATGTGTTTGTCTGAGTGAATGAGTTTTCTGCAAATTAGTTTTATGGACTCTCTTTTTTGGTTTGCTGAAAATAATAAGTCAACAAAAAATCATTAACAGTCATAAAAAAAAAAAAAAAAATTCAAAGCTAGAATTAGGAAAGTGAATTCCCTAATTTGAGGAGGTGAAAACATTATTTGAAGCTTCCCAACTAATGTTAATCGGTTACTGAGACAATAGATGCTTTACAGTTGTATGTTAAAAAAAAAAAATATATTATATACATGTTCTTATCATAACGATAAATTGAGTTCTATATATCTAAATAGTTTTGAGTATTATATAAATTGAGCTTTAATCAGCTAAAGTACTGCTATTTTTTTTTTTTTTGAAGCATTTCTCGCATTTTTAGATTTAAGTTTTAGAGCCATTGTGTAATATGTAGTCAGACCTAAACTCTCACTCCAAGAATTTCGATTTTGCATTTAGCAATGCGCACAATATTGCGTGCAATTTTGTTACCGACAAATATATATTATGGGCGAGCAATTCTAGTTTTCGTACAAGTTCCACCTAAAACTTGCTAGTTGAAACATGTTCCTCATTTTTTGGAATCTAAAACGTACCATTCATACCCTTGAAATTAGAATGTGGAACCTACCTTGTCACAAGTTTCCAGGTCTACCTAAATTCCACTTGTATTGTTAATTGAATTATTGCAATTAAGCATCACCTTTTATTACCACTACTTGCTTCTACAGTGAACTAACTACAACTTGTATTTAAATGCACGAAAAATATAAAACATTAACAAAATAAGAGTCATAAAATGAAAACCCAAATTAGTGGTTCCAGATTATACATTTATAATTGGACACCATGGAAACTATGTGATCACACAAAGACACAAACCAAGAAAAATACAAAAAGTTGTTCTAGGTTCTATGTTCCAAGTTCTACTTACCTAGAACCCAAAACCTATCAGTCGAAATAGGTTCCCTAATTTTTGAAACCTGAAACTTACTCTGCATACCCTGAAACCTAGAACTAGATAGATTTCCATCGGTCCGGTTATCAAGTTGTAGGTTATACTCTAGAACCATGCTCACCATTAATATATACACGAGAACAACTTTACCTATGAAAATAATTGTAACTTTTTTTGTGACATGGGGTAATCAATTTTTGTGGCACTCAGATAATCTCATCAGCATTAATTTCTAGGAGAGAAAACCACTTTGGAAAGGCTCCATTGAAATTAATTCTAGAAAATCGAGAGGCACACTATTATGATTTGTTAGTTCAAATGTTAACCAGTTAGATAGACTTTGGAGTAATCTATGAGATTAAAATCATTTTTCAAATGAGATCCAAATCCTCGAATGTTTTCAATTGTTGAGGACGCAGTTGGAGTTATTTACCTTAAAAGTTCGCCATCCAAAGTAATAGTCGCAAAACTCATTGGAAGCTTTTTGGTACAGAATCTAGTGAAAGGACGTTGATATTTAAGAATCGCCCTTTTAAGTATGGAGAGGTTTCAAGAATCACAGGGAACTTTAGACGAGTGATTGGTGAAGGTGGATTTGGAAAGGTATATCATGGTACACTAGATAATGGCACGGTAGTTGCAGTGAAGATGCTCTCTAAATCATCAAAGCAAGGGTACAAGGAATTTCAAGCCGAGGTTAGATAGGGTGATGGAATCACTTCCCCTTTTAAACTCAACTTGTGCTCATTTACACTAATGTAATTTAGAAACATCCTGGTAGATTATTATCAATATATGTTTTGATAATGCAAACTCATGATAATGCAGGCTCAACTCTTAATGATTGTTCACCATGGAAACCTGGTTTCTTTGTTGGGATATTGTGATGATTCCAAGCACGTGGCACTAATATATGAATACATGGCCAATGGAAATTTAAGGCAACATTTGTCAGGTGCGTATTCATGTTTGATGTGTTATTTCTTCTGTAAAATAATTCTAAAAAACTCTATTTCTTGCTCATAGGTAAAGTTAAGGTGCAATCGACAGAGGACCATTCGAAAGTCTTGACATGGAATCAAAGACTGAAAATAGCTATGGATGTAGCACAAGGTATGTGAACAAGACATCCATAGTTGAACATTTTCTTCCTATCATTGTTTTGGTATTTTTGACACGATTTTTCTGAGGATTTTAGGTTTGGATTATTTGCATAATGGTTGCAAGCCACCCATCATCCATAGAGACTTGAAGACTACTAACATCTTGTTGAACGAAGATTTCTGAGCCAAAATAGCTGATTTTGGCTTGTCACGAGCATTTATGACTGAAAATGACTCTTATGTGTCAACTTCTCTTGCGGGCACTCCTGGCTACGTCGACCCTGAGTAAAGACTAAAACTCTACTATTTTGGTTCAATTCAAGATCTCAATTTGCATAAAAATGTAAACATAACCAAGGAATTCATCTTTGATATAAAGATCTATATTTTTTTTCCTCCCCCCAGGATCCAACATTCTGGAAACTTTAACAAGAAGAGTGATGTTTATAGTTTTGGAATCGTACTATTCGAGTTGATCACCGGACGACCTGCAATAATGAGAAGTCTTAATGGCAGCACCCGCATTCACCTTCTTCAATGGCTGATTCCCATCATCGAAAGTGGTGATATACAAGGAATTATGGATCCAATGTTAAAAGGAAAACTAGACATCAACTCGGCTTGGAAAGTAGTGGAGATTGCTATGTCTTGCACACGAGCAACGGCGATTCGAAGGCCGGACATAAATGACGTATTGGTAGAGTTGAAGGGGTCTTCACGGAGCAAATCAAGTGGTTCTTTTGAAATGACCTCCTTGGACCTCCATTCTAACAATGCCCCTATGGCAAGGTAGTAGAGATTTTCCAATGTGAAAATGGTCCCTTCCTTTTTAAATAAGGATTAGTGCATTGAAAGACCTCAAATTTATCATGAAAGTATAATTTAGTCCTAAAACTTTCAAAAATGTAATTAAGTCGTAAAGTTGTTACGAAAGTACAATTAAGTTCTAAAAATCTTAAAAGTCCAATTAAGTCTTAAAACTTCTGAAATTGATCTAACCAAGTTCTTTCGTTGATTGCAATTTTTGAAAGCTTTGGTACTTAATTGTTCTTTTGTGGTAAGTTTTAGAACTTCTATTATACTTATCCCTTTTAGATAAAAGATTCACTATTGTCTGCAAATCCACCTTAATAGTTTCTTCCACAAATATTATGAAAATGTTTTGCCTCTTGAGGTTCTGTTTGTCTGTTAAATGAACTTTACTAGTATATTATTTCAAAGAGACATTTTATTTTATGTTTGGTCATATTGTGCAAATGATATTAAAGTCATGCAAAAAAAAAAAAAAAAATGAAACAGACTTTAGAGAAAAAGTTTCGAGTACAACTCCAGGTCCGGGAGACTCAAGCTCGAGGGGCCTTGGTCCTAGCCTCGAGCAAATTGAGGCGCAATTGTCACGCCCCGAACCCTGGGCACGCGCACATTCCTCGGCGGTCGATTTAAAAATGCAATGTCCCAAGACACGTCGCCAACTCATTCTTTTTATCTTTCAATTAAACACATGCGGAAGTGAATTAAATAAACATCTAGTCAATCATCAGAAATAGGAATAGTAAAAACATGCCAGTGATTTTTCACAAACTACGATTTAATATATATCAAGTTAACCCTACAAGTTCATGTATACAAGTTTGCCTCAAAAAGGAACTCCTAGGCGACCCCAGACCCCTCCGACTCGGGCTTTGAATCCACCACAACACCTACCTGCCCATCCTCGATCCCAATGGGCAGTCCATCAAAACCTTGCAAGGGACCCTCTCAAGCACCGTTGGGCTCATTGATGAACCACACCTTGAAGCGATGAGGCACCACATTAAAGAAACCCTCATTGACCCAAATCATGGTCACAACCAACTCGCGAGTTTGGTTGGTCCCGGGGATAGGGAAGAAGGTAGACTCTACCTCCACATCCCAGGGAACTCCAAAATGAACTGGACGGATCTCCATACTAAGAACCTGAAAAAGGTTAACCATGATGGGGTAAGATAAATCTTAGCGAGTCAATAGCCTAAACCCTGATTAGGATGCAAATTTGCCTTGAAGGCAGTCTAAGCATGCGCCACACACAACTCACCTTGCCTCAGCACGTCCCTGCATATTAGCGCATCACATATGTCATTATAAATACAACAAGCATAGTTAATAACCAAAACACATAATTCTTGCCCTTCAAACATTCACATGGGTCCCAATTATAAGGTAAAACCATTATGACATGTCTCATATCATGCTTAACAATTTTGCCCCATAATTAGACACAAAGTATCACAATCATTCAAGCGTGTTCTGATTATTACGACCACTCGGCCACGGCCAACTCAAAAGTCGGCGGTCATCCGGTGTAATCGGGCATTGTCCTGCCCCATCGGGCACGGCAACATCTAGCATCCTCCACCTAGACGGCATTCCACAAAAGAGCTTTGTCCCAAAATCCATCTGTGAGCGGCATCCCGTTGACTTGGGGGCATCCGAACTTAATTAGGCATCGTCCCACGTAAATGCATCAGGATGGGTTCCAATAAGTGACCACACGAGCACATATTTAGCCAAGAACACCATGCTTTGAGTTCAAATGCCTTGTTTTCAAATAATGAACTTGGCTAATTTTTCTTCTTATTAAAAATCTCAGTAAAATAATTATGCATGGTCACGTGCTCAGAATCAAACCGTCAAACTTAATACACTCTCATTTCAAAACTCTACGATTTTATATAGTACATAAAAGTTGGCGTCAAAACCTTACACCTCGGATTTTTCTATTTAAATGCCTATAAAACCAAGTTTTGTACTAAAAATCAATAACTACTATCAAGCAATCAATTGCACATCATAGCACATATAAGCCATCAAACACACATAATTTCATCCAAGAGAACGGGCATAAAATTCTACGAAATGGCTAATCCGTCACTAATTACATTAATTGCAATTAATTACGTAAATCCCGATTAATTAAGCTTATCCAACTTAATTAACATAACCATGATTAATTAACCTAACCATGATTAACTAACCTAACAATGATTAATTAACCTAACCATGGTTAACTAACCTAACATAGGTTAACTAATCTAACCAAGCTTAATTAACACTAATCCTTCTTAGCAATAATCTAACCATGATAAGAACTAATCTAAACACCCAATAAACACAATAAACGGATTAATCAATGATTAAGGAGTTAACTCATGGTTTTCGACAGTAGCGGGCTCACGGCAATGGCAACGCGATGGCAACGAGAACACGAAACAACCGCGGCTTGCACGGAGGCTCGACGGTGGTTGTGGCTGCCCTACAAGTGCTCGATGGAGGTGGGCGATTTAGCTTGGGCTGGTGGAGGTGACGAATGCTAGGGCTGCTGGTGGCAAAGCTAGCTATTGACAGTGGCATGAGACGGACGGGGACAGAAGGATGGTGATGCTAGACGGTTGGACAGAGTTGCTGGCATTGGGAGTGGTAGTGGGCGCTGGGATGCGGACGGTGTGTTGAGCTGTGGAGTTGGGACGGGTGGAGAGCTGCGGCTACTGGAGTTGCTGGTGGATTTTGAGGGCGTGAAGAGCTGGGCGTGAGGTGGACACGGGGTGTTGGTGGCTGGGCGTACGGCAGCAAAGAAGTGGAAGAAGAGAAGAAAAAGGGAAGGGAGCAAGGGGCTGATGTAGAGTTGGGTGTCTGCCTATGGGAAGAGAAATGGAGGAGAGAAAACTTGAAGAAGAAAGGGAACGTGGGCAGGAAGGAGGGTCGGCAGAAGCGGGGGGGAAATCTTGCACGCATGAAAGGAGGAAAAAGAGTAGGGGGTGGGGAGAGAGAGAGAGAGAGAGAGAAGAGAGAGGAAGTCAATAGCACGACCAATGAGAAACTTAGGAAAATATTTACACCATCATCACCTAAGCCCCCAAAGTCTTCATGCCCCCAAAGTCCTTTGATCATCCAATCACAAAATTACCTCAATTTCCCACAATTAAGCCATTTTTGGTGTAGAAAAACCTATTTTCTCTACCCAATCCGAATTTAACTTTTTATTTTCTTTTTGTCCAAAAATCGTTTTTCCGCAAAATTTCGGACTCGACAAAAATTCGCCGAAAGATGAGACGATAGCCAATAAATGAATCGTGACACACTCGAACATTCGAATCCCGAAACCGAATTCAATTTCATGGTTAAAATTGACCAAACGTGACTTCAGTACGACCTAACCTATTGGATATTTTAGGCTTTTTGCGCATTTGACCCGTGGTCGATAATTTTTTATCCATGTTTGTGCATCTCCGAATCTTAGACAACTCTCGGTTGTCATAAAATTGTGATGGTTCAATCACGTGTCCCAAATATAATATCAATAGAAAATCGGGTTATTACCGTTCGACGCGAATATTGTAATCGTGCGGAACTACCCGCAATTCGACTACATACATCCATCAAATCAACTTATATCCGTCCGCTAATCGATTTCTAATGGTGTCGTATTGATTATTGCCGATTATTATGGTCGAGCGGTCGAAATCTAATCGAATTCTTTAGTTTGTCGTGTTTATATCCTTTAACGGCCTCATCTAATAGATTAGTTAACTTGTGAGTGGCCATTTCCAAGTAAAACAAACATAAGCACGTCGACGAAACAACCATTTCATATATTCGAAACAGGACAAAATTTCGGGATGTCACAACTATTCTCCTCTTATAAAAATTTCATCCTCGAAATTTAAACTATTACAATCCTTCCTAAAAAAATGCGGGGGTATTGACGTCTCATCGACTCCTCACTTTCCCACGTGGCTCCATCCATTCCGTGGTGTTGCCAAACCACTTTAACCAAAGGAATCGTCTTACTGCCAGCACTTGCTCGATCCACTATCCAAATCGGTCTCTCCACGTATGACACTCTCTCGTCCACGTCTATTTCCTCGAAATTTAGCAGATGAGTTGGATCAGGTTCATACTTTTTCAATATCGACAAGTGGAAGACGTCATGCACTTGTGCAAGAGACTGACGTACCTCGGGCTTAGCTTTTCTTTCTTGCCAAAGCGCGAACTACCCCTCATAGGTGACACTTTGAGGAATACGTATTCAATAACTTGGAATTCCAATGGTTTACACCGCTTATCTACATAACTCTTCTGACGACTCTAAGTAGTCTTGAGTCTATCTTGAATGACTTTGACGGCATCGACTGACTGCTGAACCAACTTAAGGCCCGTAATCTTACGTTCTCCAACTTCCTCCTAACAAATAAGAGTTCTGCAAACTCTGCCATACAACGCTTCAAACGGTGCAATCTGGATATTCTATTGATAGTTGTTGTTGTAGGCAAACTCAACTAAATGAAGCTGTTCCTCCCAGCCTCCTTTGAAGTCCAATACGCAAGCTCACGGCATGTCCTTGAGGATTTGATCACTTGGCTAATATTTATGGATGTTCTGCTTTCCAATCGACTTATTCAATTCTTCCACAAATTGTTTCACGGAAAGTAGGAGAATATTATTGGACTCAAAGAATATTATTTTATTACTAGAGTCTAAACAAAGAAGAGCCCATAGGGCTTATATAATGCTTTTATTTAAAAACAAAAAACAAAAAGAAAAGAGGGGGCAAGACCAAATTTTTCCATCTTAAGTTGGTCAAAGTGTAGAATGGCCATAAATATCAACCATATGATCACAGCAACACCAACTATTTCAAATGACACGGTGGTTTTACTATAGGGGTAAAATACCAGTGTAGAAATTGTGTACGTGACCAATACTAGTATGATGGTGACCCCTTCATCAAGGCCATCAGGTTTGTGAATATCCACCCTTTTTGTTGAAGACTACTAGTAACAATTAAGGTTACACCTCAAGACACCATCAAATTAATATTATTATATGTAATTAAAAAATTCATATGCGATGGGAGACTGGTCAATTCTTGAGGTGGATTTAGCCTCATCTAGAACACCATTGTTGCAAGCACCACGGCGACTACCACAACGATGGCCGTTTGGGCGAGGGTCATGGGTGAAGTAGCCTCACCCAAAAATTGGGCAAGGCCGCCTTCACCCAATTTTTTTAATGGAAAATTGTTTAAAAGTCTTTTGGCTATATAAAAGCATTATTTCATTTGTAGAGTCTCAACAAAGAAGAGCCCATAAGGCTTGTGGAGGAGCAAAAAACCAATTCGATAGTCAAATTTTAAGGAAAATTTGTTCAAAAAGTCCTAAACCTATAGTACTTTTTCCAATTTGATCATAAATCTTTCGATTTTCTCAATTGTGACCAATTTTAAACAAAACATCCAAATTTTGCCCAAAATTGCAATTTCAGTCCCGTTTTAAAATTATCAGCACAATCTCACACTATTTGGTTTTGCTTCAAATCTAGACCCCCATGTACAAGAATTCACTCGTTAATACTACATCAATAGCAGTACAAGATAACTTCAGTTACCCTCCTTCATCCAATATTTTATCGAAGGAATAGTTCGATTGGGATCGAAGTAAAGAGAGAGAGAGAGAGAGAGAGATTAAGAGGAACGCGACATGTGACTAATAACTTGCGATAGAGAGTGGGGCTACACTTAGGATATATGATATGGATGTATATTTTGGGCTTTCAAACACAATATCAAAGTCCTTACCTTCAATTTCAAGTTTTTATCTTCATTTTCGGCAAAGGAGCTGACTTTGTGCCCTATAGATTAACCTGAAGAAAGAATCGCTCTCCATTGTGGCAATTAGATGTCCTTGAATTGCTAGAAACATGAGATTCATATAAGAGCGAGCATATCATACCGTTCGGATTGAAAATCACCTAGACCTAATCGGACTAGCCGGTTTGGTTCAATTTCCAAAGGCATCGGTCCAGTTTCTAGTTCCATAAAAATGGAATTGGTGATTTTCAATATGGTAGCTGATTTTAGGAGGAACCGAACCGAACGGAACCAACTCTTTTTAAAAATATATATAAATATATATTTTTTAATTTCTTAAAATAATGATCCCTAAAATTGTAATAACTCTTGTATTTTTTTAAATTTGTCATCTTTTTTGCTAAGTGGTCGATTCCACTAGATGAAACTGGACCAATCATGATCCTAAGACAATCCAGTCTAGTCCTCAGTTTCAAAAAATGGGAACTGATCTCTCCTAGATATAGAGACATGAGATACAATAGTTATGAGAATGTTGTCGCTAGGCGGTGTGAAAATACTTCAAATAAAGCTATTTTAGAACTTTTTAAGTCCCCACAAATTTGAGGCAAAAAAAAAAGTCCCCAAAAATTGCATAATTTGCTTGTTTTGGACAGAGACCACCACCCAATAAACACCTTGATAAGGGTAATCATTAAAGAGATTAAAACATTTCTAAGTATCTAATTGAAACTGAACCAATTCTAACACTAAGATGTAACAACCTAATCAATGCCTATTTTTCTAACTATTAATCCAATTTTTTTTTTTTTTTCAGATTCTATTAAATTTTTATGTTTTTTTAGTTTCTGAAAATGAGGATTCAGACCGGGCCCTTGGCCCTGGTCCAAAAATGGGCCGCACGCTGATCTCTCCGGACTGGGCTAATGGGCGCAATCCGGGCTTTTGTGTTCAGGCCCACTCTTAACTCTTAACTTTTTATCTCCCTTTCCACTCCGTCTTCATCACGGTGTCACCCGACATGCCAGAACTTACGCCATGCCTTCATGAACTTCAAGGTTTACAAACAGAGATCAATCTACCCTCAAATCCTAAACCATGAATGTATAAAACTTTGCTATTCACTACTTCCGGCCATCGGCACGATGGCCGTAGCCTCCACCATCCATCACTAGAACACCACCATCAACCGCCACCGATCATTTGAAGATCTTTGAACTCACAGCGTCACAGATAATAATTCAACAAATGAACAGTGCGATGAGAATACAAACGAGAAAAAGGATTGAGAAAAGCTTATCTCCGGTCATCGTCGTCAAGCGTTACATGAACTCCGGGCCATTTCTCACGGATCAACCACCATAGAGTCACCGTCCGCACCTTGACAGAAAAGAGTACAACTCGGAGACAGCCATGGAACCTCGTCGCCAATGAGGATACGCGCCGGGTGGTTGAAGCTTCAGTCGAGACCAGGATCAATCAGACTTCTCGGCCGGGGGAGAAACAGAGCAGCAGGTCCTGCACTTCCAGAACTGGAGCCCGGCGACGATCGATAAATGACGACGGGCGATTTTGGAGACGATCGACGAACCTGGAGGATCGATTTTTCACTCTCTCAAAGGCTCTTGGCTCTCTGCCTATGGTATTCGTTTCTCTCTCTGAAAAACGGCGCCTCCGAAGAAGAAAACCGCTGCGGTTAACTTGAGACGCCGTGATGGAAGACAATGTCTACGATAACCAACGCTCGAGACGGTTTTCGCGGATGAAGAAGACCTCCGGATCCCCAAAAAGACACCTCTAAAATCCCACTAACTTTGTTGGATAAAATTGCATAATTGATCCATTAACTTTAAATTTATTTCATATAGTTCCTAAATTCTAACTTATTGTACAACAAGGTCCTAGATTTTCGATATATATTCAATTTAGTCCATGAATTACGTTAAAATATTTAATGTTGTCCCCAAATTTAAATTGTCATATTATTGTCACTTTTGAGATATTAACTTGACAAAAACGCACCACCGCCCGTGGTGGCCGTGTTGGCTAGAGCTCCTATGATCCTAACGACAGGTGAGGAGTTCGAAATCCCGCGTTCCTATTGCGCAACTCACCTGCGGCCGGGTTGCCCGTGGCGGCGCCGCCTGCCCGCGGGTTTCCCCCCCTGGCCATTTCCTTGGTTGTACGGGGTTTCCGGTCATCAAAAAAAAAAAAAAAAAAACTTGACAAAAATGCATAAAAACTACTTGTTATTGTTAGACTAATCTAGCCCTTAGATAATTTATCAAAGGTTGGTTTGTGTAGATTTGAGGAATCAATTACGACTTTCAACCTATTAAATTATATTTCAATCTATATTATATATTGAAAACCAAAATCATTGGAGCATCTTGAGCTTACTCTAACCAAAATTAGATTATATTCGTTCGTTCGTTATGCTCGGTCATTGATATCTATCTACTTTTATAATACTCATTTTTCACATGTCATAACCTACTCCACGAAAAAGCCTAGGTTAATAATTCAATGTCGATTAACACTTGAAATTTTCCAGATTAAAATGACATAGAAAAATACATAATGTCGCATTAGTTATAATATAATATGATACCGGCGTACATAATAAAAATTTCGCCAAGGGGAGATAAGTGGGTTTACACGCAGGCACGCACGCTCCTCTCTGGAAAAAGACATCGCTAGTTGAATCAAAGTACATGGTCGTGCCAACAGAAACGAAATAATGACTTCTTTTCCCCTGATCGACTACAAAATATTTTATCAAATTGCTCTGTGGAATCTTACACGTGGCACGGTACGGTTGAATCTATCGCAGGCCGAGAAAATATTGGCTGCAGCTCTGACTCCAACGTGGCTTCCTCCGAGTCCATTCACCGGGCGACACGTGTCGCCCGGCAGCCACGCTGGAGTCCGAGCTTCGGCCATTTTATTTTCGTAAATATTGGAGCCAGCTCTGGAAAGTTTCTCTCTCCTCATGCACGTATTGTCCTCTTTTACTGTTCTGCAAGGAACCGAAGAGACTTAGCCTGCACATTCTCTCTCATTGCATTTATTACAAAGGAGAGAGAAGCAAAGCTTTACGTTGCTCTCCAAGGAAAGAGAATTACCATTTCCCATTTCTTTCACCCGATCGAGGTTTCGAAATTTTGAATCTCAAAATCTCTCTACGCTCGTCGCGCCGCTCGCTTCTCTCTCCGGCCTCTCCCTCTTTCGATCTTCCCCCTGCCCAGCCCTGCCCCTCCGTGGATCACGCTCACAGTCGTGCCGTTCGAGAACTCGAACCCCCGAAGTTGGTGTTCCGGAGGACGGCCTCCCCAACCAGCGACGCGATCGAGGGAGCTGAGAAGGAGGCCGCGGTGGAGTAGTCGAGGGACTTGATGTCAACGCGGCGAAGCCTGAGCTCGGGGCTCTTGACGCAGACGGTGAGGGCGAACCCGAGGAAGGCGGCGCGGAGGATGACAATCGGGGCGAGGGTGTAGACGAAGCACTTGCAGCTGCTGCGCCTCTAGTTGCGGCGAGGCGGCGGCTTGGCGAAGTGGGCGAGCTGGTGAATGCGAGAGAGCATGAGTCACTCACTGAGGGAGTTGATGTGTTCCTGTGCCGTCGTCCGAGGTTTTTGACGGTTAGACGTGCGGGACCGTGTGAAAGCTGGGTCTGAGTGGGTCTGTGCTGTGCTGCTCTGTTGCTGTCGCTCTTTGAACCTCCGCCGGTGATGACCAGGGCGTTCGAGGCGGCGTAGGAAGGTGCTAAAGCCCGAGGCAAGATCGATGGCTGCGAAGGGTGGAGGAAGAAGAGCAGATGGGTAGTTATGGTGGACAACTGCATCAGCCAAGAGCATGTTTTCAGGATCATCTCACCACATAGTAAACAGATTCAAGCTTGAGGACGAGATTCATTTGGTTTTGGGAAACAGAGAGGAATAAGACTTTCTGCTAGATCTGGATCTGGTCATCCACACTAACTCCTAAAATCTTGCAAATGTAAATAACGATTGATTGTATTATGTAATCTCCCTCTCTCTGAGCTCATAATGTCCTGCGCGTGTGAATAGGGGTGCATGTCTGTGTGCTTGTATGAATATGTTGGGGTGTGCAATGAGGAAAGATCAGCTGGCTTGTTTTGGGTTTCATGCGCAACTTTAGTAGAAAATGATCTGAGAATCTTTGATCTCCCAATAACACCTAACTTCGGCGACCACTATAACCAAAGCAATTGAATAACGCAGAGAATCTTTGATCTCCCAACAACACCTAACTTCGGCGACTACTATAACCAAAGCAATCGGATAACGAAGGGAGAGAGAGAGGGAGCTTGAAGGAACGCCTCGCCGTTGCCAGTCGTCCGCCCGAGAGCCGCCGTCTGTCGCAGCCCTTTTCCCGTTCAACCCGGTGGGTTTCCCGAAGCATGCTCACTTCGTTTTCATGGGAACTTAGGTTCTTCCAGTCCTCATCGGTGTTGTAACGCGTTATGGCACCCTCTATTAGGGACCCAGACCTGTGTTCGAGCCTTGATCTAGTCTAAAATCTATTGTTTCAGCGGTGCATATTAGATGTTTGACAAAATGCTTGAGTGAATGGCCGAATCCCACGTAGTTGGATCGATTGTTAGAAGCCTAGTTTAATGCGTTTGTTCTTATATTGTGAACTACGTCTGATATCATTCTTCTCTCTTTGTTTCCCTACGATTTTTATGGCATATGCATCAAATGCTGGGTTCACCAGAAAATGCAAACCCCTCGCCAGCGAGTCCTGCAGTTTAAGGCCGTCTTAGTTAGCACTCGTTCTGATTTTATTGCATTCTTGACTATTTATTTGCTGGAAATCTGGGATCGAAAATTTTAGATTCTTATTTGCTTTGATTATAGTGAAAGATCAAAGATTCTCAGATCATTGTCCATTTATCTACATCAATCTGGACAGCTCCTCTGGTTATAAAGATTGACCCTTGAGCGAAATTGACCATAAATGATTCTGGAGACAAATGATCCAATCTGCTCTCCCAGATATAGATTGAAAAAGAACGAGAAGTAGCAAGAAAAAGATTTGGAGAGGAAGATAGACCAGATATAATATTATATGCCTTAAAAAGCTCTCTATTCATGATTCCCTAAATCGTATGAACACGATGACAATCATCCCGCAAACCCATAAAAAGCGAAAGCACCACCATCAAGAACAGCCTCTCAAGAACAGCTTCTCTCAATGAGTGACCGTGCTCTCTCGCATTCACTTGAATTCCGACTTTCGCGATACCTAAAGAAGATCCGACCAGCCCAATCGTGCCCTCCGGACCCCGCCTCCGGAGCGACGATGTAGAGCTCGCCCACTTTGCCAAGCCGCCGCCTCGCCGCAACCAAAGGCGCAGTAGCTGCAAGTGCTTCGTCTACACCCTCGCCCCGATCGTCATCCTCCGCGCCGCCTTCCTCGGGTTCGCCCTCACCGTTTGCGTCAAGAGCCCTGAGCTCAGGCTTCGCCGCGTTGACATCAAGTCCCTCAACTACTCCACCGCGGCCTCCTTCTCAGCTCCCTCGATCGCGTCGCCGGTTGGGGAGGCCGTCCTCCGGAACACCAACTTCGGGGGTTCGAGTTCTCGAACGGCACGACTGTGAGCGTGATCCACGAAGGGGCAGCGCTGGGCGGGGGGAAGATCGAAAGAGGGAGAGGCCGGAGAGAGAAGCGAGCGGCGCGACGAGCGTAGAGAGATTTTGAGATTCAAAATTTCGAAACCTCAATCGGGTGAAAGAAATGGGAAATGGTAATTCTCTTTCCTTGGAGAGCAACGTAAAGCTTTGCTTCTCTCTCCTTCGTAATAAATGCAATGAGAGAGAATGTGCAGGCTAAGTCTCTTCGGTTCCTTGCAGAACAGTAAAAGAGGACAATACGTGCAGGAGGAGAGAGAAACTTTCCAGAGCTGGCTCCAATATTTACGAAAATAAAATGGCCGAAGCTCGGACTCCAGCGTGGCTGCCGGGCGACACGTGTCGCCCGGTGAATGGACTCGGAGGAAGCCACGTTGGAGTCAGAGCTGCAGTCAATATTTTCTCGTCGAAGGCCCGAGCCCACCGCGCTCCAGTGCCACGTGGCATCGTGCCATTGGTCGGCGGGTAAAATATTCTTTCACGGCCACGCTGCTCCCGTGGAATGGAATCTCGAGACATATCCTCACCCCGAAAAATGGAAATATTAAGGAGAGAGGGAAGAAAAAACGACAAGAGGGAGCTGACTCTGAAAGCGCTTCGCGACTCGTGAGGGAGCGCGAATTTATGCGAAGCTCTCTCTCTCTCTCTCTCTCTCTCTCTCATCGAGATTCTAGAGAGAGAGAGAGAGAGAGAGAGAGAGAAGGGATGGAGCATCTGCAATGGCGGATCCTGCCGGCGCTGATCCTGCTGGCTTCCTTCGCCGCATATCTCAATGTGAAGGTCAGCTCTCGCGTCGCTCTCGCGCCTTTTCCTTTCCTTTTATCATCTCTTCGACCGGTCGTCTCCGTCGTCGTCTTCCTCGCGAGTTCATCATTTCCAAGAGAGCGTCTGTTCAGAGCATCCTGATGCTGGATCGCGCGCTCGCTTCGAGCATGCAGCGTCACGGATTTAGCGAACGGAAAATGGACTTTCTGGTTGCGATTAAGGTCTCTAGGATTCACGCGTCGGTTGCTTTGCCAGTAACTCAGGGAGACGATATGCGGTTCGGTGTAGAAGTTTCTACTCGGCCTTTGCTAGACAAACAGAGCGTTGTCCAGCGCTCCGATGCTCCGTCACGCGCTCGCTTTGAACATGCAGTGTCACGGATTTAGTGAACGGAAATGGCGTTTCCGGTTGCGATTGAGTTTTCTAGTCATGGGGATGCTCGCAAAAGTGGCATTCCAGATGGAGCTAAATCCACTTTAAAAAATGGCACAATCTTTCATCGCTTGTAAATTTTTTTATGATATGTAATTAGATTAATTTAGTGGCATCCATAAGTGCAACCTTAAGTCTTATTAGCAGCTTTCAACAAAAAGTGCGGGTGTTCACTAGACTAACAATCCTGATGACGTGGGTCGCCATTATCCTAGCAATGGCCATGTACGCAAGTCCTACACAAGGTTTCCACCAATATAGTAAAACCAACGTGTCATTTGAAATAATCGGCATTACTATTATCACATGGCTAATGTTTATGGCCGTTCTGCTTTTCAACCAACTCATTCAGTTCTTCCACAAATTATTTCGCGGAAAGTGGGAGAATATCATTGGACTCACAGATAATTATTTTATTACTTGAGTCTAAACAAAGAGCCCATGGAACTTATATAATGCTTTTATATAAAATAAAAACAAAAAAGAAAAAATTTCCTAATTAAGTTGGTAGAAGAGTAGATGGCCATAAATATCAGCCATATGATCACAATAATATTGACTATTTCAAATGACGGGTTGGTTTTACTCTAGGGGTAAAATTTCAATTTAGAAATTGTGCATGTGGTTGCTGCTAGGATGATCGTGACCCCTGTCATCAAGATCATCAATTCAGTTACCCACCCTTTTTGTTGAAGACTGCTAATAATATTTAAGGTTATACTTGATGACACCACTAAATTGATAGTATTACATGTAATAAAAAAAACTCATATGCAATGGGCTGTTTGGGCGAAGGTCATGGGTGAAGTAGCCTCACCAAAATTTTTTAAGGGAAAATTGTTTAAAAATTTTATTTACCATAACATTATTCCACTAGGAGGGTCTAAACAAAGAATAGCCCATAAGGCTTGTGAAGGAGTAAAAAGCCAATTCAACTGTTAAAATTTTCACCAAGTCTATCATAAATATTTTGATTTTGCCAATTGAGCCTAGTTTTAAACCAAAAAATCCACATTTTGCCAAAATTACAATTTCAGCTGAGTTTTAAAACTTATGTGCATAATCTCATGCCATTTGATTTTGCTTCAGATTTGGACCGCATGTACAAGAGTTCACTCGTTAATATTACATGAGCAACAATTTAAGATAACTTTGGCTACCTTCTGCTACGAAACATTTCATCAGAGGAGTAGCTCCATTGTTCGATTGGGGTCGAGAGAGAGAGAGAAAAGAGACCAACAATGGTAGTTTCAAACACAACTAGCAATGAACCGCATCTAGCAATGTTGGAAAAATTCAAAGTGGTAGAAGCTTATTAGGGCAAAGGCAGCCCTCTCCCAGTTTTTGGGCGAGGCTGCTTCACCCACAATCTTCGCCATCGCAGTAGTAGTCACTTTGATGTTCGCAACAGTAGCGTTTCAGACTAAGCTAAATCTACCTTAAAAAATGGCTCGGTCTCTCATCGCATGTAAATTTTTTATGATGTGTATTAGTATTAATTTAGTGGCATTCATAAGTGCAACCTTAATTCTTATTAGTGCCCTTCAACAAAAAGGACAAGTATTCACGAAACTCATCATCCTATGACGTGGGTTGCCATTATCCTAGCAACGGCTGCGTACGCAAGTCCTACACTTATTCCACACATATAGCGAAATCAACTCGCCATTTGAAATAATTGACATTGCTATGATCACATGGCTAAGTATTTATGGCCGTTCTACTTTTCAACCAACTTATTCAATTCTTTCACAAATTGTTTGCTTCGCCAAAAGTGGGAGAATATTATTGGACTCCAAGAATACTATCTTATCACGAGTCTAAACAAAGAAGAGCCCATAGGACTTATATAATGCTTTTATATAAAAAAATAAAAAAAAAGAGGGTAAGACCATATTTTCCTATTTAAGTTGGTGGAAGAGTAGAACAGCCATAAACACTAGCCATATGATCACAGCAACACTGACCGTTTCAAATGACACGTTAGTTTCACTATAGAGGTAAGGTACTAGTGTAGAAATTGTGTACGTGACCACCGCTGGGATGATGGTGACCCCTGTCATCAGGACCATTAGTTCAATGATTACCCACCCTTTTTGTTGAAGGCTGCTAATAACAATTAAGGCTACACTTAAGGATGCCACTAAATTAAATATTATTATATGTAATCAAAAATTTACATGCGATGGGAGACTAGGCCATTTCTAGAGGTGGATTCAGCCCCGTTTGGAACATCATTGTTGCGAGCACCATCACGACTACCATCACGATGGCCATTTGGGCGAGGGTTACGGGCGAAGCAACCTCGCCCAAAAACTAGGCGAAGTCTCCTCCCCCAAATTTTTTAAAGGAAAATTGTTTAAATTTTTTTTTTTTACAATAACATTATTTCATTAATAGTCTAAACGAAGAATAGCCCATAATGCTGTAGAGGAGTAAAAAGTCAATTTAACTATCACATTTTTTAAGGGTAAATTGTTCAAAAAGTCCTAAATTTATTGTACCTTTACCAAGTCTATCCTAAATATCAAGTTTGCCAATTGAGCCCAGTTATAAACCGAAGAATCCACATTTTGCCAAAAATCGCAATTTCATCCCAGTTTTATAACTTATCCGCACAATCTCACACCTTTTGATTTTGCTTCGGATTTGGACCGCAAGCACATGAGTGCACTCATTAATATTACAAGAGTAACGGTACAAGATAACTTTAGCTATCCTCTGCCGCCCAACATTTCATCAAGGGAATAGTTCCATTGTTCGATTTGGGTCGAGAGAGAGAGAGAGAGAGAGAGAGAGAGGAGACCAACAAGGGTAGTTTCAAAGGCAGCTGACGATGAACCACATCTTGCAATGTTGGAAAAATAAAAAATGAAAGAAGAAAATTTGGGCAAAGGCAACATCTCCTAGTTTTTGGGTGAGGCTGCTTCACCCACATCCTTTACCATCGCAGTGGTAGTCATGACGATGCTCGCAATAGTGGCGATCTAGATGAAGCTATACCCACCTTAAAAAATGGTCTTGTCTCTCATCGCATGTAAATTTTTTATGACTGTAATTGTATTAATTTAGTGGCATTCATTAGTGCAACCTAAATTCTTACTAAGAGCCTTCAACAAAAAGGGCGAGTATTTACTGAACTCGTAATCCTGATGACGTGGATTGTCATTATCCTAGCGACAGTCACGTACGCAAGTCATACACTGGTATTTCACCCGTATAGTAAAATCAATGCGTCATTTGAAATAATCGGCATTGCTATGATCACATGTCTTATATTTAGGCCGTTCTACTTTTCAACCAGCGTATTCAGTTCTTCCACAAATTGTTTCGCGAAAAATAGGAGAATATTATTGGGCTCAGAGACTATTATTTTATTACTAGAGTCTAAACAAAGAAGAGCCCATAGGGCTTATATAATGCTTTTATTATATTAAAAAAAAAAAAAAAAAAAGAGAGGCAAGACCAGATTTTCCTAATTAAGTATAAGTAGAGTGGCAATAAATATCAACCATATGATTACAGCAACACCGACTATTTCAAACGCTGCGGTTCTTTTACTATAGGGGTAAAATACCAATGTAGAAATTGTGTACGTGGCCACCAATGGGTTGAAAGTGACCCGTCATTAGGACCATCAGTGATTACCCTATCGTTTTTGTTGATGGTTTCTAGTAACAATTAAGATTACACTTAAGGACACCATTAAATTAATATTATTACATGTAATAAAAATTTATTTGCAATGGGAGACTAGGCCATTTCTTAAGGTGGATTTAGCCCCGTCTGGAATACTATTGTCGCGAGCACCACCACGACTACCACAACGAGGGCCATTTGGGCAAGGGTCACGAGTAAAGCAACCTCGCCCAAAAACTAGGCAAGGCCGCCTCCCCCAAATTTTTTAAAAATTAATTGTTTAAAAATTAATTTTTTTTTTTTACAACAACATTATTTCATTAGTAGAGTCTAAACAAAGAACAGCCTATTTCATTAGTAGAGTCTAAACAAAGAACAGCCTATAAGGCTTGTGGAGGAGTAAAAAGTCAATTCAGCTATCAAATTGTTTAAGGGTAAATTGCTCAAAAAGTCCTAAACCTATTGTCCTTCTACCAAGTCTATCCTAAATATTTCGATTTTTCCAATTGAGCCCAATTTTAAACCGAAGAATCCACATTTTGCCCAAAATTGCAATTTCAACCCAGTTTTAAAACTTGTTTGTACAATCTCACGCTATTTGATTTTGCTTTAGATTTGGACCACATGTACAAGTGTTCACTCGTTAATATTACATGAGTAATAGTAAAAGATAACTTTAGCTACCCTCTGCCGCCCTTCATTCCATTGTTCAATTGGGGTCGAGAGAGAGAGAGAGAGAGAGAGAGAGAGAGAGAGAGAGAGAGAGAGACCAACACGGGTAGTTTCAAAGGTAGCTAGCAATGAACCACATTTAGCAGTGTTGGGAAAATCTAAAATGGAAGAAGAAGATTTGGGCAAAGGCGACCTCTCCTAGTTTTTGGGCGAGGCTGCTTCACCCACAACCTTCACCATTGCAGTGGTAGTTTCGGTGATACTCGCAATAGTGATGCTCCAAACAAGACTAAATCCACCTTAAGAAATAGTTCAGTCTCTCATAAAAATTTTATGATGTGTAATTGTATAAATTTAGTAGCATCCATAAGTGCAACCTTAATTCTTATTAGCGACTTTCAACAAAAGGGGTTGGTATTCACAAAACCAGTAATCCTAATGACGTGGGTCGCTATTACATACACAAGTCCTACCCTAATATCCCACCCATATAATAAAACAAACGCATCATTTGAAATAGTCAGCATTGCTATGATCACATGGCTAATATTTATGGCTGTTCTGCTTTTCAACCAACTTATTCAATTCTTCCATTAAATTGTTTCGCAAAAAATGGGAGAATATTATTGGACTCAAAGAATATTATTTTATTTCTAGAGTCTTTCATAGGGCTTATATAATGCCTTTATAAATATAAATATATAAATAAAAAAAAAGGAAAGGAGATGGCAAGACCAAATTTTCCTAATTAAGTTGGTAGAAGAATGGAATGGCCACAAATATCAATCATATGATCACAGCAACACCGAATATTTCAAATGACACATTGATTTTCCTATAAGGGTAAAATACCAGTGTAAAAATTGTGTACATGGCCACTGTTGGGATGATTGTGACCCCATCATCAGGACCATCAGGTCAGTGATCATCCACCCTTTTTGTTGAAGACTGCTAGTAACAATTAAGGTTCCACCTACAGATGTCATTAAATTAACATTATTACATGTAATTAAAAAATTTATATGCAATGGGAGACTGAGTCATTTCTTGAGGTAGATTTTAGCCCCGTCTAGAACATCATTGTTGTGAGCATCACCGCGACTACCACAGCGATGGCCATTTGGGTGAGGGTAATGGGTGAAGTAGCCTCACCCAAAAACTAGGTGAGGCCACCTTCACCCAAATTTTCTAATGGAAAATTGTTTAAAATTTTTTTGGTTCTATAATAGCATTATTTCATTTGTAGAGTATCAACAAAGAAGAGCCCATAAGGCTTGTGGAGCAATAAAAAGCCAATTCAATAGTCAAATTTTCTAAGGAAAGATTATTCAAAAAATCCTAAACCTATAGTACTTTTTTCAAGTTGATCATAAATATTTCAATTTTGTCAATTGTGACCAATTTTAAAACAAAGAATCCACATTTTGCCCAAAATTGCAATTGTGTGCATGGCCATCATTGGGATGATGGGGACCCCTATAATTAAGACCATCAGTTTAGTAATTACCCACCGCTTTTGTCGATGGTTGCTAATACCAATTAAGATTACAATTAGGGATGACATTAAATTAATACTATTATATGTAATAAAAAATTTATAAGTGATGTGAGACTAGGCCATTTCTTGAGGTGGATTCAGCCCCGTCTAGAACACCATTGTCGCGAGCACCACCGCGACTACCACAATGAGGGTCATTTGGGCGAAGGTCACATGTGAAACAGCCTCGCCCAAAAACTAGGCGAGGCCGCCTCCCCTAAATTTTGTAAAGAAAATTGTTATTTTTTTATTTTTTTAACAATAACACTATTTCATTAGTAGAGTCTAAACAAAGAATTGCCTATAAGGCTTGTGGAGGAGTTGAAAGCCAATTCAACTGTCAAATTTATTTCGGGTAAATTGTTCAAAAATTCCTAAACCTATTGTCCCTTTACCAAGTCTGTCCTAGATATTTCGATTTCGCCAACTAAGCCCAGTTTTAAGATAAAGAATCCACATTTTCCCCAAAATTGCAATTTCCTTCTAGTTTTAAAACTTGTATACATAATCTCACGCCATTTGATTTTGCTTTAGATTTGGACCACATGTACAAGTGTTCACTTGTTAATATTACATGTGTAACAATACAAGATAACTTTAGCTACCCTTTGCTGCCAAACATTTCATCAAAGGAGAGAGAGAGAGAAGCAACAGTGGCACTCTAAACGGAGCTAAATCCACCTTAAGAAATGGCCTAGTCTCTCATCGCCTGTAATAAAAAATTTATATGTGATGAGAGACTAGGTCATTTCTTGAGGTAGATTTAGCTCCGTCTAAAACACCATTGTTGCGAACACCGCCGTGACTACCACAGCTATGGCCGTTTAGGCGAGGGTCACAGGTGAAGTAGCCTCGCCCAAAACTGGGCGAGGCCGCCTTCACCCAAATTTTTTAAGAGAAACTTGTTTAAAAGTTTTGTGGTTCTATAAAGGCATTATTTCATTTGTAGAGCTAACAAAGAAGAGCCCATAAGACTTGTGGAGGAGTAAAAGGCCAATTAAATAGTCAAATTTTTTAAAGGAAAAATTGTTCAAAAAATCCTAAATCAATAGTATTTTTTTTCAATTCGATCATAAATCTTTCGATTTAGTCCATTGTCACCAATTTTAAAACAAATAATCCACATTCTGCCCAAAATTGCAATTTCAGCCCCGTTTTAAACATGATCAACACAATCTCATGCCATTTGATTTTACTTCAAATCAAACCCCACATTTTGCCCAAAATCACAATTTCAGCCCCGTTTTAAAAATTATCAGCACAATCTCACGCTATTTGATTTTGCTTCAAATCGAGACCCACATTTTACCCTAAATTGCAATTTCAGCCCCATTTTAAAAATTATCAACACAATCTCACACCATTTGATTTTGCTTCAAATCAAGACCAGATGTACAATAATTCACTTGTTAATATTACATGAGTAAGAGTATAAGATAACTTTAGCTACCTTCGCCATCCAACATTTTATAGAAGGGATAGTTCTTTTGTTTGATTGGGGTCGAAGCAGAGAGAGAGAGAGATTAAGAGGAACGCGACATGTGACTGATAACTTGCGACAGAGAGTGGGGCTACATTAAAGATATATGATACGGATGTATATTTTGGGCTCTCAAACACAATATTAGAGTCCTTACCTTCAATTTCAAGTTTTTATCTTTATTTTCGGCGAATGAGCTAACTTTGTGCCCTATAGATTAACCTGAAGAAAGAAACGCTCTCCATTGTGGCAATTAGACATGAGATTCATATAAGAGTGAGCATATTAAACCGTCCGGACTAAGAATCACCTAGACCTAATCGGACCGGCTGGTTTGGTCCGATTCTCACGACGTTAGTCCGAATTCTGGTTCCGTAAAAATGGAACTAGTGATTTTCAATCTGGTTGCTGATTTCAGGGGGAACCAGACTTGACCGAATTGAACCGACTCTTTTTAAAAATATATATATGTTTTTTAATTTCTTAAAATAATAATAACCCTAAAATTGTAATAACTCTCATATTTTCTAAATTTTTCATCGTTTTTGCTAAGTGGCCGATTCCATTGGACCGAACCGGACCAGTCTTGATGCTAAAACTGTTCGATCGGGTCCTTAATTCCAAAAAATGGGAACTAATCACCCCTAGATATAGAGACATGAGATACGATAGTTACGAGAATGTTGCCACTAGCTGGTGTGAAAATACTTCAAAGAAAGCTATCTTAGAAATTTTTAAGTCCCCACAAATTGCATTAATTTGCTCGTCTTGGACAGAGACCACCACCCAGTAAACACCTTGATAGAGGTCATCATGAAACCAAACCATTTCTAACTACAAAATTGAAACTAAACCAATTCTAATACTAAGATGTAACAACCTAATCAATGCCTATTGTCTAACTATTAATCCAATTTTCTTTTTCTTTTTTTCAGATTCTTTTAGATTTTTATATTTTTTTAGTTTCTGAAAATGAGGATTCAGACCGGGTCCTTGGGCCGGGTCCAAAAATGGGCCGCACGCTGATCTCTCTGGACTGGGCTAATGGGCGCAATCCGGGCTTTTGTATTCAGGCCCACTCAAGTTTTTATCTCCCTTTCCGCTCCATCGTCTTCCTCACGGTGTCACCCGACATGCCAGAACTTACGCCATGCCTTCGTGAACTTCAAGGTTTACGAACAGAGATCAATCTACCCCCAAATCCTAAACCATGAATGTATAAAACTTTGCTATTCACTACTTCCGGCCATCGGCACGATGGCCGTCGCCTCCACTGTCCATCACTAGAACACCACCATCAACCGCCACCGATCATTTGAAGATCTTTGAACTCACAGCGTCACAGATAATAATTCAACACATGAACAGCACAATGAGAATACAAAGGAGAAAAAGGATTGAGAAAAGCTTATCTATGGTTATCGTCGTCAAGCGTTACACGAACTCCGGGCCATTTCTCATGGATCAACCACCATAGAGTCACCGCCCGCACCTTGACGAAAAGGAGTAAAACTCCGAGACAGCCATGGAACCTCGTCGCCAACGAGGATACGCGCCTGGTGGTTGAAGCCCAGCGGCAATGAATGACGACGGGCGATTTCGGAGACGATCGAGGAACCCGGAGGATCGATTTTTCACTCTCTCGACGGCTCTTGGCTCTCTGCGTATGGTATCCGTTTTCTCTCTTTAAAAAACGGCGCCTCTGAGGAAGAAAACCGCTGCGGTTAACTTGAGACGCCGTGATGGAAGGCGATATCTATGGAAAACCGACGCTCGAGACGGTTTTCGTGGACGAAGAAGACCTCCGGATCCCGGAAAAGACAGCTTTAAAATCCCCGCGCTTCCCTCCTCAAAACTACTTTTGTTAGATAAAATTGCATAATTGATCCATTAACTTTAAATTTATTTCATATAGTCCCTAAATTCTAATTTATTGTACAACAAGGTCTTTACAATTTCGATATATATTCAATTTAATTCATAAATTAAGTTAAAATATTTAATGTTGTCTCCAAATTTAAATTGTCATATTATTGTCGCTTTTGAGATATTAACTTGATAAAAGCCCGTAAAAACTACTTTTTATTGTTAGACCAATCTAGCTGTTATAGAACTTATCAAAGGTTCGTTAAACAAAAATCGGTGCATAGATTTGAGGAATCAATTACGACTTTCAACCTATTAAATTATATTTCTATCTATATCATATATTGAAAACCAAAGCCATTGGAGCATCTCGATCTTCCTCTAGCCAAAATTAGATTCTATTCATTCATTCGTCATGCCCGGTCTTCTTTTTTTTTTGGTGAAAATGCCCGGTCATTGATATATACCTACATTTATAATACTCGTTTTCCACCTATGTCACAATCTACTCCACAAAAAAACCTCAGTTAATAATTTAATGTCGATTAACACTTGAAATTTTCCAGATTAAAATGGAATTGAACATAGAAAAATACATAATATCGCATTAGTTATAATATAAAATGATATCGTGTACATAATAAAAATTTCGCCAATGGGAGACGAGTGGGCTTACACGCATGCACGCACGCTCCACTAAAGACAACGCTCTGGAAAAATCAAAGTATTTGGTCGTGCCCAGAAGAAGAAATATTCTTTTCCCCTTATCGATTACAAAAACCTTTATTAAATTGCCTCGGTGAATCCTACACGTGGCGTGGAACGACTGGATAGATCACAGGCCCACCGCCGGGCGACAAGCGTCAGAGTTCCATTGGTCGGCAGGTAAAATATTCTTTACGCAGCCACGCTGCTCCCGTGGGATGGAATCTCGAGCCATATCCTTATGACACCGAAAAATCAAAATATTAAGGAGAGAGAGGGAAGAAAAAACGACAAGAGGGAGCTGACTCTGATAGCGCTTCGCGACTCGTGAGGGAGCGCGAACTTCTGCGAAGCTCTCTCTCTCCTCTCTGCGTCATCGAGATTCTAGAGAGAGAGGGAGGAATGGAGCATCTGCAATGGCGGATTCCTGCGATGATCCTGCTGGCTTCCTTCGCCGCCTATCTCTACGTGAAGGAGCCGTCGAAGGTCAGCTCTCGCGTCGCTCTCGCGCCCTTTTCCTTTCCTTTTATCATCTCTTCGACCGGTCGTCTCCGTCGTCGTCGTCGTCGTCTTCCTCGCGAGTTCATCGTCTCCGAGAGATGATTACGTTCGTTTTTTTCCGAATGAGATCGTGCATCGAAGCAATCGGTTCGGTGTAGTAAGACGAACAGAGCGTTTGTTCAGAGCATCCTGATGCTGGATCGCGCGCTCGCCTCGAACATGCAGCGTCACGGATTTAGCGAACGGAAAATGGACTTTCTGGTTGCGATCGAGGTCTCTAGGATTCACGCGTCGGTTGCTTTGCCAGTAACTCAGGGAGACGATATGCGGTTCGGTGTAGAAGTTCCTGCTCGGCCTTTGTTAGACAAACGGAGCGTTGTCCAGCACTCCGATGCTGGGTCACGCGCTCGCTTTGAACATGCGGTGTCACGGATTTAGTGAACGGAAATGGCGTTTCCGGTTACGATTGAGTTTTCTAGGACTCACGCGTCGGTTGCTTTGCCATTAACTCAGGGAGACGATATGCGGTTCGGTGTAGAAGTTTCTACTCGGCCTTTGTTAGACAAACGGAGCGTTGTCCAGCACTCTGATGCTCGGTCACGCGCTCGCTTTGAACATGCGGTGTCATGGATTTAGTGAACGGAAATGGTGTTTCCGGTTGCAATTGAGTTTTCTAGGATTTATGCGTCGGCTGCTTTGCTGGGAAATCGGCGAAACGATATGCTTATGGGAGTTTTGGTGATGTGTTTTGGAATGAGATTGTGTGACGAAGCAATCGGTTTGGTGTAGAAGTTTCTACTCGGCCTTTGTTAGAGAAACAGAACGTTGTTCAGCGTTCTGATGCTTGATCGCGTGCTTGCTTAGAACGTGCAGTGTCACGGATTTAGCGAATGAAAAATGGACGTTCTTATTGCGATTGTGGTTTCTAGGACTTGTGCGATGGCCGCTTTGACAGTAAATTGGCAAACCGTTATGCAGATGGAAACTTCGGTGATGTGTTTTGGAATGAGATAGTGCAAGGAAGCGAGCGGTTTGGTGTAGAAGTTTCTACTCGGCCTTTGCTGGACAAACAGAGCGTTTGTTCAGGGTTCTGATGCTTGCGCTTGCTTTGAACATGCAGCGTCACAGAGTAGCGAACAGAAATGGGCTTTCTTGTCACCATTGAGGCTTCTAGGACTTTTGTATCAACTCCTTCGCCGGTAAATCCGTGAAATGATATGCTGATGGACGTTTTTGGTGATTTATTTTGGAATGTGATTGTGCAATGAAGCAATTGGTTTGGTGCAGAAGTTTCTACTCTGCCTTTGCTAGACAAACAGAGCGTCGTTCGGCATTCTGATGCTCAATCGCACACTTGCTTTGAATGTGCAGCATCACAGATTAGTGAACGAAAAATGGACTTTCTTGTTGCGATTGAGGTTTCTAGGACTACGCATATCGGCTGCTTTGCTTGTAAATTGGAAAAATGACAAGCTGATGGAAGTTTATGGTGATGCGTATTGCAGGTTCCTCGCAATGATTGCAGCCTTTTGCCAGACCATCATTATTGGATAAAGAGCAAACGGATAGTGACGCCAGATGGGATCATTTGCGGGGCAGGTTTGTTGCTCCGTGTGTGACTGCTTTATAGTCTTTCGTAGCTGTATTATTTGCTCTAAAATGGTGTTGAAATAATCTGCAACTCGAAGTGAGCAACAAAGTTTGCTTTTTGCGAGATAGAAGGAAATGTAACTGCCTCATCAGCTTTGTGCTATTTAGAAAGAAAAACTTTAATTGGCTGTTATTGTAGATTGATAACAAAGGTTTTGGTTTAACCTTTAACTTATTCATGTTTCTAATGTATGTTTATGAGCAGTCGAGGTGAAGGGGAAATTCATTACCTCTGTTGTAACGGAGAATGATTGGCGAGGGGCTTCCAAAGGAGAGCAAGTAATTGATTATGGAGAGGCTGTTGTCATGCCTGGCTTGGTTGATGTGTAAGATGCATCTCTGCTCCAAATAATGGTTATATCTCATCACTTTCAACTGGAAAAAAAGGTTTTAGGAGATAGTATAACATTGGATGATAAACAGAGGGACCAATAAAAGCAACATGACCATGGTACTTCCTTTACCTCCACACTTCTAGTCTTGTCGTCATCTTCAGAAGGTTGGAAGGGTGAATGATAACTGGATGACTGAAATATTGGTCAAATTTAAATTAAGTAGAGGGTGCTCATTTTTCAGTAATTTGGTCTTACTTAGATATCTACTGCCAAATTATGCTTCAGGCGTCACTCTATAAACTAATGTAATTATGCTTAAGAGTTGAGCAATCATATCCTTTTTAGAAAAACTTACACTCATATATATTATAAAATGTCTGAGGCAGGCATGCACATCTTGATGACCCTGGAAGAGCTGATTGGGAAGGATTTCCTTCAGGGACTAAAGCAGCAGCTGCTGGTAAATTAGACTCTCTTCAAGTTTCTGCCCTTCAGTGACACCTTAGTTAATGAATTTCCTGAAATGCTAGTGAGGGGTATCCGACACTCCATTGACTAGATCATCTTTCTTTAGGAGAAAAGTCGCTTAAATTTCACATAGATTGCTTTCTCTTGCTAAATCTGTGGTGGATGAGATTAGCATAACATTCTGAGCCATATATAAACAGAAAATGAAGCATGAGTCTACTTTTCTGTATCATTGTATTTTGTCAGTGATTGCACTGTAAAACATCTACTGTGAAAACTAGAAGTACTGAACTGTGATCATTTTTATATGTTGAGCTTTACTTGAGTGATTCTTTTTTTTCTCATGCAGGTGGAATAACAACATTGATTGATATGCCCCTCAATAGTGATCCCTCAACTACTTCCACAGAAAGCCTGGAATTGAAGGTATGAGAAGTAGGGAGGTTAATTTGCGCTTTTTATCTGGCAAGTAACCATATGTTTCTGAAAACCATGCACTGCACTTTTTAAGTCCCTCCAGTCTGGATTTTTCTTCATAGCCCTTATCCTGGCCAAATAAATAGAAATATGAGCCTTGCATCTCCAATTTCTGTTCTCTTTATAAAATGTAAGTTCATGGTTTCTATTCATGATTTTCCACCTTCCTTGGCAGATCAAGGCTGCAGAGAAGAACATTTATGTCGATGTCGGTATGAACTGAAAATGGTACATGAGCAGGCTAGATATCCTTTATGAGGTGCATGTAAATTCTCACCTTGGTTTCCACAGGTTTCTGGGGAGGTTTAGTTCCTGGAAATGCATTCAATTCAAGCACGCTGGAAGCTCTCCTAGAGGCTGGTGTTCTTGGTCTGAAGGTAATTACCAGAATCTCGGTGTCATCAATTACTTCGTTATCAAATTTTTGCCAGTGTCTCCTTACGGTAAGTTTTTGAAAGTCCCAAGTTACAGAGATTTGATGTGAAAATTCAACTGGACCTGGACTTATTTTGTCTGATGCACTACGTGATTATTTGCATGGTTTTGGATATGTGTGCTGCAAGTACTATTAAACAGAAAGTTTCTAAGTTCTCAAGGAAATAGTAAATTGAGGCAATGAAGTAAAAGAAGTGAAAAAATTTTCTTTGGGCCGATTTGCTATCTGACAATTTCACTGTCCTTGTTTTGTAGTCCTTTATGTGTCCCTCAGGAATCAACGACTTTCCCATGACAAATGCTGATCATATCAAGGTTCGTCATGTGACACTCATTTTTACTTTTGAGCCCCAATATTATATCAGAGGACTCAAACTGCTTGCTACAACTTTGATTTTCGTGTCAACTTTGAATTTGTGGTATGTGTTGATAGAGCAATGCTTTATTGTCCTTTAACCCAACCTGAAATCAAAACAATCACATGAATTGGTTATATTGTTTGCTAAAATTTAGCAAAGTTCTTTGTTCTCGTACAATATCATCTTTTCACTATAGTCATGGATCAATGATCAATTATCGATTATTTATGCAGGAAGGATTGTTGGTGTTAGCAAAATATAGAAGACCATTGCTCGTTCATGCAGAACTCCAACTAGACTCCGGAAGCCACTTGGATCTAAATACAGAAGATGCCCGATCTTATTCCACCTATCTGAAGACAAGGCCACCTGCTTGGCAAGATTTCCTTACAAATTGATTAGAAATATCACAACTATCTATTTAGGACATTTGGTGTTAGCTTTTTAATGTTCTTATGGAGGCGATTGGCATATAGTGTAATGGAGTAGCTGATGTTCCATTGAGAACGTTAAGTTATCTGGATCTATGATCTAGCTAATTACTCTCCAAAATATTCCCTCAGATTCATAGCTACCAGCTTCCAATCCTCATAATTCTAGATTTTGTTGCTTTAATTGATGCGTTTACTTATGAGAGATGCAATGGTAGCATGAAAATATTTTTCAAATTCCAAAGAGTAGGTTATCTTCCATAATAGGAATCCAGAAAATGCTTTTTCACGTTTAGTTTCTGTACTTTTTTCAAATTTAGCCAGTTACAGGCACAAAATTAAGGAGAAAAGCTTTGCTTGAATAAGATAGATGAGTTTCTTTGAAAATTACTGCTTGATATGTTTGCAAAGTTTTGCCAGCCTACTATAAGAGGATAATCATGTCAAGGTCTTCACCAATCAAGTTGAATTATGAGCTCATCTTCCTCTTATCTCTAGCAGATCTCTTGTGGCAATGTTAAATAGACTTGGAAATTCATATCAATTAATTTTTTTAAACAGGGAGGAGGCAGCTATTCGCGAGCTTTTAACTGTGACAAAGGACACAAGGATCGGTGGCTCTGCTGAAGGAGCTCATCTTCATATTGTTCATTTGTCTGATGCAAGTTCATCCTTGGATCTGATAAAGGTATATCATCTTTATCACCTCTTGTTAATAAGATCTCCTGGGAAGTTTCTCATCCAGTGGATGTGACTTGCTTAAAAGGAGATCATATACCTTCCCATATTGCATTCCAAGTTCAGTTGGAGGTTCCTAATAACATTGTTGAATTCAGCTGGTTTTGGGATTGTGACTTCCTATGATGAAAAGTCTGATGATTAGTTACAGGTGCCTTTTGACCAAAACTAGTTTCTTGAACCCTTTTTCTGTCTCTTATTTGTAGAAAAAATGTTCATAAATCAATTTTATAGAATGGATATGCAAGATTTTTTCAGTCAAAGATTAGTAGCAATTATTGCTGAGTCAGTTGTGATAGTCTGCTATAATTGCTATTAGTCGTGGAAATGTTTTATGAATGCGCACTAGTGTTTCCTATCTCATGCAAAAGAACTAAATTTAATTTATTTTTCTGTTTTGCACAGGAAGCAAAAGTTAATGGTGACAGTTTAAGTGTTGAGACTTGTCCCCATTACCTAGCCTTCACAGCAGAAGAAATTCAGGATGGAGATACACGCTTTAAATGTGCTCCCCCCATCCGTGATGCACCTAATAGAGAAAAGTTGTGGGAGGCTTTAATGGTACATTTAATTTTTTGGATTCTCTATGTGCCACATGCACCATCCTTTTAATTTGTTTGCTCTATATATCAGGATGGCCACATTGACATGCTGAGTTCTGACCATTCCCCAACAGTTCCAGAGCTGAAACTGCTGGGTGAAGGCAATTTTTTGAGAGCTTGGGGTGGAATTTCTGGCTTGCAGGTTGGTCTGTCTTTATAATGTACTTTGACTAATGTAAGCATGTATTCTCATTATGTCCTATACCGGCTAAAGCTTGCCTGACTCTGCTGTGATTATTTGATTGATAAGAATCTGTAATACCATTGGCTCAGATGTGCCAAAATCTGTAATACCATTGCCACATAAGAAACTACTGACAAATACTAATTTTTTGGTTAATGGAGGAGTTTAGGTGTTATAACTGAGAGTTGAATTTGATTACTTCCATCAGATTCAGGGTTCTGACATTAACCATTATAGCATTGCAAAAGCGCTTTGTTGCAGAGTCATGTGGCACTTTCACACCAGGACCGCTTTATCACTTATTGTTGTAGGCATTATCAGAGGGTTCTACGTCCGCACATTATGGTTTTATTTCCTACTCAAATTGTTTAAGCAGATGACATTTAGCATTAGATAAATTAAGCATGCGCATGCATAATTGGCTGTAGAGAGTTATAAGGTTCTGGCATTCTTTTTTACGTTGTTCAGTCATGAGGTTCAATCTTCCTCTGGGTAGTTTGTTTGTAGAGCATTTACTTAAGAGGCTATGGCAGTTGATCTACTCTCTAAGTTGTGTTCTGTAGGTGCATAGAATTGCAGATGATATGTCATTAAGTTAGCTCCTTTGGTTGAACCGTTAAATGCTTTTTTTCAATATTGAGAAATCATGTATCTCCTCTCTGAATGTCATCTAAAAGTAATTTGTGAAAATCTGCAGTTTGTTCTTCCTGTCACCTGGTCATATGGCAAAAAATATGGGGTTACTTTGGAACAGCTAGCTTTATGGTGGAGCGAGAGGCCTGCGAAAATCGCTGGACTTAAGTTAAAGGTGATTGCTTTCAGCATCATCAGTTTCCCTTCTAATTTAAGATTATGAAATTATCATGTCACATTTTAGGAGAACTTTTCACAGAGTAGACTTGTTTCAAAGATCTTACTGTATGACTGACTACCTTTTCTTGGTAAAAACTGATCAAAGTAGTTGTTCTCAGAAAAGCAACCCTTATTTAATACGTCTCCTAAAATGACTATTTTTTTTTTTTTTATTTAAATAAATGGAACTTTGGTTTATTTTAACATGGTGCCAATCAGATCAGGTTTCTCCATCTCCATATGCTCTTAAAGAACAGGCAATGAATAGAATAGGCTCCTGCTTTCGGCTTACAGTCTTCATGATGAAAAGAGTGACAATTCTATTTGCAGGGAGCCATTGCAAGTGGAAACTTTGCGGATATTGTAGTATGGGATCCCAGTGTGGAGTTTGAACTCACCGATGAGTACCCCGTATATATTAAACACCCGGTAAGTAGGCTGGTTTACCATTGAAAATATACCTATTCGATAATGCACAATTAGCACCTCATTTTTCTTCAAAAGCGTCAGTTGAAGATAATATTTCAGAGGTTTAAATAGATCAAGAAACTGGCGGTCAACAATTTTTCAGATGACTTGCTGCAGCTTGGGTCTCCTCATCTCTGCAGAAGTCGCAAAACAAAGCATTTTTTTGGGGGCTCTTTGGGAGTAGAGTTACAGACCTAATGTATTACTTAGAATATCCAGATGACATTTATTTTGAATCTACATATAGGGTGAACCTATTTCTTTCCCTTAACTACAAAGCATGGATGCATTATCGTTTTGTCTAATGCTTTACAAGGTTTGTCTGTTTAGTAAATTGACATGTGAACAATCTTGTGAGCAGTCTATCTCAGCCTACATGGGAAAAAGATTAGCTGGGAAAGTTTTTGCTACTTTTGTTGGAGGAAATCTTGTGTATAAAGAGGGAAAGCATGCTCCCACTGCCTGTGGTGTTCAGATCCTTGCCAAAAGATGAACAAATCAACAGGTAATCCCATTGTTCTTCCCCCAAATAATCTTCTTTCGACTTCTTCACTTTCAGATATGTATTTTACTATAACTTTCACTTTTCTTTACGCCATTATACCTGTTTAGTCTTCTCTAGCTATATTCATAGTTGTGGGCCAAAGGCTCGATTAGCTGAAAGGCAATAGTTTGTTCAGTAGGGAGGGTTGTGTACTAAGATTGCATCTTTGAAATGAAAAGATTTGCATCCTGATTTCACACTCAGGTGGAGCCACAGGGTTTTAAGGACACAGGGGTCTATAACTAGTAATGGTAGGTTGAAAACTGATTGTACTAAGAGGACATGTACTCGATTAATCCTGCTGAAAATTGATGCTTAGTCATACCAATAGAGCAAATTTGCATTTAGAGCATCAGTGTAGACATCAGTGGAAATTCCTAATTGGCAATGTCATGTCCTTGTCTTTGGTGAACATGTGAATAGACAACTTTGCACTGATATTGTTGGAGCCATGGTGCTAAAGTTTTAGAAGAACATCTCATTCTTCAAAAAAAGGACCACCTGCCATATAAATGGGGGTAGCCATGTTCTTCGACTTGATGAATGCATAATATGTCAGTGGTGTATCTTGAACAGGCCTATCCATCCAACAACCTTTGCACATTTTGTGAAGCATCGATTACGCATCTAAGCAAAAGGCAAAGCGAGGAAATTTCGCTCGGCCAGGAGATTTGTGGTTTGGAACTGAATGAGAACTTGCAACGAGGATAGAAGAGAGATTGCTATGCAAATGGAATGAAGAGATAAGATGATGCTACTTTAGCATCACTATTTGGCCCCGATTCTGTATAGTTCATGCTTTGAAGTCTGCAATGTCCAATGCTTTTATTCTCAAGCTTATTTTAAGTTAACTCAAAATATTTCGTGTCAATCTGATACTGAAGTCAATCTCTCTCTCTCTCTCTCTCTCTCTCTCTCTCTCTCTCTCTCTCTCTCTCTCTCTCTCTCTCTCTCTAAATGGATGGAATTAATTGAACAAATATCGGTACATCTTTCTAACGTTTGCAAGGAAGAACAAATACGTGACAACTTCTTTTACCAAAAAAAAAAAAAAAAAAAAAAACAAACAAATACGTGACAACTTGAGCTAGCGTAGGAAATGTCCTTATCTTGTGCATGTGGGTGATGTACCATTGGATCAATGCTCAGATTTGGTGATAATTTGCTTGTCATCAAACTAAATCGAGACTGATGAATGGCTGAGTTTTGTGTCGATGACGAAGCAATGGCTGGTTTCTCAAAACTCTCCCAGAAGAGAAGAACGAGGCTAAATGCTATGCATCTTGATTATCAAGTTCTCTTGTATGCTGATGGCCATGGAGCTGGCGAAGGGAATTCTCCCTAAGCTCTATTTATTGGTGGGTATATGCAGAAGATTATGTTTGTTTCTCGAGGAATTTAGGAACCTCCAATCATTTAGTTACATTCAAGAGATAAGATCGTATATCCGTTTCTTCGCTTATCCTGGTAACGTGTATTGAATTTGTTATGGTTGGATGTTAGGGTTTGCAGCATTGGGCATACATGGGTGAGTCACTCGAGTACGCGACATGTCCTCTGTTTGGTGTCATGGATTATGATCTCGCTCTTCGTGAGAGAGCAAGTCTGGAAAATGTTCTGCTTCAATTCCTCTAGTTTTCCTGAGATTGCTCTCGCATTTCATTTTCTTGGACGACTCCTCGGTTTCTCGATGTGATCTGCGAAGAAATCAAGTGGGGAAAAAAGATCGCAGCAATTGGTTTTAAGTCATGGAGGAATTGCATCTGATCTCGGTGATGGAGTTTTCACCACTGCGCTACAGCATGAGTGATAGAGCGTGGGCAAGAACATGGCATACAACAAACGCGATATCTGAGGTACTACAAACAGAAATATTCCCATTCTGTGGGTGGTTTCTGTTCTTTCTGTTGGGGCATGAAAGGTTTGTATCTATTTCGACTGGGACCAGTGTCAGGAAAGCGAGAAAACGCCCGTACAAATTTGGTTTAGGAGTGACATGGAACTAGTGTATTTCAGTGGATATGAGCCCTATGAATGAAATCTTGTAACGTACTTGGTTTGGTTAGGCCTATTATGCTTAATATGTATATATATATATATGAACAAGTGCCCTTAGGATATTGATTAAGCAACCAATTAATGAAATTTTACGATTTTCAGTGTACTGATCACCCTTATCTTATGAGCGATTAAATGCCTTAAATTGAGTTGTTTAAAGTGAAATATACTTAATCAATGTTATAGGGGCACTCTTTAACAGTACCCGTAATACAATACTTGCTTGTCAGAAATGCTCTCTCACGATCTCTGTCATCGAAATGCGGCCTCCTTATCAGTATCGCAGCCATCATTTCCTCTAAATCGTCGTGGCCACAAAGAAGCTTAGCCATCATTGCATACCTGGTCGCCACTTTAATTACAACGACCGTTCATCTCGCCCAACGATTGCTAATAATTCGTAGCAAGATTGCATTATCTTAATTAAGAAGGCTGTGTTATTTAATCTTGTCAACCAAATGGTCTATGTACAGAAGGCATTTTAAGTGATTTTTTTTTTTAATGCAGTCAGATTTATTTATTTATATTTTATGTTCGTGCATCTTAATCCGGTGAAAACTCAAGGCCAACACAAGCTGCTTTGCATCTACGCTCAAAATTACAAAAGAGAACGTAATTATATCTTACACATCACAATCAAATTCACTTCCATTGATTGCGTTTTGACGTGAGATAAGATCCATCATGGATCAAGGCAATCACGATCGCCTAGTATGTGTAAATGCTTCTCTCCAATAAAGCATCCGAAGATTGATGACTTCTCAGGAAGCTGAACTACCATCCCTTTCAGCTAACGCCATTTTTTCTTTTGGAAGCTGCTGACAGATTTGAGGTTTACCCAATGAAGAAGTTTCCCTTTCAACCACCCATGAGAAGTTCTTCCAGCTTCAGCTATTGATGGATAAAAAATCGTTTCCAATGGCCCAAAAGGCAAAAAGAATCTTTAATCAACGACTTTGGAGAGTCGAGCTGCAGGCGAAAGCGACGACCTCCAGGTGGAATCTGGCCCTGAAAAAAACCTCCACTCGGAAGTTAATGATGCTTGGAAGCTACCAGGGCATGTTTCTTAAGTTTCAGGGAAAGCAAAAAAGTAGTGCTTTTCCTTGCTAAAATTTGAAATCTTATTCAAATTTCAAAAAAAAAAAATTAGGGGTGAATTAACGTATAAAAAGTTCGGGAATTGTGGGCTAAGAAAGAGACCAGGACCCCAACTGCATCCTTCGCAGGTTTGAAATGAGCAGAAAGGATAAAGTAAAAGGTCATGTGATTTGACGGATTTCATGACTTCTCGTGATATTATTCACGACACCAGGCGAGGCAAATCTTTCAAAATCTCTTATTTATCACTGTAGAAATTATTTTATGAGCTTAAAACTTTAAATCAAATTCCAATTTATGAATTAAAAATGAGAAGAGGGAGGTGGAGATTTAAATCTATGGAGATTACTTAATATTAGGTATGGGTTTTAACTTTTATACCCTATAAAAAAGTAAGATAAAAGTTTGAAAATGAAAGTTAAAATTAGAATAAAAATATAATAGAATCAACCAGAAAAAAAAATATTAAGTTATGTTTTCATCCCGTATCTTAAATTCTTAAAACTGTTGAAATTTGTCTCACAAGATATTCTTAATATGATGTTCTTAAAGCAACCAATAATCTTAGATACGACAAGATTCCACTCACTTTACTTTTCTTGCGCCGACCTTCCCATTCACTTCCTTATAAAACCCAATTCCTTTGCTTTTCGCAGTTTAATTGATGAATTAATTAATCTACCCTTTATAAATTAATCTCTCTGTCTAGGAACGAAGAGAAATGGGAGAGGGCCAAAAATTGAATGGAAATGAGAAAAAATTTAAAATTTTGTGAGGAAAAGAAAATTTTAATGTTTCTTTCACTATTTGCCTCTGCTACCCTATTTTGTAGTGTCCCAAAACAGAGGCTAAGTTTATAAGATGTTACTAATGATCGAGCTCGAGCATCAAGTTGTAATCGAGCCCAACCCAAAGCATTGAAGGGTATCGACTCGACTTAGCACGATCATATGTCCTTGAACAGGGGCCTTTGATATGTGATTGAATCATTAAACTAATGAGTTCAGCAAAGAATTGTCAAATAGATTAAAATGAGAGGAAAAAAATGTCCATTTGTCACATTGAAAACGAACTATTTATGAAACATTTTTTTTGAAAAATGATAGGATATATTGCAAATATTAATAACAAGATGGGCAGGAGCAATCATCATTTGACAACCTCCTCTAAGCATCAGCACAAGAGTTTTACATCCGTGATAGGATGTTTATTTTAGAACCTAACTAATGCTCATTTTGAGCAAGTCTCTTATTTAGGCTCTATGGTGGCATTAGTAGGAATATAGCCGGAGTGGCCTAAATTTATGCCACGATGTGGCCTAAATTTATGCCACAGACAAATTTCTTCAGGCTGGGAGCGATCGGCGAATCTAACTCTGTGACCAAGGAACCTTAGATCAATTGAGAGAGAGCCTCGAACCCCTAGGCCGTCCATTGCTATCACTCAATAGTAGCATATTCCTACCTATATATTTATCGAGGATGATAATCAATGTCTTTTTTGTTTATTATTTTTGTAGGATTGTTTTCAATTTTCATGAGGCTCAATATCATGAAAAATGCCATATTGATATACTTGTAATGATTTTGCTCCTTCTAAGGTTTCCGTTACTCTCTAATAACGATTATATGACTCACTTCAAATTAACATTTTGGTTACCAAAAACCTTTAATTGGAATACATGTGAAAAATTTATCATTCATTAGTTTTCACCAAATTTTACCATCAAAATCATTAGTTGGATGACAGTTTGTGTTTTTTTGTGATATTAATATAATTTAATAGAAATCAAGAAAGATGATTAAATTTATTATAAATGTATTGGTCTAGATTCTTTTGGTAATTAAAAAAATAGTTTTGTGTAAATTTTTCATAATCGTTCCAGTTTAACACTTTCGGTAATTTGAAGATAAGTGTACTGGTTTGAGATTTTTGATAATATTAATTCTTAGCATGAATAACTTTTCAAATCGTTTCGGGAAAAAAAAAAGAAAAGAAAAGAGAAAAAGAGGAGGAAAAGCTTGCGAGGGAAGGTACGGCGGAGATGGTTTTGGAGGTATAAGAGCGGGCCCCACTGCCCCCTCTCTCTCTCATCGGTCAATCCATCGTTGACCATCGCCGTCCCTTTCTATATAAACGCTCGCAGCCGATCGCAATCGTTTCTCGCACACCGAGAATCCGCGCGATTGCCCACTGCTGACTGCTCCTCCTCCTTCGCCACCATTGCCTCCTCTCTCTCTCTCTCTCGCTCGCCGCCGGCGAGAGGGCGAAGCGCGGAGGCATTTCCGGCCGAGCAGCCGCCGCGGCTCCGCCCTCCTCCGACCCTTCCGAGGTGCCCCCCCTCCCTTCCCACCTCTCTCTCTCTCTCCGTCTCTCTCTGTGGTTTGTATAATAGTCAGTTTCGTGCTGTTTTTCACTGCTTGATTGGACCGTGGGGTTTCTGCCGCCCCGCCGGCGGCGGCTGCTCCGTCGCATTGCGCGTGGCGTGATCGTTCGTGGGCGCGCTTAAATGTCTCGACTTTTTTTCGCCGCATTGCCGGGATTGGTTTCGGCTCCCCTCTCTCGTGTCGTCGAAATGTTGGGTTTGCAGCGTGTTTCTCCAGTGAAAGTGTCCTTTGTCATTGCCGGGTACCCAGAAAAGAAATGGGAGTGATTGTTAGTTAGAATTATTTTTCCTTCTTGTTATTCTAGACCGGTTCTTTTCTTTGGTGTCAAGGCTTCTTTTGCCAGGATCATCTTGCCTGTCGCGCGGTGCAAATGATTCTGTTGAGGTGTGGTGTCGACTTTACTCGATTCAGTTGGTACAGTTCATTTGGTGGTGTTCTCTTGCTGGAGAAGTGTTCAGTAGTCTTAACACTCTGACGGCCAGAATTTTGATTATACGACGAATGGATGTGTCTGCACTGAATGTCTTTAAGCCTTTCAGGTTAAAGGACCATGTTTATGGGACAATGGCAAAATTTCTGCTTTCAGAATAGATCTGCATTGACCTGTCTAGTGCAAGGTATGGTGCGGATGGATGATACTTGCTGGCTACAAAAGATCAAAAGAAAAAAAAAAAGGCAAAAATTCCTTCCCAGCTAGTTGTGGTTATTAAAGTGCTCTTCTAGTGTGGCACTAAAAGTTAGCTTCATGTTGTGGATTCTCACTCACTTCCTCCTCAGTACTCAGTGGGAACTTGGTCTTGGTTATGTTAAAGAAGAGCAAAAGGAAAATTCATGATAAATGGCTAGGTGAGCGGGAATTCAGATGTATTATCAAGTTGTTGGATGGCAATTGAGATAATGCTCCATTTAGAATGTGAGAGTAAGATCGATGTTTTGAAGATCTGATCGGGCCCGTTCAATCCAACTTTCAGACTGCGATGAGGTCTAAGGTTCCCAACTGAGAGCATTAAATCTTGTATGGTAAAAAACACCTAACCAAACTGCTGTTTACCCATTTGACCTGGTTCTATTGGATAGAGAATGAAAAAGGAAAGAAAAGGCAACATATCTGGCGTCTTAGACTGCGGTTCTGTTCTTGGAAATGCAACTGTCACACTTCCTCATAGTTATAATTATGAATTAAAACATTAAACAGAAACCAAGCTATAAAATATGGAATACACAGATAAAACTGGGGTTACGGAAGCACATTCAATGGCTGCAAGAAAGGAACTGCTCATTTAAGCTTTCTCATGTGTAGCAGCTTAGAGATATATCCACTGTATTTGAGTCAGCAATGTTACTTTGGAAAATCTTAAATCTAACATGAAGTCTGATGCAATGGAGATTGATATGGCAATATAATTTCATGAGTAGCATTTTTAATTTAGCTTAAGGAGCATCCCCAAAATGTAGCATACAGTAAAGAGAGCTAAGTAGTAATGATGATTAATAAGGGATACTCATATTAGTATGCAGGGCAGAGGATGATCCCGTCCCCTTTCTGTGGTCCGCACTGGGCAACAAGCTAATTCCTGTCCCTACCCCAACTCCGTCATTGGTAGGGCAGCCCCACCCCACGTGGAGAGGGTTTGATGGGTCACTACTAGTGTAGGTTTTTTCCCTCATTCTTAAGTTCACTTAAGCAGTCCATCATTGGTCTGGGTAAATAACCATTAGCAGTTTGGGAAAGTTGGGTAAAGCATGGGGAAGGAAATTTCAGTGAGTTCATTGATGTTGGAAATGTTTTCATTTATTCTTTTAATAGCCAACCATGATAGATGTTGATCTTTTATGTAACCATAGTAACATCTACCAATAATGTATGCTTTATTTCCCCATTTTTGCTTGTCATAATTGTATGCTTTATTGACTTGAAACTGACTATTGTCTCTTCTTAGTAGATTTGGGATGGATGCATCCGGCTTAATGGTACAGAAATGTGATGATGACCAGAAAGGATTGAAGGTTCTACTGGATGCATTTGGTTCTGTCTTTTCTCTGGAAGAGATTGCTTCTGCTTACTGCAACGCGGGCAGGAATGTAGATGATGCAGGTTATGTGTTGAGTGACATGAAGGGAAGCTCCTCTGCATCTACCACCAATAGTACTAATTGTGTTGGAGAAAGTGAATCGTCTGAAGAACTTTCCTGTGGTAACTTTTCTGAGAAGTTGATTCCGGCTGATGGAAATCCCAGATCTTTAAAACAGAAGTGGCGTACTATTTCTGTTGGTACCGTTTCAAGTGTTATTGGTAAAGATTATGTCAGATCTACATCCTTGGCAAATGGTTCTTGTATGGCAGCACAACCTTCGAAACTGGACTCCAAGGTGTTGCCAGCATCCGAGCTTTTAGGCAAAGATTCCAAAAGGGATGCTTCTAAGGATGATCAAATGCACCGAGACGTGGAAGATTTTCTGTTCAAAATGCTAGGAGATGGCTTTCAGCTCGATAGGGATGTCATTCGAGAAGTTCTTGGTAAGCATTGTCTTGGGTAATGCCATACAAGTGATCTTCAGTTGCCTTCAAACTTCAATAATTTATCGTTTCCTTTCTTGATATACCTAATAGCTCATATGTAACATACATTGAGTTGAGGAAAATGGGAAGAGAACTAGGAAACAAGCACATAGGTTTATTTGATTAGATGTCGATGGAGAGATTGGTAAAATTTCACTTGTGCTGCTGTTGTCATGGAATGAATTCCAGCTTGAGCTTTCAGTGGTCTGTTGGAAGAAGCCCTTGCGTGACTTCTACTGGAGCAAAACCTCTGTAACTAGGTGACATGATGCAGCTGCAGCTTAGTCTCTCAAGTGTCAGAAGTTTCCTAATGAATTAGCAAAAATAGAGATGTGTGAGGAATATAGTTTGACCTTTGCCATATAAGTTCAAAATGGAATTATGCTTCATCAATGGTAGCATCAGCCTACTACCTCCTGGCTCTTTTTTTTTTTTTCCTTTCCTTCCCTCAATTGAGCTCCCAGTTGTGCGAACTTTAAAATAATTATTAGCTTGAGCAAGGAAGTTTTCGTTTACAAAGGAATAGTGAGACACTCCTCTATTTAGAAATTAGCGTTTATGGTGACTTAGTTTGATTATGAGTTTGCCTTTGTGAACTCTTAAGTTGTGTACTGACAAACCTTGCCTTGGATGCAGGTAATTGTGAATATAATATGGAAAAGGTATGCATGATTTGATTTTACTTTAAAAAAAAATGCATGAATACCATCTTTTAAAGAAAAAAGCTCTCTTGTGCTATATAGCATCCTCTGTCCCTCACATGATATTTATTATGATGGAGAATTATAGGAGATTAATTACTTCGATTTCTTGTTGGGTCATTTAGAGCATGGACAAGCTAATTGATTTGTCAGCTGCAATTTCAAGGAGAGGAAACAACTTTCTCGGCGAGTCTAAGAAGGTTGGTCTGATGGTTTGTCTGATAATAATGCTTCTCACACCAAGTGTATTCATAATATGTTTTATCAATAAAATTCAAAGTGATTCCATGTTGATTATTTAGGTATATGCCTTGTTTAAGGATTAATCAGTCTGCGATGAGAACCATTTGTTTGTGATAGTAGAAGTAATGGATTCCACTGAGTATGAGTTCTCCAATCACACTTTGAGTAGTGTCTAAATTGCCATAACATTCTTGCAACTTGATATAGATAAGGTAGCTTTGCTTGGATTTTATTTGGGTAGATTTTTTTCTGTCTGATGCAATAGTATGTGTTCTCATAAATGACTTGATATAAAAATTTGCTCTACACATATTATTCTCTATGGGATGCATATTCAGCTGGGGCCCTTCCCTTTTTGCTTGATGATAAGCATGAGCCTCAAATTCTCTAACTCTTGGGAGCAGCTGATACAAGGTCTGAGTGGAATAGCTGTTACATCCATATTAAAGCTTTTGGAAATATTACTATCTGGCAGTATTTATCATGATGCTTTGCCAGATTTCAATTTCAAATGTTGCATCTTTCTGTATGCCTTCATCTGGCAAAGTAGAGTTGATGAGGCTATATGAAAACATGTGTCTGGCATAGTCATTTTTCCCTGCCCTTCTGGCAAAGAAGACAAGGTATGCAGTAACTGCATTTTCTGCAAGCTCGTTTGGACCAAACACTTGGTTATTGGCTTTGTGGAATTTACTTGATTTTCTTTTTCAATTGAGCCATGTGTAAAATGGGCTTGCCTGCATTGCCTTCTGGGAATATAGATCACTTGGGATGATAATGGATATAGTCCTCAAGTCCTATTGATAGCTAGATGATATGCAACCCATAGGTTCTATATTTTTTTGTCAAATATACATTCCTAATTGGTTGGCTTACATATAGTCCTTCATGTCCTTCTCTGGCTTAATTTTGCAGGAGGAACTTCAAAGTCAAAAGGAGAAGCAAAGTGTAGATAATTCAGAAGGGTGTGTTTATTTTCTCTTCTCCTCCACTCCTTTTTGTTTAATTGAATGAATAGAACAGTTTTATGGCAGAGAAGGGTCAATGCATATCACAAAACTTTTTTTCCATAGTGTTCCAGGTACATCTGGAGGTAAATTAAATAGACAGCAGAGACAGAGAAACGATCTTGAAGAAGAAGTTCTGGCTGCATTATTCAATAATTCCGGAAGACAGACGAAATCATCTAGGGTAAAAGCTGTCAAGAGGTCTAAAGCATATGGTCAAGTGGTGGCTACACCTCTTCCAGATTCTTTTCTACTTGACAGGAATGAAATAGTAGATTTTCAAAAAGATAATAATGAGGATGGTATGCACTTTTCTCCAGATAGCTTGGAAAAGTTCCTTATGCTATCTCAATTATATAAATTCTGAAGTCTACCTATTTGTTGAAACTTTGAAGCAAATATGGACAGGCTATAAAATTCTTTTTGACATATTAAATTTTGTTTTGATCTTGCACCCTGCCTTCTTGTGATGGGCTTGTGACTGGACAGTTGTATCTCAGAACAAAGGATTTCATTATGTCATCTTTTTCTTAATTGTTTACCCAAAATATTGATAGGCAGATATTTGTTCAATATATGTAACCTTCATTTCTTGCTGTTTGATTTATGTACACTTTTTTCTCCAGTAGAAAAACTAGATGAAGAGGGTAGCTACGAGGCTCTTCGTAAAGCTGTAGAGGAATATAGGGCTACAATGAAGGAGTATTATAAGGCGGTGAGTTCTTTGTTCAGGATACCTTCACTTCATTATGTAATGGTTGTATCTCCTGATATGGTCATGCTAGTCTGCTTAAAGTTTGGTACCTCCTCTTGTTAGGCCGTTGAAGCATTTGCTAAGGGTGATCGGGCTCGGGCAAGCAAACTTTTAGAACAGGTAAGCAAAGTTGAAATTTCCTGCTGAGACTTTTCCCTCTCTCATAATAATTTGGATGTGATGTTTTAACAAGTTCAGTGAAGTCAAATGCTTGCAACGTGTAAACTCAGAACCAATATCCTTTTATTATGGTAATAGAAATGGATGGCATTATTAGTTTCATGAGCAAAGCCTATAACATCTTCTATCGTCTCTAACCATCATCACCAATTATTTTGGTATGATCCTATATTAATTGTTCCTATGAACAAGAGAAAGATGTGTTCTTCCTAGTTTTTCTGAACTGAGATAATTCATTACTATCCCTTTTAGCTAGAAAGTTGTGTCTGATAGAAAGTGCCGCACAGGATATTCATTTACTAAAAAGGATTTCTCCAATGACAGGGACGCTTCTTCTGCAAAAAGGCTCGTGAAGTTGATGAAGAGTCCTATCAGAAGATATTTGAAACAAGGTTAGTGCCCCATCAAACATGACGAGTGTCTATATATATAAATATATAAGTGGCGGTGTCGGTATCTTTTATAATACTCAGTAGTTTTCTTTTAATATGAGAGGTGGAGTTGGCTCCCTCCCTCCCCCTATGTCCAGTTTGTGTAATGCCTTGTACTGCTCTTCACAATGATGTGCAGAAACAAGGATACAGCAGACTTTGTGTCGCTTGACTTGCATGACCATGATGCTGAAGAGGCAATACGTCTTCTTAAGCGCCACCTCTTGTCTCTGGCTGGCATCCCAAGTATGTATCTGTTCTGCAGGTTAAACCTTGCTTTTGATTTTCTACATAGTAAATGATCTTTTGTGTTTTGAAATCAGCATTCAACTATCTTAAAGTAATCATCGAAACAAATGAAGAAGATGCCTCAAAAGTGACTCGTAAGCGGCGGCTGGTAAGATATGCTGCTCTGTCTGTGTGACTCCAATTCTACAGAGTGAAAATTCTAACGAGGCTAGTCTTTTCAATAGCTACAAACTCCCTCTATCTACATGGTCAATATTAATAAATCCCAGTGGAACTATGATCTTTCAGATGAAAACATTGCTTGCTCGCCTCCTTTTCCATCTTGTACCCCAGCTTTTTAGATGTGAGACAGTTTTAAATATTTACTTAGCCCAAGGATTTCTTTATGTCAAAACAGGTTATGAAATTATTGGAGAGGGGATCGATTCAGTGGACTGAAGAAGGAAATGCTGGAGTAATACTTATTCCCCTGACTAATATAAATCCAAAACTCTTGAGTTTTGCCAAAAAATAGATTTCTGCTTGGACTTCAGTTGGTTGCAGAAACACGCGATGAAGTAATTATATAAGTGAAAGAGGACTATGGTCTCTCTATTTTACCAAGGGCCTCTCATTAAGAGGGATTAAAGTTGAAATTCTTAAGCGTCATTGGCGGCTGGCGCTTAATTTTGGTCCTGTTTTCTAGGACACTGATTGCTGTTTGTATGTGTTGGTAGAAACCGAGTTAAGAGGTCTGCCATTCACTTTTGTTTTCTTTTTCTCTAAGGGAATTGGAGGATTAGAGTTCAAATGAAGATATTGAGGATGATGTTGAAGTTTATTCATGTCACACGGTTCAATCAAGGAAAAGAAAGGCATTCTTCGTTTGCTATCTTTCATGTAGATGATCTTTTATTTTCTGGTGAAAAATCTCGTGTTGATGACTCGTGCCGTGCTCTCTATATGGAGCTTTATGTAGTCCCTTTTTAAAGTGAACGTGTCACGACTAATTACTCCTTGCCCAATCATTCCGGATAAGGCTTGCATTCTTGTATTATCACTGCTGCTGGTGGCACAGAGTTACACTATCTATTTATAACTATTCTATCAATATAAAATAATAATAATAATAATAATAATAATAATAATAATAATAATAATAATAATAATAATAATAATAAAATCGAAGGTTAATGTGAATAGGATTCCAATTGATCAATGAACTTTCAATTCCACATGCTTTGAAACCAAAGCAATATTTTGGGCTTTTTCTTTTTTGGTCTAACTCACTTCCTTATTTCTTTGCGAGTTTCAGGAATATCCCCATTCATAGGTTGGAGGTTCACGTCTATGAATTGAGAGGTCCAAATGATCAACTCAACTCTGTCCTGGATCGACTTCCAGATCATAATTGCTTTAGTGAATAACTAAACAAAATAAGTATCTGTAGGTGGCCTTTATAAGTCCGCTATCAAATTCCAAGGCTCGATTAAATGATAAATTTTAGATTTTTGGCTTTCAATGCATTGCGCACAAGAAATGAGTTGAGAAAGGGAAAGAAATGTAGTAAAATACAACGTCTGAACCGGAGCTCCATGGAATGCAGTGAGTTGCCATGTGCTCATGACATTGTTAAGGAATGGAAAGCATAAACAAAATGAGCTAGGAGCCAATCGCGAATTCGAAACTCTGTTATCTGTTGCTAGTAAACTTGCATTTCATCTTAGTTTGAGTCCGAGATATGTACTGGGAATTTCGGATGTTCAAATGAGACTCCATTATTTAGCTAAGCCTGTGCATCTTCAATGTTGCTCCACTGTTGGCCTGTTCCTATGCATCGTCAATGTAATAAAGGGACAGGTTGGGCTTGCAATTCTACACGTTCAAGGAGGATTGCCCCGTTAGTCATTCTAGTCAGCCAATTATCATTGCCTTAGTCTGCCCCTTGATCTTGTGGTCACTTCTGAACTTGGAGAATGGGGAAGTCACTGAACCTACAATTTGTGTAGGTTCGCTGACGTGCACGGGCGAGTCCACCGGCTCGTAAGCCATCGGGTTCTGGTTGTCTGTTCGAGCTCAAATCGAGATCGAGATCTTGCCAGACTAATTGGGTATTTCCATTTTAGTTGTATCTTCAGAGCAGCCCTTGTATATTTTAGGGCTCTACTATTTTTCCGATTCCAACCAGACCAGACCGCACATAGAAATAGGTCTGATTCTCAGTTCCAGTGATTCTCAGTTCCAATAGCAACGGGTCCAGTTCCCGATTCCAAAATTTTGAAATTTATTATGTAGAAAAGTTCCATGGTCTGATGTTGAATCTTCCCACCCACCCAAACCCGGTTAGAACTCATTTTATGAAGTTGGAAGAAGATGATTAAGTATTGTTAAATGAGCTTAACTTCACTATTGCTTTATATTTCTGTTTTTTTTTTCCTCATATTATTTTCCTATAAATCGTATCCCGAATGGACCTTGAAACTAGACCAGATAAACCTAATATATTTGGAAATCGTTGCTTAGGTTTATCCTTTCATTCTTGCCAAAACAACTACGGAAACGAACATAACTTCTTTTCAGAAAATTGTATTCTTTTCTTGTGCTTCTAGTTTAATCTCAGATGCTGAACTGTGGCCTTCTCTTTGACGACTTCTTTATTCCTTTCCTTTGTTGTTCCATGCTCTCGTCAATCTCGAATAAACTTTAGTTGTGTCTCTTTCTCTATCCTCTGTTCTGAATTGGTCGGAGCCGTCCGAAGATGCGGAATCACCTAATCGCTTTGCTTTGTCGATGTGAATGAGACCGACCGTAAGTGGATATTCGAATATATCGGTCATGTTCATCACCAAATTCAAGTATATCACATCGATTAATATATGAATTTTACATATTAATCATATTATAGCCAGCATTATTCAATTTTCCGTAGGCACTGCTCCATACATTTGCTCATTACGGATGGATATTCCAACATGCTTGGATGCGGACGTGCTGATCAAGAACCTAACTCACGAAATCTCACTCATGTTTTCCAAATATAATATTTTGAAGTAGGTTTTGAAATGGATTTTGGACCTTACCTATCAAGCCGGTAAAAAAGAAATTCAATAATAGAGGATCATAACCATTATTTACCTTTGCTTTTATTCTGGATTTTTTTTTTATATAATCATTTTGTGTTAAGGTGATCAGAAAACTTTGGCTTGGTAAAGCAATCAACTTTAGATTCTGTGCGAGGAGTAGTCTCTGTGTTTTTTTGAGCATCATGTCCGGCTACACACGTCCGGCTTCCGAGCCGAGCATGCTATTTTTCTTGATGATTATTAGGGAACTCACGTCTGCAGAGTCTTACAGTTCAACAAAATCTTGAAGGTGCGTGCAAGCCGTCCGGTGTCGACCCCTCTTCCGAGATTAGAAACCCGAACCTCGCCGGTGTTCTACGACACCTAGGCGAGGCGAGCATCCTAGCGCTAATTTGGCTTAGGTTTGACACAAGATCAGGCCATCTTCCTTCAGCAATGGAATCCTGGAGCTCCCCATGATTGAAGAGGATAAGATTTGCATTAGGAAAGGCGATCAACGACTAGACCATGCATCAATTAAGACCATCTGAAGAAAGCGACTGAGCACTTTAGGGCAGAGAGACAGGCAGAACAATTCCCAGGACAAGCTGGCTCCAACAACCAAAAGCACAGATGATGATATGTAATTTGACACCTTGATATAGACAAAAGTGGCAGAAGGGCATATCAAAAGTGAGATGCTGAATCGAGCACGTTCACCGCTAGTGCATCTCACACCGATTTCTTCGGATAGGAGGCGAGCAAAAAGTGGTCAAAAGGCAAGCATTTCGAGGTTGCTTCTTCGTGGAAAAATTGATTCAGAAACGACAGTTTGGATCGAAATGCTTGTCGAGTTCAGCTCACCTGGCCTAGTAGGCAAGGCCAACCCTCGCCACGAGGACTCTCCCTTGCCTGGCCAAGCTTGACTTGTGGTGGGTGAGGCCAGCTTGACCTACCATGACTCGTGACTAGTGGCTGTCACCAGCACAAGGAAGAAAAAATGAAAAATGTTAATAAAAAATTTGAGAAATATTGAAATATTATAAAAAATAATCTATATCAATATCGGCCACATAAAATGGCCAATGTGCATGTCAGCAAATTCTGGCCAAAATTAATCGTATATACTCAATTAATAAAATTTGAAAATGTTTTAGCACCAAATTGACAATATTGAAAGGTTTAGAACTTAATTGACAAAAGTGTTATGAGTTAAAAAAAATTTGGATAATTTTTCCCAGATTTCTTTGGACTGGAGGCAAGCAAAAGTGGTCAAAAGGCAAGCATTTCGAGGTTGCTTCTCTGTGGAAAAAAATGATGCGGAAGGACAATTTGGATCGAAATGCTCGTTGAGTTGAGCTTTACCAAACCAAAGAAGAGCCCTCCCTGACCGAAAGAAATCAAGTCCAAAGCTCATGTGCTTCGCCGTCGGTTAAAGATCCTAAAAATCTCGTTTAAACATGTCAAAATCATAGGGTGATCAGTCAATGCCAGCAGCCCTCAGGCGAATCTCTTTTAGATTTTTTTTGGTCATAATCTCTTTTAGATTGAAACGCAATGTGGTAGCTGACTTATCAGAGCTCTAATATTATATGATGGTAGTTTCTTTCGTTCACCACATGACACTGATATATATTTTGTTCAAATATCATATAGTATCCATCATTTAACTATAGTATCCAATTCTCTAAACCCGTCATAATAATCTTCGCACTCCCACCATTACTCAACTAATATATGTCACCATCATCAATTGGCTTGAAACGAAACGTTCTATCTACAATTTATCTACTCAAATTGGTTTATTGGCTTACACATCAGGGCTATAATAGTATATGATGATAGTTTGTTTCGTTCATTATAGACATCGATACATATCTTGTTTGAATATTATATAGTATCTGCCACATTTGACTATAGTATCCAATTTTTTAAAACCCATCTTAATAATCTTCGCATTCTCACCGTTAGTCATCCATAGATTGGCTTGAAGAGAGACAGAGTTCTGATTGGGACTTGGCATCTAACTTTAACGGAAGTTCATTTCCATGAAGACAGATCTCCAAATTCTATTGGACCACCCGCCAGCACTCCTCATCACCCATTTTTCCATAATTGTTGGACCAACTGGAGCCAATCCAACTTTGCACGGACGAGAGATTAGCGGGCATCTGTACAACAGAGTACCTCGTTCTTTATGGGAGGTCCACTACTATTCAGTTCTAGATCTCTATAGTTCAGTTGGGTGTGATTGATTTGTCCTTATTCGTTTTTGTGTCGGTAATTTCTCTGTATGCCAACCATAAATTTCATAATGATTTCGTGAATAAGTGCCCTAAAGGGCATTAGTTGAGTGCACTAAAAATTATAATGTCTGCCGACACGGTTTAAAGATTGAGCAAGAACTCTTTTCGAAAAACTCGCTTAAAAATAGATATGTTTATGTTTCCAAAGCTCAAATGATGACCCTTAACTGGTGCCATGGGAGCGCTCTTCACAATTTCTTTTTCTATAATTTGATAGGTGAAACTAGATAAGGTTACTTGTCTTTTGCGATTTCTAGGAAGAACCGATCTGCATCCCGACAATAGGCAAAATGGTACAAACTTTAGCTGATGAAACAAGGATACATTGTATTACATGATCTAAAACAGTGTGAACTATGAAGCAAACTGGTAAGAAAATACAATATGATTTCTCATTACTGTTATAATCTCCTTTACAGGCTGAGATATCCTATCCTCTCAAACATTCAAAAACCAACTAATTTGGACAAGATAAGATAAGCATCAGGATACTGCATCGGGTTGCTTCACATATGCATGGAGTTTCAGAGGTACAACACTCTTTACAAGCAGGCTAAATAGCTAGGCCAAATCTGCATAGCTTATTCAGAACACAATAAGGCAAAGTAGGAAGCAACAGAAAAGGAAAACCGAAACTCTGTTCAGTGATTTATCTGCCTGCATCTCCTGCCTTCTCAACCTGGGGCTCTGCCCCCCAACAATGTGATAAGAGTGAGGGTAACCATACAAGCTCAACGAGTTGCCAAACACCCTTGCGTAAACCATCTCGCCAAACATACCCACCATAGTATTCTGAGAGCTCGTGTTTCCAAAGTTGAGCAACGATGATGAAGCTTCATCCTCATAACTGCTCAAAGGACCAGTATAGAAATGTTGGTTTTGATAAGGGTTTCGATATGGAAGCTGCTGAGTGGTTGGACCTGCCGTAGATGCCAGAGCTCGAGTTCCACAGGCAGCTGGTCTCGGTGGTATGACCACAGCACGATTTGAAGACTTCCCTTGGAGCCCGAGCTGACTGGAGCATTGGCCCCGTCCATAGAGGGGGACCATGGCTGTATGTGAGATCTTGGACTTGCAGACAGGGCATTGTGGGTGCTCATCTGAAGCAAGAGATGCACTTTGCACATGGAGCCATTTATAGATGCAGGGCCAGCAGTATAGGTGACCACAGTGGGTGACCACGGGTTCGTGAGCAGATTCCAGGCAGATATTGCAGTCAAAGCAGCCGATGCTATTTCCTGGATCAATTGCGTCACTGTTGCCTGAGGTGGATTTCCATTCCTTAGCAAAATACTGCTCCAAGACCATGGATCTTTCTGAACAAAACTTGTTTAGGGACAACAGGAGTCTGGGATTGACAAGGGAGAAAGAGAAGGTAAGAGAAAGGAGTCGAATGTTGCAAGGAATGAAGCAAATGATCTACCCTCAAAACGCATAAAATACACCAACGCTTTCGAACTTTATCAGAATTATCTAAAACAATGCCAAGAAAGCAAACAAGATGACCCCACAAATTCATTGAGAGACAAGAAAAAGGGCCAAAATGAGGACGCACCTCAAGAAAGAAAGCGAAATGAAGGGCCCACAACATTGCTTTAAGTTAAAAAAATTCAAATAAAGAGACTCAAGATAGGCTATCTAGAATACAATTACTGTATATGCAGCAACTGGACCTGTAGACCCCGTGCAAGAACCTGTTCATATGTTAACATTCTTTTTAAAAATTTGCTTTCATCTTCCACAGAAATTTTCTTTTGACATTAACTTCTCCCGAAAGACATGCTTATAGAGATTTACTGTGGTGCTTTGATACCATGAAAAATGCTTTTGACTGTATAGTCCGCAAGTTAAATTATCCAGAATGTGCATCACACCAGACCCCATTCATGATAAAGTTACATAGAAGATAAGATCATATCCAAATAAAACGAAAAGTCCAACTAGAGCAACATGCATTGATAGTCTGCTAAAAATTATTGAAGAAAATGAGGAAAAAGTCAAATTTACACATTTAAAAGCTCTTGGCAAGAAGACAAACAATGCCGTTCACGACTTGTACCCCCATAATCCAAGTCCAGATTTCTCATCTTCCACCAAATTACAGTGATGGCGACAGACAGACTTCCAGGAAAACTCAAAAGGACTTACTTGGAATTAGCTAAGCACTAAACCTAAACATTCAGCCATGGCCCTTCCACATTAATAAAGCACAAATTCAGCAACATGCATTTTCCAAGGCAAAATGCAGGCCTGAGAAAAATGTTTTACAAGGTCTTTCCATATCTCATCTTGTAAGTATCGCCAGAGAGAAGAGGTGAACACATCTAGAAGCTACCCGTCATTTACATGTTGAATTCTTAATCAGAACAAAAATTGATCACACTCGACTTCTGTTCGGTTCTCAAAATATAGTTAAGAATATGTAGCTGGACTCTGCATCGTCTTCATCAGAATGAAACATTTTTATTTGTAAATAGAACTTAGAAGGAACCAATTATTCTGAATAGGATTTGACCTCTCCAAGTGTAGCTGAGAACCACAAATCCATAAGGCAATAAACTTGATACAAAAGCTCCAAGCATTTATTTGAGCAAGCAGAGAACAACTACACAAGATCCAATTTACATGTCAAAAATTTGCTGCTGCACTTAGAATATGAAGTCCCTTCATCTATATTACGTTATGGGAGATTGTATTTGCAGTTTGTTCTAATTTCAATTCTTACATTGGAATAAGACTACAAACAGTGGCAGACTCAAGTCTCTCTCCGAATCATACGCATGAAATGGCAAAACTAAACCCCAAGTACAAAGCATAAGCCACAAAAAATCCTAAAATTATACTGGCATATACTTCGAGGAAATACTAAAGAAATTTTCAACTGACATTTTAGGACTCTTCCCCGTATAACAACTGTCGAAAACTGCTCAGCCGAAGATATAGGAATGACTAACCGCACAGATACATTATCATAAGACAAAGCTGAATGCTTATAGTCATTTGGAGCAGAAGGAAAAATTACTGCTGACTTTAACCCACTAGGAAATCATTTGCTCGAAATGTTAGCAGCCGTAGGAGAACCTAACACCTCCGCCTTCCTACTAGAATGCTCGAATACAGTTTCCAACCCGATATGGGATAGGTGGGCAAGAATTCCGGTGAAGAAATACACAGAAGAAGTGGGCATAATTCGAGCCGACCCGGGTCTTAAATTCACTTCAAACCCTACATAGAACTCCCAATTCTACCCAGCCTTACATTCATTTCAAACCCAACACCAAAAAAATTCCCAAGAAATCACCAACACGATCAAACAAAGACAACCTCGAAATTTTTCAATTCCTCCCCTGGTCAGAGGCGCGTAGATGCGCAACGGAGATGGGTACAAAATTCGAATCCATCCGAATCCATCGCAGGTTCCATGTCCCCGAAAATTCTCTCGAAAGACAACCCACGAATGGAGGCTTCCTCTAACACCTGTCGACAGTACGTTAAACCTCCGCACACGGCGGAGGGGATAGAGACAGACTCACCAGAGAACGAGACGCCACGACGCGAAGATCATTCGACCGAGAGAGATGGGGGAATGTTGCAGGAAGGTGGGTTGGACGGAGAAGCTTCAAAGCGAGAGAAATACAGAGAGAGAGAGGGAGGGGACGTACGGCATTCCTTTATTCTGAAGCGAGTGAATCTTCTTCTCTTCTTCCGGGGTTTACGTGCGGCCCCCCGTGCACCGTCATCACTGTATATGCACGGGAAAAATGGGACGCACATGATCTCCCAACTTGGTAGGTATGCAGGCCCTGAATTTTTAATTTATCTTTTGTGACTTTTAAATTGTAGCTTAATGTGTCACGTGATAATTGACTTTTTAATTTATTCACTATGATTTTTAGATTTTTGATACATATTTAACTTAATCTCCAAATTATATTCATATAATTCGTGAATTAAATTGAATATACACAAAAAATTTATAGATTATATTGAATAAATCAAAAGATTTTTTTTTTACCGACCAAAAAGAAAAATCCCAAACTTTTTTTTTTTACATTAAAAATTTCAAATTTTACCAACCGTGATACATTTATCCTATTTTTTTTTTTTTTTGTAATACCAAAATCTCTAAACTTATACTTGTGTAACATATTTTCTTCATTTTTGTTTGTGGCACCAAAAACCTCACATTCTTTTTTTGTGACACCAAATTTTTGTAGTAAATGTGTCATACACATACAAATGGTTTAGAGTAAATGTATTACATTGTACAAATTTGGGGTAAATATATCACATAAATATAAGTTTGAGGTATTTTATATCACAAAAAAAGTTTCGCGTAAATGTGTAGCACTTGGCAAAGTTTGTTTTTTTTTTTTTTTTTTTTTTTTTTTTTTGGTTTTGACTTTTAAAATGGTTACCAAACCATATTTTAGTCCATATTAATTAAAATAAGCGCTGAATGGGTCAGCTCTTACCTATCATTTTAATGGGTTCTCAAAAGAAGAAGTCCAAAATGAATTAGTGTAAATGGGTCTGAAAATCACGTTCGCCCCACATAACCAAAACAGTCCTCATCGGCAGAATTTCCGGAGACCGACACAGGAGGCTTCAGCTTCCGTCTTCTGCTAACCTCCTCTCTTTGCACCGCTCCTCCTCGTTCATGGCGTCCAAGATCATTTCGCTTATTTCGTACCCCGACTCCTCTCCTTCCCTATCCCGCTCGCTCTCACTTTTTCTGTTCAAACTCTATGGCTGTTGTCCTCCTCGACACGCACAGTCATTCTGGCTTCTGACTTTTCTCTTAACCTTCCACGAGCTCGTCGATTAGGAAAGCTCTTTCATTTGTATATATTTCTGTTTTCATTCGTCGTCGGCGGTAGTTCACTGGATGCTTTGAGAAATCATATTGTTCTTGTTGTCATCAACACTTGAACTCTCTGAAGATAAGTTCTTAGATAGGTCTTGCTGTATAATGACGTGGTCATGGTCAGTAGTCTGTCGAGCTCGCTTGAGATGCTCACACTTCTCTTTTCCTTACCTTTTATATATATATAAGGAACGTAGAAAAGCAATTATCAGTGCGTTTTAATATTATGAGTCGGATTAGTATGCTAAATTTTTATTGCCTATAAATGAGTCAATTTAGATTGGATCATTTTCGACTCAGCTCAATTAAATTCATCATTTGGCTGCCCTATTCATCATTGAACAAGATCAACCATCCCTCGCCTTGTATAAATATAAAAAATATTAGGAGTCATTTCCTGGTCTGGTCCAGTCCTATCGCAAAACTGTGAATTAGACTAAAGGGACCGGTTCCTAATTTTTGAAATCAGGGACCAGATCGGAAAGAACTGACTAATCCGGTTCAGTTCTTGAGTGATCCCGTGGAACTAATTGAGTCTAAAGGAGAGAATGCCCCGAATTCTATGAGTGGTGCAAGAGACCTAGAGAAAGGGAAAGAGTGAAAGAAAAGAGTGAGTAGTGTCGTGGGACAAAATGAAAAGACCGAAAGAGGAGAGGGAGCGTGCATGAGATATTTAATAGATAAACAAATAAATAAAAACAACAATTGACCTAGGCGGTTATGTTCCCCCTTGGAATCGAGAACTGAGAATCGGACCGCCTAGACGCTGATTCCACTTTTAGGAGCCGAGAATTAGACCAGCACTCTCAAGAATTGAACCAAATTGGACAGTTCTCAGTTCGGTCGGTTTATCTTACTCACTCTTAGAAAATATCAAAATGCATAGAAAGTTAGTAAGAGTAACAAAAAAAGTAAGAGCAAATATTGGGTAAAAAGTAACAAAAAAGTTAAAATATTATTTAAAAATTCTACATCAGCCTCGACCATGCCATCTACAATGGTTGTCATCCATGTCAACGATTTCGACCAAAATGGGTTGGGTGGACTCAATTGGTAAAATGTAAAAAGATTCATGACTCAATTTGGTACAATTAAAAGGTTTAAAGCTAAATTGATACAATTGCCATAAGTTTAGGATTTTTTTGGTAATTTTCCCAAATTGCAACCTATGTTAGCATTGCCATTTTTCTCTTCAATTTAATGACAAGCACGATTAATTTACTTACAATAACAACGTTAATTAATTTATCTCACACGCACAGATATAGTTTATAGATATATTTATGGAAACATGATAGCTAATCTGTTAGCTAGCGCATAGAAATGTTTGAAGCTCATAATCAACTTGCTAGTATAGTTTATAGAACTTTATTAAGTTAATGAATAAAAGGGATCCTTATTTCCCTTTTCAAAATTCTCCTCCGTACTTTCTCTCTTTTTTTTTCTCCTTGATTCTCTCTCTCTCTCTCTCTCTCTCTCTCTCTCTCTCTCTTAACTCGCTCATCTTTTTTCTTTCCAGGGTCTTTCATCAAAATTGAATTAAATGGGCTCGATCTTTTAAATTTAATTAAGATTAAAATGAAATTCATGCTCGCCTATTACTATTACATGCTCCTAACATGCAATTAAAATTTTACAAAATTTTTGTTTAGGGGCTAGTGCCGACTCTTAAATTTCTAGATAATGAATAACTAAATAATTCATCAAAATTTAGGTACAACACCTATCCTTACCATTGTCAAGCTCGCCTCTTTCTCCTCCCCTGTTTTGTAGTGGGATGCCCCCCCTCTCTCTATGAGCAAAGCTTGGTAGTAATACGTGGGTTTACGATTGATGCGTGACCATACCATGGTCGATGTTCAGTTGTGGTGCTCACATGAATGTGGGTTTTGGAGTGGTCGGGCTCCGGTTGAGTGGTCGACATTGAGCTTGTGTTGGATGGGTGCCCCTAATGGGGACTTCGGTGGGAGCCACAAGGCCGGGCGCTGGAGATCGCACGGACACGTTAGCAGGGTGGAGCAAAATGGTGGTGCAGCGGCCATGGTTGAACCAGTAGAGAGAGGAAAAGAGATAGAGGGGGATGGGCCGGTTCTGGTTATCTTCTTTTCCCTTTTTTGTTTTGTTTTTGTTTTTGTTTTTATTTTCTGGTCATATTTTTTAGAGTTACACGTGAGAAACTTTATGTAACCCACCAATCAAGGATCGGTAGAAGCAAAATCTCGACTTGTCTAGTTTGTCTAGCTCATGGAACCTACCCATGACAACCATGAGAAGAGAACAAACATTACAATCAAGTTCACAAAATTGTCCTATTAATTTAAGGAGAGTTCGGAACCATATAACATATCATCTTTGTTAGCTGTTATATTATAATAGCATTTTCAAAGGGAAAAAAAGTTTTCCTTTTTGGAAATATATATACCGGAAAACAATGCACTGATCAAATAAACAACTTATAAATCACCATCTACTCTATCCTATACTTTTGGTTCTAACAAAAGGCCAGTATTGATTAAAGGGTGCTGATAAAATCACCTGCAAGATACAAGTAGTTAATTTGGACAAGAGTACCTTATTTAACTCTCTATTATCAAAATTTAAATTGACATGAAATGAAACTCAGAGGGAAATCTTAATATGTGGTTAAATCACTCTTATGGTTTAGAACATAAAAAAAAGAAAAGAAAAGGAAAAGATAGCATAAGAAGCGCATGGCACGCGCACGGCGCACACACACACCCGACACACCGTGCAGAGGCAAGTGCGTGCACGGCACTCACCAATGCGGGGCACTCTTTTTGCTTGGTTTACTGGAAGATTCAAGAATAATTTCATTTTCTTGAGAGGAACATGAGTAATAAGGAGGCAATCGTGATCATCATGGGAGGAACGCCAAGAAGGACCCTATCAAGGGAACGAAGAACCGTGGTGGTTCGAGTCTGCGAGATTCAATGGGGGATCTGGAGCATCGGATGACGAAGCTCGAGTTGTTTGTCACCAAAATCCAAAGATCAGTCAATGACCTGGCTCAAAATGTGTATAGAGATGTGAGGATTGGTGATCGTCTTAACATTACCATCGGTCTTCTTTTCCATTGGGAATTGCCTTCACAATACTCCATTGACTATAACACATTGGTTTACAGTCCTTTCGGAGCGTCGTCATCAAATATAAATAATCCCCCCATACGGTAGTAGGTTCTGGGGAGGGAAGAGCATAATTTTCCAATAAATAAAAGATCTTGTTGAAGGGGTTTCAACAAAATCAAAGTGGCGCAGCGGAAGCATGGTGGGCCCATAACCCACAGGTCCCACGATCAAAACCTGGCTCTAATATTAAATATCTGATATTAAATAGTAGAGCAGCTTCCCAAAGTCACCACTTTTTTCTCATCGTCTATTGAAGCTAGATACGTTCACAGTCTCACATTCGATCGTATTTGGTATAAAAGACATATCGATATAAATGAATTTAAAAAAATTGCATAAATAGAGATGATAAAAATCTTTTACGACACTCTTACCTACTTCACTTTTTCTTATACTTTATTATTTTTCCCTCTCTTTAAAAAAAAAAAAAATTCCCTCTTCCATCGTTCTTTAATAATAATTTATTAAATAGTAATTTATACTAATATACCTAAATACTAATATATGTAATAGATATAACTACTAAATATATATTCATATATCCAATTTATATTATAAAATGCCAAGACACTCAAATACATAAATAAAAATTTGAATAAATTAATATGAATTTGTTGTTATATTGGATTATATTAGAATTCTAATATTATTTATATTCAAATATTATTTTAATTTTATTAATTAAAAAATTTATTATTCCAAAAAAAAAAAAAAATTATGTTATGAATATTAAAAATCCTATCTATTGCGAATTTAGTGTAGCTACTCATTACCTGTTGTCAAAATAGATAGATTCCATTTTCAGTGACCATATAACTGTAAGGATGTACATACTAGTGGTATTTATGATGATTTAAGAAGGGCCACGGTATTATACACATATTGCTTAATGAAAACTACATTTAGAGAAAAGAAATGATATTATGAACTTATCCTTTTATTTACACTCATTATTTAAAAATTTCAGTACATTTAACTCGATTGGAAATTTGTTTTGATTTAGTTTTGAGCGTGTTTGGAGTTCATTTGGAACTATCAGTTGACGTATAAATTATACAAAGATGCCTATGAATTGCCACTTGTCAATTATCACAAGACAGAAATTTACCTCTTTGTCTTTTGTTGCCATTCTTTTGATGGTCGCCAGCTTCTTAGCATCAAAGTGGAAAGATTTATATACGAGTTATTGATTATAATGCTGTCATGTTTGATACATCACTTATGTGAACAAAGTCCTTGTAAACACCATTGATTTGAGGAGGCACTCTTGCTTTTAGTATAGTTCTATCATGAGAAGGGACGAGGGATAATGGCTTGCCTCTTGCTATTTTAGCCCACGCGTTCATAAAATCCATTGTTGACCCTCCATCTACCATGCAATGGTCAACGACGAATCATTCAGCAATTAAATGGAGAAAATCATTGGAAAATAGTGAATATCATTGTCCTCCTATTAACAAAACTATGTATCTTTGACTTTTCAATTTAGACTACACTCTACACTCTCAGAATTTTATATTTTTCAGAAAACACCCTAAGTGTGTTTATTTGAAGGAAGAAATTTCCACCATTTAATTTTCTAAATCTTCACAAATTTAGCTTGCTAAAAATTATCTATCTACAAAAAATCATTTACAGCCAAAAGAAATACACATACATAAAGTTAGGAAAATGAATTCCTTAACTTGAAAATAATAAAAAAAATTCCAAAATACAATTTCTCGAAAAATATTTTCTTTATAATGAAATTTATCTGAAAACAAACACACCCACTAGTGTCCTTTGCTTTTCATAATCTCTGACAATCCGAAAACAAACCCAAAACTATATTTTCCAAGTGCAGGTACCTAAGTATATAGGACAATTCAAGATAAATTGTGTTATTTCTTGCATACTGTAACTTCTGTCACGCCCCGAACTCCGAGTGCGCGACAACCCCTACCTCATAGTCGATAGAAAGCGACGTCCCAGGACTCGTCGACGACCATTCCTTTTAATCTTTCATTATGCGCAAGCGGAAGACGAACCATCTTCAGTCCAACAGACAATCAAATAATCAAACAGGGACAGAGGGATGAACAACAATAACAACAACGACTACTCGCTGATACATCTTTAATGGATTAACCTGCAGAGGATTGTTTCCAAAATTACAAGCCCATCACAGGGGCTGATCCAACCTCTAAGCTAGACCAAAAATGAACTAGGCTCGGCGAATCCATCTATACAAAAACGAACCCTCGGGTTTGACACCCCTATTACTTGGACCCATCGGACTCAGGCTCCTTTGAGTCGATCACTGGTGGAGCGGGGGCAGGATTCTCCTCTGCACTGCACATGATCGTTTCCAAAATTACAAGCCCATCACAGGGGCCGATCCAACCTCTAAGCCAGACCAAAAATGAACTAGGCTCGGCGAATCCATCTATACGAAAACGAACCCTCGGGTTCGACACCCCTATTACTCAGACCCATCGGACTCAGGCTCCGTCGGGTCGATCACTGGTGGAGCGGGGGCAGGATTCTCCTCTGCACCGGCGGGTGTGCCACTCTAAGGGCCTAAAAATGGTTATACAATAGAGATAAAATCTCAACGAGTTCTCCCCCTAAGCTTCGGTTAGAACACCAACTTAACTCTAGGTATCTCTCTAGAACCACCCCTCAAGCAAGCCAACAACCCACAACCTACAACTAACACATAATAACAACTAGGGACAACCAACATCGAATAGTCGGTTTGCATGCAACCTTACCCGGTATGCCATACCCTACACGTTATATCTCAGCATAATGCACGCAATGCACATGGCCATTAGATGATGCAATTCATCAATCACACGAGTTGCGTCACAAACGATCTCACTGGGCCATTGCCACACCCTGCACGTTATCGATCCATGTGTGCGTGCCATAAACAATGTGATCAACTCATGCATAATCGAAACCCATGATGCAATGCTTCTCATACGCACTTGCATCCAAACGTGGTCCGATTATTACTATCACCCACCGGACTCTTGGGCGGTGGGTATTTCAACTATCACCCCCCGAACTCCTGTCAGGGTGGTAGGTATTTCACTATCACCCCTCGGACTCCTGCCGGGGTGGCGGGTATTGCACTATCACCCCCCGGACTACTGTCAGGGCGGTGGGTATTTCACTATCACCCCTCGGACTCCTGCCGAGGCGGCGGGTATTACACTATCACCCCCCCCCGAACTCCTGTCGGGGCGTCGGGTTCAATTTAGTGATCATGCAAGCATATCACCACAACCCACTTATTATCTTTGAGCATTAGTCAATGCACACATGCTTGTATATACAGCCTCAAACCTTTTTCTCATAAAAGCGGTCCATTTTCGGTGTCGCTCGGACAAACCATTTTCCCGTTTTCTTGAAAACCATACGATTCAAGCGGATGTCCATGCAATGACACATCCCATACACCTCATAAGATCAACACACATGAAATTAGGCAATTTTTCACTCTCGGGTGAACAGTGCGCGTGAACAGTGTGTGTGAACAATGCACTATGAACAGTGTAATTTTCGAATTCAATATTTAATAAATTAAATTCATAAATAAAAAAAACACAAACAAATAATTAATTAAGGCAAAACATGCTTAATTAAACACAAACCACAATTAATTAGCAAAAAGCAAGGTTAGCCTAAACTAATCTTAACCATCTTTCTAACCACCTATCTTAGGACTAATACAACTTAATTAAACCCCCTAAACTAGATTTAGCCCTAATTAAACTAACCCTAAGCAAGTTAATGCACTAAACGGAGGTTTAGAAGCTAAACTCACTCGTTAAGTGGGCCGGAGACACAGACGCGGCAGCAACGACGAAGGCGATGCACGGGGACCTTTCTCACAACGATCCAAGGCGGTCCCAGGCTGAAACAACAGCCACAACCTCTGTTTCCCTCTATAACTCTAAAAAACTGGACTGCTGGAGGAGAAGCAGAGCTAAACGGGTTGGCCGGAGCTCCGGCGAGAAGGTGGTCGGCAACCGGCGGCACCTGGGGGTCAAGGGGGAGTAGCTGGTGGCTAGGATGGGCGGAGGAAGGGTTGGAATGGGAGGAAAATGGCAAAAATCATGAAACAGTGCAAGCGGGCAGGCAGATCGACGGACCGACGAGCGGCGACTTCTGGCTAGCTAGCGGGTTGGCCGGTGGCTCCTTTCGGCGATCGGCCACCACCATCCGTATGGACTGGATGTCCTGAGCACGGTGGTGGGTGGCACGAGGGCTGATTCTCATCGGAAGGCAACGAACAACTCAAGTTTTTGGAGAAACGTTAGCTGGAGCAGGAAAAAGAGAAAACAGGGGAGAGAGAGAGGTCGACGGTTTGGGGCTGAAGAGGGGGAAAGAGAGTGATGTGAGAGCTGCTATCAAGGCCTCATCAAGGCCATTGAAGGCTTGCTTTAAGTCCCCATGCAAGTGATATCATCTTCTCTCTCTTCTTTAGCCTTTTTCTCCCTACAACTAAGGGCAAAATGGTCATTTCACCTTGCACATTTCCCCATCTGCCCTTGTGCTGAAAAAGATGGGCGGGCCTAAGAAATGGGCTTGGAAATGAATAGGAACGGGCTCGGGAATTGGTTGGGCTCGAAATGGCTAAAGATTGGACAATGGTCTCGGAAGGTAAACTGATCGGTTGGGTTCAATAGGCTCACTTGCTTGTCTCAGGCTACCTTGGTGGTTGTCCCAGCTTGGGCATGAGGCCTACACTGGCCCGACCCGGCCCACGTCCTCATAGGCTCGCTTCCTTGGTCTGTAAATCCCTTTTCCAAAAACTCAGCTTAACTGACACTATCGGCTATCAAAGCAGCGCCTTTCAAAAGTCCGTCTCGGACATTCCTGAAAATTCGAAGTCCATTCTTGGATTCTCATGCCATGTCAATTTCGCCTGGATGCCATTGTGGTATAATTCAAACTGACAGCGGCTTCGAGGATTCACGCGTAACCGACTCGTACCAAGCCATGTTCAAAACATCTCGACACATGGACGTCCTTGACTACATGAAATTGCAGATGATAGATTCTTATTTCAAAGTACACGATTACCGATAATCGACATAGGGTCGTTCACAGGCTCGATAACAGTAAACGGAATCACCCGTCTTCCCATTATGTTATGTTAGCAAATCGACTTCTAGTCGTTCTTTGAAATCGACCTGCTTATCTATAGGATCGTCCTCACGTAAGTCTCACATTCAAGTTGTTTTCCCAGGTCAAGTTCTTTAGTCGCACGAGTTTTGTCCTCATTAGCCTTTCCCCTCAAGGTCAGTATCTCAAGAGTGATCAATTCCGAATGAGATCAACTAATAATGCATTGAGGAAATTCACGTTCATTTATCCCTCAAAGGGCTCGAATTTCAGGATGTCACCCCCCGAACTCCTATCGGGGCGGCGAATATTTCACTATCACCCCTCGGACTCCTACCGGGGTGGCGGGTATTGCACTATCACCCCCCGAACTCCTGTCAAGGCGGCGGGTTCAATTTAGTGGTCATGCAAGCATACCACCACAATCCACTTATTATTTTTGAGCATTAGCCAATGCACACATGCTTGCATATACAACCTTAAACCATTTTCACATAAAAGCGGTCCATTTTTCGATGTCCCTCAGACAAACCATTTTCCCGTTTGTGTGAAAACCATACGATTCAGGTGGATGTCCATGCAATGACACATCCCATACACCTGATAAGATCAACACACAAGAAATTAGGCAATTTTTCACTCTCAATTAAACAGTGCGCGTGAACAGTGCACTATGAACAGTGTAATTTCCAAATTCAATATTTAATAAATTAGATTCAGAAATTAAACAAAACATTAATTAAAACAAATAAACAACTAATTAACGCAAAACATGCTTAATTAAACACAAACCACAATTAATTAGTAAAAAGCAAGATTAGCCTAAAATAATTTTAACCATCTTTCTAACCACCTATCTTAGGGCTAATACAACTTAATTAAACCCCATAAACTGGAGTTAACCCTAATTAAACCAACCATAAGCAAGTTTAGGCACTAAACGGAGGTTTAGGAGCTAAACTCACCCGTAAAGCAGGTCAGAGACACAAACGTGGTGACGACGACAAAGGCGACGCATGGGGACCTCTCTCACGACGATCCAAGGTGGTCTCGAGTTGAAACAACCACAATCTCTACTTCCCTCTGCAACTCTTAAAAAATAGACTACTGGAGGAGAAACGGAGCTAAACGGGCTGGCCGAAGCTTCGACGAGCGGGTGGCCGGCAATTGGCGGCACCTAAGGGTCAAAAGGGAGTTGCTGGTGGCTGGGATAGGCGGAGGAAGGGTCAGAATGGGAGGAAAATGGATGAAATTGCGAAATAGTGTAGGTGGGCAGTCGGACCGACGGACCGATGAGCGGCGACTTTTGGCTGGCTAGCGGGTCGGCCGACGGCTCCTTTTGGCGAGCGGCCGCCACCGTCCGTACGGACTGAATGTCCTGAGCACGGTGGTGGGTGGTATGAGGGCTGATTCTCACTGGAAGGCAACGCACAACTCAAGTTTTTGGAGAAAGGTCAACTGGAGCAGAAGCAGGAAGAAGAGAAAACAGGGGAGAGAGAGGTCAACGGTTTGGGGCTGAAGAAGGGGAGAGAGTGATGTGAGGGCTGCTGTCAAGGCCTCATCAAGGCCATTGATGGCTTGCTTCAAGTCCTCATACAAGTGACATCTCTTCTCTCTCTTCTTTAGCCTTTTTCTCCCTACAACTAGGGGCAAAATGGTCATTTCACCTTGCGCATTTCTCCATCTGCCCTTGGGCTTAAAAAGATGGGCGGGCCTAAGAAATGAGCTTGGAAATGAATAGGAACGGGCTCAGGAATTGGTTGGGCTCGAAATGGCTAAAGATTGGACAATGGGCTCGGAAGGTAAACTGATTGGTTAGGTCCAACGGGCTCACTTGCTTGTCTCGGGCTACCTTGGTGGCTGTCTCACCTTGGGCACGAGGCCCACACTGGCCTGGCCTGGCTTGGCCCGGCCCACGTCCTCATAGGCTCACTTGCTCAGTCCGTAAATCCTTTTTCCAAAAACTCAGCTTAACTGACATTGTCGACTGTCGAAGTAGCACCTTTGAAATGTCTGTCCCGGATGTTACCGAAAATTCGAAGTCCATTCTTGGATTCTCATGTCATGTCAATTTCGCCCGGATGCCATTGTGGTACAACTCAGATTGACAGGCAGCTTCGAGGATTCATGCATAACCGACTCGTGCCAAACCACGTTCAAAACATCTCGACACATGGACGTCCTTGACTACATGAAATTGCAGAGAATAGATTCTTATTTCAAAGTACACGATTACCGAGAATCGACATAGGATCGTTCACGGGCTCGATAATAGTAAATGAAATCACTCGTCTTCCCATTATGTTCTATCAAGGAATCGACTTCTAGTCGTTCCCTGAAATCGGTATGCTTATTTATAGGATTGTCCACATGCAAGTCTCACGGTCAAGTCGTTTTCCCAACTCAAGTTCTTTAGTCGCACGAGTTCCATCCTCATTAGCCTTTCCCCTCAAGGTCAGTATCTCAGGAATGATCAATTCCGAGTGAGATCTACCAACAATGCATTGACGAAATTCACGTTCATTTATCCCTCAAATGGCTCGAATTTCAGGACATCACAATTCTTCCCCCTTACAAAAATTTCGTCCTCAAAAATTGCAATTACAGGTAAATTCTCAAAAAGATGGGGGTGTTGTTGCTTCATTGCTTCCTCACTTTCCCATGTAGCTCCCTCTACCCCATGATGCTACCAGATCACCTTAACTAAGGGGATAGTCTTGTTTCAAAGCACTTGCTTTTTACGGTCCTCTATTCGTATCAACCTCTCCACGTACAACACCCTGTCGTCTACGTCCAGTTCTTCAAAATTCAATACACGAGTTGGGTTCGGTTTATACTTTCTTAACATGGACACGTTGAAAACATCATGTACTTGCGCAAGCTTCGGTGGCAACGCAAGGTGATACACCAAAACCCCTATCCTTTCTAGAATTTCAAATGGTCCAACGTACCTCGGACTTAACTTTCCTTTCTTGTCGAACCTGGAAGTACCCCTCATAGGCAATACTTTCAAAAACACATGATTGCCACCTTAAACTCCAATGGTCTACGACGCTTGTCTGCGTAACTCTTCTAACGACTCTGAGCGATTTTTAGTTTGTCTCCGTTAATCTGAACTGCCTCCAAAGATTGCTTTACTAACTCTGACCCTGTGATTTTTCCTTCACCAACCCCATCCCAATAAAGCGGAGTTCTACAAGGTCTCTCATACAAAGCCTCAAATGGTGCCATTTTAATGCTCTGTTGATAGCTGTTATTATAAGCAAACTCAACCAAGTGAAGTTGCTCTTCCCAACTGCCTTTAAAATCTATGACACAGGCTCATAACATGTCCTCAAGAGTTTGGATCATCCTTTCTGATTGACCGTTCGTCTGTGGATGGTACGCCGTACTATACTACAGTTTCGTCCCCAAAGCGGATTGCAAACTTTTTCAGAAAGTTGCCGTAAACTTAGGATCACGATCAGACGTGATCGTCACTAGGACTCCATAATGCGTACAATCTGACGCACGTACAACTTTGCATACTTATCCAACGTGAAATTCTTCCACAGGGCAATAAAGTGAGCTGACTTTGTCAATCTGTCAACCACTACCCAAATCGAGTCATTTCCTCGCTGACCCCTTGGCAACCTCATCACAAAATCCAAGGTAATGTGTTCCCACTTCCATTCGGGAATCTCAAGAGGTTGCAACAATCCACCAGGCTTACAATGCCGAGCCTTTACCTGCTGGCACGTCAAATACTTAGCCACGTGCTTTGCAATGTCTAACTTCATACCATTGCACCAGAAGTGCTGCTTCAGATTCTGATACATTTTCGTACTGCCAGGGTGGATGCTATAGTTACTACAATGAGCTTTCAACAAAACGGCTTCCTTAAGTTCTGCATCATTTGGAACACACAATCGTCCCTGAAACCTCAATGTCCCATCCTCAGACACTTGAAAGTCCGTTTTTTCTCTTTGCATGATCCATTTGCAAGATCTTAAGAATTTCAAGATCCGTCACTTCGGCACTTTTTATCCTACTTTGCATCTCAGGCTCCACCCTAAGAGTGGCCATTAGACTAGCAAGATGGCCGACCTCAATTTTAAAATCCAAGTCCCTGACTCCCTTTAAAAGAATCCATTCCCGTACCATCATCGGAGCAATTGTCGACTTTCGACTGAGTGCATTCGCCACTTTATTCGCTTTCCCTGGATAATACAGAATTTCTCAATCTTAGTCCTTAAGAAGTTCCACCCATCGCTATTGCCTCATGTGCAACTCTTTTGAAATATCCACCAATCCAACATAGGAAAAGCAATGGAGCATTCTCTACCAAAACATTTCTCTCGATATTTACTTTCTACAATCTAAGGTAGGCTAAGTGAGCGAGTGAGCAATTGACAAGGGGAAGGCTGAGCCTAAATGACTCTGGTAAGGGGTGAAGGAGTCAAAAGGAACATAAGAGGCGCACAATCGCAATCTCAATTGTCAATTGGAAATATAAATAATCCCCCCATATAGCGGTAGCTTCAGGGGAGGGAAGAGCAGCATTTTCCAAATAAATAAAAAATCTTGTTGAAGGAGTTTCAACAAAATCAGAGTGGCGCATTGGAAGCGTGGTGGGCCCATAACCCACATGTCCCAGGATCGAAACATGGCTCTGATATTAAATACTAGAGCAGTTTCCCAAAGTCACCACTTTTTTTTCTCATCGTCTATTGAAACCAGATACGTTCACATCCTATCATATTTGGTATAAATGACATATCGATATAAATGAATTTAAAAATTGCATAAATAGAGATCATAAAAATCTTTTACGACGCTCTTACCTACTTCATTTTTTCTTATACTTTATTATTTTTCCCTCCCTTTTTTTAAAAATTTTGTTTTCCCTCTTCCATCGTTCTTTAATAATATTTTATTAAATAGTAAATTACACTAATATACCTAAATACTAATCTACGTAATAGATATAACTACTAAATATATATTTATATATCCAATTTATACTATAAAATACCAAGGCACTCAAATACATAAATAAAAATATGAATAAATTAAAATGAATTTGTTCTTATTTTGGATTATATTAGAATTCTAATATTATTTATATTCAAATATTATTCTAATTTTATTAATTTAAAAAGTTATTATTCCAAAAAAAAAAAAAACTTTTTGTTATGAATATTAAAAATCCTATCTATTGCGAATTTAGTGTAGCTACTCATTACCTGTTGTTCAAAATAGATAGATTCCATTTTCAGTGACCATATAACTGTAAGGATGTACATACTAGTGGTATTTATGATGATTTAAGAAGGGCCACGGTATTATACACATATTGCTTAATGAAAACTACATTTAGAGAAAAGAAATGATATTATGAACTTATCCTTTTATTTACACTCATTATTTAAAAATTTCAGTACATTTAACTCGATTGGAAATTTGTTTTGATTTAGTTTTGAGCGTGTTTGGAGTTCATTTGGAACTATCGGTTGACGTATAAATTATACAAAGATGCCTATGAATTGCCACTTGTCAATTATCACAAGACAGAAATTTACCTCTTTGTCTTTTGTTGCCATTCTTTTGATGGTCGCTAGCTTCTTAGCATCAAAGTGCAAAGATTTATATACGAGTTATTGCTTATAATGCTGTCATGTTTGATACATCACTTATGTGAACAAAGTCCTTGTAAACACCATTGATTTGAGGAGGCACTCTTGCTTTTAGTATAGTTCTATCATGAGAAGGGACGAGGGATAATGGCTTGCCTCTTGCTATTTTAGCCCATGCGTTCATAAAATCCATTGCTGACCCTCCATCTACCATGCAATGGTCAACGACAAATCATTTAGCAATTAAATGGAGAGAATCATTGGAAAATAATGAATATCATCGTCCTCTGATTAGCAAAACTATGTATCTTTGACTTTTCAATTTAGACTACACACTACACTCAGAAATTTTATATTTTTCCGAAAACACCCTAGGTGTGTTTCTTTGAATGAAGAAATTTCCACCATTTAATTTTCTAAATCTTCAAAAATGTAGCTTGCTAAAAATTATCTGTCTACGAAAAATCATTTACAGCCAAAGGAAATATACATACATAAAGTTAGGAAAATGAATTCCTTAACTTGAAAATTAAAAAAAAAAAAATCAAAAATACAATTTCTCGAAAAATATTTTCTTTATAATGAAATTTATCCGAAAACAGACACACCCACTAGTGTCCTTTGCTTTTCATAACCTCTGACAATCCGAAAACAAACCCAAAACTATGTTTTCCAAGTGCAGGTACCTAAGTATATAAGACAATTCAAGATAAATTGTGTTATTTCTCGCATAATATAACTTCTGTCACGCCTCGAACCCCGAGCGTGCGACAACCCCTACATCACGGTCCTTAGAAAGCGACGTCCTAGGACTCGTCGACGACCATTCAATTTAATCTTTCATTATGCGCAAGCGGAAGATGAACCATCCTCAGTCCAACAGACAATCAAATAATCAAACAGGGACAGAGAGATGAATAGCAATAACAACAGCAACTACTCGCTAATACATCTTTAATGGATTAACCTACAGAGGATCGTTTCCAAAATTACAAGCCCATCACAAGGGCTGATCCAACCTCTTAGCCAAACCAAAAAGGAACTAGGCTCGGCTAATCCATCTAGATGAAAATGAACCCTCGGGTTTGACACCCCTATTACTCAGACCCATCGGACTCAGGCTTCGTCGAGTCGATCACTAGTGGAGCGAGGGCAGGATTCTCCTCTGCACCGATGGGTGCGCCACTCTAAGGGCTTGAAAATGGTTATACAATAACCAGTGAGATAAAATCTCGGCGAGTTCTCCCCCTAAGCTTCGGTTAGAACACCAACTCAACTCATGGTATCTCTTTAAAACCACCCCTCAAGCAAGCCAACAACCCACAACCAACAACCAACACATAATAACAACTAGGGACAACCAATATCGAATAGTCGGTTCGCATGCAATCTTACCTGGTATGCCATACCTTGCACGTTATAACTCAGCACAATGCACGCAATGCACATGGCCATTAGATGATACAATTCATAAATCACACGAGTCGCGTCACAAGTGATCTCACCTGGCCATTGTCACACCCTGCACGTTATCAATTCATGCGTGTGTGCCATAAACAATGTGATCATCTCATGCATAATCGGAACCCATGATGCAATGCTTCTCATACGCACTTGTATCCACACGTGGTCCGATTATTACTATTACCCCCCAGACTCCTGCCAGGGCGGCGGGTATTTCAACTATCACCCCCCAGACTCCTGTCGGGGCGGCGAGTATTTCACTATCACCCCTCAGACTCTTGTCGGGGCGGAGGGTATTAAATTATCACCCCTCGAACTCTTGTCGGGGTGGTGGGTATTTCACTATCACCCCTCGGACTCTTACCCGGGCGGCGGGTGTTGTACTATCACCCCCCGAAATCCTGTTGGGGTGGGGGGTTCAATTTAATGATCATGTAAGCATACCACCACAACCCATTTATTATCTTTAAGCATTAACCAATGCACACATGCTTGCATAAACAGCCTTAAACCATTTTCTAATAAAAGCGGTCCATTTTCGGTGTCCCTTAAATAAACAATTTTCCTGTTTTTGTGAAAACCATATGATTTAGGCGGATGTCCATGCAATGACATCCCATACACCTTATAAGATCAACACACATGAAATTAGGCAATTTTTCACTCTCGGGTGAACAATGCGTGTGAACAGTACGCGTGAACAGTAATTATGAATAGTGCACTATGAACAGTGTAATTTCCGAATTCAATATTTAGTAAATTAATTTCAGAAATTAAACAAAACATTATTTAAAATAAACAAAAAAATTAATTAAGGAAAAACATGCTTAATTAAACACAAACCATAATTAATTAGCAAAAAGCAAGATTAGCCTAAAACTAATCTTAAACATCATTCTGACCACCTATATTAGGGCTAATACAACTTAATTAAACCCCCTAAACTAGAGTTAGCCCTAATTAAACCAACCCTAAGTAAGTTTAGGCACTAAATGAAAGTTTAGGAGCTAAACTCACCCGTTAAGCGGGCCAGAGACACAGACGTGGTGATGACGACGAAGGTGACGCACGGGGACCTCTCTCACGACGATCGAAGGCGGTCTCGAGCTAGAACAACAGCGACAACCTCTACTTCCCTCTGCAACTCTTAAAAACTGGACTACCGGAGGAGAAACGGAGCTAAACGGGCTGGCTGAAGCTTCAGCGAGCGAGTGGCCGGCAATCGGCGGCACTTGGGGGTCAATAGGGAGTTGCTGGTGGTTGGGATGGGTGGAGGAAGGGTCGGAATGGGAGGAAAAATGGTGGAAATCTCGAAACAGTGCAAGCAGGCAGGCGGACTGATAGACCGGCGAGCGGCGACTTCTGGCCAACCGGTGGCTCCTTTTGGCGAGCGACCGCCACCGTCTATACGGACTGGATGTCCTGAGCATTATGGTGGGTGGCATGAGGGCTGATTCTTACTGGAAGGCAACGAACAACTCAAGTTTTTGGAGAAAGGTCAGTTGAAGCAGAAGCAGGAAGAAGAGAAAACATGGGAGAGAGAGAGGTCGACGGTTTGGGGCTGAAGAGGGGGAGAGAGAGTGATGTGAGGGCTGCTGTCAAGGCCTCATCAAGGCCATTGAAGGCTTGCTTCAAGTCCCCATGCAAGTGACATCATCTTCTCTCTCTTCTTTAGCCTTTTTCTCCCTATAACTAGGGGCAAAATGGTCATTTCACCTTGCACATTTCCCCATCTTCCCTTGGGCTGAAAAAGATGGGCGGGCCTAAGAAATTGGCTTGGAAATGAATAGGAATGGGCTCAGGAATTGGTTGGGCTCGAAATGGCTAAAGATTGGACAACGGGCTCGGAAGGTAAACTGATCGATTGGGTCCAACGGGCTCACTTGCTTGTCTCGGGCTACCTTGGTGGCTATCCCACACTGGCCCGACCCGGCCCACATCCTCATAGGCTCGCTTCCTCGATCTGTAAATCCATTTTTCCAAAAACTCGGCTTAACTGACATTGTCGGCTGTCGAAGCAGCACCTTTCAAAAGTCCATCCCGGACGTTCCCGAAAATTCAAAGTCCATTCTTGGATTCTCATGCCATGTCAGTTTCGCTCGGATGCCACTGTGGTACAACTCAGACTGACAGGCGACTTTGAGGATTCATGCGTAACCGACTCGTGCTAAACCACGTTCAAGACATCTCGACACATGGACATATTTGGCTACATGTAATTGCGGATGATAAATTCTTATTTTAAAGTACACAATTATCGAGAATTGACATAGGGTCATTCGCAGACTCGATAACAATAAACAGAATCACCCATCTTCCCATTATGTTCTGTCAGCGAATCGACTTCTAGTCGTTCCCTGAAATCGGCCTGCTTATCTATATGATCGTCCTCACGCAAGTCTAACAGTCAAGTCATTTTCCCAGGTCAAGTTCTTTAGTCGCACAAGTTCTGTTCTCATTAGCATTTCCCCTCAAGGTTAGTATCTTAGGAGTGATCAATTCCAAGTGAGATCAACCAACAATGCATTGACGAAATTCACGTTCATTTATCTCTCAAAAGGCTCGAATTTTGGGACGTCACAATTCTTCCCCCTTTACAAAAATTCCATTCTCGAAATTTGCAATTACAAGTAAATTCTCAAAAAGATGGGGGTGCTGTTGCTTTATTGCTTCCTCACTTTCCCATGTAGCTCCCTCTGCCCCATGATGCTACCAGATCATCTTAACTAAGGGGATAGTCTTGTTTCGAAGCACTTGCTCTTTACGGTCCTCTATTCGTATCAGCCTCTCCACGTACGACACCCTGTCGTCTACGTCCAGTTCTTCAAAGTTTAATATGTGAGTGGGGTTTGGTTCATACTTTCTTAACATGGACATGTTGAAAACATCATGTACTTGCGCAAGCTTCAGTGGCAAAGCAAGGCGATACACCAAAACCCCTATCCTTTCCAGAATTTCGAATGGTCCAACGTACATCGGACTTAACTTTCCTTTCTTGTCGAACTTGGAAGTACCCCTCATAGGCAATACTTTCAAAAACACATGATTGCCCACCTTAAACTCCAATGGTCTACGACGCTTGTCTGCGTAACTCTTCTGACGACTCTAAGTGGTCTTTAGTCTATCTTTGATAATCTGAACTGCCTCCAAAGATGGTTGTACTAACTTTGGCCCCATGATTTTTCGCTCACCAACCTCGTCCCAACAAATACCGACCAAAAAAAAAAAAAAAAAAAAAAACCTCGTCCCAACAAAGCGGAGTTATGTGGGGTCTCCCATACAAAGCCTCAAATGGTACCATTTTAATGCTCTGCTGATAGCTGTTATTGTAAGCAAACTCAACCAAGTGAAATTGCTCTTCCCAACTGCCTTTAAAATCTATGACATAGGCTTGTAACATGTTCTCAAGAGTTTGGATCATCCTTTCTAATTGACCGTCCTTCTATGGATGGTACGCCGTACTATACTGCAGTTTCGTCCCCAAAGCGGATTGCAAACTTTTCCAGAAAGTTGCCGTAAACTTTGGATCACGATTAGACATGATCATCACTGGGACTCCATGAATGCGTACAATCTGACACACGTACAACTTTGCATACTTATCCAACGTGAAATCCTTCCGCACGACAATAAAGTGAGCTGACTTTGTCAATCTGTCAACCACTACCCAAATTGAGTCATTTACTCGTTGACTCCTTGGCAAGCCCATCACAAAATCCATGGTAATGTGTTCCCACTTCCATTCGGGAATCTCAAGAGGTTGTAAAAGTCCACCGGGCTTACAATGCTGAGCCTTTACTTGCTGGCACGTCAAACACTTAGCAACGTGCTTTGCAATGTCTAACTTCATACTATTGCACCAGAAGTGCTGCTTCAGATTCTGATACATTTTCGTACTGCTAGGGTGAATGCTATAGTTACTACGATGAGCTTCTGACAAAATTGCTTCTTTAAGTTTTGCATCATTTGGAACGCACAATCATCCTCGAAACCTCAATGTCCCATCCTCGGACACTTGAAAGTCTGCTTTTCTTTGTGCCTGATCCATCTACAAGATCTTAAGAACTTCAGGATCCATCACTCGGGCACTTTTTATCCTACTTTGCATCTTGGGCTCCACCCTGAGAGTGGCCATTAGACTAGCAAGATGGCCAACCTCAATTTTAAAATCTGAGCCCCTGACTCCCTTCAAAACAATCCATTCCTGTACCATCATCTGAGCAATTTTCGACCTTCGACTGAGCGCATCCGCCACTTTATTCGCTTTCCCTGGATGATACAGAATTTCGCAATCGTAGTCCTTAAGAAGTTCCATCCATCATTGTTACCTCATGTTCAACTCTTTCTAGGAGAACAAATACTTCAAATTCTGATGATCCGTAAAAATCGGAAACCTTTCCCCCACACAAGTAATGGATATAGATCTTAAGAGATACTTCATCTATTTCATAAATGATTATTCAAGATTGATATTTCTCTACTTACTTTATAATAAACACGAAGCGCTAAATGCATTTAAGGTATTTAAAATTGAAGTAGAAAAACAATGTAATAAGCAAATTAAGATCATGGGATTAGATAAAGGTGAAGAATACTATGATAGATATGCTGAAGATGGACAAGCGCATGGTCCATTTGCAAAGTTTCTTGAAGAGCATGGGATTATTACTCAATACACTATGCCTGGTTCTCCAAACTAGAATGGTATAGTAGAAAAAAGAAACCGAACTTTATTGGATATGATGAGGAGTATGCTTAGCAATTCCAAACTTCCTAAATCCATGTGGATTGAGTCTCTTAAAATAGTAGTGTATATATTAAATCGAGTTCCAACTAAAGCTGTCCCAAAGACATCTTTTGAGTTATTTAAAGGTTGGAAATCCAGTTTGTAACATGTATGCGTTTGAGGATGCCCGTCTGAAATAAGTGTCACGCCCCGAACCTCGAGTACGCAAACATCCCTTAGTGGTTGATTAAAAATGCGATGTCCCAGGATGCATCGCCGACCCATTCTTTTTATCTTTCAATTAAACACATGTGGAAGCGAATTAAATAAACCCCCAGTCAACAAACAAACACTCGAGATAGTAAAGCACAACAAAAGTTGCCGAAAACAATTTATTTATTTATCCATTATTGCCCCTAGGAAGTTTAATGATTATAAGCCATTACACCGGCAACTTCCAACCAACCAACAAAAACCAACAGTGGGTCAGTGTTAACCTAAACTTCACTAATGGTAAGGATAGCCAAAAGGTGTCGCATCTCATGCTCACGCCCATCACATCTGCACTCAGCAGATCTCCACGCTACGGCCCTGAAAATGTTTAATCACGACGGGGTGAGATAAAATCTCAGCGAGTCAATAACCTAAACCCCGATTATGACACAAATTCGCCTCAAAGGCGGCCTAAGCACGCACCATACAAAACTCACCTCACCTTGGCACACCCCTATAGGTTAGCACATCACATATGCCATTATATATATGACAAGCATAATTAATATCCAGAACACATAATTCTCACCCTCCAAACAATCACATGGGTCTCGATTATAAGGTAAAACATTATGGAAAGTCCCATATCATGCCTAACAATTTTGCCCCATAATCAAGCGCAAAACATCACAACCATTCAGGCGTGTTCCGATTATTACAACCTATCGGGCCACAGCTAACTCAAAAGTTGGCGGTCATCCGATGTAACTGAATATCGTCCCGCCCCATCGGGCACGGCAACATCTAGAACCCATGCCTAGACGATATTCCATAAAGAAGCATCAGTCCGGCCTCAATCGTGACTCAGCTTCCAGACCCCCGCCGGGCATTCGATAAAAATCGGGCATCGTCCCTAAACTCCGGTTGGGTGACGGGTTCAATTAGGTAACCACACTAGCATATCATCAATCAAACCAGCTTTTATTTCCATTATTTAGCCAAGAACAGAAAAATCCCTTTTCAAATAATAAATCTTGCAACTCTCTCTTCTTTTTTTTGTTCAAACTTTTTGAAATAAATTCGTACGGGGTCACGTATTTGAAATCAACCCGTTAAACTTTGCACGCATCTAGTTTGAAACCTCACGGTTTTATTGAGCACATAAAACTTGGCATCCAAACCCGACACCATATTTCTTTTCTGTTTCTTTGTCCAACCCCCATTTTTGGAAACAATTTAGAGTAACCCATTTTTTTTCTTTAAAACTTTTGAAAAAAAATTCGTATGTGCTCACGTACTCAAAATTAACCCATTAAATTTTGCACACTTCTACTTTAAAACCTCCTTGTTTTGTTGAACAAATAAGTTATGGTGTCCAAACTTGACACCTCATTGTTTTTCTATTTAAAAGCTTATAAAGCCATCTTTTGACATAAAAAAAAAAAATCAGAACTAACATAAAGCAACCAATCTCATAATATCACGCATAAGTTCTCAGCATGCCAAAAATCAACCAAATAACAAAATATACATTTTCCAACAAGCAAGACACCAAGAACAACCACAAGACCACAACCGGCCCTCACCAGCGGAAATCGAGTCCACTCGCACGTTGCCAAGATTAATTCCAGAAACATAATCAAATGAGTTCAGAAAACCCTCAAATTTAAATATGTTATAAAGAACACTTAGCGGAACACTTTTTATGAGGACACATTGACCCAGATCTTTCTAGAATAAGAGTAGTAAATCGCTCAAATCGTTACCAAAACTGTGTCCGAGCCCAGAAATTATATTTTCCAAAACCAGCTTGGTTTGACATCCAAAACTCATCCGTTTGCTATAAAATTTGACTACGTTAAACTTAAAGATGCAATGAAAAACTTTTGTGGAGAAACTCTTTCAAAAATTGAACCCTAAGAGTTGATAAAAATCCTTTAAACACCAAAAGGTCACGGGTTCCAACACAAAACAAGATTCTACCTTGCATGCAACGAAGTTGAAATCTTGTTCTTTTAAATCCAAAAAAATCTTGAGTAAAATATATGTCATAAATGAAGATGTTTAGAACATTTTTCAAGGGGAAGCAATTTCAAAATCGTAGCACATTTTAACCCACAAAAATAGCAAATAGCAAGTGTCCAGTAAACAGATTCGAAGAGAAATCCAGACTCAACTCCTTTTAATTAATCTAACCATGATTAACTAACCTAACCATGATTAACTAACCTAACTAAGGTTAACTAACCTAACCATGGTTAACTAACTTAACCAAGCTTAGTTAACATTAATCTGGGATTAACTAAACTAATCCTCATTAGCACTAATCTAAACACCTCATAAACGCAATTAATGGCATAATCAACGATTAAGGAGTTAACTCACTGTTTTCAATGGCAGCGAGCTTGCGGCGATGGCAACGCGACGGTGACGAAAACTCGAGGCAACCGTGTCTTGAATGGAGGCTTGACGAAGGCAGTGGCTGCCCTACGAGTCTCGACCAAGGAGAGAGGGAACTCGGCTTCGGGCTGGTGCGTGGCCACGGGGCTACAGTGGCTGGACGTGCGGTGAGGTAGTGAGGCGACTGTGGTGAAACTGCTGTTGTGGCATGGTAGAGTGGAGTTGAAGCAGTGAAGGAGATGGCACGGCTGTGGTGTGGTGGGCTGGTCGATGATGGGGTTTCGGTGGTGTTGGGTTGAGGCATGGAGTTGCGATGGATGATGGTGGGTTTACTGCGTGCGGTGCTGGAGTCCTGGCGTGAGTGCTGCTAGTGGGGGATGTGGGATGGCGCATTGGTGAGATGATGATGATGATGTTGGGGTGGAGTAGCAGCTAGGCGAAGGGAAATGGGAAAGGGGTTTGGTGGCAGGGGAAGAAAAGAAGAAATGAAGAAATGAAGAAGGGCTGTTCTCTGCTAGTGGGGGGGGGGGGTGAATATGCATGGAAAGAGAGGGGAAAGAGAGAGAACGGAAGAAAGAGAGAAAGGGATAGGCTAGCCGATGAAAAACATAGCAACATATCAAGCCCATCATCACCATGCCCCCAAAGTCTTCATGACTCAAAGTCTTGTGTCCAACCAATCACAATTTAGTTCTAATTTCTCAGAAATAAACCAATTTAGGTGTAGAAAAATCCTAATTTTCAACCCATCCGAATTTCCTTTTCCATTTTCTTTTTGTTCGAAAATCGTTTTTCCGCAAAAATTTCGAACTCAACGAAAATTCGCCGAAAGATGAGACGACGTCCAATAAATAAATCGTGACACACTCGAACGTCCGATTTCCAAAACCGAATTCAATTTTGTGGTTAAAATCGACCGAACGCGACTTTAGTATGACCTAACCTATCGGGTAGCTTTTAGGGATTTTAGCGCGTTTGACCCGTGGTCGATAATTTTCGATCCACATTTGTGCATCTTCAAATCATAGACAACCCTCGGTTGTCATAAAATCGTGAGGTTTCAATTACGTGTCCCGAATATAATATTGATAAAAAATCGAGTTATTGCTGTTCGACACGAATATCGCAATCGTGCGGAACCACCCGTAATTCGACTACATACTTCCATCCAAACGGCTTATATCTATTCACTAATCGATTTGATTATTATGGTCGAGTGGTCGATTTTTGATCAAATTCTCTAATCTGCCGTGTTTATATCTCTTAACGACCTCACCTAATAGATTAGTTAACTTGTGAGTGATCAGTTCCAAGTAAATTAACCATAAGCACGTTGACGAAGCAACCATTTCATATATTCGAATCGGGTCCAAATTTCGAGATGTCACAATAAGAATCTACATTTCACATGAAAAGAAGTTAGACCTAAGGACTATAATTAGGTATTTTGTTGGATATGCAGAAACGTACAAGGGATATAAGTTTTATTGTCCATCTCACACTAGGTTTGTGGAATCGAAAAATGCTAAATTTCTTGAGAATGACCTGATCAGTTAAATCAATTAATTTGGGGACCTTTTTCCTATAGAAAATCATTTAGATACTCAACATTTTACCTCAGGTACTGTATTAGTTGTTGTTTACAACGTCCCTTCAACTCAACCAGCTATTGAACAACCAATCATTGAAGATCCATAAGTCATTCATATTGATTCGACAGACTCAACTATTAAGCAATTACTAGATACTATTGAGCTTGTAGTTGAACAACAAATTCCTCAGAAGAATGTTAACGCAACATTAAGAAGATCTACTAGAATGAAGAAATTAGTAATTCCTAGTGACTACATTATATATCTACAAGAATCTGACTATAATGTTGGAGCTAAAAATAATCCTGAAACATTTTCACAAGTCATGAATTGTGATAAATCCAATTTATGGTACAATGCCATGAAGAAAGAGATGAGTTTTATCTAACGAGGTCTGAGATTTAGTTGAGTTGTTTGATGGTGTGAAGGTTATTGGTTGTAAATGGGTCTTCAAAACTAAGAAAGATTTATTGGGCAACATCAAGAGATACAAAGCCAGACTTGATGTCAAGAGATTCACTCAAAAGGAGGGAATTGATTACATGAAAAAAATTTCTCCTATATCTAAGAAAGATTCTCTTCGTTTTATTTTAGCATTGGTTACTCATATCAAATGGCTGTAAAAACGGCATTCCTCAATGGTAAACTAGAAAAAGTGATTTACATGAACAATTATAAGGATTCTTTTCTAATGTTGGTGAGCATTTGGTATGCAAGCTTAAGTCATCTCTGTATGGCTTGAAATAAGCATCCCGCCAATGGTACTTAAGGTTTCATGAGATCATATATTCATTCAGTTTTGTATAGAATATCATGGATCGATGTATATACCAGAAGGTTAGTGGGAGCAAAGTTTATTTCTTTGTGCTATATGTGAATGACATTTTACTTGTAACCAATGATAAGGGGTTGTTACATGAGGTGAAACAAATTCTTTCTAAGAGTTTTGATATAAAGGATATGGGTAAGGCATCTTATGTTATTGGCATTAAGATATATAGGGATAGACCTCGAGGTATATTAGGACTATCTCAAGAAACCTATATCAATAATATCTTAGAGAGATTTCAAATGAAATATTGTTCATCAACAATAGCACCAATTGTAAAGGGTGATGGGTTTAATTTGAACCGATGCTAGAATGACAAATTTGAAAGAGCACAAACGAAGAACATCCAATATGCTTTTGCGATCAGAAGCTTAATATATGCTTATGTTTGCACTCAACCTAACATTACTTTTGCTATGGAAATGTTGGGAAGATACTAGAATAATTCAGGTATAGACCACTAAAGAGCTGCAATGAAGGTGATGAAGTACCTTCAAGGTACAAATGGACACATATTTATGTTTAGACGGATAGACAGCTTGGAGGTAGTTGGTTACTCGAATTCAAACTTTATTAGGTGACATCCTGAAATTTTAGTCCTGTTTTCAATTGAATGAATCGGCCCTTTCATCGACGCACCTATAGTGCTATTCTCTAAGCCGATCACTCATGAGATAACTATACTATCTCGGGAAATCATTAAGGGATTCTAACGCAATAGACTTGAGAATTCGACTAAGAATCAACTACTCAATCGCACTCATCTGTAGAGATCATTACGGCATAGTAAATATTGATTAGAGATCAGAGATAGGTCGGTTCAATTGAGATGTGTGGCTAAACGTGAGTGATTCCACCAAATTGCAAAATTCTTGTCGATTAGCACTAGACTAATTTTTCTATCGTTTTGGTATCTTGTGTCCGTATTTGAAACCTTAAGATTTTCACGACAACCGAGGGTCGCCAATGTTTTGGAGATGTACATTATGACTCGAAATAAATCGATCACGGGTCAATTGCTTCAAAAATTTCTAAAAGCTACTAAGTATGCTAGGTCACGCTAAAATCGTGCTAGATTGAAATTAACCGTGAATTTGAATCCGATTTCAGAAATTGAAAGTTCTGCTATATCACGAGTCATTTTAGTAACAACGACTCATCCTCTGAAAAATTTTGTGCAAACCAAGATTTTTGGCAAAAAGTCAAAATAGGGCCGTTTTTGTTCGGAAAATTTAGGGGACCATTTTTTATCACGTTTTTGGGATGATTTGGCTGTGGGAGCCAGCTAGCCATGGTGGGGTCAAGCCAAGGGAACAAAGGGGGTGAGGATAGAGCATGGAGGGACCCTTCAAGCAAGAGTTGTCCCCTTTCTCCTTCCTCTGCACTTGCTTTCTCCATTCCAGTACTTTGAAGCTTTGAAATTCTAGAGAAACCGAGCTCAGCCCCTCCCCTTGCTCGTCGATGCCCGCTGAAGCCCGGATAGCCGCTGCATGCCGCTCGCTCGCGCCGTGCATCCTCCACGCGCGTCCTCGTGCCTAGCTCGCCATTCCCGCACCTCTAGCCATGCGTCGCAAGTCCAGCAGCTCACCAGGCCAACGTACGTCACCGCCGTGGTCGCCGAAAGCCTCGTCGTCGCCCCTGCCCACCCGTCCAAGCCGCTAGTCCTCCTCCTTGGCTGTTTCCAACCCAACCGGCCTTCGAAGCAGCTCCTTCAACCCAACAATAGAACCGAAGCCCCTAGGTTAGCCACGCACTGTTTGGCCCGCTTTGGACCGCTTTCGGACCTCGAAAGGTGCCTGCCTCTTCGAAGTTTGTCACTCATCTCCACCTCGCTGTCACCATGAACTCATCGGAATTCAACACCGGTGAGTTTACTCACTAATCTCCACTTATGTAGTTAATTATGCTTAAGGGTTTATTAGTTTAGGCTAAGAATGGTTTAGGTGATTATTTAGAACAGATTAGTGATTTAATTAATCATTTATGCATGTTAGGTGGTTAGAGTAGCGTAATTAGAGATTGGATAAGCTGTAGTATTTATCTAGTTATGTTTGAAAATTTTCCAAGCTCGTTTCGGTATTTAATTAGGCTTTTCCGGCCTAAGTTTGCATTTTTGGCATTTATTGGTATTTATTAATTAATTTTGGTAATTATCTAATTAATTATTATTTCCAAAAATTAGACCGAGATAGCCGGTGATCGGAATTTAATGCTGATTGCAATGGCGTAATTGGTTTATTTAATTGAGTGTCGGTTTGTGCAATTTGAGTGTGAATTGTAATTTTGGGGTATTTATCCCAAAATTTAATAATTTCGGTATTTAATTAGAAAATACCGGGCGTCGGTTTACAACTTCAAAAATGTGTTTATGGACTATTGGAATTGGTGGGATTTTCAAAAATGAAAATATTGTATTTTGGCTAAGGCCGACCGTGTACCCACACACAATTATTTTTATCGGGTATGATAAAAGTGGTGAAATTGTCGAATGATCAGGAAGGTATACTATATCAGCCTACGGGCTTTGATATATCAGCCTACGGGCTTTGATATATCAGCTTTGGGTGAGTAGTTACCGGTATACTATATCAGTCTGTAGGCTTTGATATATAAGCTTTAGGTGAGTAGTATACCTTAGCAGCTTTTGGTGAGCATTGTGAGTATACTATATCAACTTGGGGGCTTTGATATATCAGCTTTGAGTGAGCAATATACTCTGTTATCAGCTTCTAGCGAGCTATATTATTTATCAGCTTTTGGCAAGCTATACTATTTATCTTTAACTTAGGGCGAGAAGTTCTTGATGTGATCGAACTTGATAGATATTATTGAATGAGTTGATCGAGAGATGGTCTTGATGGCATAGAATCGACTGGATCGATTGATCGATCACTCGATCTGATTTGATGACTTGATTTGATTTGAGTTGAATTGATTGGTTGAGTGGTTGAATTATACTGACTTGCAGGAAGGAATGGAAGCAAAGGTAAGTCCTCTGACTTGTGCTTGTGCTTAAACAACCCTTAGGGTGTATTTTCTTCCTAGTCGGGACTTAGGGGGTGAACTTGCTTAGACGTCGTCTCACCCCGTTGTGGGATAATATTTTCAGGTCCTTAAATGGCAACTCCTCCCAAGCATTTTGACCAATCGAAGAAGGTCACCGAGCAGGTATCTTATATTCCGCTTCATGGGAACCCAAGGGGATGGGTCTCTGAACTTGTGAGGTCCGTGGTTTGGGTTGATGCGGGTCTACCCCATAAGGTACCCCATCAATAAAGATCGCGGTATCGTCGAGAGCGGAATGGACAAAAAGAATGTCCCATACCGGAATCTGAGATCCCTATGTCGGTGCTGGAGGATGCTTTTGGAAAAGGCATGACAGACCCTCCTGGTGGTTCAGTGGTGGACCCAAGTCTGTCGGATCCAGGGTCCCCGGAGTATTCAATTGAAGACTTGAATGCTTAGAGGATTTGTAACACTCTAAACCCTTTTTTGTAGACCTTGTATATATCGGCTAATATTGTATGTGACTTTGTTTGATATGTATAAAGGTGTGGTTCGATTTTCAAAGGAAAATTGTGACCCTACTTTTCTATCACATCTGATTATTGTCTAGAGATTAATTATTTGCTTCCGCATGCGTATTAAAATGAATGGGTCGGCGACACATCCTGGGATGTCGCTATTTAATCGACCACCGAGGGATGGGCACACGCTCGGAGGATCGGGGCTGACATATTAGCTGCATTGATTCTTGTAAATCAACATCAGGATATATTTTTATGTTTGTTGGTGGAGTTGTATTCTAGAGGAGTGCGAAACAGACCTTGGTTGCCGCTTCCACTATGAAGGCAGAGTTTGTTTCCTATTTTGAGGCTACCTCACATGGTATGTGGTTGAAAAGTTTCATATCGAGGCTTAGAGTAATGGATTCTATTACTAAGCCATTAAGAATGTTTTGCAACAATTTAGTTACAGTTTTCATGACTAAGAACCAAAACAATGGTAGTCGAAACAAACACATCGGCATCAAGTATTTAGCCATTAGGGAATGTATTAAATAGAAGAAAGTGGTTATAGAACACGTAAGCATTGTATTAATGATACCTAATTCTTTAACTAAAGGCATGCTACCACTTAATTATAAGGATCATATATTCAGAATGGGCACTAGTCCAATTATGTAAATTTTTCTTTATATAGAAGAATTTTTTAGACTTTTATTCTTTTACGATGTTTTTCTCAATACAGTTGTCTACATTAAGTTATTCTGAGAAAACCAATTACGTTTGACATGGAGTAAACATAAGGTTTATTCATTAAGAATTTTATCACATATGGGTTGATGAAATACATTATGATACACGGAAGATAATACTCACTCTAAGAGGACTTATCGTCGTGATTCATGTGTTTTATTTCAACATGAAATTTATGCGGGTTTGGGTTAATATTTCATTTGATGGAATATTGAGATTTAATGGGAGAATGTTATAATATTTTATTATTTTGAATGTGATCTCAATTTTGTATTTCCTAATTAATTTTGAATTATTGCCTAATTTATTACCCGCATTTATTATGTGATATTTGCATGTTACCATAACGGTCTTAATGGGTATCGTAAGAAACGGAATAAAACGCCAGGTCGTCTAGTTCAAATCCTATTGCTACAGAAAACACACCATTGAATTTTGAGAAGTATTGTCTAGTGGAATAAGACGTTCAGGAGATCGATCATGTTTTATGCATCCATCCAAGGTTTTAGGGTTTTTCGCATTTGTAAATTTTAATCAATAGCTAAAGGTATGTTGATCTTTATGTTTCCATAAAACCATTCCTGATTACGCACATATAGGTTTGTCAATGATATATCGAGATTGTCAGTTTTTATGTCGATTTAGTCTAACACGACCAATATGGAAAGGGAAATCAAGAAAAGTAAAACAGATGGAAAGAATATCCGATGGCATTGGTTGAAATGAATCGGGACGAACCCCTTGCTCGAGGCCATTGGTGAGGCCGGAGCGGTTGCGCCAAGCGACGCGCTGGTTGTGCGGCAAATGGCCAGAGCGCTGTGCCTCGAAGTAGAGGAGGCTCTTCGCAAGCACCTCGCTGTAGTCCGGAGGCCGAGGCCGAGAACTAGAGGCGGCCACAAGCGTGACGAATAGGAGGAGGAGGATGAGGAGAGCTGAGGGGCGGCGCTGGAGAAACGTGAACACGGTGGTGGCGTTCATGCAGGGATGGCGTGTCGCCCTCTCCCTCTCTCTCTCTCGGTGGGTATTTATGTGAGTTATTATAAGCGAGCCCTTTTGGTACTTGCCTTGATATGATTAGCAGAAAAGCAAAAAGAAATTTGGGTTCCAACCTCAAACGAACTCAAGCATGCGTCCTAAAAAGGAACCTATGGTGATGACAAAAACAAAGCAATAACTTTCTAAGGATTTGGCTATCGATCTGGTTTTTATGGGAAAGCATTAATTATTTTTCTCGGGTTGTAATAAAAGTAATACTCCCCTTATTAGGCATGCTCGCTAAGAGTTATCGAGACTTACACTGAAACATAAAAAGTCTTGTGTTTGTTATTGTACATATACATGCTCTTGCCTGTCGCGATTTTTTATACGAATACCGAAATGGAATGCATTTAATTGAATAAAACGATATCGTGTCAACCCGTCAGGTTATAGAAAATATAACGAATTGCTCTACTTCTGAAGTTTCCTGGCTACGTTTAGGTACCCACTTCGTGGGGGTTTGATTTGACGGAGTAAAGCCGAAAACCCATTCTTATAGAATTTTCAATTCGATCGGGTGGAGATTGAATGGCTCTCGACTTGTCGCTGCTTTTGCGTGTTCAAACTTACAATCTTTCCTTTCGTCTGGTGAAGCGCAGTTAGATTAAGTCGCACAAGCAATGGTCAAAGCCATGGTCTGGTGAAAAGAAAATTCAGACAACTGGTGAGCCCCCCCTGTGGCCCTGAGCGCGTGGGACGCAAGCAGCAGTTCTGACAGAGATGGGAGAACGAACTCGGGATGACGGTGGAACAAGTTTGGGAGACATAATTATTCATCATATAAAAATTTCTCATATAATCTAATGTGCACCGGAGGAAAAGAAATGATCTTTGTTTAGGATTATAACTAGATGGTTAATTAAACCTCAAACCCATTCTAGATCGTATAGGATTTTTCTAATAGTATTAACTCGTCTGGTGACTTGAAACCTGATTGTAAGCTGGTGTCGATCCCGATTTAATCCCATCTACCTCCATCTCTAGAGTAAAGTATAGGTCCTACTCGTAACTCATTTACCTAGATACGTTGAGCACGACTTATATGGAAGTTGATTTGTTATCGAGTGAAAAGGTTCATTTCTATCAAATCTATATTAGGAAAGTCTATCGAATGCCAAATAAAAGGAAAAGATATAGTCGTTATATACCGCACAATTGCAATTTACACTTATAGACTACATGTCTATTAAGGATCTTTAGATCAATTCGGATGATGCCATGCATAAGATCAATGCAATCTGCATATTTGGCAAATGGACTTGAAATGGAACACGTCTGTTCATGCACTAACAATGCTGTTTTCAAGAACAATATTTGGGTACCTGAACTTATGAGGAATCTATACACACGGATTTTTTTTTTTTTTCTCACCACCAACTCCATATGCCATAAAAATAATGTATAGATAAGCTATTCGAGTAAATCTCCAAAACAATGTAATTCGAAGGTGAGTTCAAGCTTCACAGTCTCCATCACTTAGGGTGTGACTTTGCGAAGCAAGAGCATGTCGACCCTTTTCATTTATGTTCTTCAAATATGATGATTAGGTACCTAAAATGTCAGTAGCGTGTGTTTGTCCATTCATAAGGTCAATCTTGGTTCAGTACGTGCGTGTTGAGACTCAGATCCAGCTCATTATCTCACCCTTAACTATTCGTATTAAGTGGAAGCCATGGACTTCGGGGTTTAAATTATTTGAGTGTTGAGAGAAGATGAGCGATTTTCGCTTCTAGAAAAAGTTGGTAATTGAGGGAACGAATATAGTAAATTGAAAATAGTGTGTGTTCATTGAGATTGATTTTATCATCTCTTCCCACCAAAGACATAAAGAATAACTTGATCCAAAGGTGGGAGAAAAGAGAGCACCGTCGGAAGTGTTGAGACTTTCCTCGGCCTGGCCCTTTGCATGCGAATCTTACGGTGGGGCTATGCTTACTAAAGACTGATGCTAAGTTTGTCCTACCAGGATTCAAGACTCCGGTACGTGGATATTCATACGTGCACACACAGTTCATCAACTAGAGACAGTATATGTTGTCATGGTTTGTGTGTCTGTGCAAGTGCAGACAAGGGCTTAGATTCCGATTATGGGGTTCTTTCCAGGGGGAAGAAGATGGATTGCAGGCATATAACAAGAGCGAGAAGGCCCAAAACAGCATATAACAGGAGCAAGTATAGGCTTGTCGATTGCAGCAGAGGAAACATTAGCCGCTCCAAGTTTTGAAAATCCCTAGCGGCTATGGTGGCTTGGGCTTTGACGACTAATAAGGCGGTGAATAATGACCATAAAGAGTAAGCCAAGGGTTTTCGCAATGAGATCCTTGTCCGGGGGACTGGTTTCATCTCTAGAGATGACAAAGATCGAGAGCCAGCATCTGCTACAGTGAGTAGACAGAGAAAATGAGTGAAATAGGCTCTCAGAGGAGGTGACTATTCAAGGCGAATGCAAACCCCTACACAGCCAAATCGATCGACACCCTTTATTTGCCTTTCCCATAAAGTCAATTTTCAGAATTCAGTTTTATGCCAAGTCCAAGCCCTACACAGCCACACGAAAGATCATTTTCCATCTCCAACACAAGAACTATCACGATAGCATCATCATTTACTCATGGAAGATTACAAACTCTGCACTCTGATCTCACTTGTTAGGTTTGATCTGCAGGGATGGGAGTTTTAGCTATACACATCTAAGAACTCATCTCACAGGCCCAAAACCATTTGGCCCAGTGACATTGATGCATGACCTGCTTTTTTGGGCTTTAAAAAAACCATGAGCTATATAAGCTGTCTTCAACATATCTATGTAATAGAATCTAGTCTCTAACAATGATCAGTTAGGTAGAAATGTCCTCAATTTTATGTTTTATCAAATTAACTTTCGACGTATGTATGATTGGTTGATCGAATCAATGTGCAAAGTTATGTTCATAGTCATAGGTGAGCACAATTCATTGATTTTGATATGGTGAAGTTTCTGCTGAACCTTGGTCGTCAAAACAATTAAATTCAGAACCGTCTTTCACTATACTCTTTCTTTATGAGTGAAAATCAATTACCAGGAGTTCCTTTTTCTTTTTCTTTTTTATGCCTTCTTTCTCCAATAGGCCTCTTGCTGAGCCTGGCCCATCCACATGTTGAGCCTTCTAGCCAGTATGCTTTAAGATCATACCTTGCTCTATATTTTCTTTTCAACGGTGGGATCCTTTTTTTTTTTTTGCTTTCCTTTCCTCTTCTTAATTTGGACGGTCACTTGTTTTAATCACGTCTATGGTACCATCCTACAGAAGCCAACGTCTGGAATTTCTCTTGCAAATTTTGTTTCAGCTCATACGCTTGTGTGCGTTCAAAATGATAGAGTAAGTCCAGTTAACTTACCTTAATTTTTCAGGTTGGATGTTCATTTAATGTTTTTTGCACACGAAAACTTACGATAATCAAGAGAACCAAAAAATTTACTGCCCCATTATTAAAATCTTGCGGTAAACACACTTTGACTTTTGTTAAATCCAAAATCCCTAAAATATTCACACCTTACCAATGATTAATGCGTGAATTTACATATAATCTGCTTATATTTTTAAAGTTAAAACAATATTTTAACCGTTGACGTCTTATTTGCTTTTGCCATTGAATTTTTAATGAACAAGCTTTATATTAAGTAATAGATGTGAAAAGGCTGTAATGTGTAAGGGAGCGACTTATTTTTTGTAATATGCATCGTGAGTATATTAGTAATTTAAATATTATTGATTAAAACATTTAATAAATCGAAATGAACCTTTTTTTTTAAAGAAAAGCACTGGATCCCTTCTTTTTCCCATGATGGTATTGATTATGCATCCTTTATTTTCCAATGGACTACATTTTCTTTTAGGCAATTGTACTTGATCTCGTGAATTAATTAAGAATATGTGAAGATAGTTAGCTTACTTTACATATTTCACTCGTCCTTTGAGATTGATGATTTTTTTTAAGAAACGTATTTGAATATTAAATAAGTTCATGTCAAATCAACCCGGGAGAGGAAGGGGGGGTGGAGTTTGGTCCCTACCTCCAAGGTTTGAGGATAGGGCCAGGCCACACGGCAAAAGAGAGAGAGAAAAAAAAAAAAGGAGAATGTCTTACCGATGGTGCTTTTATGTGAAAATTAATGTCTTCTATCTTTTTTTTTTTTTTTTTTTAAGGTTCAAAATAGATGGAGGGTTTTGTTTTTTGGGGCAAAACTAGGGGATCAATGGAATTTTACATGTTCTAATGGCACCTTTTCATCCCATTTTGATGCATGTAAAGTAAATCCATTAAAAGTTTACACGATTTGAAAAGTGAAAAGAGTGGAGTTGAGATAATGTAATTAGAGGTGTTGTCATGTGACACACCTCGATGGCCCAAAAACAGAAAAAGAAATAGTGTATCTTTCCTATAGGGGCCGTATAAAGTCCTTGGATCTTTAATTTGCCTCATCAAGTCGTCAAATATACATGGATTTTCTATCAAATCTTTCCTACCCTGAATTGGTTACTTGGAGCTCTTGTGTTCACCAAAGAGGGCAAGAATCCAACATGAAAAGGACCTTTGGCCGTCGTGGACTATCAATTGATCAACGACCATAACTAGGCCACGAGCAACAAAATTTTTCAATAAGATCGTTATGAACAAGCTTTTCACGTTAAACTCTTGCCACCTTCGATGGACATTTGATGCAGCCCGCATTGAATACCAGCTTTCTCGACCAAGAAGATCGGCCCGCATTCAAGCTTGACGAAACCTCTTATTGATGAAGTTGTTGATTGTTGATGAAGTTCGATGAAGTTGTCGATTCAACCGAGAAGCCGTATCGATATCTTGAGTCCATCCCGGAAGCTTGAAAGAAGACACCTTGGGAGCCATGAAGACGTTATGCTTTTACGAGTTTCTAGTTTCTATGCTCTTTACTATTTTTCTAGTTTTAGAGTTCTTTAATGCTTTCAAGTTTCTCGGTTTTGACTTTCTAGATTCAATGTTTTCCTAGTTTCAATGCTCTGTCTTTATTTCGTTGACGATATAAGCCATCCAATTCCTTGTACAAGATGGAGGACTTTTGATGAATGAAAACTTTGCTTTCAAGCAAGTATCGTGAACCTTGCAGAGTTCATACCCTTGAAAACCTAGAAGAGTTTTCACTCCATCCTTCAAGAGTCGGAGCTTTTTGAAAATCTACATCCTTGAAAAGTTGCAGTCATCGATCTAGAAGAATCAGTGCCCTCTCAACTTCCTTGGAGGCCTAGAAGAGCAACCAACGAAGTTTCTATCTTTTCCTGTTATGTTCGTTATTTTCACCCACTTCCAACCCAAATTCGACCATTCTACAGTGCTTATTTCAAAAACCCCAAAACAGAGAAATTGTAGATCCAGAAGTCTTTGTTCATTTGGCTATCATATTAGGTCGATTCGATCTGTATTGACAAATATATGACTGTTCTCCTGAGCTTGCACAAAGATGAAATTTTTATTCGTCCTGTTTCTCGTGTGCGAGTCACTCTCCCGATCCTACTGTTTGAGAAAGCCTAACCTTGGCCTACATCAACATCTCAGCTTCGGCAAAAGTAAGAACTTAGTGTTTTTACCCTATTAAAGTAAATGGCATCGCATAGAAGAATGATTTCTAGGACTTAAAGCATATGCCCAACCATCGAACACAATGTTAATCATCGAGCCCCGGCCATGGATAAAGCTAGACAGACATTCATCGTGTCTCAAACCTTTAAAATAATTAGGCGCATGTCTTAATCCCTGAATCGTGATTGACACTAAACACCGTCCTTGGAAAATTCGATCAATGAGGGGTCTAAGATCCCAGCTTCTTCCATTTTTATCCATAGTAGAAGACAAAGTAAGGAAATGATGTACGTTGATAACAAGATAGCCCACTTTATGGGAATTCTCGATCTATAATATTCTCCTATTAACTTAATTGTTTTTTTGAGTTGATCTATTGTTCCGGCGCCTTTTCTATCACATATAAGGAAAATATGCCAAATTATGTGTTTACATAATCAAAATGTAAATGTTCAATTTGGTGCGCCAACACCCTATAAGATCTTATTATATACATCGTTAAACAATTTATAGGAATTCAAATGCCTAGTATAATTAGCATATTAGGTCACGTGGTAACTAATCATGTGAAGACGTGAAAAGATTTCGACAAGCTTTGAAAGTTATAATTTCATTGTAGTGAAGATTTCCTTAGTAATCCTATAAAAAGCTTACTGGCTTTGTCATCTTAAAGAATTACTATTTATTGATTAGAAACCTTCCTAAGTCTCTTTACTGGCAGATGAGCTTCGACTTGGAAAATGGAGCACTATCATAAGGTAATACTTTCTCAACAAAGCATATTATTTTTAGCTCATTTACAAATACAGACAAAAAAATGCAATTAAAGAATTTAAAACGATCAAATTTGTCAATTGTGAAGTAGAGTCGCGAGTGCCATGACATGGGGTGTGGTACATGTAGCAAGACATCGCGCACAAGAGACGTTTCAAGAAGATTATTCCATGGAAAATCTCGACGGCACTAAAATTTTCCACATGCAAGGGACCACCACCATTGAAATTTTGTGTCTCAATAATGCCAATTTAAGAAGACTTTGACTTTGACTTTATAGAGAGGACCGTGTTGACCACTGCACAATACAAAAAGGGCTTTATCATAAGCGGAAATGCTTTTTGAGCCTAGTCCATGCACATGTTGGGCCTTCGAGCCAGCATGCTTTAAGACCAAACCTCGCTCTATATTTTCTTTTTAATGGTGGGATCAATATTTTCTTTTTTTCTTTTTTTTCCTTCTTTAATGTGGGTCATCCCTTAATTTAATCGTATCTTGTATCTTGTATTCATACATAGCATCTTAGTATATAAGTAACTTTTGGAATTTCTCATGCGTTTGTTTTTTTTTTAAAGGTTCAAAGTGGATGGAGGGTTTTGTTTTTTGGGGCAAAACTAGGGGATCAATGGAATTTTACATGTTCTAATGGCACCTTTTCATCCCATTTTGATGCATGTAAAGTAAATCCATTAAAAGTTTACACGATTTGAAAAGTGAAAAGAGTGGAGTTGAGATAATGTAATTAGAGGTGTTGTCATGTGACACACCTCGATGGCCCAAAAACAGAAAAAGAAATAGTGTATCTTTCCTATAGGGGCCGTATAAAGTCCTTGGATCTTTAATTTGCCTGATCAAGTTGTCAAATATGCATGGCTTTTCTATTAAATCTTTCCTACTGTGAATTTGGTTACTTGGAGCTCTTGTGTTCAACGAAGAGGGCAAGAATTCAACATAAAAAGGACCTTTGGCCGTCGTGAACTACAATTGATCAACGACCATAACTAGGCCTCGATCAACAAAATTTTTCAATAAGATCGTTATGAACAAGCTTTTCACGTTAGACTCTTGCCACCTTCGATGGACATCTCAGCTCCGGCAAAAGTAATACTCGTAAGAACTTAGTGTATTTACCCTATTAAAGTAAATGGCATCGCATAGAAGGATGATTTCTAGGACCTAAAGCATCTGCCCAACCATCGAACACAATGCTTAATCATCGAGCCCCGGCCATGGATAAAGCTAGACGGACATTCATCGTGTCTCAAACCTTTAAAATAATTAGGCGCATGTCTTAATCCCTGAATCGTGATTGACACCAAACACCGTCTTTGGAAAATTTTATCAATGAGGGGTCTCAGATCCTAGCTTCTTCCATTTTTATCGATAGTAGAAGACAAAGTAAGGAAATGATGTACGTTTGATAACAAGATAGCCCACTTTATGGAAATTCTCGATCTATAATATTCTCCTATTAACTTAATTGTTTTTTGAGTTGATCTGTTGTTTCGGCGCCTTTTCTATCACATATAAGGAAAATATGCCAAATTTTATGTTTACATAATCCAAATGTAAATGTTCAATTTGGTGCGCCAACACCCTATAAGATCTTATTATATACATCGTTAAACAATTTACAAGAATTCAAATGCCTAGTATAATTAGCATATTAGGTCATGTGGTAACTAATCATGTGAAGACGTGAAAAGATTTCGACAAGCTTTGAAAGTTATAATTTCATTGTAGTGAAGATTTCCTTAGTAATCCTATAAAAAGCTTACTGGCTTTGTCATCTTAAAGAATTACTATTTATTGATTAGAAACCTTCCTAAGTCTCTTTACTAGCAGATGTGCTTCGACTTGGAAAATGGAGCACTATCATAAGGTAATACTTTCTCGACCAAGCATATTATTTTTAGCACATTTACAAATATAGACAAAAAAATGACATTAAAGAATTTAAAATGATCAAATTTGTCAATTCTGAAGAAGAGTCGTGAGTGCCGTGACATGGGGTGTGGTACATGTAGCAAGACATCGCGCACAAGAGACGTTTCAAGAAGATTATTCCATGGAAAATCTTGACAACACTAAAATTTTCCACACGCAAGGGACCACCACCATGGAAATTTTGTGTCTCAATAATGCCAATTTGAGAAGACTTTGACTTTAACTTTATAGAGAGGACTGCGTTGACCACTACACAATACAAAAGGGGCTTTATCATAAGCGGAAATGCTTGGCCAGCCTAGTCCATGCACATGTTGGGCCTTCGAGCTAGCATGCTTTAAGACCAAACCTCGCTCTATATTGTCTCTTTAATGGTGGGATCAAAAAAAAAATTCTTTTTTTTCCTTCTTTAATTTGGATCGTCCCTTAATTCAACCGTATCTTGTATCTTGTATTCATATATAGTATCTTAGTATATAAGTAACTTTTGGAATTTCTCATGCGTTTTTTTTTTTTTTTTTTTTTAAGGTTCAAAGTAGATGGAGGGTTTTGTTTTTTGGGGCAAAACTAGGGGATCAATGGAATTTTACATGTTCTAATGGCACCTTTTCATCCCATTTTGATGCATGTAAAGTAAATCCATTAAAAGTTTACATAATTTGAAATGTGAAAAGAGTGGAGTTGAGATAATGTAATTAGAGGTGTTGTCATGTGACACACCTCGATGGCCCAAAAACAGAAAAAGAAATAGTGTATCTTTCCTATAGGGGCCGTATAAAGACCTCGGATCTTTAATTTGCCTGATCAAGTCGTCAAATATATATGGCTTTTCTGTTAAATCTTTCCTACTCTGAATTTGGTTACTTGGAGCTCTTGTGTTCAACGAAGAGGGCAAGAATCCAACATGAAAAGGACCTTTGGCCGTCGTGAACTATCAATTGATCAACGACCATAACTAGGCCACGAGCAACAAAATTTTTCAATAAGATCGTTATGAACAAGCTTTCCACGTTAGACTCTTGCCACCTTCGATGGACATCTCAGCTCCGGCAAAAGTAATACTCGTAAGAACTTAGTGTATTTACCCTATTAAAGTAAATGGCATCGCATAGAAGGATTATTTCAAGGACCTAAAGCATCTGCCCAACCATCGAACACAATGCTTAATCATCGAGCCCCGGCCATGGATAAAGCTAGACCGACATTCATTGTGTCTCAAACCTTTAAAATAATTAGGCGCATGTCTTAATTCCTGAATCGTGATTGACACCAAACACCGTCCTTGGAAAATTTTATCAATGAGGGGTCTTACATCCCGGCTTCTTCCATTTTTATCCATAGTAGAAGACAAAGTAAGGAAATGATGTACGTTGATAACAAGATAGCCCACTTTATGAGAATTCTCGATCTATAATATTCTCCTATTAACTTAATTGTTTTTTGAGTTGATCTGTTGTTTCGGCGCCTTTTCTATCACATATAAGGAAAATATGCCAAATTTTATGTTTACATAATCAAAATGTAAATGTTCAATTTGGTGCGCCAACACCCTATAAGATCTTATTATATACATCGTTAAACAATTTATAGGAATTCAAATGCCTAGTATAATTAGCATATTAGGTCACGTGGTAACTAATCATGTGAAGACGTGAAAAGATTTCGACAAGCTTTGAAAGTTATAATTTCATTGTAGTGAAGATTTCCTTAGTAATCCTATAAAAAGCTTACTGGCTTTGTCATTTGAAAGAATTACTATTTATTGATTAGAAACCTTCCTAAGTCTCTTTACTGGCAAATGAGCTTCGACTTGGAAAATGGGGCACTATCATAAGGTAATACTTTCTCAACAAAGGCATATTATTTTTAGCTCATTTACAAATACAGACAAAAAAATGACATTAAAGAATTTAAAACGATCAAATTTGTCAATTCTGAAGAAGAGTCATGAGTGCCGTGACATGGGGTGTGGTACATGTAGCAAGACATCGCGCACAAGAGACGTTTCAAGAAGATTATTCCATGGAAAATCTTGACAACACTAAAATTTTCCACACGCAAGGGACCACCACCATTGAAATTTTGTGTCTCAATAATGCTAATTTGAGAAGACTTTGACTTTGACTTTATAGAGAGGACCGTGTTGACCACTACACAATACAAAAGGGGCTTTATCATAAGCGGAAATGCTTTTTGAGCCTAGTCTATGCACATGTTGGGCCTTTGAGCCAGCATGCTTTAAGACCAAACCTCGCTCTATATTTTCTTTTTAATGGTGGGATCAATATTTTCTTTTTTTCTTTTTTTTCCTTCTTTAATGTGGGTCATCCCTTAATTTAATCGTATCTTGTATCTTGTATTCATACATAGCATCTTAGTATATAAGTAACTTTTGGAATTTCTCATGCGTTTGTTTTTTTTTTTTTTTTTTTAAGGTTCAAAGTGGATGGAGGGTTTTGTTTTTTGGGGCAAAACTAGGGGATCAATGGAATTTTACATGTTCTAATGGCACCTTTTCATCCCATTTTGATGCATGTAAAGTAAATCTACATTCGACCCAAAAAAAAGAGTAAATCCATTAAAAGTTTACACGATTTGAAATGTGAAAAGAGTGGAGTTGAGATAATGTAATTAGAGGTGTTGTCATGTGACACACCTTGATGGCGCAAAAACAGAAAAAGAAATAGTGTATCTTTCCTATAGGGGCCGTATAAAGTCCTCGGATCTTTAATTTGCCTGATCAAGTCGTCAAATATACATGGCTTTTCTATTAAATCTTTCCTACTCTGAATTTTGTTACTTGGAGCTCTTGTGTTCAACGAAGAGGGCAAGAATCCAACATGAAAAGGACCTTTGGCTGTCGTGAACTATCAATTGATCAACGACCATAACTAGGCCACGAGCAACAAAATTTTTCAATAAGATTATTATGAACAAGCTTTTCATGTTAGACTCTTGCCACCGTCGATGGACATCTCAGCTCCGGCAAAAGTAATTCTCTTAGGAACTTAGTGTACTTACCCTATTAAAGTAAATGGCATCGCATAGAAGGATGATTTCTAGGACTAAAAGCATATGCCCAACCATCGAACACAATGCTTAATCATCGAGCCCTGGTCATGGATAAAGCTAGACAGACATTCATCGTGTCTCAAACCTTTAAAATAATTAGGCGCATGTCTTAATTCCTGAATCGTGATTGACACCAACCACCGTCCTTGGAAAATTTTATCAAGGAGGGGTCTCAAATCCCGGCTTCTTCCATTTTTATCCATAGTAGAAGACAAAGTAAGGAAATGATGTACGTTGATAAGAAGATAGCGCGCTTTATGGGAATTCTCGATCTATAATATTCTCCTATTAACTTAATTGTTTTTTGAGTTGATCCATTGTTTTGGCCCCTTTTCCATCACATATGAGGAAAATATGCCGAATTTTGTGTTAACATAATTGATACGTAAATGTTTAATTAGGTGCCCCAACACCTTTTACGATCTTATTATATACACGTTCAAACATTTTATAGAAATTCGAACACCTAGTATAATTGGCATATCAGACCATGTAAGTAACTAATCATGTGAAGACGTGAAAAGATTTCGACAAGTTTTGAAAGTTATAATATCCTTATAATGAATATTTTGTCTTAGTAATCCTATAAAAAGCTTATTGGCTTTGTCATCATAAGGAATTACTAATTATTGATTAGAAAATTTCCTAAGTCTCTTTACTGACAAAAGGGATTCGACTTGTCAAGTCTTGCACTGTCATTTGATAATATTTTAATCTCATTTATAAATACCACCATGGAAATTCTGTGGCCTAATAATGCCATTTTAAGAAGACTTTGACTTTGACCTTATACAGAAGACCCGTGTTGATTACTTCACTATACAAAAGGGGCTTTATCATAAGTGAAAAATGCTAAATTGTAAAATAGAAAGGCATTAGTTCCCCCAACTCCTTTGTTTCCACTTGTTCTTTCATTCCTCCCTTGGCTTTTTTTCGCCCCTTTGCCCTCCTGACCAATGCGATATCTTCCTCCATTTTTAAAAATGTCTTCGTGCTTGATAGCATGGCGCTGGACTCTTGTGATAAGAATGGCCATGCCGTGTCTAAAATGTGCTGGATTTTATGTTTATATAACCAAAAAGTAAATGTTCAATTGAGTGCCTTGACATCCTCTAAGACCTTTTATTACATGTTAAAAACAATTTACAATAATTCAACCGCCTGGTATAACGAGCATATTAAGGGTGGGTTTGGTTCGACTTTAAAAATGGATTTTGGATACAATGCAAATACTAAAAGCCAAAAGCCTTTTGGGAAATGCAAATTACGTTTGGTAAAAACTCATTTGCAAAACAACTATGGGTGAAGTAATTTTTGGTAAACAAAATTTCACAAAGATTTTTTACTATATTTTTTTTTAAAAAAGAAATCAAATCTTTCACCGGCTCCGACGAAGGGTTTGGGCCATCGGCGAGCTAGATCTAGTGCCAGCCGCTGAGGTCGCATGACCTGCAGTGACCCTCAGTGAGAGTCGCGTGACCCCAGGCTTGAGGTCGTGCGACCCCAGGCGACCGTCGCCCAAGCAGTTGCACGACCTCACGCGGCCATATCATGGTCGCACAACCTCGTTGCCTGCCTTCGCAAAGAAGATGAACAATAACAAGGGGCAAAATTAAAAAAACTAAAGAATTGGTAAGGATAGTTTTGGAAAAAAATTATTTAACCATAGTTTCAGCATTTTGCAAATGCTACTTTGAAAAGCTAGTTTCTATTTGCTTTGAGCTTTTAGCATTTCCAAGTCCAGCATTTGGCCAATAGCTACTTCGAAAGGTTTGTCAAATACCATAACATTTCCCCAAGGGGCTTTGGAGGCCGAAAGCTCCTTGAGAAATCTGAACCAAATGCACCATAAGTCATGTAAGAAACTAGTCATGTGAAGAAGTAAAAAGATTTCAACAGGATTGAAAGTTATAATTTTGTCATAATGAAAGTTTCCTAATAATCCTATTAAAAGCATAAAAGCTTTGTCGTGGAGAATTTTTAATTTTCGATAGCCAAGTTATGAATTTTTATTTGTGCTTTTAATGGATGAATCAACATTACAATCACCCTAATTCTCTCTACTAGCATATGAAATATAAAGAATATGTCTTTTTTCGTTCTTTAGCTCATTTACAAATACCAACAAAAATTGCAATCAAAGAATATAAGAAACTCAAATTCAGAAGTTGTCAAATCGAGTTATTAGTGCTGTGACATGGAATTAGTACATGTGGCATGACATCGCGGTGCAAGAGGACCTTTAAAGAAGACTTTTTCTTGGAAATTTTATGGCAATAAAAGTTTTTTCACACCCAACTAACCCGGCCAAGACAATGAAAAGAAAAAGAATACCATATATGTAACCCCAATAATGTCGTTTCATGAAAACTTTGATTTCTACCAAACCGCGTCTTTTCTTTCCCTTTTCAATTGGAGCAATAAAATACTTGACAAGCATTTCTTTTAAATTAATCATCCGCAAGTAATGGAGAGATTAATTTCCAAGAAGAGTTTTCCACTGAAATTTCTATGGCACTAATAATTTTTCACACTCAACTAACCCCACCAAGGCTCTTTCCCATGGAGATTTGGCGATCCTGATTATTTTATTTTAAGAAGACTTTGACTTTGACCTTTAAGAGAAGGCTCACGTGATGAGTTCACACTACAAAAGGGCTATATAAGTGGAAGGACTCTCCTCCACCACCAATAAGCTCACTCGCCTGCTAAATTACAGAATGGCGTGGCATCATATCCTTCACCTCCTTTGTTTTCACTTTTTCTTACATTCCTCCCTTCGATTTGCTTTGCCCCTTTGCCCTCCTGACCAACGCGATGCCTTACTCCATTTTAAGAATTCCTTCGTGCTTGATAACAAGGCATCAGACCATTGTTATCAGAATAACTTCCTCTCCTTCTATCCAAATATAAACATTGTCAAGTCTTATCCAAAGACAAATTCATGGTACAAGGGCGTGGATTGCTGCTTATGGGATGGTGTCGCTTGTGATGGTGCCACTGGTAATATCATCAGTCTTGATCTTACTTGCAGTTGGCTTCGTGGCACTCTCCATTCCAATAGTTCTCTCTTTCTTCTTCGCCATCTTTGGAAACTCAACCTTTTCGGTAATGACTTTACTGGCTCTCACATTTCATCTAATCTAAGTGCATTTGCAACATTGACTCATTTGAATCTCTCTACTTCATCCTTTTCGGGTTCTGTTCCCAGTGAAATCTCCCGCCTCTCCAAGTTGGTGTCGCTTGATCTCTCTTATAATTATTTTTTCAACACAGACTCGTCCTCTTTTCTCATATTGGAAAATTCAATTTTCACAATGCTTGTTCAAAATCTAACAACATTGAGAAAGCTTGTTCTTTATGAAGTAAACATGTCCATGGTTTCACCAAAGTCCTTTGCGAATTTGTCTTCTTCTTTGACAGATTTAAACATTAATGATTGTTCCTTACGTGGGATATTTCCAGATACCGTTTTTCGATTACCGAGCCTTACTACTCTCAACATAAATTACAATCCTAACATTTCCGGGATTCTTCCCAAATTCAATTGGACTAGTCCTCTCCAGCATTTGTCTCTCTTGTCTACAGGCTTTTCGGGAGAAATACCCAATTCAATCGGTACCTTGAAGAGTTTAACAGTTTTAGTTCTTGTAGAGTGCGAATTCACAGGACACATCCCATCATCATTAGCATATCTCCAGCAACTCCAAATTCTATATATTGGTTGGAATAAATTTAGCAAGGCTGTAGAGTTTGAAATCTTTACAAAGCTTAAAAATCTCCGAGTGCTTTATGTTTCTCAAGAGCTAAACCTAAACTACAGTACACTGAAGTATACATTCCCAAAGCTTGAAATGTTGCATTTGTATTCTTGCAATTTGACCAAATTTCCCTATTTCTTGAATTCATTGAAAAGGTTAAGAACCTTAAGCCTCTCTTCAAATAGACTTACTGGGGTGATCCCGATGTGGTTTTGGGGAATAAGCCATGATACATTAGACACCTTAATTCTTTCTAATAACGTTTTGAAGGGAGGTATACAACTATTGCACTGGAAGAGATTGTCATATATTTACCTTAGGAACAACTCATTCGAAGGACCACTCCCCATTCTTCCTCTTTCAACTGTGCTATTTTATGCCTCCAACAATCGTTTCACCAATGAGATTCCCTCTTGGATTTGCCAGTTTAGTTCACTCAAATATTTGAAATTATCTAACAATAATCTCTCTGGGAATTTGCCATCATGTTTTGGTAACATAACTAATCTCCTATCTCTAGACTTGAGCAGTAATAAATTACAAGGACTATTACCGCGCTCTCTAGTTAATTGTGTGAACTTATCGATGCTACATCTCGGTCACAACGAGTTCAGTGATATCTTCCCACATTGGCTAGAAGCACCACAAATGTATGACCTTGATTTGCAATCGAACAAATTTTATGGTAAGATCAACCTTACTGTCTTTGGACCCTCCTTTCCCGCTCTTGAATTTTTAGTTATTTCCAACAATAATTTCACTGGGTCATGGCCCATCGGGTTTTTCTCAAACACCTCATTAGCTATTATAGATTTGTCCAACAATAAGTTTGGAGGGCCAATTCCACTTCCATCTCCTATCACATTTTATTATTCCATTGCAAGTAATGAGATAATTGGAAAGATCCCCTCTTTGATATGCAATGCCACTGAGCTCAAGATTATTGACTTGTCCAACAACAGTTTAATGGGTAGCTTGCCTCGGTGCTTAACAAATTTTAGCACCGATCTATCAGTTTTGAACTTGAGAATGAATTACCTCGAGGGCACAATTCCTCAATTTTTTTCTTCGAGAAGTGGTTTAATGACTCTTGACTTGAGTCGAAATCGATTTGAAGGCACATTGCCCAGATCGCTTGTCAAATGTAGACATCTGGAAGTTTTGGATCTTAGTCACAATCAAATAGATGATACATTTCCAAGATGGTTGGGAACACTCCCAGAACTAAAAGTTCTCGTTTTGAGGTCCAACAATTTGAAGGATCTTTTGGATATTCCCAAGGGAGATCACCTCTTTAGCAAGTTACATATTTTGGACCTCTCCAATAACAACTTCAGCGGTCCTTTGCCTACCAACTTGATGATGAACCTTAAAGGCATGATGAATGACGAAAATGTGCAAGACACATCATTGTATATGACACGATCTTTTGGACAGGGGACATACGAGAATTCGGTGGCCGTGATGATGAAAGGGCTAGAGGTTGAGCTAGTGAGGATCTTGACCTTCCTCACAATTATTGACTTGTCATGCAACTCTTTTCAAGGGAATATCCCCGAAGTTATTGGACATCTTCATTCTCTCGTAGGGCTCAACCTTTCTCATAACCATCTTTCGGGTTCCATTCCACAGACTCTAGGGAACTTGACTAATCTTGGATGGCTTGATCTTTCTTCGAACAAGTTTAGTGGATTGATTCCTCGACAATTCGGAGATTTGGCATCCCTCGGGTACTCAAACCTCTCGAAGAACAAACTCACCGGTCGAATTCCACAAGACAAGCAATTGAGCACATTTTCAAGCGACTCATTTAGTGGAAATCAAGGCTTATGTGGAACTCCATTGCCAAAAGCATGCCCTGGTGATGCTCAACCTCCTCCATCATCGTCCTCATTAATTTTCGATCGCGAAGGGCATGAGAGTTGGTTCAAACATAAAATAATGTGGATTGGATATGCATCGGGAATCGTAATTGGGATTTCCATAGCATACATAGCATTTGAAATGGGAAGGCCCAAATGGCTCATGCAAGGTGTGAGGATCCTGGAGAATAAAGCAGCTGAATGGATAGTGAAGCCAAAGCGAAAGGCCATCAAATTTCGTGGACAATGAAATTGTTTGAGGAATTTGTCTTTGTAAACTAGTAATGTAAGTTTAGTTAATAAGTTGTCACTGGGATAGCTTGAAATTTCATTTCCCTTATGAAGGCTTGTTTCTAATGTCCTTTCTCCATATTTCTTGGTGCAATTTCATATCGGTTGAATTGAAGATGAATAATATGATCTATCAAGCATGCGGCTTTAGATAAAGAAGAAGTAAAATGCAAAAGAAGAAAAAGAACCAAGTGCCATTAATCTCTAAAGACATATTTTCCATCTTCCCATATGCAAAACTTTATATGTCCAAGAAGAATTAGAAGTGAAGATTACCTTTCACTCATTCAGTCAAAGTCAATTAATCAATTAATGTGTGGCATCCCAAAATTCAAAGCCAAGCCATAAGGTGTGTTAAAGTCTTTAATTAGGTGATGAAAATTTCCATGGCTTATGTTTTAGCCATTAGTCTTTTAATTAGATGATTTGTGCATATGATTGTGGAAATTTAAATTTGATAGATTAATAATTTATGCTTGGCCATGTACTTTAAAAAAAATTAAATTTCAATAAATAAAATGCCCCAAGACTTTGGCCAAGATAGAATTTGAATTTGGAAATAATTATAGAAAGGAATTCAAAAAAAACAAAGGGGGGTTAATTTTCGAATGGGCCTTAAACCCATCAACTTAAACCCATTTGGCCTAAGCTTGATGGGCCAAGCTAGCCGGCCCAATAGAGGCCCAAGAGAGGAGTAGTCGCCGGCCATAGATGGCCCAAGCCCAAGAAGCCCAAATTCAAAATTCAATTGGACAAGTGGCACAAGGCCCTCATGCATTGGCCTAGACTAGGATGCCATGCATTGGTCCAATTAAGTGGCATGTAATCATTAGCAATGATGGGCTCTAGGGGGTATAAGAGGAGAGGAGAGAGAGAAGGTGGCCGGATTTCTTTTGGCCGAGAGAGAGGGTGCGAGAGAGAGAGAGATTTCGAGAGAAAGAGGGAGAGGCCGAGAGAGAGAAGAAGGAGGGAGTCGCCGTCGCCGCCGTGTCCGTCCGCCGTACGCCGTCGTTTGTTCATCCTAGAGGCAAGTGGAGTCCTCTAACTTCTCTTGCATGCTCGTATATTGTTTGTTTGTTAGATTTTGGGTGTTTTAAGTGAGAAAAACCGAGGTGAGGTTGGCTTGTTCTTAAGTCGTGTGACTGTTCTTGCTCGGGTTGTGTGAGTCAGTAAATTGTTTGAGCTTGCATGTGTGTTTGGAGTCAGATTTTGGATTTCATGTCTTCATCAAATTTGTAGCTAACATCTTTTACTATAACATACTGAAATTTCGTGAAAAATGATGTATATTTGAGGGGTTAGAGTCTTGTTATACGGAGACCTCAGATCTGGAGAGTTTTTACTGACCTCTTGCTGGATTCATGGTTTCATGTTGGTTTTTTGTTGAGAATATCACTTCGATGTCTTCATGAAAGTTGTAGGAGACATCTTAAACTACAACATACTCAAATTTTAAGTGAAATGAACAAGTATAGCCTAGTGAATCGACTAGATCTTGAAGAAGATGATTCTGGTGATGTATTTTGAGATACCCGAGACTTCAAGGACCTAAATGATGACTCTACTTTGGTTATTTGACTTGGATCTCTTCATGAAACTTGTATAGGATACCTTGATGTATAACATATCCAAATTTCAGAGGAAAATAAAGAGAATAGGTAGGTTAAATCTAAATATTTCGGAGATGTGTTCACTGGACGATGCGGTAATGGATCCAAAAGCTTCGTGAGGTTGTATAAAATAATCTAAAAATAATCTGGCTTGGAGTTCTCATGAAAGTTGTGCGAAAATGTCTTTTCTATCAGTCTGTAAAATTTCGTAATTTGTGGAGACCATATGGATATTTTAATTGAATTTATTCGGAAACCGTGCATTCTGGTTTCATCCGAGAAGCATAGGATGTTTTGGGAAAATTATGAAATTATATAAAAATTCAATTTGGCCATGAATTTTGCAAGTAATTATCATCCTATGGGTTTTTTTAATAATTTCTTGAATTTTGATAATTTTGGGAGTTTATAGTTATTTTAAAAAATATATATAAATAATAATAAATAAATAAATAAATAAATAAAAATAAATAAATAAAAAGGAATTATTTCATTGGCCATAGATTCCATTTAATTAATTTATGTTGCATGTGTAATAAAGCTTTGATATGTCTGTGATATTGAATTGAGATGCGCATGTAAAGCCTTGATATGTCTATGATATTGAATTGAGATGCACATGTGGTAAAGCCTTGATATGTCTATGATATTGAATTGAGATGCGCATGTGGTAAAGCCTTGATATGTCTATGATATTGAATTGAGATGCATATGTGATAGAGTTTTGGCATATGTATGGCAATTGAATCAATGCATGTGTGAATGTCATGCCTAGTATGATTTGTTTGATATCATGCCATGTGCCATGTTAAAATGTGAATAAAATACTGGTCAACATGGATGATGGTAAATGAGGAGATGGTTGTGATGGCGGATGATGCTCGGAATGTATAGAGATACATTGCCGAAATTCCCTAGGAGATTCAGGATGCCCGGAATGTGGGGGGCCGGAAGCCCTGTCGGAGGTCTTTGCCCGAAGGGAATGCCTCGCGATGCCAGGATTGGGGTGCGAGATGCCTGGCTAGAAGGGTAAAGGCCGGAAGCCCTGTCGGAGGTTTCTGCCCGAAGGGAATGCCTCGTGATGCTAGTTGAGATGCGAGATGCCCGGAATGTGGGGGGCCGGAAGCCCGGTGGCCATGGGATGGCTGGAATGCTGGGAACCCTGTCGGAGGTCTTTGCCCGAAGGGATGATGAAATTGATGATATGAGAAGTGGGTGATGTGGTGATCAAATTTAAAGATAAAAGATGAAAATTAACCCATGATATGATATGCATGATGATATGCATGATGATGATGATGATGATGATGATGATATGTGATGTGATGTGATGTGATGATCACCCATGATATGATATGCATGATGATATGCATGATGATGATGATGATGATGATGATGATATGTGATGTGATATGATGATCACCCATGATATGATATGCATGATGATATGCATGATGATGATGATGATGATATGTGATGTGATATGATGATCACCCATGATATGATATGCATGATGATATGCATGGTGATAATAATGATAATGATATATGATATGACATGTGTAATATGATGATGACATGTATGATACGATGATGATACACATGTATGTGTTATAAATTGATATGATGATGCATGATAGTGTGCGCATGGCTTCAATGTAAGTAACGCCTGCAATGCATGTATGATCTGCCCAATTCATTGAGTTGTTATTGGATTTCCCTATCTGTTAAGTGGTTGTACTCACCCCTTTTGGGGATAACATTTCAGATTAGCCAGTATGCCACTTCCTGCCGTCACGCGTGGTGTATTTTATGGTCTACCATCCGATGTAGAGGTCGAGTGTGCTGAGATAGACTGTCCCTCTGTTCCTGGACTGACTTTTATCCGAGTACGCTATCTAGTGATGTACGACATAGGCCTGGCTGAGGGCCCTATTATTCAGGAGTTCATATCCGTACATGCTCGTCAGGATGGAGCAATGCGAGGGATGTTGCCGCCGCCACCGCCTGATGCACCGGGTTGGGTGTGAGGCTTGCACGTGACGAGTAGGAGCTGTTTCTTTTTTGGGATAGTTAGCCGACACTTATGATGGGGGTTGTTGCACGTGTGATGTTGAGGGTCGAGGTTTCTTTTTGAGGTTTTAGGCTGGACGTGGCTGAGTCCTAGCTTTTCCTTTTTGATGTACCGACCCAAAAGAAATCCCATCTTGAAAATATATATGTAAATGAAGTGTCGTGGCTTGTTTATAAAATTATGGTGATTAGTGGTGTGTATTTGTATCATGGTTGGTAGGGGGAGAGACGGTGATGTTTTAATTTGCTTCCACATAATGAGTCGCATTGGGACCGATTGTAAAAAAAAAAAAAAATGTGTCTGCGAATTAGGACACTTCTTCAAAGTAGAAAGGTGATAAGGTGTAACATTGGCGCTGGTGACGACTTGCGAAGGGTTCGGGGTGTCACATAATGTGCCGAAGAATTATGTCTTGAAGGATCAACACCTTGAAATCTGTCCATATGATCAACTACTTTTTTCTATTCAAAGAGTAAATCTTTAGGTGGAACGTACCTAATATTATGCTTCGTTAAATCAACTTGAGACAGTTGTACGAGTGGTGGCTCTCATCAACCTATGAAGTTATGTGAATAGTCGAAGGTTAGCAGAACTCACCGATCTTTATAGCGTGGGTTTATGCTAAATTGTGGTCTTCAAAACAATAGAGTTTTAGAAACATCTTCGGCCATGCTATTTATGAGTGAAAACCAATTATCATGAACTTTATTTCTTCTCATGCCTTCTTTGAACATAGGACTCTTGCTGAGCCCGGTCCATCCGCAAGTTGGGCCTTCCACCTAGTTCGCTCTATGGCACTACTTTGCTCTGGGGTTTTTTCTTTATTTTACAGTGCAACCATATTTTTTCCTTTTAAAATTTGGGAAGTCTCTTATTTTGCTCACATCTTTTATCTTTATGTATAGAGTATCTTAGTATACAGGCGGTGTTGGAATTTCTCTTGCAAATTTCTTTTGGGCTGGTAGTTTTGACGTGCACGTTTGATCCGATGGAGTGATTTGTGGTCAGCTTAGCTTATATTTCGAGGCTATATGTTCACATCATGGTTTTTTTCCACGAAAACTTAAGAAAATCAAGAGAACCAAATTTATAATTAACAGCAACTACTCCCACACAAGAGCTTTTGATGGGATCCCTAATTCAAAAATACCATAATGTTTAATGGAGAGATTAATTTTACAATGTGTAGTGCAAGTGTATTAGTAATTAAAATTTTGTGTATTAAATTTGCTAAAATGAATATAAATGAATACGAACCGTTATAGTAGTGATGGGAGACAAAAAATACAATAATGGAGGGGACAAGGAAGGGGAGTGAAGGGTGGTGGTGGGGCCTAGATGGGGGAGGAACGGTTGCCTCCACCCCCGCCCCCCCCCGCAGGGCCGCCAATTTTCTTCCTCTTAAAGGTAAATTCCCGCCACCACTCGATGCGACAAATCATGGCTGAAATGCACCGGTGTCGATCCTCCCTCTTCTTCCCCTTTTTTCCCATATTGGAAAATCGTTTCTCTTTCTCTTTTCAATTTCTAGATAAATAAAATAGAAAATGATTAAAGAATTGAAAGATCCGACCGACCCGAACTTCCCCAATGCGTTGCGTGCTGTGGACACCCTGTCGTCCCACGGTTCTCCATCAAAAGCCCAAAAATAAGAAGAAAAAAAGAAAGAGAAAGAAAGAAAGGAAGGGGAGGGTGGGGCGGTGGTATTGTGTGGCTACAATTCCCGGAGATGGCGTGGGAGGTTCGCGAATTCGTGGGGGATTTGTTCGGGTCTTAAGTGTACCGCGATGCTCAAGAAAGAAAGCCAGAATTTGGTGAATTAGGAGGCTGGTATGGGTACGCTGGGACGGGATGAGAATGGTACATCACGTCCCTTTCTTGCCCAGATTTCAATCCATTCGCAATGCATTTTATTTTACACTGCCACCATCACCGTTTGTCTCGTGAATTTACTCTTAATATGTCTAGATATATAACTTTGCTTTGCATATTTAATTCGTGTAACAAGATTGATGACAATTTTATGAAAATAATATTTCCACAACAAAAGTGGATCTAAGATAAGTTTGCATCAGTCTGCTTAAATTTCGCCTCATTAGCTACCATCCCATTTGGACGGGGGAGGTGTGGTGCTCGATCCTTACCTCTTAGGCTTGAAGGGTGGGGCTGGACAGCAAAAGTTAACACTAGCCAAAAAAATAAAATAAATGGATAATGTCACAATTGATTTTTTTTTTAATTTTTTATCCAAAAATTAAAATTGTCGTTCCACCGAGTGTTCCTTGACTTTTTTTAAAAAAAAAAGTCAAGCATTCCTTCGGTCATAATTTTTTTCGATGGTCAATTTTTACAGTTTTACGCATGTCCTGCTATGACTAAAAAAAAAGTCAAGCATTCCTTCGGTCATAATTTTTTTCGATGGTCAATTTTTACAGTTATACGCATGTCCTGCTATGACTCACTCGATTTACACTAAGACACTACATTGGAGTCGCGTCGAGCAACATAAAAAAATCAAATAGAGAGAAAAAAGAGATGAGGTCCAGTAGGCCAATCGTAGAGCCCAAGCTCTAAGCTCCCGGTCCCGGGATGTCTAAGCTCAAGCTTTCTAATGCCATGGCTACTCAAGCTCTTGACCCTGGCCGCTTGATGTAAGCTTGCGGCAACCATGACAACTCGACTTTCAACTCGATATCATGGTTGTAAGATCTTTCCGAGCCACGAAATTTGAGGCCATGGCCACTCAAGCTTCAAGCCGGCGGCCGTGGCCACTCAATTGAAGGTTGTGAGGGGAAACTAATCATAGTTTTCGCATTGAAATGGTTGTTAAATTTTGTGAGTTTTTTTATTTAGGAGGGTTTAAGGAAGAAGAAGAATTTGTAGGGGAGAGAGAGAGAGAACATTTGGAAAAAGAAAAAAAAAATGCACATCAACAAATAAAAGAAAAAAATCCACGCCAGAAAATAATTAACGCCAAGTTGGCAAATTTCATCGCCGGACCTAAATAAGGACGATTGAAGGCACTTTTTTTCTAAAGTAAGGGGATGGTTTTGAAGCAAAAAAGGTGGACTGAAGATTTTGTATTGGGCGAAAAATAAATCCATCATAGATCCACACGATTTGAATAATTGATGAAAGACTGCAACTAGACCCCATCATCAGACCATCCACTTTCTCTGTGCCTTAGCCGCAGCAAAACGAAATCGCGCATACAGCTAACACGGCATCGCCGCCGCAGCCGAAGTGACGGACGACCAAAACAATCATTCCCTCGCGGAGCTACAACCAACGAAGGAGCTCATAATACCGAACATTATTAATTCAACCCTCTCTAAACCTGAATCCCAGCAAGCTCGACCCAGATTTGGACCACAACCAAATTCAACGGTTGTGGTTCCTCTCGGAGCACCTCATCAACAGGTCCAAAGTGGACGCGTACTGTCGGCCGCGAGCCTCAGCCTCTCATCGCGTTCCGTGGCGTGGGCCTTTGGCACGAGTGGCAGAGGAGATTCCTCTGAGTGCTTGGCGACGAGGATGTCACGCCGTGGACTCTGGAATTGCAGTTCCTGCACAGGTTCGCCTAGTCCGACTTGCGGCACATGGTCGCTAGGCTGTTGCAGAGCTGGCATTGCTTCTTGTCCTCCATATCTCTCTGTGTGGCTCGCTCGCTCGCTCCGATTTCAGTGAAGAAGAAGAAGATGGCCACGGGTCAGAGCCAGGCTTTTCATTGGAAGTGGATTAAGTTGGTTAAGAACCCACTTACAACCCACTTATTTCCGTCTCTCCATTTTGTAAATCTGTTATGACTGGCCCACGAAATTTGATATGACCCATTTCGATCATTTTGGGTCATTAAATGGATTTTGGACCCATTTAAACGGGTCTACGGCTTGACTAAAACAATGAGCTATATAACCTCGCTCCAACATATCTATCTAATAGAGTCCAAGTCTCGTTAAATTAATTTTATGATAATTTGGTTAGAACCGTCCTTAATTTTATAATTGATTAAATTAATTTACGACATACGTACCATCAGTTGGTTACATCAATGTGCGAAGTTATATTCATAGCTGAAGGTGAGTACCATTCATTGATTTCGACATGGTAAGTTTCTGCTGAACCTTAGTCCTCAAAACAATTAAACATGCTTTGACTTTTGTTAAATCCGGATCATCTAAAACTTTCACAATATACAAATTATTGACTCATGAATTTATATATAATCTGATTTTTTTTTTAAGTTAAGAATAATATTTTAACTTTTGACATATTCTTTACTTTTGCTGCTGCATTTTAAATAGATAAGCCTTTAATTAAATAACTAGATGCGAAAGTACTGTAATCTTTAAATATTATTGATTAGTAATTATTGATTAAAAGTGCTTAATAAAACGAAAATGAACTGAATTTTTTAGATCGGAGACAATGATGGAAGTCGGATGAGGAAGGTGAGGGCGATCTTGAGCCAATCGGAGGGATAGCTGGCCCTTAAAGCAAAGCCACCACTCAAGGTGACAAATCACGGCAGAAGTGCACCGGATCCCTTCTATTTCCCTAAATTGGAATTTGATTTATTTATCTTATTTTTCCTTCGGATTAAATTTTCTTGCGCGCAATTGTAGTTGATCTCGTATATTCGCTTGGTATGTGTGAAGATAATTTAGCGTACTTTACATACATCACTTGCCCAACAAGATCAATGATCGAATTTCAATTTAGGATAAGTTCATATCAAGTCGATTAAGCTTAGGCTTGTTGATTACTCATTCGATTTGGACGGAGGGGGTTAAGGTTTGAGGATGGGACTGGCTTGCATGGCAAAAAAAAAATAAAAAGGAGCATGTCACCGCTGATGCTTATACTCAAAAAAATTAATATTTTCCCTCTAACTTTTAGGTTCAAAAGTAGATGAAGAGTTTTGTTTTTTGGGCAAAACTAGAGGAATCAGTTTTTTAGCCCATTTTGATGCATGTACAATAAACCCATTAGAAATTTATCCGATTTGGAAAAATAAAAAGAGCGGAATTGAAATAATATACTTCGATGTGTCGTCATGTAAGGCATCTCGATGATCAAGAAGAATAGATGGGATTTGTCTAATCAAGTATTAAATTTATATGGCTCATCTAATTAAATCTTTGCGACTCTAAATTTGGTTAACCGGAGCTCACGTGTTCAACGAAGTGGGAAAGAGCCCGACACGAAAAAGATCTTTTGCCGTTGTGAACCATCAATTGATCAAAGACCACAAGTAGACCATAAGCAACGAAATTTTTCACTTCGATCGTCGTGCTCAAGCTTTCCATGTCAGACTTTGCCCGCTTGAATGGACATACCGGCTCTGATGAAATTAATACTCGTAAGAACTTAGTGAATTCCCCTATTAAAGTTAACAGCATCACGTGGAAGGATGATTTCTTGGTCTTAAAGCTTAATCATGGAGTCCCTGTCATGGATAAAGCTAGACGAACATAGTTCACGAGCAACCATCGGGTCTCCAACCTTTAAAACGATTACGATCACGCTTAACTCCAACTCAACTAGGGCCACAGAATATCGTAAAATCCTAAATCATGATTGATTACAAAATCGGCACCAAACAACTTCCCTGCAAAATCTTATCAAAGTCCCATTTTGTCATTTAAAAAAAAAACAAAACAAATAAAAGATGTACTTCAATTACCAGATAGCCCAAGCTTAATTATCCTTTAAGTTGATCCATTGTTTCGGCACCTAATCCATCACATAGGAGGAAAATATGCTGAATTTTATGTTTACCCAATCAAAACGTAAATGTTCAATTTAGTGCTCCAGTACCCTCTAAGACCCTATTATATCTGCGTTGAAATAATTTACAGTAATCCGAACACCAAATATAATGGGCAGATTAGGTCATGTAAGTAATTAATCATGTGAAGACGTAAAAAGGATTTTGATAGGTTTAAAAGTTATAATATTATCGTAATCGTGTGATTTTGTGAGATCATTACCAATTGCTCAAAAAGCTTACGTTGTTAAACGAAGAGTAGAGATATATTTTTGGGGAGGCAAAAAAAATGAGAATACGAAAAGATTTGAACTCGGAACTTCCTACTCTAATATCGTATAAGATTTCGTGTGACCATTTCTGATTATATTAAAAACTTAAGCTATTAGATGAAAACGTAGTTAAATATTTGAATATTTTAATAGCAATGAAGATTTCTTGGTAATCCCATAAAAAGCTTACTGGCGTTGTCATAAGGAATTACTAATTATCGATTAGAAAACTCTCTTTGCTAGCAAATGAGATTTGACTTGCAAAATAGAGCATTGTCATCAAGGAATACTTTGTCGCGACGCATTGACAGAGCTTATTCTTTTTAGCTCATTTACAAATACCGATAAGAAAATGCAATCAAAGTATTTTTAAGACTGTCAAATTCGTCAAATGTCAAATAGACAAGTCATTAGTGCCGTGACAATGGGTTGTTATACACATGGCAAGACAGAGCGTGCAAGAGACATTTCAAGAAGATATTTCCAAGGAAATTTCTATGGCACTAAGAATTTTCCACACCCAAGTGACCCCCACCATGGAAATTATGGGCCTGCATGGTAACATTTATATTTCTCCCGATTTCTATTTTTTTGTTCCCCATAATAAAAAAAGAAAAAAAAATCCGTTTGGTAACACCAACTTATTTTTCTATTTTCCGGAATAGAAAAGTGGCTGGGGAATATATTTGAAATAAAACAAGAAATAAAAATTAAAAAATAGTTTTTTGTTCCCAGGAACAATTTCTAGAAATAAGTCATTTTCTTCTTTCCTATTTCTCTTTTGTTCTTCTTCCTTGTCGCGGCCACCACCAGCCATCTCGCCAACCGCCGGCTACCTCCTCCGGCTACCCGCGGCCACCATCGGCCGATTGCCAGCAGCCGACTGCCATCGCCGAACCGCTGGCGATGATCGCCGCCTCCCGACCATCGCCAACCATTGCCACCGCCCACAACCCACTGACTGACAACCGTCGACCAACCATCGTCGCCGTCGTCGTCGCTCGACCGCTGGAAACCAGTCGACGGCATCGATCGCTGCCCCTCGCCGCACGCCCACCACTCGCCACCGCAGGACCACCGATTGCCGCCACGGGAGGGGGCAGCGGCCGATAGGCTGTGGGCGGTGATCCTGCGGCGACGATCAGCGGCAACGGTCGGCAATCCTATGGCGGCGAGTGGCGGGCGTGCGGCGGCGGCGGCGGTGGTCGACAATTCGTGAGCAAGAAAAAAAAACGAATAAATACAAAAATTTATAAATTGTACCAAACGCATTTCTATTCTTTTTCTATTCCAAGAATATAAATTTTGTATAGTTACCAAACACCTTATGGCCTGCATGGTAACGTTTCTATTTCTTCCGATTTCTGTTTTTTTGTTTCCCGGAACAAAAAAAGAACAAAAATCTGTTTGGTAACGTCAACTTATTTTTCTATTCCTCGGAATAGAAAAGTGGCTGGGGAATAGATTTGGAACAAAAATAAGAAAAAAAAAAGTAACTTCTTGTTTCTAGGAACAATTTCTAGAAATAAGTCATTTTTCTTCTTTTCTATTTTTCTTTTGTTCTTCTTCCTTGTTGCGGCCACCACCGTCCATTTGCCAACCTCCCGCCACCTCCGACCGCCCACAACCACCATCGGCCGACTACCACTTTGCCGAACCGCAAGCGACGATTGCCTCCTCCCGACCATCGCCGACCATCGCCACCATCCATAGCCCACCAGCTGACAACCGTCGCCCGACCGTCATCGTCGTCACCGCCGCCAGACCGCTGGCTCCTACCACTGGCACCAATCGCCGCCCCTCGCCGCATGCCCACCGCCTGCCACTAGGGGTGACCACGGTTCCCGGTTCTTAAGAAACAGGTTTCGGTTCCCAGTTCCCTTTTCCTGGGAACCGGCGTTCCCGATTCTGGTTCTGGTTCCGGTTCCGATTCCTACAGGAACCAGAATCGAAACCGAAACTAAAACCGGTCAAAATTCATAAAAAAAAAAAACCTAATCGCTTTCCCCCACGTGATTTCCCCTATGTTTCTTCCTCCCTTTCCCTTCCTTTTTCTCTCTCTTTCTTTTCTCCCTTTTTTCCTCCTCACACGTCACTTCCTGCCCCCCAACCTTTTTCTTTTCTTCTCTCTCAGCCAAAACCCCACCCCTTCTTCTCTTCTTCTTCTTCTTCTTCGCCACCCCTCGCCGCTTCACCCTCCACCACACCACCGCCCCTCGCCGCTTCACCCACCACCACACCGCCACCCCACACCCTACTCACCACCATCTCTTGGCCATTGAACCACCACCACCCACCGCTCGTCCAACGAGCCATCTCGCCATTGAGCCTGACAAGCTATCACGCCGCCCCTCTCCTCTGGCGGCGGCAAAGGACGGAGCGCTCGGGGTTAAGGCCGCGAGGGGGCTCGGGTTCAGGTACCACGCCTTCGGCGATCCGGAGGAGAGCGGGGGGACGAGGGGAGTGGCGGTGGCAGCGGCGGCGGCTCGGAGAAGAATGAGCAGTTCGTGCGCTGGTTTCACGAGGTGTGGCCATATTTCAAAGCTCACAGGGGCGGCACTTTCGTCGTCATCGTCTCCGGAAAAAAAACGTCGCTAGTCGGCACTTGGATCCGGTTCTCAAGGCACGCATTGGTTTTTCCTCGCTTCTTCTGTTTCGTTTCTGATTTGTGGTTTGGCTGCATGTTAATGCTGTGAGGAAGAACAAAAGAACAAAAGCGCAGACCCGTTCTGTTGTGGAATGCTCCAAGTGATTAAATTCGCGTTCTTCAAGCTTCAATGGATTAATTTTTCTTGGAATCACAATAAAACTGCGGTTGCACGATTTTACCTGCTGAATTTGGATGCATATTGCATAATATCTCTATGGGGTTTGGGTGCTTGATTGTTGGCTTTTGGTAATTACAACTAGATATAATTCTTTGTGTAGGATATTGTGCTCCTTCATGGCTTGGGGATCAGGTTTGTTCTTGTTCCAAGGACACACGTGCAGATTGATAAACTCCTGAAGGAGAGAGGTTAGTGAAATGTGTGTGCTGTGAGTCCTTCAAAATTCATCCTTTTATGCGCTTGGTATGCTGCAGTATGATTTCCTTTCTGTTGACTATATTAGAAGCATGGTACATGCTATTGTGTCTAGCAATATCAACTGTATCAAACATAGCTGATATATAATCAGAATGGCGTGACGTGTCCACAACTATGGCTTGCACACTGAAAACTTCCCTATCAACCAAAATTTATACTGTCAGTATCTGGGATGGTATCTGTAATCTTTCCCCCCTTAATTGTGCATCACATGCTTATGAAGTGATTAGTGCCTACCTGAGATTATGATGCTCTCTTTAAGGTGGTTCCTTCAGCCACCCTATATTGAAATGCATGTGTAGGAATATCAACTTTAAAGATATCCGCCATCTGTATTGTTTGTTCCGAAAATCAGCCAAAGTTTTACACTTTGAGTATAGTGGAAACATATGCACGTGGATGTAAATTCGTTGGTTGATAGTACAAATGCTTTATCTTGAAATTTAGCCCTTTTTTTGTAAAGGAGTTTGAACACCCTTCGTGCCTTGTAGCTGACTTACTTTTATTTGTCCAAACAAAGGACAAAGAAAGTATATGTTCAGCTAATGTTTGCATGAGGTGCAACTGAGCATTTGTTTTTATGTCTGTTGCATAGATTGGATCTCAATTTCAGAAGTGGCTAGGTCTTGTTTGTGTGGCCTGCTTTTGTTTCTATAAAATCATTTTTCAACAATAGACCTTTAATTGCTGATACTAAGCATGTCTTCGTAGGACATGAGCCTAACTATGTTGGAAGATACATAATAACAGACACTAAAGCTCTGGAAGCAGCTATGGAAGCAGCTGGAGGTACTTGTTTAATGATAGAGGCTAAACTATCTCCTAGACCCCCAATTTCTGGTATGCGCCGTCATGGGCATAGTAGCCGTTTGCATGAAGTTGGTGTAAGTGTCGCAAGTGGTAACTTTCTTGCAGCCAAGGTAACGGTTTACATGCTTACTCTCTTGGTCGATATCTCGAATTAGTTGAACGAACAGTTCACATTTCTCCTGTCATCGTTCTGCTTTGGCAGCTATAGTAATGTTGATTATTTTATTTGTAGCGAAGAGGAGTTATTGAAGGTGTTGATTTTGGGGCAACGGGTGAAGTAAAGAAAGTGGATGTTTCTCGTATCTGTGAGAGGCTTGATGGTGGATGTATAGTTGTATTAAGCAACCTGGGCTATTCTAGCTCTGGAGAAGTTCTGAATTGCAAGTATGGATTATTGATTTTGATGCCTAAAATATATATATATATATATATATATATATATATATATATATATATATATATATATATGTTGGAACCTATAACCCACCCTGGAACCTGTGACAGGGTAGGTTCCAAGTTCTTGGTTCTGACAGGTAGGTTCCAGTTTCCAAAAATTGATAAACTTGTATCCGAGGGTAGGTTCCAGGTTCCAGACGGAACCGCTCACCCCTACTTGCCACCGCAGGACCATCGACCGCTGCCGCGGGAGGGGGCGACGGCCGGTGGGTTGTGGGCGACGATCCTGCGACGACAGTCAACAGCAACGATCGGCGGTCCTGTGGCGGCAGGTGGCAGGCATGTGGCAGCGGGCAGCAGTCGACGATCCGTGAGCAAGAAAAAAACAAATAAATACAAAAATTTATAAATTGTACCAAACGCATTTCTATTCTATTTCTATTCCAAGAATATAAATTTTGTATAGTTACCAAACACATTTACTTTACTCAGGAATTGTTCCCCGGAATAGAAATAGGAAAGAACTATTTCTGAAAAGAAATAGTTCCCGGAAATAGAAACATTGTCATGCGCACCATATGTGTCCCAATAATGTCATTCTAAGAGGACTTTGACTTTGACTTTCTACAGAAGACTCGTATTGATCACTTAACAATATTGATGGGCTTTACAACGGGAAGCACCCCTCCACCACCAATAAACTCACTCGCATTCTAGAGGGACCAATAGCATTTTCCACCGTTCGACCGGAACTTTTTCGTCCCATTCCAATGCGTGTAAAGTAAACCTATTAAAATTTTACAAGATTTGAAAAATGAAAATGAATTGAGATAATGTAATTAGATACGTTGTCATGTAACACACCTCGATGACCTAAAGAAGAAGAAGAAGAAGAAGAAGAAGAAGAAGAAGAAGAAGAAGAAGAAGAAGAAGAAGTAGTGCACCTTGCCTCTATGAGCCATACAAAGTCTTTGGACCTTTAATTTGTCTAATCAAGTCACCGAATTTATATTGCTTTTTCAGTTAGATCCTAAATTTGGTTATTTGGAGCTCTTGTGTTCAATGAAGTGGTGTTGACACCTAAATTTTTGTATAAAAAATGGGTTAATTTTTATCCCAAAAAAAAATAAAAATAAATTGCATAACATATAGTTTAGAAACATTTATTTTATTCCATTTTTGCATTAGACCAACGGTGAGAGTTGATACGATGTGAGATTTTTCACATATTCATATGAGATTTCTCACATATTCAGGTAATATACACTAAGATATTCTTTGGTAGAAAGGAAATTTTCGAATGGAATATTTGAAAAATACAAAAGAGAATATTGCGTAGGTGTATATATTTCAATGATATATTCAGGGGAATATATGCCACAAAGCAAAATTGGAAAAGATATATGCCACAAAGATCTAATGTTTTCCTCCTATAAAAGGTGTTGAGTGCATACGGACAAAGAGAGAAAAAAAAAGAAATTGAGAGAAAGAATTCGTGGGAGAGAAAAAGGGTAAAAAAGAGAGGAAAAGGAGCCCCATCTCCTCCGTACGAAGTCAAAGCTAGGAAAGAGAGGGCAGAGGCGCAGAACAGTGAATAGAGAGAGAAGTGACGTGAGAAAGGGAAAGAGAGAAAAAATAAAAATAAAAATAGAAAATTGGCTACCGTTCGTCTTCTCCCTTCGCTCGCGCAGGTCCCCCGCTTGCACCGGCCTCCAGCCCAACGCCTGCTCCTCCGCCACCGTCGCACCGCCGGCCGCGCCCGCGACGCTCGTCGTCTTCCGCATGCCTCTGTCTGTCGTTGAGCGCCACCCGTCTGGCGCCCTCGCCTCTCTCCTTCCGGTGATCTCCGACAACCGTGCCTCCGACTCGACACCCCTGCAGTTTCACCTTCTGCTACTGCCCGGCGCCATCGGAGCCCGCATCGCCGGTCTGCTGCTTCACCGGACGCCGCGCCGATCCCTACCACCACTCCATCTCCTCGCAGCAACCGAAGCACCACCAGTGACAACTGCAGCAAACCACCGCCTAGCAGCTTGCCACCGCGCCGGAGCCCATTCATCATCTGCAGCCCTTCACCCGCGACGCCACAGCTCGCGCTTCCGTCAGCATCCGCCCCATCTCACTTGCAGCCGCGCCGGCCCTCGACCCGCTGCTGCTCCTGAGATCATGGCGAAGCCGCTGCTGTCCCTGCTCCGTCGGTGATCTGCTCGCCCGACGCCGCTCCTCAGCCGCAACCCGACGCTGCCACAACCGTCGACCTGCTGCTGCCCTGCTCGGCTGTCCGAGACCGCCTAGCGCCGACCTGCCTCTGCTCCACCCGCGCCGCGACCTGACGCCCCTGCTCACCGAACGCCACATCGCCATTCCTCCAGTCACCGTCGCGCTCCGCCTCACCTGCAACCCGCGAGATCCCGGCAAAGCTGCTGCTGCACCACTTAGTCCGTGATCTGCTCGCCCAGCTGTGCCGCGACGACCTGAAGCTCTGCCGCTCACCACCCGTCCGCTTCCGCCGGCTGTTCCCTTCCAAAGCGACGCTCGCTCTGACCAGTATCCTTGCCGCCGGGTTGCCAACGCCGCCGGTTCATACTCACCGGAGCTCCGACCCCCTGCACCGCGTCCCCCTCGCCCGCGTCGACACTGCTACTCTCCCTCCATTAGGTGGCTTATTTTTATTTTATTTGTTATTTTTCCTTTATTTTATGTTTTTTTCTTTTTAGTTTCAATATTATTGTACAGGAATGTGATTTTCATTTTATGCATATTCTAAACATTATTTGCAGGGTTTTGCCCAAAATTATTATAATTATTAATTTGATCTGTAAGATTTCGGATCGTTTTTTTAATTATATTAATTTTTGGGTATTTTGATAGTATTTTAATTGTTAAATCATTATAGTTATTAATTTGATCCGTAAGACTTCGAATCAAATTTTTGATTATTTTGAACTTTTTGTCGTGATGTTTAGGGTTAGAGTAATCGTTAATTTAACCCGTGAGACAACAGGTTATTTTTTCGATTATTTTAATCATTTATTTGGTGAATATCTTGATCAGTTTAGATTTAATTTCATAATTGCTTGTCTTGGAAAAGCACTGAAAAACATAAAAATCAAAAATCAAATCTTGCATCGGAGTGTGTTAGTAAATTAGGATTGCATTTTTTAGGATTGCACTTTTAGATAATTTTTTAGATAAGACTCTTAAATAATGTTTGCACATTTAAATAAACTCAATTTTCTTAAAAAAATAGTTTTCTAAGATAGGATAGGGTTTAAGTCAAATTAATCCCTAAAACATATTAGAAAATTATTCATTTTAGTTAGTTTAATTAAGGTTTTTTATTAATTCCGAATTTTAATAAGAAAAATACAAAAATATTAGGTGCATGTCAATTGCATGTTAGGTTCATTTAATTAGAAATAACTTGTTAGTAAAATTAGGTCATATAGTTCAAATGCATGATTTATGATAAAGTTCTAGTTAAAAGAAAAAAAAATACTTGCTTTAGTGTGTGGAATTCATTTGGTGCAATTTATTTTATTCAATGTTTAATAATGATTGAGCATCTGTGTAATCACCCCATTGCATGATAGTAATTTAGGTTAAAATAAATCCAAGCTACCTGTAAAAACATTTTTGAAAAATTAAAAAGAAATTATACCGAAATGGTATTAGAGAAATCTAATGTAACCAAGTCCCCGTACCCTTAGTCTCTAGTTCGTAAGAGTAAAATAATTCTCCTATTATTTTACTTATGTGTCTAATCGACCTACCGTAAACCAATTAGTGGCGACTCCTAGATAATAATCATTTGCATGCTAAATATTTGAACCTTAAGTTACGAATTGGTATGAGCTTGGAAGAGCCCGAGCTAAGTTTAAAGACTTAGTAGTCCATTAACCTAAACCTAGATGATGCACCCGAAATTTAGGTCGTGACAAGTGGGCAAGAATCCAACATGAAAAAAGATCTTTGGCCATCATGAACTATCAATTGATCAAAGACCGTAACCAGACCACAAGCAACAAAATTTTTCAATGCAATCATTACATACAAGCTTTCCACATCAGACTCTTGCCACCTTTGATGGACATATCGGCTCCGGTGAAATTAATACTTGTAAAAACTTAGTGTATTTCCCCTATTAAAGTCAACATCATCACGTAGAAGGATGATTTCTTAGACTAAAAGCATCGACACAACCATCAAACACAATGCTAATCCTTGAATAAAGCTAGACAGACATTCATCGTGTCTCGAACCAATAATAAGGCTCACGCCTAAATCCCCGAGTCCTGATTGACAACGAAATCAACAATAAACACTTTCCCTAGAAAATTTTATCAAAGAGGTCTCAGATCCCCGCTTCTCCCCTTTTATATTGATAATAAAAGAGAAAGCAAGGAAAAGACATACATTGATAATGAGATAGCCCACTTTATGTAAATTCCCGATCTATAAAATGTCCCTATTAACTTAATTATTTTTTAGTTGATTCATTGTTTTGATATGCCGAATTTCATGTTTACATAATCAAAACATAAATGTTCAATTTGGTGCCCCAACACCCTCTAGAATCTTATTATGTACACAATAATTGGCATATTAGGTCATGTAAGTAACTAATCATGTGAAGATGGAAAAAGATTTCAATGGGTTTTGAAAGTTATAATTTCATTGTAATGAAGATTTCTTTAGTAATCTTGTAAAAAGGCTTAATGGCTTTGTCATCATAAGGAGTTACTAATTATTGATTAGAAACCTTCCTAAGTCTCTTTATTGGCAAATGAGATTCAACTTGCAAAATGGAGCACTATCATCGAGCGATACTATCTCGACAAAGCGTATTATTTTTAGCTCATTAAAAAAATACAATTGAAGAATTTAAACCGGTCAAATTCGTCAATTGTCAAGTAGAATTGTGGGTGCCATGACATTGTGTAACATCCTCAATCCAAGCCCTATCTATGGAGCGGAATTACGACAGTAATCGACGGACCATAAAAAAGCAAGCAAAGACCACTTTAGGATGAAAACTCAACTTTCCATTAGCGGATCATAAAATTTTGAAAAAGTGGAAACAAACTGCAAATGAGGAGCCACAATGGCCCAAGCCATAAGCAGGCAACCCATTGGGCCTCACACCCACTATGGGTGGCCCAATGGGGCCCCTTAAACCATTCGAGCCCACATTTGATTTTTGGAAGCACGCACATTAAATTGGCCCACGTGCATGAATAGTAAATGAAACCATAGTTTATTTTAATTCCCATTTTGCCCTTCCTAGAAACTGGTAGCTAATAAGACAAATTTGTTGTCATCCTAAGGAGAGAGGGCGCCCGAATGAAGGAGGGAAGAGGAGAAGTCTAATTAGCTAGCATTTTCTAGTCTATTTCCTATTCTAGGTCAAGCATGATGTCTTGAATTGAATGCCTTAGATAGGATGATCTTCAAGAGGCATTATTGGCCATGCAATGGCTTGGTCATGAGCAAATTAAGGAGGGTTGTACATGAGATCATTAATGCTTGGGAGAGAGAAAATCTTGTTTGAGCTCATTCTCTCTTTCATGCTCTCATTTCTCTCACACTCTTTCTCCCAATCTCTCTCTCTCACTTGACAATCTCTCTCTCTTTCTCACCGCCAGACCCCCTCCCTCTCACACTCTCCCTCTCTCACCTCACCCTTTCATTGTCGTGGTCCACCACCGTCGCCCAAGCCGCTGCCCTCACTACTGTGCTATGCCGTTGTTTGCTCTTGCCAAGCCGCCTCACCACCAGTGCTTCAAAGCCATGAGACCCGCGCCCTTATGCCGCCCTCACACCGTTCTTTGGCTGTGAACCAGTAGCATCGCTTGCCATTGTTGTTACTATTTGTCGTCGTGTCATGAGTCGCCATTGCTGAGCCATTGCCAAACCACCGTTCGCCATCCCTTGCCGCCCTCACGTCAAGCCGCACCCCACACCGCCACCCACACCAAGTTGCTATCGTGCCAAGCTGCTACTTGCCGTGAGCCATTGCTGCCGTTGTGAGCCATTGAAGCTAAATCCGAACCGTGAGTAACTTCCTAACCCTTGTTTCGGGTGGCAGTTACGCTTAGGATTAGGGTTAGATTAAGGTTAATGACGGTTAGATTATGTGATAAATAGATTAGGATGATATATTATCATGATATGTGATAAGTGCAAATGATAAGCTATCATGATAAGTGATAAGTGCAAATAATAAGCTATCATGATTAGTGATAAGTACTAGTGATAACCTATTGTGAATAGTGATAACTTATCAAAATTGTAGTAAGTGCTTATTATATTTTAATTTAATTTTAAATGTGATAAGTGCATTTATATTGCAATTTTAAATGTGATAAGTACTTATTAAATCCCAATTTTTAGAATGATAAGTGTTAACGAAATCCTCATTTTCAAAATGATAAGTGTTCATGGTATCCTATTTTAATAAATGATAAGTGCTTGTAAAACGTTATTTTGAAAAGTGGTATGCTGAGTTGATAATTGAAATTGTGGTGGGACATTATACATTATGAGGTTGATGCATGGTTATTTTGGTGGATAAATAATCAATGGATGATCATGTGAATTATTTCGTGGCATTTTTGTATGCAAATATTGCTAATGTGTGAGCACTAAACACTATTTCATTGAGTAATGAGAAAGATAAAAATTCGCTTATGTGCTTGTGTGGTCACATAATGGTTCCTTACTCGTATGATTATGTGAGATGATGCCCAATGAATTTTGGATGCCCCATGTCAATAGGATGCCGTTCGCGGATGAATTTCGAAACAAAACTCCTTAATTGAAATGCTGTCTTTGAGTGAGGTTGAGACGTTACCGTATCCAATGGGACGGGAAGATGCCCGATTACACCGAAAGAACACTGACGCAAGTGTCAGTTGTGGCCAAGAGCAGTAGTAATAATAATAGAATTACGGTTTCAAGAATGGCATGGTAGTATGGAATGCCATGTTATTTTCGAGACACCACGTGTGTAAAGTGCATGACTGCTAAATGCAAATTATAAGAGTAATGTTATGGCTTGCACATATATGACATGGATTATATGAGTTGCATGAGATACATGTGTAAATTAAATGTCATTTTAGTGACTTGTGTGACACGTGCATGCTTGATTAACCCTACTTATGAATTGATGAGTATGTGGATTTGTATGCCCTTGTTTAAGAATTGAGAGATTTAGGTTGAGGTTAAATCTCTTTATGTTATAGTTAAGGTAAAGCTTAGGCTTTACTATTGATCTGTTATCAACTATTAACCTACATGTTTAGGGCATCTCCAAGGCGAAGCACCTTCCTACGCAAGGTTCAAGGAGTTTACTTATTGAGTATATCTCATTCGTTATTGTTTAAATTTTTTAGGCCCTCATCAACATTCCTTTTGGCGTGCCTATGGATCAGAATATCGAGGTGACCTCCTATCTAGTTAAGGGAATGGACATAAGATACAAGAAGTATGTGACCACCATTTGGGTGGATGAGGGGTTGATGAATCTGATGCCCCATAGGTTCATGGCTTGGTATGTATGGGTCAGGAAGGATCTCTTTGGCCCTCTTCGAAGTTTTGATTGGCCACTAAACAAGGGACCCAGGGGCACTAGTTGAGACCCCATGGATGTGAATGACCCTAATGGTGCCTTCACTGGCCTAGAGACGGAGTCGGACCCCGAGCCTAAGCCGTGGTATTATAACCTAAATGCGTAGGGGATACCACTTTTTGAGGTTGCCTTCATAGTATAGAGGTGGTGAGCTAACCCCGACCCCCTTTTGATGATCTAAGAAATCTGCTTCATAGATGTGTATATGTTAAGCTTCTGGTGTGTTAAAGTTAGATGTGTGTGTGTGTGTGTGTGTGATGAATCTGGTGCCCCATAGGTTCATGGCTTGGTATGTATGGGTCAGGAAGGATCTCTTTGGCCCTCTTCGAAGTTTTGATTGGCCACTAAACAAGGGACCCAGGGGCACTAGTTGAGACCCCATGGATGTGAATGACCCTAATGGTGCCTTCACTGGCCTAGAGACGGAGTCGGACCCCGGGCCTAAGCCGTGGTATTATAACCTAAATGCGTAGGGGATACCACTTTTTGAGGTTGCCTTCATAGTATAGAGGTGGTGAGCTAACCCCGACCCCCTTTTGATGATCTAAGAAATCTACTTCACAGATGTGTATATGTTAAGCTTCTGGTGTGTTAAAGTTAGATGTGTGTGTGTGTGTGTGTGTGTGTGTGTGTGTGTGTGTGGATATATGAAAGTGTGTTTTGATATGTATTCCATGCTATCCCTGCTTATGAATGATTGGATGGAGTTAATTCTGCTTTCGCTTGCATATAATCGAAAGATAAAATGAATGGGTCAATAATGCCTCCTAAGACGTTGCGGGAACAAAGGGCTACAAGCATCTCGAGTGGCTCACGAACAGAGCAAGGAGGAGTCGGCTCGAAACCTGCTGGGGCATAGGCAAATGAAGGCGGGTCACGACGGCAAGGGGCGGAACGGTGAAGTAGCAGGGCGAAATCGCAGTGGGCTTCGGCTCCGAGCTGCGTCGGTGCAGCGAGTAGGGACGTCAGGTTGCTGGATCTACGCTGGGTGATCGTGGACGATCGGCAAAGTGGCGATGACTGGTGGTGCAGTTTCTGGCATTGGGTGGAGGTGCGGTAGGCACGATGGGCTCTCGGAGCAGCGCGGTATGGTGGCACCAGCGCAGCGCGAGTGAGGAGGAGTCGGTGGTCGGCTGCAAACGCGAGCAGCAAAGGTGGAGGAGATAATGAACAGTAAATGTCCAATCACCCCCTCCTCTGCCTTTTCTGCTTTTACGTTTCCCCCTCTTTCTTCCTTTTTGTTTTTGACTTTTCCTCAAGCTTTTTCCTTTCTTTTTTTTTTTTTATGACCCAGGGAAGCCTTGTACGCCGTGGGCGACTAGAGTAAGCCCTAGGGCCCCACGGGAGGACTCACCACCCCCGTGGAACGGGTAAGATGCCAAGCATCTCCGCGGCGAGTCAAACCCTCACCCTCCAAGAAGGGGTCAGTGAGTCCCCCCATGATGGGGAAGACTTGCCAGGAGAGCCACCACGGCCGGTGGTGCTTTTTCCTTTCTTTGTGTTTCTCTTCTTCAACCAAACAATAAAAAATCTTTTCTCTCTCTTTTTGTGTTGATTTTTCCTTCGAATCAAAAGAAAAAGCCAAGCCCCCAAAACCCTATGAGTTTTACTTGTTTATAAGTCACCGATTAGGTTTTTTTAATTTTTCCAAATCAATATCCACGATGATTCTTTTTCCAAACGTAATATTTCCTTTTCCGAACGCAATATTTGTTCACACTTGCCCTATCCAAAAAAAATTCCATCATATCCTGAAAAATTTCAAATTCCTATTTTCAAGAGATAATTTCTTATCATAAAAAAAAAAGGGGGCTTCGGCCAATTTGCTCATTTCGTGGGCTTAGCCCAACTCATCAAATTAAAGTTTCTGAACCATCAATTCGAACCCATCTGTCACCGGCCCAATGTAAATTCAAATTAAAAATAAATGCACATAAAACTATATGATATGCAATTAATTAATTAATTTTGTAGGGGTTAAAATTAATCCATGATTTTTTAATGCGATAAATAACTAAATGGATCGCCAAAATTTAGGTGTTAACAGCTGCCCCTCTTTGAAGATGAGCTTATAGAGATTGCCTTCAAAGACAAATTGAGATCTAAATTTTGACCATGCACATGTAATGAATGATTTTTTTGTTGGAAAATAAAATTCATTTTAAAATGCAACTTTTATGATGCATAGAAATGCTAATGCAAATGATAAAGGAACTTATCTGGAATAACTTACTTTCAAGGAGAGTAGAGTAACTCAAGATAGTTGGCGTTACATGTCCAAGACCTATACCTTTCTACGGTCATCTAGAATAGTAACGAGGCTTTGTAAGGAGACTGCTTTCCTAGGACCCGTATCTTTCTACAGTCACCTAGTATGGCAGCAAGATTTTGTAAAGAAACTGTTTTCCTAGGACCCGTACCTTTCTACGATCGCTTGAATGGCGAAATTGTTTTTCCATGACCCGTACCTTCTACGGTCGCCTGTTAGAGTAATAAATGTTGTCTAAGACCCATACCTTTCTACGGTCGCCTAAACAGGGATTCACTTTCCAGGACCCGCACTTTTCTACGGTCGCCTAAATAGGAAATCACTTTCCAGGACCTGTACCTTTCTACGGTTGCCTAAATGGGGAATTTTTTTTTTCCAGGACCCGTACCTTTCTACGGTCGCCTTAATCAGACTGAATCTTAGAGAAAAAATCTCTGGGGACAACTTGACCGAGTCGAGTGTCAGTGCACTTGAGAGAGAATACCTCTTATGCTCGCTGATTTGATAGGGGGACTTTGGGCTACGGAAGCACGCCAGGTCGATAAAAGAAATCTGGGCTACGAAAGCACGCCGATTCGATGAAAGGGATTCTGGACTACGAAAGCATGCCAAATCAAGAACTCCGGGCTACAAAAGCACGCCGAGTCTATTAAAAGGGACATTGGGCTACGGAAGCATGCCGAGTCAATGAAAGGGACACTAGGCTACGAAAGCATGCCAGGTCTATTAAAAGGGACATCGGGCTACGGAAGCACGCTAAGTCAATAAAGAGGGACATCGGGCTACAAAAGTACGCTAAGTCGATGAAAAGGACACCCGGCTACGGAAAAAGGACTCTGAGGAGCAACTTGAACGTCAAGTATTACTCGGTCTTCAAGGAAATATTACCTGTCAAACACGATTAGAGCAAAAACTGATATGAATTCATTGTAGACAATTTGAGCTACTCTATAATACACATTTCAAAGTTCGATGGGGTTGTCATCCATTCAATCAAGGTTTATGCATAATGACTTTACCATATTTACATCACCTCAAATTTCCACAGGATAGAATTGTCGTTCAAGATAATGACATGGATTTCTTAAGAATATTAAATAAGAGATTTTCAGTTAGAAAGGACTTTCACTCACTCTCATTGAGAAATGCTATTTTACAATAATCACTCAATCTCACCATATCGACAGGGGTCCAAGTATTCTTGCAAGCGGTACGACCTTACCAATCTGAGAGATCTTTGACAGGGACCGTAATGTGGGCTTGGTTAATGGCTTAACAAATGGACTCTTTGAGTCAAGGCTATTGAAAGAACAACTCCGTAATCATCACCGGGTTTACAAATCAAGAACTTTGCAAAATGAGAAAGAAATAATCTTGCTCGCACTTCTTCGAGTGATGCTTATAAACATATGAACTCCTACGTTAATTCAAGTGCCATAATCAGAAGAGATTTTGTAAGGGACGTAACGTAGGGTAAGTTCATGGATTGAGAAATGAAAGGATTATTAGGCTCAAAGATGTGTATAAGGGTGAGAGTTGATGATCATCTTGGTATTGTCACCAGTTTTCTTCTTCACCAGGAATTGTCATTATAAATGCACTATTGATCTTAAAACTTTGAGTACTGCTCCATTGGGATTCAATTTTTGCAATTGATAGTCATCTATCTTGACTCTCTTTTTTTCATCTATGGGCATCGGCCTTGCTTTTACCAAACATACTGATTTTTCATGCCCCTAGTTCTCATTCATTTTTTCATCACTTCTTTTTCGTGGGCATTGGCCTTACTTTTACTAGGCACACTGCTTTTTCATGCCCATTGATTCTATTTTGAATGACCATATGGTGCTTTTGACATTTGGACTTTTTGGGAGGTCTTCGTCTTCTATTAGCACTCCAGACCATATTATTTGAACAATTGCCTTTTGCCTTGCCCCAGTGTGGGGGATGGTTACCAACTGGGTTTAAAGAAATGAAATTGCAGGATCAAGTGGGCTATACAAAGGATATAAGTATGTAGGATAGACAAAGAAATGCTCTTCGTCATCCTAAGACACTTAAATTACCACATAAATTCAATGTAATAGCACGACTTAAAGATTGATGCAAGTGAGAACAAGAAAATTTCTTTCCATTTTCTCCACCTTATGGTGCTGTCTTACCTCCGATTTGCGCCGATGTTGGGTGGTTCTTGACTGAGGTAATTTGAAAAGAATCTTCATAAGTGTATGGGGCTCAAAGGGGCTAATCAATGGATCATATATACTGTTTGGGGTAGAGATATGAATTACCCCTCATCATTTCAATGATCGTATCTTTTGCGAGAATACTCTTTACCTTTTGGATATTGAACTTTCTACACTCATCTCACAAGTGTATAAGTAGGGGACTGTGTATATGATAACGCTTGCCTTTCATCATCCTGACACGTCTCATTCAGCATTCTTAAGCATTTAATATTACTCCAATGAATTTTCCATCTTGTATGAAATTGGTGAGTTAAATAGGTAAAATCACTATGGAAATTCTCTTTTCAAAAGAGTCCAACAGCTTTAAGTTTGAAAATCTTTTGTGACGTCAAAACAGACAATTTATCATACTCAAAATATGGTTTTAAGAATTCATTCAGGGAATTGCCCCACAAAGAGATTGTTTCAGCAATGTGTATTCTTGGATTGTCCCTATCAATCGAGACTGAAAATCCGCTTTTGCCCCTGCACAAGAGAACATGCATGAATAGGATACTATGCAACATCAATGCAAATGGAATATCCATTTTGGCTTGGGTCAAGATTTTATCTCAGTCGGGTCACTACAAAAATATGTCATGCCCCCAATTTGCCATCTGCAAGGAAAAGAACAAAGTGTTATTTCCCAAAATTAATTATGTTCAAAGACGAGATGTACCTCTTCCACCAGAGAAGGATGGTCCTCTTTTACTTGCTCCTCATTTTCTTATTAATGAGCAAGAATGAAAATTCCATCAAGCATGGAAATGCAAAAACACTTTGTTTGGCTCTTCAAGATGGATATTTCAAGTAGAGTTGAGATGTGACCCACATTAACTCTTTAAAAATGTGTTCTCAAACTTGTTGAGTAACAATTAGACCAATTGATCTAGTAATGCAACCCGATGTGCCTTTTTCAGATGCTTTCTCATCAGTCCAAGGAAGTAATGCTCCTCCTTGGTCTTGTGATGCAAACCTTCCAGGTCAGATAATCTTCCTTCTAGGTATGTCGCTAGTCTCTTCATGGTAGCATCAAATTTGACAATCTTGGGAAAATGAGATGGTTCAAAAGTCCTCTTGGCTCTCTTCTTCGAGTCACAATTTCTCATTGAAAATAGAGTATCTATATTATCACAGCACTTTTGCTTGACGAGATAAGCTACAGTAGTAGACAATTCATTGACTTGACTTTGGAGGCGTGCAATTCGCTTGTTCATGTCATTGTCAATATCAACGATACGGTTCGGCACCTCGTTTTGATCCATCATTTTAGCTCTCGATCGTGTTTGAATGGGTGAGCGGGATTGCTCCATAATCACCTTATTCAAATGAACGAAAACATGTAAGCATGAAGTGTAAAGAGGGAACTGGTCCATGACAACAATCTATTATTTTTTCTTTTTTAGTCACGAAAAGGTCCACACATGAAAGGAATTTCCTAAAAATGGATTAGAAAAATAAAGACACGGGACGCCCTAACAATGACGAAGTTTCCTAAACATGAACTAGGAAAGGCCAAAATTTGAATCTCCCTAATAAGAACAATAAAGACATGAGTTGAAAACAAATTATCCTAAGTATTTTATTTTTTTTTGTTATTTTCCAAATGATTCATTACATGGCAATTTTCTTATTTCATTTTTAATTGACAAATGAATTAAATCAATGATTGACCTAGATTGTCATGGACAGATCAAAAGTATGACGAAATAAATTGTATGGTATAGGGATAGAATACTTACTTCACCAAGAAAAATCGATGGCAATCACATAGACATACATATGAGATGTGAGGCTCGATTTATTTTCTAGACAGCAAAGTGAAGTTAGCAAGATGGGATGACTAGTTGCGGTCTCACATACTAAGTCAAGTCCTCCTAACTTCGGCTCAGTCAAGAATGATACCCCAATGCGGCGCAATCTCGCGGATAGAGGTAAACATTTTTTACACCAAAGAAAGAAACTTTCGGGATTGAGTTGGGCAACCTCTACTACGCGGCATCACGGTCAAAGTCGTATCCAACTTAATACCATCCTAAGTATCCTAGTGCGGCCCAGGTCCGACGGCAAGTTGTGTGTGCAAAAGTGTAGTATAAATGCAGAGCATGCACGACAATTTATATCAGACAACACTTCATATATGAAAATAAACCATACATTCCTACACTTCCCTGCAAAATAAATGCTAGCAATCACTACTCCCCTTATACCTCCCAATCTGCAATAACATTTAACACCTTAAATGTTAAAGACATACCTAGGATCCTCACTGCAAAAGAAAAATATAGCAGTCTACTAAGAGTTTTAACTCAATTCTCCAGCGGAGTCGCCAAGCTGTCGTGACCAAATTTTTGGTTGCACCACCTAGGGTTTGGCTAATAGATTACTAAGCCTAAACTTAGATTGGGCTCCCCCAAGCCCATACCAATTTGCGACTTAGGTTCAAAATTTTTTAATATGCAAATAGATTTTATCTAGGAGTCACCACTAATCAGTTTATGGTAGGTCGATTAGACATTTAAGTAAAATAATGAGAGAATTATTTTACTCCTACAAACTATAGACTTTGGGTACGGGGACTTGGTTACACTAGACTTCTCTAATGCCCTTTTGGTACCATTTTTTTTTATTTTCAAAAAATGTTTTTGCAAGCAATTTGAATTAATTTTAAATCTATTTCCCTAACATGTGAAGTGATCATGCGAGTACGCAAACCACCAATTTAACACCCAAGAAAGTAATGAATAAATTACGGGACTTACCTTGTAACAACGAAAGTATCTGCAAGGTTAATTCAAAATTCACATCAAAAGCCCTAGATATGATTTCTAATTAACACGCAATTTCTTTTTTGTTTTCACTTATTTAATGAGAATATAATCCATATGCAATGCATGTTACTAACCTAACATGAAGTGATATGGAATGGCAATATGACCTAAGCTATATGACATAAATAAAATATAAGCATGCAGTCTATCCTAAAGAAAATTATCTAAAACTATAACTAATTAAAAAATAAAATAAAACATGCTATCCTACCCTAGCATGCAATGACATGTAAAGAATGTCCTAACTCTAAGTTTTCTTTTTTCCTTTTTCATGAAATTCGAAATGAAAATTATCCAATAACTAAATGTGCAATCTAAATTAACCAAATGATCTAATTATAATGACATACAATTTCTAATCAAATGGACCTAGTAACAATCACTAAATGACATGCATTTCATGAACCTAATTCTAGATGACATGCGCATGATTTTTTTGTATTTTTTTTTATGAAAATTCGTAATTAAAATCACTAAAAATAAAAATCTAACTAAAGTGAAATATTATCTACTATAGATACCCTCTAAACATGCATTTTAAAAAAACTAACCAACCTATCATGTAATCAATTCTAATCTATATGGAATGCAAATGCAATTTTTTTTTTTTTTTGTATTTTCGGGATAAACAAAACAATTAAGAGATAAACACTAAATCATTCATGGTCATCAAAGATGTTATCCATCATTCGAATTGAAATCCAAACTTAATTATTTTACTAATAAAATCAATAAATAAGCCTTATCAATATATCAATTTTATTCCCACGTGAATAATTATTCCATCTAATATAAATAAAATAAAAATTCGTGTGCGGTTGCGAGTTAGGTGGTACATCGGGAATTTCAACCATGCATTGAGAAATATTTCAAATAAAGAGAAAAAATATCAAAACTAAAATAAGATAAAATAAATCTACTAAATAAACCTACCTAATAAAATAAATCAACCTAATAAAATAAAATAAATCTCTACCTAAATTTGAATTTTTTTTCCAAATATCCGGTAGATTGGACCACGAAGGAGGCTCGGCACGGCTAAGGACGGTGCAAGGGCAGCAGCTGTGGTGTCGCTGGTCACCGTCGGTCGGAGGTCCCGGTTGTCAGAGCTCCGGCGAGGTCCGGCGAAGGCAGGCTCGGGCAGCAGCGAAGGGGCAGCAGCAAAACAGGGGAGTCGCTTGGCGTCGCGGGGGCTACAGAGCAGTCACTCGGGGAGGCTCGGATCAAGCGCAGTGCTGGGCTGAGAGACAGCGGCGCAGCGAAGGGGCAGCAGCAAAACAGGGGAGTCGCTTGGCGTCGCGGGGGCTACAGAGCAGTCACTCGGGGAGACTCGGATCAAGCGCAGTGCTGGGCTGAGAGACAGCGGCGGCGGCGTCATGACTGGCGGCAGATCGGTGCGACTGAGCGGACAGCGGAGCGGGAGCAGCAGCAGCGGTCGTCGGGGGAACAGAGGGCTGCAGGCGTCTCGGGCGGCTCACGAACAGAGCAAGGAGGAGCCGGCTCGAAACCTGCTGGGGCACGGGCAGACGAAGGCGGGTCGCGACGGCGAGGGGCGGAACGGTGAAGCAGCAGGGCGAAATCGCAGTGGGCTTCGGCTCCGGGCTGCGTCGGTGCGGCGAGCAGGGACGTCGGGTCGCTGGATCTACGCTGGGCGATTGTGGACAACCGGCGGAGTGGCGGTGACTGGTGGTGCAGCTGCCGGCGTTGGGTGGAGGTGCGGTAGGGGCGACGGGCTCTCGGAGCAGCGCGGTATGGTGGCACCAGCGCAGCGCGGGTGAGGAGGAGCCGGCGGTCGGCTGCAGACGCGAGCAGCAAAGGTGGAGGAGACAATGAACAGTAAATGTCCAATCACCCCCTCCTCTGCCTTTTCTGCTTTTACGTTTCCCCCTCCTTCTTCCTCTTTCTTTTTGACTTTTCCTCAAGCTTTTTCCTTTCTTTGTGTTTCTCTTCTTCGACCAAACAATAGAAAAGCTTTTCTCTCTCTTTTTGTGTTGATTTTTCCTTCGACTCAAAAGAAAAAGCCAAGCCCCCAAAACCATATGAGTTTTACCTTTTTATAGGCTACCGATTAGGTTTTTTCAATTTTTCCAAATCGATATGCACCAAGATTCTTTTTCCAAACGCAATATTTACTTTTCCGAAAGCAATATTTGTTCACACTTGCTCTATCCAAAAAAAATTCCCTCGTATTCTGAAAATTTTCAAATTTCTATTTTCACGAGATAATTTCCGATCATATAAAAAAAAAAAAAAAAAAAAAAGCTTGGGCCAATTTGTTCGCTTCGTGACCCAACTCATCAAATTAAAGTTTCGAACCATCAATTCGAACCCATCTCGTCACCTACCCAATATAAATGCAAATTAAAAATAAATGCACCTAAAACTATATGCTATGCGATTAATTAATTAATTTTGTAGGGGTTAAAATTAATCCCTAATTTTTTAATGCGATAAATGACTAAACGGATCAACACCAGTGAGATAAAATCTCAGCAAATTCTCCCCCTAAGCTCCGGTTATAACAACAACTCAACTTGGGATATATATATCTCTCTCTCTCTTAACGTACGCTCATTTTTTTCTTTCCAGGGCCTTTCATCAAAATTGAATTAAATGGGCTCGATCTTGTAAATTCAATTAAGATTATAATGAAATTCATGCTCGCCTATTACTATTACATGCTCCTAACATGCAATTAAAATTTAACAAAATTTTTGTTTAGGGGCTAGTGCCAACTCTTAAATTTCTTTATAATGAATAACTAAATAATTCATCAAAATTTAGGTACCAACACCTTACCTTACCATTGTCAAGCTCGCCTCTTTCTCCTCCCCCTGTTTTGGAGTGGTCGAGCTTCGGTTGAGTGGTCGACATTGAGCTTGTGTTGGATGGGTGCCCCTAGGACTTCGGTGGGCGCCGCAAGGCCGGGCGCTGGAGATTGCACGGACACAATAGCAGGGTGGAGCAAAACGGTGGTACAGCGGCCATGGTTGAACCAGTAGAGAGAGGAAAAGAGATAGAGGGGGATGGGCCGATTCTGGTTATCTTCTTTTCCTTTTCCTTTTTCTTTTTCTTTTTTCGTTTTTGTTTCCTGGTCATATTTTTTAGAGTTACACGTGAGAAACTTTATGTAACTCACCAATCAAGGATCGGTAGAAGCAAAATCTTGACTTGTCTAGTTTGTCTGGCTCATGGAACCTACCCATGACAACCATGAGAAGAGAACGAACATCACAATCAAGTTAACAAAATTGTCCTATTGAAGTCAAATTTAGGGAGAGTTCGGAACCATAAAAGTATTAGGGAAGGATAACATATCATCTTTGTTAGCTGTTATATTATAATAGCATTTTCAAAGGGAAAAAAAAAAGTTTTCCTTTTTGGAAATATATATACTAAAAAACAATGCACTGATCAAATAAACAACTTATAAATCACCATCTACTCTATCCTAAACTTTTGGTTCCGACAGAAAGCCAGTATTGATTGGAGGGTGCTGATAAAATCACCTGCAAGATACAAGTAGTTAATTTGGCCAAGAGTACTTTTTTTAACTCTCTATTATCAAAATTTAAATCGACATGAAATGAAACTTAGAGGGAAATCTTAATATGTGGTTAAATCACTCTTATGGTTTGGAACATATAAAAAAAAAAAAGCAAGGGATTGCATAAGAAGCACATGGTGTGCGCGCGCGCACCTAACACACCGTGCAGAGGCAAGTGCGTGCACGGCACTCGCCGATGCGGGGCACTCTTTTTGCTTGGTTTGCTGGAAGATTCAAGAATAATTTCATTTTCTTGAGAGGAACATGAGTAATAAGGAGGCAATCGTGATGATCGTGGAGGAACGCCAAGAAGGGCGCTACCAAGGGAAAGAAGAACCGTGGTGGTTCGAGTTTGAGGGATTCAATGGGAGATCTGGAGCATCGGATGACAAAGCTCCAATTGTTCGTCACCAAAGTCCAAGGATCAGTCGATGACCTAGTTCAAAATGTGTATAGAGATGTGAGGGTTGGTGATCGTCTTAACATTACCATCGGTCTTCTTTTCCATTGGGAATTGCCTTCACAATACTCCATTGACTGTAACACATTGGTTTACAGTCCTTCCGGAGCGTTGTCATCAAATATAAATAATCCCCCCATACAGCAAAAGGTTTAGGGGAGGGAAGAGCAGCATTTTCCAATAAATAAAAAATCTTGTTGAAGGAGTTTCAACAAAATCAGAGTGGCGCGGCGGAAACATGATGGACCCATAACCCACAGGTCCCAGGATCAAACGACATATTAATATAAATGAATTTAAAAATTACATAAATAGAGATGATAAAAATCTTTTACAACGCTCTTACCTACTTCATTTTTTCTTATACTTTATTATTTTTCCCTCTTTTTAAAAAAAAAAAATTCCCCTCTTCCATCGTTCTTTAATAATATTTTATTAACTAGTAAATTATACTAATATACCTAAATACTAATATATGTAATAGATATAACTACTAAATATATATTTATATATCCAATTTATATTATAAAATACCAAGACACTCAAATACATAAATAAAAATATGAATAAATTAAAATGAATTTGTTGTTATTTTGGATTATATTAGAATTATAATATTATTTATATTAAAATATTATTTTAATTTTATTAATTTAAAAAGTTATTATTCGAAAAAAAAATTCTGTTATGAATATTAAAAATCCTATCTATTGCGAATTTAGTGTAGCTACTCATTACCTGTTGTTCAAAATAGATAGATTCCATTTTTAGTGACCATATAACTGTAAGGATGTACATATTAGTGGTATTTATGATGATTTAAGAAGGCCACGGTATTATACACATATTGCTTAATGAAAACTACATTTAGAGAAAAGAAATGATATTATGAACTTATCCTTTTATTTACACTCATTATTTAAAAATTTCAGTACATTTAACTCGATTGGAAATTTGTTTTGATTTAGTTTTGAGCGTGTTTGGAGTTCATTTGGAACTATCGTTGACGTATAAATTATACAAAGATGCCTATGAATTGCCACTTGTCAATTATCACAAGACAGAAATTTACCTCTGTCTTTTGTTGCCATTCTTTTGATGGTCGCCAGCTTCTTAGCATCAAAGTGGAAAGATTTATATACGAGTTATTGCTTATAATGCTGTCATGTTTGATACATCACTTACGTGAACAAAGTCCTTGTAAACACCATTGATTTGAGGAGGCACTCTTGCTTTTAGTATAATTCTGTCATGAGAAGGGACGAGGGACAATGGCTTGCCTCTTGCTATTTTAGCCCATGTGTTCATAAAATCCATTGTTGACCCTCCATCTACCATGCAATGGTCAATTGCGATCCCAATAGTGAAACCTCCACATCTAAATTTAGTCACCTGTAATTTGTCTTCAAAGTTAATAATGTTTCAACAGAGAATGTAGAACATGTCAACATGTGAAAACATTCTTGCGTGGATTGAGTTTATGCACAGCAAATGGAATCGGGATGAATGTACTTGATCCATGCCATAATATCTTGACTTTTGCCTTCGATAAAGAGAAAGATTTGCCTAGACTCGATACACCACAAATTTGATGATTCTCGATTGCTAACCTCGTCATTTAAGCGGGGGCCACATCTTTATCCAACAGTACCAAATCACCTATCACTGGTGGACTGAAGAATCATTCCTCATGAGACCTTACCAGGACGAGTTACAGCCCATCAGGAATAATAAGGGAAGAGGACACTCAAAGTGCAAAAGTTATGTACGGCATTCATTTAAGCGTTGAAAGTTTTTGTCAACGCACTTAAATGCCAAATAGGAGAAAAAGATCACTTAAGTGCCTTCAGCAATAAATTTCATCCATATTGATTATGTGACATTTACAATTTAAATTTTAGTATGATTTGAAATATTTTTTCTTTTAAATTGTCCTCTTGGACATCCAAAACAACGTCCCACAATAATCTTTTTTTAATTGAGATTGGCATTAAAGTGATCAAATTTTAACAACAACTAGCATTAAAGTGGTCATTTTTTTAATAATAATCAATATGTAAGTAATCACTTTTAACTATAATTGGCACTCAAATGATCCATATTTACAAATTTTGGCACTCAAATAATCACTCGTTAACTTGTCGATACAACTTTGTTCGGGGGTTATGTGCTAATTTGGCACTCTAGCGGGCCACATAGGACTGAGGTATTGATAAAATATAGTCACATAGAATTTCCAGTAACCCAAATCGGAGTTGATACTTAAGTGATCGTTTTTGTTAAAATATAGCACTTAAGTGATTTAGAAAAAGCTTTTGGCATTAAAGTAAGCATTGCGCATAATTTTTAGCATTGCTAGTGTTTCTTCTCCTGGAAAGGTAGCTATCTCTATTTTCCTTCTTTTATCGGCAAGTTACTATCTAAATGGATACTTATAAGTTGGCATTGAATTTGAAAATTTATTATGTCATTGAGAGAGATACTAATGATAAAGTGCCAATTTTCCATTTTTTTGGACCATGAAGAGGCTGCTTTATAATATTGTTTGTCATGGAGATACTAGTTTACTGGAGAAATAACTAAATGATTACAAATATACTGACCTTTGCCAAAAATAAAAAACAAATAAAGTTCTCAATCAATTATATAGAGAAAAAACTGGCTACCTGCAGGTAGATAATTATTATACTAGATGAAAAGTTAGAATTACGTCTTGCAAAAATAAGTTGAAACTTCTGCTTTATTATAAGCAGAAAATATTAATTAACAATATAGGAAGTTGCTAATCAGTATCGAGTTTTTTTCATATGAATTACTAGTCATATAAAAAAAAAAAGTAAATAACTTCTTACCAAAAGAAAATTATCATCTTCTAAATCTTAAGCAAAGTTAACGAATCAGGAACCCAACTAGTTAAACGCGAATTCGTTCTACCAAAACAAATAGACAATCATGTTCAATCGAGAAAAACAAATAAAAAGGCAAAAAGGAGTATTTATGATCTTTACATAGGAATCTGAAATGAAATGAATAGATTAGAAGAGCACTCTCAAGCATTACCAGGAAAAAAAAAAAATTGTTCCTTACCTGTGCAGTTAGAAGGGGGGCAACTTCAGGTATATCTTCCGTAGGATCCTTGTAGATAAGCTTACCTAGAACATCAGAATACAAAACTCTCCTATCACCCAGACTTTCGATATCACGATTAGATATTGCCTCCACAAATGGGACTCCTAACTTCTTTTGGCAATCAACAAGCAACTTCCCTCGAGAGGTTTTAGCTAATCTCCCTGCAAGCGGATAGTAACAGACCAGAACTTTGGCCAAAGCATGATTAAACACGTCTACCACATTTGCGTCACCCCTGTCGTAAGAATTGATGGATTTTTCCTTTTGATGGGCCTAAGTTGGGCCGTCCGCCCATGTTTGGCACAAAGGCCCGGCACATGAGTTGAGGGCCCATGGAGGAAGTTATTATAGATAAGGGAAAATCAAAGAGGCGGTTATCGATAAGAAGTTACGTATTTTGAAAAAGAGAGATTACGCTCTCTCTGAAGTTACATCTTTCTACACCGCTTTCTCCTAAAGAACAGAACAGGATTATCCTCTGAAGACAACACTGGTGTTTAGTCTGTAGAAATAAGGTACGTTCGATTATGTTACATGCCTTAGGATCGGTGATTCATGATTTTCTGGGCTTGCTTCCGCTTCGTTGTTTCTCTTAGGGTTCGATTCCGTGTCGAATCACTATTTTGGGAATTCCGTTTCCCTTCAAGAATAAACAATCAATATTATCGCTTTGGCCGTTTCATCAAGGCTATTTAAGAAAAGGGAACCCCGGGAGTTTCTTGTTCTGGCAGGACGGCGAGAGGGACGGATCTTTCTACTATGAGGGCACTGTTCTTCGTGGTTTGGAAGGCCTCCATCGGAGAAGTCCGGAATTCTATATCCTGCTCTCTTACCGAGATGGAAAAAAAAAAAAGTGTTTGAAAGTTCAAACAAAGTTATTAGGTAGAGAGATATCACATCTGATTTAAAAGAGTTTCATTAATCCTGTACATAAGCAAAGTGTAGTTTAAGAAAACCGATCTCATGTGCGATTCTGGATGGAATCAATTCATTCTAATTTCGGAAAACAGGCGGTGTCAAGGAATGTGAAATAACATGGATGAGGATCGCAAGAAAGCAACGTGAAGTCCCGAACATGTCTTCAATTCCGTGCATGGTCAAAAATACAAACTGAAATTTTAAACAATTTGCAAGTGGAGCGGAATACTTTAACATAAAGTGGAGTGCGTTCTCCTTAGTAACAAAGATTTGGTTGTCTTGTCATGGGAAGGCATACCATATAAGGATAGTGAGAGAAATTAAAGATGAACGTACCTGAATTTGGATTAGCTTCTCTATGCGGATTTTGGAAAGTGGCCGTTTCTGCGGGCAATTTAAATAGATCTGGAGTTCATGTCTATGGTTTTTAATATGAAAACTTGGCTGGTTAGTCAATCGCCCCAGAGGGACCCAGAAATTCTAATAATGTAGTTTCCCAAACTCTATGATCACTTCGAAAGGGGCATCTTGGAAGTTGAAAGTGCATATATTATTAACAGTTTCCATCGTTTAGTTTTTCATTTCAGGTGGTCCAGATGACAGTTCTAGGATAGCCACGCGTTATATTTGCTTTCCGTCAATTGCTGGAAAACGGCCTTGCGTTGCACAGGGACAGATACTCCATTACATTTCATAAAATGAGATAATTGCAATAAAACAACCTGAACCGACGTAAGCACCTTCGTCATTTGATTTCGAGTCACGTCCTGATTATTACAATATTTAAACAACAAACACAACTTCATTCAAATTCAAGTTGATTTGTATTAATTCACCTTGCCTTGGAAAAAAAAAATCCAAACAATATCATAAAATCTCATATAGTATCAAAACAAAAAGTCCTGAGTTCGAATTTTTTTCAAACCTCATTTGTCTTCTCAATTAAATATTTCCACATTTAGTATTAGGCAAAAAAGATCGAACTAAGTGTGAGAGGGAGTATTGGAATATTTAAATAATAAACCACACTTTCATCTAATAGTTTAAGCTTTTAAAATAGTTAACGGTATTCCTATAAAATCTCACTTGGTATCAAAGCACTAATCGATCCTGAAGTGCACTTGATGCACTCGCACCTGATGCACACTAAAGCTAATGTTGCTTCTTGTTATTTTTTTTCCCCAAGCAAGTCCTGACATTCTCCAGTGAAGATTGATTTCAACATTATTCATCTCGTTCGATAACCAATGAACAAAATTTTGTTGCATAGTTTCAAAGTTCTCTCATCTAAGCAAGTGTTTAGTTGAATCCATTCCGTGATGGTCGTATTTTGATGCCAATTGCAATCACTGTATCACCTAGTCAAGCCTTTCACATAGGTGGCTTTTCTTTCAATGCCAACCTCATAGACCACATTGCTTAATAACTATTTTTCCAAACCAGCCATATGGGCCACTTGATGCCATGATGCCAATCATATAGACTACGTCACTCAGTTACCGTTTTGCAAGCTAGCTGCATCGGCCACTTGCTATTTCCCTTTCAATTCTTGACATTTTGCATGTTTTGAGAATCGACACCACCATTAGACTCGTCGCTCTAGACCAGCTAGATCTAAAAGTTTTGCCATGAACAGTCGTCAGACGTAGTCTCATCCGCCACATCTTAGCTATTGGACATTGTTTAGATTTGTATTCATACTCAAGTTGACATCTTCAATGCACTTTACATTTAAGAGGGATGTTAGAGATATTTAGTATGATTATAATGGTTTTTGTGTTTCTCAAGATATGTGAATATCTCTATTTGATTGTGCATATATTGATTGATATGTCATCTTATTCAGTCATTTAATGAAACTTATAAATAGGCTAATGTAACCTTGGTCGTTACGCAATGATATATACACAAATTTTACGTTGGCATTATTATTCTTTAGTTGTGACATCTCCTCCACTCATCTTCTACCAACTTGCTATCTTTTTTCCAGACTACCCTCGTTCCAAAAACGAACAAACATAACCCGCCTTTCTCTCTCCTCCATCATCTCTTTTCCTACCCCACAACTGCTCGGTCGCTGCATCCCAGTCGAGCCCATCGTCGTCACGGGCATTGCCTCTAATCTTGTCCATATCGAGGTCCACCGTGGCCACAACGTGGTAGACCAAGAGCTTTGTGATAGAGCCAGCATGGCCGCTGCAGGCTTTGTCACGTAGTTCGTTGAGTCACACGAGCCCCACAAAGTCGAGCTCATAGTTTCAGCGAGCTCGAGCTCTGATGGCTGCGACATACGAGCTCAAGCACATGACGAGAGAGAGATGGTGAGAGACTTCGCAGTGGCGTCAGGTGGTGAGAGCTCAAGCATATTAATTTCTATCATATGGAATGAATATCAGTGATCAATGACGTTTACCAATATCACAAGAAATATTAGAAGATCACGCTATATTATGAGTAGGGAATGTTCAAAATGTGTGAGGAAATCTGGTAGCAATAAAGAAAAAGAAAGGAAATCATCATTACTTATATAATTCAAGGATGGCGAAGAGTATGGGGCAATCGGTAAGCGTCACGGTGCTTAATTAGAGAAATAAATAACTTTTCTCTAGCGTAATCTTCTTATACCAAGTATTCAAGTGGTTGACCTTTCTGTAAGCATCCTTTTCAACTGGATCATCTTCTAAAGGCTCGGATCCTAAATTCAATTATTGTGTCTACGGAGACCTCATCAACTTATACTTCTAGAAATCAGATCATCAGCTGAGGAGTTGACTTCGCTTAGTTCAGCAAGAAAAATCATCCTAACGTCCAAATGAAAAAGATGTCATTGAACATTATGAGTTTAAAGAAATCAACAAACTTCTCAACTGGATCATCTCCTAAAGAGAGTTATCAATATCCACAAGTTGAGAATCATCCCCTGAAGAGAGTTACTCAATTTTTGCACTTACTGAAAGCTTATCAAATCGTATATCCAAAAATCAAACCATTGGCTGAGGAGATAAGATGATTCAATTCAGAAAGCATAATCATGCTAACAACTAGAAGAGAAGATGTAGTTGAACATTATGTTTAACAAATCAATAAATATAAAGATCGAAAGTATGTTTTTCAAATATACCATCCCTAGAGGACGACCGCGCTAACTCCAACTCATTTTTTGCATAAGAAAGTCTATAAAATTACATTTCTATAAAAAAATAATTGGCCGAGGAGCTAATTAATCATTTTAATCATTATGATATGGAATGAATATCTTGATGGCGTTACGCATAATATAAGAAACATCACGTGTGATGCTTGTTGAATACTCAGATTCATGCAATCACAAGAAGGATCATAGTGGCTCATTACTCTGATTGCTGTAATCATAAGACTAACCAAATCAATGATGATAAGATATAACTAATAGGATCATAAGAAAAATTTCAAAAGACCAAGTCAACTATAAACCTCACTATCCTTATGGGAAGGTTGTAAACAGTACTCGAAATTTCTTATGAACATGCATTTCGCCAGATCATCTTTGGCTACGATCCTAAATCCAACTAACTGTTTTTTTTTCCATTTGTGGAAAGGTCATTAAATTACATTTCTTAAAATTAAATCATTGACTAAGGAGCTAATTTGATTTAGTTCGGAAGTAGATTATCCGACATCCTAACAAAAAGATGTCACTTTAAATAAATCAACTAACTTTTCAAGAGCTACTCAACTTTCACCTACGGGAAGTTTATTCATTGGTCCTAAATTTGGTCTTGTACGAGAAACTAGATCTGTCAAATAACTTCCCTTGGAGGGCGATGTGCAAATCCAGTGAACTCGATCCCTAAATGGTATGGCCTAAGAAGCATGATCATCCATAAGAGAAACATTATGAGATTCAGGAAATCAACAAATATGAGGTTTTATCCATGAATTAAGATAACGTTTTTTTAGCTTTTTAACCAGGTCATCTCATAGAGGGCAGCGGTTTTGAAGACCAAGTCAATTTTTGCAGTCATCTCATATATATGCACATAGAACTCCGCAATGCTATTCAATAAGTATTTTTCTATAGGCAATGCTTTTCAACTAGATGATTCTAGAACTCCGCACTTCTAAATCCAACTAACTCGATTTTTTCATCTACAAAAAATTAATCAAATTACATTTCTAAAAATCAAATCATTAGCTGAGGAGCTAACTTGATTTCAAACTTGAATAAAGCCTTCATCTATGATTATCTTTCAAGAATTAGGAGCCATGAATCTTCTTATCGATTTAGATGAATTTAAATTCTCTCCTCATTTTGTGGTGCTAATTAAATTACATTTCTAAAAATTAAATCATTGGCCGAGGAGCTAACTTAACATGGTTTCAAACATGAATGAAACCTCCATCTAAAGTTCTCTATCGAGAATTTGGAGCAATGGATCTTCTAATAGATTCAGATGGATTTGAATTGCTCCTCATTTTGTGGCGCATTACACCTTTGACCGGGAAGACAATTCATCTCCACATGCTAGGGGAGAGAAACAAATAATATTTAAGGTTGTCTTTGCCTGATTGTATCTAAGGTGGTGATATTGGGAATTTTACATTGGATTTGAAATGAATTTAAGACTTGAAGACCCTAGTCACTTAGGCCCTGTTTGGCAACGTGCCAAAGGTGCTTGATTCTGATTTTTGTTCCCAGAATCAGTTTGGAACAAATTTGTTCCCAGAATCAGTTTGGGACAAGATTTGAGAATAAAAAAAAAAAAAGTTGATTCTACGTCCAAGAATCAAAAAAAGAATCAACACAATAAAACTCTTCTTCTTCCCTTCCGCCATCCCGTGACCGTCACCCGCTGCCGCCCGTTGCCGACCGCCGTCGTCTGCCACCGCCCATTGCCCGCCACCATCCGCCGCCGCCCACCACCACCCACCGTCAATCGCCAGCCGCCGGAGGCTCGCCTGGCCAGGGCGAGGTCCGGCTAGCTCACTGGAGGCGAGCCCAGCCACCAGCGAGGCTCGGCCTCGCCGGATCTGGTGAGGCCGAGCCTCGCCGGTGGCCGTGAGCCTCGCCGAGGCTGGCCGAGGCTCGCCTAGCCTAATCGGTGGCCAAGCGGGCCTCGCCCAACCCCGGCGAGGCTTGCCTAGCCCGGCCTATGGCCGGTGAGCCTCGCCAAGCCCGGTGAGGCCCGCCTCGCCTAGCCCGGCCGATGGCTAGGCGAGCCTTGCCAAGCCTCGGCGAGGCCCGCACGTCCACCGGCGAGGCCGAGCCTCGGCGGGGTTGGGCGAGCCTCACCCAGCTGCCGACGAGGGCCAGCCTCGCCGAGGGCCGGCAACGCTCTGGTGAGGTCACCGGCCCTCGTCCAGTCGATTGCCGGTCCGGCGACACCGCCACAAGAAGAAGAAGAAAAATAGGAGAAAAAGGAAAAATGAAAAGAAAAATGAAAAAAAGAAAAGGAAAAAAAAAAAAAAAGAAAAGAAAAGAAAAGAAGTAAAAAAATTATTTAAAAATTAAAAGAAATTAATTTAGAACATAATCAATGAACACATTATCAAACGCAATTCTATTCCAAATTAGAAATGTTGGACAGTTAAGGCACGTTTAGTAACGATTACGTTCTCGGGAGTAGATTCGATCGAATTGATTCTTTTTTATTCTCCTGAACTAATTCTAAGCATTTTAAGCCGTTTGGTAGCTGTCCAAAATTTCCGATTCTAAAATAGAATCGCGTTTAGTACCATGTTCATTAATTCTGTTCCAAATCAATTTCTTTTAATTTTTAAATAACTTTTTACTTTTTTCCTTTTCTTTTTTCATTTTTTTCATTTTTTTCTTTTCATTTTCCTTTTTTTTATTTTCTTTTTCTTTTTTTCCTTTTTCTTTTCTTTTTCTCATCTTCTTTTTCTTCTTCGGCCGGTCGCCGGACCGACGACCCGGCCAAACGAGGGCCGATGACCTCACCGGCGTCGCCGGCCCTCGGCGGGCCGGCCCTCATCGGCCAAGCCTCGCCGGCGGCAGGCGAGGCTCGCCTAGCCCCGCCGTGGCCGGGCCGGCCTCATCGGGGTTGGGCGAGGCTGCCGCCAGCCACCGGCGGGCGGGTGAGCCTTGCCGGTGGCCAAGCGAGCCTCGCTTGGCCACCGGTGGGGTTGGGCGTCGCAAGGCTTGCCCACCCTTGCCCAACCCCGGCGAGGCCTTGCCCGGCCAGACGAGGCTCGGCCTCGCCATATCTGGGGAGGCCGAGCCTCGGCGATGGGCTGGGCAAGCCTCCGCGAGCTCGCCGATGGTCGGGCTTGCCTCCGAGCTCGCCGGACCTCGCCCCAGTCCGCGAGCCTCCGGCGAGCTCGCCGGACCGGCGGCCGGCGACAAACGACGAATGGTGGTGGGCGGTGGTGGACGGCGGTCGTGAGATTGGCTGAAGGGAAGAAGAAAATTTCTTGATTTTGATTCTCAAATTCGTTCCCTAACAATAATCAACTTTTTTTGTTTTTGATTCTATTCCCAATCTGTTTCCGGGAACAAATTTGTTCCCGGGAACAAAAATTTTACCAAACGCAATTTTAGGCCGAAACGATTCCGGGAACAAAGAATCGGGAATTTGGCCCTATTTGGATGGTTACCAAACGGGCGCCTTACTAAACACGTCCTTTTACTCAGAATCAGTTCCCGGGAACAAAATAAAAAATAATCATTTCTTGTCAAAATCAGTTCCTCAGAACAAAATCGTTATCAAACGCGTCCTTAGTTTATGGATTTCTTTTGCGTACTGCTTCTCTATATTTGCCCAAGGGCTTTTAGAGCTCAAGAGGCTTTGAGACGGTGGTTCCCAAATATATTTCAGTTTATTTGGCGGCTTACGCTTTGTGCTTAGGTTTTATTTTCGCCATTTCATGTTTATGGTTTGGAGAGAGACCTGAGTCCTACCATTGTTTGACCTATTTTTAATATTTTTTTTGCAACTTCTTCCTCACATGCTATTTCTCATAATGTGATGTCTGTGAAAAAATGACACTAAAAATATTATCCCTTTTGTGTGGCACTCAATTTGGTGCAAACACTTTTTGTCGGATCAAAGTCACTTTAAAAAAGAAAAATGGCAACTCAGATGTGAGATGCTGGAAATCAGGTGTGGCAGGCGTACCTAACAACTAATAATAGTCCTAAACAATACTATTCGACCCATGATTGCCCCAAATAATCTCGACTGGTTTAGTGGACTAAAAGATACCTCTATTCAACCTTTCTTCAAACCTAACGTCACCATAAGTCATTTGCGGAAAAATTCAGCTTCTTTCCCAAACCATACCCTTACAACCGTGGATTTGGGGCAAAATTAATGACCGAAACTTACAATAGAGTTTGCTACTTCATTTGTGTGCTTTTGTTTCACTGGAATTGCAATTTTTAAGGTGGTATTTTGAGGACTGACAATAACAAAGGACCGTAATGAAGGTTCAACGGAGGACGATGTCACCCTAGCGTATGCCCATAGCAGAGGGCGGGAGGCAAGGGAGTCGACGGTGTGCCGGAGCTTGCGGAAGGGGACATGGAGATCGGAGGAGGCATTATTGCAGGTGGTCGAGCCGCAGTGGGAACAGAAGGAGACGAAGGTGGTGATGTCAACCTAGGGTTGGGGGAAGGGGAATAGATTGCGCTTGCTATGGAAGGTGGGGTCGTCATTGAAGATGAATCCTGACTTCTTGAGAGCTTAAGTTTCAAGCCAAGTGAAACTATTTTCTGGATGAGAGGAGAACAGAGAACTGAGAGAGAATGAGTTCAAAGGGCAAGTCATCATCCACATGGGACTTTCTTTTTATAAGAAAGCTACATAGACATTAAAATTTCGTTACATGAATTCATCACCAAAAGCATCAAAATAATCAATTTTTCCTCTCCAATTCATCATTTAAACAATCTAACATAAAGTTTTGGCATTAAAGTAGACATCGAAAGTTATGTCTCTTCATCCCCCCGGCGGCCGTATTTTCATTGTTTTTCCTCATTAGCAATATTGCAATCAACTATACATTTGCACTTCATTTAGACTCCATTCAGTTTTGCAGAAATATAATATTTAAAAAAAATGTATTATATGAAGCATTTTTCTAAAAAAAATAATCATATTTTTCAATATTCAACTGAAATCTGAAAATCAGCTAGAAAATATTTTTCATTGTTAATACGGAAAAACTTTTCCTCCATGCAACAATTTCAATAATTCTTTTATTATATTTTTAAAATTTATTTTTTAATTTTTTTCTCCTTTTTTTTCAGGCTGACGATCAGCCAATGAAGAAAAAAAGAAAAAAGAAAGAAAAGGAAAAAGGAAAAATAATTAAAAATAATTAAAAATCAATACTTAAAAGATTAAAAAATAATAAAAGTAAAAAGTATTTGATGACAGAAAATGAGGTGAAAGAAGATGTGAAAAATGTTTTTGCTCTTTCTCAAAACTATAAAACATTTTCTCCTATTTTAAAAACCTTTTTACCTTCTTGGAAAATGTTTTTCCCAACCAAACCAACTCATCTTCTGTGAAATCTTCTGTGCAATGAACATGAAAAAGTTCAGAAAATATTTTCCTATAAATTATTTTCTGTAAATCAAACAGAATCTTAATTTGGAACTTGGCAAACCAACCCAGCTGGCTTGTCAATCGCAAAGATCTCGTCGGCCAGCAAAACGAAGATGGACGACCACGGTCCCAATGAGCTCGCCAAAGACCCACTTACCCAGAGATAGTCATTAACGTAGCCCATCCACGATTCTAACGTTGAGGTGGAAACACGTCACTGCGTATCTGTTCCGAATATTCTTTAAAAGCAGCAGCACTTCCGAAAACACGACCATCGCCATATCGCAGTTTGCTGCCGCCGGTTCATAAAATGTTCAGAGGGACCAAAGTCTTCAAGCGATTACTCAGGTGCAGAAATTAATCTCAGGGCAAAAGTTTGAGAAGCAGATCATACGGCACATAAATTTTTCAGGCTTCTAGAACTAATACATAGGCATGTACATAAGGGACTTGAACTCGGATACTAATCGCGTTCTAACTAGCAATCCTTGATTGGCTTCTAGGAACAGACCCAGGCAGGCAAAAACATCTCACACGCCAGCAGTATTAGGGAAATATTTTGAGGATCGTTTTGATGCAGCTGTTAGGTCTTAACTTATCTCTGGCTGAGATCCTCTGAAACTGCAAATCTGGCTGCAGGGACCTTTTTGGGTTTTCATACTGCAGGCGCCCGAAGAAATGAGTCCAAAAAGCATGAGCGTAGCTTGTGCAGATGCAAAGAATTTGCCTTCATTCCCCGTTGATGTTAACATCTGCACAAGAAGCATACACAGATTTTTAGAGCAGTTCCGTACGAGAATAGAAGCCTACTAGGATGCAGGGCAGCACATAATAATAAGGTATAACAAAGTTCCAACTGGGCAAGTATAAATTCGGGATTCAGCAAGCATATCTCAATTATGTGGATGATATGACAAGCATGCAATTAGACCAGAAAAAGCATTCAGAATATGATACTACCTGCAGAACTGTAGATTTGCGTGTGCCCATCAAGGAACTGTACTGGGAGGGGGAAGTCTCCCCTGCTGTACCGCCCATGGGGACCTTTCGTTGTGCTCCTAGTGATACAGATTAATACTCAGTTTAGGCATTACCATAAACAAATCAAGTTAAAGCTTGATGTACATGGAAAGGACTGATGCTTGTAAACAACCATGAATATATTCAATCGGTCACCCAAGTGCCAGCTCTTGTCAATGAGACTGTGCCAATAGAGGGAAAGTAACTTTGTTGCCTCAAGTTTAAAGTGAAAGGAAAATTAAGAAAATAATACACACTTAGTGATCAATTTAAGACTAGCCAAGAGGGACCAGAAACGGGAATAACACCCCACCACTCAAAAAAATCTTCAAAATCACAGCTAAATCATACAAGTATCTAATTCAACTTAGGTGTCCAACGAGCATTGGCCAACAGTTAAAAAAGATGCATACAATTGTAATTTGGTTCCTCATGTCTACGAAAAGTAGAAGTCCATCAACGTGAAATATTTCCAGTTACAAAAATGGTTATATATGTCCTAAAGGGACCTTAAGGATCATGGGACCCAAAAATTTCTACTACCACTGATGTTTTCCATGGGAACCCACTCCATGGATGAAGGAAGTTAAAAGATATATCTACCAAGTATGGTCATGCAAAAGTTATTCAAGCAAACAGTTTGCATACCCCAATTTCTGTCACAGAACGGCAGGCCGAACACTTGACTGCTGGAGCACCATATGGATACATAAGCAACATCGCACATGTACCACACTTAACTTGTCCAACCTGATGCTCTGAAGAAACAAGAACAAAGACAGTATTTCGTTTTCAGTAAGACAAAGACATACATCGCTGAATAACAGAAAGAAGTTTCCAGCCAAACTAGACTCCACTCTACAGTGGTAGGAACACCATAATTTATTTTAGATTGCGAACAACTTCAGCTTCAACACTGAATTGTTTTGTCCCTTCTTCAATTATGCTCTTCTTGCTACAGAAATATGACATATTTAGTCTGAATGCAAAATTAAAGAGGAATTGCTCATCAGTTGTATCCCTCCATCATATTATTATGTGATAAGATTTCATACTACTGTGGCAAAAGCTGCAGAATTGGAGGCAAAACTTTAATTGACAAAGGATATAACCATTTTCAGCCTGAAACTAATGCAAAAGACAATTTCAAGCTGATATGACATTGGGGGAAAACTATCCTGTAAACTCAAGACATGCTAACAATCAGCTTCTTAAAACTTATAGTATGGTATATCACCCAGGCACCTATTTACTTTTCCAACAGACTCGACTTAAGTCACTTGACCTCCAATAACTACTTACTGTTGAACTCTTCCAGTTTAATTTCCCAAGGCACATGACATTCATGTGAATTTTGACAAATTTCTTAACAAAGTGACATGTTACAGGCAGATTTAGATCTCTTCTTGAAAGGCTTACTCTTCTCTCTTTTTTTCCAGGATCAGGCTCAAGCTGGATCAGACAATAACAATTTCTCCAATAGTTGTTGCTATAGAGTACTTCCTATTTTAAAACTTTTGCATCCAAGCATCGAGGAAGAAGTACAGTTGTAATTGCGTCAATTGTTATCACAGCGACACGAATTCATCATGCATACATAAAGCAGGTCCAAGATATTCAAGCTGGATCAGACTATAATAAATTCTCAAATGGTTGCCATAGAGTATTTCCTATTGTAAAAACTTTTGCATCCAAGCATCAAGGAAGAAGTACAGACGTAATTGCATCAATTTTATCACAATGATATGTCCAGAACAAATACATCATGCATACATAAAGCAAGTCAAAAAATTTCGCTACCATAAAACAGTCTTGTTCCTCAACCTACATCTACCATGCCGCATATCTATCTTTAACTCCCTCTTCCTACCACAACCCAATCTCACCAATCCCATCCCCATTCTAAAAGAAAAGGCAAAAGGTTAAAATCCAAGATCATAAGATTAAGCACGAAACAATCTTATGTCCTACATGTAAGACAACAATTCTGCATAAACCAACAAGCCAATTGCATATTCTAAGAAACTGTGGTGTCATGAAACATATAGGACTGATGGTATGACAACATATTTTTACTGCAACAAAAAGTCTTTAATCAGTCATGGAATCTTCTAGAGGATAATGCCACTATGCAGCTCAGAACATGGTCACACACTAATGAGTTCTTTTAGCTCTGTGAAGAAGAAGAATAGGGAGTAACTAGTCGTTACGCAGCAACAATCAATGCACTTGCTGATCTATCAATCAATACACAAACGATATGAGTTCGAAGTACTGTCAAATTGTATAGTTCTTGAAAGGAGAAAAGGAAAGATGACAATAAAAGTAATACCAGTAAAGATTAAGAGATAAACCTTCCAACACAAAGTTAATCGTCTTGCAGCATAAGCATTGCACATATTTGGCTCCTGGCTGATATGAAATCAATCTTTGGCAGGAACCACAAACCATTTGAGCCATTTCTGCAGCATCATTGTCTCAATAAGACATCAAGCATCAAGATGTTGTCGTGATTGCACGAAAAAATAGCAGATATGAGCCTCCAAAACATGAATAGAATCCAAAAGAGGCTGATGAGTTTGACTTGTCTAATCCTAAGTCTACCAAAACAACGACCTGATAGCAGAGTACAACAGTATAGTAAAGAAGTACAAGACAATCCACACGCATCCCCCTCATGAAGCATGGTCAGCTTAAATTAAATGCACTCTTCTCTTTGCTTAAACAACCAGTTCTTACCAAACAAATGTTGAAAGAACAATCCAAAAGATGGCTGTTTCCCGATTTTCTATTACGAAGATGAGCATTCAGAGAATGAGGAACCATCATTACACGAATTTTACTCAATAGGGCCAACATTTCCATATCTAACACAGCAAATTGTGCCCAGATAATGTGACGAAAGATAAAAAATAAAAAATAAAAAATAAAAAAAATAAATACATAGATGAAACAGTAAAAGAAGAAGCAAGCACGAAGCCACTATAAGCTCTTGAATGTGTGAATAAACAAGAATGCCCAAAAAAACCACCAATCAGACGTTCATCTTGCAGATAGCCTGCTAAGACTAGAGCTATAATCTCCACAAGAAACCTATTCATCAGAACAAAACAGGTATCGCAACCATCAAAGGGACAGTACCAATGAAACGAAGGATCTCCGGATTCATCTCCACCAGAAAGCTTACTCATAGTAAAGGACTGACCATTAGATCATGTCAAGCGTCTGAGCAACGACGAAGTGAAAATCACCTCTTGCAATGAACTTTAGAGGATCAAAAGAGAATGACGCTACAGATCACCTGCTAAAGCAACTACCACTCATCAAAAAATGAACTTGGGATGTGGTCGGTCGCACTGACCTGCGGTACGCCGACCAGGTTGCGGGGCCGATGGCATTAACGTGGATGGTGCCGGCTGCGGCACCTTAGAGGCGGGCGGCGGTGGGGCAGGTTCCCAACCAGGAGGTGCGCCGTCGTCCTTCACTCTCTTTCTTCCACAACTCGTTTGCTCTCGATTCCCTCGCTCCCCAGTTCGATCGACCGATGAGGAGCGTTTCCCCAACCGGGAGGCGGCCCGTCCTCCTCCATTTCGTCTCCCTCCGCTCTCTCTCCGATCCCATTTTCTTGCGCGGCTCCTTCGCTCTCAATCATCTCGCTTTGCGGCTCGATCGTAGAATGTGGACCGATTCCCCAACCAGGTGGCGGACCTTCCTCCACTCCTCCTTCTTTCTTCGCTCTCTCTCCATCGCATTTTCTCGTGCGGATTCTTCGCTCTCGATTCTCTCGCTTTGCGGCTCGACCGAAGGATGAGAATCGATTCCCCAACCAGGAGGTGGACCGTCCTCCTCCGCTTCCTCCGCCTCCTCCATTTCGTCGCTCTTCACCATTCTCTCACTCTGCGGCGGCTCGATCGGACGATGAGGATCGATTCCCAGCCAGAAGACAGACCGTCCACTTCCTCCTTCGCTTCCTCTTCCATGACTGCTTCGCTTTCCATACCCTCGCTCCCCGGTTCGAGCGAGGGACGAGCGCCGGCTTCCCAACCAGGAGGCGGACCGTCCTGTTCCTCCTCCTCCTCCTGCTCCTCCTCCATTCTCTCTCCCGCCGCCCTCTCTTCTCCTACAAGCGCGACTGCTTCGCTTTCCGTCCCCTCGCTTTGCTGTCCGATCGAGGGACACGCAGCGGCTTCCCAACCAGGAGGCGGAATTTCTTCTTCTTCTTCTTCTTCCCTGTTCTCCCTCTTCGGCTTCATTCAGTCGTTCCTTCTGTTCTTCTCCTACTACTTCCATGGCGGCGCTGGTCTCGATTCTCGCGGGAGCGAGGCGACGTCGGCAACGGCGGAGGGGGCCCGGACTCCCATCCAGGAGGCGGCCCTTCTTCTTCTTCCTCCACCTCGTCTTCCGCCATTCGTTCTTCCCTAAGCTCTTCTTGGGCTTCCATGCTCTCTCTCTCTCTCTCTCTCTCTCTCTCTCTCACTCCCAGACAGTAGCGAAATTGAAATAACTACGCAGTGACGACGGTTCAGCGGACGCCGGCCGAACCCGACGACCCGTCTCGCTCGCGATTGCATCCGGTTCACTTGGGTGAACCGGAGTCAGGTTTTCCGGCGCCAGAATTAAATTCAATTTCTCCGACGTCCAAACCGGTCGGGATTCAAGGATTAATCAAGATTCCTCGCCTCCTAGGATTTCCGAAATACCAAAGTTCCGATCACTATCTATTGAGTCAACCGATCAATTCTCTTGGTCATTTTTGCTTTAAACATTTTAATTTCCTTATCAGTTCCTACACAATGTAGAGATCTTTACAGGGGTTTACATATCTTGTTTCACCACCTCGTCTTCTACTCAAAACTACGCCAGTCCTGCCAACTTCGGACCATATTGAAATGCGATTTCAATCGGCTGCAATCCTAAAGCTGCAGTACACCATGCAAGGATAGTCACGAAAAAACGATCGTGCCAATTGGTGCGAACGGGACTGAAACTCTGTTAAAGTCAGGTGGTTGGTGATGACAGGTCTTGATTTGCAGTTAGACCGCGGGATCGAGTAAAGATGTAAGAGAAAGGTACATGGAGAAAGGTACATGGACAACGGACTCAAGGGCCGAACTTCCTATTGAACCGGTATCATCCTAGTTCCCCGGTTAAGCCGGAAGACATTCTACATACAGCCGGCCATTAAAATTAAAATTGGTTTTTGCACCGAGAATATCGAGGCTCGAATACAAGGGATGTCTTGCCTTCACTCGGCAAATGGATTTAACTAAACATAAATTTCTTTTGCTAGGTAAAATTTCAGTCCTTTGACAAACAAACAAGAATTTACTTTAAGCTGAACACTGATGCCTTACATCGCAGGGACATGTCCTTTACCGAGAAGAACCGAGTCCTCATTACAGATAACTAGATGGTTGACACTTATAAGTACAAGGCCATACGAAACAGCAGCGCTCAACCAATCGAACCAAGTGGAATCTCGACTACCTGAGCTCAAGCACCCTTTTCTTCTGGTCCTTGCTGGTTTGATATCCTTGGTGAGCATTCTAGGTGCTATGGCCATGGACATAAGCTCTTGGAAGAGCAATTTGCAAGCATAAGGAATGTGAACCCCTGCACAAGGTCATGAGAGAACATCATTTGCGTTATCATGACAAATACACGATTATCGCCTAGGACAAGTTAGACAGCCTCGGCCTATCCAACTACAGAGCATGCAAGCCCAGAGAAAATAACAAACCCAGAGCTTAAATCTAAAGAGTGAACGACACTTTTGACTCTACCCTAACTTAATCAGAGGTGAGAAGTAAGCACCAAATGAAAGCACTGGATGAAAGCAATACACACCTGAACAATGTCGGTTTTGTTTTTGCAACCTCTGCACTCAAAAGGTAAAGATATGTCTCATGATGAAGACAAATTTACAACAAAGTTGGGAGGATGCTTTGGAAGTTGGCCGGAAGATGAGACCTCAAAACATAGCTCTTTTTGGAAAGTGTTCTATCGAAAAGACTCAATAGCAAAAGATACAGAAGAGGCTATCCCTGAAACCCTTAAGCTACCAAGGTAAATTGATGTTATGGAGGATGTTTAGCCCATCCCTCTCGGAATTAACCATAACATTCAGCAAGGGGATCTAGAACAGATGATAACAGATTCCTACTACAACAATACAAAAGAGATAACCATGTATTGTTGACACCTGATTTTTAGTTGACGCATTATTAAAAGGTAAAAAATCGAGATTTAGGTTTATGATCACGACAGAACCCCATGTCTTAATCAAAAAGTGTCGTTTTCGTTTCTTTATTTTGCATTGTCATTTTTAAGCAATTTTTAGCTCATTTTCAAGAAAAATAAAAAAAAAGTCAAATAGTTGACTTTTTGGTTGATTTTTTTGTCAACCCTTTTTGGTAAAAAGCAAAATTCAATTTAGCTTTAATTTCACTTCTGTCAAATCAATTTCTTGAAAATTCAAATATTTGACCAAAAAATTAACATTTTAAGAAAAGTTAATTAAATGGTTGACTTTTAGTCAAACATTTGACTAAAATAAATTAATTAATTAATTAATTAATTAATAAAAGCACATGTATATATTTCTTTTAATGCTAATTTGACTTTTGTGTAAAAAATTTCACAAAATTCGATTAAGAACCTTGATTTCTGAATTTTTCAGTTTTAAACTCTAAATCGGTTAAAAATAAAATTACTTTTATTTTAGCCATAATTAGGTGTAGTTCTTTCTTTGATATTTGGCTTAGATGTTATCTAAAATTTGCTTGAACATTCAATTTCGTGATTTATCGAGTCAAAATACAAATTGCCGTTTTGAGCCCTAATTTGGGAACCAAAATCAATCATTCATAACTTATGAATGAACGATTGTTGCTCACTCATTTTCTTAAGATAAATCCAAATATAAAATCAATTTTGGGAAATTCACACTAGAACTCATCAATTTGAATACTTTTATCCTCCCGACATTAGAAAATCAGGCAATTAAGCTTCAATCAACAAAATTCGAATTGACCCATTTATGGCTATGGTTTAATTTCATGAATCTAGGTCTAATTTTAATATTAGGCTTAGAACGATTTTTTACCTAAGTTTGAGCGCTTCAATTCAAGGTTAATTTGAATATGATAAGTGATTTTACATATGGGTAGCTTATTAGATAGGACAATTGTGATACTAATTAAGTTCAATTTTAGTTAATTTGCAATTAGTTAATTTATAATTTCATCTATTGAATTGTAAATTTTACCATTTTAGCCCTTTAGGCCAAATTCAAAGCACCCATGATTTCGTTTCATTGTTTTTCATGATAATCATTCAATTAGGTCAATAAAAGACCTCTAGATCACGTTCATAAGGTTTGATTTAGCTTAATTGTCTCTTAATTGGCCAATTTCTTCTTTAAAATGATAAAATTCCTTTTCAATTTGGTCCTTTAGGGGCCAAATGGCATAAATTTTTTATCCACAGGGGTCCCAAGTGGTAGGAACCGAACCAAACCGGTCAAAAACCAGTCAAAATCCGGTCAAACTAGACTGAATCGGTCCGGTCAGTTTGATCAAGTCGCCAGCGGAACTAGCCGATTCAGGCCCTTGCCGGCCAGTTCTTGGCCTCCGATCCTCTCAATGCCAATTTCACTTTTACACCTTCAATTTCCCAAAATTTTACAAATTGGTTCTGGAGTTTCGTCAAATTGCAAATTAACCCATAATTGGAAATTTTGAAGCAATTACCAATTTTGGCTTGGTTTTTTGCAAATCAAACCCATTAGATCAATTACTCAACACTTCGAGTATTCAAAATGGATTTTTGACCGTTGGATCAAAATTTCAACTGTTGGGTCGAACATACGGCCAAAATTGCTAAATGTGAGGAGTATATAAATGAAATGTCTTCCATTTTCAACTAGGGGCTTCATTTTGCACGAAAATTCCCTCTCTCCTTAGTCTCCCTCTCTATTTTCTCCCTCTAAACTCCCGCCCAAACAGATCTCTCTCTCTCTCTCTAAGTTTCAGTCCATCTCTTGGACCGGTTTTGTTCTAGACTCAAATCAGCGGTTGCCAAAGCCCCCAAGCATCCAAGCTGTTGATGTCTTTGACCTTACTATGGATAGAGGAGACCTCATTAGTTGCTAGATCTTTACCGACGGCCCAATCTTCACTGGCATGTCAAAGTTGGTCCATTTTGGACCGGTTCTTCCTTTTTTCCTTGAGCCGATGGTTTGATTAATCTCGATCTGATCTGTAGTAGTTTAATCTACATTCTTGAAGTCCCGATCATGATCCGACGACTTAATTCGATTGATCACAATAGAAATCAACAAAAATCACGACGAAGGTAATGATTCGAAATTCGAATCCGATGAAGCAAGATCGAATTAGTTGATCGGAGCTAGAATTCAAGATTAGGAGTTTTTATATGCTTAAGATCAATGATTATGAATGCTTCAATGATTTGTGGATGATTTAAATGATAATTGTGTTCTTGAGCCTAATCTATGATTTTCGTAGGTCAATATTTAGGTCACTGTTTTGGCCAAAATGAGATCCGAAACAACCTTGTTTCAACACAACTCTTCTTAGGATTAGATAATAGACGTCCCAAGCTTCGAAATGGTAGGTTTCATGCCCCAATCGAGCATCGTTTGACCCTCGAAAAACACCTCCGAAGATTAACGATTCTGCACTAGTTTAGGTTTTTTCGATTTTGATTATGTTCTGCCTTCTGGCTTTGTTATTTTTGTGCCGATTTTTGTGATCATTTTTTGACAAAATTTTCTTCATGAGTTTTGTTCCAAATCGTCTTGTGCATCTTCTGTAATTTTTTATTTTTTATTTTTTTGATTTTTGGATGTGTTCAACTAGGTCAAATTTACTCAAATGTAAGCCTAGGTCAATTTGTTCCATATTGATATTTGATTTTGCTATTTTTGTACTGATTTTTGTATTAAGTTCTGGAACAACTTTCCTTTATGAAAGTTGCTTTTATAAGTGTTGTGCATTACTTGTATTTAAAAAAAAAAAAAAAATTAGACATGTTTAGCTAGGTCAAAATCGCGTAGATCTAAGTATAGGTTAGTCTATCCTACATTGGTCCGAAATTTGTTTTTGATGAAATTGAGTTCATAAATGCACCTATTTGGTCTCAAATCCTTCATGAGAGTTGAAACACATGATATATATTTTCAATTGATGCACGATTTGCAAGGTTTTTACATTGGCAAAGTGAATCAATTGCATGCATTAGAATAAAAGATATTGCATCAACATATACTAGACATATAGTTTGTCGATTTTGCCATTTTTGCCACAACTCATATGATCTTAACTGAGTTTCGAACTCTTAACGATAAATCTTCATCATCGCATGCTCTGTATGTGAGATTTTTGGTAGGATTTATGCATGTCTTGAGGATGGTTGAAATAATGCTTGTTCTGTAAACTTAATTCTGAAATGAAACATTATCATATGTGTACCTCTCCATGCTTGTTTGAGTTATCTAGGAATCAAATCTTACGATCATGCCTTCTCGATAATTGAACTGCATGTTGCAAGATTTGCATACATGTTTATGTTTAGGTCATGTTCTTTGAGTATCATCTTTCACATTAAATTCGTCTCACAAAAAGTGTTCATTGCACTTAGAATTCCTAAGCATACCATTAGGAATCTTGAATCATCTTATAATGTCATTTAAATTGTATGACATTTTGCATGCCGACTTAAAATTAGATGACTATCTAAACTTTCGTCGCATCCAATTCTAAGTCCCATGTGATTTCTTCATGCCGTTTGTGCATTCTTTGAGTGATTTTAAGATTTTCTAATGAATGCTTATGTTCTATTTTCTTAGTTACTAATGCGCACACTTTTAGAGATCTCGATCTTAGGATATCAAATTGACCTAGTTTGGACTCGAGCTCTTCTAGAAAGACGTATGGCACACTTAGAAGTTTCTAATGCCGCTGATTTCATGCTAATCGCTCATCATTTGGACTATTTTTCATTTTTTTCAAAGCTATATCACAATCTGGACAAGGGATCAAATTCGGACCCCCTGTTCTAACCCCTATTTGGACAGACCTTTGATATTTTTGTTTCATTTTTTCTATTTGGAATATGAACTCGGTCTCTTAATGAAACTTGCTTATCATCATGATGGTTATGTTGTATGTAAATTTGATGATTTTTAGACATGTTTTGATAAGAAAAATCCTCGCGACATTAGCTGAATATCCAGTTGTTTTGACAAATTTCTGATGGGTTGTTGTTTGTTGTTTGATTTTTGTAAAATCATGTGTGGATTGTTTAAGAAAAATTTCTTCACAAAAGTTGTTCATCATCATATCATGCATGTGAGGGAATTTTCTCATTGCCAAATTGTCATTAGGTATTGCCCAATTTTACTGTCCTTACATGCTTGTTCTGAAATTTCCTGATATAAACATGATTGCGATTGTTTAGTTATACTTTTTAGGTTAGTTTGTGCATGAAATTAGGCCATGCCATCTTCATGAAAATTGTTTTAAATGCTTTAATCTTTGTAGTTAAACAATCGGCCTTTTCAAATTGTATCTTTCTAAAAAGTATTTTGGTACATGTAATGTTTCCCAAAAATAACAATTTCTAAGAATTCTTTTTCAAAGCTCAATTTGGCTTATGAAAAAGTCATGGTTTGGATTATATTTAAAATATCTGCGACGCTTGTGAGTACATTTATGCAAACCTCAAGCTAACATTAACAATTGAATGTGTTCCACAGCCTAGATATTCCTTAATCTAAAATATTTTCAAACCTTTTTAAAATCTTGATTTGACATCGTGAAAGTCACGGTTTGAATTGTATTCAAAATACTTGCAATTTTTGTGAGTGCATTTTGAGAGCCTTGAGCTAACCTTGGCAATTGAATGCCTTTCATAATTGAGACGTCACTTTGTCTCAAAACTTTTCATGAATGATTTCGAAATATGTTTTTTAGATATCACATGTATCCCTCACACATATAATCCCATCATGCATTAGAAATTGCCTGTGTTTGTGATTGGCACATGCCCTTAGTAATAAATGACCCGCCGACAGTTCACTTTCTTGCTTAATTGGTTGAGAAATAAGGTTCAAAAGACTTGCATGCATGTTTAAATTTTTGTAATTCATGTGACTTTTAGATGAATTATAAGGTCGATGCATGATATCAAGGGAAAATCCTGAAATCACATAGATCGCTTGATTATGAGACTTATAAACGGTATTAACCAGACAAAAATACAATTGGTTAATAATTGTTATAAGTCACAAAAAATGGATTAGGTAGATTTCTTAGTGGGACCCTCGCATGAAAAACAAAGGCCAATCCTAAGGCCCCAAAATTTGACCTTCGTACTATACTTCCTTTAAATGATTGACCTCGTTTTGGCCAAAACAGTAACACATGTATAGGCTTACGAAAATCACAAATTAGACTTAAAATTACAATCATCAACAACTCATTGCAGTATTCATACTCATCAATCTTAAGTATGTAAAAGCTCATAATCTTGAATCCTAGCCCCGATCGACTAACTCAATCTCGCTTCGTTAGATTCGAGTTTCGAATCGTTACATTTGTCACGATTTTCGTCGGTTTCTATTGCGATTAGTCGAATCAAATCGTCGGATCACGATCGAGACTCCAGGAACCTAGATCAAGTCACTACGGCTTGGATCGGGACCAATCGAACCTCCAACTCAATGAAAAAAGGAAGAATCGATCCAAAATGGACTAGACTTGACTCGCCGGCGAAGATGAGGCTACCAATGAAGATCCGACCACCAATCCTCTCTCCTCTTTCCACAACAACGTCAAAGACTCTTGCTATAGTAGATCACCAGTAGCTTGAAGGCTTGGGAGCTCCGGCGACTGCCGATTCGAACCTAGAACGAGACTAGTCCAAGAAGCGAACCGAATCTAGAGAGAGAAATCATGATATGTTTTTGTAGCATTTTGGAGAGAGAGAGAGAGAGAGAGAGAAATTCGTGCAAATGAAACCCTCGTTTATGAAAATAGAAGAGATTTCACTTATGTACTCCCACATTAAGCAATTTTGGCCGTTGGTTCGACCCGACAGCCAAAATCTCGATCCAACAATAAAAAATCCATTACGAATGCGCTATTATGATCACGAGGTGTTGGGTAATTGATCTAGTGGGTTTGATTTGTAAAAAACCAAGCCAAAATCGGGAATTGTGTCAAAATGTCTAATTATGGGTCAATTTGCAATTTGACGAGATTCGCCGACCAATTTGTAAAATTTTGGGAAGTTGAAGATGTAAAAGTGAAATTGGGATTGAGAGGGTTCTAGAACGATGGCCGAAAGCCAAGAATTGGCCAGTCCCGTCGATGGTCGGTCGAGATCGGCTGACCGGTTCAGTCCAGTTCGGCCGGATTTTGACCGGTTCTTGACCGGTTTGGTTCGATTCCTACTATTTTGTCCACTTGGGATCCCTGTGGGTCAAAAATTTATACAATTTGACCCCTAAATGACCTAATTGAGAATGAATATTATCCTTTTTATGAAGAAATTGATCAATTAAGATACAATTAATCTAATCAAACCTTATGAATGTAATCTAGGGGTCTTTTATTGACCTAATTGAATGATTATTGTGGAAAAAAAAATGAGTCGAAACCATGGAATGCTTTGAATTGGGCCTAAAGAACTAAAATGGTAAAATTTGCAATTCAATAGACAAAATTGCAAATTAACTAAAATAATCGACAAAATAATCGACAACAAGGCAAGAAGCCATCCCGTGTTTAGCTATTGAAATACAATGGCAGATATTTGATGACTATTCAAGTGATGCCGCAGTAAGTTTTAGACGAAAACATTAGAAATATTCAGGAAAGCGCCAAAGGTATTCATGGTTAAGGAGCAGTTGTAACAAAGACCCATCCATCAAAACATCGTTGATAAATAGAGAGCATCGAAACACAATCCAGACAGTTGTAAAGCAAATAGGCAAGGTCATTGCAGAGGAAAAGGCAATGTCCATAAGGCTTGAAACGGTTATTAGAAGAGGAATGACTGTTCAGCAGTTACCAAGCTTCTCTATAAATACCATCAAGTCATTTAGCATGAAGCCTTCCCCCGCGAAAGAATCAATCAACATGTTATCGCTTTATCTTTACGTTTCTTGTACTACACTTTAGTTTTCATAGCTATAGCTCTTAGATCCTCGTTGTTGTTTAGATCCTAGCGTGTATCTACACCATGATGTTGCGTCATCGATTAAATTTCGACGTTGTATTCTCTATCCTAGTCCAACGTTGTCGATTAGATTCCGGTGTTATGTCCTTTATCCCGATGCAATGTTGTCGATTAAATTCTGGCATTGTGTCTAGTTATTCCCAAATTATGTCGTCAATTAGATTCTAGCACAGTTTGAACTTGTTCTCGACGTTAGCAAGTTTGTTGTCAGGGTTGTACAATTCTATTCGAAATTGGAAATTCAACATTTATATTGCATTTGATATCTTATATTCGGAATGAGTACATAACCTTTATTATTTCTAAATAAAAATTGAATGATTATTCTTGATGAAAGATATTTTGTTACGGAAACAAATCTATTTGCGGGGATGGTTATTGTCAACTTCATCGAAAATTCCCTTGCTTTATTATCCTCAAATTGACGAGGCTTCTTCTTCCTCGGTAGTTCCCAGTCAAAGGCACGATCCCCATTCGCCTTCCTTTCTTCTCTGCTGTTTACTATGGCTGAGATACATGTGTGTAACGAAAATGTCGACAGAATAAGATAAGGAGATAGGAGGTGAGAATGGTGATTTATAAAGCAAACGTGTTAACGCTTGACACAGTAAATTTTGAGAGAATATTTGCGTAAACGAGCGTGCAGATGAGACGGTACAATCCTTCATGTCCCTTTAAGGGTGTTAACAAAAAGCAAAAAATATCAGTTTTGGACTATCTGAGAATCCCTTTTTTTTTTTTCAAAAAGCTTTAATAATCACACACAATGCTTTTGGTCGGGGTCGCCTGTACAACTCAAAAGTTTAAATTTAACCAATTTATAAAGCCTGTTGTATGTTCATTGAATCTCTAAATAGCTAAGTTTCCACTCTCATGCCTTTAGATTATTTTAAAAAACTATAATTAAAATGTACTTTTGTAGATATCCAATTTTACATCTTAAAAATCTCTATTTTTCTTAAGGGATCAAGCTGTATCTAATTCCAACTACATCTTTTCGGAGATAAAGACAATTGGATGATTTACATTCATGTGTGTATGTATGCTTTTTAGCTTAATTGAGCAATGGGTCTTCAATAATGCTTTGACTTATTGGAACTATTTTTTGATGAGCAAAGTGAATTATAAATACCAAATCTATGTGTAGGCAAATGAGACGTCATCAAGCATCCATTTATCAGTTATTATATCAATTTGTCAACAAATTTCAAAAAACAATACTATTTGCCCAGCATTTCTTTCAATTAATTTTTCGAAAAATGATTTTTAAATGATTCATTTTCCAATTGAAGGAGTCAGATTCTCTCTTTTTTCTTCTCATAGGCATTTACAAACTGGGTATGTATGGGTTGGGTTCTAGACACTGGAGACCGAAACCGAGTGGTGATTAATTTAAAAAGCATCCTAGTTTCGTAGGCCTACAAATTTGAAGTTTGAAACGCCCACACCGCCCCATCTCCATTCCTTCCGATCCTTCACCATTTAGGCCACGTAGCTTAGTCGGTAGCCACTGATTATTGTTTTTCTTGATAAGAGGAAACGCAAAGGATCAAACACGAATTAATGGACCTTTTAGCCAGATTCATCGTGTGAATTGATGGCTCCTAATGGTCGAAGAGACTTGCTTGCATGCTGCGTTTGGAACTCCCTTTGATCAAACCTCCGAATCCTCTGATCGCTTTCCCCGACCAGCGGCGTTATTCTACTCAAATGCTGGGCACAAGGATCGCTCCTCCGATTTTACTCTTGCTCGCATTAGGTAACGAGGCGACAACAGGCTCGCTTTAAGAGTAAACAATAGCTCTAGCACAAATCGAGTATTCCAACAGTCAATCTCAACCACTAGGGGTTCACCCCAGTGGCCACCATTCCAATTTGGAAGGGGGAGGTTGGGAGTTCAAATCATTACCTTCTCATGGGGGATTGAGGTGGGAACGATTTCATTTTAGGAGTGGGTTTCAACTCCCACACCCTGCAATGAGGCAGGGCAAAAGTTTGAGAGTGTGTGTTAGAGTAAAATTAGAGTCGGACCGACCACAAAAAAAAAACAGTCAGTCTCAAGCTCTTTTAGTGACATTATCATTGTGGATTCCTCGCCCCACCCTTTTTCCTAAAGAGGACAAGGGAATCGGCATGATGGAAAGTGGGGATCGAACAAGAACGTTACCGTCTCCAAAACAACATTTTCAATGCTCTTTGAGCAGATAAACTTGGCGGTGGGCTCCCCTCCCACTTTATTATTCTTATGTTAGCTTTGACATTGCAAGAGCAAGTTACATATACAATTCATGTTACTGGGTGTCCCATCTATCGCCAGTAATTTAAGTACTCGTCGATTTTTCAAACCTTAGTCACCTAATCAATAATGATGAAGGTGGGTCGTGTATAATAGCCACACAAAATCTTGTCAAATTTAGGCAAAAAGGATAAAGTCTCTTCCGAATAAACACCATTCCTGTGAGCCTCAAATGCACGGAACAGCCAAAGGACAGGGGAACAACCATTACATCCACTCGTCTTTTCCTCCCATAAAAGAAGAAGAAAAGAGTGCTCGATCTCCTAATAATTAGGGCTTAATCAAAAAGGCTTGATCATCCCCCATTAAGATTCCAGATAGGCGGCGCAACCGTGACTCTCTTTAATAGTTAATACCTTATTGATCACTTAAATTAAGGTGCATACCAAACAGAGGCAGGACGGCGGAGTGGACGCATCCTTGGCCAACTAATTTTTCGATTAACGACCACATTAAAGTTGCGCCTTTCGAGATTACAAAAAACTTAGTGCCAACACGCGGACAATCTCAAATGTTCTTTTCCGGCGTATCTTGGGAATTATTTTACTAATATTCGCGGTTTAACATTTACTTTTCTTAATTAAGACAATTGTTTTAAAATTAGAAGGAGGAAATTGGAGTTTCCGTTATCTCCCTCAAAAGCTTGCTCGAAATTTCTAATATTTGGCATTAATATCGAGTTGATAGGACATGAATGATAATCATCCTCACTAGAAATTAATTTATGGAATAAAAATAAAAATAAATTATTTATATTCTTAGATGAGTTTCTGAATAAAAATATGTATTCGATAATGATATAAAATTTTCATTTTGAAAATAAAAATTTATTTGATAACCACACCTAGCCCGTTGAATTGAAAGTTGGGATCGATGAGGGCAAACACGTCCGTTCCGAGGCCAGCAAGATATCCATAAAGCACTGAGTTCAGAGATAGGGGCAGTGCATTTTCTCGTGCATTTACCACGAAACGCGCTAAATCTAACACCACGAACCACGTCCGAAAACCTAAATAGTAATTAGACACGAACTCCAAGAGGCCTAACTTGTAATGAGTGTTGGAATTGCACTAGTCTTGTAGTATCAACAACGAAACATCGATTAACCAGTGCCCTCGAAATGCTTATATCAAACGTGATAAAAGAATAATTCAGTCCTCCAAATATTGATCGGGCACACCACGAGAAAAGTATCGAAAATCACAGGTATTTTTTATTAGATTATTTGACAAATACCTCAAAAACAATTCACCGACAAATCTTGGGATGGAGACGGAAGTCAACGGGGATTTTGTCAACGAATCATTTAATTTCGATGGTTTTGAGTCTGTACATCTTTTAAGGCTGCAACTTTCTTGTCATGACATATATAATCGTCGCTTAAATATGCTTAAATATAATTAATGAAATACGTAACATAGGGCAGTGAAAAAAATCAAGAACGATAGCACGCCTCCTGCTTCTACCACAAGAAACGCTCCACAAATTTCACGCTGGGCTCCACGACCTCACTCTCCCAAACGTCCCGGGACCGGCCGCCACCCTCCTCCTTGGCCGCCATCGCCAGCCGGACCGCCTCCGTCGCGTCCACCCTATGCAGCTCCCACCCGCACCCTCTCAGCCGCTCGATCTTCATGATCTGCCACTTCGCCAGCTCCACCGCGTTCTTCTTTATCTTTCGCACCGCCTCCTTGTACGCACCCTCCCGCCCCGGATCGTCTTCCCGCATCCCCGCATCCTCCCGCCGCCACCCGTCCCCCGGGCCAACCCCCCACGGCGGCGGGTAGGTCATGAAATAACGGTCGAACTCGGGCACGCCTATGGCCTTCCTCAGGCAGGTCCAACCCCCCGGGTTGGTCCGGCGCAGGTCGTAGTGTCCGGCGAGCTCATCGAACGCGCCCATGTCGAGCATTTCGTCCACGCGCTTCGACTGGTACTCCTCCAGGACGGGCGGCGACACGTCGACCCACAGAAAGCAACAGTCGTACCTCAGCTCGGGGCTCGCCGGCGAGCCGAGGCGGCCGAACGGGTCTGCCGCGGGGTCGAACGACTCCACCAGGAGAGCGTGGATGAAGGAGTTGGAACCGCCGACGAGGAGGGGGAGCTTCCCGCGGGAGGCGATGCCGGAGATGGCTGCGTGGCCGATGGAGCGGAACTGCGACGGGGTCATCTCGCCACCGTTCGGGTCGAAGGAGCTGAGGAGGTGGTGGGGACGCCGCGGCGCTCGGCCGGGGGATCTTGTTGGTGGTGATGTCGAGGCCCCGGTAGACTTGCATTTTGTCGGCGTTGATGACCTCGCAAGGGAAGCGGGAGGCGAGGTAGATGGAGAGGCTGGACTTGCCGCACCCGGTGGCACCCATGATGACGACCACCTTGGCGCGGGGGCGGAGGGTGCGGTGGGCGGTTGCAGAGGAGGAGGACATTGGGGAACGACGGGCGGAGTTGCTCTCGGGGTGGTGGTGGTGGTGGTTGCTATGGGAGGGGAGAGGAAGGAAGGTGAACCAGGGAAGCTTGGGGGAGGTGAAGCAAGGAAGGTCGTTTTTATAATAGGGCTCCTCATCCTCATGCACGTGAAATGCGAAAAAGTGTCCAGAGAAATGAACGGGAAGTGTTTGAAAAAAAAGAAGGAAAAAAACATAGGGCTCCTCATCCTCATGCAAATGCGAAAGAGTGTCCAGAGAAATGAACGGGAAGTGTTTAAAAAAACAGAAGGGAAAAGCATAGGAAAGCTTCCATATCCTTCCACACAACCTTCCTCCTCGCCCGCCCACTTCTCCCCAAGCGTCACCGAATCGCCACCCCACTCTTCCTCGCTTCTTCTCCTTCAAAATCTCTCCTTCTTCACTACCCAGTTCAGAAACCTCTCGCGCTCCTTCCATGGCTTCGAGGAGAAAAAGATATTAAACAGCGGATATCAGTAAAATTATTTAAGTTTACAAAAAAAAAAGGTCTAATTATTAACTTAAGCAGGCTTTTGAGGGGATATAACAAAAAAGTCTAATTTCTTCCTTCTAATTTTAAAACAAATTGTCTTAATTAAGAAAAAAATATTAAACAGTGGATATCAGTAATTATTATCTCGGACCTTATGTTGCGTGAGTTGTCAATTATTTCTTGCGATAATGAATAACTTGTGTACAAGAAAATTATCTAACATGAATTTTAAAAACCAATCGAACAAAGCTCAAAAAATATTTTATGCTAAGGAGTTGTACCCTACAAATTTTGCGTACTCAATAATAGATTTTCTCGGTGCCCATGAGCCCAATCCAGCAATCACGCCTCTGACGTGGCAAGACCAATGGGCCCGGCGCATGCCGACATGGAAATTCGTGAAACCCGAAATTGCGTTCGGAAAAATTAAGGGAAGGAAAAAAAAAAAGGAAAAGACCATAAAAAAAACCCCAAATTTTCTTAAAGTGACAAATTTATCTCAAACTTTTTTTTGTGACATACGAAAAAACCAAAACTTTATAAACTCGTGACACATTTACCTCATTAAAAGCATTTTATTCTTATTCTTTTTATTTTTTATTTTTTTTTTCTCTCTTCCCTCGGAGCCAGCAGAGGGAAGCCGGTATCCAACGAGGGCCGCCCTCGCCGACGTCGTCGAGGGTCGCCCTCGCCTAGGCTTGCTAGGGCCGACAAGGGGTGCCCTTACCCGACGCAAGCGAGGAGGCCCTCACCCGACGCCGACGAGGGCTACCCTCGTCGAACACCGGCTTCCCTCCGCCATGGCCGAAGGAGGGAAGAAAGAAAAAAAAGAAAAAAAAAGTTTTTAAAAGTCTTGTCCCTATAATTTAGGGTAAATGTGTCATATAAATGAAAGTCCTTGATTTTTGTATAAAAAAAAAAAAGTTTGGGATAAATGTGTTACGCTTAGTAAATTTTGAGGTTTTTCATGTCATATCAATTGAGATAAATTGATCATTTTAGGTAAAGTTAGGAATTTTTTGTGATTTTTTCAGAAAGAAAAAAAAAAAAAAAAAAAAAGACGGAAGCAGTAGAAGCTGCCACTTCCTTCCACAACCTTCCTCCTCTTGCCCCCTTCCCAAGCATCACCGAATCGCCACCCCCACTCTTCCTCCCTTCTTCTCCTCCTTCAAAATTTCATCTTCTTCACTACTCAGTTCAGAACCCTTCACGCGCTCCTTCCATGGCCACGAGGAGAACCACCTCCAAGCTCACCAAGACCGCCTTCGCCGCCATAAACGCGGCCTCGGCGCCTCCCAAACTCTCCTCCGCCGCCGCCGCCGCCGGAGCTGCCCGTGCCCTCTCCCGCTCTCGCTCGCTCTCCGGCTCCGCTCCCGGTTTCGGGAACTCCGTTCACCCACCGACCGGTCCACCGCTTCGCGGGGCTAATGTCCTCGCCTCCTCGGTATCCGCCGGGGCCGTGGAGCTCCGTGGCGTCGTCGGCTTCGGTTCGCGGGGCTCTGGCCTTCCCTCTCGGGCTTACTCGACCGCCGCGAGCGCGTCTCAGGTTGGAATTCGATCGAATTTCATTATTTGAATGCGGGTATTTTGTGATATTATCGAAAGGTGTGATCTTGAAGTGTTTTTGTCGCTCAGTGTCGGCTTGATCTAGGAGCCTATGACATTTCCATCCTATTTGAAGTTTTGCTGTTAGAGTTTAATGCAATTTGTCCGTTGTCTTCTTTTGGTGTTGCTGAAGCTTTTGGGACTTAAGTTTGGTGCTTTCCGTGCTATGTTGTGACTACTGTCGCCTCTGGGAATGATCTTTCGAGGTTCTGTAGTTATAGAATAGAGATGTATGGGGCGTTCGATGTAGACATCATAAGCTTAACGAAATAAACTTTTCTCCGGTATCACTAAAGTGCGTTACTTTTGGCTGTATTTGCAATGACTGTTAAATTAAAAATATCGTTTGATGGTTTTTTATGGTATAATTTGGGGAATTATGAGCTGCAAATTTACCAAAATTCTGCATTCAACTTCCCCATCCTCCGTGAGCTTTTGCTTATGAAGGTCCGCCTAACACTTGAGTAGGTATTACATTTTCTTAGCAGGGGAGGCGACAGTTCCTTGATTTTACAAGTTAACACGGTTCCTTGAGTTAAAACTAAGTGTCTGATTTTCAACATACAAAGTATAATGTTGGCTGTTTAACTTTTTCGTGTTTTGGTGATGAATCTGTACTTCGCATGTTTTGCTTTTGATTTCCTTCAAAGTTCATATAATGGACTGGAATTTAATGTGATAAACATTCAAAGGTTACTTACCAACCGAGTAAGCATCTCATATTGAAGAATTCTCTCTTAATCCTGTTGAATTTACTGGACCTTTGTGTTTAATATAGCAGGATTGACCTGGCAATTTCTGGAAGAGAAGTCTGCCTGTTTCATTTGTTATGTTTTTTCTAATGGATGTACTTGAAGTCTGAATTTGTTTGACTCAGACAAATCCATCAGAGTTCACTGAGATGGCCTGGGAGGGCATTGTTGGCGCTGTTGATGCAGCTAGAGTTTGCAAACAACAAGTGGTGGAAACTGAGCATCTAATGAAAGCTCTTTTGGAGCAAAAGGATGGTTTAGGCAGGAGAATTCTCACTAAAGCTGGTCTTGACAACACATCAGTTTTGCAGGCTGTGGACAATTTCATATCCCAACAACCAAAGGCATGTACTCAGTTATATGTTTGTTTTTCAATTCAATTTTGTCTTTCTCCAGAGGTTATTTGGGGTTTGGTAACAATCTGTGATCTTGCACCAGGTTGTGGGCGATACTAGTGGCCCTATAATGGGCTCACATCTTGCCTCCCTTTTGGACACTGCTCGGAGGTACAAGAAAGAAATGGGAGATGATTTTGTTTCTGTGGAGCATCTTTTACTGGCCTTTTATTCTGATAAGAGGTTTGGGCAGCAATTATTTCGAAATCTCCAGGTCAGTGAGAAGGATTTGAGGGAGGCCATTCAAGCTGTTCGTGGAAATCAAAGAGTAACAGATCAAAGTAAATCCTATTGTTATACAACTTCAACGATTTTTTTTTGTGAATCACATGACACTTTTGGAAGACATCCGTCCATATAAAACATTGCTTCGCATGTTTTCTCAGAGGTTCCTGCAATTGTTAGGATTTGAACAGGCTAACAATATTTGTGACATTGATTCCCCATAGACAGGCTAGCCATTGTCTTCATGAAACTTCATTAATCAATGAACTCTGCATAGCCTCCACTTGCTGTTGAACTAAGTACATCTGGGTTGTTGGTGGGATGGGCTTCTGCTTTCCTGATGGACTTTGCTTGTTACTCTGTCTATTAGAAGTCCATAGGGACAGTGAGAGTTTGCTTGTCAGTTGTGAGATGAGAAGCAGTGCTGCTGGAAGCTGCCATGGAACAATTCTTCATCCTGCCAAGAACCATCTGTATTGAGGGAATAATCATGTTGAAACTATTGATGATATTCAACTATCAGAAAAAGATATGCTTTCCGAATCTCAAGTGTTCAGGATATTTGCTCAAGGAAGATGAAGATATTTTCATGCTTAACTGAAGCTTCTAAAACTTTATGTCAAATGTTGCACTGTACTTCTCAGCTTTATCTCGAACCTTTCATGATGTTTCTCAGCTTGCTAAGTATTCCCTCTAATGTGCATATTGTAGCACATAATCTGTTATTGTCCTCCCAAAGCATGAAGACCTTCTATTGTTGATCCCTGGTCTATTTCCTTTGTTTCTTTGACTACTATTGCATCAGTCATAACATTACTTTGGTCTCCTACAAACAGACCCAGAAGGAAAATACCAAGCACTTGAGAAATATGGCAATGACTTGACAGAAATGGCTCGGCGGGGCAAGCTTGATCCTGTTATTGGTCGTGATGATGAGATCCGGCGTTGCATTCAAATATTATGTAGGAGAACCAAGAATAATCCAGTAATTATTGGTGAGCCAGGTGTGGGGAAAACCGCAATTGCTGAAGGGTAGGTTTCTCAGTTCAGTCTTATGTTCTTGAGCTTAGTATATTAGTCCCTGATGCGTTGTTAGACTTGTTCTTCTCTTTTGCCTATATTTTTGGTGTATACAGCCAGCATGCATCATGAAGAATCATTCATGGAGCTCCCAGTGTAACATTACTGTTATTTAGTGTCATATGAATAGTTCAATGTTTTTAACCTTTTTTAGTTCTGTCTTAGTTATCAGGATCAAATTACTCATGCAAATCATTTTTCTGATGGACGAAAAACTTGCTTCCTTTCTTTTATGATGATGTCATAATGTAGGAGACTTTGTTTGTGAAGATATAATTGACCTTCCTGATAAGGTGCAGTGGTGTTGCAGTTATTCTCAAGGGAAACACTCTAGGGCTCTATAGGTTTTTCTATAGATCTAAATCTAGAGCTAAACTAGTTCAAAAGAGTGCTGGCGGCACTCATTCAGTGTGATGGTTCCATCCTTTTAGCTATCAGCAACTTTTGCTTTGTAGTGGAGAGTATTCTGAGAGTAGCCATTGTTAAACTATGTACTTGTTACTGCAATTTTGGGAGTGAGGATGTCTAGTGACATGGTTCCTAGTGTTAATGTTTCAACTTTATGGATTGTATGGTAATTTCTTTGGCCTAATTCTCACTCTTAACAGGTTGGCTCAACGTATAGTCCGTGGGGATGTACCAGAGCCACTGTTGAACAGAAAGGTTGTAATTCTTGGCTGTTTGACCAAGATAAGTTGGTTAGATCATAATGTGATTTTCCGGAGAGCTTTCTGCTAAAAGGATGTCTGCTTGATCTCGACCTATGCAGTTGATTTCCTTGGATATGGGAGCACTAGTTGCAGGCGCTAAGTTCCGTGGAGATTTTGAGGAACGACTGAAAGCTGTCTTGAAGGAAGTAACAGCCTCAAATGGACAGATTATATTGTTCATTGATGAGATCCACACTGTTGTAGGTGCAGGTGTGTATCCTTCTTGCTATTTTTTCCTGGTTCTATCTCTATCATTGTTATTGGGGACTATGTAAAACAATTTTTCGACATGCATGAAAAGTCATTTATTTCTATGTCATGTTGTTGGACTTTGTAATCATGCAAATTCTAGTATAATCTAATTTTTTTCATGTTTTCATTTTGCTTTTGTTTTTCATGTGATGGTTTTATTCAGATTCCTATGTGCTGCTTTTTTCTGTTTATTCCCACATGCCAAATGCAAGCTGTTTATTGAAAACTACTGCTTGTGTTTTGTATGTAGGAGCGGCAAGTGGTGCAATGGATGCAGGGAACTTGTTGAAACCAATGTTAGGTCGCGGTGAGCTACGTTGCATAGGTGCAACAACACTGAACGAGTACAGGAAGTACCTCGAGAAGGATGCTGCTCTAGAGCGTAGGTTTCAGCAAGTGTTTTGTGGGCAGCCATCTGTTGAGGACACAATTTCCATTCTTCGCGGATTGCGTGAGCGGTATGAACTACACCATGGCGTTAAAATATCAGACAGTGCCCTTGTTTCAGCTGCTGTCCTTTCAGATCGTTATATTACTGAACGCTTTCTGCCTGACAAAGGTAATCTATGAATTTTATCAGTGTTGGATTGTATTTCTGTGCTTATGACTCTTGCTATTTCCCATGCACATGAGCAACTAATTGACTCCCCTCAATTGATAATGACATATACCTGTAAAATTTTTCAAATGATAATTAATGTTCCTGTTGTTGAGAATGACGAATTAAATCCCAGCAATAATGCGCAAAGACTCTAACTGCACAGTAACTTTTTTCTTTTGCTGGGGCGCCTAACTATAAAAGAAAATTTTGCATTGCAATTTCAAATATACAGTTGCTAGCAGTATAGTATTTTCTGTCAGCTATTACTTTGATTTATCTCCTATTTTCTTCTTCCCCTTCGTTTGCTTAATATTTTTTCTCTATTATTTTCTTCATTTTCTATATACTCTCTTAGGAGTACAATGTCGTTACACCACTGTTTTGGATAATTCCATCTCACATACTTTGAGAAATATGACCATCGTGATAGAACAATCTTAAGTGTATAAAGAGAAGATGTAATTTATTCCAACATCTTGTCTTGAATGCTCCTCTACTTTACCTCAATAGACACACATCTTTCCTGCTCCTTCTGTTGTCTAATCGTATATGGTTATGTTGTTTCTCCTTCAGCCATTGATCTAGTTGATGAAGCCGCGGCAAAGCTGAAAATGGAGATTACATCTAAGCCTACTGAATTGGATGAGATAGACAGAGCTGTGCTTAAGTTAGAGATGGAGAAGTTATCTCTGAAAAATGACACTGATAAAGCATCTAAAGAAAGGTTGCATAAGTTGGAAAATGACTTAAATTCGCTCAAACAGAAGCAAAAAGAACTGACGGAGCAGTGGGAAAGTGAAAAGGCTCTTATGACTCGGATTCGATCAATTAAAGAGGAGGTCACTCTTCTACCCCTATATAATTCTCTTTCATGATTCTTCCTTTTGCATATTTTACCTTGATTTGAACTTTCTCTCCATCTGTTATCTAACAGATTGATAGAGTTAACCTGGAGATGGAAGCTGCCGAGCGTGAATACAACTTAAACCGTGCTGCTGAGCTCAAATATGGAACACTCATTTCCCTTCAGCGCCAGTTAGAAGAGGCTGAAAAGAATCTTGCAGAATTCAGGAAATCAGGAAAATCTTTGTTACGAGAAGAGGTCACCGATCTTGACATTGCTGAAATTGTCAGCAAATGGACTGGCATTCCCTTGTCAAACCTTCAACAATCTGAGAAGGAAAAACTAGTAATGCTGGAGGAGGTTCTCCACAAGAGGGTGGTTGGTCAAGATATAGCAGTCAAATCAGTAGCTGATGCAATCCGTCGTTCGAGGGCTGGATTATCTGATCCAAACCGACCAATAGCAAGTTTTATGTTTATGGGCCCTACTGGTGTTGGTAAAACTGAGCTTGCTAAGGCTTTAGCTGGATTTCTCTTCAACACAGAAAACGCTCTTGTTAGAATAGATATGAGCGAGTACATGGAGAAACATGCAGTTTCACGTTTGGTGGGTGCGCCTCCCGGTTATGTGGGATATGAAGAAGGTGGGCAGCTGACTGAAGTGGTTCGCCGAAGACCTTATTCAGTTGTGCTCTTTGATGAGATTGAGAAGGCACATCACGACGTGTTCAACATTTTGTTGCAGCTGTTGGATGATGGAAGAATAACTGATTCCCAGGAAGGACCGTCAGTTTTACAAACTGTGTCGTGATAATGACTTCTAATATTGGTTCTCACTTTATACTTGAAACTCTCCGCAATACAACTGACACTAAGGAAGTAATTTATGACATTATGAAAAGACAAGTTGTTGAGTTGGCCAGACAAACATTCCGCCCAGAGTTTATGAATAGAATTGATGAGTACATTGTATTCCAGCCACTGGACTCCAAGGAAATTGGCAAAATTGTGAAGCTCCAGGTAACTAATCTTGAGCTCACTGTTATTTTCTCCTTGGAGGTGTTGCATTGTGTAAGCTTAATCACAAAAAAGACACTACCAATAGATGCATATGCAAGCTGCAATATTGTGTCAAATCTTCTCAGTGGGGTAAATTGAAAAGGCAGAACTAGCTTTTGTTTTTCAGCCTTTTATCATGACATTATGCTTTATCGCATAAAAGTTTTTATCATAACCTTTTATCATTGACTGGTGCTAAGAAAGGGCCAAATAGAGAATGAAATGCCGAAATAGGGGAAGCAATGGTGCAACCGCATAGGTTACCAATGCGCTCGCATAAAGCTTCTGTGCATTCTCTTGCTGCAGTTTAAGTAACTTGATTTCTTATGGTTTACACGTTGATAACTATTGTTTTGTGATGCAAAAGTCCAAAAAAAGATGAATCTTTATTTCTGGTTACTTTTATGATTTGGAAGTTTTGTATGTGGGAAAAGGAATTATATTGCAATGCTTTTAAATCTCCAAATGATCAATTTTGATTTGTTAAGCCGTATTGTTATTGTTTACATGTCGGGATGCCTAGAGCCTTTTAGGCTAAGAACACAATTCTTATGTTCTGTGTTGAAACACACCTAGCACATCCATATGAGTTTTGTAGCAAACATAACGATGGTCCGATTTCCACCTGATGCAGATGGACCGGTTGAAAGAACGGCTAAAACAGAGGAAAATTGACCTTCACTTCACTGAGGAAGCCATTGAGCTTCTTGGGACATTGGGCTTCGATCCAAATTTTGGCGCCAGGCCCGTGAAGAGGGTGATCCAACAGTTGGTTGAGAACGAAATCGCTATGGGTATACTGAGAGGAGATTTCAAGGAGGATGACTCAGTGATTGTCGATGCCGTTACATCGCCTTCAGCCAAGGACCTTCCCCCACAGAAAAGGTTGTGCATCAAGAGATTGGAGAGCAGCCCAATGGATGCGATGGTTGCCAATGATTAACATTGAGTAACTCACGTCTCGTGCTGCTTGTACATATGCTGCCCCGCATCGTTCTGGTAAGTAATAAGTTTTTGGTCTTGATGGTCAAGGGTTCGAGTTAGCTTCGAGTGTACAACGAGTCGGATATAGTTACAACCAACTGCCGACCTTGAGCCGGTTTGTCTGGAGATAAGGTACCGGTACATAATGTCCCATGCCGTGCGAGTTCCACCCTATTGATCGGCCGGTTTCGATGTCGAAGTTAATGTTTCTTTGAACTTTCAGTGAACTTTTTTGCTAAACTGGCATGAGCTTGCTGATTCCAGAGCAAAAGGTTAGAGGGCGACTCTTATGATTGTTGTTCCTTGCCCACACGGCTTTTACTACACTAGCTAGAGAATCTGAGGAAAGCTTTTCCAACAACCGTGGGAGACTGTTACTTCGCGGGATTCGCGTCGAACCGGAAATCGGTTGCTGTCAAATGTCCAGATCCATCGTTTGCACAGAACGGTATTTCCGTCACTGTTTTAAGGACTGGCAATCTTGCTATATTTGCGGGAGCAATTGCATTATGATGACCGGGGTCCATTCCCGTGTTCTCATTCTCTGAACTTCATATGACGCGACGTCGCCAGAATCATTGCATTTCTTTTTAAGGATTCGATCTCGCCGTCGGTTGGCCTGTCGCAATCCAGGAACAGAAACTGCTTCATTACATCACGCTCTGGGCCGAACGGATGCGAGGAACTTTCTGTCATGGGTCGTATTACGAATCCGCCCTTAATGCCAGTGGAACCGTCGAGGTCAGAAAATGACTGAGGATTCTCTCCATGACTGATTTCAAACATAGAGAATGAATTGCTCGTATAACTGGCTTTTGGGATTATTCAAAGCTAGAATAAGCGTTAGGAGCCGAACACCATCAATTGAGGAATTGGCATTTTGCGTAGGGTTAATATCGTGAAAATTTCAAACCGATATTCTTTTAACAAATTTACTACAAATTAATTTTCTAACCAACAAAAATTCCAAAGTGGTAAACATGTGGTAAATTTATTTCAAATTAATTTTTTTCACTAAAAATATCAAATCGATACATTTATAATAAATTTTCTTTCAATACGTTTCATTAAATTAATTTTTTTTTTTTATGACCGGGAATCGTCGTCGTGGCAGCCTGACGTAAACCCGGGCAAAACCGAGCCACCACCACAGATCCACTGGCGTTTGAGTTTGAGTTTGAGTTTGAGTCGCGCGAACACGTCTCTGGATTCGAACTCCTCCCCTTTGTGAGGGAGAGGGAGCCCGAAATCAACTGCGCCAACACGAGCGGTGGTAAGTTTCATTAAATTAATTAATATCATGAAAAATCATAAATCGATACATCTGTAATGGATGGTAGAATCATAAACTGTTATATTCATTAACTGCTACATAACATTTAACTTAGCAATTTGATAGTAAAATTTAAAAGAAATTAATTGAAATAAATTTGTAATAGATATATCAATTTTTAGTTTTTTTATGGTATTAAGTCTTACTTATAATATCAGCCCATGTGGATCGTGTCAGCATTGTACCTGTGTATTTCAACACAGTTTCTATTGGTGAAGATGGTGTGTCCCAACAAGCCAACGACATCAATGTTTACCGTGCTCCTAGTACAGTTGTACTCTAATACTTCCCCATGTTGCTTGGGACGTGCCTTCACATATCGGTGGTCCAAGGCTCTTTTGGCTGATTACAATGAGTATGTCTAGCTTCTTTTTTGTTCGCTTCGATACCATGGATCATAGCAGAATTTGGAGGCACTCCAAAACTCCCGTCCTTTCACGCATTGCATGTGGGAAGGAGTACGAATTCGCGTCAATCGCATTAAAAGCCCTGAATCGATAAGCTTATGACACATATTTCGTACAAATTTTTCTCTTACATAATGAGTTATCCATTTACAAATTTATCCCAACCCGGTTTTCATCTCACAAGAAAAATTCATACTTGTACCATTAACCCAAATTTACCCCCCGTTGAAATTCCATCTAAATGTATGTGTGTCAAGATGATTGCAAGACAAATCCAACCTAGAAAATCCATGTGTATCGATACATGTGCGTTATAATGAAGAGTGAATTTAAGTCAGCAATATTTTTTTTGGTTGATCCTACTCTAATCCTACTCTAACCTCCTTGCAGGGTGTGGGAGTCGAAATCCACTCCTGAAATGAAATCGTCCCCATCACAATCCCTTTGAGAAGGTGGGGATTTGAACCCCCAATCTTCCCCTTCTAAGTTGGAAGGATGGCCACTGGAGCGAACCTCCAGTGGTTAAGTCGGCAATATTGATTTTTGGGTTTTTTGCGAGACGAGAATTGACTTTGGGGTGAGTATTAATTTGAGATCTTCTATAACATGAAAATGATTTTGAGTATATATGTTAAAGAGGGTACCGAGATTCGCACATACATAAATACCCTATGAATTTTTATTCTTTTTCCCTTTTGGCATTCTTCTACCAAATTAAAAGGCGGGATAAATGTCAGATTGGGGTGAGTATTAATTTGAGATCTTCTATAACATGAAAATGATTTTGAGTATATATGTTAAAGAGGGTACCGAGATTCGCACATACATAAATGCCCTATGAATTTTTATTCTTTTTCCCTTTTGGCATTCTTCTACCAAATTAAAAGGCGGGATAAATGTCAGATCCCAACAGAAGGGCCACTTTTTTCATTTGGCCGTGAACGTCATTGACTCAAATCATGTCATAATTTCTTTCTCAAACCATTCGAGCTGATCAAAACTGAAACAACAAAAACAATCAAAGTCCTTTCCTTCCTTCCTTCCTTCTAACGGGAAGAGAGAGCGTTCTCAGTTCAGCTGCAGATCCCAAGCACCAGCTGCTGACGCTCCACGAACGCATGGACAAAACGACAGGATCGAAGCCGGTGATCAGATCAGACACCGGTGGCTCGGCCGTGATTCCACCAAGAACCGAAGCCCAAACCAGTAAACAAGCCAGAGCAGCAAATGCACCTGCGCCTGCACCGTACGCACATGCCCGTCGCTGCTGCTGCTCCTCCCTCCTCTCCCTCCCTCCCTCCATTTACTCCATCCCTCGGCGCCCCATCTTCCCCTGCTCCCTCCTGCACCGTAATTAACGTGCGCCGGCTAATGAGGAGCCGGCCGTCGGCCCACGCGCGGGTCCCGCCGGGAAGTTTCTCACTCGGGCCCGCATATATCTCACCGCTCTTCCAGCTGGCCTTCACCGGATGATTAAAAAAGAAGAAGGGTGTGAGGAGGAAAGTGACGCGTTCCCACGCCTTGTCGTGCGCCGTACCCCGCACCAGAAAATAGCTCGGGCACGAATTTCCATGCACGGGTAAATGTAGCAGGACTCCACTGCCACCGCCGAGAGAAGCTGAGGCTCTTTTCGTAAGCATGTGGCTTCTGGTTCTTTCTTTATTTTATGAACCATACCGATAAGCCCTCAAAGATATTGATAAAGATTTATTTAATCTAAGGTGTGATTGTTTCACGAATAATAAATGGGTTGATAAATAAACATCTTTATCCTACGCGAAAGTAAATTATTATCAATAATGAATAAAAAAATTTAAATTATCGTTATGAATTATGCTAATGATCATTCTTTTACAAAAGTACTTTCTAAATCATTCATCCTTTATCAAATAAAAAATACCTTAAAATAACTCAGTTTTAAATATGAATATGGAAGGATAAATGGTGTAAAAACAGACATTGAGTTTGAGCATGAGTTTTGTTTATCCTTTAACTCTTTAATAGCGTTTGTATTTATAGAGTTTATCTACTAGTTGTTACAACAATTACATGGACTAATTGAAAATATTTTGAATTTTGAATCATTATGTTTCAATAATAACTACGGTAATAATTACATGAGATAAAAATGGACTAATTCAAATATTTTGAATTAGTCTATTACAATAATAACTTCAGTAATAACTAGAAGATTAAAACATTAATTAATCCAAAATATTTTGAATTTGAAGGAGTCATGCATTGCTATCCTTAACAAGCTCCTACAAGTTGAAGGTGGTCTTTGGATGATCTTCAACTTGGATTTGAGCATATCATGTCTACACCGTCTGAGAGAGCTTGGTGAAGATATTTGCAATTTGGTCATGTGTAAATATGAAGCAAACGTCGAGTTTGCATTGTGATACTAAATGACTAACAAAGTGAAAGTCTACATCAATATGCTTTGGTCTAGCATGACAAAATGGATTCACCATAAGATACTTTTATCCCTAAATTGCTACACCAATGGATGGGGGGTTTTAATTGAGAGATGTCCAATTCCTATAACAATGATTATAGCCATACCACTTCTGCTGTGACGTTTGTCAGTGCTCTGATAACATGTAAAAATAAACTCTAAATTTGAGTATGAGTTTTGCTTATCCTTTAACTCTAAGACAGCGTTGTATTTATAGAGTTTGTCTACTAGTTGTTACAATAATTACATGGAATTCCAAAATATTTTGAATTTTAAATCAGTCCATTATAGTAATAACTATGGTAACAATTACATGAGATAAGAATGGACTAATTCAAATATTTTGAATTAGTCTATTACAATAATAACTAAATAATAAAAGTATTAACTAATTTAAAATATTTTGAATTTGAAGGAGCCATGTGTCGTTATCCTTAACAAATGATGCACTCCATGTCAGGTCAAATTGGATGTGTTTTCCAACCAAAGAAAAAAATCAGATGTATTTTGGCAAATAACTTTCTTGCTTGGTTTTGTCCGCTAAGAAAGATCCAAAATTTCCTTATAATGGCAGGTTATTTCACTTAAATTGAAGACTATTAGTGTGCCATCTCCCTTGACCGAAAACAAAATTAGCATGAATAATTTAGAAGAATAATTCATGGATGTATATCCTTTTTTATAGCATGGATTAGAAGAATAATTTAGCTATTTCCACTCAAATATCCTTTTTTATAGCATGAATAGATTGATGGATATACATAAATAACTGCATGAATCCCACATTACTAATAAGGAGACTATAGATCTCAAATCTCTCTACTTATTCATATAAGAATTACGGGTTATGAAAGCATGCACATGCCAAGTGTATTAAAAAGTTCCATATTTGTGCAAAAAAGAAAGGTCGGTTCACTTCTCTTCCTAAATGTATAGATATATACCGAGATTATTTCAAGCAATTAAGAATGATAAAAAGAAAGGACCGTTTAAAAGTTTGTTATAAACATGTTGACTTTTATACACCTTTTTACACATGTTCTCCGTCTAAATAGCTATCCCTAACTTAAAGATATGGGAAAAGTTAAACGAAAAAAAAAAGTAAAAATGAAAATTTCGGCCTATTATATACACACACGTATAGAATATGCCCTTATTCAAGATGAAATGAGAAATCTTCTAGCAAAGAGGAAAGAAGAGGACCGAAATCGGAATTTTCCTCCTCTGCGCGAGAGACACAAGAGAGCGAGAGAAGGGCTCGTTTGAAACGTTCTCAAAATGAGATAAATGCCAAAAATCACCCCCAAAAAATCAAATTTATCATTAGAAAAAAAGAATCACCACAAAAAAAAAAAAAACCCAAAACAAAATCGATTTCATCATTAGAAAAACAATAATAATTTTTCCCCAGATAAAATGTACAAATCTCTAAAAAAGTCACTCCCAAGTGCCTCTCTCTCTCTCTCTCTCTCTCTACTTTCTCTGCACGTTTTGACACCTGTATAAAACCCACGCACAAAAACGAAGACGAAGCAGCAGCAGCAGAAGAAGAAGAAGCAGAAAAGCCTCTCTCTCTCTCTCTCCTTCTCGAGCACTGAGCAGAGCGCAGCTAGCGAGGCGCTCTCCCTTCCCCTTCCCCTCTCCTCCCTCCAAAGTTCCCAACTTTGATACAGAATCGACGAACCCATCTCCCCACATGTCGAGCACGACGCGCATTCCTCCCCGCCGCCGTGAACTGTAAGCTTCCCCCTCTGATCTGGGTCGCTGCCACCCCGCAGCAAGATGGCCGGAGCCTGCCCCCAGGGCAACGACATCGGCTCCCTCCTCCTCAACCGCTCCTCCGCCGCCGCCACCGGCACCGGCCGCCTCTGGCCCTCGTTCTCCGGCTCCGCCGTCCGCCGCCGCATCCTCGACGCCTTCCGCTGCGGCGGTGGCGGCGGCTCCGGCTCCTTCTCCTCCCACCGCCGCCGTCACCGCAAGCCCCCGAGGCCCCCCGAAGCCGGACCCCGACCCGGGTCCGCCGCCCCCGCGCCGGCGCCGGCGCGGGGGCCCAAGACGCTGGCGACGTTCGTGTCGAAGTCGGAGAAGCTCAGCGACCTGCTCCAGCTGGCGGAGATCCACGAGCAGCAGGAGACCCACGTGGAGACGAGGAAGAAGGTGGAGGCCCTGGAGAAGCTGAAGCGGGTGGTAAGGGATTTGCAGGACGCGGAGGGGGAGGAGGGGGAGGCAGGGGAGGCGGCGGACCGGGAGGAGAAGCGGAGGGAGGGCGCGCGCAACGTGAGGCTGCTCGCGAAGGAGGACTCCGAGGCGAGGACGACGCTCGCGATGCTAGGGGCGATCCCGCCGTTGGTGGGAATGCTCGATTCTTCGGATCTCGATTCGCAGATTGCTTCGCTCTACGCTCTGCTCAACCTCGGCATTGGCAATGACATGTGAGTTCTTGGGATTTTCGGAGTGGGTTTGGATCGTTCTTCTCTGATTTCTGCATTTGATCGGTTTCGGCGCCTTGTTCTGCCATTAACAGGGAAAGAAAATGTCGTCTTTTTCGCTTCTTGCATGTGTCTTGTTGTGTCCATCTTGTTCTTTTCTTCTGAAAAATTTCTCTGCTTCATTTTCGGGCTTCCAGTTCAGCCTCTGCTTTTTGGCAAAGTTCTCACCTTGACGATCTAGATGTGTTTTGGTTTCACATTTCAATCTTTCTTTGCGCTCTGTTTCTAGCGTCGCCATCGAATATTTCTTCTTACCTCGACTACCCATGATGTTGTCTGTCATGTGCTTTTGAATTTGATCTATTTCCGCATGCAGGTTCTGGCTCTCTGTTTAGTTTCTGTCTTCTATGGTGTCATCAATTATTCATCTGCGAAATGTGTATTTTTTTTTAATGATTTTGATATGCCATGTTTTAAAAGGTGTTTTGACAAGTCATTTTCCCTGTTCTCATGTGTCATCTTCATGTAGTTTCATTATGCCGCATTTGAGAGAATGCGCTATCTTGTTTTTTTTTTTTTTTTTTTTTAATTTAATTATCGCTCATGCTATAGTTTTTGTCACTTTTCGAGCAATAATGTGTGTTTTTCAGTGCATTTTGGATTTGTCCAGTAGCTACTGGTTTGTGACTGTGAGCTCACCTATCTCATGTCTTTTGGACTCACTTGTAGGAATAAGGCGGCCATTGTCAAAGCAGGGGCTGTTCATAAGATGCTGAAGCTTATTGAGTCTCCTGAGGAGACCATAGACCCGTCGATCTCAGAAGCTATAGTAGCGAATTTCCTTGGCTTGAGTGCTTTAGATTCGAACAAGCCCATCATCGGATTGTCAGGTGCAATCCCCTTTTTGGTGAATACCCTTATAGATGTTGACCGCAAGAGTAACCCCCAAGCAAAGCAAGATGCTCTCAGAGCTCTCTACAACCTTTCCATCTTCCCCTCCAATGTCTGCATAATAATCGAAACTGATTTGGTCCCTTTTCTTATGAATGCCTTGGGAGACATTGAAATCAGTGAACGGATATTATCTATACTCAGCAACATCGTATCTACCCCTGAAGGCAGAAAGGCGATCAGCAGAGTTAAAGATGCATTCCCTATACTGGTTGACATTATAAACTGGACGGACTCGCCGGATTGCCAAGAGAAAGCGTCGTACATTTTGATGGTGATGGCTCACAAAGCTTATAATGATAGGCAGGCAATGATTGAGGCTGGAATTGTATCGGCATTGCTCGAATTGACGCTTCTTGGCAGTACATTGGCGCAGAAGAGAGCTTCGAGGATACTGGAGTGTTTGAGAGTGGATAAAGGGAAGCAGATATCAGAGAGCTATGGCGGCAGTAGCATGAGTGCAGCAGTATCTGCTCCTATATGCGGGGCTTCATCGACTGCACTGAGTGTTAATGGAGGTACGAAGGAGTCTATGGAGGACGAGGACATGATGAGCGAGGAGAAGAAAGCGGTGAAGCAATTGGTCCAGCAGAGTTTGCAGAGCAACATGAGGAGGATCGTTAAGAGAGCTAATTTGCCTCAAGATTTCGTTCCTTCGGATCATCTCAAGACCCTCACTGCAAGCTCTACTTCAAAGAGCTTGCCATTTTGAGAACCGATGCCTCGCAAGGTTATTTAGAAGTTAGTCCAATTTACTTCGTCTTTATCGCTGCCTAAATTTCCTATACTGCGAAAAAAGCTGGGCTCACAACGTGTCTTTGCTTTGCCTACTTTCACTTTAGTCCAATATTCTTCTGAATCGATTCAATTTGAATGAAGGGAAGAAGTGCCCAAAGTTACAACCTTTTTCTTTCAGATCTACCCGGGTTAGAATTTTTTTTTGGCAAATCTAGCTCATACAGCCATCAGCTAGATAAAGATCTGTTGTTCCTAGGGTTGGTTCTTGGTCAGTGGTATGAATGTAAATATAGGAAGTCCAGTGGTGCTTTTTTGTCCATAAGGAATTAGGATCGCCACATCCAACAATCAAGGGGGCGTCATTGTCAACAGTCTCATGGGGCTCTGTTTCTATATAATATTTTATTGGCTTCACTCGTGTTGGAAGGGGTGTCGGTCATTTTTTTCTGTCTGGAATGGAGACTATTCACTGCTTTAATCTTACATGGGAATCTATTCCTTTGTTGTTGCTTTTTTCAAATGTGGGTCTGAACTCTGCAAAAGATTTCGTATGGAATCTAATTAGCGCTTAACAGGGTGGACTTTAATTTTCTTTTTGTGGTCATCTGAGGGGTCGTGGACCAACCTAGCCCTCTTTTCTTGATTAATTTAACACGGCTCTTTAATGAAATGACCTGTGCCTAGCCAATGCATTGATTGACCTTGTCTTTCTGATGAATTTTCTATTTACGGACTGCAGATCTGTAGAAAATGAATCACCATTCTCGCGTCGGTTGCGGGAGAGGAGGAGATGAATCTGAGAGCTTGTTGATATTAAAATAACACCCTCAAGGTATATATATATATATGGTTTTTAGGTCATAGCCATCATCATGTTATTGTTTTTTAAATTTAGGGGTTACCGGCATCATTACTTGATGTGATCTCAGTTTTCTGTATATATTTTGTCCTGCTGCTGCAACTTTCAGTGGTGTTGTTTGTTTCCTCCAGTGGATGCCCCTGAGGGCTTCACCAACAATTCCACTTTCACGCACCAGCTAACATTATCATTTATATATACATAAGCTGGCTCAAAACCCTCATCCATGTCGGGGCCAGTATAATCGAGCAACTAACTTCGAAGAAATCGACAACTAGATCATAGCATAGCATTGAGTAGAGATTGGGAAAATGCTGGGAAAAATTTATGAACGATACAAGAGTTCGTTAGCGCTTTGCAATTCATGGGGCCGGACTCTCACATAGAGCCAGCATAATAGGATGCGTACGCGAGCTGGTTGATAACTCGCTCATTCTTTGACATTTAAAGTTGGTAGGTTCTGCTTTATGGCATTTGCTGGTCCTCTTCAGGTTATTCTGGGATACTCCCCCGTCTCTTTCAGTCCTTATGAGTTGGTAGATTTAGCTCCTATTAAATGTTGGCAGCCCCTCCAATATTTTCTTTCTGGACCATATCGACCACATTCAAATGTGAGGTTGAGAGAAGACTCTAAGGACCCGTTGAGATCTGTAGCAAGGACGATGAATTCTGGAGTGTCGCCGTGTGTGGTATCTGATGCATGCACCGAGGAAGCTACCGGGCCAGAGGTTGGTGGTGTCTTAAAAAACTCTCTAATTTAGGTGATCTTTGGAAAGAAGACATCTTTAAGAATGGCTAAGTTGTCTAGATGCCCGACGAAAAGTTATCTGCAAACTCCAATCTTTAAGCATGTGGATGCAAAAGCATAAGCATATATTCGCCCCGTTCACGTCACTCGGAGAAAGCTGCCATGCGGATTAAAATCCCATTTCTGTTCAGTAAAACACGGTTTCCCACGCTGTAAGATCTCTGGGCCCGCAATTCTGCGTTTGTCCATGGAAAGATCAAGCACAGAAAGTCGTAAGATAAGAGAGCCACGAAGCTAGCTAAGCTAAGAAAAAAGAGGCGTGTAATAAAAATCCCATCGATCTGTAATGAACTTGCAAGAGAAAATCAAATGGTCGTCGTCCTTGCATCAATCATGCCGCGAGGGGCCCTACGCTGCAATTCCATCGCACGGTGGTGGTGCATGTGATTTGTCAACCTCACCGACCGAGACCCTCCGTTCCTCAGGCGGGGCCCCTGCTTTCTTCCTTAAGATTGAACGAGATTGTAGGGGGGGTGCTGTGGTCTCGTCAACTGCCGACAGGACTTGTCGAGGGAAATCTCTTAGGAACGAAAATGAGTCTCAGCACGAGTTGAGCCGGAAACCCTTTTCCCATCATGGGCACCTTTTCAGCGTAGAGATCTAGCGCCTGAACCTACCTTTGGATTCCATTATGAATCCTAAATGATGGATGAAGACTACTCATTGTCCGTTGCATGCAGTCACTCCGTCTTTCCTCCGGCAGAAGATGCTACGAAGAGAGAAAGGCATTAAATGGTGGCTTCTGAGATGTCTGGACTCTTAACAAGACTCTTCTCTGCGGTGGCCAAGGCCAATTTAATGTGCCTCAGAAGCGGCACAGAGAGACAGCTTTAGCCCTGATGCTAGAAACTTCCCGTTAATCATGGACATTTGAAAATATGATTGTATCTATTATTTGGTCAAAGTTGATTCAAATTATGAGGGCCTGCTCTGGCCTATTCGTGCTATGCACAAGCTATCATCTGCTTCGCAAATTCGTTTTGATCTCGATTGTTGTTTCGAAACAGGGTCAATTAGTTTAGTGCGCGATTAATAACGATTCTATTCTCGGTAATAATTTTTTATCGAAATAATTTTTTTTTTATTCTGTTCTCGGGAATAATTTTAAGCAAAAGAACATATTTGGTAATCGTACAAAATTTCGATTTTGAAATAGAATTGCGTTTGGTACCATACTCAAAATTTTTACTCCAAATTATTTTCTTTTTTTCCTTCCTTTCTCTTCTTCTTCTTTAAGTCACCAGTCGCCGGCCCTCAATGAGGCCAACCCTCGTCGGCTGAGCCTCGCCGGTGGTCGGGAGGCTTGGGCAAGGTCGGTCCCGCCATCGACAAGCTCGCCGAACCTCGCCCTGGCTTGGCGAGCCTCCGGAGAGGTCACTGGACCGGTTGTCGGTGACCGGCGACGGTGGGCAACGAATAGCAACGGTGGCAGCGACAGCAGATGAAGAAGAAGAAAGAGGGAAGAAGAACAAGAAAAAAGAAAAATAAGAGATAATAGGTGCTTAGTTAAAATTATTTCTCCTAATAAGAATCAACTTTCTTTTGATTCTCAATTCTACTTCAAATATGTTTCCGAAAATAAAAATTTTACCAAACACATTTCTGTTCCAAATTTACTCTCGGAAACAAAAGAACAGAAATAAGCCAAACAGGCCCTTAGCGTCATGCCAAATCCTTCCAATTTCTTGGTAGGTCTCGCTTCACATGATATCTCACCAACACTCGGTTGAACGACAAGTATGATGGTTGACCTTCTGTTGCTGGCCTTTCTTGGGTCCTCGTTGTTTCTTTCAACTGATGTCTCATTGCGCTGGGTGAAGTCATCTGATGCACCAATTGAAAATCCAAGAGCAACTCGCTTTTCAAAGAGATGTATATTTTATATATATAACATTCCACAAACCTCAGTTAGTAATCAATGTTGCCCGTTTGCATCAAATCTATTCGCGAGCATCATAATCTCGAATGAGTATGTCAACCCCGATCGAGACAAGACCTAGGTGGCAACCTAACCTAGCACTCATAATTTAGAAAGGGAACACCTCCCAAAGCCAAAGCAAAACGCCGACCTTCGCCTATCGTTTTCCTTTGGTTATTTTGCGGGATAGCCCTTCTTAGGGGCAATTATATAGACACGACTCTTTACACGCTTCTCCAGCTCTCGCAAGAATTTGTTGGGAGTTGTCCTCGGCGGGACTTCCCGAATGACCGTACCGAGGAATTCTACCGTACTCCGTGCAGCTATTGTTGTTGATCCTGCAGAGCCTACCCCAAGGTTCAGGCCGGATTGTAGGAAGTGGACAATATGTTTTTGCACTTTCATCTCCATCTGTTTACTCTTTTTTTCACCTTACTGTTTAGGAGCCGTGCCAATTATGCAGTTATCATTGGCTTCGCAACAGTCACTTTTAATCAACTGGAAACAAACAAGAGAGAGTTACAAGGGAAGATCGTTGATGCGGACTCATGACCATAGAGGTGCGTATGAAAGGGACCTAAATTTAAGTGTCCACAGATGTGGTCCTGTTTTCGGGAGTTGAAGGCTGAGGGGAAGTCCCATGGCAGATGTGTCCAATTGTATTTCACGAATCCTGTTTCTCTTTGTGAGTTTGCAACGAAAACTTCCTCTTAAGTACGAAAGAGACCGGTGTTTCTTTTGGAGAGTGCCAAGTCATGTACTAAAAGGAATCTTGTGGCATCATCACCTCCATCACCACAAGGCTTTCAAGAAAAGACGGAATTCCCTCGTGCTGCATTTGGGCATATCCGAACTCTTTTGTTGAGATGAAATAAGGTCGGATGAGATAATAATGGGAATCGTACGTATTGTTTGGTAAATATCCAAATATACCATGGCTACAAAGGGAATTCCCACCCCCCCCCCCCCAAAACACCTTTCTACTGTTGTCATCAATTCTACATTGCCACTGCCGTTGCTGTTGCCTTCCGCCACCTCTGTGAAGGCGTTGATGACATCACCTAACCTTGCCGTGCCACCATGCCTTTTGTCACTATCTTCTCGCCTCTAAAGCTCACGAACACATCGTATTTCCATTGGTGAATCGAAGTAGAAGACGGAGTGGGTGTCTCGATTTTTTTGATTTCCATGAGGACAATTCATGAGTGAGAGAGATTGCAAAAAAGGTGGAAATTTTTCATTGCAAGTGAAGTGCATGGGTAACATAGAGAACACTCAAGTTATGGTTGAGAAGGGATGATGAAAATTAGTTGGACGGTGGAGGTGATGACAATTTGACTGTTGTGGTGATCGTCCTCGCATGGTGGCAGATATATACCATGGACATAAGAAATCTTACTCACTTTCATCCCATCTCACATAGGAATTTTTTAATCCAATATATATCTTTCATTTATCCAGCCTTATCTTGTCTTGAACAGCAACCAAACACCAAATAAAATTAAATTTATTTTATTCTAACCATCAAATATAGTGTTAAGGACTGTTTCCGTAATTTTTTTTCCCGTAAAGGAAGTAGGCGGAGATCAAGCTTAGACTGAGCTATAGAATCATCTAAAATTTGATTAATTAGGACGCAGGTGCTATGGATATCGGAGACCCAAGAAAGAGTTCCCGAGAAAATTGGCATCCTCGTACCGCGGAAAGTGAACAACAAATGTACAGTTGAGTGAAATAATGAAGGCCCAAAATGGCCCATGGTCTGCTGCCATTACTTATTGCCTGTCGCCAAACACAAGCACAATGCACCATATCTTCCCTCCTATTTGCTTACAGAGCGAAAATATGAGCCAGGATAATTTGAACGGGAAAATTCCAAATGGATGGCCGGCGATTTGACCAGGGGTAATTTAGGATTCGTTTGATAATGATTCTATTCCGGGGAATAATTTTTTATCAGAAATGGTTTTTTTTTTGTTTATATTCTCAAGAATAATTTCTGAATATAAGAACGCGCTTAGTAACTATAAAAATTTCTATTCTCGAGATAAAAATGCATTTGGTAAAATTGTATAATTTTGTAGTTTCTTTTAATTTTTAAATATTTTTATTAAATTTTTCATTTTTTTCTTCTTTCTTTTTCTTTTATTTCCTTCTTCCTCCTTTGTGGCTGGTCACTGGCCATGGCGACGGTCGGCGATCGGCTAGGTGAGGTTTGGCAAGCTCATCGGAGCCTCACTAATGACCTTGGTGGCCAGGCGAGCCTCACCCAAGCGACGCAAGGTCAGCCTTGCCCCAGCCTAGCGAGGCCAAGCTCGCACAGTCCACGATGAGGCTCGACCTCGCCAAGCCACTACTAGGTCGAGCTTGCCCAGCCAAGGCAAGCTTGGCCTCACCATGGCTTGGCGACCGGCCAAAAGGAAGAGAAAAGAGAAGAAAAGAAAGAAAAGAAAAATTATTCCTAGGAACAAGAAGTTACTTTTTCTACTTTTTGTTTCTATTTCAAATCTATTCTCGAGAACAAAAATATATTTTTTTTCCCAGAACAAAAGTTTTAGCAAACAGATTTACATTCTTTTTTTCGTTCGAAACAAAATAACATAAATTTTTGTTCCAGGAAACAAACAACTTTCATCAAACAAGCCCTTAGTCAAAATTTGCAATTTTTTTATCCAATCGCATGTAATCCTTATTGCTCAATTAGGTAAAATTCCAATTAAGGGCATGAAGTGTGGCCATTTTCTTAAATGAAGGCTGCTTAGAGTGGATTTTGTTTCAAAGAAAGGCATGAAGTGGCTAAGTGAGTCTCAAATTAGGGTCTAGGCTCACCAGACGGCCAAATATTCACCGGTAAACATTTCTAGTGACTTGAACGGGGGTAATTTGATTAAAATTTGCAATTGGATAAAAGATTGGAGAAAATCCCAAATGATTTTCAAGTTTTCACGTTTTCTTCCTTCCTCGCTCCGCCCTCAGTTGATCCTCAGCTGGCCACTCCCAATCCTCGCTGCTCCCCTGATCCTCAGCCGCACCGCTTTAGTCTTTGCCGCTCACCTAACCCTCGCCCGCTCCTTGCAAGCTTTAATCTGCCATTCGCCGTTTACCATTGGCTCTTCTTCCCTAGGTTCATCGTCCACAATGTTTAAGTCGTCCATGAGCTTCAAGTCCGTCGTCTACAAGCTTCACTCACTTTCCAGTGTCACTCATATTTGGTGCAGCCTGTTTAAGGGAAAGCTATATTAGTTCGTTAAAACAACACGTAGCCCGAGCATGTTCACCAATGGCCCTGAGGCCTCCTCCCAAATCCGAATGTCTGTTCCAATTAAAGTCACAAAGCCTGCTCCTTTCACCGGAATTATCTTTTTGCAATGTTGTTCTCTCTGGTGGAGTAATTTTCCAGCTTTGGAAGAATGCTGGTAGGTCAGCAATTTGCCATGATTGTAGTTGGGGAAATCATTAGGAAGTTGGCAATTAGAACAGCTGGGCGGGCGTTCACGCATTTGATCAAAATTTATCATGAGGATCATCACAAACTAATCTGCCTCAGAAGCAGCACAGAGAGACAGCCTTAGCCCTGACGCTGTAAACTTCCCTTTAATCATAGACATTTGAAAAAAAAAAATTGTTTGTATCTATTATTTGGTCAAAGTTGATTCGAATTATGAGGACCTGTTCTGGCCTACTATTCATGCTATCCGGAAGTTCTCTTTCCGTTTTGTTCCCTGTTGTTGATTCGGACCGGGGTCGATTAGATTAGCGTCGTGCCAAACCCTTCCAATTTCTAAGTTAGTCAGGTCTTGCTTCGCATGATGTCTCCACCGACACTCAGGTTGAAAGACAAGTACAATGCTTGACCTTCTGTTGTTGGGCTTTCTTTGGTCCTCGTTGTTTCTTTCAGCTGATGTCTCACTGAGATCGTGAAGCCATATGATGCACCAATTGAAAATCCAGCAGCAACTTGCTTTTCAAACTAAGAGATGTATATTTATATATGCATTCCCCAAACCTCAGGTAGTAATCACCGTTGTCCATTGGCGTCAGATCTATTCGTGAGCATTATAATCTCGAATAAGTACATCAACCCCGACCGAAATAAGACCTAAATAGCAACCTAACCTAGTACTCATAATTTAGAAAGGGGACACCTCCCAAAGCCAAAGCGCATCGCCGACCTTCCCCTATGACTTTCCTTGGATACGGCACTTTACACACTCCCCAGATCTCGCAAGTATTCGTTGAGGGTCGTCCTCGGCGAGATTTCTTGAATGACCATACCGAGGAATTCTACCATACTCCGTGCAACTATTGTTGTCGATCCTGCAGAGCCTACTCCCAGGTTCAGGCCGGATTGCAGGAAGTGGACAATACATTTCTGTACTTTAATGAGAAGCTCTGCGCAACCCGCGATTCCATTAGCGAGTCATCATACCATTACCATATATCTCGATTTGTTCACTCTTTTTTTTACCTTACTGTTTTGGAGCCGTGCCAACTATGCAGTTATCATTGGATTCCCAACAATCACTTTTACTCAACTGGAAACAGAGAAAAGAGAATAACAAAGGAAGATCGTTGATGCGGACTCATGATCATAGAGGTTTATGAAAGGGGCCTAAATTTAAGTGTCGACAGATGGTTTTGTGACGTTGTGGTCCTGTTCTCGAGAGTGGAAGGCTGAGAAGTCCCATGGCAGATGTGTCCGATTGTGTTTCACGAATCCTGTTTCTCTTTGTGAGCTTGCAACGAAACTTCCTCTTGAATATGAAAGAGACCGGTGTTTGTTTTTGGAGAGTGCCAAGTCACGGATCAAAAGCAATCTTCTGGCATATATCACCTCCATCGCCACAAGGCTCTCAGGAAAGACGGATTTTCCGCATTTGGCCGTCCGATTTTTTTATTTTTTATTTTTTGGTTAGAATAAGATTGGATAAGATAATAGTGGAATTTGTAATCTTACATAGGATTTTATAAATGTCCGAATATAGCATGAATACAATGGGATTTCTTCTCTCTCAACCCTCCACCTTTCTGAAGCTCACAAATGCATCATACTTCCATTGATGATCGAAGCAGAAGACGGAGTGCATGTCTCAATTTTCTTCTATTTCCATGAGGACAATTCGCAAGTGAGTGAGAGACTGCAAAAAAGGTGGAATTTTTCCATTGCAAGTGAAGTGCATATGTAATAGAAAGAATGCTCAAGTTATTAATGAGAAGGGGCGATGAATTGAAGCTTCACGATCGCACCAAATATGAGCGAAGGTGGAGATGTTAATCAAGAAGCTTCGGTTGGGGAACATAATCGATTGGCCAGTAATGACGATAAGTTGGTGGCGATGACAAACGAAGGTGGTGGCGGCGACGGCAGTTTACTGTTGCGGCAATGATCCTCGCATAGTCGCATGGTAGTCAAAATATACCATGAATGTTAGAAATCTTAACTCACTTTTATCCTACAACCACATGAATTTCTTTCGGTCCGAGGCATGGCCTTCGTTTATCCCGCTTGATCCAATTTTGCACAGAAACTAAACATCAAATAAGATTAAATTTACTTTATCATGACCATCAAATATAGCCATAAAAATTCTGTTTCCGTAATTTTTTTCTGGCAAAGGAAGCAGGCTGAGATCAAGCTTAGGCTGAATTATAGAATCATTTAAGATTTTGGTTAATTAGGACGGAGTCGGTATGGATTTCAAAGACCCAAGAAAAAGTTACTGAGAAAATTGGCATCCTCGTACCGCGGAAAGTGTCAAAACCCAAACGATGACAAGCTCGTACTCGCCTTATAAGAGTGTTTCCGAACAGCGTTTTAGACTTCTTCTACGTCCCCTCATGAACAACAGAGGTCCAGTTGAGTGAAATATTGAAGGCCCAAAATGGCCCATGGCCTGCCATTACTTTGTTGCCTGTCGCCAAACACAAACACAAACACCAGGCACCATATCTTCTCTCCTATTTGCTTATAGAGCGAAAATATGAGTCATGACAAACAAGGATTACATGCATTGACCAAAATCGATGATAGTGGTAATTCAAGTATACACCGAGAAGTTCTTCATTTAAGGAGATCAAGTCTCTACAATTGCTATTATAGAAGGAAGGCACCGGCCAGGGTACCGGCACAAGTCTAAGCCGTTCCACCTATTCCTAAGATGTCGACGCATGACTAAAGTGAGATCCTACCATATGCGTCGACTTGAAGGCAGTGGTCTATTTGCTTTCTGCAATCGGAAGATAAACACCTTCTGCTGCCAACCAAATGTTGTCAGGCCGCTTTTCTCGGACACCGCATACCTGCAGAAACGAACCGATGATGCTCATGATCGTTTTATAGAAAGAGAGCATCCCATATGAAAGTAAACTTCCAAACAGTCAATATGTCCATCTCAAGCAAGCATGCAGCAGGGGTGAATACAATTGTGAATAGGTTAAACTTTTGAAAGATAGGCGACTATACAATACTTCTATTGAGACGTGTAATATCAACCTACAAGCCAGGAAAGCAGCACACTTGAATCATTCTTTTATATTAAGTATTTCTGTATCCCATTCCATATGTTGTGAGATGTCTCGGTTTCCATCATGTAACATGGAAGAATATGAAATAAGGGAAAAAATGCAGTTCTGCTCTTACCTCCTGCTGGCCCCCAGCGATCCGCTGGTATTTCTTGTCATGACTGTGTAAAAAGCCACCAGTATCCACATGTTGGAGTCGAATCCTCTGTTCTTGCCTCCAGGTTTTCCCAGAACCTTCAATCATAAGCCTGCAGAACATGTCCGTCATTCAAAAATCCTAAGCACATGATGAAGTAAGGCCATAGAAAAACCAAGTATTCCTACTTGGTCCTACCTCCAAAAATCTCCAGTATCAGATTCAGTATCTCCTCCAAAGCAACTGACCTACACCAACCAGGAAACTTCTCATTAAAAGAAACCCCATGACCATCAGTTTCGCTGTCTCAGGGTACATGAATTAACTCCACATGGTTAGTTATAATTGGCAAAATAAAAGCACAAACAGTGTGATCTATTTTTCATCAAAAAAAAAATTCTCCAAAATATAAAAACCAGTAAAAGGTGAGCACGAAGAAAATGAAATGTAGCCTTATTTATTTAAACCGCCGTTCGTCCAAATTATGGCCAACGTTCAGACAGATCATGAATAACTTTGAGCAAAACTCTCGCTAACAATACTACTTTCTTAATGAACATTCCTAGAGATAAATTGTAATTGAGTCCCTTAGACAACTTGAATACGAACTTCAAAGAATTGAACAGCACTTATCATAAAACAGTATCCTCATTCTCCATATACCTAAGCAAAAAAGCCCCTTCAAGCTAGTTCCCTTAGCTACCATGCAAGGCTCAGCACATTCTAAAGCGTGAATAAGATTTGCAGGAGAAACTTCACTTGAATAACAACACAAGAGAGAACGATGCCATAAACAGCAAGCTGCTCCTTTTTATTTTTATTTTAATTTATTTTATTTTTAACAGGAATCTAGAGAGCTTCTTCAAGGGCAAAAATAAGCACTGACCTCTAGGTTCCCCGTTATTGGAGATGCATGCAAGTGGCTGTGCAACCACTTTCTAGTCCTCATGTGTTGCAACTTAATGATGGTCCCACTTTTGATTCGATTTCCTTGTTTAGCTGAGGTACCTGGCTGAGGCCTAACAATCTGCACAAGGGATGGATCATGACATCACTCAAATTATGCGTGCGAAAGAACATAATCAACTGTCAAACAAACAGAAAGATTGGTCTACCCAGTAGCTGTTGGCATCATCAGCACCAGAAAACCCAGTGACAGACTGTTGCCCACTGCCGGAACCATAAGGTACATCATGGGAGTGAAGCCGGAATTTCGTCTTCTCGTGCATTAGCTTGAGAACCGTCCCATATGTTATCTGCCAAACACTTAGGATCAGCAAACCAAATCCAAAACAAAGTTGATTCCACAAAAATTTGGATCCCCAGTCAGCCTCTCCCTATAGCCTAACCCACCCATTTGAAAACCAACAAAATAAGCATCAGAGTAACACTTTACTTGCTGATTTCTCTCCTCTCCGTTCATGGAATGGAAAAAAGAAAATAGAAAACTTCCCGTGATTAAGATCCAAAACAAGAAATTTTTTTCAACCACCACAGAAAGCTAGAACTACCCCCATCAGGAAACTAACTAGATAAAATTCAATGCATCCCCTTTAATCTATGCCTGTTCCTCTACATTTCCCGAGCAATTTCGATCCTGTTGCACCTTCCACAGGACGCGAATAACATAGGAGTTAATACGAATCGTCATTCAAGTATAGCAGCCAAAATCCCGACAGCACAAACTATTTCACATTTCTCGAACATATCAAGATCTAAACTTTCACTTCGATCGAATCCCCAAAGCCCAGAAACGAGAAAAAAACGGCCGGTCGCGCAGCGCCTCCCACCGATCGACGATCCGGGGGAAGGGAATCATTACCTCGACGCCGTCCGACGTAGCGGCGTAGGTAGGGGAGGGTGAGGCCTCGTCGAAGTCGAGCCCGAGGAAGAGGAACAGGGCGAGGCCGAAGAACCCGATCGCCATCACGAACAGCAGGACGATGAACCAGTTCTGCTGCCAAAACGGGAAGCCCGCCTTCTGCCTGGACTCCCGGTAGATGATCCTGGTCGGAGTCGCGGCGGCCGACGATGACGACGACGGCGGCGGCGGGGCGGCGGGAGAAGACTGGGGGTTGGGTCTTCTGCGGGAGGCTGTCGGAGCACCCGGAGGAGCCACGGTTCGATCCCAGAGCGAAACGGCCGGCGGCGGGGGGAGGCTCCGGCGGCGATTTCGAGGGCCGGAGATCGTTAGGGTTTGGAGCGGCGATCGGGAATGGCGTGGGGGATTTTCTGGCGGTGCGGAGAATGCAGAGCGGGGAGGATTGAAGAGGAGGATGGCAGGGGAGAGAGAGAGAGGTGGTGACGTTGGGAGAGCCAATGGGAGGCGTACGCGTGGGGGGATGGTGACGTGGAGGGATGCCAGAAGAGGGAGTGATGTTGCTCCCTGGGATTCGAGTCTTTTGGTCAAAATGACGGGTCGTCTGCTCTTTGCTATGATTTTCCAGGAAAATTGGGCCCAATGGAGAGCTCCGATTATTTTGTTAGTAATAAAAATAATATGAAAATATTTTCTAAAAAAATTTATTATTTGTGAAACGAGCGGAGCTTGGATGATGGGTTAATACAATAAATAATTCTAAGTTAAGATACTCATGTTGTATTTATTTCACGTTAACTTCCATGTTAAACTAGTTCATTGTGCCATGTTTATACCAAATAAACTTTTGTATCCCAAAAAATCCCAAACTGGTATATTAATGATAGATTTACCATCTATTAGCCTCTATTCAATGTGTTCATGTGACAAGCAATTTTGATGATTGGATAGTCACATGAAGATATTCTATAGAATTTCGACTGGATATACTTATGACAAATCTATTATTAATTAGGTTGTGTATTACATACAAGGAAATACGTACAACAAATAACGTGTGTGATTGGCTAGTGATGTGAAATTAATTTCCATATCTCAAAAAAGTTTTAAATCGGTACATCGACGACAAATTTACCATCAATTAAGTTTTGTACGAGGGAACACATATAGCAAACAATTTGAGTGATTGACTAGTGATGTGAAATAAATTTTCGTATCCTACAAAATTTTAAATCGGTACGTTGATGACAAATCTATCCTCCATCAAGCTTTGGTCCGATATCCCTATAATATCACTCACATGAAAACACACCTATGGCAAACAACTTGCATGATTGTTTGGCCACGTGAATCTAGCACGGAAGTCCAATATAAATGGGTCTCCTAAATGACATATACTAGTGAAGCTAAATTATGAAGAAAATGGACTAGTATTTTCAGCGAGATATTAGATGAAAATTAATGGAGAGTTAACTTACCGGTTTGCGATTTTTAAGGTCCAAAAATTTGATTTGCATAAATGCGTCATGAGTATACCAATTTGAAATTTTTATGACGTAAAAATTAGTTTGGTGTGAATGCAATACATATGTACCGATTTGAAGGTTTTTATTATGATATGAAAAATAGTTTTGGATAAGCATGACATGACTATGCAAATTTGAGAATTTTGGTGGATAGCCATTTTTAACACAACCTCTTATGTATACACATTTAAACAGGGTTGTTGGGTGAACAAACATTAAGTAAAGATATCTGCAAATCTGTGCTTTCTAGAACATATTAATTTCCGTGACCTTTTAAAAGGCAATGCGCGCACTTTACAAAATTAACATATTAAATGACTCGAACACGTAAGTGGACCCTTTAAAACAAGCAAGTCATATTCAATAACCAATGCCGCCATAACGCATCATGAAAATTAGTTTGGTGTAAATGCAACACATATGTACCGATTTGAAGGTTTTTATTATGATATGAAAATAATTTTGGATAAGCATGACACGACTATGCAAATTTGAGAATTTTGTTATGGTATTTATAATTGAATAGTCATATCTAGCACAACCTCTTATGTATACACATTTAAATAGGGTTGTTGGATGAACAAACATTAAGTAAAGATATCCGCAAATCCGTGCTTTCTAGAACATATTAATCTCCACGACCTTTTTAAAAGGCAATGCGAGCGCTTCACAGAATTAATATATTAAATGACTCGGACACGTAAGTGGACTTTTTAAAACAAGCGAGTCATATTCAATAGCCAATGACACCATAACGCATCATTCAGTGAATGAATACATTTCATAGATCGATCTTGGCAAGTCTTTAACTTTTTTTCCATTTTCTATCGAATAACATATGTAATGAGAGGACGTGAATGCTACGGCACCGCATTTTGTTTCTCCTCTAATTTTTTCCTCCTTTAGCAGGCTCCATGCAATGCTCCTTCCTCACACGATCCATATTATCATCAATGGCTATTCTCCGTCATAGCACGTAAAAACTTCAGAAAACTTTCATGTAACTGTCGAGATCTATTCATTCGTAATTTGACGGTTACGAACAAAAAAAGGAAATTCTTTTATATTTCGATGTATCATAATAAATGAGGTCAAGATGGCGACATGGGTGGACATTAACAAGGGCCTAAAGCCCTTTGCCACATAGCCTTTCTCGCATGACAAGAGAGCGTTGGAGGAGGAGAGAAGTCGTTCGTCCCCTCACGTTAAATTTTGAAATGGGGCGGGTGTGAGCCTCCAGATTCAACTCCATTCCATAAATCCCCGCCAAGTCCGTCCCCCTTCGCTCCCCCACCGGATTCTCGCTTCTCCCTTTCAAAAGGCGAAATCCAAAGCAAGAAAAAACCAAAAAAACCTCCGAGAAAATCGAAAGGGGGCCGCGCTGGTGGTCGTGGAGCAGACACCCGACATCCTAATCACTCCTCCTCCTCCCCTGCTTCGCTTCCCATGTCCCCTTCATAGCTTCTTCGTCCGGCTCAGTTGATTCTGTCGTCTGCCCGTTTTCCCAGTCCGAGGAAGTCCACCCTTTTTCTCTCGAGGAAGAACAAGAACCCTAGTCCCTCCTGTCTGCCCTCCACTCTTCCCGGCGAAATTTGCTGCCTTTTGCCCTCGTGCTGCTCCCCCTTCCCATGCTGAGTGGTGGGTTCGAGGCGGGTGAGTGAGGCTTTTGCGAGATCTGGGGATACGGAGCTGCGGGGCGCGATGTCGGATAAGGAGCTGGAGGAGCAGCTCGCGAGTGCGGGGACTAAGCTCCTGGAGCCGCCGTCTTCGGTTGACGAACTCATGCCGCTTCTCGAGGCGAGTGAATTTTTGGTTTGGTTTGGTTTGGTTTCGTCTTTTTTCCTTTTTCAGGGGAAAAGTTCCGTTTTATCGGTTGTCTGGGGCGAGGGGTCTGTCACAAATTCGTGGGGTGTCTGTTTTCCTATCTGGGTTTTGGGATTGGGTTGAGTTCTTTGCATGCCTCTATCGTACGTTTAAATTTAATGGGTTCGGTACTCTGTTTCGGTCATGCTAAGTGGAAGTGGCATCCGGTTGTGTCGATCGTAAATTGCTTCCTTGACGAGAGAGCTTCGCAGTTCTCCAGTTGATCGAGTAGAGAGGGTTTTCATTTTTATGCAATTGGTCGCTCGTCACTCGAGAATTCCAGCGTAAAACCTGTGTATCTGCGTGCATTAGGAAAAAAGATCGGAGCTTGTGCATCGGAGGATGTATGTCGGGAGTGGAAGGTGGTAACTTGTGGAAGAATTGGTTTAATGGGATTCGAATTTATTTTAAGTGCATTGGTTCTGCTGAATGGATATTGGTGCTTCCGAGGATATAATCAGCATCAGAGTCATGTGTTCAGTGAGGATTTCGTCTTAATACTGATGGTTGAAGGCACATGATATGGAGGTCGATTCTGTAGGAGATGACTTTGTACGGAAGAGGGAACTGGGACATCCTCAGCCTGATGATTGCATTTATTTGCTTCTCAGGATTTGAGTTGCCAATGCTTGCTCATTTAAAATTTGTCATTTGCGTCATATCTGAAATTGAAGTTTGTGAACTTCTTCCTTGGACCATCAGTCATTGCTTTTCATTCATTGTAGATAGAAACTGGGGGCGGTCAATCTTTAGTTCAGATCTGGAATGCAAAAATTCGCTTTGTTATGTTGTTTAGTTATAACTGGAAATGATTGAGAACGCTGATTTTCTCTTAAACCAATACATTGTTGTGTGTGGCTAAGGTTTAGGGATCATGATTTTTGCTTAAAGCAATATCCAATTGATACTTTGAGATTCAAAAGTGAGGGTACAAAAATTCGTCAGGCATTGGTTAAATCTGCATTGATTTTGAAACTCTTATGAAGCATTGAGTGTCCAAAATTATGAGTATGACATAAAATGAGCTGTCTTTATGGCTCACAGTCTGTGTTCATTACATTATTGTCGGTTAGCCATTGTTATGAATTTCTTTGTTGGGATCAGCATATTTTTCTTTGATCAGGTGATTTGTGCAATATGAGAATGCACACATGTCTGTTCTGCTCTAATCAATGCCCAAAATACATATACATTTTCCTCTAGACTGCAAATGCATTATAACAGAATAGTTTGAATCAGTCAAGAAGTAATGGGTGTTGTGAGACACTATAACATGTATGACTTGTTGTGTCGAATTTAGTGGCATGCAGTCCTTAGAAATGCTTACTGCTTTGATAATGTTGAAAGGAGTTCGCATTGTCAGTGATGCGTGGATGTTGGAATCTAGAGTGGAGAGATGTTTCTACTTTACATAAGAAGCATTCTCCTATAAGGCTTAATGAATGCTTGCTTCTTAGCATCAATGCTTGATCTAGAAATGGTGGTGCATAACTACTTTGTTATTGGATGAACCAGAAAGTAACACGTCAAAAATGGAAGCCCATACTGCTTATTGTCACAATATCGGAGTTTACTGCCTTATGGTTGTATGTGAAGAAAATTGGGAAAAATCAAAGATTGGTTTCAAAGCATGACATTTCCCCTCAATAAGCAGTTTCTGTGACCATTGTTCACAGCCATCTATAGTCAAATTGAGTTTGAATGTTTGGATCTCCTGTAAACCAATATCACAAATGCACCAAAAATGCTACTAATCGGCGCAGGGCAAGAATTATTGCTTAAGCAGAAATTCTCTAGCATAAGTATGGATATATTGGAGAGAGTTTAGGTCCATTAAAATACCCATGATAATTCCCTGTGAATTTAGTTAATTCATTTAGCATGTTGAGAACTAGCATTTTCATTGAAATTGATGACTGCATTATCAATGCTTTGGGATCTTGAACTTCCCAAGTATTTTCTCTATGAATATCTCTAAAATTGTTGTTAACTTTGTTTGCCTCCTTAATGAATTTAGGAGCTTGAAAATTATTTATCAAGAGTGGAACAATCGCCAACCACATCTATGCAAGATGCTCTTTCTCCATCCCTGAAGGCATTAGTAGCTGATCAGCTTTTTAGGCATTCTGATGCTGATGTTAGAGTTGCAATTGCCTCATGCATCAGTGAAATTACCAGAATTACTGCTCCTGAAGCTCCCTATGATGATGATCTAATGAAGGTGGTAGCTTGAACCTGTTGAATTTATGTTATGGGCTTCTTCAATTGTGAATTCTAGTACAATCTATTATACTTACTCTGTGTTTATGATGGTTTTGCCTTTTGCACAATGCTCTTATGCAGGAAGTTTTTCAGTTGATCGTATCCTCTTTTGAGAATTTGTATGACAAGTCTAGCAGATCTTACACAAGGAGAGCCTCGATCCTTGAAACCGTTGCCAAAGTCAGATCGTGTGTTGTGATGTTGGATCTCGAATGTGATGCTATGGTTGTCGAAATGTTCCAGCATCTTCTTAACTCAATAAGGTATAATCAATACTCAGTTGATTGATTTTCTTGACAAGGAATACTCATTTATTTTTCTTATTCATTGAAATGTTACTTTTAAAGCTGGTTGTTGTTCTTCCTATCGGTTTTTGAACTTTTCATTATCAGATAAGTTAGTTGCAGAGTGATATTGTTGTTGATATCGTGGACGTGCTTCTTTGGTGCAAGATGTAGTTGCAGAATGATATTGTTGTTCTTTTTTTTTTTTTTTTTTTTTTTTTGAATGGGTTGGGGGGGGGAGCTCTTATTTTAAGAAAATGACACTTCTAGACGTGCCATTTTGTGAATGACATCTAAAGACTTGGATTGATTCTGGTGCTCCCTATTAGATCATTATGCATGTGATTTTTTTTTTTTTTTTTTTTTTTGGGGGAATTATAGTGTTCTTTTGTCGTTTTGGATAGTTCGAGAAAGGGGTTTTGTCCAACGAAAGCTTAGGAACAATAGTGGCTGCTCTTCCTATCTTTAAGCTTCCTTCTCTGTTCTCGATGAAGTCATTCTTTTCATTTCTGTCTTGTCAAGAAAGTAAGAACGATGATGGGAATACCCCTTTTTGTTCACTGCTAATTTTAAAATACCTTTTAGTTGAAAATGATGGTGGAGATTTGCATTTACATTTTATGATTTGACCTTTTAAACTGACGGTCACAATGTTTCTGACCTACCTAGAGATGTGCAGTGTTTTTGCTTTTTCTAGTTTGAATTGGTCATTATTTAGGGTCTCTCTTTGTGACTTCACGCATCAATGTGAGCACGTTTCTATAGATAATGAGAATTCTGAATGACTAGTTATCTATGTGAAAGTACTTGCAACTATGGAGTTCATTTATTTTTGAATTTGCAGACATTGTGAAGCTAAATGCAGTTTTCTTCAGCGTATGATGCTATGCATGTGTTTTTATGTAGTTTGCGTTAATGGTTTCTGATGGACAATTGTCAGGGACCACCACCCGGAACATATCTTCCAATCAATGGAAACAATCATGACCCTCATCATCGATGAAAGTGAAGATGTTTCTCCAGAACTGCTCTCGCCTGTCTTAGATAGCGTAAAGAGTGATAACAAGGTTGATTGTCCCTAATATAGAGAACGCTATGCATATTGTTTTTCCTCTTCGTCTGATTCTGTATTTGTTTTTTTTTTTTCCCTTTCTTTCAGGAAGTTCTACCTATTGCTAGGAAATTGGGAGAGACGGTACTAAAGAACTGTGCATCCAAGCTGCAGCCTTACTTTTGCCAGGCATTGAAAGCCCTTGGAACTTCTATAGATGAATACACTAATGTAATTACTTCAATATATCAAGAGGCAAGTGCTGCAGTTGAAGAGAATAACAACCACGCTGCAAGTGAACATAAGGTTTGCCCCAGGTCACTCGCCCTCTTATCTCTATTATATATCAACTCCGAATCTAATTCTTTGTATTTATGACTATTGCTAATAGTACTTGAACATAAAGTATAAACAGTGCATATTCTCTGTACATTATGTCCTGGGATAGGAGTTCCTGATTGATTGGACTTATTGTATCTAAGTATGTACCATCTAGAAGCTGTTTGCAGAGGAGCATTAGTGCAATTATTGTCCCATGGTTTTTCATTATCTTATGATAGCAGGCTGAAAAAGCCTATCCTAAGGTTGAGTTTGGTGGGTGAAATTTGTCTAATCTGGTGTTTAATGGTGTCTGTGGAGGGAGGGAGGGAAAGATTGATGAATGCTAACTTCGTTATGTTATTTAGTGTCATTTTCTGCTGTTTCAGTATATCCAGCTAAACTGCGAAAGAAAATAAATTATGAGCATCTTTTGTACCTATACATGATTAGGTGAATAAAGAAAAAGCTTCTCATCAAGACAGTCCCGCTGCTGCAAGATCTCCAAAATCAGTGATCGGTAATGGTGCCACGCAAAAGGCAGAATTGGACTCTGTCTCCAATAGAAAGCCGGAGGATGCTCGTCATGGTAGTCCGCCTAAAGTCACTAAAGCATTAAGCAATGACAACATAGTCAAGTTGAATAGTGCAAATGTAGCTAAGAAGGAAAGCAAGCTGGGAAAAAAGAAGAAGGGAAGAGGAAGGAAACCTGTTTCAAGTACAAGATCAAATGCAACTCCTGACGGTTCCCAAACAATTCCAGACTCGCCCCACGACAATTCACCGATGGAATATTCGCCTTCAGAAAGTGAAAAGGAAACTGCCGCTAACCCTTCTTCACCAAAACCTGCTGGAGACGAATCCATGAGTGTTGCTTCCCTATCCCAAAATGAAGGTCAACTTGATGAGAGTCGTCCCAGAAAAGGTGGACGGCAGAAGAAACAAGAATTAGCTAAGGAGGTCACGGGTCCTGCTGCTGACATATCTAAAAATGAAGCAACTAGTGATAAGGAAGTAAAACCACATACGAGCACAGGAAGAAATACATCCCTGGGATCATCTGAGGATGTTAAAACTGGAATTACCCTAAAAATATCGCGGAAGGAAAATGCTGCTACAAGTGATGTAGAGGCAAAATCACTAAAGAATTCTTCTAGGAAGGTTTCTGTGGGCACCGATATTGAGGATGGATCTTCCACAAAGCGTTCAGGGGATAAGAAAGGGGTTGCAAGAGTAAAAGTGGCCTCTGAAAAGGATTTAAGAAAATCCACTGTAAGTGATGACAACAAACTTTTTTTTCAACTAGAATATTCTCTCTGTTTCTTGTTGTGCTCGGTATTCTCTATTTAAAAAATGGTGAAGTTGGTTTGACATTGTGTAGGAAGCTGCTGCTTCACCAAAGTCCGCCATGAAAGCTGGCGGAGGTGATGAAAAATCCCATGAGACTCCCAAGGAAAGTTCAAAGAGGAAGCGTACTCCAGGAAAAGAGGTGTGGGGGTTCTCGTGTGTATTTTATCTTGATTTTCTTTGCATCTTCTTGAAAGTTCTCATCCTAAATTTTTGATTTGGATGTTTGGAGATGCATTAATTGCTTTTGGAGAATGTAATTCCTCACCCTAGCCTATTTTCACCTCTTGGTATTGATTGTCAATTGTTTTTCTATTAGTTCTATGTGGTACATTCAGAAACAAATACAGAGATGGAGATGACAATGCATGCATCTTCTGTTTTTATGATTAAACTGTAGGACCGTGACTTAAAATTTTGGTCATAATCCTATCATTTGCTGTAGTGCCTTCAGCCTAATCCTCGGAACTAGTTTCTTACCTTTTAAAATTAGATGTCTACTGGTTGATCATCAGGCATCTGATGCTAAAGAATATGGCGAGGACCTGGTTGGTTCAAAAATCAAAGTGTGGTGGCCTCAAGATCGAGCGTAAGACCAGATCTCTTAATTTATTCTTTCTTGAGAGAGACAGAAATATATGAAAGTTTTCTGCGTAGCTATGATATGAGTAACACTTTTTTCTTATTTTTATTTGGTGGAAATGTTTCAGATTCTACAAAGGTGTTGTGGATTCTTTTGACCCTATTAGAAAGAGACATAAGGTGAGACTTGTGAAGGATGTTGAGTTCTATTTCCTCTGTTTGTTTCAATACGCCTTTTGCCTGTTCACTTCTTTCACATATGGAGAGAGTCTTTGTCTGCTTGAAATGTTACGGATTTCTCTGTATGACAGGTTTTGTATACTGATGGTGATCAAGAGATATTGAATCTCAAAAAGCAAAAGTGGGAGCTTGTTGAAGGCAACTCTGTATCGTATCGGGTCTGCAATTTGCCTGTGTGGTTATATCTCATTGTGAATATCTTCATCTGGATTTGACATGATGGTTTTTTTTTTGGTCAACAGGGGCAAGAAGGTGATAGCAGAAGTCCTGATGCTTCTCCAGAATTGTATGTATTCTTTTAGGACTTTATTGTGTTGAATCATTGGTTTACAAGCAAAGCAAATTTAGATATTCTATAACACGCTTCATTTGCAATCTAAAAAGTTCACAAATGTGTATTTTGTCACATCTATTCGTCTTACTGCTGATTTCTTGAGATATCTAGTGAGGTCGTCTCTAATTTCTCTTGTTTGTTTTGACAATTATGACTAGGCCTCTTAAGAAGAGGGCAAAAATGAAGGAAGGGAAGACAGAAACTTCAGCGAAAAAGTGAGTATATCTTTGTCTGAGCTCTTTCTGTTGTAATACTACTTCTAATGAATTTTGGATTTTTAATTGCCAGGGGCAATGCTTCCTCTAGCAAATCCAATGCTGGTTCTGCGAAATCTGGCAAAAAATTTAGGGGAGGGAATAAATCTGATGGCAAGTTCGAGAAAGATGGTATTGGTAAATCTAAGGATCGCACCAGTGAAAATGGTTCTAAATCTGGCAGTGTTGCTTTGAATAAGATGACTAAGACTGGCAAACCCAAGGATGAAGACCCTAGCACGCCTCATGTTGCGTCAAAGTCTGGGGAAGAATCCTCTGTGACCACAAAATCTAAGAAAGGCTCAAAGATTGCTTCTAAAGGCAGTGACCTCAAGAGTAGCGGAAAGCCTGAGAAGTTGAAGTCTAATGGATCTGACAAGCTAAAGTCTGGTTTACTGAAGGCAAAAGAGAGAATTATGGACAATGACTCGGTGGATTCTGCGGAAACTGAAACCAATGAAGAGAGGTTGGTCCCATCCAAAGTACTGGGAAGTGCGTCAAAGTCAGGGAAAAAGCGACAAAGAGGTGCTTAATCCTTAGCAGCTACCAAAGAATGTTTTATTTTTTTAAGCTGTCCGTGCTATTTTCTTTCTTTTCATCCTTCACTTAGTGTGTAGTGGAGATGCAACATCTGCCTCCGCAGCCCAAAAGAAGGAAAATGCATTTGGTAGAGATTCGCCTCAACACTGAATATATGGTCCGCACCTTGGCATGGTTATATTTACTGATAGCGTAGTCCATAGTGGTTGTCGGCCTTATTTAGTTTTCTGTATTCTTGGTGTTTCATTGTAAAGATGTAGAAGATCAACATTAACTTGTGCTAGGTTGCTTCGTCCAAATATTAGCAGAATGTTGGCGATAGTTGTAAAGATTCAGAATGTTAATGTTAGAATATCTTCATGTTCAATCTGCCTGTCTTTCATGTAGTTTTTTTCCCACCCACCTCCGCACATCACTGTACATTGGCCGACTTAGGCGAACATGTTCTTAAGATGGAAAGTGGTTGTGTGGTGACCAATTATTTTTATGACCGAGTTGAGTGATTTGATGTCGCCTGTTTTGCCTTCTGGTCATAAGAAAAGACCATTAGATATAGCGTTATCAAGTCGGCATACTTTTGCCATTACCTTTTGGTAGCCAAATAGGTGGCAAAATTATTCATGTCAGTTTTTTTTTGACATTGGCTTGAAATGCAAACGTTGCCACATTGTTGCTTGAATTGTGCTTTGAAGCTGTAGTGGCTAAAACCACTTGTCCATTTGTGTTCTGAACTGTGTACCTGGCAATAATCTCCAGGTTTAAACCTACCCATTCCGATCTTGTTTCTTTTTGCGCCCTTCTTTTCAGCATAGCCAAGTCGTGGTTGGATTCTTGTCTCTGGACATTGGTCAATTCAGTTTGGCGGCGCGTAGGCGTTCATACCATGACTAGGGGGTGACTTGCACAACTTTTTACTTTTTCCAAATCTTTTTTTTTTTTTTTTTTGGTGAAAGGTATTAAATATATAGAGCATTGACCAACAGTACAAAAGATCACGACATCAAAACTTACACTTTAGACAATAGAACGTTATGAGTGGAAGGATACCGGGATGTAAAAGTCACAAGCGGCAACCAAAAACAGCAAACACAAAGGGACACGAAAAGCACGGCAAGAACAATCAGCCCCCAGAAACACAAAAACCCTCAGCTAGGGAAGAGAACAATCACAAAAAAACAGCAAGCCGCTGCTCACAAGGCCTGAAACAAACACGCACCAGCTGAAAAGGAAGCAACTAGAGAAGATGACCAGGTCAATGCCCCAGCTCCTTTGCAACCTTTTATTCCTGAAGTTATCTTCAACGTTCCTAAAAGTGATCGCCGTCACTTTAAAAAGATGGTCAAACAAGAAAAAGCGAACAAGAATTCCATCAGACAATGAACATTCGAGAGTCGAGTTAGTCGTTCAACTTGGCACGGATCGTCCTGTGGGAGTGGCGTGTTGAATCTTTCGGCTTTCTTTTCAGACTCTTGAACTCAAAAAAGCCCATAATCAAAGTCACTATTCAGTGAGATACAGGATAAGAAGGCTGCTGGAGTAGAACGCCCAAGTCAAATCTTGCTTTCATAAAGGGAAAGAAAGAATGGGAAATGTTGAACTATGAGGACTAAGACCAGACCAATTCTAAAGCTTAAAGCTTTCAAGTCGACGCCGTAAGCATGAAAAATCTTTAATAGCAAAGCAATGGAAGTCTAGAAATTCAACCATGGGCCCATTAGTTGATACTTAAAAGTTAAGCAGGGAGATTAGATACTTGAACTTTCGGCAAGTAGTCGTCGAAAGTCAGGTGAAATCAGGAAACGGGCCTGAATCCGCCTCTCAAACCCGCCTCCCGTCTCTTTATTCAGCGTTACCGTTGGATGCACATCATGTGAAAGTTGACATCGTATTAAAAAGAAATGCCGCCGGCTGCTGTGAACTGGAAACATCGAGGCGGGAGAGAGTGAGAGGAGGTGGAATTAGAAATGGTATCGGGAGATTTGAGGTGACACTTCCCGAACCTCTTTTTCGATCCGGAAACTTCTCTATAAATCCTCTGGATTTGGTTTGACCAGGAACTTGGTAACCCGAGCTAATTCCTTAGTGAAAAAAGAATTATGCAGCGGGCATGTTATGACTAATCAGTGTACATGACAGAGAATGCCCATACAAAGCTGCGCGGGACGGTCCAAAGAGATGGGGAAAGGACCACGGGTTACATCCTGGTGTGGCGATTCATATATGCGGATTGTGTTCATGTTGTATTGTCATGAGATTATACTACGACACAGGTCAATTGAAGCATCGCATGATTAGTTAATCGTGTCGATCTATGTGACACGAATACCGTCCAAAAACTAATGGGTCGACATCACATGACATAATTGAAAAACAAGTTAGTGGGTCAACACGGTTGCATGACTCGCTATGACACGACATCAATTGCTTGACATGAACTTGGCATGAAATATCTTCATTTTTTCATCAAGTATCCGTCAATGAAATATGATGGAATTAATTTGAACAACATGCTCAGAATCAATGGAAAATTATCAATTTAAATTTCATTAGTGAATAACATGAAAAATAGTCTTCGACTAATTGTGTCGAAACAGGTCACATACATATCATGTCAACATTAACTCATTCATTTAAATGGATTATACACGTGAATTCCGTGTTCAGCAGATTGGAACATATATGACATGATTACTAATCACGCCTCACGGATTGACATGAAATTCATCCGAACACGATTGACCTTATCTAAACAATGCAAATGTCGTGTCTTGTTTGAGTCATGTTATCCTATCGCCTTAGAAATTTTCACGCCCTAATCAGGTCCCATCTCCCCATTGCTGTCATAATTGTGTTGTATATATGGCCAAAACTAAATCATGAATTACTTCCATAGTGGAATTGTCTTCTCGTTTGTTCGGCTCTCCTGCGCACCTTTTGGCCCATTCATGGAGCAGCCATCCAAAAAGTCAGAACGACAACACACAAGTTGCACTGCCCGCATCTACACAATCACCTTCCTTTGACTCTTCATCACACTATCTGCCATAAATGAATGGTCCAGTGAATGCCATTGCTAGAAGCATCACGAACCCATCCAAATAAATGTTGTACCTTTTCTTTTTTTGGGTATTCATGATTGTGTCCATGAGATAAGCCACTTTGGACCGCAATAAAACAGACCTTGTCTTTTCCTTTCCAGAGCCCAACATCAACGGTGGTGCTCCAATTCTATAAACCCCAGGTTTAATGGACGAAAAAAAAAAAAATTTCAAAACCCTACCTTTTGTGATTTGTTCACTTCCATTGATTGATGAGTGTCTAGTGGCTTTGGCGTATTATTTTACTACAGCAACATCCACTTTGCTTCCCACTAGGGTGGTTCTCTGAGGACAGTGGTTGAGCTTTTGTCTGTTGTTATTCGTTTTTATTAAGGAGCTCTGCAAACTAATTGGACACGCCCCCTTTTGAATAATTTAAGAATTTTCCTCCCCCTTTTGTTTTATCGTTTTGTTCTCTGTAGATTTTACATCATTTTCAGGGTCATTATCCGTGTACTTAGCCCTCTCCCGGGTAGCCGTAGCCGAGACCGGGTCAAATGTTACTGCAAAAGTGCAGATCCCTTGTAACCTAAAGCAGAGGTAAGCATTAGACTTCAGAGATTTGATAGATAAAACCGACGTCGACGCTGCTTTTGTCTTCTAGCAAAATTTGCACTTGGCTTGGCGCTATCATTCCAGGATATCTTCTTGGAATTTTCACACTGTACGCTTTCCGTCCATTAGATATGAATGCTTGAAATTTATGCCACGCCCACCAAACATGTGATCTTACCGCTCTTATCCGATTAATGCGTTGTCGGCCTATCTTGAAAATGATACTGTCTTGTAGATATCATGTCATCGCTGGTGAGGGTAATCTTGCCTGGTAAATGTACAGGAAATTATTTAGTTTTAAATGCCATTTTAATAATAAATTTTTCATTTTGACTAATTTAATTCTAAACTTTTTGACGATTTTTTAATATAACTCTCTTAACTATTTTTCTTTTTGTTGGAAATTGCTAATGAGAACGATATTTATAGTTTTTTTTTAATATTTTGAAAATTCCTTCTTTTTTTCTTTTTCTTTACTGACTCTCCAGTACCACTAGCTGCTGGGGCCTCTTCTATGGACAGCGATTGGCAGAGTGAAATAGGAAACACAAGAAAAGAAAGAAAATAGAGAAAAGGAAAAAAATTTCAGAAATTCTTCAAGAAATTTTGCAATAATCCTCCACATAAGCAACTTTCAGCCAAAATCAACCGGAATGACTATATTTGAAAATCATCAAAAGGTTTAGGATTGAAATGATGGTCGTACAATAAATTTAGGACATTTGGGACATTTCTCCCATATTTCTAATGACACACAATACACTAATATTTTCATAGATTGTCCATTATCATGGTGATGTAAGGAAAGCTTTGTCACCATCATGTAGAGAGTTCTTGTGCACATCATGTAGAGAGTTCTTGTGTTTAACCACCTCGTGCAATCACATTGAAATGTAAACTTTCCAGTTTCCACCATGTTATGTTGGCACGTGCCTCGTTGTGCAAGGAAAAATCGCATGATTTACTCACCAGAAAGAACTCTCTAAACTCTGTGCACTCACGGAGAACAAAACCTAGAGAGAGAGAGAGAGAACCCTAAAGCAGTCAAAACGCATCTTGCACCGTATCTTGAAGACGAATCGAGCCTATTCCAGCAATGCTCGATGAGTGGATATGTCCAATATGCTGCAATGATGCGAAAGTGATCGAGTGGGCGATCCGGGGCGGCCATCAAGGGAGACTTCCCCAAGAAGCATCTGGGCGGGCGTAAGCCTAATGGAGTGATTTATCCAAAAGTTTCAAAGGATGTCCGTCGTCTCATGGGAATTTTCGTGCCAGCAATCAAGTGACGTGTGCTCTGAGTTCGCTTTCTTGTCTCAAATGAAAGGATGTATCGATGCATGCTTAGGATGCACTTGTTCAGTGAAAAATGAATAATTTGGAAATCATTTCCCTTCACTTCATTTATTTTGCTGAAAATTAATAAGTATATAAATATTTTACAAAAAATTGTTGCTTGCTTTGCTTACAAAAAATGAATGAATAAATTTTTTTATCATACACGAAAATATTCAAACATAAATTGTTGTTGGTAATAAAAAAAATTTTTATCGATTAATTATTTCAAGCAATCATTTTTAATAAATGCTTTCCAAATATTTTATTTTCCGCAAAATAAATGGAATTTTGATTGATTACTTGTGTCGCTTACAAAGTAAATGAATGGAAAATATTTTATTTATCCATGAAAATTTTTAAGCACAAATCATTATCGACAATACTTCTTTTTTCCAATGACTACTAACTATTTCAAGCGAAGAAACGGAGCCTTAGTGCTTGACCTAAATGCATTACTTGGAATGATGACATGGTTGTCGTCCACTAATCAACACAGAGAAAGATTTTGTCGCCTGAGGTACGATTACAAATCGAAATTTTTTGTTGCCTTGTGGTCGGCCAGTCGCCATTGGTTATATCTTAAGGCAACAAAATAAGTAATTCGTTGTTTTAAAGCTAAACGAAGAAATTCGTATTCTTTCTTGCCATCGATTCGATTGAAGTCGGGGAACACTTTTGAGTCTACGGCTACAAAATCACGTTTTTGTTGCCCTAGATCAAATCTAAAGCAACAAAATCTAAATCATGATTTTGTATCCTTAAATTTAGGCCCTAAGCAATTAAATTAAAATTTTGCCACCATTGAGAAAGGGAAATATCGAATCTAAAGCGACAAAAACAACTTCTTTGTTTGCCTTAGGGTATGACCCAAGGTGACAAAATCAGTATTTGGTTGCCTTTAGGTATGATCTAAGGTGAAAAATATAGTATTTGGTAGCCTTTGGCTGACCCTAAAGCAAAAAACTTACGAATCTGATGCATGTGGTTGGCCCTAACGTGACAAACATGATAATTTCTCACCTTTAGTGTACCTTAAGATGACAAGGAAAAGTTCCGTTACTATGGATTGCAATTAAGGCGACAGATTATTCATTTTGTTGTCATTGATTTATAACTAAGGCGAGATAATTGAATTTTTCTTGTTGCCTTTGGTTGTGTTAGAATAATTAAATAATAAATCACACATTTACCTAACAGTATTAAGCTTTTTGAACTGCGAGTGGTGATATCATAAAATCTCACATGATATTAGAACTGGATATTCTGAGTTTGAATTTTTCTAGGTTCCATTTGCCCCCCAATTAAGTATTTTCATACTTAGTACTAGACAAAAAGACCATATCAAGTGTGAGAGGAAGTGTTAGAATATTTAAATAATAAATTATACATTCATCTAACGGCATAAGCTTTTGAAATAGTTGGTGGTGGCCTTATAAATTCTCACATGTTGGATTAACAATAAAAACTTTCTTTAGACAGGACAATAACCAGCGTCAAATTTGTAATATCTAGGAAATATAAATAGTAAGGAATTGTGCACTTGTCATCTCAAACTATTGTTAGGAAAAACACATATGTTGCAAACAGAAATTGAATATTTGTTTTTACTACGATACATGTGATATCATCAGTGAAATGTAAAGATTCTATATGATTGAATATATTGCTAATGTAATATTAGATTCAGTTTAATTGATTGTAGAATATAGCTTCGTCGACTCTCTCTCTTTCATGCACACATATGTTCCTTACCCCTTTCCCCCCACCTATGGTCGCCACCATCAACATCCTCACGCCCGTCGTAGCCACTACCCCTTTGACAGTCGCCCCTCTTCAGCCACAAAATCCTTTTTTCCTTATTTCTCATGATTGCAATAGTCGCTATGATCAATTTTGAATTGGGGGTCATGACAGTAACAATGACCATGACGAGACCTTGAGGGTCCGCCTTGACCTAATTTGAGGGTGGTGGCCACAACCCTGACCAAATTTGATCGGGGGTCGCCACCTCAGCCATCTAGAGCCATGGCTAGCTATGACTACAAGCTGATCTAAGGCGGTGACTCGACTTGAGGCTGTCGCGGTCACGATCGAATCTAGGGTCACGATTGTGGCCATCCTAGCCATTGCTGCCGCACCTTTTCAAATTTTAATTAGTGATATGTACATTTGATTCAATATTATTCAATGCTTAATAATTAATGATAAAAAAATCTAATAATTTGAATTTACATCTTTTGTTGCAAGAGAGTGTCTACACTTGTCACATTTTTACAAGACAACCTCATTTTATCACTTTTAATATTCGAGATAATAAAATATATTAACTGTCATGTCACTTTATACATCTAAAATGAAGGAGCGAATCATATAATAAATAGTTTGTGACAAAACCTACATCTATTCCATTGCCTTAGCTCTTTCTTTTTCCTTATTTTTATGCTAATGAATAAGTATAATAACAAAATTCGATCGGCTTAAAGCGCGAGAATTTAGCTCACGCTTCGAAAGTCGAAAGGGGTTCCTCAAATTCGATTTCATTCCATTGCAAAGGAGGAAGGAGGGTCAAAAAAGCGAAGTGGGGGTCTTCGTTGACGTCAAATATATTCTTGAGTTGCGGGCAGTGGTTGGCCGTTATGAAAAAGCCAGCGCTCCGCCTGAGAATCGATTCTTGTTAAACGACGAAACCTTTTGTGGTATTTGAGAGCACGAAGTCAGACTAGCTCTAGCTAGCTAGGCCTCTAGGACGACGACGACATTAAAGTGTAGATCTCTCTCTCTCTCTCTCTCTCTCTCTCTCTCTGGCGTGCCTTCGACATTCCACTTACCATATTCTCGGCGGGCTAATTCCATAAAAAAGCACGAACTTTAGGAGGAGGAAAAAAGCACGAACTTTAGGTGTTATCCCAAATCTGACGACATTAAATTATCCCAAATGTAGATTTATTTTGTCTCTCACTTGTGTCCCAAATCTAGCCTCCACAGTCATCCAACATGGCATTTCCACTCTGATGCTCTCTGTTTGGAGGAAGTGTTAAATTTAAGTTTGCCTTCCAATGAGGTGAACTCTAATTCAGCAGCCTTCGGTTCCGGGGACGAGGCACATAGCTAGGGCCATTAGATCAATTAACAATCGCGTGCCTTCGAAATTCCACTTTACCATATTCTCGGCTTTTTTTTTTTGAGACAAAATAAAGTTCGGGCCAGATTTGGGACAACAAAAGTAGTGGCTTTTGCTTGTTCGAAAATATGACATATTTTAGACCCTAATACGGCGCAAATGGCGGGGTTATGCTCTGAATAAGCAGTTGATCTCAATGGTTTTCAAGAGAGAATATTTTTATTTTATTGGCAAGTGTCCGCCCGAGACCTTTATTCAATAAACATGGAAAGCATTAGCATTTTTGATATGTAGTTCTTTTGTTTGGTGTGTTTGGTGTGTGATCAATGCTCTGGAAAATTAAATATTTTCATTTTGAATATGCCGATGAAGTTTTCATAAACTTAGCAAGGAAAAGGGTTGTATTACGTGTTAGTCGTACTATCAGTTTTGGTACACCCAATCACGTTACCCGTATGATTCATCCTAGTACATGAAGGTTAAGTTTCAGAATCACTGCTTATGATGGTTTGTCCACATGGATAAAAGTCGTGTGAAACGACTTCTCATTATAAAAAGTAAATAAATAAAATACGGGTCCTCCTATGAAGGAGTGCCATGTGGGCATTTTTTTAAGTATTCCTAATTTGGAATAATTCGATTTTCAAAGGACTAATTATGCAAACCAAGAACAGGCGGTGCATTAAAACTCGAGTCGTTTTCTTAATCGGCTACTTAGCCAATATCTCGGGGCACTCATTAATAAAATTTAATAAAATAATTTTAAGTGGGATGATGGACCACGCAACACTCCCATAGGGCACACATAGGTGAGATCCATAGGTACACAACCCCGATGTTCTCGCGTGCAACTTCATTATAGAATAATAATTGGCCTTCTGTCCTCTTTTGTTTTGCTCTTTATCTTTTTGTTTTTTCGCATGAAACACTAACGATTCCTCCTTGGAGCATCGAAGTTTGCCCTAATAATCATATTGGATTTCGCATGAGGATGCCCAAAAGTAGCCAAGGAACCTTTGCATGCGTATAACGAAGTCTTGGTTAAACTAAATATTTTTTAACAAGAGCCACACAAAAAACATAAACTAATTCGTAAGATAGGGTGCAAATGACTTTTGGGGAGTATAAATCTTTACAAAAATAAGATAAATCTCTCTCTCTCTCTCTCTCTCTCTCTCTCTCTCGCACTCTCATTCTTGTTCATTTTCCCAAGGGGATTGCCAACCTTTGCCTTTCACTGCAATGCATGCCCAAATCTATGGAGTACAAGTTATCTAATCGGACATATAAATAAATAATTAAATAAGTGGTCCATGGCTTTTGTTGATTTTGGGGTCCAAAAATGGATGGATGAGGATTTTGAGGTCTTTTAAGGGCGTGGTCTCTACTCCCCAGGAGTCCAAACCTTCCCAGTCTGCTCATTCTCATTTATCGATTTGCACAGTGATTAAAAATATATTCATCTCTTTACCAAATATATATATATAATGCTGTTGCTAATCTTTTAGTAGCCGGATTTACTGGAGAAACATTCTATACTCCACTATATCCATCAGTAAAGTCATACACCCCTCACACTGGGGAGCCTCACCTCATACACCCAGAAAATTCCAAGGTCCATAGATCTTAATCCTAATCTTCCTCCTATAATCACCATTCCTCCTAGTATACAAAGAGACACTCCCACACATGCCACAACACCTTTACCTCCTTCCACTAGTAGAAGTAATCATGAGACACCTCTTGAACCAGAAATTAGTGGTTTAGATAATAGATCAGGGATTTCCAGGCCAGTTTATCAACAAAACCAGCCTGAACCAGTTCTAGAAAATATAGATTCTCCTCATCATTCTCCTATCTATTCGCAAATGATAGATGCCGAGCTTAATGTTTTAGAAAAACATTTTGAGCCTAACAAAGCTTTTCTTAATAAAGAATTTAATTCTGAAAACAACAAACAAATCAGAGAATGGTTCTTCAAAACCTTTGCTGATAAAGCAAAAGACATCAAACAAAAATATTACGACTATATATATATTCATCTTATATGTATTTACCCATCTTCTAAAATTGAACGATGGAATAAACCTAATAATCATAATGAAAATTAGTATTTGAGAATCTCACTTGACGGTCAAATGATTCGAATATACAGAATAGTTCCATGTAGAACCTGCTGAAATTACATCAATGGTCCTAGTACGGGATGTTTGTTCAATTCAACCAAAGAAGCAAGGGACAGATGTTTTTAAACAGATTAATTGTAATGATAATTGTTGCATGAAACCTAATCTTTTGTTATTATGATAATATTATTGAATGAAACCTCACCTTCTCTAGCAAGTCCATTTAATTCGTTTAGATCCAGACAATTCGATGCCCACCTTATCTAACGATCTTTGGTGCTATCTTACATGCTATATATATGGGGAGGGGGAAGGGAGGGGTGTTTGACACTTACTTAGCTAGATCTTATTCAATCGCGAGCACACTAGCTATCAGTTTGAGTTTGAGCCTAAGGTATATAGGGTAGAAGTTAATTTGATTTTGAGTACTCATCATACAAGTAGGGTTTAGATGTTGACACATATACAGTTTTAAATTTGGTAGATGAATTCATTTCATTAGTAGATGACAGTTTTCATTTGAATGAAAAAGTATTTATGCTTATGGTATACCTTATGAAAATTCGTCGATTATTCAGAATTTTCTCCTCGAATACCTATGAATGTCAGCATAAAAGCATGGACTCAATTATAAAGATGAAGACGAGAAAGTTTTTTCAGTCTATTTCTGTCTTTACAAATTCCATCTTTGTTTGGAAGAAAAGGTTAGAAATTTCGAGTTGATATCGACATCACATGAAAACTACTTTCGTGAGGCATCACCCATGATGGAAAAGCTACCAATTGTGATTTGACGGTAGATACCCCTTGAGTCCTTTGTTGGAAAGTTTTTCTCATGGAAGAGTCCATGCTACTGCTCTCTCTTCTCTCCATATTCTAAAGTTGCTACTTTTGTATAGAATTCAAATGGAATTTGGCTCAACTTGATGAGTTGGTCAAAGTAGAGGTTGGCTCTTTGTGACCCTTGAGGCCTAATTCATTCATTCTTGGCATCTCTGATCCTTTTGACTCAAAAGGCGGCATTTCCATTGAAGAAGTGCTTGGAATGTCACTGAAGTTCCTTACAGTAGAATTGTTGATTAAAAAGTGTTATTTACAAGTTTAACCCTTCATTGTAATGTAGCTAAATCTCCTTAATGCCAAAATCATCTATAAGGCAAACTAAAATTGACCATTGAGAGCTTCATACGATTTCACTAATGCAAGCAAAATCATCGTACAATAGTAGACTAATACACCTAACCAAATTTGAATTCTATTGTTATCATATCTATTGTCTAAATACTAATAAACCGAAGTAAATTATAAATATATAATAAGCATATCTATTGCCTACTATATAGAAATTCTATAGGGAATGGTAAGAATCTTCCCCTTTTGCAAAATAGTATTTTGCAAATCTTCTCACGTTTTATTCGCTGTGTAGATTAATTGCAAAACAGAATCCTTTGGGAGGAATCTCGAGATTCCTGTATTATTCCATTTTAATGAACTTAAAAGAAAAGATAACTAATAAATACATTTACCCAATTTACATAATAAATTTCATAATAAAGTAGGTTGTTATAGGTATTATTAAAGAAATACTATACGATAAGGTATTTTCTTTTATGATGTATCTTTTTCAGTATATATGCACACAAAAAAAATGGATATTTTTTTTGGATGGTTTAGATAGTGAGAAAATGGAGAAAGTAGGGGATTGTATCGGTAGCTGATGAAGACAAAAGGAAAGTAATGGAGATAGTCGAAGACCCGAGAAAGACAGAAAATGAAATCAACTGAATATCCTTCAATTCATAAAAGTGATTTCTTTTTTGTTATTTTAGTAAAGAGCATGGCGAGGATTTTTATGGCCTAAATTCCCAAACATAGTAAGATAATTTAATTGGTGTATTAAAGAAGAGGTCAGATTGATAATTTATTTTAAGTGTAATTTTAATTTTTAATTTTTTTTTATCTTTGGAGGAACCGCCTTGGCCGACAGCCGCCTTGTAAACCCCTGTGACGCTAGCCCAGGACCCACCACCAGGGCGCCACGCTTAAATCACCTAATGGTCTGTCAGCCTCCCTTCAACGCTCAACTTGCGTTGAAGGGGCTTCGAACTCTGGACCTCCCGTTTGGAGGTCTGGAGCCTACCCAACAGAGCCACCACGGCCGGTGTAATTTTAATATTGATGTTGTCTTATAACCTATTTTTAATTTGGTCATTATGTACAGAAACAACTGAAACAATGAATTATAACTTATTTCATTTAGTTTTTTAAGATAAGTCATTTACAATTGTCTTGATTTATTTCTTGTTTTCAATATGCTTGATGTAAATAGTGAAAAAAGATATGAAATATCAAATAAATAAAGATCAAGTTCCTTAAAATGATGTCTTTATTCTTGCTGATAATAATTCTCTGTATCAATATTCAATATTTGTAGTTTAATTATAAAAATAATAGAGATATAATATTATGTTGAATGTAATCCACAATCACAATCATTCAATTTATAATTTTATATACGAGAACATGTTTTAAGTTCTTTTTCAATATATCATTTCAGTATAGACGTTTCCAAAGAAATGGGTGATTTAGACAGAGTGGGGAAAGTGGAGTAATACATCATTAGTTGATGGAGAGAACATCAAAGTTATGGAGATAGCAAGAGAATGGAGAAACTGAGAGAATAGAAAGATTACTACAATATCCTTTAATTTATTTAACTGATTTTTTTTCAATATAGGGCATAACACAAAACATTATGGCTAAATTTTTTGAAGCAAAATCACAAAATATTTCTTGAAAAATAGCAGAGATAACTTTGTGAATTTATTACCAAGGAGATTAAATTGACAGAACTTATTTCAAATGCACTTTCCAATATTTACGCCGTCGTCCTAACAATTATTTTAATATTATATGTATTAAAGCCATGTCTATTTTAATATGATTCATTTACAGTGCTTTATTTCTCATTCTTCAATATGCTTGATGTGAATACCAAACGGAACTGTAAAAATTAAATATAAATGAAACATTTCAAGATATAAATTATACTCTATTCATTATTGGGTATTGCAAGTTTCATTTTTATTAAAATTATATGTTAAAAAGTCAAAATATATGTTCTCTCAAGCATTATGAGTCTTTTTTTTTTTAACAAAAGATTAAAATATCGAGTTATCCAAATCTAACATAATTTATTTATTTTTATTTTAAATAAAGGTACATGCTAAAGTTGATTGTTGAGGACAACAATACTCAGGCATACATCACATTATTTAACGACACTAGAAGAAAGTATGGGAAAAATTGCAAATAAGGACTTAAATGAGGTTGTTTCTCATAAGAAAGTTCAAAGTGAATATTGTCTCAAATAAGGTTTTTGAATTGAATATTTTAGTCCTAAATAAGGGGCTAAAGTAGCTATTTAGTCTCAAATTACGATCTGAGCTCACCAGTCGGCTAACTCTTCACCAGCAGGGCAGCATGTACATCTTACACACCACTTTTCAAGCCATGATCAGGGGCATTTTTTTCGCGGCCACTTTTACCTTTTTCATCTTCTTTCCTTTTCTTTTTCTTTTCAAAATATCGATTGTTTTGCACATGAGTTTGCAACACGGAACTATATGTAAAAATAAGACTTTTTAATTTTATTTCCAATACTTTTTAATTTAATAAGCGGATTTTCATTGGAATACGGACAAATCACGTGGAACGCACGTGCTTCATCTACTAGTATATTTGAAATGGGAACAGGACAGGAATGGTGTCGCCTTTGGTCCCCGCACACTCCCGCCGCTGCTTTTGTTATGATACATGCATGCACCGAAGAGTAAAAGAAGATCCACTCTCCAAAGATTTTACCTAAATAGTTTATTAATCTTCCTTTGGGGGTCCAGATCCCATGTTCAAGATGACCTCGAAATCAACGCAAAAGTAAAAAAAAAAAAAAAAAAAATTCGATAACATTGCAATTATTCAGGATTTATCAATTGAAATCATTAATTTTCACCGAGAGCGGCGCTCACACGCATTTTGCACTTTAATTGGGCATTTACCAAAGTAGCATACTTCACGTGACTCCGAAATATATGCAAGAATCATTTTGTAATTAAAACTCTCATCTTGAGTGAGAAGATAAGTATATCTTCTCGTGGGCCGACCCCTTAATCGCTTGTATGTATGTTCCGTCCAATATCGATGAATTATGTTGATCTCTTCTCACATGCAATAGACGTTTGAGACCGTGTCTATCAGGGAAGTCGATTAATTTTCACTGAGTATGACAGTCTCACTTTTCATGTGCATTTATTAGATATTTACCAAATACCATATTCCATATGGCTCCAAAAATATGCACAAATTATTTAGTAGGTAAAATTCTCACCCCAAGTGAGAATTCTCTATATAGTCGAATAATCCCTTCGAATTTCTCTTTCTCCATGGTCGAACGATCCCTTCGAGTCCCTTTCTTTTCCCTCCTAATAGTCTAGAGTCAATGAAAATGTTTACCTCTAACGAACTTAACACTATTTTAAAGAGTTATGCAGGAGATAAAAAAAAGAAAAAAAAGAAAAAAAAGAAAAAGGATTTTCTTCTGACTGGAGCATAAGAGAAAGAAAATAGTCTCTCGACTATCACATGTACTAAGACATGTATTATGCATCCTCCTGCAAAGAAAGGGAATGGTTTAAACTTTTAAAACAAATCGATTTCCATTGTATTAGAGCAAAAGTTACACAAGGTGAACACTTATTTTGGCCATAGATCCCTTTGCCTATATTGACTGAAAGAGTGATTATGTAAGCCAGCATCATAGGAAAATGTTTGAATGGAACATCTTTCTAAATTTCTTCCGCTTCGAAGCTGATCAAGATATGATCTGCTACAAGTCTCCAGCTATCCCGCGGATGTGGTTTATGTCCGCATCCTGGTTTTCACTAGTAAGGGCCAACTTACAGAGGAAATTGTGTTATGAAATATTGCTAGATAGAGGCTATATTTGTTTTGGAAAAATGAATAATTTGAAAAATATTTCTTTGAAAATGATTTTTTTATATCACTTGAAATAATTAGTTAATGAAAAAATATCTTCATTACTGACAATGATTTATGTCTAAACATTTTCGTAAACGATGTAATTATTTTTCGTTCTCTAAGTAGTATAGGTGATCATTTTTAGGCTCATATCTTTCAAATAATTTAATTTTTACAAAACAAATGGAGCTGTGGTGAGTACTCATTTTAACGTTTCAATCAGTTGTTCTGAAGATTGAAATATATAGTGAATTTTGCGTTACTACTTGTTTGAAATGGAATTTTTTATTGTGTTTTCTGCCCAATCTAAAAATTGATTCTTCATATCATATTTACAAATGCCCCAACGCCTCGACCAACATTCATCACTTCCGTGGTCACTGCCCTACCCTTATTAACATTATGCCCACTAAAAAGCAAAAGGGACACCTTATTTTGGGGGCTTTCATCAAATAAAGAAAAATGCTTTCTCTAGATTTATAATAATTACATTCCATTTATTTCGTCACAAATATATATAAAAATACAATGCCAAAAGAATATTTGTAGTGACCTTCCTTGCATAAAGTACAATTAGCTCTTGAATATAATGGCTCCTATTCCACTCTTCCTTATGTTTATTGGAGCTCATTAGAAGATTCTCCATATATCCCTTATTTTAACATATCTCCACTTATTGTGATATCTTTTTAATTGATTATATTTGATTATAATTGATATTGCAATATCTTTTCCACCTAACATACTTGAGAGCGTCTTAATACCTCATATAATCTTCATTATGAAACACACAAAAATCGTATGACTTTCTTTTGCATATTCTTATCTATCTTAGTAGTGGGGACTTTGTTAAGAAGTTTATCAAACTAATTTCTTATGCATAGCAACGATCTATGGAATGTGATTGCCAAGATCTATTAAGGTGTTTCTATTGGGAGCAATTAGTGTATTGACTGCTACACTCAATTATGTGTAAAACTTACAAATCTACATAATTCCAAATACAATCAATGCCGTGTCAACGTAATGATTTTTACAAAATCTACTACTCGACAAATTTGGGACAATGGAACCGTAACTTAAGGGAAACCTTTACTTTTCTGTAATTTACATAATCAAGAGTTCTTTGGCGACAACGACAATAATATTCCTAGTGCAATAATGACTTTTCGTTCTTCTTCTTATTTTAATAGGAGGAAATATTATAATCCCATGAACATATCGTCGACTTACAAGAAAAATGTTAGGGTGTTAATGAGGATGGTACTGATTGTGTCCGGCCCCACCAATCCATAACAAAGGGTCCCACCGAACATAACATCACACATTCAAGTATAAAAACCCTAAACGCTCATCTGAAATTTCTCACGAGCTAAGGCTAGGGCTTCTAAGCTGAGCATATGACGAAGAGTTAGAATCTCAATGTCCCCGTCTTTTCTCTTATAGATGTTCCATCGTTATGTATAGAATTCTTGTCATGGATCGACGATCGACGATGTGGCGGAGGGAGATATTCGATTGACAAGAGGAGGAGGAGGAGAAGGAGGAGGAGGGGCGCAGACAAAGAACAATGTAGCCACACCTCGCAGAGACCAGAAGAGACCACAAGAGCTGTCTCCCCAAGTGGCGCACCTCCAATCAAATTCGCCCAATTCCCAACACGACACACAAACCCCATCCGGACGCACTCACTCGCACGGCCCCACCCGACAACCCCCCAACCCCCCGATCCCATCCAACGGCTCGGAGCCCGTCTTGCCCGTCCCCCAACCGACGGCCAAGATCAGGTGCCCCCGCCAGACATGGCCCATGAAAGCCACACGTACTTCTCCCCCGCCCCCCGGGTTCAATCTCCTCCACCAGTAAATCGCCGACGCGCATACTCTCTCTCTCTCTCTCTCTCTCTATATGTGGAACAGATGGAACCCTTTGGCCTTTCAATGCTCGCTTTCTCGAGAAAGAAAAAGAGGGTTGTGCCCCCCCTTAGACTGCGTCATACATCATCTCCCCAACCCACAAAGCCGCACTTTAAATATGATCAGTCCACGATCAGGACCTCCTCACCACACCATCATATCTAATCTAATCCCTCTCTCTCTCTTCTCTCTCTTCTCTCTCTGTGCTCTAGCCAGACATTTCTCTTTTTTTTTTTCTTTTGTATTTTGCAGCTTCTCTCCCTGCTCTCTTTTTTCCCTTTCTTTCTTTCTTTTTTTTCCTGAATCTGGTTCGCTCAGATCGCTCGCCGACGGCACTGTTGGATTTTATCATTGACGAGTCAGGGACACCCGTCACGTGTCACCGACACATGTACCGCTTTGCATGGAGGGTAGATTGTACGGTGTTTCTCTCGTCGGAGAAGAAGAGAGGGCTTCTCTTTTCTTTTTCGGTTTCTCTTTTTTTCGCTCATTTTCTCTTCATTTTTCCCTTGTTCTTTGCATTTGGGTTGGTGGGTTTCGCTTTTCTGGGGGTGTTTGACCCCTACAAATTCGTCAAGTTTTCGATTTTTTTGGCTAAGGCAAAAGAGCGGTACTGGATCTTGATAAGGTAACTTTCCTAAAATGGTGGGTTTACAGTGTCCTTGGATCTGAATAGATGGTTTGGTACTTCCTCATTTCATGTCTGTTTCCTTTTTTGGCAAGGCAGCGTTTTTCTGTCTTCTTTTTTTTCTTCCGATGGGAATTTGTCATGGTCAGGGACCGAAATTGACAGAAGAGAGTGAGCACACAGAGGGGATTGTATATATGCTTATACCTTTGCTTTTGCGTGCTCACTTCTCTTCTTGTCAGCTTCCATCCCCGAAAATTTGGCATTCCCTCCCGCCCTCCCTCCCTCCCTCCCTCCCTCTCTCTCTCTCTCTCTCGGATGTTTTTTTCCTTCTTGAATTTTCGGTTTTCTGTTGCTTCAAGTTATGTTTGGAATAGTAATTGTTATACACACATTCAGCAACTGGCAGCAGCAGTTTACTTCCCAAGAGAGAGAGAGAGCGTAACTTTTTACGACGACTGCAAGAAGGTAAGCCTGATAAATGTGCGGATTTAGCGGCAAACTTTGCTTGCTATCTCACGCTCTCTCTAGCTTTGCTTAGCCTTTTAGTATGGTCCTCACTAAAAAACCTGTCTCTTCTTCTCTTCTCAAGTTCTCTTTTTGCAATTTATGCGCATGCGATCTTGTGTTGCAAAAACGGTTCTGATTGGAGCTTGTTTCACCTGGATCTGACCAGATTTGTGTGTACGCGTTTGCTTCTGCTTGTCAAGGTTATGGTTATATTTTATGGGATGATCTTTGGTTCTGATTAATCTTGTTATGTTAGGGTTGCCTGCTCTACTGTTATATGGACGATCTTCCTCTTATTGTTCTCTTGTGACCCAAAAGAAAAAAGACGAAAGAACGTTGGGAGATCTTCTAGTATGATGATGCGTATTGCTACTGTGTTTATTTCTCCTTCAAATTGCTTACAGATAGTTGCAGTTGATGATCATGGAGGTTAAAGCTTCTTAGTTCCTCTGGCAATACCTCGAACTACTCTAAACACTCTTGAATTGCCAAGTATGCTTTCGATAATGAACAGTCATGAAGCCAATGGTTTGAAGTGAGAGTTCCTGGGAAGTGGATGACAAGTTTCAGATGGATCTTACCCAATTGATTTCTCTAAGTTGGTTATCTTCTATTCCAGGTGAATTCTTCAGTAACTTGTCATAGATATTCGTTCAGCTCAAGCTCTTCAACTTTTAATATTTCAGAAATTGAAGACTGAAATTATATGTTTCGCACTAATTAACACTGAGAATGCTTTCTTCCTTTTCTTCCAATCAACTCTCATATTCTGCATTTGGCTAGACTGGTCAGCTGCTTATTTATCCATGTATTTTGCATGTCAATGCTTTCACAATTTGAGTTGGACAAAGAGAGAATGGCAATTTAACATGCGATAGTATTTGGCAAACAATTTATTTGAAAAGGAAAGATGGAAAACCTCTTCCTTATTGTAGAAATTGTTTCAATGCTCTCTAAGGTTGAGTTTTCTCTTGCACTCTTCTTTTAAACAAGCAATCTTATAAAATCTCCTCATGAATTTATATATGATTCTGTGTGAATATCTCATGATTTGAATAATTTGTTGGAGGATATCAATTATAAGGAGGAACTTGTCTCCCTTAAAATGAATTGAAATCCAAATTCTGTGCATTGGTATCCATTTCAAAATCTGCAGTCATTTTCCTCTCTCAAAAGGTGGTATATACTTAGGCCAATAAAGAAAAAGACGGCATATACCCTTGGATATGTTAAATTCGTCAAATTTTTCCTTAATAATCAATTTTTAAAATATTTTTCTTTTGCTCAATTTTATGGATATGATTGATTTAAATTACCTGCTACTTGTCAAAGTTAAAGTCATACTTCTATAAAGGCCTTCCAGTCTTAAATTGTTCTGTCATTCACTAAAAAGGAATTCTGCACCTTCGAGTTGGTTGCAACTTGGCCTATATAATGCTGTAAAGGGAAAAAATGGAGGAGAGCTATTTGTTGGATCATTACGTGCTCGAAAGTATGGCAAAATGTGGTCCGGAAGTTAAGAGTGTTGTGGTCCCATGGTATTCAAATATGATTAGTTTTTATGCTCAGATATGTCTTATATAGTTTGTCTCGAAAATTGTAGGTATGGACAACCTAAGGGGATTGGAACTGTCTTGGGTGATACAGTATTAGGCCCTTGCTATTATTTATGGCTGAAAACATTAAGACGATCTTTTCTTTCTTTTAGGCTAAAGTATGTGCATAAGTGTCAATAACGAGCAAATAAAGGTCATTACTGTGCCTTTTTATTTTTATTTTTTTTAGTTTTGGGATAAAATTCTGGTCAACATTGTTCGCATTAATTCAGTTCCCACAGAAAATGATTACACAATCACCAGTGATGACTGTCTAGAATGCAGCAACCTTCAGAGAGTTTGCTGAGAAATAATACAATACAACATTAATTTTTGAAATTTTTTATATGTGAATGTCATCTTGAAACTATTATGTATTAATGCGTGTCGTTCTTAGACTAACCTTTTTCCAATAAGATGACAAATCTTGTCACTTTGAAACATATCTAATCAAAGAAGGATTACGCACGTCACTATATATAATAACCAGTCCTCTTTAGTAATTAAACCAATGCTATTGGTTTTGCAAGGAAATTGCTCCTTTAATATGGTAGCTTCTCTCAGTAGGAGATGTACATGATCCTGAAATGCCTATCTAGAGATTGTGATAGTTGAGGTAATGGTGAATCGATCTGGTTCAAGGGTTATTTCTTTGGATAGTTGTCAGAGTGTTACTTGACAGCATAGTTAGTAGTAGGGGCGAATAAAAATGTCTGAAAGCGTTCTAGACATTCTGGGAGCTCAGCCTTTCTTAGCTGATAGAGAGATGGGCTACGAGAATGTGCGGATTGGTAATTTTTCCCCCTATGATTTTGAATTTCAATCATCCATTCTTGGTGTCTGACAAAGAAAACTGTTGCAATTGATGTTCTTTGTCGTGCTACTTTATGGGTAATAAGCAAATGTTTTGCTGCAAGCAATTTTTAGTATAGTCGACAGTCTCTTGCATCTAAAAATTGTCTCATCCCTTGTTATGCCCATGCCAATAGTATCTGATGCTATAGACTATTTCAAATCTATACCAATTGCACTTTGAGGTCCTATCCTTGAAGGATGACATAGCAATTGATGCATCGGATTTGTTTTGGAATTGGAATTTGCTATTGAGCTTTCTTGTTGCAATGCACCAAACCATTTAAACTATTATTAGTGATAATCAAATTAAGAATAAAGGTATTAGGATGTGGAAATATAATAATTGATAACTGAACTGATGATTCAAAGTTTCAAGGTGAAATCTGATACATATTACTGTCTCCACTGAGTTAAATGTGTATTTGATCTTCTCACCATTATAAGGCAGTGCCAGTTTAAGAATCAGCAATGTGTCTGATGTTTTAGAAGTTAGGATTTTCTGTCTTTGAAGTAGGTTTTAGGGACAGGATCATGTTTTTGTACTTACTATTGATGCAAACTCGTGATTCTACTGCATGTCTCCTGAACTTTAACCAGGGACGCAGCCATACAACTTTTATCACAGAATATGTTTGATTTAAGAAATTCATATCTTATGCCTTTAAGGAATGTGTGATTTCTAGGTGCAGTATTACAGGTTTTGTTTGTTTATCTGGATCTGATTAATGCCTCCGTTTGTTCTCTGGGTATTGACTAGTTTTTGTGTTGACTGAATTGCTGTCGTGGTAGCAGTAGACCAGTCAATTGCACTTTTAAGGAAATATTGAGGAGCAACCTTATAATGACAAATTCCTTTATCTTGGTTAATTGCAGTATGAATAACAAGGATACTCGGGTAGCATTCTCATCTAGACACATACAAGGAATGATATTATTTAGTTTACCTTGATTGAGTTAACATGCCAATGGCATTTTCATTGATGTTGTGTAGGTGCATGTTGGCAATTTAACTTGTGATAGTATTTGGCAACAATTTATTTGAAAAGAAAAGATGAAAAACCTCTTCCTTCTTGTAGAAATTGTTTCAATGCTCTCTAAGATTGAGTTTTTCCTTGCACTCTTCTTTTAAACAAGCAATCTTACAAAATATCCTCATGAAATTATATATGATTTTGTGTGAATATCTCTTGATTTGAATAATTTGTTGGAGGATATCAATCATAAGGAGGAACTTGTCTCCATTAAAATGAATTGAAATCCAAATTCTGTGCATTGGTATCCATTTCAAAATCTGCAGTCATTTTCCTCTCTCAAAAGGTGGTATATACTATAGCAAATAAAGAAAAAGGTGGCATATACCCTTGGATATGTCAAATTCGTCAAATTTTTCCTTAAAGCAATAATTAATATTTAAAATATTTTTCTTTTGCTCAATTTTGTGGATATGATTGATTCAAATTCCCTGCTACTTGTCTAAGTTCAAGTCATGCTTCTATAAAGGCCTTCCAATCTTAAATTGTTCTGTCATTCACTAGGAAGGTATTCTGCACCTTCAATTTGGTTGCAACTTGGCCTATACAATGCTACAAAGGGAAAAAATGAGGAGAGCTATTTGTTGGATAGTTACGTGCTCAGAAGTATGGCCAAACAAGGTCCGGAAACTAGAGTGTTGTGGTGCCATGGTATTCAAATATGATTGGTTTTTAAGCTTGGTTATGTCTTATATAGTTTGTCTTCAAAATTGTAGGTATGGATCATTACGTGCTTGAGAGCTATTTGTTGTTGGATCGTTATGTGCTCAAGAGCTATTTGTTGGATCATTACATGCTCGAAAGTATGGCCAAATGTGGTCCGGAAGTTAGTGTTGTGGTGCCTTGGCATTCAAATATGATTAGTTTTTAAGCTCGGTTATGTCTCATATAGTTTGTCTTGAAAATTGTAGGTATGGACAATCCAAGGGGATTGAAACCGTCTTAGGTAATACAGTATTAGGCCCTTGCTATTATTTATGGCTGAAAACATTAAGACGATCTTCCATTTCTTTTAGGTTAAAGTATGTGCATAAGTGTTGATAACGAGCAGATAAAATTCGTTGTTGTGCCTTTTTCATTTTTAGTTTTGGGATAAAATTCTGGTCAACATTGTTCTCATTGATTCATTCCCTACGGAAAATGATTCCACAATCACCAGTGATGACTGTCTAGAGTGCAGCAACATTCAGAGAGTTTGCTGAGAAATAATACAATACAACATTACGTTTTGATTTTTTTTATATATGAATGTCATCTTGAAACTATTATGTAGTAATGTGTGTCGTTCTTAGACTAACCTTTTTTCAATAAGGTGACAAATCTCGTCACTTTGAAACATATGTAATCAAAGAAGGATTACCCATGTCACTATAAATAATAACCTGTCCTCTTTAGTAATTAAACCAATGCTATTGACTGGTACATATACGTCTTTTATTGGTTTTGCAAGGAAATTGCTCCTTTAATATGCTAGCTTCTCTCAGTAGGAGATGTACATGATCCTGAAATGCCTATCTAGAGATTGTGATTGTTGAGGTAATGGCGAATCAATCTAGTTTAAGGGTTATATCTTCGGGTAGTCATCAGAGTGTTACTTGACACGACAGTTAGTAGTAGGGGCTATTAGAAATGTCTGAGGGCGTTCTAGACATTCTGGGAGCTCAGCCTTTCTTAGCTAATAGAGAGATGGGCTACCAGAATGTGCGAGTTGATTAATTTTTTTTCCCTATGATTTTGAAGTTCAATCATCAATTCTTGGTGTCTGACAAAGAAATTGTTGCAATCGATGTTCTTTGTCATGCTACTTTAGGGGTAATAAGCAAATGCTTTGCTGCAAGCAAGTTTTAGTAAAGTAGACAGTCTCTTGCATCTAAAAATTGTCTTACCCCTTGTTATGATCATGCTAATACTATTTGATGCTCTACACTATATCAAATCTATACCAATTGCACTTTGAGATACTACTTTGAAGGATAACATAGCAATTGATGCATCGGATTTGTATCAAAGTAGGAATTTGCTACTGAGCTTTCTTATTGCAATGCACCAAGTCATCTAAACTATTGTTGAGTGATAATCAAACTAAGAATAGAGGTATCAGGATGTGGAAATATAAATTAATAAGTGAACTGGTGATGCAAAGTTTCAAGGTCAAATCTGGTACATATTAGCGGCTCCACTGAGATTAATGTGCATTTGGTCTTCTCACCATTATAAGGCAGTGTCAATTTGAGAATCAGCAATTTATCTGATGTTTTAGAAGATAGGATTTTTTGTCTTCGAAGTATGTTTTAGGGACAGGATCATGTTTTTTTACTTGCTACTGATGCAAACCTGTGATTCTGCTGCATGTCTCCTGAACTTTAACCAGGGACGTGGCCATACAACTTTTGTCACGGATTATGTTTGATTCAAGAATTCATGGTTTATGCCTTTGAGAAATGTGTGATTTCTAGGTGCAGTATTACACATTTTGTCTGTTTGTCCAGGCCTGATTAATGCCTCCATTTCCTCTTTGGGTATTGACTATTTTTTATGTTGACTGAATTGCTGTCTGGTTGGTGGTAGCAATAGGTCAGTCAATTGCATTTTTGAGGAAATATTGAGGAGCAAGGTTATAATGACAAATTCCTTTATTTTGGTTAGTTGCAGTATGAATAACAAGGAGATTGAGGTGGCGTTCACTTTTAGTCTCTACATATACAAGTAATGATATTATTTACTTTACCTTGATCAAGTTAACATGCTGATGGCATTTTCATTGATGTTGTGTAGGTGCATGTCGTCTATGTTGATCATGAAGATCTCACGATGCTAGGTCCTCCTATATGCTCCCGAATTAGGATAACGACTTCGTCAAGCTAGGATTTCCTCTCAATGGGGTAAGTACACTAGAAGTGTCAAAAGTTGTGTACGGTGCTCACTTTGGTGTTAAAAGTTTATTTTGGATCATTTAAGTTCTAATAAATTTGAAAAGCGATCATTTCAGTGCCAACGCCAATCTAATTGGCCGGAAATCCGACGTGACACTTTTTTATTAATTTTTGAAGATGACATGACGCTTTGGAGAGTACAGTCAGCATCCAAACAATAAAATGACACCGTTTGGTGCCCCTAGGTAGGAACCCTAAATCCCTAAATTGAGAGAGAGAGAGAGAGAAGGCATGGGCTTCCTCCTCGTCTTCTTCCCCAAAAAACAACACCAGCAGCGATACCACTAGCAACACCAGCAGTGGCACCTTTGACCTCCCTTTTTCCTCCTCCTCCTTCGTCCTCCCTCCTATTCTTCCCGCCACTTCTTGCCTGAGCAACAACCTTATCCTCTCCTCGCTCACCTGGTTGAGCAACTATGATCGTGGCCAAGCGATGGCGGGCGAACGACAAAGAAACCCTAATTTCAGTCCCCATATGAGCTGTGTAGTGTTGTTTTTGTGAGGCTGTCCACGTATGACAGCAAAACGATAGTTTCTTAAGGAGGATGGAGAACGACATCATTTAAAAGCCACAACTTTCTTTTTTTAAATATAAAAGCCACGTAATTAATTTAGCTGGAATATTTCGCCAGTGGCACCAAAGTGATCATTTTTTCTTCGATTTGGCACTTAAGTGATTCGACAGAAACTTTTGGCATCAAAGTGAGCGCTGTACACAACTTTTGGCACTTCGAATATACTTTCCCCCTCTCAATTCATTAGAGTTGTGATGAGTATCATTATGATTCAAAACTTTTTCATTTTTAGTATCATCACGAGTAACAATTTTCAGGCAAACATCTGAAGTTTTCCCTCTAGGTATGAAGCTTTTTCTCCAAGGATTTTTTTTTTCATTGTTACCATAACGGGTGTATGTGATTTCACAACATAGACCCTTGGTTAATGCAAATTGCACCCATAAATTGCACCCATGGATTGTGCTTTCTAAACCATGAAATGTTGTTTTGATTTATCTGCTATTGAACTTTTTCCTACAAACCCTGTCTCTGTACTTAGTCCTTTAATCTCTATCATTTTGGTGCTGCAGTTTCCACTTGCTTAGCAGTCTACATGTACATTGGTCTATAAAACTATCTCTGTACTTAGTCCTTTAATCTCTATGATATCGGTGCTGCAGTTTCCACTTGCTTAGCAGTCTACATGTACATTGGTCTATAAAACTATCTCTGTACTTAGTCCTTTAATCTCTATGATATCGGTGCTGCAGTTTCCACTTGCTTAGCAGTTTTGCTCTAAGACAACCCTTTGATATATTGAGAACTTTTTAATCTCTCCGACAGATCAACTGATGAGTGCTTTGTGGAGATATTGCGATCTGTTGAGATTGCAAATTTGTTCTTTTTGGGTGGTTGAGATTAGAAAAAACTTGAAACTCCTATGCATACATGGTGTTTTATTGTCACAAGGAACCTAAAACATCATATCCTCTTCGTGTCTTTTTCTTGTGCGGGCCACAGTGTTGTGTGCTCTTCCCCCTTGTCTCCTTTGTTGGCCGCTGTTTTGGCCTTCTTATGCTGCTGTTTTTATTTGCATTGTATCTCTCTCGCAGCTCTTCCCTCCCCTTTTCTCCCCCCTGGCCCCCTTCCACTCATTTGGACTTACTGTCTTTCTGAGTGTAAGCTGGTGCCGGGGCCCCCTTGCTGTACAGCTGTATAGCTTTTTGTGCAAAAGTCTATATACTTCTTACCTTTTACCAAAAAAAAAAAATTCATATAAAAGGAAGAGTATAAACATATTTATATTTTGCTTGCCCAATCATAAAAATTGGGGTTCCCTTCTAACGTGGAGATGATATTCAGATGTTATCAGAGGTTCCTGATGAATATAAAAACTGCTGTTTATGAACAGATTGACAGAAAGTACTACTTTCTGGAGAACAAATCCTATCTCGTTTCTCTGCTCTGGAATCTAGGCATGCTAAGTTTCTTTAAATGTATCTTTCAAGAAGAGCTCTTTCTTTTACTGATTTCTAGCTTGATCAATTGGGCATTTGGATAATGTCCTGGTAGAGACAGGTAATGGCCATAGATTTTTTCACTTCAGCTATTGGCTTAACATGCTTTACAGGGTGCATATATTTTGTTGGTGTGGAGTATAGAGCTTATATATTTTTTTCTATTGAGAATCATCATTTTTTGGGGTTATGGATTCCTTGGGTAGCATTACATTTGTTGGGTAAGGTGATTTTCTCACTAATCCAGGGGCATAAAGCATGCATATAATAATTCATTTCACTCAAGATGGTGACAGACGTGACAACCATACCTTGTTGGAAAAGAACAAAAATGTCCCAATGGTACTACTATTTCTCACGTACACAAGAAGAGAATAGGGAGAACCAGATAGTTCAAGAATTGATTCGTGAGTACAGCCAAAAATGAAGATGTTTTGGCTCATTGAAACGTCATAGCTCTCGTATCTCTTTTCTCAGCCAAGAGCATTTGCATGTCTCGTTTGTCATGGATATATCCCTATATTTATTGGTTACAGCACAATATAGTCATATTTTGGCTTGGTTCTCTAATTGAGATTTACTAGATGTCAACAACTTGTGTTGCTTGGCAAATACTCCCACTAATCTGAGTAGCTCTGGCAATCGCTCTCACTCTGATTTTAGTTTGGAGCTCTTCTGTGAGCCACATGTGAAATACATTTATGTTTCTCATGCTTCTAGGGCAAGTGTGTTTTTTCCCAACCCTCTTGATAACAAAACTTTTCAATGTCTTATCCTACCATTATAAAGTGTCCGTGCACATCCACTCACAATCATGACATCCGTCTTTTTGAATTCGCTCTTCTACCAATCTATACCTTTGGTGATGCTCTCTTAAATCAAGTATGAAAGAAATCTCATGCTTAGCTGAAACTGTATTTTTTTATGGTCACATTTAGGGTCGTATCTAATAGATTTAGGTCTTCTTTGCTCACATACTTCCTCATCTCCGGAGGTAGGAGGACTGAGATCTTCATCTGCTTCCATTTCCTTATCTTTTTCTGCTTCCATTTCCTTATCTTTTTCATCCTCATTCACGTCAATTTCTCCTGCATTAGTAGCTAATGCAGCATCCCTTGGTATCCTGAGCTCTTTTCTCATTTCCCTTGCTTGAAAGAAGTCTTCATCATCAGATAGAATGTGTTCATCATTGCTCCTGGTTTATGCATTTTGAGGTTCATAGTTTGGATCATCATTTTCACTACCACTATAGTCAAGTCTCTCACCATCCTCCATCGTATTCCTGGCATCAATCTCATTACCAGTATAATTCTCATCACTCTCACCATCATCCACCTCACTATCTTCTGGCTGGGCTTGAATGGCTGACTTCAAGCCCAGCCCCATCTCCAGTCCCACTTTAGCCCTAACTTTGTCTTTTAACTTAATTCCAAGTACATATTTATCTCCTACTTAAGCCCCCGCCTCAACTTCAACTTCATGCTAGCTAGCACCTCCATATTCAAGCTGAAGCACAGCCCCTCCACCAATTTCAGTCCTACTTTTATCTCCTTAGTCAATCCCAAGTATATTTTCATATCCCACTTCAGCCCAGATTCCGACCTCTCATTCAACCCCAACTTCATCTAGTGATTCAGCTTCAACCTCAAATTCATCTATTAATTCAACACCGGTAGTAACTATCAATTCCCCTTCTGCATAAAATTCTAATGTACCCACGCCCACTAATTGCAACACTTGATCATTGGCTGGAAATCGGTATATCTTCGTTCTTCAAGGTATAACCGGGAATTTCATACGATCAGTCTTGAAATTTACAGTCTAGGTTAAGGATATAGAACACAAGTGTAATAGAATTCACTAACCGAGGCTTCAATCCCCCAAGAAAGTCTTCAACAAGACCAATATATATATGACATTTTCTCCAAACCCCATAAAGCCACCCAAGTGGACTATAATTTGGAAATGGCATTTGATTTGGAACAAATAGCAAAATCACCTGTTTATACTCCGCCCTTTGTTCACACCAATACAAAACCGTCAATCAAATTAAATAAAATCACAAAACCCTTCTGCAAGTTCTAAGATAAGATGCAAGTAGGCTTACCAGTTTATTAGATATTGAATAGGTTATCAATGTCATGCTGTCAATGAAAACCCCAAAATGTTGGTGCACTTCGAAGCTTCGATTTTGGTAAATCTTGGTCTCCGAAGCACCCAGAGAGAGAGAGAGAGAGAGAGAGAGAGAGAACAATGTAGTTATGTTCAGACTTGAGAGATGTGCATAACCTCGTCATATTCGTCATAACCATGTCATATTCGTTTGCCTGACGTTGTTCATGCATATTACCATGTCGGATTTTAAATAGGATGTGTTACCATGTTGGATTTTAAATGGCCATTATGGATGAGATTGTGATGTAAGGTACTTTTGGGTCACTGATACAAATTTTAGGTATTGGAAAACTTAAAAAAAAAAAAAAATTTTTTTGATGTTTTGGTATCTCACAGGAAAATTTCAGGTTTTGTGGTGGGATTTTACCTTTCGATAATTAGGCCTGTCCAATATCTGTAATTCTCTAACAAGGATATATAGGGACTCATGCTTGAAGATTCTCAGTGGTGTGCTGCATGTAAGATTAAGTTGGGATTGGTGGCACACATTCTCTCTCTCTCTCTCTCTCTTTCTCTCATGTTATAGAGTTTTGGCTTTATATGTTCAATTTGAAGCTCGTTATGGATGATTGGAGATTACAATCAGCACAATGCTAGTACAAATATCAATCTGATATGGGACATTAGTATCAACTGGAGCAGAATTTTGGGTGGAAATTGATTGACTAGGATCGCTTTCCCTTTCAGGATATTGAGTGCTCAAATATATAGGCTGGCCATTTGTTCATCCTATATGGTTGTGCTAAGTGCTGGTTGATGCATATCCGTCTAGTGGTTGAAGATGGTAAGCAATGCTAGTTGTGTACGGTGACGCAAAAGTGCATAAGAATTTAACTGATGAGGCAAATAGAGGGACCAATACTTATCTTCTTCTGTTACTAAGGATGGAAATCTTAATTTCCTCGAGCCATTTTATCCAAATTAGAGACATTCACAGGAGTTTATAAAGATCATCTTATATCCAGTGGAATAGATATGTGAGGGTATGCATGTTGCACTATAACCTCCGCTAATGGTAATCAAATATTAATAATGGGCATATGATGAACTCATTCTCATGGACTTTTTGTGTTGTACCATCTGTGAAGGCCAGTGAACACAACCATGACTAATTCTCTCCTTAAACTTTTTGGCAATAACTGTGAATGATTGATTGGTTAGTACTCTGTATGCTTTGATGGTTGTTGGGGGTTTCAAAGGCATCAGCAAGTAAAATTTAATATGTTACATTATGATAAGCAGGTGCTGGCATTCTTGTATCTTGTCCAGTGACACATGACTATGTAAAGGTCCTCACAGTCAAAATAACTTTTACTTTGTCAGGATTCAACCTTCTGATTTCGTTAGGTAAGCCACTGAAGGGGACTAGAGAGAGCCTGCTGCTCAACAAAAGTTTGAAATCATGGTCCGAATTGGTTCTTATTCATTATTCAGCTTGACGGAAGGTCTTGCTAGGTTTTAGAAATAGTTCACCTGTATCTCTGCCGGATTATTGAGCATCCTGTGATGATAATTTGAGGAGCTCTTTTATTTTGCATATTTCTTTTGATGCATGTCCACTTCACCAATATTCCAGTATGTACAGGGGGCAACACTAATTAGACTGTTTCAACACCACAAAAGGACACCCTAGAAGACCCTTAATTGTGGATAGGTGTAAAGAGAGGACAATAGGCTTCTGAACTGGGAGTCATCTTGCTTTTCAAGCAAGCAATGAGTCCATGAACATTGGAGGCTATCTCTTTCTCAGGAATGATGAAGATTTATTTGAGAACTTTGCTTGTGAGAAGGGGAAAGAGGACTTATCATTTGGAGAACAAATGGTAGTGTTTTGAGTCCAGTGACCGCAGTAAGTTTAGCTTTTAATTTCGCTTGGGTGGAGCTGACATATATATCAGCTATTGGATAATGCTGCCTACAGGAGATTCAATCTTTTGTCTTGTTACTGATAGTGATCTTCATGAAATGGATGAAACCCTCGTGTTAATGGTACTTGGGAAACAAAGAGAAGATGTTTATCAAAGGATATATGAAGCAATGCAACTATTGTATGTAAAAGTTAGTGATTCCATAATTTGATAATAGCACAGAACGTGATGAACGTTACTACTCTGGAGTCTCTTGCTCCTGTTGTTCTATGTTGGGACCATGTTTTTTTCTTAATGCTGCTTATTGCTGGAGCACAAGAGGATTCCTTTTAGCTGGAGAGGCCCACCAAACCAATGGCAAGTTGATCAAAGGCAGTGGCGTAAGCATATTCTTGGAGTCTTCTTCGCACTCACTTGCAAACGTGGAGTTCTGGCAAAGCGGCTGACGATGGAAGACGGGAACGGCAATTTTTCAGCGTTGCACAAATGGCGATAAATGTTGTGCTGAGAACAAATTCCAATGATCTTGCTGTAATCTGATAATCCTCTGGTATCAGATGCTCTTCTTCTTAGAGTGGGGTCTAAGTCCTCGCTCGATGGTAAGGAAGATTGAAGTCTACAACCGGTGCTCAGCCGCTCGCAAAAGAAAAAAAGAGGCCTGGACAGCGAACTGAAACCATACTGCGAAAGCAACCGTCAAAGACTGATGTAAGATGTGAGGAATGTTTGGTCTTATCAAGGCTACTAAGGTATTGAAGATGAAGTTGGAGATTCAATAACGTTCGGTCATTCTATAAGTAAATTAATCACCATGGCTAACTTTACCTCAATTCACCCGCAAAGGGCCTGCTCGCACCTTTCGAGTTCTTGATAAATAGGGGCCAAGCCACATATGGTATTTAATGCTGTGCTGAGAACAAATTCCAATGATCTTGCTGTAGTTAATAAGGTTTTCAATCTGTCATCGTCCAGTCAGTTCATGTGATCTTCTCCAATAATTTTGGGGATTGTATTAAGAGAAGAAAAATAGTAGTCTTCAACATTCCTGGTTGAACGCGAGTTTATGCCTCCATTTTGCCTATGACGACCTTCTTCATGCTAATAGGAGATGAGGAATTGAGTAAGTTTGATGATATCCGAGAAAGGTAGATTCAGTGGGCCTCAAAATATGGAAATGTGGAACAACTTCGGGAGAATCAAATGGCACTTTAGGACTAGGGTTGAGCATCGGTTGATCCAACCCGGTCGGTCCTGATTTGGTTCTTGATTGGTCATTAGTCTTGGACGCCTAAATTTTATAATAATATTATTTTTGTCGGATTGGTCAGTTTGGTTCTTGGTCTTGAAACTTTAAATTAATGTATGGATTGGTCAATTAGTCCAACCCGAATCATATAATATATATTGTACATGTCATATAATATATATATATTATTTTTGTCTATTTTAAACTCTAGCACCATCCGATCGGTCCTAGTTTGGTTCTTGATCTGGGGACGCCTAAATCCTGTAATGTACGGATTGGTCATCAGTCTTGAAACTTTAGGATTAGTCCAACCCGAACCATATAATATATATTGTATATAATATATTATATATTATATTATTTTTGTCTATTTTAAACTTTAGCGCCTCCATGTTCTATTGTGTAAATTAAAAAGTAAAAACCCAACCAAATTTGATTTATATATATACACCCACACACATATATAGATATATAGAAATCCTCTTCGCTCACGTCATTCTATTTGCTTGCCTTTCTTTTCCGGCCTCACTCACTTCGGGAGTGTAATTTTAACTGCCAGTGAAATTGCTCACCTCTAACTCAACAATCACAAATGGAGATTTTTGTTGTTACTTAGATTTATGTTTGATATGTGTCGTTCCTCATGGTTTGGTTGTATAATGTTGTTTTGTTGATGGACATGTAACTTCAAATAATACATCCTTTTAAGGAATACAAAAAATGAAACAAAAAAATAATCGACTAGTCCCAAATTGACCATGGAACAAGATTGGGATTGGTTTGGTCCTCATTTCCAACAAGCTTAATAGGACCGATCCACGATCCCAAAAATTAAGGACCGATATCATGCAAGTTGGTCCAGACCATGCACAGCCAATTTAGCAATTGGGTCATCACGCCTCAGAACAAGACGTGGTAGTTAGTTAGCGAAGGCAGTACTAGCGTTTATTTTCCGGAGCATTTACACTTGCATCATCACAGATATGGCGCTCCAAAATATGTTCAGGGTGCCTTAAACTTCTGAATCTGCAATTCCTAACTTTTGACTACAGCGGTATCTTCCAGTCAATACATTGCTTAAAGCTGTGAATCCCATGAGATGCGCCAGAAGTAATTAGCGATCAAGGGAACATGGGAATTTACCAATCAATCAACAGACAAGATTCCCCCTACCATATCCTTTTCTCTACCTTTCGTCACCACATTTTCGCTCATCTGAACATTGACAACATTCACATTCTTCGGCTGCACTAACTATGGAGGAGTTTTGCGTGGCGTCAAAACAGCAGTTTTCCTTCCAGCGTTAAGGGCAGAAAAGACAACCGTAGGGCCACTGGATTATAAAATCAGCCGCTTGGTTTTTCTCAGTAATCATTGGGTGGACACATAATTAACAACAAATTTGCATTCTCAACATCACGATTTGTCTATCTACACATTATTTTTTTTTTTTGCCTTAGTCCATCTGTAAATCTGTTAAAGATAGCCTGCCACACACATCAAACATACAGTTGATGGTCCACAGAAGGACAGCATTGAAGTCCTTGGATAATGGCAAAGAAAGTCCATGGATGTCAACTCCCAAACTCTGCAAGCAGAAGTCCGTCGAGCGTTGGAAGCTCATGGGTGATGAAGATCTGATGAGGCTTTCTGCTTGATCACAACTCACACCTTTGACAAAGCCCCGGCGGCAAAGAGTAAATTTCTACGAGAAAACTGGTCCAAGGATGTGGAACGTCAGCAGATTTCAGTAAGGCTCAAATGTTTCAAGTTTTAAAACAGGAAAATAGCTGATTGAGCAAATCCAAGCAAATTTACCTGCAATGTGTACACCGGAGTAGACTTGGTGGGCAAAGTTTTCAGCAATCTTAGTCTGCTTGTGTTCCCGCTTCTGTTGATGCAGGTTAATCGACTTCATTAATCAAATCCACACAAAAGATGAATTGTGCATGTGTGCATGAGTCTTCCATAGTTTCAAAGTCAAGCTGCAATTAAACTCGAGTGATAGCCCAATTTCAGAAGCCTTTACTTAGCATCTAGTTTCTCCGATAGACAACCAGCCATTTACTTTGGACCACAAGTCTCATCCAGACTGTGTAGTGTCGATTCATGATATGTGGGGCTATCAGGAAAGTTTGCTAAAATGCTTTAGATTAAAAACTGATCCTCAGTAAAATATATTAGGGCTTTTAGTTGCTCTAAGTACCCTTTCAAACAAAAGTTGCAACAATAGTTCAAATCATAATAGACCATCTCCCACGAAACAGAAACAACATATAAAGTCAATAAACTGAACTTACTTTTCTTCAGTTCTGGGAACTTTTGCGCTTGTAGCGACGTCCCATAGTTTTAATGTGCAATCAGCAGAACCAGACGCAAGAAGAGTACCTTCACAGCTACATTTCATAACCCCGATGTTAAGCAGCTGCCACCTAATAAGAGGATTGCAAGACGCTAAATTTTCAAGATGTAAATAAGCACCTGTAGGCCAGGGTCCAGACACAAGATGTGTGACCCATTAAAGGCATAATGCATCGCCCACTGGAAAGGTCCCACATCATGATTGTGCCATCTTCATCTCCAGAAGCCATGTAACGACCATCTGGCGACATAGCTAAAGACAGAATCATACTCCTGTGGCCGATAAAAATGCGTACGCATTCTCCACTTGCTACATCCCACAGTCGAACCGTTTTATCAGAAGAACCAGTGGCAATGTAGTTGCAGTTGGGATGCCATTGAACACACTGAAACAATAATTTGCATTATATAACATCTTTAAAAGCACCAATGACTCTGAGCATGTAAATGTTCCCATAATTAGAAACATGATTATGTCTCAGCACCATTAAACTTCACACAAGTCTTCAATCTTAATAATGTACTTCACTTAACATTACCAAAATACCTTTTAGAGAGCATTCCTCAGGTCTCCTATCTTAAGGACAGAAACACTGCACCTAGTCTGACACTGGGTGAAGATAACAAAGCTATTTCTGTTTTTCATTTGTTACAGAAGCATGGAACAAGGATGAGGACCTACATAAAATATTGGATAGGTGGACTTTTTAAGGGGAATGACACCGACTACTCCTAGACAATGCTAATCCATCAATTTACTATGCATCTATCACTTAAAAAATCTAATAGTTTAATAAACTTACTAGCAAAATGTAGGAGAGCGGGACCTGACTCTAAATAGCAGCTATTTTCATCCATGCTTGGAACGCAGCTAAACAGAATCAATGGATTCGAAGAAATTCTTGTTTTTATGTTGATTCATCTGATTTGTCGGTCGACAGAATCGTGCTTTATATGTGGCTAAAAAATGCCCAAATTTATGGTCACACACCAGTTTGTACCAAGAACGCTGAACGACCACAGTGACTACATTCAAATAGGTGAAATGAGACTACCATAAAAGCCTACTCACATCAACATCAGACAAGTGTCCTGCCATTATCCTCAAGGGCTGAATTCTGTCCACAGACCATAGTCTTGCTGTTCTGTCATGTGAAGAGCTGGCAAAGTAATGCCCTGCTGGACTAAACTGAAACAGAAGAGGACAGAAAAGAATCAGATCTATTTTGCTTTTTGACATGAAATAGAGCATAAATGGTACACAGTAGCGTAACCTCTATCAGCATGAGATGGAACAAATTTCAGGAGTTAGCTTAAGGAATATGTGGAACCAAGATGCCTTGCCTGAACATCCCATACAGGGTAGTTGTGGCCCTTGTAACACACAAGATTAGCATTTAGTTTTGTGCTCCATAACCGGACTGTGATACCAAAAAATCCACCAATTAGAAGTCTCCAAAAATCATTAACCAGGAAAGGGCTGAATAATAGAAAGCTGGATGCGTATATGAGGACAGCATACTTGTGGAGTCAGCTGATGAGGTGAGAATAAAATCACCCAAAGGACTAAAAGTGGCAGAATGGATAGGGCCTGAATGACCCTGGAACAGGGTGTAAGATCTCCTCCCACCATTTGTCCCCACTACCTGATCACCATTAGCAGTATCATTTTCACCCTGCAAAATAGCTGATACTGGCACTCTTTAGTACCCTCACCACGTCGCCAGAGAACCAGAAAACTGAAAATGTTTACACCAACTCACAAGTACCAGACTGCTGCCCAAGCTTTGCCATGTCCCAAACCTATGAAAGCACAATTATATGCTAGCAAAATTAGGATGAGAAGTAACAGCTTGCTATCTTTGGCATTAAGGAATTAGGAACAACCTTCAACGATGAGTCTGAAAATCCACCAGCGACCAAAGACCCATCTTGGGATATTGATGAACAATTTAAGCTGAAACATTCAGCATGGTCGAACATGTGAGAGCACATGAAGACAGTACACTCTCAATTTGGAGGGACTAAGCTAACATAGCCATGCACATACCTATTATGTGTATTGATAAATGTGTAAAAGCTGACAGACGGCAGTGCTGAACTACCTAACTGCACCCGGTTTCTCAAGTCTTCAAGTATAGATTGTTCAACCTCTGCTGAACTGAAGAAGTAAAAAGAATAATCAATGGCAAACAGAAGAAAGGAGTATCAGCATAAGTATAGATTGTTTGACCTCTCTTGACCTGAAGAAGTAAAAAGAATAATCAATGGCAAACAGAAGGAAGGAGTATCAGCATCAGGCAGACGACTTTGGTTTTAATCCCCAAGTTCCACTCTTTAGCTCATGTCCTCAAAAAAAGGCATCATGTGAAGTCCATTATGAATAAGTGCAAAAAACCATCACATGCTGCTATTTACAGTTTCTCCTCCATCATAAGGCACATACTTAAACAGTACTCGTTGGCAGGTACTATTTCCTCCCACAATTCGTGGAAATGCTTGGTGTCTTGATGGAAACAGAAAACTTGACCAGCTCTCCAGTCCAAGATTTTAATACATAAGCAATCCTTGCATTTCTTTCTCAAGCTCTCTTCTTCTTTCTATTTCTTGGTTTGCTTTTCTTCTTTGATTGATCAAGACCAGACTTACTTGTATCATCTATTTAACAGGACCACTATGTAGCAGAATATATCTCTAAAATTAGACACCCCAGGAATTCAGTGACTTGATGATAGACACATCAATCCAGCTAGATAATGAGAAATAAGGGGATTTGGAAAGTACATTACTGGCAAAGCAAGCTCTGGTTTGACTCGTGGCGCCACAGATACAACATTAGGCTCTGGGCGCGTATTTTTCCCAACTGCACCTGTACCCTTGTCCTTTTTTGACTTTTTGACCGATGTACTTTGCTTTCCCCCTTCTCCTGGCCTTTTCTGAATCGTAAAAGCACATTAGTACCATGTACAAGAATAGTTCAAAATTTGGCTGCTAACACCTAAATGTGTGCTCTTGTAGTTCAAAACATGAAATCAGATGAAATGTTCCACATATCCACACAAACATGAAGTAAAAATAACAGAAGATGGATACCTTAACGTCCTCTGAGTCTCCCTCTTTGGTTTCTCCATCAGCCTTCTCAGATTCTAAAAGTGGATTTCCAGCCTTCTCCAGGCGATCTTCCAAGGAATCTTCAAGCAACTACATTCAAGACACAATAACCTTAGGGGCTTTCTTAAGACCAATAAAAGGACTTACTCTGATCAACGATTAAAATTACTTTTCTTGTTGATTATATTTGTGATAATTTTCTTGTTAAGAGTTGAAGACAGTTGACCAGAGGTGGTATCTGATGGATGACAAGCAAAATGATAAATTGCAGCCAATGCCAACTTCTGTTGATAATCAGAACAGATAAAGTTGAGTAATATTGCACAAAGACAGCACAAAAACAAAGTACAGCGATGGGCAAACAACTCAAATGCATTATTAACTGACCCCCCACTGTATCTCTTTGTGACTTGATTGATTAGCATCATCCTCGATGGAAAAGATTGTTTCTACTCCAACATCCTCGGAAATAGACATGGGCTGTCCAGGGGTAACTGCAAACGTTTGGAACAGATGTACAAAAGAGTCATTACATTACATCTCAGAGAAAATATGAATGCTTGATGTGTTCAACAGTTTGGAGTTTACCTTGAAAGTTTATACGCTCATTAATAATTCCAAGCATCGTCATGGAATGCGTCTTGTGAAGATATTGAAGTAGAAGGTCATAGGAGTACTGAGAAATCAGACATAAATGTATCAGCTTCACCGATGAAACAGGCACTCAGGGTTCAGCAAACCAGGTCCAGTCATATCCTTCTCTTTGCAAATAATTTGTACTTATAATGCATCAGTTGAGCAAAGGACCAAATAAATGTTTCACTTCAAGAAGCATTTCAACTTGTCTTTACAGAACAGTACATATGACAAATATATATAAGACATTGCCAACCTAGGCCACTCTCAAATAAATAAAGCATTTAATTTTCCATTGTAGAGGCCTTCAGGAAATACTCAGCCTATGACTTCCGCTTAGATGAATAAAATTATTGAGCAACCAATCTCAAGCACAAATGTACCAGCAACCATAATCTTCTCAACTATATCCAACAAATATATTTTATGAGCATCCATAAAAATCTAAAGTAGGCTCCAAAATCAACTAATTAGTGTAATATCCACCATTTCTATGCTACAATTCATCTTTAAGATTCATAAGAAATCAACAGATTGAGCAATTTCTTCCATTTTGCGCCTTTCAACTTTCACAATAAATTATGTGGAGTATGGACAATGAATTACCTGACATATCTTGATGTTAGCTTTTGTGTGCCTAAGATAATGGGCAAATTCCATCTCCTATGAGAGATAAAGAGTATCTCTTAGTGACTAATATCATATAAAGACTGATATGAGATGAGTTTTCTAAATCTGTAACAACCTCCAAATGAGATGGGGAAAGGACTCCTTCCAATTTTAGAAGGTCTGCAGAGTGCATCATCGTATGGTCCTCGCGGAAGCTATTGAAAAAGGTTCGAGCTGGAAACATCAACAGTGGAATGTAAAATGCAGTTGGATGATGAGACTAAAGAGGCAGACATGAAGCCTAAGAACCCCATTGCACAGTGGAAAGAAGAAGAAGTACCAATTTATAGATATATGATGAGTGAGGGAGGAGGAGGAGGAGGAGGAGGAGGGAAATCATGCGACTTTCCGTATAAGAGCCAACAATAAGGAACAATAGGAGAGAACCTACCTTCTTGAATATGTCCTTGCGCAACCAAATCCATAAAGCAATGAATAAATACTGGATAAAGCACACGCAGCAACTCATGCTGCACAATTTGACAATATATATTAACAAAAAGAAAGATAAGAGAAGCTTAAATAAAAGATACTCAGAAAAGATATGACCTTGTATGAATCAAGTGAGCTGTGCGCCCATGTCCTTAGTTTGCTATATCCATCATGGTATCGCACTGGACTACTTTCAGACCTACTAAGAAAAGAACATCTATAATTAGTGGAAACTTGGAGAGTATGGACTTATGAGATAGAATGCCTCACCTCCTATGATTCTACAAATTCTTGCTTCAACTATACATATATTCCATTTCACAGTCGTTAACTTGTAAGCAGTAAGAATAAGCAAAAGAAGCAGCTAACTACGAATCCTGATGAACCCTTCATCATGTCATGGTGAAAAATTAAGCATCCTCAGAGAAGGCAAACGGTCAAGTCAGTATCTATCTAAAAACACACACAGTGCTAGGTGTGTATCTTGAATTCGATTTCTTTTTCGGTTGGCAACTACTATGAGAAAGAGAGAAGTATAAATGAGCTTCAACAAGACGGGCATCCATGGTTGTTACCCCGATTCGACTTAGCCACTTATTCAATCTTTTTCAATCGGCACCAAGTTTAAAAGTTTCTTCCTTTTTTGGTTAGGTACTACAATGAGAGAGAGAGAGAGAGAGAGAGAGAGAGAGAGAGAGAGAGAGTATAGATGAGCTTCACCAAGACGGGCATCCTAGTTGTTATCCTAATTCGACTTAGCCGCTTATTCAATCCTTTTCAATCTGCACAAAGTTTAAAAATTTCTTCTTATTGTCCTTAGGTCCTACGTCTTTCGCATGTTCATGCATTGTCAAGTCCCATCACACGATTATCTGCACGAATTGGCTCGTACCACTAATGGCAACTTCCCAGGCGCAAGCAAAATACATTCCCCCCCCATTTCTACAGAGTTCGAGCTCCTAAACACTAACAAAACACCAAAAAATGCAGCTCAAATCGAATGGAAAAGACAAAAAAGAAGTAAACACCAGCAACCCATCCGATAATTACATCGAACAAGCCCCAGACCCAGACGCAATCCTCACGGGACCCGACGAATTCGGGAGCAGAAACGCGGCAAAGGTGCTACCTTTCGCGCCTCCAACGCGCATACACACAAACCCACAAACGACACGAAAGAAAGAGGCTACCGCGAAAACAGAAACGGGCATTACTCGACGAAGGAGAGGACGAGCTTGGCAATCTCGGGGTCGGCGAGCGAACTGCCGCCGCGGTCGGCGGCCTTCCTCAACGCGGGCGGCTGCGGCTGGTGCTGCTGCCGCTGCTGGAGCTCTTCCTGGAAAGCTTGCTCGGCCTGCGCGAAGCCCTTCTTCTTCAGGTACTCCGTCACGAGCTTCGCTATCTCCTCGTCGTCCATTGCCTTCCCCCCACTTCCGCTGAGAAAGAAGGACGGCCCACGAACCGCGAGAGGGCTTCGGATCTCCGGCGGCCGTCCGGCGGCGCGGGAGCTCGTGCGGCTGCCGAGTGTCGTCGGATGCGAAAAATCGAAAATTTGCCTGCAATGGAGTCGAGGAGGAGGAGGAGGAGGAGGACGACGACGACGACCTGCGTTTCGCTCTGCTGAATGAAGAGGCGGATGTGGAACGGCAGCGTTTCGCCAGGGCAGCCCATCGGCCCAATTTGGCACGAGGCAGGGCCCAATACGAACTTCGAAAAGTACGAAGGAGGATTTGTTTGGGCCCGGATGAGTTTTCCTTCTTTGAAATTTCGATGTTTTCAAGCCCAAGAATGGATAATATGGTTAATACCGTTCATAATCACAAGACGAAACCCGTGACCCACTTACTTCGGACTAATTTTCGTCTCGCAAAATATCACAAATTAGTACTCCGACCCATTAGCATTCCGTCTAATATCCAGTTAATATGCATATTTGTCAGCCCACATAGATTTTCCACATTGGATCTGTCTTTCGTCCCATCAAATCCATCTAACAATTCTCTGTTACATGTGATGACATGTATGCATTTATAAGGGGAAATTGGATGAAATGCTAATGGAGGGGTAGATATTTAGATCGAGGGAATTGATTTAGGACTTTTATGAGATGAAAATTAATTTGGGGTAAGTGTGTCATGAGCATATCGGTTTGGGATTTTTAGTATTATTAATCATGAATATTTCTTAATCCCCGCTACATTTCTCTATAATATATGCTTCTTTACTTTACCTAGTAAAGATTAGAAAATATATTGTTGTGCATAATATATTTGGAGCGTGCGTAAATGTTCATGTTCCTTGTTCGACAAAAGACTCCCGAAAAGAACGGCACAAGCTATCCTAGAAACGAACGCAAATCGTCCTTCATCGGCAGATCAGCCATATATGACATGCATCTCCGGCGCATTCATCTACTTTTTTAGAGTAACGTCTCGTGATTTTCGGGACCTAAAACTGATTTTTTCCCTTCTCAACCTCAACGTCTACGCAGTTCTCGATCCTTTCTTGACGTTTTGAATAAAAGAACAAGGAAGGATGGCCTCGCTGGCTTGTTCTGCGGGTTGGGAAAGGACCCCGTGTGGCCATAATTTCTGCAAGAAAAAGGGAGGGAAAAAGGGAGCGCGCTTGACTTCAAGGGATATTTTTGATATGTTTTAAATGAACTTTACAGGCATGATGGTCGAGTGGGGCAGAAAAGAGGAGAAAATAAAAGAGTCCGTCCTTTGCCCAAATAATGTAAAATCTTGACTCGATCGAGACTTGGCGACGGCTCTTTTCTTGCCAAAAAAATGGTTATTTCTTGACTCCATCTAGACTTTGGCGATGGCGCTTTTGCTTGGGGCTGAGCCCCCCACACAAGCAAACGCGATGTGAATTATGATGCCCAAAAGTCAAGAAGATGTGCACACGATGGAAAGAGGAAAAGGGCAAAATCATGTTAGGTTAGGATGGTGATGTGTTCGACAAAAAAATTAAAAATAAAAATCGGTGATGTGACATTTTCAAGCGTCACCAATCGTGATGCATGCGATTCGGCTCAGGACAAAATTATTCAGAAAGTCCTATATTTATTGTACCTTTCTAAATATCTTTTAAGATTAAAAAAACTAATAAAAATTTCGAGAAGATTTTAAAAAGTTTAAAAAATTTATCCATGTCAACTATTTTCCAAATAAATTGGCCACAATGGGCTCATTGGCAAATTATGAAAAAGTTTAGAAATTAATTTATACTATTTAAAGTTTAAGTTTATATAAGCAAAAATGTAATAAGTTTAGTACTTTTTAGACATTTTCTTTTCGACTCATTGTTTTCACACGGCGAACTGGGAACTTTCCAACTTTTCGGCACGTGGGGACTCCTCAAACGGGACCGCGGAAAGAGCCCGGGAAATTCTTGGATTGACTTTGGAGGAATTCATAAAGTCCTTCACAAATCAGATCACCTTTAATCCTGTCTAACTACGGATCATCTGGCGGTATCCCAACGGTAAGTCATCCGTCAGTCATTTTCATAAAATGGTGATCCTGCCTTGCTTCTGTTTTTCTTTGCCGGTCCCAACAATCCCGCAGCCAAAGTTGAAAAAAATATAGAGAAAAAAGTTCGAGGACTGAAGAAAAATCACGGCATTTTGAGGACCGCGTGCAGTGTATTCTAATTTGCATGCGCAGATGAGGGGCAACATTTAGTCTAAAAGATTTCAGGAGAATTGATGATGGGCGCCGGAATAAATCCCTAGTTTTTTTATGACCACTAATGGAATAGTCAGTAGCCACCTTTGAACTTACAATACAATGAGGTCACTTTTTTTTTTTTTTGGTCGGATACAATTTTGCCATTGAAAAGGCATTCTGTTAGCTAAAAATCTTGGACTCAGCACAAAATCTCATGGATTTTTGCAATTGTCGAGTTTGGTTTACCATCAGGGTTCGATCTAGGAGAAGATGATGAGTGAAAGGTGTGTTTTGCATTGGTTGGTGATGAATGGAGATTCGGGTTAAGACATATTGATGTCAAAATAAAGATAGCTAAATTAAGGGGATCGGATCTAATATTGAGCTCATGCATGGTAGAATAGATTGTTAAGATGCATGTATGGGTTATATCAGAAAAGTCCAACACCTAAGAATTAATATGATAAGAAGTAGTTAATACATTATTAATGACTAATAACTCATTGATTCAAATTTTAAATGAAGTTAGGTCTAACTAGATATATTTTTTGGTCGGTCTAACTAGATATATTAACAAGCTCAAATTGAGTTCAGACTTAGACCTCTCTTGATGATTTTCTCATATGAAAATATCGAGTTTTCGTTTCACATTCTCAACACTAGAAATGGGTTTATAGTGTTGACAGTAAGAGTTAGCTACCTCCCCTGAAAGAGGTTGGTCTATAGTAGTTGGCGTTAAAAAAAAAATTAAAAAAATAAAAATTGAGTGGTCCTAGGAGTGGTGGCACTTGTCCTGATTGCGGCGGTCGGTGAGAACAGGGGTACCGGAGGTGGCGACAATGAAAACCGACAACTGATGGTGGTGAGTAGCTGTGGATGAGGACTGGTGGGGCATAATGTTGTCACATTGAAATTAAAAGTTCAGTGAATTCCAAAATTGAAATCCTAGAGCTCAAGATCTTTGGTCGAAAGCCAAGTATGCCTTGTTTCCCCCCACCGAAAAGCATATATTTAGCCAATCATGATTGAATTAAAGAGCCGCTTACGTTTGGAAACGCAAAATCGTGCTTCACGAAATAGCAAGACATCGACAACCACGAGCAATCGCGATCCAATGTGAGGACAGATTCCCTCATAGTCAAGAAGGCGAAAAGACGCATGGTGTTAGGATGACGTCATCTGTGCTGACGTATGATCACAGGTGTCTTATGACGTCAAACGATGACGTGGACCCCTCAATCCCCATGAGAGCTTGATCTACGGTCGCTTTTGAACGTGGATGATAAGTTGGAATTCAGGTGGAATAGTCACATTCTTAGCAAACCTGTTACCCAAGGGAAAAGAAAGGGCAAATTACATAAAAGCCTTCTTATTTTTTTTCCAATTTTACCACTTCTTTTGAGATCATGTCGGCCTACCTCGACCTCGACCTCGGCGAGAGAGAGAGAGAGAGAGAGATGACTATGAGCAAAGATATAGTTATGTTTAAGCTAGGATTTCGGAGAGTCGATATTGAATTTCATGGTGATTAGGCATAGAAAAAGGTAATTTTATGAAGAAAGTGACAATTCAATAGATAAACTCACATGGCTACTCATTTTTTAAATTCAATTTGAACTAAATAAAAAAAAATTGAAGGTGCAAACTTTTGGTTTTGAAAATAGAGGAATGCTAAGTGATATTGGCTGAAAATTCTATATGTTTTTAAAATTTTCCAAAGAAGAATGAAGGGAAGTACTTTTTGGGTAAAATCAGATAACTATCAAGGGGGTGATCTGGTAATTAAGTATTTGGCGTGGACATATCAAATTTTATCGTGGCTATGCCAGCCATTTTTCTTACTTGGGATACGTGGACGTGGACGTGACGGTTTGCGCACATCCCTATGAGTTAGCCGAGGTGAATGATTCGGAGACTTCATAAATTGGGAAAAATATACAAGCAATAACAAAAAGTCTCGGGCCACTTAATTTACCCTCGATATAAAAGACGGACTTTCTTGGTCAAGTCCACACTGATCCTTATCCTTTAATTCTTTAATTTCCCAACTTTAGTACTTGCTCAAAAAAAAAAAAAAACTTTAGTAATTTAAAAAATTCAACCGAACGAGTGGAGAAACTTTTACGATGTGAAGTGCCGTGAACTTTTCTAACCCCTTCTTCTATAATTCCAACTCCTCGATAACATTGACACGTGCACTCGCTTTGCACACGAAGTGATCAAATAAGACAAACATGCACGACTCTACTATATGAAAAAGTCAAGATGAAATTATTATTACTTCATGTCATGTCTAGATGTTTTCTTTTGAAGATATTTTTTTCTTCAGTTGATAACTGTTCATGATTATTTAAGAAACTATGTTTGAATTGTATGGCAAACGAAAGGTGGCACCATTTTTCGAGGAGACTAGCTTATTTCCACTACGGAATTTTCTTGTTACTCTTTAACTTCCAAACGGTTCTTGATCTTTTCTGGAAATTAACATATGTGTCTTCTCTTTTTTTTTAACTAATTAACATATGTATCTTGACTCGGATCAAGAGGAACCGATGGTCGTCGTTGGCCCCACAAGCAGCCGCGATATGAGCCGTGCTCAAAAGTCAAGGAAGATGCCAGTACGACAAGGAGAAGAAAATTGCAAAAGTAGAGTAGGTTAAGATGTTGATGCGACAGCTGATGCGTCACCGCGTGATGCACGCGGCTCAGCTACTTGCTGTCATGCCATAATTTTCCACTGAAGATTGAGTACGTGTGGACTCCACATGGCTCCAGAAAAATGGCTGAGGAATTCTTGAATTGACTTGGTGGAATTCATCAATTCCTTCAAGATCAAACCGCCTTTATGCCTGTCGAATTACAGATCATTAGGCAGCATCATCACAGTCAGTCATTGGTCAATTAGTTTTATAATGGTGATGCTAAGTTGCTTCTGTTTTTTTTTGCCCGTTGTAATAATCCGCCGCAAAGGTTGAAACTGAAAAAAAAGCTCGAGGATGAAGAGAATCGCAGCATTTTTAGTGTTCTAATTGAAAATACATCAATGAGAAGTAGATAAACGGGAATTAATTCTAACTCCCACATGATGAAAAAAAGTAAAAGGTCTCGAGAAGAAAATGATCCTATTTGGCCGCTGTACATTGCTAACATCAGGAAATGGAATAATCGGGAATCTCGAGTAACTGGCCGAGCCGCTAAAGTAGCTAAAGTGGTGATAAATCCCGTCAGTAAAATAGGTCCTATAGAAAGTCCATCTATTCCCAATCTCCAGTAAAAATCAAAAAAATTAATCCATAAGCACTGGTTCTCACGCATGCACCATGTACGTGCATACAACTTATTTTGATATAATGTTGTAAATTCTATTTACTAAAATCTATATAGTACTTAATTGATAAAATCGAAAAGTTTAAAACTAAATCGATATTCATGTAATAGGTTTATGGACCGATTGGATTCCCCATCTATAGTAGCTAGCTTTGAAAGTTATTGGTAATCTGTCGAATGGCGGCACTTGTCCTTGATTATTGTAAGAAATGGCAACAGTGGCTAAGGTACCATAGGTTGAAATAATGATGGGCTACAACTAATAGTGGTTGGTCACAATAGTAGCTATCGATGAGGGATGATGGAGATTAACAGAGTATCTAAATATTAAACAATGTTTTTATTTAATAGATTAAGCTTTTAAAACAGTTATCAATGTCCTTCTAGAAAATTTCACATGGAATAAGGACAGGAGATCATGAGTCCAAATCTTTGCAAACCCCATTTACCTTCCCAATTAAATAGGTTCATGCATAATAATAATGAAAAAGACTAGACTAAGCATAAGGGAGATTGATATAATATTTAATTATATCATGCATTTATCTAAAAGTTTAAGTTTTTAGAACAATTGATAATGATTCTATAAAATCTCACAAAGATAATGATCAATCAACACCGGTATTAGGGTGTGAAACCACAAGTTAAGTGAAAATCAAAATTGAAATTTTGGAAAGAAAAAATCATTAAATTGAAAGTTAAGTACGCTTGTATTACTCCCCCAAAAAGCATATATGGCCAAATAGCCTATCATTTTCAAAGTTAAAATGTAACATCCTCGATTTCGGTCATGAGAATAGGGCATGCAGGTCGGTAAGTCCTAACTTGGCTTCTATTGTGATGTTTTATTAACTTATACGTGGATGTTGAATTTATGCATTGGACATGAATCGGCCCTTTGATCATGAGGTTTAGTTGTGGACTAATCCCACACTATCGTGAACACAAAGGATGATCATGGATTGGTTTTGGGTGAATGGTGCACCGGTTGCGGGTGATTCCGCATAGAATCTATCCCAACTATGAACGATCCATGAGTCGATCTTATTTGGTAGTGAATCAATTGTGGATAGATCAAATCCACATGATCAAGTGACAACCAATGGTCGATCAAGGGGACCCATGGCATAAACCTTAGATAGACCAAGGCATGCCATGTTCAGCTTTGGACTCGATCTGCCTGACGGAGACTCGGTCAAGACGAATGACCAAGCCCAACCACGAATGTCATTTTTAAGACATTCAATGGACCAATCAAAATCGAAAATGGTCACGAACAAGTTCAAGAAGGCTACCAATTTAGTCATAATCATTTGGGAAAAGTTAGTGAATTTTTAGCACGAACCTCAATTCTCATAGAATTGTCAATTGTGTACAAATACAAACGACTTCTCCAATTAGGCGAAACCTTATGTTAGTCTCATGATTGCCTTGGATAAGATTTAGACACAAATCAATTAATGTGGGGATGAATCATTTGACAAATGTCAAGAGGCAATTGGGGTTTTAGAATCTTTCATGACCTTTGACCATGTCTATCCTTATCCATTATATGCCACATGTCAATTGCAAGGGGGAGAGAAAACTTGCTTCCCAACTATCTTGGCAAAAATATCTAGGCACTCATTTAAGGGCTTTAGACATTAGTTCATTAATGACTTTGATGAATCATCAACTTAGGTGTCCTCAAAGATCTTAAGTGAATCTTAGGGATTGATGGCCTAGATTATAGTCTTGATGAACAAGACAAGAGCCAACTTATTGAAAGAGAACATTTGGTATAAAAAAAGGGCTTAGGTGTCCCCTAGGCACATTAGGCAATAATGAACCTAAATAAGCCTTGGAGAACAAGCCAAGAGGTGGACCAATCACAATGAACATCAAGATATATAGGCACCAACTAAGGAGGCTAGATAGGCTTAACTCGGCCCTTAGGTTTAATTATGAGTTTGCACCAATAAATGAGGCGGAGGAGGCTTATAAATAGGAGAAGTTATCCTCACATTTTAAGGGTTAGCCATTCTATCATTTCCTCTCCCTTTCTCTTCTCTCTTTCACACCTCCCTCGCCAAGCCGCCTTAGGAGCCGACCGGTCACTAAAGGAGCATCTTGGAGCTAGGTTCAAAAGTAGTAAGTGGACTTTCCTAACTCTTTGATAGGGTGATGTATTACGTGCATCGATTTAGATCTTGTCATCCTTTACTTGTGTTTGCTTGTATGTTGTGCTTGTTGCGTGCTTTCAATTACTTATCTTTGCATCAAGTGAATCATGGTCTTGCATGGGTGTCGAGCATACGTGGATGTCAAGGAAAGGTCTCAACGACTATGGATGTGTGCCAAGGTGGAAGCACGACCCACACTTAATCTTGAGATAACATTGAGGCGTGTTGTTACTCGGGACAAATCACGAGTTGATGCCAAATTTGGAGCAAACGGTTCCAAGTCAAGACCACGAGCCTGAATCGCATCCGACATGAATTTAGTTAGTAAGGCACAAGAGCCATTCATTGATTCACCTTACTTGGCACGCCTTCGGGCCTTTCATCCAACTAATGAATCAAGATAAAAATGGATTGATTGATGTTTGAATGTATGAACTCACGATGGACTTTTACTACAGACGTTGGGGTATGCTGGGTCATTGCCTAGGGTAAAGCTCCGGATGCCGTCTTGATATAGAGATCGTGGATGAGGCCGCCCGAGTTAGAGCAATGGCTAGGGATCACCCTAGATGCCATCCTGATAATGAGATCGGACAATGCCGATTGCTAAGGGGGATCGATGCCTAATTGATATTAAAAGAGTCGATGGATTTCGACTAACTGTACTGATTGAAATAAACTGGAAATCCATGTGTGGTCCATGACCGATGCATGTATGATGCTTGAATAGATACTTGCAAGAGTTGGGTTTGTTTTGATATGGGCTGTTGAGTCTTTGCATTAATTTGAGCATATAATGCATTGGGTCACTTAGTGCTTGAGTGAGTCTTATGTGATGCACGCATTTCTCTTAGTGACTGAAATGATCGTAAGACACGGATTTTTAAAAGCTTGTTCTTATCATTGTCTTTGATACTTGAAAGCACATAAATGATTGAGAGCCTTTCATATAAAGCAAGGCACGGAACCTTGCTATTGATTTGTCATTGACAAGTGGATGGTGATTGTGTATTCGAGGATCGATGGCAAGACGTCCTCTATGGGAGAATTAGGGAATTTTACTTATCGGAGTCATTGACTCACTTTGGTTGTTTTCACCATTTTAGATGTGTGATAGATGAATCGGCCCCACCATCCGTCCGTCTTGGGCTTCCAATCGATATGGCTACCATCGTGATGGACATAGTAGATTTAGAAGGAGACATTACCTACTAGAAATATACTATAACTGTATGGGTTCAAGAAGAGGTCGACACCTTGGTTCTCACGTGTACAAGGTTTGGTGCCTCATTTTTTAAGGGGACATCATCGGTCCCATTCGTGGCTTCATCCTCTTGTGGATCCCATGGGAACATCATAAGGGAATGAGCTAAGAATAGGGGCCATTTTTGGAGGATGCTTGATAGAGGAGCTAGGCTATTCCAGCATTTTTGATCGTTGATGTTTGGTAATGAAGATAAGTAGCCCAGGACTAAGATGGGCATATAATCATAACAACTTTTAATATGTATATATGAGTACATGTTGCTTTCATTTGCTTGGCTTGTATACATATTGCCCGACTTCCATGTGTGTTTGTGTACAGTGATTGTTTTTAATTCGCTCCCGCATGTGCTTAATCAAGATAAAATATTTTTGGGACGATCGTGTTTGGGACATTGATGCTGACCCACAAGGTCATGTTCTCGTACCAGAGGTGGGGTGGGGTGTGACATAAAAAGTGATTGAGTGTGGTAAGGGTGAGCAATTAGGACCGGTTGAATCTAGTTACCGAACTGAGCAAGACCTTGATCGTTTGGTTCACTGTTTTATATCGTGAATTGTTGGTTCTACTTGAGAACTGGCGTGGAATTAGTTTTTAGTTTTCTTTTATTTGTTTAAAAAAATGATAGATATGTAGGAGATGGGTTTTGAGTCAAGAAGGTTAAAAAAATACATCAATATCTTAATCATTTGATCAAAACCTTCATTTAAAAGGTTAGATTTTTAGAATAGTTGATAGTGGTTCTACAAAGTCTTGCAAAGATAATGGTTAATCAACAGTGGTCTAAAGGTATGAAACCACAAGTTAAGTGAAGATCGAAATTGAAATTTCGGAAGAAAAATCATTGATCGAAAGTTAGGTATGCTTGTAATACTCCCTCCAAAAAACATATATGGCCGAATAGCCAATCGTTTTCAAAGTTAAATAGTGATTGACGTGTTGTAAGGGTGAGTAATTAGGGATTGGTTGAATCTAGTTATCGAATTGAGCCGGCCTTACCATTTTAGTTTACAGTTTTATGTAGTGAATCATTGGTTCTATGTGAGAACTACTCGAGAATTGGTCTAAAACTAGTTTTAGCTCTCTTTTTTTTTAAAAAAATTTGTTTCGAAAAATGATAGATATGTTGGAGATTGATTTCGAGTCAAGAAGGTTAGAAAAATCCATCAATTTCATAACCACTATATTGGAAAATTGTTCCCATTATATTTGTTTTTTGAAAATAATAGTTATATTACTTAAATGTAGGTCCTATCTCTGATTGACCAAGCCCATTAAGTTTCAGGTTAGTTCCTAAGGGAATCAGTTATTCTTAATTTCAAAAACTTGTAATCCACTTTGGTAGGTTGGTTCAAATTTCTTGATCACGGGTTTGAAACTAGCATTCACTAATGTGTGCAGTTGCACAATCGTGTTTCACATAATATGACTACTTTAAGTACAAGCAATCATATTTGACCATATAAAATGTACAAGCAATCATGGACATAATTGGCCAACGAGTCATAAACCTAATAGTATAACGGTCAATTCAATCTTAAACCGTTTGATAATTTGTCAATTTTATCCTCCACTTTTAATTATATCAATTTAGTTCTAAATTTTTTGAAGATCTAATAATATACCAGAAGGACTACGTTAGCCAATCATGAAAATGTTTAGAATTAAATTGGCAAATCATCAAAAGATTTAAAATTAAATTGATAAATTGTCAAAAAATTTAAAATTAAATTAGCAAGAGTTTTAAGATTGAATTACTCACTCTATAATAAATTCAGGACTTTTTGGATGATTGTGCAGCAACTATGTGCAAAGTGAGAACAGATTGTCATGGCTAAGAAGACCAAAAGATGTTAAAAGTAATGATTACGTCATCCTTCCAGGAATGATGATGGACGTCCCAGGATGTGGCATGACGTGGACTCTCCAGTCCCACGAGAGATCGATCTACACTGGTCTTCGAACGTGGATCATGAATTGGAGATGTCATGGGATAGTCATGCCTCATCAATGACGTTTCCTAAGGAAAAAAACTGGAAATTAAATCAAAACCTTTTCATAACTTTTTTTATTTTTATTGTTTGTATTGATACTTGTAAAAAATCCCAACCAAAAACTTGAATTGATTAGTGGAGATAAATCACATGTGTGTAAAGAGCATAAAAACCTCATAAACAAAGAAGTTAATACCTCATAAAAAATGTTAGCAGAGGGAAAAAAATGGAAAATATATCAAAACATTTTCATATTTTCAAATTTCACCATTTGTCAATCTTTATTTTTGATATTTTAGGTTTTATTATTTGAAAGTCCGGTCAAATCTTGAGCGGTGGAGATAGACCATACATATATAAAGAGCATATATAACCCTATAGACAAAAATGTTAATATCTCATCAAAGATACTACCTAAGGAAAAAAATGGATGATAATACATCAAAGCCTTTTCATATTTTCCAATTTTACCATTTTACAATATTTATTTATGACATTTTGGATTAATACCAAAAATCTGACTCAAAAGCTTAAGCTAGTTGGTGGAGGTAAACCATATGTGTGTAAAAGCTTGAGTTGATCATGGAGGTAAACCACATGCATATAAAGAGCATATGAAGCTTCTAGAAAAGCAACACCCCATTTTACATGAAAGCCAAATAAAGCGCAAATATGAGGTCGTCAAGGGTGTGGACAAATTCATATCGAAGTTGCCATAGTTGTGACCTCAATTTGAAGTCAATGGCCACAATAGACTACCTATTGAGTTGGGGTTGTCCATGGCTTCCATGACTTGAATTTGAGGTTATGAGAGCTCGACCGCCTTAGATATAGCTTGCAAACGTCATGACGACCTCGATTTGAGATCATTGTGGCCTTCCTTGGCCTTCCGCGGAAAGGCGGAGAGAGAGAGAGAGAGAGAGAGAGAGAGAGAGAGGGTGACCCAGGATTTTGGAGAGTTGATTTTGGATTTCATGGTGGTTAGGCATAGAAAAGTGATAAGAGTAATTTTGGGAAGAAAGTGTGGTAATTTAGTAAATAAACTCAAAGGTTATTCAATTTCAAACACAATCCGGTGCCTAAATAAAATATTTAAAAAAAGGAGTGAAGGTACAAACTTTTGGCTTTAAAAATAGAGGATGTAAAGTAATATTGACTGAAAGCTCAATATGTTTTTTAAAATTTTCCAAAGAATAATGAATTTGGAGTACTAGTTGGGCAAAACTAGGTAATTATTAGTGAATTCATCAAGTGATTAAGCACATCATGTGGATGTGTCAAATTATGTTGTTGCCCGTACTTTAAGTAATCTCAGGGACCACACCAACCATTTTACAAGGGAAACCTTACCTAATGTATGTGAACTTGACAGTTTGTACACATTCCTAAAAATTAGCCAAGCCAAATGTTTCAGAGACTTCGTATATTAAAAGTTGGCCCAATTAATTGAAAGCATACATCTTATCCTCAATGCAAAAAGTAGACTTTCTTGGTCTTTAGTTTCCCAAATTTAGTAATTTATACTTGGTCTAAACATGCAGAGAAACTTTTAGGATGTTGAGTGTATGAAGCTTTCTAACTCACCCTTCTTCCACAATTCTAACTTCTCTATAACATTGACATGTGCACATCTTAATGCCATGATTTACATTCGAAAAGTCTAGGTGAAACGACTATTCTTTTGTCTTATTTATGAATATTTTCTTCCAAATATATTTCTTTCTTTGTTGATTAACTTCTCATAATTATTTAAGAAACTACGTTTGAATTGTATTGCCAATGAAGGTTGGCACATCATTTCGAGGAGACTAGATATTTCGTAGAGGAGACGAGCTTAAATCCACTCTGAAATCTTCTCGTTACCCTTTAACTTCCACATGGTTCTTGATCCTTTCTTGAAATTAACATATGACTCGGATCAAGACTTACCAAATGGCCCTATCGTTCGGGATTGGTCCCCACAAGGAGACACGAAATGGGGTGTGCACGAAAGTCAAGGAAGATGCCTGTACGACAGGGAAAAGAAAATTTGCAAAAGTAGAGTAGGTTTAGATGTTGATGCAATAGCTAATGCGTCACCGCCGTGATGCATGCGGTTCAGGCAATTGCTGTCATGACCCTAATTTCCACAGAAGACGAGTACGTGTGTACTCCACGTGACCACGGACAAATGGCCGGCAAATTCTTGGATTGACTTTGGTGCAATTCATCAATTTCACAGATCAAATCGCCGTTAATTCTGTCTAGCCACAGATCATTTGGCAGTATCCCGACAGTCGGTCATTGGTCAATCATTTTGATAAATGGTGATCCTAACTCGCCTCTGTTTTTATTTGCCCGTTGTAATAATCCGCAGCAAAAGTTGAGAAAACACGAGAAGTTCGAGGACTGATGAAAAATAAGGCATTTTGGGGACCGCATGCAATGGATTCTCATTTGCACGACTCGCTCTAATGTGAACAAATTTTTTTAATTTTTTTATTTTTTAATTTTTTAATTTATTATTATTTTATTTTTTATTATGGCCAATAAGGGTCACCACGACCCTTGCTAGCTGTGAGTGAGGGGTCGCCTGGCTATGAGGGTTGAGCCCTTTCTAGATTTGACTACTGCGAGTGGTGGCCTGGACAAGGGCCACAATCCTCGCCCATTGTCCAGGGATGATAAAAAAAAATGAAAAGCAAAAATAAAAAAAATTAGAAAATAATAAAAATTGTAAATTTTATTCACGTCAACTTTAATCATGTCATATAGGACAATCAATATTCATATCAGTGATTTTCGGCCAAAATTAGTTGGATAGATTTGAATTTTTATGACTAAATCAATTCAATTAAAAAGTTTAGAACTAAATTGATATTGGTACAATAGAATTAAAATTTTTTTGATACTTTCCATTTTTAATGACCAATTACCAAATAATGAGAAGCTCTTGTCAACTCTGAGTGTTCTTTTTGAAAAAGCATTTTGTTTAGCAGAAAAAGTAAAGAAAGCAATCGAGCATGCGTTTTGCATGTACACACAGCATATTTTAAGATAAAATTACAAGTTTTATTTGTTAAATTTTGTTTAGTGGTATCATTTTCCGGATCTTATGATAACCATCGAATGTAAAATTATAAGTTAGCAATTAGTGTCCCTAATTTTAATTGTGCTGAGGAATTGTTATGACAATCTTGGCAATAGGCGCTTATGAAAAGCAAGACCAAATGATCAATATGCATAGAAGAAAAGTGGGTGATTACCCAAAGAAGAATGAGTTTATCCATTACCCAACTTAAATCATGCAAGTGAGGCCTTCAAAAAGAAGAATTCTGAGCGACATTCTCTAGAAATGAGTCCATTACCCATTACTTTACATGTCCTTCATCATTGAGAACTTAGAACTCCAACGACATTTTAATTTGACAATCAATCCAATGACAGCTAGAGTTAGCTGCCTATCACAATAGAGAAGCTAATCTATAGCAGCTAGTTGGTGTGCACTAATCTCTAATTATTGTCAGAAATGATGGTCATTTGAGTGATATCGTCAAACTTGTTACAATGAAACGATCTAACGGCTCTTATGAATAGAATTGTGGCGGAAAGCATTTTTGGATCATTTAGAACTCCAACAACAATTTTAATTTAACAATCGATCCAATGACAGCTAGAGTTAGTTGCCTATCGCGATAGAGAGGCTAATTTATAGTAGCTAGTTGGCGCGCACTAATCTCTAATCATTGTCAGAAATGACGGTTCTTTGAGTGATATCGTCAATCTTGTTATAGTGAAAGGATCTAACGGCTCTTATGAATAGAATTGTGGCCGAAAGCATTTTTGGATCATTTGTATGAATTTAAAATGTTAATGCAACAAAAAAAAAAAAAGAGTTTAGTGGACTCGTGAAACACAAGAAAAGATTCAGGATTTTTTTTTTTTGGTGGGGTTAGCCCACTTAATTGAAATAGCTATTGACGTGTGCTAATGCGCAATCAATCGTGTTCCACGCTATGACGGAGCACTTTGAGAAGTGCGGGCAGTCATGATACAAGGTGAGGACAGATTCTCATTAGCTAAAGGAGACGTAGAGATGCGTCACGCGATGACGTCATCCATGCTGACGAATGATGATGACGGAACGTGCCGGTCCCATGACGTCGCATAACATGGACCCCCTGATCCCACGGGGGGAGGTTGATCTGCACCTAGTTTTTGAACGTGGATGATGAGTTGGAAGTGACGTAGGTTGGTCATTCATCATCAAAGATGTTTTTAGAGGAAATTGAAAGGAAAAATCCATACAAGCCTTTTTTTTTTTTTTAATTTTCTAATTTTAGTACTTATTCTTTACTTTCAAAATTACAAATTTTGCATTCTTGATCAAAATCTCGTGACTTTTAAGATTAAATTACCCACCACTAGGAAATTCTGATCCCTCCAGCACCATTCCTATCACAGGCACCTCCTTCACCACTGCCAGTCTCTCAACTTTGTGTGTGTTCAAGTGTTTGCTACATGCGAGCTCAAACAAACATGATGAGGTTGTTGTCGATGTCGACAAGCTTAGATCAAAGTAGCCAGAGTTGTGACCTCAATTTGAGGTTGTAGGCCACCATGGGCGACCTCTTGAGTTGAGGTTGTCCATGGCTTCCATGACTTGATCTGAGATCGTGAGAGCTTGGCTACCTCAATCTAGGTTGTAGATGCCATGATGACCTTGATCTAAGATCGTTGTGGCCTTCGTTGTGGCCTTCCTCGGCCTCGGTTGGGGGCAAGGGAGGGGGGAAGCAGATCTAGGATTTGGAGAGCCAATTTTGGATTTCACGGTGGTTAGGCATAGAAAAGTGTATGGCAAGGCTAATTTGGGGAAGAAAGTGGCGGTTTTGTAGATAAAGTCACGTGGTTATTCATTTTGAAATACAATTCCATGCCTAAATTAAAAGAAGAGATGATGTGCACACATTGGGTTTTGAAAATAGAGGATGTAAAGTGATCTTGGTGAAAACTCAAGATGTTTTTAAGTCAAGGTATGTATTGGGCAAAATCAAATAATATCAATGGGTCCATTGAACAATTCAACATTCGACGAGGAAACAGTAGACTCTGTTGGCCCCAGCCAGTCAGTCTACGAGCGAAACATTATCCGATGCACGCAAACGTGACAATTTGTATGCATACCTAAGAATTGACCAAGCTAGATGATTTGGAGACTCGGTAATATAAACAAGAAGGCAAATTAATCAAGCAATAACAAGCAGTTGGGCCACTTGGTTGAAGGCATGATCTTATCTTCAATATAGAAGGGGGACTTTCTTGGTCAATTCCGTCGATCCTTATCCTTTAGGTCTTTGATCCCCCAAATTCAGTCATTGAAAATTCGAACGAACTTGCAGAGAAACTTTTCTGACGTTGAGTGCTGATAAAGTTGTCCCAACTGCTCCTACAATTCTAAAACTTCTCGATGACATCGACATGTGCACACGGTCCGCCCACGCCGTGGCCAGATGATACAAATAATTTGTACGACTCTATAGTACGGGAAAGTTGAGATGAAACTACACTTCCTATGTCTCATTTCTGGATACTTTCTTTCCTTTCTTTCGTTGACCACGTCTTCCGATTGCTTTAAGGAAAGGGCGTTTGTATTGTTTGGTGCATGAACGATGGCGCCTTGATTTTTCAACATTACATTAATTACTTAGCTATTTCAAGGATCTGGCAAAAAGAATCCACGTTCCTTTTAAAAGTGCTAACCTTAGCTCGGGTTATACAGACTTTTCTTTTGTCTCTTGAAAACACCAGTTTTAGCTAGGATTTCAATTCTAGCTCCAATTTTTTTTTTTTGTCTCATAAATAGTACTGAATTTAAGTCGATACTCAAATCTGACCCGTCACGTGGTGCCGTCAAAAATACGATGTGTCTTTTCACACGTGATCGTTATCAAAGTCGCCGTTGAAATGTGAAGAGTATCGAACCAAGTTCAGAAATGGAGAAAAAACGGATCCTTGAACTCACGATCGGCAGCATCGGAAAACAAAGGAATCTCTTGAATTGTGTACGATCCTTCCATGTCCACACAAACGTGAGTCGTTGAGTATATGTGGAATCACACGTCCAACCTTAACGGCATCATTGAACACAAATTTGACATGTGTCAATTTTGGGTCTCGCCTGAAAGTGATTTTTCTTTTTTTTCAATATAAGACAGAAGTTTGAGATAAAATTAGGATTTGAGCTAAAATTTAATCCTCCTTGATAAAACAAAAAAAATAATTAAAAAAAAAAGCTCGTAATTGGGACCTGTGTTAAAGTTAATGCTTATTTATGAGACAAAAAATGTTTTTGCCAGAATAAAATCGAGCTATTTATACGTTTTAAAGGAATTAGGAAGAAAATGAGACAGCTATTTATTTCGAGGAAGACTAACTTATTTTCTTTATAAAATTGGTTTGGATGAGTGCTCAGATGAGGATGGACAAAACCGTGTATAAATTATATGTATGAGCAAAGGATATGCCTACTATAATTTCTTAAAGTCAAGGTTGAAGTCAGTCAACTTCAGAAATTTGTGAGAAATCCTGGCCTTGTCGGCAGATTCGTTCTCATCCACACGGACATCTCCTTGTCTCAATCCACGATCGCAAATCTCGACTTAACTCGATTTATTGTTGCAACCCCAAACTAGCCGCTTCCACACGGTCCATTTATGTCCGGAATTTTTAAATATGTATATATTATCCCCATATGTTATGATAACTCGGGCAAAACCGTAATTAACCGGTTATCTTATGGGAAAATAGCATAGTAATCCGCTACCATGGTCTCTCACTTAAATTTGAGTACCCCGGATCATAGGAATCGAACCCATGACCATTAATTTCCAAGCCAAAAGTGTGAGGATCCCCTTATCAGGGTCATATTCCATAGTAGGTGTTTAAATATAGTTTGTGTTCTTAAAGTGTGTTTGTTTGAGCGAAAGAATTTTCTGTGAATTAGTATTCTGGACTTTCACGCATTAGCTTACTAAAAATGATCACTCAACGGAAAATCAATTACGGTCAAAGAAAATATACAAGTTTAAAGTTTGGAAAGTGAATTAAGTAACCTAGATTGGAAAACATTTATCTTTATCATGAAATTTTCTGCAAAACAAAAACACCCTTAATTTCATAAATTTCAGTGGTATAATTATTGCAGCTGTGGCTTCTCAAACTAACTGCTTGAGCAACTAGTATAAAGGACCACTTTATGATGCTTTCAGTGAAAAAGGTGGCAAATTCAAAATGCAAGTTCCAATTCGAGCATCTTTCGCCATATTGTGAATAAAAGGATGGATAGGCATACCAAGAGTTTAAGCTGTTGTGTTATATGGAGGAGATGATATGTACATCAGTTTCCAAGGAAATTTCTTGTATATGCGATGAGTACAAGAGTCTTGAAATCTCCGTTTCACGTGCAAATTGGATAATGGATGACCGATATGAGAGTATTGAAGGGGAGTAAGATTGGATAAGGATCCACACACATGATGTGACATTAGTGTTAACTTGAACGGCAAAATATAAAATTGAACGAAGGTCCTATGAAGTTGGGAGATTTCCGTCATAATACTTAACTTGTTACATAGGAATTATAGGGTTTGATATGCAAAAGTTAACTGAAAATATTACTCATCTGATGTGCATCAAGGGAGAAGAAGAAATCATATCCAGAATTTAAAAAGAGACATTGTCGTCAAGATTGACCGGTATATTTCAACAAATAATCTCAATTCTCATGTATTTGAAAGGAATATGGTGAAGATCTTGAGATAATTTAGGAAGCAACAAAATTATCTTAAGAAACACTTGCTTATCTCCAATTAGTTGATGAATGTAGAGGTGATGTTCTTTTGTAAATCTCTCTTCTTCTCTCTCTTTGAGTCACACGACAAGACAATCAGAACCATCAAGCCAACCTCCTCGTACTCTATTTGAGCACAAGTTGTAATCTATTAAAAGATTTACAACTAGATTCGTTCACTCAAAATGTTAAAAATATTCGATTAAATTCTGTTCAACTTATTGTGCAATTATCCTTTGAACCTTATGTATAGAAAATGAAATATTCTAATTTAATAAAGAAATTAGTTATTCTAAAAATTAATAAAAATATCAAATAATATCTCTAACGTCTAATATTATCTCTAATAATATTTTTTTAATGGGAGGTCTTTATATTCATAAGCACAGTTCAACCCCCCTCTCCATCGAAGATTTTTTTTTTTAGTCACGTGTAGAAGGCACAACATAAAGAATTTTATTTTCATCGCGTGGTCCGCGCGACCTAGAAAAAGAAATTATCCTAGAAATAAGAATTTTTTTTTTACGTCTATTTCGCATTGACCGGTCCATGAAATTATCCAGACTTTCAGCACACGTTTCCTGCCGCCCACCCCCCTTCGGGGCCGCTTCCCTTCTGTCTTCTTTCTCTTTCCCCCACGACATGCAACTTGGCGTTTGGAAAAGCGCCGACAGCTTCACTCGTTTTAATTACCTTTGTAAAATCAAAAGCTGAATGAATCAAGACATAGACAATTCTCAGGAATTCTTATGAAATCACTTCACATGGGGACCTAAAAAGTCTAAGCAAGTCCCCAAAATTGCAAAATGGATTAATTGTGTTGAACCTGAACTGGCCAATTGTCCCAAGTCATGGATTTCTTGTTCCTTAAGAAAGAAGACCATTAGGATAAGCATGGTTTGGTACGGTGGTGTGTAATTAATCATTTTTAGCCGACGTCTAGAATACCGGCATGGTCCTACATCAATTAAAGTGGTAGGCCTTAGGGGTTTAAAGTGTCAATCACAATCCGAACATAGTAAACATAGTCTTTGTGAAACATGGTAAAATTCATCTTCATTTACATCGAGTTATAGATGTAACAACTCGTATCGGTTTTATCCATTTAAAAATAATAATGAAATAAAAAGGAGAAGAAAATGAAGAAGAAGATGCCAACATAAAAGCTGATCATATTTCAACACCCATTTCGCAGACATGTTGACCATGAGGTTGTTAACTATAGTCAATTTCATTTCGTCAAAAATTAGAATCAAACCCTGCTGCCTAACAAGCACACAAAAACGCATTGCACATCAACTAAAAATTCGTCCACGTTCATCATATTTATAAAAACTACATAAACAAGTGGCGTTATGGTCTTGAGAAAACCTACCCAAGTTGTAATCCTTATCGTTTCGCATTTATTAGTGAAGTTTAATGGCTCGTTCCCAGCTGAAGAAGCAAGGAAGGTTACAGAAACTTGGGTAGCTCGAATTCAATGAAGTCAACGAAAATAGACAAAAAAAAGTTTTGCTGGTCTGGGCTCTAATTTCTTATCGGTTGCCGGAAATTGGCGTGGCAAATGGAAATTCCGATCTCGTCCCTTCATTTTCCCGTCTTTTTCTCGTATGTCGTATAAAATATGCAGTCGCCGTGAGTGGAGCCGCATGACGAAAGAAGCATGACGTCATACGTCAGGAGATGGCTTCTTTTAATCACATGATGTTTCGCAGCAACTTACTTTCGTCAAATCAAATTTGGACAGTCTTTGATTTTTCTCCAGCCGCTCGGTGCGAGTTTCCTTATTTATATGAGCCTTCCGCAGGCCCTTTTCCCATTCATTTAGTCATTTGATCGTTCAAACTCCTCGGTCTGGTTTTCCTCTGTTCCCCCCCTTTCAGAGACACTGTTCGGATCTACATTCTCATTAGCAAATCGCTCCCATGGACACAACAAGGGTTGACACTTCTCTTGACCTTAGGATAAATTCTTTCCAGAATTGCAACAGCAATGCCATGGTGAGTGCAGCACCCTGCAAGGACTAGATTGTATGCTTCACCTTTTTTCTGTTTCCCGGATTCGGAGTTGCTAAGTTTACAATGGTTTTATATGATGCATATATCTAGGATCTGAGAAGAGATAGAGGCGGATTTGCTGAAAAATTGCAAGAAGTAGGAACACTCCAACAAGATGTAAGTTCCTTTTATGTGAATATTTGCTTTTTATGCCGTCGGCACATTGAATATTTCCACTTGAACTAGAATTTTCATTGGTCTACCTTTAAAATAAGCTTCTGTTAGTTAGTGCTTATGATGGATTTTATCGAATTTATGGGACAGGTTGGGGTATCTATGGAAGAGTTCAGAAGGATGAGCTCGGAGAACAAGAAATTGACAGAAACACTAAATGTCGTTTTGCTTGGTTACAACGCCTTGCATAGCCAGATGATCAATTTGGCGCAGGGAATTTCATCTAATGAAGCCACCGAATCAAGGAAGAGAAAGTTTGAGGACTATATTGACCTAGATTTCTGGAAGAGGCCAACTGAGAGCGTGAAATCTAGAACCTCTGTAGCTTATTTCCAAGTCGACCCATCTGATACTAGCCTCGTGAGTTTCGAAGATCACAACCTTAAGCGAAGATCATGCAGTACCCTTCAATGAATTAAGCACTAATTATGAGAATCTCTTTATGGCTTTGGAATTGCAGGCGGTGAAGGATGGATACCAATGGAGAAAGTATGGTCAGAAAGTCACCAGAGACAATCCCTCTCCAAGGGCTTACTTCAAGTGCTCTTTCGCTCCAAGTTGCCCTGTTAAAAAGAAGGTAGTTACATGGAACTTAAAGGGTTGACTTATTAACAGTGATGACCGTGCGAGCTCCGCAGAGACATACAGATTAGCTGTCCATATGAAAATGTATGATATATTACCAAAATCAAGAGGCGTTTACCCTACGTTTCACCCTAAAAAGGGCCCATCAACTTAAGTCATGCGCCTATTAGGAGATTCCATGTTCCTCCTCAGTTTCTTGGTCTTTAATGCAGTGAAACCTCTACCTGACCAAAAAAATTGCAGTGAAACCTCTGAATAATTCCGGTCATGAGATAAATGATCTTTAATAAACGCGAAAATTTGATTGAGAGATATTATAGAAAGAGCACATAAAACCCAGTCAAGTTTTTTTGACTGAAAGCGCATATAGTCGAGGACCCAAAACTCATCTTTAGGATACTCAGGGTGCCACTGCAAACTAATTGACAGATTTCGTGCTTAATAGTTTGAGTTTCAACTATCCATTTCATAGTCATATAGATTAGGGAGTGACACCGCATGGCATGGCCCAAAAAAATGAATCAAGTTGCTTGATCTCATGTTCATGTTACTGCTCACAGGTGCAAAGGAGCGTCGAAGATCCATCTCTCTTGGTTGCTACCTATGAAGGCGAGCACAACCATCGATGCCCTCCTCAAGGTGCAAAACCCCCCTCTGTTTCGCCTCCGATTTCACCATCGTCCATGAAGCCTTCCAATCAAAACCCCGTTCTCGATTTCGTCCGATGCGGGTTTTCCAACCTGGCAATGAAATCTAAGCAAGAAACCGAAGTAGGGACGCCCCCGCAATTCCTGGTCCAGGAAATGGTTTCTTCCTTGACGAGAGATCCCAATTTCACGGCTTCGCTCGCCGAAGCCATTTCAGGGGCGATGTTGGACCGGTCTCGCACACAGAGTTGGTGAACGCCGCCGGAGCACCTATAGAATTAGGTCGAGTATCTCAAGTTGTGTTTATTTGGGTTGCTTGTTAGATCAATAGAGTGGAGAATTCAATTGCGAATTGCATAACAGAGCATAGTCAAAAGCGATGCAGAGAACAAGCTTTCCAGGTTCTTTTCCCCCCACTGCGACTAGATTGTATGTATGTTTGCACTTCAAGAATATGCTTTTGGTGCATGAACCACAACAAGGTTTAGTACGTTTGGAACTCTTAAATAAAGATATGTACGCCGCGCAGTTGTATGTAATCTATAAGATATTATGTATGCAATGTCCAGTGTGAAAAAACAACAGCAATCGGTCACGTATATAAATAACCACGCTGTGTGGTATAGGGGTTTAATACTCCCAAGGCAACTGCAAATCGCGCATGCTTATCTTTCAATTTCGGCCCACGCATGCTCATTGCTTACAGCAAGCAGCCCAACTTAGTTGACCAAAAGAAAGACAAACGGGCCGTCGACAAAGTCAATTCTTCTACACCATTATGGTTTTTGTTTTTCACCAGGATCCAATGGTAGGGCACTTTACATGGGAAAAAAAAAGGTTTCCTGAGAGTTTATTACTTCCAAGTTTCAACATTGATGAAAGCCTCCTAATGATAATATAAAGTGGATTTATTTTAGTAAACAGAATCGGCCCTTTTACTTTTGGGCTACCCTCTTGTCAAGTCAAAAGTAACTCATAAAGTTTCAAGAAGGAGAAGATAACAAACCATTTTGTGCATTTTTATAAAGAATTGGTCTTGATTCGATTTGATCGATTTAGCTTGGTTGCCCAGTTCAAATTAAGATCAATTTGGTTAGATTCTTTATTGTTGAGATACGGTCCAAATTTGATCATCATAAAGTATATGTCCTAGTTTATTAATTGGCCGACTGAGTTCAATTCTTAAAATTAGTAAAAGATCATATCGAGAGAGCCGATCATTTCCAATTTTCTTCTTGATGATTCCAAGCCCATTTGGTGAGATTCCGTGCTTTGATTGATCAACTCACTCTTTATTAAATGTTGCTTTCAACCAAAATTGACTCCGGGCAAACTTTAAACAAAGACTTTCTTCTCTCCGTGACGTACGGCCGCCATTACTTTAGACCAACCACGTACCAAAACAAACAAGAAGCGTTCGTGCCATCTCATGTTGTCCCCTCTTGTTGGTGGGGCTATCCTTGTTTTGTTGTCGCCTAGGAAGGTTCTCCCCACCCACCCCCTGACCGGAGTATACTTTGGTTTTGTGAGGGGATATTATTTTATGCTCTTTTGAGTCTTGAACTGTCTTGTCTCCATTCTTTCTCTCATACTTGTCAGTCTTAGCTTCAAACTCTTCTTGATATTTGGATCCTTGTGTTTTGGCACTGATCAGCCAAATTAAGAAAGAGTTATGGTATGATTCGGAGTCCTTGACCCCGGTGTATATAAATTGACTTCTACTAGAACATTTGGAGGATATTTAATCAAAACGGGCAGATAATGTAATCCACAATTGAATTTAATTGACCAAAGTGATTGTTCTAGTGGTAAAGAGATCACTTGCTTTCCACTTCATGAAGTCACAAGTTTAATGCACATTATTAGCAAATCTTTAAATGACTTGTGTTGCATGCATATGTTGGGTTTTCTAAAACTTGCCATATTATCTAATGGTTAGATAATATTTATGGTTTGCTCTTGGAGCTTTTTTTTTCATGTACATCCTATTCTAACTCTCGACTTATTCTCAGATTTTTGTCACATCTTTTTGCAAAGTGTGGAAATCAGATCTCACACTTGAAACTAAACGTCCCCACTCTCAACTCCCCTAAGAAGGTGGAGAATCATCTCCCTCTTGCTATGTGGAAATGGTGGCCACTAGAGCAATCCTTAGTGGTTGCTGTTGGAGCTTCATTGAAGGGAAAATTGTCCAATAAATCCTAAACTTATCATAGTTAATTCAATTATAAACTTTTCAATTTAACTAATTTAGTCATAAATCTTTTGATGAGTTTCCAATGTAGTCATTTTGATCAATTTTGGTTGGAGTAGACAAAGATGATTTTTTTCAAATTTTAAAAAATTTCTTTTTTTTTTTTTTTTTTTTCCTTTTCTTTTCCTTTTTGCCTATGGCCATTCATCACCAGCCATCGTCAAGATTGGCTACAAGTAAAAAGGAAAAGCGCGGGGGGGGGGCGTGGAGACAATTAGAAGTTGAAAAAAATCATCTACTTCACAATGAATTGTGCAATTTAGGACACTCTATGTCTACATTAGTGATTTCAACCCAATTTTTGTCGGATGGACTACATTGTGATATCAAAAAATTTAAGATTCAATTGCTCAAATCAAGATTTTAAGACTAAATTGGCCGTTGTACAATATGTTTATGATTTTTGAGATAACTATCCCCTCAATATAAGTCGAGACATTAATTTCACAATATTTAAGGTGTGTTTGTTTCATGGAGAATCAATTATATGAAAATATTATGTCAAAAATGATTAGTTGCACCACTTAAAAATTAGTCAATGCAAAAACAAATTATTTTAATTATTTATAATAATCCTTATCTAAACATTTTCGTGAATGATGTTTCAAATCGTAATTTTCCACTAACCAAACTCCCGGCATGCACTTCGTATTTCATTTGGTAACATCATAAGAAAGTGCTGCTAATTATGCTCCGCACTCAGAATGTACTCGATCTTCTTTATTTTGTACATCATAAGGAAATTATAATTCTAAAGATGAGGTGAAATCACTTGAGCGCAAATCTCCGTCTAGTCAATCTTTCACTCGTCTTATTGGATCGCACATGCTTTGATCTTACATCAATAAACAACAATGAAAATAAGTTTTGCGCTTCCCTTGGAAAGATAACGATAATGCTATGCAACATTCCCAAATTCCACATTGAATGAAAGATACCTATTGAGTGATATATAAGTTATCACCCATCCTAAAATGATCGTCACCTTATATGGTCACACTTAAAGTATTCCTTCCAAAGATTTGGTTTACATGGAATAGGCCAAGTCATAAAATATAGCATTGGAATAAGACCCACTCCACTATATGTGTGGTTTGTGGTTGGAAAAAGCCAATTCTCGATCTGACGAGGGCAAAGAGTGATCCTTGGGGCAAAAGGGCTGGGCCAAAAACGCAACTCATAGTAAGCTTCAACGATGACAGAGGGTAGAAGTGGACGAAACCATCCGTTGAATTGAAGGGTACTCACCAGGCTATACATGCCAACACTTATGAGAACATCAATTCTTTAAATGAGAAATGCCTTACCGAGTGATATAATAAGGTAACATCTACCCTCACATAGTCATCACGTTGTGTGATTATTCAGAGTATTCTTTTTAATGACTTGGCCCACATTAAACAGGGCAGTCCGTTGCATATTTGATATTCACTTGCTGTCAACCGTTAACTCTAAGTTTCAACAACGTAAAAGAAACGTTAGAAAATAGGTGGAACATGACGAATTAATTTGGCACTTTATTTCGAAAGTGGGTGCTTGCGGACAAGAGTGATTATAGACCAATTATGATCCCAAACTTAAGTAAACGCGAGTCAACTCGAGATGGAATCTTCAACATGACTCACGTTTGTTGGCATCCGAATCGTTCAATGAATAGGATCATCCTTTTTGGTGGACCACGTTTCACCGAGTCAACAGTCACCGCCAATTCTAGAAGACCATCGTTAGTCATAAAGACTCTCTCTCTCTCTCTCTCTCTCTCTCTCTCTCATGGGGCTATTACTGGTCGCCTAATGCATGCGCAATCAGTTTTCAGAATTCACGTGTTGGACTCCGGTAACGAGGAGTTGACTGTCGTCGCGTTGCAGGACCCCACGTCAACCTTGGAAAGATATCCGTTCAGACAAATAAAAACAAAAAGATAAAAAAAAAAAAGATGGTGATGAGTTTTGTTGCTTAGTGCGGAAAATATGGACTCTTTCCTTTCCTCTTCTAAATGTATGACTAAAGCTGGACTATTCCACTATTTCCTTTCCACTAAGAACCCATATCTTTTCTTGTCCAAAAAAAAAAAAAAAAAAAAAGAACCCATATCTTTTTCCCGTGTGCTGTGCTGGGACATTTCTAGAAGCATTAGTCAATCTAAAAATCGCTGGTCAAAAAATGTTACCTATCATCTATTAGGGTAACTTATTGATAACTTAATGATATTTTTATGAAATCATTGACACTCTTTTTTACGGCCTACAAGTTATCGGTTTTTCTTTTTTCGTTTTCACTAGCTTTTATTCATCTTTCTTATCAACTTCTTAAACTTACCAACTTTTATGCGAATTTACCAATATTTACTATTAGTTTTGGATTATTTTGGATTATCACTCCTCATTTAACAAAGAGATAATTATAGCTAAAAGATCGGGTGTAGTAACGAGTCAATCATGAAGTAGCATAGAAATCAAGAAGCAATTAGAGATTCTTGCGGAGGATGATCAAGATGCACAAGGGGTCCATGAAAGATAGAGGAAGTATCACCTAGATCTCTCCCTAAACATCTACAAAGACACATTTCTATGAAAGATTTTTTCAACACTTCAAACAAGAATCATCCAACATTAATCAAGGAGTCCATAAGGCTTTAGAGGCGATCTATTGGATTAGATATTTGTTAAGCTTTGAACTTTGAATTTGAATGAGATTAGATTTTCCTAAGTTTAGTATAAAACTTAGAGAATATAAGCTTTTCCAGTCAAGCCTGTAAGCTTTTTACTTTCTTTATGCACTTGTTGATATCCATTGAGAAGGTTATTGTTGAATTTCAATCAGGAAAATCGTCCAAAAAGTCCCAAGCATTGTACGAAAGCCAATTCAATCTTAAACCTTTCAATTATGTTAAATTAGTCCAAAGTATTTTAACAATTTGTTAATTTAGTACTAATACATTCAATAGCATCAATTTAGTGATAATTTGCCAGTTTAGTCCTAAATCTCTTAATGATTTACCTATGTAGTCCTTTTGGCTAAATATCTAAATAATACGTTTATGACTAAATTGGTAAATTTTCAAAAGGTTTAGGACTAAAATGGTATAATTGAAATGTTTAAGATCGAATTGGCCTCCGTATAATAGATTTAGGACTTTTTGGACAATTGTCTCAATTCCGGTCATCAAGTAAGAAAGATATCTAAAAATTGAAAGTGGCCTATTATTTAAATCCTTGCAATTTCCTTACTTGCTCCTAATTATTTGTCTACACATTATTCTATTATTTTGAATCTTACAAAGTCCTTGAGGCTTCAAGATATAATAGAATCCGTTAGTTTTTTTATATGAAGTCAAATTCAATACTTTAGCTTCCAGTCTTTTGATTCAAAGGTACAAACTCCTCTTATCTTTGACAAAAAAAAAAAAAAAAAACTCTTTTCTTTTACATATTGTTACTTGCCTTAATTACCAAGGCCTTAAATTTATCAACTATTTTATAAAATTATCAACCTTTATTTGGGTGGCTTATCACTTTTCTTCTATTAAGTTATTAATAAATAATGAGTTACCAACTCTCATTTGAGTTGTTTACCAATGTCTATTTTTTTTTTCTATTAACTAGTTCTTTTCTATTGAATTATTACTTTATTTTACCTTAGTTGCCAACTTGTCAAATGTATCAATTTTTTTTTTATATAAATTGCCAACCTCAATTAGAGAGAACAATTACCAAGTTTTCTCCAATTAGTTCACCGAATAATAGTACGGACTCCTTTTTGAGTAAGTTACCAATGCTTATTCGGCTTTTATAAATAGCCATTTCTCTCTTTTTTTCTTTTTTTCTTTTTTCTGACAAACAACCTTCTTTTATCATTTACTAACTTATTAACCTTTCTTACCAATGGCTTAAATTTACCAACTATTGTGTGAAATTATCAACCTTCATTTTTGTGACATGCAAACTTCTCCGATAAAATTACCAACTAAATTTGGGTTACAAATTCTCATTTGAGTTGCTTACCAATAAATTTGTAAAAGATTAATTAAAAGTTGGCAAATTGAAAAATAAAATAAATTTTGGTATGTGAGTTTAATGAGAGTTTGTAACCCAATATTTATGAAATCTAATGGGAGAAAGGGGTGGTCTTTAAAAGTAGTTAGTAAATATAACTGATTGCTAACCAAGGTAAATAAAAATTGGCAACTCAATAGAATAGTTGTTAAATTGAAAAATTGAATGTCAGTAAGTAACTCAAATGAAAGTCGATGAATAAAACTAGCAGATAATTTAATATGACAAAAACTGACAAATTTTTCTGAGTTGGTGTTAGTAATTTCATATCATATTTATTAAGTTGGTAAGTTTTGCAAATTAAAGTTGGTAAGGACAAACTATTAAATATTTACCTGAAAAAGGCCACCTTACATTTCTTTTTTTGGTCACATCATCTATCATTTACCATGACATTCAACACTTATTGAAATATGTTGGCATTGCAAAAAGATTCGCATCTTTGGTTTCGGAACAAAAAAATTTGCATCATTATAATATAAAAAGAAAAATAAAATACTGAGTACCTTCGAATTAAGCATGGTAACTCATCTAACCATCCAACTCCACAGTGGATTAATTATCTAATTAGATAGTTCTAATTTGATTCAAAAGCACAAACCACATAATCTCCTGAATAGATCCAATAATCACTTGATTCACTCTTTCATTGTAGGCCTCAAGCAGAATGCAAGTATCTCGTCCTTTTGAAAACTATATAATTAAATCGGTTAATCAAAATGATTCTGGATTAGGCAATCTAAGTACCTACCCACTTGGTACCTCGTATAATAAGCTACACTTCGCACTCGAACAGTCCAATCGACTGATAGATACGGTCAAATCTAGATGGCAAACCGCTCAAACACGTCAGACCCAAAGCAGAAGAAAGTGGACTGAAACTTCTTCTCGTAAAACATGACGGCGGACCGAGGAAGGGGGGAGGAAATTGGAACGCCAATTACGTGATTGATGTGACGTAATTCATTGTACGTGCGCTCGTCCCGATCCTAGGATATTCTCCAATACTGTAAATAATTTCTTCCAACCCAAAACCATGGGTTTGACTTTCAACGCCTTGCTCCCCAACGAGGCAAGGCCAGACAAAGCAGCCGCCTCCAAGGGTTATCTCCTATCTTGTATATGGTCTCATAACTGCTCACTTAGACGAGTCTGAGTCCATCGTACGCATTAAACAAATATCGACTCTCACCCGTATCTGAATCTGAATATATCACAGCGAAACCTTATCCATTCTCTTATAGCTTCATCGTTTTCTCCCGTCAATATATAGGCGTCGTGGTCTCTCTCTTACTCATTGCCAACAGAGTTGGAAGTGTTTTCGTTCTCTTATCTCTGCTCATGTTTTCGTTCATGGATGTTCCTGGTTCTCATGAGAAGGAAACGGTTAGTATGGCTTTGTTTCTGCGGATCTTCATTACACATGCCGGTCGAAGAAATCTTTATCGACGAACGAGATACAACGCCAGGTCCATTACGTCTGGATGGTCATCGGATTTGAACAAAATACGCGTTTCTTGATCTTCTTAAAACCCTTCTGCTGAAAATTTCTTCTTCTGCGTAAACAAAGTTGTCAAAAGGTTTAATTCGTCAAATGTTTTTTCTTTCGCAAATTTCGACATTTGATCTTAGAAACAACATGAGTTCAAAGACCAATTGAGTGAATTTTCTGAGGCCATGAAAAGAAATTATATATATTATTTGAACCATCTCGTCAAATTTAGAATGCTGCAATTCATGTTGAAATTCTTCTCTTAAATAGGAAATGTCTTCAAATACGTTTGGTCAGGAGAAAATATTTCGAGATGAATTAGAACGATTGAGGAAGGAGAATGAAACTCTCAAAGTCATGGTTGAAGTCATTGGGAGCAAGTGCAGCATCCTTGAAACCCATCTCCGGGAAAGCCATTGTCCTCCATATCATCACGACTCCAACAAGAGAGCAAGGATTGAAGAATTCCCTTTCACTAAATCGTCTAAGATCTGTGTCAAAGTGGACGAGAAGGACAACAGCTTGGTACGTCTCTTGCAGTGAAACCGTTTGGCTATTTCTTTGATTTCACAATTTAGCAAACCAGCGTCAGCGGGTTGCTTAAGTTTGAATAGTGAGGGTCGTTGTTCTTCTTTTTGCTTAGGTAGTGAGAGATGGATATCAATGGAGAAAATATGGACAGAAGGTCACGAAGGATAATCCGTCCCCTCGAGCTTATTATCGGTGCTCCATGGCTCCGGGGTGCCCCGTCAAGAAGAAGGTATAAATCATGTTCGCTCGAACACTTCGTCTCTTCTGTAATACAACGGCGCTTGTGGAGTAGTATCTCGTCATAGATGCAACGCTGGATCTAGGAAATAAGTCTCAAAAATGTTAATTAACCAGATCTCTTCCAGTTAAGGCACTGCATTTCTTAGCATGGTACAAAAATAGATAGGACTCACACTCTTTTCTGATGATACCTAATTACTTGTTATTTTTTAGATCTTCTGTAATACAACGGCGCTTGTGGAGTAGTATCTCGTCATAGATGCAACGCTGGATCTAGGAAATAAGAGTCTCAAAAATGTTAATTAACCAGATCTCTTCCAGTTAAGACACAGCATTTCTTAGCATGGTACAAAAATAGATAGGACTCACACTCTTTTCTGATGATACCTAATTACTTGTTATTTTTTAGATTAACATTGCGATCGACACAGATTATCAAACCCTTACCAAAACAAAACACAGATTATCAAAGGACTTAACTCCCTCATATTTCATGGGGATGTCATAAAGAAAACTCATTCTCAAACTCATGCATCCCTGAGAAAGTAATTCCTGCACATTGGATTCCTACCAGAACAATGATATTATTTGCGCTGACCATAATTTCGGGCGATTCTCAATGGATTTTATTATAGGTCCAAAGGAGCGCAGAAGACCGGACTCTTCTTGTTGCGACCTATGAAGGACTACACAACCACGGGACTGTTGATGTCCCCAACGGCGATCAACTTCCTTTACGCTCGGACCATTCACCAAGAGGTCAGCTAGTGAATCGCGATCTTACACTAATGCCAACGATGTCGCCAAGCTCCATACAACCGCCTATTGCTCTCGATCTCAGTCTCTCCCGAAGCAGTTTTCCTCAGGACCCCAAGCCCTCTTACCTAAGCAAGAATCTCAGCTTTGGCAATAGAAGCAGTGATTGCGCCAAGATCGAAGAATATGCAGCTTCTTTAGTTAGAGACCCCAAGTTCACTGAAGCTTTAGCTCTTACAGTTGCCCGTACGCTAAACAACTGAGTTGGATGATGTGGTGATTCCAACAAATTCATTAGAAGCATCATTTTCTTCTTGTTTGTAGAACTTACTAGATAAAGTCCGAGTACATTCCGTTGTCTAGTAGCTTTGATTTCTATTCAAGTTATGATGGATCAAATAGTTTAGGCATCGCTGTTCTGCAGGTACTCCTTATGGTATGTACTGTTCTTCTGGATCTAGCTTCCAAATGATACAATAGATTCTACTTTTCCTTTTGCATAGCTGACAGCACAAGGATTTATCAATGACTCCTCTGTCCGTTTCCTTTTTGTCATGAGTAACGTTGGGTAATCTTTTATGGCCAAAAGCTTGAAATAATCAGTCTTGTTAGATTCATCAGCTGTGTGACGGTGCTCTATTGGAAATGTAATCCCAGAGGGCGTGCCTCTCTACATATGATTTTCAGTTATTTCCATCCATAGCAAGTGAAGAAACCACTTTCTCTCTGTATATTATAGGGCCGATCTGACCCTCCTCAAACTTCAAACTTTGGCTTAAATTTTTATTTATGTCCAATGGACGATAACCGAATATCTTTAAATACCAAATATAGGTATAAGTGCACAAGAAATCTTAAAACTTATTGCGAAAGTATAATTGAATCATAAAACTTAAAAAAAAAAAAACAATAAAGTTTTAAAATTTATCCAATTAATGCGTTCAAGTCTTTCCTTAACTTCATCCAACTTGGCTGAAGGAAAATACGGAAATTACTTTTTTTTTTAATAAAATTAAGAGTTGTGGTGCTCAAGAGATGCGTTTAAGAAAAAAAAAATTGAAATCTACTAATTTAATTTTTTTTAAATGATAAAAAAAATTAGAAAATCTTACTGTTGATCTTCTTCTTAGAAGGATCTTCTTCTTAGACGGTTCATCTTCTTCAAGCTCAAACTGCTTCTCTCTGCATATTACAAGGCCAATCTGACCCTACCTTCATCCTAAAACTTTGGCCTAAACTTTTATGCAAAGAATAATAATCGAATATCCTTAAACAATAGATAATGATATTCTAGATAATGATATTCAATAGTATGATATAATACTCACATAAATTTCAAATAGATTTCAAATTCAAGATAAACTTTTTGAACTTTCAAAGCTTTAAATTCATTTCTTTAAAAAGGTAAAATCTCATTTTCTTTGGTTTTTTATTTCCTATTTATGTGCGCACACACATATAAGCATGAGGTATTTGTTTTCTAATTACATAGATTGCCAAAATATAGCTAAGCGTGCATCTCTAATCAATTCATTGAATTATTAACTAAGTTATTAAACTATAGAACCACCCATGACCCTACCGAGTCATACATAATTTATAGTCATGAGTAGACAAATCAACAACTTACAAACTGTATTTTTTCAAGGGATGCTTGAAAACGTCGTGTCTACAAAAGATTTGTCATCCATATACCCTAATAACTGCAAGACGTTTAACGAATTAATCTCTACTATCCTATCAAAACAGGCAAATAGGAATAGACAAAATACTTCAATTCATGTCCTTCCATATAAATCTTGAATATGGCCTCTTAAACTATGCTTGAAAGACTACAAGCATCATTAGAGGATGAATTGGGCATTGCCATATAGTATTCAAAAAATGGCATTTCAATTTCAAAATTCAATCTTTTCTCTCTCCCTCTCTCTATTATATTGTCTCCATCATGCGATGTCGCGACGAAATTAAATAACACATTGCATACCCCCACGATCACGAGAATATTAATAACCATTCAAGCACAAAAGAAATATTCCCCACCACAGTTTATTATTAGCTATTATTCATAAATGTTCCTATCCGAAGCTTCCCTTCTTGTCTTTTTGTCCGGCTTTTACGGCCTTCTTTTCATTTTATTTTATTTGTTTGGCAACCATGAATGCCAGCAACAATCCCAAAGACAGGATTTGAGGATTCCGATGATGATAGTTCTTGGGGGAGCGTTAAAAACCTCACCTTTATTTTTCAAAATAAGGAAAAAGAAATCGAGAGAGAAACGTTCCCTCCCTTTTTCGCTCTTTTTGCCATTTGAAAGAGTGGCTGCGCAACTTCTTCTCCGTCGCTCTTGCCATTTATGGCGCTGCATTAACTTTCTTGCTCTGCATTCCCTGCATTCTGTGATTCTTTATGACCCACATGGAGCAAGTTCTTGAAGGATTTGCCTCCTCCAGGGGGCATATATACTGTGGTCGCCGAATGCGAGTCGCGGATGTTTTACTACTCGAGGAGGAGGGTGAAGAAGAAGAAGAAGAGGACGAGAAAGAGGGTGGGGTTGACGCCGAGTTCGAGATGAGCAGCCTTCGGCGGCAAGTTGAAGCGGGGTCTTGTGGGTTCGAGCGTTCGTCGCCGGGTCGGGCGATTTCGAGGTGGTTCAGACGGCTCAAGGAGAAGAAGGGTGTGGCGGGGCGGATTCGGGAGAAAGAAGGGAGGGAGCATGGCGATGGGTTGAGGAGTTTGAGCGTTTCGAGGATAAGGACGAAGGTTGAGGTTGGTTCGTCGGAAGCGGTCCATGGGAAGGATGAGTCAGGTGATTATCGATTACTATTTCAAATTCTGAGCTTTTCCGTTGTGAAAAAGGTTGTTTCTCGATGCTAAGTTTCCTGAGTGTGGACGATCTGTCAGATGTTTGATTGTTTGCAAGTGTATTATGCTATGTATGGTTTGAGGGAATTGGTATGGTATTAGAATTGGAGTTGTTTTTCATGACATGCTTGTGTGATCACAACTTTATGGCCAAATTATACCTGTTTCATTTGGAAAAATTTTGACTTGTCTGGGTTGATTCCCCCCCTTAATCCTTTTGATATGTTGTGGAATTTAGGCCAAATCTGAAAAAAGTTATTTTTCCCGAATCCCTGGTGGGAAGCCAAAGCCCTGTTTCTGCATGTAGTTGTGATGTAGATGGCTCAGGAAAAGCGAAATTAATGGTATTAATGTGGTAACAGTTCGAGGTCATGAATGATATTGCAGGGTTCCCTGCCTATTTTGTAACACTATTTAAGTGATAATTCAAAATCTCTTGATGTACAATGGAAGCTTCGTATTGGAGGTTGCCTCGTGATTCTGATCATAAATCTTTTTTCGTGGAAAGAGTTCTGTAATTGTCACGTACTTCAGTCCTTTCATGCAGCTGGTTGAACCAATATAAGTTTAAACAAAATGAGGATTTGTGGTGTGGACAATTGAGCCAACTGAATTTGTTTTGCTGGTGATATCTGAAGATTATATCCGCCGTGTATTGTTTATCCTACTAACCCCAAGCAGGGAAGCTAGGACATGAAGGTTAAGAGGTTTCAGGGCTAGAAGCTATATGCTGAAGCTGGAATGGGTGTATCCAACATTAATTTCTCCTTTTACTCTTTATAAAGGGCACCGGCCATGCCCGTGTGGACAAAAACTGGTTACCATGTAGGAATATATACTCTTTCGGCAATTTGATTCACCATTCGAGCCATGGATGTGCATTTTAGTGTAACTGGAATAACATGCCAATTCACATCAAACGCCCCAGTTGATACATAATAAGTGATATGTAACATCTTTCATACGCTCCCCTGAAAATATTCTCTCCTTTAGTCGCTATTAAATGAAGGATTCTTTAAATGAGTGATTGTTGCTTGCATGCTCCTCTATCCAGGACAATATAGGAAAGGGGATACATTCAACTTGGGAGTTGCAGGGAGTCTTTTAGATCTGATTGCTGCGAATAAGAATGAACTCAGCAAAATGGAGGATTTGCGGAAAGAAATGGAGCTTTTTCTTCAGAATGTCAAAGAAAAAGTACAGAGGAAAGTTTCTTCTCGTGAACCATTTGAGCTGACGGAGAGTGTTGCCTCTTGTTTGACTGACATAAAGGAAGTCTTCAGCTGCGGCAGCCACCTTTCGGAGCAATCCCATAGAAGGCCATCTCTTTTGCTAGAACAACGTAGACAGATGCAGTTGAATCAGTCCAGTGGATATGAGTCTAGACAAGAACCTGTGGAGGGGATTGAAGAACTGGAAGCAGAATTAGAAGCGGAGTTAGAGCGCTTGCAGCTTCAGTTGGATGCTGGAACCTCTTCCAAGCAATCATATCAGGAAATGATAAAGGTAAGGTTCTATGTCTTCTGATTTTCTGCGTGATTCCAGGATGTAGGGGGCTCTCTGTGGAACACTAGGTTTCCTTGATGCTTGCCTGTGCATGGAATTGGTTGCAGAATTGTGTATTCTACTGTCAAAACCATGATAGTTTTTCGGTTGTTTTGGATGTCTTGGGATGTAAACCTCCCTCAATTGAAGTTTCCTTCACTTGTTCCGTGAAAGGCTGGCATAAGAGCAATCATTTAGATCGATTGCATGTTAACATATGCTGCAGCAGACTCTCAACGTCTGAAGGATTCAGGTGCAGAAAAGTTTCCGAGCTTTAGTTTATTCTGATTCTGCATGTTCGACAGTTTGTCCCCTAATTTGGTCAGATTGAACTCCACATGGCAGTCAGATTTTTACTTCATTTGCATTCCTGATTTTTTACTTCTGCGCCATTGCTACCTACTCATCTGTTCAAGCCTTTTAGTACTTAGCACAGAAGGCATGGAGAACTTTCTTCATCACAAGTTCTCTTTTATTTGTATTTGTTCTCTAGTCAAATGCAGAACGGTTTTGCTCTCTATCAGAGTAAAGAGAACCAGTTATAGGCACCAGCTTTTCTGTCACATTTTGGTTTGCTTTGTTTCTGCAAATTATATATACGTGACTGAACTCCTGTCCTGTTTCCAACCTCCTTGTCAATTTACACACTCAGTGTCTCTTGGTGCTATTGCGAAGGGAAAAATGGGAGGAAAAATAGATGTATCTTCCTGGCTATTATGTGCAGGGCTTAGTGTTTTCTACAAAGATTGTTGGTCAATTTTATGGTCATTCTTTGTGGTCACACTCAATTTTTGTGAGCGAAAATGTTCTTCTGTGTTCCTGTAGAAGGGTGGCAATGCAAACTGCTGAAGGATTTTGAAACAAATGTAAATTTATGCGTTATTTGTTCTCTGATTTTCCACTTTCTTGCTGTCTTCTCATTTCTGTAAAATATGATTGCTCTCTGTCCCTGGACATGAAGGAGGAACTCCAGAATCCACAGAGTTCAGTGCTCTGCTCGCTTAAGCCTTTTCATAAGTCCGAAAAAAGTACTCTTCGATGCATATGTTGCTGTTATAGCTGAACCTTCAGTTCAAGGCCATTGATGGGGAACACGTCTCCTGTTCTCTCTAGTTTCATTCATTATGTTTGTGCCTTTGAAGGAGTACATTCTTTTTTTATTTGGTTGTTGAAACAAAAGTAAAGCAAGGCTCTGCTCAAAAGTCAGACCCCACTTTGGGATAAATTTTAGCGACAGTTGTTTGAGTTTGGTTGATGATTATCTCTTCATCTGAATGTTAGAGCTTATGATCTATAAAGCAGGTTGCACCCAAGGACTCTGCTTCAGCAAGTGGCTGTAGCACGAGTTTTGGGGAAGTAATGGACCCCGAAGACGAAGTGACTGAATTTCAGGGTGGAGTTCCCCCTATTGAACTTGAGAGGAGATTGCATGAGCTGTTGGAAACAAGACTGCAAGGACGAATCAAAGAGCTTGAAGTATCTTTAGGGCGTATGGAGCAGAAGCTCTCTGAGAAAGAGAGAGAGATCTCATGGTGGAAAGACACTGCTCGTCTTCTGTCACAGCGTGTTTCTGAGCCTTCTCATGGTGGCCTAACCACCAATGGACTCTGATACGTTGAACTCAAAACTGTGAAATTGATTTGAACGGTGTGCAGCTTTTCTTTTCCTTTTCTTATCCTTTCTGAGACGGATAAAAGGACAGATTAAGGAATGCTATGATCAGATATACAGCTTGAATTTACTCGCTCAGATACTTTCATATTCATCTAAAGCTTTCTTTTATTATTTGAAAAAGAGACTCCCATGTGCATAAGCCTAATATACCAAATGGTAGTTTTGGTAATTTCTGCCAAATAAATTTTTTTTATGTAAAATATTTGGGATTGTTCTCCATTTGGACAAACAAAATGCGGCTGGAAAGTTTAAATTTAAAATTTACTAAAATACACATATAATAGAAACGAGAGTTTGAATATCAAGCTTTTAGAAAGATTTGATTCAATTTTCATTTTAGAGTGTCTAGATTTCAATGTCATATTCTCTAAACTCGAGATTATCTCTGTCCTCAGCCATTATTTCTATTCTATTTGACATGTGAGATTGAAAGCACGATCTGTCGAACAATAAAGCCCATGAATTTTTCTCTTATCTCATCTTTTTAACTCAACTTCAAGTTCAAGTTATGTGAAAAACTATAAAATGCCCCTGCCATGGAGAAATCACCTGCACTTTTTGGCAAAAGGGATTTGCTTTACATAACAGAAGCTATACTTAGAATATGCTGATTTCAAAAGAGGTAAGTAAAACTAAATGAAATATACATGTGTATGTTCAAACTTCGGTTGAATTGAGTAACATACCATTCACTTCAATCTTCGTAAAACATTTTTAGTTGAATTAATAAACTGTAACATAGTTCGAAAATAGATTCGGTTGAATTACCCATATATTATCTTAAAAAAAGTAACAGATATTTTATCTAGATCTCTTTTTTTAAAACACTTAAATTTAACAAGAAATGGAGTTTAACGATTAGAAATCAATAAAAACCAATACCAATTAATAAATGTGAGACACATGGCTATCGCAACCCTCCCAAATTTTCCATCAAGGTTGGAAAAGGAGAAAAGGTTTAGAGGTGATACCCAAAAGCTAGGCAGACGGCTCTCAAGTAGGCCCAAATCCTTGGATTTCTTTTTAAGTTCGAATTAATCTTAAATGATTCTTCATGATACGAGAGTTGACACTAGCTTTTTGGGTCGGCTAAAAACCAATTAAGACATGAGAGTTTGTCTTGTTTCCTATGTAATGAGAGATTAACTAGGCTCAGGGATTTCATTATGCTGATAGTTTAATTAGCATCCTTACGGTACCTCTAACTTGGGGTATTCATCTAACTGATCAAAACAGCTTTTTTTTTTTTTTTTTTTTTATAACTAAAAGTCCTAAAGGTTTTTCAAGTCACTACGTGTCCATGCAATGTTTTTTAAGGGTTTACTATGATCCTAACCATTTTAGAGAAGAAAAGAACAAGCAATGTATTGAATTTCCGATAATCAAACACCCAACTCATTGAAAGTGCCTAAAGTAAAAACATGAGATATAAAACCTTATACTTGTCCGGTAAAGAATATACATGTCCTTGTTATAGAGTCCCAAGACTAGATTCCTGTGAGGTAAATGAGAACTTAAATGTGCACGAAGTTACTTTAAAGTTTAAATTTATGAAATTACATTAATCAAATCTACATAAAATGAATTATTTACAAAAATGATTATTCTAATCCATAAAACACCGAAAAGAGAACTAAATTAGAAAAATGACTTTAGAAAACTAGGAAGGTTCCGAAAATTTTATTTCTCGCCTAATTTAACACTATCCTACATTTTTGGTTAATTTTAAGATTTTTCATTTTTTTATTATTCTTTTCATTTCTTATATATTTTTATAAAAAAAATAATAATTCATGGAGCTGAACTATGCTTGATTTAATTGAACAGGGAGCAACTCAGAACATGAATACAACATTAATCAAGTTCGTATCAACTTTTTCAAAATTGAAACTTGGTTAAAAAAAGATTCGAAACTTGTATTTGGCATTTCATTAGAATACTCAGAACTGTTTCCCCAAGCCATGTTTATGCCCTTAAATCTTGACCTGGAGATGATCTTAAGAAGAAATAAAGAGACAGTGCTATACAAATACAGACCAAGAGAATAAAACACTCAATAAAAGACTACAAAATCACCAAATCGCGCTAAAAATCCCCTTCAAAATCACGTGTCTGACTGTTCCTGCAAGAGGGTTTAAACCAAGAACGGCCAGACCCGTGTATGCCCAGATTGACGTCCTTATATATAATATATTAAAGAGTCTAAGAAAAGTCCGCTCAACCCAAATGAAATCATGTAACGTATGATTTCAAATACAACAAACTTCTCGTAGAATGATCAACTACACTCTTCAAACCAACCTCTCCAAGTGGCCCACCCACATGATCCACACTGGTCAGGCGTGGACCAGTCATGGCCCAGTGTGGATCAGTCCAGGGCGTATGAACAGCGAGACTGTTGTAGGCATTTCAACAAACACCAGAACGCACATCTAAACCAACGAGCTCGGAGAGTTACGCGGGTGACAAGTTATAGGCCTCTCTTCATGAATGAAAAATACCTAAGGATCAACTTGCAAGACCAAATCACACATTTAAATTTGCAACAAAGAGGGATTCAAACCGTCGTGCATGTACCCATCAAACACCACTGGCTCTCGGCCCTTTTTCATTCATTTTTACACAAATTATTCCCTTCGATTTTTCCTAAAAGAGGAGTTAATACCCTCGACTCCTAGTCGTTGTACCACGCGGTACTTGGCCAAAGGAACCAAGAAATTGCCTCCCAAGTCGCACAAATTTGGCCTCCTCAACTCTGGAAAAGGAGACCTGCAAGGAAGAAAGCTTACCACGAAGGTGTATAGTTAGCATTCGAAAGCCTACACTCGAACCTCTTTTATCTGCTCCTTTGACACCTACTCCGACCATACGTATCCTAGTTTAACTATTAAGTTTTTTTTATATCGATATTCCTCCATTTTTCTCAAAATGTCACTCTTTCCCCGGCTCACGACCATCCTCCCAACACTAACGAAATTTCAGACTCACTGCCCTGACTCGCGGAATAAGGTGCTCTTTCAGGGCCTCTAGGAGGCCTTCCTGATTTCCACTTGGGACGTGCGATCTATGTTTCGAAAGATATTTGAGTTTACTTTAACTCTCTAGTCGAAGGTTTTGGCTATTTTTGGCTCGAAGGTTGTGAACTTTCCATTTTTTTTTTTTCGACATGTCACTCTGGAACTCTCCGGGACAAAATTGGTCTTTCGGTCTGGTTTGTCCTCCCTTTGCTCTCTGTATTGGCCACAGTTTGCCCTCACCCTGCTCTCCAACTTTCACCTTCATGCTCTGGAGGATCTTTTTGGAGAAGAGCGAAATGGCCCAGAGAACTGCCTCTCTCTTCTTCTTTTCGTTCTTTCATTCTCTGGGAAAGTCCCCGGCCAAAATCCAAGAGCTCCCTTCTGCCTGGTATCTCACTCGGTTACCCCTTCATTTTCCTCTGCATTTTTTTACCTTTTTCCCCTGTTGCAGCTCTGATATTTTCAACAAAGAACTGCCTTTTATTGCAAATTTTCAGCAAAGTCTGGTCGTTTCTCTTCGCTAAAACTATCTATGGAAGCCCCTTGGTTAGCCACTGACAGTGACAGCCACAAGCAACTCCTCTGATTTGACCCTTGCAAGAGATCGCTGCACTACACCGAGGGAGAGAGTTCCAGTTGCACACCACTTGGTTCGGTCTCTCTCTCTAGTTCATTTTTAGTTCTTTTTAGCTCAATTTCTAGCCTAATTTGGACTAAAGGATGGCCGGTTCTACGATGCTTATGGTGTGCAAAATGTGGGATTAATTGGCTGATTAGAGGGTTGAAAGTTGAAGATGTGCAACTTCTGACAGACTGCGCGGTTACACGGAAACAGCAAGTACGCGCTCGTGGTTCATTTGATTGGGCTGGATTTTTTATGGGAGATGTTCAACGCATCAACATAGCTCGCATAAAAATTCCACAACCAATGGACATTGATAAACTCTTTTTTTTTGGTCATATGATAAACCTACTTTTGGAGGCCATGCATTACCGGTTTTGGTCCAGGGGCCTGGTGTTGGATGAGCCGCTGTCAGCTCAGAAAACGGCAAACCCGAGAAGCTACACTTGGAGATAGTGCGCATGCCATATATCATTGGAAAACACACTCGAAGCTACACTTGCAATTTTCCTGTTTCTTTTAAGCCTTCAATTTATCAAGGAAAGACAGGCCAGAATGGCGGGAGAGGAGTTTGAGAGCAAGTGTGAACTTGGGTGGTCGAGACTCTTTGGAGTTGCCATTGACCGAAATTTTAGCCGTCGGGCCCAAGATTCCAATACTACGACGTCCCAAGCTTAAAATGTTGAAGAAACACAGTGGAAAAAATGGGCCCAAAACGACGTAACGTAGAAGTTTTTGATTAGGGGCCGAGTTGGGTCTATATTGGCGCAATTCAACTGCTAATCTTCACGAGATGCATGGGTGGCCTATACAAAATGAACCATAGCTATTAATGAACTATCATGCTTATACAATACACTTACAGTTTGAACATGGCGAGAACAAGGAATGCAGGGTCATATAAATCAACTGTTTTTCACAAGGGTCACCTCTTGCCGTTACCTTGATTCCTGAAATGATTTTCTTTGGAAGATGCATGATGAACTTGTCAGTGAAATTCAGGCTGTCCGTGTTGGTATGGTGCGCGGGTTCCCCAGGTCATCAAAAAAAAAAAAAAACTTGTCGGTGAAATTCAAATGTCAAAAGTGACAAAATTGTGTCAAGTACAGGTGTGGAGGTAAAGTGAATTCTCATGTGGCGAGCATTATATAAACTATCTCCCAATTGTTAATATATGTATTTTGTCAATATGTATTGACAATTTTTTAATGTTCTTTTTATCCATGTTACCATAATTGTTGTCATTTATGATATCGATAATGTCGCAACTTATGTTATTTCTACAAGTGTGTTGGACCTATGTATGTGGATAAATACTTTTTTTTGTAAAGTCCCATGTTATGGCGGATGCGGAAACTATAATGAAATTGAAATTGAGAAGAATAAAAGAACACTAGATTATATATGAATAACCCTGGCGGTAAAAATTAGGGGAGAGGAGAAACAAAATCCACCATAGAAATCAAGGATTACAAAAGGTGGCTCTTAAAAGCTTAGACTCTTTCTAGCTTAACTTCTTATAGATAGGCAAGAATAAATCTAAAGTAGAAGAACCTCTTTTTGGAAACCTTCTCCACCTAGGAAAACCATTCAATTAGGAAACATATTCAAAATAGGAAACCCACTTGAATTAGGAAACTTTCCTTTTTCGAGCTCAAACTTAAGACATATCTAACAATTTCCATCTTGGCTTGACGTTTAAGTCAAGTTACAATCGTTTGGCTTGAATACTACGTAAGCAATAAACAATCTTCTCATTCCGTTAGAGTAAAACTCAGTTGTAGCAAATATTAACCAAATTGGTGATAAGCAAAGGCTTTGTTAACATATTAGCTGGATTGTTTTCTGTACCAATCTTTAAGACATTAATACAGCCATTAACAAGAATGTCTCGAATAAAATGATATCGCACTATGTGCTTTGTCCTCTCATGATACATCTAATTTTTAGTAAGCTCTTTAGTAACATATTAGCTGGATTGTTTTCTGTACCAATATTCAAGACATTAATATAGCCATCAACAAGAATATCTCCAATAAAATGATATCTCACTATCTGCTTTTTCCTCACATGATACATCTAATCTTTAATAAGATGTATAGCACTCTAACTATCATAATGGACAATAGTCACACCATGATCCACACAGAGCTCTCTAAATAAGCCTCTTATCCATATGACCTCTTTTAATTACTTTGCAATAGTCATATACTCCGCTTCTGTAGTAGACAAACCTACTGTATGTTGTAAAGTAGCTTTCCAACTGACTGCACAACCTCCAATGGTAAAGATCTACCCAATCAAAAACCTACTCTTATAAAGATCAATAGCATAATTAAAATTAACATATTTAGTCAAAATATCACCAGTTTTCCCAAACTCTAAATCAAAATCAGAATTACCTTTCAAATATCTCAAAATCTACTTCACAGCTTGTCGATGAACTTTTCATAGGCATGTTAAATATCTATTTACCACACTAATGGCATGTAAAATATCGGATCGAGTATAAATTATGGCTTACATAAGACTACTAACTATACTAGAGTATGGAATATGTAAAATATATTTTATGTCATCATCTATTTGTAGACATAAATTAGCTAATAATCTAAAATGAGCAACAAAATGAGTACTTACTATTTTGGCATTTTTCGTGCTAAAACAATCTAACACCTTTAGCTTTTTTGGGAGAGATATAATTTTCCTCTTTTATGATCTCACCGAATTTCTATGCCTAGGATTTTTTTTTTTTACTGCACCTAAATCTTTCATTTCAAATTCAGTACTCAACCGTGCCTTTAAATTGTGTATATCAAATGTATCTTTTGCCACAATTAATATATCATCAACATATAATAAAAGAGAAATGAAAGAGCTATTAGGAAGTTTGCACAGATAAATGCAACTATCATATTTGCTCCTACAATAGTTAAGATGCATCATAAACAAATCAAACCTTTTATACCACTATCTAGGCAATTGCTTCAAGTCATATATAGATTTTTTCAATAGACAAACACGATCTTCCTTACCTTCAAATTGAAAACCTTCTGGTTATAAATTTTCTCTTCAAGTTCACTATGCAAAAAAGCTGTTTTCACAACGAGTTGCTCCAACTCTCTAAATTATGCATGGCAACTAATGCAAGAAAAACCAGAATAGAGCTGTGTTTAATGATAGGTAAAAACACATCATTAAAATCAACTTCCTCAATCTGACTATAGTCTTTTTAAACGAGCTTTGAACCTAATGTCTTCAACATTAGGAATACCTTCTTTTTTTGCAAACTCATTTACAACCCACGATTTTCTTTCTTATTCATGGTTTGGCAAGCTCCCAAGTTTAATTCTTTTCAAGAGATTCCATCTTTTCATTCATAACAACTAACAACTTTACTAAGTCTTTTGAAGAAATAGCTTATTTATAGGTTTTAGGCTCATTATACTCTATTGACTCTACAACTGAAAAATCATAAGCAATAAAATCTGAGAATCCATATTTTTGCAAATGCTTCACTATTATTCTTAGTCTATCTTTGGCAATAGAAATTGTTTCTCTTCAGGTTCTTTAAACTCAATGTTATTAATAGACGATTGAATTGACTGTGAAGAAATTATGTCAAGCTCTACTTTCTTTGTAACACTTTTCAGATTTTCATCACAAGAAATAAATGATTCTTTCTTAAGATGAAACATAGCAAACTCATCAAAAGTAACATCTCCACTGATAATAATCTTAGATGAATTAGCATACCAAAATCTATAACATTTTACACCAGAAGCATAATTAAGAAAGATGCATTTTTTGCTCTAGGCTTTAATTTGCCTTTACTAACATGTGCATATGCTGGACATCCAAATACTTGAAGAGAAGAATAATCAACAGGTTTACCTTATCATACTTGCTCAAGTGTATTGCACTTAAGAGATATGCAAGGAGAATAATTTATCAACCAAGATACGGTATTAACTGCTTCAATCCAAAACTCCTTGCCTAAACTAGCGTTAGACAATAGGCACCTAGTCCTTTCTAATAAGGTTTTGTTCACGCGTTTTGCAATACCATTCTACTGTGGTGTATTCATTGTAGTATGATGCCTCGTTACTCCTTCAACTTTGTAAAACTCATTAAACTCGCATCCACAAAATTTCAACCTATAATCTGTTCTCAATCGCTTGATCTTTTTACCAATTTGCTTCTCAATTAATGTTTTTCATTGTTTAAATGTAACAAAACATCACTTTTATATTTTAGAAAATAAACCCAAACCTTTCTTGAAAAATCATCGATGAAAGTGAGTAAATATTTCGAACCAAGGTCTTTTGAACGAACTTTCACAGGCCACCAAAGATCAGAATGAATATAATCCAAAGTGTTCTTCGTTTGGTGAATTCCTATCATGAAACTAATCCTTTTTTGTTTTCTAAAGGCACAATACTTACAAAAATCCAGTTTTCCAATTCTCTGACCACACAAAATACCTCTCTTACTTAGCTCCTCCATCCCCCTAAAACTCATATGGCCTAATCTCATATGCCATAATTTAGTGTTGTCTAATTCTGTCATAGCATATAAGATTGTAACTGAACCGGTAACTATAGTGCCTTACAACTGATACAAGTTCTCAGTTTTCTGTCCTTTCATCAACAGAAGTGAACATCTCATAATCTTCATAACTCCATCTTCAGCTATAAATTTACAACCATTAGCATCAAGTGTATCCAAAGAGATGAGATTTTTCTTCAAATCATGAACGTGTCTGACATTATCTAAAGTTCTAATAATGCTTTCGTCCATCTTAATGTTGATAGTCTCAATCTTAACTGCTTTGCATTTAGTGTTGTTTCTATTAGAATAACTCCACCGTTAAATTCTTTGTACATGGAGAACCAGTCATGATTAGGACACATGTGGTACGAGCAACCTAAATCAATAATCCAACTATCACTAAATTTGTCTTCATCATCTGCAACCAATAACTAATCTTCATTTTCCTTTTTAACAACACCAACTTGAGCGAGGTTTTCATTCCCCTGATTCTGCCTAATTTGGTAGTTCTGACTGTTTTGCCGATTTGGATTCCCTTAATTTTACCGATTCATGTTATTTTCTCTTTGCTATTTTGCCTTCAATTTCAGACAAATTATTTTGATATGCCCCTTAGACTTACAATAGTTGCAAGTTAGATCCTTATGCTTTGATTTTGACTTGGACTTGTCACCATTACTTTTTTCAATAGACCTTCCTTTAGCAACTAAACCAGCCACATGATCATTACTGCCTTCAAAAGTCAATTATGTTTCTAGTTTTTGCTTATTTAGGAGATTAGTCTTGATATCTTCAACATCAATAATTTCTCTACTAACAATCATGGTTTCTCTAAAATTCCTATAAGAGAAAGATAGTGAAACTAACAATAAGAGAGCCTGATCCTCTTCTTCAACCTTAATATCAATACTTCTTAATTCAAAGATAATAGCAATGAATTCAAAAAAATGAGATGTACGAGAAGCACCTTCAGCCATACTAAGAGGGAAGAGTCGTTGCTTGATCCTCAACCAATTGGTGAGGGATTTTGTCAAAAAAACTACTCCAATTTATTCCTTAAACTTGCAGCTATTTTATGATCTAGTACCTCTTACAGAACTTCATTCATGAGACGCAACTGAATAGCAGACAGAGCTCGTTCATCCAACTCTTCCCACGTTTCATCTGACTTGCTTTATGGTTTCTCCCTTTCCCAAGTAGAGTTTTCTTCAAACTCTACTACATAAGAACACCCAACGTATGAACTTATCATAGGTTGAAATTGCCACTCCCATCAAACTTCTCAATATCAAATCTCATTGTTAAACTTGAAGCCATAACTAGAAGATTGAGGAAAAAAAAACCCTAACGCTCTGACACCAAATTGTTATGGCAGATGCGGAAACTATAACGAAATTGAAATTGAGAAGAACTTAAAAAACATGAGCTTTTATGTGGAAACCTTTGCAGGAAAAATCATGGGGAGAGGAAAAGCAAAATCTACTATAGAAATCAAGAATTACAAAAGATGACTCTTAAAAACATTTTCTATCTCAACTTCTTATATATAAGCAAGAATGAAATCCAAAGTAGAAAACCTCTTTTTAGGAAACCTTCTCCAACTAAGAAAACCATTCAATTAGAAAACCTATTCAAAATAGAAAACATACTTAAATTAGGAAACTTTTCTTCTCGGGTTCAAACGTGAGACATATCTAACATCCCACAATTTAAAAATTGAAAATGCTCAAAGTTAAATGTGGCAATATGAATGTTTTTACAATTAAAATTTAGAAAGAACGCATACATGATAGAAACATTAGAAAAGTTGAGTTTAAAACATATCAGCATCTTGTTCGGTTTGTTTTTTATTTAGAATACGGATATCTTTGTTAGTGCTATATTCTTTAGCTCAAATTTTTTAATGACTAAGTTAAAACTCAGAACTATTTCTTTATCTTTATTTGATTATAAATGGATTAAAAAAAAAGAGAGTAAACATGTTGACACCTAAATTTTGGCGATCCGATTAGTCATTTATCGCATTAAAAAATCAAGGATTAATTTTTAAGCCCTAAAAAAAAAACTAATATTAATTGCATAGCATAATTTTAGGTGCATTCATTTTATTTATGTATTTATTTATTTATTTATGGCATTCACATTGGATCGACAATGGTGAACGGACTCGAACGAATGATTTTAAGCTTAATAAATACAAAGGTATTTTATTCTTCGATGTGATATTTCTTTATTTCAAACAAGAAATGAATATCTTTGTCAAATATTTTGGGGAAAATTCACAATTGGAACAAGACCAAAAGAAATATTGTGTCAATATTCGTTCAAGAGCATAAAAGGAAAATTTGACCAACAAAGTAAAGGAAAATCAAGAAAGGAGATTGGTGCATGTTTGTATGGTAGTTGAGAAAGAAAAAGCAAATTCAATGGGATTTTCCCATAATTCGAGGGAAATATTCAGCAATGACTCAAAGTGAAGTGGGAGATTCACGTACTAATAGGGGCTGAGCATAATATTGAGAATATCAATAGGTGGATTTCATTCACGCCAGCCCAAGATATCTCTTGCCTTTTTGCAAACAGGATTGACGCATATAAATAAGAAGCAAGAGACGATCGTAAGGGGGAGGCCACACTATTGAAGACATGGCCATACACTGAACTGAGGGAAAAATCGTGAGGGGAAGCTTCTGTACAGGGTGCTCTTGAAGCATCAGGAATTGCAACACCTCCTATTGCTGATTGAGGAGTCCCATATGAAAAGCCAGATCGATGCCGACCTTGACGATGTTGCAGTCCGCCGCCCATGGACGTCGCTGCTCCTGTTGTCCGTTGCGTTGATGAGGGCTGACCTGACTGGGATCCACAACGACGATGAATCCCCTCCATCGGCAAATAAGTTGGTGCAGTCAATCTGCAACACTTGGCTTTCTTCTCTGTACCCTCCACACGCGAAGATTGAGACGGCCACAGCACAGCACACACAAAAATCGGAGGTCAGCAATTCAGAGTTCTCAGAGCACGTTGATCAAAACACGTGAGAGAGAGAAGAGGGGTCCTTCGGCCAAGGCTTGGTCGAAACACCGCTCGTGCTATCCCTTTGCTACGGAGCCCAGCTACGTTATGCACCTGTTGCCGCGAGCCCCAACCTCAACGATTAAGCCGCTGACCCGATACGCCACGAGCTCTACGCTCCCCGTTAAGTTCCAGCAATTCCAAGCGTGGTTCTTTTGCCGAAAGCACTCACGTTGAATATTCCACTTGCTGCATGAAGACAATTCCACTTGCCGCATGAAGAAGATCCATTGACTTTGACTTGAAAAAAAGGCCACCTGTTCTGCCGCGCCTACAAATCATCCGCGAGCATCATCGTGGAAGCCACCCAGCTGGGTCCTCACGACCCAATTACAGCAGGAATTCCACCAGTGACCACAAGGCAGCTTAGCCGAGACGTTCATCGGGCAGCATTGACGTCTCTAGTCCACCAGTACCAAGGAGAACAAGTTCACGGCCGCTTATCCATACTCACGGCCAGAGATGAGTTTAATTTTGCAGGCTTTCCAAGCGAGCTCGTTGAGCAAGGATCCGCTGGTGATCTATTTCCCATCACTGCAAGTCGTCCTCGAGTACCATTGTGAACACCCATCCTCACCACACCATCAATCGAGGCCAAGCTCCCACCACGCACTGCTGGTCACATGTTGAGCGGATTCCACTCAGTCCAAATTTGGTAATATCACTTGCGGAATTAGGTAATTATCTTATCTAAATTTGATTTGGATATTTTATTACCTAATACATGCTTTTCAATATCTTACGTGCATATTTGAATTATGATTTATTGCCTAATCCGCAACCGCATGTCAATTTTTTATTTTATCTATAAGGCTTTAGATGAAATAATTAATCAAGTGGGAATAAAATTGATATTTTGATCTTTAAGGCTTAAGATCAATTTATCGATTTTATTAGCGAAATATTATCTCTTGATCTGAACGATATGTGATATTTTTGATGATTTTGAATGGTTTGTCTTGACTTGATTGCTTTATTTATCTTGAAATATGTTTGAGTTAGAATATCGCATGCTTTAGGGTTATTTGCATATTTAGACTAAGCATTTTATTTATCATGAATATTCGAAATTAAAAAAAAAAAACATAAAATTAGGATTGTAGATTTTTATTTCATTATCTTAAGTTGCATGTTTAATTATTTGACATTTTTTTTATTTTCGAAATTAATTAAAAAAAACATCATGCATATGTCATGAAGAATTAGGGCATCCTTTGTACGTTATTGCACATTAAGGTAAAATTGTATATTTCATTTTAAGTTTAGATTGACTGATAGACTGCATCTTAGGTTAGAGATTGCTAAGTTAAGATAATATCTTGGTTTAAATTAGGGTTTAGCCTGACCTAATCCTTAATATAAATTGCATAGAATCTTAATCTAGCTAGATAATTTTCACATTTTCCTAATTTCGGATTTCATAAAAAAAATACAAAAAAAAAATGTCTTAGGATAAATTAATTCCATTCTTAGGATAGATTGCACATTTATTAAGAATACACAAAAATATTATGTGCATATCATTTAGAATCATTTCATGGAAGTGCATGTTATTTAGTGATTGTTGCTAGGTCCATTTAATTAGAAATTGCCTGTCATTAGAATTAGGTCATTTAGTTATATTACATTGCATAAAGCGTGTTTCTCATCAATTAAATGAAAACAAAAGGAAATTGCATGTTAATTAGAGATCATATTTAGGGTTGATGATGTAAATTTTAATATAATCACGTAGATGCTTTCGTTGCTACAAGGTAAGTCTCATAATTTATTCATTACTTTCTTGAGTGTTAAATTGGTGGTTTGCGCATCCACAGGGAATATATTTAAAATCAATCAAAGCTGCTTGCATAAACATTTTTTAAAATAAAAGAAAAATGGCATTAAAGAAGTTTAGTGTAACCAAATCCCTGTACCCAAAGTCTCTGGTTCATAGGAGTAAAATAATTATTTCATTATTTTACTTAGGTTTCTAATCGACCCACAAAAAATAGATTAGTGGCGACTCCTAATTGAAAAATCATTTGCATGTTGTCGCAACCAAATTTTTGGGGTGTGAACCACCTAGGATTTGGCTAATGAATTATTAAGCCTAGACTTAACTTGAGCTCTCCCAAGCTCATACCAATTCGCAACTTAAGTTCAAATTTTTTAACATGCAAATGGATTTTATCTAGGATTCGCCATTAATCAGTTTACGGTAGGTCAATTAAACACCTAAGTAAAATAATGAGAGAATTATTTTACTCCTACGAACCAGAGACTCTAGGTATGGGGACTTGATAACGCCCCTTTGGTACATTTTTCTCTATTTTCAAAAATATTTTTGCAAGCAGTTTGAATTGATTTTAAATCTATTTCCTTAATAAGTGAGGTGATCATACGGGTGCGCAATCCACCAATTTAACACCCAAGGAAACAAATAAAAAAATTACGGTACTTTTCTCGTAGCAACGAAAGCATCTGCGTGGTTAGTTTAAAATTCACATCATCAACTCTAGCTATGATTTCTAATTAATACGCAATTTTTGTTTTTCTTTTTCACTTATTTAATGAAGATCATGCAATATGCAATGCATGCTACTAATCTAACATGAAATAATATGACATGGTAATATGGCTTAAACTACATGACATGAATAAAATGTAGTCTGTCCTAAAGAATGAAATTGATTTATTCTAAGATAATTTTTGGTATTTTTCATGAAATTTCGAAACTAGAAAAATATGAAAATTATCTAACCAAATTAAGATTCTATCCAACTTATATTAAGGATTTTATCCTAACGTGCAGTCTATTATCTTAACTTAGTAATCTCTAACTTAAGATGCAGTCTATCTAGACCAATCTAAACTTAAAATGAAATATGCAATTTTATCCTAACGTGCAATGACGGATGCCCTAATTCTACATGATATATGTATGATGATTTTATTTATTTATTTGAACTAATTTCAAAATTAAAAAAAATGTCAAATAATTAAACATGCAATTTAAGCTAATGAAACAAAAATCTAACATCCTAAATTTATGTTTTTGGTATTTTTTATTTCAAAAATTCAGAAGAAATAAAATGCTTAATCTAAATATGCAAATTATCCTAAATCATGCGATATTCTAATATGAACCTAATCTAACTCAAATATATTTCAAGATAAATAAAGCAGTCAAGACGAGACAAGCACCAAACCATTCATAATCATCAAAGATATCATATATCGCTCGAATTAGGGAACAATATCTAAACCAAACTTAATTATTTCGCTAATAAAATCGATAAATTGATTTTAAGCCTTAAAGATCAAAATATCAATTTTATTCCCGCTTGATTAATTATTCCATCTAAAGTCTTATATACGGAATAAAAAATCGGAATGTGGTTGCGAATTAGGCAAATAACCCTAATCGGGAAATATGTCCCTCACTTATAAACGTGCACGTTATATACCAATAGATGTATAGTAGGCAGTGAATAAATTAGGCACAAATATTTTACCTAAATTTGAAGATAATTTCCAAATCCGGGCCTAACGCGATCAGGGTTGTGGCGACTCGCACTCGAAACTCTGGCGATGGGAACGACGAAGGAGCTCAGGCTGCCGGTGCCGTGACCTTACTGCAGGTGCAGCGGCTGTGGACAGAGGGCAGCAGCTACGAAGTCAGCGGTGAAGCTGTAGTAACGTCGTCGGTGAAGGAGCTGCTGTGACGTCGAGGGATGCTCGAAGAGGATCCCTCCTCTCTCCTTCTGTTGACTTATTGACCGGTGGACCCAGGCCACTTTTTTCCACTCTCGTCTCCTCTGTATGATGGCTTTCCTCCAATGGTGGCCGTCCGTGTGTGGTGGGGAGAACTAGCGAAACAGAAAATTGATGGACAACGCAGCAAAACTCGCAAACCGAGGCACTGGATCAGTGTTCTTCGTTGAAAATTCAGCAAAAACCCATGCAATGCAAGGAGGACCTGCCAAGAACAAAACACTTGTCGGAGAACCATAATGCAATAGCTCGAGCACTCGCTGGATCGTTGTCGAGATTGGGACTTCAACTTCATGGTTTCGCCTGTAGCTTGCGGGCGATGGTGGCGTTGCAGGAAAACCTAACGCTCTGTGGATTCAGCCGAAAAATACCATGGAAAATTGTCGGAATTTTCGCCAGTGCAGGTTGGTGTCGAAGCAAGGCGAAGCCGGAACGGGATATCACAGCCAGGGCCTGGTCGCTCTCTCTTTCTTGCGTGTATGTGCTCTTTCAGAATTGTGTGTAATGGCAGTCATGTATGGAACTGTGTGGCCTCCCTTTTTGTCTATCGTGAGCTTGCTTTTATAGCGTCCGACTCTGCACTTCAAAACAGGAAATATGAATATACTAAAGAAAACCACCTACTGACTTCCTTCTTTTGTGAGGTTTTATTCTTTTTTTCTTTTCCTTGTATGCATTGCGGATCCATGTGTCCTCATTGAAGAATATCTTTTAAACATTTCTTCCCATCAGCTAATCCTTTCTTGCCTTTTTCTAATGTCTTTGTCCGCAAGTTTACATTCACACGATCAGCAAGAAATCCTTTTTCCCATTAGATCGTCCATTGATTTTATTATTTTTAATAACTCACCAAAGATTGATCGAACATTGCCAAACTTCCTTGATTGTAATCGAATTTTTCTTGATTCCGAATCTCACAAAAATGAGCTCGCATTATCTCCTCGAAAATACTGAAAAATCCACCGTCAATTCTCTATAACGGCTCAGGCTAATTTTTGCTCTCTCCGTGGGCTTAATCCAACTCATTAAATTAAAGTTCAGAACTATTAATTCAAACTCATCTGTCACCAGCCCAATGTAATTGCAAATTAAAATAAATGTACATAAAACTATATACTATGCAATTAACTATTTTTTCGAGGATAAAAACACCCATAATTTTTTAATGCGATAAATGACTAATCCGGTCGCCAAAATTTAGGTGTCAACACATGTTACAAACTTGAACTTAAGTCGTGAATTGGTATGCGCTTGGGAGAGCCCGAGTTAATTCTAAGCTTAACAATCCATTAGCCAAACTTTAGGTGGTTCACTCGAAAATTTGGTCGCGACAAAACACATGAATAATAACCCAATAAATCACTCATTTCCAAAACCATTTGAAATTGTATATAATATTAAATTAATGGGAATTAAGATAACCCATAACTGACTAATTTTCTTATTGTTTAAATTGAGTGATTTCTTTATTTATTTCAATAATCTAATGTACCGGACTACTAAACTAAATTCAATTTAAAGTTAGCAATTGATTTTTTCTTATACCACATGCCTTTTTAATGGAAATATGACGCCAATGGTCCCCAAATTAGGGTCCAATGTATAATGTCATTTCTGTAACTTTAATATGTTCAATATAATCCTTGAATTTTGACCCAATGTGCAATTTCATCTCTAAATTTTTAATTAGTTCAATGTGATTAATATAATATTGACAAATGTTCAATTTAGTACCTCAACTATGTAAAAATGACACAAATGGAAGGACTACACTGAACCTTAACAATAGTCTATGGACTATATTGAACAAGTTAAAAGCTCAAGAATGTTATTACACATTGAGCCAAAGTTTAGGGATTACATTGACAAATTAAAAGTCCATACATTGAACCAAAATTCAATAACTATTTATGCTATTATCTTTTTTTTTTTATTCTACTTTGCTGCAATTGAACGAAGATCTTTTTGTGAGGGCTCTTTCAAAACCCTAATCTCTTGTCGGCAAACTCTCTTTCCAAAAGAAACCCTCCCAAAAAAAAAACTTCATCCGCAGCCTCTCAACTTTAATTTATGAAGCTGAGATCCTGCTTGGCTCTGCTTTTCTTTTTTAGGCTTTGATTTCCGGATTTTTTTTCTCTTTTGATCTAATATAGGAGATTTTTTTCCAATTCATTTGGCATCTTTTTTCACTTGTTTTTGTTGCTTTTCCTCGCTCATCGTGATAAATAAATCTACTTGTAGCTAAAAATTTCATAAGAATGTCGTCACTAGTCTAGCCAGCTAGATGCCTTGGACATGGTTCTATGACTTCTCTGAGATTCAATAAAAGCTTTTCTCTTCTAATTTAGCTGTAGATCTAAATCTAAGAGTTTTTCTCTCTCGATTTATATCTAAATCTAAGAGTTTCTTATATGTGTATAGTGATAGTGTTGACGACACTAAATTTAGGTGCATATTGCAAGATGTAGTTTCTGGTGAGAAAAATCTCGATGTATGCCCTTCACTGATGATTTCAGTGATCGATCCCCCATTGATTTTTTATGTTACGATAAATATGGTCTTTTGGGATGAAAGTGTGTTTATAGCCGTCAAGCTATACTCTCTTTTTTTTTTTTTTTTTGGTTTGTTTTGCAGCTTTTTTGGAATTTGTTTTGCTTGGAAGTTTTCTATATTACCCTCATGTTTGATTATGGCAAATGAATGAAATTTTCTTTTGATGAAAAGAAATGTACTTTGTATTTATATGAATCTCTTAATTATAATGTGACATGTTAAATTATTTTTAGTTCTTAAGTCTTTTGACTCTATGATTTTATTGTAAACTTCATGTAAATGGATTTCAGAACTACTTAACTATTAAACAACAAAAAATTCATTCGATAAATATACAGCTTTTATTCATTGATTATTTACTTTTATTGTAACCTCAAAGTGACAAAAACACAATTTGTTATATTTTAAATAGTCTATGAATATTTTGAATTTCTGCAATTCTCTAAATTAAGTGAATTCTTTATTCGGTATAATGTTCCTATATTACATTAAATGAAATTGCTTGAACAAATTAAGCTACTAAATTATTGATAGTTTACCTACTAAACAACATATATATTTAGCTTTTGTAAATTGAATTCATGATAAGAAATTCCTTTATACACTAAGTTAAATCACTTGCATCAAATCAGTTAAAATTCAAGAATTTCTCAAATCTTTAATCTCTATCGATATGTTGTAAACAAATTTATTTTAATTTTATCTTACTCAAATAAACTTCCTTGTAGGAAATATTCTTTATATAGATTATGAGAAATTTAATAGCAAATAGTTTTGGTTTTTCAGCTATTGAATTCATTGTGAGTTTATGTTAAGCAAATTTGACATTAGCAAGAAAGGCTACATAAATGAGAAATGATTACGTGGCAATCTTTAATGTACTGTGAGAATAATAGTTTATTTTGGACTACAAAAAATCAATTCGCAAATAATTATAATTATTGTGAAACCCACTTCTTCAAAAATTTATGACTCATAATAGACTGTTATTCTCACAATACCCCAAACATTATTATGCTAGCAAAGCCCCCACTATTTTATTTATGACACATATCTTATTTTTATCTTTTCATTATTCAATTTACTCAGTTTTTTTTTATAAAGTAAAATGTTTTGTATAGTGGCCACCCTTCCAACATGGAAGGGGGAGGTGAGGTTCAAATCCCCACCTCCTCGGGGGGATGGGGGTAGGGACGCGTAAGTTTCGAGTGTGGGTTGCGACTCCCACGCCCGCAAGAGGCGGCACAAGTCTGCGAGTGAGTGTAGAGTAGGCATAGAGTAGGACTGACAAAAAAAAAAAAAAAAAAAACTCAATAAGCTATAACTCAATTTTACTCAATTTAAAATAACAATTCCTTAAAAGTCATTGCATATAATGCTGACTTGTTTTCATAACTTTACATTGTCGTAGGAAATCTTTTTAAAAATTACCGTAAGACTTTCAGTAATTTCTTTTTTTTTTTTGAAAATACTAGTACTTTCATTCTTTTTGGTCTAACTCCTCTCCGCTATGTACGTATAGTACTTTCATTAACTAGAGCAAAGTTTGTGTAACATCTGAACATAAAAATATCCGGCAGAACTTCGGAAGACGATATGCTGGCATGGATTAGGAACAAGTCTGGGATCAACTCAGCTAAAAGTGCAAGTAACAGGCCATACTCAAACGAACCGGCCGCAACAAACAGACCAAGCCTCATCATCCTATCAGACACCCAGAACACTGTGGACGAAAGTCTGGACCCTCCCCAAAATTTATTTCTTTGTGTGGAGCGTATACCAAAACACCATACCCACAAGGGAGTATCTCTTCAGGAGGAAAATCTTAGCTGACCCCATGTACCCTTTATGTCACGAAGCTCCAGAAACAACAGAGCACATCTTCCTCCTTTGTCATTGGACAGCAGCCATATGGTCGGATTCGAGAGTACACAGTCAAATTTCAAATCAGAACATTACCAGAATGGATCAATGGATCAGGCAATGCATTGAATCAAGCATAGACCTACATTCAAATGAGGAACTCGCGGGGGTATTGTGGTTTATTCGGAAAGCACGAAATGCCCACATCTTCCAGTTCCGCCGATCAGAATCAAGTTTAGTTATTGACAATGCACTCGCGATTAACATTGAGATGGAACCCCAAAAGGAACGTGAGAAGAGGGAAGCAAGCTGACCAAAGCCCTTGGGACGTGAGGGCCTGGATTGAAGATTGCGAGAGGAAGCTGGCCCATCTCAAATTCGTTCTCCAAGAGAGGCAAATCAGTTTGGGTATTTCGTGCTTTGAATAGTAGAAGATTAACCAACACATCTGGATGGCAAGTTAGAAAATCCACAAAAATCGTTGGGGGTGAGTAGTAAGGCCCTGTTTGGTAACCATCCAAACATGGCCAAATTCTGATTCTTTGTTCCCAAAATCAGTTTAAGTCTAAAATCGTGTTTAGTAAAATTTTTATTTCCGGGAACAGATTGGGAGTGGAATCAAGAATAAAAAAAAAGTTGATTCTTGTTTCGGGAACAAATTTGAGAATCAAAACCAACGACTCTTCTTCTTTCCTTCGGCCATCTCGCAACCACCGTACACCACCGCCCTTCGCCGTCCGCCGCCGCCGGCCGCCGGTCCAGCGAGCTCGCCGAGCCGGGCGAGGTCCGGCGAGCTCGCCGAAGGTAAGCCCAACCACTAGCGAGGCTCGGCCTCCCCAGATCTAGCGAGGTTGGGCAAGCCTAGCAAAGCCTAGCCCCGTCGATGGCCAGGTGAGGCTTGCCCAGCCTCGCCAATGGCCAGGCAGGCCTCGCCTAGCCCCAACAAAGCCAACCTAGCCACCGGCAAGGCCGAGCCTCAGCGGGGCTAGGCGAGCCTCGCCCAGCTGCCGGCGAGGGTCGGCAACGGTCCGGTGAGATCGCCGACCGGTGACCGGCCACAAGAAGAAGAAGAAGAAGAAGAATAGGAGAAAAAGGAAAAAAAAAAAAAAAAAAAGTAAAAAGTAAAAAATTTATTTAAAAATTAAAAGAAATTGATTTGGAATAGAATTAATGAAAGCACGGTACCAAACGTAATTCTATTCCAGAGTAAAAAAATTTGGACAATTACCAAATGACTTAAAATGCTTAGAATCAATTCTCGAAAACAGAATAAAAAATAATAATTTCTGATCAGAATCTATTTCTGAGAATAGAATCGTTCCTAGCTCACTCTGTACGCAGAGGTAATAATTTAATCAAATGAAAAATCGTTGCTTGAAGATTTTGACAAATTCTGAAAGGAAAGGTTCCATCTATAAGCATGTGGGATTCAAATTTTTAGATATCTCGACAAGGAATGAAACTCCTTGCGTTAATTATATGCAAGAGATATATTTGATTATATACATCATGAATTTTGAATTCTACATGATATAATTTATGAGGTTAGCTAGGCTACGTAATAAAAGTTTAATTTGATGAAAACGTGATTTCAATGTGATTTCTGATAAAAATTCAGTAGGATTCAATATTGAAACAATTGTATCGGCCGACAAGGTTAAAAAAAAAAGTAATTGATTGCCTCTTGCTGAGGGAATTTTTGTACTTCTAGTGAACATTTTAATTTTCCTTTTATTTTCCAGCTTTATCAAAATGTGGTTCCATTTTAGATTCAGTACATTTTGTCTCGATATCAGTATTTCACTTTATCAAAACGTGAGCTCCACTGTAAAAATCAAAATTATTTTAATTTAAGTTAATTCTGGCGGAGCCAGTCCTTTTCGGCCTTTTTCTTTCGTCCTTCCTGATCCTCTTTTCTTGTCCACCGCCCACGGCCACTGTCTTTTCCTGTCGACATGACCCAACGTCTGTCTCTCTCTCTCTCTTCGCTCGTTACTCGCGCGCGGCTTAGCTAAACATTCAATATTGTACTCGCTTGCAGATTGGGTCCAAGAAAAGTCGATTGGAAAGGATCCATGGCGACTAGTAGATCAACCCGCTTTTACGTACGTTCTCTCTTGCTTTACTTTTCAGTCAAAATTTAAAAGTTCCTTCACCTGGATCACCTAACGCCTTTATAAAAAAACGCGGTTGACTAACTACCACATTTAAAGCGCATTTGATAGCGATTTTATTTTTAAAAACAGATTCTGATCATAAATAAATTTTTTATTATATTTCTGAAAATAATTTCTAAGCATTTTAAATCATTTAATAACTATCCAAAAATTTTAATTCTGAAATAAAATTACGTTTTGTACCGTCTTAAATTAATTTTGTTATAAATCAATTTTTTTTAATTTTTAAATTTTCTTTTTTACTTTTTTCCCTTTTTCTCCTATTCTTCTTCTTCTTGTAGTCAGTTGCCGATCCGGCGACCGGCTAGACAAGGACCATCTACCTTATTGAAGCATCGTTGGCCCTCGGCAAGGCCAGCCCTCGTCGGCCAAGCCTCGCCGGCAGCTAGGCAAGGCTCGCCTGGCCACCAGTGGGCCTCGCCCAGCCAGCTGGTGAGGCTCGCCGTGGCCAGCGAGCCTCACTGGGGCAGGGCGAGACTCGCCTAGCCACCGGCGGAGCTGGGCAAGCCTTGTCGGGGCTAGGCGGGCCTCGCCCAACCTTGGCTAGGCCTGACTTCATCGACGGTTGGGCTTGCCTCTAACAAGATGGCAATGAACAGCGATGAATAGCAATCGCAAGATGGCAGTCAATGAAGAAGAAGAAAATGGAATAAGAGTTGGTTTTGATTCTTAGATTTGTTCCTGGAACAAGAATCAACTTTTTTTTATTTATTCTTGATTCTATTCCAAATATACCAAGAACAAAAAAATAGAAATTTGTTCTTAGGAACAAAAATTTTACCAAACACGATTTTATTCCCAAACTAATCTAGAGAACAAAAAATCAGAATTAGGCATTGTTTGGATGATTACCAAACAGTGCCTTAGATACCACCTCTTTTGATCTTTTGGCCTAATTTTCTAAAAAAAATCCTTTTTAAATCAACCTTATTTAGCGTCAATCCTTTCATCTAAAAATAAAATCACAGATTTTCATTATAATTTTAAATCTGCGTAGCATCCAAAATCAGCTTTGATTTATTTAATTTTATCAACATCATGAACATTGATTTCTTTAAACTTATCAACATCAGGAGACTGTCGGTGTTTCATATGTAGGTGAGGATAGTGATGAAGATGCAAGATTTGATAATGAATCTCTAACTAACCCAAATATTAATGATTTTTGTTGGAATATAATATGCGGAAACAATAAGATCTTGTAATTTACGTCAACGCGCAAACTCCAGAGAAATAATGACATTAGAAATTTACGTGATTCAGTCTGAATATCAGTAACTACATTCACGGGGAGAGCCAGCAGTAAATAATCCACTATAATCAAAGAATCAAAATTTATAATCGATCACACACTCGAGTGTTTCCCATACCTAGATTTAACCAAAAATCCAAAGTATTTATAAATAAACAACTCACTTGAACATAAACTCATTGTACAAAATTATCGCATATTCAAGCTCAAAGTAAAACGCTTTATATATGCCAAAACAAGAAGTGTCCCTTCTCCATGTAATTCTCTATCTCTTCGAGGCTTGTGCAGCGTCTAGACGTGTATGGATGTGCGGCTCCTTTCTTTATTTCATAGGGCTTCACTTTCCTTTTCCTCTAAAAACACGCCTTTATATTGTGTGTGCGCCCAAGGTCAAATTTTTAACCTTGGGCCCCACTACTTTAACAAAACCTATGCCTACAAGGACTCTTCTTCTGTAAATGGGGTTTCCTTCTCTCTTTTTTTTTTAATCTTCTTAAAGATAAATAGATAAAATAAAATATTGTGTCCCTTTTTTTTATTTTATAGTGACAAAACATATCCTCCTTTCTTATTTCGTACATCCGAAAAAAAGTCACGAATGAATTGCTTCCTCATTCGATTGCTAAATCGTTTAGGAAATTTTTCTCAACAAATTCGATTTAACAATTGTTATTCAAATTAAACTCAAGATGTTAATTTAATAATTTTAAAAAAAGAAGCGGTGATTTTTGGATGCAAGGTAGATTCGGGATTATAGTGAAAGTTTATTATTTTTATTTTAGATAAAGAAAAGTTCGAAATATAATTGAAATTGAACTTAAAATCAAGTGTTTTATTATTTTATTTTATAAAATTAAGTATTTCTTTTACCTACAAAGTGAGGGCTACGAACTTGAACCGTGGGATTGAAGAAGACCACTGGTTGGTGAATGCTCCCCTCTTTAGTGATAGTGGGTAGGGGTGAGCATCAGTCCAGGGTCAACCCTGGACCGACCCAACATTGCCGGTCTTGGTCCGGTTCTCAGGGAGATTGAGTCGGTCCTTGATCCTAGAATTCCTGAACTAGCACTGTGTAAGTCGGTTCTCAGTCTTGAGAATTCTGGGTTGGTTCAACCCGAACTAACCCTGACTATATATATATAATTTTTGTATATAGAGAAAACTTTAAAATAAACAACGTCAACAATATTAAATGGCTATTTAGTGAGAAGTTCAAGTAATTTTATATTATTCTTTAATAACTTAGATTTTTAATATCTTTTACAGCATTAATAGTCATAATTTACGAATGAGGAAAATGTTTTTGTGATGGGTTCTCACGGCGTCCAAAAATGCACCTTATGGCATCCTCCTCTAGTATTCGTTCTCTTATGTCTTATTTGTCATCTTATTCTTTAATTTGCTAAAATTGAAAAAAAAAAAAAAAAAATTTCTCCGCTCGCCACTCGACACTTGTCTCACTTACTTTTGGTCACTCGCGCCGCTCATTGCTCGATGCTTGTTTGGCTTGTTGCTCCCCGCTTGATATTCGATGTTTATTCTATTCGATGATCACCCCACTTGACCCTCATCGCTTACCTTTTTTAGCCGACCTTATTTATCATCGAACCAATTAGGTCAATACAGTCTTCTATTGCCCTTTCAATGAGTACAAAAAATGAAATAAAAAATTACTGGTTAGTCTTGAATTGATCTTGAAACTGGACCAAACTCATTAGGTCAGTCTGGTCCTCAATCACTTTTTTAAAGAATACAAAAAATGAAATAAAAAATTATCAATTGATCCCGGGTTGACTTTGAAACTGGATCGAACTCATTGGGTCGGTCCGATATTTGGTCTCAAGCTCAATAGAGTTGATTCTCGGTCTAAAAAATTGAGGACTGGCACTGTGCGAATTGGTTCTAGGGTTAGGGAATAGACCGGCCCAATTTGGATCATGCTCACCCCTATTAGTGAGAGCCGAGAAGATCTGGTTTGGCTTTAATATTTTTCCATCCTTGCTGTATATTGTATTCCCTTTTTTCGTTTTTTTTTTCCCGGTTGCTCACATCAAATTATGGCCCAAAGGTTAAAAAGTGAGTTTGCTTTGTCAAAGGAGGCTGTAATAGCTTGCAAAATCTATCCACTTCAACCGCTTAATTTGAATAGCTAAAGCCCATAGTAAAAAAAAGGACTTCTTTCTACTTGGCTGTCTAATTTGAATAAGTTTCTTTTTTTTTTTTTTATAAGTTCAGTAGATGATTAACTAACCCGTTTGGATGGCAATTTAGGAAATCCATAAAAATATCGTCGGGGGTGAGTAGTAATTCTCTTGAAAAGCTAGTTCCTAACTTACCTTGTATGCAAAGGAAATAATTTAATCAAACAAAAAACCGTTGCTTGAAGACTATGAGAAATTCCAAAAATATATGTTCCATCCACAAGCTCTCAATTTTTAGATACCTTGACAAGGAGAAAAACTTTATTACTTCTAAAAGGTAGAAAACCATGTTGTGATAGTCAAGGAATGAAATTGTGGGTGTGATTTACACGCAGGATATATATTCGATTATTTGCACTATTAAATTGAATAATTAGATCATTTAATTGGATTTTGAATTCTACATTATATATAATTCGTGAGGTTAGCCGGGCCATGTAATAAAAATTTAATTGCGAAAATCTGATTTCAGTGTGATTTATGAAAACAATTCGTTAGAACGTGGGTCAATTTATAGACCCAGTCCATAGCCTCGATTTTTTTTTTTTATGAAAACAATATTGTAACAATAATATCTATTCATTGAATTAAAAACAATCATTGCTTACCTCTTATCGATGGAACTTTTTTACTTTTAGCGAAAATTTGATTTTTTTTTAATTTTATTTTCTAGCTTTTATTAGAACGTGGGTCAATTTATAGACCCAGTCCATAGCCTCGATTTTTTTTTTTTTGTCAGTCTTACTCTATTCTTATTCTACACTCACTTTCAGATTTTTGCCATACCTCTTGCAAGGCATAGGAGTTGAAACCCACTTCTGAAACTTACGCGTCCCCACCCCATCTCCCTAAAAAGGTAGGAATTTGAACCCCTCACTTTTCATTTTCATGTTGGAGGGGCTATTGGAGCGAATTCCAGTGATTCCATAGCCTCGATTTAAGTATCTCTTTATCGAGATGTGAGCTCCACTGTAAAAATAAGAAATATTTCATTTTAATTAACTATGGTGGAGCCACTCCTCTTCGCCCTTTTTCTTTCGTCCTTAACTCTTTTCCTGTCCACCACCCACCGCCACTGTCTTTTCTTGTCGACAAGACATGACCCGACGTCTTTCTCCCTTCTGCTCGCTACTCACGCGCCATTAGCCAAGTACTGTACTCGCTTGCAGATTGGATCCAAGGAAAGTCGATGGAAAAGGATCCGATGAGAAAATATATTAGGTACGTATTATTTGAGAAGAGCTTTGAGAGCGCGATATGTGCCGAGTGTGGGCTAAATTGTCAGGCCAACTCTTCTCTCTCCTGTCCCCTCTCTCTCTCCTCGCTGCACGCGCGCTCTCTCTCCGGCACCTTCTCTCTCCTCTCTCTCCCGTACACCTCCCTCTCTCCCTCAAAAAGAACTCCAGCATCACCCAACAAACAAACAAGAAGAGACGAACAAAAACAATCATCTCTATTCTTATCTAAAAACTCGGATCAATTTTCCGTTTCGATTCCATTTGCCTTTTTTTTTGTGCGTTTTCTTTTTTTTTTTTGAAACAGGTGTGCGTTTTCGATTCGACCATTTTAGGCCGCTTTTGTCTTAACCGGCGCTAAGAATTGAGGCTTCCTGGAGGGGTGTAGGTTCTCCACCTATTCATCCACACTCCTAGGATTTTATTATATTTCATTTATTTTTTAATAATTATAATAATAAAATCAAATATATTCACATCATATTATATATATTAATTGATATAAATAATAAATTAATATAACTGAATAAAGATTTTATAAACGGAAATGATAAAAACTTTTCACGATACTCTTGCTTATTTTATTTTTATTTACTTATTTATTTTATTTTGCTTTCTTTTTCAATTAATTTCTTTTTATTTTATCTCTTCTCCATCCATCATTCTCTAATAAAATTCTATTAAATAATAAATTATACTAATATACCATAAAATACCTAAAATAGTAATATAATTAGTTTATATTTAGATTAAAATAACTAAATTGTTATTTTGAATTTCTTATATTATAATTCAAATATTATTTATATTGAAATATAATTTTACTTTTGTTAATCTAATAAGCTTATTATTTGAGAAAAATAATTTTCCTATTATGAATGTTAAAAAATTTATTAACTTTTATCCCACCTCGTTCATGTGATAATTTTATCCAACTTATATTCTTCTTATATTCGACTTTATTTTGTTTTGAATTGACACAAAATGTAGAATATGATAAATTTTATTTTATTGTGAATTTTATTCTAACTACCAAACGCAAAAGAAGAGTTTTGTATAAGCTTACATGTAGAAAATTAACCATTACAAGTTAGGAAATCCACAAAAAAAATCGCTGGGGTAAGTAGTAATTTTTCATACGACAAAAGAAAAAAAGCAGTAATTCGTCCGAAAAGCTAGTTTCTAACTAACGTCACAATTCCATAAGCAAATGTTCCATCTATAAGTATATGGGGCTCTATTTGTAGATACCATGACTATAAAAAAAACTTCATTACTTCTCAAATGCAGAAAACCATTTGTTAAGAGGAGGAAAGAAATTTTGGGCATGAATTAGATGTGTGTTACATATTTGATTATTTATGTCATAAAAAATCTAACAAAATTAGATCATTTGATTGGATTTTTAAATTTTATACTACTTGATTTATAGATTAGCTGAGCTATTTAATAACTTTGTGATTGGCAATAATTTAATTTCAATGTTATTATATGAAATTTAAACAATAATATCTACCCAGATAATTAAAAAAAATTCAGTGATTACCTGAATTTCATTTTCATGAGGGAACCTTTCTACTTTTGGTGGAAATTTGAATTTTCTTTTTGATCTCCAACTTTTTTTTTTCACAAAAAGAGAGAGAGAGAGAGAGCAAGTGCCATGTGCTGCACGTGCTATGCGCTCTGCCTTCCCAGACAAACAGCGTCACAAAAGGGGAAGCATGCGCTATGTGCTCTGCCTTTGAGGTTCCCCGAAATAAATTGCAATCGGTCGTGGCCGTTCTAATTTGCAGTAACATCTCTACTTTTCTGGTAACTTTCGGCTGCATAGCACTCGAAATCTACTTTTGCTGAACCGGTGCGACTCCGGTGATTCATCTTCTCTGCTACTGGATGAGATGGAAGGGTGCACCTATGAAGTGTTCTTGAGTTTCCGAGGACCGGACACGCGAGCGGGCTTGACCGATCATCTCTATACCTGTCTCATAGATGCAGGAGTCCGTGCGTACGAGGACGACGAAGAACTCCGCGTGGGTGAAGACATCGGCGGGGATCTCCTTCGGGCGATTGAGCAATCGAAGATCTTCATACCCATCTTGTCTAAAGGTTATGCTTCCAATATTTGGTGTCTTAAGGAGTTGGCCCTGATGGTGGAGTATCGGAAAAGGGAGGGACGGTTAATTTTGCCCATTTTCTACGATGTCAGTCCATCCGAGGTTCGACGCCAAATGGGAGGTTACGGTGCGGCCTTCCGTTTGCACGAAATGAAGAAGCGATTTGACAATGAGACCATCCTCGAGTGGAGAGCTGCTCTCCAGGAGGTTGGAAGTTTAAGAGGATGGGACGCACAAGACGAGGCTTACAGGTACCTCATTATCTTCCACCCTTGATTAACCACATGATATAGGAGACCATGAAATTCAGGTGCGAAGGCTTTTTTATTGAAAATTTCCTCTCTTTTTTTATCGTGGAAAAATTGTAGCTACATCGGTTCCCTTTGTTTGAGTAGTGTATCAACAATTTAATCTGACATTAAATATTTATGACACAAAATATGAAATAATTTTTTTGTGTATTTATGTAATGAGAATACATATTAATGTTCGTCGAAATTAGCTTATGTTGTATGCTGAAAGTTAAAGGATCTCTTATTTGTAATTCATGACACTTGAGACGTGTACTATATGCTAATGATAAGGCTACTTTGAGAAGATGAAGCTTGTTAACACATCAGAAATACGGTAAATATCATCAGCCTATTTTCTTCTAAATAGCCAGATATAGTTATCAGCTACTGTAGTTTGACGGTTGGGTAACCGTTCGAATGCTGCACAACGTTTGAGCATCTGCCTAGCATGTCCATAAATTTATTCTTCCGGATCAATGCAATGCGGTATGTTCCATTTGCAGTTGCAGTTGCAGTTGCACTTCTTGTCGCATGCCCTGGCTTCCAGAGACTGCTATCAACTCCTGTTGTCATAGATTCAGCTAACTTTCTACTTTGCCCTGGGCTTCTTGTCATTTTTTCATTAGGCGCGAAGGACTACTTGTTAAACAGGTGGTTACTGAGGTTTTAAGAGAGCTGAAGAATTTGGAAAAAAGTCATCTAGAAACTATACCGCTCAAGATGCAAAATGAACCATCTGCTCCAAGCATATTACTTCCACGTGAGGTATCTATTCATCAAAATATGAATTATATACTATCTCTTAAATGCCATTTTTTGAAAAGAATTGTCTTTCTCATTCAGTGTTAAAGTAAATGACACTAATTAATTGCGTACTTCTGTCTCAAATTTGAGAAAGAGGAGAATCATAAGTAGCATGGCAATAGTGTGCCATCTGAATTTGAAGATATGAGTTCTATTTCCATAACGCTCATTTGCTAAATGGAACTTATTTACACTTCAGAGATTAGAGCAGCATTAATTTCATTAGAGTGACCATTGTTGTGGTGTGCATATCAAGTTTCTTAAAAGTTGAAATATCTGGTCAGTAAATAAGCAGATCCAACTTCCAAGATAATAATTAGATTAAATGACTAGCTAAGTTTCCTTATTAATATCTTATTAGATCAGATGTCAATTTAGTTATTGGAGTATGCTAGAATAAGTGTCTGCACATTTTTTGCATTGACAAGAGAAATTTTATGACAAATGAATATCTGCTATCTTTGTGTGGAACTGAAGCAATGTTGTAAGAGAGAGACTGATCAGGTGATATTTGTTCTTTTCTCCGTCTACTTATAATACTTTGCTGAAGAAATTCTGTTTTTCTTGCAGAGCATGGAGAAAATGAAAGATGTAGCTAGATGGCGAGCAGCAGATATGGAAACCTCATATGGGAATTATGCAATTTTACCTGTTCAAAATTTAGTTGGAATTGATGATAATGTAAAGCACATGACCAACTTACTGGAAATGGAAGTCAATGATGAGGTGCACATTATTGGAATCTATGGAACTGATGGAATTGGCAAGACGACTCTTGCCAAGGCTGTATACAAGTGCATCTCTTCTTGTTTCGACAGTTGTAGCTTTCTTGCAGAGGTCGAAGAAGCCCAAAATTCTCATGGTATTCAGTTTTTGCAAAATAAGTTGATACATGATATCCTTGAACGAGATCATGAAGATCTTTCTTTCGATGAAAGAATAGAAGATTATCTGGATATATTTTGTGAAATGAAAGTTCTAATAGTTGTCGATGATGTGGAAAAGCCATCAGACCTTCATGCTATTGTAGGGGACCACCTTCATTGGTTTGGTCCAGGTAGTCGAATAATTGTGACTTCCAAAAATAGTGGAATTCTCAAAGAGTATGATCCTGAGAAGGCTCGTACCTGTTTGGTTAGTGCATTGGATAATGGTCAAGCTTTTGAACTTTTCTGCAGGCATGCATTCAGGATGCAGTCTTCAATTCCAGATTATGATGGACTCGCAAAATGGATTGTCAATGCTACAGCGAAACTACCATTAGCAGTTGAAGTCCTAGGTTCATTTTTGCGGGGTAAGTCAATACAAGAATGGGAAAATATGAAGAAGTCGATGGAAGTACGTATGATGAGTTATCAAGAGACTTCGGTTGGTCTTGAAGAGATATGGGATATATGTTACAAAGAATTAGATCAACAGCAAAAAGATATATTTCTGGACATAGCATGTTTTGTCTCTGGTGTGGATGCCCGAACTGCTTCATATATGTGGTCCAATTATCATCTTCCATCTTCTGGTTGCATTCTAATGCCCTTGGCAAAAATTGGAGAAAACAATGTATTGCAGATGCACAGGTTACTAAGATGCCTTGGCAAAAGAATTTTAAATCAAGAGGGATCTGGAGGTCCAATTGGGAGTAAATTTTACATACAGGATATGGTTCCAAAAGCAATAAGCAGGAAGAAGGTAAAACCTTTTGGTTCTGTTTGTTCTTGGCAAAACAAACATCTTGACATATGGTCTAAAATTTCTTCTTTTCCAAATTTTCTCAAGGAGTCATATCATATATGTACTCTTCAGCATGTAGGCAAGGAAAGTATCCTTTTTTCTGATGGGCATTTGCTTTTACAGCTTCTGATGATTATGTTACTTTGTCAAATGTAGGGAATTGTAAACGTTGAAGCTCTCTCCTTTGACTTCACAGCTGGAGATTTTAAGGGGATGGAAGGCATAAGATTTCTCAAGTTGATTAACGCAAAAGTTTCCGGAGATTTTGCAGGTGCATTTCCGAGTTTAAGGTGGCTCTGTTGGCAAAGGTGTCCTCTGGAATTTGATGCAATAAATTTTATATTAAGAGAGTTGGTCATTCTTGATCTGTCTTGTAGCAAAGTCACGAAAGACTGGGGAGGTTGGACTAAAATCAAGGTCGTTTAGTATTTAGTTGTTTTATATTTGCTTTCTTGAGTTAAATATCCGCAAATTGACCGTGTGGGTTTCTGTTCTGACTGTACAGATGGAGAAATTGAAAGTCTTGAATCTTACCGGGTGTTCTGGCTTATTGATCACTCCCAACTTCTCCGATTACAAAGATTTGGAAATCCTGATTCTTGAACGATGTTCTCGTTTGGTGAAGCTAGGTCCTTCAATTGGCCATTTGACACGTTTAGTCTCCCTGAATTTGAAGTTCTGCTCCCATTGCACGGGTTGCCAGAGGAACTGGGTCAGATGACAGCTCTGAAAGAACTTTTTTATTGACGGGACTTCTGTACGGCATATCCCCAATTCCATAGGCAATTTGACGCAGCTCGAAATAATCAGCGGCTTCGAGTGCCACTTCTTGACTTACCTGCCTAGTTCGATTGGTTATCTGGCTGCTCTCTCCGAACTCTCACTATATGGTGCCAATATCATTGAGCTCCCAAGCTCACTGGGGGAGCTGCTTAAGCTAAGACGCTTGTCGTTGAGGGAGTGCCGTAATTTAAGGCAACTTCCAGATTCAATCGGTGTAATGGAGTCATTAGAGGAGTTGGATATATCAGCGACTCTTATCTGTGGACTCCCTGATTCAATAAGATGTCTGAAAAGATTGAGAGTGCTGAGAATGGATTCTTCTTTCATTAGAGAATTTCCTGGGGAGATTGGGAATCTAACCAATCTGGAAGAACTACACGCTTCCGGGTGTTTGGCTTTGCGAGGGGCCATTCCCAGTGATATCAAGAAACTACATCGTCTGAGATCATTGATGCTGGGGCGTTCCAGTATATCAAGCCTACCCCCTGAAATCTCCACCATCTCCGGTCTTCTCACCCTGGATTTAAGTCAGTGCAATGAAATCGAACAGTTGCCGAAGCTTCCTCCTTCTCTAATTTGTCTGCGTGTGAGTTCTGAAAGGATGAAAGTGATACCCCTTATTGAAAATTTAAAGAAATTGGAGGAGCTGTGCCTAAGTGATGGGGGCCCGCCACCCTCTGCGATAGACAAGATTGAAGGGCTTGAAGGGCTTGAAGCCCTGAAGAGGCTAGATATATCAAAATGCAAAATACGAAATCTTAATGGGATTGGCCAGTTAACCTCACTAAGAAGTTTGATTCTATCCGACTGTGATTACCTCGGTAGTTTACCTGATCTTTCAAACTTGACGCTGCTGAAAGTTTTAGAGATCAGACGATGTAAAATGATCAGTCAAATTGAAGGCCTAGAAAAATTAACATTTTTGAAAAAGCTGAAAATCAGTGAATGTCCGGCTGAGAACTCAGTGCAAGTACGGAATGCAATTAAGGATATAAAGGCACGATCAGTCGAAAAATGGGGGCATGGGGACTTCATCAAACAAGGTGCGACATCTTCGAAGCGTAACAGAGAGGAGATTGTTCTGGATACATCAAATAAGGTGCGATATCTTCTTCATAAATATAAACTAGATGCACGTGAATGCACGGGTTTGAAAATTGATTTGTTATAATTTCAGTTTGATGCTATAATTCGGTAAAACTACACAAATTGTAAAAAGTTGAAATATTGTTCTGAAATTTACATGGACTAAAGTATATCTTTTGATCCAATGGAGAAAATTAATCAGCATGATCTTTAAATACTTTCAATTACATTAGTGTTCCTTCGACATGTTCTTTTTAATTTGAAATGTTGTTTTGTATAAAATTAATGAATGTGTGATAATAATTTCAATTTATTTCGTTGTTATATAATTGAGCGTTGGACATAATGTTATACCATATGTGTTCTCATGATTTTTAGCAATGATCGCCCTATTAAACTTTGGCATTATTGCGCATTAGACCGTAAACTTTAAAAGGTTATAGATTACCTTTCTTCACCCCAAAAAACCTTTGATTCATGTTGCATCCATTAGTTTTTCAGCACGCGTTGCCATTAAACAATAATTGTGTCACACATTTATAGGCTGTTTTGCCGGTGCATGCATATGTAGTAGGCCAGACTAGTTTCTATTTTTGGCCACCAATGGGCTTGACTAATTGATTTTGCGATTTTGGTACAATAGTAGATTGCCACCACGGGGAATTCACATCGGCTCATGATACATGACTATTTATATGACGATGTAACTTTAATACAAGCGAAAGCATTATTTCACTAAAACATTGCAACTTATGACAAAAAGAGACACTTGTAATTTGGAAGCATATTACTTTAAATTAAAAAAGAATACCACAACATAAAGACTTTCATTAACTTGAAACAATGTATCTCGTGGTTATGGATTTTTCATTCGAACAATAGAAAATAGAACTCTTTTTTAGTTTCAAAATGCAAAACAATTGAATTTATATTAGTACCGTAATTGAAATAAATAATTACCATTAAAAGATGGTAGTACATGAATAATGTCAGAACTATCCCAAAAGAATAGATTAATGTAACTGAAGTGAAAATAAGATGAATAATTAATATAATAACGTGAAACATAGGAAAAGAAATGGAACTGGTCATGAATTTAGAATAGCATGACTCTTTACTTTTTTATTTTTTATTTTTCGCTTTACTTAGAGGAGGTGCATTTTCGTTTCACATTTTTCGACAGCCTTCTGCTTTTACTTGGGGAATGTTTGGAGTGGATTTTGCTTTTAGCTTTAGGGTTTCATATTACTCAATTTTACAGTCAGAATTAAAATTTCATTTAATCAAGCATCTAAAATCTTTACGAACGCTAAATACTGACAGTTAGAAAGAGAAACAGATGATTTAGTTGTTTCCATTTTGGTTTGAGTACTATGAGTTTGAATTGTCCTTACTCAAGACCCTAAATAAAAAATAAATAAAAAATTCAAAACTAATGCTGCGTATACTAGGATTAGTCTATAAAATTGTTAGATTAAGTCAGGAAAATGGAAGATATACAATGTGATCCTCATATTATTTGTGACACTTTATTTTGGACCATGTACCTTACTTTCATCTCAATCTCTCATCAAGCATTGCTATTTTCCCTGGGATTTCGTCCTCTAATTGCTTAAGGGGCATTGTTCTTATATCCTCTCTGAGAGGGATCCATACTCAGTTAAATTGTTGACTTTGCAATGTTGTGGTTGGGATACGGATGGTTTGAATGAAGCAATGGCAAAAGCTATTGCTCGAAGCAAGGTAAACACCAGTTCATAGCAACCCCCTTGTGCATTTTGCTCTCATATATAGATGTTACCTATATAGGAAGTCGTATACAAAAGAAATGGTCTGATGGCCAGTGATAATTGCTTTGCTTTCACAAATGTAGTTGTGAAAAATAGTCTCTTTGATGTTGCTCCTCATGAAAGTAGTGGAAAGTCAGCATGCATATTTTTTTCATTAAAAGAATACGTGTCATGCTATATCATGCTTTCCTAATCCCTGGAGATATTTACTAGTGAAATTTTACTTTATATTGCCGTAATAAACTTTTCCGGTCTGATAGAAATTGAGTAAAAAGACCTAGAAACTTTGAAATTTTCTTGTTATTATTGACATATATGCCTTTTGTTTTTATCTAGACAATGAGTTGTCAGTTCCTATAGTCAAGGAACAACTGGTTGGACTTTTCAAGATTGTCATTATTGTTGTCATTATGAAGTGAAGTTCTTTAATGCAATATGGCATTAAACAATTTTCTTGCTGTACCTCCTATTAACCAATTTGATTTAATATAATTCTATTCAGACACAATGGTAGCTCTCAGCTAAAATCAGTCTTTGGTTGCATAGTGTCAAATATAAATGTTGCTACTAATGTCACGAATCATTATGGTGGTCATGTTGGGACAGTGGGAACATTGAACTACGTCAGTTTAATGGATCACAGGCTATTGTCCTTTCTGTATTAAGCTTCCATCAAATTGAAAATCTGCATATTTGACCTTTCCATCTTCAATTGACGGTATACAATCTTGATTGTGGAAAGAAAGTATTTTCGTTTTGAAACATATATATGGACATATATATACATCTTCATCCCGATAATTGGTTAGGACTCTCATTTACTCTTGTTTCGCTGTGCAGTAATTTTGCTAAAATTTGGGACTCACTTTATACTCGTCTAAATTCACTCTTCTCCTACCATATTTTACTGGTCCATGAAATTCCACATTTGTTGGCCAAAACCCAAATATTTGTCACTATGTGTTATTTATGATTGCTATGATGCAATAATATAATTTCATTAGGCTATTGATTTTTAGTCTCTGTAAAAGAAATCACCAGTATGCAGTAGAATCAGTTAAAAATTTGTTGTTATCTAGTATTTTCATAATCTGTAGATGTGATGCCATTGGGGATATCCATTTTCTTGTGTGTGATCTATGGGAAAAGGAATGATATCTCTGATGGGTGTCACATATTATTTTTGTGGTTCTACATGTTGCTTTACAATAGGGAGATCTAAGTTAAATGACCATCCTTTTTTAATTTCAGGAATCCTGGTCTGGTTCATCACATTCTAATTCAACTGTAGAAAAAGCTTTAGCAGCACATGCCAAGTCTGCTGACTGTGAAATAGATAGGAGAGTACTCAAGATAGGGGAGAGAATTGGGTCTGGCTCATGTGGAGATTTGTGAGTTCGGCTTTAGTTATTTGTTCAACCTACCATTATAAGTTTAATATACTTGCCCCATCAGTTGCTCTTCCTTATGCTTTTGTTTCTTTTCTTCTTCCCTCACGAAGGCATCGAGGAGAATATTTTGGCCAGGATGTTGCAGTTAAAATCCTGAAGTCTGACCAGTTAAATGATGCTCTGCAGGACGAGTTTGCTCAAGAAGTGGCAATCCTAAGGTAAGCTGATTCTACGGTGTCCTTTAAATATGGAAGAGTTCCTTTCACTTCTCTTATCTGGTATATTGGTAAAGATGATGCACAAAGACATCTAGATTTGTTTATTAATCTGTATCATTGTAAGTTTGTATGCACATATTGGTTTGTCCTAAATTATTACTTGGTCGATCTATATGTTCCTACTGGCGACGTACTAGCTACTACATAATAATTTACTTTGAAGTGAAAGAAATTGGGTGATAGTGAGGTTCAAGATAAAAGTAAGTTAAATATTGATGCATAGATCTGGCCACACTTTTGAGTCATTACAATTAAGGGTATGCTTGATAACCACATTACGTGCTGTATTAATTTCTAAGGACACACAACTTAATTGATTGTTTTAAGTCGAAAATCACTTTATGCAGTAAGTAAAGGAGGACTTACTCAATTGGTAAAATCACAACTTAATTGATTGTCATTACATTTAGTGATAAATTATTCGATAAAAATTAAAAGTCTTTTCCAGCTATATTGTCTAAATTTTCCAACAATGCTCAGTATTTTCATGTTTGGTAAGAAACTAATTAAATATATTGTTTTACTTTCATCTTAATCAAACAACTTTTTATGTTGATTTCCAATACTTATAACTTCAGTCCCTTAATTTTCAGCACTTATTTTTAAGTTTTATCAACTGAGGCCTAAGATAATTTTGTTTCACCTGTTGGAATGCTGATGTGTTATTATGTGTTCTAGAATTTGGATTGTCAGGCTCAAAGTTGCTGCTCAATGACTTGGTGATATTGCTGTGGCAGACTATCTTATAGGATTCTGTTTCTTTTAAACAGCATCACATTGATTGGCTGCATTGTCAGTACTGAATCATGTTTGTTTTTGGGCTTATGTGGCATGACTGCAGGCAGGTTCAGCACGAAAATATTGTTCGTTTTATTGGTGCATGTACCAAGCCTCCTCACTTCTGTATTGTAACTGGTATGAGAATTGATTTAGTTTCTTTGGGTTCTTTGTAGTGATCATTTAGATTTTTTATGTTTACTCTGTCAGCTGGATGTTACTCCTTTCCCTCATTATTATTCGAGTGAACCCATTTTTTGGCTCCTTTCTTACAGAGTATATGCCTGGAGGGAGTCTGTACAGCTATTTGCACAAGAATCATAATATCTTAAAGCTCCCTCAATTGCTGAAATTCGCAATCGATGTCTGTAAAGGCATGGATTATCTGCATAAAAGCAACATTATTCATAGGGACTTGAAGACTGCAAATTTGCTAATGGACAACCATAATGTAAGTACCACAAACTACTTTTTTTGTGAGATAATTTACTAGCTTGGACAGTGATATGGTCAGCTACTCAAGTGACAATCATTGCTGTCTTTTTCAAACATTTATTCTTTTGAGTAGTGAATGAAATTGAATCACTCAAGTGACAATCATTACTGTCTTTTTCAAACATTTGTTCTTTTGAGTAGTGAATGAAATTGAATCACTCTGTATGGATAGAGTTATACTTCTCAAGCAATATGAGTTCTATTCCATACTGTTTCCCTTTTGTCTCTGGCACTCGTTTTATTGGTTCTGTTATTCTCCCTATATAACTTTAAGAAGCATTCCTGTTACCATTTGAAATCTATCATATTATTATCTGATACTGCATTTGAATTTTTCTCTTTTGGATAAAAAATAGCAAACAAGCACCAGTTTTTGCAGAATACGCATGGGTATCACCTGAGATTGGTGTTGCAAATTGTGATTTCTGTTGGCAAGTTGTTATTATAATGCCAGAAAATACTTTTAATGATACTGAACTGGAGATAGCAGGTCATCTTGCTTATCGCATATCTAGTCTTGTTTTAGATTGTTTACTAGAATAATGATTTTCTATAGTGTGCAATCAATGTAGTTGACCTGATTTACTTAGATGGTTCAAATTCACTCCGTCTTTAGCAAACCTGAATGAGTCCAACCAGAGGGGGCCTCCTCGTTAGCGTCTTTTGTTTGTCTATTTGCTTGATGATCCACTTAGGAAGCTGACTATCTATCTTTGTTTTGTTGGGTTTCTCACTGTGATGACTGCCTTCTGCTTGTCACTCCACCCCAAAGAGTTTAGGTTAATGGGGGATGGAATCATAAATTTTATTTATCTGCTGACATTATGTGGTTGTCCCACCATTTCTGGTTGGAAGCTTTATATTGATGATGCCTCTCCATTTGTTTGTGTGTGTGTGTTTTGGGCAGCGCCCTGCCCCCGGGAGGGGGTTGGCGCTTTTTTGGGTTGGAGGGTGTTGAAGGATGGTGTAGCACTATTCACTTTATGCTGCAGAGATTTTGTTTGGCCATCTGGTGCTTTCTGTCAAATAGTTAAATAATGAGGAGGAGTCCAACGTGTTCTTTGTTGCAAGGTTGTTAAAGTTGCTGATTTTGGTGTCGCTCGATTTCAAAGCCAAGGTGGAGTGATGACTGCAGAAACAGGGACTTACCGGTGGATGGCTCCTGAGGTTTGACATTATCAATTCTCAACTGTGCTTTGTGGTGATAAGTGGGTTGAAGTGTATACTGAGAAAGTATGGCCAAATTAATGGTGCTTTAGAAGTTTTTGTTATGAAACCTCAATTTTTTTGCTGATATTGGTAGGCAGGTCTTTTTTGTGATTGTTATCATGTAAATTAGATCAAAGTGGCCTCATCAGGAGGAATTCAAAGATTGCCAGAAATCTCTAGCATATCAACTAAACAGTGTAAACAAATCACTTGGAAGAGAAGATCCGGCAGCTCAGTTCACCAAGTTGCCATAAATACCCTAACACAGGGTGAAAAACTACTTTTACCTAGTGAATACTTCATTTGACAACCATGGCCAATGATGTAAAGTTTAGAATATGCTCCAATGCATATTCTAAACCATGACCCTCAATGAGAATGAAGTTTAGAATATGGTCCAATTCCATCTTATTTGCATCCACACTGGACTAATATCAGATTTTCTACATTCCTTTTTGTGGCCAGGTTATGAACCATCAGCCATATGATGAGAAAGCAGATGTTTTCAGCTTTGCTGTTGTACTTTGGGAATTGGTAACAGCCAAGGTATGCTATAACCTGAGATGCAGCTTTTGCTTCCCTTGCTTAACAAATGCAAATTCATTGATCAATGATGATGTGCTCTCCAATCATTCAGATTCCTTATAAAAACAAGACTCCACTTCAAGCTGCTTTGGGAGTGATAAAAGTATGTATTGAAACATGAAATTATCGGGGTGTTTCTTGGTATTATTGACCAAACGATACGTTACATCTATCTAAATCTCTCACATGTTAAAGGGACTGCGTCCGAAACTTCCCAAGAATGCGCACCCCAAACTGCTTGAGCTGATGCAAAGATGTTGGGAGGCAGAACCAGGCAAAAGACCCGCCTTTTCTGAGATAACCATTGAATTGGAGCACCTTCTTCAGGAAGTCCAGGTAGCTATTTTGCCCATTGATAAATTTCGTTTTTGCTCTCTCTCTCTCTCTCTCTCTCTCTCTCTCAATTAATCTGAGTACTTCTCAGGAGCAACCTGAAGTATCGAATGGCAAGTGAATAGCATCACACGTGATTATGTACGGGATGGATTTGCATCAAATAGTCATCAAAGGGATGGATTTGAAAAAAAATAAAAAAAAATCAACATGGGGCTAAAATGAGGGGCAAAATTTTATCTTTGCCCGAAAGGATTTCAACTTTGTTCACCCTAGCACTAGCAGCATGTTCTCCCTCATTCCCCTAGTCGTCTTTTATCCCTTAAAAATATGGATGCCAATCGCTCGCCCACATGCCAATCTTTTTCAATTCTTTCTCGATTGTTGATCTTTGTCAATTCGTGCTTGTCTCACGAAAATGATGTAAGTGCAAATGTAAACGGGCCACAGATAAATTGACCAAGAAATTTGCAAAAAACTGTAGTGAATAGACAATATTCTCAATTGATAATTGACATTCAATTTAAGGATAGAATTACATGTAAAGTAACCAAGTGACCAGAAGGAACCAATCAAGAAAAGCTCAGTATCTGTAAAATAGAGTGTGGTATCGGAACATGTATTTGGAATTCGGTGAGAATATTTAGGCATTGCTTTCCATTAGTCCAAGACCACTATCTCCGAAAATTGAATGTAGATCATTCGACTTGGAAACAACAACACAAGAAAATGTGAGGAAAGATGATGCAGAAGGAACCAAAGAAATTTGTATGTATTTGAAGGTAAACTGAACTTAATATCGATCATTGCATAGTTGGAGTCTAAAAATAGTCTACCTCTGAATTTTAAGACGTTAGTCCTATTTGCATAATGCTCATTTGCTGTTGGGAGCTTGTTTACACTTCAGAGATTAGAACAGAATTAATAATTATGTGTTCATTGATGTGATGTGCATATCAAGATTTCTTGAAAGTTGAAATATCTGGTCAGTAAACTAAGCATCCAACTTCGAAAACGCTAATGTTACCTAGGCTCTGTTTGTTTCACGAAAAATAAACGATTTGAAAAATATTTTTTTAAAAATGACTACTTGTATCGCTTACAACAACAATAAATAAATAAATAATATTTTCATCGTCCTCGAAATTATTTAGGCATAGATTATTCTCGATAAAAAAACATGGTTAATTAACTAATTATTTCCAGCGATACAAGTGATTATTTTTGTGAATTTTTCTTTTTCCAAATCGTCCATTTTCCACGAAACAAATGAAGGCCTAATTTGATTACGATACTACCTAAGTTTCCTTATTAATATTGTGTGAGAGTAGATATTGAATTATGGAACAGAGATTGCTAGAATAAGTGTCTGCATATTTCTGCATCAATAAGAACAATTTGATGACAGATGAATGTCTTGTATCTATGCCTGGAACTAAAGGAATGTCATATGAGAGAGACTGATCGGGTGATATTTGTTCTTTTCTCCGTCTACAATAATACTTCTGTGAAAATTCTGTTTTTCTTGCAGAGTACGAAGAAAATGGAAGATGAACTTAAAGAGCGACCAGCAGATGTGGAAACCTCAGATAGGAATTATTATGCAATTGCAGCTGTTCAGAATGTAGTTGGAATTGATGATCGTGAAAAGCAAATCACCGACTTACTGGAGATGGAAATCAATGATGAGGTGCGCATTATTGGAATCTGTGGAACTGTTGGAATTGGCAAGACGACTCTCGCCAAGGCTGTATACAGACGCGTCTCTTCTTGTTTCGACAGTTGCAGCTTTCTCACAGTGGTTGAAGAAACCATACAAAATTCTCATGGTATTCAGTTTTTGCAAAATAAGTTGATACATGATATCCTTGAACGAGATCGAGAAGATCTTTCTTTCGATGAAAGAATAGAAGATTTCCTGGATATATTTCGTGAAATGAAAGTTCTAATAGTTGTCGATGATGTGGAAAAGCCATCTGATCTTCATGCAGTTGTAGGAAAGCAGCTAGATTGGTTTGGTCCAGGTAGTCGAATAATTGTGACTTCCAAAAATAGTGGAATTCTCAAAGAGTTTGATTCCGACAAGGCTCGTAACTACACGGTTAGTGAGTTGGATGACAGTCAAGCTTTTGAACTTTTCTGGAAGCATGCATTCAGTATGCAATCTTCCATACCTGATTATGATGAACTCTCAAACCGCATCGTGAATGCTATAGAGAAATTACCATTAGCGGTTGAGGTCGTCGGTTCATTTTTGCGGGGTAAATCAATACAAGAATGGATAAAAATGGAGAAGTCAATGAAAGCACGTCTGATGAGTTCTCAAACGACTACGGTTGGCCTTCAAGAGCTATTGGATATATGTTACAAAGAATTAGATCAACAGCAAAAAGACATATTTCTGGACATAGCATGTTTTATCTCTGGTGTGGATGCCCGAATTGCTTCATATATGTGGCCCAATTGTTATCTATCCTCTGGTTGCATTCTGATGCCCCTGGCAAAAATTGGAGAAAACAATGAATTGCAGATGCACAGATTGCTGAGACGCCGTGGCAAAGATATGTTTGAGCAAGAGATATCTGGAGATCCAATTGGGAGAAAATTTTACATACAGGAGAAGGTAAAAACTTTTGGTTCAGTTTGTTATCGGCAAAACAGGCACCTCGACATGCAGGCTACATTTTTTTTTCCATTTTTTCTCAAGGAATCATATCATATATGTACACTTTAGCACGTAGGGCAAGGAAATATTCTTTTTTCGGATGGGTATCTGGGTTTACAGCTTCTGATGATTATGTTACTTTGTCAAATGTAGGGAAAGAAAAACTTTGAAGCTCTCCCCATTGATTTCACAGCTCAAAATTTGCAGATGATGCCAGAACTAAAGTTTCTCAAGTTGGATAATGCCAAAGTTTCTGGAAAGTTTGAAGGTGCATTTGCTAGTTTAAGGTGGCTCTGTTGGCAAAGGTGTCCTTTGGATTTTAGTGCAGAAAATTTTGTGTTAACAGAGTTGGTCATTCTTGATCTGTCATGGAGCAAACTCACGGAAGACTGGGGAGGTTGGAGTGATATCAAGGTGGTTTGGCATTCATTTGGTTGTTTTATATTTTCGTCCTCGAGTTAAATATCTGTGAATTGACCATGTGCGTGTTTTCTGTATTGGCTTTGCAGATGGAGAAATTGAAAGTCTTGAATCTTACTGGGTGTTCTGACTTACTGCTCACTCCTGACTTCTCTGGTTACAAAGATTTGGAAATCTTGATTCTTGAACGATGTTCTCATTTGGTGAAGCTAGATCCTTCAATTGGCAATTTGAAACGTTTAGTTTCCCTGAATTTGAAGTTCTGCTCCCAATTGAACGGGTTGCCAGTGGAACTGGGTTGTACGACAGCTCTGAAAGAGCTTTTTATTGACGGTACGTCTGTACGGCAGATCCCCATCTCCCTGGGCAATTTGAAGCAACTCGAAATTCTCAGTGGCTTAAAGTGCTTCCCATTGACTCACCTGCCCAGTTCAATTTGTTCTCTGATTGCTCTCTCCGAACTCTCATTAGAAGGTGCCCAAATTTCTGAGCTCCCGAGCTTACTGGGAGAGCTGATTAAGCTAAGACGCTTGTCATTGAGGGATTGCCTTTGTTTGGAGAAACTTCCATATTCTATAGGTGAAATGGGGTCATTAGAGGAGTTGGATATATCGGCGACTAGTATCTCTGAACTCCCCAATTCAATAAGAAATCTGAAATGCTTGAGAGTCCTGAGAATGGACTCATCTTTCATTCGAGCATTACCTGGGGAGATTGGGAATCTGACCAAGCTCGAAGAACTACATGCTTCCTGGTGTCGGAGTTTGGAGGGGCCCATTCCCCGTGATATTGAGGGACTACATCGTCTGAGATCATTGACGCTGGGGCATTCCAGAATATCTAACCTACCCCCTGAACTATCCACCATCTTGGGTCTTCGCACCCTGGATTTAATTCAGTGTAATGAAATTGAAGAGTTGCCGAAGCTTCCCCCTTCTCTAATTTGTCTTCGTGTGAGTTCTAAAAAGATGAAAGCCATACCCCTTCTTGAAGATATGAAGGAATTGGAGGAGCTGTGCCTAAGTGATGGGGACCCGAAGGCATGCCAACCTCCGTCCAAACTGCCAATGCCAGAATCCAACGTGAAACGAATGATTGACAAACAATCCTTCTCAATATCGTTTCCTAAACTGAGGAAACTAGAGCTTTCTCTTTTGCAAGTTGTCAAGCTGAAGTTTGGGCTGACAGATATTCCTCCCCTCAAAAGGCTCGAAACGCTTAACCTTCCTGGTTTGAGCCGTAGAGATGTATCTGAGCTTCCCAAGACGCTGTCAGTGTTCAAGCTCTACCACTCTGCGATAGAAGAGATTGAAGGGCTTGAAGGGCTTGAAGCCCTGAAGAGGCTAGATATATCAAACTGCAAAATACAAAATCTCAATGGGATTGGCCAGATAACCTCACTGAGGAGTTTGATTTTATCAGACTGTGATGACCTCAGTTTACCTGATCTTTCAAACTTGAAGTCGCTGAAAGTTTTAGAGATCAGACGATGCAAAATGATTGGTCAAATTGAAGGCCTAGAAAAGTTAACATCTTTGGAAAAGCTGAACATTAGTGAATGTCCGGCTGAGAAATCGGTGCAAGTACAGGATGCGTTGAAGCGTGTAATGGCTCGTTCTCCGGATACGTGACGGTGGATTCTCCTCAGTTTTAACTGATATCTGTGCATGGCATCCACCCCGTTAAGAGAAGATAGGGAAGCAGGCGAATAAGGCAAATTTATTGGAGTCAATTTCAGGCTTGACTTTATTGAATTCCCTTTGAAGACAGGTTGAGGCCAAAATCAACCGCCGTGAGCAAAAAGCAGCCCCTCCAGATGAGCACATCGGTCTCTTCCAAAAGGAAAGTTGTGCACCGGTTGATTTTCTCCTAAAAAAAATCAGCTGGCAAAATCTCTAAGGCCTCAAGGGTATGCTACTTTCTGGCTGATTTTCACTTAGTAAACTGGGTCACTTTTATGTTTGGTCGCAGCAGAAATGAAGACCATCTGGCTTCAGCACACTACAAGAGGCTAGTAAGGGTTTATTTGGTAATGCTTATGTTCGGAGAATAATACCTTTTTAAAAGCAGTCTTTTTTATTTCTATTCTCCAGAATAATTTCTGAGTAAAAGAATGTATTTAGTAATTATACAAAATTTATATTCTTTGAATGGAAAAGGAATAGGAATGCGTTTAGTACAATCCATAAATTTTTTGTAATGTAGAATATCTTTTAATTTTTCAATAATTTTCTAAGAATTGTTTCTTTTTTCTTTTGTTATTCTTCCTTGCCTCAGTCAGTGGTGGTGGCCGACAGCAGGCGGCAGTGGGAGCCAAGGAGGAAGAAAGAAAAAATAAATTGTTTTAGAAATTGTTAGAAAACAATAAGTTATTTTTTTCATTTCTTGTTTCTTTTCAAATCTATTTTCCGTGACTTTTCATTCCGGAGAATAAAAAAATTAGTTGACATTATCAATGGATTTTTGTTCTTTTTTTTTAGGTAAACAAAATAACAGAAATCGAGATAAATAAAAACGTTATCAGACAAGCTTTAAGGTACTGATGCAGTTCTCATTCTTTATTTACCTATGGTTTATGACGTTATACCTTTAGTTGATTTGACAAATTTTTAGTTAGCATGTGTCTCCCCACTTCTAGACTGTCATAGGCTTATCTGAAGGGAAAGGATGTTTTGCATCTTTTGACATGAGCGACCTCCTTAATTTGTACTTTTATTTTTCATTACATATTGGTAAATTTTTCTGGTTCTTCTTTCAAATTTAAACATAATGTTTACACTTAAATTTTTGCTTATAGACTATTTGTGCATTTCATAAGAAATTTGGGGATCGAATTCATTTGGAATTTGATCCCTAACCAAAAATATCTATATTGCATAAACTTGCATATTGCACTTTGTGTGGACTTGAGTTCATATATCTCAATTTTGTGTATCATTTACTTTTAAAATTCGTCCAAATAATGACCACTCTCGAATCACCCATTTTGCTTCACATTTTCACATCATTAACCCTTTTAATTTGCCCCAGTACGTTGGTAATTAAATAAGAAAAGATTGGACAAGCAAATGAAAATAGGGAAACAATGGCACATGAAATTTGAACCAAATTAGTCAAGGTGGGATCTCCTTGGTCGGCCATACACCTAAATCCAAGAGGCAATAGACTTCCTTTGAGCCCCAAGCATGGTACAAACCTTTAGACAAAAAGGCTATCATCTTTTGAATGGACAATAACCCTAAAGTATGGCACGAACCAATGGACAAATCCCCTCCCCTTTGACCGGCCAATAACCCCATGCATAGTACAAACCATTGGACAAAAGACCTTACCATTTTGAGCTTGGATAAGGACCTCCATTGCATCCAAAAATGGGTCCAAACCGTGAGCCAAAATTGGGGAGTATAAAGAAGAAATTTCTTTACTCCGTAATCATTCAAGCCATGAAAGAGAGAGGGAGCGAGGGAAATAGAGAGTGAGTTGGAAAGCATCTCCCATAACTCTCCCAAACCGTGAGTGAATAAGAATGAGTTTGGCCGTGACCAATAGGTTGGCCGTGAGCACGAAAGAGGGAATTCAGAAGGAAACGAGAGCGAGAAAGTTGAGAGAGGTCCATCCAAGCTTGTTCATTTATTTTCTTCCATCCTTTAAGGTAGGAGTCTTATTATTATTATTATTATTGTTGTTGTTGTTGTTGTTGGCGAATCACATTCTTACACAAGATTGTATCACTCAATTCAACTTGAGCATCCCATGTCTTGAGCGAGACACACAGAACATTACAGCACAATAATTGGTTTCAGCTTGCCATCGCCTCATCAAAAGAGCGACATCAACTCCTGATCGGTTTATACACGGGAGGCCAAACTCACTTTTAGAGCTCATAGTAGTTATAATCGTTATATCCTAGAACTTCTAGCACAAATGCTCAGATGCCACGGGAGGCCAAACTCACTTTTAGAGCTCATAGTAGTTATAATCGTTATATCCTAGAACTCCTAGCACAAATGCTCGGATGCCACTCCTAAGAACTAGTTGTATCATCTCTTCTGCATCACTCATTCTTCTCCCCAATCACACCAAAATCTACTTATAAGGGTACTTAAGTACAGGAGAATCCGATCTGTGACACAACCTATCCTATCTATTTATTTTGGGCGTTATGTACGCCCTCATCCGGATCAGGCCTTGATCCGAACAGTGTGTGCTTTGCCTCCCTTGGATGTTATTTTAGATTCTAGTTTGTTTTTTCCTTGAGGAAAATATGAAAAATTGGAAATGAAAAAGATTTAAATAATCGGAATTGCATTTAGGTAAGAATTTCATCACGGGATTTAGTTTATTTTAAACTCAATTTCATATCTAGGTTTAACGTTTCATTATTACCAAAGTTTAGGGAAATTTGCACTCATTAGCGTAGACTAATTGCATTTTTTATGTCAGGCATGGCTGGGATCCTGCTCGAGGCTTAATAGCAAGGTGGTGTTTAATTTTGCCCACACAGTTCGGGTTCTTTACTCTGCCACACCTCATTAATGTTATATTGATATATCTTGTTCGACTTTTAGGGTGTTTAAATGTTGTTGTTTGAGCACTCTTGCATGATAATGTAGTTTTCCATGTTTTACGAAACGTAAAAAAAATTGAATGAAAAAAAGACTGCGAAACTTTTCCCATAAAAGAGAAGATACCGAATTGGGCGTTGGAAAATTTCTAGTATAATCAACTTCGTGTTCCCATAAGAAATCCCATTCCAACGACAGAAATCAAGCAAGAATAACAAGAGAATGGCCATTACATTGAGGCGAGACAGAGAGAGAGGCGAGGCCATGATTGCGAGGGAGGGCTGTATGTGAGGCTGCGACTTTGATGCAGCAATAGAGGGCTGGAGGTGAGAGCTTAGCTGAGAGGTGACTGAGAGCAAGATGAGGCGAGAGTTGAGAGGATCGTGCGTGAGGAGGACTAAGAGGCAACCAAAGGTGAGGGTTTCTTTTTGAGAGAGTGTGCGTAAGGAGGATTGAGGACTGAGGAAGGAGGAGTAATGAGCACGAGAGAGAGCTAATTAGGCTGTTATTCCACAACCTTAATGATGAAAATGATGGCTCACTTCTCCTTCCATATAACAGAGTGACGAATAATAAACAAGACGGGACTGGGCCATTGTCATTCACTATTCCTCCTGAATCTTCTCACTGACCGTCTCCCTCTCTCCCCCCACTCCCAACCCGGACCGGTGCATTCAGAGCGTTATACCCCCTATAGCCCATAAGTACAGAAGGCAGATTACTTACAGATTAGCCGAGTTTCTAATGGGGTATCGTCTATTCCCACAATTTTTTTCCTTGTTTATCTAATCGTCTACTACTCTTTCCATGACTCTTGTGTAATTTAGTGAGTTCATTTTTATTATTAGGACTTAGGTGCGGGGCGAACCCAGTAAGGCACATCCATCTTGGTGGGTTTTTTTTTTTTTGGGTAATTAGGCCTATCTTAGTCTCTTAGATATAGGCGTTTCAAAGAAAGGATAAAATTGTGACATGCAAAAGAAAAGAAAAAAAAAGCAGATCATGGAAAACATTCTATTTTAACACTCATTCCTGTTTATATTGCGAAGAAACACCAACATGTTCTTTCTCAGAACCTTCAGTTCCATGAGATTGATGCTGACAAACGGATAGTGTTGTAATTAAAAAGGTACGTCCATGATGGGGTGCGAGACATTATTGAAAGGGTATGAAGTAAGAGGTATAAAAACCTCTTAGAAGACAACCGTTGATGGTTGTTGTTGGCAGAAAGTACGTTTAGAGAGAACGTACGCTCCTTTCTCTCCCTTTCCATCAAGGTGTACCATTTTCATCTTTACGAAAACAGTTTGCATTTACGCCGTGAAAATCGGGTGCTTTCCTCGTGATCGCATCCAGACCAACGTGGAGTAATTTCACTCGTGATTCGTCTGCAATTCAACGTTCGTTCCGGGGTTAATTGCTGTTTGCACATCGGAATCGGGTAAGTCGTCTTCCGCCGACTTGAATTCCAACATTGGTATCAGAGCCCGATCGTGATTTCTGCCTTGTTTTTTCATTGAATTTTCTCGTTTACCATTTGATATTGAGATCAAGAGTATGAAATCTACACTGTTTGGATGTCTAATGGTCGGAATTGCAATCTGAAAACTCAAAATCGAACCGAAGCGAAGAACGGGTTCGGGGTCGCGTGCATCCGTATGGTTTTGGCCATTTTTCGAAATATTTTTCGGCCAAAATCAATTTCTAAATATACAAAGTGAAAGTGCTTGTCGCCGGACGCGCCCACACGCCTGGCCAGAAGCCGCTGCGCGTGGGATCCACGCGTCGGACGTGCTGGGACGCCAGCAAATAGGCGCGTGACGTCACGCGTTGACATTGGCAAACCGACGCGTGAGCGTCATGCGCGTGTCGGCAAAGCGACGCGTGCTGACGTCGACGTCACAGATGACGTCATCCAACGGTCGGTAACCGCTTGGATGACATCATCGATGACGTCGGCGCTGGTGGAAGTTGGTCACTGGTCACCGGTCGGCGACCCGACCCGACCCGAGGTTGACCGACCCGACCGTTGACGGGTCAATCGGTCCGGCGGTTAAACCGGTCGGACCGATCACCGGTCGAACCGGTTGGACCGGTCATCGATTGGACTGGTCGGACTGGTCGGATCGGCCAGGAGCCGTTTGGCTCGCTAGCACGTGCGCCATATGCGCCGCGCACTCAGGCGGCGAGTGGGGGCGCGTGCGAGCTCCGATTGAAGCGTGGTCAGTGGCGTTTGGTTCGTATGAATGTGCTCTACACTGTGGTATAATTATTTTATACTTTTGAATTTTATAAATGTATGAAAATGCGTAGGAAACCCTATGTACGTGTATTTTTTGGAGTTTAATGCATAGTTTATTCATTTATAGCTTGTATTTTATTGTGGTTTAGGAAATACAGTAGCTAACTTGTGTGCAAATGATGTCATATATGCTGTGTAGAGCTTGGTTCGATGATATCATGTATATAGTTTTATATACTTGCAATTTTCTAGTTGCTAGAAAATTTAAACAATGGTAGGAAATCCATTACATGTTGAATTGCGATTTTAATTATAATTGAAGTATGATTGTTGTTTATACGTTGGTTATTATCATACTATGTTTTTGTGTTAAGGAAAAATGTAGAAATTACATAAGGTCATGTAATTATTTTTCCTAGTGGGAGTTCGTAGGTTGGTAGAATTTGAAAGAGTTCTCACCTAGAACTTAAAATTTACGCAAATTAAACTAATTAATGATAATAGAACAATTGTAGATAAAAGTTGATTCGGAACATAGTGAACTTTTGCTTTTGTGCCTTTTGTTGAATTATCATTAATTTAGTTTGTCTTTGCTGCAAATTAAATATGTGTGTTACTCTATAAAGTGTGCTAGTATTGATTTTGCGTTTATTATGTCAATGTGATATAGCAATTGATTATGGCTTCGGCATCCAAGACCATTGTGGCTGACCTCAATAAGGGTGAAAAGCTGAACAGTGACAATTATGATATTTGGCACCGAAAGGTTCAGTACATCCTTGAGGAGCAAGAGGTTTTGGAAACCCTCAACCATACCATGGATGAACCTGAGCATGGAACCTCAGCTCAACACATGAGAGATCTAGAAGCTTATCAAGCTTGGAAAAGAAAAATAGCATTGCTCGCATCATGTTGCTGAGCTGTATGCAAGATGATCTCATGTGTGAGTTTGAAAGTTATGATAAAGCTCAAGCTATGTGGATTGCCTTAAAAGATTGCCTTGAAAGATAAGTTTAGGGATACATCTGCCACTAAGCTGAGGAGACTCACTATCAAGTTTGACACATTCCGAAAGCGCTCAAATGTAACGATGAGGCAGCATCTTCGGGAAATGTCAAACATGATCCGTGAGCTGAAGTCGGCAGGTCACTCCCTTATTGATGAATAGCAAGTTCGTGCTGTTATAAGGTCTCTTCCTGACAATTGGGAGCATATGAAGATCAATATGACGCATAATGAGAACATTGTCACTTTTAATGATATTGCGCGTCATTTGGAATTAGAGGATGAGCGCCTAGAGGCTACGAGATCCTCTACCCATGCTTATGTTGCTAAATTGAGTTCGCATAAGGCTTCAGGCTTCAAGTGCAAAAGGAATTCTCAATTCAACAACAAAGGGAAGAAGACTGATCAAGCCCCTAAGAGGGCTAAGACCTTCCAACGCAAGAAGCGTGGTGGGAAGAAGGATAAGGCAAAGATGGAGTGCTATAATTGTGGCAAAATGGGTCACTTTGCTCGTGAATGCACTGAGCCGAAAAAAGTACTCTATTACTCCATTACTTTGAGTAATGCTTTTGTTTCTAGTACTGTAATGCTTGTTGAATCTCATCCAATGTGGACTGTAAACTCAGGAGTAACAGACCACATAACTAGAGACCGAGAAGTATTTGTGGAGTATCGTCGGATACAACCTGGAAGAAGATGGATATATGTTGGGAATAACTCAAAAGTTGAAGTGAAGAGTATCGACACATGTAAATTAATCTTACGTGGTGGTCGAAACCTAGTCCTACATGATGTCCTTTATGCTCTAGATATTCGACGAAACTTGGTCTCTATAGTTGTTCTTCTTAGCTTAGTTATTTATTGAATTTCCATGGTAATTGTGTTGACATTTTGTATGGAACGGTTTATTATGGTTCAGGTCATATATCGAATGGTTTTATGGTGTTAGACATTGACTATGATCAGTACAATGTTAATGTCGATGGTTGTTTTTCTTTAATTGCATCTTCTAGTAATATTGAGATTGATGCAAGTACTTGGCATGCTAGATTAGGTCATATTGGATTGCAAAGAATGCAAATATTAGCTAGAGAATGCCTTTTAGGGTCACTCACTAATGTTAGTCTATCCGTATGTGAACATTGTCTAGCGGGAAAAGCAACAAGAAAACCATTCGGTAAAGGGACTAGAGCTGAATTTCCATTACATCTCATACATTCTGACATTTGTGGTCCTTTGAATGTGAGGGCGAGACATGGAGCCTCATATTTCATCACTTTCATAGATGACTTCACACGTTTCGGTTATGTCTTTCTGATCTCCTATAAGTCAGAAGTATTATACTGCTTTAGACGATATATAGCGATGATAAAGAATAAGTTGAACAAAATAATAAAGGCATTGAGAACCAATCGCGGACGTGAGTATCTATCGGAGCAATTCAAGGCTCTTTATGATGAAAAGAGAATTATACGACAATTGACTATTCCTGGTACGCCACAATAAAATGGGGGTAGCTGAGAGAAAGAATAGAATCCTATGAGAAATTGTTAGGTCTATGATGGCGCAAGCAAATTTACCTATCTCCTATTGGGGAGATACGTTATTGACTACTGCCTATCTACTTAACCAAGTGCTCTCAAAATCGGTCACTTCCACCCCTTATGAATTATGAACTGGTAGGAAACCAGACTTGAGTAGTTTACGTCCATGGGGATGTGCAGCTTATGTTTATGATTCTTCCAATAAATATGGCAAATTAGGTCCTAGAGGGAAGAAATGTATCTTTATAAGATATTCTGAACACTCCAAGGGTACGTGTTCATAGGTGAACAAGCTGATGGAAGTGTGACCGAAATGGAGTCACGAGATGTCATGTTCTTGGAGAACGATTTTCCTAGTAAAGGTGAAATTGATAAGGATTTCCAATTATATGAAATGAAAGATCCTGATAACACACCCACTGATGTTGTAGAGGGAAATGAAAATTTACCTCAACATGCAAGACCTAGTGGGAGTGTTGCATCGCCTAACGAATTAAATTTAAGAGAAATTCAATTGCGTAAAAGTAATCGTAAAAGTATTCATCGTCGTCGTTTTGAGATTGAAGGAGAAGCATTTATGATTGCTCAGAATGACGATGCCGAGCCTAAGGCTGTTCAAGAGGCTCTCTCATCCTCTGATAAGGAAGAATTGAGAAAAGCTTTGGAAGATGATATGGAGTTAATGAGGGCAAACCATGTCTGGGACTTGGTTGATCTACCACCCAATCGTAAGGCCATTGGAAACAAATGGGTCTTCAAGATTAAGCAAAGGGCGGAGGGATCCATTGAAAAGTATAAGGCTCGCCTTGTGGCGAAATGTTATACTCAATAAGAGGGTATAGACTATGAGGAAACCTTTTCACCAGTTGTAAGGTTTACCTCAATATGCCTTATTCTAGCCATCATTGCACATTTGGACCTTGAATTACATCAGATGGATGTAAAGATGGCATTTTTTAATAGAGACCTAGATGAGGAAATCTATATGAAACAACCAATAGGTTTTGTAACTAAAGGTCAAGAGCATAAAGTTTGCAAACTTCATCACTTAATATATGGCCTTAAGCAATCATTTAGACAGTGGTATCTTCGTTTTCATCAAGCCATAACCACTTTTGGTTTCACGATGATCGAGGAAGATCACTGTATATATGTCAAGCGGTCTGAAGATAAATTTGTGATTTTATCACTTTATGTGGACGATATTCTATTGACTGAAAATGACAAGATTTTAGTTATCACCATAAAAGAATGGTTGTCCTCTAATTTTGAAATGAAGGACATGGGAAAAGCTATTTAAATATTAGGAGTTAAGATCGAAAGAGATCGATCAAGGAAACTCCTTACTTTATCACAAGAGTCTTATATTATGAAGATTCTTGAGCGTTTTAATATGCAGTATTGTAATCCCATTGATACCCCTATCATGCAAGGTGAAGGCCTAAGTACTGAAATGTGTCATAAGACTCCAGAAGAAATTAAAGTGATGGAAACTGTTTCTTACGCTAGTGTGATCGGAAGTTTGATGTATACTATGATGTGTACTCGACCCGACATATGTTATGCCGTGGGATTTGTGAGCCGATATCAATCAAATCTCGGTCAAGCACACTGGAAAGTAGTGAAGAGGATCCTAAAATACTTGAATGGCACCTGGTCTATCGACTTTGTTACCAAGTGAATGATTTACGCCTATTAGGCTATTCAGATGCCGATTGGGGTGGAGATCTGGATGAGCGTAAATCGACTTCTGGATATGCGTTTTTGCTCAATGGATGTGCGATTTCTTGGAATAGCAAGAAACAGACATGCATGGCCTTATATACGATGGAGGCAGAATTTATTGCATGTTTTGCCACAGTGCAATAAGCAGTATGACTAAAACGTTTCTTAGAAAATTTAGCCACTGTCACTGAGGTTCCAAGACCGGTGATAGTTTATTGAGATAGTCAAGCAGCCATTGCCTATGTGAAGGATCCCAAGTATCATGGAAGGACAAAGCACATTGACATAAAGAACAACTTCATAAGAGATATAATAGCACTGAAAGAAGTGATCCTACAATATATTTCAACCAATAGAATGGTTACTAATCCATTTACAGAGGCTATTCCTAGAGACATATTCTTGACCCATAGGATGTCACTAGGATTGCGTAGAATGTGATATATGTTATTGTAAAGGATAATTGGTTTATGTATTTGTGAACATATGTATTGTACTTGTTTGTTTATTAGTGACTTGATGTTTTTATCAATAAGTACGAATATAGTATGAGACTAGTACTACACACATATATTATTGAAAAGTATGTCGGTAGGCAATGATTGGCTCACTCACACGAGCAATCGCCTCAAGTGTTTTAGATAGCACGTTGAGATGAGATGTTATGTACAAATAAATGCTGAAAAGCAAGTCTGGTACATAAAATATGTTGCATTGATTGTAGTCAAGATGAGGTATATGATTTGTTTATAATAAGACTGAACATGATAGTCCCACAATCATGTATGCTTGAAAGATACCGGATGCGAGTATTTAATTTTTTTTTTTGGTCAGTCCTACTCTATTCCTACTCTACACTCACTGCAGACTTGTGCCCTGCCTCTTGCAGGGCGTGGGAGTCGCAACCCACTCTCGAAACTCACGCGTCCCTACCCCCATCCCCCCATGAGGAGGTGGGGATTTGAACCCCTCACCTCCCCCTTCCATGTTGGAAGGGTGGCCACTGGGGCGAACCCCCAGTGGTTGATGCGAGTATTTAATTGAGCGCTATAGAAAACGAACTGATATAGCACTCGGGCTAAACATGAGTACGTAAGAAGCACGTGATTATGTTTAAGCTAAGATCCGTATAGTGGATATATTTGATAAATGACATACGCTCTTATAGAAACATAAATCCACTATAGCATGTAATTCATACTACATGTGCATTATACGACCGACAAGGGAAGGTGAGTAAAATTATCCATGTTTACTCATCGTGTGAGCCATTGAGGTAATTTATAATTTACCTCAATTTTGTACCCTATGTTACTTCTGACTATGTTCTCGAAGTGAAAGATCAATGTTGCTACTTTAGCATATTACCGGCGGTCATGAATAGATATGGCTTTATGGGACGTGTCTAGGAAAGTAGTTGTTTTGAAATGGAGAGAGACATAAGTGCGAAGGAAGACTATTGTTATTTTACATCTATCATATGTATTTACTGGTCGACCAATTATATCGCCATCTGTGGTTGCGGATGTAATTGTAAATACGTGGTGTTTTTTAGAATAGTCAAGTATAGCCTTTAAGGGATAGGTATACTTAGACTGATGTAATAAAATATGTCTGGGGCACTGTGAGACATCGATTGTTTATTTTTTTTCGGGGTTGTAGCCATTATGTCATCCCTAACAAGTGCATAATTTGAGCTCCCAAATGCAAGTGTACTCACTGGTCGCACAGCATATTTGCCAGTATGAATTATTTTGTAAAGTTGATGAATGTTGAATGCCTTATATTCTTGATATAGAGCTATCAAGCCCATCATGTCCGAGTAGGAGATGTAATTAAAAAGGTACGTCCATGATGGGGTGCAAGACATTATTGAAAGGGTATGAAGTGAGAGGTATAAAAACCTCTTAGAAGACAACCGTTGATGGTTGTTGTTGGCAGAAAGTACGTTTAGAGAGAACGTACGCTCCTTTCTCTCCCCTTTCCATCAAGGCGTTCCCTTTTCATCTTTACGAAAACAGTTTGCATTTACACCGTGGAAATCAAGTTCTTTCCTCGTGATTGCATCCAGACCAACGTGGAGTAATTTCGCTCGTGATTCATCCACAATTCAACGTTCGTTTCAGGGTTAATTGCTGTTTGCGCATCGGAATCGGGTAAGTCGTCTTCCGTCGACTTGAATTCCAACAGATAGTTTTTGTTATTTTGTGTAAGATTATGAATGGGAAAATTGAAGAGAAAGGTTTTTTGTATTCTCTGTATATCTCTGTATGTACAATGTCAATGTTTATATTACAAGACATGTATAATGAAAAAGGCAACTAAATAATGTACAGACTAGATTTGATATTAATTGATCTTGATTTGATCTTGAATGATATGAGGATTATTCAATGCGATCTGAAGATATCTTGCGTATCTTCCAACACTCCCCCTCAAGCTGGTGGCTTGCAAATATCTAAGACGCCGAGCTTGCTTAAGAGATACGCATGCTGACTTTGACATAGAGGCTTGGTGAAGACATCTGCAGGTTGTTCTTCTGTTCCAATCCCCTGTGTCTTGATTATACCTTCTTGAATTTTCTCTCGAGTAAAATGGCAGTCCACTTCTATGTGTTTCGTTCTCTCATGCACAATGGGATTTGATGCTAATTTGAGAGCTGCATCGTTGTCACAAAATAATCTGGTTGGTCCCTTGACTCGCACTCCAAGGTCTCGAAGTAATCCCCGTAGCCATACTATCTCAGATGTCGTTTTCGCCATAGCTCGGTATTCTGCTTCTGCCAAGGATAAAGAGACGGTCGGCTGCTTCTTGGTTTTCCACGAAAGTAAAGAATCTCCCAACTTAATGCATAAACCGGTTATGGATCTCCTGCTCATCGGACAAGTGGCATAATCTGCATCACAATACGTTGTCATTCTCATATCACACTTCATGGAAAGAAGAATCCCAAGTCTAGGACATTTCTTCAAGTACTTCACAACTTTCAATGCAGCGTTCATGTGAGACTACTTTGGCTTGTGCATGAATTGGCTGAGTGTCTGTACAGTATAACTAATGTCTGGCCTGGTCATAGTCAAATATATGAGTTTCCCAACAAGTTTCTGATAACTTAATGGATCTTTGAGTACTAGATCTGCTTGCTGAGACACTTCAGCATCATAATCTGCCGTAGTCAATTTAACATTTTGCTTGATTGGAATCATAGCTGGCTTACATCCTAACAAACCTGCTTCTAATATGATTTCCAATGCAAATTTTCTCTGGCTGAGAGATATTCCTTGATCTGATCGTGCAATTTCTATTCCAAGGAAATATTTTGGTGTACCCAAATCTTTTATGTGAAAGGTAGAATGCAAGTATTCCTTGAAAACTTGGATAGCTATTTCATCATTTCCCATAATAAGTATATCATCTACATATATCATTAAGTATATAGATGACATACCTTTAGTCCGTGTAAAAACAGCATAGTCAAATCTGGACTGTTAGAAACTTGTAACTATCATGGACTCAGCAAATTTGGCATACCACTGTTTGGAGGCTTGTTTAAGTCCATACAGGGATTTGCGGAGACGACATACTCTATTCTCCCCCTATCTCCGTAAACCCTGTGGCACATCCATATAAATCTCTTCGTCTAAATCTCCATGTAAGAAGGCATTGTGGACATCCATCTGATGCAGCAGCCAGTCCTGAAAAGCTGCTACTGAGAGGAATGAGCATATCGTAACATCTTTGGCGATGGGAGAGAAGGTTTCGTGATAGTCAAAACCTTCCCGCTACGTGAAACCTTTAGCCACTAATCGAGCCTTGTACCTTTCAATTGATCCATCTGCTCGATATTTGATCTTGTACACCCATTTGCATCCAATTGCCTTCCGATCTGGGGGTAGAGAGACGAGTTCCCATGTCTGATTGTCCACTAAAGCCTACAATTCTGCTTGCATAGCTTTTTGCCATCTCGAATCAGTGCTCGACTCATCATAATTGGATGGTGCTCGCTCCTCAGAAATGCAAGAAATGCAACAACGATGCTCCGCCAACAGCGATCAAATGAAACATAAGAGGAGAAGGGAAAAAGAATACCTGGCGAGTTTCTAACGGCACATACGTAGTCTTTCGTCCAAGTTGGTGGACGCGTTACTCGCTGGGAATGCCTTGGTGGGGTATTTGCAAGGGATAATTGACCCGAGCCAGTATCAACAGGAGTAGATGAATGATCCGTACCAGTATTAACAAAAGTGGAGTCGAGCACAGCTTCATCATCCGAGATTTGGCGTGTGGGTTCCAGCAGAGGTGTTAATTCCATCGTTGATGCAGAGGGGTCCCTTCTATCTGTTGATGCAAGAAATAGAATATATCCTGGATCATTTGCTGTTTCTTCAATATGAGGCGAAGAGTAATGTCCTCGGCCATCCGTGCTTGGTTCCTGTGCAGCAAAAGGAAAAATATTCTCCTAGAACGAAACATTTCTACTAACAAAGAATTCCCCTGTAGATGAATCATAAATCCTATACCCCTTTTGTAAAGTGGGATATCCCATGAACATGCAACGGCGAGCACGAGGACCCATCTTATCTTTGATCCCACTATAGTGGCATAACATTGACAGCCAAAAATCTTCAGATGACTCATATTGGCTTCTTCCCAAAAAGCAATTCGAAAGGACTTCGACCATCGAGAATCTTGGTCGGCATTATATTGATTAAATAAGCTGCAGTTAAAACACAGTCTCCCCAAAAATTGTCAGGGATGGAAGCTTGGAACTTCAAGGCACGAGCAACGTCCAATAGGTGACGATGTTTCCGTTTCACTACTCCATTTTGCTGTGGAGTATACGTATAGGAACTCTCATGTAAGATTCCTTGATATGAGAGTAAACCAGTACACTCATGGTTAAAAAATTCCTTCCCATTGTCTATTCGTATTCGGCGGATTGTCTTGCCAAATTGAGTCTTTGATAGAGAAAGGAAGGTCCTTAAATGGGATATGACTTGACCCTTAGATTGCATGAGAAAAATCCATGTGGCCCTTGAATGGTCATCCACAATGGTGAGGAAAAAACGGGACCCATCATGGTTCTGTGTATGATAAAGACCCCAGACATCAATATGAAGTAAGGAAAACGAATCATCTGCACAATTTGTGCTCAATGGAAAGGGAATACGAGACTGTTTGGCAAGTGGACAGATATGACATTGCTGATAAGGAAATAGAGAACTATGACCCATTCTGGAATGCAAAATGAATTGTTTATCATCGGTAGTCAAATTACACAATGATTGTTTATTACAATGAAATTGATCAAGATTTGCTGAATTTCTCCAGAAATATAGTCCTTCAGATAGATTACCCCAGCCCATCAGTTTCCCAATCGAAAGGGCCTGAAAGAGACAGCTATCAGCAATGAAGGAAACCTTACAAGAATTTTCCTCACAGGCTCTAGACACAAATATAAGGTTAAATTGAAACTCTGGAACATAGAGGACATTTGTGAGAGTAACTTGAGAGCTAAGATTGACTGTCCCTATTGTAGACACACGAGCAACATTTCCATTCGGCAATTGCACAATAATGGGACTATCCAGATCTTTATTAATAACAATGAATAACTTCTTGTCACAGGCAATATGATCACTAGCTCCAGAATCAATAATCCAAGTACTCCTCGATATGGTATTTATTAGGCAATAAGAAATACTTGTAAAGCTACTCCCCCTTTTTGGAATATCCAATTTTTGTAGTGCTTGCATCAATTGCTGATACTCAGCATGTGTGATGGATTGATCAGTTGATCCTGTGAGTTGATAAGTTGCTACTGCTGATATTTCCTTCTTTTTTTCTCCAGGTCTACCATGCAATTTCCAACAACTGTTAATTGTGTGATGGGGCCGCTTGCAATAGTCGCAAAATAGCTTTCCTTTATTCTTCAAATTTGATCCATAATTCGGCCTGAGATTCTTCGAAAAAGGAGGACCGTTGGATCTGTTTGATCCAGAGATGTCTCCGCCGTCCAGATCATCCGCGTAGCGCACCCCTTTAGAGCCATCAGATCGCTGCATGCGATTTGAGCCGTCGATCGCAGGACCTTTAAAAGGTCTTTGTTCAATGAACCCTAGCGACGGGTTCCGCCTCTTTTCTAGGGTTTTCGTTTCTCTCTTTTGATTCTTGCCTCGAGAGCCAAGCCCTCCATCGCTTTGTTCTCCATCGAGGTGAGTCTTTGGCTCTCCTCTTGCACGGCAAGTTGGAAAATCCGTCCAATCGGCGACGGAGGCTCCATGGCTAGGATTTGCGACTTGAAAGTAATGTAAGCATCGTTGAGTATTAGCAAAAATCTCGTCGCCTTCTCTCGGTCCTTCATCCCCTTGTACTGTTGGAGAGTCTCTTCGAATCCGATGAGTTTTTCTTCGGCGGCCTCTAGCTCGTTCCAGAGAGCTGAGAGCTTGTTCAAGCAGGCTGTCACAGTCATGTTTCCTTGCTTCAGTTCGGAGAGAGCTTGATGCAACGAGAAAATCCTTGCCCGATCCAATTTCCCGTACATCTCTTTTATACTATCCCAAAAAAATTTTGAGTCCTCTGTCGGAGGCAACCCGTCGCCTATTTCTGGGCTGATGCAATTTCCTATCCATGTCCTAACAAGTTGGTTGCATTTTTTCCATTGTCGCCCTAATTTTTCATCGATTGGAACGAGAACTGTTTCGTCGATAAACCCTTCTTTGTCTTTTGTGATGAGGGCTCGACGGAATTCTCGCGCCCAACTCAAATAGTTCTCGGATCCTGTGAGATGGTTGCTGATGAGCTTCAACTCGGGTTCATTGATTGTGGAAACATACAGCGCGTCACTTGGTTCTAGGCGACCCATGGCGGCCGCAAAGGGAAAAGGTATAAACCTTGTTGGAAACCCCGCATTGGTTGTAGTCTGTCCCGGATTCGAATTCCTTGATTCGCCCGTTTGCTCAAGGCCGATGGTTGAGCCTGCCCCAGCGTTGGTTGGTAGACTTCCATCGGTTTGCACGCTTTGGTAGCTCGGCTATGATGCATCTGGATTTGATCCAAGCATCCATGGGTACGGCATCCATTGATAAGGATAGCCAAAGAAAGGTAGCCCTGGATTGAACTAAACCGGATTGGGTTGCCAGAGCATGTGTTGTGCTTGACTGGGTTGTTGATCAGCTACTGGATTGACGATGGATGAGTTCGGAGTTGGCAAAGCATGGGGCGTCGCATTCTTTGTCGACTGATCTTCGGTGGCTGAGGTAGGTGTTTCTGGATTTGTCATGATGAAGAAAAAATTCTGCAGTAACTCTATTTTGCAGGTTGGCAAAAAATCGAAAAATCAAGAATTCCTACCGGATGCTGTTTTGGTTTGCAAGTGTAGCAACAACCAAGAACAGAAGATCACGGGAGGCAATTCGAAGACAAGTGCGGAAGCTATGTCAGAACCAGAAGGGCTCTGATACCATGTAAGAATATGAATGGGAAAATTGAAGAGAAAGGTTTTCTGTATTCTCTGTATATCTCTGTACATACAATGTCAATGTTTATATTACAAGACATGTATAATGAAAAAGGCAACTAAATAATGTACAAACTAGATTTGATATTAATTGATCTTGATTTGATCTTGATTGATAAGAGGAATATTCAATGCGATCTGAAGATATCTTGCGTATCTTCCAACATTTTGCAGTACGGCTTCTTATTAAGAGGAATATTCAATGTGATCCGAAGATATCTTGCGTATCTTCCAACATTTTGCAGTACGGCTTCTTACTTGGAGAGTTCTGGAGCCTCATTAAGATATCATGACATTCCGGTGCCGTCCAAGGGTGACCATCACTGAATCTGTTGACTGCAACTGTGTTTTGAGGTTCCTCCAGTCCCAAAGTCGGGCTAGAAGTAGACGAGGGGAAATAAATCGAGAAATTAGGAAATCTAGTGTGATCCATTAGCAAACAACGATACAGAAAATGCAACCAACTTCGAGTACTCTTTTCAGGCCATTTCATAAGTACCTAGACCATAGTCATGATTATTAGGCAAGCAACCTAGTTTTCTTGAGGTTTGCTATGTCTTGTAGGATGTTTATGTCTCAAGCTTGTCTTTGTTCAGTAGTTAAAAGAGAACAAGTGCATAGACTGATAAAGTGTTTTCTCCAAGATCGTGTCTGCTATTTTCAGATTTATCCTTGCAGTATCCAGGAGCTGTGGCCTAATGCGGAGAATGTCTTTTGACATCTGGTATACTGAGTTTTTAAGACAGAATGAAAAGAACCATCTACCGTATTTACCCTCTGCCTTCTTTAATTTTCAATTCGCGAGTGGCTTACCTGTTGTGAGCATTCGCCGGGTCAGTGCAAAAGATCGTGCAAGAATAGCTGAGAGATTGGTGGGGTATATATTTTCCAAAATTCATCGAAATTGCTTTACCTTTCCTTCATTGAGTCCAAACGCACTCATTTATTTGATATTTCTTGGCGAGACAATATCACACGTCATAAAAGTTAACAACCTAACATCTTAGTTAGCTTTACCATTATTGTTAATTTGACTACATAATGATTAAAAAATTATTTATTTATTTATTTTTTATGACCTGTAACCATCGTACAGCCGGTAGCCGGCGGCGCAAATCAAGGGGAGTACTAGCGCGGGAGCCCATCTCCCACGGTACTCCACTTTAGTCGTGCAATGGGGGCGCGGAGTTTCGAACCCCTCCCCTCCCGGATGAGGGGGCAATGCGCGAACCAACGCGTCCACCGTGGGGTGGGTATGATTAAAAAATTATTGATCTCATCTTTTTGGACAAATAAACACCCCAGCACATTTTTTGGGGAAAAATTTCAAATGAAAACCTAAAGTAAAATCATTTTCTATTAAAAAAAGATCCATAATCGACTTTATATCAAATAACGGTCTGTCGAGCATGTGACACACATGCTACTTTTATGCTACCTTTCAAGCCATAATCAAGGGCATTTTCGTACAAAGCCTTTTTTCTTTTTCTTTCTTCATTTCCATGTTCATCTTCTTCCCTCTTCCTCCTGTTGACTCTTCAGTTCATCTTCTTGTTCTTGAACGCGTGAGCATCTTGATGTCTCCTATTCTCAATAAAATCCTCTGTTCGGGTTATATGATAAGTTCTTCTCTGAGGTGCCGGACCCCCTTAGTTCAATCTTTCTCCGTTGCGTTCCTCTACACCGTAGACAATGGAAGGAAATGCATTGTTTCAGCTCAGAAAAGATGGTATGCTCTGTGTGATGTCCCAATGTTATGAAGTGTTCTAATGGACTTCGCCGTGCCTTTTGCGAGTCGAAGGTGCGTTTAGATCATTCTGTCCTGCTGATTTCTCGGTTTGTCGGTAAAATGAATAGCGTCCATCGTTCAACTTGAAAAGAATCCATAGTTTTACCGGCAGGCTCTTTAATTAGCTACACATCATTAGGATCCGGGTCCTGGGTGTTTTTCTTGGTCGGTTTGAGTGATGGATTTTAGATAATGGGCTCAGACTGGGGTTTATGGACTAACCTTGCGGGTTAAGTTCCCATGAATTAGACTCATGCAAAATAGAAAATGGACGAATTGGGCGTTCTTGATATTTTATTTTATTTATTTACTTTGGTACTTTTAAAAAAAGAAAACTTCAATTAGTTGGCTAAAATTCAAATGTCGATAGTTAGTGGTCAATGAACAAAACTTTGGGCATGAATTAGATGCATGCTACATATTTGATTATTTGCACCATCATACTCAACAATTATTAGATCTTTCGATTGGATTTTCGGGTTTTATGCTATTTAATTTATGAGTTTAGTTGCGCTATTTAATGAGATTGTGATTGACAGTAATTTAATTTCAATGCTATCATCTAAAATTTAAATAGTAATATCCAAAAAAAAGTCATTGATTACCTGAATTTTATTTTCCTGGGGGAACTTTTCTACTGTCAGCGAAATTTGAATTTTCTTTTTGTTCACCAACTTTATCACGATGTTGGAGAACAAAAAGATGAAGTTATCAAGATGTATTTGACCAAAAAAGACTTTAGAATGATGTGGATCACATTCTTAATCGAGGACATATTGTCCTATTTATTTCTCGTTGGCCACTCTCTTTTTCTTCTTTTTTATCCGAGTCACATCGTGTCTGTCACCCACTACCACTTTCTCATAATCGTTCTCGTGACCTCACATCTCTCGCTCTCTTCACTCGCTACCGCGCGCGCGATTTTCTTAAAAATTCAACTCGCTTGTTGATTGGATCCAAGAAAAGTCGAAAAGAAAGGATCCGAAAGGATCCGACGGCGACTTTTTCCACTTTTAGTGGAATTTTGAATTTTCTTTCATTTCTCAACTTTAAAAAGTCATTAATTACCAAAAAAAAGGTTATTTGATTCACTTAAAATTTGAATTAATAGTGAAAAAATTAAAGAATAATCATGAGAGTCGCGTTTCATTACCATTGTTCCTAATGCGTGAATGGTATGACTTATTGGTAACACAAAGAAATGAATTTAATCAATAAATAATCATTGCTTGAAAATTTTCTACAAGACCAATGCGTTTTCATGTAAGGTCCCCCAAAGAAATTAGTTATATTTTTTTGGTCAAAAATTTTAAAACCATTTCTTTAATTAATTTAATTTAATTAATTCAATAAATTAACACAAATACCATCATCATCAGGTGTAAACATGCATCAGCAAGGGACCTTCATGATACTATAGATTGAATCGGACATTGCCATCCAACAAAAAGAGAGAATCTAATATTTTTATTAAATTAGTTAGCAGATAATATGGGTCTATTTATTAATGTTTCTATTTCTCAAAATTTCTACTTTTTTGTTCTCCGAAATTAAAAAGAATAGAAATTCATTTGGAAATATTAGATAATGTTTCTATTTTCCAAAGTAGAAAAATTGGCAGAAATAAATTTGAAACGGAAATAAGAATGAAAAAAAAATTGCTAATTATTCCCGAAAATAATTTATGGAATAAGTTAGTTTATTTCTTTTCTTTTCTTCTAAGGCTTAACCTTGCTCAACTAAGGTGAGGCCGACCTTGCCGGCCACAATGAGCCCTAACCTCACAAAAAGTGGCGAGGTTGTTTGGCTCTCATCTCTAGCCGATCATCGGCATAATTGAGGCTCAAAGCAATCGGCTAGAAGAGGATGAAGAATAAGAGATAGAAAAAGAAAAATCTCATAAAATCATTAAAAACTCAAAGAAATTTTATGTCAATTTTCTTTTAGTATTGTATAAAACCTATTTTTGTTCTTTTTCTATTTCAATAATAGAAATTTTGTATAATTACTAAATACATTTTTTATTATTTCGATAGTAAAAATAGAAAAAAAATTATTAATAAGAAATTATTTTTGAAAATAGAAATATTATCAAATGTAGCTATGATTATTAGTTAGGAGCATTCTCATTGATTTTTTTTTTTTTTTGGGAAAGACATGTTCATTGGTCGTCCTCGATGTTTCCTTTATTAATAGAAAAACATGTCTAAGTCAAAAAGGGACAAGTAGAGGCTCCTTTGGCGCACCGCCCACGTACTACTGCGGAAAATTATGCGGGCAATCATTTGCATCGTAGCGGTTCAATCGGCATGAAGAGTCTTGGATCGTTGGATGATAAGAACACAACATCTTTCTTTTTTTGGTCAAAAAAGAGCAGAACATCGTTCAAGCACACACAATATAGAGTGTGTCGTGTTTTGAGCAAATTATTCAAAAACTTATAAATTTAGTATATTTTTTTAAATTTAATCATAAATTTTTCAAATTTATCAAATGAATCATAATTTTTTTTTCATTTTTTGTCAATTGAGTTTATCTTGTTAATTTTGACATAAAACTACTGAAATGGATGATAGTTGTTTTATGTGAGCGCGATCAACATTGACGTGGATAATTTTTAATAATATTTTTATTTTTTTGAATTTTTTTGTTTCTTCTTTTCTTCCTTCTCTAGTCGATTGTCAAACCTCAGTGATTGGCCAGAGTTTAGGGCCAGCGAGGGCAAGACTCGCCAGTAGCAAGGTGAGGCTCATCTGAGGTCAACGAGGGCAACCTCACTAGCTAGAGGAGGAAGAAAGGAAGAAAAAGAGAAAAAGAGAAAAAAAATTAAAATATAATTAAAAATTATCAATGTCAACGCCAGCCACACCACTTATAATAGCTAGCATCAATGATAACGATTTTCCATCAAAATTAACTAGATGAACTTAATTTGTAAAACGTGAAAAGATTTAGAATTAAATTAGTAAAATTGATAGGTTTATGAATGAATTGGTAAAAATACAATAAATGTATGACTTTTTGGATAATTTTTCAGTAATAAAATATGGTACATAGCATTTTTTAATGGTACAAAATTACTATTTAATGTTTTCGAACATAACATTAGTTTAGTTATCAATTTCCATTTAGACATGCTTTTACAATATTGTCACTGAAGAAATTTTCTTTGTGCTATTGCCTCTGTGATATTATAAAAAGGATGGGAGAGTCTAGTTTTTATCAAATTAGCTGTTTGGAGAAATATATTTACCAACTAGAGGTGTGTCCAAAAACATGTTCTCTTCTACTTGGAGCATCTCGTGGATCGTTAGTTCTCTCTTCTATTTTGTCACTCATGCAAACTGTAAGTTTAGTCAAGTCAAGTCAAGGCGTGTGGGATCTCATTTGTCAAACGAAGCACGTGAGCATGTCGGTGTTGCAGGAGACATTTGAGAATATATCGGGTAGACCGACCGTTCCACGTTACTATTGGACCGGCCCATTCAATTCATTGGTTGTCATATGATAGATGGGTCCCGCTTTGTTGGATTTTTCAGCACTCTCCTCCCTTGCGAGAAAATATTACATATAATAATTATATCCATCCACTCAGCGTGTCACACGTATTGCTCGCAAGCCCGCCCGTTAGAAAAATTTCAAACTCTTGTAGGCTATTCTTGTTGGATGCAAATTGCGCAACCCCAAGATCTCCATAACTGTAAACGAACATCATAATTGAGTAGAAAGATTAACGCACTGTTTTGGGATCTATCAAACATAAAGCGGAACGAAAAAAATGATTACCCACATATATTAAGGGGATCCACGCACGTCATTCTCTTATTATCCTCTCAGATCACCTGGTTGATGAGGTGGCCCCCTCATGTTTAGTGTTAGGTAAACGCTCCTTAGGTGAGGATACATGTGAGAATTAGGGTTAGAGGAGGAAAGACTATTTATAAAGTTTAAATCCCCTTCATTACTGGGCCAGGCTCAACTCTACCACGCTAGCCAAATTTCCATATTAGACTAATTAAGAAACCTTATATCTCACCTTAGACCAAACCCCGTAAAACGGTAAACGTTAAACGGTAAATTACAATATCAATTAATGTAGTCTACAATTAGAAAAACTCTTACATTCTCCCACTTGGACTATATTAATTGAAATCGTACTATATGTGCGCACATTGGTCCAGAGATAATTCTTAATAGTCAATCCTATCCCATAAAATCTTAAACACTGAATCATGCGCGGTAACTGCATGTATACACACAGAGCCTTCCATGGTCACGAATGTTCTCAACTTTATTGATATGGATTCAATATGGTAGTGTGGCAAATGGATAACATCTCTCATAAAGAGATCCCATTTGTCAGTCACCATTCTCTTAACTTTAGGCGTCACAAAAATTTGTGCCACTAGAGAGTGCTTTATGGTTCCAATGAACCCACATATGTCTTGTCCTTATGGTTAACCTTTCTTTATGTATCACAAGACATATGCACAAGGCTAATAACCGGATGCCCGGATGCCTCTAGCCTTCACTCAAGGTTTATACAATCCCTTGCGACTTTATCAATATGTATTCAACATAATAACAATACATTCAAAAATATTTTATTGAATGCAAAAATTGATACATATCAAACCGTTACAAAGTGTAACGAACACAGATGAAACCTTTATCAAAGTAAAACCAAAATAGCTCCCACTAAACAACAGTATCTCATGATGCTCCTAGGTCCATGCTAACGATATGTCACTCAAATACACACGGGCGTAGGCCTTTAGTAAGTGGATCTACAATCACATCATCTGTGAAAATATGTTATATAAAAACGTCACATTTCTGTACCGTTTGCTTTTGGTCAAAAATTTTGACCACCATATATTTAGACCCCTTGAGACCTTTGTAGTTAATAAAAATACTACAAATTTATTGTCTCAATACAATCGTATAGGTCTATCTATAAAGTTAAAAACGGTCAACTCTTTCATGAGGTTCGAGAGCATAATAACCCAAGTAACAGCCTAAAAGAATGTCACTAACATTGCTTACATAGTAGAAGATGATATAGAATTTTATTTACTACACTTCCTACTAACATAAATATGTATTATGTTATTGATCTCTTGTCATCATAACAGCCAGTAAAATTTACATCTAAATACCCTACTAACTGCAAGAATTGAACAATGTCTATAAATTAACATATAATCTCTTGTCTTCTTTAAGTACCTTAAAACCTTCTTGACAGTAACCCAGTAATCATGTCCTGGATTTGACCGATATCTGCCCAGAAGTCCCGTCACAAAGACAACATTTAGTCTAGTGTAAATTCGAGCATACATTTTACTTTTAAGTGCACTGACACAAGGTATACTCCCTTTAATTAGATTTTCTCAATATCTAAATAAGGACAATGTGATAAATTCAATCTATCACCCTTAACAACGGGAGCAATTCCCGGCTTGCAATAATGTATATTGAATATTTCCAATATACAATCAGCAAATGTCCTCCGAGAAAATCTAATATATAATATGACAAAAACAATCCAGATCTCAGTACAAATGATATAAGATGTCTCAAGGTAACAACTTGTAAGTAAAAATATTATGTACATAGAGTATGAGAAAAAATAAATTTCCTCTCACTGACCTTGCAGTATATTGAATTACTTTGTTCTCAATTGAATAAAATAATAACACTATAAAACTTTAATAAAATTGTCTATAAACTTGCTTAAAACTATGAATAAGACTTTTCAATCTACACACAAGTTTACTTGAAACATCTGTTGCAAAATCCTCCAATTGCACAATATATATTTTGTATGTATTTGGCGTAACTCCATATCAAAATAAATTATTATTGCCACGTTCACTCTGAAAGAATCTTTAAAAAAAAATACTAGAAAGAATTTATTTCTTCACTATTAACTATCCACCCCTCTTTCAGAGTAAAAACTTTAGCTACCAATTTGGCTTTAAATTCCACAATCTTTCTTTGAAATTCTTTTAGTTTTGTACGCCAATTTGTAACTAATGAATTTATGATCTTTAGGCAAGTAAAATAGTTTCCAAACACTATGATGTTTCATAGATTGTATACCGCATTTTATGGCATCTAATCACATACTTGATTAAGAATAAGAAACGATGTTTATAAATATGCAATTGCATCAACCATATAGTGGATATTGTAATCATGCTCTCACAAATAGACTATATAGTTTGATGGTATAACTGATCGTCTTTTCCTAACAAATCTCCTTAATAAAGCTGCAACCACTTCATTCTGCACTTGAGAGGTTTAAGAAATTTCATTATAAATTATATCAAGAATAGTATCTTGAACATCAACAAGTTTAGTCTATGGTATAGGAGATTCCATAATTATATGTATAGGTAAAGACAAAAAACAAAGTAACCTCTATCATACTATTATCTTTAATAGTCTGAAAACAACTATCATCTACAATTACGTCAATCTTTATAAACTTTAGAGTATGTGATTCCATAATTCTTGCACCTTCTTTAGGGTCATAAAATCAATACCCCTTCAACAATCTAGATAAGATACAAAATAATTCTGAGTATATCTAAATTCCAACGCACTTAATATTGAATTAGATAATCTCACTTCTGCATGACACCTCTAAATTTAATATGATTCAAGTAATTTATGTCCAGTCTATAACTCAAAAGAAGTTTATGAAACAATTTTGATAAGAAACAATTTTTGTATGTGAAAAAGTTGCTTTCATAATATCAACCCACAGAAGACCGGATAAATTGGTCTTATTGATCATACTCATCACCATGTTCATTATGGTGCTTCATGCCTTTTAGCCAAATCTTCTTGTCAGGATTTTCAGGTATAGTAATTAAATTACCACCCCAGAATTTACCAAGTATTTGACAAATGACCCTTTAAGCAATTTAGTATTGTCATACTTGCCAAAATACTTACCGCTACTATTAGGCCTAACAACCTTCAAGACTAATTTGAACCAGTTTATTCTTTATCTCGATCAATTTCTTTAAATAGAAAACTTTCAGAAACAACCTTTTAACCATATACGAGATGTATATGTCATTAGAATTTAAACACAATTTTTGCAAATGTGTCTTAATTTCGAGGTGAGGACACCTGGAGTGCCATAACTTGGCACGCCGGGACACTTAAGTGCCATAACTTTAAAATGGTACACTTAAGTGCCATCATCGGAGCAAAATGGGACACTTAAGTGCCACTTCGGCGAAAATCCGGCCAAATGGCTGACGTGGCAATTTTCCGGCGACCTTAGTCCAAAACGGCGTCGTTTTGCACGGCGACGTGGCGGAGAAAATGCAAAACGACGCCGTTTCGTGTCTACGTGTAAATAATAATATAAAAATTAATTAAATTATAAAATATTCAAAAAATTAAAAAAAAATTTAAAAATTTAAAAAATTAAGAAAAATTTAAAATTTTAAAAAATTAAGAAAATTATAAAAAAAAAAAGGGGTGGGGGAGGTCGAACGGGCGGGCGAGGGTTGAGCCCTCGCCGCCGCCTCCCGCCGTCGTCGGGAAGGGCCGGCGACGGAGGGGGAGGGTCGGCCGAGGTCGCCGGCCCCAGACCGGCCGACTGGCCGGGCTCGGCGACCCCGACCGACCCTCCCCACTCCGTCGCCGGCCCTTCTCGGCGGCGGCGGGGAGGCGGCGAGCCCGCGAGCCCTCGCCGGATCTGGCGAGGGTCGCGGCCCGCGCCCTACCGCGACCCTTGCCCGGATCCGGCGAGGGCTCGCGGGCCCTCGCCGCCTCCTCGCCGCCGCCGGGAAGGGCCGGCGACGGGTGGGGAGGGTCGGCCGGGTTTGCCGGGCCACGGCCGAGGGTCGGCGAGGCCGGCCAACCGGGCAGCGAGGGCCCGCGAGCCCTCGCCCGAATCTGGGGCGAGGGTCGCGGCCCTCGCCGCGATCCGGCGAGGGCTGCGAGCCCTCGCCGTCGGTCGGCCGGGGGCCGCGACCCGGCCGACCCCCCCCTCCGTCGCCGGCCCTTCCGGCGACGGCGGGGGGTGGCGGCGGCGAGGGCTCGGCCCTCGGCCCGCCCGTTCGACCTCCCCCCCTTTTTTTAATTTTCTTAATTTTTAAAACTTTTAAATTTTTTTAAATTTTTAATTTTTCTTAATTTTTAAATTTTTCTTAATTTTTAAAATTTTCTTAATTTTTAAATTTTTTTTAATTTTTGAATATTTTATGCTGATTTGGAGCTCCGGCGAGCCACGTAGGCAAAAAATAATAATAATAAATTGCCACGTAGGATTTCCGGCAAGGGTCGCCGGAGGTGGCACTAAGTGTCCCACTCGAAAAAAAAAGTGGCACTTAAGTGTACCGTTTGGAAGTTATGGCACTTAGTGTCCCGGCGTGCCAAGTTATGGCACTTGCGCCTTACTTCTGCCCTTAATTTCAATATCAAACAAGACATAATTTCAAGCAACTAAGACTTCATCATCTTATAGCGGTGCAGTCCGCAGGCAAATATCTTTTCAAGTGTTCCAAAATGGAACGCTTCATGGACAATAAGCAAATTCAATTGCTCTTTTCTCAAACAACAAATCATATATTCACAACTTAAAATTTGAAGCAGTAAAAACCTCAATAATAATGAAATTATTAATTATAAAAAATGTGACTGAAAACCAAGTAATGTATATAATTAGCATCATGTGAGCACTGTGTAACTTGACATACAAGTACACATCCAGAGAGTTACACGCATAATCATATAATCACATTTGGGCAGAATACATGACATGCAGTTGTACACTCTCCACATGATAGCGATTATGAGAATATATTCTAATTCTTCGTGAATTCATCACCTTTGAGCATATGAATAACTAGAATCAGTCATTTCTCCACCACACTATCATGTATCCCTCCATGAACTAATACACAATCACCTCCTTTGGGAGTATGATTACGCATTAGACCAAGAGACATCCCAATCATTATACGAGACCAAAATTTTTCAAACCCAATCAAGCGTGCCACTTTGACCGTCATTACTCAATTGAATCATTGAAATTCTCTCATATCAAGGATATAAACTTTACTTCTTACATACACCATATACATGTGATTTTAACTTTAGTGATAGGGGCATCATATCATCAAAATTACATATCATGCTAATTACATTGCTTTATTCATTAATAAAATCACAGATCATTGATTACAGCAATACAAGAAAATTCTCATAAAAGCAAGCATCTTGTGCATCCTGATTACTAATTACTAAAACAACATTAAAAGAATGTCGATCCAAAGGATCCCTCACAAGTTAACATCAATAGCAATATAGGGTACTCCAGATTGACAAGCTTGATAACTAATCAACTATTACTCATGAGTTTTATACGGCAAAACATGACTCCAAGGTTAACAACTGATTTATTAGCCAATTTTTAAGTGACAAATTATCATTGTAATCAACCAGTGGCCTATTAATTGAGTCAAACCGAGAGAACCAAATATCTAAAAATTCAACGAAGATACTATTGCTCTACATAAATATTGCCATACTCCTTACCATAAAAAATATTTAACTCTATAGACATTAACCAAAGGTGACCATATGAGTTTAGGTACAATATGCAATAACTTTACTAATATGCATTACCTACACTTAGCATATGTGTTAATTAGTACAATCAGTTTGATCACAGATTCTTAAGACGTCCATCATTCAAAGGTTACCAACATGTAAAAGAGTATGCATGAGCAATAAAAATTTCATGACTTTTACTGTTTCTCATTATCTCAAGATATATTCAATTACTATCTCATAATGATTGTATCTCATTAAGCCAGCTTCAGTTCACAATAAAGTTTGATTTTTTTTTGATGAATCACATATTTATAATGATTATGTGATAATATACCTATAACCCAACACTTATATTTCCAAAATTATAGAAAATATAAGAAAAATACGCAAAAATACACCAAAAATACACGTATTTTAGGGTTCCGTATGTATTTTCGCATCCATAAAATATCAAACATGTAAAATAAATTCACCACAAGATAAAGGAGGACCATACGAATCCAACGCCGCTAGCCATGCGCCGAACGGAGGCTCCACGCGCCCACACACGCTGCCTGAGTGCGCGGCGCGTGGAGCTCATGCGCGGCGCGCGTTCGACACCAAGGTGGTGCGTGGCCGTGTATGAGGGCGCGTGCGGCATTCCCTGGCGACGTGCCGCCGACCCTCTTGCTCGTCTTGTCTCCCTCAATCCAAATTTGTGATTTAATTTATTTTTTATTGAAAAAAAGTCTCGAAAATTACAAATTATGGCAATATTCGTACTAATTAGGGCTAATCCGTACAAATTAGGGCAAAATCAATTGCGTTCAAGTTCTAAGGTTATGGAGGCTCTGATACCACATGTTGGACGCAAATTGCGCAACCCCAAGATCTCCATAACTAGAACAAGAACATACATAATTGAGTAGAAAGATTAACGCACCTGTTTTGGGATCCATCGAACATAAAACGGAAGCGAAAAAATGATTACCCACATATATCAAGGGGATCCACGCATCAAGTCATTCTCCTGTATTGCCCTCCATATCACTGGCTCAATGAGGCGGCCCCCCTCACATTTAGCATTAGGTAAACGCCCCTTAGGTGATGATACATGTGAGAATTAGGGTTAGTGGAGAGACTTGAGCACTATTTATAGAGTTTCCAGCCAGTCCCCCTTATTACGGGCAAGGCTCAACTCGGCCCACACTAGTCAGCCCATATTAGATTAATTAAGAAACATTCTATCTCACCTTAGACCAAACCCCGTGAAACGGTAAATGTTAAACGGTAAATTACGATATCAATTAATGTAGTCCATAATTAGAAAAACTCTTACAATTCTCTCTCTCTCCCCCGTGCCACACGACGCACTCCCTTCCTTCACTCTTCGCGTTCCACTCTCTCTCTCCCTCTCGACTCGTGATTCCGCTACGCTCTCTTTGTCCCTCCGGACTCGCAATGGGGAAGCCCTAACTTCGCTCTCTCTCGTTTGACAAATCACGCCGGTGCCTCCGCCCTTCGTGACTCCATCTCGTCTAATCCTTTGCCGTCAGCTAGGTTATGAGTAGGGATGATTGGTTTTTCGGTTGGTCTAATGGAACTGTTCATATTTTTCCCCACTCCTTAATGCCTTTTTATTATGGAGAAATACAGAAAAAAAAGACTGTCACTTGTATTTTTTTGAAGAAATTAAAAAAAAAGATCTATAATCGATTTGGTCTGATCCTCCTTTCTAATCAGACTGACCAAATACCAATTCCATTTTTAGGGATGAGGAATTAGACCGATGCTCTAAGGAATCAAATCAAAATTGATTGTTTCGATCCAGTTTGGACAATTCTTGGTCCGAACGATTCGTTTTGCACACTTCTAGTCGTAAGTCGTTTTTTCAAGAAGGAATGATAATGCTTCATCATCGGGCCGTTTTAATGTAGTTTATGAAAAACTCAACCCCGATGGGAAAAAGCACGCTTTGCCCCCGTATCAGTTGGCTCCTTAATGTTTATTAATTTTCACTTCGCTCCTTACAATTTCAAAACCTGCATCAATTAGACACAAATCCTCATCCTTAATTTTTAATGTTTTTTAGCCAAAATGCTATCGATCCTGAAGCATGTCCGCAAACAAAGGAAGGGAAAGATTGTCGCAGGAGTTCTGTTCTTTTGAGTGGTTATTAGCATGTTCATATGATTCACGGTTTGGTTGAAAATATAATTGCATCCAATCCCTCCCCCCCCAAAAAAACTCAACTGACCTTGGCTGTGAAAGTGCACTGTAGATGTCAACGTAGCAAGATAAATTTCAATGCACAAATAAATTTACAAGAGAAACTTTAGGAGCTTGTGTACAAATCATAATAATTGTATATTTACCGTAACCCCTCTCTCTCTTTTCAACTGCCCATCGATTCCTTAAGTTTCCTCCATTACTCTCTTTTCCAACCCACGATCCAGCTCTCTCCCAAGCACTCCCGAGACACTTACTGAATATACTTGAGAAGAAGTGTTATCAATTTTAGATTGTTAGAGATATTTAAATTCTTTTTGAATTTTTTCCTTTGTAGTCTAACCTAGACCATGTTTTTACGTAATACGGGAAGAGCAATCCGCTAGACGCTGCCGACCTTTCCTCATCAGATTGTGCAACAAGTACCCAAGGGAAATTGCCATCAAACTCCTTGTGAGTAATCGGGCATTGATAGCCCTTCACGGCCCCACCTCATCCTTTGCCTTGCCCTTCGTGTGTTGCCCGCAACATTTTCTCAGAAGGCGTCTAGATCTTTTCTAGATAGGTCAAAATGGATCTTAAACATACACATAACCAATTTAAAATATAAATAAGTCATTAAATGAGTCATATATAAAACACTTCAATTTTGAAGAACTAATTTTAAATGGATTTTAAGGCTAAAATAAATGAGTTTAAATTGGTTGAGCTTAAAACCCATTCCCAATCTACTAGGCTCATACAAATTCTCTCCTTTTAGTCTTACAAAAATATTTTTAAAAAATCAAAATTATAAATTAATTTTTCTTTCCTTTTTCTTCTTTCATTATCTTGGTGGCTGGCGAGAGAGGAGCATGCTGGAGGCCAGCGAAGCTCGAGCTTGCCGAGGTCTAGCAATGGCGATACTCGAGCTTACCGATCTGGCAAAGCCGAGCTCGAGAGAGAGAGAGAGCGTGGCGCAGTCGTGCTCGAGGAGGAGGCGCTCTACGGTTTTGCCGTGAGGGCTTCCACGGTTTCCACCATGAATAGGCTTTGGCTCTCTCTCTTCCACATCTCGAGAAAATAATGCATATGAAAGAGGAGAGAGAGTGCTACGTTGTTTACAGTGCAGGTGGGACCCTCTCATGGCACATTGCTCGAAGAGAGGAGCAGACATGTCGAGGCGTTTTGAAAATTTCTACGGATGGGCCTAATATGATGTGGCACTCTTGTGTACACAACGTTTTCTCAAACCCGGAAATTCCGTGGTTTTAAAATATTACAAAGATTCTTGTGCTCTAACAACTTTTATAATTAAAAAGTTTGAAGTTAACGTAAAAAAAAATCTTAAATTAATATATTTTAAAAATATATATTAAAATAATTTTTGTTATGAAAAATCTTAAATCGGTACATCTATGATAAATTTACTTAAAATAATAACAAAAACCTCAAACTATACACTTATGATATATTTATTTAAAATTTATTTTTTTATCATTAAAAACTTCAAACTTAAATATTTGTGATAAATATATATTTTGTTAAATTGGATTAAATATAACAAAAAAATACAAAATCAGTGCAACTTTGACAAATGGAGATAGTTCATTATTACGTATTAGTAGGAAAATTTGTCATAAATATATTAATTTGAAATAAATTTATCAAAAATATATTAATTTGAGATTTTTGATGATTAAAAATTAATTTTGAATAAATTTATTATATTTAAGATTTTTTAGGAGATTAATCCGACAATTTACCCTGGACTCGGACAGTGCTTTTTCTACTCTGGGAGGAGGGTTCAGTGGAGGACACCGACCCGGCCTTAGCTGTAGACTCGAGCACTCGTCCTTTAGACTAGGGCTGAGCACGGTTCCCGGGTGCCGGGAACCGGAACCGAACCGGAGGAGGGTCCGGTTCGGTTCCCGGTTCCAAGGGGACCGGTTCGGTTCCGGTTCCTTTTTTTCGGGAACCGGGATTCCGGTTCCGGTTCCGGTTCCAACGGCCGAGCGGAACCGAACCGGAACCGAACCGGTCTCGGAACCGGAACCGGAACCGAACCGAACCGGTCTCGGAACCGGAACCGGAACCGGTCTCGGAACCGAACCGGAACCGGTCTCGGCCGGAACCGGAACCGGTTACTTAGGGCAGAAAAAGCTCGACCTTGGATGTTCTAGTATCTTGTATGTGATGTTCTAGTTGAAGTTTGGATTCGGCCTCTAAATGAAAGTTGTAAAGGACTTCTTGGAGTATAACATACTCAAATTTGGGACAAAACAAACAAGTATAAGTGGGTGAAATCGTTATTCTTTGGAAAGACTAGATCTGGAGATTTTGGGACCGACCCTTGATGAATGCATGGACTGTAAGGCAACCTTTTTGTCGAAATTTCACTTCGGTTTCTTAACAAAAGTTGTAAAGGACATCCTGAGGTACAACATATCAAAAATTTAGAGAAAAAAACAAGAATAGGTAGGTGAAATCGTGGTCCTTTGGAGATGGTTAGATCTGGAATTACGGTACTACGAACAGGGATTTTAACCGTCCATATTTAATTATCTAGGACGAATTTGACTTCGATATTTTCATGAAGTATCTACCTTATGGTCTTGGCTATCACATAGTCGAATTTCATAATTTTTTAAGGTTATTTGGGTATTTAATCGGAAATGTTTCTAAAACTGTGCAATCCGATGTGTTCGGATCTTGTAAGTTGCAATGCGTGGACTATATCATTTTTTATGAGGTTCTTTTGGAAATGTGTTCTGCATGAAATATCTCTATTCATGTCTTCCTACAACATATTTAAATTTCGTAATTTTTGTAGTTCATTTGCCTATTTAACCAAAAATGTTTCAAAAACTGTGCAAGTAGAGAATAGGAAAAGTAAATCGATTTTATCTTTTAATCCAGAACGAATTGGACTACGATTTCTTCATGAAACTTGTACCTCTAGGTCTTAAATACAACGTATCCAAATTTCAGAATTTTCTGAGTTCATTTAAGGGTTTAATCGAAATTTTTTCAAAACTTGTACTTCTAGACATTCTTGTTCTAGTGGTGTTTTAATTCTACTTTGTAGTTTGCTATTTGTTTTGAAATTTATAATTATATTCTATTATTGTTGTGCTGTGCGAAGTTAATGTATCAAGATAACATGTCAATGGGAAGTTACCGTGTAGTATACACGTACATTATAGTTTTTTGGTAACATGCACATACGTTATATTTTTTTTTTTTTTTGGTAACGTCTTGACGTTACGTTATAGTTTTGGTAACGTGCGCATACGTTATATTTTTTTGGTAACATGCGCATATGTTATAGTTTTTTTTTTTTTGGTAACATGTGCGTACGTTATAGTTTTTTGGTAACGTGCGCGTACATTTATAGTTTTGGTGACGTGTTATATTTTTTTTTTTTTTGGTAACGTGCGCGTATGTTATAGTTAAATCGAAAATAACAAAAAAAAAAAAAAAAAAAAAAAAGAACCCTGTTGGAACCCAGGCCGACCACCTCAACCTGTGACGGGGTAGGTTCGAGTTCTGCCCCTGAGGTAGGTTAGGGTTCCTCATTTTGAGGAGCCCGTACTCCGAGCAGTGGTTCAGGGTTCGGACGGAACCGAACCGGAACCTGGAACCGCTCACCCCTACTTTAGACCCACATGGAATCCTTTCTCGCTTTCAAGTTGAGAAAGTAAATATGAAACATAAAACCAGGACTGAGAGGACTACCCATCGGCATCGGTTCATTGCCGCTGCTTTATCGATTCCAACTACTGAAAAGTCCTTTTCGTCTTTTTTTTTTTTTTTTTATGACTTCTTATAATGTAAAATCACGTGGGACAGGGACTAGACGACAATTTTCCCTCTGGTTGTCCAAACGCGTGGCGGGTGCCCACAAGTCAACGGTCTTGTCATGGGTAAAATACGATCAATAATGCTGTCTAATAATGTCTATAGACCTCCTGTACCCTCTGCAAGAGAACGGGAGAGAGAGTAGGGCTGAGCACGGTTCCCGGGTTACCCGGGAACCGGAACCGAACCGGAGGAGGGTCCGGTTCGGTTCCGGTTCCAAGGGGACCGGTTCCGGTTCCGGTTCCTTTTTTCTGGGAACCCGGGATTCCGGTTCCGGTTCCCGGTTCCAGCGGAACCGGAACCGAACCGGAACCGGAACCGGAACCGGTCTCGAACCGGAACCGGAACCGGAACCGGAACCGGTCTCGGAACCGGAACCGGAACCGGTCTCGGAACCGGAACCGGAACCGGTTACTTAGGGCAGAAAAAGCTCGACCTTGGATGTTCTAGTATCTTGTATGTGATGTTCTAGTTGAAGTTTGGATTCGGCCTCTAAATGAAAGTTGTAAAGGACTTCTTGGAGTATAACATACTCAAATTTGGGACAAAACAAACAAGTATAAGTGGGTGAAATCGTTATTCTTTGGAAAGACTAGATCTGGAGATTTTGGGACCGACCCTTGATGAATGCATGGACTGTAAGGCAACCTTTTTGTCGAAATTTCACTTCGGTTTCTTAACAAAAGTTGTAAAGGACATCCTGAGGTACAACATATCAAAAATTTAGAGAAAAAAAACAAGAATAGGTAGGTGAAATCGTGGTCCTTTGGAGATGGTTAGATCTGGAATTACGGTACTACGAACAGGGATTTTAACCGTCCATATTTAATTATCTAGGACGAATTTGACTTCGATATTTTCATGAAGTATCTACCTTATGGTCTTGGCTATCACATAGTAGAATTTCATAATTTTTAAGGTTATTTGGGTATTTAATCGGAAATGTTTCTAAAACTGTGCAATCCGATGTGTTCGGATCTTGTAAGTTGCAATGCGTGGACTATATCATTTTTTATGAGGTTCTTTTGGAAATGTGTTCTGCATGAAATATCTCTATTCATGTCTTCCCTACAACATATTTAAATTTCGTAATTTTTGTAGTTCATTTGCCTATTTAACCAAAAATGTTTCAAAAACTGTGCAAGTAGAGAATAGGAAAAGTAAATCGATTTTATCTTTTAATCCAGAACGAATTGGACTACGATTTCTTCATGAAACTTGTACCTCTAGGTCTTAAATACAACGTATCCAAATTTTAGAATTTTCTGAGTTCATTTAAGGGTTTAATCGAAATTTTTTTCAAAACTTGTACTTCTAGACATTCTTGTTCTAGTGGTGTTTTAATTCTACTTTGTAGTTTGCTATTTGTTTTGAAATTTATAATTATATTCTATTATTGTTGTGCTGTGCGAAGTTAATGTATCAAGATAACATGTCAATGGGAAGTTACCGTGTAGTATACACGTACATTATAGTTTTTTTTGGTAACATGCACATACGTTATATTTTTTTTTTTTTGGTAACGTGCTTGCACGTTATAGTTTTTTGGTAACGTGCGCATACGTTATATTTTTTTTTTTGTAACATGCGCATATGTTATAGTTTTTTTTTGGTAACATGTGCGTACGTTATAGTTTTTTTGGTAACGTGCGTGTACATTATAGTTTTTTTGGTGACGTGTTATATTTTTTGGGTAACGTGCGCATATGTTATAGTTCAAATCTGAAAATAACAAAAAAAAAAAAAAAAAAAGAACCTGTTGGAACCTGGAACCGACCCTGGAACCTGTGACGGGGTGGGTTCCAGGTTCTCATTCCACGGTAGGTTCAGGGTTCCTCATTTTGAGGAACCTGTACCCAGAGTGAGGTTCCAGGTTCCGGACGGAACCGAACCGGAACCTGGAACCGCTCACCCCTAAGAGAGAGAGAGAGAGAGAGAGAGCACGGGTGAATTGGTCTGTGGCGTTTCTAATAATTCTCAGAGTTATGGCTCCTGAAGATGAGGCTGCTGGAAGGAAGAGAGAAAGAGCGGTTTGTTTCTTCTGCATCTTTGCGATTTTTATTATTATTTCTTCGACATGAATATGGTGGAATCGATCCTCTGCTTGTAGTTCAACCCCTAAAATGGTAAACATCGTCTGGAATGTGTTACAAATGTCCTTTGGCGTGAACGGTCGAACCAGTCTATGTTCAAAATCACGAGATCCTATCGATGCTCCAAGCACTTTTGACGTTTTAAGCTGGGTCTGTTAAGCACTGTTTTGCTTTCCCCTAAAAATTTGAGAAAATTATGAAAACATTGCGTGTGAATTCGCTAATTAATGTTTTAGTATTACGAAAGTTCTGAAAAGTAAGGATTTACAAACAATCAAATTGCACGAATCGCAAGATTTAGCTGTAGCGCTTGCTGCGTTAGGTTTTTATTTTCTCTGTCGGAACCATAAAAGAGTGTTTTTATTTTCTTTCCTTCTACTTTTGTTTGTTTCTTTGGCCAGAAGCATAAGACTTGGTCCGAAACACTATGTTTACTTCAGTTTCCTTGATTTGACAGGACCCATCTTCAACCTCGTGGCCATCATCGTCTGGAATCAATCGTGAAGTATTCTTGAATTTTAGAGGTACAGATACACGAGAAGAATTCACGGATCTCCTACGTAGAGATCTGGAAGATGCAGGCATCGAGGTGTTTATGGACGACAAAGGACTCCTTCTTGGAGAAGAGATCGATCTGGGGCTAAAAGATGCGATCAAGCGGTCGAGGATCTCGATTGCCATCTTCTCCAAAGATTACGCATCCAGTAAAAGTTGCCTCATGGAGCTGGAACAAATGTGGGAGTGCAGACAATCAGATGGACAGATTATTATCCCTATTTTCTACGATGTTAGTCCCGACGTTGTGGAACACCAGACTGGGGATTTTGCGACGTCCTTTGAGAAACATGAGCAGTGCGGAGTCAACGCAGATACCATCATAAAATGGAAGGATGTGCTTGGAAAGATCGGGAGATTAAGCGGAATTAATCGGGAGGACATCAAAGGGAGGTAATTTTTTTACTTTTGGTTTCTTTTTTTTCCCCTAGAAAATTGAAAAAAAAAGAGAGTCTAGGATGATGTGAAAATGAACCCGAACCTTTTCTTAAAAATGTTGTATATAATCATATCGATGATGATGCATGCTATAAAGATGTTCAAGGTTCTTGTGAAATGGATCGATAATTTAACAGGTTGAAGTTCTTGATGCCTAACGAGTAACTGGTGACTTGATCAAAATGACCAGTTAAAAATCGACTCGACTCATGACATGACTGCGAGTCAGGCCAGCCGACCTGGTCCCACGACGCTCAGTTAATTCCCCCTTGGCTAGAACGTTTGTTTTGCAGGTAGCATGATATCAATGTCATAATTGCTATGTGCCTGGAAGGGAAATAAAACTTGCTCTCCATTTTAATCGAAGATGATCCCTGCCCCTGGTTTAATTTTTGTCGGTTCATTCCCCACTTGATTTTTGTCTACTTTTTAATATTTTGGTGACCCTGTTGTCAAACTCGTGCTTCATCACTCATGTTTTGCAGGCGTGTGTCCCACCTCCTAGATAGAGTTCTTAAACGTGTCATGGAGGTGTTGAAGAAGGATGACCAACCTGTCACCGACAAACTAGTTGAAATCGATCTTCATGTTCAAGAGATGATGACAAAGCTTGGTGTTGTCTACAGCCATGGAGAAGCGAATAAAGTATGTGGAAAAGACGTACGTGTCGTCGGAATATGCGGTATCCCAGGTGTTGGAAAGACTACACTTGCAAAGGTTGTTTACAACAAGATTTATAAATTGTTTCATGGATGCAGTAGCTTCGTTGAAGTTAAAAATTTGAGAGGAGTCTCCGACCGAAAAGAAATTTTGGAAGGAGTCAAGCTTTCCCAAGAACTGTTGATTGCTGACCTTCAAAATAAAAAACGTGAATCACTGAGATCTTATGATAAAGGTATTGAGAAAATAAGAAGTCTATTTGGTAATGTAAAGGCTCTCATCGTGCTTGACGATGTGCATAAGGGTGAACAAATCGAAGGATTAGTTGGGCACCTTACTTGGTTTGGTCCAGGAAGCAGAATTATTGTGACTACAGACAACAAAGATGTTTTCAATGGTTTTGTTGATGAAGGAGTTCGTCTAGCGGTTAAAGAACAGAAGGTTGAGCCAATGACCTATCCCCATGCTCTTCAACTCTTTCGTAAGCATGCTTTGCAAGGGAGTGGTATTGCTCCCCAAGATGCCTATGAGTATGATTCCCTGTCCATGGCCATCGTCGAAGCTATTGGAGGGCTTCCTTTGGCAATTAGGATTACGGGTTCACGTTTACGTAACAACAGCAAGGATATAGAGTTCTGGAAAAGCACCTTGGAACGCCTAAGAAAACACCAGGAAGAGATAGTTGAAACTACCTTTTGGGACAGTTATCAGTCTTTAGATTTTTATACAAGGAAGATATTCCTTGACATAGCTTGCTTTTTTAATGGAAAGGATGGGAGGATTCCCTCTTACATGTGGAAGGCTTGTGGTTTCTTTCCTCCTATAGGAATAAAACTTCTTCGTGACTTGTGTTTGCTGGAAATTGGAGAAAACAATGAATTGAAAATGCACGCTCTATTAAGAAACTTTGGCAGGAAACATGTCGAGCGCAAAAAATTTCACGAGCGTTGCAGGTTCTGGAATCTCCGTGGTGAGCCTTCCATTCCAGAGGATGGTCAGGTAAGTTCTTCAAGGCCCCTAGAAATTTTTTATAGTGGTTTAGGAAAGCGTTCAGATAAAGCTTCCATCCCATTAACCTATACTTACCTTTACTCAATCTTGTAGGGAAAAGAAAGGAATTTGTTCTTAACACGATTAGAACGCATAGTGGATACCCACTGATTTTGTAATGTTGATTTGTCTCATTTCGTTAAAAGGAGTAAGAGAAATTAAAGTTTTCCAACTTACTCATACGTTTTTCTCCAACTGAGAATTGACAGGGTACCGAAAGTGTCGAATGCATTGGTCTCACAGTTCAAGAAGGTCGCACCGTCCATTTTACATGTGACAAATTTCGCAAAATGTTGAAATTGAGGTACCTCGGACTGGACCGGGCTAACATCCAGGGAAATACTGAGAATCTTCCTCCAGATTTGAGGTGGCTTGATTGGCGAGAGTGCCAATTCATTCCTGAGCTACATAACATGCATTTGAAGAAGTTAGTCATTCTTGATCTGTCTAGGAGTCCGGTCACCACAGATTCACAAGTCTGGAGTCAAATCATGAAGGTATGGCCTATGTTTGCTTTTTAAATCTCATGTTAAGATGATAGATGATAGGTATGTGAGTGAAGTTCGGTATCTTCTTTTGCACTTTGCAGAAGGTGAAGGAATTGAAAGTCTTGAACCTACAAGGATGTTATCTGTTAGGTGCATCGTTGAAGTTCTCAGTGACAATTAAATTGGAGATATTGATACTGGAAGATTGTGATCTGTTATCTGAAATTGGGACATTCATCAGTGAGCTGGAGAGCTTGAAATCCTTGAATTTGAGAAATTGCAAGGGAGTCAAGCAGTTGCCCCGAGAACTGTGCCGCATGAAAAATTTGACGGAACTTCTGATTGATGGAACTGGCATCAAAAGAATTGACATCCAGAGTGATTCTTTGACGAACCTTGAAAAACTTAGTGCTTGCCGCTGTGGAAAGTTGGAAGTTATATCCCCAATTGGCCACCTAACGAAACTCAAAAGTCTTGCTCTTGATGGTGCTATTAATTGGCGTCCAGAAGATTTTGAATTTCCTCCGAATCTTTGGAGACTTTCTTTAAGGAATTGTCGGATGTTCAAAGAACTTCCACTTTCCATCGGGAAGCTGGGGCTGCTGGAGGTAATGGACCTTTCAGACACTAAAATCATAGAACTGCCAGAGTCAGTCAAAGATTTGACAAATTTGAAGATGCTGAAGATGGAACGCACTCACCTTAAAAATTTTCCAGAAGATATCATGAAGTTAGAGAAACTGGAAGAGATAGATTTCTCTGGCTGCAGAAGTTTGGTGGCCCAAGATAGTTGTGATATTTCGAGACTATCCTCTTTGAGAATTTTGAGATTATCATCATCCAATGTGGCTGGGCTGCCTGGGGGCATTTGTGATCTCCCTTGCCTCCGAACCCTTGATGTAGGTAAATGTGAACGACTTCAAGCACTACCGGAGTTGCCCTCCAGTTTAGTCACTCTCTGCTGGGGATCCAAGATCATGGCATCCCCCGAATTGACAAATCTGACAAATCTAAAAGAGCTATGCTTGAATGCTGATGAGCAGCCAGACGCAGGGTCATCGAATCAGACCCCAAATACGTGGTGGATCATGGGATTAACAAGTCTACAGACCTTGGAATTGTCCCTTCCAAACATCACCAATTTCCCTGGGGATTTTCGTGCCTTCACTCAGCTCCGGGAACTCACTGTATCCTACATGAAGGAGCTAGACCTCGCACAACTTCCCTCGTCCCCAAACTTATGGACTCTGCATCTCAAACGCTGCAAGATTGAAGAGCCAAATTTTTCTGGTCTGAAATATCTGTCAAAACTAGAACTGGAGGACTGTGATTTAGAAAAGATTGATGGTCTTAAAGATTTACAGAGTTTGGAAGTCCTGAATATTTCTCGATGCAAGGGTATAACAAACCTTAATGGGCTCGAAAAAATAGGACGTCTCCGGACGGTGCAAGTTCTCTTTTCTCCTCAAGTCGTTCTACCAAAATTATTAAAATGCGTTATGGTGGACAGATGCAATTACTAGGCTGTACGTCCGTGTCTTGCATTCTTCTTGTTTAGTGGATAGATTGTCTCTGTCCTGTACGAACTTCTATTGTACTTACGAGTCTTCGACAGGACATCTCCTTTATAAGAAGCTGGAGGGCAGCCTCTCTAAGGTACATGCTCGAATTCTGTTTAGAATTCTTTTTTACCCAAAACAAAGTTGGATTTATCATTTCCATAAATTCCTTATGTGTATAGAGCATTGGATCTGTGCAGGGCCACAAAATACCCAAGGCAAAGTCTCCATGTGCCGCAATTGGTAATGGCTTCAAGAACCTCACATCATAACCATTGCTGAAGGTAGTGACTCCACTTGAATTGCTGCATATTTTGTTGGTGTTCTGTTTATACTGTTTTCATAAAGGGCAATGCCATTTCCCAGCCTCTACGGCTGCTTACTGATATAGTGAGGCCATATTCACAGAGAAATCAGATAAAGGTGCGATTTTACGAAACACCATTTAGTGTTACTTGGAGCCTGTAGGATGCATGCAAAAGCTGTCCACTGCCACTCAGCTCTTCGATCACGATGAGAAAGAGAAGACGAAGAAGAAAGACAAGATCCAGCATCCATGGGCAACGTTGCAAGGACTCCACAGACGTGAGCCATCACGGGCCTTTTACCTTTTTCAGCTCTGCTGGTGAGGTTCGTCCTCAACACCGCCTCCATGTTTGCTTTTATTAGTTTCAGTTGATCAAGTCATCGGGTTCCCGAATCTCCAGGAGTTCATTATAGGATGGCGATGTGAAATGGATTTGATGGATATCTAATTAGAAGGAACTACAAGAGGGTGCGCTCGTGATCGTGAAATTGAGTAGGATGTTTGCGATGCTGAGAGAGAAGGAGAGAGATGCGTCTTTGAATTGATCTGCTGCTTGGAAAAGGATACTTTCCATCCATCGTTCTCTTCTTTTCTTTATTTGATTTTCTTCCCTCGCACCTCTGGATAGAATCCGGATTCATGGTGATGGGAAACATGCTCTGTATCCAGCTATAATTCTATAAATGGAGAACAGAGCTTTTTGTCGAGCCACATCTTAATTTTTCTTCTGCTTCTCCTCTTCACATTACTAAAAAATATATATTCATTGAAAAAGGTAAAAGTATTGTAATAATTAAAAAAGTTAAAGGTTCCTACTTTTTTGGGCCATTTGAGTCATTAATGCTGATTTTGTTTAAGAACCAAGAATCTGTAATTGGCGATTTGTCGCAATTAATGTGTTTTCTTTTTGTCAAACAATTAATGTTGTTGATTGGCATGTATAAATTGCTATACACATTACGGTCAATTTCGACTTCTATTATATTGAATATGAATAATTAATGCAATACATTTCGCTTGAATAAATGTAATCTAATCCACCTACATTCTCTTCCGTCGCTGTTTTCGCAACAATCCATATTCCTTTCTGATGATTTAGGTGAATTTTAGGAATCTAATAATTTCTATGTATAAACCAGTAAGCATTTTACCAAAAAAAAACCGGTAAGCATTAGTCAGTTGGGGTCTCTGCCCAGTCTCCACCGGTTCAACAACCCTTTACGACAGAGTTAGCATATTTTCTTAATTGATAGTTGCTTTCACTTATCATCTTTTATATATTGCTTTTGTACGATAAATGAGGTAAGATTGTTATTTGAGGAGCCATATCGAATAACATAGTTGTTGGGGAGAAGACAAAATGGCTCTTGAACTGCGATTTCTATTATTTTTCTTTTCCTCTTTGACATTAAGAAATAACATATTCTCACTTGACACTTCATATGTGCACGCTTATATTTCCCAACACTTAGCTTTGTCTTTCGTATTAAGCTCTGTTTATTTCTTGGAAAATGAATGATTTGAAAAATATTTTTCTAAAAATGATTGCTTGAATTACTTGAAATAATTAGCTAATATATTTATTTTATGCAAAACAAACAGGGTCTAAGGTCTAACATTGAAATAGATCTATTTCGGTATATTCTTGGATCTCGTAGCAAGTTTCTCATTGCCTTCGTCCTTTAGGTTAATAAAAGTTATATTCTATGGAAGAGGATATCATAGAATGGTTATGTTCGAATAAATGATCTAAAAGATTGATTTTTCTTTCATTTTTCCTTTCAATTTATCAACCTTTTTATATTATTAGTTATTACAATTTTTTACTGCGTCCTTTCTATAATAAATACTGTAATTGGATAATGAATCCTTTTTTTCTCGTGCTAGCATTTCTCAAATAGAAGTAAATGAGTATTCAATTAGTTACAAAGGAGAGGGTCGTACATGGAAGGATGAAGCTTTCACTCCTAATTTAACAGCACATGAACCTTTAAATTTTCTAATAGACATCATGCTCCATCTTGCAAGCAAAAAGATCTTTAGTTTATTCCTTATTCATTCTCTATTGGTTTTAAAGATCCTCTTTCCAAGCCAGCAAATTCCTTCTCAAGGGTGAAAAAAGAGAGGAAAAATCACAAGAATAAATGGGACCACACAATTTAGAGGCTACGGTGGGGGATATATGAGTGAGGAAGTAGGGTTTCGTAACGTGTGCATAGCACATAACACACGTAATGACTTGTAAAATAGATAGGAACTTGACCCAAAAAAATAAATAAATAGAAAGCGTCAGCCTATCATGCCTAACTTTTGAATGTAAGCAAGGATTAAGATTTCTCAGAAAATTTATTTTTATTAACTTTTGGAATGACCATATAAGAAGGAAAAGTGCATTCATCCCGTGAAATGATTTAGGAAGCAATTCCAAAAACTATTACACAAGCATAAGTGGTTTGGCTGATGAAATTGGGTCAGAGGTGGAAAAAAAGATGAATTAGTTTTTAAATATGTTCTCTCTCGAAGCACTGTTGAAGTATTATAGAAAGCACGTGCTATCTTTGTACATATTATCTACTTTGACCTTCACATACTGAGTATTAACACAATATTAAAAAGTTCATCAAAAAATGAAATAGAAAAGAGAACATGTCGTTGAATTGACTATTCGTCATAGAGAACTCATTGGCCGGAAATTTGTAACGCGACACTGAATTAAAACGAATGTAAAATGTTAACAAATATTAATTTAAGGACAGAAAAAAGTGACTAGGATGGGAGGGCGTGATTAGGTCATCTTTAGGCATGATGTGGCATGGGGAAGTCTAGTTTGGGAAATTGCTGAGATATATATATATATATCGAAAAGTGAAGTATGATGTGCATTGAAAATGATAAATTTATTTGAATGTGTCCTGAAGACATTGTCGATAGTTTTCTTTTCTATTTTTTAAAATTAATAGGAAAATCAAGGACATTCATAGGTTCCAAGCAAGTTGTCCATGATGCTTCGAAAATTGAAGAGTCAAGGATTTAGTTTACGTTTGATCGTCCGGATTTCTAACCAAGATAAGATTGAATATGATAGGATATGAAATCTAGGGGATTTTGCTATATCTTATCATATCCTATTTATTGTTTGGTGATTATATTAATAAAGTTGGATATGTTCACATCATGTTATATATATTATTTGATATAAATGCCTATATGAATTACAAATCTTACAAATGGAAATGTAAAAATCTCTCGCGACATTCTTGTCTATTTTATTTTTATTTTTTATTTTATTTTCCTCTCTTTTTTAATTAATTAATTAATTATTTTATTTCTTTCTTTCCCTTCAATCATTCTCTAATAAAATTTTATTAAATAGAAAATTGTACTAATATACCTAAAATATATAACAAATATATATTTATATATTGAATTTATATTATAAGATAGAATTAAATTCAAATATATAAATAACAATAAGATTATATTAAAAAATATTTTTTTGTTATTTTGAATTTCTTATATTAGAATTCAAATATTATTTATATTGAAATATAATTTTAATTTGTTTATTTAAGAAATTTGTTATTTGAGAAAAATATTTCCTATAATGAATATTAGAATTCCTATCCGTTTTTATCCTACCTCTTCAATGGGATAATTTTATCCTGTCTATATCTCATTTATATCTAACTTTATCCTATTTTGAGTAAGCACCAAATGCAATATATGACAAATTTTATCTTATTATGAATTTTATCCTAATCGCTAAACATAGCTTTAGAGTTGTTGGTCTAGACTATTGACGAATTGATGGAGTGATTGTGCTCCTCCGAGAACGTCGGGTGGCGCGAGCAAAGCTTTCTAGATAGCAAAGCATGACATCTTCAAACAGCGCGAAGACTTTGTCGTGATCACGGTCAAGGAAGAGGAGAGATAGTTTCATGTCATCTTCCTAAAATTATGAGAAGGGTGGAGGAAGATATAAGTAATTGAGAAGAGGTACGATATTTAAATTGTTCAAGTGCACTAACGCAACCAATGTGTTAAATTTCTTGACAGCGCCATGCCTTTATCAATAACCATGATCAGCATGAGTACAGAAATTCATTCGTGGTGCTAGGAAGAAGACGCAAGCAACTTCGTCTCATCGCGCAAGCGAACTTATGAAGCTTGATGCGATTACAAGACTAAGGAGAGAGATGGTTGAGTAAGGAAGCGAGAGATTACAATCGTCGTCAAGGGACAAAGCTCTAACTTCACTACTGAAATTGTGCAAATTGAAGAACAAAATTCTTTGTAGTCCCGAAACCAAAACAGGATTTGTTCAGAGATGGTAAAGATTTTAGTACAAAATGATCCCTATAGAAGATGCATTGGCTTGTGTTGCCTTGCTGACCAGAAAAATTAAATTAGGTTTTCTGGCAATAACTTGTAATTGTAGGTCTTTTGTGAAATTTCAATATAATTTTTTGGGCAAATTTTAGTGTGAATATACTGATCTTGCGGTCAAGTTATTGTGAACCGTCCTACGAGGCACGATGTAGATAAACTCAATTGAAAAAGGTCTTGCTTTCACTTATTTTTCTGATTTTTCTATTTATATTTATATTTTTTACTGTTGATCTTCTTCACTTTTCATTTTTGAAAAATGAAGCGAAATTTTCATGTTTGAAGCTGAAGGAAGGGGTGAGGACGAGGGAAACCTTCACGAGACTTGCGGCCATCAAGCTTCACGGACGACGACCTCGAATCTAAAGTCAAGCAGCCATGGACAACGACGCTTCCACGACCTTGGAGGAGGCTCGGTGACCTCAAATCTAAGGTCGCTCGTTTAGGAGCGAAATCTCGCCCCGGCCCGCTCCCATCCAGACTCCAGAGGTTCCTTTCACCTCTTTCGTTGTCACTCTTTAGCCGGACGAGTTGAGAGAACAAGACGAACGATTTCTGGTTCTTACACCCTCACACGAGAAACGAGAAACGTTCTTTCTGTTCCTCAATGAAAGGACTGAGCGAATGACACATTGCACCCCATCTCGTCCACATCATTATCCTGCTGAACCATAAGGCCTCGCGTGCCGTTGCTTTCAAGCATCCACATAGATGGCTCTAAATTCAAGCCCCGCCCCAACCGAAAAGCTACCATCCACGCAAACCACAAATCAAGAGCGATGTTTCGTTGAAACGTACCCCAGGCCATCTAATTCAACCTTGAATTTGACAACGATTAGCATCTCGAGGAGTCGGTCTTCTCCATCTTGGTCGTTTTCAGCGACTGGAATTTTTTACCCAAAATGTTTGATGGTGTAAGTCGTGAGGAAGGAATGATCTGGGAACACGTTGGGAATAGGCTTCGGATTGTTCTTTCTGGACTACTTTACCGGTAATTGACTGATGAAAGTAGAATAAAGATGGAGTTTACCCAGAGAGGTGAGCGGTATAGGAACAGGGAACAAGATACAATAACCATAAAAGAGAGAGACAGAGAGAGAGAAAAAGAGAGAGGGAAAAAAAAATCTGGAAAATTCAAATATTAAGTAAAACCAATAGGTTTACATAAGTTTGTCAATTACATCGTTGCATTAGCATTTTCAAATCAAAATTGATTGGAATGACTACATTAACATTTCATAAAAAGGTTTAAGATTACATTAACAAAAAATTTATGACTGAATACGTTCATGACCGAGTTGACCATTTTTCCTCACTTATATCTAAAGGATCCAATTCAACCGAATAACTTAGGAGAATCGTCTGCTAGTTTATTTCATCATCTTTATATGCTATTGCCATTGAAAAGTTGTTGACACCTAAATTTTGACAATCAAATTATTCACTTATTGCATTAAAAATTATGGATTAATTTTAACCCCTAAATAAAAATATTAGAATTAAATTGCATAACATATAGTTTTAGGAGTTTTTTTTTTATTGCATTTGCATTGAATTAGTGATAAATGGGTTTGACTTGATGGTTCTAAACTTTAATTAGACGAGTTGGATTAAGCCCACGGTGAGAGGGAATTGGCCAAAGTTTGTTGTTCTCTTATGACCGACAATTGACTTATAGGGAATGATGATTAGATATTTTCGGAAAAGATTTGTAATATTCTTTCAATATTTGGTAAATATTTTACATATTTATGCGATATATACATTGAGTGATATATTTCGCAGCAGATTGGAAGATTTTAGAGGAAATATCAAAATAATCAAAGAGAATATTGCTCTTGGGGGATATACTGAACAATATATTTTTTGTCTCAAAACGAAAGAGATTGTATGGTCATTAGGAATTTCATGCGGAAATTTTCTTTCCCAGATGGGATCATACCATTCACCATACCATTCACCTATAAAATGCCGCTCAGTCAAGAGAAGAGAGGGGGGGTGGGGGACACACGGCCACACAAAGAGAACTTTAGAGAGAAAAGTCAAGGAGAGAAAGCGTGAAGAGAGTGTCGGCACTCAGAGAGGAGAAAGGGAGACGACGGCTGAACACTTCACAGCCAAACATCCCACTCCATCGACCCACACGTCCCCGACAACTTGCTGCATCGACGAGAGTGCGGTTGCTAAGAAGCCCCATCAACGAGTTGCAACGTCTGAAGCTTAGTGAAACAATTTCGTTCTCTTGATGATTTTTTTCTTTTTTAGCAGGATTTTCTAGTCTCGCCGACCATCCACTCAAGTACCATTGTGAACCACCGCCGAGACCGCTACCGCCGCTGCACACCATTACCCATCATCGTCCGAGCTCATTGTTTGCCGGTTCCAATTTGGGAAACTTATCCGCGCAATACCTTGAATTTGGTAATTATCTCATTTGCCATCAATTTGAATATTCTGAGATTCAATTTGATTGAGAATATTACATGATTTCTAAATTTGAGTGATAAGTGCACCTCCAATTAAGATTTATTTCCTAATTCGCAACCATATATAATCTTTGATCCCATCTATAATGCTTTAGATGGAATTATTGATTCCGCGGGAATCTTTAAAATTGATTTTTTGATCTTTAAGTTTAAGATTAACTCATCAATTTTATTGGTGAAATTTTTGTTAGGGAAATCCCTTATGATATTTTGAAGATGACAAAATAAATCAAAGACTACTAACATGTTTAATGGTTGAGTAATAGACTATGCGGATGATATAATATGTAAATGATATTGTCAAAGTATATATTTGGAAGAACTAGAAGATATATTCTATACTGGAGCTGAACTTATTCAGACTGTATCTAGACCTTAAGGGTAAATTTGTTCAGAAGCAGAATATGTTCAGACTTTACATACAGAAAGAGATACAAGTCCAGAACATGATAAGATCCAAAACAAGACACAAGTCCAGAACGTGACAAGGTTCAAAACGAAGCATGTTTAGAATGAGACAACTTGACAGAACGTAACACAAAGAGAACTTTAGAGAGAAAAGTCAAGGAGAGAAAGCGTGAAGAGAGTGTCGGCACTCAGAGAGGAGAAAGGGAGACGACGGCTGAACACTTCACAACCAAACATCCCACTCCATCGACCCACACGGCCATGACTCTAGCGCCGCCTGCTACTCCCGACAACTTGCTGCATCGACGAGAGTGCGGTTGCTGCGAAGCCCCATCAACGAGTTGCAACGTCTGAAGCTTAGTGAAACAATTTCGTTCTCTTGATGATTTTTTTTTCTTTTTTAGCAAGATTTTCTAGTCTTGCCGGCCATCCACTCAAGTACCATTGTGAACCACCACCGAGACTGCTACCGCCGCCGCACACCATTACCCATCATTGTTCGAGCTCATTGTTTGCCGGTTCCAATTTGGGAAACTTATCCGCGCAATACCTTGAATTTGGTAATTATCTCATTTGCCATCAATTTGAATATTCCGTGATTCAATTTGATTGAGAATATTACATGATTTCTAAATTTGAGTGATAAGTGCACCTCCAATTAAGATTTATTTCCTAATTCGCAACCATATATAATCTTTGATCCCATCTATAATGCTTTAGATAGAATTATTGATTCCGCGGGAATCTTTAAAATTGATTTTTTGATCTTTAAGCTTAAGATTAACTCATCAATTTTATTGGTGAAATTTTTGTTAGGGAAATCCCTTTATGATATTTTGAAGATGACAAAATAAATCAAAGACTACTAACATGTTTAATGGTTGAGTAATAGACTATGCGGATGATAGAATATGTAAATGATATTGTCAAAGTCTATATTTGGAAGAACTAGAAGATAGATTCTATACTGGAGCTGAACTTATTCGACCGTATCCGCACCTTAAGGGTAAATTTGTTCGTAAGCAGAATATGTTCAGACTTTACATACAGAAAGAGACACAAGTCCAGAATGTGATAAGGTCCAGAACAAAACACAAGTCCAGAACGTGACAAGGTTCAAAACGAAGCATGTTTAGAATGAGACAACTTGACAGAACATAACACAAGCCCTAACATATAACGGCTAGTGATCTAGTTTGGATTTTATATCAAGATAAATTTGATTGACTCAATTTAATTGATTGACAATTGGATCTTGAAGATAAAAACTTTCTAAACGAAGAAACTTTACTTATGGAAACTAAGATTCTGTTTGTATGGTCGATCGAAATTAATTTGGGATTCTACTTCTGTCACTCAATGACTATCAAATCTTCTAAATACAGATTTGTCCAATGGGTAGTTTGGAAGAAGATCCTTTAAGATACTGTCCAACGTCTAGTTTGGAAGTGGAGGAGTATTTAAGGAGACCGAGGACTAATGAGCAAGTAAGAGACGGAGTATAGAATTTATAATTCCAACGTCTGAGCGAACTTTGATCATACACTTGTCTTTGAGAGCTTAAACATTTGTGATCATAAGAGAAATACCAAAATAGTGGCTTAGTGAAATAGTGTGATATACCATTGAGTGTTTGCACTCAAAATTCTAATATCTTGTTGATTACATAGTGGAATACAGCCAGAAGGTTGTTAGCATGGGAGAGTGGACGTAGGTTTAATCTAAGCCGAACCATTATAAGTTTCGTGTGCAACATTCTCTTTCCTTAACTTTTCTTATTTAAGTCTGTTGCATACTTACAGGTTATTTCAGAAGTTTGTTCCATTGCATAGCAGATTCTAAACATCTACCTGAAGTCTGGTGGCTTGCTTATCAGACTCTGATCCTTATTTAGACTTTGCTCGAAATTTATTTTATTCCGCATTTATTTGCCAAGACTTTTTTTAAACACCTATTCACCCCCTCTAGGTGTCCGTATTAGCGCTTTCAATTTCAAGTTGATTGGATATTATTTCTTTATTCGCATTGATTGGATGATATACGATCTTAAGTGATTTGATGCTTATCTTGCTTTAATTGCTTTATTTATGTTGAAAGTACAAAAAAATTGCATATTATGCATATTAGAATTGATTTCCTAGATAGGATTGCATGTTTATTTTAGTTATTTTATAATTCCGAATTTAATAAAATACCAAAAATATTATTTTTTTAAGAATAAATTGAATTTTCTCCTATAGGATAGCTTGCATGTTTGAATTAGAGTATTTAATTAATTTCGAATTTTAATAAATAAATACAAAAATGTCATGTGCATGTCATATAGAATTAGGTTCATAAAATGCATGTCATCTAGTAATTGTTGCTAGGTCCATTTAATTAGAAATTGTCCATCATTAGAATTAGGCCATTTGGTTAAATTGCATTACACGTAGATTAGATTTCATTAAACAAGAAAAATCCTAAAATAAAAATTAAGTGATTGCGTGTTAATTACAAATCATATATAGGACTGTTGATGTGAATTCTGATATAATATCGTAGATGTTTTCGTTGCTATGAGGTAAGTCCCATAATTTATTTATTACTTTCTTGGGTGTTAAATTGGTGGTTTGCGCACCTACATAATCACCTCACGTGTTAAGAAAGTAAATTAAAATTAGTCTAGACTGCCTGCAAAGATATTTTTGAAAATAAAAATAATGGTACCGAAAGGGCATTAGAGAAATCTAGTGTAATTAGGTCCCTGAATTCACAATCTTTGGTTTGCAGGAGTAAAGTAAATCTCCCGTTACTTTACTTGGGTTTATAATCAACCCACCAAAAAATAGATTAATAGCGACTCCTAACTAATAATCTTTTAAATGCTAAATACTTGAACCTAAGTCGCAAATTGATATAGGTTTGGGAGAGCCCGAGCTAAGTTTAAATTTAATAATCAATTAGCCAAATCCTAGGTGATTCACTCAAAGTTAGGTCGCGACAAAAGTCTTTTTTCGTCTCGTCAAACAGAGTTTGTCGTTACTCTTTTTTTCTTATTTTATCATGATCCGTTTTTATGTGACCACACCTAAGTTCTTGGAAGCATGCTCTCTGACTTCTTCAGATGTCAAACAAGAAGGCATTTGATCAAAAGCTATGCATCATTGAAAATTGTACCTTAGTAGGTAACTTCTACATGTTCGTATGAATCAATTTATGCAATCTTCTCATGCAATGAGATGTAAAATATGTGCTAGTGCATCTTTTTTTTCCCCAACTTCAAAGGTTCATTCTTAGGGAAATTATTAATGATTGATGTTGAATCGTTAACTTTTCTTCATTTTTTTTTGGTCGAAAACGGATAAATATTATATAATCTAACCAAGAGTGCCACCGTTTGCCAAAATATCAGTACAAATAAGGTCTAAAAGAGGTGGGGGAGGGGAAACGGCCCAGTTCGTGGGGAGATTTCGGTGCCCATGGGCTTTCGCGGCCCAGTCAGCAAACTGATTTGCTTCTCTCTTACAATGCATGATTCGTAAGTTGGGGAAACAGGGGATCAGTGTCGCAGCCTCTAAGACTAGCGCACAGATCTCCTATGGCATCGAGCAATGAAGATGCACGGCTTCTACGAGTACCAGGCAGTCAAATTCCAATATAAGTTGTTCATTTTCCATCCCTTTCTGCAATAGGTTTTGGAGTGTGAGTGTAAGGGCTTGTACCTCTGTCTACAGAGCTGAAGAGGCTATAATACTGCTGGTGAACCCATCAACGAGCCAGTCTGAGTGATCACGACTAACAGACGCCACCGAACCCTCATTTGGTGCAGTGGGAAAAGCTCCGTCGATGTTGATCTTCAGTGTTCCAAGTTCCGGTGGGCGCCACACCTGATCTAAATCTGAGGAGCGAAACCGAGATCCTGACATTGCTCCATTATAGTGACGAGCAACGTGGGCATTCGCAAAAGCCACTGCAACTACCTGTGCTGGATTAGGGAGAAGCCTGCGGAAAACAAAATTATTTCTAGTTTTCCAGTTCTGCCACAATATATGTGCAAGAGTCTCCAAATCAGGTAATAGATCTCTTTTTTCTAACAGATTTGTTAACCAAGCATCGATGCGTTATGTGTGATATGTTGCCGGTGTGATTTGAACCTATGGGTGAGACCAAACGTTGCATGTCCATGGACATAATAGGAATATGTGCTCTGTTGTTTCTGGGCTGTGCGCATGACAAAGTTGACATACTGGATTTGGAATGATGCATCTGTGGTAGAGATTATCTCTTGTAGATAGAGCATTGTGGCATAAGGACCACATAAATATTCGTAGCTTCGAAGGGGTCTTCATATTCCAGATCTTGCGCCAAAGCTGTTGTGGAGTTTGATAGGAGGAGGAGGCGTAGCTTTGTTCTGTAGATTTGAGGGAGTTGTAACAATTTTTTACTGTGTATACGCCATTTTGAGTTCCCTTCCAAATGAGTTGATCGGCTGTACAGTGAGTGCGAAGCAGAATAGTAAGGATTTCCTCGACAGTTTGATTATCAAAACTACTGCACAGTAAGGATTCATTCTAGCTATTCTGACCTGGTAGGATGAAGTCTGTAAGCTTCTCTGGTTCTCCTCTAGGCGAAGGCCCGCCAATGATGCCTCTTGCAAGCCATTTATCTTATCGGATTGAGATCCGTTTTCCATCTCCAACTAACCATTGTATGTGATTCAATATAGAGTCTCTACCGGTCAGTATACTCTGCCAGCCCTAGGATGGTCTTGCCCCTTTTTTGGCATTTCAGGATTCCTTTGAATGATAGTAAAGACCTTTAAAAAGTTGACTCCACAGGGAGGATGGGTTTTGTATGAGACGCCGCGCCTGTTTTCCCAATAAGGCTTTGTTAAAAGTGATGAGATCATGAAAGCCAAGTCCCTCGGTATCCTTTATAGTTTTAAGTAAATCCCATCTTTTCCAATAGATGCCTGACTTGCTGCAATGATTTTGCCACCAGAATCTGGCAATTTTATGCTCAATAGATTCACAAAGAGACACAAGAATCTTAAATATAGACATGGCATACTGTGGGATTGCCTAGACTACTTTTTTAATTAAAGTTTTCTTACCACCCTTGGAAATGAACTGCTCTTTCCAGCCTTCCAGTTTTGAATTCACTCGACCTAATATCCAGGTGAACACCTCCTTTTCTGATCTCCCCCAATTAGATGGTATACCTAGGTATTTACCAGACTTGGTAAGCACATGTACTCGAAGTTCTTGGGCCAGGTTTTCTTGTAGATGAACGGGACACGCCTTACTAAAGAAAATGCTGGATTTGTTCTAGTTCACAACTTGACCCAATGCTAAACAATATTGGTTGAGGATATTGGCTAGATCTATCATTCCTGTAGTTTGCCATCTAGGAAAAATATAGCATCATCTGCGAAAAAGAGATGAGAAATGGTAGGACACCACCTATTTAATTGAATACCTTTGATATTTCCTATATCGACAGCTTGATGGATAAGTATGGATAGTACATTCGCCACCAGGATGAAAATGTATGAAGAGAGAGGGTCTCCCTGTTTGAGCCCCTTAGATAGGTTAAAATAAGGTAGAGTTTCTCCATTGAATTTAACACTGAGCGAAGCGGTTGAAATGCATTGCATCACCCATTGAACCCATTTGGCTTGGAAACCCAATTGGAGTAAATAATCCTAAAGGAAATCCCATTCAACCCGGTCGTAAGCCTTCTGCATATCTAACTTCAGAACTGCCTGAAAAGTTTTCTTTTTGTTTTTGATCCTAAGCTGATGGATGACCTCTTGGACGACTAATATATTATTTTGAATCTATCAACCACAAACGAAAGTAGATTGCTCCATGGAAATCAGCTCAGGTAACCAAGGTTTAAGGCAGTTTGTTAGTACCTTATAGATGATTTTGTAAACAAAATTGCAAAGGCTGATCAGGCGGTATTGATCCAGACGTTTCGGGTTTGGTACTTTGGGGATCAAAGATATAGTTGTCTGATTAAACTCAGGTCGCATAACTCCAGAGTTAAAAAATTCTTGCACCGAGAGGAAGAGATCTTCCTGTAGAATATCCCAATGATGTTGGTAGAAAAGCTCATTCATCCATCCGATCCTGGCGCTTTTGTGGCTCCCAACTGAAAAGCTGCTTGTCATACTTCCTCTTGAGTAACAGCACCTGTGAGAGTAGTATTCATGTCCTCTGTTACCACATGTGGACATTGCATCAGGATAGACCTATAGTCACGATGTCCCATAGAAGTGCACAACTTTTAAAGAAATCCATTGTCATTTCCTTCGGTCGCTTTTGATCTTGAACCCAATTTTGATCTTCATCCTGTAGCATACTTATCCGATTATTGCATTGCCTGCGTTGGATAATGGTGGCATGGAAAAATTTGGTGTTCTTGTCCTCCCATCTAAGCCAGTTGACTCGTGATTGCATTGCCCAATATTGCTCTTTTTGTTGCCATAGGTGTTGGATTTTCGTTTTTAGACGAGTGACCTCTGCTTTATCATAATGGCTATTAGGTTGATTTGTGAGGTGCTGGATTTTCTGTTTCAAAAGGCTGATCTGATGGTGTCCCTTGGCAAACTTTCGTTGACTCCATGTAGCAAGAGCCGCTGAAACAACAAATTGAGCTTGTTGGAAATAGTTGGGCCTGACCTTGGTGAGGAAACCCAGGAGTCAGCGATAACCATACGGCACTCTTGATCTTGAAGCCAAAAAGCCTCAAAGGTAAAGCTCTTTTTCCTTTTAACAAGGTTGGCTTTAATGTTTAATAATAGCGGGCTGTGATCAGAACCCAGGGCAGGTAATGCGAAAACTTCAGCAACTGGAAATGTCAGACACCAATCCATTGTACATAGGACACGATCAAGTCTTTCTTTAACTAACTCCTCTCCATCTTTATTATTGACCCAAGTGAAAACACAGCCCTTACTTTCAACGTCCATGAGAGAGCAGGTATTTAAAAATTCATAAAAAGAGTGCATACGATAGTGGTCCGCTAGTCACTTACCAGTTTTCTCTCAATGGTAAATAATTTCGTTAAAATCTCCAACACACACCCATGGTAAAGTGCTATAGTGGCAAATTTGGCGTAGTTCATCCCATAATACTTGTCTTTGTGAATACATCGATGGCGTGTGAAGACAAGTGAGGCACTTGAGTAGTCCATTCTCAACATCCGTATAGATCATATCCATATAGTCCGAAGTCTGATGGTCTATAACCAGAGAAACCCGCTCATTCCAAAACATCACCAAGCCTCCTGCTAGTCCAATAGGATCTTCAAAAAGACAGCTTGGGAATTTCAACCTCTGTTGGATTTTTTTAAGTACTACATTCTGATTTTTTTGTCTCCATCAAAAACACTACATGGGGCTTTTCTTGGGCCACCGGGGCTTTTCTTGGGCCACCAGGGCCCGTAAAGCTTGAACTGTCAGGGGATTGCCCAAACCCCGACAGTTCCAGCTGACAATCTTCATTTGTCATGTGGTGGCTTATTAGGGCTAGCCACCACAGTCCATCTGCTAGGTTCTTCAACCGTAATGATCAGTGTATCCATTAGGTGCATTTCATCAAACTCCTTTGGTGCATGAGGTTTCAGCTCGTAAGGATTATACCTTTTAACTTTCTTGGTAGGGCTTGCTTTGGGAATCAAGCGAGTGCTTTTTATTTTCTTCGGTTTGGATGATGCAGCAGCTGCATTTCTATAATCTTCAAGGTGTATTGATGTAGGGGACTTTGCTATAGTGGCTGCTACTCCTTCTGAAAGGCCAGCTTGGTGGCGCCACTAAAGTGGTTCTGTGAGAGTAACAAGAGATTGGTCAGCTGGAGTCTCGATAGGTGCCTTGTTCTTGTCCTTCCTTGGCTGATCCACAAGTATTAGTTGATTGGATGGCTGAGGAGTTTCCGGAATGATATCTTCTGCCTCTTCATTGTTGATGTTTGTCTCATAAAAGGTTACCCAAAAAGGACTATGTTCCCAAACTTCAGCATGAAGCCATTGGCCAAAATACATGTTATCTTTCCTGTCCATTTTTTCTTCGTCAAAAGGAAAATCTTTGCAATGCATAGCATAATGACCAAGTTTGCCACATGAATAACAATAATGTGAGTCTTTCATAACGGAAGTCTAGCCATATGTTCTTTCCTTCTAGCCGGATCAGCTAGCTAGTTTTTAGCTGGTCTTGTAGTTTGATTTCCACTATGGCTCTCCCAGCTCTAAAGGTAGTACCTTCTTTGTTTTCTAGTTTGACATCTAGCACCTTTCCCACATGTCTCACCGCTTTATTAATCATACTTTCAGTACACATTTCTAGAGGAAGTCCAAATATCTGAACCCAGAAAGCGCAAGTGGTGAAGTCATAATAGTGAAGGGGTGTGTTTGGTATCCAAGGCTTCAAAATTACTAGGTGATTCAAGAAAAGCCAAGGTCCATTGTCTAAAATTCTATGTTTTTCTACTTCAATAGTCAATTTTACAAAATATAGCCCTGCTTCAAGTTGGGAAATGTCGATGTTTTCAATGCGCCAAGCATGCTTCATGGTATTATGAAATGCTTGGAAATTAATGGATGGGTTAGATAGGATTTTACCCACCAAAATCAGTTTGCATTCCTCTATCTTCTCTACTAGTGTAGCCTCATCCCATGCCTCAATTTCCTGTTCTGACTAAAGGCGACCCAACCTATTGTAGAGAGCAGCAAGGTGAACATCTTCTTCCTGGTTGGTGTGCTCCATTATTGATCAGACAGGGAAGGATGTCATCAGGAGGCATCAATTGGTCTGGATAGGAAATCCATCAAAGCGAGAGAGTTTGGGCGACAATCTGGTCGAGTACTCCACAATCATACCAGCGACAATAGCAGCAATTTGGGCAAGATGGGCAGAGGGGATGGTGGAGCAGAGCAATTGAGGCATGCAGAAGAGGAGGATGGGAAACAAAGAAGAGCAAGATATCGGGCAAACCTATCGGATGGAGAGGAAGATGAGTGTTGGAGTGGGTGGGCGATTGGTAGGGGAAAGAGAGGAAATTGCGATGGAGTTTCGATAGCCAAACTCAGACAGAAAGGGGGAACATGGTGGTATCAACAATGAGATTAGGGTTGGAAATTCAGCTACCATGGCGGTAGAGAATGAGATAGCTAGTATAAGCACCTAGAGGGGGGTGAATAGGTGCAAAAACAATTTCTCGTGATATGTGAGCAATATTAGACAATAAAAATGAAACTCGTCTTTTTGTTATCACAACTAATTATGATCAAAGTAAAATAGAGTAGGGAAGAGAAAATTGAACACAAGGTTTATAGTGGTTCGGCTTATTCCAAGCCTACGTCCACTCTTCCCGCACCGACACCCCACCTAGGCGGATTTCACTATGAACAAAAGAGTTGTTACAAAGAATGCTCTCCCTTGATTCCACAAAGTGTAGATACTCTACTACACTTTCTCAAGGTTTCTCACGAATATAGATTCTCTTTTGCGTACAAGATTTCGCTCAGCAAATGAATTGACTAAGAACAAGGAGCTTCAGACTTTGGAATTCTTCTGTCGCGCACACATTCGAACAACTGGAACGTCTTCCTTTTATACTCCTTTATGCCATCATACCGGTTGGCACTTACCAAAGGAATTTTTCCAATCTTCCCGTTGGATAGAATCAATTAGAAAGATCATTCGAGCTATTTAAGGAACATGACAATAGCCCATCAATCCTATTCGCCCATATAATCAGGATCTCGGTTTCCATAAGTAGAACCTTCCAAGTATACTTCGCCAATTATCGGATCCTTAATCAATCTTGATTCGAATAAATGAATCCGTTATGTCATATCCAGCCAAGAGATCCTCGTCAGTCGATAAGATCAAATCCTTAACGAAACATCCAATCTTGGATAGACCTTCTTCGACAAACTAGAAACTGTCAATGAGGATAGACTTTGAGTCTTGAGTCTGGTAGTTCGGAGGTCTTCAGACTTTAAGTAGTAGAGTTTGCAAATCTTTAGACTAGACTGATGGAAACATTTTGTCAGCTTCAAAATACTCCACGAAGATTTCTCCAACAGAGAAAGCTCTGCATTTCGAGAGAAAAAGGGTTTCATCGGAACTTTTCTTCATACGTTGTGGAAATAATGTCAAAATTGAGTTGCCGTTATAGAGAATAGTTGCTAAAAGATATTGCAAGAGAACATAACTTGAGCTCCCCTATGAACCATGATGCTTCACCATTGTCAACATACATTGAGAAAGTTTGACTAAAAAACTTAGTTAGGCAATGCATATTTTAATTGCTATTGTGAAGATGGAGATTTAACGTGCTGTGTTTAGTATATATACTTGCCAGAGAGGACATACAAAAAGGTCGTTGCAATTTTTCATATTAGTTGCCAAGGGCCTTACATTTAACATGAGATCCTCCATATAAAGTGTTTAAGCAATTGAATAATGATTGTTAGGATCCGTGCTACGATCCATTCGTTTCTTTTTCACACATCCCATTGAGAAGGACTTTGAATTTCATTTTCACTTCTTTATTATCTATTCAAATGTTTAAATATTGGTCTTCTATGTCTTCCATCTGAAAGACATTGGAGAGCCTTTGAGTGGCGATTAGAGAACGATGGAACTTTGTTTCTCTCTATATATGAGAAACTGTGATATTTTATGCCATAGTGATCTTGAATGGGAGCTTCTGGAGAACTTTGTGAGAAGAAATTGCATGTTAACTTCCTTCATTGAGATCCATAGACAATGTTTTATAAATTCAAACAGAACTCGCAGGCTTGACAGATTCATCTGGGTAATGGTTGGCCGTCCGGTGCTAAGGACACTCGGACCTGTATTTGGTAAAAACCCAAAAACAGGTCAAAGAAAGAAGGCAAGTGGAGAAATGCAAAACTGGCCAAAAAAAAAAAAAAAAAAAGAGTGTTCTATCATTGACTGTCTTCTTCGTCAAAAAAGTCTCTTCTATTTTCTGCAACCATGCCAAAAGAGGTAAAATTGATACTTATTACTTCTTTGAATCTTGGAATCATAGAAACTCTGCTTTTCATGACATTTTCGTGATTCATAATAACAGTGTAGGTTCGCTAGATATATCAGCTTGTTTGAAAAAGAGAACATGCTTTCATTGACTTTGTAAATGTCGGTTGTGTGGAGACTCGTGCCCAGCTATGTTGTGGTGTTCTGCTGAATGTTGATCATCATGAGCAGTCTAAGACATCTAAATTTCTCCTCGGGTCTTGTCTCGAGCTGTTAAGTTTGCTATGGTCACTCTAACTCTCATCATGAGAAGGCATATTGGGATGGAGTAGTTTAAAGTTTCAAAATATGGAACCATGAGTGAGCCAAGATTGCCCTTTATCCGTAGTCATGTATTATATTCCAAATGTGCGTGGTGGTTACAACACAACCATGGGTATATTTAATAATGGACTAATTTACTATTATATTTATTTCATTTCTCACTTTTTTACTATTTTCAACTAATTATGAGGAGCATGAGGATCATATTGCATGTGTCATATATCCATAGTTCCTCTTTATGTTTGATTAGCTGTACATGTATTTTACGTGTTGTTACAAGTTAACTAGTCCTATGTAGTTGCTCCTCATGACATGCATTTTCAAGTTGTTCATCATTTTCTCAAGGAGCATATTTTGGAGGCACTTGATTACAAGGTATCGATGGGAGTATTCTTTATTTTAATGATGTCATGTTGTACCCATTTAACAGTATCACTATGCTCAGGTCATTGTATTTGATACAATTGGGATGACAAAATTGCTTCTATATTTATTTCTTCGCAAAATGAGGATGAGCATTAGAGAGATGTATTCCGGGAAGTCTCAACTTTACAAAACTTGCACATATGATGAGCTTTGGGAATCAAAGCTAGAATCCCATTCTAGCTGTACCATTGATAGAGTGTTTCCTAGATGAAGTGAAAGATCTGCCCATCGATAGAATCATTGTACCATCTGTGGATCTAGATGTCAAAGTCATGGTTTTCATATGCCCCATTCTTCTTTTGCAACTTGTATGCTTATATGTAAATGTTGCCGATGGAACCTAATTGGAGTAGCTTTTACTTTTGTTGTCATGCTTGATAAGTTGATGTTTAAATACCTAACATATGCTGTAATGTTAATTATATTTTTCTTCTTAAGTATAAAATAAGTGATCAAAGTGACAATATAGGGTTTTTTTTTTTAAGGAAGGGAATCATTTTTGCAAGTAAAACTACAGTATCTTCCTTTTTTCTCGGGTGGAGCAATATGACGGTTTCACTCGATTTCGTGAGTGCTTCTCTTTGGCTTTTGACACTCTCATTAATAACAAAGTTTGGCTTGCCTTTTCTTTTTTTTCATGCTTAAGATTCTCTCTGCTGTAGATGGAGGACTGAATGGCAAATGTCGATACAAGCGTCAAAGAAGTGACATGACAAAGTTTGGCCTCCCTTTCCTTCTTAGAAAAAAGCCATCAAAAATTCTAAATTTTATTTAATGTGACAAATTTATCATAATTTTTTTTTTGTGATACAAAAAATCCCAAGCTTTACTAGTTGTAACACATTTACCCAAACTCTATTGTTGAAGGGCATTTTTGTCTTTTAATTTTTAAATTATTTTTCTTTTCTTTCTTTTTTTTTCTTCTCTGAAGAGAGGAGAAGAAAAAGAAAAAAAAAAAAAAAATTAAAAGGTAAAAGATGAAAGTATCCTGTAATTTAGAGTAAATGTGTTAGGTGAATATAAGTTTGTAATTTTTTAAGATGAAAAAATTTAAGATAAATGTGTTACAATTAATAAAATTTAAGGTTTTTTGTATTATAAAATAATTCGGGATAAATTTATTATATTTGTTAAAGTTTAGAATTTTAAGTGGTATTTTTTATTTTTTTTCATGTTTAAGATTTGTGTGGCTTGGGTGAGAAGAAAACGTCGCATTCGATGAAGAGAAGGAGACAAATTTGAAGGAGAGACGGGGAGGGCGCTTCTTCGTGTAAATGGCCAGAGAAAGTACGAAGCAATTGATGAAGAGAGAAACGCGGGGAGACAAAAAAGCGTGACTCCAAATAAAAGTGGGGCCCCGGCTTCAAGTGGAGCCACGTGTTGCCTCATGATTGGGCCGGCCCAGTCAACACGCGGCGTGATTGGCGTCGCGTGATATTTTCTCGGCGTCGCCCAAGCCCGACGGCGGGGCGGATGCCCAGCAGTCAACCGTCTTGGTCATGTATTAAAGGCATCTGATGTCTATGGGCCTCTTGGGCCTCTGCCTGTGAGAGAGAGAGAGAGAGAGAGAGAGAGAGAACTGGCCGTGGATTCGTGGTGTTTCCTTTTCACGGAGTGACGGTTCTTGCAGTTGTGGATTTCCCAATGGGTTCGAGGGGGCAAAACTGTTTACAGTGTTTCTTTGTCTCGGAATGTTTGTTGCTACAGTTGTTGTTTACGCCCAGGGTTTGACGTCGGCAACAGTGTCCATGGTGTTTGTTTTTCTCGGAATGATTATTGTTGCAGTTGTTGTTTTCAAAAGGAGGAGAAGAAACCGGGTTAGTTTTCTCTGCATCTTTGAGATTTGTATTTATCATTTAGAACTTCTTCGACCTGCGTACGTTGGAGTGGGTCCTCTGCTTGTAGTTCGACCCACTAAATCCTAAAAATCCTCTGGAATGGAGCAAAACTTTTTGACATGAAACGATCAGACCCCCTCAATGTCAAAAATCACGACGCTATTGAAAGTCCAAGCACTGTTGATATTGTACGCCGGGCCTGTTTAGTAGAAAATTACGAAAAAATTGCAAACTCACATATCAACATTTTGAGTGTTACCAAAGTTCCAAGAATTTTTTATATAAAAAAAAAGTCGATGTATGAGTGGCAAGATTCAGTTGCATCTTGTTTGCCGTGTTGGGTAGGTCTCCATCAGAATCATAAAACTTTGTTTTACTTCTTTTATTTGGGCAAACATATGAGATTTCATTTTACAGAAAACAATTTTCAAAAAAATGTTTCCCGAGTTTTCCACCTTCGTTTACGGAAAATAAACCAATTGATTGGAAAAACATTTTTTACCAAGAGAAAAAGTCTTTTAAAATGGGGAGAAAATATTTTCATCTTTTTAAATAAAAGAAAATATTTTTTTACTCAATCTTTCTTATCTCACATCCCTGCGAACCCCCACTTCTTTTTATTTTTATTTTATTTTATTCATTTTTAAGAAATTAAAATTAATTTTTTTTCTTACCAAAAAAATTATTATTTTTTTCTTTTTATTTTCTTTTCTATCCTTTTGCTTTCCTTCTTTCTCGACCGATCGCCACCATGGCAACGGCTAGCAACCAACCATAGGTGAGCCTCAAGCTCATCGATTTGGCAAGGCTAGAGGCCGATGAGCATGAGCCTCCCCATAGGATTAAGCTCGTTGACCTTGGGCCTCGCTAGATCGACTAGCCTTTTTGAGGCCAGCAAGCTCAAGCTCGCCTTTGGTCGATCACCATGGTTGGCAATCAACTAAAGAAGAAGAAGGAGAAGAAGAAAAATAAAAAGGAAAAAAAAAAAAGTAGAAAGAAAATAAAAAAATAAAAAATCTACTTATTGGAAAAATAAAAATTTTATTAAAATGAGTGCATGGAAGAAAATCGAATAGAATTTTCTATATCGAACAACGGAAATATTCTTTTAGTTCATTTTCAAGTTTCAACTTAACATTGAAAAATATTATCATTTTCTTGAAAATAGCTTTATGAAAAACATTTTCCAGAAACGTCACATTTTCCATGAAACGAACGGAATCTTAATCTGAAATGCTAATTCACTATATGAAGTGGTTTAGTTTCCTTGATTTGACAGGAATCATCTTCGATCTCATCGTCATTGTCCAGAACCAATCATGAAGTGTTCTTGAGTTTTAGAGGTGCAGATACTCGCAAAGGATTCACGGATCACCTTCATTGCAAATTGGTAGATGCAGGGATCAAGGTCTTTAAAGATGACAAGAATCTCCATGCTGGAGAAGAGATCAAGCCGGCGCTAAAAGAGGCGATCAGGTAGTCGAGGATCTCAATAGCCATCCTCTCCAAAGACTATGCTTCCAGTAAAAGTTGCCTCATGGAGGTGGTACAAATGTGGGAATGCAGAATATCTAATGGACAGACTATCATCCCGATTTTCTATGACATTAGTCCCTCCGATGTAAAACACCAGGCTGGGCATTTTGAAACATCCTTCCGTCAACATGAGAAGGACGGAGTCAGCTCAAATACCATCATAAAATGGAAGGAGGTTCTTCGACAGATTGGGGGATTAAGCGGATATCATCTAGATAACGTATATGGGGGGTAATTCTTTTACTTCTGGTTTCCATTCTCTTTCCTAGATAAAATGGAAAAAAAAAATGGTTTAGGGTGATGTGAAAATGAACCCAAACCTTTTCGAATAAATATTATATATAATCATATCATTCATGATGCGTGCTCAAGAGGTTTTTGAGGTTATTTATTCTTATGAAATCAGTCGATGATTTGACAGGTTGTAGCTCGATGTGCCTATTGAAAAACTGGTGACTCGATTACACCGGCCATTTGAAAATGACTAGACTCATTAACATAACCGCGAGCTAGACCAGATGTACTGGTCCGTCGCGCCCTATTCTTTTCCCCTTCGCTAGAAATTTTGTTTTGCAGATGGCATGAAATCGATGCCATAATTGCTATGTGCATGAAAGGGAAATAGACCACGCATTAAAACTTGCTGTCCATTTTAATTGAAGATTCCCCTGCCCCTGTTGGTTGTTTCAATTTTCACCGCTTCATTCCCCACTTGATTTTTGTTTAGTTTTTAATACTTTTGGTAACTTTGTTGTCATTTTTGTGCCTCATCACTTATGGTTTGCAGGCACGAGTCCCAGCTTGTAAAAGGAGTTCTCAGACGGGTCAGGCAGTTGTTGAAGAAGGATGACCAAGTTGTAACCGATAAACTAGTTGGAATTGATCTTCATGTTCGAGAGATGATGAGAAAGCTTGGTGTTGTCTACAATGATGGACGGGCGATCGAAGTATGTGGACAAGATGTACGTGTCGTTGGAATATGTGGAATGCCAGGTGTTGGAAAGACTACACTTGCAAAGGTTGTCTTCAACAAGATGCATCTATTGTTTGATGAATGTAGCTTCCTTCCAGGTATTAATTCAAAAGGAATCACGTTTTCACAAGAAATGTTGATTGTTGACCTCCAGAAAGAAAAACCTGCACCACTTAGATCTTCTGATGAAGGTACTAAAAAAATAGCCAGTCTATTTAGTAGAATGAAGGTTCTCATTGTCCTAGATGATTTGCATGAGGTTGAACAAGCTAAAGCATTAGCCGAGAAACTTAGTTGGTTTGGTCCAGGAAGTAGAATAATTGTGACCACAAGCATGAGGAATGTTCTAGATGGATTTGACGACGGACCAACCAAAAAATACAAGGTTGAACCCATGAGATATCACCATGCTCTTCAACTCTTTCGTAAGCATGCTTTCCAAGGGGATGCTCTCCAAGATGTCTCTGAGTATGATTACCTGTCCATGGACATCGTCAAAGCTACTGGAGGGCTTCCTTTAGCTATTGTGGTTGCGGCCTCATATTTATGCAACAATAAGGATGATATACGAATATGGAGAAATACTTTGGAATTCTTAAAAGATCACCAAGCAAATGAAGTTGAAGCTGCCTTTAGGGTTGGTTACGACTCTTTAGATGTTCCTACAAGAAAGATATTTCTCGACATAGCGTGCTTTTTTATTGGAAAGCATGAGAGGATTCTCTCTTACATGTGGGAGGCTTGTGGTTACTATCCTGCTAGAGGAATAAAATGCCTTCGTGAGATGCATTTCTTGAAAATTGGAGAAAATAATGAATTCAGAATGCATGACCTGCTAAGAGACTTTGGCAGGAAACTTGTCGAGAGAAAAGATCTTCATGAGCGCTGCAGGATTTGGAATCACAGTGATGCAGTTTCCGTTCTAAAGGATAGTAAGGTAAGTTTCAGAACCTCTTGAAAGCATAAACTTACCTTTCTTTTCTCAATCTCGAACGGAAAAGAAACGGATTTGTTCTTAACCCAATTTATAATGCGTAGTGGATACCACTGATTTTGTAAATCTGATTTGCTCCATTTCATTGAATGGAGTAAGATATTAAAGTTCTCAAATTACTCACACATTTTTCCCCCAATCGAGGTTGACAGGATACTAGAAACGTCGAAGGTATAGGTCTTGCGGTTGAAGAGGGTTGCATCGTCTGTTTTACATGTGAAGAATTTCATAAAATGTCGAATTTGAGGTACCTTAGACTGGACCGGGCTAACATTCAGGGAAACACCGAGAATCTTCTTCCAAATTTGAGATGGCTTGAATGGTCAGCATGCCGTTTGATTTCTGACCTAGCTAATATGCATTTGAAGAAGTTAGTCATTCTCGATTTGTCTTGGAGTCCAGTCACTGAAGATTCGCAAGTCTGGAGACAAATCATGGAGGTATGTCGGATATTTGCTTTTTAAATCTTGTGTTAAGATGATAGATACGAGTGGTTAAGGTCTGAATCTTCTTTTCCACATTGCAGAAGGTGGATGAATTGAAAGTCTTGAACCTGCAAGGATGTGTTCAGTTACCTGCGTCGTTGAACTTTCGAGCTCCAATCAATTTGGAGATTTTGATACTGGAAGATTGCACTCAGTTATCTCAAATTGGGCCATTCATTAGTGATTTGAAGAACTTGAGTTCCTTAAATCTGAGAAAGTGCATCGGAGTCAGGCAGTTGCCCCACGAACTGTGCTGCATGAAATCTTTGAGGGAACTCCTGATTGATGGAACTGGCATATATAGTATATGTTTCTCCGAAGGTTCTTTGGAGAATCTTGAAATACTTAGTGCTTGTGACTGTCAATATTTGCAAGATATATCCACAATTGGCCGCCTAAGGAGTCTCTCGAGTCTTGCTCTCGATGGTGCTGATATCGATGGGCTTCCATATACTGTTGAACTTCTTCAGAAACTTCGGAGACTTTCTTTAAGGAATTGTTGGAAGTTGGGTAAACTTCCGACTTCCATCGGGAAGCTCGAGCTGCTGGAGGTAATGGACCTTTCATACACTGGAATCATGAAAATGCCATGGTCAATTAAGGATTTGAAGAACTTGAAGACACTAAAGATGGCGCACACTCCCCTACGAAAATTTCCTGAAGATATGGTGAACTTAAAGAACCTGGAGGAGATAGATTTCTCCAGCTGCAGAAATTTGGGGGGTGAAGTTCGCTGTGATATTTCAGGATTATCCTCTTTGAGAATTTTGAGATTATCGTCATCCGATGTGGCCGGGCTGAGTCCAAGTATTGGCCATCTCTCATGCCTCCAAACCCTGGACCTACTTGACTGCGACCAACTTCAGGCTCTACCGAAGTTGCCCTCCAGTTTACTCAGTCTCGTCTGGGGATCCAAACAAATGATAGTCCCCGACTTGTCATATCTGACGAATCTGAAAGAGCTACTTTTGAAAGATGCTGAGCAGCCAGAAGCTAAATGGCGAATGAGGTTATTGAATCTAAAGACTCCGAATATTGGGTGGATCGCGAGGTTACCAAGTCTAGAGACCTTGCAATTGTCCCTTCCATTGGTCACCAATCTCCCGGGGAACTTTGGTATCCTTACGCAGCTCCAGGAGCTCTCTTTATCCTACATGAAGGAGCTAGACCTCACACGACTTCCCTTAACTTCAAGCTTATTGACTCTGCGTCTCAAACATTGCACGATTCAAGAGCCAAAATTTTCTGGTCTGAAGTATCTGTCAGAATTGGAACTAGACAACTGTGATTTAGCAAAGATTGATGGTCTTGAAAATTTAAAGGTTTTGGAAGTCCTGAAAATTTCTGAATGCAGCATAACGAACCTTGATGGGCTCAGAGATTTACCCCGTCTCAGGAAGGTGCAAGTTTTCTCTTGTGATCTCGCCAGTCTATCAGAATTATGCGAATGTGAATGTGAAGTGGACATTCGCAATATTGCATTTGTCTCACAAATGTGAATGTGAAGTCAACATTTTGAGTCTTCGACAGGATATTTCCTTTAAGTCTAAGAAACTGGAGGGCGACCTCTCTAAGGTACATGCTCCAGCTCAGTTTACAAGTCTTTTTAATCAAAACGAAGTTGGATTTTAACATTTCTGCGCATCCCTTATGTGTAAATTGCATTGGATCAGTGCAGGGCCACAAAAAAGACCAGGCAGTTTCTTTGCGTCTGGCAATTGGTAGTGGCATCAAGAATCTTGTCGAGGCAATTGCTGAAGGTAAATGCCTACGCTCGAATTGCTGCATATTTTGTCAGTGTTCTGTTTCTCCCGTTTTTCTATGAAGGCACGATTCACCAAAACACCATTTACCGTTATTTGTAGCCTGTAGGATGCATCCAAAAGCCATCCGCTGCCACTCAACTCTTCGATCACGATGAAAAAGAGGTGACAAAGGAGAAAGTAACATCCAGGATCCACGGGCGACATTGCAGGGACTCAGCAATTGTGAGCCATCACAGGCCCGTGTTTTCGTCGACTCTGCTGGGAAAATTCATCCTGAACACCGCCTTCAGTGTTGCCATTCTCCATTCGAGTTAATCGAGTTGTCAGGTTCCCGAATATCCTGGAGTTGATTATAGGATGGTGATGACGAAAGTTTCACCAAGACGGAGGCTTTTGTTTTCTCTTCTCAATTTATTGCACATGAATTTTTTAACTTCTGTAATAGACATAATGTTCAATCTAACAAGCTAAAAGATGTCCAGTCTGTTCCTTATTCATTTTCTGCATTTGCTATCAAAGCCTCTCCTTCTTAAGGATGAAAAAAATTGGAAAAATCACAAGAATAAATGAGACCTTTCTTTAAGGCAATTTTAGAATCAACCGGCCAAACATATAACCAAAACTTGAATGTGAGCAAAGATTATGACTTCTCAATTCGTGAAAATTTACGTTTTACTAAAGTTGAAATAAGGATATCAGAAAGACAAGCGCATTCATTGCGTAAAATGATTTAGGAAGAAATTCTGAAAATTACCGAATTACACGAGCGCCAGTGGTTTGGCGGAAACGCCCATCGCCTGTGTCTCTGTTATGCTTCTTTAGCTACACATAAAGCTCCCTTGTAGTAATAATTAGGCCCGCGGCAAAAATTGTTTGGACGATCGTCAACTCTTTGACCAGACCGAACGCCAAGATTACTGCACATCTCTCTTTGGACGATCGTCTTCTACATCCGATCCAGCGAAGACCGAGCTGAACCATGATCGCGATGGGGTTCAAGTTCATCCCGCACGCGCCGTGTCGTTCTCCGACCACGTTCAGCTCTTCCTTCGCGTGGTGCTCGTCTTGCCAGCCGCCAACGCTCGGCTACCACCGCGCGCCCCGCGGCGTGTCCGCCATGTTCGCCGCCATGATGCTCGGTGGACTGTAAGCCGCTCTCTTACTCTTCCTTTTTCTCTTCCGCCTCAAAGCTCACCAACCCAGAAGATGGAAATGAAAAAGCCAGTCTCCAAACTTCGTTGCATCTTTGTCAGGGCCTTGGGACTGCTCGCTCCGACCGTGCTCGCATTCGTCAAATCGAAAGCGTCTAAATTCTTCCGCAAACCCACCGCGACGGTCAGGAGAGAGGAGACGAGCAACCCCGGAGCCGCGGCGAGCGGCGGCGTAGCGCCGGCGCCGGCCGGCGAGGAGTACGAGGTGTCCCTGAGCTTCAGGGGGTCTGATACTCGAACGGGATTTACTGATTGCCTCTACCACGACATGCTCGGCGCCGGAATCCGTGTCTACCGAGATGACGAGGAGCTCCGCGTCGGCAGGGAGATCGGCGGCGAGCTCATGCGGGCGCTCGACGTGTCCAAGATCTACGTGCCCATCTTCTCCAAGGACTACGCATAGAGCTCGTGGTGCCTCCGCGAGGTCGCCCACATGGTGGACTGCGTGGCTCGGTCGAAGGGGAATAAGGAGATCTTGCCGGTGTTCTTCGACGCGTCGCCCTCGGATGTGAAGCTCAGGACTGGGCTGTACAGGAATGCCATGGCCAAGCACAGGAAGAAGTTTGGGGTTGAGGAAGTGAAGAGGTGGGAGGATGCTCTTGTTGAAGTTGCTGAATTGAAGGGATGGGACCTCAAAACGAGAGGGTAATTACTAATTTTCCAATTTTCTGTTCTTTTGATATTATTTTCGTGTCATTTATATGCAATCTGATGGTTGTATTAGGATGTACAATTTGAATTCCTTAGTCTTTGCCATTTTTTGCATAGGTAAGATTTCTGGGAATTTCGACGGTTTGAAATGCGGGAAGAAGTTGGCAGTAATTGTACATTGTCTGGGTCTCAGTTGGATGCTAGGATATTCTGTGTCTGGTGTGGTCATTGATGTATAGACTCATGAAATCTGGCAGGCTCCATTTTAGTAGTCAGCAACCAGCTTTCAAAATTAATGAGCCTGGATAATCTCTATTATGTTCCTCACTTTGATGGGCCTTTCATCAGTGGTAAGTGATAATCGATAGGAGAAAACTGAGATAGGAGAAAACTGATGAGTTAATTAAATCTCCATTTTGGTCGTGGTCACTCGTATACCAACCAAATCAGGAAGTTCTGCAAAAAAATTTCATTCATTTGGCTAGTCTAGAAAGCAATTTCAAACATCAGAGTACAGTTTAAATAGAGACCAAGCAAAAAAACATCAGGTGGGTAAATGAATATTAAGCATCATATCAAGAAGGCATTTGCAATGACATAATATTGCACACCTCCTCTATCATACACGTGGATTCCGTAGATCTAGAACCTTCATATACTCGAGGGTGTGTTAAGTTCCAAGATATTCAATGCTTTTGTTTGTATGTTATTTGCCTTGTCTGAAATCTAATATCACAAATTTACTCTGATGTTTTAAGGAGTGAAGCAACTAGTGGTTTCTGAGGAAAGCTTCATTTTAGCAAGCCTCCTTCTTTTCTTTGCCCCTCGTTTACCCTTCACTAGATATTTTTCACTCTTTTTTCTGCGTGTTCTTTTCATCAATTCTTCTTCTTAAGTTTTCTTTCTGCTCTTACTCAACTCAATTTTTTTAATTTAACTTGTAGGTCCAGTTATTTATTCCATCTTGCTCAATCTAGCTTGGAAATCATTCATGAAGCAGGAAGAACTTTAAGCTTAAGTTGCATTTCCTATTGATGGTATAAAAAGAACTAAAAAAAAAAAAAAAAGAGAGAAAGCTTGAAGACAGATTTACATTGTTGGGAAAGAGGTATAAAACAATGGACCTCCGTCTCATGTGTAAAATTTTACCTTTGTATTAGGTGCATGTTTCTTAACTGACTCCTTGTTTGCGAATCATCTATGCATAAATCCAAATACTTTTGCTTTGACTTGAAAGAAATGATGACATCTTTATTTACCGTCTTTCTTCAACTGAGGTAGTTCGTATATGTGGTAGGCATGGGGAAGCTATTAAGTTGATCATCCGAGAGGTTTTGGTAAAGTTGAAGATAAAGCATAAGTATGTGAAAAATCAGCTGGTTGGAGTGGATGATCGTGTAGAAATGAAGCTGTTGGATGTTGACTATGAAGGTGTTTGTTTTGTTGGTATTCACGAGATGGGCGGTGTTGGCAAAACAACTCTTGGGAAGGTTGTCTTCAACCAGGTCTGTTCCTATTTCGATGATTGCTGCTTTCTTGGAGATGTTCAAGAATCATCAGAAAAAGGGGGCCTAGTAAATTTGCAAAAACAGTTGTAAACATTCTCGACTCTAGATTCGTGGACAAAATTCATGACATTGATGATGGGATTAACTAGATCGGGACAAGATTTCGCAGCAAAAAGGTCCTCATCGTTTTGGATGATGTTGATAAGGAAGAACAACTAGAGAAGTTAGCAGCGGAACGAGATTGGTTTGGTTCAGGAAGTAGGATAATCATTACAACCAGGAATGAAGCTACTCTAAAAGTCCTGGATGAGGATTTGATATACGAATTAAAGGAACTGAATTTTGATCAAGCTCTTAAGCTTTTCTGCATACATGCTTTTAGAAAAGATTATCCACCATATCAATACGATATTGCTGCATCAGAAATTGTTGTCACAACCAAAGGGCTTCCTTTGGCTCTTGAGGTCATAGGCTCATTTCTCTATCGCCAACCAGAGAAGATATGAAAAGAGACTGTGGAGAGGCTAGCAAGAATACCTCGTAAGGATGTCTGATAGTAGTTGATGATCAGTTATAAAGCATTAGGGGATGAGGAAAAGGAGATTTTTCTTGACATTGCTTGCTTTTTTGTTAACAACACCAAAAAGATGAATGCAATTTACATGTGGGAAGCTTGCAATTTTTTCCTAAGACTGGGATACAGGTTCTTATGCAAATGTCTATGGTAAAGATTGTTGATGGTGATGTATTATGGATGCTTGACCAGCTCAAAGATCTTGGGAGGACATCGTTCTAAGGGAGTGCTTGCATGATCTTGGAGAGCGTAGCCAGGTGTGGATTTGTGAGGAAGCCGTGGACATTGTAAGAACAAAACAGGTAAACAAAATTCATTGTTTTCATGAGTTGGATACGTGTAGAAAAGAGTTTACATACCCACTTAGAGGCCTCTCGATTCTTTTACCCCAAACAAGAATTTGAAAATTTGTCAAATTCTTACTATAATATATATATATATATATATTTCAAATTCATGCTTGTTCATTTGTGTTCGCTTTGGCAGAGAAAGAAAAAAGTTCAGGCACTCATATTAACTGGAAGTGATTATCAACTACTTGTAATTACGCATGACGAACTTAGTAGGTTGCCCAACCTAAGGTTCCTTGAATTAGAGGAGGGAACCTTTGCCAGAGACTTTGGGGATGATTTTTCAAAGTTAAGGTGGATTTCTTGGTATTCTCCTAGGCCCCTTGATCTTGAGGTAACCAATCTATCTATGAAGAATTTGGTTGTCTTTAAGACCGTTGCAGGCAGCATCACAGATGACTGGAGTGGATGGAGCCTAATCAAGGTAAGATATGCATTCGCTTTGATTCTAATTGGCGTATGATGTAATATATACTATTTTCTTCTCTTGATGGTGAATCATTTTTGTTAGATGGCAAAGAATCTGAAAGTTCTAAACCTCAGAGGTTGCGAAGGCATAACTAGAACACTAGACTTCTCTGCATGCTTCAGTCTAGAGAGGCTGAGTTTCTACAATTGCATAAACTTGGTTGAGATCGACCCCTCCATTGGGAAGCTAAAGCGCCTGATTCACTTAAATCTTAAAGAGTGCCTCTCTCTTAAGGATTTGCCCGAGGAAATTGGAAGGCTTACGAATATGAAGCTACTTGCTTCTAGTGGATGTTTTCTGAAACTCCCAGGTTCATTGAAGGAGTTGGATCTGTCAAACATACAAATTGAATGCCTTCCTGATTGTATTGGTGATAAGAAGTTTCTATCTGTCCTTATTCTAAAATACACACAAATTAGCACGCTTCCAGAGACTATTGGGAAGCTTGTGAAACTTGAGTCTCTCTCTATCTCTTTGGGTGCATTAAGTTGAGAAAACTCCCAGGCTCAATTGGGAAGCTAGAGTCTTTGCAAGAGTTGAATTTATCCAGTACTAAAATTGCTGAGTTACCAGATTCAATTGGAAATCTCAAGAATTTGAAAGTGATATCGATGGAGAATACTCCAATAAGGAAATTGCCCAATACTATTGGAATGTTAAAGAATCTGGAAGAGCTCCATGCTAGTGATTGTGAAGAATTAACTGGTGAAATTCCAATTGAAATTGGCGCCTTGTCCTCTTTAAAAATTCTCGAACTATTAGGTGCCCATATTTCTGGAGTGCCGACAACAATCAATCATATTCTCCACCTTGAAAGACTGGAGTTGACAAGTTGTAATGAGGTTCAAGAATTGCCAGAGCTTCCAAAAAGTCTAATCTATCTGCATTTTCGATCATTGGCATTGTACATTTTTCCGGATCTCTCAAACTTGACTAATCTGGTTGATTTGCTCTTATCTGATGGCTCTGAAGATGTGCTTAAAGCTTCATCATATCTGTTGCCAAGTTCCAGCTTAGGGTGGATTAGGAGGTTATCTAAACTGAAGAAGTTAGAATTGTCTCTTTCTAGTGTCCCTGCACCACCTACTGAGTTTGGTTCTCTTCCTCGTCTAACTGAGCTTATTTTATCTGGACTAGACTTGCAATGTATCAGAGCTGCAACTAGTTAATTTCAACGCAATAATATCTTGGTCAATCTTTTCCAACTTGAAAAACTTGTACAAGCTACGACTTTCTCAATCTCAGCTTCAAGAAATTGATCTCAGTGGACTCGAAGAACTGAGAGCATTGTCAGTGACTAAATGTGAACTCCTCCTAAGGTTATTCATCCTGGCAAGCTTAAAGAAACTTAAAGAATTGCGGCTATCAGAATGTCCGAAGCTAGTTGAGATTGAAGGTTTGGAGGCCCTAGAGTTCTTGGAAGAAATGAATGTACAGTACTGTGGTTCCGTTGAAAGGTTATACGACCTGTCAAACTCAAAGTTGCTGAAGCTTTTGGTTATATCAAACTGCTATGAGCTCCGTACTGTTGAGGGCCTCAACGGTTTAGAATCTTTGAATGCATTACTTGTTTATGAGTGCAGTTCACTGGAGAAACTAATTATTCCATCAAAAGTAGAGAAGCTAACACATTTGGAGGTTTCAGGATGTGAGAAGCTGATTGAGATTCCAGGTCTTGTTGCATCGAAATCATTGGAGACTTTAACCATTAAAAAGTGTCCTATTAGCAAAATATGTGAGTTATCAAACTTACAGATGCTGAAGTCTCTGTCAATCGTCGGATGCCATGAGCGACAATCTATTGATGGTGTTGATGAGCTAGACTTTTTGTGTGATTTCTATGTTTCTAGCTATCGGAAACTAGAAGTTCTGCTGGACGAATCTAACACGAAGTTGTTTGATGAATGCCTAATAACAATTCGGAAGTGTCGGAAATTACAAAACCATGGCTATTCTAATGTCAATGGCCTTCCCTACAGGGATTACAAGGACATGATTATTGCAACGACAAACTCTCCTACGGGGTCACTCCCTTTAGAGACATCAGACGAGGTATCCATATTCTTCTTCACAAGTAGAAGGCTATGGCTACTGTGTTTTGGGCAAATTATTTAAAGATGAGTACATTCCAGAGACATGGAGAATTATCCGAGATTACTTAAGAGATCATCCACATGAGGGAAAAGTAGAAGCTGCCTTGAATGCAAATTATGATTTATTAAATGAACGTACAAAGGAGATATTCCTGGACATAGCGTGTTCATTTGTTGGAAAGGATGAGAGGACTCCCTCTTACATGTGGAAGGCTTGTGGTTGCTATCATTCTTTTGAAACAAAAGAACTTCGCAACATGCGTTTCTTGGAAGATGGAGAAAATAATAAATTAAGAATGCACAGACTATTAAGAGACTTCGGAAGGAAAATTGTCGAGGGGAAGGATCTTCGAAAGCGCTACAGGATTTGGAAGTTCAATGATGTATGTTCCATTCTAAAGGATGGTCAGGTAAGTTTTCAAAAGCTTTTAGAAATTTCTTTTAGAGGGTCACGAATGTGTTCAGATAAACCATCCATAAATAACATAAATTCTAAATAGTATCGACATGCAATATGATATGTTGATATGTCATTTATCAAAAAAATGAAGAATTCTGACACGTAATGACGTATTATATAATAAATGAATATTTTTAAATATACATAATAAATTATCATTTTTTTTTTGTTTGATTCTAATGCACATGTTTTTGGGTAATTCATTCGAACACATGTTCTCAACATCGATTTTTCTTATGCTGAACGCAATACTGCAGAATTCTCTTATATATTCTTTTGAAAAGAATCGATATAATAATATATTTAGCAAATGATTTGTGTTGCGACTGCGTCCGCATCCAAACGTGGCGCTGATGCAAACCACGTGTCCTGTCTGCCGGGCGAACCTCGTGCCCGAACCCGGTGAGACCCTTGCCTCTCTTCGTCGTCGTCGGCGGCTTCGTCTTCCAGACCAAGAAGCTCGCATGACCGTCAAGGAATGCGACGGCAGCCCCAAATGGAAGCACGGGATGCCATTCCAGTGGAAAGCTTGGCCATGGCCGCGATGGGCGAGGTCGAGATTCCGACGGCTCCTGGCCTCGACCGGCTTGTCCATGGCCCAAACAGGCGAGATCGACATGTCGGTAGCGATTGGGCTCCGTAGAGATTCCCCCGTCGTTGCCATGGCTGCTGCAGATCTAGCTAGCCAGATCGGATCTGCAGCGGCGGAGGCGTTGGGTGGGAAACTCATCGCTGGGCGCGGCGCCCACACGAGTCCTTCACCTCCCGCTTCCCCGCCTCCCTCAAGAACACCAACCCCCGCTACCTCTACCCTGTGACACGTGCATGCCGGAACTCACTGCGTGTCGCGACACGGAAGGGCTCAGGAGAGTGTCCGTGCTTCCTAGTATAAACTATTCAATCTCTGGAGCAGGGAAAAAAATGGATTTGTTCTTAAACACGAATCGGAGCGCGAAATAAAAACCCACTTGATTTTTGTAAATTTAATTTGTCTCATTTGATTAAAAGGATTAAGAAATTAAAGTTTTTCAACTTACTCATCCGTTTTCCCCCGTCGACACTTGACAGCATAATGAAAGTGTCCAAGGCATTAGTCTCGCACTTGAAGAGGGTGGCACCGTCCGTTTTACATGTGAAGCACTTGGTAAAAACTCGAATTTGAGGTACCTCAGACTCAATGGGGCTACCATTGAGGGAAAGTCTGAGAATCTTCTTCCAAATTTGAGGTGGCTTGATTGGCGAGAGTGCCATTTCATTCCTGAGCTATGTAATATGGATTTGAAGAAGTTACTCATTCTCGATCTGTCTAGGAGTTTGGTCACCAAATATCCACAAGAGTGGAGGCAAATCATGGAGGTATGGCCGATATTTGCTTTTTAAATCTCGCGATAAGATTTTAGGTGTGAGTGAGTAAAGTCTGATATCTTCTGTTGAACGTTCATTGCAGAAGGTGGGAGGAATTGAAAGTCTTGAACCTACAAGGATGTGATCTGCATAGGGTATCGTTGAAGTCTTCAGCTTCAACCGATTTGGAGATATTGATAATGGAAGATTGTACTCGGTCACTTGCGCTTTGGGCGTTCATCAGGCAACTGAAGCGCTTGAAATCCTTGAATTTGAGAAACTGCAAGGCAGTCCAGCTGCCGATCCTACAACTGAGTGGCAAGGAATTTTTTACGGAACTTCTAATTGACGGAACTGACATCGTAGAAATTCATATTGAAAATAATTCTTTAAGGAACCTTGAAGTACTTAGTGCTCGTAACTGTAAAAAGTTGAAGGACATATCCCCAATTGGCCACCTGACGAAACTCAAAAGTCTTGCGCTGGATGGTGCTAATATTGATTGGGTTCCAGAAACTTTTGATTTTCCTCTTAAGCTTGAAAGACTTTCTCTAAGGAAGTGTGAGAAGTTGTGTGAACTTCCATCTTCCATTGGGAAGCTAAAGGAGCCGGAGGAAATGGACCTTTTAGACACTAGAATCACACAACTACCGGAGTCAGTCAATGATTTGAGTAATTTGAAGACGCTGAAGATGGAACGCACCCCCCTACAAAAATTTCCTAAAGATATTGTGAAGTTAGAGAAACTGGAAGAGATAGATTTCTCTGGCTGCACAAATTTGGAGGCCCAAGATAGTTGTGATAGTTGGACTATCCTCCTTGAGAATTTTGAGATTATCGTCATCCATTGTGGCGGGCCTGCCTCAGGGCATTTGCGGTCTCCCTCTTCTCCAAACCCTTGACGTACGTAAATGTGAACGACTTCAAGCATACCAGAGTTGCCCTCCAGTTTAGTCACTCTCTGCTGTGGATCCAAAATTATGGCAAACCTCAAATTGACAAATCTGACGAATCTAAAAGAGCTATGCTTGAATGTTGATGAGCAGATAGAAGCGGGGTCATCAAATCAGACCCCAAATATGTGGTGGATCATGGGATTAACAAGGCTAGAGACCTTGGAATTGTCCCTTCCAAATGTCACCAATCTCCCTGGGGATTTTCGTGGTCTTACCAAGCGCCGGGAACTCACTTTATCCTACATGAAGGAGCTAGACCTCACACAACTTCCCTCCTCAAACTTATGGACTCTGCGTCTCAAACACTGCAAGATTCCAGAGCTAAAATTTTCTAGTCTGAAACATCTGTCAGAACTAGAACTAGAGGACTGCGATTTAGCACAGATTGATGGTCTCGAAGATTTAAAGCTTTTGGAAGTCCTGAAAGATTTTCATTGCAAACGGACAATAAACCTTAATGGGCTCGAAGATTTACGACGTCTCAGGAAGGTGGAAGGTATCTGTTCTGCTCGTCCCACTTTACCAATATTCTTCCATCCTGTTGCATTGGACGTATGCGAAAATTTAAAGCTTTTGCCAGTCCTGAATATTATTCGAGGCAGCGGTATAACAATCTTTAATGAGCTCGAAGATGTTAACCAGCTGAAGGATGGAATCGAAGCTGCCATCGAGGTCAGTTACAAATCTTTGTTTTTTCATACAATGAAGATATTCCTCAACATAATTTGCCTTTTTATTGGAAAGGATGAGAGGATTCCTCTTACAAGTGAAGGCTTGTAATAGAAAATAACTTTCAGGAAAACATTTGCTAGATTTTTTGCCGTTTGGTTTACGGAAAAAAAAACTAGTCAAGAAAAATATTTTCTGTCAATGGAAAAAAACATAAGTGGGGAAAATGTTTTCATTTTTAGATCTTGTTTCTTTCACTTATATCTAAGTATTTTTTTTTTTCACATAACGCATTTTCCTTTTATTTTTTTAAATTGCGTTTTTAATTATTTTTAATTTTTATGTTTTTTTTTTTTTCCTTCTTCTTCGGCTGATCACCGGCCATGGCGGCGGTTGACGACTGGCCACAGGCGAGCTTGGACCTTGCTAGAGTAGTGAGTGGGTGAGGATGGTTGCTAGAGGTCGGCAAGGCTGCCTCACCCAAGCTCACCAGGCCTTGGGCGAGGACTGACGAGGCTTGACCTCGCCTGTGGCCGGTCTTTGCTATAAATATATTCTTTTCAAACACTCTTTTACTTAAAGTATTTTATAATGGATTTTTTTATCATAATTTAACAAACACAATTTATATTTTAATTTTTTTTTAACTTGAAATCATTTGTATTTTCTTAAAAGCTTTCCTCAATAGTGCAACTAAACGCATCAAGCAAGATTAGCTCACAGGTCGAGTGACAAGTCGAAGTACATAAAAAGACTATGAGGCACGCCAAAGAAAGCGATCCTCAAAAGTGCCACTAAACACCTCAAACGAGATTAGCTCATAGGGTCAAGTGACAGGTCGAAGTACATAAAAAGATTCTGAGGCACGCCAAAAAAGAGATCCTCGAAAGCGAGATTAGCTCACAGGTCGAAGTACATAAAAAGATTATGAGGCAGGCCAAAGAAAGAGAGGTCCAGACGGCCTCCCCTTCCTCGAAACTAGACACGATATCTCGCGCATTTCTTCATTAGAGATTCTTATACACGACAACGAGAGAGATCTGGACAACTGGAAAAGGTAATAACAAAGAATTTCCCATGGCGTGGCGGCAGACAGTTAAACATGGGCTCTGGCTATACTTAGGGTCCATTTGGGAACCACTTCCCAAAGCCCTTTGGAGGCCTAAAGATACTTGGGCAAATGCCAGCCCGTTTGGCAAAAAATTTTGAACCCACCTCCTCCAAATGCTAGCCTTGTGAAGGCTGAAAGCCCAAGGCAGGGGGAGACCTGCCTTGGGCTTTCGGCTTTTTCGGCATGCCACGCCCGCACTGTTCACGTTTTTTTTTTTCGAAATTATCCTCAAGAATTTTTTCATTTTCCGGGTGCGTGCCCTTATCGAGCACTTTTTCATCTTCTCAGGGCGTAGAGAGACGCTGCGACCTAGGCAATCTTCGTCGGAGATTCCGCGACCTCACGCGAGTCGCAATCTGGTGGCCAAACGCACATGATCGCGGCGGCGTCGCCCTGCGCATCGTGACCTCCGCACGGAGCTCGCGCCGGGGCCGCGCGAGCCCTCTAGTCGCAGTGCAGTCGCAACCCCGGATCACGTGCCGGAGGCTCGGCGCGACCGGATCTAGGTCGCGCCTCGCCGCCCCGAATTTGGGTCGCGGCGGCGCCGTGCGACCTCTTGCGACCTCGCCGCCCCGGATCACGGGGCGGCGCGGTCGCGCGACCCCGCCGCGACCTAGATCCGGGCGGCGAGGTCCTCCGCGACCCGACGCCCGGATCGAGGTCGCCGGAGGTCGAGCGGCGTCGCGCGACCTCGCCGCCCAGATCCGGGGGTCGCTTGAGGTCGAGGCGGCGTCGCGCGACCTCGCCGCCCTAGATCCGGGTCGGAGGTCGCGATGGCGTCGCACGATCTCACCGCCTCAGATCCAAGGTCGCCAGAGGTCGTCGGAGGTCGCCGGAGGTCGCCGGCGGTAGCTGCCCTTGCCGGTCAATTTTTTAAAATTTTTCTTTTGCCAATTTTTTTTTTTATCACAAAGATCTTTGTAAATGCAATTCCCCAAACACTATTTTGTTCAAAGTACTTCACAAATGGACTTTCGAAGTACAATTTACCAAACACGGTTGCATTTTGAAAAACACCTTTAACTCAAGGTCTTTGCATTTTCCCAAGGACTTTCCCCAAAAATAGTTCCCAAACGCACCCTTTCTTCCTCATCAAAATTTGGTAATTTTTTTAGTTTTGAAATCCTTGTTTTCCAAAAGGGTACATCAAACCGGTCAAACTGACTGGGAAATGAATGTTGCTCTTCCAATTCTGGTTACCAGATGCCAGAACTTTGATTTTAGCGTAAGGGGAAGAGAGAGAGAGAGAAAAGAAACCATACTTATTTACTTTTATAGCTAAGTTAGATATGCTCCCATTATAACAAAGTTAGATCTTTCTCTTCCCTATTCAGATGGAAATACAGAAAGTGACATTGGGGAGTCCAATCCCTCATGAGTTATTTCTCCTATTTTTTCTCCTTTAAGCCTGTTAAGGATCAGTCCGAATTCATATGCAAAAACGGGTTATCAATGTGAAAAGCTCTAATCTTTCCTTAATCTCTAGAAGGAGGACGGTGCGCCCCATTGATGAAATGAGCAGGGGCGTTCTGCCCACCTCAGCCAACCATCATTCTCCTTGCATAAGCTCAGTGCCAATAATAATAAAAGGGAAAATGTCACAAATGGCCCATATCTTTTATTACTTAATGTGCGATTTGGTCCCGAACTTTCGATTGGCGATCCCAATTATTAATAAATGTCCGATTTGGTTCCTGAACTTTCGATCGGCTCAATTTGATCCTTGAACTATTGATAAATGTCCAATTTAGTCATTCGTTAATGTTTTTCCTTTTCTTTTATTTTTTATTTTTTTGCTTCTTCTCTCTTCCCTCCCGGCGTCGACGAGGGTCGCCCTCGCCGGCGTTGGGGAGGGCCATCCTCGCCGGACGCAGGCGAGGGCGGCCCTTGCCAGCGTCGGGCAAGGAACACCCCGGCGTCAAGCGAATCGGCGAGGAGCCCCTCACCGGTGTCGACGAGGAGCACCCAGGCGTCAGGCGAAGGGCTCCCTCGCCTGCATCCAGTGAGGACGGCCCTCGCCTGACGCCGGCGAGGGTGACCCTCGGCGGAGGGAAGAGAGAAGAAGCAACAAAAAAAAAAAGGAAAAACAAGAATGATGGGCCCAAATCGGACGTTTATCAATAGTTAAATGGGCCAAATCGAGCTGATCAAAATTAAATGGGCCAAATTACATTAAATAATAGTGTAAAGATCATTTGTGACATTTTCTCGTAATAAAACAACGAATGCGGGGCCTTGGAAAATTACAGGAGGACCCTTTCGATGAATTGTTGACTGTTCTCCGGTCATAAATTAAATGCGCTCTCTCTCTCTCTCTCTATTCTCTCTGCTCTGCTCTGCTCTGCTCTGCTCTTAGCTTCAGCATCCATTTTGACCGCTGCCCACCACTCGGCCTCTTCTTCATCCCCCACTTCCTTTTCCTTCCTCCTCCCCCATCAAGACCGACCCGATATAGCCTCAATCATGGAGCCTTCCTATCCCTCCGGCGGAGGAAGGCAGCCGCCGCTGCCGTCGCCGCCCAAGAAGGAGCTCCCCCTCCAGGGCCCCCGGCCCTCCCCGCTCCGGGTCGCCAAGCAGTCCCACGCCGTCCAGAAGCCGCCCCGCCCTCACCAGTTGCCCCACCCGGCGGCCTCATCCTCGTGGGCCCCTCGCCCGACCCACCTGCCGGCGGCGGCGGCGGTGGCGGGGGCGGACCGGCAGCAGCCCACGATCATCTTCGACATCTCGCCGAAGGTCATCCACGTCGAGGAGCGGAACTTCATGTCCATCGTCCAGCAGCTCACGGTGTCCTCCTCCATCTCCTCCGGGGACGTGTTCCCGGCGGCCAGAAGTGGCGGCGATAGAGCGGACCAGCCCGACGGGCAGGGAAAGGGCTTCGCCGCCGCCGCCGCCGGGGAGATGGGCGGGCCGTCGGCGGTGGCCGGCGACGACGAGCTGATGTGTATGTTGGGAGACGTCCAGCTGGCCCAGAGTCAGGGGATACTGACGCCGGCGGCCCCGCCGGCGACGGAGCCCCACATGTTGCAAGACTTGAGCCCGTTCTGGCCCCCGAACAACAGCTATAACAGCCCGTCGGCGTCGACCCTGTTCATGGCCTTCTCTCCCTCGCCGACTGCATCCGTGGATCTCTTCAACTTGTTCTCTAACTATTGAGTGCATCGAGAAAATGATTTTCCTTACGGGAAATATTTTTCACTCCATTTTCATGTTTCAGCTAAACATCGAAAAATATGGAAAGTATTTTCCAGAAATGTCACATTTTCCAAAAACGAACTGAGTCTAAGGGTGCGTTTATTGGGGGGAAAACTTCATGACAATGGAAAAACCTTTCTGGGAAATTTTTCAAGAAAATTGTTAATTTTTCCCTTATTTGGTGATACGTGACAAAAAACGTTTCCTAGGGTTAAATCTCATTCAGAAAATGATTTCCAATCTGATGTGTGGAAGTGATGCAATGTTAGAAAAGAGAGACTGTCAGGTGACGTTTGTTCTTTTTTCCATCTATGATAATACTTTGGTGAAGAAATTCTCTTTTTATTGCAGAGCATGGAGAATATGAAAGATGAAGCTGGACAGCGAACAGTAGACACGAGAGCCTCGGATAGGAATTATGCAATTGCAGCTATTCAGAATTTGGTTGGAATTGATGATCGTGCCAAACAAATCACCGACTTACTGGAGATGGAAGGCAATGATGAGGTGCGCATTATTGGAATCTATGGAACTGATGGAATTGGCAAGACGACTCTTGCCAAGGCTGTATACAACCAGATCTCTTCTTGTTTCGACAGTTGTAGCTTTCTTGCAGAGGTCGAAGAAATTACACGAAGTTCTGGTGGAATGCAGTTTTTGCAAAATAAGTTGATACGTGATATCCTTGAACGAGATCATGAAGATCCTTCTTTTGATGAAACAATAAAAGATTTCGTGGATATATTTTGTGAAATGAAAGTTCTAATAGTTGTTGATGCCGTGGAAAAGCCATCCGATCTTCATGCTATTGTAGGAGACCAGCTTCATTGGTTTGGTCAGGTAGTCGAGTAATTGTGACTTCTCAAAATGAGGAAATTCTCGAAGGGTATGATTCCGACAAGGCTCCCACCTACAAGGTTAGTGAGTTGGATGATGGTCAAGCATTTGAACTTTTCTGCAAGCATGCATTCAGGATGCAATCTTCCATGCCTGATTATGATGGACTCTCAAACTGCATTGTCGATGCTACAAAGAAACTACCATTAGCAGTTGAAGTCATCGGTTCATTTTTTTGCGGGGTAAATCAATACAAGAATGGGAAAAGATGGAGAAGGCAATGAAAGCACGTCCGATGAGTTCTCAAAACACTACGGTTGGCCTTCAAGAGCTATTGGATATATGTTACGGAGAACTGGATCATCGGCAAAAAGATATATATCTGGACATTGCATGTTTTATCTCTGGTGTGGATGCCCGGATTGCTTCATATATGTGGCCCAATTGTTATCCATCCTCTGGTTGCATTCTAATGCCCCTGGCAAAAATTGGAGAAAACAATGAACTGCAGATGCACAGATTGCTGAGATGCTTTGGCAAAAGAATTGTTAAGCAAGAGGGATCTGGAGATCCAAGTTCACGTAGATTTTTCACGCAGGATATGATTCCAAAAGCAATGAACAGGGAGAAGGTAAAAACTTTTGGTTCAGTTTGTCTTCGGCAAACAAACATCTTGACATATGGGCTGCAATTTTCTTTTTATGTCACATTTTCTGAGGGAATAATATTATGTATGTACTATTTAGCATGCGGGGCAAGGAAAGCATCCTTTTTTCCTGATTGGTATTTTGGTTTACAGCTTCTGATGATAATGATACTTATTTTATATGTAGGGAATCGGAGAGGTTGAAGCTCGTGATTTATGCATATTAACAGCTGTATATTTTGCGTTCATGCCAGCCATAAGTTTTCTCAAGTTGGATGGTGCAGAAGTTTCCGGAGATTTTGCAGGTGTATTTCCGAGTTTAATGTGGCTTTGTTGGCAAAGGTGTCCTCTGGATTTTAGAGCAGAAAATTTTGTATTAAGAGAGTTGGTTATTCTTGATCTGTCTTGGAGCAAAGTCACGGAAGACTGGCGAGGGTGGAGTGCAATCAAGGTGGTTTGATATTTGGTTGTTTTATAGTTGCTTTGTTGAATTAAATATCTGCGAATTGACCATGTGTGGGTTTCTGTTTTGACTGTACAGATGAAGAAATTGAAAGTCTTGAACCTTACCGGGTGTTCTGACTTACTGATTACTCCCAACTTCTCTGATTACAAAGATTTGGAAATCCTGATTCTTGAACGATGTTCTCATTTGGTGAAGCTAGATCCTTCAATTGGCAATTCGAAACGTTTGGTTTCCCTGAATTTGAAGTTCTGCTCCCAATTGAACGGGTTGCCAGTGGAACTAGGTTGTACGACAGCTCTGAAAGAGCTTTTTATTGAAGGGACTTCTGTACGGCAGATCCCCATCTCCATAGGCAATTTGAAGCAACTCGAAATTCTCAGTGGCCTAAAGTGCTTCCCATTGACTCACCTGCCCAGTTCGATTTGTTATCTGACTGCTCTCTCCGAACTCTCATTAGAAGGTGCCAAAATTTCTGAGCTCCCGAGCTCACTGGGAAAGCTGCTAAAGCTAAGACGCTTGTCGTTGAGGGATTGCTGTTGTTTGGAGAAACTTCCATATTCTATCGGTGAAATGGGATCATTAGAGGAGTTGGATATATCGGCGACTGGTATCTCTGAACTCCCCAATTCAATAAGAAATCTGAAAAGGTTGAGAGTGCTGAGGATGGACTCTTCTTTCATTCGAGCATTTCCTGGGGAGATTGGGAATCTAACCGAGCTGGAAGAACTCCATGCTTCCTGGTGTCGGAGTTTGAAGGGGGCCATTCCCAGTGATATTGAGGGACTACATCGTCTGAGGTCATTGATGCTGGGGCATTCCAGTATATCTAGCCTACCTCCTGAAATCTCCAGCATCCCTGGTCTTCACATCCTGGATTTAATTCAGTGCGATGAAATTGAAGAGTTGCCGAGGCTTCCGCTGTCTCTAATTTGTCTGCGTGTGAGTTCTAAAAGGATGAAAGCGATACCCCTTCTTGAAGATTTGAAGGAATTGGAGGAGCTGCGCCTAAGTGATGGGGACCCGGAGGCACGCCAGCCTCCCTCCAAACTGCTGATGCCAGAATCCAACGTGAAACAAATGATTGACGAACAATCCTTCTCAATATTGTTTCCTAAATTGAGGAAACTAGAACTGTCTCTTTCGCAAGTTATCAAGCTGAAGTTTGGGCTGACAGATATTCCTCCCCTCAAAAGGCTCAAAACGCTTACCCTTCCTGGTTTGAGCCGTCAAGATGTATGTGAGCTTCCCAAGATGCTGTCAGTGTTCAAGCTATACCACTCTGCGATAAAAGAGATTGAAGGGCTTGAAGAGCTTGAAGCCCTGAAGAGGCTAGATATATCAAACTGCAAAATACAAAATCTCAATGGGATTGGCCAGATAACCTCACTAAGAAGTTTGATTGTATCTGAGTGTGATGACCTCAGTTTACCTGATCTTTCAAACTTGAAGTCGCTGAAAGTTTTAGAGATAAGACAATGCAAAATGATCAGTCAAATTATAGGCCTAGAAAAATTAACGTCTTTGGAAAAGCTGGATATCGGTGAATGTCCAGCTGAGAACTCGGTGCAAGTACAGAATGCATTGAAGCATGTAATGGCTCGTTCTCCGGTTAAATGATGCTGGATTCTCCTTAGTGTTAACTGATATCTGTGCATGGCCATCCACCCTGTTAAGGGAAGATAGGGGAGCAGGCGAATTAAGGCAAATTTGTTGGAGTCAATTTCAAGCTTGATTCTATTGAATTTCCCTCTGAAGACAAGTTGAGGCCAAAATCAACCGCCGTGAGCAAAAGCAGCCCCTCGGGTGAGCAACACCGGTCTCTTCCGAAAGGAAAGTTGTAAACCGGATGATTTTCTTTAAAAAAAATTGCGGCTGGCAAAATCTATGAGGCCTATTTTCTGGCAGATTTGTCGCTTGGAAAACTGGGTCACTTTTATGTTCGGCACAATCTAAGAGGCTAAGGTACCAATGGAGTTCTCAATCTTTATTTACCGATGATTTATAATGTCATGCCTTTGGTTGATTTGACATATTTTTAGTTAGCACGTGTCTCCTCACTTCTAGATCAAGTTTATGAATTCCCCTGCTAAAATCAACGCTGTCATAGGCTTATCTGAAAGAAATGGATGTTTGCATCTTTTGACATGCGCGACACCGTTAATTTTTACATTTATTTTTCATTTCATGCTGGTCAACTTTTCTGGTTCTTCTTTCAATTTAAATATAGTGTTTACAAATAAATTTTTGATTGTAAACTATTTGTGCATTTCAAAAGAAAATTAGGGATCGAATTCATTTGGAATTTGATCCCTAACCAAAAACATCTACATTGCATAAACTTGCATATTGCACTTTGCAGGGACTCGAATTCCTATATCTCAATTTTGTGTACCCCTCATCATTTACTTTTAAAATTCGTCCAAACAATGACCACTCTCGAATCACCCATTTTGTTTCACATTTTCACATCATTAACCCTTTTGGTTTGCCCTCATACTTTGGTGATTAAATAGGAAAAGAGTGGACAAGCAAATGAGGCCTTTTTAGGCATACCAAATAGGGAAACAATGGTACATTAAATTTGAACCGAATTAGTAAAGATGGGATCTCCTTGGTCGGCCATATCTAAATCTAAGGGGCAATAAACTTCCTTTGAACCCCAAGCATGGTACAAACTTTTAAACAAAAAGGCTTCCTCTTTTGAATGGACAATAACCCTAAAGTGTAGCACGAACCAATGGACTAATCCCCTACCCTTTGACCGGCCAATAACCCCATGCACAGTACAAATCATTGGACAAAAGACCTCACCATTTTGAGCTTGGATAGGGACCTCCATTGCACCCAAAAAACCGGTCCAATCCGTGAGCCTAAATTGGGGAGTATAAAGAAGAAATTCTTCACTTCGTAACCATTCAAGCCATGAAAGAGAGAGGGAGAGAGAGAGAGAGCTGGAGAGCATCTCCCATAGCTCTCCCAAACCGTGAGTGAGTGAGTGAATGAGGGTGAGTTTGGTTGTGAGCTATAGTGTCACACCCCAAAATCAATAAGAATGGGGATGACACGACCGTCATTCCTTCTTAAGGACGTAGCCTCAAACCACCAAATATATGCACATTCACCAAAACTTAACTCACAAACTTATCAACTATATATAACTTATACCAAAAAGTTCCTATCACATAAAGTCCTCTCCAATAACGAACGTTTAGGTCTACTTGCGACTCGTTGAAGAACATTAAAAACAAGTAGATGAGAGGAGTGACAATTCAGTGAGTAACACATTTCTTCCAAGCGGATCAAGAAATCACTATGCACATTTCAAACGCAACCATAACTCACTTTAAAATAATATATATTTATAATACAAATACTGAAGACACCAATGGTTCAGTCCATTGATCAATTTCATAAAAACATGTATCAACGATCTATTTCATTGATTAATTTTATCAAATCACACATCGATGGTTTATTCCATTGATCAAACTTAAATCACATGCTAATGGTTTACTCCATTGATCAACTCATGCTCAAATGTCTAGTCATGCTCACGTGTAACACCTATGACAGGACGATCAAGATTCTCCCTTGGCAAAATCTCCACTTATTATTAGCCGATGGCTCGGCCCACAAGGATATCCTAGACTAGTATGCGCATACCCACACAGCCCTTAGGGTTTATAGAGACATTAAGCATCAACCACCAATCACAATATCCAGTAATCCGACATCAGAATGAAAGTCACATTACAACTCAAGCATTTCATAAATATCAAAGCTTCTTCAAAACGTTTCAAGATTCTTTCATAAAGAATTTCACAAACCCTTTTTCAAACAATCATTCAAACCCAATTCAAAGGATAATTATCTCTTTCAACAACAAAATGGCAGTGAAAGCTCGATCATATTTTATGCGATAAAAGATGCCTTTTTATCAACTCATAGAATATATAATCCACTATGTTTCTCAAAACATTAATTTAAAATACAAAGAAGAAATAATGTCACTTACTTGGGAAAAACCAAAAACCAACTACGACGCTTTCTCGAACCAACGTACTCGGATCCCTAACAATTAATGGAAAAACAATATCAAAAAGTCGAGTAAAAAGGATATTCTTATAACGACTCACCTATACAAGGCCTATTTGTCAATAAAACGACACTTATGTGCCAACGAAAGCTCGCATTTAGTACCACCGCCCACGGTGGCCATGCTGGTTTCGGGCTTAGTACTCGTTGCGAGGGTGGAGGAGTTCGAATCCAACGTGGTCACGTTGCTCTAATGCATAACGCGCGACTTACCCGCACTTGGGGGTCGGCGGTGGGCCCGGCGCCTGGGTTTGCTCCACCGCCGCGACGGCGTGCGGAGGTTTCACTGTACAAAAAAAAAAAAAAAAAAAAAAGCTCGCATTTAGTGGAAACCCATTGTTATCTGCTAGGCACGGCTCACGCGTTAACCTAGGTTGCACCGACACGGCGGGACACGACACGACACGACACGTCATTTCTCAAAAATAGAAAATTCCGACACGCTTGGGGGCGTTATATATTAAATAAATATTTTTATTTTTAATTAATTTGAATCTAATTTACACTAATCATTCAATATTTTCGGTAAGATTTTAAGATTTTTTTTTATTTCATTATCCCAAATTTACTTTTATTTCTTTAAAATCAAACCCCCTCCCCCTAAAAAAAAAACCCCGCGGGCCCAAACTCCCTCCCTTTTTCCCTCGACAGAACCCACCCCCAAATTTTTTTCACTTTTTTCCCTCCCCACCACCTGACAGCCGTCCCTTCCCCTCTCTCCTGTCATTTCCTCCTCCCTCCAACACGCAAGCCCCTTTTTTAATCTTTTATTTTCCTTCTCAGTCTCAAAACCCTAGCAGCACAGCATCTTCTTCTCCTGCTCCTCAGTCCTCGCCGCACGACGCCTATCTCCGAAAGAATTGAAGACTCGCAAGAAAAGCACCAGCATTCGCCGAAGGAGCGGAAAGGGAGTAACCCAGAAAAATTTCAGTGGAAGGGATCGGAAAGAAGGTGGAACGCGCGGTCCCTGTGCGCGGAAAGGCTGCACACCGCCGCGAACTCCTCCTCCTCCCCCTTGCCGCCGCCGCCGCCGCCGCCCCACTCGACGACGCTACCCTCTCCCACGAGTGCCTCCCTCGTGAAGTTCCTCCTCACGGCCCTCGCCTCACTCTTTTCTCTTTCTCTGGCCGTCTCTCGCCGTCGCGGGCTCGCCTTCACTCGCGGCCTCCACCCTTTCGGACACGCGTGTCGAAGCATGTCGACAAGCGTTGACCGCGTTTCGGATTTGTCGACACGCGGTCAACGCGTGTCCGAACGTGTCCGAGCGTGTCCGAGCGTGTCGGACACGTCGACACGTGTTGGACACGACTCAGGAGCTCCGGCAGCGTGTCGGTGCTACCTAGGCGCTAACTTTATCGCGCCATAACTTACTTCACAAAATTCCGTTTTAAACCATCTTATAGTCCTTAGAAAGCTTTTTTTGATGTACTACAACAGCCCCAACTCAGCCGCCCCAAAACAACACGGAAAATTACTCAAAATAAGGCTCAAAGCTATTGTATGCTACAATTCCCCCAACTTTAAAATTCCGTTTTGGACAAACCGTAAGCTCAAATCATGATCTATAAAATAGTATAACTTCACAATATCCTAAAGTATCATTTCTACAAAAATATGTAGTTCAACGACTTAAAAATCGAGCTTCGCCACATAAATATCTAAGAAATCCGAATTTCGAGCCCTAATTGTGACGATTTGTTCGAATAAACAATTAAAGGCTTTGATCACTTACCAATATTGTAAAACGGAGTTAAATTGGCTTGGTGAGGTGTCTAGGTTGTGAGCGCGCCAAAATTTTCCCTTCCTCCTTTCTTCTTTCTCATTTCTCTTCTTTTCTCTCCTCTTTTTTTTTTTTTCTTCCTTTCCCCCGTTTCGTTTCTACCCAAGCCCTCCCTCTCTCCTCTTTAAAAATAGCCGAAGCTTCTACTGTCCTCCTTTAGCTTCTTTTGTCGACTATTCAAACCCTCTCATTTTCTTTCTTTTTCCCCCTCAAAACTCGTATATTACATTCTCCCCTCCTTAAAAAATTTCGAAGACGAAATTTAAATTTACCTCGACTTCCAAATAAATAAGAATATTTGTACCCCATCTCCTCCTCCTCCTCAAGCTGTCAAGTGGTCTTAGTCAATTTAATGTACAATCACTCAATAGTATTTCTATCATTTGACATTCTTGATGGATCATCAAGAAATTTATAATTATATACTCCCACTTCAATTTAGGCATTTCAAGAGGCTGCAATCGCCCATCAAGAAATTCATAATGATGTACTCCCACTTCAATGTAGGCATTTCAAGAGGCTACAATTGCCCATCCGTTGTTCATTCTCACTTTCCACTTGTTGTAAAAATAGTCATTGATCTACATATTCTTAAAATTCATCCATCAAATTTGTTTTTTTTTGCCCAACCTGACACAGCTTCTATCTTTTTTTTCTTCTTTTTGTTTAACCTAAATGAATTGCTCCTTCACCACCAAGAACCACAGATGTTCTCCATAGGTAGGTATCAACTAAATGTGGCTATCTGGTTGCCTGCGGTATTACCGGTTTATAGGGCTATATCCTCTAGCAGAAACTATGAGGCCATTGCTCCCCATGAACATAACAGTATCAACTACACCAAACGTCTTAGGTTTTATCAACTCTCTATTTTGCAGTTCATGCTGGTCAAATCCTCTCCCTTTTTCGTAAGATGTGCGCGGAAACATCCCTATCATGGATATGGGATTTAATTGAACAAGGCCAGCAATACCAACAGTACCATTTCCATTGTGGGAAGAGCGATTTGGCTCTAATCACCATTTATGGGATATCTCACTAGGAAGTCATTATAATTATTTTGAGAATTCCTACCACATCGCCCATTCCAAATTTCTGCTCATTGAGACCTCGATATATGAAGTACAATCATTATTAAAGTGGTGTTCTTTGAACATAGATGGTATGTAAGAGCTCGAGCTAGAGGAATGAGTACTGGAGATGAGTTGCTGCAAGCTCGACCAATTGGCTCAAGCTGGAGAGAACTAAACCACATTGCCAAGGACAAGCTCCATTTCTCCATTTACTAAGACATACTCAAAGGACTCATATTACACGATCTCTCCACCAACGCCAACTTTACCCACAAACTTCCTGGCAAAGAGATTGAGATATGCCAAGTTCACAACATTCTGGATAATGATGATATGGTAATGGTAGCCAAGCTTACCCTAATTGGGGTCTCCACTGCCTATACCTCCCCATGGCGTCTTCCCATTCATTTCAATCAGGTCATGGATGACACTTCCAAGAGAAAGATGTCAGATAGCTTGTAGCCATAATGAGAGAGAGAAAATTTCCCTGCCTTCAATCCTTAAAGTCTTTGGCACATGAGACGTGAGCAATCCTGTCATTGCTATACTCGTGAAAGCTTCAACACCCCTGACAATGCAAATTGTGGTAAGAGGAATGCCACACTTATTGGAAAGATCCATTTTGTAAGGCTAAACATCGCTGCTTCTCGAAACCTCTGCTATTATCATCCAAAGAATGCCCATTACAATGCCCATGTTGATTCTTGGTCCTATGGTCAACCTTTTTCTTTTTTTCTTTCTTTGTTTTTAAAACACCTCAGAGTCTGAGTGAAGCCCTTGGCAACAAAAACTCGTAAATGAAGATCCATGCCAAGAGAACGATCATGGACGACAAGACAAACTAGCTTGGCAGACTTTGAAAATGAGGTCCTATTGATTGGTCCATTTAAAACGCCTAAAGTATCCCATTTACACTTTGTTGGTCCATAACTAGAAAGTAGACGATTCCTTGACATACAGGTGCAATTGCCACCGAAACCTTCAATAATTCCACTTTTTGAAAGCTACATAATCTCCAATCATTCTTGACTATTCCTTGTTCGTTCAACTCATCAGGATCAGTGATCATAGCAGCCCTGCCAAGATACTTAAACCTGTCTGTGAGAAAAAACTTCTTGATCTGTGGCGCCGACTCATCGAAAGGAGGATCAAAAAGGGCATCTGTTCTCATCTCCATGAGCTAAATGGCCCTTACCAAGCGCCGCCACCATTACTTAGACTATGTTGGAGTCGACACTTCCTTGAGGCGCGATCTTAATACAAGTTTTGGGGCCAAGCAAGAAGATGAAAACAGAAAATGCAAGGCAAGCTATAGCTATGGCAAGACCTACAATCCAACTGACCTCGCTTTGGACATAGATGACGACCGTGAGTGCTATAATTAGTGTAGCCGTGAATGACAAGTACCGCGAGTGTAGAAACTTTGACTATGCTTTCTTCCCTTATCTATGATGTCTCGGAATTGATCGGCTCCAAAAGCAATACCACAAGGTCTGATGGCTCCAACACCAACGGAAACCAATTTAAGATTGACCAATAGGAAGGTCAGGTTACCGAGATGCAACAAAAGTGAGAAATGAAAACTCTTCTCATCGTTCACTCTCGTCACTGCCCACCATCCACCCCCTGCCCGTGGGACGCCAAACGCCCTCCACTCGCTATCGGACGTTGGCGTTACCTCCTTAGAAATATAAATTTTATTCTATTATTAAACGAATTGTTGTTCTAGAAACAAAAAAATTTGAATCATTATTGAACATGTTCTTTTATTCAAAAACTTGTTTGGGGAATACAAATTGAGAAATCAATTTTTGGTAATTTTTGGTAAGAAACTGATTTTTGAAACAAAAATGTTGTCTTGCGCGCCTTAAAGATCTTTGCGTTTTTCCAAAGACTTTCTCCAAAAATCGTACCAAACGGGGCCTAAATGTAGGGAATGTCTTTTGACATGTATCTTTTAGTCGGGTAAAGACCTAAATGAAAAGAATCATATACCTTATTTACCCTACGGCTTCTTTAATTTTCAATTCGCGAGTGGCTTGTCCGTTGTGAGCATTCGGTGGGTTCCAAAATACGTCGAAATTGCCCTACTTTCCTTCATCGGGTCCAAACACTCATTTATTTGATATTCCTTGTCGAGGCAACATCACCTATCATAAAAGTTAACAACCTAACATCTTAGTTAGCTTCACCAATGTTGCTAATTTGATTATATGCCAATTACATAATGATTTATCTCATCTTTTTGGACGAAAGAACACCCAAGCATATTTTTTGGGAAAAATTTCAAACAATGGCTTAAAGTAAGCTAATTTTTTAAGAAAAAAAAGTTCATAATGGACTTTATTTCAAATAAGGATTCAGTGGGCATGTACATCTCACATGCCACTTTCCAAACCATAATCAGCGGCATCTTAGTCTGAAGACTTTTTTTCTCTTTCATTTTCTTTCTTCGTTCCTATGTTTATCTTCTTCTTTCCCTCTTTCTCCTATTGACTCGGTTCACCTTGTTGTTCTTGAACGCGTGAGCATCTTCATGTCTCCGATTGTCAGTGAAATCCTCTGTTCGGGTTATATGATAAGTTCGTCTCTGAGGTGCCGGACCCCCTTAGTTCAATATTTTTCCGTTGCGTTCCTCCACCATATACAATGGAAGGAAATGCATTGTTTTAGCTCAGAAAAGACGGCATGCTCTGTGTCATGTTCCATTGTTGGACTATTAACTCCTCATGTCCACGATGGGGAGCTTTACAGAATGAGTGAATGAGTAAATATATTAGATTAAAGAACCTGTAATACCTACATCATTCTCGGCCTTATGGAGTGTCCCAATGGGACTTCGCTGTGCCTTTTGCGAGCCCAAGGTGCGGTTAGATCATTCTGTCCTGCTGAGTTCTCAATTTGTCAGCAAAATTCATATCGTCCATTGTTTAACTCGAAATAAATCCAAAGTTCGGCCAGCATGCTCTTTGCATTAGCTATAAATCATTACGATCCGGGTCCTGGGTGTTTTTATCGGTTGTATGAGTGATGGATTTTAGACAATGGGCTTAGACTGGGGTCTATGGGCTAATCTTGCGGGCTAAGGTCCGATGAATTAGACTCGTGCAAATTGGAATATGGACTAATTGGGCATTCTTGATATTTATTTTTTATTTAGTTCGGTTCATTTAAAAAATGAAAACTCGAATTAGTTGGCCCAAATTCAAGTGTGGATAGTTAGTGGTCAATAAACAAAACTTTGGGCATGAAGATGCATGCTACATATTTGATTATTTGCACTATCATATTTAACAATTATTAGATCATTTGATTGGATTTTCAAATTTTTTTACCATATGTTTCATGGGGTTAGCTACGCTATTTAATAAAATTGTGATTGACGGTAATTTAATTTCAGTGCTAACATCTGAAATTTAAACAATGATATCTACCCAAATAATTAAAAAAAGACATTGATTACCTGAATTTTATTTTCATGAGGGAACTTTTTTTTTTTTTAACTAACAAGCAGATATTAACCACTGGGATTCGCCCCAATGGCCACCCTTCCAACATGGAAGGAGGAGGTGAGGGTTCAAATCCCCACCTTCTCGGGGAGGATGGGGTAGGACGCGTAAGTTTCAAGAGTGGGTTTCGACTCACGCCCTACAAGAAAAGCGGGCGAAAAGTCTGAGAGTGAGTGTAGAGTAGGAATAGAGTAGGACTGATAAAAAAAAAAAAAACTAACAAGCAGATATTCATTACTAGATTAAGTTCTTAATAAATACATCAAAAGTATTAGCACATAATAAATCTAAAAGAGCAGACGGGATTAGTTACCCAGTTTCATGAGAGAACTTTTCTACAGTCAATGAAATTTGAATTTCCTTTTGGTTCTCCAACTTTATCATGATGTTGGAGAACAAAAAGATAAAGTCATCAAGATGTATTTGACCAAAAAAGACTTTATCAAGATGTGGATCACACTCTTGATCGAGTACATTTTGTCCTATTTAATATTTCTTTATTTTTTAATTCTCGTGGGCCGCTCTCTTTTTCGCCTTTTTATCCGAGTCACATCGTGTTTGTCACTAAGAAAATATTGGGTGGGTTTTACCCTCCACGTAGGCGAAATGTATCACCATACACAATTTGACACGTGGCAATTTTGGGCCCACCTGTCAGCGCCCACTCTCCCCCATTAACTCCATCTATCTCCCGTTTACCCTCTCTCCTCCCCTCCGTTTCTGCCCACAAAAACCAGCTGTCAGAGAAAGGATGTCGAATGTCCTCTCCCTCCCTCCCTCCCTCTCTCTCTCGTCCATCTTTCTCTCTCTTCCGCTCCCGATTTTGTATAAGGAAGAAACCAGCGTCCTCTCACGAACAGAGAAGGAATTTCGCCAGTGCCCATCTGCGCGCTTTGCAAGGCTCGATCCTTCACTTCATCCAGTGCCCACATTCTAGAGAGAGAGAGAGAGAGAGAGAGAGAGTGCAGTAACGAACAAAAGGGAGCTTTTGCGCCGTTCCTAAAGAGAGAAAAATGCGTGGGGGCTGAGCTTGGAGCCGCTGGACATGGTGGGTGTCCAGATCCCGCACCACTTCCAGTGCCCCATCTCGCCGGAGCTGATGCGGGACCCAGTGACGGTGTCGACGGGGCAGACCTACGACCTGTCCAGCATCGAGCCCTGGATCGCCGCCGGCAACACTACCTACCCCGTCACCCGCGCCCCACTTCTCGACTCCGCCCTCATCCCCAACCACACCCTCCACCGCCTCATCTAGTCCTGGTGTGTCGCCAACCGCCGCTCCGGCGTGGAGCGCATCCCCACCCTGAAGCAGCCCGCCGACCCCTCCCGCGTCCACGCCCTCCTCTCCCAGGCCGCCTCCACGTCGTTCGTCACCGCCGACCCCCGACTCTCCTCCTCCTTCCGTAATAGACTCGCTCCAAGTGCCGCCACCGGACTCGTCATCTTCCTCAAGCAAGACGATCGTCAAGGCAGTGGCGGCCACTCTAGCCAGCCATGGACAACACTTGCTCGACTTCAAACTCGGAGCTTTGGTTAGCGCTCGAGTTTCGAGCTCAGCCTCAAGCTATCTCACCGCAAATGAAGCTCAACGCAGTCTCCATCCGGCGGCGCGCCGTCCCTCCTTGACCTGAAGCGGCCATGAGCCGACTCGAGCTCAAGCCATGGCAGACACAAGAAAAAAGAAAAGAGACATGGAGAGAGAAGAGGGGGAGAAACAGTTGTGGGCAGAAACGGAGGGGAGGAGAGAGGGTAAACGGGAGAGAGACGGAGTTAATGGGGGAGAGTGAGTGCTGACAGATGGGCCCAAAATTGCCACGTGTCGAATTATGTATGGTGATACATTTCGCCTACGTGAAGGGTAAAACCCACCCAATATTTTCTCGTTTGTCACCCACGAGAAAATATTCAGTGCTTGCTAATCACCGGGTCAGCGTCCTATGTGGTGCGCGTGCTCCATTAAAATGTTGACACGTAGCCTTGGACTTGGACCGGCAGAAAAATGAAAAAGTCTAAAAAGTGGGCTTTTTTTTTTCTCTTTTCTCTGCCGGCTGGCAGAGAAAGGACGCGACAATAAATGCCCAACTCCCGCTAAAAATTTCTCCCTCCTCTTTTCAATTTTTAGGGCTCTTTTGGTTCTCTCTTCGAGAAGAACAAGCCAGCCGCTTCTTTCTATCTTCAGTGTGTCCAACTACCGCCTCTGCCTTTGCCTCCGCCTCCCCTCTACCCCCCCCAAAAAGCCTCGTTGGTCACAGCTGCTGCTCAAATATGCCTCTAGCACGTTGCCTCCCTCAAGAGCCCCGCTGGTCGCAGCTGGGTCCCGCCACCTCCTCCGCCTCTACTGTTGCCTCTCGAAGCCCAACGAGCTCAAGTTAAACCTTGCACGAGCTTCGCTATTCTCTCACCTGGGTTTTGGGAAATCAAGCGACGAAGAAGAAGCTTCTCCATTTTTTGTTTTTGTTTTTGCTTTTTCTTGGCGACATTTCTTCTTGTTTAACCTATATCCCCGTTTCGACACTACCACTCGAAAAGCTCCTCTGCCGTTGGTGAGCTCAAAATGCTCTTGTTCTTTTATTACCACATTTTCTATCGGAGTTCGTTTCTTTTGAAACTATACAAACACTCTTATTTTCTTTTCGCTCTCCTTCGCCCGATTTTGATTTCGAGTTCAAAAACCCCTTATTTTCAAACCTACGTAAGCTCAAGATGCTTTACCTTTGTGAGTTCAATCAGATTCGTTTGCTCCCGCATTTTCCAGATTCTTCTCCAAATTCGCTCAATATGTGGGTAGGTTAAATTTCGATTTTTACTGGCTGCGTAATTCTAGTACTGCATAGAGCTACCGAGAGAAGCATTTGGAGAGCAAAAGGTCTGTTTTTTCTCTGTGCCAATTAGCTGAATGAGGTAGAGAAATATGTGCTTTGAGATGGGTTTTTGAGTTATATCGTGTTTGGAGCTAACTAACTTATGATGGGTCTGTTTGCGATAATGGGTAAATGAGCTTAATCACAGTAACAAGAGAAATGTGTTTTGGGCGATGGACAAAGGTGGTTGTGCCATGTATTGTTGCCATGCCGTTAATAGTGTATGCTAGCTAAAGCAGTTGCGAGTAGTATAACAAGTTGATTCTGATGCAATTAGTTTTTAGTCTTCAAGACGAGTGGTTCCATAGGTTTGGTGTAATGACCTGCCATATTTGTGTAGCTGTAGGTTCGAAGGAGGTTTGGTATTGTTTTCACTTTATGCTGGAGTGAATGACAACTGGTGCTCTAGAAATCTTCAGTTAGTCAAAAGCAAAAGTTCATAATCATGCCGATTCAACCGCAAGTTGCAGGCCTAATGATATATCTTTTCCTACATTGTTTTGTGCAATGAAGGTTGGGATATCGGAGTTTTTGCAGGGTATTGGTGGAGGGTCGAAGCCCATGTTGCCAAGCTCGACTCTGAGATTGGCGACTTCAACAGTTTACTTGTTTCCTGCACACTTAAGCTCAAGAAACTTAGCATCCCTTGCAAATATGTAAACTGTCTTTGCCTAGATCATTGCTTATTCATCTTTCTAACACTGTTGTTTCTCTTGTATATGCAAAAGTGTGGACATGGCACCACTCAATTTTCGCCCTTCATATGACTTTGAGGCATTTTACTGGTAGAAGATGATCTTCTGGCATGTTTTATGCATTTATGATCTGGAAACAACTCATTATATATGTGAAGGTATTGACTAGGTTCATAGTCTTGCTTTAGATTCTCCCCATATATAGTTTTTTCATCTGGAAGACTGGAAATAATTTGTTTGTAGATTTTACTTTGATGGCTAGTCTTTTTTATCCAGGGATACCCAAGGAAAAAAAAAATTTCTACAGTGACTATGGTCTATCGAATAGGCTAAATATGTTTGTGTTATTTGCATAATGGTGGGGAGCCAAATATCTATTCTATTTGTGAGGCATGCTTTGAACATATATTGATAGATGAAATTGAATTTTTCAACACCATCGGAAATTAGTGCATCTAAAACTGGTCTTTTTACCTTCGAAGTTGATTGGAAATTGTCTGAGCTCATTTTCAAGTGTACATGCAGTTGTAACTTCATTGGAAACTTTTATATTAAGATTAATAAGGAGAATAGTTGCCCCATCCACTAAGTTCTATCATTGGGTTGATCTCAAATGACATTAGTTGGACCGCTTATAAGGACATTCCACTTTCTTTGTGAAAAGCTCCTAAGTTCTTGTTTGGTTTTCCAGAGGATGCTGATATCGAAGTATTGCCCACAAATACAGGGTTGGACTACTAAGACGTAGAGCTGCACTCATGAAAGTTTAAGAGCGGTTCTGCAAAAATTGCTGTAATTGGCAACTGCCGAAGAGCTCTCCCGTTAGAAATGATATGACTTAACTTTTATTTCCATGGACAGCTTCTTTGTAGTTCAGTTCTGATGAAAATTGTATTTTGTTTACTGCCTTCTAGTGTAGGAAACAATCGGTTTAATTTAGACCATTCAAGCAATATTAATCTACCAAGTTTTATTGTGGTGTAGATTATTGAATCGGTTGAGAGTTGATGTTTTGCTGGGGAAAAAAATAGTCGCTCTTGTTGTGTTTCATATGCTGTTGTGATCAAGAATCACTTGTCCACTCATTCCTGATATATGGCTGCAAATTGCCTTCTTTTGAACAAATATCATATAGGGTAAAGTCAACTAAGAGCTTTAAACAGTGCTTGAAAAAGCATATATGGAACATAATCCATTTCCAATGGTGCTCTTGCTCAATAAACTAATTCTAATGAATAGAAAAAATTGAATCTTGACAGAACAATAGACGAGCTTAAGAATAATTAGTTAAAGCACAATAATATTTGTCACAATATCTTATACACAATTGCCAATAAGTCTTTCTAAACATTGTTCTAAGTAACATGATGGACTAATCCCTTGATCTTCAAGGAAGACCAGATAGGAGTAATCCTTTGATCTTCGAAGAAGGCCAGATTGAATGTCTAACGATAGTCGTGCGACTAGATGCATATCAAGGCCTCCTCCCAAATTGAATGCAAGTTCATCAGTGTCACTCCTCCAAGCTGCTATTTAGTCTATTGTTTTTTTTTTTTTACCTAATAAGCCAGAAGGATGACATGGTTCAGATATTCCAAGCAAATAGAATGAAACTTAGTAGAGATTTGCATACTTTTAAAATGACCTGAGCTACTCATCTCAAACCTTCATTGCCAAGGTTATTGTGATTCTTAAATTTGGTAAAGCTCTTCCCGGCAAAAGCAATTTGTTTATCCTCACGCTTTGTCTACATCAGCAGAGGAGCCAAAATTCCCGAAGAGCTAGAGAATGCAATAATAGAACCCAATATAGAACAAAATGAAACACATGCCAAAAGATTGCCGATTCTAATTGACTTATTGGTCACCATGCCTATGAGATCAGTTAGAGAGTGATTAATACATCTTGCTGAAGCAAAGTCTCTTGACCCCAAGAAAAACTTAATGTCAAAAGGAACCTATACTTCATCCAGACAACCATGAAACTAATTACTGTCTATTGTCTAGCTAGAGAAAAGGAATTTGAAATGTAACTTTCTTTTTCACCGTCGGGATGTAACGTCACACATTTTAATCTGCACATAGCATCTAACTTCAACATACCCCAATCAGAGCAACAATTCATGCCTTTGTAGATTATAGGTCACAAACAATGGGTTCACCAGAATCTACAGTCAAATAAATAAAGAAAATTATCAAAAATCATTTCCAATCTATCTTAAAAGTTGAAACCATAGACAAACTCACGGACTAGGACTTTCCCCAAGGCAGGTGCAATCAAACAATCCACATATTTTCGGGTCACATCAATTTCCTTTGAACTGGCCTGATAAACTGAGCTGGAATTTTATCCTTGTTTAGGCTCAATTCTCTCATAAAACTGTGTTGCAGCAAGTGAAAAGGAACTGATGATAGAATACATATCTTGTCAAAATTAACAATATTCCTCTCATCCACCTCCATGTTATCTTCCTTCATGTTATTGGATAGAACTTATGAGCAGTTGATTCATATGCATTGGCGATATCTAAGGCATATGGAACTCAGCATATTCTAAGCTAGCCACAAAGTATTCAGAAAGGGATCTCTTGAATGACCTTTTCTCTATTTCAAATTGAGTGACTAAGCAAGTATTGCAACCCCATTAACCATATCAATCACAATAATAAAGAAATGCATGAATGTGGGATAGACTACCTCCAAGTCTCAGCTTACCAGCCAAATGTCCAAGCGCAAATTCAACATCGTGAAGTAAATGCAAAAACAACCATCTTAGCTTCTTGGAAGGGATGACTTGGGACCTCCAGTGCATTAGCCACGCCAGGACAACAGTTATGTGAATTTTTGCCTAACTACTTCTTTGGCAAAATAGCTTGTGAAATCCCACCAAACACAGGCAATCTGAAACAAAAATGATTGACTCCTCAAACTATTGTGATTGGTCAGCCTAAAACACTATACATGGGCCCATCTATATCTGTGCAAAGCCCTTATCTACCATCTCCTCTCTGATTTACATGGACTTACCCTTTCTTTTTGCATTCCTATGTCTGTGATTGCATGTTATTGCATTCCACGGAGCTCACAAAGGTAAAGCATCTTGAGCTTACGTAGGCTTGAAAATAAGGGATTTTTGAGCTCAAAATCAAAATCAGGCGAAGGAGAGGGAAAAGAAAAAAAGAGTGTTTGTATAGTTTCAAAAGAAACGAACTTCAACAGAGAATGTAGTGATAAAAGAACAATATCATTTTGAGCTTACCAACGGCAGAGGAGCTTTTCACATGGCGGTGTCGAAACAGGGATACGGGTTGGGCGAATACAAGAACAAATGTCGCCAAGGAAAAGGAAAAAAAAAATGAAGCTTCCTCTTCGTTGATTGATTTCCCAAAATCCAAGTGAGAGGGAGGAGCGAAGCAAGTGCAAAGTTCCAGTGATGGGGCTCCGAGAGGCAACATCAGAGGCGTAGGCGGCAGCGGCGACAGGACCCAGCTGCGACCGGCAGGGCTTTTGAGAGAGGTGATGTACTAGAGGCATATCTGAGCAGCGGCTGTGACCGGAGAGGCTTTTGGGGTGGGAGGCAGAGGCGGAGGCGGTGGCTGGACACACTGAAGATAGAAAGAAGTGGTTGTCTTGTTCTTCTCGAAGAGAGAACCAAAAGAGCCATAAAAATTGAAAAGAGGAGGGAGAAATTTTTTAAGCAGGAGTTGGGCATTTATTGTCATGTCTTTTCTCTCCCGGCTGGCAGAGAAAAAGAGATAAAAAGAAAAGAAAAAAAGCCCAATTTTTATAGACTTTTTCATTTTACAGCCGGTCTTAGTCCAAGGCCACGTGTCGACATTTCAATGGAGCATGCACGCCATGTAGGACGCTGACCTGGTGGTTAGCAACTACCGAATATTTTCTCGTCACCCACTGCCCCTTTTTCATAATAGTCCTCGTGACCTACATCTCTCTCTCTCTTCACTTGCTACCCATGTGCGCGCGCGTCCATTGTGTGCAACACACTCACGCGCATGATTTTCTTAAAATTCAACTCGCTAGTTGATTGAGTCCAAGAAAAGTCCAAAAAAAGGATCCGATGGCGATTAAACCAACGTATTTTTCAAATAGTGAAGGAACTTTTTCTACTTTTACTGAAATTTTGAATGAATTAATATCACCAGAATTTCCAAACTAGTATATTCATAATAAATTTATATTAAAATTATTTTTTGATCATTCAAAATCTTAAATTGGCATATTCATAATCAATTTATTTTAAATTAATTTTTTTGACCACAAAAAATCTCAAATCATTATATCTATGATAAATTTATTTTCTATTAACTTCCGTCAAAATTTACCATTTAATTTGTTGACGTGGACAAGTCTACTAAAAACATATAGCTAATGTTACGAAAAATCTCAAATTTGTCATAAGTGTATTGTTAATTTATCCTAATCACATGTGTACTAGTTTGGGTTTTTGTGATATTCACCTTATGGATTTTTACTATATGTCATGTAAATCAGCAAATTTAATTATTAAGTTTGAAGAAAGTTAGCATAGGGTAAATTTATCACAAATATACTAGTTTGACGTTTTAGGTAATAAAAAAATTTGTCACGTATGTACGAATTTGCAATTTTTTGTGGTAAAAAAATTAATTTAAAATAAATTTATCACAAGTACATGCGATTTAGAGTTTTTACGATAAAAAAAAAAAAAAAAAAAAAAAAAAAAAAAACGAACCTTTGGACGTATGGGAGTCGCCAATGGGGTGCCTATCGGTGGGGCTTGGGGAGGCGACGGTGTCCGTGGCGTCCACATTCAGGGAGCAGGGGGTGCTTCGCGGAGGAAAGAGAGAGAGTGAGCAGAGCGACCTTCGCTCATGAAGAGGGAGTGCACTGATTTAGAGTTTTTTCTGATAAAAAAAAAAAAACGAACCTTTGGACATATGGGAGTTGCCAATGAGGTGCCTATCGGTGGGGCTTGGGGAGGCGATGGTGTCTGTGGCGTCCGCATTCGGGAGCAGGGGGCGCTTCGTGGAGGAAAGAGAGAAAGAGCAAGCAAAGCGACCTTCGCTCACAAAGAGGGAGGCCAAAATGCGAGCAGGGGTTCGTCGGCGTCGGGGTTGGCTAGTAAGGGTGCTCCGCGGAGGAAAGAGGGAGAGAGCGAAGCAGAGGTTGCGAGAGGGAGGCAAAGGGGAGTCGACGTCGGTGTCGGCGTTGGCGTTGTCGTGACCTTCCCGAATTTTTTTGAAGGTGAATTACCTAAAGAAGGCTAATGGATTACTAAGTCCGAAGACTTGGCACGGACTCTCCCAAGTCCTACCAATCGCGACTTGATATTAAGAAATTAACTTATTTAAACATGCAATTATATTCAATTTGGAGCCGCCACTAAACAATTAGGGTTGGTTAGAAACCCAGAGATTCAGCAGGTCCGGGGACATGATTACGCTAGATTAGTCTAACGCCATTTCGGTGCCTTTTATTTTAATTTCAAAAATATTTTACAGGCAATGTTGATTAATTTTAATTTAAGCTACTAACATGCAAATGGTGGTCATGCGGGTGCACAATCAATAAAGTAACATTCAATAAAAAAATGCTAATAAAAATGCATGCCCTAAACATGATTTCTAAATGACAAGACACCTAATTTTTATTATTATGCAACCTTAATCTAACTTAATATACATGAATTTATTTTAATGACATGCGAGATGCAATTCATATGGTATGACTTAAATTTATCACTGTATGTATGCAATCTAATTTATAAAATCCTAAATATGCATATGCTACATGATATGGGATGAATGACATGGTATTTCTACATGCATGCTCTTTTATGATGATTCATTTTTTAATGCATATATGCAACCTATGCTAACTAATGATGATATGAGATTAATTATGAATTAACCTATTAACTAACCAAGGAAAATGATTTTTTAATTTTTTAATGACATAATGTTTTTTTTTATTGAAAAGAAAGTAACTTAATGGTGCAATGATCATCTTTTAGCATTTTCCTTTTTGTTAAAAAAAAAATTAATTCTAATTCACATGGCATGCATAACATTTTTTGTTCCTCTTTTGCTTTATTAAATGAAAATCGACTTAATCTAAAAAAATATCTAGGTGTGTTGCTTTAATATGAAATGCGTATGGACCTAAGTACCTAGGTTCTAGATATGACAATATTTTACTAATAAACAAATTCTAATTAAACCTATTATGCAAATTAATTAATATGAACCTAATATTTTTTGGATTCTTTTTATTGAAATTCGGAATTAAAACTAATTAGACTGACTAATGATATCCTAATTTATTTTAGGAATCAATTTAACTTAAACTTTATCTTAAAAGCTATATAAAGAAATCAAGACATGCCAACATTATTTAAAATTAGTCCTAAAAAAAATTACCCATCTAAAAGTATAATCTAAAAAAATTATATTCCTATAAATGCAATTCTAATCTACTAACCCTAAAAATATAGTCCTAATTTACTAAACATAAATGCTCTAATGCAATATTTAGATTTTTATGTATTTTCTGATTTTTTATTTTTTAGTATTTCCAAACAAGTAATTATTTTAGAAGAACGAAGATAAGAATTAAAATAACCGAAAAAATAATCCGTTATCTCACGATTAAATTAACAATTATTTTAATTATATAATAATTTAACGATTGAAATACTATCAAAATTCCTAAAAATTAAAGTAATTAAAAAAATGACCCAACGTCTTACGGGTCAAATTAATAATTACCATAATCTGGGATAAAATACCTGCAGTTAATGCCTACGAGATTTATAAAAGAAAAGCACATCTCAATATTCTAAATTGAACAATAATAACAAAATAAACAAAATAAGATAAAAGTTAGTGAAAAGTAAGAATAAAAATTAAAAATTAAACTACCTAAGGGAAGGTGAAAAAACAGCAACGTGGTGATCCGCCAAAGGTCCCGTGAGGGGCGGCGGCAAGCGTCGGAGCTCTGGCGAGGGTGGACCGGCGGCGTTAGCAACCCGGCAGTAGGGGCTGCAGAAAAAAAAATTAGTGACTGGTTCGGGCTTGAGCAGAGGCGCGGAGCAATGGTGTCGCGGTGCAGCAAGGCAGTGACTTCGTCGGAGGGGAGTTCGGCGACCAGCCCTGACGTCGCTCGGGCGTACGGTGGCTCGATGAGCGGCGGGTGGAGGCACAGCAAGGCGAGCTCGCAGGTTGCAGCAGCAGCGGTCGTCAGGGGAGCTCGGAACAGGCGCGGTGCAGGCGGTGGGTTACAGATTTGGCTCGGGTCCGATCTTCGGCGGAGCTTCGGCAGAGGGAAGCAGCGTCGAGTCGATCAGAGGTGTTGACGCGAACGGAGTTCCGGCGACGGACGGGGCAGCAGTGGCGCGACGGTGGTGCGGCAACGAGCTACTGTAGGCGTTGAGGACGGTGGCACGGGTCGGAAGGCGAACTTGCTGGGTTGTGGTCACTGCAAGCGTGGTCGTCGGGCTCCGGGCAGCGTTGATAGTGCAGTGGCCGGCACGGGGGCAGAGCGGCGAAGGCACTGACGAGATCTGGTGGCGAGCGGGTTGCAAAGTCGTGGGGGTGTTCACGGCTGTGGAGGCACGACGGAGGTCCGGATACGAGCGTCGGCAGCAGGGCTGGCACGGGTGCTCGCCAATGGAGGCCGACAGCGGGCGGCGCAGGGGCGCGGCGGCGTGGGCTTCAGCGGGGCGGCGTGGGGGTTCGCGGAGAAGAAACCCACGAAGAAGATCAACAGTGCACAGCTTTTTCTTTATATTTTTTTTGTTTTTCTCTCTCCCTCACGTCACTTCTCTCTCTGCTCTCTTTTCTGTACTTTTTCCTCTTTCCTCTCCCCACAAACCGAAGCTCTCCTCTTCAGAAGCAAAAGCTTCTCCTAACTTTTCCTTTTTTTGTTTTCTTTTTCCCTCGACGAAGAGAAGTCGCCCCACACTTTTTCTTTCTCTTCCACCCGAAAGGTGAAGAGGAGCCCCCCTATTTATAAAGCGAAAACTCGAGTTCGTTTCGCTGGTGGAGATTTTCGCTCAACCCCTTAACAACAAAGTGGTTCCAAAATCACACGGTTGAGTTTTTGAATTCAAAAATTATTTTTAAAAAATTTCCCTTTAATTAAAGCTTATCTTTAATTTCTAAAAGATGAATTTAACGGATAAGCTTGATCCTAAACTAGGTATCAACAGCTGTCAAGCGTGTAGGCAGAGGCACAAGTGGAGGCGGAGGCGTCGACGTCGAAGTCGGGGGCGATGGACTCCGATGCCGACAGAGGCAATCGGCGGAGGGGCAGTGGCGGAGGGTTTGCTGGAAGAGAAGCGCAACTTTGAGGACGAAAGAGAGAGAGAGAGAGCGGACTAGAGGTCACGAGAGGGAGGTGGAGGGGCGTCGGCGTCAGAGTCGGGTTCAGGGGAGGAGTCGGCGTCGGCATCAGTGTCGGAGTTGAGAGCGATGGAGTCAACCAATGAAGGCAGAGGTGGAGGGTCGTCGGCGTCGCGTTTCGCTAGAGGAGAGGCACGACTTTGCGGAGGGGGAGAGAGAGAGAGCAAAGCGGACGTTGCGAGAGGGAGGTGGAGGAGCATCGGCGGCGTCGGTGGCGTCGGCGTTAGGGTGGGTGGCGATGGAAGCAACCAGTGGAGGCGGAGGGGCTCAACCTTTATGTTTTTCTCTAAACCCTCCGCAATTTTGTTCTCCCTGTAACGAAATAGAGAACAGGGAGAGAAGGGTTCGGGTCGAGGTGGCAGAGCCTCTCGCCAACACGACGAGGCAACTTAGCACCAAGCTGGCAGCGTACGGCACCAGCTTCTCCAGTAACCTCGCCTCCGAGCCTTCTGCATGTGGGGGTCTACGGGCGACGTCGCCAACGTTGAGGGGAGCTCAAAGAGGCTTGCTTCTCCTCCGCGTGCTACATTTGTAGTCCTGGGAACGTTGGAACGAACGACGGAGCAGCAACGAGCCCGAAGAGAGAAGCGAGCCAGCACCGGAGTAGGGGCGGCCATAATGTGGTTTGTCGGCAATGGCAGGGGAACGGCCGCTTGATGCACGGCGGAGCAGCAACGAGCGTGGAGAGAGAAAATTTAATATTCAAAATTTCAAAAGGAAAGAAATGGGGAGAGACAGAGGAACGGGCTTCTCTTTCATTTGTTTGAGAAAGAAAGAGAAAAGTTTAAGCCGCAATAAATGCGCTGCACAGGAGAGAGAGCGTGCACGAGAAGAGGGCGTTGGCAGGCTAGGAGAGAATGGGAAGAAGGTTAGGAAGAGGAGAGAGAAAGAGGGGAAGAAGGCAGAAGACACTAAGTGGGCCCACCCCTCCACATGGCACCTCATAAGTGGCCGGGGACCACGCTGACATGGCGCTCCCAGACCACCCAATATTTTCTCCATTGTGCCACACGTATTGTTTGCTAGCCCAATTGTTAGTAAGTTTTCAAACTCTTGCGGGCTGCTCTACCTCAACTCCACGTTCTCTCTCTCTCTCTCCCTCCCGTCTCACACGACATACTCCTTTCCTTCTCTCTTCACTCCTCATGTTTCGCTCTCTCTCTCTCTCTCTCTCTCTCTCTCCCTCAACTTGCGATTCCACTATGCTCTTTTCGTCCCCCTGGACTCGCGATGGAGAAGCCCTAACTTCGCTCTCTCTCACCCGACAAATCACGCTGGTGCCTCCACCCTTCACAACTTCGCCTCCTCCTTTGCCTTTGCCGTCGGCTAGGTCACGAGTAACGGTGATCAATTTCCGATTCAATCTAATGGAATTGCTTATTTTGGTTTTTCATTACTTGATGCCTTTTATTATGAAGAAATATACAAAAAAAAAAAAAAAAAAAAAAAAATTGTTGTTTTTTGAAGAAATTAGAAAAAAAGAGCATTTGTAATTGGTCCGGTTCTCCCTTTGAACCAAGAACCAAATTGACTAGACATGAGTTCTACTTTTGGAGCCAAGACCAAAACCAGCTAATTCAATTCAGTTTGGACGATTCCCCATTCAAGTGGTCTGTTTTGCACATCCCTAATCATGAGTCGTTTTTTCAAGAAGGAATGCTAATCCTTCATCATCGGGCCGTTTTAATGTAGTTTATGAAAAAAATTGACTTGAGCTTTGTCTGAGATTGAGAAAGACTTCTTTAAAAGCTGTATTTATGTTTTGCGGCATCGTTTTGGTTTCGTGGACCATGGCCATTTTTCTGAAATTGGAAGGAGCGAAGTGAAAATTAACAAAGGAAGGGAAAGATTGTCGCGGGAGTTTTGTTCTTTTGAATAGTTATTAGCACGTTCATATGATTCACGGTTTGCTTGAAAATATATAATTGCATTCGGTCCCCCCCCCGGGCGGCGGGGAAAATCAGAAAAAAAAAGGATAAAAAAAACTCCACTGACCTAGGCTGTGCAAGTGCACTGTAGATGGCAACGTGGCAAGATAAATTTCAATGGACAAATAAATTTACAAGAGAAACTTTAGGAGCTTGTGTGCAAATCATTAAGTTTGTTTATATACTGTAACCCCTCCCTCTCTTTCTCAACTATCCATGGATCCCTTGAGCTCCCTCCGTTACTCTCTTTTTTAAGGACGCTGCTAAGAGAACGGCACCGTTATTAGGAGGGAATAACGGTGACGATGCCTCGTGTACCGTTAATTCCCATTCAATGGGAATGGGCAACCGGTGGAACAAATTTGACAAACAAATCTTGATAGAAAATTCTAAAATATCATTCATTATTTTTTATAAAGAAAATGAAAATTCTTGCTTGGTCCATTAAATACTTTGTATAACTGTTTAAATACAAAACTCAAATCTATTGCAAAGTACTTGCAAAATCAATTTCACCAATTCTAGACACAACAAAAATCAAATTAGGATCCCACACATGTATTTTAACCTAACATGATGAGACTTTAAAGAATTATCGAAGAAGTATAAAATTTGAAAATTGGCTAGTATGAAGAAAAAGTGTGGCAATACAAAAAGGAAAAAGCATTGAGGTAGAAAAAAATTTAATCAAACAAATTCAATATCCTTAAATTTTTAATTAAAATTCATCTTTAGTTACTCACGAGATGATCATAATTTTTATTTTTGAGTTAATTAGGATTGCCACAGCTTGAGCAGAATTTATTAAAGTTTTAAATTATGTGAATGAGGTATTTAACTCTTTATTTTGACAATTGTGTTCATTGACGAATATTTTCATTCATCATTACGAGTGTGAAAAATATTTAATTGTAGAGGTATTATTAATAGAAAATCCAACCTTTTTTTTTTTTTGTCTTAAGACATTTTGTAAATTGTTTATGCATTCACTACATAACAAATTTGTAGACTTCAAGGGAAAAAAAAACGAATAGAAGAACTTTTCAGAAAAATTACTACCGAAAGAGAAGATTCGTAGCACAAAAAAGAAAAGTGAAAGGAAGGTGTAAACAATTTGAGAGTGAAAATTAGACAAAAGAGTTTCCGGGTTTCCTTGAAAAAATTTGTGGCCTAAAAAGGGCCGTAACTCTCACGGTAAATTCCCCACCGTTACTTCATCATTTCCCTTTTTAAACCCACGATCCAAGTCTCTTCCAAGCACTCCGAAGAAACTTACTAGATATACTTGAGAAGAAGTGTTATTAATTTTAGATTGTTAGAGATATTTCAGATTTTTTAGAATTTGTTTCCTATGTCCTCCAACCTAGGCGATGCTTTTACGTAGTACGGTAAGGGCAATCCGCAGAACGTTGCAAACCTTTACTTATCAGATTGTGCAACAAGTACTCATGGGAAATTGCCATCAGAACTCCTTGTAAGTCATCAGGCATTGATAGCCCTTCATGAATCCACCTCGTCCTTTGCCTTAACAACATTTTTTCTGAAGGCGTCTAAGGTCTTTCCTAGATATGTCAAAATGAATCTTAAATCTGTACATAATCCATTTAAAATATAAACGAGTCGTTAAATGATTCATATCCGTAAAATTCTAAATGCAAGTAAACGTGTCGAACAAGTAATATAATGATGAGAAAGAATATCGTCCCACGGAGATCAATTATTAATAAACTAATTAAATATTAAAATAGATTAACTCTAAAATTTATCTAACATATCAAAATATAATTGAGAATAAATTAAAAACAAAATTTGGAGACTAAATGTAGTAAATCAATCAGATAAATATGTTAAAGCATCTGATTTCACCATAACCACTAAATATGAATTTCAGATTGTTGTGAATACAAGAATAAAATCAAATATATCTCTAGGTATAGCAAACCTACTCAGTTTATTAATCTACTATATCTCTATGTGAATTAAAATAAACATGAGTGTATTAAAAACTATGAATATTCCCGGTTTACAATGAGTCTTTTGGATCATCTTATCACCGAAAGCTACACAAATAACGCAGTATATTTCTATCAACGTTTAATTCATGGTTATATATTATAATAAGCAATTGCATATTATCACTTCTCAGTCTCAAACATGCACATCATATCATTCAATTGGTGGCCAGTCACTCAAAAGCATTATGCACTATAATATATAACTCACATGAATGAAATCAATTGCAAAACATAAAAATCATGAAATTCACATCATCATGGTTAGATGTAGCCCTAACAAAAGAAAATTAGAACATAGTAGAAGAAGAAATAAAAATAAAAATCAAACTTAGCATCTTGAATCAAAGAACAAGAATTCTGTCACCACTTTTGTCTTTTCTTCAAAATACTTAAAAAACTCTCAGAAAAATGAAAAACGATCTAACAAAAACCTAGCTGCTCTCTCTCTCTCTCTCTCTCTCTCTCTCCATGTTCTCCTAGATATATCCAAGATATTTATCTCCCAACACTTGTAGATAATATTAAAGAACAAAATCAAGAATTTTATGATTTGATATCCATCTTCCACTGCTCTTTTTTATTTGAATTCCTAATAGTTGCCATTCTTTTCCTTATCTTCTCCATATCTCATTATTATGCATAAATAAGGAAAATTCGAATAATCAGAAGGAAATCTAAATATTTTCTCGTAGATATTGCATTAATTGTTACCTAAAATAGGTATAATAACTCTATTTTTATAGAGTTATCAAGTCATATATAAGTTACTTTAATTTTGAAGAATCAATTTTAAATGGGTTCTAAGGCCAAAATAAATGAATATAAGTTGGTTGAGCTTAATATCCATTCCCAACCTATTAGGCTCATACAAACTCTCTCTTTTCAGCCTTATAGAAATATTTTAGGGAAATTGAAATTATAATTATTTTTTCTTCCTTTTTCCTTCTTCCATTACCTTGGCCGATGGCCAACAAAAGACAAACTTGTTGGAGGCCGGCAAAGCTCCAACTTACCAATTTGGCGAGGCCGAGCTTGAGAGGGAGGGCATGGTGTAGTCATGCTTGAGGAGAAGGTTAAGAGGCACCGACGCTCTCTGAAAGCCTTTGTGTCGTATTCGACACTTCGATACATGTCCGACATGTTTTGACATACTTTGATGTGTAATCAACGAGTGTCGAAAAACCACACGGGGTTATTTGAGAAATTCCAATAGCTTCCACCACACACCGCCATAGAGGGGGTGAGGGTTTGGTGTTCTTGACGGAGGCAGAAAAGCAGGAGGTGGAGGACTCACCTGGCTGTCGCGCCTAGTAGTGAGTCGAGCCGCTATCTAAACGAGATCCCGCCGCAATGGCTGGGCTCGGGGGAGGTGGAGGCAAAGGTGGAAGATGGGTCCTACCCCATTGCGCGGCAATGGCGACGCTGGAATTTCGGCAAAATGAGCAAATGGGTAATGGGGGAAGTGAAGGCTTCCTATGTTTGAATGAATTGCTAAAAAGGTGGAATTGCTAAAAAGGCGCGGCTGCTTCGGCGGAATGTAGGGCTCATAAATTCATTTGAGACTTTTTTTAATTAATTAATTAATTAAAAAATAAAATAAAATAAATTTGATTTAAATTGTTATGTATATATAAAAATATTCATTTAATATATAACGTATCCTTCAGTATCAAAATTTCTATTATTTGAAAAATGATGTGTCGACGTATTGTCATGTCACATATCACATGGGTGCTATTTAGGGAGGAGGTGCTTTAGGATTTTGCCCCAAGGGCTTCCATGGTTTCCACCATGACTAGGCTTTGGCTCTCTCTTTCACATATTTGAAAGAAAATAATGCACATGAAAGAGGAGAGAGAGTGCTACGTTCTTTACAAGGGTTAATATAAAAAAAAAAATCTAAATTGATATATTTATAATAAATATACTTCAAATTAATTTTTGATCGAAAAATCTCAAATGATATATTTATAATAAATTTATTTAAAATAACCAAAAAAATCTCAAACTGATATGTTTTTGATAAATTTATCTAAAATTAATTTCTTTTACCATTTAAAACTCTAAAATTATATATTTGTGACAAATATTACTTCTATTAAATTGGATTAATAATACAAAGAATACAAAAGTGATTCAACTCTAACAAACGAAAAGTAAAATTAAAACTGATATATTACTTAATTATTACGTATTATTCAATTCGGTGATTTGATGGTAAAATTAATAAAAATTAACATATAGTAAATTTGTAATAAGTATATTAATTTGAGGCAAATTTATTAAAGATATATCAATTTGGAATTTTTAATGATTAAAAAATTAATTTTAAATAAATTTAGCATAAATATATTAATTTAGGAATTTTTAGGACATTAATTTAAAAATTGACTCATGTCCGGACATGGACGGAGAAAGGTTCCAGCTGGAGGACACTGACCGAGCTTAGCTGTAGACTGAAGAACTTGTCCTTTTAGACCTGCATGGAATCCAACCTCAGATTTCGAGATTCCGAGGTGAGAAAGTAAAACATGAAACCAGGACTTAAGAGGCCTACCGATCTATTCATTGCATCGTCTTTATCGATCCGAATGAATGGAACTGACTTGATAGGACTACCCATCGATTCATTGCATCTGCTTTATCGATTCCAGCCACTGAAAAGTCCTTTTCGTCTCATTTTTTTTTTCTCGAGCTTTTGTAATGACTTCTTATAATGTTAAATCACGTGGGACCGTTACTGCTCGACGATTTTCCCTCACGTTGCCCTAGCGGAGCGGGTGCCCACAAATCAACGGTCTTGGTCATGGGTAAAATGCAATTGTCTAATAATGTCTATAGACCTCCTGTGCCCTCTGCAAGAGAACGGGAGGGAGAGAGAGAGAGAGAGAGAGTGAGCGAATTGGTCCGTGGCGTTTCTAATAATTCTCCGAGTTATGGCTCCTGAAGAAGTGGCTGCTGGAAGGAAGAGAAAATGCCCGGTTTGTTTCCTCTTCATCTTTGGGATTTCTGTTATTATTTCTTCGACCTGAATATGGTGGAATCTATCCTCTGCTTGTAGTTCAACCCCCAATCGCTGCTAAACATAGTCTGGAACGTTATAAATCTCCTTTGGCGTGAATGATTGAACCGAAGTATGCTCAAAATCACTTGATCCTGTCAAAACTCCACGCACTAATTGATGTTGTACGCTATTCTGTTAACTACTGTTTTGCTTTCCCCTAAAATTTGAGATGTCATTTAAATTTGAGAAAATTATGAAAAGACTACGTGTGAATTCACTAATCAACCTTTGGGTATTACAAAAGTTCTGAAACCTATAGATGTTAAAACGGCCAAAATGCATGAGTTGCAAGATTCAGTTTCAGTCAGCTTGCCGTGATAGGTTCGGCTCCATCGGAACCATAAAACTTTGTTTGTTTTTTTTTTTTTTTTTGGCTTGTTTTCTGGCCAGAAAGCATAAGACTTGATCTGGAACACTATGTTTACTTTAGTTTCCTTGATTTGACAGGAATCATCTTCTACCTCATTGCCGCTGTTTCGAATCAAATATGAAGTTTTCTTAAGTTTTAGAGGTTCCGATACTCGCAGAGGATTCACGGATCACCTTTATAGCAGATTGGCAAAGGCGGGAATCAAAGTTTTTAGAGATAATGAAGAGCTCCGTGCCGGAGAAGAGATCCATCCGAGGCTAAAAGAAGCAATCAAGCAGTCGACGATCTCGATAGCTGTCATCTCCAAGGATTATGCTTCCAGTAAAAGTTGCCTCATGGAGGTGGTACAAATGTGGGAGTGCAGAGAATTGAATGGACAGACTATTATCCCGATTTTCTATGATATTAGTCCCAACGATGTCAAAAGCCAGGCTGGGGGTTTCGGAAGGTCCTTCAATCAACATGTGCAAAACGGAGTAAACGCATATACCATACAAAGATGGAAGGATGTTTTCCGAAAGATCGGGGGATTAAGCGGATTTAATCTGGAGAACATAAATGGAGGGTAATTCTTTTACTTCTGGCTTCTGTTTTCTTTCCTAGGTAAATGGAAAAAAAAATGTATAAGATGATGTGAGAATGAACCCTTACCTTTTCCAACAAATATTTTACGCAAGCATATTGATGATGATGCATGTTAGAGAGATCTTTAAAGTTATTATTCTGAAATGAATCGGCAATTTAACAGGTTGAAGTTCTATATGCCTATTAAATGACCAGTCAATCAATTAAAGTGGCCATTCGAAAATGGATTGACTTATGATATAATTGCGAGTTAGACCAGCCGACCTGGTTCACCACGTTCTGTTCGTTTCCCATGGCTAGAACTTTTGTTTTGCAGATAGCATGATATCCATGTCAAGACCGGTATTGCATGAAAGGGAATTATACCATGCATTCAAACTAGCTGTCCATTTTAATTGAAGATCCCCCTAACCCCCGTTGTTTGATCTAATTTTGGTCGGAATGGTCGGTTCATTCCCCCACTTGATTTTTGTGTGCTATATATATATAACTGTGTTCTCATCCCATGCTTCATCACTTATGCCTGCAGGCATGAGTCTCACCTCGTAGACAAAGTTCTTACACGTGTCTGGCAGGTGTTGAAGAAGGATGACCAACGTGTAACCGACAAACTAGTTGGAATCAATCATCATGTTCAAGAGATGATGACAAAGCTTGGTGTTGTCTCCGGCCAGGGACAAGCGACTAATGTATGTGGAGAAGACGTACGTGTCATCAGTATATGCGGTATGCCGGGTGTCGGAAAGACCACCCTTGCAAAGATTGTCTTCAATAACGTACATAAGTTATTTGATGGATGTAGCTTCCTCGAAGGTATAAATTCGAAAGAAATCGAGGCTTCCCAAAAATCGTTGATTTCTGACCTTCGAAAAGAAGAACTTGAATATCTGAGATCTTCTGCCGAAGGTATTAAAATAATATCGAACGCATTTACAGAAATGAAGGTTCTCATTGTGCTGGACGATGTGCATGGGAACAAACAAATTGAAGCGTTAGCTGGGAAGTTTACTTGGTTTGGTCTGGGAAGTAGAATTATTGTGACCACAAGTAGAAAAATTTTTATAAAGGGTTTCGAATTTGGAGAAGAAGAAGATAGAGAAGCTGAAGAATACGAGGTTAGTCCACTGGGAGATGAGGATGCTCGTCAACTCTTTTGTAAGCATGCTTTTCGAGGGGATGCGCCCCCCGTCCCCGAGTACGTTTCCTTGTCCAGAGACATCGTCAAAGCTTTGGGAGGGCATCCTCTGGCTATCGTGCTTCGGGCAGACTATTTAAAGAAAAGGAGCATAGAGATATGGGGAAGGACCCGGGATTCCTTAAGAGATCATCCAGATGAGAGAGATGTAAAAGCTGCCTTTAAGGCCAGTTACGATTCTTTGGATGCTTATACACAGGAGATATTCCTGGACATAGCATGCTTCTTTAATGGAAAGGATCAGAGGATTCCTTCTTACATGTGGAAGGCTTGTGGTTTCTGTCCTTCTGGAGAAATAGAAGAGCTTCTGGACATGCATTTGTTGGAAATTGGAAAAAATAATGAATTAAGAATGCACGATCTTGTAAGAGACTTCGGCAGGAAGCTTGTCGAGGAGAAAGATCCTAGTAAGCGCTGCAGGTTTTGGAATCCCAGTGATGCACTTCCCGTTCCAGGGGACTTTCTTGTAAGTTTTCAAAACCTTTAGAATTTTTTTTTTTTGTGGGTTACGCAAGCGTTCAGATAAGCCTTCCATTCCCGTTAACATAAACTTGCTTTTGACTATTCAATCTCGAAGGGAAGAGAAAGGGATTTGTTCCTAACGCGATTTAGAATGCTTAGTGGATGCCCACTAATTTTGTAATTTTGATTTGTCTCGTTCCATTAAAAGCAGTCAGAGAAATTTTAGAGTTTTTCAACTTACTCGTACGTTTTTCCCTAATCGAGACATTACAGGGTACTTCAAGTGTCAAAGGCATCGGTCTCACAGTTGAAGAGGGTTGGGCCGACAGTTTTAGATGTGAACAATTTGGCAATATGTCGATGTTGAGGTACCTCAGACTGAACCAGGCGAGAATCCAGGGAGATATTACGAAGCTCCCTCCAAGATTGAGGTGGCTTGATTGGCGAGAGTGCCATTCAATTCCTGAGCTAAATAATATGCATTTGAAGGAGTTAGTCATTCTCGATCTGTCTTGGAGTCCAGTCACCAAAGATTCAGAATTCTGGAAGAAAATTGCAGAGGTATGGTCAATATTTGCTTTTTAAATCTTGTGTTAAGACGATAGATATGAGCAAGTGAAGTTTGATGTCTTCTTTTGCACATACATTGCAGAAGGTGGAGGAATTGAAAGTCTTGAACCTACAAGGATGTAGAAAGTTACACGCATCGTTTGACTTTCCAGCTCCCATCAATTTGGAGATTCTGATACTGGAAGATTGTACTCAGTTATCTCGAATTGGGAGATTTATTAATGGACTGAAGAACTTGAGTTCCTTAAATCTGAGAAACTGCAGGCAAGTCAATAAATTGCCCCCAGAACTGTGCTGCATGAGATCTTTGAAGGAACTTCTGATTGATGGAACTAGAATTGAAATAATTCATATCCAGAAAGGTTCTTGGCCGTATCTTGAAAAACTTAGTGCTTGTCGCTGTGAAAAGTTGAAAGATATATCCACAATTGATCGCCTAGAGTGTCTCACAAGTCTTGATCTGGATGGTGCTAAAATTGTTTGTGTTCCAAAAACTCTTGAATTTCCTCAGAAACTTCAGAGACTTTCTTTAAGAAAATGCCATAAGTTCGATGAACTCCCACGTTCCATCAAGAAACTGGGGCTGCTGGAGGTAATGGACCTTTCATACACTGGAATCACAGAACTACCAGAGTCAGTCATGGATTTGAAAAATTTGAAGACGTTGAAGATGGAACACACTCACCTACAAAAATTTCCAGAAGGTATTGCAAAGTTAGAGAAACTGGAAGAGATGGATTTCTCTGGCTGCAGAAGTTTGGGGGGCCAAGTTCCTTGTGATATTTCAGGCTTATCCTCTTTGAGAATTTTGAGATTGTTGTCATCCAATGTGGCTGGGCTGCCTCAAGGCTTTTGCGGTCACTCTCGCCTCCAAACCCTTGACATCCTTCAATGCAACCGACTTCAAGAACTACCAGCGTTGCCCTCCAGTTTACTCAGTCTCCGCTGGGGATCCAGAAACATGAAAGTCCTCGACTTGTCATATCTGACAAATCTGAAAGAGCTATGCTTGAATGATGATGAGCAGCCAGAAGGGGAATCATCGAGTCAGACCCCAAATGTTGAGTGGATCACGAGATTACCAAATCTAGAGACCTTGCAATTGTCCGTTTCAAAGGTCACCAATCTCCCTGGGAATTTTAGTGCCCTTACTCAGCTCCGGGAACTCTCTTTATCCTACATGAAGGAGCTAGACCTCACACAACTTCCCTCCTCAAGCTTATTGACTTTGCGGCTCAAATACTGCAAGATTCCGGAGCCAACATTTTCTAGTCTGCAACATCATCTGTCAGAACTAGAACTAGAATACTGCGAATTAGCAGAGATTGATGGTCTTAAAGATTTAAATCGTTTGGTAGTCCTGACAGTGTCTTATTGCAAGGGTGTGACAAACCTTAACGGGCTCAAGGATTTACCACGTCTCAGGAAGGTGAAAGGTGTCTTTGAAGATCGACCCAGTCTACCAAAATTATCCAAGCGTGTTGACCAGGACATATGCCCAGCGGCTTAATAGTCTCTGTCCTGTACGAACTGCTGTTGTACTTTCGAGTCTTCGACAGGACATCTCCTTTTAATCTAAGAAGCTGGAGAGCGACCTAAGGTACATGCTCCAATTCTGTTTACGATTCTTTTTATCTGAAACAAAGTTGGATTTTATCGGTTCCATGAAGTCCTTATGTGCATATTGCACTGGATCTGTGCAGGGTCACAAGATACCCCGGGCAAATTCTTGGCACTGGGCGATTGGTAGTGGCATCAACAATCTTGCATCAAAACCATTGCTGAAGGTAACCGCCATTCTTGAATTGCTGCATATATTGTCAGTGTTCCATTTGTACTGCTTTTAAAGGTGGGATTCACCAAAACACCGTTTACTGTTATTTGTAGCCTCTAGGATGCATCCTCCAAAAGCCATCCACTGCCGCTCAGCTCTTCGATCGCAATAAGATCCAGCATATTGGGCGACGTTGCCAGGACTCCGTAATCGTGAGCCATCACGGGCCTGTGCTTTCGTCAGCTCTGTTGGTGAAATTCATCCTGAACACCGCCTCCAGTGTTGCCATTCTTCATTCGAGTAAATCAAGTCGTTGGGTTCCCGAATCTCCCGGAGTTGATTATAGTATGGTGATGACGAAAGCTTCACCAAGACGGTGGTTTTTGTTTTCTTTTCTCAAATTATTGCACATAAAGTTTTAACTTCTGTAATAGACATAACGTTCGATCTAACAAGCTAAAAGACGTCCGGTCTGTTCTTTACTCATTCTCTGCATTTGCTACCAGAGCCTCTCCTTCTCAAGGATGAAAAAAATTGGAAAAATCACAAGAATAAATGAGGCCTTTCTTTGAGGTAACTTTAGAATCAACCGGCTAAACATATAACCAAAACTTGAATGCGAGCAAAGATTATATTATCTTAATTTGTGAAAATTTAGATTTTACTAGTGTTGAAACAATGATATAAAAAAGACAAGCGCATTCATAGTGTAATATGATTTAGGAAGAAATTCTGAAAATTACTGAATTACACAAACCCCGGTGTTTTGGCGGAAATGCCCATCGCCTGTCTCTCTGCTATGCTTCTGTAGCTGTACATAAAGCTCCCTTGCAGTAATAATTAGGCTCCGTTTGGTTAGGCTTTCTCAAGGAGCTTTGGGGGGGAAAATTTTGTGTGTTTGGCAAGGGCTTTGAATGCCCATTTGCGAAATGCAAGCATTTGAAATGCTGAAAGCCGAATGCCGGGAAGGACCAGCTTTGAGCATTGGGCATTTCGAAGATGCGATTTCACTATTCACAGGTCATTGGGCATTTCGAAGATGCGATTTCACTATTCACCGGGTCACTATTCATCGTCTCCTCCACCGTTCGCCTTCTTCTTCGCTGTTCATCTTCTTCTTTGCGATGGGCGACGCTCAGCCGCGAGCAACTAGATCTAGTCGCCGAGAAGCCTCGCCTGAGGTCTCACAACCTCAGGCGAGATGGTCGGAGGTTGAGCGACCTCAAGCAGCATCGCTTGGCACACGCGAGCCAAGTGATGCCGACTGAGGTCCGCGCGACCTCAGGCGACGTCGCCTGGTCTCGCGCAGACCAGGCGAGGCCAGATCTGGCGGGTCTTAAGGCCAGATTTGGCTTCCACGACCTCCGGCGGCTAGATCTGGCGATGGCCGTCCGGCGGTGGCTAACCGCTAGAATTTGATTTCATAATTAAAAAAAATTAAAAAAAATAACAAAAACTAATTACAAATGTGAGTCAAACGGTGTTTATGCTAAGTTGCATTTCAATGCTATAATTTACCAAACGGGCTCTAGTCTCGCAGCAAAAATTGTTGCTTAGCTAATGGATGGCATAGTGAAGTGAGCAATATGATGGCATCAAAATGAGTCAAGAGGTGGAAGAAAAAAATGAATTTGGTACTTAGATATGCTCTCTCCTAAAGCATTGTTGAAGTATTGTAAAAAGCTTGTAGCACACTCCTAAATTAACTCACTCGAGAAGTTGCTTATGTTGATCGATCCCACATTGAGTGCAATTAATTTTGTGCTTTGGCATACAGGTAGACACTTCCTCAAAAGATCATCTAAGCTTTAATTCCAGTGCTGAATGTTACCACCACGTTAGTTTCTTGTGAGTTTATTTCAATATCCCACATATGATTAGGAAATGCTCCCCTCTTGTTCGGTGTGCAATTCGATTTGTCATATTCTCTTCACCATCTTTAAATTCACTAGAAGTAACACCTTATTCAAATTCTATTGTCCCGCTCTCATTGACCAAGTCGTTGCAACATGAAAAATATAAGGATTAAAATCCTATAGACTTATAACTAAGCTTATTTGGTCCCATTCATTCACAATGTTCTCACCTAGAAAGAATTAAAATCCACCAAGGAAAGAAAAAAAAAAGGAACGCTGAGATGAATAATTTGAGATTTTGGATTTTGATATACTTTGGGGAGAAGAACCAAGATGGTTCCTACGCATACCTGAGAAAACCTTAGAAAAAAAAAGCACCATATAAGGTAATATAGCAATTTGGTTCATAAAAGAAGGCAATGTAACATATTAATAACATTTTGGGAAGAAAGATGGTAAGTGCGTGCATGATAAAATTTCTACTTCTCTATTTCTCTGTTCCCTGTAATAGGTTTGAAAAAATCAGTTTGGTAATGCGATTTGATTTTTATTCTGTAACATTTCTATTCTAGAAATAGATTTGAAGAAGAAGTCGAAGTTAAAATATTAAAAACTACTCAATTTCTGATCAGAGATCAATTATTGTTCCATAAATTTTGTCATGCGCATCCTAAGAAACGCAGTCTTGTTGATGAATTATAAGGTCATTAATATAAATCCCTACAAAAATCTGTGTATTTCAATGCTCGGTTATTTTTTATACAAAAAGTAACAAACTTTCATGTATATAAGGTATTTTTTGACTCACTAATAATATTTACTCGTGAATAACGAATATTTTCTTTTAAATAAAATTGACTTTCAATGTGCCTAGTAAATTTTTCATAGAGCAAAAGTATTCAGATAAACGTAACTAATAACTTGTCATCAGAATTCATGGAGTTCTCGACCAAAACAAATAAGTAAATCTGATGGAGCCCACCTTTTAACATGATTCTCATTCAATTTATTTTATGATTATTTTGTGTACACTTATTAAAAAGCCCGTATTTGTGGGAAATTATTGACTTGTATAGAACGCAAGTTGCTTTTTAATTCTTAAAATCCATTTAGCTCTCTCTCTTTGAGAAATATTTACCTGGGATTCGGACACAACGTACAGGGCGGGCCCACCCGCCGCCCACAAGATCAGCGGCCAAGATTCAATTGGCCCTGGAACAAATTCCCCCCTCCCTCTCGCGCTGGACAGATTGCTTCGTCCCGAAGCACATCGACATTCCCAAAGTCAACTCTTTGACCAGACCGAACGCCAAGATCACTGCACATCTCTCTTTGGATGATCGTCTTCTCTTCTACATCCGATCCGAAGCGAATACAGAGCTGACCCGCGATCGCGATGGGGTTCAAGTTCATCCTGCCCGCGCCGTGTCGTTCTCTGACGACGTGCGGCTCTTCCTTCGCGTGGTGCTCGTCCTGCCAGCCGCCGCCGCTCGGCTACCACCGCACGCCCCGCCGCGTGTCCGCCATGTTCGCCGCCATGATGCTCGGTGGACTGTAAGCCGCTCTCTTACTCTTCTTGTTTCTCTTATGCCTCAAAGGTCACCAACCCAAAAGATGGAAATGAAAAAGCCAGCCTTCAAACTTCGTTGCATCTTTGTCAGGGCCTTGGGACTGCTCGCTCCGACCGTGCTCGCGTTCGTCAAATCGAAAGCGTCCAAATCCTTCCGCAAGCCCACCGCGACGGTCAAGAGAGAGGAGACGAGCAACCCCGGAGCCGCGGCGAGTGGCGGCGACGCGCCGGCGCCGGCCGGCGAGGAGTACGAGGTGTTCTTGAGCTTCAGGGGACCTGATACTCGCACGGGGTTTACCGATTGCCTCTACCACGACATGCTCGGCGCCGGAATCCGCGTCTACCGAGATGACGAGGAGCTCCGCGTCGGCAGGGAGATCGGCGGCGAGCTCATGCGGGCGCTCGACGTGTCCAAGATCTACGTGCCCATCTTCTCCAGGGACTACGCGTCGAGCTCGTGGTGCCTCCGCGAGGTCGCCCACATGGTTGACTGCGTGGCTCGGTCGAAGGGGAATAAGGAGATCTTGCCAGTGTTCTTCAACGCGTCGCCCGCGGATGTGAAGCTCAGGACTGGGCTGTACAGGAATGCCATGACCAAGCACAGGAAGAAGTTTGGGGATGAGGAAGTGAAGAGGTGGGAGGATGCTCTTGTTGAAGTTGCTGAATTGAAGGGATGGGACCTCAAAACGAGAGGGTAATTACTAATCTTCCAATTTTCTGTCCTTTTGATATTATTTTCGTGTCATTTATACGCAATCTGATTGTCGTATTAGAATGTGCAATTTGAATTCCTCAGTCTTTGCCATTTTCTGCATAGTTAAGATTTCTGGGAATTTCGACAGTTTGAAATGCGGGAAGAAGTTGGCAGTAATTGTACATTGTCTGGGGTCTCAGTTGGATGCTAGTATATTCTGTGTCTGGCGTGGTCATTGATGTATAGACTCATGAAATCTGGCAAGCTCCATTTTAGTAGTCAACAACCCGCTTTCAGAATTAATGAGCCTGGATAATCTCTATTTTGTTCCTGACTTTGATCGGCCTTTCATCTGTGGTAAGTGATAATTGATAGGAGAAAACTGATGAGTTAATTAGCTCTCCATTTTGGTCATGCTTACTCATATACCAACCAAATCAGGAAGTTCCGCAAAAAAATTTCAGTCATTTGGCTAGTCTAGAATGCAATTTCAAACTTCAGAGTACAGTTCAAACAGAGACCAAGCAAAAAACATCAGGTGGGTAAATCATAATTAAGCATCATATCAAGAAGGCATTTGCAATGACATAATATTGCACACCTCCTCTATCGTACACGTGGATTCCGTAGATCTAGAACCTACATATACTCGAGGGTGTGTACAAGTTCCAAGATATTCAAAGCTTTTGTCTGTATGTTATTTGCCTTGTCTGAAATCTAATATCACAAATTTACTCTGATGTTTTAAGGAGTGAAGCAACTACAGGTTTCTGAGGAATGCTTCATTTTAGCAAGCCTCCTTCGTTTCTTTGCCCCTCGTTTACCCTTCACTGGATATTTTTCACTCTTTTTCTCTGTCTTCTTTTCATCAATTCTTCTTCTTAAGTTTTCTTTCTGCTCTGGCTCAACTCAATTTTTTTAATTTAACTTGTAAGTCCAGTTATTTATTCCATCCTGGTCAATCTAGCTTGGAAATCATTCATGAAGCAGGAAGAACTTTAAGCTTAAGTTGCATTTCCTATTGATGGTATAAAAAGAACTAAAAAAACAGAGAGAAAGCTTGAATACAGATTTATATTGTTGGGAAAGAGGTATAAAACATTGAAACTCCGTCTCATGTGTAAAATTTTACCTTCGTATCATGTGCATGTTTCTTGAACTGACTCCTTGTTTGCGAATCATCTATGCATAAATCCAAATACTTTTGCTTTGACTTGAAAGAAATGATAACATCTCTATTTACCGTCTTTTTTCAACTGAGGCAGTTCGTATATGTGGCAGGCATGGGGAAGCTATTAAGTTGATCATCCGAGAGGTTTTGTTTAGGTTGAAGATAAAGCATAAGTATGTGAAAAATCAGCTGGTTGGAGTGGATGATCGTGTAGAAGACATAATGAAGCTGTTGGATGTTGACTGTGAAGGTGTTCATTTTGTTGGTATTCACGGGATGGGCGGTGTTGGCAAAACAACTCTCGCGAAGGTTGTCTTCAACCAGGTGTGTTCATATTTCGATGATTGCTGCTTTCTTGGAGATGTTCGAGAATCATCAGAAAAAGGGGGCCTAGTAAATTTGCAGAAACAGTTGTATTCTGACATTCTTGACTCTAGATTCGTAGACAACATTCATGACATTGATGATGGGATCAACCAGATTGGGACAAGATTTCGCAGCAAAAAGGTCCTCATCGTTTTGGATGATGTTGATAAGGAAGAACACCTAGAGAAGTTAGCAGGGGAACGAGATTGGTTTGGTTCCGGAAGTAGGATAATCATTACAACCAGGAATGAAGCTACTCTAAAAGTCCTGGATGAGGATTTGATATACGAATTAAAGGAACTGAATTTTGATCAAGCTCTTAAGCTTTTCTGCATACATGCTTTTAGAAAAGATTCTCCACCTTATCAATACGATATTCCTGCATCAGAAATTGTTGTCACAACCAGAGGGCTTCCTTTGGCTCTTGAGGTCATAGGCTCATTTCTCTATCGCCAACCAGAAGAGATATGGAAAGAGACTGTGGAGAGGCTAGCAAGGATACCTCATAAGGATGTCCGACAGCAGTTGATGATCAGTTATGAAGCATTAGAGGATGAGGAAAAGGAGATTTTTCTTGACATTGCATGCTTTTTTGTCAACAACACCAAAAAGACGAATGCAATTTACATGTGGGAAGCTTGCAATTTTTTTCCTGAGACTGGGATACAGGTTCTTATGCAAATGTCTCTGGTAAAGATTGTTGATGGTGATGTATTATGGATGCATGACCAGCTCAAAGATCTCGGGAGGCAAATTGTTCAGAGGGAGTGCTTGCATGATCCCGGAGAGCGTAGCCGAGTGTGGATTTGTGAGGAAGCCGTGGACATTGTAAGAACAAAGCAGGTAAACAAAATTCACTGTTTTCATGAGTTGGATACGTGTAGAAAAGAGTTTACATACCCACTTAAGAGTCCTCTCAATTCTTTTACCCTAAATGAGAATCTGAAAATTTGTCAAATTCTTACCAATATATATATTTTAAATTCATGCTTGTTCATTTGCGTTCGCTCTGGCAGAGAAAGAAAAAAGTTCAGGCACTCATATTAACTGGAAGTGATTATCAACCACTTGTAATTACGCATGACGAACTTAGTAGGTTGCCCAACCTGAGGTTCCTTGAATTAGAGGAGGGAACCTTTGCCGGAGACTTTATGGATGATTTTTCGAAGTTAAGGTGGATTTCTTGGTATTCTCCTAGGCCCCTTGATCTTGAGGTAACCAATCTATCTATGAAGAATTTGGTTGTCTTTGAGATCGTTGCAGGTGGCATCACAGATGACTGGAGTGGATGGAGCCTAATCAAGGTATAATATGCATTCGCTTTGATTCTGATTGGCATATGATGTAATATATATTATTTTCTTCTCTTGATGGTGAATCATTTTTGTTAGATGGCAAAGAATCTGAAAGTTCTAAACCTCAGAGGTTGTGAAGGCATAACTAGAACACCAGACTTCTCTGCATGCTTCAGTCTAGAGAGGCTGAGTTTCTATAATTGCATAAACTTGGTTGAGATTGACCCCTCCATTGGGAAGCTAAAGCGCCTGATTCACTTAAATCTTAAAGAGTGCCTCTCTCTTAAGGATTTGCCCGAAGAAATTGGAAGGCTTACGAATCTGAAGCTCCTTGCTTCTAGTGGATGTTTTCAGAAACTCCCTGGTTCATTTGGGAAATTGACATCATTGAAGGAGTTGGATTTGTCAAACATACAAATTGAATGCCTTCCTGATTCTATTGGTGATAAGAAGTTTCTGTCTGTCCTTATTCTAAGGTACACACATATTAGTACACTTCCAGAGACTATTGGGAAGCTTGTGAAACTTGAGTCTCTCTCTCTCTTTGGGTGCGTTAAGTTGAGAAAACTCCCAGACTCAATTGGGAAGCTAGAGTCTTTGCAGGAGTTGAATTTATCCAGTACTAAAATTACTGAGTTACCAGATTCAATTGGAAATCTGGAGAAATTGAAAGTGATATCAACAGAGAATACTCCAATAAGGAAATTGCCCAGTACTATTGGAATGTTAAAAAATCTGGAAGAGCTCCATGCTAGTGATTGTGAAGAATTAACTGGTGAAATTCCAATTGAAATTGGCGCATTGTCCTCTTTGAAAATTCTCGAACTATCAGGTGCCCATATTTCTGAAGTGCCGACAACAATCAATCATATTCTCCACCTTGAAAGACTAGAGTTGACAGGTTGTAATGAGGTTCAAGAATTGCCAGAGCTTCCAAAAAGTCTGATCTATCTGCATTTTCGATCATTGGCATTGCGCATAGTTCCGGATCTCTCAAACTTGACTAATCTGGTCGATTTGCTCTTGTCTGATGGCTCTGAAGATGTGCTTCAAGCTTCATCAGATCTGTTGCCAAGTTCCAGCTTAGGGTGGATTAGGAGGTTATCCAAACTGAAGAAGTTAGAATTGTCTCTTTCTAGTGTCCCTGCACCACCTACTGAGTTTGGTTCTCTTCCTCGTCTAACTGAGCTTATTTTATCCGGACTAGACTTGCAATGTATCATGAAGCTTCCTCCCTCCTTATCCGAGCTGCAACTTGTTAATTTCAACTCAATAATATCTTGGTCAATCTTTTCCAACTTGAAAAACTTGTCGAAGCTACGACTTTCTCAATCTCAGCTTCAAGAAATTGAGCTCAGTGGCCTCGAACAACTCAGAGCATTGTCAGTGACTAAATGTGAACTCCTCCAGAGGTTATTCATCCCGGCAAGCTTAAAGAAACTTAAAGAATTGTGGCTATCAGAATGTCCGAAGCTAGTTGAGATTGAAGGTCTGGAGGCCCTAGAGTCCTTGGAAGAAATGAATGTACAGTACTGTGGTTCCATTGAAAGGTTATATGACCTGTCAAGCTCAAAGTTGCTGAAGCTTTTGGTTATATCAGACTGCTATGAGCTCCGTACTATTGAGGGCCTCAGCAGTTTAGAATCTTTGAATGCATTACTTGTTTATGAGTGCAGTTCACTGGAGAAACTAATTATTCCATCAAACTTAGAGAAGCTAACGCATTTGGAGGTTTCAGGATGTGAGAAGCTGATTGAGATTCCAGGTCTTGGTGCATTGGAATCGTTGGAGACTTTAACCATTAAAAAGTGTCCTATTAGCAAACTATGTGAGTTATCAAACTTACAGATGCTGAAGTCTCTGTCAATCGTTGGATGCCATGAGCTACAATCTATTGATGGTGTTGATGAGCTAGACTCTTTGCGTGATTTCTATGTTTCTAGCTGTCGGAAACTGGAAGCTCTGGTGGACGTATCTAACACAAAGTTGTCTGATGAATGCCTAATAACAATTCGAAAGTGTCGGAAATTACAAAGCCATGGCTATCCTAATGTCAATGGCCTTCCCTACAGGGATTACAAGGACATGATTGTTGCAACGGCAAACTCTCCTACGAGGTCACTCCCTTTAGAGACATCAGACGAGGTATCCATCCACTTCTTCATAAGTAGAAGCATAGCCCTTGCCCATTTTTTATTATCCTCTACATAAACAGGCTGGTCTTGAAGACTATAAGATCTGACTTGTTTACTAATTCCACCTTCACATATTACATTTCTTCATCAAATCTATCAGGAAAAACTCAAAATATGGAAAGCCAAATAGTAGAATTAAGTATGATGATATTTAATTGGAGAAAGTAGCGTTTTGAGATGCAGCAAATTTGCATTTCTTGTAGGATGAAGATGAAACGAACGATGAAGCGGAAGAGCTGGAGGTGGATAGAGACAGCTTTGACGATAATTGCTCACCTACCATTGTAACTTCTCACGAACTTGATACTGAGCTTTGACTCCGAATTCTTTCATCCGCGAGTTCTCAAGATGAAGAGATTCCCATTGTAAGCTATGGTGAATGAGGGACCCCAACCTGACCACGATCTTTTTTGATTGCACCAGGGATTTTCATCTTTAGTTTCTTCCTGCTCGGGAAAAAAGAAGGGATAGAGTATAGTCACCATAGGCCCCTAACTTTTCCAACTTGTTGGATCGGATTTCTGAATTTTTCTGTGCAATTGGATCCTTAAAGTACATATTTTTCTTTTGTTCGAGTTGATCTTTTTGGTAAATTGGAAATGGAAATGCTGGCGTGGACTGACCCATTGGTTCCTTATGAGCACTGACCAGACAGTTGGGACTTAGGTGTAATTTCCTACAAGAGAAGAGGAGAAATTGGATGCCGCAGCGGCAGGTGGCGATGCCGCCAACGCACTGGCAAGGGCCATCGAGTCTTTGTTAGCTGTCACATGGCCCATGTCAAGGTCAGGCGATAACTAGGGTTGCTTGACCCAACTGTTGATCGCTCGGGTCTTGCGATTAGAATATTGGAGATTAATTTGTTGTTTTAAGTAATGCTAGGTGAAATTGAATTGCTATAGAGATATGAAGAAAAAAAGAGGTGGTAAAATATCTTCAATCTTGAGGTGCCCCATAGCATAGAATAAAGTGTGAATGGAATGGATGAAATATCAAGAAAAATAATTGGAAATAAAAGTGGGAGAGGTGGAAATTAAATGCTAAACTAGAGCTTTGGGCAAGAAAACTAAAGGAGATCAAGGGGTGCAGGAACTAAAGGCATTGTGAATCTATTAAAGAACAATCGAACGAAAATGCAGTAGAGATTTTGCATAATTGAGCATGTCCTCTTGCTTTTCTTTAGCACTCGCATATTTCATCATGTTCTCCTCTGCTTCAATCTCTCCACAGTGTGATCATAAATTTATCTTGATTTAGCTCACTTTTCGTTTAACTTGAGTGAATTGCTTATATTTCATAAAATTATTTTTCTTTGAAATCTTTCAATTATATCAGAGTCATCTCGAGACATTTCATCTCGAGACATTTCATTTTTCTTAGTTTTATCTTCTCCCCTTTCTTTAAAAGCCTGCCCACCTATATTCTCCGTGGCCACGTGGAGAAATCCGAAGGGGGGTACGTGGACCCTCCCTGACCTCTAACCTTTTTATTATTTGAAGAAAATAGTAACTTTTTAGCCTTCTTTCTTCGAACGGCTATGATTATTCAGCCGATTCACAACCATGAGATCAGAAGGAGATCCAACGGCCGAAATTGAAGGAAAGATGACCGTTGCCAAGCACCATCAGCTTCATAAAGGAGAAAGGAGAAACGAGAGTTCTTACCATCATCTCTTATTCCACACGATCTCACTTTGAGAGAGAGAGAGAGTTTTGCCTTGCCCATCAGATTCGAAGAAGCTTGTTCTTTGGTCAGGAATGGCTTTAAGACTCAGCGAGTTCCAATGCAAGGTATTCAGATTTTGGGTGACTTTGCCCACCTCTTCTTCTTCGAACAGTATTCAATCTCTTTCCACAACAATTTCTGGGGTGATTTGCTTTAGGAGAATCCCTGTTGGATTCACAGGATTCTCTGGGCTTTTCTTGATGTCCTATTCTTGGTGATCCTCTCACTATAGTCTTGAAAAAGTAATAGCCCTATGCGCATCTCCTTGATAAATGATCTTATGATCTACCAAAGCCATCATGTGATGTCGGCTAATCCTTGTGATTGCATACAAATGGGTCACGGGATGAACCCCTCCCTGCGCTTCATGGACTCTCAACTTTTGAGGGAAGGGACAGAACCATGTTTCACCAACCATACTTATAGCTTCCTCATCATCTCATGATTCATACACTAAATTATTATGTCGATTGCCTAATTTTGAATTTTCATCTTATTTATTAGTGAATTTCCAACCTCTTTTTTGTCCACATGCCTACCCCAAGCTCGACCAAGAAAAACAAAATTTCAAAAGCTTTGAGGCCTGTCATGTGTGTCGATTGCATATTATCATGTGCTTAATGGAATCAACTCCGCTGCACTAAAATAGAATGTCCATCCTCTTAAAATTGACAGGACTGATGAGGCCAATGCAAACCTTTTAGAAGTTGAAAAACTCAAAAGCTACTCGACATACTGATGTTCCTAACTTCTTTGTCATATAGCTAACACGATTTCTTTAACTTTCAGATACCTTAAACTTACTAGCAATGTTAGTAATACAATTGCAAAGGGTGTTAGTTTGGAATCGTGTCTAGGTGACACTTTGATATTGCATTGCATATCTGTCAAATGTTTTCTTTAAATTGTTACAACTGTTTTGCATGTGTTTTTCCTGAAAACAAGGATTTTCTAGTTGTATGTGTGGTGTGATATATATGGAAGTACTTGTTATATGAGAAATTTTCAAGGTGTCATGGGTCCAAACATCTTCATCTTTGTCTCTGTCTATCAGCAAGTTTAGCAATGGTTGTTGGTTCTCGTATATGTATGGTCCCCAACATTACCATTTAGAATGTATTGCTAAGATGGATTCTCCCATCATGTGGGTGTGTTTGCCGGTTTTATCCTACTTTCTTGATCTTCAACAATTGTGCTTATGTACCACCGGCTGTGGTGGCTCCACTAAATAAGGCTTTGCTGATCCTTAACGAAGAGGTGATGGGTTCAAAATCCAGGGGAGGTGCTAGGTGTATTAAATGTGACTCAGGGGTGGTGGGTCCTCTTGCTTAAGTGTCACCTGGGGGTTTATGGCGCGGCTGTCGGCTGCAAGCCAGTTCCTCCAGTACCAAAAAAAAAAAAAAAAACAACTGTGCTTAAGTCCACTTGGTGGGGGATTTTATGACTTAGAGATTGCAAGTCAAATTGTAATTTTTTTTCGGCTACAATTGCCATTGGCTTTTGTTTGTTTTTGTAGTTCATCTATTTTAAAGCTAGATTTCTGATTAATTTGTTTTGATTTTAGCTAAATCTTAAATGATTTTAGCAGCATATTTTTTAACATTATATTATTAGATATAGCATTATCTCTCTGCTTGATTATCAAACTCTAAGTCAAGATATTTATTTCCAAAGCTGAAAACTCTCTTCATGGAGAGCTTCCCTCTATCCCTATGGAGGGAAGCTCCTAATAACCTAAACCTTACAATCCTTTTTACTTGATCTTCCACCTCATTCCCTCGTTCTTTACCTATGAAGAACGGAGGAAACCACACTTCTTCCCATCCCCTGGCTCCTCTGCAAAGTCACTGGTAAGTGCTCTCCTTGCTAGGACCGAGCCACTAGAGCAGAAATCATAAATCTTTGTTGATTATTTGGCTTCTAGCTTCTCGGTTGAAGTCTAGCTATGAAAGAAACTAAGTTGGCATTCTTCCCTTCCTCAGTCCCTACTATTATGCTCACCGGCTCTTCTACTATTATAATGTTGCTTCACCTAGAGGGCTGGGGTGAGTTTGAGTAATGGATTGTTATCCACTGCACAAACTCACCTCGGAAACCCCTATATATCAAACGCTAATGCTTGAAATCCCTTCTACCCAAACATAGAGCTCCCTTCATCCACTAAACTATGAACTCACCCTCCCGGCCACAGTCTTGTCCTTACAATTCCTGTGCAACTGCTAAACTTTTGGTCCAACCCTTTTTGTGACATGGGCTGTCGTATTGCAAGTAGGTCGATTGTTAGCTTTTCCGCACTTATTATGTTGTCGGCCTTTCTTGATTGTGGTCGTCCTTAACCTATAAACCAAAAATGGAGGAGTCAAGTAAAAACTCATTAAGAGCGACGACTCTTTATAAAAAGGTCGGGTAATCTTTGGTCAGAAGATGATGAAGAGGCGGCGGATGAGGAAATACCAGAGGAGAGAATGCATGAACGCAATAAAACCCTTTATAGGGAAACTTTACTCAAAACCTAATATTGAAGAGGAGAAAAAGATAGTGTTAGAATTGGGTCATTGGCCTTTCTCTAGCAACCTGTTAGTCCTCAAACAATGGAAACCTAACACATTATTACATTGTCTCAACTTCATGCAATGTGCATTCTAGGCCCACATCCTTGGCCTTCCTCCAAGGAATGGTAATTGAGAAAATCGTGGTTGACGTGGCTTCCAAAATGGGGGATGTTTTGGAAGTGAGACTATAAATGAAAGGGAATAGCAGCTATGAGGAGGATAAAGTGAGGATAAACAAGGAATTGATGACCTCTTTTAAAATTAGGAACCTTTATTAATGCGGCATGCAAAAAAATCTAGCTTGACTTTAAGTATTAGAGACTGCCACACTTCTATTTTTCTTGTGGGGTCAGCTATTATGCAACCTATTGCAAGGAAGTGGCTTATGATGAGTCAAGCTTGAATAGCAGCTAGAGGGAGGGTAAAGTGAGGATAAATATGGAATTGGTGGCCCTGTTAAAATTAGGTACCTTTGTTAATGTAGCATGCCAAAAAATATGGCTTGACGTTAAGTATTAAAAGGCTGCCACACTTCCATTATTCTTGTGGAAGCATCGGCTATTTTGCAACATGTTGCAAGGAAGTGGCTTATGGGAGTCCTACTTGAAGGAGAACACCAAAGGAAGGTTTGGGCAGTGACTAAATAAAAGCAGAGGCTAGATAATACAGTCCTTATTGGGACCTGGCATTGGTTTTATGCATTGGCAAGATGACCCAAAATTTGTCCCAAGATGTTGTCGAGTAAGGTTTGGGCAGTGGCTAAATAAAAGCAAAGATTAGAGTATATGGACCTTATTAGGACTTGGCACTGGTTTTATGCATTGGCAAAGTGACCCAAAATTTGTCCCAAGATGTTGCTAAGAAGTGAGAATGATCCAGTAGAGACAGCCTCAGAATCAAAAAAGAACAACAAAAATCCCCCGAACAAGAAAGTCATAAGATATATTATGCTATGTGAGACTTAAGGGACCAGCTCACACCTTGGTTGAATCCTTGCTACTTGAAACTCCCATACTTATGGTGGATGACTTAAATGAATGGGTTGTGGTGGCTAGCCCTAATAAGTCACCAGGGTTCAAATGAAGCTATTACCAGAATTGTCAGGGGCTAGGCACACCTTTGACATTCCAAGCATTGAGAGTCCTAGTAACTCATGAAAGGCTTAATATGGTGTTCTTGATGGAAATAAAAAAATAAAGAGGAAGAGTTAGTATCAAGAGAGGACTTCAATTGCAGAATCTAGTAGTTTTCAATCCATTAGGGATTGCAGGAGGATTAGCAATAATGTGGAGGGAAGAGGTTGCCTTGAAGATAAAATCGAGTTCTAAAGAATTTTTTGATATCACTTGCAAGGATCCGAGGAGTGGAAGGATGATGAGGATCACCTTCTTATATGCATCGATTGTTTTTCAAGAGAGTGTAGCTATGGCAATGCCTACACTTAATTCCAAGTAGACGACAAATACATAACAATATTATGATTGTCCAAGAAGTTTGCACCAATTGAGGATTAGGAAAATGAAGAAGAAATTCCAAGTAGTCTTGAAACTCAACATGCAAAAAACTCATGATAGAGTCGAGTGAGACTTCCAATGTACTTGTATGATCAAGACGAAGTTTAATGAAAAATCGATTGTAATGATTATGAAGTGCATCTCTTTAGTTACCTTTAGTGTAAAATTCAATGGGGAATCTTAATAGTACTTTCTACTGTCCCAAGGAATTAAATAGGGAGATCCACTTTTCCCGTATCTATTCAAATTGATGGCTAATGCACTCTCCTTCCTTATTAACAAAGCACTCCAAGATGGCAGTATAATAGGAAAACAGCTGAACAAATGATGTCCTACTCTCTCACATTTATTGTTTGCCGACGATGCCACTTTCTTTTTGGACGGAAAAATCAGGGAATGTCAAAATCTAGTCACGATGTTGAACCAATATTGCTTTGCTACAAGACAAGGCCTAAACTTGAATAAGTGAGGCATCTACTTCGGTAATGGCAGCCCTAAGAGTTTGAAGGAAAACATGGCAAAAGAGTTGACAGTTCATATCATTGAAAAGACGAGGGAAATATATGGTTATTCTGTTGGATTGGAGACATGCAAAGAAGCAACTTTTTGCTTGGATTCTTGCAAGTGTAAACATGAAATTAGAGATGGAAGGAAAAAATAAATGACAAAAGCTAGGAAGGAAATCTTGATCAAAACAATAGTGTAAGCACTACCTCAATACACAATTTCCATCTTCAAGATCCAAATCTTAGTTTGTAAAGCCATCGAGCAGAGAGTAGCATCATTTTGGTGGAGACAAAATGAATTAAAATCAGGCACTCATTGGAGGAGATGGAAAACCCTTAAGAAAAGGAAAGAGGAAGGAGGTCAAGGCCTTAGAGACCTCATTATAAAGCGATGTTAGGAAAGCAAGCATGGAGACTCATACAATCCCCATTAGCTTTGTGAAGTCAGCTATTAAAAGGAATCTATTTTCCAAGAGGGAATTTCTAGACGACAAGGAAAGGTTCGAGACCACTATGGGATGGCAAAGTTTACTAATGAGCATAGAAGTGATATCTCTAGACATATGCTATTCAGTGGGTAATGGTAAGAAAATCAATGTCTAGGAAGATAAGCGGCTCCCTAGCAGACCCATTGGTGGACCAGCGAATTGGGATGATCCATAACTTGCTGAAGAGTTTATAACCATAAGGAAATTGCTTGGAAGAAAATGGGTTAAATAGCCTTTTTGAGGAAAATACAATGAAAGAAATCATGGCAGTCCCTATCAGCTCTAATCAAAAGGAGGATGAGATTGTATGGGCTGAACACAAATCAGGTTGCTACTAAGTTAAAAGTGCTTGTCATAGAATCATCTTGCTTGACCAACAAGAAACTACAAGCCAGGCATCCAGCTCATACCAACCACCAAAAGCCCTCTGAAAAAAAAAAAAAAAAAAAAAACATGGGGGTGCATATATATCCAATCATCAAAACTTTTATGTGGAGCCTATTTCAAAAAGCACTTCCTACTCAAGAAAATTTATTCAACAGAAAGGCCCTACTAGACCCATTATGCTTGTTATGTCATCAAGCCTCGGAAATAATAGAGCACATTATCTTGTTCAGCCGATGGACAAGGGAAATCTGATTAGACTCGCACATGAGTATCACAATCATAAGTCAAAGAGATCACAAGAATCGAACAATGAATGCTGAACATCATGGAGCAAAACGACATATGTGCTTGCTATAAGAGCCCTAAGCCTTTGGTCATTTGTTGACCAAATCTAAAGCATTCTATTTAGTTAATTGACTCATAAGCCTTTTCAAAAAAAAAAAAAAAAAGTTCAATTGAGTCCTAATCTCCTCGTTGGTGACATTTACTCATCGCTAAATTTTGTCCTTTTAGTTTTTCCACAAAATTAAACATTATTTTGACAATAATGAAGTAATAAAAAAAAGTATTGTTGAAAGTTTAGTAACTTTTTTGTAACTTTATGTCCAGGGTACTATTTTAGCATCAAACTTACGAGCAAACTCTAAAAGTATCACTTCATTTTCTTCTGGTAATGGTAGTTCAATCACGATTGGTGTTGGGCCCTCTTCCACGATTTCAATTGTGTAAGGCCTTGCTTTCAATCGGCTAGGGTCGCCGAGCACTAGCCAGGGCTCGACAACCCTGGCCAACCCTCACCCCACTATTGCTAGCCCTTTCCGACGAGGGTGGGGGCAACAGAGGCAAGTGTCGTGGAGGCCGCCTCTAACTTCCTTAAAATATATATATATATATATATATATATATATATATATATATATATGTATATTAATTTAATTTAATTTAATTAATATTAAAAATCAAATTTGGGGACAAAATGACGTCGTTTTGGGACAATAATTACCAAGTAGACATTCCTGCAAGCCACATAGACAAAGCTTTCTTCCCCTTCCCCATCCTTGAAAGATCTAGGCAAGGGCATGCAGCGCTTCACCTATGCTCGACCATGGTTGCCGGCTCACCCCGCCATCATCGGACCCATTCAACGAGGACAGTGGGGCGGCGACAACGAGGGTCATGGCAATTTTATTGATTTTTTTTAAATTAATCCTTTTAATTTCATTTAATTAGTATTTATATTAAAAATCAAAATTTAGGACAAAAACGGCATCGTTTTGGAACAAGAATTATTGAGTGGACATTCCAACAAGTCACGTAAACGGTTTTATTAATAGAATAACTCCGCGTTGAATTTTTGGCAAATCTCACTCAACTGTCCAATTTTCAAAAAAAGTGACATTTAATTGTACTTCTTGGAAATTTTGGCACTTATATGTCTGTTTATGCCAGGTTTTGACACTTGAGATATCTTTCTTTCCCAGTAAGGCTATAGATATAGTCTGAATTGGATATATCCGTTGGTTGACTCCTATGGTTATTTCCCAGTGGTTGCTATGACTTTCTTCACAATTTAGGGTAGCCAAATACAAAAGTTCCCTTCTAAAAAAAGTCAAATTCAAAATCTTGTACGACAATAATGTCTCTTTTGCTAAGCAAGCAAAAGGTTCTTAATTAGCGTTGGGAAAATATCTGTGTGTTTCTTCTTTTTAGCTTCGATTGAAGATCTAATTATATTCTTTCATGGAAATAAATTATTTGAATTTTTTTTTTTTTTTTTTTTTGAAAACGATCACTTATATCATTTGAAATAATTAGTTAATGAAAATTATTTTTATTATCGTCAATAAATTATATCTAAATATTTTCATGGACGATAAAATTTTTTCATTCATTTATTTTTGTAAGCTTGGGAATTTTTCGATTTTTATCTTGAAACAACAATTTGAGACCGAGATTGATATTGATACCAATGATAAATACTAAAACCGGGTTAATGATTATCTAATAATTGATCAAATGGATCAAAAATGTCTCTTTTTTTTTTTTTTTTTTTGTTAGATACCATAATTTCTCCATTTTGAAAAATTTTAAGATACATGAACAGTCGTGGTAGAAAAAATTAATTTTTAAATTATTTATTATTCACAAAATAAACGAAGCTTAAATAACAGAATTTAAGTTTGATACAAGATGAACGATAAAACCAATCCAAATCAGTCTTATTGCCAAACAAGGTGATTCTTTCGATTTCAAGTCCTACGGACTCGGCAATTTTGGTCCACTTTCTTTAGTCGTAACTCGTAAGCAAAGCACACGTCATTAAACTGGGATTCTCTCCCTCTGGCCATGGCAAAGACAAGAAAGTGACAGATGAAGACCTTCACTTCCCGTCCGGCAGCTTGTACGAAGAAGAGAAACCCAGTCGGTTTCAGCTTTCCCTCCATTTTGTCGAAGCTCGTGTCAGCTCCGAGCATGGGCAAGCGAACCGACCATCCTCTCGTTGGGTGACAACGAAGAGAGATAGAGAGAGGGGCCGGATACTGATGACGTCTGTGGCTGCCGACCAAGAACCTCCGATGCCCACCTGGGCGGCCGGAACGAGCAGCGGCGCCACCGCGATAGGAGCCGGCTTCCAGGTGTTCCTGAGCTTCCGAGGGCCCGACACTCGCCGCGGGTTCACCGACACCCTCTACCACGCCTTGGTCGACGCTGGGGTCCACGTCTTCAGAGACGACGACGAGCTCCGCGTGGGCGAAACGATTGGCGGAGTGCTTCTGCGGGCGATCGACGACTCCAAGCTGTACATTCCGATCTTCTCCAGAATGTATGCTTTCAGCAAATGGTGCCTCTGTGAGCTCGCGCGGATCGTGGACGACACGTCTAGATCGAAGGGGAGCAAGAAGATACTGCCCATCTTCTTCGACGTTGAACCCGACGATGTGAAGCTTAAGACCTCTCTGTACAGCGATGCTTTGGTGGGGCATCCCGATGAAGTGAACGCGTGGCGAGAGTCTCTCGTAGAGGTTGGTAAAATTAAAGGATGGAGCTTGAAAAATTTTGGAGGGTAAATTCTGCAGATCCTTTAACTTTCTTTTGCATCATCTCTATAATGAATTGACAGACTAATCTCCATGTGTGTGCAAATGGGATGTCTAAAGGAATGAAATTTCGTTCTTTTCTTATCCCATATTGTTGATTCAAACTCTCTCTTAAGAAACATTGACATTTGGTGAATTTGCTCCCCGTGACTTGATGAGCTTGGTGAATTTGTGAATTTGCTCTTTGGTTTGTTCCGAGTCTTATGAGTTATCTTGCATTGTCAAATTATGTCCCGGGAGGTTGTGTTATGCATTTATGAATGTATAAGCCATCCTAATTTCGCAAGTTCAATGAAGGACACTGACCTGCACTTGACTCAGGACCTACAGTTCTTCAGCTCAATTAACAAAGGAAACCAACATCTGGTCTTACCCATTGTTTTTGCAATTATAAAGTTACAGGAGGTTGTGAAACTAGTTTTGGTGGGTTGTCAGCTTGCTGATTTGTCTCATACGTCTCCGTTCCTTTATAGGATCAGCAAGAGTAATAGATTTCCATTTGGCTATAGTTCCCCTGATACAATAATGTCACTCCAAAGCGGGGTTGGTGTTGCTTCAGGGACATATTTCAACCTGTACTCAGTTTAATTGGACCATTTAAAGATTAGTAAGGAATGACAAGGCCTACCCTGTCTGATAAATTTTTAGGCAATCCAATTGGATACTGTCATGAGTTTCATGATGAAAGCGGAGGGCCTAGTCAAACTAATTTTGTATTCCTTTTTTGATTTCTGATATGAAAGTTCTCTTTGTTATTACAGAGAGTTCATATGTATTAAGGTATTGCGAGTTCTTTTGTTCGCGTACTCTGAATTTGATAATGAATTCTATGCTCATTTGCCTGTGGATGCAGGCCGATGGCCACACCACGGAGGTTATGATAGCAATTTCTCCCTGTGTCTATTTATTTTCTTGTTTATTTGTTGGTTAAGATTGCCAGTATCATATTCAGACTTCTTCCTTGAATCCTCATCAAAGACACATAGTGTTGAAATCCGATTGCATTCGGTCCTGTCTTACAAATGCTTGGAGGTTACAAGAACTTGCATATATCATTCTTTCTCACTAAAAAACATGTTTTCTTGTTGACAGCCAAGGAGAGCTTACGAAACTGGTTGTTGAGGAGGTGTTGGATGAGCTCAAGACTAAACACAGATATGTGACTGAACATCTAATTGGAATGGATGACCGAGTAGCAGCCATAAAAAAATCATTAGACATCCATGCTGGTGGTGTACGGCTTGTTGGGATTCACGGGATGGGTGGTATAGGTAAAACAACCCTTGCCAAGGTCATCTTCAATCAACTGTCTTCTGAATTTGGAAACTGCAGAAGTTTCCTTAATGATATCCGAGAAGAGTCGAAGAAGGATGGGTTAGTCAAGCTGCAAGCCAAATTGATATCCGATATTGTTAATTCTAGAGTTATAGGCAAAATTGATGACGTTGGTTATGGAATGAAGAGGATTGAAGAAACACTTTGCAATAAGAAGGCTCTGATTATTCTTGATGACGTGGATAAGAGCGAACAAATCGAGAAGTTGATTGGAAGTTCTTTATATTCAGGAACTAGAATAATTATCACAACAAGGAATATAAGTTTGCTGCAGATTAGGGGATTTAAGTATGAAATTCTAGCTTATGAAATGCGGGAGATGAATTCTAATGATGCGCTTCAGCTTTTCAGTCGGCATGCATTCTGTGGAGACTCACCGCTAGATGATTACAACCACCTTTCAACAGAAATTGTCCGTGTCACGGGAGGACTTCCTCTGGCTCTTGAAGTTATAGGCTCGTTACTTTACTCTAAAGAGGAAGTAATATGGATAGAGACATTGGAAAAGCTAAGAAGCATACCAGAGGAGGAGGTCCAAAAGAAATTGAAGATAAGCTTCGATGTCCTTGATGAGTTTCAACGGCATATTTTTCTTGATATCGCATGCTTTTTTGTTAGTGAGGATATTACCGATCCCATTTACATGTGGACGGACTGTAGATTTTTCCCACAAAGTGGGATCAAAGTCCTTATCAATATGTCCTTGATAAAGATATTAAAGAACAATAAGCTTTGGATGCATGATCAGTTAAGAGACCTTGGAAGGGAAATTGTTCGTCAAGAAAATCCAATACAGCCTGAGAAGCGTAGCAGGTTATGGATCAGAGAAGAGATACTCGATGTCATAAGTTCAAAAGAGGTAAAGTGAGAATAACTAGTACCTTTGGAAATGAAATATTATATTACCTGTTATTAGAAATTCAATTGTCTGCTTAGTACCTTTCTTTTCCCTTAACCTTTTATTTAAGCTGTGAAACAGAATAGTTATTTGTCAACAAAACTCCTACTCATCATCCTAAGTCTTTATGGGCAGAGGAAGGGAAAGGTTCAAGGACTTGATCTAGATGGAAGGCATACTCAGATCTTACTTACAAATGATGAGTTTGAAAGGTTCCCACAATTAAGGTTTCTTAAATTATGCAATGGAACCTTTTTTGGAGACTTTGTGAATTGCCGTACAAAGCTAAGATGGATATCTTGGGATTCTCCTCCTCCAGATATTAGGGTGGCCAATATGTATCTACAATATGTAGTTGTTCTTAAACTGTCTACCAATCACTTCAATGATCTAGATGTATGGAGCCTAATCAAGGTATGCTATACCTTTACTTGTACTCTAATATTTTCTTCTCAAAATCATTAGATGTTCAGTCATTTGGAAGCTTCATTTATTTTGGCAGAGGGCATGCAAATTGAAAGTTCTATCTCTTCAAGATTGTCCTAGCATAACAAGAACTCCAAACGTCTCTGGATGTTCTACTTTAGAGAGGCTGACTCTTCAGGTATGTGACAATTTGATGACAATTGACAGCTCCATTGGGATGTTAAAGTGCTTGGTTGACTTGGATATTTACCACTGCCCCCTCGAAGAGTTGCCTGATGAAATTGGAGGGCTGGTGACTCTTAAGAGCTTCTCTTTAAAAGGCTGTTTTAGGCTGAGGAAACTCCCCGAGTCTATTGGTAACCTAAGATGCCTATCAACTTTTGACATTTCATCTACCTCGATTAATGAACTTCCAAATTCTGTTGGAGGGCTGCTGAAACTTGAGTTTCTGTCCATGGAATTGACCAAGATAAAGGAACTCCCAAAGCCTATTCTTAACTGGGCATTATTGCTTGAGTTGGATTTGTCGATTGCAAAAATCATTGAATTACCGGAATCAATCGGAAATCTAAAAATGTTGAAAGTGTTACGGGTGGGTCATAATCCAATAAAGAAGTTCCCTCGTGCTCTTGGAACATTGAAGAATCTTGAAGAGCTACGTGCCCGGAGTTGTAAATTGGAAGGTGAAATCCCTACCGAAATTGGAGAGTTGTCCATGCTGAGAATCTTAGATTTGAGTTTTAATGGAATAGTTAGCCTGCCAAGGACAATTGTTATGCTTCCTCTCCTGCAAATGCTGCACTTACATACGTGTAGTGAGATTCAAGAATTGCCACAGCTTCCCTCTAGTTTGACCGATCTAGTGCTGGAATCCCGTTCTCTGCGATTTGTCCCTGATCTCTCAAACCTTACTAACTTGGTTACATTGGTCCTCTCTGATGCATCTATGGTTACAAGCACAACAAGCATAAGACAAACTTGTGACATGCGATGGTTACAGAGTTTATCCAAACTGAATGAATTGAACTTATGCCTGTTAAATATCCCTGCACCGCCTACAGAACTGGGCTCCCTTTCTTTTCTGGAAAAACTTAATTTGTATGGACTAGACCTGCAATCCCTCAAGGAGCTTCCATCATCTCTGTTGAAGTTACGAGTCCACAGTTTCAACTCAACAGGATTACCCATGTCCAGCTTGAAAAACTTGTCAACCTTCAGACTCTCACGATCAGAGGTGGAGGAAATTCATCTTGATGGGCTTCATCAATTGGCAAGTTTGAGTGTCTCGGACTGTGAACTCCTAGAGAGGCTATCCTTTCCGTCAAACATAAATGAAATTTCTGTTATTGGTTGCCCAAAGCTAGTTGAGATTCATTTTCCAGGAGTTTTGGAATTGCTTGAGAGATTGGGTATTGAGAGGTGCGAATCTTTTGAAAGGTTCAGTTTTTTGCTGGAGCAAGGATGTGATGAGCTGACATTTTGTGAGGGGAGATTGTCCCTTCTATCAAGCACCTTTAAGAAGCTCAAAGAATTCAGTGTCGTAGAATGCCCAAAGCTAGTTGAGATTCAAGTTGTTGGTATTCTGGAATTATTGGAGATATTTTCTGTGGATGGGTGTCTGGCTATGGAAAGATTAGGTGGTTTATCAAACTTGAAGAACCTCAAGTTGTTAAGTATGAGAGAATGCGGTGCTCTTCAAGCTGTTGAGGGCCTCGCTCATTTGGAGTGCTTGTGTAAATTGCTTGTTGGTGATTATGGATCATTGGAAAGGTGGATTGATGTATCAAGTGCGAAAATTCCAGATGAATGCGAGATGTTAATTTGGGATTACAGTGTTTCATTAAGTGAGATTTGTCCACCTAAAATTGATTGCGTCTTATTCAGTCACTACAGAGAGAGGATTATTCTTGGACCAAACCAGGTGCACCTTCTCTTCCTGGCTTATGTTTCTTTGTTGCAAGTGCAACTCGCCCTTTCCCCTCTACCTGTCATTTCTTCCATGTATCATATGTATTTTCTGTAGAGTATTTTACTCTGGTAGCACTTAGAGAGTATTTTTTGTGTTCTGATATCAATTGTTGGTTATAGTACTTAACTGTTATGTTTATTGGGTGTTTAACTGATACCATTTCTTGTACACTGTGGTGGGTAATCGGAGAATAACTGTAATAGGAAAATCAAGACACTTGTACCATATTGTGGTGCACGTAAAATAAAACAATTTCATCTCACACTGTTTGTAAGACATTACCTTTTTTTGGACGACAGAGACATTACTTTATCATGACAATCTGTTCACTCATACCACACACAAAATACTTACCTTTCATGAATGAGCATATTATGTGTACTACATAATTAATAGCATGCCTTGGTTATATTTAATGGGCCGTATTAATCCAACTGCGAAGAAACTTTTCTCAATAAAAATTAAAAGTATGAAGAACCTTCATTTCTCAATGCATTTCTTTAGACAAAGACTCCGTTTTTTCCTCTTTCCAGATGGTAGATATTTCTTAACATGTGATATTACGTCTTTATCATCTCAGAAAAATAATTGTATTTTTTTAAAATGGACTTATTAATTCGAAGCAAGATTAGCTAATCAATCTACAGATAGATTGCTTTCGCGTCTACCCTGCTTCTGACTTGCTTCTTGTTTGAAGGAAGGTCTAGTAGGCATGTTGAATCAACTTTGCAGGCCATTGTTCCTACCATAAGGAAAAATTGAAAGGGGAAACCCATGATTCTGCTCATACAGAGGACGATGTAACTATAGAGCTAACATAAATCCAGGCCAATCACCGGTGTCATTCCAGGGAAACTGCCCCACAAGTTTAACCTACTAGCCCAAGGCGAAACTCTAACCATTCAAATTGAATTAGAGAGAGAGTGTCTCTAGTTGACAACTTATTCTGCCACTCATTTGTCTGTAACCTCATTTGCATACTGCTGAATTTAGGGACAACATTTTGAGGAATGTAGAATCCTGTTGAAACAACAGCTTATTCTGTAACCTTATTTGCAATCGAATAAGTGCTTGCACACTGATCTTCCTAACAGAAAGTCCCATTCAGAGTTGATAACATTTTTGCCATCTCCCCTGTTGCGTCTAGTTAAAACCACCTATTAGTGTTCGAAGCAAAGAAGTGCTCATAAACTAACTTGACACGGACTTCTCACTGAAGGACAATTCCTCAAGCAGTGAAGTAAAAATTCAAGCTTGTTTTCATAGAACTGACAATCTGATGATGCCGAGAGTTTCTCACAAATTGTGCTTCATTTGTTAGAAGCTTTTTACGTACAACTATTGGATGTCACTACTTCTTCGATCACAAATTGTGTTTCTCAAGATTTTTCCGATACTCTTAAGGACCTGGCCTTTGAAAGCAGGCTTCTATTGGATGCCTTCTTTAAGGTTTTAAGTTTATGGACCCAAAGAAAATGTTTAGCTCTTAGAATCTCTTAATAGCATTTCTATGCTACATTAGTGTGAATGTGCTGACACCAGTCTTTTGTCTTTTCAGAGGAATTTAACTTCGAAGCAGTTACTGAAATTAATCATTTAACAACTCTAATTACGTGTGTTGTGAATGTGGAACTTCTCCAATGTTGCTTATGCTTAGTTTTATGCAAAAATTTCACAACCCCATTTTTATTTGTATATGACAGTAAAACGTTGGACTGTTATTTATTTCTTATAATTTATCTGTTGCAGCGTCCATGGTATAGATTCCTGTGCTGTCTCTTATAGCTCAAGGAGACATCGTTATTGCTTGGAGGAAAATGAGGAGTCATGTCCACTGATTCCATGCTTCATTGGTTTTAAATATGTATTCCTTTTTATTATTAGTGTAGTAGGTCCTGTAGTGTAGCCCTTCGTAAGGAATCCGTGAAAGCCTCAATTTTGTTTTGCTTCTGTTTTCAGTGTGCTCTAATATGTTGCTGAAATACTGAAATTGTATGTTCACTCAAATATTTGAAGAATACTTCTGTAGATGACTTTGTTATACTTTATAGGTGCATTTTGCCAACAGATACGAAAGTTCATTCTACTGGTCATATTTCTGTTCACAACTTCTGGTTTTCTGAATCTCATAACAATTTCCGTTTCTTTTTCTCAGTCAAGTTTTCTTTCATCAAGTGTCAAATGTTTGAAAGTATTATCATTAGAGTCACTCAGCTTCTGGGCTTGTTATTGAAGTTTCTGGTGTCAACATGCTCGAGATAATTGTGTATGTTGCCATGTCTAATTCTTTGTCAAATGTTTTGATCCCGAGTCTATTAACTACAAGGAAGAAGGCTAGGTACGTACTGCACCTGTAAGTCCAATGCTTTGCACTCTCAATGAAATTAATGACTACTTACTGAGTGTTGATTTCTGATGGTGGCAAAGAAAATTGAGTTTCTATTTGGAATTCTGAGCACAGGACTGATGGCACATGACACATGTAGAAATGCAATAGTTAAGGAGATGAGAGCCGTCTTCAGTTTTATCAGCTTGTTTACTTTCTCTTGAAATCTGATCTGCTTTTGACTAGGGTGGATTTGTTGCCTTTCCTTTCGTCATTGATACTTGCGTGTTGTGTAGTGTTAACTTTGAGTCAAATGGAGGTTCCAAGCTCATAATGTCGATAAATGTTTGGTCTCAGCTGTTCAACACCTTGTGATGGGAGATCAAAATGGGAGCTCAAATTTGAACTTTTGAAATGCCTTAGGGGGGCTAAATTTCACTCAATGACTCGAACTTGTTGAGTTATGAGCCCAATTTATATCCAACGTGAAATCATTCATTGCATTCACACCTAAGCCACCCTTAGTGCTCTCGCATGTGTGGTAATGAAGAACCCAACATGAGTTTCAACTTTGGTTTCGTTCATCATAATTTTCTTAAGAACATGAGCCTCTCCTTGTAATTCAGTTTTGGATGCCATAGAAGAGAGTTCACCTCCTATCCTAGTCCTCCGGGAAAAAATAAGTGCAGACTCAATTCTTGCACTTCCGATAGTTCTAAAATGTTGAATTTACGAGGCATCATCTTGAATCTAGTACATAGATGAGCAGATTCAAAGATACGAATATATTTTTTATGACAGCTAATTTTTTTCTCAATGTCGAACTCCGGGCCAAAAATATTTCTTTCTCCTCTTTTGTCGAAAGGAGAATTTAGTTCGTGAAGTAAATCACCGCACCTACGGTCTATCTTTGGAGACAATCAATAGATTCCTTTTTGGGGCTTCTTCCTATACCTATGAATTCCGTTAGACGTTGAAATGATGCATTGGAAGAATCTTTTGGGTCTTCCAACTATAGGATAAACTACACTAATATACCTAAAATATGTAATAAATATAAATACTGAATACTAAATACTAAATTGATGAGGTTGGGACATTTGGAGTGCCATAATGTGGCACGGAGGGACACTTAAGTGCCATAACTTTAAAATGGTACACTTGAGTGCTAATATGGGAGTAAAATGGAACACTTAAGTGCCACTCCGGCGAAAATCCGTCCAAATAGCTAACGTGGTAATTTTCCGACGAGTTTGGTCCAAAACGGCGTTATTTTGCACACCGACGTGGCGGAAAAATGCAAAACGACGTCGTTTCATGTCTAATGTGTAAATAATATTATAAAAATTAATTAAATTAGATTTAAACTTAATTTTATTTAAAATCTTCAAAAATTTTAAAATTTTAAATAAAATTACGAAAAACTTTAAAAACTTTAAAAAATTTAAAAATTAAGAAAAATTATTAAAAAAAAAAGGGGGGTGGGGAGGTCGAACGGGGCGGCCGAGGGCTAAGCCCTCGCCGCCGCCGCCTCCCGCCGTCGCCGGAAGGGCCGGCGACGGTAGGGGGAGGGTCGGCCAAGGTTGCCGGCCCTCGGCCGACCGACGACAAAGGCTGCGAGCCCTCGTCGGATCGCGGCGAGGGCCGTCCGGGCCCGGCAACCCTGGCCGACCCTCCCCACTCCGTGCCGGCCCTTCCCGGCGGCATGAAAGCGGTGAGGGCTGCGACCCTCGCCCCACGCAAGCCCTCCCTAGATGCGGGGCGAGGGTCGCGGCCCGCGCCTAGATTTAGGGCGAGGGTCGCGGCCCTCGCCACCTCCTCACCGCCGCCGGGAAGGGCCGGCGACGGAGTGGGTCGACCGGGTCGTCGGGCCCACGGCCGGGGGGCGGCGAGGGCTCGCGAGCCCTCGCCCGGATCCGGGCGAGGGTCGCGGCCCTCGCTACGACCCGGCGAGGGCTCGCAACCCTCGCCGTTGGTCGGCCGAGGGCCGGCAACCTCGGCCGACCCTCCCCCCTTCGTCATCGACCCCTCCCCGCCACCCTCGGCCGCCTCGTTCAACCTCCCCCTTTTTTTTTTTTTTTCAATTTTTCTTAATTTTTTTAATATTTTAAATAAAATTAAGTTTAAATCTAATTTAATAAATTTTTATATTATTATTTATACGTCGACACGAAACGGCGTCGTTTTTGCATTTTCTTCGCCACGTCGCATGCAAAACGATGTCGTTTTGGACCAAACTCGCCGGAAAGTTGCCACGTAAGCCATTTGGCCGGATTTTCGCGGAGTGGCACTTTAAGTGTTCTATTTAACTTCAAACTGGCAGTCAAGTGTACCATTTTGAAGTTATGGCACTTAAGTGTTCTCCCGTCTTGATTATGGACTTGGCTGTTCTTCTGTCCTAAATTGATATACTAAATTAAATATATATTCTATATATAGAAAAATATATATTTTAGAATAGAAATAAATTACAATATAGAAATAAATAACACTAAATTATGGATGCATGACCAACTAAGATATCTTTAAAGGGAAAAGAGGTAAAGTAAGAACAATTACTAGTTTGCAAGTAGAAAATTAGAAATTCTAGTAATGAGGACTCTCATGTACTTGCAAATAGCTAGCAAAGGAAGAAGGTTCAAGCATTTGATCTAGACGGAAAATACTCCCATCTTGATCACAAATGAATAGCTTGAAAGGTTTGGAAGTTCAAGTTTCATAAGGTTATCTAACGTAACATTAGTTGGAGACTTCTCGGATTGTCTTCCGAAGATGGATTACCTGGCATTCCCCTCCAATATCTGCGGCGGTCGATATGCATTCAACCAATATAGTTCTTCTTGAACTTTCTGACAATCACTTTACAGATGATTCAGAGGTGTGGAGCTTAATCAAGGTATCTTAACTTATATGTTTATCTCGTCTACTCTTATTTTCTCCTTGTATACATGTCTGATGGTTTTGCTCTTGAAACAGCTTACCATCTGCAGATGGCAACGAGATTAGAGGTTCTAGCTCTCAAAAAGTGTTTTGATATTTCCAGAGCTCCAGACTTCTCTAAGTGCTGGACGTTAAAGAGTTTTTGACTCTTGAAAGATGTGCAACTCAATGGAAATTGATTGTTCAATTGGAAGACTGAAGTGCCTGGTTGACTGGACATAAACAACTGCTTGCGTCTTGAAGAGTTGCCTAAAGAAATCAGAGGGCTAGTGAAACTTAAGCGCTTCTCTTTGACAGATTGCTTTAGGGTGAGCAAACTTCCCAACTCAATTGGGAAATTAGCATCCATTGTATCTATCAAACATGAAAGTCGCAAGCTTACCTGATTTAGGTCATAGACTTAATGTTTGTGCACTCTTCATTTATCAAGAATGTCAATCACCGAACTTCCAGAAGTGCACTAGTGAAGCTCGAGTCTCTCTTTGATTAACACTAAGATTAGAGAGTTTCCTATCTCCATCACAAAGCTGAAATCACTGAGTGTGTTGGTTTTTCGTGTAAGATGATACCTATGTCAACTGGAAATAATTGGAAGTTACCTAGTGTTACTGATATGTTGGAGAATCCTGAAGAGATACATGCTGAGCGCTGTAAGTAACTGGAAGGCAAAATTCCTAATGAAGTTTGCCCCTGTTCAAAATCCGAAACTTATCAGGTACACCAATAGACACATTTCCTAGCATCAGCATGCTTCATCGTCTTCAAAAGATGAACTTAAGTAGATGTCACAAGATTCAAGAGTTGCTGGAGCTTCCTGCAAGCTTGATCTGTTTATATGTCGAATCTCACTCGCTGATGTTGGTCCATAGTTCTTGAACTTGACTAATTTTGAGGGATTGTTCCTTTCTGACGGCTATACAGACAAATCAGATCTAATCCGGAGACTTCTCATTTATCGTGGATTGTGAAGTTATCCAAATAGAACAAGTTGGAACTGTGCCTTTGGAACAACCTCGCACCACCTATAGAGTTAAGCTCACTTTCTCTCGTGGAACAACTTACTTTGTCTGGTCCAGACCTGCAGCCTCTCGTGCAGCTTTCGTCTTCCTTGTTGGAGTTGCGACTTGATAACTTCAACTTGACCAGATCACTATCATCCAAATTGAGAAGTTTGTCAATGTTAGTGCTCTAGGGCTCTCAAGTGAAAGAAATACAGCTCCATGAGCTTCCACGGTCAACAAATATGACTCTGGAGTGAACTCCTAGAGAGATTGTTCATTCTATCAAGTTTAAGGAACGTGATCCAAGCCCGGATGTGAAAATGCTCAAAGCTAGCGTTATAAAATCACTGCAGTACTTGTCAATCAAGGATTGGCAGTCTGTACAAAGGTTAAATGCTAAATTCCCAGCGAAATAGTCTTCGAGTGAGTTGACCTTCTGTGGAAGAGAGTGTCCGTTCAACCAACCGCCCTGAAGAAGCTAAAGGAATGCAGTTTTGTAAGTTGTGGAAAGCTACTCAAAATTCAAGTTGTCAGTATGTTGGAGTCGTTGGAGTATTTTCTTCTTTACAATTGCCATGCTATGAAAAGGGAAGGCGGTCTGCCAAACACAAGAATCTGCACCATTTAGCCATCGGGAGGTGTTCTGGATTAAGGGTTGTCAAGGGACTTAACTAATTAGACATTTTGGATGAGATGCGTAATTACGGGTGTTGTACACTGGAAAGGCCAGCAGTCATGTGCGCCCCAGAAAACCAGATGAGTGCCAAATACGTTTTAGTAACTGCAGGGAGTTGCTTTAATCCAGTCCAGACAAAGACAACGACATCTAATTCGAGCACTATGGACTGGTGGTTCTTCAAGTAACAGCAGAAGCCAAATCAGAGACCAAGAACTCTGAATTAGAGACTGAAAAGGTATGCCTCCTCCTTGGACTATTTGATAATAGGCAATGGTATCGTTTTTTCCTTTCCATTTTCTTTGGTCTTCTCTCTTTGGTCATTTTTAAGTTGCTTTAATTGAGTTTCCTTTATTATCAAAGTTTTATTTCCTTTTTTACTTACATAAGGGTGTTATTGTCATATACAATTTATAGTTAATATAAATACAATGGGTGTAGGGTTTCTGCTACTACAGAAATCTACGGCCCCTTCTTTCTTTCTTTTACGTTCTCCTTCTCTTCTTCTCTATTCCTTCTCTCTTCTTCTTTCTCTCTTACTATACACTGCGGGTTCTCTAATCAGCTTTGTGACAGTCATAATCTTCCATCCATTGACTTTATCTACAAAATTTGTTCATACAGACATGAAAATGGAACTGCCAACTCATAGACTGGATTTCTGACACTATAAGCAGTTACGTTAGACTGGATTTCAAGGTTAGAGATTTTCACTTCTGGACGTTCTGAGGGATATGGAAGGTCATAACGTTCACAGGAAGGAACTTAATTTGGAAAAGTAAAACCGACTTTGAAGGAAGAAAAGGATAAATTTTACACTACATGGACTACTGAATTTTCTCATCCTAGAGTACTGGCCAAAGAAAATCTCTTTATTCATGTAGGAGGAGGCTAAAATGGAAGGGGATGCCGAATAGCCCAACAACAAGCTTCAGCTTCAGTTCCATCCATCTGCAAGTTCTCAAGATCGTGACATTAGCGAAAAGGCTCCTATTGACAATGTTGAAGAAGGGACTTCGCCTGGACAGCAAAATCAGATGAGGCGGTAAGACTCGAACATTCAAAAGTATTTCACCACTATCATCTATGTTTCAATCAACTGTTCTCATGTCACGCAAACTGAAGAAGTATATATTGAACTTAACCACAACCTATTTTTGTAGGTCTTGATGAACTTGCTCCACCAAGAACATTTTCTGAAAGGTTAAAGGCATGCTTAGTGAGCATATTGGAATGTGTCTGTAACCATGACTTTCCTAGCTTTGAAGTTGCAATTCTTTGAGTTCGAAACACGAAAGGCATTTGAAGGCTAATTCAGGAATCGTGGAGATGGAAAGACCTAGTCAAGTCTCGTCATTTTAATTGATTGAACAGTTAAGTGATGGCATCAAAGGATAACTTTCAGATTCCTCTTGATTAACCTCAAAGGCAACAGCAGTCAAGGGACAAGTGCTCCAGAAACCAGTACTCATGTTGTATAGGATTTTCTTCTGCATCGAGGATTTATTATCCATTTGTCCGAGGTAAGTCTATCTCCTAGTTGAGTACATATTGATTTCCATATGGTTCAACTAGCAAAGTATTTACCAATATTTGGCTTGCTTACGACAGTTTCTTCAACTATCAATGGCATGCGATAAACCAACCGACGCACCGACAGGCAGCTGTTGGCATTGATGTACATTTTCAGCCAATGCTTAGGTGGTTTGGTTAGCAGTAAACTATCTCAACATCCCTTGGCCGATATTTAATAAAAGTTGCCTAATATTGGAGGCAGCAACTTCCAAAAAGCTGAACTTAACTTGTTTTGTATATTAGTCAGTTTTCATCATCTAGCATGCACTCTCGATTCATAAGGGAATCGTTCCCTAAACTTTGATAATCTGGTGGTTCTTCGATATCTGTTAAGTTGCGCGTGAATTGCTTGGTCATAGCAAGCAAGCCCAGAGAAAGGATCTCACTTGTGGCCGTGAGTTCTAAGGGCCTAAATATCAAGCTCTCTCTCGGCTCATTCCCGCGTGGGAACCAAGAACAACTTCGCCGAAATAGGAAGATTCAAACTCTCTTACGAGATCACTGCTACTATTTTTGAATCTACCATCATGTCATCATACCGATAAAAGTGCATTGAACATATTAATTATAGTCTAACTTTGCAAGTTTGGATATATTTTCCACACCAACTGTATAGATTTGTGTGCAAGTTTGAAACCTATTTTCGTAATGGGGAAAGTAATTGGGGTTTATTTTTGAAAAATCTTTAAATGGGGCTCGTTTTTGTTGCTTCCGATCATCTCTTCATGTGCACAGCTAACAGAAAAGAGCTTTGGCGGTGATATGTACAATAAAGATAAAAGTTTTTAACTATAGAATTGTGTTCAAAAGCTGATTAGGTTCAATGTTTTCCTTAATTTTACTTAACAAATAATTCATAAATTTGCGTGATTAGTTTTCTTGAAAATTACTCTCTTCAGCAAAACTATTACGTATTAAGATATATTCTAAAGATACAAAAGAATACATGGTCTTTTTAATGTGCATTGTGAGTTTCATGATTCCGTTACAGATCAATTTATTTTATTATATTTTCTTAGGAAAAAACCTTGCCTAGACAGTTTGGCGTCTTGGCATTCCGTTCGTCCTCTGAAATTAGCCGTCCACACATGTCTTTACCTGCAAAAGTGAAAAAACACTGCTCATCAATTAACGTGCAAATGAATTGGTTACAGGCTCAGCCTCTCTTATCCAATTGAAGAAGAAATTAAAATCGAAGGATGAAAGACAGATAATGTGTCGATGCTATTTAACTATATTAATGGGCGAAAAACACAAAGATGCCTAAAAGTAGCAAAGTTCAAAAAGAATATTTCTGATATACTAAAAGCACTTTTACATATAACTATTTTTTTTATAGAATTACACTAAAAGTATCAAAAAATTTGTACGACGCTCACTTTAATATTAAAAATTTTCGTCAGATTACTTAAGTGTCAAATCAGATAAAAAACAATCATTTACAAGAACTTATCAAAAGGTGGAGTTATTAAGTGATAGTTTATCTGCATATAAGTGCCTTGAAGATATCTCAAAAAGCCCATGGGTCATCCAAAGCTTATTTGTAGATTGCAAGAACCTCCACGCCCAAGTGGAGAACGTCCTCAATCACATTACGCACAAGAAGCCAGTCAAGTCATGGATTCAATTGCTAAACCCCACGGAATAGTGAATTTCCCTTCTAATTGGCTTATTAAGCCCCCTAACCTCTTTGGGATGCATTATGCTTTGAATCTTGTTCTCTTGAGCTTTGGAACTCTAGTGGATGACTGAATAAAAGTTGTCTTCGATCAAAAGAAAAAAGCACATTCGGGGAGAATTTCCAAATAAAATGATTATATGGCATTTATAATTAAAAAATTAAAATGAGTAGGTATACTTTTAAAGAAATATAGATAGCATGCATGTGCAAAATGACATTGATCTATCCGATGCAATTGGGTATATGGCATAAACAATGTTGGTCAATCCAACCAAGCAAAAACGGCGTAGCACACAGTTGTGAGACTAGAATGTCTTAGGGTGCGAATAACAAAATTTTCAGAATATAAATTGATTTCTAACTTTCTATTTTAGAAATGGATTTCTCGATTTCTTTTTAAAAATTGAGAAGTTAAAAATTTTAACTTCGATTTCTTTTTCAAATCTTTTCCTAATAGAAAAATCAAATTACGTTACTGAGACGGATTTATATTCCAAACTTATTCCGAAAAATAAAAAAATAGAGAAATAAAAATTTTATTATGCGTATCTTTAAACGCTAGCTCACCATCACACTACTCTCCCATCACTTGCCATCACTCGTCATTTCAATTGCTCTCGCTCACTCAAATTCGTCATATGTCTCTTAGTTGTCAATTAGAGGGCAAAATTAGGGCTTCTAAGCCATAATTAGGGTTGGAAAGTAAAAATTAGCGTTAGAAAGGAAAAATTAGAGTTCCTGGTCAGTTGTGGGGCCGATGATGCCAGAGGAGGAATCGCACAATAGTGAAATTGCCATTGCCGTGTCCGTCGGTCTCTACTTTTTATAATTGTCCTTCGTCCTCCTCCTCGTGACCTGACATCTCTCTCTCTCTCTCTTTGCTCGCTACTTTTTATGTTCTCCACTTTTGCACGCGCCCACGCGCCCGTTATACTTGAATGTTCTGCTCGCTTGTCGATTGGGGCTCAAGAAAAGGAGAAAATATTGGCAAACAAGAAGGCAGTGGGAGCGCGACACGTGTCCTCCTGGGACCCACAATTTCAGGCGCCCACATTTTGAAAATTTCCGGTACTGTAGCTTCTGGAGAGAGGGTTTTCAGTCGCGGGTTCTTTCTTTGCGCCTCTGTCTCTCTACCCTCGCTCTCTCTCCCCGACGAACTCCCTCTCTCCATCATTATCGTCGTCGTCAACGTCATCGGATCGGTCAATTTACCTCCCTCTTACTCTCGCGCTCGATTCCATCCTGCACGTCGCCGTCGATGGGTACCGAGATATCGGAGCCGCTGCTGCCGGATCCGCGGAAGGGCGGCGCCGACGGTGGCGGGGAGGGGGACGGGGAGGAGAGGATCCCGGATTGGAAGGACCAGATCACGGTCCGGGGGCTCGCCGTCAGCGCCGTCGTGGGGAGCCTGTTCTGCATCACCATCCACAAGCTCAACCTCACCGTCGGCATCATCTCGTCCCTCAACGTCGCGGCCGGGCTGCTGGGGTTCTTCTTCGTCAAGTCGTGGACGGGGTTCCTGTCGCGGCTGGGCTTCTCCGTCACGCCCTTCACTCGCCAGGAGAACACCGTGATCCAGACCTGCGTGGTGGCCTGCTATGGGCTGGCCTTCAACTGTCAGTTCTTCTTCTTCTTCTTCTTTTATAATTTTCGGCGCGTCGAATGTAGATTGGTTTAGTGGTTTTTTTTTTTTTTTTTTTTTTAAATGCTGATTGCATTTTGAGCTCTGTTGTTGCTGTTAGCTGAGCTGCATTGAGCAATCAAATGGGTGCTAAAAAGCTTAAATTTACTGTTGTAGTGGAATTGCCATGCGCTTTCTGTCCATTCAGCGGCGGTTGCTATCATCTTTGGCAATATCTTTTAGAGTGCTAATGGAATTGAAGTTCTGTCGTGCGATTTCTTTTATCGAGTTTATACGACCGTGATGATTTCTGGTGGGGTGTCTATTTGGAAGAATTTTTCCATCTAACCAAAAGGAAAATTAGTTTCCTGTACAGAATAGTTAAAAAGAGGCACTATAATCTGCTGATGGATGGCATTGGCCTTACATCGTCGATTGTTGTTATGATTCTGATGTACGGTTAGGTCATCGAGGAGATACGGATGCACAAGTTGTCCGATCGCTTTCCATTTGAACGTCTTCTTAGCAGCACTCCTTCCCACATAAATCTTGATGATCACTTCATAATTTTTATGGGCTTAACTTCTGGTTTGATTATTGACAGGTGGTTTGTACCTGATTGCAATGGATGAAAAGACATATCAGCTCATCGGTGCTGATTATCCCGGTAATCGGGCAGAAGATGTTAAAAACCCAGGCTTGGGATGGATGATTGGATTCTTGTTTGTTGTCAGCTTTCTGGGACTTTTTAGCCTTGTTCCTCTTCGAAAGGTTGGTGACGGTAGATACAACTTATCCATATTATAAGTGGAACAGTTTATGAAAGTGCATACTTGGTTTGTAGGTTTACAACCCTATAATCTGAATTATTATGCTGTAAATATATATTTGCGAATATCACGAGCAGTACTGCTTGTCATCCTGTCCTAGTCTTCTCTTTTTCTCGGTTCAATTATCGCAGGTTATGGTCATGGATTATAAGCTTACTTATCCAAGTGGTACTGCAACCGCTATGCTAATAAACAGCTTCCACACAAACAGTGGAGCTGAACTTGCTGGGTAAGGAAGGGTGAAGTAAACCATTTGCTTTATACTGCTCTACTTTCTGCTTGCAAGGAGTTTCAAGCTTGCAGCTATGAATTTTAGATGATTAGGATTCCATTGAAATGATGGAACTGGAAAATATTTCCCATCTGTAGTCTACATTTGCTAGATTTGGTCTTAAAGTGTTAAAAGATTCCTTAAACAAACTGCTAAAAAATTCCTAATCAGGAAAACAGTGTAAGCTGCTAACATAGCTTTAGTCTGTGGAGTCTTTACAATCTTTCTTTACTCGGGATATCTCTCCTAATTAGTTGTGCGTTTTATGATTTTCTGCTGTGTTGATTTCCCAGCAAGCAAGTTAGTTACCTTGGAAAATACTTGAGCATAAGTCTATCATGGAGCTGCTTCAAGTGGTTCTTCAGTGGTATTGGTGATTCATGTGGATTTGATAACTTCCCCAGCCTTGGCTTGACTCTGTTTAAGAACACGTAACTCTCTCTCTCTCTCTCTCTCTCTAACATACACACATGCTTGCGCCGCTAAGCGTCGACTTTGCATGTTTGACTTCCAGCACTTGCTAAACTGCGTGAGGAGTTTGTGCTGATCATGTGTCACGCTTTTCATGCAGGTTCTATTTTGACTTTAGCCCAACTTATGTTGGATGCGGACTAATCTGTCCCCACATAGTTAACTGCTCTGTTCTACTTGGGGCAATTATATCATGGGGTTTCCTCTGGCCTTTCATTTCACAACACGCTGGGGATTGGTATTCGGCTGATCTTGGCAGCAATGACTTCAAAGGTCTCTATGGATATAAGGTACTTCACAAGAACATTTATGTTAATTACTAGCTTGGATCCGTATTACTATTAGATAAGCACTGAGCACAAGTTTTGTTGTTAATGTGCTTGGTTGCAAAATTTCGTCTTGGCTGATGAAGCTGAGTAGGAGATGGCATCTTTTTTTGTGAAATTTTCTCATTGCTTACTCACTGTGGAGCAACTTTTCTCTCTTTCCTCTCTGTTTCAGGTTTTCATTGCTATTTCACTCATTCTTGGGGATGGTCTCTACAATTTGATCAAGATAATAGGAATAACTGTTAGAGAGATGTTCAACAAAGGCAGCCAGACTAGCAACCTGCCGATCATCATGGAGTCTCTTGGTAAGGACATCAATCGTGTTGCTTTTCTATAATTGAAGCTAGTGGATGAGAAATTGGCCTACTTGTTGTCATTTCATGATGGAAGGGGATAATTGGCCCGACCTACCCAACTGCCAGTACCTTCTTCCATGAAGTGTCTAAACTTCAGTTGGATCTCACACATGCTGCAACGAGCCAGGACCCATTTGTAAGCAACCTAATCAAGCCTTTACAAGAAAAGTTCGACAAATATTGGAGGGGATGCTGCCTTATATTGGCTGTTGCAGTAGTCATGGATCCAAGATTCAAGATGAAACTTGTAGAATTTAGTTTCTCGAGAATTTTGGCGAGGATGCTGAAACATGGATTGGACTTGTTGATGATGGTATTCACGAACTCTTTCTTGATTATTTTTCACCCATGCTTCCTCTTCCGGAAGCTCCAATGGAGAACGGCACCAAGAGCATCATAAAATCAGAGCTGCCAAATGAAGGAATGCCTGAGGAAGGAGTGTCTCATGAAGAGCTGCCACATGATGGTACGGTCATCTCCTTTGGGGATGGGCTTTCTGATTTTGATGTCTACATTTCAGAGATCACTAGTGGCCAGCAAACAAAGTCCGAGTTAGATCAATATTTGGAGGAGTCTCTTCTGCCGAGGGTACAGGACTTCGATCTATTGGGTTGGTGGAAATTAAATAACCTGAAGTACCCCATTCTTTCCAAGATGGCTGCTGATGTTTTGTCCATACCAATCTCGATTGTTGATCCTGGTGCTGTCTTTGACACCCAAAGCAAGAAGATTGACAGTTATCGCAGTTCATTGCGTCCAGTTACACTTGAAGCTCTTGTTTGCGCCAAGAACTGGCTCCAGTCTGGATCGTCCGAGACTTCTAATGCATTTGTGAAAGCTGAAGTTTAGGTTTAGAATTTCGAATTTTCTTTTCTACTTTTTTAGTTTAGCTTATCTTTGTGTGGATGATTATTCAGAGGTTGAATCAGTAGATGCTGACTGGTGGATTCTTGATTTGCGCTCATGTGTTAGATCGTCCCCCTTTCCAATCAAATTAATCATAGTATTTTTGCATTGTGCTTGCAATTTAGATTTTCATTTTGTTTAATAGTTCAGCTAATTTGGGATCTGTTAAAAACAGCATCCCTCTTTATCTGACTATTATGGCCGTCTCCCACAGAAATGCTGCATGTCATGTGAGTTTGCACTTGGACACACATGCTGTGATGCAGATGATATTGTCAACTACGGATCTTGATCATTCGGAATTTATATCCCAAAATCTTGTCTTCCCTACAGGACAGGATTGGCCAAATAAAGCGTACCATGAACCTGCCAAATTCTTGGTCGATGGTAAACTTGGCTGCCTCGTCAATTTGTCCTGCATGAAGAGCGAACGCAACCAAATGAAAAGCAATTCTCCTCCATCAAAAAACTAATGGGTTGCGATTTGATGAACCGCTTGTGTTTTTGAGGATGAGTACGTGCACAAGTGGAGTTAAACAATCTTAATTTCACGTAAGAGGATGATTACTAAAGCTTTTCTTTGCCCATGAGCTTAGTTCTCTCTTTTACATTCAACTGGACTCATCGATGAAGGAGGTTCATTTAATTCCCATCTTCTGCGTTGTTAAGACTGATGCTAATGCATACACGATTATTTATAAATTAGAGGTCTGCTTCTTAGTAACAAAAGTTAATTTTGCTTTGATGGCTTTCTCAATGTTACGGAAGAGCAACTTACACTAGTTACGCAACGAGCTGAAGCTTCCCATTCTGTGTTTTTGTCTCTAGGAATGTCCGAGTCTCCCTCAGTATTTTGATGTTTCAAGAACAGCTTCACAGACTAGTTACTTACCGCCTTTCTAGCAACAAAGTGGTGTCCGTTGATGGACCAACTTCACCTTGGGAGCAAACCTACTGTCAATTAGCAAGACCGTAGGAAAGGGTGCCGTTAAGCCATAAAAGAGAAACAAGCCGACAGCTCTTCAAACATCCATTCCAGGCGCTCCAAGGTAAGATTTGTCATATGGAATCAATAAATTCAACCGAGAAAGGGAGGAAACACACAAAAACTTCAGTAATGCATTTCAGCTGACTTATAAAAAAACCAAAAGGTACACCTGCTCTCCCATAATCCTAACTCAAAAACAAAAATCCTGTAATTATTCCAAGCCAGCATTTTGACTAGTTACATAAGAATGCAAATCAAATGCATCGACCCTTCCACTAGAACTCACTCTCCCATGTCTATTCATAGCTGTATGGCTTGTCACTTGAGGAAATAAGGCCCGTCTAATTCTTAGTGGAACCAAACTGTGGCTGCTTAATTTCGCCCAGAGGTTACAACTGAATGATACACTTAACAAATCAGCCATTATGACTCGCCACCTCCAAACATACCCATCATATCCTTGCCAGAACCCATTTGCTTCATCAAGTTCTGTAAACCACCCATGCCACCAATCTGCTTTAGCATCTGAGGTGGAAGAACTCTGCTCATGTGCTGTGCATTCATGTTTCGAGACCGCATGTTCATATCACCCCGCGTTGGGATCTTAAGTCCCTTCATTTTGCTCCAAATCTTGGCAAGCCACTTATACTCTTCCAACATTTCCATAACTTCTCTGACATGGCGACCAGAACCCCTTGCTATCCGCATGATTCTAGAGTCATTCATGATCTTTGGATTTGAACTGTCTAACTCTGAAACAAATCAAACTTGTTTAATCAGGCTCAGAGGCAAGGATTTGAATTTAAAACTTTCACTGCAGCCATAAGCCAAAATAATAAACAGCTAAACTATATATTACTGCATGACTTGCCTTCATTTGTCATTGAGTCCATCATGGTCATGTATCTTTTGATCTTTGCCTGGCTTTCTTTCTCTTGACCCTTTGGCATCAATTCTGAACTGAACCCCGGTAGCATTGAAAAAACCTTTGGCATCAAGTCCGTAACTCTTTAAAGCCTGTCCACATCCATATGAGAAGTCATTGACTTCCCTCAGCAGCTCTTTTAACATGACCAGAAACAGGGGCGTCCACCAATTTTAGATCTTTTCCTTCACCTGCAATATGACAGATGCAGCACGAAATTTAGAATAAGAATGCTGGCAAATAAACCCTTTAGTTTATCGAATAAAACTTTTAGTTTTCTGTTTTCAAAAACAAAAGTGAACGTTGTTTAGCTAAGAGTGTCTGCACAACTTCCCTCATTCAGGTTTATAACCAGAGCTGCCACGAAGAACCCTAGACACATGGTGAGACAGTTCTTGGGAAGCTCAGAGAAACCCTGGGTGCCCAAGATTGCCATTTCCCTGAATATTACACCATATGGTGCTTTGTATGGTCCATCAGGTGCCCCAATATCAAAAGCAGTCCAAAACAACCAAAATGTGAGTGGGGCGATGATGCAACCCATGGCTGTTCCTACCAGTTGACTCACAAACATGGATTTTGCAGATGATAAAGTTAGGTAACCTGTCTTGAAATCTTGCATAAGATCAGCGGCTGTTGAGACAATGGTCATCATAACCCCACATGCTGCTAAACCAGCTACCACACCCCCATTAGACCCGACCAAAGATGCCATCATGAAGAGTCCAATCTTCCCATAAGTTGAGGCCAAACTCCAGTTTGTTAAGCCAGTACCATAAGAATTGCAGAAGGCGAGTGCAGGAGCAATAATGTATGAACTTAGAACCAGATACCAACGAAGAGGTGGAAAAATCATTGGAATTGTCACGGTGGATATTGCAGCAAGGCCCACATAGCCAGATGCTGCAAACCAGGAGGGTATTCGGTCTTTCACGCATTACATGTACAAGACGGGAACTTTCAAGCTGCAATTAAAAGAACAAAATATAATTATCCCACTTTTACTTAAGAAAACAGTATATGTTTCGAATAATACAAGTAAAAAATTACCTCTGATTCAGCCATCCAATAAATTTACACGTGTAACACCAAATGCTTGACCTGTTAAAGAGGAACAGCATGCGATCAGCCACCATTTTTCATTACTTCAAAGTAAAAAGTCTTCAAAACTATGCGACATAAGTTCCAAATTGATCAAATACACCGACAAAATTGATTTCTTTTGTTTTACTGTTTGAAAATGACTTGATAGTCGACATCTCGTTTATCACTTTTGTTGTTTTAGTTTGCACAGTTTTGTCTTTAGACAATAATTCAATCTTGAACATATGAAGTAATGAAAAATTAGCACTCAAACTATAGAAGGTGTCCAATCTTTCTTGGCAATAAACGACAATACTTGAATTTTCACTTTTTCTTTCAACATCCATCAAGAAAAAAATTCCCAAGAGATGAGAGCAGCTTCCCCATGCTTCTTTTAGTACGCTTGACAGATTGGACATGTGCTATAGAATGATTGCTTCGAGCAGTCGCAAAGTCATGTTTAAGCTAATTTAGACAAACTTAAAAAACTGAAGATTCATATCTTTGGACAATGTCATCTCACAGCATTATATGATGGAACTATTATTTATCATGACAATGAAAATGGGAAATATTAACTTGAAGGCCATTCTTATGGAACAGAACAAGTGTCAAGTGGTCTTGGGACACCTTGATTTGGGTCCACTAGTTCATTAGTTGATAGGTTTCACATGCACCGAGAAGAAAGCAATTATACCAGGCGTCTAAGCATTTTGCATCAATACATGGCCAATGACACCGAGAAGGAGCATATCAAACTGCGTTTGAAACACAAACAAATATTTGCAAAAAGCAGTTGTTTCTGCTAAAGGTAAAGATTTTGTAGGTGCTTTTCAGTGACCAAATGACATCGGTTATGGGCGTGCGACATATCAAATCGAAGCTCTAAAAGTGTATTTTTTATGTCTAGAAGGGCTCGAAGTCAAAAAACTTTATCTAACACCTTGTTTCAGTCAAAACAGTAAGTGACATCAGGTATACGAAATTGCAGATCAAGGCAAATCAAGTTCAATCAACCTCAAATTCACGATCATTGATCGTCTTGAAAGACAGGGAAAGAGCGACTGAGGATTGCAGGACGTACGGTACAGATACGCCAAATTATCGCCCAATCATGATATTCACTATTTTTAATAACTACCCATATATTAACCTTAAGAAGCAATAAAGATAGCTCCTTGTCCCCGGTCCTCTTCTCAAACATCATAAAAGTTCGACCTTTCACCCATCTAAAACAGGAAGACATACACTCGAGCTTAAAAACAGAGAGAGATCAACCAAAGATGCCAGGGTACATCGTCGGAACCCTTGCGTAACGGATCAAAGCAACCTGATTGCACCCTAATCTAACACCTCAGGACAAAAAAAATTGCATTTTGATCACGTTCCACACCCGGTACTCAGCAGAGATAAAGCTTTCGAGCAGCAAACCAAGGATCGCCCTCCACCAAAAATCGAACCTTCGTCCGGGAAATCACGGGGAAGAGATCGGATTCCAAAGAAAAATAAAAACCCAGAACGGATAACCCCAACAGAGAAAATGCGCGCAGAATGAGCCCCTTGACGATGAAAGCGAAGTGCCGCCGACGCTCGCGATCAACATCAATCCCAATCGGAAGGCGAGACAAGAGGTCGAAACTCGAGCTCTCGAACGTAAAACAAGCAATGGCGGCAAACGAGGAGGAGGAGGAGGAGAAGAGAAACTCACGGATGGATCGCGAATTAGATCGGGACGGTGCGGGAGAAGATGGGGAGAGATCGAATCAAGCGCTCGATTGGGGCCCACCTCCAGAATTCGAAATTTTCTCCACCCAGAAAAGGAGCGGAGCAGAGCACAGCAGCGAGAGCGATCTTGAATTTTGTGCCAGAGAAAGCAGAAATCACCACAAACCCAGTAGAAGAAGATGAAGAAGCAGAAGAAACCCACGGCCGACCTCTACTACCTTTCTCACGCCGATGACTCGGCGGTGGAAGACCTCATCTCCCTGGCCCAAGGACCTCTACGTCCTCGAGAAAAACGCCGCGATCAACAGCTCCTCCTTCACTGCCGACGACTCCTTGCCCCCCAACCTCGAGTTCCCGTTTTCCGCAAGCTCAAATCCTTCCTTCTCTCCAAACCCCAAACTACGCTCCTGAATTCGAGCTATCGCAAGATGAAGACACAATAGCCGTCGCCCCCATGAAAGGCGGCTGCTTCTGGTGCTCGCCAAAGAAGCCGATGCCGAGGCTGTTGCTATTAAGTAGGGGTTGATATTTTTGACCAGGATCGAGGGAGGGCAGAGAGAGGGAGGTTGCACGCCGGTCGGTCGCTCGTGGTCGTCTCGCCGGTATCCTCCTGCTTTGTCGGTTGCTCGCGGTGGTTCGCCGGTCGGAAAAAGCTAGGGCACAGAGAGAGAGTTTGTCGGGAGTTCGTTCGGGGAGAGAGAGCGAGTGTAGAGAGAGACGAAAGGAGAGAGACGAAAGGAAGGAACTGAAAACCCTAGCTACAGTGCAGAAATATTTTCAAAATGGCGCCTGAAATCGTGGGTCCCGCGCGACACGTGTCGCGCTGCGAGCGCCTTCTTGTTTGCCACGTTGATACATAAGACGTACCCAATATTTTCTCTGCACGTTAGTGCTGCAGGGAATCACTTCGGGCAATTATTTTGCGCTTTCCATGCAGCATGCGTAGCAGCCGTTCGATCGGCACAAAGAGTCTTGGACCGTTGGATGGCAAGAACGCCGTAGGACTGAGGAGATACATTGCTTCTACAAGAAGCCTCCTTGCAACATGTTACGATTGAAAGATCTAGTTGGACTCGGACGGTGCAACTTCGGGAAGAGGACGAGTTTTTATTACCCTGGTGATATTATTACAAATGGGATGGGACAGGGACTGACCACGCACAATTGCACATGGGTCGAGACTGACTACGCGTTGTGGCAATCTATACTTTGATCGAAATTTTGGTGGAGAATATGGAGATACCCACTCGAGTAGGGAGCATCTACAATACATGTTATTTTTCTCTTTTATTTATTGAATTAATATTACAAAAAAATTAAACCGATATGCCTATAATAAATTTATCTCTAGACTAAACTAAACTCAAACTTATTACAAATTAATTTTTAGACTATAAAAAATCATAAATTAATATATTTATGATAAATTTACTTTCCATTTAGATTAATATCATGTAAAATTACAAACTAGTACATACATGATAAATATAGTATAAAATCTCAAATTTATATATTCGTTAATTATCGTGTGTTATCTAACCAATCATTTGATGGAAACTACTGGAGAATTATTATAGATATATCAATTTGGGATTCTTCATGATTTTAAACTTTATTTCTTTTTATATTAATAAAAATGTAAATCAAGTATGTGTCAATATTGCATGTGAGAATGAGAGTATTACTCGTTGGGTTCCACGCACCTTCCTTGAAATGTCGCGGAAATTACGCGTGCTATAATTATCAACCTCCAATAATGGGGGTCAACGTTTTATATTTTCAATTGATTCTCTCATCTGCGGGGAATTGTTTTTATTTGAAGAGCCGAAATGACTACCGCAGCGTTTGGAGAAAGACAAAATAGCTTTTGTTATTTTTCTTTGCCTTAATGATGTTAAGAAATTCTCACTTTGTACTTCATACATGCACCCTCTTATATTTCCCTTGCACTTTGCTTTGTCCTTTATAATAACATTGGAACAAAATTTGTATCAGTACGGTTTTTGATCCTAATAGCAAGTTTCCATTTGCCCTTGTACTTTAGAGTTGTTGACTATTTGACTAATTGATTGAGTCATTATGTTTGTCCGAGAAGGTGGAGCGAAGAAATAGGAAGGATGGTGCCGTTGGTCACGCACGAGATCTTCAAAGAGCACGAGAAATTCGTCATGATCATGGTCTTGATCTTAACTTTCCATTATTTTCACGAGTTTGAGAGAAATTTACAAGTAAAAATAACAATTGCAGGCGAGATCAATATATAATCACAAATATTTGTCGAACTCTATGTTATACTCGTATGCAAGAGGATTATAAGACATATAATCGCCATTTGTCACCATGAAAAAGAAGCAACATTTAACAAGGACATGATAATTAAGGAACAAATCCTAGCATTTTGCTTAAAAATGATTTAATAATATTTTATAATTTTCGCCTGATTGTTTTAATGTAAGACGACTACACGTGTTAAATGCACAAACATAAATATATCTTGAAACTTTGGTTAAGGGTATTATCAATAAAGGCTGGACCTTATTTGGTTTGAAATATTGTAATAAAATATGTGTTCGGATAGTGCAAATTTGAATTTGTGTTCTCTGTAACCGTAAGGAATCAAACCTCGTTTTCCAAGGTGAGGGAAAAAAAAAATTGAAACCTTAACGGAAGACTTGGTTATGACTTCCGTAAATTTGCCTTTATTGCTATTCGTCGTGGACAAACTAATTATGAATAAAAGCTGAAAATCAACTTCTGTCGGCGAGGAATGTGTCCTCTCGTTCTTTAAAATTTTCTTTCCCTTTTTCTCTAGCAGTTGTAATCACAAGAAATAGCTTTCATGTACGGAGAATTCAGTTAAACATTGTTATGTATGATGAAACTATTTTTAATTCATTCACTTTTATAAACTATAAATCATTTTTACAAGTATATTTATAATATTATTTATTTTTATAAAATAAAGGAAGCCTTGAGTGAAAATTTGAATTTTCTTTCTTTTTTTCAACTTTATTAGAATGGGGATACTTTATGGACCCAGTAATTTGTTTTCGATTGAATTTATATCCCTTTATTGATATAAAGGAGTTCCTTGTAAAACCAAATATATTTTTATCTAATTAATTCTCGCGGAGCCACTCTTTTATTTTTTTTGGTCAGTTCTACTCTATTCCTACTCTACACTCACTCGCAAACTTGTCCCGCCTCTCTTGCGGGCGTGGGAGTCAGAACCCACTCTCGAAACTTATGCGTCTTTCACCTCCATCCCCCGAGAAAGTGGGAATTTGAACCCCTCACTTCCTCTTGGAAGGGTGGGGCACACTGGGCGAACCCCCAGTGGTTGAGCCACTCTTTTCAAGCTTCGCTTTTCGTATGACCCTGTGCGCGTCTGTTCCCCACGCCACCCTCTCTCTTCGTTGACTACTCACGCATGCTAGCACACACCCACGCGCCAGCTACCCAGATTTTTTTCTCCAAGAAAAGTCGTTGAAAAGAGGATCCATGACGACTAGATAAAGATCAGCGAGTTTTCAACAAGTACTCTGTACATTTCGTTTTACTTGATTTTAGCGGCGGACGTTGAGAGAGAGATCGAGAGAGACCTTAATTTGCAAAGTGAAGCTGCCATGGCGAATTCAAATGCTGGAATGAGCGGCGGCAATGCAAGAGGAGGCAAGTATCAGGTATTCTTAAATTTCTGTGGCCAAGATACTCGAAATGGATTCACCGACTTCCTTTATCAAGAGTTGGTAGAGAATGGTATTCATGTCTTCACGGATGACGAAGAGCTTCCAATTGGCGAAGAAATTGGTGGAGAGCTCCTGCAAGCAATCGACGACTTCCAGATCTACATACCCATCTTCTCAAGAAATTATGCTAGTAGTAAATGGTGTCTCCGTGAGCTCGTAAGGATGGTAAACAACATATCCAAGTCAGAGGAGAAAAAAATCCTACCCATTTTTTATGATGTGGAGCCAAAGGATGTTGACTTGAAGACCTCATTATACACAACGGCCATAGAGAAGCACAAGGAGGAGCACAAGAAGAAGTTTCCTGACGAGGGAGAATACTGGGATGAAGAATCCTGGGAGGGCGCTCTTCAGAAGATCGATAAAATCAAGGGTTGGGAGTTGGCAAAATGTAAAAGGTAAGCTCTAGAGATCCCTAACCTTTCTGGCTTTAGAATCAAGCCCGTCGTATACAAGGGTCGTCGAGAGATAAATAAATTAACAAATCTTCACATCTTTGAAAAAATATACAGTTAAAATCATGCGCAAGGGTTATTAAGGATAAATAAAAGGAGATCGTTTTTTTGGAATTTGAGGCATACATGTTAATTTACAGGATCGAAATAGCTTTTGTAACTAATGAACTGGATTCTATTTGTGGCAGCAACGCTAAACTTATGAAGTTGGCAATTCGAGAGGTTTTGCATCAATTGAAGAGAAAACATAAGACTGTGACTAAAGATTTAGTTGGACTTGATGGTCCAGTAAGAAAAGTACTAAAACAATTAGATGTTGACTGTAGTGATGCGAGGCTACTCGGAATTTATGGAATGGGGGGCATCAGTAAAACCAATCTAGCTAAGGTCATCTACAATGTGTTGGAGAAATCTTCTTGAAGTGTTTTGAAGTTGACAAATCTTTTTCATCAATCTAGTCTGAAGGTTTGCAGACTCTGTTATTTAAAGTCTGAAGACCTGCGAACAACCAGACGCAAGACTCAAAGTCTATCCTCATTGACAGTCTCTAATCCGTTGAAGAAAGGTTATCCCGGCTGGATGTTTTGTTAAGGGTATGACCTTATCAACTGGAGAAGATCTCGTGGCTGGAAAAGACATAACGGAATTCTTTGATTGATCGAGATTGAATCGATGATTGAAGATCCGAAGATTGACTGAATATTCTTGAAATGTTCTACTTATGGAAACCGAGATCCTGATTGTATGGGCGAATCGGATTGATGGGCTATCGACACGTTCCTTTAATAGCTCGAATTATCTTTTTAATTGATTCCGTCCAACGGGTAGATTGGAGGAATTCCTTTAGTAAGTGCCAACGGGTATGATGGCATAAAGGAGTATATAAGGAAGACGTTCTAAGTTGTTCAAGGTGTACGCGATAGAAAAATTCCAAAGTCTGAAAGCTTCCAGTTGTTTAGACAATTTTCTTTGAGCGAAACATTGTATACAAAAGAGAGTCTATATTTGTGAGAAACCTTGAGGAGGTGTGGTAAAACATCTACACTGTGGAATCAAGGGAAAGCTGTGGTGTAACTTCTCTTTTGTTCATAGTGGAATCCAGCCGGTGGGCTGTCAGTGCGGAAGAGTGGACGTAGGCTTGGAATAAGCCGAACCACTATAAACCTTGTGTTTAATTTTCTCTCCCTTACTCTCTTTACCTTGATCGTATTTCATTTTGTTAATCTAAAAAGAATTTTCTTTCTATCGCTTGCCAAGAATCGCTTCCGTATCTCGATAAATTTTTTATGCACCTATTCACCCCCCTCTAGGTGCTCATATTAGCTATCTCACAATGAACTTCATTCTCGCTTTGAAAAGTGTCGCGCCTTCCTTGCCGATGTTCGAGAAAAATCAAATAAGGAGGGTTTACTCAGGTTACAGAAGAAGTTACTAACAGAAATTGTTAGTTCTAGAGCAGCAGAAATTGTTGATGATATTGATTACAGAAGGGTGAGGATAGAGGAAACACTAGGTAGCAAGAAGGTTTTCATTGTTCTTGACGACGTTGGTGAGAAAGAACAAATAGAGAATCTGATTGGACAATGTCGATTGCAGCCAGGAACAAGAGTAATTATCACCACTAGGAACACAAGTGTGCTGGAGTTTGTTGAGCAAAGAGTGGCTCGTGAAACGAAGGAGATGAATTTTGACCATGCACTCCCAATTCCGCGTTATGAAATGAAGGAGATGAATTTTGACGATGCACTCCAACTTTTCAAGAGGCATGCGTTTGTTGATAACTCTGAGGAAGAGGATTTTTACAGCCTCTCAATAGATATTGTCAAAAGTACCGGGGGCCTTCCTCTTGCTCTAGAAGTTATAGGTTCATTACTTTTTGGAAAGCCCAACGCGAAATGGGAGGATACATTAAACCTATTAAAGAAAATGCCACATGAACGTGTACAAGAGAAGTTGATGATTAGCTATGAGGCGCTAAACTATCGTCAACGTGAAATTTTTCTTGATATCGCATGCTTTTTCATCAATGAGGATATGACAAATGCCAAATACATGTGGGAGGCTTGTAGATTTCATCTTAACTCGGAAATTGATGTCCTTGTTGAAATGTCTTTGATAAAGATAGAGTATAACAAATTTCGGATGCATGACCAACTGAGAGACTTGGGACGAGAAATTGTTCAACAAGAAATTCTTGAAAATCGTAGGAAACATGGTAGGCTATGGACTAGCGATGAGTTCTTTGAGGTAAGACAACTATCAGGTTCAAATAAAAAAAGTGACATTCTACATTTGAGAATTCGACTTTCTGCTCATGATCTTTTCTTCCATATCATTCATTCAAATCGTAAATAAAATTACTAGTTAGTGACAAACTACAACTAATCACCGCAATTCATTTGCAGAGGAACAAAGATGTTGAAGCACTTGATCTACAGGGAACTAATATCTCAATTAGCCATGAAGAAATTGGAAGTTTTAAAAGTTTGAGGTTCCTGAGATTATCTAATGGGGCCTTTGTTGGGGATTTCATCATTTGTCTCTCAAATTTGAGATGGATTTCATGGCATTCCCCCCCACCAGATGTTAGTGTGCCTAGTATGCATTCAAAGAATTTAGTCGTCCTTGAACTTTTTGATAATCACTTCGCAGATGATTCGAAAGTATGGGACTCACTTAAGGTATGGTTTACATCTCAGTTTATAACAGTTGTCTCGTAAATTATTTGGCTTCTTGTGGTGTTTATACTTCCTTTTTGTAGATGGCAACCAAACTCAAAAGTCTAGCTCTTGTGAAATGTCATGGCCTAACTAGAACACTAGACTTGTCTGGATGTCTGACTTTAGAGAGGTTGACTTTTGATGTTTGTGGGAGGTTGAAGGAAATCGGCAAATCCATTGGAATGCTAACGTGCTTGCGTGACTTGAATGTCAACTGTTGCGGGTGCATTAAGCAAATACCTGATGAAATTGGAGGGCTAGTGAAGCTTGAGCACTTCTCTTTGTCTAAATGCCGCAAAGTGCACGGACTCCCCACCTCCATCGGCAACTTAGTGTCATTAAGGAAGTTGGACCTTTCAATCACTGGTATGAGAAGCTTGCCGGATTCCATCGGAAAGCTAAGTTGTCTGTCAAATCTCAACCTACACGCAACAGAAATCCCTAAAATTCCTAGCACAATTGAAAAATTAAAATCGTTGTGCATTTTAGATTTTTCAGACTCTGAGACTGATATTTCCATGAATAATACGTGGGAGTTACCCAAAGCTATTGGAAAGTTGGACAAACTGGAGGAGCTTAAGCTTTATAGCCAAAAAAACTTGGTAGGTGAAATTCCTAAGGAAATAGGATATCTATCCTCTCTAAAAGTCCTAATATTAATTGGGACTAGAATCTCTAGAGTTCCGAGAACAATCAACATGCTTTTTTGCCTCTCAACACTTGACTTAACTTGGTGTGATGAGATTATAAAGTTGCCTGAGCTTCCAGCAAGTTTAGTTCATTTACATGTTGTATCTCACTCATTGCAAATGGTCCCAGATCTCTCGAATCTTACCAATCTAGTAGAGTTGGTCCTATCCGATTGCTCTTATATTAGACATTCGTCAAACCTAAAGCACAAATGTGACTTGAGGTGGATTGGAAGGCTATCCAAACTAGAGAAGTTAAAGTTGTGTCTTCTCGATATTGCCGTGCCACCTATAGAGTTAGGTCTCCTTTTTCTTCTAGAACATCGTACTTTGTTTTGTCTAGATCTGCAACCCCTCAAGCAGCTACCACCTTCTTTACTTTCTTTAGTGCTCGACAATTTCAGCTCGACAGGATCGCCACAATCCAACTTGGAAATGCCATCAAATTTGAGGTTTAATTACTCACGATTGCAAGAAATTCAACTCTATGGATTTTCGAAATTGCAGCACTTAGTTTTGTACAAGTGTGACCTTCATAGCTTGTCCATACAATCTAGCATAAGGACACTGGAAGTATATAATTGCCCTAATATGATTGAGATTCAGTTTCTTGGTTTGTCGGCATCACTGGAGGAATTAACAATTTGCTTCTGTCAGTCAATTGGAATGATAATATTATGCAGTGAGGGAGGATCTCTCGGGGCCCTTGATCAATCAGAGTCTTCTTCAAGTGGGTCGACCTATCGTTCACGGGGAGTACTTGTTGCCAATGTCTCGAAGAAACTAAAAAGACTTAAATTGGACTTGTGCCTTTATCTTCTTGAGATTCAAGTCATTGGTACATTGTTATCATTGCAAGACATCTCCATTTATAATTGCTCTGCTTTGGAGAAGTTCGGCGTATCAAACTTGAAGAACCTTCACCGTTTGCTCATAGTTGGGTGCCCTTTGCGGGTTGTTGAGGGCCTTAACGAACTAGAGTTTTTGACTAAGTTGGAGGTCGACCATCATTTTCCACTGAAAACAGTGCTTGACATGTCAAACTCGAAAATACCGGATGAGTGCCTAATACCACGTAACAGGGGCTATATTCCTTTCAAGCGCTACAAGGAGATGGCTAAACAAGGTGCACCTCAATTAGAGACAAACAAGGTGAGCCTCAACCAGGATTTTATCGTAACACCAAAGAACTTCACCTAACTTACGGCTAGACGTAAAATTCTTTTAACCAGTCTATAGAATCATTTTTTCACTTGCAAATGTCTAGGATTCTCAAATTTTCCCTCACATAACAAACCAAAAATCCCCATTTAAGAGGAGATATCTGATAATGCAACGGCATTGTGCTTTCCTTTCCATTTTCTTTTGTCCCCTCTCTTTGGTCATATTCCTCAATCGATTGACTTCATCTACAATTTATGTTCATACAGACATTAAAATGGAACTTCAAACTCGTGCACTGAATATAGATGTCATGTTTCATTATTTTAATTTCCTATAGTAATACTATCTTTTCCTTTTGCTTCTTTCATTAATACATTCAAGTACAATCACTTGAATATAAGAAATTCAAGGTTAGAAATTTTCACTTCTAGACATTTTGAGCGATATAGAAGGTCATAATGTGTTTTGTAGAGGAACTTGATTTGGAAAAGTAAAACCAAGCTTGAAGGAAGAAAAGGGGAGATATTACACTACATGGATTATTGAATCATCATTCCGCAGTATCTAGACTCAATATGTCTTTGCACATAGGAGCCATGAGTCTGCTGTACCTTGTTTTAGAAAAAGGCAAAACCAATGTTAAGAAAAAGATCTATCTGATAACAACTGCATTTTCTCATCCTAGTATACTGGCTAAAGAAAATCTCATTTTTCATGTAGGAGGAGGCTCAGTCTCAATTCCATCTATCCGCTCAATTGCATCTATCCGCAAGTTCTCGGGATCATGAAATTAGCGAGCCTCCCATTGACAATGACAGAGAAGTTACTCCGCCCGAAAAGCAATATTAGATAACAGAGCAAGACTCGAACCCTTTAAGTATTTCCACCACATTATCGTTTATGTTTCAATATAATATTATCATGTCACATGGACTGAAGTAGTATATATTGAACTTAACCACAACCCGTTTTTGCAGTTCTTGATGAACTTGCTTTGCCAAGAACATTTTGTGATATGTTCAAGACATGCTTAGGGAGCATATTGGAATGTGTTTGCAACCGCGACTTTCCTTGGCTTTAAAGCTGAAAATTTTTGAAAAGTTCAAAACAGAGGAAGCACATGAAGGATAATTCGGAATCCGTGGAGATGGAAAGATCAAATCAAGTCTCGTCATTTTGGTTGATTGAAGAGCTAAGTGACGGCATCAAAAGGTAACTTGCAGACTCCTCTTGATCAACCTCGAAGGCAACTACAGTCGAGGGACAAGTTTTCTAGAAACAAGAACTCATGTTGCATACGATTTTCCTGTGTAAGACTCTCCTAGTGGAGTACAAATTGATTTCAATATGACTCAAAAGTATTTTCCAATATTTTGGATTGCATATGACACTTTCTTCATCCTTCTGACGGCATGTGATAGTTTTCATCATCTTGTATGCACTTTTGATTGATAAGGGAATCATTCTCCAAAGTTGATAATCTGGTTGTTCTTCGATATCTGCTAAATTGCTCGTGAATTGCTTGGTCATAGCAACCGGAGAAAGGATTTCACCTGGGGCCATGAAAGGGACCCTGGAACCAAGCTTTCTGTTGGCTCGTACCCACGTCAGAGCCAAAGAACAACTTAGCCGAAATAGGAAGATTCAAACTCTCTTAAGATCACTGCTGCTACTTTTGAACCTACTATCATGCCATACAGTTAATAGTGCATTGAACATATTAATTCTAAACTACCTTTGCAGGTTTGGATGTATTCCCCCCACCAACTATATAGATCTTTGTGCATGTTCAAAACCTTTTTCACAAGGAAATTAAGACTTATTTGCAAGACTAATTTGAATGAATTTCCGGCCACCAACCATGTAGATCTTTGAATTTCTGAAGGTTATATTGAGACAGTAATTTTAGCATTTCACTATGCTCGGAGGATTTGCAGTTTTTCGTACTTTTGGATCCTTTTTCCGTGGCTTTCCCCTTTACAATTCTGGTAGTCGCCTCATCCCATAGATATGCCTTCTGACCACATCGAAAACTACATGAAATTTTCTCTGCACCAGCTTAAATGAAGCAGCAAAGAAGAACATAGCGCTAAAATGCTATGGTGGCTTGTAATTTCAAACAATCATGGCAAGATTGATATATGCTCTAGCAGTGCATAAACAAATAACCAACAAATCAGAGAGAGAGAGAGGGTGCTTTGTCTGTCGAATATCTGGGAGAAAAGAAACAAGATTGACAGATCTTGAACTGTCGAGGGTATGCAAGAACCGAGATAAAATTAAATCATGCAGTTTAATACCTAACCAACAAAACTGAACATGCTGAAAACTCATCAGCATTCATACATCTGTCATACGGAGGGTTCTCGCGAGGCAGTGGGTAGTTCTAGCTCGGGCTCGGATATAAGCGGAGAGAGACAAAAAAGTCAACCATGTCCTTGGTTACTTCTTCCAAACTTGGAGGACCCCGTGCACATTATTTGAAAAACCCACAATAATTTCTGTCATGTAAGTTGAGTTAATGGGTAAGGTTGGAAAAATTGAGGCTTAATTTTACCCTAGGAGGAAAGTCCTTACCTGCTAACTGTGCCCGAACTCCATAGAGATGGCAAAGAGCACTATTAATCAGAACATAAACTATATCTTTGCAACCTCACAGTTGGCAAATAGTATTTTGATCTGATGATAAAGAGAGAGAAGAAAAACCACAAGATTCAACCAAACAATTGCAGTGGACGTCTTAGATTTGTGTACCTCCCAGAAGTCTTTGGAAAGTTCTCCAGAGATTCCACGGAAGGATATTCGGTATTCCCGAGTTAAACATTGATCAAGAGTATGGAATCTGCCTTCGCGAATCTGAAAGTAGTAATTATAACCAAGTCAATGTTTGAGATAAGGAATCTATGTCCAACAAACAAAATCAAGAGAATGATAACTCACGGATCTTAAGGTGACTTTTAAGCTCAATGGAGAAGCTTCCATTAGTTTCTTGGGGGTCATTGCACACAATTCATCATAAGAGTCAGCTGCTTTAATTTCCTAAGCAACACCAATTTAATAAGATGGTAATAATATAACATCTAGGATATTAACTACGCTGATTCATTGCGCTTCCTAGTTGATTAGTCCCAATTCTACAATCACCATCTCAAAAAATAGTATGATGTGCATTATGGACTTTCTGACGATAAACATAAAAGTCCTTTTCAGGGTCTCTCATCCAACTTACCAATGAATAATTTCCTCGACCGTGTTGTGGCTAAAGCATTTATCAATCACTTCAATCTCGAGCCAACACTAAAATATTGTGAGAAAACAAGACAGAGAAACTCCGTTTAAAAAATTATTCACTACACACTTCAATAGCTGCAATAAATAAAACTGGAGATTAGAGAACAAAAGAATTTCTGGTTGCGAGCAGAACAAAATGTGCAGGTTCATTCTTTAATAAAGGTGAGAAGGAATTTACTTGAACAGAGAAGGTAGGAACTTTTTCCCATAAAAGCGGCAATCACTATGCTATAGTATGTGGAATATTTACTTGTCCCTTGTACAGTTCTAATATGCACAACAACTAATAATATGACATAACTAATCACTTATCATGTAGTTTTTTAGTGTTTTAGAATAACTGATGCACAGTTCCACTTGGGTTTGGATAAAACAGAATCAGCCAAAGAAATGTCTGAAAATGGCCAGTACAAAAATTCTAAGCATATAAAGCCTCTCTTTGCCTTATAACCAACTGCACCAAAAAGTAAGACAGCTATAGTTATGTGTGGTAGAATGCAATCTACTCACAATGAACATCATTTATTAGCTACATCACAAACTTCTCTAGCCTGTTCCCCCAGATAGGTGCATAACGTAAAGTCATACCAGATAGATCCAAAAGCATACAGTCATTCACACAAAGGAGGAAAAAGTTAAAAAATCATGCCACAAAGATCCCAGGTGCTGTAGACTAAGGTTGAACATTACTTATGAATGATACTCCTCCTGTCGGGATAAACAAGATCACCATATTGTGAAAGGGATGTCTCTGTAATAGACAGATCATCTGTATTCATTCTACCAAGACGCTCTTCGATCAAAGCCAATCTCTATCAATGTTATTATTAATAACTCAGAAGAGATTATCAAGGGATGTAGGGTAAAAACACTGAAGCAGCAGTCAAAGGTGCATTGAAAACGATCCGCATTTAGTGAATAGTGAGTAGCCACGAAGCAGACAACCATTTCCACACCATTAAGATTATCCCCCGTGAGAGCCAAGTATTCCCCTAGAAGAAGAAGGCCACGCATTCTAAGACAGTATCCTAACACTAGTTATTGACAAATTGGGTTTAAAAGAGGAAGAGTACTAAACCGTGCAAAGAAAATACTTGGAAATTATATGAGTTTTTCATTACAAACAGAAGGACAAAACATCTATATGATCTCTTCATGGTTTCAATAATTAAGTATACTTAGTGCAATGCATTGGATGTTCTTCATCATAATTTCTGTATGTCAGAAGGGAACTGATGGATACAGCAAAACATTCGAACATGTGGTAAAGATTACATTTTCGTAGACTTCCAATTCACAGACACCAATAGAACATTTTGAGGCCTAAATAATATCCGACCCTTCTGACCTACTTTTAATTTAGTGAATGACCTCCTTATTTCATTACACAGTTTAGCCAAGACCTCCCTTTTGTTTGTAAAGACAATGTACCCAGATAGCTAGGTAAATGGGAAAGGTGGAAGGAAGCTCCTGCATCTGGATGAAATCCTATTTGAACCTCTGGATGGGAAAAAACCTACAATTGAAAGCATTAGCACAAGCATTTACTTTGCAGAATTGCTGCTGAAATATGAAACCAGGTGCATATTGTTCAAGTTATTCTTTCCAATTGAAAACCAAACAAAAATGGTGAAGTAGCTGTCACAAGGCTGCACCTTGGCATATATGCAGCCACATAGGCTCCACGTGGCTATTACACAGTTAAAGTTAAAAAAAAAAAGTTGTGGTTTCAGAATAAAAATTGAAAAAAGAAAAGAAAAGGAAAAACATCTTCAGCTTGCTCTGGCAAATAGAGGGCAGTCATGCATTGACAGCCACTAACAAGGGTGGCCAGAACCTTCCAGGCTCAAGTGATAGTGGCAAGACCTTCATGGAGCTTAGGTATGGTGCAGCCCTTGTCCATCACAGAGGTACACACCCAGAGAGAGAGATATGAGGGAAAAGCAGTCCTGGTCCTCGGCCGCCCCTTGGCATAAAGCGGCAAGGGCCACAGCCCTCGCAACAGATCTGGACAAGAGTCGTGGCCTCACATCAGATCTGCAGTGGTTCTGCTGGGATTTGAACTAGTCTGAGAAAGACAGACTATGAGAATTTCATGCATTCAAATCTTTCACTCGTTCCAAACTGTTGTCCATAAATAACAAAATTTAGATCACATGGATTGAGTAAACCACAAATGCTTTGCGATTTGGAGGATTCAAGAATACTTTTTTTTTTTTTTTTTTTTTGGTTTTTGTTTCTGTTTTGTGGTCTATGATTTAGAGAGCACAGCTCAAGAGGTCATTGTAGCCTTATATTCTTGTTCTTCTGTATTGGGCTCAAACAGAGCCAAACACCTCAAAGAAAGGAACTTAGTATTTCCTTTATACTATTTTTGTTGATGCTTTGTTAAATTTCCTCAATTTGGGTTGATGGGTTATGTGAAATTTGATTGTTAGGGTTATTTCTGGCCTCCTATTTCAAGAATTTTGCTATTTCATGTTTGTTGACCCACTTATTCAATTCCTCTTTTCTAGAAGATTTTGCATGTGTCATTCAGAGGCTACGGTGGCAAGTGTAACATCCCAGATTTTCAACTCTGTTTTCTACTGAATAAATCGGGCATTTCATTGACACGCCTATAGGGTTATTCTCAGAGCTGATCACTCTTGAGATAATTAGACTATCTGGGGAAGTCATTAAGGATTGTAAGGCAAATAGACTTGATAATTCGACCATGAATCGGCTACTTAACCGTGTTCATCTGCTGAAATCATTACGGCACAGATGTAAATTGATTAGAGATCAGAGATAGGTCAGTTCGACAGAGATGTGTAGCTAATCATGGGCGACATCACTAAATTGGAAAATTCTTGTCGGCCGGCATTAGACTGATTTCTCTATCGTTTTGGTACCCTCTGTCCGTATTTAGGTCATCGAGATTTTCACGATAACTGAGAGTCACCAATGAGTCGAGTGGGTTCATTGTGGCTCGAAGAAAATTGACCACGGGTCATTTGCACTAAAAATGCTTAAAGGTTACCCAGTAGCTTAGGTCACGTTAAAAACGCACAAAGTGAAAACTAACTGTGAATTCAAGTCCGATTTCAGAAATTGAAGTTTTTGTCATGTCACAATAAATTCGATGAGTGTTGACTTAGTCTTAGAAGATTTCATTTGATTGTCTCGTCTCAATTCATGTCACAAGACTTCATTTGATTGTCGTCGTTCCCCTTTCCGTGTTTAACTGTAGCCGATCCGTACCTCGTGTGTAGGCACTAGTCAGCTCGAAAACGAGTGCCCTTCCTCAAACTCTCCCACAGAAACAGCATATGGTGAATCCCAATCAGCATCGAAGACTTCTTGAAGTTCCGAAACTATGTCCTGGTCATACGTCCGAAAGCCGACATTGGCAGGAGTATAGAAATAGTCCCGGAGGTTGCTGGTTCCGATGAGCGCTCTCACATCGCTAACCGTATGCTTCCCATGGTTGACCCGGATGTAACCAGCATACTTATTCCCAGTGCTGGTCCCATTGCTGATCACAGCTCCAGTCGCGTTAAACCCCGGCACCATGTAGTGCTTGATCTCGAATTTGCCAGAACAATTATTGTGTTTCGAAGAGGAGCAGAGAACATTAAAATAGAGGAGAGACTTCAGGTAAAAGTCAGTGTTGTTTATGAAATGCGCCCAATGTGCTACCGATATCTTCACTTTGGCATGCTTGGAAAAGACAACCTGAAAATTATTTGTTACCTCAGAAAATATGTTCCCAGTAACTATATATGGGAGGAAATAAAGTTGGCCACTAGAGATAAATATAAAATAGCCTAGTTGGCCATTAGAGATAAATATAAAATAGTCTATGTGATTAACCCGTTTGGTCAGTAAGCAGTTCATCATAGCAAAAGCTTTACACATTTTCCTTCAATCATTTCAATACCAAAGTGGCGTATGGTGATAGCAGGAAAATACCGCTGCTTACAAAAAGCTGAAAGCATTGTCATTTTTCCGTTCCAAGCACACGAGTTAACTCAAAAATAAGAAGCCAATGACAGCCATCAAACTTCAGTATTTGTGGTGCCACTAAATGCTTCGTTGGTTCAATCTTTGAATGTTCATGCAAGTCACAGTCCATCTCCATAAAAGAAAATGGAATCAGGTGGATGCAAGACTGAAATGATTCTAAATGAACATCAAATGAACTTCAAATTGACTGAAATGACTTGTATCAGATGAACATCAAATTGATTTATCAACAAACAAGGGCAGCGACTATTGCAAGAAAGGAGCATGCCTCTGACACAGCAGAAGAAATGGATGACCAATAAACAGTTTGCTCAGCTTATTGCGATTGACCGAGCCAATCCATCGTGCTGATCCTAACAGTGCCTCCACTTCCAACTGATTTTATTGCGTCAATTCATGTCTGTTCATCAGCCTGGTACTTGCCAAATGACAGCTGCAATGGCAGTATATTGTTTGTTAAAGATAGAAGCTTGAAAGATGAAACTGAGGGGATCCTTCAGAAGGATCAGCAGAGCAATCACAATGTGATTCAATCACAATAAAAAGTTGAGCGCCCTTTCATCCACTTGAAAAAGTTTACTCGCTAGGATATCAGATAGAAGACAATAGACAACTAAACTGGGTCAATTAGCCAAATTCTAATCGAGCACATAGACACCAGAACTGTGATATCGCAAATCAACAAACTTAATAAATATTTAACTTAAAATGCAACCATTCATTTTTTATCTTTTGATTCAACAAACAATTAGAGGATGAAACAAGTCTAACCTGTAATGGCTAATATTTTGATGATGTCCAAAGGCATTTCTTACTTTGTATATTAAGACAAAATGTAAAATGTTAAATAGATAGGTTTTGGACAAGTTACCTCTCGAGGAGCAAAAGAAAGACAGCTAAGTTGAGATTGTAAAGATGTATGATTACGTCCAGGAGAATCTAATGGAAGATGAAACATTTGAGGATGTGGCAGGACTGGATAGGCTGCTACATGAGGAACCTCCACAGACCAAGGAAGAGGCGACCTGCCATGACATATTTGCTCATAACAATAAGTGGACCTGGAAAATTTTAACATCAACCTTCACCAGATCATTACAAATCAAATCAAGCGCAAAACCATTCAATTGAGCACCAAAATGATCGAATGGTCACAACATCACATCATAGGTTAATATCAGACCAAGAATAAGCTGCTGATTTCAAATTTAAGAATAACTTTTTGACAGAAGCCTGTGATCAAGTCTAAGTATCGGAGTTGCCAAACTAGAGTCAGCCATGTCTATCCAGTTATAGACAGGCATCCAACTGGAAGTCCTCAAGAGAGCAAATCTTGTCCTTGTCTCTTGTTTTAGAAACTCCTTTCTTCTTTTAAAGGCCATGTACCGTGCACTGGAGAATTTCTGCTTACTCATCAGTTCCATAGATCAGCATTTCCAAAATGAACAATGTGAAAATGAAATCCAATCTCTGACTCTCAACCCGGATATCTCTACTTTTCTTCTTTTAAAAGCTATTGACCATACATAAGAATTGTTCTGCTTTCTCTTTGCTCATATCATTCAATTATCTGGGAGAAAACAAACTGAAAAGTAAGTAGTAAACGCTAGGAAAATGTTTTTAAGATACATTTGGCAAACATTTATAGCTGATCCGACCTAGTGGCATAAGGCTCGGTTTGTTGTTGTCGTCATAATAACCATTTGGAAAGAACTCCAACAAAGATGAAAATCCAAAATCCATCATAATCTCTAAGCTAAAGCACCAAAAACAATCTTAACAACAGAATCACTTGTCTATCAGCATAACCTCAGGAGTTCCAGACCTGAGCCTGGAGTTAATCTGATGGTTGGAAGACCAAAAAAGGATATTCCCTGACTAAAAGTGAAACAACAGAAAATCCCATGGAGCAGAGACAAGCTTTATGAAATGAAAATGAACTTTTCTATCCCCCAAAGAAACAAAGAAACTGAACAACACAACAAAATGTCTGGGGGAAAATAAAGAACAGCATAATGATTCGCAAAATCTTAAATTATGCAGGCAAAAGAGGCACAAGAAAAAGTGCAATATGGATGTTTCAGTCATACTTGCGTTGCTCTTCACATTCAAGGAAATGCAACCAACGGGGAACTTTTTTGGTGATCTGCCATTGTTGATCCGAGACATTCTTTGTGTAAGCTGAAGCATTGAGAGAGGAAAGTTTCCACAGGTTGTCGTTGTAGGTTTCAACCTTCTTTGCTATTTTGGGACAATTAACTAGGTATATTCCAAGTTCCTTCACCTGTAAAGATTTGAACATTATAATTCTTCTATATGGCTCAAATACACAAACAAATCTATACAGATTGAAGAGATGAAAAATAGGCAATATGTCTTAAAATAATGTAAATGTGGCAGAATCTTCTACAATCTTACTTGCCAACAAGAATGGGATGCTTATAGCTGAGAACCCACACCTCTTCTTTTGTTCAGTCAAAATTTATTTAGCCACAGTCGGATCGATATCCTCACCAATAATAAATGGAGAAAAGGCTACACTATATTCCCAAGAAAGGGACTTCCCATCATTGTTTGCATATCTAATATAGACATCTCGATTATTTGATATCCACACTTTCACATGAACTATGCCTGAACCCCACCATTTGGCAAATGACAGAGTAACAGACTTGACGTTTGTCCTTCCTGAAGGAAGGATACACTCCTGAGTGCTGTAAAAGCCTGGTGAAGTGTGATATCTTTCAGAGGAGGGCTAATGTTTGCAAGAAGTAAATGAGAAAATCTATAATGGACATGATAAATATTAAAACATAAGCCTCAAAGAAGATGAGTCCGAGATTATGCAGCATAGACATATTGCTTGCTCTACTTTCTACATAACTTAATGTCGGCCTTCAAACTTCTTTGAAAGTAATGATTTACTCACTGCTTTGCTAAGTAATTCTGGCACTACAGTCGTTCAATATCTTCATCTGTCAGACTAATATCCTTCCTGAGGCTCCCTTGGAGCTTTTGGAGGAGCAGGGTTCTCTCCAATGGAGGACCTTTTACTATCTCAAAGTCAAATATAATTGCATCACTTAGAATTCGGGCAGTTCTCCAAGATAGACCATTGTCGGGATTTTACTCAGGAGAACACATTAAGCAAATTACATAACACGGACTTCGGAAACTTTTTGACATGTTAACAGAGAGTTAGGTTATAGATCACGAGTGACAAAACTACGAAAGCTACCAGATATAAATAAAAGGTAGCCTCGATCGCCCATTTTGCGAAATACCCAAACACAAAGCTCCACTTGCTACCAAAGCAGCTGTACACATGCAAATCAGCATACGCAAGGGCATAAGCAAGCACCGTCTGCAATTACCTGATAGTGACATTCCAATTAGCCGCATCTTCAATGGCTTTGGAAACACTGCAAACCAAATCAGCCCCAAATCTGAGCATATCAGACTGAGAGTAACAATAATTGCCAGAGCGAGGATCATCAGGACAAGCATTCAGCTGCCAATACTGCGCTATGATGTCCAGCTTCTTTGTCGAGTTTCCCACTAGCCACTGCAATACATTAGCTAAACCATTTGTCTCCCCAGACCGCAACTAATACATTCAGGTTTTATTTATTTGGCAGAAAATGAATGATTTGGAAAACATGTTTTGTAAATAATTGCTTGTATGACCTGAAAATAATTAGTCAATGAAAAATATTTTTATCATTGATTATATTTTATGTCTAAACATCTTCATAAATAATGAAAATATATTTTCGTTGATTCATTTTTGTAAGTATGCAGGAGACATTTTTGTGATAAACATAGATTTATCAATATCCAATTTTTAACACTAATCTCAGTCTCTCCTACTCTGTTCCTCCAATCATGCTTTCTAGAACCAAACTGCAGCCGGTTACTTAGTTAAACGCATCCTTCTCTGTTCCTCCAATCATGCTTTCTAAAACCAAACTGCAGCGCGTTACCTAGTTAAACGCATCCTTGCGGAAGAGGGGGGCGCTGATCAGTGGAGAGGACGCCGAAGACGTGGCGGAGGAGGGGCATGTCAGTAGGGATGGATTGGACGAGCCACGCCTTGCAGCGAGGTAAGCCCACCAAGACGGCGAGAGCAGAGAGGTTGGCTACGACGACGAGCATTAGAGCAACCCGCCGAGACACAAAAGTCGACCATCTCCTTGGTTACTTCTTCTAAACTTGGAGGATCCCACTACATATTGTTTGAAAAAACCCACCATAATTTCTGTCATGTAAACAGAGAAAATGTGTAAGGTCGGACAAATTGGGACTAAATGTTACCTTTGGAGAGTAGTCCTTATCCACTAACCGTTCGTGAACACCCTACAGATGGCAAAGAACACCATCAATCAGAACATAAACTATAACCCACAGATGGCAAAGAGTACAATCATCTGACAATAAGGAAAGAAAAAAAAGACCACAAGATTCAATCATGCAATTGCAGTGGATGTCCAAAATTAGCATACCTCAGTAAAGTCTTTGGAAACTTCTCCTAAGATTCCATGAAGGGATATGCGGTATTCTTGAGTTAAACATTGACCAAGAGTCTGGAATTTGCCTTCACCAATCTGAAATTAGTAATTACAACCAAGTCAATGTCTGAGAGAAGGAATCTATGTCCAACAAAGAAAATCAAAATAATGGTAACTCACAGATCTTAAGGTGACTTTTAAGCTCAATGGAGAAGCTTCCCTTGGTTTCTCAAGGGTCATTGCACACCATTCATCATACGAATCAGCTGCTTCAATTTCCTAAGCAACACCAATTTATAAGATGGTAATAATAGAACATCTAGGATATTAACTATGCCGACTCATTGCATTTCTCAGTTAATTAGTCCCAATTCTACCATCATGTAATCAGACAAAATAAAACATTAGTGCTACCATCTCAAAAACCAATATCATGTCAAGCATTGTGACATCCCGATTTTCCAATCCTATTTTCAATAAATTGAGACGGGCATTTCGTTGGCACGCATATAGTTATTTTCCTTGAGTCGGCCACTCATATGAAAACTAGTCTATCGGGTGAAGTCAAAGAGTTTCTAATGCATCGACTCGAGAATTTGACCGTAAAGCGACCTTCGACCGAGCTAATCTACAAGGGTCATTACGGCACGATTAAATTCGATTAGAGATCGGAGATAGGTCGACTCGACAGAGGCATGTGATCAGGTGTGTGTGATTCCACCAGATCACACAATTATTGTCGATCGACACTGAACCGACTTTTCTATCGATTGGCTACCCTGTGTTCGTATTTGAAATCTTGAGATTACCCCGACAACCGAAAGTCGCCAATGTTTCAAAGATGTACATTGTGGCTTGAGATGATCAACCACATGTCAAATGCGTGAAAATTTCTAAAGGCTACCCAGGGCCGCGCAAGATCGTGCCAAAGTGAAATTAACCGTGGAATTGAGATTGAATTCATAAATCGAAGTCCTGGGTGTGTCACAAATCATTTTAGGATAATTGATTTATCTTCTAAGATTTTTCATGCAAGCCGAGTTTTTCAGCAATTAAATTAGAAAATGGCTAATTTGGCTCGAAAATTAGTAGTCTGTTTTTTGTCATACTTTTTTTGGACTTAAGTTGATTTTATAGATAAGTCAAGATGTAATCAAGTGTGGTGACATCAATTTATTTTATGACTTCAATTTGATTCAATTGGAAGAAAGATTAATGAATCATTGAAAAATGAGACGTACAAAAATCGGACTCCGGCGGAAAATGGAAATGGACCCATCGGAGTATGGTTGTGAGTGAGTGAGTATGACACCATGTGATGTCATGGTGGTGGGCCACCTTGGTTGGATGAAAGAAAAAGAAAAGAAAAAGAAAAGAGGGAAAAATGAAGTGGTTTCTCTCTCCTCCTTCCTTCTCTCCCGTCGGCTCCCTCTCTCTCCTCCATCTTCTGCATCTTCTTCTTCGGACGCCCAGCAGCAGCAGAGATCGACCAGCACCGCCGCCTCCGCCCGTCGCCGGAGCTCGCGCGGTGTCCCGCACCCGCGCCGCCCGCGCGCACCTCCGCCTCTCTCTCTCCCTCCTGCTACAGTCAACTTCCTCTTCTCCTTCTTGGTGCTGCTCGACGCCCAGCAGATCTGAGAAGACGCCAGAGCAGCCCCATCCGAAGCCGCACGCCGCCGGAGGAGCCTCTGCCTCCGCCCGTCGCCGCCCTTGCGCGCCGTTGCTGCCGCGCGCCTCCGCCTCCCTCTCGTCCAGCAGCCATTCCAGATCTGAGGAAGCTCAGCTGGAGCTGTCCAGCCCATCTCCGGCCACCGTGAGGCCCGCCTGGCCGCCGCCTCGCCCGTCCGAGCGACCGCCGAGCTGCAGCCGCCGCTTCTCCGCCGGTTCCGCGCCCGAACCGCCGCTGTCTCCCCCTCCGTCGGCCCCAAACCAGAAGCTGGAAAAATGGGTTTCTCAGCTCATATTTGGCCCGTTTTGGCCGCTTTCCCGAGCCCGAATGCTCAGCCCGCTTTGAGGAAAGTCGATCCTCGCGCCGTCCCCGTCGTTTTGGTCCGCTCGGCTCACTAATCCAGTGAGTTTAACTCACTAAATCTTGATTAGAGAATTAATGATGGCCTAAGTGTGCTTAGTCTAAGTTAAGTAAGATTAGGTTGGTAGATTAGTTTATTTAAATATGGATTAGATTAAGTTATTTAATTAAAATTAAACATGTTTAGTTTAAGGGTTAAGTAGGTTTATTTTTAAAATAAACTTTGATGTGACTTAAAGGAATTTATTTATGATTTAAATAAATATTTTGAAATTGTTGGATTATTTAATAATAAATCATATTCCGAAATTATTAAAAATATTATTATTAAAAAAAACGAAAAATTATTTTTGACTCCGGTTCTTCTTTCGAATTTCGCCGATCGCTCCGCGTAGAATTGGATTAAATTGATGATTGGATATCATAAATCGAGCATGGATCGCGAAAAGATGGATATTATTATTATATTAATTTTCTAATAAATTTAATTATTTAATAAATTTGAAAATTTACTTTGTGATCCTAAATTCTCGTAATTTCGTCTTGATCGCCATCGCGCCCTTAGAATTTGAATTTGATGAATGTATGTGGCAAATTGAGTGTTGATTGTGATAAATATGAATTTTATTCATAAAAATCCAAGTGTTGGGTTTTGATGCAAAAATTTGATTTTAGTAATTATATTAAATAGTGGGGTTTGAAAAAGTGAGATATTGGCTTTTGATTCGAAATTAGCGTGTCCCCACACACGTGAGTAATTTCTGGAATATTTTTAATACGAAGAAAAATGGTCGATCACTATTTTAAGTGAAAGATTGATTGAAATATAAAGTGTCATCCTGTGAAAGATGCTTTGCTGGATAATTAAGAGGAACCGTCCCGGGCTATTGAGCCTGACTTGCCCCTATATGGGATGCCCACGCAGTGGTTGCAGGTCGCAGTAGATTCTGGGCCCATGCTCCTTCGGAAATATCGTCGACGTACTGACGAAGCCGCGCTCCATGGGGGGAGGCGATGCCTGGCTATATGCCAGTAGATAGCCGAACAACGAGTAGGCTATGCCCTTATGTGGCAGTGAATAATAATTGGAATGTGTGTTAAGTGCGACTGTGATTTAAATGAAAGTGATGGCGTTCCAATTGTTTGAATTATTATTACTACCTGATATTGTGTGGTTTGAATTGTGCTAATCTGCAGGAAGGAACTGAGGCGAGGTAAGTTCTCTGTGTGATGTGGCTAGGCCACCCTTGGGCGTATTTTCTTTCTAATAGGGGTTTAGGGGGTCGAACTTGCTGAGACATTGTCTCATTCCGGTTTGGGGAATCAAAATTTCAGGTCCCTAGATGGCGGTCGTGGAGGACCGAAGCCCTAAGTCTGGAAAGGAGGAGACTGAAGTATTGGTGAACGTGTCTTGCTAGTTGGTGTTAGGATAGTTTCCATTTTGTCGGCTTCTGTTTGTAATCCTGTTGAATTATGAAAGTCTTATGTTGTGGTTTTGCTTCCTGCTTTTCTATCCCGTATCTTGTTGTCAGGGGATTTGTTTCGCTTCCGCATGTGCGCAATAAATTGAATGGGTCGGCGACTCATCCTAGGAAGTCGCAATTGTATCGACCAGAGTGGGATGTTCACGTGCTCGGAGGATCGGGGCGTGACAAGCATTATGGACTTTCCAACGATAAACATAAGAGTCCTTTTTAGGGTCTCTCGTCCAACTTACCGGTGCATGAATAATTTCCTCTACTGTGTCATGGCTAAAGCATTTATCGATCACTTCAATCCTGAATCAACACTAAAATATTATCGTCAAAGAACAAGACAAATATACTCCATTTAAAAAATTATTCAATGATACACACTTCAAACTGCAGCAAACAAAACTGAGGAGATTAGAGAACAGAAGAATTTCCGATAGTAAGACAAAATGTGCAGGGAGGTGAGAAGAAATATACTAGCACAGAGAAGGAAGACACTTTTTTCTATAAAAGTAGCAATCATTATGCTATCATGAATATTTGCTTATCCCTTGCACAGTTCTATTATACACAACAACTAACAATAGGTCATAACTTATAACTTATCATGTAGTTTTTAAGTGTTCGAAATGACTGATTCATAGTTCTACTCAGGTATGGATAAAACAGAATCAACCACTTAAAGTGCGAAAATAATTAGTACAAAATTTCTAAGCATATAAAACCTCTCTTTGTCTTATAGCCAACTGCACCAAAAAAATAAGAAAGCTAAAGTTATGTGTGGTAAAATGCAATCTACTCACAATGTACGTCATTTATTAGCTACATCACCAACTTCTCTAATCTATTCCCCCAGACAAGTGAATAACGTAAAGTTATACTGTATATATCCAAAAGCACATAGTCATTCACACAGAAGAGTATAAAAGCAAAATATCATGCCACAAAGATCCAAAAGCTGTAGACTGAAGTTGAACATTACTTATGAATGATACTCCTCATTTCAGGATAAACAAGATCACCATATTACAAAAGGGATGTCTACATAATAGACAAATCATCAGTAGTCAGTCTACCAAGACGCTTTTCAATCAAAGCAAATATCTATCGAGGTATAGTCATAAATTAGAAGAGATTATCAAGGTATGAAGTGTAAAAACACTGAAGTAGCAGTCAAAGGTGCATTGAAAACAAACCGCATTTAGTGAATAGTGAGTAGCCAAGTGGTAGGCAACCATTTCAACACCATTAAGTTTATCCCCCGCGAGAGACCAGGTATTCCCCTGGACGAAGAAGGCCACATTCTAAGACAGTATCCTAACGCTAGTCAACGACAAATTGGGATCCAAAGACGAAGAGTACTAAACTGTGCAAAGAAAATACAATGAAAACTAGATGAGCTTTTTTCATTACAAACATAAGGAGAAAAAAAACATATGGTCTCTTCATGGTTTCAATATTATACTTTGCAAACAAAGGCTTCCCTTTAGTGCAATGCATTGGATGGTCTTCAACTTTTCTGCATGCCAGAAGGGAACTAATGGATAAAATAAAACATTCGAACATGCAGTAAAAATTAAATTATTGGAGAACTTCCAGTTTACAGACACCAACAGAACATTTTGATGCCTAAATAATATCCAACCCTTCTGGCCTACTCTAAATTTGATGAATGACCTCCTTATTTCATTACACAGCTTAGCCAAGATCTCCCTTCTGTTTGCAGAGATGATGTACGTAGATAGCCAGGTAAACAGGAAAGGTGGAAGGAAGCTCCTACATCCGGATGAAATCCTATTTGAAGCTTTGGATGGGAAAAAATCTTGTAATTGAAAGCATTAGCTCAAGAATTTATTTTGCGGAATTGCTACAAAAAAAATGAAACCAAGTGCATTATATGTTTGTTTGTTCAAGTTAGTCCTCCCACTAAAACGCTAAACAAAAATGATGAAGTGAATGTCACGAGACTGTAACATGCCATCTTGACATCTACGCAGCCACATAGGGTCCATGTGGCTATTACGTAGTTGAAAAAATATATAAAGATTTCGTGTTGTGCGAACACAACATCAATGCTTTCTAAAACTCTCCCCTCTTTCTCTTGCGTGTGGCATTCAGAGGACATGGCGGCAAGTGCCTAGTCACCATGACACTGCCTATGCCTGGGCAACACCGCCTCCCCTGGCAGGCCACCCTTCCTCTGCCCAGTCACCCTTACCCTGACCTTCCCCATCCTCTGTTTCTCCCCTCTAGGCTTTGCTTTATTTTTTTTTTTTTTTTAATTCCACCTCATAAGTTTGCTGAAGAAAAGTAATGATGCGACATTGATGTGGATGGGCATATCGGTATTCTAGTCCAACTGTTTGATGAAAGGACTAACTTGAACAAACAAATATATAGTTTGAGGACTTGATTGTATAAAAAAAAAAAAAAAAATTGAGGGACGACATTGCAAGTTGAAAAGGTTCAAGACCTCCCATAACATTATCTCATATGTAAAATCTGTGTTGATATCAATCCCATGACAATTTAGCTCATGAGTTCGGCCAAAAACCTAGGTTCCAGCTCAGGAGCAAATTCAAGTATCATGACAGCCAATAGCATCAAACCTCACTTAAAAAAAATAATAATAATAAGAAATAAGTTGGCAAAGGAAGTTTTTTTTTTGGTCGTAAAAAATAGTTAGGTTCATTCAAAACATACTTGACTTACAAGAGGACGATAGATAACATTCCGAACATAAGATCTCTGAAAGAACTGGTGGAGGATAGGACTTCCAATTTTCAGGTAGAGATTTTGTTTAGTGCGCCTTCGAGAGCCAATCTGCGGCATGATTAGCTTCCCATAAGCAGTGGACCATCGTCATCAACTTTGAGGCAAAGGAAGTTGAATAAACACAACTCCGACGAGCACATGTACAAAAGCAGTTAGCATCCATATCAGTATTTAGGAAAAGTCACATATTGTTTTATCAATTGCCAATCGAAACATTTTAGGGCGAGAAACCCCTGCTTTGCTCTCTGTTGTGACATTATCCAAGATAGCCAGCTGCCCAAAAGTGAAGTAAATAAAAAGTGACGTGACTGGCGTTAATATAGATAATTTTTTAATTTCTTTTTTTACAATTTCTTCGATTTTTTTTTATTGATTTTTTCCCCGGTCCAGTGCCTGGCCAGAATCCTTCGTTCCTTTCCCCTTTTCTACGCTCAAATGCGTCAAAAACAAATTCTGTTATCCCCCTCCAGCTCAGCATTCAGGGTTGTCGCTTTGCCCAATTTATGGGTTCTTATGGGCCGCGTTATGGGCCGCAATGAACAGTGGGTTGGTACGAGTGATGGGCTTTGGATAATGGGATTCGACGGGATTTATGGGCTAACCTTCAGGGCTGAGGTCTGATGAAATAGACTAATGCAAAATGGTAAACGGACGATTGGGCGGTCTTTATAATTATTTAATTATTTATTTTGGTATATTTAAAAAACGAAAACTTGAATTAGCCGACTGAAATTTATGCATCAATCAACTACTAGTCAAGGAACAAAACTTTGGGGCATGAATTTGATGCATGCTACATCTTTGATTATTTACATTAGCAAATATTTAACAAACATTAGATCATTTGATTGGATTTTCGAATTTTATACTGCATGATTCATGAGATTAGTCGAGCAGTTTAATAAGATTGTGATTGACAAAAATTTGATTTCAATATTATTATATGATATTTGAACAATAACATGTACCAAAATAATTGAAAGTCATTGATTACCTGGATTTTACTTTCGTAAGGGAACTTTTCTAGTTTTAGAGAATTTTCTTTTCGTTCTCCAACTTTATTGTAAAGGGGATGCGCCTCGATCGAATACATTTTTTTTTTTAAATATTTTTATCGATATGTGAGTTTTTTTATTGATTTTTTTATTTAATTCTCGGGAATTACTCTCTTTTTCTTTTTGATCCTTTTCCCCGAATTTTCCTTTTGTTTTTTAATTTTAATATAATGTGGATCACATTCTTGATTGAATAAAAAATTGCTATTTTTATTGAGATGTGAGTTCCCATATAAAAATTAAAAAAAAATTAATTATTGGGATTTACTCTCTTTTTCTTGTTTCGTGTTCATCGTGTCTGTCCCTCGCTACTCATGCGTGTGCGCATGCACTAGGAGCACACACCCACGCGTGCGATTTACTCAAATATTCCACTCGGTTGTAGATTGGGTCCAAGAAGAGTCAGTTAAAATGTCCAATGGCATCAAACCAACGTGTTTTCAAGTAGTAAGAAAACTTGTTTACTTTGGTGAAAATTTGAATTTTCTTTTTATTTCTCAACTTAAAAAAGTCATTGATTACAAAAATGTTATTTGATCACAGAAAAGGAAAAGAATGCTATTTGATTCACTAAAAGGTTGAATTATTAGTGAAAAAATAAATGAATAATCGTGACAATCTAGTATGACTTATTGGTTATACAAAAAAAATTAATTTAATCAATAAAAAAGTCATCGCTTGAAAATTTCTATAAGATCAATGCCTTTTTCATATAATGTCCGGCGAGGGAATTAATTTAATCATTTAAACTAGGTCCAACTTGCAAACGAATTATTTTAATCCTCGTCGACTAGATTAAGAACCGTCTCTTTCCCTTTTTCCCCCTTCCCCCTATTGACGTTGCAATTTTTAGATTTGAGGAGAGCACAAATCATAACATAGGGGTTGGGTCAGAGGTGAAAGTAAAAGTTGAATCGCTACGTGTAACAACATTTACAATTGAAAAATCTATTCAGACTTGAACAATGCAAATTCAGATGTGGTTCCAATTTTTATTCCCTCATGATATTATAAATGGGATGGGACGGCAACTCGCACATCCATCCCTCAAAAAGAGACTATTCATATGTGGTGCCAATTTTTATTCCCTCGTGATATTATAAATGGGAGGGGACGGCAACTCGCACATCCATCCTGCAAAAAGAGACTATTCAGATGTAGTTCCAATTTTTATTCCCTCGTGATATTATAATTGGGATGGGATGGCAACTCACACATCCATCCCGCAAAAAGAGACTAAGGCATTATAGCAATCTATAATTTAATCGGAATTAATTAGATGATGGAGAATATGCTTACCCACTAAGTGCATCTGTATCGCTCGTTGACTTTCTCCTATTGCTTGTAATAGAAAAAGGAAATCAAGTAAAGTCGTGCTGGATCTCTAATATCAATGAAAGGGCCAGGAGCATTGCATGTGAACAAGTGAGCATGCGTCGGTATTGCACGCGAGCATGTGAGTATTGCATGCGAGGTTCCACGCACTTTCTGCACCAATGCTGCTGAAATTGCGCCTCCAATAATTTACTTCCTCCAACAACGGGATTCAAATTTTTAATTTTCAGTTGCTTCACCTTTCTGTTGGGAAATTTTTAATTAGCTCTTGAACTGCGATTTCTGATAATCTTCTTTTCCTTCATGACATTAAGAATTCGTACTTTGCACTTCATATATGTGCACTGTTATATTCCCTTGCACTTTTCTTAACATTGGAACAGAATTTGTATCAGTATGTTTTTCAATCTTATTAGCAAGTTTCCATTTGCAATATGTTTTTCAATCTTAATAGCAAGTTTCCATTTGCCTCTATCCTTTAGAGTCCTTGGCCATGACTATCAATGAATCGATATGAGTTGTTATGTTTGTCTGAAAAAGTAGAGTGAAAAAGTAGAAGCATGGTGCGTTGATCTTGTCGTGCGAGCAAAACTTTCTAAAGGAGTGTAAATAATGAAGCATGGCATCTTTAAAGAGCACGGGGAACTTGTCATTATTTTCATAAGTTTGAGAGAAATAATGATTGTAGGTGAGACCAATACATAATCATGAGCACTCATTGAACTTTGTGTTATACCCGTATGCAAGAGGATTGTGAGACATATAATTGTCACAATTAAAAAGAATCAAAATTAAATTAAGATGTGATAATTGAGGAACAAACCCTATCATTTTGCTTACGAAAGACTTCTTTTTCCTTGGCTAATAGCTTACAAAAGACTTAAAAATAGTACTGCAATGTACACAACTTGTGAATCAGCTGTGTCTGTTGAAAAAACCCGAAAATAAAGATTACTCGAAACTTTGGTTAAAGGGCTTTATCAATAAAAGCAGGACATTCTCTGGTTTTATAATATTACAATAAGATATATGTACTCTAGCGACATTTGTAATGGTAAAATATACTCGGACTCGGGGACTCGGCAGATTCAGATTTTTGGGGTTCCAGCTGAAGGACGGTGACCGAGCTTAATTCTAGAAAGTAAAAATAACACATAAAACAAGGACTTAACTTTTGTAAATCTGTCTTCGCTGCTTTTCGTCCTAGAGAAACTAGCTCTCTGGTAAGCACAAAAATCAACTCCAGTTGGCAAGGAATCTTAGCTACTGATTGCTGACTAAATGCGACATGGCTCCCATATGTCCTCTTATTCTTAACATGTCTCCGTGGGAAAACTACGTATTCTACTTGTTGTGTTCACACTTGTGTGAGGAAATAGCTTCATATATTTAGGTGCACAGTAGATGCCTAATAAGCTCGATGAGAAGGCAATTGCCTTTGAAGATTCTTCCTTAATCACAGATGAGATGGAAACGCGTCATTTTGTTCTGCCTGAAAAATGATGGTTATAGACTTCTTCCTTCCAGAGTTTGTTATGCATGTCCTTATTTAGCTTATAAAAACAAAAGCCAAAAAAAAAACTTCTGGGAAGTTCATGGAATATGGCCATGATTCATGATTGACAATTTTTTCTTTGAAACTTGGTTGACATAGGATGAAGTCATGTTAATATCCTCCATTCACGTAAATTAGTAAACAACGAAACTTCATATATATATAAATATAGTGATCCGAACGACTTGGGAGAACTACCATTCAATTTATCACATCGTTTTTGTTAACTCCAACCGCTGAAAAATCCTTTTCATCTCAAATTTTTTCGAGCTTTTGTAATGACTTCTTATAATGTTAAACTGCACGGCATTGTGTACATAATATTTTCTAAGATACGTTTTTCAATATTCCAGCTATTCAATTCACTATGAATTTATTTTAAGCAAATCTATTTATTACAAAGGCTAAATATACTAATAATATGTATTCTTTTAAAGGGTTTAAATCACGAAAAACCCCACATTGGTACACATATGATAAAATTACCCCGAACTAAAAACTACAAATCGATACACTTATAACACATTTACCATCTGTTAGTTTTCGTTAAATTGAAGTAATGATATGAAAACCCTAAGTTGGTACACACGTGATAAACGGAAGGTAGAACCCCAAATTGGTACATCTGTTAACCACCACGTATCATCTTACTCGGCAATTTGACGAAATTGACAAGTGGTCACGAGTACCAATTTGGAGCTTTTTAGTTTTGGGTAAATTTGTCACATATATATATCAATTTGGGATTTTTTGTGATTTTAACTATTTTTTAAATGACACCTGTTCTTTCATCTTTTCATCATTTACTTTACTCAGTAATTGAATTAAGAAAATTGTTTGCTAATGGCTGGCCGAATTTTAAGCCAAATATCATACCAAAAAATTGAATTGTAGCGTGGATTAGAATTTCTCAACTCGTGAATGTCTTTACTTCGTGAAACATGGATACTAGAGACACAAATGCATTTATCGTGTGGAACAATCTAAAAAGTAATTTCGATCATTATGATCTATACAAGCAACAGTGGTTTTGTTGATGAAATTGGGTTGGAGGTGGAAGTAAAAATTGAATCAGTATTTAGGTACTCTCTGGTCGAACCTTTATAGAAAGCATGTGTCACATTTCTAGATTAAATCACTCAAAGCATTGTCTACTAAACAGTTGGATTTAATCTGCAATCGACTTTATACCACTATAATGAGGTGACATTATGTATGAATTCAGTGGTCATCCTATGATCTTATGATAAAGATAAGTTTCTTTTTCCCAACTATATTTGCCAACACACTTACCATCATCATCTAGCAAAGAACCGTTTTGATATTAAAAATCAGATCCGATATTGCCATCCGAGGGAAAAAAAAAAGAAAGAATCTAATATTTTTTCAAATTAGTTAGTGGAGAATATGGTTACAAACTAGGAGCATGCTCGTTGGTTCTTTTTTCCATTTTCTTTATTAATAGAAAAAATAGGTCGAGTCAAAGAGGCACATGCAGATTCCAGTTCCCCTTACCTCTCGAATATTGCTGCGGAAATTACGCATGCAATAATTTGCCCTTTTCGTGCATCATTCATCGCAGCAATTTGACTAGCATGAAGAGACTTGGTTTGTTGAATGGCAAAAACGCAGCATTGTTCAAGCACACATAATAGAGTGCGTTGTGTATTAGAAATAAAATTTCAAAGGCTAACCATCGGTGGAGATCACGAAAGTGATAAAGTATGTTATACAATTCTTTTTTGTGATGATGATTAATTATCTGTAATATACACAACTAGTGCATCATTTGTGCGTGTGGAAAACCCAAACGTAAAGATTATGTGAAAATTTGGTTTAGGGTTTTATGACTAATAAGATGTATTTAGCGTAGCAACATTTACAATTGAAAAATCTACTCGGCCTCGGACGGTACAAATTCAGACGTGCGTCCTATTTAGATTCCTTTGTGATATTGCTTCCCTACTAGGGCCATCTCTGTATTGCTCGTCGGTTCTCTTTTATTTATTTTTTTATTAAAAGAAAAAGCAAATCAAGTAAAGTCGTGCTGGATCTTGAATCTGAATCAAAGCACCAGGGGCATTGCATGTGAGCATGTGAGTTTCGGTCAATACTGCAAGCGAGCATGTGAGTATTGCACGTGAGGTTCCACGCACGAATATTTGTTGGGGAGAAGACAAAATAGCTCTTGAACTGTGATTTCTCTTAATTTCCTTTTCCATTCCACCATTAAGAATTCTTAACTTGCACTTCATATGTGTTCACTATTATATTACCTTGCACTTTGCTTTTGTCCTTTATAGTAACATTGGAACAAAATTTGTATAAGTATATTTTTCTATCCTAATAGCAAGTTTCCATTTGCCTTTGTCCTTTAGTCTCCTTGGCCATGATTATTGACGTATTGAAGAGGTAGAAGCATGGTGCAGTTGTCCTGTTGTGTGGAAGAAGCTTTCTAACGGAGCATCAATGATCAAGCATAACTTCTTTAAAGAGCCCGAGAAATTTGTCATGATGTCTCCATGTTAACCTTCAATTATATTCACAAGTTTGAGAGAAATATACAAGTAAACAATTAGACCTATCACAAATGGGTCATCAACCTACTTCTTAACTTATACTTAATGGGTTGGATTGTTATATGAGTTATTTATATTTAATAAATGGGTTTTGAGTGTTAAAACCCAAAATAATATGAGTGTTAAATGGATTCAAAACTCACTTAGACCCAACCCATCCCTATGCTCTCTCTTCACTCTCTCTAGCTCTCACTATTACCTCAGTTTGAATATGAGTTTTCCTATATTATGTTAAATATAAAAGTATTTTGGTAATATGAGTCGGGTCAGTCACTAAATTTGTATTACATGAAAATGGGTTAAAATGAGTTAAATTAATCAATTTAAATTGGACTACTTTCAACTTGACTCGATCCATCCATTTGACAGATCTAATAAATAGCGGTAGATGAGATCAGTAAATAATCATGAGCACTTGTTAGACTCACCACGGAAAAGAAGCAAAATTAAAAGAGGACATGATAGATAATTGAGGAACAAACCCTAGCATTTTGCCTTAAAAATAATTTAACAATATTTTATGATTTTCATGGGATTGTCAACTAGTGCATCAGTTGTGTGTGTTGAGAACCCAAACATAAAGATTACTTAAAACTTTGGTTAAGGTTTTTATCAATGGAAGCTGGATATTCTCTGGTTTTAAATATTATAAACAGATATGTGTGTCTAGCTCTAGTCGGACATGCAAATTCAAATTTGGGTTCCAACTGGAGGACATTGACCGAGCTTAGCTCTAGACTCGAGAACTCGTCCTTCTGGACCTGCATGGAATCCCTCCTCGTTTTCCAAGGTGAGAAAGTAAAAATTACACACAAAACCAGGATATGGTTAGAACCTCCGTAAATTTGCCTTTATTGTTATTCGTCCTAGAGAAACTTATTCAAATGTTTAATACAATAATTATTCACCATGTTCGGATTTTCCTTTTGCTTTCTTTTGAAGGCAAAAGACACTTGTTTTTCTCGTGGAGCCAATATGAATTAACAGAGCGTGGAAATGAATCATATTGTTTTGCTTGAGAAATGATATACTATATATATATATATATATATATATATAGACTTACTTATAGAGCTATATTATATATAATCTCTTATAATATTTAAATAGTAAAGCAGCATTCATCCAAAGCTTAAATTTTTAGAATAATTCCATAAAGTTTTATTAGATGAACGCGTGATTTAATATTTAAATACTCTAACATAATCATGTCATTATTTAGATTTTAATTGCTTAACGTCAAAAGGCACTTTCTAAGAAGTTCCTGGAATATGCATGATTCATCATTGACGATTTCTTTATGAAACTCGGTTGACTTAGGATAAGAACTCGTTGATATCCCCCATTCACATTGTTTAAGCGAGATTCAATAGATACACACACATATATATATACACATACTATTTTTTAAAATATGATTTTCAATATCTCAGCTATTCAGTAAATCTGAAATTAGCAAGAAAGGCTACATAAAATGTAAATATATATTTTGTAAACATATCTTTTCTTACTCAATTTTTGAATTAAGTAAATTATTCCGTTCGGTGTAGCGCAAATGTTTAATGCAATAAGTTAGAATTCAAACTATGCTCAGTTTAAAATAAAAATCCATTAAAAATCATTACCTATCATGCGCTTTGTTTTCGTACGTTTTCATTGTGATGGGAAATCTTTTGTAAAATCGCTCTAGGGCTTCGTATAAGTTTTCATTAGAAGATAAACCAACGCGCTTGGATGGCAAGTTAGGAAATCTGCAAAAATCCGTTGGGGTTAAAGTAGTAATTCTCTCGAAATTCAGAGTCCGAAGCAATGAACCTGCAGTTGCGATAAAAAAATAATCGTGAAGAATATTCAGCTCCTAACTCCCGTTGTCCGCAAAGGAATTAACATAATCAATAAAAAAAATAAAAAAAATCGTTTCTTGAAGACTTTTACAGATTCCAAAAAGAAATGTCCCAACTATAAGAATGTGGGGCTCGATTTGCAGGTGCCATAAGTATGACAAAACCATTATTACTTTATCGTAGAAAGCCTCATGTTTATAATGAAACTTTGTATGTGAATAGGCGCACAATCTATATAATAATATATATTGTCGTTGTTAATGAATATTAAATTATTAAAACTCCATTTATTTCTCAGATATAATAATTTGAAAAACATTTTTTAAATAAAATCGAAAAATATTTTAATCAACAACAAAAATGATTGGATATTAACCATTATTGATAATAAAAATATTTTTATTGACTAACTATTTTAAATAATACAAGTAATTTTTTTTTCTTAAAAATATTTTTCAAACCATTCATTTTCTACGAAACAAATGAAGAAATAATTATATTTTGAACTTAATATTGCATAATTCAGGAGGTTCACTGGGGCTATATAACAAAAAATGTGATTGTTAATTAACATTTAGTGAGACAACTTTTGTACTTGAGCACTCAATAAGAAAGTTTTCGTTATCGATAATAATTTATATGTAAATATTACCATAAATGATGAATTTTTATTTATTTATATACTTTTATAAGCAATAGAAACAATCATTTTTATAAATATAAATAAAATTATTTATGCTTGCTAAATAAACATGGCCTTAAGCTAAAAATCTTTAGTTTTCTTCCTGGTTTCCAACGTTATTTGAATGGGAATCATTTGACAGACCCGGTACACTGCTTCGATTTAATTGTTTCTCTTTATTGATATAAGTCCCACTGTAAAACCAAACATATTTTTATCTAATTAATTCTTGTAGAGCCACTCTTCTTTATTTTTCCTTTCACCCTTATCCTCTGCGTGCCCTCGTGACCTGACATCTCTCCTCTCTCTTTTCACTCAGCACGCACGCGCCACACGCTCACGCGTGGGCAGAGCGCACACGACGCCCATGCGCGAGTCGCCCAACTATTGTACTCGCTTGCAGATTGGGTCCAAGAAAAGTCATCGAAAAGGATCCATGACGACAAGATAAAGGTCAACGAGTTCTCGTCAAGTACTCTGTATTTTCGTTTTACTTGATGTTCGCGAAAAACAATCAGAGAGAGAGAGAGAGAGACCCTAATTTGCAAAGTAAAGCTTTCATGGCAAACTCAGATGCTGGAACGAGTAGCAGCAATGCAAGAGCAGGCGAGTATCAAGTATTCTTGAATTTCTATGGCCAAGATACTCGAGATGGATTTACCGACTTCCTTTATCAAGACTTGGTAGAGAATTGCATTCATGTCTTCATGGATGACGAAGAGCTTCAAATTGGTGAAGAAATTGGTGGAGAGCTCCTGCAAGCAATCGACAACTCCCAGATCTACATACCTATCTTCTCAAGAAATTATGCCAGTAGCAAATGGTGTCTTCGTGAGCTCGCAAGGATGGTAGACAACACATCCAAGTCAGAGGAGAAAAAGATCCTACCCATTTTTTATGATGTGGAGCCAAAGGATGTTGACCTTAAAACCCCATTATACAGAATGGCCATAGAGAAGCACAAGGAGGAGCACAAGGAGAAGTTTCCTAACGAGGGAGAATTCTGGGAGGGAGAATCTTGGGAGGACGCTCTTAAGAAGGTTGATAAAATCAAGGGCTGGGAGCTGAAAAAATGTAAAAGGTAATCCCTAGAGATCCCTGACCTTTCCAGCTCTAAAATCAAGCCTGTCCTCTACAAGGGATGTCGGGAGATAAATAAATTAGCAAATCTTCTCATGTTTAAAAATATACAAGTACAATCATATGCAAAGGTTGTTAAGGATAAATAAAAGGATCACACCATTTTTTGGATTTAGAGGCATACATGTTAATTTACGCGATCCATATAGCTTTTGTAACTAATGAACTGACTTCTATTTGTGGCAGCAAAGCGGTCCTTATGAAATTGGCGGTTAAGGAGGTTTTGCATAGGTTGAAGAGAAAACATAAGATTGTGACTAAAGATTTAGTTGGCCTTGATGATCGAGTGGCAGAAGTACTGGAATTGTTAGATGTTAGCTGTAGTGATGAAGTGAGGCTGCTTAAACTTCATGGGATGGGGGGTGTTGGTAAAACCACTCTAGCTGGGGTTGTCTACAATGAACTTTCTTCTAGCTTTGGAAAGTGTTGTGCCTTCCTTGACAATATTAGAGAAATGTCAAAGAAGGAGGGTTTACTCCGGTTGCAGAAAAAGTTACTAAGAGAGATTGCTAGTTCTAGCTGTGCAAAAGCTATTGAAGGAGTTGATGATGGAAGAGAGAGGATAGAGGAAACACTTGGCAGTAAGAAGGTCCTCCTTGTTCTTGATGATGTTGATGAAGAAGAACAAATCAAGAATCTAATTGGACAACATCGGTTGCATCTTGGGACAAGAGTAATTATCACCACTAGGAACACAAGCGTACTGGAGTTTATTGAGCAAAGAATGGCTCGTGAAAGGAAGGAGATGAATTCTGATCATGCACTCCCAATTCAGCCTTATGAAATGAAGGAGATGAATTTTGACGACGCACTCCAACTTTTCAAGAGGCATGCGTCAGTTGATAACTCTAAGGCGAAGGATTTTGACAGCCTTTCAAGAGATATTGTCAATACTACTGGGTTTTTGCCTTTGGCTATTGAAGTTATAGGTTCACTACTTTTTGGAAAGCCCAAAGAGAAATGGGAGGATACATTAAAGCGGTTAAAGAAAATGCCCCATGAACGTGTACAAGAGAAGTTGATGATTAGCTATGAGGCCCTAAACTATCGTCAGCGCGAAATTTTTCTTGATGTTGCATGCTTTTTCATCAATGAGGATATGATGAATGCCAAATACATGTGGGAGGCTTGTGAATTTGATCCTACCTCAGAAATCGATGTCCTCGTTGGAATGTCTTTGATAAAGATAAAGGATAATGACAAATTTTGGATGCATGACCAATTGAGAGACCTCGGACGGGAAATTGTTCGTCGGAAAAATCCTAAAAATTTCGAGAAGCAGAGTAGGGTGTGGACTAGTGAGGAGTTCCTTGATTTCGTAAGAACCAAAGAGGTAAGACAATTATTAGGTTCAATTGAAAAAAGTGACATCTTGCATTTGAGGATTCAACTTTATGCTCATGATCATTTCTTCCATTTCATTCATTCAAATCGTAAATAAAATTACTAGTTACCAACAAACTTCAACTAATCACTACAATTGATTTATTGGCAGAGGTACAAAGATGTTGAAGCACTTGATCTACGGTGGTTTTCTAATATCTCAATTAGCCATGAAGAAATTGGAAGGTTTAAAAGTTTGAGGTTCTTGAGATTAAGTTATGGGGCCATATGTGGGGATTTCACCGTTTCTCTACCAAAGTTGAGATGGCTTTCGTGGCATTCTTGCTATCAAGTTGGTATTGGGCCTAGTATGTATTCAAAGAATTTAGTTGTCCTTGAACTTTTCAACAATAGATTCCCAGATGATTCGAAAGTATGGGACTTAATTAAGGTATTGTTTCATCTTAATTTATAATAGTGTCTCGTGCATTATTGGTCTTCTTTTTGTAATGGTTATACTTCCTTTTTGCAGATGGCAACCAAACTTAAAAATCTTACTCTTGTAGAATGTCATCGCATTACTAGAACTCCAGATTTGTCTAAATGCTTGGATTTAGAGAGGTTGACTTTTGGTAGGTGTTGGGGTTTGGAGGAAATTGACGACTCTATTGGAAAGCTAAAGTGCTTGCTTGACTTGAACGTCACCGGTTGTGAGAGCATTAAACGAGTGCCTGATGAAATTGGAGGGCTAGTGAAGCTTGAGCGCTTCTCTTTGAAGGGTTGCTCCAAAGTGAGCGGACTCCCCACCTCTATCGGTGACTTAGCATCATTAAGGAAGTTGGACCTTTCAGGTACTGGAATTACAACCCTACCAGAGTCCATCAAAAAGCTCCGGTGTTTGTCAGTTCTTTGTCTGCGAGGCATTGAGATTAGACAACTTCCGAACTCCATTGGAAAATTAACATCGTTGTGCACTTTGAATTTGTCAAATGTCGTGATCCATAAAATTATAGATCGATGGGAGTTACCCAAAGCTATTGGAATGTTGGACAAACTGGAGGAGCTTTATCTTGGTTGCTGCAATGAGTTGTTTGGCAAAATTCCTGATGAAATAGGAGATCTATCCTCTCTAAGAGTCCTAGATTTGTGTGAGACCAGAATATGTCAAGTTCCGGGAACGATCAACAGGCTTTCTCGCCTCTCAACACTTGACTTGACGGGGTGTGATAAGATTATAGAGTTGCCTGAGCTTCCGACGAGTTTAGTCCATTTGCGCATTACATCTCGCTCATTGCGAGTGGTCCCAAATCTCTCAAAGCTTACCAATCTAGTAGAGTTGGTCCTATCCGATGACTCTAAAGGTCAAGATTCGTCAAACCTCAAGCACACATGTGACTTGGGGTGGATTGGTAGGCTATCCAAACTAAAGAAGTTGGAGCTGTGTCTTCTCAACATTGCCGCACCGCCTACGGAGTTGGGTCTCCTTTCTCTTCTAGAAGATCTTACTTTGTTTGGTCTAGATCTGCAACCCCTTGAGCAGCTACCGCCTTCTTTACATTCTTTAGAACTTGACAATTTCAGCTCGACAGGACCGCCACAATCCAACTTGAAAATTCCATCAAAATTGAAGCTTTATCTCTCGCGATTGCAAGAAATTCAACTCTATGGGTTTTCGCATTTGCAGTACTTACATTTGAAGAGGTGTCACCTTCATAGCTTATCCATACCATCTAGCTTAAGGAAACTGAGGGTATATTGTTGCCCTAATATAATTGAGATTCAGATTATTGGTATGTCGGCATCACTGGAGGAATTAGAAATCTCTTCGTGCTGGTCAATGAAAAGGATGGTAGTATGCGGTGAGGGAGGATCTTTCGGGGTTCTCGATCAATCAGAGTCTTCTTCAAGTGAGCCGACCTATTGTTCACCGGGAGTACTTCTTCTTCCCAATGCCTTAAAGAAACTAAAAAAACTTGAATTGTCGTACTGTGAAAACCTGTTTGAGATTCAAGTCATCGGGACACTGTTATCATTGCAAGACATCTATATTCTAAATTGCGCTGCTATGGAAAAGTTAACTGGTATATCGAACTTGAAGAACCTTCACTGTTTGTCCATAACTGGCTGCTTTAAGCTGCGGGTCGTTGAGGACCTTGACAAGCTAGAGTTTTTGACTGAGTTGGATGTCTGCCTCTGTCCTTCTCTAGAAACATTGGTTGACATATGAAACTCGAAAATATCAGACGAGTGCAAAATACATAATTGAATGGTGCAGGGAGTCACTTGACTGCGGGAAGTTGCTCCCCTCTTCATATTATATTCCTTTCAAGCGTTACAAAGAGATGATGGTTCAACAAGGCGCGCCTCAATCAGAGACAAACAAGGTGAGCCTTGGCCAGGATTTTATCATAACACCAAAGAATTTCACCTAAAATGCGACTAGATGTAAAAATCTTTTTAATTACTTATTGAAACATAAAGTAGTTAGAAGCATGCCATTGCACATACCTATCATATTCCAAATAAATTTATAGAATATTCAAGAATCGAATCGATGATGTAAATTTACAAGAAAATATAACAGCCTTCAACCGGTCCATAGAATCATTTCTTCACTAGCATATGTCTAGAATTCTTGAATTTTCCCTGCCATAACAAACCAAAAGTCGCCATATGAGAGGAGATATCTGATATGGGCAACGGCATTGGGCTTTCCTTTTCATTTTCTTTGGTCCCCTCTCTTTGGTCATATTCCTCAATCCATTGACTTTATCTACAATTTCTGTTCATATAGACCTGAAAACGGAACTTCCAACTCGTAGATTGAATATAGATGTCTTGTTTAATGTGGTGCATATTTATTTTAATTTCCTACAATAATTGTGTCTTTTTATTTCACCTCTTTCGTCAATGCATTCAAGCTTAGTCATCTGAACGGAAGAAATTCAAGGTTAGAGACTTTCACTTTTGTACATTCCGAGGGATATGGAAGGTCATAATGTGCTTTGTAGAGGAACTTAATTTAGAATAGTAAAACCAACTTTGAAGGAAGAAAAGGAGAGACTTTACGCTACATGGATTACTGAAACATCATCTTTCTGCAGCATATATAAGACTAAATTATGTCTCGTAGATAGGAGCCATGAGTTTGCAGTACCCTTGCTTGTGAAAAAGGCAAAACCATTGTTAAGAAAAACATTTGTTTGATAACATCTGCATTTTCTCATCCTACAGTACTGGCTAAAGAAAATCTTATTTTTCATGTAGGAGAAGGCTAAAATGGAAGGGGATGCCGAAGAGTCCAACACAGAGCTTCAGCTTCAGTTCCATCCATTTGCAAGTTCTCCGGATCCTGACATTAGCAAAGAGCCTCCAATTAACAATGTCAAAGAAGGGACTCTGCCTGGAAATCAAAATAAGATGGGGCAGCAAGACTCGAATCCTTCAAGTATATCACCATTATCGTCCACCGAGCTTCAGCTTCAATTCCATCCATCTGCAATATCTCGGGATCGTGAAATTAACGAAGAGCCTCCCATGGACGATGTCAGAGAAGGGACTCCACCTGGAAATCAAAATCAGACTGGGGAGCAAGACTCGAACCCTCTAAGTAATTCACCTTTATCGTCTACCGCGCTTCAGCTTCAGTTCCATCCATCTGGTTCTCGGGATCATGAAATTAACAAAGAGTCTCCCATTGACGATGACAGAGAAGGGACTCTACCTGGAAATCAAAATTGGACGAGGGAGCCAGACTCGAAGCCTCAAAGTATTTCACCACTATCGTCTATGTTTCGATATGTTGTTCTCATGTCACACGGACTGAAGAAGTAAATATTGAACTTAATCACAACCTATTTTTGCAGGTCTTGATGAACTTGCTCGACCAAGAACATTTTCCAATAGGTTCAAGATTGCTTAGTGAGCATATTGGAATGTGTGTGCAACCGTGACTTTCCTCAGCTTTAAAGCTGAAATTTTTTGAAGTTCGAAACAGAGGAAGCATATGAAAGACAATTCAGAATTCGTGGAGATGGAAAGACCAAGTCAAGTCTCCTTAGTTTGGTCGCTTGACGAACTAAGTGATGGCTTTGAAAGATAAATTTCACTCTCCTCTTGATCAAACTCAAAGGCAACTACAGTCGAGGGACAACTTTTCCATAAACAAGAACTCGTGTTGCATGGGATATACCTCTGCGTTGGGGATTCATTAACCATTTGTCTGAGGTAAGTCTTTCTCCAAGTCAAGTACAAATTGATTTCCATATGGTTCAACTAACAAAGTATTTTCGAATATTTGGCTTGTGTATGACAGTTTCTTCAACCTTTGACGGCAAGTGATAAACCAACCGACGCACCAAAAGGCAGCTGATTGGCACTGATATACACTTCCATCCAATAATTAGGTGGCTGGTTAGCAGTTATCTTTGTCGACCTTCATTACCTGAGATTCAGTAGAAGCTGCCTGCTAATGAAAGCAGCAACTTCCTACATAACGAACTTCACTCATTTTGTATATGAGTCAATTTTCATCATCAAGTATGCGCTTTTTGTTGTTAATCGTTCTCCAAAGTTGATAATCTGGTAGTTCATTGATATCTGCTAAAGTGCTCGTAAATTGCTTGGTCATGGCAGGCAAGCCCAGAGAAAGGATTTCACTAGTGTCCATGAGTTGTAAGGACCCTGATATCAAGCTTTCTCTTGGCTCGTTCCCACTTGAAACTTGGCCAAAATAGGAAGATTTAAACTCTCTTATGAAATCACTGTGGTTATAATTGTAACCAACTATCATGTCATACAGATAAAGTGCATTGAACATATTAATTCTAGCCTAACTCTGCAGGTTCGGATGTATCTCCCCCACCAGATATATAGATCGTTGTACAGGTTTGAAACCTTTTCCACAAGGAAATTAAGACTTACTTGCAAGACTAATTTGAAAGAATTTCCCTCCGCCAACCATGTAGATCATTGAATTTCCGAAGGTCATATTGAGATAGTAATTTTAGCTTTTCACTACGCTTGGAGGATTTGCAGATTTTCGTACTTTTGGGTCCTTTTCCCGTGACTTTCCCCTTTATAATTCTGGCAGTTGCCTCATCCCACAGATATGCCTTTTGATTTACACCTCGAAAACTATATAAAATATTCTCTGCACCAGCTTTAATTAAAGCAGCGAAGACTAATATTACGCTGAAATGGTAGCGTGGCTTGTAATTTCAAACAATCCCAGAAACATTAATATATGCTCTAGCAGTGCATAAACAAATAACCGACAAACACGAAAGAGAGAGAGAGAGCTGGTGATTGTCGCGACCTCCCCGAAGCGGGTTTGAACCACCTAAGGGTTCGGCTAATGGATTGTTAAGCCCAGATTTAACTCGCCTCCTGCCCATACCAATTCGCGACTTATGATTTAAGTTCTTAATATGCAAATGATTTTTATCATGGAGTCGCCACTAATCTATTTTCGGTGGGCCGATTAGAAACCCAAGTAAAGTAATGGGAGAATTACTTCGCTCTTACGAACCAAAGATTAAATGAGTTCGGGGACTTGGTTACACTAGACTTGTCTAATGCCATTTCGGTATCATTTCTTTTTTTAAAAAATTGTTTTGCAGGCAGCTTGAATTGATTTTTATTTACCTCCTTAACATGTGAAGTGATCATGCGGGTGCGCAATCCACCAATTTAGCACTCAAGAAAACAAGTAAGAAAAATGTATGGCTTACCTCATGGCAACGAAAGCATCTGCAGTATTAAATTAGAATTCACATCCGCAATCCTAGATATGATTTCTACTTAACAATGTAATTTCTCAATTTTGTTTTTACTTTTTCAATGAGAACCATGCAGTGCATCTAATCTAACATGAAATGGCATGACAATGTGTTCTAAATTACATGACATGAGTAAAATATATATATATATATATATATTGTGTTTTCTTAATGAACATGCAATAATTAAATAGCAAATCAAAATGACCTAATTATAATGACGAGCAATTTTTAATTAAATGAGCCTAGCTCTACATGACGTGCACATGATATTTCTAATCCTAAAAATGCAATTTATCCTAAAAATTGAAACTAATTTATCTAAAGACAAATTTTTGTATTTTTCATGATATTCAAAATTTAAGAAAAATGGTAAAAATTACCTAGCTAAATTAAAATTCCATCCAATTTAAACTTAGGATTAAGTCATGCTAAATCCTAATTTAAACTAAGACGTTATTTTAATCTAGCAATTTATAACCTAAGATACAAATTGATCTAAACTTAAATGAGACATGCAATTCTATTCTAAAATGCATGATGATTTTTTTATTTATGAAAATTAGTAATTAAAAACACTAAAAAAACTACTAGAGTGAAAATTAAAGGGCCATGTTATCTCTTCTAAAACATGCATTTTAAAAAAACCTATTATGCACCCTACAAAAACTAGCATCCTAAATTAATTAATTTTTCTTGGGATTTTTTTGTAAAAATTTAAAATAAAAATCCTATTCTAAATTGACACATGCAATTCTTAAAAAACTAATATCCTAAATGCATTTTTTTTGGAATTTTGTTATTATTATTTTTTTTAAAAACGAAATAACTAAATACGCTAACCATAGCCCCGATCTAACTTGCATTTTTTTTAATTTTATGTTTTTTTGTATTAATTTCGAAATTAAAATTGTCAAGTAATTAAACATGAAACCTAAGTTAAAAAGCTAGCAACCTAAACTGATTGATTTGATTTTCTTATTTTTTTTATTTTTTATTCGAAGTAAAATTCTTATTCTAAATATGCAAACCCTAAAACCCGAAATAAACCTAATTCTAGCCTACTACTTTTTTTTTTTTGGATTTTTTTTTATGAAAGTGAAATTAACTTAAACGGCACGACAGCAAATCGAGCAAGACTGACATCCAAATTGACGAATCATATTTCGCGTGAGATCGAGTTGGCCATTTTTAAATAAATCGCGAATCGAATCTCGGGCGTGAGATCGGATTAGGCGATTTTTCAAGAATTGCGAGTCGGATTTCGGGCGCGAAAATCGGACTGTCAATCACAAATTTCACAGGCTATTTCATGTCAAACATTCTCGATCTTATATTAAGGAATAATTCTACTAAAAAGTAAAGTAACATAAAATAACAAAATAAAGTAGATAAAAAAAACTACCTAATTTGCTTTTCCTTTTTTTTGTTTTCTTGCTTTGGCTTTCCACGATGTTCGGCAACTGTGGTGAGTCGTCGGGGGCAGCTGGTCACCAGCGTTCGAGCTCCGGCGAGGACCGGCGGCAGCAGCAGGTTGCGGGTGGTGTGCTGCAGGCGTCGGGTCGCTGGTCTGAGTGGCACGGGAGGATCAGCGGGCAACTTCGCTCAGAGGAGGCTCGAAGCGGATTTGCTGGGCGTCGGGTCGCGTGGCGGTGACCAGGAGTTGCAGCGATGGGCGTTGCAGATCTCGTGGCGGAAGGTGGGCGTCGCGGGCTGAGGCGTCGTCGGATCTACGCTCGTATAGAGCTGGTGCAGAGGACAGCACGAGCTCGCGGGTGAGGAGGAGCTTCGACGGCTGGTGGAACGCTAGGGTTTGAGCGGCGGTGAAGAGCAGTGGCGGACTCGAGCGGTTGCTGCCACGACGAGCAGCGGAATGCAGTGGTGCTGGCTTGGAGGTGCTGCTTGCAGAAGCAGCGGTGGCGGGCGGAGACGGTGGCGCGCTCGGAGACGACGAACGGGGGCTCGATTGATGCAGGTCACGGGCAGAGCAGAAGCAGCGGTAGAGTCGATCGGGCGTGCGGTGGCTCGGCCTTCGGTCCTGGCGTCGGGCGCGGGTTGCTGCAGGCGGTGCGACTGACGGGTGGAGATGGCGCAGCGAGCAAGTGTCGCAGGGGGTTGCAGGCGCAGTGGACGACGCGGGCTCGCGGGTGAGGCGGAGCAGATGCGGTGACCAGCAGGTGAAGGTGCAGCGGGGCGACAGCTCGGCTGCTGCGGGGCGGCGTTGGGCGCTGGATCACCGGTGACTCGCGGGTAGGCGCGCGGCGGCACGGCAAGGCTTCAGCGAGCAGCAGGGGTGCGGCGACCGGCTTGAGTTGCTGCTGCGGCGGCGGTGGCGCAGACTCGCCGGTGAGGCGGTAGCGCGAGCGGCGAGACGAGCCGGCGGTTGGGGCGGCAATCGAAGATGCGAGGAAGATGAACAGTTCTTTTTGATTTTTTCCTTTTTCTTTTCTTTCTCCCTTACGTCCCCTCTCTCCTCTCTTGTCTTTTCAGCAGACTTTCCTTTGCTGCTGCACTTTCTTTGTTTCTCTCTGACAAAAGTCTCCCTTATTCTATTCTTCTCTTTTTAACCGAAAGAGAAGCCCCTCCCGCGAACTTTTTTCATTCTCTTTTCGCTCCCCCCTTCTAAACCGAGAATCCTTGCTTATTTATAGGCAACAATCAACCTTAGTGTGAATAAGAGGCGGCCATAATTTTTCTTGCTCCTCACGTGTGGGTGCTTTTTTCAAATATAGTAGCTACCGATCGTTAGTCCATCTTCTTGCAGGAGAATTTCCACGTCCCCCATTAATGCGTGCATGTGCTTGCATTAATGAGGGAGAAAAAATGCACGTTAAGCACTCTTCTTTCTTCTATTTTTTTTTTTTTACTTTCATTGTGTGTTTTCATACTAGCAAGAGAGAGACCACCTTTCGCTCGAGGGCCCCTACCACGTCCGCATGTCCGCTGAATTAATGCATGCATTAATGAGAGAGAGAGACAATGGACGTGTAGGAACTTTCTTCGAACTTTCTTCTCCAGCCGATTTGTTCTCCAGGAAGGAGAGAATTCCTTGCAACAACTCACTATAAAATTTTACAAAATTGTGAGCCCATCTTCTTGCAGACTTTCTCCGGAATTCTCGCGTGTGCAGTGGAGAATTTTTTTTTTTGCTTTCTTTAATGCGTGTTCAGATCAGTGGAGAGAGAGACCATCCTTTTGTGAATATTATCGACCACGAGCCGCTGCGTCTTATTGCCTTTTTAGCACCGATGCAAATGCGACTACATGAAATGCAATTTTACTATTTTTATTATTATTTTATTATTTTTCTATGCAACTAATTACTAATTGATTAGGTGAAATTTAGGTGTCAACACTGATTAAGATGGAGCTGCTTATCTCATTGTGCTGGTGCTTTGTCTGTGTGGAATTTTTGGGAGAAAGATTTTAACATACAAGGAAAACATGATTGACAGATCTTGAACTGTTGAGGGTATGCAAGATAAAATTAAATCATACAGTTTCATACCTAACCAACAAAACTGAAGTTGCTGAAAAAATTCATCTGCATTCATACGTCTGTCATACAGAGGGTTCTCGCGAGGCAGTGGGTAGTTCTAGCTCAGGCGCAGATATGAGTGGAGAGACATAAAAGTCGACCATCTCGTTGGTCACTTCTTCCAAACTTGGAGGATCCCACTGCACATCGTTTGATAACCCACCATGATTTCAGTCATGTAAGTTGAGAAAATGATTAAGGTTGGAAAAATTGGGACTCAATTTTACCTTTGGAGCAAAGTCCTTATCCACTAACCGTGCCCGACACCCTAAAGATGTCAAAGAGCACTATTCAGAACATAAACTATCTTTGCAACCCCACAGATAGCAAAGAGTGCAATCATCTGACAGTCAGGAGAGAAGAAAAAAACCACAAGATTCAATCATACAATTGCTGTGGATGTCCATGATTTGCGTACCTCACAGAAGTCTTTGGAAACTTATCCAGAGATTCCATGAAGGGATATTCGGTATTCCTGAATTAAACATTGATCAAGAGTCTGGAATCTACCTTCACGAATCTAGAAGTAATAATTATAACCAATTCAATGTCTAAGAGAAGGAATCTCTGTCCAACAAAGAACACCAAAAGAATGGTAACTCAAGGATCTTAAGGTGACTTTTAAGCTCAATGGCGAAGCTTCCCGTAGTTTCTTGAGGGTCATTGCACACCATTCACCATAAGAGTCAGCTGCTTCAATTTCCTAAGCACCACCAATTTAATAAGATGGTAATAACAGAACACCTAGGATATAAACTATGCTTACTCATTGCATTTCTCTGTTAATTAGTCCCAATTCTACCATCATGTCATCTGGCAAAATAAAACATCAGTCATACCATCTCAAAAACCAGTACGATGTCGAGCATTGTGGACTTTCCAATGATAAATGTAAGAGTCATTTTAAAAGTCTCATCCAACTTACCAGTGCATGAATAATTTCCTCGACTATGTCATGGCTAAAGCATTTATCGATCACTTCAATCTTGAGTCAGTGAACAAGACAAAAATACTCCATTTAAAAAATTATTTGATACACACTTCAATAACTGCAACAAATAAAACTGGAGATAAGAAAACAAGAGACTTCCTGGTAGCAAGCATAACAAAAAGTGCAGGTTCATTCTTCAATAAAGGTGAGAAGAAATATACTTGCACAGAGAAGGAAGAAACCTTTTTCCATAAAAGCAGCAATCACTATGCTATGTGGAATATTTACTTTGTCCCTTGCACAGTTCTAATATGCACAACAACTAACAACATGTCATAACTAATAACTCGTTATGTAGATTTAAGTGTTTAGAATGACTGATTCATAGTTCTACTCAGGTTTGGATAAAACAGAATCAACCACATAAAGTGTGAAAATAGCTAGTACAAAAATTCTGAGCATATAAAACCTCTATTTGCCTTGTAGAACTGCACCAAAATGTAAGAAAGCTATGGTCGTGTGGTAGAACACAATCTACTCACAATGTACATCATTTATTAGCTACATTACAAACTTCTCTAGTCTGCTCTCCCAGACAAGCGTATAACGTAAAGTTAAACCATATAGATCCAAAAAACACACAATCATTCACACAAAGGAGGATAAAGTAAAAAATCATGCCATAAAGAACCTCGAAGCTGTAGACTAAAGTCGAACATTACTTATGAAGGATACTTCTCCTATCGGAATAAACAAGATCACCATATTGTGAAAGGGATGTCTCTATAACAAATGTATCGTCAGTAGTCAGTCTACCAAGACGCTCTTCAATCAAAGCCAATCTCTGTCAAGGTCATTACTCATAACTCAGAGGAGATTACCAAGGTATGGAGTGTAAAAACACTGAAGCAGCAATAAAAGGTGCATTGACAACAAACTGCATTTAGTGAATAGTGAGTAGCCAAGCGGCAGGCAACCATTTCAACACCATTAAGCTTATCCCCCATGAGAGCCAGGTAATCCCCTGGAAGAAGAAGGCCACATTCTAAGACAGTATCCTAACGCTAGTTATTGACAACTTGGTATTCAAAGAGGAATAGTACTAAACCGTGCAAAGAAAGTACTATGGAAACTATATGAGCTTTTTATTACAAACATAAGGACAACGCAAAAACTATAGGATCTCTTCATGGTTTCAATAATAAAGTATACTATGCAAACGAAGGCTTCCCTTTAGTGCAATGCATTGGATGGTCTTCAACATATCTACATGCCAGAAGGGAAATAATGAATAAAGTAAAACATTCAAACATGCAGTGAAGATTAAATTTTCAAAGAACTTCCAGTTTACAGAAACCAATAGAACACTTTGAGGCCTAATATTATCTAACCCTTCTGCCCTATTTTTAATTTGGTGAATGATCTCATTTCATTACACAGTTTAGCCAAGACCTCACTCTTGTTTGCATAAAAAATGTACCTAGATAGCCAGGTAGACGGGAAAGGTGGAAGGAAGCTCCTGCATCTGGATGAAATCCTATTCGGACCTAGGGCTGAGCGCGGCTCCTAGGTTACCCGGGAACCGGAACCGAACCGGAGGAGGGTCCGGTTCGGTTCCCGGTTCCAAGGGGGACCAGTTCCGGTTCCAGTTCCTTTTTTCTAGGAACCGGAACCGGAACCGGAACCGGTCCTGGAACCGGAACCGGAACCGGTTTCGGAACCGGAACCTGTTTCGGAACCGGTTACTTAGGGCAGAAAAAGCTCGACCTTGGATGTTCTAGTGACTTGTATGTGATGTTCTAGTTGAATTTTGGATTTGGCCTCTAAATGAAAGTTGTAAAAGACTTCTTGGAGTATAACATACTCAAATTTGGGACAAAACAAACAAGTATAAGTGGGTGAAATCGTTATTCTTTGGAAAGACTGGATCTGGAGATTTTGGGACCGACCCTTGATGAATGCATGGACTGTAAGGCAACCTTTTTGTCGAAATTTCACTTCGGTTTCTTAACAAAAGTTGTAAAGGACATCCTGAGGTACCACATATCAAAAATTTAGAGAAAAAAAAACAAGAATAGGTAGGTGAAATCGTGGTCCTTGAGATGGTTAGATCTGGAATTACGGTACTACGAACAGGATTTTAACCGTCCATATTTAATTATCTAGGACGAATTTGACTTCGATGTTTTCATGAAGTATCTACCTTATGGTCTTGGCTATCACATAGTCAAATTTCATAATTTTTGAAGGTCATTTGGGTATTTAATCGGAAATGTTTCTAAAACTGTGCAATCTGATGTGTTCGGATCTTGTAAGTTGCAATGCGTGGACTATATCATTTTGTATGAGGTTCTTTTGGAAATGTGTTCTGCATAAAATATCTCTCTTCATGTCTTCCCTACAACATATTTAAATTTCGTAATTTTTGTAGTTCATTTGCCTATTTAACCAAAAAAATTTCAAAAACTGTGCAAGTAGAGAATAGGAAAAGTAAATCGATTTTATCTTTTAATCCAGAACGAATTAGACTATGATTTCTTCATGAAACTTGTACCTCTAGGTCTTAAATACAACGTGTCCAAATTTCAGAATTTTCTGAGTTCATTTAAGGGTTTAATCGAAATTGTTTTCAAAACTTGTACCTCTAGACATTCTTGTTCCAGTGGTGTTTTATTTCTACTTTCTAGTTTGCTATTTGTTTTGAAATTTCTAATTATATTCTATTATTGTTGTACAGTGCGAAGTTAATGTATCAAGATAACATGTCAATGGGAAGTTACCGTGTAGTATACACGTACATTATAGTTTTTTTTTTTTTGTAACGTGCGCATACGTTATATTTTTTTTTAGTAACGTGCGCACGTTATAGTTTTTTTTTAACATACGCGCATACGTTATATTTTTTTTGGTAACGTGCGCATATGTTATAGTTTTTTTTTTTTTTTTGGTAACGTGCGCGTACGTTATAGTTTTTTTGGTAACGTGCGCATATGTTATAGTTCAAATATGAAAATAACAAAAAAAAAAAAAAAAAGGAACCTGTTGAAACCTGGAACCGACCCTGGAACCCGTGACAGGGTAGGTTCCAGATTCTCGATTCCCACGGGTAGGTTCCAGGTTCCTCATTTTGAGGAACCTGTACCTGAGGGTAGGTTCCAGGTTCCAGACGGAACCGAACCGGAACCTGGAACCGCTCACCCCTATTTGGACCTCTAGATGGCAAAAAACCTGCAATTGAAAGCATTAGCTCAAGAATTTACTTTGCGGAATTGCTGCAGAAAAATGAAACCAGGTGCATTATAATTTGTTTTTCAAGTTAGTACCTCCCCTTAAAAAACTAAACAAAAATGGTGAAGTGGATGTTACAAGGCTAAAACATGCCACCTTGGCATCTATGCAGCCACGTAGGGTCCACGTGGCTATTACACAGTTAAAAATAAAAATAAATAAAGTTGTGGTTTTCGAAAGAAAATTGAAAAAAGGGAAAAAAGGAAAAGAAAGGAAAACCATCTTCAGCTTGCTCTGGCAAATAGAGGTTAGTCACGCATTGAGAGCCACCAGCAATGGTGGCCAGACCCTCCCGGGCTGAGGTCACAGTGGCCAGACCTTCATGGAGCTTGGGCATGGTGCAGCCTGTTGGATTATAATGTCTCAATGCTGCTGATTTTTCAACTGATGTTCCTTTGTTCTATTTTCTTCTTATGGTTTATTTTTCTTGCTAAGTTGGTTATATTATGCAACTGGTATTTTTGTTATTTAGGAAGTGAATTAGCACGTTTAAGTGCAGTTATATGCTGCACGTGTGTGTGCTTTGTAAGTAGTTATTGTTCTTGTTTAAGTTGTCCTGTACTTGACAGTTTCCTTAGAGAACTGAAGTATGCAAGTTCGTGTTCTGTTTTCTCTGTGCTTCTCTTCCTCATTCGAAATCTACAGCTTCTAGTTTTCTGTTTCTTGTTTACTGTTTGATCAATAACAACAGTGGTATCAGAGCTTGAATGATCTTGAGAGACTGTGAAGTGAAGCAAGTATCGAAGTGTAAATAAGTTAAAGGGTGATGGAGACAAAGGTCGAGTGGTTTCTCTCATGGGCTTCTCCAGTATTTACTGGAGAGAATTATCAAGCTTGGGCTGTTAAGATGACGGCATTTTTGGAGGGTCATGATCTGTGGGAAGCTGTGGAGGATGATTATGAAGTTGCTCCACTTCCAAATAATCCGACCATGAATCAAATCAAACTTCATAAAGAGAGAACCACAAGAAAAGCCAAGGCAAAATCTTACCTGTATGCTGCTATCTCGCCTACCATCTTTACCAAAATTATGTAGTGTGACTCTGCAAAGGCCATATGAGACTTCTTGAAAGAAGAATATGAAGGAGATGAGAAGATAAGAGGTATGAAGGTGCTGAATCTCTTGAAAGAATTTGAGAGACAGCAGATGAAAGAGTCCGAGTCAATGAAGGAATACTCTGATAGGCTAGTGGGGATAGTTGATAAAATCAGAGTTTTCTTCACTGACTTAGACTCTTCCATCTGCTGTCTCTCAAATTCTCTCAAGAGATTCAGCACCTTCATACCAAGCCTTTCATCTTGACAGCCCAAGCCCGATTATTTTCCCCAATAAAGACTGGAGCAGCCATTGCGGAGAATCTACTCGATCCTGCCTCCATCAGCTTTTTCTTTGCTAATTGAAAGCAATCTTCACTCACTTACCCTCACTTCACAGTCCCTTAAGATCCCACAAACACTCTGATACCAATGTTAAAGCTCATAAAGCAACAATCAAAACAAAAAAATGTGGATTCTCTGCAATGGCTGCTCCAGTCTTTACTGGGGAAAATTATCAAGCTTGGGCTGTCAAGATGACGGCATTCTTGGAGGGTCATGATTTATGGGAGGCCGTGGAGAATGATTATGAGGTCGCTCCACTTTCAGACAATCCGACCTTAAATCAGATAAAGTACCATAAAGAGAGAATCACAAGGAAGGCTAAGGCAAAGTCTTGCCTGTATGCTGCTATTTCACCCACTATCTTCACAAGGATCATGAGATGTGATTCTGCAAAGGCAATATGGGATTTCTTGAAGGATGAATACGAGGGAGATGAAAAGATAAGAGGCATGAAGGTGCTAAATCTCTTGAGGGAGTTTGAGAGATAGCAGATGAAGGATTCAGAGTTAGTGAAGGAGTACTTTGATAGGTTGGTTGGGATAGCTGAAAAAATCAGAGTTTTAGGGATTGACTTGAAGGATGAAAGGCTTGTTCAGAAGATCCTGGTGTCTCTTCCAGAGAAGTTCGAAGCCACCATAGCTTCTTTGGAAAATACAAGAGATTTAGCTGATATAAAGCTTGTAGAATTGTTAAATGCTCTACAGGCACAGGAGCACAGAAGACTGATGAGAAGAGAAGAGTTTGTAGAGGGTGCGCTGCAAGCTAAAGTGAAGTCAATGATGGAGGCAAAGGGAAGAAATGGATTCAGTCCAAAGAAAATGCTGGTGACTCCAAGTTTGTAGCAAAAGAAGGAAATTCCGGTGGGTCTAACAAATGGAAGATGAACAAAAAGCCTTGTCAATACTGTGGTGGAACTAATCATCGGTTTTTTAGATGTTGGAGAAAGCCCGATGCTAAATGCAGAAGATGTCACAAGTTGGGTCACATGGAAGTCATCTGCAAAGAAAAAAAATTACCAGCAAGCAGGAAAAGCACAAGTAGCAGTGAATGAAACTAAGGAAGAGCACTTGTTTGTAACTTCTTTTTCTGAATCTTCTGTTGGGAATGATGCATGGCTGGTGGATAGTGGCTGTACCAATCATATGACCGGCAATTCGAAGTCAAGGAGTCTAGACTGGTCAGTCAAGTCCAGAGTCAGAATTGGCAACGGACAGTATATCGAAGTGCAAGGGAAGGGTACAATGGCTATTGAAGGAAATTAGGAGGTGAAGCTGATTAGTGATGTTCTTTTTGTGCCAAACATTGACCAAAATTTGTTAAGTGTTGGTCGATTAGTTGAGAAGGGCTATAAAGTGAAGTTCGAAGGGAAGGAATGTCTTATTAATAATGCAGATAGCAAATAAGTGCTAAGAATCCCAATGAGGGACAAGAGTTTCATGTTTAAGCCACAAGAGATGCAAAAAATGGCTTTAAAGTGTAAAGAAGAAAATGTAGAGTTATGGCATAAAAGACTTGGGCATGTTCACAGGAAGAGCATGTCGTTTATGCAAAAATAGCTTGCGATGACTTGCCAAGTTTGGAGGAGGAATTTCCACAATGCAAAACTTGTCTTCTTGGCAAGCAAGCCGATTTCCTTTCAAAGGAGGAGGCGGAGAGCATGTGAGAAACTGCAATTAGTCCACACAGATCTATGTGGACCTATGTCTGAGTCTTCTCTTAATGGTAGCAGATATGTCATTACCTTCACTAATGATATGACTAGGATGAGTTTGATTTATTTTCTGCAAGCCAAGCCTGAAGTTGCTAATGTGTTTGTGAAGTTTAAAGCCTTAGTTGAGAATCAGAGTGGGAAGAAAATTAAAATGCTCATGTCTGATAATGGTTCTGAGTATACTGCTCACAAGTTTACGTTGAATTGTGAGCAAGCAGGAATTGTGCAGCAGTTCACTGCTCCTTATTCACCTTAATAGAATGGGGTCAGTGAAAGGAAAAACGGAAGCATTATGGAGATGGCTAGATGAATGATGCAGGAGAAGAAGTTACCTAAGAAGTTCTGGGCTAAAGCAGCTAATACTGCCGTGTTCCTGTTGAACAAATTGCCCACAAAGGCCTTAGAGAGGTCAACACCTTTTGAAGTCTGGTATGGTGTTAAACCTTCCGTGAAAAATTTGAAGGTTTTTGGGTGTTTGTGTTACACTCATGTTCCTGAGGTCAAGAGGGACAAGCTGGATAAGAAAGCAGAGCTTGGAATCTTCATCGGGTACAGTCTCTAATCAAAGGCTTACAGAATTTTTCACCCTATGATAGGAAAGGTGACTGTAAGTAGAGATGTTGTTTTTCTAGAGGAAGATGAGTGAAATTGGATGGAAGGAAATAGTGCAGAACAGCAGTAGTTCGAAAAATAACTTGTAACAGATGTAGAGGTTGATGAAGTTATAGATGAATTGGAAGACGGTATGGATGATTTACCAGTGAGAGGCACAAGGTCACTTGCTGAAATCTATGAAAGAAGCAATGTGGCAATGCTCAAATCATCTAACTTTGTGGAAGCTAAAAAGGATCAGAGGTGGATTGCAGCAATGCAGGAAGATATTGCAATGATCCAGAAAAACCACACATGGGAGCTTGTTGACAAACTATCTAATAAGAATGTGATTGAGGTTAAGTGGGTGTTTAGAACAAAACTTAATCATGACGGTTCTGTCAATAAACACAAAGCTAGACTAGTGGTGAAAGACTATGCACAAATATGGGGAGTAGACTATTCTAAAACATTTGCTCCTGTTGCACGACTTGATACAATAAGGCTACTGTTAGCTATTGCAGTAGAGAAGGGGTGGCCTATATTTCGCTTAGATGTCAAGTCTCGCATTCCCGAATGGAGAGCTTGAGGAGGAGATTTTTGTTGAACAACCTGAAAGCTTCAATATCAAAGGCCAAGAAGAGAGTGTATACAGGAGTTGAGGAAAGCTCTATATGGATCAAGCAGCTCCAAGAGCTTGGTATGGGAAGATAGATCGATATTTGCAGGATTTTGGCTTTGTAAAAAGCTTAAGTGAGTTCACTCTTCATGTCAAGAAGGTGAATCACAGTGTTATAATTCTGTCACTTTATATAGATGATCTATTAGTGACAGGGAATGATATGGAATTGATAAAGAAGGTGAAGCAAGATCTATTTGCAGGTTTTGAGATGTCAGACTTGGGAAAAATGGCTTATTTTTTAGGTTTGGAAGTCAAACAAGCTTCATATGAGATCTTCATTTGTCAGAAAAAATACATAAAGGAAATTCTAAAGAAGTTTCAGATGGAAGATTGTCGAAGTGTAAGCACTCCTATGGCTGTTAAAGAGAAGCTGCAGAAGAATGATGGAACAGATGTAGTAGATACTTCTATGTATAGAAGTCTAATTGGGTGTCTCATGTATCTTACAGTAACTAGACCAAATATTCTATTTGATGTGAGTGTTTTATCTAGGTTTATGAGTAGTCCTAGTTAGTTACATTTGATTGCAGCAAAAAGGGTATTGAGATATCTCAAAGGAATATTGTTCTTTGGTGTGAAGTTTAAGAAAGGTCAGAGGTTTAATTTGCAAGGATTTTCTGATAGTGACTAGGCTGGTTCAGTAGATGACATGAAGAGTACGTCTGGATATTGTTTTAGTTTTGGTTCTACTTGTTTCTCATGATGTTCTAAAAGCAAGAGATTGTAGCTCAGTTTACTGCAGAGGCTGAGTTTATAGCAGCTATTGCTACTACAAATCAAGCTTTGTGGCTGAAGAAGATAATGAAGGATCTGTGGTTGAATTCTAGTGATCGCATTGAAGTTAATGTGGATAATCAGGCTGCTTGAGCAATATCATAGAATCCAGTTTTCCATGGCAAAACCAAGCATTTCAAAGTCAAATTTTTCTTTCTGCGTGAGGTGCAACAAAGTGGCGAAGTTAAGTTGGTCTATTGCAAATCTGAAGATCAGCTTGCAGATATGTTCACAAAACCACTTCAGGCTTGAAGATTTGAGCTATTAAGAGAAAAAATAGGAATATGCAGCAGCAACTAATCCAAGGAGGAGTTTGTTGGAATTATCTCAGCTGCTGTTTTCAATCATATTTCCTTTGTTTTCCTCTGTTTTTTATATAAAAGCAGCCAAGTAAATTAAGTTATGCAGTTAGTTTTTTTGCTATTTTCTAGGAAGTTAATAGCACGTTTGTGTGCAGTTATGTGTTGCACATATGTGAGCAGTTTCTACTTTGTATTTAGTTGTTGTACTCGACAGTTTTTTCCTTTACACAAGATGTATGAAGTGTTATGCTCTATTTTTTTATCTTTGCTTTGTTGTTGGGGACTGACTTGAAGGATGATAGGCTTGTTTAGAAGATCCTAGTGTCTCTTCCAAAGAAATTCGAAGCTACTATAGTTTCTCTGGAAAACACAAGGGACTTGGCTGATATAAAACTTGCAGAGTTGTTGAATGCTTTGCAGGCACAGGAACGCAGAAGACTAATGAGGAGAGAAGAACATGTAGAGGGGGCATTGCAAGCCAAAGTAAAGCAAAATGATGGAGGTAAAGGGAAGAAATGGATTCAGTTTAGAGGAAATGTTGCTGATTCGAGGTTTTTACCAAAAGAAGGGAACACTGGTGGATCTAGCAAATTGAAAAATAATAAAAGGCCATGTCAGTACTGTGGTGGAACCAATCATTAGTCTTTTAAATGCTGGAGAAAACCAGATGCTAGGTGCAGAAGATGCCACAAGTTGGGTCACATGGAAGCTATTTGCAAAGGGAAAACTTATCAACAAGCAGGAGAAGCACAAGTGGCAGTAAATGAAGTTGATGAAGAGCACCTGTTTGTAGCTTCAGCTGGTGAATCTTCAGTTGAAAATAATACATGGCTGGTAGATAATGGCTGTACCAATCACATGATTGGTAACTTAAAGCTATTCAGGAACATAAACAAGACAGAAAGGTCCATAGTCAGAATTGGCAATGGATAACATATTGAAGTGCAAGGTAAAGGTGTAGTTGCTATTGAAGGAAACCGGGAGGTAAAGCTAATCAGGAATGTTCTTTTTGTGCCAAATACTGACCAAAATCTGTTAAGTGTTGGTCAGTTAGTGGAGAAGGGCTATAAAGTGAAGTTCGAAGGAAGGGAATGTCTCATTAAAAATGCCGACAAAGAAAGAAGTCTTGAGAATTCCAATGAGGGATAAAGTTTTATGTTCAAGCCACATGAGATGCAACATATGGCTTTGAAATGCAAAGAAGAAAATACGAGCTATGGCATAAAAGACTTGGGCATGTTCACAGGAGGAGTATGCTGTTCATGCAGAAAAATGGCTTGGTAGATGACTTGCCAAGCTTGGAGGAAGAACTTCCACAATGCAGAACCTGTCTTCTTGGCAAACAAGCTAGATTTCCCTTCAAATGAGGAGTCTCAAGGATATGTCAAAAGCTGGAACTAGTTCATACTGATGTATGTGGACCTATGTCTGACCCCTCTCTCAATGGAAGCAGGTATTTTATTACTTTTACTGATGATTTGACTAGGATGAGCTGGATCTATTTTCTGCGAGCTAAGACTGAAGTAGCTGATGCATTTATGAAGTTTAAAGCTTTAGTTGAGAATCAAAGTGGGAAGAAAATTAAAGCTCTCAGGTCTGACAATGGATCTGAGTATACAACTAACAAATTTAAGCTGATTTGTGAGCAAGCAGGAATTGTGCAGCAATTTGCAGCTCCTTACTCACCTCCACAAAATGGGGTCAGTGAGATAAAGAACAAAAGTATTATGGAGATGGCTAGATGTATGATGCAAGAGAAAAATTTGCCTAAGAGGTTCTGGGCTGAGGCAGCCAATACTGCTGTATTTCTATTAAATAGATTGCCTACAAAAGCCTTAAAGAAATTAACACCTCTCGAAGGCTAGCAAGATATTAAACCTTCTGTGAAAAACTTGAATGTTTTTGGATGTTTGTGTTACACTCATGTTCCTGATGTTAAGAGGGACAAACTTGATAAAAAGACAGAGATTGGGATCTTTGTTGGATATAGTCTTCAATCAAGAGCTTACAGAATTTTCTATCCCATGACAGGGAAAATAACTGTGAGCAGAGATGTCATGTTTTTAGAGGAAGATGAATGGAATTGGATAGATGGAAGGATCACAGAATTGAAGCACTTCGAAAGACGGCTTGAAACAAATGTGGAGACTAATAGAATTACAGAGGAAATGGAAGAGAGTATAGATGATCAACCTGTGAGAGGCACAAGGTCACTTGCTAAGATTTATGAAAGAAGTAATGTGGCAGTGCTCGAACCATCCAACTTTGCAGAAGCCAAGGAAGATCAGAAGTGGATTGCAGCAATGCAGGAGGAGATAGCAATGATTCAGAAAAATCAAACTTGGGAATTAGTAGACAGGCCACTAGATAAGAATGTGATTGGAGTTAAGTGGGTGTTTAGGACAAAGCTCAATCCTGATGATTCTGTCAATAAGTATAAAGCAAGACTGGTTGTGAAAGGCTATGCTCAAATATGGGGAGTAGACTATTCTGAAACTTTTGCTCTAGTTGCAAGGCTGGACACAATAAGGCTTATGTTAGCTGTTGCAGCAGAGAAGCAATGGACTATCTTTCAGTTAGATGTCAAGTCTGCATTCCTAAATGGAGAGCTTGAAGAGGAAATTTTGTTGAACAACCTGAAGGTTTCAATATTAAAGGGCAAGAGGAAAGTGTATACAGATTGCGCAAAGCTCTATATAGACTGAAACAAGCTCCAAGAGCCTGGTATGGAAAGATAGATCGATATTTACGGGATTTTGATTTTGCAAAAAGCTTAAGTGAGTTCACTCTTTATATCAAGAAAGTAAATCAAAGTGTGGTAGTTCTGTCACTCTATGTGGATGATTTATTGGTGACAGGAAATGATGCAGAACTGATAGAAAATGTTAAGCAAGGTTTGTTTGCAGGTTTTGAGATGACAGACTTAGGAAAAATGGCTTATTTCTTAGGTCTGGAAGTTAAGCAAAGTCCATATGAAATCTTCATTTGTCAGAGGAAATATTTGAAGGAAATTTTAAAGAAGTTTTAGATGGAAGACTGTCAAAGTGTCATTCCACCGATGGCAGCTAAAGAGAAGTTGCAGAAGGTTGGTGGAACAGATTATGTGGATGCCTCGATGTATAGAAGTCTGATAGGGTGTCTCATATACCTTACAAAGAACTGCACCAGATTCTATTTGCTGTAAGTGTTCTATCCAGATTTATGAGTGATCCAAGTAAGCTTCATTTGATTGTAGTAAAGAGGATCTTGAGGTATCTAAAAGGAACCTTGTTCTTTGGTGTGAAGTTTCAGAGGGGTCAAGAGTTCAATTTACAAGGTTTTTCTGATAGTGATTAGGCTGGCTCAATGGATGATATGAATAGTACATCTGGATATTGTTTCAGTTTTGGATCAACTTGTTTCTCTTGGTGTTCTAAAAAATAAGAAATTGTAGCTCAATCTACTGCAGAAGCAGAATTTATAGCTACTACTGCAGCTGCAAATCAAGCTTTGTAGCTGAAGAAGATAATGAAAGATTTATGGCTGAATTCTAGTGGCTGTATCGAAATCAATGTGGATAATCAAGCTGCTCTAGCAATATCTTAGAATCCAGTTTTTCATGGCAAAACTAAGCATTTCAAGGTTAAGTTCTTCTTTCTACGTAAGGTGTAACAAAATGGTGAAATTAAGCTGGTTTATTGCAGATTTGAAGATCAACTTGCAGACATATTCACAAAACCACTTCAAGCTGGAAGATTTGAAGTATTAAGAAAGAAAATTGGAGTATGCAGCAGCACCTGATCCAAGGAGGAGTTTGTTGGATTATAATGTCTCAATGCTGCTGGTTTTTCGATTGATGTTCCTCTATTCTATTTTCTTCTTATGGTTTATTTTTCTTGCTAAGTTGGTTATATTATGCAGTTGGTATTTTTGTTATTTATGAAGTGAATTAGCACGTTTAGGTGCAGTTATATGCTGCACGTGTGTGTGCTTTGTAAGCAGTTATTGTTCTTGTTTAAGTTGTCCTATACTTGACAGTTTCCTTAGAGAACAGAAGTATGCAAGTTCGTGTTTTGTTTTCTCTGTGCTTCTCTTCCTCATTCGAAATCTACAACTTCTGGTTTTCTGTTTCTTGTTTACTGTTTGATCAGTAACAACACAGCCCCCATCCATCATAGAGGTATCCACCTAGAGAGAGAGAGAGAGAGAGAGAGAGAGAGATACAAACGAAAAGTAGTCCTGGTCCTTGCCCGCCCCTCAGCACACAGCGGCAAGGGCCATAACCCTCACAACAGATCTAGGCAAGGGTCACAGCCTCCCGTCAGATCTGGAGTGGTTCTGCTGGGATTTGAATTGGTCCGAGAAAGACGGACTATGAGAATTTCATGCATTCAAATCATTCACTTGTTGCCAGACCGTTGTCAATAAATAACGAAAAGTAGATCACAAGGATTGAGTAAACCGCAAGTGCTTTGTGATTTGGAGCATTCAAGAATACTCTTTTGGTCCTTTTTCGTGGTGTATGATTCAGAGTGCACAGCTTGAGAGCTCGCTGTCATTGTAGCCACATATTCTTGTTCTTCTTTAGTGGGCTCAAACAGAGTCGACCACCTAAAAGAAAAGAATTCGGTATTCCTTTATGCTATTTTTGTTGATGCTTTGTTAAGTTTCCTTGATTTGGGTTGATGGGTTATATGAAATTTGATTGTTGCTATTAGTTCTAGCTTCCTTTTCAAGAATTTTGCCATTTCATGTTTGTGGACCCACTTATTTGATTCCTCTTTTCTAGAAGATTCCGTGTTGTGCAAACACAAGGTCAATGTTCTCTTACACACTCGCTCGGTCTCTCTGTTGCATGTGGCATTCAAAGGCGATGGCGGCAGGTGCCCAGTCACCATGACCCTGGCTATGGCTGGGCAACACCGCCTCCACCGGCAGGCCACCCTCCCACCCTTTTCTTTTTTCATTCCACCGCAGAGATTTGCTCAGGAAGAACGATGATGTGGATGGGCATATCAGCATTCCAGTCTAACTATTTGACGTTAGGACTAACTTAAACAAGCAAACAAAAATATAAAAAAAAGTTGAGGGATGACTATGCAAGCTAAAAAGGTTCAAGAACCTCCCATACCATTATCCCATATAAAAAATCTGTGTTAATATCAATCCCATGACAATTTAGCTCACTGGTTTTGCCAGAAACCTATGTTCCAACTCAGAAGCAAATTCGCATATATTGACAGCCAATGGCATTGAACCTCACTTTACATTCAGATAAGAAATAAGTTAGCAAAGGAAGTTATTTAAACACAACCCCAGTGAGCACATATATGAAAGCAGTTAACATCTATATCAGTATTTAGGAAAAGTCACATACAGTTTTATCAGTCGCTAATCGAAACATTCCAGGGAGAAAAATTCCAGTTCCGCTTTCCATAGTGACACCGTCCAAGATAGCCAGCTGCCCAAAAGTGAAGTAAATAAAAAGTGACTGACTCATATGTTGAAACTAACACGAGTGCTGAGACATTCAAACAACTTTGATTGACTAAACATTAAATCCCAGAAATTGAATATTACACCTACTAAATGGTTATTGCTTCAGCTTTTACCGTGAAAATGGGTCAACAAGCTGATGTCAAGTAAACAAACACTTTGATAGAATATTAAATGCCAAATAATAAATGACGAAAGGAACTTGGAGTACATCATGCAATCAACTTTAGAAACGGAATCCTGCTTGACATGGAAAAAACTGTGCCTATAAGATGACCACTACAAACCAGTTGCAGTAAAGTCACTCACTTTACATTTGACTTGAGGAACAAAGAGGGAAAATGTAAATGATTTCTAATTGTTCTTCTTTCTTAATTAAGCATAAAGTAATAAGTAGACAAGGGCTAAACATCAAAAGGACTTACTTTTGCTCCAAGAAGAATCACTTCAAGAATCACAAGGACTTACTTTCTCCTCTCATCTCACCATGAATTGCCTTATACATAAAGACCGTGGTCATGCAGATCATTAGTCAACAATAGTTTTACTGATCATGCCCCCAATGCGGAGGTACCCCGTCTACTTAAGATTCATCTGTACCAAAGTCTATCCACCTTAGTGACCTAGACTGCTTATGCTACGGAAAATGGTACTGAAGTGGAATGGATTAGATCACATGTCAAGAAGCATGATACGCAACAAGTAGGTTGAATAATTTCAATAATTTTGATCATGATAGAGCTCCAAGGATTCATCCACCATCACTCACATTGTAACATAGAAAGTTTCTTTTGCTAGTTTTTGTAGCGTGATTGCGAGTTTAGTGCAAAATTTAATTTAGTGTTTTTACTACAATCATTCATCCAAGTTATTTCCAATATTTCAGAAGTTTGTGTAAATACTTTCTAATTGTCTAGTGAACCGATCATTTTTCAGATTGCCAATTTTACCGATCCGTAAGGCAAGAGTAACCTATATCAGCATGTGTACGGAGTTTGTGGTTTGCAGGGATATTAACAATCTCCATATCACTAAAATCCAGTAATACCGCAAGCTGTGAGATTAAAGTTTTCTATCTATGACAAGAAAACTAACTCTTAAGCATACTCCAACCACTTACTCACAAAACTTGAAGCATCGATACAAAAACTATAAGATGAGATTTTTATAGTGTCAACTATATAATTTATCAGAATGATAGGAATCTAGGGTGAAAGTTCTGTTTCTCATCCAGCCAAGAGAAATAATGCCCTATTCTATGATGTCTGGCCAACACAAACCAAGAGAAATCCAGAGGAAAATCCAAGCCCTGGAATTATCCATTACACAGGAGACTGATTCTACATCTCAAAAGAGCTAACAGTTTATAAACTTCAAAAGTAGGTACTTACATGTGGTTTCAAATATGTTCCTTGCAGGTAAACAAACTTATATAAAGTATGAAAAAAAAAACTTTGCACTCCTCAATGTTCCCTGCACATATGTTGACCATTTGATAAGAAACAACAATTAGGAAAGAAAAGCAAAAGAACCAAAAGATCATAATCAAGGGAATAAAAACATATTGATAGCAAAGTTGTGTGCTCTTTGAAGAGCATTTTTTTTTTTTTTTTTTTGTGCTGAAGGAACCGCCTTAGCCGGTAGCCGAAACGTAAACCCCCAGGTGCTACGTAAGCGGGAGGACCCACCATCCTCGGCAGCACACTTAAGTCGCCAAGTGACTCCCCTAGAGCCCCCTTGGGGGTTTCGAACTCCTCACCTTCCTCGCAAAGGTTCACAGAAGCCTACTCAGCGGAGCCATCACGGCCGGTGGTCTCTTTGAAGAGAAGTTGAGGGCCATTATTTCACACCTTCCACCTTAATTTACATATCATATCCCAACTGATTCAATATTTAGTTTCACTCGAACACACTAGCTCCTAATCCAACCTCTCTGCTACAGCCACAAATCCACCAATGGGTATCGTCTCCGGTTATAAAAATTACCTTCGCATGTTGATATTTAACACACAAATATTGTCACGTTTATGATATGCTAGCCCTCGAACCAATCCTCTACTTCTACTTCTAAGAATTAAATATATAGCAAAGACTAAGGACATAAAAACTGTCAGGGAAAAAAATGTTGAAAGCCAAATAAATGAAAGGATTCATCACCGTCCAACCTTCAGTAAGCAAACGATAAAGGGTAACGACATCTCCCCCTGAGCAGAAAGCTTTGCCACTGCCCTTCAGATCAGACAAAAAAGTTAATGTCAATTCAAAGATTGTGAACCCTGACAATAATAAAAGGAATGCCTGAAATGTGAATCCATTTCTCTTAGACTCTAGACAAAACAAAACCAGGATCCATTTGATTCTCTTAGACTCTAGACAAAACAAAACCAGGATCCATTTGAAACTATCAGCTCTTGTATGAGGGCATGTAATGGCAGGGCATGTAAGGGCAATACCTTCATCAACACGAACCCGATGTTTGGATTCTCTTCCCATGATTCATAGAGCCTCTTTAGCCTAGCCACCTGTAGAAAATATCAGCATAAAATTTCAAGCTTTAATTATTTTAGAAAAGATAACCGAACCGAGCACCAAGAAACACGAAAAATGAAATGGCTTTCTGTTCTGATTGGGGTTGGCGAGGAATTCATTTTGAGTCGGGGAGAGAGAAAGAACCAAACCATTGAGGTCGTCAGAGAATTAAGAGCGGATGGCCGGTTGAGTATCGCAGTTCTTGAGTTGGCTCTTCCATCCACCAAAGCCAGACGCCACAAACATACACGAATCGAAATGTAAGCTCCCAATCTAAACGAACCCGCCTTTTGCTATCCCCAAAGCAGACACTGCGACTTGACTCCAGCATGTTTCTGAACGAATCAAATTGACTACCCGGACAAGCTGCATCAAACAACAAACCGAAACACAAACCTAGTCTTGGACATCGTCATAGCTAGCGTAATGGGGCAGTGCAGAGAAACTGCACCCGCACATCCCTCGGCGGTCGATCAAATTGCGACGTTTCCAGGATGCGTCGCCGACCCATTCATTTTATGCCCATGCGGAAGCGAACTAATAAACCCCAAACACCAATCAAACATGGGATAGAAAAAGCAGGACAACCAATTCACACAAGCCACACTTTATAAACACATCAGGTTTATATACATGAGTCTAAACCCAAAATAAACTACCAAGCTAACCCTACCCTGGACTTTACCTACTTGGGATTAGGGTCTACCATGACACCATCTGGGATGTCAATGTCTAGAGGATCAGCTACCTCTACTCCGGGCCCTTTAGCCTCGGGCCCCTGTTCACCGCGATATTTTCCAAAATATCGGCATCCACAATGGGGTCAAGTACCTCCTCATACTCAATATCAATGGCAGGTCCGTCAAAACTCTCCAAAGGGCCCTCCCGAACCCCATTAGGCCCATTACGAAACCACACTTTGAAGCGATGAGGTACCAACTGAGGTAGGCCCTTATCGACCCAAATTGTGGTCACTATAAGCTCACGGGTCCAAGGTGTCCCGTGGATGGGGAGAAGGGTATGCTCGGTCTCCGCCTCTCGTGGCCACCCAAAACGGACGTGTCTTACCTCCATCTAAGGACCTGAAAATACTTAAACCACGACGGGGTGAGATAAATCTCAGCGAGTCTACACCCTAAATCCTGATTAGGACAAGAATTCACCTAGAGGTAGCCTAAACATGCATCATATAGGACTTACCTCGCCTCAGCACCTCCTTGCACGTTAGTGCATCTCATATATCATATGCATACAGTAAATGCATTTAATAACTGGAACACTTCATTTTCATATATCAATCACTCACAGGGGTCCCGATTATAAGGCCAAACCGTTATGACATGTCCCATTCCATGCCACACAATTTTGTTCCATAATCAGGCGTAGTTATCTCAATCACTCAAGCGTGTTCCAATTATTTACGACCCAATGGCCATGGCCAACTCAATGGTCGGCGGTCATCCGGCATAATCGAGCATTTTCCCGCTTCGTCGAGCATGGCAACGTCTACATTTAGAAGGCATTCCCAAAGGAGCATCGGCCTAGTCACCACTGTGACCGGCATCTGTTGTCAAGGACATCCGAACTTAATCAGGCATTGCCTCCTCGACTTTCATCGGGCGACAGGTTCTGATAGCAATCACATGCACATCCAAACTCAGCCAAGAACCTCGTGCTTTGCACTCAAATACTTCCATTTCAAATAATGGACTTGGCCTATTTTCTTTGTATTAAAAATACCCGGTAAAATAATTGTGCGTGGTCACATAGTCAAAATTGATCCACAAAACGTGATACTCTCCCATTTTACAATTTCACGATTTTATATAGTACCTAAAATATTTTTGGCGTCAAAACCCGATACCCGGTATTTTTCCAATTAAATACCATAAAATCATATTTTTGCAATAATAATTAAAAATCATCATCAAGCAATCAATTGCATAATTTAGCAATCAATTTTACAAACCAGTGCAACCACAACGATCAACATAAAATTCTGATAACCGGCTATCTCAAGTACAATTTACGCTAATTAAAATTAATTAAATAAATTACAAATTAATTAAATAAATTGTAAATTATTTAAATTAACCACCTAATTAATCTACATAAGCTAATCGGGCTAATCTAAGCTAATTAAACTAATTTACTAAGCTAACTACGTTATCTAATTATACTAACCAAATACCCTAACTAACCACCTAACTAACCAATTGGCCTAACTAACCCTAACTAATCTAGCTACTTTAACAAAATCCCCTAATCCTAATTATCCTTAACTAATCCCCCTTAAGTGCACTTAACCCCCTAATTAGAGATTAGGATGCTAACTCATCGGTTTAGTGAGATAACGGGTCCATGGCGACGGCGGTGTGACAGCGACTAAGACCTAGGCCTACAGCGACTCCAAAGGAGGCCCGGAAGAGGCTAAAAAAGCCTTGCAAGCCTCAGCTCAAGCTGGAAGAACTTGTTTTGTGGGTTGCTAGCTTCGTGGCTCGCGGTTGGGCTTGGTTGCGCTAGACTCGGCGCAAGGACGGCAAGGGCTACGACAGTAAGAGGCAGCTAGGTGGGACTGGCGGTGCTACTGGTCGACGGGGAGAATGCTCAGTGGAGGCGGTGCAACCGGGCATACGCGAGGCTGGTTGGTCGCTGGACCGGCGGACGGGCGAGCTCGGGACCAACAAACGCATGGGCTGACGGCTTGGGGCAGTAGCAGGGACGGATGAACTGGGCAGGGGCTGGACTTTGAAGAAGGAGGAGAAAGGATGCAGAAGCAAGGAGAAGCAGAAGCAGTTTTGGTCAGGGGGCTGTCGCACAAGAAGAAGGAGAGCATGAAGAAGAGAGAGAGAAGGGGGATAAGAAGGAGAGAAAGTCAAGGTTTAAGCCAATCCCATGGCTTTCAAAATATCAAGGTGATGATGAACAAGCCCCCAAAGTCCGAGCATCATCCACAAGCAATTTTCCCTCCCAATTCTTCCCAAACAAGCCAGCATGAAGGCCAAAACAAACCCCTTCAGCAGACATACGAATTTCCCTCCCATTTTCTTTCAATTCCTCACAAAATCAATTCGATTTGGAGGCCAAAAATCCCAATAATTCAGCCCCTATGAATTTCTTCTTATTTCTTCACCAAATAAACCAAATTGGCATCCAAAAATGCCAATTGAGGTGCCCATCCGAATTTACAAAAATTCTTTTTGTCCAATTTGATTTTTTGCCAAAAACCTCAGACTCGACGGAAATTTCCCAAAAGATGAGAAGAGGTTCTAAAAATAAATATTGACACGCTCGAACATTTGATTCCCAAAACCGAGTTCAATTTTGCGGTTAAAATTGACCGAGCGCGATTTTAGCGTGACCTAATCTACCGGGTAGCTTTTAGAGATTTTATCACGTTTGACCCATGGTCGATAATTCTCGACCCACGTTTGTGCATCTTCGACTCATCAGTGACTCTCGGTTGTTGTAAAAATCTCAAGGTTTCAATTACGGTACCAAGTATAGAATTGACAGAAAATTTGGTTAATGTTGTTCGACGCGAATTTACGATTAGGTGAAATCACCCACCATTTAATTCTGCCATTCTATCGAATCGACCTATATCCAATCACTAATCGATTATAACAGTGCCGTATTGACCCTTGCTGATTATCACGGTCGAGTAGTCGATTTTTGATCGAATTCTCAAGTTTGTCGCGTTTATATTCTTTAACGGCTTCACCTAGTAGATTAGTTATCTCATGATTGATCAGCTCAGAAAAAAAGGACCATAGGCGCGTCGACGAAATACCCAGTTTATATTATCGAGATAAGTTCGAATTTTTAGGATGTCACAGAAACTTCTCCGGTGAGGGAAAATGCCAAGCTTGGGAAGCGAATGCTTGTCTCTCACCAAAGCCTTCAAGTGATGCATCTCTCTCTTTCTCCTTCCTTCTCTTGCTGTTGTTGGAACGTTCTATAAAAGGGTTCTCGAAGGGCGTTTTCTTCGGAGCAATGCTTGAACCCGTCGCTCTGGCCTCCCCCCTCAAAATGAGAAGCGAATGGCTGGACATTGAAAGTGAATGGGACACGCTTAGAAGGCAAAGAGAGATACCAGAGGAGAGCAAAGATCAAGCGGCGTTTGGTAATGATTCTAATTCGAGGAATAATTTTTTATTAGAAATGATTTTTCTTTTTTTCTGGAATAATTTCTGAGAAAAAATGCGTTTAGTAACTTCCCAAAATTTATATTCTTAAGATAGAACTACGTTTGGTAAAATTCTTAGATTTTTTTTATTTCCTTTAATTCTTTAATTCTTTAATTCTTTTTTTTTTCATTTTTTTTCATTTTCTTTTATTTTGCGCCGGCTGGGGAGGCCGATCCTTGCCGTGGCTACGCGAGGCCATCCTAGAGGTGGCTCGGCGAGGCTGAGCCTCGCTAGTGGTTGGACCTCGCCCAGCCCAGGTGAGGTCGAGCCTTGCCATGCCTCGCCCAGCCACAACCCAACCACACGAGGCTTGAGCCGACGAGCCTCGCCCAGCCATGGCGTCTCCGGGGGCCGGTGATGCTCCAGCAAGGTTGCCGGCCCTTGTCTAGCTGGTCGCCAGGAAGAAGAAAAATAAAAGAAAGAGAAGAAAAAAAAGAGAGAGAGAAAAATTGATTCTAGAAATTATTCCCAGGAACAAGAAGCTACTTTTTTATACTTATTATTTCTGTTCCAAATCTATTCTCGGGAATAAAAAAATAAATTTTTTTTCCTAGGAACAAAAGTCTTACCAAACATATTTCTATTCTTTTTTTCGTTCCCCAAAACAAAAAAAAAATAGAAAATTTTGTTCTAGAGAACATAATTTTTTTTTAACAAACAGGCCATTATTGTCTCAAATTGGCCTTTTTGTCATATGGGCTTGTATGGACCGGTCTGATCCTGTCCAAGATCTTGACCGTAAGGCCTACCAAATCAAGCTCCCATAATAATAACTCCTCCCCAAATTTTGGGAAATGAGACAGATACTCCATGAACTTAATCTTAATGTCCAATATTATTCCTCAATTTTTAATTTTTTTAATATCTCTAAAATTTTGATATATTTTTAATTTAGTCATTGAACTATATGAATATGTTCAACGTCATTCTTCCATTAGTTCAAATTTTGGGACGATATTAAACATTTTCATTTGATTGAAGAACTAGACTTAATATATACCAAAAAATTTTAAGGATCATATTGAAAAAATTAAAAAATTAAAAAACAATATTATACGTTAGACTAAAGTTTACATTGGATTAAAGTTCAAGAATCATTTGTGTCATTATCTCATAGATTTTTATTTAGTCCTATTACCAAATTATGAGTGCTTGAGTTTTTTCCCCCTTTGATTTTTTTGCAAATTCATGCTTGTCTTCCAACATTTTACATTAGGATAGTGTCAACTTTATGTTCTTAATAAGTTATGCATGCTTTCATCTCGTGTTGATGATGTTGGTGTAGCTTCAAGAAATGCTATCTTAAGATAGTGTATACAAAAGCAATGAAGCTGGTTCTTTTTCTGTTGTAATGGTCAAGGAGAAGTCTGAGTTTAAACGGTTTAAAGAAACACTTTATTGCATTGGTTATGTAGGAAGAAAGTCGGCGGAAGACGATTGACCTTTTTCTGATGCGCAATGAACAATTTACCCTCGAACGATCGTTGAATTACGAATATATGACGAACAAAATTACTTTATGTTGTTCTGAATGTAATCGCGAGAAAAACATCAAATTTCCACAACGTAAATACCAATTGTTCTTGTAAAGAATAAATTGAATGCCTTCTTTTTATTTGATGGAAATGGGACAAGAAAAAGAAAGCAATTTCTTTCTAGGCGTACGTTCTGCCAACCATCCCAACGGTTATCTTCAAAAGATTTTTATATGATTCCCTCATAACCTTTCAAATTGTGTCTTTCCATCATAACATATCAAGACGAAATGGTGCGTTCGAATCGCTCCCCATCATGGACGTATTAATAAAATACTACATCTCTCACTCAGACATGATGAGCTTGATAGTACTTAATGAAGAATATAAGGCATTCAACATTCATCAACTTTAGAAACAATTCATACTAGCAAGAAAGTCGTGCGACCAGTGAGTACACTTGCACTTGAGAGCTCAAATTATGCACCTGTTAGGGATGACATAATGGCTACAACCCCAAAAAGAAATAAACAATCGATGTCTTATAGTACCCTAGACATATTTTGTTACATCAATTCAAGTATACTTATCCCTTAAATGCTATACTTGATTATTCTCATAACACAATATATTTACAATTATATTCAAAATCACATAATGTAATATAATTGGCCAACAAGTAAATACATGTGATAAATGTAAAACAATAATAGTCTTCCTTCGCACTCATGTCACTCTCCATTTCAGAGCAACTGCTTTTCTAAACACGTCCCATAAAGCCATATCTATTCATGACCGCCGGTAACATGCTAAAGTAGCAACATTAATAACATATGACACAAAAAGAGGTAAATTATAAATTACCTCAAGGCTCATACGATGAGTAAATATGGATAATTTTACTCACATTTCCTTATCGGTCGTACAATGTAGATGTAGTATGAATTACATGCTATAGTGGACTTTTCTTTCTATAAGAGCGTATGTCATTTATTAAATATATTCACTATATGAATATTTGCCTAAACATAGTCACGTGCTTTTCACGTACTTAAGTTTAGGTTGAGTGCTATATCAATTCTCTTTCTATACCGCCCAATTAAGTACTCGCATCCGACATTTTTCAGGCATATATGATTATGGGACTATCATATTCGGTCTTATTATAAATAAATCGCAGATCTTATTGCCTGCTGACATACATTTCAATAATATATGTGTATTTGTGTTAATCTTATAATAGATTTGTACTTATTGATAAAACATTAAGTCACTAATAAATAAATAAATACAATACGTATGTCCACATATACATAAACCAATGATTCTCTACAATAACACATCACATTCTACATAATCCTAGTGACATACTGAGGGTCAAGAATACATCTCTAAGAACAACCTTCGTAAATGGATCAGCAATCATTCTATTAGTTGAAATGTATTGTAGGATCACTTCTTTCTACGCTATTATATCTTTGATGAAGTTATTTTTTATGTTAATGTGCTTTGTCCTTCCATGATACTCGGGATCTTTCACATAAGCAATGGCTGCTTGACCATCGCAATAAACTATCATTGGTCTTGGAACCTCAATGACAGTGGCTAAATTTTTCAAGAAACGTTTTAACCATACTGCTTCTTGCATTGTGGTAGAGCATGCAATAAATTCTGCCTCCATCATAGACAAGACCGTGCATGTCTATTTCTTGCTATTCCAAAAAATTACACCTCCATTGAGCAAGAGTGCATACCTAGAAGTCGATTTACGCTCATCTAGGTCTCCACCTCAATCAACATCTAAATAGCTTAACAAGCGTAAATCATTTTCTTGGTAACAAAATCGATAGTCCATGGTGCCTTTTAAGTATCTCAAGATCCTCTTCACTGTCTTTTAGTGTGCTTGACTGGGATTTGATTGATATCGACTCACTAATCCCACGGTATAACATATGTTGGGTCGAGTATGCATTATATTATACATCAAACTTCCAATCGCTCTAGCGCTAAGAATAGTTTCATTATTTTATTTTCTTCTAGAATCTTAGGACACATCTTAGTACTTAGGTCTTCACCTTGCATGACAAGAGTATCATTGAGATTACGGTGCTACATATTGAAACATTCAAGAAATTTAATTATATAAGACTCTTGTGATAAAGTAAAAAGTTTCATTGATTGATGTCTTTTAATCTTAACTCATAATATTTAAGTAGCTTCTCTCATGTCTTTCATTTTAAAATTGGAGGACAACCATTCTTTTATGGTGATAACCAAAACATTGTCACTTCCAATCAATAGAACATTGTCCACATAAAGTGATAAAATCACAAATTTATCTTCAGACTGGTTGACATATATACAGTGATCTTCTTCGATCACCGTGAAACCAAAAGTCGTTATGAAATGGACCTAGACCTAAAACTAGGGAGGGCAGAATCAGTTTCCCGCAAGTATGCCTTCCCACAGTGGGCGAACCTCTCTCGTTCAAGCCCTTTAAGGACAGCCTTTTAGTAGAAAACCACTATAACCTTTTAGTTTAAAGCCTAAAGACACTCAAAGATGCCATGATGATAATGTTTCTAACTATCCGAGCTGCATTTTTCAGAGGATCCTACTAGGCTGGAGAAGAAGAAGGCATTTAGAAAGCCATTGAGAGTTTCACAAAACACTCACTTTACTTCAAGAGACTATGCCCAACACATCCTCCTTGCCTTTTACAGACATTAGGAGGTCACAAACAAACAATGACCATGCTCATGGGTCCTGATACAAACAGAGGCTTCGGAAATTTATGTTAGGGAATTATTGGGTGATATGAACAATGACAGTGAACAGTGATTTCCCTAGCCTACTACTACAGTAACGCTACAGTGACTTGCTACAGTGATCTACTACGGGCCGCTACAGTCAGCGATCTCGTCCGTCACGAGCATTGTAGTCATAGTCTAAATCATCAAAACTATGCATTCTTGCCAAAAGATGTTCTTCATACTTTTGCTCAAGTCCTACAAGTGAGTCTGGTGAGAGAATTTGGTTCAACGAGGATGCTTCCTTTTGATTCTGAGAGGAGCTTGTAGTGTCAGCAGGAATGTTTGGCTGAAGCCAATTGGATGGTTGAGCATAGTAAGATCTGTCCATGCCTAGAGATAAGGACAAGGTCCTTGATCATAGGAGTCTTGGGAAAGAGGACCTCTCCATTGTGCATAAGGGTCTTGAGAGGACTATGCAGATTTATCTGTATCTATCATTTCTTGCTCCTATGATGATACGGCTTGTCTGAATTCCTCGAGTGCTTCCTTGGCTTATGGTACTAGATTATAATGATTCCATGCAGTGGGTACATTATAATTCCATGCATCTTCAGGAATAGTTTTTTTTTTTTTTTTTTTTTTTGTGTCTTGGCACAAAACTCTTTGGAGTTCTCGGTACTGGTGTTTACAACAACTAATAGGTCCTAGAAAAGATTTGTAAATCCGAGCTTCTGGGCTATGTGGTTAAGGTTTATAGGATGTGGTTCATATAAACTATGGGGCATTGGTAACATGGATGTCAAAAAAACAAAATAGTGTGGACCTCAGGGTTTGGTTGGGTGGTTCTCAATTCTTTCTATAAGAGATTTTTCCAATGAGTGGGAGGATAAAACCAATTAAGGAAGTCTAAGAGACTTCTGTCACTTTCCTTTTCAAAGTTTCGATCGAGTCCGAATATCCTAGTGAGGTTGGCAATGAATCTTCTGGTTGAAATTTCAATAGCTATTAAGTACTTATTGGTTAAGTACCATAATAACCATCAAAGTTGATCAGGGAAAGTCATATTCTTTCCAGATTAGAGATGTTTGAATTGAACCTCCATTGAGTTTGAATAGATTTGTGCGGCATTGCCATATGAGGTTTTCCAGATTTTCAGTAAGGTTGTCATTCTGGATTTGTTTAACAATCTCTGGGGGGGTATCGCCAACTTGGCCAATCTCGTATTCTTTCAATCTTATACTTTTCATTATGATAAAGAGTATGGAAAGCATGCCTCATGATGTACATGTTGATTTCTATTAGTGTTTTGGTCTTGACAAGAAGTTAGCAATCACATTCTTTTTCCCAGCAATACGTTTGGTTTCAAAAGAGTATTTTGAAAACCTTTCAACCCATTGAAGCAGTTAGGAATTTGGAATCTATTTCTGTTTGAACTTGGTCATCTGAGGAAAAGATGCCATGTCTAATTCTACCAAGATGTGATGGTCGATGAGATGGAATTCAAACTTTTTTGTTCCATTTTTCACCGCCAAGATTTCTTTGAAAGTGGAGTGATAATGCATTTCAACCTAGGAAAACTTACCACTTTTGTGGGCACACAGATGTCTCTTACCATCAATTTCTTCAAATAGAATGGCTGCCCAGCATTCATCACTTTCGTCAGTCTTGAGAATTCTCTTTCCTATTGATGGGATTTGTAATGGAGGAAGAGTCTACATTATCTCCTTAAGTTCAGCAACTGCTTTAGTCTAAGATTTTCCCCAAGATGGGGAATTCTTATTCAGCATTGCTTGTAGTGGGATAAGCAGTTTTGTAATATTTGGAACAAAATCTTTGAGATAATTAATTATCCCAATAAATTGCTAAACTTGCTTCATCATAAAGTTCTCTTCAGGAAATTTTAACAATTCGTGAGCAATGTGTGGACTTGGATAGTATGTCCCTTTGTTAAGGTGCATACCAAGAAATTCAATTTCTATCTGGGCAATATTCATCTTTCCTTGAGAGAGCATAATCCCATATTTCTTCACAATTTCTGCAAATTGCCCAAGAAGTTGGCAATGAGATTTCTCATTAGGGCTGTAGAGCAAGATGTTATTAATGTATATTGCTGTGCTTGACAATATTGGTTGAAAAATTCGACACATGGCCTTCTGAAAAAGAGATGGTGCAACCTTTAGACCAAAAGAAAAAACTTTCCATTGAAAATGTTGGTTTGGGATACAAAACCCTGTTTTGGGTCTGTCTTCAGAATGGATACCCAATTACCAAAATCCGGCTTTAAGATCAAACTTGAATAAATATAAGCTTTTGATAATCTAGTAAAAATGGAATTTCTAGAAGGTAGAGGAAATTTGTCATTTTGGAAAAAGGTTAAGAGGCTGATAGTTTATTACCAGCCGCATCTTTCCTCTATTTTACTTGGCTCGTTTGTTGACATAGAAGGCTTCACAAGCCCATTAAGAATTTGAAATTTCAATAAGGCCTTGCTGTAGTAATTCTGAGCATTCCCTTTGAGCTAAAACTAGGTGCTCTAGGTTCATTCACATGTGACTCGCCTTGGTTGGATTGATGTTTTCATTTTTCTTGAAGGGAAGGCGAACAAAGAATTTTGGATTTTTCCATAAAGGATGAGAACATTTTTAAGTGAATTCAGAATGAGATTCAGAAAAGGTTTTTAACATCTTATGTATGATTGAATTTAACAGACTCATTTGAATGGAAAAAAGTCTTTGGATAGTGACAAATTAAGAGAATTGGTCCTTAAACTTAAGACATTTCCAGGAATGATACAAAATTGAGAAATCTAGGTCATAATGTCCCAACCAATGATCAAATCTTTGTTGGGAAGACTGGATCTGAAGATTTTTGTGGTTATAGAACACTGGGGAAAAAAATTGGATAGTTATTGGAGTGGTTCTTACATTCGTAGAAAAAATATCTCCTGAGGCAGAATTGAAATATTGAACACAGGAAGTCCACTATTCTTTAGGGAGAACTTTAGTGTCTAAGATTGAAGAACTTGCACCAGTGTCTATGAGAGCAATGACATGATAGGTTTGGCAAACTTTGAAGTGAAGATTTTTACAGGGAAATTGGGACAATGAGTTTGGCTAGAAAATATATCAGGATCCTGTTCCAAAGAAGTGAGAGATATGTGAAAGACTTCTTCAGAATCTGAATCAGTCTCACTAGGAGTTTGGTAACAAGGAATGACATAAAGAGTTTATTCGGATGGTTCTTCATCCGTAGAGAATAAAGATCGATATCATTATTTTCAAAAAAAAAAAAAATACCAGTTTCATTCTCTATATGATGTATCGGATGGTTCTGACCTTTTCTTGCTTGGGGATAGTTTTTGGCGAAATGTCATTTTTTATTGCAGATGAATCATCAGGTTGATTTCTTGTGGCCTAAGCGATCTTTCCGTTTACACAAATATCGCCATTTCTTCTTTCTCCGGAAATGCTTAAACCTATGTCTAGATTTCTTTTTCCAAAGCTTCTTAAAGTGCTTCTTCTTCTTGGAAGATTTTCCACAAGAACCATCACAGTCTTGCTTAGAGCAATTGATCTTTAGCTTCTGGCGAGAACAGGCCTTGTCAAGTTCTCTGTTGTCTGTGAGATAAGTTTGGACCATCTAGCGCTTTAGGCACAAATCATCAAGGCACAAATAGATTTCTTGTTGTATTTCTCCCAATGGAACATCCACAATTCTCCTTTATCTATTGAGAAAAGATCTCTCAACCTGTGTGATAATTCTTGGGGGATGGAAGTCATAAAAACATGTTTCAGGTTTGGATCAGCTCCAATACCATAGAAAAGTTTAAGCATTTCTCGATAATGCTTATCAAGATGCTTTTTCTGGAGAGAGCAGCATCTTCCTTCAGAAAATTATCTCCTTTTGAGTTCTTGCAAGTCAAAAGGTTTTCCAATAAAGAAATTATATAGAAGGGTAATGGCATGGCCAAAGTCATTTGAAAGTAAAAATTGAACCTGGTCTTGTTTTGTCACAGAGTGCCACCAATATGTGAGGCTACCTGTCAACCTTGTGAGAAAACCAAAAAGGACATCATACTTATTCTGATTGGTAAGCACTTGGGCATTTAACCAAGTATGAAATTCCTCAAATCTTTCTGGCAATTTAGAATAAGGAATGTCATCAACAGTAAAAAAAACTGTTTAGATGAAGTAGACACATGCTAAGGAGGATTGTTTGGCTGAACAACCTCGGGTTCAAAATAGTTTAATTCCATATCTTGGTCTAGAGGATCGGCCATGAATATTGACGACCTTACTGGTACAATAGGAAAGGAATCAATGGTAGGGATTGAGAAGGATGATGAGGATGAGAGTGATACTGAATCTGATTCAATATCAAAGCTGTTTGGAAAAGATGGTTCTTATGGGAATAGATTTTGATATGGTGGAATGACAAAATCAAGCTGTAGTTCTTGATTACGCAAATCTTTCAAGAATGCTTCTAATGGATTCGATAACATCATTTGGTCTGGTTTTTCCTTTGTAACAAGCGAAGATTATGAACCCCTATTCCGCTTTTGCTAAACCCACCTCATCATTTTCTCACATCCGCTCCATTCAACAACTCATCCGCCAAACTCCAAAGGAAGTAAAGGAGAATGTTTAGTTCTCCAAATTTGACCGACATCTTATTCCTGCTACTGAGAAGGATTATTTTGTTACTCTTCAGATTCCTTCAGAGTTTCCCCGGAAATAGACTCAGCAATGATATTCTCATGTCCATTATGGAGCTGTTTGTCTTGCTCTTACTTTTCATGGTCACAAGGGCTTGCCAATTGTCGCAAGGATTGCGTTATTGGATACTCGTTCCTAGAATACCAGCATGCTTGCATTGAAACTGTTTAAACCACTTTGAATTCTGAAACCGTCCTTGTAACCCTATATCCAAACTTCAATATTGCTCTCTCAGACCCTCGACTACTTTCCTTTTTAAAAGTCCAAGTCCAGCTCACTGGAGCTCCCCAAATTGCCTACTCTATAGCAGCAACACTGCACTACCATATGGTTTATCGAGTACAAAATCATGCTCTTGATTTGAATTTTCACAATGGAAATGAAGATGCTTTATTCATTTCCATACAAAATGATCAAGCATCCTACATTCATGTTCCCAGACAGATTCCGAAGGAAAAGTTGGCCAAGCTCCTCCCGGAGACATGGATCACCAACTATCAAAAGCTACATTAGAACAATAAGCCTTTCCAGTCCTCGAACTTCGAATTTGTTAGAAAGAAAGATGAAACTATTTCCATCAAATTTGGCAAGGAAAAGGAAGAAAGTCATTCTATCTTCCAAATCCTCTTTATGATTGAACCATGTGTTCTTGAGTCAATTTCCGAGCCAGATCCAAAAAAGCTTGTTCAATATTTTAAAAGCGATGGACACCCTGTCCATTATTATAACGACCAGTATGGTCACTGCTTCTAGGATCCTTTTGTCAATGTTCTTATTGCACACACTATCCTGACGAAGTAGACCCATATGCAAGACCTCGACGGAAACATAAGAAGCCAAAGGATGCTATGTACCAAAGGTACTTGAACGGAGACCCCTCCGTTGATACTCTTGGTGAATATGATAAATTCTAGTTTATGGTCTCCTATGCACCAACTCCACCACCAGAGTTCACTGCTCCTCCCTTCGTTTCATCAACTCCACCATCATCATCTCCTCCATCTCCTCCTCAGAAGAAATTAGCTATTTCCCCATTCTATAAGCCAATTCTAAAGTGGGCAAAAAAGCATTCCTACCCACTTGAGACTTTGAAAGAAACACCATCGAGTTCTTCTATTGCCATGTTCCATGAGACAGATTTCCCTCCTCTTGTTCGAGAAAGTTCAAAACTTTCGCTCCCTGCTCCTGAAGAATTCATCAATCCACAAGGTAGATGTCGGCATGTTCCCAAGATACCTACCCCCACTGATATGGATGAACATGGAAGACAGAATAGGACTCTTATTGCTGAAGCCATCCTAAATTGGCAATCGGAGACTCTTTTAGCACATAACAATGTGTTCAAAACAATTGACTCCAAGATTGTGAATGTGCAACAAGATCTTCGAAGATATGATGAGACCACCAAGAAAATGCTTTAGGATTTCCAAAAGAGGCTTCATGCCTTGGAATCTGGACAACATTTGGGATATCATCATCTCGAAAGTCCCAAGACGGAAATAGAAAAGCTCAAGAGGCAGATCCAACTCCTTGAAGAAGGAAAGTTCAATCCTTTCAACCCATTTTCGACTACATTGCAGAAAAAACATTCGCCTTCTCCACCACCTTAGACATCTAACTTTGTTGCTCTCACAAACGCTCCTATCAAATAAAATAAGATAGATGTGGTAGAGATGCGAAATCGCCTCAAAGAATTGGATCGAATAAGCAAAGAAAATGGAAGGAGAAGATGCCTGCAGAATCTTCACTTGTTATAAAGGAAAAGCCAGACCAAATAATGTTATCGAATCTGTTAGAAGCATTCTTGAAAGATTTGGGCAATCAAGAACTACAACCTGATCCTGCTATTCAACAGCCTGATTTTGTCATTCCAATAGATCAAAATCTATTCCCATCAGAACCAGCTTTTTCAAACAACTTTGATATTAAATCAAATTTAGTATCACTCTCATCCTCATCATCCTTCTCAATCCCTACCATTGATTCATTTCCTATTGTACCAGTAACGTCGTCAATATTCATGGCCGATCCTCTAGACCAGGATATGGAATCAAACCCTTATGAACCCGAGGTTGTTTAGCCAAACAATCCTCCTCAGCATGTGTCTACTTCATCTAAATAGTTTTTTACTGTTGATGACATTCCTTATTCCAAATGGCCAAAAAGATTTGAGGAATTTCATACTTTGTTAAATGCCCAAGTGCTTACCAATCGGGATAAATATGATGTCCTTTTTGGTTTTGTCATAAGGTTCATAGGTAGCCTCAAACATTTGTGGCAATCTGTGACAGAACAAGACCAAGTTCAATTTTTACTTTCACCTGACTTTAGCCATGCCATTACCCTTCTATATAATTTCTTCATTGGAAAACTTTTTCACCTCCAAGAACTCAAAAGGAGATAATTTTTTGAAAGAAGATGATGCTCTCTCCAGAAAAGGCATCTTGATAAGCATTATCAAGAAATGCTTAAACTTTTCTATGGTATTGGAGCTGATCAAAACCTAAAACATGTTTTTCTGACTTCCATCCCCAAAGAATTATCCCAACAAGTTGAGAGATCTTTTCTTAATAGACAAAGGAGAATTGCAGATGTTCCATTAGGAGAAATACAACAAGAAATCCATTTGTGCCTTAATGATTTGTGCCTAAAGCGCTAGATGGTCCAAAATTATCTCACAAACAACAAAGAACTCGACAAAGCCTGCTCTCACCAGAAGCTAAAGATCAAATGCTCTAAGCAAGATTGTGATGGTTCTTGTGGAAAATCTTCCAAGAAGAAGAAGCACTTTAAGAAGCTTTGGATAAAGAATTCCAGACATGTGTCTAAGCATTTCCGGAAAAAGAAGAAATGGCGATATTTGCGTAAACGGAAAGCTCGCTCAGGCCACAAGAAATCAACCCGATGATTCATCTGCAATCAGAAATGACATTTCGCCAAAAACTATCCCCAAGTAAGAAAATGTCAGAACCATCTGATACATCATAGAGAAAATGAAACTAGTATTTCTCTTGAAAATGATGATATCAATCTTTATTCTCTGCGGATAAAGAATCATCCGAACAAACTCTTTATGTCATTCTTTGTTACCAAATTACTAGTGAGAATTGATTCTATTCAAATTCTGAAGACATCTTTCACATATCTCTCACTTCTTTGGAACAGGGCCCTAATATATTTTTAAGCCAAACTCATTGTCCCCATTTCTCTATAAAAATCTCCACTTCAAAGTTTGTCAAACCTATCACTGTCATTGCTCTCATAGACACTGGTGCAAGTTCTTCAATCTTAGACACTAAAGTTCTCCCTGAAGAATATTGGACCTCCTGTGTTCGATATTTCAATTCTGCCTCAGGAGATACTTTTTCTACGAATGTATGAACCACTTCGATAACTATCCAATTTGTCCCCAGTATTCTATAACCACAAAAATCTTCAGATCCAGTCTTCCCAACAAAGATTTGATCATTGGTTGGGACATTATGACTTAGATTTCTTAGCTTCATATCATTCCTGGAAAATGTCTTAAGTTTAAGGACCAATTCTCTAAATTTGTTAATATCCAAAGACTTTTTTTCATTCAAATGAGTCTGTTAGATCCGATCATTCAGAAGCTGTTAGAATCCTATTCTGAATCCCATTCTGAATTCACTCAAAAATGTTATCATCCTCTATGGAAAAATGTTCCTTTTTTTTTTTTTGGTGACCCAGGGAACCCACCGCACGGCCGGCAGCCGGGGAGTAAACCCTGGGGAGGCACGCAGGAAATCCGAAATTCTTTATTCGCCTTCCCTTCAAGAAAAATGAAGACATCAATCCAACCAAGGCGACTCACATAGGGATGAACCCAGAGCATCTGATTGTTGCTCATAAGGAATGCTCGGAATTGCTACAACAAGGCCTTATTGAAATTTCAAATTCTTAATGGGCTTGTGAAGCCTTTTATGTCAACACAAGCCGAGCAAAATAGAGGAAAGATGCGGCCGATAATAAACTATCAATCTCTTAACTTTTTTCTTTAAGATGACAAATTTTCTCTACTTTCCAGAAATTCCCTTTTTACCGAATTATCAAAAGCCCATATTTATTCCAAGTTTGATCTTAAAGCCGGATTTTGGCAATTGGGCATCCATCCTAACGACAGACCCAAAACAGGATTATGTATCCCAAACCAACATTTCTAATGGAAAGTTCTTCATTTTGGTCTAAAAGTTGCATCATCCCTTTTTTAAAAGGCCATGTGTCGAAATTTTCGACCAATATTGTGGCATCCCATAATTCAAAATAAAATTATAAGGGGTGTTAAAATCTCTAATTAGGTAATGAAATTGCCTATGGTTTATATTTTAGCCATTAGTCTTTTAAGATTAGGTGATTTGTGCTTATGTTCATGAGATTTTAAATATTGTAGATTAATAATGATAATTAAGCTTGGCCATGCACTATATGAATTAAATAAAAATGTCACAAGACTTTGGCCATGTTGAAAATTTAAAATTTATAAATATTTATAGAAGAAATTCAAAAAAAGAAAAAAGAGGAAAAGTTAATTTTTGGGTTGGGCCTTAGGCCCATTGGCCTAAGCTTTAGTGGGCCAAGCTAACCAGCCCATGGAGGCTCAAGAAGGAGTGGTCGACCAGCTCAAGGGGAGGCCCAAGAGTGGCCGGCCCAAGTCCAAGCCCAAATGCCCAAGCCCATTATGCATGTGTTGTAACAAGTGGCACAAAGGAGGATGCCATGCATTGGTTAATTTGAAGGCAAAGCAATGATTACTAATGATGAGGATTAGGGGGGATAAAAGGGAAGAGAGAGAAAGGGGTGGCCGGTTACCTCATTTGCCCAGAGAGAGAGAGAGAGAGAGAGAGGGTTTGTGCGAGAGAGAGGGAGAACGGCCGAGAGAGAGGAGGAGCCGAGGAGGAGTCACCGTCCGTCCGCCGTGCTCGCCGCCTTGTGCCGTCGTCCGTCCAGTCTAGAGGCAAGTGGGAGTCCTCTAGCTGCTCTTGCATGTGTGTATGTTACTTGCATGTTGAATTTTTGGGTGTTTAGGTGAGAAAAACCGAAGTATGGATGGTTTATTTTTGAATGGCATGGCTGTTCTTGCTCGAACAGTGTGAGTCAGAATGTTGTGTGAGCTTGCATGTGTGTTTAGAGTCCGATTTTGGCTTCAATTTCTTCATAAAAGTTGTAGCTAACATCTTGAAATACAACATACTGAAATTTTGTGGAAAATGATGGAGATTTGAGGGGTTAAACTCTCATCCTACGGAGACCTCAGATCTGGAAAGATCTTACTGACCTTTTGTTGGATTTGTGGTTGCATGTTGGTTTGTGTTGAGAATCTCTCTTCGATTTCTTCATGAAAGTTGTAGGGGACATCTTAAAATACAACATACTCAAATTTGAAGTGAAATGAACAAGTATAGCCTAGTAAATCGACTAGATCTTGTAGACGGTGATTTTGGAGATGTATTTCGGGACACCCGAGACTTCATGGACCTAAATGACGACTTTGGTTATTTGACTTAGATCTCTTCATGAAACTTGTAGAGGACATCTTGATGTAGAACATATCCAAATTTCAGAGGAAATGAAGAAGAATAGGTAGGTGAAAACTCAGTATTTCGGAGAAGCATGTACTGGACGCTTTCGGTGATGGATCCAGAAGCTTCGTGAGACTGTATAAAATAATCTAGAAAGAATCTGGTTTGGAAGTCTTCATGAAAAATGTACGAAAATGTCTTGGCTATAACTCGGTAAAATTTCGTAATTTTTGAAGGTCGTATGAATATTTTAATCGAATTTCTTCGGAAACTGTGCATTCTAGTTTCATCCGAAAATTATGTGCTGTTTTGTGGAAATTGTAAAATTGTGTGAAATTCTATTTGGCCATGTATTTTGCATATAAATATTATCCTATTGGCTTGTTTATTACTTGCCTTAATTTTGGGAATTTATAGATATTAAATTTAATATTTTTGGAAATGACAAAAGCTGGAATTTAAATAAATGAAAAAGGGCATGAAAAATGGATTATTTTATTGGCCATAAATTCCATTAAATTTATTAATAAATAATTATATCATGTTGCATGTATGATGAGGTCTTGGTGTATGTATGGCATCGAATTGAGATGCATGTGTAAATTCCATGCCAAGTATGACTTATTTGATGTCACATCATATGCCATGTTAAATTAAGACCGAAAATGGTAAATGTGGATAATGTTAAGTGAGGAGGTGGTTGTGGTGGAGGATGATGCCCGGAATGTATAGAGATGCATTGTCGGATGGTCCTAGGAGATTCAGGATGCCCGGAACATGGGGGTGCCGGAAGCCCTGTCGAAGGTTTCTGCCCGAAGAGAATGCCTCGCGATGCCATAATTGGGGTGCGGGATGCCCGGCCAGGGAGTGTAAATGCCGGAAGCCCTGTCGAAGGTTTCTGCCCGAAGGGAATGCCTCGTGATGCCAGTTGGGATGCGAGATGCCTGGAATGTGGGGGGACGGATGCCCGGTGGCCTGGGATGGTTGAATGTCGGAAGCCTCGGAGGTCTTTGCCTGAGAGGATGATGAAATTGATGATTTGAGGAATGGGTGATGTGGTGATCAAATTGAAAGTTAAAAGTGGAAATTAAACCATGGCATGATGAGATGCATGATGATGATATATGATGACATGCATGATGATATGCATGATGATGATGATGATGATATATGATGACATGCATGATGATGATGATGATGATGATGATGATGATGATGATGATGATGATGATGATGATGATATATATGATATGGCATGATGACATGCATGATGATATGCATGATGATGATGATATATGATATGGCATGATGACATGCATGATGATATGCATGATGATATGCATGATGATGATATATGATATGACATGATGATATGCATGATGAGATGCATGATGATGATGATGATGATATGTGATATGATGATGATTACCCGTGGTATGATATGCATGACGATGGTGATGATATATGATATGGCAAAATGACATGTGTGATGTGATGATGCCATGATAATGATGACATGTAAGCTATGATGATGGTACATATGTATGTGTTATGATTGTGATGATGATGCATGATAGTATGCGCATGGCTTCAAGATAAGTAACGCCTGCAATGCATGTATGATTTGTATGATGCATTGAGTGGTTGTTGAATTCCTTTACCTGCTGAATGGTTGTACTCACCCCTTTGGGGACCAACATTTCAGATTAGCAGCATGCCGCTTCCTGCGGTCGTGCGGGGTGCATTTTACGGTTTACCATCCGACGTCGAGGTAGAGTGTGAGGAGTTCAGCTGTCCTTTTGTGCCTGGATTGACGTATATACGAGTGCGCTGTTTTGTCATGTACGACGTAGGCCTGGCTGGGGGCCCAGTCGTCCAGGAGTTTGTCTCCGTCCACGTTCGTCGCGATGGGGTTATGAGAGGGATGCTGCCACCGCCACCGCCTGACGCACCGGACTGGGTGTGAGGCCCGTGCGTGACGAGTAAGGGCTGTTGTTTTTTTTTTTGGGATAGTTAGCCGACACTTATGATGGGAGTTGTGCACACGTGATGTAGAGGGTCGAGGGTTCTTTTTGAGGTTTTAGGCTGGACATGGCTGAGTCCTAGCTTTTCCTTTTGATGTATCGACCCAAAAGATGTCACATCTTGAAAATATATGTAAATAAAGTGTCGTGGCTTGTCTATAAAATCATGATGATTAGTGGTGTGTATTTGTATCATGGTTAGTAAGGGGAGAGATGGTGATATTTTGCTTCTGCTAATGAGTCGCGCTGGGACCGCTTTAAAAAAAATAAAAATGTGTCTACTAAGTACGACGCCTCTTCTAAGGAGAAAGGTAATAAGGAGTAACATTGGTGCTTGTGGCGACCTACGAAGGGTTCGGGGTGCTACAAATATTGTCAAGCGCAGTGATATACATTGATGACATCTTGCTCTGCAGCCCTGATGAGAAATCTCACTACCAACTTCTTGGGCAATTTGCAGAAATTGTGAAAAAATATGGGATTATGCTCCTCAAAGAAAGATGAATATTGCCCAGACAAAAATTGAATTTCTTGGTGTGCACCTTAACAAAGAAACATACTATCTAGGGTCACACATTGCTTAGGAATTGTTAAAATTTCCTAAAGAGAATTTTACGACGAAGCAAGTTTAGCAATTTCTTAGGATAATTAATTATCCGAGAGACTTTGTTCCAAATATTGCAAAATTGCTGATACCACTACGAACAATGCTGAAGAAGAATTCCCCACCTTGGGGAAAATCTCAGACTAAAGCAATCGCCGAACTTAAGGAGATCATGCAAACTTTTCTTCCATTACAAATCCCATCAACAGGAAAGAGAATTCTCCAGACTCACACCAGTCATGAATATTGGGCAGCCATTCTGTTTGAAGAAATTGATGGTAAGAGACATTTGTCTACCTACAAAAGTGATAAGTTTTCCCAGGCTGAAATACATTATCACTTCACTTTCAAAAAAATCTTGGCGATGAAAAATGGAATAAAAAAGTTCGAATTCCATCTCATCGGCCATCACTTCCTAATAAAATTAGACATTGCATCTTTTCCTCAGATGACCAAGTTCAAACAAAAGTAGATTCCAAGTTCCCAACTGCTTCGATGGGCTGAATGATTTTCAAAATACTCTTTTGAAACCAAACATATTGCCGGAAAGAAGAATGTGCCTGCTAACTTCTTGTCGAGACCAAAAGCACCAGCATAAATCAACATGTACATCATAAGGCATGTTTTCCATACTCTTCATCATAATGAAAAATATAAAATTGAAAGAATACAGGATTGGCCAAGTTGGCGATACCCCCTGGAGATTGTTGAACAAATCCAGAATGACAGTCTCACTGAAAATCTGGAAAACCTCATGTGGCAATGCCACACATATTTGTTCAGACTCAATGGCTTTCTAAACTCCTTCTTCTTCTCTAGCCTAGTAGGATCCTATGAGAAATGCAGCTTGGATCGTTAGAAACGTTATCATCCTAGCATCCTTGAGTGTCTCTAGGATACCACTGTCTAGATGATTGCTCAAAATCATATATTGAGTGATCAAGCTTACAAACTTTATGCTCTTGATATTTAGCTATGAAACCTATTTGATGTTTAATATATATTTTCTCATCTAGTTCTCCATTGAGAAATATCATCTTTACATCAATCTGATGTAATTCAAGGTCCAAATGTGCAATGATGGCTAGGATAAGGTGTATTGAGGCAAACCTTACAACTAGTGAAAAAATTTCTTTATAGTCTATACCCTCTTGTTGAATATAACCTTTCACCACAAGATGAGCCTTATACTTAGATCCATTCGCATTTCACTTAATTTTAAAAACCCATTTGTTTACAATAGCCTTGCGATTGGGTGGTAGATTAACTAAGTTCCAGACGTGACTTGTCTTCATTGACTCCATCTCATCTTCCAAAAAATTTCTCCATTCTTCCTTATCAGAGAATGAGAGAGCCTCTTAAATAGTCTTAGGCTCGGCATCATCTTTCTAAGTAATCACAAATGCTTCCCCTTCAATCTCAAAAGGATGACGAATAATACTTTTACGATTACTTTTATAAAACTTAATTTCTCTTGAATTCAATTCACTAGGCGATGCAACACTCCCACTAGGTTTTATATGTTGAAGTAAATCTTCATTTCCCTCTACAACATTAATGAGTGTGTTATTAGAATCTTTCATCTCATATAATCGGAAGTCCTTATCAATCTCACCTCTACTAGGAAAATCGTTCTCCAAGAACGTGACATCTCGTGACTCTATTTCGGTCATACTTCCATCAGCTTGTTCACCTATAAACACATACATTTTCGAGTGTTCAGAATATCTTATAAATATACATTTCTTCCCTCCATGACCTAATTTGCATATTTATGGGAAGAATCATGAACATAAGCTGCACACCCCCATGGACGTAAATTACTTAAGTTTGGTTTCCTACCGGTCCATAATTCATAAAGGTTGGAAGTGACTGATTTTAAGGGTACTCGGTTAAATACATAGGTAGTAGTCATAGGCAGTAGTCAATAACATATCTCTCCAATAGGAGATAGGTAAATTTGCTTGCGCCATCATAGACCTAACCATTTCCAATAAAGTTCTATTCATTCTCTCAGCAATCTCATTTTGTTGTGAAGTACCAGGAATAGTCAATTGTCGTACAATTCTCTTTTCATCACAAAGAGCCTTAAATTGCTTCAATAGATATTCACGTCCGCGATCTGCTCTCAATGCCTTTATTGTTTTGTTCAACTTATTCCTTACAATCACTATATATCGTCTAAAGCAGTCTAATGTTTCTTACTTGTGGGAGATCATCGAAATGCGTGAAGTCATCTATGAAAGTAATGAAATATGAGGGTTCATACCTCGCCCTCATGTTCAAAGGACCACAAATGTCAAAATGAATGAGTTGCAATGGAAATTCGACTCTAGTTCGTTTACTGAATGGTTTTCTAGTTGTTTTTCCCGCTAGACAATATTCACATACGAGTAGATTAATATTAGTGAGTGACCCTAAAAATCTTTCTTTAGCTAATCTTTGCATTCTTTGTAACCCAATGTGACCTAATCTAGCATGCCAAGTACTTGCATCAATCTCAACATTATTAGAAGATGCAATCAAAATTGTAATTCAACTTGTAACGAAAAAACAAGGATTTTCTACCATTGTTTGAAATTTCTTGAAACTAGAAAATTACAAATATATTAAACTATATACATGCTATCATCGAACCAAACTCTACACAACATATATAATACCATTTTCATGTAACCTAGCTACTGTATTTCCAAAACCACAAGAAAATACAAGCTAAAAAATGAATAAACAGTGCATTTTTACCCTAAAAATACGCGTATTTAGGGTTTCGTACACATTTTATACATTTATAAAACTCAAACATACAAAATAATTATACCACAGTGTAAAGAACATCCATACGAACCAAACGCTGCCGACTACCCTCCAATCAAAGCCCTCACGAACCTACACGCACCGCCTGAGTGTGTGGCGCATATGGCACACACGCCAACAACCCAGAAGGCTCCTGGCCGGTCTGACCGGCGATCGATTTAACCACCAGACCAGTTGATCGGTCAATGGGTCGGGTCGATTCTCAGGTTGGGTCACGGATCGAGTCTTGAGTTGGGTCGGGTTAGTTCGTCGGCCAGAGACCGGCCATCCAACTATTGCCGGCAAAGGTGACGTCATCGATGACGTCATCCAGCGGTTACCGATAGGAGTGAGCGGGTCCCGGTTCCGGTTCGGTTCCGTCTGAAACCTGGAACTTACCCTTGGGTACAGGTTCCTCAATTTTTGGAACCTAGAACCTACCCTGTTACAGGTTCCAGGGTCGGTTCTGGTTCCGGTTCCAACAGGTTCTTTTTTTTTTTTTTTTTTCATTTTCACAGGATTAGAACGGCGCCACAACATGATCAATCATTGCTCAGAAAACTCTTGATACCCGCAAGGTTATGAACTCATTGAAGCTTGATGCAACACATAAAACAAGGAATAGCATGCACAAAATCAATTGTCAATTGTTTTTTCTTATCTTCTTATCACTTATCTCTCTAGTACAACTTAACATCTTGGTATATTTGTACATGGCGATCTCAGAAAACAGATTCAACAAAACAAAACCATACCCAAATTCAGCCCGACCACATCCAAACAAACAACCAACCGACGCTCAACGAATGGGCTATTCCCAACAATCACAAGCGATGCCGAGCGAAAGAGGGTTGTCAAAATTCGTAAGAAAAATCAAATCTTTGCACTCTCAGCTTACTCATCTCGTTGAGAGTCGAGAACAGGTGCCGTGGGCTTGCCCTTGAACTTTCCCCTCCACATGGCTCAGAGACGCGCTTCCCCACTTGCAGAACACGATTCGAGCATGAAAGAGAAGATCGACCTAGATCTACAAGGAGACGATTGGCCTCGTTCTCGACGCGATTGGGTGGTTATCGTTTCGCAAGGAACAAGAATCTTCCGCGGAAGAGCCAAAAAGAGATGGAGCTGAATCGATTCCTTCTTCCCCCTTTTCACCTCCCCCATTATCTCCGAATCGGAACCTGAACAGGAAAAACCAAATACACTTGTTTTCCACGATTCCTGTATCAAAAATAAGAGAATAAATTCGTAGTTAATAAGTCAAGGGCAAGCACGCGGCGACGGCGACGAAGACATGAGTCTCACGGCACCAATAGCGGCATAGATGGCGCGGCGAAGACGGCGGCGGTCGCGGCTCAACCCACGGCCAAGGGGGGAAGAGCTCGGTTCTGGCAGAGGCAGTGGCGGTTCGAAGCAACGATGGCCTGGACGGCTGAGCGAGTGGCAGCAAGAGGTGGTCGCGGTGGCTTGGGGACGGTGACGAGGGGCGGTGTGGATGGCGCGACAGCTCGTCGAGCCCAACGGTGAGACGGCTCGTCGGACGAGCAGTGGGTGGTTCGGTGGCCAAGAGGTGGTGGTGAGTAGGGCGTGGGGCGACGATGTGGTGGTGGGTGAAGCAACAGCAAGCAAGAAGAAGGAAGAAGAAGAAGAAGAAGAAGAAGATAGAAGATAATAGACAACTAAACTGGGTCAATTAGCCAAATTTTAATTGAACACAGAAACCGACACTCTGATATCGCTAATCAACAAACTTAAATTCATTTTAAAATGCAACCATTCATTATTTATCTTTTGATTCAACAAACAATTATAGGATGAAACAAATCTAACCTGTAATGGCTAATATTTTGATGATGTCCATATGCATTTCTTAGTTTCTATATTAAGACAAAATTAAAAAATGTCAAATGGATAGGTTTTGGACAAGTTACCTCAAGTAGAGCAAAAGAAAGATAGCTAAGTTGAGATAGTGAAGATGTATATTACATGTGAGGATGTGACGAGACTGGATAGCCTGTTACATGGGGAACCTCCACAGATCAAGGAAGAGGCGACCTGCCATGACATATTTGATGATAACAATGAGTGGACTCGGAAATGTTAACATCAACCTTCACCATATCATTATGAGGGAAAGTGAATTGAAAGCAAATCAAGCGCAAAACCATTCAATGGAGCACCAAACTTGTGACATCTTGATTTTTGACCCTATTTCGATTAAATGATATGGGCTTTTCATCGACGCGCCTATGGTCTTTTTCTCTGAGCTAATCACTCACGAGAAGGGTCAATATGGCATCGAATTCTTAAAGGATATAAACGCGACAGACTTGAGAATTTGATCAGAAAGCGACTGTTCAACTATGCTAATCGACAAGGGTCAATACGGCACCGTTAAAATCAATTTGAGGATAAAGATAGGTCGTTTTAACAGAAACACGTAATTAAATTGAATCACACCTAATTGAAAAATTCATGTCAAACGGCACTAAACCGATTTTTCTGTCGATTTTGTACCCAATGCCTGTAATTGAAACTTTGAGATTTTTACTACAATCGAGAGTTGCTGATGAGTCAAAGATACACAAACATGGATTGAAAATTATCAACCATGGTTCAAACGCTATAAAATTCCTAAAAGCTACCCAGTAGATTAGGTCACGTTAAAATCGCATCCGATCGAAATTATCCACGAAATTGAACTTGGTTTTGGGAATCAAAAGTTCTAGTGCGTCACAATTTATTTTTAGAATATCGTCTCATCCTTTCAAGAATTTTCGACGAGCCCGGAATTTTGGCGGAAAATCAAAATTGGCCAATTAAATTCAAGGAAATTCGGATGGGCATTTTCAAGTGAATTTTTGGCCTTCAAAATGGATTGCTTGGTGAAGGAAATGCTTGGAATTGGTTTAGGCTGTTGCCATGGCATGTGTGGCAATTAAATTGAAGTTGTTTGGGGAGGAATTGAGATGAATGGGTGCAACATTTGTAGGGGCTGCTGGCTACTGAATTTTGGGCATCAAATTGAAGTCGTTTGGTGAAGATTTGTGAAGCAAATGGCTTATGGGAGAAGCTTGGATAGCTAAGGGCAGAAGGCTTTGAGAGATGAACACTTGAGTGGCTAGATATTTGGAGTGGCAACCCATTGGCTCAAGCTTTGACTCGCAAGACCCTTGTCCCCCCTTGGTTCCCTCTCTCCCTTCCTCTTGGTCGACCAGCACTCCTTCCTGCTACTTCCTTATGCTTTCTTTTTCTTCCTCAGCACTTCTTCTCCATTTTCATTCCATCTTCTTGCTGCAAAACTAGAGAACCAGCCCAAGCCAGCAACGCCCGAGCCAGCTACTACACTGCTTGACCGCCTGCACCAGCCCTGACTCCAACCCGTGTCTGCGCCGCTCGTGCTTACGCCAGCCCGCTCGAGCTATCGCCTGCCTAAGTCCGGCATGCATCTGGTCCAGTCCCAATGCCACCTTCAACCACCCTTCGACCCGCCAACCCTCACTTGGCTCTGCCTGACTATCATCTGCCGTCCCTCTTTGCGCCGAGCCCTTCGACTAGCCCTTCGGCTCAACCCCATAGAACCGAAAGCCAACTCAACCTGTGAGCTTGCTAGGCCTTTTTTTAGTGCGTTCCGAGCCTCCCTTAGTGTCGCCGTAGGCTCGGGTTTTTTGTCGCTATTGCGCCGCCATCGCCGTGTGCCCGTTTGCTCACTAAACCCGGTGAGTTTACATCATAATCTCTAATTAGGAGGCTAATTACACTTAAGGATGGATTAGTGGGCTAATTAGTGGATTCGTTATTCTTAAGTGAGATTAGGGTGATTTAGTTAGCTTAGTTAGTTAATTAGTTTATGTAGTTAGGTTAGTTAGCAATGAGGTGGTTAGTTAATTTAATTAGTTAGTTAGTAGGTTTATATGTAGTTAGATTGGTTAGATTAATTTCATTAGTTCAATTAGGTGGTTAGATTAGCTTAGGTAGATTAATTAGGAGTTTAATTTAATTATTTTGCAATTAATTTAATTATTTATTAATTAGCATAAGTTATACCGGGATAGCCGGTTGTCAAAATTTTACATTGATCGTCATGGTGGCGTTGGTTTGTGAAATTGAGTTCTAAATTGTGCAATTGGATGTTTAGTGATGATTTTGAATTATTATTTCAAAAATAGGAAATTTTGGTATTTAATTAGAAAAATATTGGGTATTGGGTTTCGACACCAAAAATATTTTAAGTACTATATAAAATCGTGGAATTTTTAAAAGAGAGTATATCACGTTTTATGGATCAATTTGACTGTGTGTCCACGCATAATTATTTTACTGGATGTTTTTAATACAAAGAAAATAGGCCAAGTACATTATTTGAAATTGAGGCATTTAAGTGCAAAGCACGATATCCTTAACCGAGATTGGATGTGCGTGTGATCGCTATTAGAAACTGTCACGATGCATTTACGCCGGACGATGCCTGATTAAGTTCAGATGCCCCATGTCAACGGATACTAGTTGCAGTGAAGGCTGAGCTGATGCTCCTTCGGGAATGACGTCTAAATGTAGACATTGACGTGCTCGACGAAGCGAGACGACGCTCGGTTATGCCGGATGACCGCCAACTGTTGAGTTGGCCGTGACCATTGGGTAGTAATTAATTGGGACACGCTTGGGTGATTGATATAACCATGCCTAATTATGGGACGAAATTGTATGGCACGAAATGGGACGTGTCATAACGATTTGAACTTATAATCAGGACCCCTATGATTGATTAATATGTGATATGAGGTGTTCCAATTAATGGTTTATGCTTACTGCTTTCATATATAATATATGTGATGTACTAACGTGTAGGGAGGTGCTGAGACGAGGTAAGTCTTATATGGTACTTGTTTAGGCTTTTTCTAGATGAATTTTCTTCCTAATCGGGGTTTAGGGTGTAGACTTGCTGAGATTTTTATCTCACCTCGTTGTGATTTAAATTTTACAGATCCTTAGATGAAGGTACATCATGTACGTTATGGGGTCCCGTAGGTGATGGACTTTCGGCACTCCTATTTCCCTATTCCCGGGATCAACCTAACCCGTGAGCTGGTTAAGTCCACGGTCTAGGTCGAAGAGGGCCTACCTTAGTTGGTACCTCATTGCTTCAGAGCGTGGTTCATTAACTTTCCTAATGGGGCTTGGGAGGGTCCCATACAGGGTTTTGACGGGCCTCCCATTGGGACCGAGGAGTGGCAAATAGGGCATCCTATGGATATTGACACCCCTGATGGTGTCGTGGAGGACCCGAAGCCCATGACTGGAGAGCCCAGAGCTTAGGTGGCTTAGTAGCTCTTTTTGATCTAGACTCCTGTGCATAAACCTTAAGTTTGGCTTGACTATATATAAACCTGGGTTGTTTATAAAATAAGTTTTGTGTTAATTGAATGTCCTGCTTTTCTATCCCACGTGTGATTGTTGTATGGAGATTTTAGTTCGCTTCCGCATGTGCATAAAAATGGATGGGTCGACAATGCGTCCTGGGAACGTCACAATTTGATCAACCACCGAGGAGTGTGCGCGTGCCCGGGGTTCGGGGTGAATGGTTACAACATCACATCATTGGCTAATATCAGACCAAGAATAAGATGCTGCTTTTAAATTTGAGATTAGCTTTTTGACATAAGCCTGCAACCAATTCTAAGCATCAGAGTTGCCAAACCAGAGTAAGCCATGTCTATCCAGTTATAGACAGGCGTCCAACTAGAAGTCCTCAAGAGAGCAAATCTTGTCTTTGTCTCTTATTTTAGAAACTCCTTTATTCTTTTAAAGGCTATGTACCACGCACCGGAGAATTTCTGCTTGCTCATCAGTCCCACAGAACAGCATTTCCAAAATGAGCAATTTGAAAATAATATCCAATCTCTTACTTTCAATCGGTATCTCTACTTTTCTTCTTTTAAAAGCTTTTTACAATACATAAGAACTGTTCTGCTTTCTCTTTGCTCACATCATTCAATCATCCGGGAGAAAACAAACCGAAAAATAAGTAGCAAACGCCAGGAAAAAGTTTTTAAGATGCATCTGCAAGCATTTATAGCTGATCCAATCTAGTGGGATAAGACTTGGTGTGTTGTTATTGTCATAACCATTTGGAAAGAACTCTGACAAAGATGAAAATAAAAAATCCGTTAAAATCTCTAAGCTGCAGCACCAAAAACAATCTTAACAAACAACAGAATCACTTGTCTATCAGCAAAACCTCAGGAGTTTCAAACGTGAGACTTTAATTACCCTGATGGTTGAAAGACCAAAAAAGAATATACCTTGACTAAAAGTGAAACAACAGAAAATCCCATGGAGGAGTGACATGCTTTATGAAATGACAATGAACATTTCTATCACCCAAAGAAACAAACAAAATGAACAATACAACCAAATGCCAGGGGGAAAAATAAGAAGGGCATAATGATTCACAAAATCTCAAATTATGCAGGCAAAAGAGGCACAAGAAAAAGTGCAATATGGATGTTTTTGTCATACTTGCATTGCTCTTTAGATCAAGTAAATGTGACCAACAAGGAACTTTTCTGGTGATCTGCCATTGTTGATCCGAGACATTCTTTGTGTAAGCTGAAGCATTGAGAGAGGAAAGTTTCCACAGGTTGTCATTATAGGATTGAACCTTCTTTGCTATTTTGGGACAATTAACAAGGTATATTCCAGGTTCCTTCACCAGTAAAGATTTTATAATTATAATTCTTCTATATGGCTCGAATGCACAAACAAATCTATACAGGTTGAAGAGATGAAAAATAGGTGATATGTCTTATAATGGTGTAAATGTGGCAAAATCTTCTACAATCTTACTTGCCAACAAGAATGGGACGCTTATAGCTGAGAACACACACCTTTCTTTTGTTCAGTCAAAATTTATTTAGCCCAGTCGGATTGATATCCTCACCAATAATCAATGGAGAAAAGGCTATACTATATTCCTGAGGAAGGGACTTCTTAGGTGAATCCAATCATTGTTCCACATTTTCGCATGAACTATGCCTGAGCCCCACCATTTGGCAAATAACAGAGTAAGAGACTTGACGTTTGTCCTTCCTGAAGCAAGGTCATTTGATTTTCCGTGAGTGCTGTAAAAGCCTGGTGAAGTTTAATTCTCTTTCAGAGGAGGGCTAATGTTTGCAAGAAGTAAATAAGAAAATCTGTAATAGACACGGTATATATGACAGCAGAAGCCCCAAAGAAGATGAGTCCGGGCTTATGCAGCGTAGACATTTTGCTCTACTTCCTACATAACTTAATATCGGGCGTCAAGCTTCTCTAAAAGTAATGATTTATTCACTGCTTTGGTAATTAATACTGGCACTACAGTCGCTCTATATCTTAATCCGTCGGATTAATATCCTTCCTGAGGCTTCCTTGGGGCTTCTGGAGGAGCAGGGTTCTCCAATGATGGAACTTCTACTATCTCAAAGTCAAATATAATTGCATCATTTAGAATTCGCCCAGTTCTCCAAGATAGACCGTTTTCATTAAGCAAATTACTTAACACGTGTCAGAAACTTGAAATAAGAAGACGTTTGACACGTTAACAGAAAGTTTGGTTAAAGATCACGAGAGACAAACTATGCAAGTTACTAGATATAAAAATCAAGGTAGCCTTGATCGCGCATTTTGCGAAATATCCAAACACGAAGCTCCAATTGCTACCAAAGCAGCTATACACCAACAAATCAGCATATGCAAAGGGCATGAGCAAGCGCTATCCGCAATTACCCGATAGTCACATTCCGATCAGCGGCATCTTCGATGGCTTTGTAAACACCGCGATCCAAATCAGTCCCGAATCGGAGCATATCAGACTAGGAGTAACCATAGTCGCCGGAGCGAGGATCGTCGGGACGAGCATTCAGCTGCCAATACTGCGCTATGATGTCCAGCTTCTTCTTCGAGTTTCCCGCCAACCATTTGTCTCCCCACCCACCGCACACAACCACGCGCGCGAGGGATGTAGTTGAATAATCTACTCGTTTGTAGATGGGGCCCAAGAAAAGTCAGGAAAAAGGATCCTATGGCGATTAAACCAATCGCATTTTGCAAAGTAATGAGAGAACTTTTTCTTTTAAACTTTTAGTGAAATTTTGAATTTTCTTTTTATTTCTCAACTTTATTACATTAAATTTATTTGATTCACTAAAAAGGAATTGTTATTTGATTCACCAAAAATTTTGAATTAATAGTGAAAAATGAATGAATAATCATGGGAGTTGCACTTCATCACGTCTGATCCTTACTTCATGCAATGGACATATCTTATTGACAAAAAAAAAAAAAAAAATTACTCAGAAATTCCTACAAGGTGAATGCATTTTCATGTAATGTCCTGCAAAGGAATTGACTTAATTTAATTTAATTAATTCAACCAATTATTTTCTATTTTCTTTATTAATAGAAAATACGGGTTTAGTGAAAAAGGCCCCTATCCCGGCAAAGCTGCTTTTTCATCCACCTCCCACGTAGTGCTGCTGCAAGGAAACGTGCGCGGCCTATGCATCGCAGCGATTCAATCAGCATGAAGCGTCTTGGACCGTTGGATGGCAAGAACTAGGGGTGAGCGGTTCTGGTTCCTGGTTGCCCGTCCTAACCCTAACCTACCTCGAGCACGGTTCCTCATTTTCCTAACCCTGGAACTTACCGTCGAAGCAAAGAACCTCAACCTACCCCGTCACAGGTTCCCAAGGCTGGCCTGTGTTCCAACAATGTTTTTTTTCTTTTCTTTTTTTCATTTTCAAATTTGAACTATAAAATGGTAATTTACATAGAGTTAAACAATTAATTATCATGGGAAAACAATGAACAATTCTGAAGACAATCAAATGGGAAGATACATGCCTTTCCAGCTTTGCAAAGTGCAGCACATTGTGCCTCTGCTTCTGAAGGAGCCTAACATACAAAAACTGAACTTGGTATCTAAACTTTTTGTTAGAAATAATAACGAATAAACTTTTTCAGACAGAATTTAGACAAAAGAAAAAACTTTTCAAACAGAATTGTAACCTCAACAACTGGGACATCCATAAGTCTTAATAGTTCTTTGCAATCTTCATTGTGCTGTTGTGTCACCTACAAGTGTATGAAGGCCATCATCCACAAGCACACTCATATCCATTTAGCTATGTAGATAAGTTTTTCTGCGAAGCAGAGACCAAAATCAAACTTCATATTGAATAAGACAAAAGTATCGCACCATAAGGAAACCAAAAGGAGACCAACCTTCACAGTTCTTTTACTGAATTTCTCCATGTCTTCCTTGTTCTGAGACTGCAGACACAATAAATACAGAGCTCACTAAGCATTTTTGTACTCTGTGTTTCTGGGTGCTCATGTGTGCGAGAGAGAGAGATATGCATATACCGCAATGGCTACTGCCAACTCCTCAGAGGCAGCTGCCCTCTTCAAAAAACTGCTCAGAAACTTGTCTAAGGTAACTAAACGTATCCATAGGTAATCCCATAAACGAGAAAAGAGAAGGCTCATAATAATAAAGTACCGTTTTGCAAGCTCTTGCTTCTTCAAATCAGGAGGTTTACCATCAAATACATAGCTATCGTAACAACAGTAAAGCATAGTTCAAAGAAGGATAAGCATCATTCTTCCAGTATTCCATCCCAACGAAAACAAAGGAGGTAAAGAAAAAAGTTTACGCTGGCTTTATCCCCGCCTCCAACAGCCTAATCGTCCGGTAAAACATGCCTTGCAGATGACTGCACAGGAAAGCAGCTCAAAATCAAAAACTTTCCAAGCACAAAGATCACATCGAAAGTGGATTTTCATTTTTGTGGAGTATCACAATGCCAGTGTACCTGGTGATTTCACCAGCCTCGTTGGTGAGCATCTGAGTCCCCTTCCTCCCGACCACAACCTAATCCCCCAATCAAAAGAACCAAAAAACCCCAGCACTCAAAATCCAAATCCCAACTGACAACTGAAACGCACAATCACAGGCATCAATCCATAAAAAGCAACTTAACGAGGAACTGATAAATGCTCATGCTGGCATCGACGGCGATCCTCCGGCCGAAGTAGCTCTCGAGCTTCTGCTCCTTCATGGCGTTCGGGGCATTGTCCGCCAGTAGCTTAGTCAGTCCCTATCGAAATCAGTGGAAGAGACTCGATGAACAACATATGAAAAATGATGGGATTGAAGGAGACGGAGGTCGAACTGAACAATGAAGACGCTTGGGATGAATTGAAATCTAGGGTTTTGAGCTCTTCCGCTTCCCACCTAATTTGGAGACATTTGCACGGTGAACGCGAAGAATGGATCTCGTCTTCTTTTTGGAGCCCTAAACCGGTTCCGGTTCCGGTTCCATGACCGGTTCCGGTTCCCAGAAAAAAAGGAACCGGGAACCGGAACCGGTCCTTCGAACCGAACCGAACCGACCTCCTCCTGGTTCGGTTCCGGTTCCCGCAACCCGGAACCGCGCTCACCCCTAAGCAGAACACAGCATTTTTCAAGCATGTAAAGTAGGGTGCATTTTGTGTCGAGAAAAAAATCTAAAAAGATCAATTCAATTTTAAAATTTTCAATTTTGAATTAAATTATAAATATTTTCATATTTTCTCAATTGAATTTATACAATCAAGTTTGATCAAAAGTTACGACGTAAACCGTTTAACATGACATGATTACAATTTTCAATAACATTTCTTCGACTTTATTTATTTTTATTTCCTTTCATTCTTCTTCCCTGTAGCCAGCGAGGACAACCTCACTTGCCTTGTACGCGCCTCACCTTGCCACTAGCAACGCTTGCTCTTGCCGACCCCTACCTTTGGCCGCCAGCTAGAGAGGAAGAAGGAAAAGGAAGGGTACTTTTTCTTTTATTTTTCCATTTTTTCCCTCCATCATTAAACAAGGAGCATTTGCTCGTTGGTTGTGTTTTCTATTTTCTTTATTAATAGAAGGGAAAATGTCACAAATGGTCATTGAACTTTCATTTAATGTTCAATTTCATCAAAGAGCTTTCGATTTACTTAATTTGATCCCTAAACTTTCATCTAATGTTCAGTTTCATCCCCGAGCTTTCGATTTACTCAATTTGGTCCTTGAACCATTAACAAATGTTCCATTTAGTCCTTCCGTTTGTTCAAACCGTTAAGTGATGACATGGAGCATTAATTGATGACGTGGAACTAAGTTGGATTACTAGAATTATGAGTCAATATATATCTTGAAAAGGAAAACAAATTAGGGGTCACTAGAGATGAGAGCACTAATCACAAAAGTATAGAGAATAAGTGGTTTTGTATCTCTTTCTTGGATGGTGGCCACAATTTGAACCATTTTAATGGTAATTTCCATGTGGATATTTCACATGTCCTTTTTTATTTTATATTTAAGAGACTAAAAGTCATGTAAGCCAATTCCATTAACTTTAACCAACAAAAGGACGAAATTGGTCAATTTTCAAATAGTCGGGAACTAGATGGAACATTTGTTAATAGTTCATAGACCAAATTGAGTAAATCCAAAGCTTAAGGATGAAATTGAACATTAGATGAAAGTTTATGGACCAAATTGAGCAAATTGAAAGCTCAAGGATGAAATTGAATATTAAATTAAAATTCATGGACCATTTGTGACATTTTCCCTTAATAGAAGAAAGCAAGTCAAGTCAAAAAGGCCCCTCCCCCTACAGAGGCTCTTTTCCACACAACTCCCGTCCCGTATACCGTTGCTGTGGGGAATCACACAGGCAATTATTTTGCGCTTTTCCGTGCAGCGTGCGTAGCAGCCGTTCGATCGTCATGAAGAGTCTTGGACCGTAGGATGGCAAGAACGCCGTGCATTTTGGGTCAAGGGTTTTATGAACTTGCTTTTGTAACTATTTGCTTCTATTTGTGGCAGCCAAGCAGAACTTGTGGACTCGGTAGTCGAAAAGGTTTTGCAAGAGCTAAAGATATGACATAGGTCTGTGACTAAAGATTTAGTTGGACTTGATGATCGAGTGGCAAAAGTATTGGAAAAGTTAGACGTTAACGTAGTGATGAAGTGAGGCTGCTTGGAATTTATGGCATGGGGCATTGGTAAAACCACTCTATAGAGTTTTATTGGCTTAATTTGGTCAAAATCAGACAATTTCTCCATAAATTGGACAAGTTTTCTTTTCAATTTGGTACTTAAGGAACCAAATTGCACAAATTTCGAACAACAGGGACTACCTAGCTAAAAACTAGCTAGAATCGGTCAAGAACTGGTCAAACTAGTGTGAACTAGTCTGATCGGTTTGACCGACTACTAGTGAGGCAGGCCAATTTAGCCCCTTGCTAACTAGTTCTGAACCTTCGGTGACTGGTTCTAGGATTCTCGCTAAATGTATTTTGTCTTTATGCCCTTACATTTAATAGATTTTGCAAAACAACCCTTGGATTTTGGGAATTTTCGATTTAGCCCTAATTAGGTCCTTAAGTTCAATTTCCCTTTTAAATCCCAATTTTTGCAAATTAGATCTATTCGATCGGTCATGTGACACATCTTAAGTGTGATTAGCCTTTTAAAAATTTAATTTGGCCATTAAAGCAAGTTTTTGATCGTCGGATTGGACCAACGGCCAAGATTCATCGATTAGGACCTAGTATAAAAAAAAAAAAAAATTCCTTCCAATTTTCACGAGGGGCTCATTTTGCAGAAAATTTTCTCTCTCAAAACCAAAAACTCTCTCTCTCTCTCTCTCTTTTCCCGCCCTTTTCTCTCTCCCCAACCACCCCACGTCGGTTCGGCCCTTGCCGCCGGTCGCTGGCCTCATGTCGGCGATCCACCGATTCCCACCTAGTCCTCTAGCGATCCTCTCCCTCTTCATCGATCCTTCAAAGCTTGTGCTCCCCTCGACAGCCGCCCGATCGCTTGAATCGGTGGATCCTCCCCGGTTGAGGAAACCGCCGATAGAGCCTTTTTTGCATTAACCAGCTTGATCACCGGTCCAACTGCCCTAATTAGTGGAGCAGCCACCATTGATCTCTCCCCAGCTCCATCCCCAACTTTGTTGTGGTCGGGGATCAACAGATCAGCCATCGGATTAGCTCCGATGGCCTAATTTTCTCCGATGTGCCCAAGGCCAGTCTGATTGGGTTGGTTCCTGTTCCAGATCAGACCGGTGGTCTAGCCGACCCCTTGGCAATCCGCAACAATCCGATCTATCCCTCAGCCAATCAAGTTCTGACAAAGGCGATTTCGTCCGATTGCACTTCTTTCCGAAGAAAAATGCAAAAAGGTAAACATCTCGGACTCAAATCCGATGAGGCGAGATCAGCGTATCCGATCAAAGTTAGGATTCAAGGTTAGATCATATAATATACTTAGATATGATGTTGATGAATTTTCTTGATGATTTGTGGAGGTTTGACGTCCATTGAAGATGAACTTGAGATTGTTTGAATGTGATTAGTGTTAGCCTGCAAATTTCGTACCTCTGTGAGTAGCTTATAGTTTGGGCTGAAATGAGGTATTAGATTAGCTTATTTGATATCTAGTCCTTCTAGACTTAGAAAATAGACTTTAAGACCTTCAATTTGATAGTTTGCACGTCCCAAAGGGATGACGTTCGGTCATCGAAAAATACCTCGGAAAACGGTCGATTCTGCAGTAGTTTAGGTCGGTTTTGTGTTCTGTTTTTGTTCTGATCTTTTATTTTCTTATTTTTGTATTGATTTTTATGATCAGTTTCTGAAAAAATTTCCTTTATGAGATCTGTTCAAAATTGTCTTGTCTATGACGTACATTTTTTGTAGATTTTTTAAACATGTTTTTTGTCAGTCAAAATCTTTTAAAACCGACCGTATGTTGTTTTGCCCTCCACCTAATCCGAATTGCATTTGTGTGAAATTGAGCTTGTAGATGAGTTCATTTGACCTCGTGACCTTCATGAGACCTATAATATATATTGTAAGGATTCTAGAAAAGTAAGATTCATGCAAATCGATCATTTTTTGGTACGCTAATTGCATGCTTAAATGTATTTAGGTACTGCTGCAATTAGGACATTCCATAACATGCATCTGTTTTGCTATTTTCACCTAGATTTGCGTGATATCAATTAGGTTTTGAAGTCTCAACAAAAAATGTCCATCATTTCACGTTCTGCATATAGAATTTTTCATTAGATTTTTCAAACATCATTAGGTAATAAAAATCAAGCATGTTCTGTGACGTTTGTATTAGTTTAGTGGCTTATCATGAAGTCACTTAAACACATTCATTTGGGTCTCTTAAAGACCAAATCTTGCATCAATGCCTTCTTGACATTAGAAGTGTACATTACAAGTTTCGCTTCACATATCATATGTCATAATCAAACATCATTTGATATGTTAATATCATGCATTAATTGGGCTACTTGCATTTGAAAATTATCAAGCACGTCATTTTAGCTCTAAATCCTTTTGCAACGGCAATGACTGTATGATTTTTCGCATCCTGACCTAGGGTTAGATATTTTACCCAAATTATTGTCTCATCTAATTCTTTGTACCATGCGAATTTCATGCCATTTATGCATTTTAAATGATCTTTTTGAACTCATGAGCACACATCATGTTTTGTCTTGTTAACGGCCGACATGCGCGCATTTACATACGTCGATTTTTTACCTTAAGTTGAACCTCAATTGAACTCGGACCCGTCTAAGAAGTCACGAGACTCATCTAGATTTCTAAAACGCTGCTGATTTCATGCAATTTTCTTTCATTTTCCATTTTTATCAAGCTAGGTTAGAATTCTGACTTGGGTTAAATTCAGAACCCCTATTTTATCCCTGTTTAGTTAGTCTTTTGCTATTTTTGTGTGATTTTTTTTTGGAAGAAATTCTTGAGTTTGACCTCTAATAAACTTTGATTGTCCCTCTTTGGTCTGTCTTATGGTGAAATTTCGCATTTTTTAGAGCTTCTTTTATAGGACAAATCTCAGTTGTAATACCATGATGTCCTGCTATTTTGTCAATTTCCCAATACAATGATATGCATTGTTGAATTTTTGTAAAATTCATGTGCACCTTTTTTTTAGAAAACTTTCTCAACAAAGTTTTTTCCTTGTGATGTCACATACATTGTGTGATTTTCTTAAGGACAAATGATCAATTGCTCCTTTCAATTTTGTTGATTCTATTTTTCTTGTCTGTGATGTTCTGTTGTAAATCCTTGTTGTGATTTTCTATTAGGTTTTTTTAGTATGATTTGCATGTGGAATTATAATTCATCACCTTCATTCCAAATTTTTGGATCTTCATTATAAAAAATTTTCAATAAATAAAATGATCTTTTGATCATATTTTCTTAAAATTGATTTGAAATTTCAATCTTGCATATCAAAGGGAATTTGGTACATGTAATGCTTCTGACATTAATTTTTAGAACCTTTGAAATGCTTGATTTGACGTTGAGATTGTCAAGGTTTGGACCACAATTAAAATGTCCATGACTTCTGTGAGTGCATGATATGCGAGCCCCAAACTAGCCTTGGAAATTAAATATGCTCTATAGCTAAGACGTTCCTTTGTCCAAAGTTTTCCTTTCTTGATGTTTCAAAATACATTTAAATCTTTTGAAGCATCACATGAACCACATACATGCATGAAACCATTCCATTTATTAAAAATGCTTGTAATTGCTATTGGCGCCTATCAAATAAATAAGTGAACCACCGACAGTTCACTCAAATTGATTGATTGTTTGAGAAATAAGACTCGAGAGCCTGCTGCATATTTATTTCTCGCAATGCATGTGAATTCTTGATATATGTTAGGTGCGATACCTGATTTCGTGGGTATAGCTTTGGATTCACCTACTATGTGTCCTACAGACTTAGAGGCGTTAAGAGCCATGCGAGAACACAAATGATCATTAATGGCTATAACTCACAAAAAATTATTTAGGTAAGCATCTAGAGGGACTGATGCATGAATTGCAAAAGCCGACCCCGAGGCCCCATTTGTTCATTTATGCATATGATATCATTTGCTTGATTGATCTTGGTTGTTTCCTATGCTTTGATTGTTTTGTCTTGAATGATTGTTTCTTTCATACCACATGTACCTAGTTTTATTTCTTATTTTAGAATTAGATTAGGTCTTGGGAGATGGTAGTTCATCAAAATATAAAGATGGTGGAAGGTTGATGTCCATTCTGGCCATATTCTTGTACCTATTTTTCCCTATATATGCTTTGGGTTTTCCTTATCTATTTAAACACCCGATGATGTGCAGGTTTTATTTCTTTTGCTATAGTTTTGTCTTTCATTTAAATTTATTGTTTTTCATTAGTTGTTCACTTGATTGTTTATCTTTCGTTTTGTCTTTAAATTCAGTTGTGTGATTTCTTTCTTTTTCATAGGAATAGAATTGTATGTAAATACCTATTCACGCACAATCACTTTAGTTTAGATTCATTAACCCGAAAAAAAAATAAAAAAATAAAAAAATAAAAAAGACATGCATGATCACCTTAGGTAACAAGACACACTGTTAGGTATTGAAAGAGCGCTAATAAAAATATTAGCGTAACTCGAGTCCCCAAACCTAGATATCTAATTGTGTAAAAATTGAGAGACAACTCTCAACCTTAATTGGGTTTTCTAGTCAACCCTAAAAAATGAGGTTAGTGGCAACTCCCATTTTTATTAGGTTGTTATAGGCAATTAGATTGAATGGTAAACTAAACTCGTCGCGAGGGGTATGAGTCTCGATGAGACTCACCATAGTTTAGCGTACCCATTGGGGAGATTTCCTAATGGATGAAGTGATGTCATCTTTTGGAAAACAAAGAGTACTATTGGAAGGACTATTGTGGTAAAGGTACTCCAAAACTCGATATTCACACTCAACCTTCTTCTTCGAGGTGTGTCGCTCGTGTGAATACAAATCACGACGCATTTCATTTATCACACGAGGTACAAGCTTGGGAAAGCTCATGACCGCACATGAGAGAACTCACAAATGGTTCGTCCCGAAAGACAAGGTAATGATGCCTTTATGGATGCGAACCGTGAGGGAACTCTTGTGGTCAATTACCCCTAAACTTGACCTTTTTTCCCTCCTTCATCTTGGGGCGCTCGAGAAGTTCAAGTTGCGACACAAGAAAATGAAAATATTTTTCGATATTCGACTAAAACTTGAAAATCAACAAAAAAAATTTCCATCGTTTAGTATGAAAAATTTTATTCGATTTTCCTCCCTGTACTTATTTTAATAAAAAAATTATTTTCCTTATTTTATTTTTTATTTTTATTTTCTTTTGATTGTTTTTTTTATTTTTTATTTTCTATTTTATGTTTTCTTTTCCCCAACTTCTTTTTCAATCAATCATCAACTATGATGATGGACAGCGACTAGAGCGTTGAGCTCAAGGCTCACCTAATCGGCGAGCGAGAGCCTCTGCAAGGCTTGAGGCTAGCGAGCTCGAGCTTGTGGTGAGGCTCACGCTCGGTAATTGGGCAAGCCTTAGGCCTCCAAAGGCTCTCGCTTGCCGGTCTCGGGCCTTGCTAGATTCGCGAGCCTAAGCTCTCTTGTGTGTTGAAAAAGAAGAAAAGCAAAAAGAAAGAAAGAAAGAAAAGAAAAGAAAATGAAAATTTGAATTTTATAATAATAAGGAAAAATTTCAAATAAGGACCTAAAGTACTTTCATTTTCTTAAATAAGGGCCTCGAAATGGATCTTGTTTCAAATAAGGTCCTAAAATTACTATGTCTATTTTAAATAAAAGCCTGGCATTTTGACTGGTCAATGGCAATTTAGTCATTTACCTTTTTTTTTTAGAAGTTTTTCATTTTTTTCCTTTTTTCTATCCTTTATTTCCTTTTTCTGTTTTTGCTTTCTTCATCACCAGTAGCTAGCCACTGGCGATGCCAAAAAGGGCTGGGTGAGGGTCGCCCTTGCTTGATCTAATGAGGCCCACCTTCGCCAGCCACTAGTAAAGGTTGGTGAGGGCCTACCAACCTTCACCAGCTGTGGGCAAGGCTACCCTCGCCTAGGGTTGATGAGAGCTTAACAATCCTAGGGGTGATCGGGTCTAGGGTGGGTAGGTCCAAACCTGGACCCTGTACTCGATCATGTTATAACAAGTTCCCATTTTTTGGACCCTGTACCCAACCCACCTTGTTTTTCTGGTTCGGTTCCAAAGTTAACCCCGTTTATATTGGAACCCGTTTGCAACCGCCCATCCTATACGATTTCGAATTTTATATTAATACGAGAAAATAACATAATTCTTCTAATTTATATTGAAACATTAAGCACTAATCTTGTCATATTTCTGCTTTTTAGTGCCTGCTTTCAAGCCCGCCATGGAAGGCTAAGATGGAAAACAAAAGAAGTGTCAAAGTATAACTTTAATAACAGTTTAGGTGAAACAAGCATCTCAGTTTGCTGTCAACCTTCCTCGAAGAAAGTACATAAGCACATAACCAAGAGATTCCAAATCATCTTTCCTACTTTGTTCTGCATAAAAAATAAAAACACGTCACTCTACACAATCATAATGTTTGAAATTTGTCTAAACAGCTCGCAAAATTTAAAAATGCCTTTGTTGGATGCAAAATATACACTGACCAACTCCAAGATGAGTGTTGACAATTGCATAGCGAGCTGTTCCTGTAAGATTCTTGTTTTCCCTGCAAAAGGAAGATAAAATATGTAATCAATGATTCCCGCCTATGGACTTGTTGAAGAGAACAGGAAAGTTTTAAAACAGGGAAAACAATTTCAGGCATGTGTATTGCCACTTCAGAGAAAAGACAGAAACAGTTGAAAGCATAAAAAAGAAGTCAATAGACTTTGATGCGTTAGACGGACAGAAGCAAGAGATACTTTGAACAGCACTAAGGCACCAAACAAATGCAGATAGTTCAACTGTCTTTGCAACCAATACTGTTTTACTTCCTCAGATACCCAACTAATTTTTAGTTTTACCCGATAAGTGCACATTCTCCTGGAAAGAAGATATCATCTGTATGCATAACTAGCATAACAAATTTAATGAAGAACAAAACATCAGAGGTAGTTACAGTTCCAAGTCCCAGCTTAGCTTATGTGCATGAAACCGACAAGCATACACTTGTTCTGGATGTAGATATAAACAGTATTTGTCAAATATAAACGTATAAATCTCCAATACCTGTATGGAATGTGCTTGTGTGTTTGAAGATCCCTGTATTTTTTAGCAAGTCAGTAGTCAATAATGTACACCTGGGAGGAAACAGTCCGACAGTCTTAGATGATAATGCTCAGGTACAACAAAATAAAGAGATAAAATTAAACAGACATGACTGATGCAGAGGTAAACAGCACAAAATGCTAGTGGATATTTCTCCATGATTTCTTTTCATTAATGTTAGGTTTCCTTTCCATTCCATGGAGCAGGGACTCAGTCCACCCCTAACCAGTCGGTTGTGGGCCTATGGTCCCAAAATGTGAAACATTAAGCATAATAATTTGCATATCTATCGCCATAACAACAATCAATTTAACCAAAGCAATATTTCAGATATTCTCACTTCCACCATCCAAAACTTCATAGAAAAACCATATGATAGTCTTTCAAAAACATGTGAGAGTTTTGCGTGCGATGAATGAAATAGAGTGACGGGGAGCTGGTGATGGTGCGATGAGGAAGCAGATGAACACAAATGACGAAGCAGCATGACAGGGAGCTGGATCTGGCGATGGCGCGATGGGGAGGCGTGACGGGGAGCTGGATCTAGCGATGGTGCAATTGGGAGCTAGATCTAGCGATGGCGCGACAAAGAAGCAGATGAATGCAGATGAGGAAGCAGCGCAACAGGGAGCTAGCGATGGCGCGACGAAGGAACAGGGGAACAAATTAGGGTTTTGGACTTTTGGGTTGGCTTACAAACCGGTTCTCGAACCGGTTCAATCGATTCGGTTCCTGGGTGGGTAATCCCTCGGAACCGGTTCCCGACCTTATTTTCTGGGTGGGCCGGTCTAGGAATCGGGTTTACCCGGTCCGGTTGCACACCCCAAGACAACCCTCATCGACCATTAGTGACCCTTGCCTTGAGGGAGGTCACCCTTGCAGCCATTGGTGAGGCCACCCCTTGCCAAACTTAGGTGAGGATTGCCTCGTCAGCAGTCAACGAAGGTCGCTGAGCCTTGATCGACTACTGCTAGCCCTTGCCCAAAAAAAAAGGTGAAAAAAGGAAAGAAAAGAAAAGAATAAAAAATAATTTAAGATTAAAATTGTAATTGGACGAAAATGCCCTTGATCGATCGGAATATTTAACCACCGGTGAGCGGCAAAGTTAAGCCCTTATTTGAAACGATCATAACTATTTTAAGCCCTTACTTGAACAAAATCTAATTTAGGCAATTATTTGAGAAAATGATGGCACTTAGACTTCTTTAGATTTTTCCATAATAATAATAATAATAATAATAATAATAATAATAATAATAATAATAATAATAATACTATCGGCCATGGTAGTTCCGTTGGGTAGGCTTCAGTCCTTTGAGGGAAGGTCAAGAGTTCGAAACCGCAAGTTGCAAGGGGGCTGGCGGGCTATTAGGTGATTGACGCGTGACGCCGGGGTGGTGTTTTCTCTACTAACGACACCCGAGGGTTTACATGACGGCCGTCGGCCAAAACGATTCCTCCAAAGACAAAAATAATAATAATAATAATAAAGTTGAGGCTAATAGAGGTGTGAGATAAGATAGAGTGAGTGAGGAAAATGTTTTCCTCTAATTGAAAAGTAAAAAACATTTTCCCTTATTCGAAAAGATTTTTTTTTCCTTTACGAAAAATGTTTTCCTAATCAATTCAATTTACGTTAAACAAATGCTAGAAAAATCGAAAAAAAAAAAAAAAAAACAAATTCTGAAAATTATTTTCCGCAAAGATAACGGAACCTTAGTGAAACTTTAAATTTTCTTTTTATTTCTCAATTTTTACTACATAAAATTTATTTGATTACAAAAAAAAAAAATTGTCTTTTGATTCACCAAAAATTGAATTAATATTGAAAAAGTAAATGAATGATTATGAAAGACGCACTTCATTACAACTGTTCCTAACTCGTGCTATGAGCAGGACTTATTGACGACATGAAAAAAAAAAAAAAAACTCATTTAGTCAATAAAAGTCATTACCCGTAAATTCCTACAAGATAAATGCATTTTCATTTAATGTCCCACATAGGAATTATTTTAATTTAATTAATTCAACAATCAACACACGTACCATCATCATTAGGCGCAAACATGCACCGGCGGGGACCTTTGTGATATTATAATAAACTGGACCGGACAATGCCATCCAGCAAAAAAGAGAGAATCTAATATTTTTATTGAATTACTTAGTGGTAGACATTGAGTGTTGGTTCTCTTTTCTTTTCTGTTTTCTTCATCACTAGAAAAAGGCAAGTCCAAGTCAAAAAGTCCTCTGTCTCTTCCAAAGGCTATTTTCCACGCGCCTCCCGCATGCTGCTGCTGCAGGAATTCCGCGAACGCGCGATTATTTGCGCTTTCCCTGCAGCATTGCATCGCAGCCTAAAATACAGCATCTTTGTTTTCGCCGCATTTTTTTAATTTTATCTATACATGATTCATGAAATCCCAATAGAAGCCTCTAAAGAAGGAAAATGGGTTCGTAAGTAAAGTGACAAAGTAAATTAAAGGACATGACAATTAATTTTTGATTCTCATTAATACATTATAAAAAGGTGGTCAACCAAACTACAAGCTGGTTTATCAAAACACTTAAAAGAGCCAAAACAAGAGGAACAATTGAAAATTAATGAATTCTTAAAAAATAAAATGAAATAAAGTTTTTTTTTTTTTTTAAAAGAATAAACCGCATGGGTATGGCCACAGCCCAACCATAGCCAGCTTCGGCAAGGATCTATGCTGGTTGGATTGTTCATGAAAAACAGAAAAACGATTAACCGAGCCGAACAAAATTGATAAGCTCAGTTTAGCAATTTATAGTTTTAATTTTGGTTTAGGATTTCTTTTTTCTTTGGTTTTAGTTTATGACTTCGAAAACCGACAAATTAAACTGGACCGATAAGCTTAATAACAAATTTATTTTCCATCTAACAAATATAATCTGTAGTTTAACCTAACTAAATAACTGCTTTTGCATTAATACCGTATGCCACGAATCTTCACACAGCCAAGAGAAAAAAAAAAGGAATTAAAAAGAATAACAGAAGATACATCCATAGGCTCCCAGGGAGTAGCAAGGCAGCCTTTTATTAGCCAGCTACGTACTGGCCAAATAACTTCTGCAAAACGCCAATAGTACACAACACAAATAAAGAGAAGAATCACAACCTTAAAAGCATCTCACTATGGAGACGAAGCCCCGACTGACCATGCCACTGAAAATCTTTCATCCTATAGCATGAAAAACACGCTTGCATTGGCCAACCAGACTTTGACCCCCCAAAAGTGCGAATAGTCGAATCGTGTCTGCTTCTTTTTTGTTCTTTTTTTACACGTTTTTCTTCTCCACCATCTTACCAAACATCTTCAAAACTAAAACGTAACACCCGGAAATTGTTGAACGAGTGGTTCATATGTCCTAAAACTTCAAACCAGAACCATGCCACTTCTCTTCCATGACACCGTCAATTCTCTCTCCCATCTCAGCGCTCATGTAATTCACCCAATCTCCAACCTCGCCTTTCCTGAAGAACCACTTATTCTCTATTCCACTCGGCAACTTGCCGCTCCTATTCACCTCCAATGCGCTTAAATTGTCAAAGCTACACATCCTCAGTATTCCCTCCACGGTCCCGTTTCTCATTTCTTCTTCGTTGAATGGACGCCCAATGAAATCGGCCAACCTCCTCACTTGAACGCTCGGGTCCGCTTTCATCTCCTCATACTTCACAAACAACACCTTCTCGGGCATCTCCGAACTCGCCTTGTGGTAACCCAGCACATGGTCCCAATAAGGCCCATACCCGCTCACGCCTCGGCAGAACTTGTCGAGCCCCTCCAGGAGTGGAAGCTGTCCCCTCTCTTCGGGCCTCAACTTGTTGAAGTGGTGCCACATCGAGATGAAAGTGTCTTTAGGGTTCCTACATAGGTAAACCAGCTTGCAATTGGAGTCCCTCACCGACCGTGGAAGCAAGGAATAAGGCAAGTGGGTGGCCAAGAGCCTCGGGGATGTAAAAGCAGTGAGATCAGGATTTTTATTCTGGAGATAGAGATTGATCTCCAAGAAGGGCACGAGGTCGTGGGGGTTTTGTGTTAGGAGAGGGTGCCGTTGTTGTGGGTTGGAGTCCGAGTACTCGGCACGGTTCAAGAGAGCAAAGAGGATGGCCTTTAGCCAGGTGGTGCCACATTTCGGGCTGGTGACGAGGAGGATGTCAGAGGGGTGAGCTTGGAAGTGATTTTGGCAAGCGACGACGCCGTTCAAGTACCTAGAGGGCACCCAGAAGCCCTGGTACAAGCGGAGAGAGGTTTGGAACCAGCCCTCTTCCGAAGGGAGAGAGGAGAGCAAGTCTTCGCGTTCTGGCGACTTGACGTCGTCTCGCAAGTAATTTTCATTGAGAGGAGTAGGTTGAGAGGGTTGCATGGTGGCGGCAGCGGCCGTGGCCTATGGTGATGGTGGTGTTAGTGGTGGTGTAGGCGGAGGAGGAGGAGGCTGGTTGGAGTGAATGATTGGGTGTCTAAATAAAGAACATGAAGATGGTGTTGGGTGTCTTCTACAATTTATATATTAAACGAATATAATTAAACGGAGATAGTCCTTATCTAGGTAGAACCAGCACGTGACACGTACGTTACACAATATTTTGATACGTCATTTTTTAAAAATAAAATATTTTAATACATTGAGACATATTATATATTAAATAAATATTTTTAATTAATTCAAATTTATAAATAATTATTTAATTAAAAAAAAGAATCTATAATATATTTACACTAATCATTCAATATATAATACTTTTATATTTAAAAATTACTTTTTAATTTTATTTAATAATTTTTTCGATGGTCCACCCCAACCCCAAACCCAAACCCACCCTCCTGCGGCGCCCAGACTCCCTTTTTCCCTCGTCTCTTTCCCCAACCCCCAATTTTTTTCACATTTTTTCCCTCCACCTGACAGGCTATCAGCTCGTCACTTCCCCCTCCCTCCTCCATCGTCCTTCTCTCCATCTTTAACATTATTCTGACAAACTCCATTTGTTGCTTTTGGGTGAATGACCTCTCATTGAATGGTTAACTTGCTGTCCAACCCGCCTGCCAAGCACGCCACCTGTGTTCCGCACAGTGCCAGTAGGTGCTCAGTCGAGGGCTTCAGAAAAGCTCGATGTCCAATTGTGGAGAGGCTCATTAACTCCCTGACAGTGATGATGCACAGGAGAAACAGCTCCTGTCACTTCCCCCTCCCTCCAACACGCCAAGTCCCTTTTTCATTCTTTTATTTTCCTTCTCAGAACCTTAGCAGCACCTTCTCCTCCTCCTCGCCGCACGACGCCTTTCTTCTCCTCTTCCTCTCGATCTCTGCTCATCAGGGATGGAACGCGCTATTCCTATGCGCCGGGAGGCTGCACACCGCCACGAACTCCTCCTCCTCCTCCTCCCCCTTGCCGCTGCCACCGCCGCCCCACTCGACGACGCCGCCCTCCCTCACGAGCGCTCCCTCGTGAAGTTCCTCCTCACGGCCCTCGCCTCAATCTCTGCTCTTTCTCTGACTGTCTCTCGCCATCGCGGGCTCGCCTTGGGCTCACGGCCTCATCTCTGCTCCCTTGCCCTCGCCTCCACCATTGTATTTCGGAATCCGACACGTGTAACGCATGTCTACGTATCCAACACGTGTTGGACATATAATGTGTCCATGCAACATAGACAACAATTATCTCCCTCCAATAATGAGGGTCAAACTTTTATATTTTCGATTGATTTACCTATCTGCTGCAAAATTGTTGTCATTTGAGGAGCCAAAACGAAAAAGATAGTGGTTGGGAGCAGACAAACTAGCTCTTGAAATGCGATTTTTGTTTTTCTTCTTTTCCTTTATTTATATTAAGAAATTCTTACTTTCTATTTCATATGTGTATGCTATAATATTCCTCTGACACTTTGTTTTTTCCTTTATGGTAACACTGGCACACCATTTGTATCGGTACATTTTTCAATCCGAATAGCGAGTGTCCATTTGCCTTTGTCTGAGAAGGTGGAGTGTAGAAGTAGAAGCATGGTGCAGTTGGTTGTTGTGAGAGCAAAGCTATTATAAAAGGAGGGTAGATAATGAAGCATGACGTTGTCAAAAGGAGTGTAGATAATGAAGCATGATATTGTCAAAGAGTGCGAGGAGTTCCTCATGATCATGATCTTAGCCTTTCATTATTTTTACGAATTTGAGAGAAATTTATGAGTAAAAATAATAAATATAGGTGAGATCAATACATAATCATGAGTATTCATCGGACTCTGTGTTATACTCATAAGCAACAGGATTATGAGACATATAATTGTTACTGTAAAAAAGAAGCAAAATTAAATGATAACACAATAATCGAGGAACAAATCCTTGCATATTGCTTACAATATTTTATGACTTTTGCAAGATTGTTTTCATGGAACGCAATTAGTATATAATTATGGGTGTTTTTTCAATATTTTCGCTATTTGATTCATTGTGAATTTAGATTAAGTGAATCTGAATATTGTAAGAAGGGCAAGTATTTTTTAAGTGACACATATCTTTTTATTTTTTATTTTTTTTTCATCTTTCACTTTACTCAATAATTAAATCAAGTAAATCATCGTAGTGTGACCTACCCACTTAACACGATAAGCTATAATCAAATTACACTTAAGAGTTATTGCATTTCATGCAATTTGTTTTCGTGATTTCTCATTGTTATGGGAAGTCTTCTATAAAATCACTCTAGGACGTCATATAAGCTTATGTTAGAACTCAGAAGATTAACCGACACGCTTCGATGGCAAGTCAGGAAATCCACAAAAGTCATTCTGGGGCTTTATAAAGGATAAATTCTTTCAAAATGTATAGTTAGAAGCAATGAACGAACATCTCAGCTGCAATAGAAAAGTATTTGTGAAGAATATATCAGTTCTTAACTCTTAGAACTTCTTTTCCACCCACCTCCCATCCCGCATCCGGCTACTACAGGAAAGTACGCGTGCCATCATCTGCACTTTTCCGTGTGGCATGCATTGCGGCGGTCTGATTAGCATAAAGAGTCTTGGACCGTTGGATCGTAAGAGCGCAGCATTGTTCAAGCATGCATAATAGAGTTGGTTGCGTCCTAAATTTATTCTAATAAATTCAATTCTAATTTTTTTAATTGTTTTAATTCAATTATAAACTTTTCACATCTTATCAGAAATCACCGACGTAAATGCCAACCATTTTATATAAAATACTTGGCTTTGATATAAATGATTTTTAATAATATTTTTTTATTTTTAATTTTCTTTTCTTTTCTTTCTTACTCCTCTAGCCATTGAACACAACCTCGCCTTACACTAATGAGGCTCGCCCTTGCCCATCCTCGCTTCTGGCGAGGCATGGTGACTGACTGAAGAGGAAGAAAGGAAGAATAAAAAGAAAAAAGGAAAGAAAAATTGTCCTCTCTTTTTCGTTTTCTTCACCTTCTCCCTCCATCGTAAAACAAGGAGCATTGCTCGTTGGTTGTCTTTTCTGTTTTCTTTATTAATTGGAGAAAGCAAGTCAAGTCAAAAAGGCCCTGCAGAGGTCCTTTCCACGCACCTTCCGCCCTGCATATTACTGCTGCAGGGAATCACTTCGGCAATTGCGCTTTCCATGCAGCATGCGTAGCAGCCGTTCGATCGGCACAAGGAGTCTTGGACCGTTGGATGGCAAGAACGCCGTGCAATATGGGTTTAAGGGTTTTAGGACTGAGACGATACATTGCTTCTACAAGAAGCCTCCTCGCAACATGTTACGATTGAAAGATCTAGTCAGACTCGGACGGTGCAACTTCGGGAAGTGGGTCCAATTTTTATTACCCTGGTGATATTATTACAAATGGGATGGGACAGCGACCACAATTGCACATGCGTCGAGACTGACTAGGCGTTGTGGCAATCTATACTTTAATCGAAATTTTGGTGGAGAATATGGAGATACCCACTCGAGTAGGGAGCATCTACAATACACGTTGGTTTTCTCTTTTATTTATTGAATTAATATTACAAAAAAATTATATCGATATGTCTATAATATATTTATTTCAGACTAAAGTAAATTCAAATTTATCACAAATTAATTTTTAGGCTATAAAAATCATAAATTAATATATTTATGATAAATTTACTTTACATTCATTTTTTTTTTTTGTTACTCGAAACTCCGTACAACAAGTAGTCGGCGGGTAAACTTTGGAGCGACGCTAGCGGAGGACCCACCACTCCAACGTCCGCTTAAAACTTTACATTTATATTAATATCACGAAAAACTACAAACTAGTACACACGTGATAAATACAGTACAAAACCTCAAATTAATATATTCATTAACTCTCGTGTGTCATCTAACCAATCATTTGATGGAAATTAATGAAGAATTGTTATAAATATATCAATTTAGAATTTTTTATGATTTTAAACTTTTTTTCTTTTTATATTAATAAAAAGAGTAAATCAAGTATGCATCAATATTGCATGTGAGTATTACTTGTTGGTTCCATGCACTTTCCTAGAAATGTCGTGGAAATTACGTGCGCTGTGATTGTCCACCTCCAATAATGGGGGTCAAAGTTTTATATTTTCAATCAATTCACTCATGAAATGAAATCGTCTCAATGCCAATCCTCCCTGAAAATGTGGGGATTTGAACTCATCACCTCCCCCTTCTAAGTTAGAAGGGTGGCGAACCGCAATGGTTTACCGCAACATTTGGAGAGAAGACAAAATAGCCCTTGAACAGCGGTTTTTGTTATTTTTCTTGGTCTTTATGACGTTAAGAGATTCTCACTTTGTACTTCATTTTATGCACCCTGTAATATTCCCCTTACACTTTGCTTTGTCCTTTATAATAACATTGGAACAAAATTTACATCAGTACGTTTTTCGATCCTAATAGCAAATTTCCATTTGCCCTTTTCTTTTAGAGTTGTTGGCCATGACTATTTGACAAATTCACTGAGTCATTATGTTTGTCCGAGAAGGTGGAGTGAAGAAATAGGAAGGATGGTGCCGTTTGTCCAATCACGTGCGAACTCAGCTATTCTAAGAAGAGTGTAGATAATGAAGCATGAGATTTTCAAAGAGTGCAAGAAATTCGTCATGATCATGGTATTGATCTTAACTTTCCATTATTTTCACGAGTTTGAGAGAAATTTACAAGTAAAAATAACAACTGTAGGTGAGATTAATATATAATCACAAATATACGTCGGATTCTATGTTATATTCGTATGCAAGAGGATTATAAGACATATACTCGCCATTTGCAACCACGAAAAAGAAGCAACATTTAACGAGGACATGATGATTGAGGATCAAATCCTAGCATTTTGATTTAAAATGATTTAACAATATTTTATGATTTTCGCAGGATTGTTTATGAACACGATTACGCATGTTAAAAGAACAAACATAAAGATTTCTTGAAACTTTGGTTAAGGGTATTATCAATAAAGGCTGGACAATCTTTGGTTTGAAATATTGTAATGAGATATACGTTCGGAGAGTGCAAATTCGAATTTGTATTCTCTAGAACTGTGAGGAATCAAACTTCGTTTTCCAAGGTGAGGAAAAAAAAATTTGAAACTTTAACGGAAGACTTGTTAGGACTTCCGCAAATTTGTCTTTATTGCTGTTCGTCCTGGAGAAATAAAAGCTGAAAATCAACTTCTGTCGGCAAGGAATGTGTCCTCTCGTTCTTTAAAATTTTCTTTTCGTTTTTCTCTAACAGTTGTGGTTCCATAATTCCATTCATATGTAGAAATAGGTTTCACGTATGGAGGATTCAATTAAATATTATTATGAATTATGAAAATATTTTTATTATTTATTTTTATAAGCGATATAAATAATTATTTTTAGAAATATATTTATAATGTTATTTATTTTTATAAAATAAAGGAAGCCTTAGGTGAAAATTTGAATTTTCTTTCTCTTTTTCAACTTTATTAGAATGGGGATCACTTTATAGATCCAGTACATTGTTTTCGGTTTAATTTATATCTCTTTATCGATATAGAGGGAGTTCCATTCTAAAACCAAATATATTTTTATCTAATTAATTATCGTGGAGCCACTCGTGTTTAGCTTTGCTTTTGGTCCTTACCCTCTGCGCGTCTGTTCCCCGCTGCCACTCTCTCTCTCTTAGCGGGCTGCTCACGCACGCGCCCACGCGCCGGTTACCCAATTTTTTTCTCCAAGAAAAGTCATTGAAAAGAGGTCCATGACGACTAGATAAAGATCCAACGAGTTTTCAACACGTACTCTGTATCTTTCGTTTTACTTGATTTTGGCGAGGAACGTTCAGAGTGAGAGATCGAGAGAGATCTTAATTTGCAAAGTAAAGCTGCCATGGCAAATTTAGATGCTGGGACGAGTAGCGGCAGTGCGGGAGGAGGCAAGTATCAAGTATTCTTGAATTTCTGTGGCCGAGATACTCGAGATGGATTCACCAGCTTCCTTCATCGAGACTTGAGAAATAATGGTATTCATGCCTTCATGGATGGCGAAGAACTTCGAGTTGGCGAAGAAATTGGTGTAGAGCTCCTGCAAGCAATCGACGACTCCCAGATCTACGTACCCATCTTCTCAGAAAATTATGCCAGTAGAAAATGGTGTCTCCGTGAGCTTGTAAGGATGGTAGACAACATATCCAAGTCAAAGGAGAAAAAAATTCTACCCATTTTTTACTACGTGAAGCCAGATGATGTTGATCTTAAAACCGAATCATACAGAAAGGCCATGGGAGAGCTCAAGAAGGAGCACGAGAAGAAGCAACAGGAGAAGTTTCCCCACGAAGTAGAATCCTGGGAGGGAGAACTCTGGGAGAAGGCTCTTACGAAGGTCGGTAAAATCAAGGGTTGGGTGTTACAACAAGGTAAAAGGTAAGCTCTAAAGATCCCTGACCTTTCTGGCTTTAGAATCAAGCTCGTCCTGTACAAGAGATGTTGGGAGATATATAAATTAGCAAATCTTCTCATCTTTTTTTTTTTCTTTTAAATACAAGTACAATTATATGCAAGAGTTATTAAGGATAAATAAAAGGAGTACACCGTTTTTTTTTTTTTTTTTTTTTTTTTTTTGGATTTGGAGGTATATATGTTAATCTGTATGATCAATATAGCTTTTGCAACTAATAAACTTGCTTTTATTTGTGGCAGCCAAGCAAAATTTGTGGACTTGGTAGTTGAAGAGGTTTTGCAGGAGCTGAGGCTAAGAGAAAAGTCAGAGACTAGAGATTTAGTCGGACTTGATGATCGAGTGGCGAAAGTACTAGAATTGTTGGATGTTAACTGTAGTGGTGAAGTGAGGCTGCTTGGAATTCATGGAATGGGGGGCATCGGTAAAACCACTCTAGCCAGGGTCGTCTACAGTGAACTTCTTTCTCACTTTGGAAAGAATTGTGCCTTCTTTGTGTTGGGGTTTGAAGAATCATGTATAAGAAAAATAACAAAATAAACGCAGCGGAAACTAAGATATATTTTACACATGTTTCTCCTTAGGCGTTGTTCGTGCGTTTTAATCAAAAATCTAAACATAAAAGGGAGTTAAACGAAATACCTCTCGAAGCGCGCTTTGAAACAAATCGGTTCGGATGTTCTACAGTGCGAGTCCCACAAGCGTCGGACCTCTAGTTCAGACACACCAACAACGAACCGACGAACAGAAGAGAGGACTTTCGGATATCCACCACTTCGATCGTGCTAGCAATCACGTGGAAAGAATCCGTCGTATTCTTGATGTATAATAGTCACAGCCCGAACGAGATAACGCTCTTCTTTCTTGCGCCTCAAAGACACAAGAACACGCACACACTTTGCTTTCTATTTTCAGCAAAGCATCACTGATTCCTCGCTTGTGTTTCTCTCGAACAAAACAAGAACACAATGACACTTTTCTCTGTTTTTCAGCAGCCTTTTTTAACTCTCGTTCCACTCTCATTTTTTATTAAAAATGACCAGCAACGGTTGCTGATCAATGGACGATCAGCAACCGTTGCTGATCGTCCAAAGTGGACGATCGTGCATGAGCGGTTGCTCATGCACGATGGTCGTGCATGATGGTCGGCGGTTGCGACCATCAATGCTACGTGCATAATGGTCAGCAATCTGCGACCATTACGCTTCGTGCACATGCGGAAGCTTTACTTTTTTTTTTTTTTTAATTATTTATTAATAAGTTAATTTAGGGCATACTACTAACAATCTCCCACTTGCACTAAAGCGAACTTGTTTGGTATGTTAACATATATCCACTTTGGGCATGCGTGTGCATCATATGCAAGTAGGCTCGTGACTATGATACAAATTAAATTAAATCTCATTTAATTTAATTTCAAATCGACTCAATTCGATTGCAGTAATTGCAAACATATTTGCAATAATATTTCTCTCTTGTTCCACGTCATCCTAGTGGTTTATGGTGTGTGACATCCCTAGGTTCATCACTAAGCTGGTAGTAAGACTTGTACTAACACATTAGTACTTCCAAAAGAATTAATTGTCCTGATTTATCTTTTAGGTCCTACAAGCCACGATTGACATCTAGCAATATGTCATGGCTACCCAGATAGTGTGAATGCTTTGAGAACATAATGAACCTGTCAGCTTTGGCTACAGTGTAATTCAATCCCTCTGTCTTACTATGTCCCGATCAAATAAAGACCATGGAATATTTGTCAAGTCATTAATTCGATCATATGCACAAATCTAATTGACATGCATTTTATTCGAGACATAAACAATTTATTCTCGGTTACAACCCCGGCCGAGGATTTCAATGCAGTGTCACAATTAGATCGCATAGGACATCATTATCATACCTTGCATATAACAAGGAGACAGATTCCATATTGCGCACACGTGTAACTTCGTATATGAACAAACTATGACCATCGGGTATAAAGACGGATCGACGACCCGGCATTATGTGCACCCGTGAACCATAGTTGTTTGATACACAAGTTAACACTTTGTGCCTCGGTCTAAGGATTATTTACACAAGACCAAAGCATGAACAATTAGACATTGACCATGCTAAAAGCTTCCATGTCGCTAATCGTTCCATATGTGTCACGTTCAGTGAATTTGTCTAATACAAACACCTGTGTTCTAACCCGGGTATCATAATACCCAATGACATGTGACTCATCATTTCCTTAAGTATCCAATACTTAATGGCGAAGTTAAGAACACACCGGTCTCAACGGGATTATTAATATCCACTCAATAATCCATCGACCGGGAACGATTTAAAGATTCAGGTCTAACTATGAACCCGTCACATATATTCTTGACGTCTCAAGAATAGGTCTAGTTGCAACGATCTTATGGAATCATTCATCAATATAAAATAATTGGACAAATGAATGAATACGTCATTGCCATTAATTAAATAATAATAATGAAAATACAACCGAAATCCCTAATATGTAACTATTACATAGCAACTTTAGGGCATACATCTAACAATTATCTCTTGCACTAAAGCCAACTTGTCTGTACCTCAAACCCATTTTATCAATATGTCTTTCAAAAGAAGACGAGGTAAGGCCTTAGTGAAGGGATCTCGCCACGTTTTTACTGCCGAGGCAATTTTCTGCAAGGCGATATCACCTCTCCCAACAATTTCTCCGATGAGATGGAAGCGTCTCTCAATGTGCTTGGACTTACGGTGAGACCTTGGTTCCTTAGCTTGAGCTATCGCCCCATTGTTGTCACAAAACAATGTGATCGGTTGCTCAATTGAAGGAACAACTCCAAGTTCGAAATAAACTTCTTCATCCAAGCGCTTCCTTTGCTGCTTCAGAAGCAGCTACATACTCTGCCTCAGTGGTGGAATCGGCAGTTATACTTTGTTTGGAACTTTTCCAACTAACTGCACCACCATTGAATGTGAAGACAAACCGGACGTAGACTTATAATCATTAGGATCCGATTGAAAATCGGAATCAGTATAAGCTACAACTTTAAATTCTCCTTCTCCATATATCAAGAATAAATCTTTAGTCCTTCGCAAGTACTTAAGAATATTCTTGATTGCTATCCAAGGTTTCTTCTCTGGATCGGGCCGATATCTGCTGGTAATACTTACAGCATGCGCAATATCGTGGTCTAGTACATAGCATAGCATACATTATGCTTCCAATAGCGGATGCATATGGTATCTTTGCCATCCGCTCTCTTTCTTCAGGAGTGTTGGGACACATTTCCTTAGAAAGACGGATCCCTTGCCTAAAAGGCAATAATCCTCTCTTGGAACATTGCATGTTAAACCGTGTTAACACTTTGTCTATGTACGTAGATTGTGAGAGGCCAATCAATCGTCTTGATCTATCTCTATAGATCTTGATACCTAAAATGTAGGTTGCCTCTCCTAAATCTTTCATGGAGAATTTCGTGACAAGAATAGTTTTATCGATGATATCATTGGTACATCATTTCCAATCAAAAGTATATCATCGACATATAAAACCAGAAATGCAATTGCACTCCCACTGATCTTCTTATATACACAAGGTTCATCTGGATTTTTGATGAAGCCAAACGATTTGACTACCTCATCAAAACGGATGTTCCAACTTCTCGGAGGCTTGTTTGAGTCCATAAATGGATCTCTTAAGCTTACACACCTTCGTTTTTCACTATTGGATTCAAAACCCGTGGCTGTTCCATATAGATGTCCTCATCGAGAAAACCATTTAGAAAAGCCGTTTTGACATCCATCCGGAATATCTCATAATCAAGGTGTGCAGCTATAGCCAACATAATCCGAATGGATTTTAGCATGGCCACGGTGAGAAAGTTTCGTCATAATCAATTCCTTCTTTTGACGATATCCTTTCGCCACCAGCCGTGCTTTGTAAATTCCAATTTGACCTTCAACATTCATCTTCCTCTTGAAGATCCATTTACACCAATTGGTACAATACCATCGAGCAAGTTAGTCAAGGTCCAAACCTCATTGGAATACATTGAATCCATTTCGGATTTCATGGCTTCTAGCCATTTACCGAATCGATGTCCAACATTGCCTCCTCATAGGTTTTAGGATCACCGGGTTGATCACTATCATTCACAATGAATAATGGTTCAATATGATCAACCGAGTGTCTATAACGAGCGGTGGGCGAGATGTTCTCGCACTTCTCCTAAGAGGTTGTGTATCGAAGCTCCCACCGAATCGGAGATTGGTATCCGAACTCGGTTGTTTGATACTTCATTATTTTCTTCTTGTAAGACTATTTTTCGCCCAAAGACCACTTTCTTGGATGAACCGATTCTCCAAAAGGAAGCGTGCTTGCATACCAAAATTCTTTGGTCTGAATGAAAATAGAAATAATATCCAAGAGTTTCCTTTGGATATCCAATGAAGCGACCTTGTTCGATCTTGCCTCCAATTTTTCCATTTTCAGCTTTTTCACGAAAGCTGGACAACCCCGAATCTTAATATGATTAAGACTAGGTTTCCTACTATGCCATATCTCATAGGGCGTAGTTGGAACAGATTTGGACGGCACTCTATTCAATATATATACAGCTGTCTCAAGGGCATATCCCCAAAGGGATATTGGCAAATCAGTGTAACTCATCATACATGCACCATATTTAATAAAATACGATTTCTTCGTTCAGATACACCATTATGTTATGGCGTTCCAGGAGGTGTCTATTATGATAAAATGTCATTCTCTTTAAGATAGTCTAAGAATTCAATACTAAGGTATTCACCTCCTTGATCCGATCGAAGAGCCTTAATACATTTTCCTGTTTGTTTCTCAACTTCACCTTGAATTCCTTGAACTTTTCAAAGGATTCAGATTTATACTTCATGAGGTATAAATAACCATACCGTGACGATCATCGGTGAAGGTAATGAAGTAATTATAACCACCTCTAGCAGCTTCATTAATTGGTCCACATACATCTGTATGTATTAATTCTAATATGTCAGCAGCTCGCGCACTTTGTCCCACAAAAGGCGCTTTGGTCATTTTTCCTAGAAGACATGCCTCACAAGTCGAGTATGACTCAAAATTTGAAGGATCAATGTATCCATCATTACTCAACTTGTTAATTCTGTCTTCTCCAATATGACCTAATCGGAGATGCCAAACATACTTTTTATTTGGACCGTCTCTAGGGCGTTTATCAGTTATGGCATTTATATCAATTCTATTTTGCTTATTGACATTGGTAATCGCATTACCAAACATTGTAATGGTATAAAGATTGTTGGTTAATAAGCTAGAACCAACACATTTTCTATTATAATAAATAGAACATACATCATCAGCAAAAGAAAATTCATAATTCTCTTTACCCAAACGAGGTACAGAGATGATGTTCCTAACAGCATTCTTATAATGCAAACAGTGCTTTAAAACCATTACATGTCCAAAAGGCAAACATAAACGAAAAGTCCCTATAGCTAATGCAGCAACTCTTGCTCCATTGGCAAACGTCAGGACAATCTCATTTCGCCCTAGCATCCTGCTTACTTCCAGATTCTGCAAAGACATACAAATATGTGAAGTTGCAGCAGAATCTAGAACCCATGAGCTGGATTCAGCACTAACCATAAGATTAGTTTCAATAAGCATAGACACCATACCTTCATAAGGTCGGTTCTTGGGCTTGACCTTCAAGCTCGCGAGGTACCTCTTACAGTTCCTCCTCCAAAGTGCCCTTTGACACCACAAAGAATGACATTTCCCTTTATCAATCATGGGTTTTGGTTGCACAACAGTTTTGGCAGGCCTCTTCCATTTATTCTTCTTTAAAAGCAGTCTTACTCTTTGAAGAAGAAGCCTTAGCCATAGCCACTATATTTGGCCTCGTGTTATGCATTTCCTTCTCATAAACTACCAACATGCTATGTAACTCGAAAGGGTTTTCTCCATCTTATGCATGTGGAAGTTTTGGACAAAACCGAGAGAAGGAATCGGGTAAAGATTGGAGGATCAAATCCACAGCTAACTCATTGTCCATAACAAGATTCAGCCTAGCCAATTCTTCAATGTGCCAAATCATTCTCAAAGCATGATCATTAACAGATGATCCTTCAGCCATCCTCATACGGTACAATGCCTTAGATATATCATATCTAGAGGTTCGACCATTCTCATCAAAGTACTCCTTTAAGTGCAAAATGATCGACGCAGCATCTTCCATAGATTCATACTTCTTCTGTAATTCATTATTCATAGAAGCAAGCATATATGACCTAACTTTTAAGTCATCATCACGCCACTTATCATAAGTGACACGCTCCTCTTGGGTCCCACCCTCGGGAAAGGAGGTTGGCATCTTTTCATCAAGCACATACCCAATTTTTCTGAATTGAGAACAATTCTCAAATTCCTCACCCATCCAGTGAAATTGGGTCCACTCAAACAATTCTTGTCAAGTATAGAAGCGAGTGGGTTTGTGGTCACCATTTTCAGAGTAATAATATATCTGTTGCAGAAAATAAATTGTTAGCCGTTGTATCTTTCAAAGTAACTATTTCATTTTGGTCTTTAAATGAAATAGATCCTCCCACTAAATTTATATTCGAATCCCATACTCCTTAAGATGGGAAGCGGTAATCTTTGTTGGGTAAAGATTACTAGTGGGGATTGGAGTCCCACTAGTCCAAAGTCCACCTCACCTAACAGTTATTGGTGTCCTATGAACTTAGTGAGTGAACCAGCTTGTTCAACGCATCATATGCGAGTCCCAATCATAACTTCGGCCTCTAGACCATGAAAGCCTCACCTAACAGTTATTGGCATCATGATCATAGTTAAGTCTAGCCCATCGTCTCATGCAAGTATTGAAAAACAAAATGATTCCCTCACCTGACGCTTATTGGAAATCATTTGGTTCCAACCCCACAGCATCATATGCATAATGGAGTGGTCCAATATTATAAATGGTAATCAACCCCTATGTATCCATAACCGGTTAATTAACCACTATAATAGTGGATCAAACCACGACGATGGAAGGCCACGAGTCCGAAACCCGTTTCGACTTAATATTATTAATAAGGAGATTTTGGTCGTTATTAATGGTCTCACTTTGCACATTAACCGGTTTAATATGCACGATACCATAAACACAATAAATAAATAGATATCACATAATATCTATCCTATGTGGTGATCATGGAATTATGGTTCCATGGGTCTCGAGCCGAAGAAACCCATTTAGCCATTTTAATGTTTTAATAATATGGACCTGCTCTTCACTTTTTCTTCAATCTTTGAACTCCTTAAAGACCGGGCCCAAAGAGCTCACCGGTTTAATGGCTCCTCCAATGGCTCCTCCAATGGCTCCTCCTCTCTTGTAGTATTTACATCAATAATTGAAATACTAAACTATATTAAAATAAAATAAAAGGAAGGACGCAGCCTCCATTTAATAATTACATCCCCAAAAATGAATACACCGTAATCATCATACATTCATCCATATAACAATCACAACATTTAGGGATTTTTCCATGATCACCACCATTCCTTACGAGCCATAAATTCAAAATTTAAAGCTCTGGAAGGCATGCATAAAATTCTGCATATCATTTGCAAAATATAAACATCAAGTATAACAAGTTACGGATTTTTGATTCAAAATTGATTTAGTTCTAATTTTTGCTTTGTTGATTAAATTTATCACATAAATCAATCAACTTCTATAGGCCACATAAGAGTGAGAGAACCAATTCTCTTAACAAAAATAAATTGGCCACTAGAACGCAAAAATATATTTGAACTACAAATCAATTAAACCCACGAAAACGCCTAAGGTTGGCTCTGATACCATTGTTGGGGTTTGAAGAATCATGTATAAGAAAAATAACAAAATAAACGCAGCGGAAACTAAGATATATTTTACACATGTTTCTCCTTAGGCGTTGTTCGTGCGTTTTAATCAAAAATCTAAACATAAAAGGGAGTTAAACGAAATACCTCTCGAAGCGCGCTTTGAAACAAATCGGTTCGGATGTTCTACAGTACGAGTCCCACAAGCGTCGGACCTCTAGTTCAGACACACCAACAACGAACCGACGAACGAAGAGAGGACTTTCGGATATCCACCACTTCGATCGTGCTAGCAATCACGTGGAAAGAATCCGTCGTATTCTTGATGTATAATAGTCACAGCCCGAACGAGATAACGCTCTTCTTTCTTGCGCCTCAAAGACACAAGAACACGCACACACTTTGCTTTCTATTTTCAGCAAAGCATCACTGATTCCTCGCTTGTGTTTCTCTCGAACAAAACAAGAACACAATGACACTTTTCTCTGTTTTTCAGCAGCCTTTTTTAACTCTCGTTCCACTCTCATTTTTTATTAAAAATGACCAGCAACGGTTGCTGATCAATGGACGATCAGCAACCGTTGCTGATCGTCCAAAGTGGACGATCGTGCATGAGCGGTTGCTCATGCACGATGGTCGTGCATGAGCAACTGCTCATGCACGATCGTGGCATGATGGTCAGCGGTTGCTGACCATCAATGCTACGTGCATAATGGTCAGCAACTGCTGACCATTACGCTTCGTGCATGTGCACGAATTCGTGCACATGCATGAAGCTTTACTTTTTTTTTTTTTTAATTATTTATTAATAAGTTAATTTAGGGCATACTACTAACACTTTGATGATATTCAAGAAACGTTTAACAGGAAGGGGTTAGTCTCGTTGCAGAAGAAGTTACTAAAGGGAATTCATAGTACGGCAGCAAAAATTATCCAGGGAGTTGATGAAGGAAGGAAGAATATAGAGAGAAAACTTGGTAGTGAGAAGTTTCTCATAGTTCTTGATGACGTTGGTGAGGAAAACCAAATTGAGAATCTAATTGGACAAGGTCAGTTTTATCCCGGAACAAGAATAATTATCACCACTAGGAACACAGGTGTACTAGAGACTATCGAAAAAATGAAGTTGAAGAATTCTAACCTTGCACTCCAAATTTTGGCTTATGAAATGGCGGAAATGGAATTTAGCCACGCGCTCCAACTTTTCAAGAGGCATGCAATTTTGGAAGGCTCTCCGGCAAGGGATGTTGACGACCTCTCAATTGATATTGTCGATACTACCGGGCGCCTTCCTTTGGCCCTTCAAGTTATAGGTTCATCACTTTATGGAAAGCCCAATAATATATGGAAGAATACATTAAAACAGTTAAAGAAAATACCGAATCCACAAGTACAAGAGAAATTGAGGATTAGCTTCAACGCCCTAAATGATCATGAGCGCAATATTTTTCTCGACATTGCATGCATTTTCATCAATGAGGATATTACTAATGCCAATTACATGTGGGAGGCTTGTGAATTTTATCTTGACATTGAGGTCCTTGTTAGGAAGTCCTTGATCAAGATAATGAACAACAAATTTTGGATGCATGACCAATTGAGAGACTTAGGACGGGAAATTGTTCGTCAAGGAAGTGCTGAAAATCTAAAGAAGTGGAGTAGGGTGTGGACTAGCAAAGATTTCATTGATTTCGTGAGAACCGAACAGGTAAGACAACTATCAAATTCAAAAGAAAAAGTGACATCCTGCGTTTGAGGATTCACCTTTATGCTTATGATCTTTTCTTCCATTTCATTCATTCAAATCATAAATAAAATTACAGTTACCAACAAACTTCAACTAATCACTGCAATTGATTTATTGGCAGAGGTACGAAGATGTTGAAGCACTTGATATGCAGTGGTTTAATATCTCAATTAGCCATGAAGAAATTAGAAGGTTTAAAAGTTTGAGGTTCTTGAGATTTCATGGGGCTCTATGTGGGGATTTCACCATTTCTCAACCAAAGTTGAGATGGATTTCATGGCATTCTCCCCCACCAAATGTTAGTGTACCTAGTATGCATTCAAAGAATTTAGTTGTTGTCCTTGAACTTTTTGACAATGACTTAACAAATGATTCGAAAGTATGGGACTTAATTAAGGTATGGTTTCATCTCAATTTATAACAGTTGTCTCATACATTGTTTGTCTTCTTTTCGTAACGTTTATACATCCTTTTTGCAGATGGCAACCAAACTTAAAAGTCTTACTCTTGTAGAATGTCATGGCATTACTAGAACTCCAGACTTGTCTAAATGCCTGGATTTAGAGAGGTTGACTTTTGGTGGTTGTAAGAGTTTGAAGGAAATCGACAACTCCATTGGAAAGCTAAAGTGCTTGCTTGACTTGGATATCACCAATTGTAGGCTTATTGAACAAGTGCCTGATGTTGGAGGGCTAGTGAAGCTTGAGCACTTCTCTTTGAGTGGCTGCGAGAAAGTAAGTGGACTCCCCGCCTCTATTGGCGACTTAGCATCATTGAGAAAATTGGACCTTTCATATACTAGAATTACAACCCTGCCAGAGTCCATTGAAAAGCTCCGGTGTTTGTCAGATCTCTGTTTGAAAGGCACTCAAGTTAGACAACTTCCGAACTCTATTGGAAAATTAACATCGTTGTGCACTTTGAATTTGTCAAGATACCGGACCGCTGAAATTATAGATCGATGGGAGTTACCCAAAGCTATTGGAAGGTTAGACAAACTGGAGGAGCTTTATCTTAAAGGCTGCAATCAGTTGGTTGGCAAAATTCCTGATGAAATAGGAGATCTATCCTCTCTAAGAGTCCTAGATTTGTGTGGGACCAGAATCTGTCGAGTTCCAGGAACAATCAACAGGCTTTCTCGCCTCTCAACACTTGACTTAACAAGGTGTGATGAGATTACAGAGTTATTTGAGCTTCCAGTGAGTTTAGTCTGTTTACGTGTTAAATCTAGCTCACTACAGGTGGTCCCAAATCTCTCAGAGTTTACCAATCTAGTAGAGTTGGTCCTATCCGATGGCTCTGTAGGTCAAGATTCGTCAAACCTCAAGCACACATGTGACTTGGGGTGGATTGGTAGGCTATCCAAATTAAAGAAGTTGGAGTTGTGTCTTCTCAACATCGCCGCACCTACGGAGTTGGGTCTCCTTTCTCTTCTAGAAGATCTTACTTTGTTTAATCTAGATCTGCAACCCCTTGAGCAACTACCGCCTTCTTTACATTCTTTAGAACTTAATAATTTCAGCTCAACAGGACCGCCACATTCCAACTTGAAAATTCCATCAAAGTTGAGGTTTCGTTTTTCACGATTGCAAGAAATTCAACTCTATGGGTTTTCGCTATTGCAGGACTTACAGTTGGATGAGTGTGACCTTCGGAGCTTATCCATACCATCTAGCTTAAGGGAACTGTGCATATTTCGATGCCCTAATTTGATTGAGATTCGGGTTCTTGGTATGTCGGCATCACTGGAGGAAATAAATATCACTCTTTGCCGGTCAATTGGGAGGATAGTATTATGCGGTGAGGGAGGATCTCTCGAGGTTCTCGATCAATCAGAGTGTTCTTTGAGTGAGTCGACCGATTGTTCACCGGGAGTACTTCTTCTTCCCGATGCCTTGAAGAAGCTAAAAAGACTTGACTTGCTGTTCGGCGAAAACCTAGTTGAGATTCAAGTCATTGGTACATTGTTATCATTGCAATCAATCTCTATTCATATTTGCGATGCAATGGAAAAGTTAACTGGTATATCGAACTTGAAGAACCTTCGCCATTTGCATATCCTTAAGTGCTCTAAGTTGTGGGTTGTTGAGGGCCTTGACAAGCTAGAGTTTTTGATTGACTTGGATGTCCGCGACTGTCCTTCACTGGAAACATTGCTTGACATATCGAACTCGAAAATACCGGATGACTGCCAGATATTGGTTTCGCGCTGCAGGGAGTCGCTCAACTCAGGAAAAAAAACTACTTTCAAGCATTACAAGGAGATGATGATTCAACAAGGTGCGCCTAAACCAGAGACAAACAAGGTGAGCCTCAACCAGGATTTCATCGCAACACCAAAGAATTTCACCTAAAATGTGACTAGATATAATTTTCTTTTTGACAACTTATTCAAACATAAGTAGTTAGAAGCATGCCATTGCACGTACCTATCACATTCCAAATAAATTTATAGAATATTCAAGAATTGAATTGACGATGTAAATTTACAAGAAAATATAACAGCCTTCAACCAGTCCATAGAATCATTTCTTCACTTGCAAATGGCCAGAATTCTCGAATTTTCCCTACCATAACAAACCAAAAGTCGCCATATGAGAGGAGACATCTGATATAGGCAACAACATTGGGCTTTCCTTTACATTTTCTTTGGTCCCCTCTCTTTGGTCATATTCGTCAATCCATTGACTTTATCTACACTTTCTGTTCATACAGACATGAAAACGGAACTTCCAAGTCGTAGACTGAATATAGATGTCTCGTTCCATATAATGCATATTTATTTTAGAATCCTGTAGTTATATTGTCTTTTCCTTTTGCCTCTTTCATCAATATATTCAAGATCAATCAATAAGAAATTCAAGGTTAGAGATTTTCACTTTTGGACATTCTGAGGGATTTAGAACGTCATAATGTGCTTCATAGAGGAACATAATGTGGAAAAGTAAAACTGACTTTGAAGGAAGAAAAGTGGAGACTTTACACTACATGAATTACTGAATCATCATTCAGCAGCATATAGACTTCTGATGTCTTGCACATACTAGGAGCCATGAGCCTACTGTACCCTTGTTTGTGAAAAAGGAAAAACCAATGCTAAAACTGCATTTTCTTAGTCTAGATAGGCTGAAGAAAATCTTATTTTTCATGTAGGAGGAGGCTAAAATGGAAGGGGATGCTAAAGACTCACACAGACTGAAGAAGTATATATTGAACTTAACCACAGCCTGCTTTTGCAAGTCTTGAAGAACGTGCTCCACCAATATCATTTTGTGATAGATTGAAGACATGCCAGGTGAGCCATATTGGAATGTCTCTGCAACCGCAGCTTTCCTTAGCTTTAAAACTGAAATTCTTTGTAGTTTGAAACAGAGGATGCATATGAAGGACGATTCAGAATCCGTGGAGATTGAAAGACAAAGTCAAGTCTCGTCATTTTGGTTGATTGAAGAACTAAGTTATGGCTTGGAAAGACAACTTTAAGACTCCTCTTGATCAAACTCAAAAGGCAACCACTGTCGAGGGACAAGTGTTCCAGAAACAAGAACTCATGCTGCACAGGATATTCCCCTGCTTTGGGGATTCATTAACCATTACCCCGAGGTAAGTCTTTCTGCAAGTGAAGTACAAATTGATTTCCATATGGTTCGACTAACAAAGTATTTTTTTAATATTTGGCTTGTGTATGACAGTTTCTTCAACCTTTGACGGCATGTGATATACCAATTGACGCAACGAAAGGCAGCTAATTGGCACCGAAATACATTTCCATCCAATGATTAGGTGGCTGGTTAGCAGTTATCTTTGTGAACATTCATCACCCGAGATTTAATAAAAGCTGCTTGCTAATAAATGCAGCGACTTCCTACATAATGAACTTCACTCATTTTGTACATAAGTCATTTTTCATCATCAAGTGTGCACTTTTCGTTGTTAATCATTCTCCAAAGTCGATAATCTGGTAGTTCTTCGATATCTGCTAAAATGCTCGTGAATTGCTTGGCTGTAGCAAGCAAGCCCAGAGAAAGGATTTCACTAGTGTCCGTAAGTTGTAAGGACCCTGATATCAAGCTTTCTCTTGGCTCATTCCCACTTGAAATGTGGCCAGAATAGGAAAATTTAAACTCTTATGGAATCACTGGTTACAATTGTAACCAACTATCATTTCATACAGATAAAAGTGCATTCAACATATTAATTCAAGCCTAACTCTGCAGGTTTGGATGTATCTGCCCCCACCAAATATATAGATTTCTGTACAGGTTTGAAACCTTTTCCACAAGGAAATTAAGACTTATTTGCAAGACTAATTTGAAAGAGTTTCTCACAACCAACAATGAAGATCTTTGAATTTCTGAAGGTCATACTGAGATAGTAATTTTAGCATTTCACAATTCATGGATGATTTGCAGTTTTTCGTACTTTTGAATCCTTTTCCCGTGACTTTCCCCTTTATTATTCTGGTAGTTGCCTCATCCCATAGATATGCCTTTTGATTTACGCATCGAAAACTATATAAATTTTTCTCTGCACCAGCTTTAATTAAAGCAGCGAAATGGTCGCGTGGCATGTAATATTAAGCATTGATATATGCTCTAGCAGTGCATAAATAAATGGCCGACAAAGCGCAGAGAGAGAGAGAGAGAGAGAGAGCTGGTGATTAAGATGGAGCTGCTTATCTCATTGTGCTGGTGCTTTGTCTGTGTGGAATTTGGGATAAGGATTTTAACATACAAGGAAAACATGATTGACAGATCTTGAACTGTCGAGGTTATGCAAGATAAAATTAAATCATACAGTTTAATACCTAACCAACAAAACTCAAGTTGCTGAAAAAATTCATCTGCATCCATACGTCTGTCATACAGAGGGTTCTCGCGAGGCAGTGGGTAGTTCTAGCTCAGGCTCAGATATAAGTGGAGAGACATAAAAGTCGACCATCTCCTTGGTTACTTCTTCCAAACTAGGAGGATCCCACTGCACATTATTTGATAAACCCACGATGATTGCAGTCATTGAAGTGAAGAAAATGTGTAAGGTTGGAAAAATTGGGACTCAATTTTACCTTTGGAGCGAAGTCCTTATCCACTAATCGTGCGCGAACACCCTACAGACAGCAAAGAGCACTATTGATGAGAACATAAACTATCATTGCAACCCCACAGATGGCAAAGAGTACCAATGATAAGGAGAGAGAAGAAAAACCACAAGATTCAACCAAACAATTGCAGTGGATGTCCAAGACTTGCGTACCTCACAAAAGTCTTTGGAAACTTCTCCAGAGATTCCATGGAGGGATATTCGGTATTCCCGAGTTAAACATTGATCAAGGGTCTGGAATCTACCTTCGCGAATCTGAAAGTAGTAATTATAACCAAGTCAATGTTCTAGCGAAGGAATCTATGTCCAACAAAGAAAATCAAAAGAATGGAAACTCACAGATCTTAAAGTGATTTTTAAGCTCAATGGAGAAGCTTCCCTTAGTTTCTTGAGGGTCATTGCACACCATTCATCATGAGAGTCAGCTGCTTCAATTTCCTAAGCAACACCAATTTAATAAGATGGCAATAATAGAACATCTAGGATATTAACTATGCTGACTCATTGCATTTCTCAGTTGATTAGTCACAATTCTACCATCATGTCATCTGGCAAAACAGAACATCAGTCATACCATCTCAAAAACAAGTACGATGTCAAGCATTGTGGACTTTCCAACGACAAATATAAGAGTCCTTTTCAGGGTGTCTCGTCCAACTTACCAGTGCATGAATAATTTCCTCGACTGTGTCATGGCTAAAGCATTTATCGATCACTTCAATCCTGAGTCAGTGAACAAGACAAAAGTACTCCATTTAAAAAATTATTTGATACACACTTCAATAGCTGCAACAAATAATATTGAAGAGACTAGAAAACAAAAGACTTCCTAGTAGTAAGCATAACAAAAAGTGCAAGTTCATTCTTTAATAAAGGTGAGAAAAAATATACTTGCACAAAGAAGGAAGAAACTTTCTCCGTAAAAGCAGCAATCACTCTGCTATGTAGAATATTTACTTGTCCCTTGCACAGTTCTAATATGCACAACAACTAACAACATGTCATAACTAATAACTTATTATGTAGATCTTAAGCGTTTAGAAGGACTGACTCATAGTTCTACCTGGGTTTGGATAAAACAGAACCAGCCACATAAAGTGTGACAATAGCTAGTACAAAAATTCTAAGCATATAAAGCCTATATTTGCCTTATAGCCAACTGCACCAAGAAGTAAGAAAGCTATAGTTATGTGTGGTCAAACGCAATCTACTCGCAATGTACATCATTTATTGGTTACATCACAAACTTCTCTAATCCATTTCCCCAGAAAGGCGTATAACGTAAATTTATACCATATAGATCCAAAAAACATAGTCATTTACACAGAGGAGGATAAAAGTAAAAAATCATGCGATAAAGAACCCAGAAGCTGTAGACTAAAGTTGAACATTACTTATGAATGATACTTCTCCTGTCAGGATAAACAAGATCACCATATTGTGAAAGGGATGTCTCTATAACAGACGGATCATCAGTAGTGAGTCTACCAAGACGCTCCTCAATCAAAGCCAATCTCTGTCAAGGTCATTAGTCATAACTCAGAAGAGATTATTAAGGTATGAAGTGTAAAAACACTGAAGCAGCAGTCAAAGGTGCATTGAAAACAAACTGCATTTAGTGAATAGTGAGTAGCCAAGCGGCAGGCAACCATTTCGACACCATTAAGCTTATCCCCCGTGAGAGCCAGGTATTCCCCTGGAAGAAGAAGGCCACATTCTAAGACAGTATCCTAACGCTAGTTATTGACAACTTGGTATTCAAAGAGGAATAGTACTAAACTGTGCAAATAAAATACAGTGGAAACTATATGATCCTTTCATTACAAACATAAGGACAAAGCAAAAACTATATGATCTCTTCATGGTTCAATAATAAAGTATACTTTGCAAACAAAGGCTTCCCTTTAGTGCAATGCATTGGATGGTCTTCCACATTTCTGCATGCCAGAAGGGAACTAATGGATACAGCAAAACATTCGAACATGCAGTAAAGATTAAATTTTCAAGGAACTTCCAGTTTACAGAAACCAATAGAACACTTTGAGGCCTAATTTTATCTGACCCTTCTGACCTATTTTTAATTTAATGAATGATCTCCTTATTTCATTACACATTTTAGCCAAGACCTCCCTTTTGTTTGCATAGACAACCTACCTAGATAGCCAGGTAGACGGGAAAGGTGGAAGGAAGCTCCTGCATCTGGATGAAATCCTATTTGAACCTCTGGATGGGAAAAAACCTGCAATTGAAAGCATTAGCTCAAGAATTTACTTTGTGGAATTGCTGCAGAAAAATGAAACCAGGTGCATTATATGTTTGTTAGTTCAAGTTGGTCCTCCCATTAAAAAACTAAACAGAAATGGTGAAGTGGAAGTCACAAGGCTATAACATGCCACCTTGGCATCTACGCAGCCACGTAGGGTGGGCTATTACACAGTTAAAAAAAATATTAAAAAATGAAGTTATGGTTTTAGAAAGAAAATTGAAAAAAAGAAAAAAGAGGAAATCTTCAGCTTGCTCTGGCAAAGAGAGGACAGTCACGCACCGACAGCCACTGGCAAGGGTGGCCAGACCCTCCCAGGCTCAGGTCACAGTGGCCACACCTTCATGGAGCTTGGGTGTGTTCCATCACAGAGGTATACACCCACAGAGAGAGATACAAGGAAAAAGCAGTCCTGGTCCTCGACCACCTCTCAGCACCCAGCAGCAAGGGCCACAGCCTTCACAACAGATCTAGGCGAGGGTCACCACCTCACATCAGATCTGCAGTGGTTCTGCTGGGATTTGAACAGGCCCGAGAAACACAGACTATGAGAATTTCATGCATTCAAATTATTCAGTTGTTGCCAAACCATTGTCAATAAATAACAAAAAGTATATCACAAGGATTGAGTAAACCACAAGTGCTTTGTGATTTGGAGGATTCAAGAATACATTTTCCCCCCTTTTGTGGTCTATGATCAGAGTGCACAGCTTGAGAGCTCGTCGTCATTGTAGCCATATATTCTTGTTCTTATGTAGTGGGCTCAAACAAAGTCAACCACCTAAAAGAAAAGAATTTGGTATTCCGTTATGCTATTTTTGTTGATGCTTTGTTAAGTTTCCTTGATTTGGGTTGATGGGTTATATGAAGTTTGATTGTTACCATTAGTTCTGGCTTCCTGTTTCAAGAATTTTGTCATTTCATGTTTGTGGACCCAGTTATTTGGTTCCTCTTTTCTAGAAGATTCCGTGTTGTGCAAACACAAGCTCAATGCTCTCTTACGCACTTGGTCGGTCTCTCTGTTGCATGTGGTATTCAAAGGCGATGGCAGCAAGTACCCATTCACCATGACCCTGGCTATGGCTGGGCAACACCACCTCCACTGGCAGGCCACCCTCCCACCTTTTTTTTTTTTTTTTTTTTTTTTTTTTATTCCACCGTAGAGATTTGCTCAAGAAGAATGATGATGTGGATGGGCATATCAGCATTCCCGTCTAACTGTTTGATGGAAGGACTAACTTGAACAAACAAACATATAGTTCAAGGACTTGATTGCACAAAAAAAAAGAAAGAAAGTTGAGGGACGACAATGCAAGTTGAAAAGGTTCAAGGACCTCCCATACCATTATCCCATATAAAAATCTATGTTAATATACCAATCCCATGACAATTTAGCTCACTGGTTTCACCAGAAACCTATGTTACAGCTCAGGAGCAAATTCACGTATAATGACAGCCAATGGAATCGAACCTCACTTTACATTAAGATAAGAAATAAATTGGCAAAGGAAGTTGAATAAACACAACCCCAGCGAGCACATGTATGAAAGCATTTAACATCTATATCAGTATTTAGGAAAAGTCACATACAGTTTTATCAGTTGCCAATCGAAACATTCCAGGGAGAGAAATCCCAGCTCCGCTTGCCATAGTGACACCGTCCAAGATAGCCAGCTGCCCAAGAGTGAAGTAAATAAAAAGTGACCAACTCATAAATTGAAACTAACACGAGTGCTGAGACATTCAAACAACTTTGATTGACTAATAATTAAATCCCAGAAATTGAATATTACACCTACTAAATGGTTATTGCTTGCAGTTTTTACTGTGAAAATGGGTCAACGATGTGATGTCAAGTAAACAAACACTTTGATAAAATATTAAACGCCAAATAATAAACAGCGAATGGAACTTGGAGTACATCATGCAATTAATTTTAGAAATGGAATCCTGCTTGACATGGAAGATACTGTGCCTATAAGATGACTACTACAAACCAATTGCAGTAAATGTCACTCACTTTCCATTTGGCTCGAGGAACAAAGAGGAAATATTTAAATGATTTTTAATTGTTCTTCTTTCTTAATTAAGCATAAAGTAATAAGTAGACAAGGGCTAAACATCAAAAGGACTTACTTTTGCTCCAAGAATCATTTCAAGAATCACAAGGACTTACTTTCTCCTCTCATCTCACCATGAATCGCCTTACACAAAGACCGTGGTCATGCAGATCATTAGTCAATGATAGTTTAACTAATCATGCCGCCAATGCGGAGGTACCTCGTCTACTTAAGATTCATCTGTAACAAAGTATATCCACCTTAGTGACCTAGACTTCTTATGCTATAGAAAATGGTACCCAAGTGGAATGGAGTAGATCACATGTCAAGAAGCATGATATCCGACTAGTAGGTTCAATAATTTCAATATTTTGGATCATGATAGAGCTCCAAGGATTCAGCCACCATCACTCACTTTGTAACACAGAAAGTTTCTTTCGCTAGTTTTTGTAGCGTGATTGCAAGTTTAGAGCAACATTTAATCTATTGTTACTATAATCATTCATCCAAGTTATTTCCAAGATTTCAAAAGTTTGTGTAAATGCTTTCTAATTGTCTAGTGAACTGATTATTTTTCAGATTGCCAATTTTAGCGATCCATAAGGCAAGAGTAACCTGTATCAGCATGTGTGCATAGTTTGTAGTTTGCAGGGATATCAACAATTTCCATATCACTGAAACACAGTAATACCGCAAACTGTGAGATTAAAGTTTTCTATCCATGACAAGGAAACTAACTCTTAAGCATACTTCAACCACTTACTCACAAAACATGAAGCATCAATTTAAAAACTATAAAATGAAATTTTTATAGTATCAACTACATAATTTATCAGAATCATAGGAATCTACGGTGAAAGTTCAGTTTCTCATCCAGCCAGGAGAAATACTACCTTACTCTATGATGTCTGGCCAATAATAAATTGTGTCGAGAGGTCATTACAGAAATCAAGAGAACTTAAGAGGAAAATCCAAGCCCTGAAATTATCCATTACAAAGTAGACTGATTCTACATCTCAAAAGAGCTAACAGTTTATATAAACTTCAAAAGGAGGTACTTACATGTGGTTTCAAATATGTCCCTTGCAAATAAACAAACTTATATAAAGTATCAAAAAAAGTTTTGCAGTCCTCAATGTTCCCTGCAGATATGTTGACTATTTGATTAGAAACAACAATCAGGAAAGAAAAGTAAAAGAACCAAAAGATCATAATCAAGGGAACAAAAGCAGATTGATAGCAAAGTTGCGTGCTCTTTGAAGAGCACTTGAGGGCCATTATTTCACACCTTCCACCTTAATTTATCTATCATATCCCACCTGATTCAATATTTAGTTTCACTCAAACACACTAGTTCCTAATCCGACCTTTCTTCTATAGCCACAAATCCACCAATGGGTCTCCAGTTATAAAAATTACCTTCGCATGTTGATATTTAACACCCCAACATTGTCACATTTATGATATTCTAGCCCTTGAACCAATCCTTTACTTCTACTTCTAATAATTAAATTAAATATATAGCAAAGACTAAGGACATAAAAACTATCAGAGAAAAAAATGTTGAAAGCCAAATAAATGAAAGGATTCATCACTGACTGACCTTCAGTGAGCAAATGATAAAGGGTAACGACATCTCCACCTGAGCAGAAAGCTTTGCCACTACCCTTCAGATCAGACAAAAAAGTTAATGTTAATTCAAAGCTTGTGAACCCTGACAATGATAAAAGGAATGCCTGAAATATGAATCCATTTCTCCCTCTGTTTTAGACTCTAGACGAAACAAAGCTAGGATCTTTTTGAAACTATCAGCTCTTGTATGAGAGCATGTAATGGCAATACCTTCATCAACACAAACCCAATGTTTGGATTCTCTTCCCACGATTCATAGAGCCTCTTTAGCCTGGCCACCTTCAAAAAATATCAACATAAAATTTCAAGCTTTAATTGTTTTAGAAAAGATAACTGAACCGGGTACCAAGAAACGGGAAAAATGAAACGGCTTTCTGTTCTGATTGGGGTTGGCGAGGAATTATTTGGAGCTGGAGAGAGGGGAAGAACCAAACCATTGAGGTAGTGAGAGAATTAAGAGCAGATGGCCGGTTGAGTATCGCAGTTCTTGAGTTGGCTCTTCCATCCACCAAAACCTGACACCACAAACATACACGAATTGAAATATAAGCTCCCAATGTAAATGAACCCGCCTTTTGCTATCCGCAAAGTAGACGCCGCGACTTGACTCCATCGAGTTTCTGAACGAATCAAATTTTACTACCCGGACAACTTGCATCAAACAACAAACTGAAACACAGAGAGAGAGAGAGAGAGAGAGAGAGAGAGAGAGAGAGAGAGGGAGGGGGGGTGAGAGACCTGGTCTTGTACGTCGTCGTAGCCGACGTAATGGGGCAGAGCAGAGAAACTTCTCCGGTGAGGGAAAGCGCCGAGCTTGGGAAGCGAACGCCTGGCTCTCACCAAAACCTTCAAGCTCTGCATCTCTCCCTTTCTCCTTCCTTCTCCTGCTGTTGTTTGAACACTCTATAAAAGGGTTTTCGAAGGATGTTTCTCCGGGGCAATGCCTGAACCCGTCGCTCCGGCCTCCCCCTCAAAATGAGAAGCGAACGGCGGAACGCTGAACGATGCACGCTGAGTAGGCAAAAGGAGAAGATCGGAGCAGAGCAAAGATCAAGCAGCCGTTCAGTAAGGTTATTGTCCGAGCCGTAATTGTACGAGAGAACTCAGATTGGGCTTTTGCCATCTGGGCTTATCTGGACCGGTCTGATCCAGTCTAAGATCCGGACGATAAGGCCTACCCAACGATGATCTAATCTGGTTCGGTCCTGGCCAGCGGCAGTAAAGATGAGCATGATTCGGATTGAGCCGATCCTGCACTTAATCCAGAGACTGACCTACACAGCATTGGTCCTCAATTTTTAGGACCAAAGACTAATCCTGTTGAGTTTGGGACCAAGAACTGGACCAACGGTGAACTCGAGACCAAGCAATTATTTTTTTGTTTCATTTTTTATATTCCTTAAGAGGATAAACATATTATTTTACATTATATATGCATCAATAATGCAACATTGATAAACCAAATTATGAACACCAATACGTATCAAACATAAATATAAGATAATGTCACAACAAAAATTTTCATTTGCTAAAAGCAACAAATCATAAAAACAAACATGTGAGGCAAGGAAACAAAGGTGAGTGAAAGAGCAACAAGGTGAGCAGGCAAGTGAGGCTAAGGTGGGCGAGAGTGGCTAAGTTGAGTGAAGAGGGTTTCTTTCTTCTTCGTCAAATTAGGAATAAGTTTATTGCTACATTCTAACTTAAACAATAAATTGAATTGCAAAGAAAACAGAGGAGGAGGTGGTATAATGTTATATTATATATATAATATTAAGTACAAAGTTAGTTTGAGTATGACCAATCCTAAACTCTCATGACCGAGAATTAATTTGTATAGTACAAGGTCCATGGGTTCTAAAACCAATGATTGACCTAGTCCCCTTGGGAACCAGTGTTGGGCCAATTCAAGGTGACCTTGGACCGATGCTCATCCCTAGCGGCCAATGACCCCCGCGTAGACCCTCGTGGACCATTTCCCCACCTTTGCCCTTCCCAACAATGATGAGGGCAACCGCGGCGAGAGTTGATTTTAACTTCTTTTGAAAAAAATAGCTCATATCGGATTAAAAATTAGATTTGAATCAAAACAACATTTGAATCACGTAATCATCACGTATTATAAAGAAAATAATGATAAAAACGGAGTCAACGAAATGACTTAATTACATCAATTTGACAGGTTTTAAAACTTTATTGCACTTTTCATAAATTTTAGGATCCAATTACATTTTCATGATAAGTTGTGAAAAGTTTGACAACTTATGATAAAAAACTTTTCCATATGACTTCTGCAAATTCATGCTTGTCCTCTAGTAATTCATGTTCGGCCAGTGTCAACTTTAGGTCCTTAACAAGTTCTACCCGCTTTCATCACGGAGGAGATACCAATAGTTTCAGTTTGAGATTACAAAGTGTAAAGAAATGCTTTATTGCACTGATTATTTACAAACAAATCATTCGGGTCAAATTAAGTCCGAACAATGTCCTCGTCTCAAGATGCAGCGCAACTCCATTGGCCGTACCCTTCGCGTTAGAAGACTTCATTTGATTGTCGTCGTGCCCCTTTCCGTGTTAATTGTAGCCGGTCCGTACCCCGTGTGCAGGCACTAGTCAGCTCGAAAACGAGTGCCCTTCCTCAAACTCTCCCACAGGAACAGCATATGGTGAATCCCAATCAGCATCAAAGACTTCTTGAAGCTGCGAAACTATGTCCTGGTGATACGTCCCGAAGCCGACCCCAGCAGTAGTATAGAAATAGTCCCATATGAGGTTACTCGTTCCAATGTGGGCTCTCACATCGCTGACAGCATACTTCCCATGGTTGACCCGAGTGTAACCAGGATACTTATTCCCAGTGCTGGTCCCATTGCTGATCGCAGCTCCAGTCGTGTTAAAACCCGGCACTATGTAGTACTTGATCTCAACTTTGCCAGAACAATTGTTGTACTTTGAAGAGGAGCAAAGGACATTGGAATAGAGGAGAGATTTCAGGTAAACGTCAGTGTTGTTTATGAAATGTGCCCAATGTGCTACCAATATCTTCACTTTGGCATGCTTGGAAAAGACAACCTGAAAATTATAGTCAACTCAGAAAATATGTTCTCAGTAACAACATATGGGAGGAAATAAAGTTGGTCAATAGAGATAAATCACAAAAAGCCAGCGTCAGCAACCCATTCTGTCAGTAAGCAGTTCTTCATCACAGCAAAGGCTTTCCGCATTTTCCTTCAATAATTTTGAAACCAAAGTAGCAAATGGCGATAGCAGGAAATTCTACAGCTTACAACAAGCTAAAAGCTTTTTATTTATCTGTTCTGAGCATGCGAGATAACTCAAAAAAAACAAGAAGCCAATGACCAGCCATCAGACCTAGTATTCATTGTTTAAAAATTCATGCAAGTCACAGTCCATCTCCATAAAAAGAAAAAATGGACTCCAGTAGATGCAAGACAAAATGATTTCAAATGAACACCATATTGACTTGTATCTGATGATTTAGATTCACATGTACAAACAAGGGCAATAACTGTAGCAACAAAAGAGTATACCTCTGACACAGCAGAAGAAATGGATGCCCAATAAACAGTTTGGTCAGCATATTGTGATTGACCAAGCCAATCCATTGTGCTGATCCTAACAGTGCCTCCACTTCGAACTGATTTTATTGTGTCGACCCATGCCTGCTCGTCAGCTTGGTACTTGCCAAATGACAGCTGCAATGGCAGTGTATTGTATGTTAAAGATAGAAGCTTGAAAGATGAAACTTACGGGATCCACCAAAAGGATCAGCAGAGCAATCGCAATGTGATTCAATCAACTTAAATGTTGAGCACCCTCAGTATTCATGAAGGAATACACACCGAAAAAGTTTACTCGCTAATATATCAGAGAGAAGACACTAGCAACTAGACTGGGTCGATTCGCTAAATTCTAAGTGGGTACATAGACATTGGAACTGTGATGTTGCAAACCAACAAACTTAATAAACTCTAACTTAAAATGCAACCATTCATTCTGTATCCTTTGGTCCAACAAACAATTATAGGATGAAACAAGTCTAACCTGCAAATGGCTAATATTTTGATGATGTCCAAATGCAATTCTTACTTTCTATATTAAGACAAAATTAAAAATGCTAAATAGATAGGTTTTGGACAATTTACCTCTGGAGGAGCAAAAGAAAGATAGCTAAGTTGATATTGTGAAGATGTATGATTACGTCCAGGAGTATCTAATGGAAGACGAAACATGTGAGGATGTGACAGGACTGGATAGCCTGCTACATGAGGAACCTCCACAGATCGAGGAAGAGGCGACCTGCCATGACATATTTGCGCATAACAACAAGTGGACTTGGAAAATGTTAACATCAACCTTCACCAAATCATTACAATGGCAAGTGAACTGAAAGCAAATCAGGCACAAAACCATTCAGTTGAGCACCAAACTGATCGAATGGTCACAACATCACATCATAGGCTAATATCAGACCAAGAATGAGCTGCTGATTTCAAATTTGAGAATAAATTTTCGACAGAAGCCAGCGACCAAGTCTAAGCATCGAAGTTGCCAAACTAGAGTCAGCCATATCTATCCAGTTATAGACAGGAATCCAACTAGAAGTCCTCAAGAGAGCAAATCTTGTCCTTGTCACTTGTTTTAGAAACTCCTTTCTTCTTTTAAAGGTATGTTCCATGCGCTGGACAATTTCTGCTTATTCATCAGTCCCACGGAACAGCATTTCCAAAATGAACAATTTGAAATTAAAATCCAATCTCTTACTTTCAATCCAGATATCTCTACTTTTCTTCTGTTAAAAGCTATTTACCATACATAAGAACTGTTCTGCTTTCTCTTTGCTTGTATCATTCAATCATCTGGGAGAAAACAAACTGAAAAATAAGTAGCAAATGCCAGGAAAAAGTTTTTAAGATACATTTGGCAAACATTTATAGCTGATTAGACGTAGTGGGATAAGGCTTGGTTTGTTGTTGTTAGTCATAATAACCATTTGAAAAGAACTCCGACAAAGATGAAAATCCAAAATTTGTTGAAATCTCTAAGCTGCAGCACCAAAAACAATCTTAACAAACAACAGAATCACTTGTCTATCAGCATAACCTCAGGAGTTTCAGACCTGAGCCTAGAGTTAATCTGATGGTTGAAAGACTAAAAAGGGATATTCCTTGACTAAAAGTGAAACAACAGAAAATCCCATGCAGCAGAGACATGCTTTATGAAATGAAAATCAACTTTTCTATCACCCAAAGAAACAAAGAAAATGAACAACACAACCAAATGCCGGGGGGGGTGTGGTGGGGAAGAAGAGCATAACGATTTTTTCACAAATCTAAAAATATGCAGGCAAAAGAGACACAAGAAAAAGTGCAATATGAATGTTTTTGTCATACTTGCATCGCTCTTCATATTCAAGGAAATGTGACCAACAGGGAACTTTTCTGGTGATCTGCCATTGTTGATCTGAGACATTCTTTGTGTAAGCTGAAGCATCAAGAGAGGAAAGTTTCCACAGGTTGTTGTTGTAGGTTTCAACCTTCTTTGCTATTTTGGGACAATTAACAAGGTATATTCCAAGTTCCTTCACCTGTAAATGTTGTAGGTTTCAACCTTCTTTGCTATTTTGGGACAACCTTCTTTGCTATTAAAGATTTGAACATTATAATTTTTCTATATAGCTCAAATACACAAACAAATCTATAAAGACTGAAGAGATGAAAATTAGGTGATATGTCTTAAAATATTGTAAATGTGGCAGAATCTTCTACGATCTTACTTGCCAAAAAAAAAAATGGGATGCTTATAGCTGAGAACCCACACCTCTTCTTTTGTTGAGTCAAAATTTATTTAGCCATAGTCGGATCGATATCCTCACCAATAATAAATGGAGAAAAGGCTATACTATATCCCTGAGAAAGAAACTTCTTAGGTAAAGCGTGTACCTGAGAAAGGGACTTCCAATCATTGTTGGCAGATCCAATATAGACATCTCGATTATCCGATATCCACACTTTCGCATGAACTATGCCTGAGCCCCACCATTTGGCAAATAACAGAGTAACAGACTTGACGTTTGTCCTTCCTGAAGCAAGGTCATTTGGCTCTTTGTCATAGTCAGGATATACTCCCGAGTGCTGTAAAAGCCTGGTGAAGTTTAATATCTTTCAGAGGAGGGCAAATGTTTGCAAGAAGTAAATGAGAAAATCTATAATAGACACGGTATACATGACAGTAGAAGCCCGAAAGAAGATGAGTTCGGGCTTATGCAGCATAGACATTTTGCTCTACTTCCTACATTACTTAATACCGGGCGTCAAACGTCTCTAAAAGTAATGATTTACTCACTGCTTTGGCAAGTAATTCTGGTACTACAGTCGTTCAATATTTTCATCCATCAGATTAATATCCTTCCCAAGGCTCCCTTGGAGCTTTTGGAGGAGTAGGGTTCTCTCCGATGAAGGAACTTTTACCATCTCGAAGTCAAATGTAATTGCATCGCTTGAAATTTGCGCAGTTCTCCAAGGTAGACCGTTTTCGGGTTTACTCAGGAGAACACAGTAATCAAATTACCAAGCACATGCTTCAGAAACTTGAAATAAGAAGACGTTTGACATGTTAACATAAAGTTTGGTTAAAGATTACGGGCAACAAAACTACGAAAGCTACCAGATATAAAATACAAGGTAGCCTTGATTGCCCACTTTGCGGAATACCCAAACGCAAAGCTCTAATTGCTACCAAAGCAGCAGTACACCAACAAATCAGCATATGCAAAGGGCATGAGCAAGCACCATCTGCAATTACCTGATAGTGACATTCCGATCAGCAGCATCTTCGATGGCTTTGTAAACACTGTGACCCGAATCAGCCCCGAATCGGAGCATATCAGACTGAGAGTAACCATAATCGCCGGAGTGAGGATCATCAGGACGAGCATTCAGCTGCCAATACTGCGCTATGATGTCCAGCTTCTTCGTCGAGTTTCCCGCCAACCACCGCAGCACATCCGCTAAACCATTTGTCACCTCAATCAGCAACTAATACATTTAGGCTCCGTTTATTCACAAAGAACAAATGATTTGGAAAACATTGCCTGAAAAAAGATTACTTGTATCCAATTTTTAACGCTAAAGATCATTGGAAACCAATTTTCAAATCATTCATTTTCCGCGAAGCAAGCCTCGGCTTAAAAATATCCAATTTTTAACACCAACCTCAGTCTCTCCTCCTACTCTGTTCCTCCAATCACGCTTTCTAAAACCAAACCGCAGCGCATTACTTATCAAAACGCAGTCGTTGCGGCGGAAGAGGGGGGCGCTTACCGGTGGAGAGGACGCCGGGGACGCGGCGGAGGAGGGGCATGTCGGTGGGGATGGACTGGACGAGCCACGCCTTGCAGCGAGGCGGCGAGCCAGCCGAGACGGCGGAGGCAGAGAGGTTGGCTACGGCGACGAGCGCCAGCGCGGCCAGAAGCGGAGGCGGAGGGCGACGGAGCTTCTTCATCTTCCGGGTTCGATTCGAATCGCCGTGCGGTCGCGCGAATCGAAGTCAAGGCGGTCCTGCGACAATGGCGGAAGAAAGAAAGAGAGAGAGAGAGAGAGAGAGAGAGAGAAGGAAAGAATGGATTTTCGAACAAGCGCAGAGATTCCCTCGTTGGATTTGACTTTTCGAGTTCGCTGAGGTGGCGGTTTTACCGTCGTCAGCACGTGGTGAAATGTCGGGGTTTTAATTTTTATCAATTTGTGTTTTGGTAATTACCCTTTTCTTGACTTTTTGGAATTTAAGGGAAACTGATTGCTCGACGCTCGGGGTTATCCTCTGAGAAACCGGATGAGCTGGTCATCCGGTCGCAAGGTCCTTCACGTTTGACGAGCATATTCTCAAGCATATCTATCGCAAGCGTACTAAAAAAATTGAGTTCGTTGACACGTTCTCGATTACGTGTTACCTATAATTATAATCAGCAGAAAAAAATTATGAGATCTGCATCTATTAATTATGTGTATAATTGTACAATCAACTATATTACGTGTTAAGCATATCTGCGTTCGATTATGCATCTATTTTATTTTTCATTAATCCTATATGCATATATCAAGCAAAACTATTCCATCACGTTTTGCAAAGTGATCGTTTGTTATTGTTCGTGTAACTATTGCCTTGTAGTCAATAACTTGCTCTAGAGTTCTAGAGAAGTGGTAGCGTTTTAAAACACTATTTAGTTTCAAAGAACCTTAACGATCTTGGCCACCGTACCTACATATTAATCCATCAATATAATACTTAAAATTTATCAAAATTAACAATTTATGCAGTGTAAATATGATCACGCGCATTGTTGATAATGTGTCTCATGTTATATCATCAAAAGAACAATTCAAGGCACAACATTCAGCTTCATCATGTAAATACATGAACTGCAATTTATGAAATCAATTTGACAGGAGATGTGGAGCAATGGAAGAATAATGTTTGTATTTCTCTATCTGTAAAGTATACAACCCTTCGATGGTGTTTATAGTACAAGAATTGAAGAAAATAAATGGGAAAGAATATGTATGCAATATTTTCTTACTCCAAATATTCCTCTTCTACGGTTTATTGTATCAATTGTGAGATCCCAATCTGAATTGGGAATCAATCAATGATCCTTTCTCCAACACAATTTATCTTATTTTATATAGTTAGATTGATAGTTGTAAAAATTTTGTCTTGCTCTTAAGAAGTGTCTCGTGTTATATTGTAAATACGTTTTCTTGAAGTAATCTCATGCTAATAGATTCAGACAAATGTTAAGTAATTGAGTTAAACTAAAAAATTATTCATTTCCCTCTGGCGTGAAATGCCTACAATTTTTTACTAATTTATCTTAGTTGGATATTACAATGAGATGGACTTGGAAGGCCAGACCTTATTTCAAACTCAAAATAATACTAAAAAAAATTTGAGTATGTCTCAAATTGAAGTTGAGTTTTCAAATAGGATTCTCAAAAACACCCTACTTTATCACAGTAGAGTCTAAAACTTAATCAATTTACGTTCTTTGTATATTACGAATAAAGAAATATCGACTCACAAATAAATTATTACCAAAGTAGTTTAGTATTCATTAATCTGAGGCCCGACAACCAATTATATCCTCATAGAGAAAAAATTAGACAGCGCCTCCGCAAATAAAACTAGAAGTTCCAAATGACGGTGCTTTAAAGCGTGGAGGAAGACAGAGGGATCGATCCAGAAATTCTTCTAGAGAGGAACAAAAGCAATCAACGGTTACAAATAAATCGAGCGTAATTTGATTTTAGTTATTGAAGTAGTATTTCCATGCTTAAAAAGCCTGATAAAGATAATATATGTATAGCTTTTGTTCATTTAGAGCATCTATTTGTTTATAATTTTAGAAATTTGAATTAATTTATGTGGATTTTCAGAGGGTAACTTGAAAGAGAAGCATTCATATAACTTGCCAGAGGATTAGCGGAACAAGAAATTTTGGCCATTGAACTGATCTTTTCCTTCACTGACCAAAAAAAAAAAAAAAAAAAAAAACTGATCTTTTCCTTCTTGTAGCCATCGTTATGCTAGCGGCGATCCATTTTTAAAACCATGATTGGAGCTTTCTATTTCAATTCTTTTCCCAGGGAGTTTTGACTTTTTCCGAATTTTATTCAACATCGATAATCTAACAAAATTCTTTCGAGACCGTGAATCATTTGCGATTTTTTGGAAATGGACCGAAAAAATTATGATATCTTCCCATTCTAGAAATCTCGAAGGAAAGGCCGAACATAATTTTGGTTTCCTTTAATTGAAAGAACAAGAAAGTGCTCTATTAGCGTAATATCATCAAATAACCAAAGAAAAAAAAACAACAATTAATGACATCTATTGCAAAAGATTCCTGCAGCTAAAGATGACCCATCATCACCATCCGACAGCCGCTCAACCTAAATTCCGTGGAATGGATATGCACTGTACCATGCAGAAACAACTAGTTGTAACCATGATGCTACGTCCGAACCCTAGAGAACGACGCTTGTAAGGACACGAACATGCGCCGCCGCCACATGTCACGTCGGCTCGACACACCTACATAACGGGTTCCTTCCCCATTGATCAGACCGGTATCGCCTTTCTTTCTTTTCATCAACCTCAGGTCGGTGAGTACTCTTGAGAGAGAGAGAGTGTGAGAGAGAGGAGGAGATGGCGGCGGACGATGCGCACAGGGCCAGGGTGGGAGGGAGGAACATGCCGATGAGCCCGGGGGCGATGGCGGTCGGCGGGATCCTCCTGGTGGCGGTGGCGGGCTACTACGTCTTCTACAAAGATAAGAGGAACACTAGGGAGGGACGCGCCAGGGTCGGGAACGGAGTCACCACCCACGACCCGCCTTCGGATGTTCGTGCCAGGAAGTGAATATGTACGACTCGCACGACGGATGTCAACTTGTAATTATGAGTGTTCTGGTGTCTCGGTCGGTCTGTATGTATCGCCCTTCTTAGGGTTACGTTGACAGATGAATAGAAAATGGTCGAGCATTAGTTAATACAAACTGAAAAGTACATCATTTTCGCTACGCTTGGGATTACGGATGATAGAGGAGCAGATTTGGATGCATGCGAGCTCATTTCGTTTTGCGGTGAAGATGTCCGAGTGATCGAGACGCTCTTCTCCGAGTCTAGATTGGAAGTTTTCGAATCTGATCGAGTCTTTTTAAGTTTGCTATCATCGTAGTTCTAACTTTTAGGTTTTTGAAATTAAATTAGAGAAGTGAAAAGTGGAGGGTCATATACCACTGGGTTTATGTAGCCTTCTAGTAGTTAGAGTGCTCTTCCCAAGGGCAGATATGTTCGGACAGGGCGTTCCTTCACATGCGAATTTAACACGAAACATGACCCGTCATCCACAATACACTGCCTTAACCAAACCATGCCTCTCCTGTTCTTGCTCTTTGCCGCACCATTTGGTCCGCCATCCGCGACGCCGAAGATCGCCTCTCCGCTTTGTCTCACAACTCGGTCTCTCTCGCTCCAACACTCTCTCCCTCCCTTGATCCATCAGAAAGAAGTTGACATGTATCTTATCATCTTGAAGGTGGCAGATCTGGCTCCATCTTAACGGACGGACGAGCCAGCGGCCCCATGTTCATTGACTGAGTCGATGCTAACTCCACGGAGGATGGAGCCAACTCTGGCCAGACCTGCCTCCATCGACGACGCCCAGAGTTCCGTTCCGGACCCACGATGCCGACACTGTTGTGGTGGATGCAAACAAATCAACCCCACTTGTCCTGACCAGAACGATTGAAGAAAGAGAACGGGTGGCCCCTTTTGCCAAGGGTGGATCGTCGGAGAACAATGCCGGGGGAAAAGGGCGGGTCGCCTTGGTTCTTGGATATTTAGGAAAGTAGAGAAGTGCCTCGTCACCTCATTCTCACTTTCAATAAAGAAGAACCGTCAAGAAACAAGAAAGTCAAGAAAGAATTCAATGGTGTTCTTGCGATGATGCTAGGCCGCTGTTCCGAGACACGTGATTCGGGCGAGGTCGACGTTATGGTAATCTCCGAAAGTCCGACCGTCGTTAATAGTCTGTCGTTGGAGAAGAGAAGATGGTACTGAATTGGGGTAGAGGAATACGAGTATTTTGATTTTTTCTCTTTCTCCTGTTTTTTCTTGGCCATTAAAATGTGTAATTATAATGGTGGGAATGATTATTCATTGGGCAGTAGCAAAACCTTTTCCTTATCTTTAATCTGGGCCGATGATATGATTAACTTCCATAATCGACTCATCCATTCAAAACAAGGGTACAAATTGATTAAATATAAGACCATCAAAAGGAATTTAAACCCGCAATGGAATTGACCAAGTGATGAAAGCAGTTTCATGCTTTTGGACTTATGATTGTGGCTAGTTTCATCCAAATGATCGGTTAGTCACGGATAAAAATAGGGACACTGTCGGTGAGAGAGGAGAATGCCAAAAAAGGGAAGAGGGCAGCGACCGTCTAATATGAACATATGAAAATTGCGTATTTCAATCATCAACGATAACTTTTACATATAGGGAAAATTATCAAAAAAAAGTCTTAAATCTTTTATAATTTTTTCAATTCAGTCTTAATTTGTTTTTTTTGCCAGTTCAATGCATGGCGTTTATATAGTGCCAGTGGGCCAAATTTGACGGAATCATTGAATTGGCACAATTGCAAAAATTTTATAACTAAATTAATAAAAAAATATTTATGATTGAATTGATAAAATTGCAAAAGATTTAAACATTTTTGGTAAATTTCCTTTATATATATACTCAGAAAAATATCAAGTAATTAATTTTGATAAAAGAATTGGTAACCATTTGTGAGGATAACCTTTGAATCAATTTCCCTTTAAATTTCCCTTGCTGTTGTTTGAAAGCTCTATAAAAGGGTTTTCGAAGGGCGTTTTCTCTGGAGCAATGGCTGAACCCGGCGCTCCGGCCTCCCCCTCAAAATGAGAAGCGAACGGCTAAACACTGAACGATGCGCACTGAGAAGGCAAAAAGAGGAGCAGAGCAGAGCAAAGGTCAAGCGGCCGTTCAGTAAGGTTATTGTCCGAGCCGTAATTGTACGAGAGAACTCAGATTGGGCTTTCGTAATCTGTGCTTATCTGGATCAGTCTGATCCAGTCTAAGATCTGGACCATAAGGCTTACCCAACGATGATCCAGTCTGATTCAGGCCCGGCCACCGGCCAGTGACCCTTGCCTAGAACCTCGCTGACCATTTCCCCACCATTGCTGGCCCTTCTAACCTTTTTCTTTTAGATCATTTTATTTTAATTTAAATCAAAATTGCATTAAAAATTAGATTTGGATCAAAACGACATTTGAGCCACGTCATCGCCATGTATTTAAAAATATTAATAATGAAAATGGAGTCAACAAAATAACTCAATTACATCAATTTGACAAGTTTCGGAACTTTATTGTATTTTTACAAGTTTTATGATTCAATTGCACCTTCATGATGAGTTTTAGGACTTCTGGTAAGAATATGGCTTAAACTTTTTCATATGACTTCTACAAATTCATGCTTGTCCTCTAGTATTTCATGTTCGAATAGTGTCAACTTTATGTTCTTAACAAGTTCTACCCGCTTCCATCTTGATGATTTTGGTGTAGCTTCAAGAAATGCACTCTCTCGAGGTAATGTATACAAGCAACGAAGCTGCCTCTTCATTTGCTATAATCATCAAGGAGGAGATACCAATAGTTTCAGTTTGAGATTACAAGGTGTAAATCATTCTGGTGAAATTAAGTCCGAACAATGTCCTCGTCTCAAGATGCGGCGCAACTCTATTGGCTGTGCCCTTCGCATTAGAAGACTTAATTTGATTGTCGTCGTGCCCCTTTCTGTGCTAATTGTAGCCGGTCCATACCTCGTGTGCAGGCGCTAGTCAGCCCGAAAACGAGTGCCCTTCCTCAAACTCTCCCACAGGAACAGCATATGGTGAATCCCAATCAGCATCGAAGACTTCTTTAAGCTGCGAAACTATGTCCTGGTCATACGTCCCGAAGCTGACACCAGCAGTAGTATAGAAATAGTCCCACAAGAGGTTGCTCGTTCCCATGTGGGCTCTCACATCACTGACAGCATACTTCCCATGGTTGACCCGAGTGCGACCAGGATACTTATTCCCAGTGCTGGTCCCATTGCTGATCGCAGCTCCAGTCGCGTTAAAACCCGGCACTATGTAGTACTTGATCTCAACTTTGCCAGAACAATTGTTGTACTTCGAAGAGGAGCAAAGGACATTGGAATAGAGAAGAGATTTCAGGTAAACGTCAGTGTTGTTTATGAAATGTGCCCCATATGCTACCAATATCTTCACTTTGGCATGCTTGGAAAAGACAACCTGAAAATTATAGTTACCTCAGAAAATATGTTCCCAGTAACAACATATGGGAAGAAATAAAGTTGGTCAATAGAGATAAATCACAAAAAGCCAGTGTCATCAACCCATTCTGTCAGTAAGCAGTTCTTCATCACAGCAAAGGCTTTCCGCATTTTCCTTCAATCATTTTGAAACTAAAGTGGCAAATGGCGATAGCAGGAAATTCTACTGCTTACAACAAGCTAAAAGCTTTTCATTCATCTGTTCCGAGCATGTGAGATAACTCAAAAACAAGAAGCCAATGACCAGCCATCAGACCTAGTATCCACTGTTTAAATATTCATGCAAGTCACGGTCCATCTCCATAAAAAGGAAAAATGGAATCTGGTAGATGCAAGACAAAATGATTTCAAATGAACACCATATTGACCTGTATCTGTCGATTTAGATTCACATGTACAAACAAGGGCAGCAACTGTCGCAAGAAAGGAGAATACCTCTGACACAGCAGAAGAAAGGGATGACCAATAAACAGTTTGGTCAATATATTGTGATTGACCAAGCCAATCCATTGTGCTGATCCTAACGGTGCCTCCACTTCCAACTGATTTTATTGTGTCGACCCATGCCTGCTCGTCAGCCTGGTGCTTGCCAAATGACAGCTGCAAGATAGAAGCTTGAAAGATGAAATTTACGGGATCTCCCAAAAGGATCAGTAGAGCAATCGCAATGTGATTTAATCAACTTAAATGTTGAGCACCCTCAGTATTCATGAAGGAATACACACCGAAAAAGTTTACTTGCTAATATATCAGAGAGAAGACAATAGCAACTAGACTGGGTCGATTAGCTAAATTCTAATTGGGTACATAGACACTGGAACTGCGATGTGGCAAATCAACAAACTTAATAAACTAAACTTAAGATGCAACCATTCATTTTTTATCGTTTGATTCAACAAACAATTCTAGGATGAAAAAAGTCTTAATCTGTAATGGCTAATGTTTTGATGATGTCCAAATGCAATTCTTACTTTCTATGTTGAGACAAAATTAAAAATGTTAAATAGATAGGTCTTGGACAAGTTACCTCTGGAGGAGCAAAAGAAAGATAGCTATGTTGATATTGTGAAGATGTATGATTACGTCCAGGAGTATCTAATGGAAGCCAAAACATGTGAGGATGTGACAGACTGGATAGCCTGCTACATGAGGAACCTCCACGGATCGAGGAAGAGGCGACTGCCATGACATATTTGCTTATATCAACAAGAGGACTCGGAAAATGTTAACATCAACCTTCACCAGATCATTATGATGGCAAGTGAATTGAAAGCAAATTGAGCGCAAAACCCTTCAGTTGAGCACCAAACTGATTGAATGGTTACAACACCACATCACTGGCTAATATCAGACCGAGAATAAGCTGCTGATTTCAAATTTGAGAATAACGTTTTGACAGAAGCCTGCGACCAAGTCTAAGCATTGGAGTTGCCAAACTAGAGTCAGCCATTTCTATCCAGTTATAGACAGGTGTCACGGTCCGTGAATCCTCCCGTACTCGTGACACTTGTGAGTGGCGCTTGGGGTTATCTGGTGAAGAGTGTGAAGCAGAAGGGGTAGAATACAACTGGTCCGTGGGAGTGGCGTCAGGACGGTTGGTGCTAGGAGTTCTGTGGATAGAAGGATTATATCACTTAGGAGCTCAAGAAGACGGGGTAGGCCTCCCGTGCACAAACCGGTCGGAGCCGATGCCGCTCTCCCGACTAGGCCATGGCAGCCGAAACCGGTTGTTGTGCCTAAAGAGAACCGCCGCCTTACTGATGGACTAGACGCCCGAGTGAAGGCGGGCGTGGTAGGATCTCGTACGAAGAATCATTCATTGTATCGTTCGTGGAACAGCTAAAGAAAGGGCTGTTGACACCTAAATTTTTGCCCAAAAATATTTCATTCCTAAGCATATAGATTATCTAGGTGTTTAATATAGTGTTTTAAATAGAATATGTTTTTACTTTAAAAAAAAATTGAAAAAAAAAAAAGATTAAAAAAAAGAAAACAAAAAAAGTTGGGGCCAATGATCTAAATGTGACTAGCCAAGCCTAGGAGGTCAGATTGGAATTCAAATGGCAAGTTGGGGCCAAAGATGCAATTTCCAAAAGTTGAGGGACCAATTCGCAAATTTTTGCAAAATTTGCGCCTAAGCCCGTAAATCATCATCTTGGTCACCAATTAAGTTGAAATTGAATTTGGGCCAACTCGAATCAATCAAATCGAGCCAAAAAGACCAAATTTGCTTTGAATTGGGTATTTTCGGATAAGAAAATGGCTAAGTTTGAGGGACTTTCTTGCAAAATTGGGTGGGCACAATTGCAAAATCTGGTTGAGATCTTAAACTACTATACATTTACTTGCTAATTGATAAAAAACCGCAGCCAAATTGATGGATTAAGGCACTCAAACTAGTTGCCAAAACCCAGCCCACAATTAGGTCTTAATTCGGAACTGCTAAGTAGGCATATTGGTGGCCCCACCATATCTTACTCAGCCGCCCATTTAGCTCGATATTTGCACGTGATGGAAGACCATATATAGTAGTGCAAGTGGACGGAAATTGGTCAGGGATAAGCCACTGACAGCACGGGAAAATCGCAGCAAAGTTCGCACACTAAACAGCTGCAGAAGTTAAAAAATTTGGCTAAGTCAGAAGAGTAGGTGAACCAGCTCAGTTGGCAGGCTTGGTAGGTGGACAAAAGACCGACCAAAAATCCCTTAATTCATGGGATAAGATCACTGAATCAAGGTCTTTCGAGGGAGGAGAGAGAGGAGACGAGAGGGAGAGGGGAGAGCTCGGAATCGTTCCCCAAGGAGGCCCTCAGAAGCAACTCCAGAAAAGCAAACCCAGAAATTCCAGATCAACCTCCAGAGAGAAAAGGGAAATTTTAGCGAACTTGCAGCCAAAATTAGCCAAAACCTTAAACTAGAGAGTGAAACTTCACTCCAAGAGCTTTCCAACCATAGGTCGCACGTCCCAAATGGAGATTGGGAAGGCCTCCTAAAGTCCCCCGAAACAGTGCCCTCCTGGCGGGCCAAGAAAGTCCGAAAATTTTTCTAAGTGTCGAGACTGGTTGGTCATGAGTGAGGAAAGCCAGTGTTTTTGAGAAATTTTAGAGACAAATGAGGAGAATATTGACTTTTAACCCAAACTAGAATACATATAGTTTGGCGTGGTATCAAGTTTTCCAACAAAATACGTCTTGAAGTCTAATTTTGGAGGTCAACGAAAACCTTCGTTGTCAGTTCTTTTTTTTTTTGCAGATCTCATTTCCAGTTGAAGAAGCCAACTTCCACAGGCCCCCGAGGATAATTTGTCTGTTTCATCGGCCAAGAACCACTTGAAAAGGAAACTAGGAAGCCAGGTAAGCATCCTAGATGTATTTATTTTCGAGTTTGAGCATGTTTTGCTCATGAAAATCAAGAGGAAAACCACCCCGGGGAACTGATTTCTGAGGCTGAAATTTTTCCAAGTGTTCGAAACCTCTTCAAGAGTGTTGCATGTGTGCTTCTTGGAGAGGTCGTTTTGATGTTGTTCGGTGGATCATTCTCAATGATTTTTGTTGCATTTGAAAGCTCATGTTACCTACTTTCACTCGGATCAAGTAGTGTTTTCCTTAGATCTTGTATGTGATAAGTGTCGGGGCTTAAATATGGGCATTCAACCTGTTTGCTTGACTTGGGTTCAAACCCAGATTTGCAAAATCAGATCAAACCCGCATATTTGATGACGATTCCGGCTTGGTTTTCGTGTGTTTTAAGCTGTGATTTCTATCTAATCTTACTCCTTGCATGTGGTAGTTTAACCTTGATGTTTTAGTTCCACATAATATTGCTCGTGCGTTGAGATTGAAGGCCGCAAACATAGCCCAAAGAAGCTGGTTTGGGGTGATTTCATGCACGCCAAGTGTTCAACGAAATGCGCAAACCAAGTTTCGATCTTGAAACGGTCGATTTGAGCCCGGTTCTTGTTATATTCATGTGCTGTGTTGTTCAATGTTAGCATATATCGGTTTAGGAAATTATTATTTTTATTTAAATAAAAATTAAAAAATTAAAAAATATGAAAATTTCAAAAAAATTATAAAAATGATGGATGATATCAAATTATGATAGAAATGACATCTAGGAAATTTTCCTAATTTTAAAAGGTCATTTTCTTAATTTAATGATATATTGGTATTTTATAACCATTTTTGTAAATAATACATTTTGCATAGATTAAAATTATCTAGAGTAATTTCATGCATCTAGGGCAATTTCATGCATATTTAAATTTTCATTTCGCTCACGGGGGTCCTGTCCCGGGGTGTGATAACAAGGCCATGTAATATTATTTGCCCGACTTGTATCGGGTTTACCTTTTCTGCATTTATTTTCAAGTCATTTCAATTTCTTGAATTCTTACTTACCGCACCACTTTTCAATAATTTGAGTGTAAATTTTTCTTTTAAATTATGTTAGGATTAGTCTAGAGATTAAAAAAAAAAACCTACAAAAACATTTGCGTGGACACTTAGTGGTTTCATAAAGATTATAATTGATAATCAAGAATGTGTGGCCATTTAGATAAATAACTTTCCAAGTTAGTGGTACCGCAAGGGCGCTAATAGAAACATTGGCGTAAACAAGTCCCCGTTCCTAGAAATCTCTGGTTGCGTAGGAATCGAGACACTACTCCCGTGTTTCGATTGGTTTCTAGCCGACCCCAATAGGCTAGTGGCGACTCCTAGAAATATTTAGGTTGTTAAGAATTGAAATATGAAATCCAACGTCGCGCGAGGTATGGGCTTGGGAGAGCCCGCGCCTAATCTAGGGCCATTGGTCCGCCTCTTTAGGCAAATACCCCTAAACCCTTCTTATTTTTCCCCGGATGGAAAAAAAGAGGTCGTGACAAGGGCTGGCCTGGCGAATTCCGCTCGCTAGGCGCCCGCGGGTCGTTTCCGAGGCCAAGGAAACTCTCGGCCCGTGACAAGTGGTATCAGAGCAGGAATCCCTCTAGTAAGCGAGTGAGCAAGTCAGAGAATCGGACTCCTCGTTCATGTGCGGGTCAAGCAGATAATTCCTAGTGGATGGGTGCTAGGACGAGTCGGCTTCTCGTCGAGCGAAATGCGAGTTAGAGAAGAACCGAACCCTTGCTGAATGGGGATAACGTTCGGATCGATCGGTGAATACGAAGAAGAGGTCTACCGCTGCGTTTTCAACAAGAAAAGAACTTCCATTGGTCCGGGGGTCAAGATGCTGATTAGGCCGGAATGGTGCTGCCAAAAGATGCGGTTGGCGAAAAATGCCACACTTGCCAAAAGTGCAGGTGTGACTCAAGGGCCGAGCGGCCGAGATCAAAAGAGGCCACCAATGGAGCAAAGACCTGTTTTGTTGGGCGAGCGTGACCGTTCGATGTGAAGTCCCAAAAGTGGCACATCAATGGTTAATTTACGCAAGGAAGCGACAAAGCAGAGATCGCAACGAGGGCGTTGCGAAATGAGTGGGGGAGAATGTCACGGTCCGTGAATCCTCCCGTACTCGTGACACTTGTGAGTGGCGCTTGGGGTTATCTGGTGAAGAGTGTGAAGCAGAAGGGGTAGAACACAACTGGTCCGTGGGAGTGACGTCAGGACGGTTGGTGCTAGGAGTTCTAGGATAGAATGATTATATCACTTAGGAGCTCAAGACGGGGTAGGCCTCCCGTGCACAAACCGGTCGGGAGCCGATGCCGCTCTCCCGACGAGGCCATGGCAGCTAAACCAGCTTGTTGTGCCTAAAGAGAACCGCCGCCTTACTCGATGGACTAGATGCCCGAGTGAAGCCGGGCGTGGTAGGATCTCGTACGAAGAATCATTCACCGTATCGTTCGTGGAACGGCTAAAAGAAAGGGCTGGCTCGGCGAATTCCGCCGCTAGGCGCCCGCGGGGTCGTTCCGAGGCCAAGGAAACTCTCGGCCCGTGACACAGGCATCCAACTAGAAGTCCTCAAGGGAGCAAATCTTGTCCTTGTCTCTTATTTTAGAAACTCCTTTCTTCTTTTAAAGGCTATTTACCATGCACTGGAGAATTTCTGCTTACTCATCAGTCCCATAGAATAGCATTTCCAAAATGAACAATTTGAAAATAAAATCCAATCTCTTACTTTCAATCCAGAGATCTCTACTTTTCTTATTTTAAAAGCTATTTACCATACATAATAACTGTTCTGCTTTCTCTGTGCTCATACCATTCAATCATCTAGGAGATAACAAACTGGAAAATATCAAACACCAGGAATAATTTTTTAAGATACATTTTTATAGCTGATCCGACCCAAGGGGAGAAGGCTTGGAAGGAACTCCGACAAAGATGAAGATCAAAAATCCGTCAAAAAATCTAAAAACAACAGAATCACTCATCAATCAACATAACCTCAGGAGTTTCAGACCTGGGCCTAGAGTTAATCTGATGGTTGAAAGACCAAAAAGGGATATTCCTTGACTAAAAGTGAAACAACACAAAATCCCATGAAGCAGAGACATGCTTTCTGAAATGAAAATGAACTTTTCTATCACCCAGAGAAACAAAGAAAATGAAAAACACAACCAAATGCCAGGGGAAAAAAGAAGAAGAAGAGCATAACGATTCACAAAATCTCAAATTATGCAGGCAAAAGAGGCACAAGAAAAAGTGCAATATGAATGTTTTTGTCATACTTGCATCGCTCGTCAGGTTCAAGGAAATGTGACCAACAGGGAACTTTTCTGGTGATCTGCCATTGTTGATCCCAGACATTCTTTGTGTAAGCTGAAGCATTGAGAGAGGAAAGTTTCCACAGATTGTCATTGTAGGATTCAACCTTCTTTGCTATTTTGGGACAATTAACAAGGTATATTCCAAGTTCCTTCACCTGTAAAGATTTGATCATTATAATTCTTCTATATGGCTCGAATACACAAACAAATCTACAGATTGAAGAGGTGAAATATGTCTTAATATGGCGTAAATGTGGCATAATCTTCTATGATCTTACTTGCCAACAAGAATGGGATGCTTATAGCTGAGAACCTACACCTTTTCTTTTGCTCAGTCAATTTATTTAGCCACAGTCGGATTGATATCCTCACGAATAAAAAATGGAGAGAAGGCTAACTATATTCCTGAGAAAAGGACTTCTTAAGTAAAGCGTGTACCTGAGAAAGGGCCTTCCAATCGTTGTTTGCAGATCCAATATAAACATCTTGATTATTTGATATCCACACTTTGGCATGAATTATGCCTGATCCCCACCATTTGGCAAATAACAGAGTTACAGACTTGACGTTTGTCCTTCCTGAAGCAAGGTCATTTGGTTCTTTGTCATAGTCAGGAGGCGCTCCTGAGTGATGTAAAAGCCTGATGAAGTTCAATATTTTTCAGAGGTGTACTAATGTTGCAAGAAGTAAATGAGAAGATCTCTAATAGATATGGTGAATATGAAAGCAGAAGCCTCAAGAAAATGAGTCTGGTCGTTTTGCTTTTCGTTCTACACACATAATTTCAGGCTTCAACCATCTTTAAAGTAATGATTTTCTCACTGCTTTGGTAAGTGATTCTGGCACTTCAGTCGTTCACTATCTTCATCCATTGGATTAATCTTCTACCTGAGGCTCCCTTGGAACTTTTGGAGGACTAGGAATCTCCAATAAAGGTACTTTTACTTTCTCAAAGTGAAATATAAATCAAATTGCATCACTTAGAATTCGTGCAGTTCTCCAAGATAGACGATTTCTGGGATTTTACTCGGGAGAACACGTTAACCAAATTACCTGACATGTGCTTCGGAAACTTAGAAATAGAAATTATTTGACATGTTAATAGAAAGTGTGACGAAAGAGCAGGAGCAAAAAAGTTAAGAAACAAACTACCAGATATAAACTAAAAGGTAGCCATGATTAGCCATTTGCGAAATACCCCGAAGGTAAAGCTCCAATGGCTACTTCACACCCACAAATCAGCATATGCAAAGGGCATGAGCAAGCGCTATCCACAATTACCTAATAGTGACATTCCGATCGGCGGCATCTTCGATGGCTTTGTAAACATCGCGACCCAAATCGGCCCCAAGTCGGAGCATGTCAGACTGAGAGTAACCATAATCGCCGGAGGTAGGATCATCAGGACGAGCATTCAGCTGCCAATAGTATGCTATGATGTCCAGCTTCTTCGTCGAGTTTCCCGCCAACCACCGCAGCACATCCGCTAAAACCATTTGTCACCCCAATCAGCAATTAACACATTTAAGCTCCATTTATTTTGCAAAGAACAAATAATTTGGAAAACATTTACCGATAAATGATTGTTTGTATAACTTGAAAGTATCTAGTCAATGAAACCTATTTTCATCATTGATTACATTTTATAGCTAAACATCTTTGTAAATAACGTAAACATGTTTTCATTGATTCGTTTTCGCAAGTATACAAGAAACATTTTTGCAAAACAAACGTAGCCTTTAACAATATCCAATTTTTAACACCAACCTCAGTCTCTCCTACTCTGTTCCCCCGATCATGCTTTCTAAAACCAAACTGCAGCGCAGCACCTGGCTAAACGCAGTCGTTGCGACGGGATAGGGGGGGCGCTCACCGGTGGAGAGGACGCCGGGGACGCGGCGGAGGAGGGGCAGGTCGGTGGGGATGGACTGGACGAGCCACGCCTTGCAGCGAGGCGAGCCAGCCGAGACGGCGGGGGCAGAGAGATTGGCTACGGCGACGAGCGTCAGAGCGGCCAGAAGAGGAGGCGGAGGGCGACGGAGCTTCATCTTCTGCCGGGCGCTCGCGCGAATCAAAGTCAAGGCGGTCCTGCGACAATGGCAGAAGAGAGACTGTGAGAGAGAGAAGTAAAGAGATGATTTTCAGACAAGCGCAGAGATTCACTCTCTCACTCGTTGAATTTGACTAATCCAGTTCGCCGAGGTGGCGGTTTTGTCGTCGTCAGCAGCACGTGGTGGAATCTCGGGGTTTTATATTTAGTAATTTGGTAATTTCCTGACTTTTGGAATTTAAGGAAAATGATTGCTTTGACTTTCGGGGTATCCTCTGAGAAACCGGATGAGCTGGTCATCCGGTCGCAAGGTCCTTCACATTCGACGAGCATATTCTCAAGCGTATCTATCGTAAGCGGTACTAAAAAAATCGGTTTCGTTGACACGTTCTCGATTACGTGTTACCTATAGTTATAATCAGCGAAAAAAAAAAAAAACATTATGAGTTCTACATCTATGAATTATTTATGTAATTATATAATATACTATGTTACGTGTTAAGTATATTTGCATTCAATTGAAGAACGTATCTTATATGCATCTATTTTATTTTTCATTAATCATGTACATATATATCAAGCAAGACTATCCCATCACATTTAGCAAAATGATTGTTCGTTGTTGATCGTGTAACTATTACCATGTAACTAGATAACTTGCTCTTAGAGTCCTAGAGATGTTGCGGCATTTTAATAAACTATCTAGCTTCTAGAAGGTTATTTAGTCTTAGCTTATACCTATTAAAAAAAAAAAAAAAACCTTAATGATCTTGGCCACCGCACCTACATATTAATGCATTGCTAGTGGGAGTTATGTCTTCATATTGCATAACTGATTATTCAAAAGTAAATTAAATAAGATACTATATGAAAGGATAGCTACGTAATAGGAAAAGACGCAACTCAACCTCTCAAGGTTGGCACAACTGGCTAGAAAGCAGGGGATTTTCAATTTGGAAACTGAAATTTAGCATTTCATATCCAATCAATTATACACACATGCCAAATGTTTGGATTTAACTAATTTGAGAGGTTGGTTATAAAGGTGTTCCATGGGTCTGCAGCCGCGGCAACAATGATACTAATGCGAGGGCCAATTGAGTCTTCTCAGGTAGTAGCGAGTTACGTCACTGCCACCATTGAGTGAGGGCGGCCAAGCCTCTTTGGCAGTTCGGCGAGGGTTGTTGCACTCAAAGCGACTCCGTGACGGTTCCTAAACCTTGCCAGTGATAAATGGGGCGACTCCTTGTTCCTCGTTAATGATCACTCTCTCTCTCTATTTTTTGACTTGTTTTTAAACTCTAGTTATTTTTATTTTTAGACTTTGTGATGTGGCACTTATCTGTGCCATATCAGTTCCACTTCTGCAAAGACAAGTTTTAAGACTTATTAATCATGAATTCAAAGTTTTAGGATTCAGTTGTAGAATTGACTCAAATTTTAGGATTCTTGTTGTACATAATAGTACTGAGTTTTTTTTTCCACGACAGAGAATAGAGAGTTGAAACGCAATAAAGGTAAATAAATAGTAAAAGCTTCATGATATCATTTTTTTTAGACAATGGTTTGCATGAGTAAAACTTTAGTTGATTGCTAAATTAACTAATGAGAAGTGTTATTGAATTAATAGCTATTCAAATGAAAATAGTGGCCATAAGTGAACTTAGCTATATATATATAACAGAGAAGATTCAATTCATATTACTTTAATTAAGTCATTACCACCTACATAAATTTAATTATATCTTAACTACATTATAATCTGTAATACAAAATGTAATACAACGGAACGAGCAAAGCTACCGCCGAAGTATAAGTAAAACTTATTTAAATGTTTTTGTTTGGGCTCCACGGGAATATAAATGGGTTATGCATTAAATGATATGCATAATAATCCCCTAATTGCATCATGGCAGACACCTATATAAAGAGTCGGTCGAATTTAAGAAAGAGTCACTAGGTTTAGATTAAAGTGGTGGATCATAGTTATATTAGTAAATTAAAATGCAATTTAATTATGATTAGTCTCAATCAGTTTTCAATGTCCCAATTTCCCTTATTAGTCTCCCTTATTTTCTGTCAATTGGTGATGTGGTGTAGTTTCTCAACTTACCTTATTAATTTGGTTTACATGACAGAGTTTCTTCTTCTCATTGTGGTCTTGGATTCAAGTCTTAGATGAAGCATTTTAGGAGTAAAATCCTAAATACATCAGATAGATGTAGGGTAGTTCACCCTTAAAATAACCCAAGAAGGTAGACTTTGTGGTGTGCAAAAACTTGGCTGAATATCGCTCAACCGCTTTAAAAAAAAAGGTTCAATGTATATTCTCAAGATTATCTAATAAAAGTTTTTTTCTTTTTTGGAAAGTATTATCTAATAAAAGTTCTAGCTATCATATTTTAAAAAAATTGTCAAGAAGATATAATATTTATCATTAAGCGCAGCTATAAATTATATGAAAAGAAAGATATTTACCTTATACCACTGGACTTCTCTTTGTATTTGAAACGCTACTCCGGAGACATTAGTTACGGTGCCCAAATTAGGTTGGTAATTTGCTGCTGCGACCATCATAGCCATCGAATCGCCCCATGTGGGAGATGGAACTAATGACGACTTATTAGTTGAGCTTACCTTCAAAAACAGTCTGAGAGTCCTTTCTTTGCGATAATCCACTGCAGATGCGGTCAAACCCTTAGCACTAGTCAACTTCACATCTGGGAAAAACTGAATAAATAGCTTCATGATTTCACTGATTCCGTGGCTTGTAGCTTCAAACAAGAAGCTCCCATTACCGCAAAAATCAATGATCTCGGTAGCATTCATATGAGAGATCGCAATGCAAGCTTGTCTGGCCAACTTGATTGCCATCACGTGTCTCAGCTTCACCTCGTGAACTCTCTTTAAAATAGGAACTGCAAAATGTCAAAAACAAACGAAAAAAGAAAATGAAAGACCAAGGAGCTTGCAATTGGATTAAAAAAAAAAATTCTTCTCTGGGATTCGATCCTCAAATGCAAACAGTGAGTTTGAGTAATTGTTGATGCAAAAGTACAAAAAAAGTATAAAATCATTTTTGGCATTTTCAAAGAAAAAGTTTATATCATGTCTAGAGGAAAAGATTAATCGGATGTGAAGAAAGTAGAAGTGATTAGAGGATAACTGAAGAAAGAGATCCTCCTTGAAGTTCAAACGAGGCTTTTTAATGCTAATCATAATTAAGAGAGCATAATTATAAGACTTAACCTGATAGAACAGCTCTGGAGATGACCACGCTAATGACATATGTCTAGCTAGAGTAAATTATAGTATTCTTTGCTTCTATAAGACTATTTTAGACAATATTATTCAAATATGCTTTTGGCAGCTAGTAATAAAAAAATCTTATCAATCGTACAAGCCACTGTACTGTTATTTATGCTTAGACGAACAATTTTTTTTCCCTCCATTCTATCTTTAGCAATTTCAAAGCTTCCAAGTGAGGTCACGTAATGATATGTGACGTTTCCTAACGTAGGGATTGGAGTTGCCTATATTCAGAAATCACTTTTATTTTGATAAAAACACGCAACGACGCTATTCTGTTTCCTTTTTTTTTTTACAAAAATAAAAGAATTAGGGATGAGACTAAAGGGTATTTCGTGGGCATACAGAATTTGGGTGAAGATGACAAGTGCAATTGCGAGTAAAAAATTTGAATAGGTTTTGGGAACTATATGATCATTTTAGCGGCTAGGTGCCGTTTGGGTTAGTTTTCATGCACTTCAAGCGATCCACCTTCTCGGATAATCTTTAAGAGCGTAGTCTCCCATATCGACCTGATGTATTTGGAATTTTATTTTTTGGAATGCTTCTAACAATCTGAAATATACGATCACAACAGGGGAAGAAAACTCCTTTACCATCCAAGCCTTTCCAAACAAACTATTTTGATTTTTCCTACATGCTCCTATTCCTATTTTCACGCCTTTTTAAAGTTGCCAAATAAAAGTGTAAATTTACTGTGTTAATGTGATCAAATGATAAACCATGCCATCATCTATTGCAACCTTATTTCAAAGTTGATGCTGGGAGCTTGCCTTCAGTCCCATGCCCAATTCTTGCACCCTCTCAACGCGTTCTTTCATGTTGTATTGAGATGAAGTAGTAGTCAAAGAAAGTGATTTTTAGGCTTTAAGCACTTCACCCGTAATGGAGAAAGCAAATGCAAAAGGGTTCATTGTTCTATTTTTTCCAAAAAGATTTACATGCTTGATAGAGATGATGAAGCGAACATTATTTCAACAATCAAGATTGAAGGAAAAGTATTAAGTTTACGTAACTCTTATTTTATATCTTCTGCTTAGATCATTTAGCCATAAGCAAGAGATTCCTAGGTTAACATCAAATCTAGCCTCAATTTGCAATTTTCAAGAACTCTTTTTCACTTTTTCTTTTTTAAACAATTTCGTGACTCTTGCAATTAGAATTTGATGAATTTCTGAAATCTTTCAAAAGATAAAAAAATTAACATAGAAAATTATATATAACTTTGTTTGAGTTTGAATAATTTTTTTAAGGATTTTTATTATGTCCATTAGCGGTATAATTATACATTCACCGATGGACAGTTGACTTGTGGAAAAATTAAATACAAAACTAACTTCAAACACATTTATCACATCCAATGGTGAATGTCTGACAGTTCTTTCACACAAGCAACGGGCTACTACAGATTATTTTCCAGATTATGGCGAAGAATTTTTTTTTTTTGGACAAGGTATGGCGAAGAATTAAGTGGGAGCTTTTTTCTACTTACAAAAGAAGTCAAAAACAAACAAGCCATAAACTTTTAGTTGGAGAGAGAGGACAGAGATAATGACGGTATCTTTATAAAATGGAAGCATATCTACAATTTTGGCAGCATTCCAAAGTGACCTTGTAAGACATTGAAGCGCTACAATTAGGTTGCAGAGAAAAACTGGTCACTAGATAAAAAATCATTATAATACTTCACAATTGGTTCGTCATATTGTTCAATCAATTAAGTAATATGATACTTATGCACTTGGTCAAATCACATGGTTCTCAAGGGATAGCTGATCCATAAAGTAGTTCGATTTCAGGCCATTAGTCAAGTAAAACAAGGTCGAGGAATCAAAATATATCCTACAAAGAAACGTTCATTTACATTTTCTTTTGCTAGTACGGAGGGAATCGATCTAAGAAAATTGACTTAAAGTTCAAAATCATGAAAGGTCTAAGATAATGCCAAACAGAAAAAATGCATACCCACCCAGATTTAAACTTTTATCCGTTGGTTTGTAGTTCAGGTCCACCGGAATACCTTCAAGTTCAGAAACCAAAGAGCAGGTGATGAACTCGGTATGATCTTCTTGAAGGGAATCAGTAATGAAGTGATGCGAGTGTAGAAAGTACGGACATTGGTATATCAATGCTTCCAAGACACAGAGCCTGGTTCCACTGAGAAAGTAAGACTCCTTCACTGCCAACACGTCCATAATGGATGGGTTGCTGTGCCGTGTGGTTTTCATGGTAAGTGAGGGTATCGCCCAATGAGATAAAGGACGATATCTATCCGAATAGACCAGCAAATGTTGATCGGGAAAATAAGCTAAGTCTAGAACGAAGGAAATAACATATGGAATTGAGAAAAAGATCGATGGTGATCTTAGCAAGATGAGCAGCATAGATGAGAACTACAGTGGTATCAATGGCAGAGGAACTGCTGAAGGGATTACCTGGCCCATCGACTGCTATACTTTTCACCAGGAACCAGACAATCTCCTTATGCATAGAAGCTTCCAAAGCAGATATTCCGAAAGGAACACATCCTTCATTATCTGCAAGTTGCGTCAACTTAGGATTACTTCAAACTAATGCCTTGGCCATCCTTATACTTCCACACAGGACAACATTGTGGAGGGCTGTGCGGCCATCACAATCAACCATTTCAAGGGCTTCCGAATACGGAGACGAGCTCAACCAGGTTCTCAAAAAATTAGTCTCGTGCACTCAAAGCAGCTATGTGAAGCAATGTTTCTGATCTGCTTCTTATTTTGGTTGTCTTTGAAGCAGCATCTCGTTCGAAAAATCTTGTAGCAGATTCCCAATCGCCCCTGAATGCAGCTCCCAACAATGGTCGCTAATAGGGTCCATCCACTTCCTCTTCGGAATTTTCTGCAATAGATGCAAACATTTCAGATCATTTAGTTAACACTTTTATGCTTGCTGACATTGAGAAATGACCCAAAAAAGAACAACTTCATGAAGATCCGCCCCAGATATTAATTTCACACTGAAAATAACTCCTTTGAGGGATAACGCACCTGAAGCACTTCCAGATTGGGAAGAAGCTGATCCAACGCTTGCTAAAACATTTTCAATATCTGTAGAAGAAAGAGTGAGCACCAGGTCCTTCGCATACTTTTTTTTTCCCCTTTATTCTAACTACGGTCAGCATTATGTTTGTTTGGTGATAAAGAAAATAAAAAGAACCATGAGAAAAAACAAGTTCGAGCATACTTGGGACTCCATCGATTATGCCATATTCTTTCTCGGTTGGAACATACCTGCTGCTGGTTCTGCTTGATTCGAATTTCCCTATCCTTCACTTGGTTGCGTCGCCATTGAGTTGCTCTCCTGGTCACAGTTTTTCAACAACAAAGTAAACGGAGAATGCAATAAGAGGCTTTCGACTTTCCTAGAAAGTGGAAGCTCCCATGTCAATCAGCTTAAGCTGCAGGGGCTGTTATATACCATGTGGTTCTCGTTGATAAAAAGTCCGTTAGCGATGGAAAAATATAAATCTTGTTACATGAAAATTAATTTAAGTTAAATATGACATAAATTCATGAACTTTAGATTTTTTATAGTATTAAAAATTAAAAGATAGAGAAATTATATGAGTTCTTTCAAGCTTGTGTCACGGCCCGAAAGTTAGCATGTCCAAGAGGTTTCCATGGCACGGGCGTGACACGTGATGAACCTCGACCTATGTGCCCGAGATGTACAGTATTCTCCTAGGGGCAGGTGATACCGTATTTGTACGCATACGATATAAATGCGAGTAGCTGGTAGTTGGCAATGAATGCCGGTAGTTGGTAGATGGGGAGGTGCAATCTCCACCGTTAGATCTAAGGGAGATCTACGGATAGGGTTTGCCTTATACTTGTATATAAAGGGGTGTCCTCCCTCATTGTATTCTCATTCACAACATATATGAAAATCCAGAGCTTCTCTCTCATCAAGTGTTTCTCTCTCTAGAAGTTCGTTGTGAGTCAAGTGAGAAAGGCTGCTTAGGGGTAAAACCTTAAGGCCGCACGGGTGAATCGAGAGTTGATCAAGAGTTGATCAATCGGCCCGTGACAAGTGGTATCAGAGCTGATTTGCGATCCAAGCGCAAGTGCAATGGTTGATCCACGATTTGATGAGGCGTTGGTCCTGGGTGATGACTGCGCTGATCGTGGGCGGAACGCCGAGAAGGGCGGTGCTAAGGGGAAGAAGACCCGTGGTGGTTCGAAGGAGCCTATGGGGGATCTTGCACAACGGATGGCGAAACTAGAGTTGTTCGTCTCCGATGTCCAAGGATCGGTCGATGACCTGACCCAGACCATAGACGGAGTTGATGCCGGAAGGGAGGAGCTGGTTGCGGATGTGCAAGAGCTCAAGACCGGCATGGGAGAACTCCGCCACGAGTTGCTGGGGACCCTACAGGAAGAACTAGCACAACAATACGAACCCTTGGAGGCCACAATGGCGGCCATGCGCGCGAAGATAGCAGAGCTTACGGGTAAGCTCGCTGAAGCACAAGCTGCACTCGTGAACGGTGTCATCACGGTGCAAGGTCCACGGGTGGACACACCGAAGCCAAAGGAATTCCGGGGCTCGCGGGTGGCCAAGGACGTGGACAACTTTCTGTGGTACATGGACCGGTACTTCCAGGCCATGGCAATCAACGACGACCAAACACGGGTAAACACTGCATCGATGTATTTAGCTGATAGTGCATTGTTATGGTGGCGTCGTCGGTCGGATGATAGGTGCAGGAACCCTATCACGACCTGGGTTGGCTTCGTCGAAGAGTTTCGACGGAACTACTTTTGTGACATCCCGATTTTCCAATTCTATTTTCAATAAATTGAGACGGGCATTTCGTTGGCACGCATATAGTTATTTTCCTTGAGTCGGCCACTCATATGAAAACTAATCTATCGGGTGAAGCTGTTAAGAGTTTCTAATGCATCGGACTCGAGAATTTGACCAGGAAGCGACCTTTCGACCGAGCTAATCTGCAAGGGTCATTACGGCACGATTAAAATCGATTAGAGATCGGAGATAGGTCGACTCGACATAGGCATGTGATCAGGTGTGGGTGATTCCACCAGATCGCACAATTCTTGTCGATCAGCACTGGGCCGACTTTTCTATCGATTGGGTACCCTGTGTTCGTATTTGAAACCTTGAGATTACCCCGACAACCGAAAGTCGCCAATGTTTCAAAGATGTACATTGTGGCTTGAGATGATCAACCACGGGTCAAATGCGTGAAAATTTCTAAAGGCTACCCGGTAGGTTGGGCGCGCTAGTATCGTGCCAAAGTGAAATTAATCTGTGGAATTGAGATCGAATTCGAAATTGGAAGTCCGGGTGTGTCACAAATCATTTCGGGATCATTGAATCATCTTTGGAAGATTTTTCGTGCAATCAGAGTTCTTTGGCAAATTAAATCCGAGAATGGCTATTTTAACCCGGGAAATTAGTAGGCCACTTTTTGGTCGCGCTTTTGGGGATTAAATTGATTATATAGTCAAGTGAATATGTGAATTGAAGCGTGGTGACATTGGGTTAATTTAATTGAGCTTCAATTGGATGGAATTGATTGAGAAATGATTAAATTAAACGTACAAGGATTTGGACCCCGGCGGAAAATGAATTGCAACCATTGAATGATGTTGTGGGAGAGGAGATAGTGGAAGATGACATCATGCAGGTGATGTCATGCTGATTGAAGCCAAGCGAATGAGAGCTTGACAAGTGGCAAGTGGTGATTGGCTCTCAAAAAGTGGGGCTCTCCCATCATCTTCAACCTTGGGAGGAGAGAGAAAGAGGAGAGAGAGGGGGAGCTCGACCGGACCAGCCAGCGGCCGCCCGTCGCTGGCCGCCCTCCGCCCCGCCGCTCGGTCGCCGTCCGTCGTCGCCGCCGTCGCCCGCGCCGCCCGCGCATCTCCGCCCGCTCGCCGTCGCAGCCACTCGCGTCCGCACGTTGCTCCGCCCAACCGCCTCCGCCCGCCTCGTCCGCGTGTTCCACGAGCTGCCGGAGCTCGCCCCGTCGCCGGAGAGCCGCCGTGCACCGCCGCCTCAACCCGCCTGAGCTGCTACCGCCCATCCTCCGCCGTTCCTCCGCCGAACCGCCGCCGATCAGCCACCGTCCGGCGGCCACCGGAAGTTGCAGAAAATGGGTTTCTCAGCCCCTTCGTGGCCCGTTTCGGCCGCCTTCCCGAGCCCGGAAGCTAGGCCCGCCTTGGAGTGAATCGATCCTCGCGTCGTCCTCGTCGATTTGGTCCGCTCGGTTCGCTAATCCGGTGAGTTTAACTCACTAAATCTTGATTAGAGGGTTAATGATGCCCTAAGTGTGCTTAGTCTAAGTTAAGTATGTTTAGGTGGTTAGATTAGTTTATTTAATTGTGAATTAGATTAAGGTGTTTGTTTAATTTAAAGTATGCTTAATTAAAGGTTAAGAGAGTTTATTTAATATAAAGTCTTGATGTGACATAATGGGGTTTTATTTTTGAATTATTTAAATGAATTCGAATTCTGGAATTTATAATATTATATTATATTCCGAATTATTAAAATATTATTATTTAAAAAAAAAAAAAAAACGAAAAAAATTATTTTGACCCGGTTGCTCAGGAATTTCGTGCCGATCGCTGCCGTGTAGTCGGATTGTGAAATTGATGAATGGATATCATAAATTGAGCGTGAATCGTGAAAAATATGGATATTATTATTATATTAATTTTCGGAATAAATTTAATTATTTAATAAATTCGAAAAATTATTTTGGGACCCTAAATTCTCAGAATTTCGTGCTGATCGCTGCTGTGCATTTAGAATTTGAATTTGATGAATGGATGTGGCAAATTGGGTGTTGATTGTGATAAATATGGATTTCCTTCATAAAAACCCAAGTGTTGGGTTTTGATGCAAAAATTGGATTTTAATAATTATATTAAATAGTGGGATTTGAAAAAGTGAGATATTGGCTTTTTGATTCGAAATTAGCGTGTTCCCACACACGTGAGTAATTTCTGGAATGTTTTTAATATGAAGAAAAATGGCCGGGATCACTATTTTAAATGGAAGCATTGAGTGAAATGCAAAGTGTCCTGGGCCGAGTATGCTTTGGCTGTGTGATAACTAAGAGGAATCATCCTGGGCTGTTGAGCCGGACTTGCCCCTATATGGGATGCCCACGTGGTGGATGCGGGTCGCAGCTGATTCCGGGCCCATGCTCCTCGGGAATGCCGTCGACGTCTTGTGGCCGCGCTCCAAGGTGGGGAGGCGATGCCTGGTTATGTGCCAGTAGATAGCCGAACTGCGAGTAGGCTATGCCCTTGTGTGGCAGTGAATAATAATTGGAATGCGTGCTAAGTGCGATCGTGATTTATATGAAAGTGATGGCGTTCCAATTGTTTGAGTTATTATTATTACCTGAGATTGTGTGATACGAATTGTGCTAACCTGCAGGAAGGAACTGAGGCGAGGTAAGTTCTCTGTGTGATGTGGCTAGGCCACCCGGGGTGTATTTTCTTTCTAATAGGGGTTTAGGGGGTTGAACTTGCTGAGACATTGTCTCATCCCGGTTTGGGGAATAAAAATTTCAGGTCCCTGGTGGACGGAGCGACCAGATGGCTTAGATTGGCCTTGAGGAGTCGCAGAAGTGAAGTCATAAGATTGGAGAACGTGTCCGACGTGTAGGTCGTAGGACAGTTACTTTTTAAGAGCCGGTCTTTTGTAGACCTTTGGCTATAGGCTTCTATTTGTAACTCTGTTGAATTATGAAAGTGTTATGTTGTGGTTTTGCTTCCTGCTTTTCTATCCCGTATTTTGTTGTCAGGGGATTTGTTTCGCTTCCGCATGTGCATAATAAAATGAATGGGTCGGCGACTCGTCCTGGGAAGTCGCAATTGAATCGACCAGAGTGGGATGTTCGCGTGCTCGGAGGATCGGGGCGTGACAACTTTCCCGCTTATGCGAAGGAGGAAGCTCGTGACGAGCTGAAGCGTCTCGAGCAGAAGGGCGGTGTGCGCGACTACATCAAGCGGTTCTCGGAGTTGCTTCTCCAAATCCCCTCGATGGATGAAGTCGAAGCGTTTCACCAGTTCATTGGTGGTCTGAAGCCATGGACAAAGCAAGAGCTAAAGCGATACAACGTGGGTGATCTCACTACGGCCATGACCGTAGCTGAGTCGCTCGTGGAGTACAAGGCGTCGCCTTCCACATCCCGATCGGACAACCGTCCAAGGGACAAAGGCACTGGTGGGGGAGATCGGGGTAGATTCAACAATCGCCCAACTGGAGCTAGACCACCGAATGGTCCTCACCCTCACCGGGCCAATGCGGGACAAAACGGAGGTGGGCAAAGGAAGGTACGCTCGTATAGCTGTTTCTTTTGCGACGGTCCGCACATGGTAGGGGATTGCCCGGACAAAGCCAAGCTAGCTGCCCTTTGCAAAGAGGACGAGCCTAGGGAGGAAGCGCGGTTGGGATCACTGCGACTCCTTGGCACGATCAAGGCCAAGAAGGCGAAGGAGCCTAAGGGCTTGATGTTCACGGACGTGAAGATCGGAGTGACCACGGTGAGTGCACTTGTGGACATGGGAGCATCCGACATCTTCATCTCGGAGGAGGCCGCGAAGAAGCTTAACCTACGGGTTGAGAAGGGAACTAGTTGGCTCAAAACCGTGAACTCGAAGGAAGTCCTTGCAATCGAGGTTGCAAGGGACGTGGAGCTACAACTCGGATCATGGAGAGGCAAGGAAACTCTAGAGGTAATTCCACTTGACGACTACGACCTTGTCATTGGAATAAAGTTCCTAGATAGAATCCATGCTGCTGTAGTTCCTTTTACGGAATGTATATGCGTGTTGGACAAGGGTAGCCAATGCGTGATTCCGGTCCATCGTGAGTCGGAGCATGATCGGAAGATGATTTCGGCCATACGACTCACCAAAGGAGCAAGGAAGGGTGAGGTGACCTTCCTAGCGGCCTTGAAGATTGAGGACGGCAAGGGTGAAGGGAAGGAACTCCCGACGAAAGCAACCCAAGTCCTCGACTTGTTCAAGGACGTCATGCCTTCGGAGCTGCCGAAGAAGCTGCCACCCAAGAGAGAGGTGGATCACCGGATCGAGCTTGTGCCTGACGCTCGACCGCCGGCCATGGCGCCTTACTGCATGGCACCACCCGAGCTGGAGGAATTGAGGAAGCAACTCAAGGAGCTGCTCGACGCGGGTTATATACGGCCGTCAAAGGCCCCGTTCGGTGCGCCGGTTCTGTTCCAAAAGAAGCACGATGGGTCACTCCGGATGTGCATCGACTACCGGGCGCTGAACAAACTGACGGTGAAGAACAAATACCCGATCCTGCTCATTGCGGATCTCTTTGATCAACTTGGGGGAGCTCAGTGGTTCACCAAGCTGGATCTCCAATCGGGCTACTACCAAGTTCGGATCGCCGAAGGGGATGAGCCGAAGACCACCTGTGTGACGCGGTATGGATCCTACGAGTTCCTCGTAATGCCGTTCGGTTTGACCAACGCTCCGGCCACTTTCTGCACAATGATGAACAAGGTACTCCACCCTTTCCTAGATCGGTTTGTAGTGGTTTATCTAGATGATATTGTGGTCTATAGTCGGACATTGGAAGAGCACGTCGAGCATCTGAGGCAAGTCTTCCAAGTCTTCCGCGAGAACGAGCTGTTCGTCAAGCGCGAGAAGTGTGCCTTCGCACAAAAAGAAGTTCCATTCTTGGGGCACATCGTCGGGGGTGGACGTGTGCGGATGGACAAGGCGAAAATTCAATCGATCGTCGAATGGGAGCCGCCGACGAAGGTACCTGCGTTGAGGTCGTTCTTTGGCCTCACCAACTACTACCGACGGTTCGTTCGGAGCTACTCGAGCATCACCGTGCCACTCACGGACCTACTGAAGAAGGAGAAAGCGTGGGAGTGGACGGATCGGTGTTAGAGAGCCTTCGACCGATTGAAGACCGCCATGACCGAGGAGCCGGTGTTGGCGTTGCTCGACCACACCAAGCCTTATGAGGTGGAGACCGACGCCTTGGATTACGCCATAGGAGGTGTCCTTATGCAAGATGGCCATCCGATGGCGTTCGAGTCTCGAAAGATGAACGATACTGAGCGACGGTATACCGTTCAAGAGAAGGAGATGACCGTGGTGGTTCATTGCCTTCGAACGTGGAGACACTATCTCCTAGGATCGAAGTTCATCGTGAAGATGGACAACGTGGCCACGAGTTACTTCCAGACCCAAAAGAAGTTGAGCTCGAAGCAAGCTCGATGGCAAGATTTTCTGGCAGAGTTCGACTACGCGCTGGAGTACAAGCCGGGGAAGGCCAACTCCGTGGCAGACGCGTTGAGTTGAAGGACGGAGCTGATGAGCCACATGGTGAGTCGACCGAGCTTTCCTTGGGTCGACCGCATCAAAGAAGGGCTGGAGCATGATCCAAGAGCCCAAGCTCTCATCGGGTATGCCAAGGAAGGTAAGACCCGACAGTTTTGGTGTGAGGACGAGCTCCTCTACACCAAGGGAAGGCGGCTTTATGTGCCATTCCATGGGAAGTTGAGGAAAGAAATCTTGCGCGAGTGCCACGACTCGAAGTGGGCGGGTCATCCTGGGATCCACCGCACGTTGGCCCTCGTCGAAGATCGGTTCTATTGGCCTCAAATGCGGGACGACATGGAAGCGTATGTGAAGACTTGTCTGGTTTGCCAACAAGACAAGCTGGAACAACGGTCGTCGCCGAGCTTGCTAGAGCCACTTCCCGTCCCAACTCCTCCATGGGAAAGCATTTCCATGGACTTCATCGTCAACCTACCGAAGTCCGAAGGGTGCCGGACTCTAATGGTGGTGGTCGACCGGTTTTCAAAGTATGCAACCTCTGTGCCTGCGACAAAGGATTGCCCGGCCGAAGAGGCGGCCAAGCTGTTTATGAAGCATGTGGTGAAGTACTGGGGGGTGCCATGAACGATCGTGAGCGATCGGGATCCCCGCTTCACGGGACGTTTCTGGTCGGAGTTGTTCAAGCTGCTGGGGTCGGAGCTGAACATGTCAACGAGCTTGCATCCCCAAACCGACGGTCAGACAGAGCGGGTTAATGCACTCTTGGAGATCTACCTCCGGCACTACGTGAGCACGACGCAAATGAATTGGGCAAAGCTGATCGACGTGGCCCAGTTTTCGTACAACTTGTAGCGGAGTGAGTCGACTGGCCAGAGTCCGTTCGAGGTTGTAACGGGATAGCAACCGAACACCCCGCGCACTATTGCTTCGGGTTACCGGGGGAGTAGTCCGCCCGCGTACAAGTTCGCCAAAAACATGCAAGAATAGACGGACTTGGCCCGGGCGTGTCTACACAAAGCCTCCAAACGCATGAAGAAATGGGCGGATAAGAAGCGACGACACGTGGAGTTCCAAGTTGGAGACCAAGTGCTGGCCAAGTTGCACGTGGTTCTTCGATACAAGGACGTGCACAAGGGGTTGATCCGTCGCTACGAAGGGCCATTTCGAGTGCTACAACGGGTTGGAAAGGTCGCATACAAGCTGGAGCTACCACCAAAGCTCAAGGTGCATCCGGTGTTCCACGTAAGTATGCTTTAACCTTTCCAAATTGATGAGGAAGACCCGGATCGAGGGGAGTCACAACGAGCGCCGCTCGGGGCAAAGACCTCGTATGATCGAGAAGTCAAGAGCATCTTGGCGGATCGAGTCATACGGAAGAGGTATTGTGCGCCCAAGCGCGAGTATCTGATCCGATGGAAAGGTCTTCCGGAGAGCAAAGCCAGTTGGGAGCCCGAGGAGAGTCTTTGGCAATTCAAGAAGGCGATAGAAGATTTCCATGCCGAAGATGCGACGAGGGCGTCGCCCGATTAGGTGGGGGAGAATGTCATGGCCCGAAAGTTAGCATGTCCAAGAGGTTTCCATGGCACGGGCGTGACACGTGATGAACCTCGACCTATGTGCCCGAGATGTACAGTATTCTCCTAGGGGTGGGTGATATCGTATTTGTACGCATACGATATAAATGTGAGTAGCTGGTAGTTGGCAATGAATGCCGGTAGTTGGTAGATGGGGAGGTGCAATCTCCACCGTTAGATCTAAGGGAGATCTACGGATAGGGTTTGCCTTATACTTGTATATAAAGGGGTGTTCTCCCTCATTGTATTCTCATTCACAACATATATGAAAATCTAGAGCTTCTCTCTCATCAAGTGTTTCTCTCTCTAGAAGTTCGTTGTGAGTCAAGTGAGAAAGGCTGCTTAGGGGTAAAACCTTAAGGCCGCACGGGTGAATCGAGAGTTGATCGAGAGTTGATCGATCGGCCCGTGACACTTGCCTCTCTTTCCTTCCTCTATTTCCACTGCTGACCGGAGTCAACTGTGGTCGGCAAAGATTCTCTCACGGTGGATGGGACTCACATAAAAATGAATAGCAACTATAGATTTCAAACTAATATTTTAATTAAAATTAAAATTATTATCATTATATTTGGACCGTAAACCGGTCCGAACCGATAACCGATCCATCCACTGGATATGACTCGCTTCATATTAAAAAAAAAAATTTAAAATCTTTTTTAATTCATTATTTTAATTCCTTTTTCTTCTTTTATTTTTTTATTTTCTCTTCTTCTCCCTGTTCTCTCCTTCCCGAAGCATGCCTCCCCCTTGCGCTCTTCTTCACCGAAGCTCCTCACCCGAACCGACGCCACTTCGACAAGCCCTCGCCGGCGCTCAGGACATCGCCGAGCTACCACCCAGCGTCGTCCACTTCGAACGCCACTCGTCGGCCGACCTACCTGCCGCCGGCCGAGAGCTACACCACGGCCAAACACCAAACAAACTACGACGACGATGGAAACGTGGCGAACAACTACACAGCCGACGCCCAAGGTCGCCCAACACCACTGGAACATTCCCATAGATCACGGCGTGCACGGCCGACTCGGTTTCGGCCAAAAACGGGAGAATGAAAACTAGATCTCGCTAAGCATTTCGTCAAACGGGTGAAGGGCGCTCGCGAATCATGAGGTTTCCGGCTCAACTTCAACTGGGATTCTCGATGGGACTCTCGACAAACAAATAACGACACACACAAAAGATGGCGGAGAAAGGATAGTCGGGGCCGGAGCTCGTGTGAACCGGACGACCGCGGGTCCCGGCCTGGCACGCCCGAAAACAGGGCCAAAACAGTGTCGAGGCTTACCGGAGCTTCGGCCGGGGGAAAGGAGGCACGGCGGCGCGTAGTCGGCCGCGATTCAGGAGCGGTGGCCAGCGGTCTCTCCCTCCGACTCTCTTCACTCGCTCTCGTCGTATCTTTCCCTCTCTCTAGATTTTCAGCCGAAGAACCCCCCCCCCCTCGGTCCAAACTCTTCAAAATGCTTTTATTTCGTACATTGGTGAAATAAAAATTTCTTCGCACAAATAGGTTTTAGATAATGATACATAATTAACATATACTTTTTGCATGTGACTTTATTTTATAGATAGGTTTGCATGCATCATGAGATCATTTGTATAAAAACAAATTATGATGATGACATATGTAATATACATATTTATGTCTGTAATATTTTTATTCATTGCCTTAGATCAGTACTTTCAAAGCAGCAGAGGAAAATCTCTCTTCGCCTCTCTTTTCTTCACTTCTCATTGTCAATTCAAAACTTCGTCTTGCCATAATCTGAATCTAAATTGTAATGATGCACCCTTCTCGTTAAAAAAAGATATATTGCCATTTGTAATTTTACCTTAAAAAATTAGAACATCGGCGTCCTCAATTAATAAAACTTTTATATATATTCAGCTTGACATGAGTATTCACAAAAGCTTAAAATCACATAGTTTTTCAAAGAAAAAAAAAAAGAGTAACCGAATATGGAATTTATGTTGTCTCGAGAAGGCTAGGAAAATGGGGAGGATAAAAATTTGAATTGAAAATTGATCAATGAAATGTGCAATTAAAAAAAAAGAAATGGTATGTTTTTCATGCGCATCGAGAGACAAGGACATGCCTGAAAATGTGCAATTATGTCTGAAATTATTGAGTACCTCATCTCATACTTGTACACGTGTCGCCAAAGGACGTCCTTTGTGCAACACCTGGTTGGCCTCGTATTGGACGACTTAAAGATGGCATTGAAGTCAAGGATGCTGCCAAAGTTTCTACCCCAAGGTGGTGCACTCTTGCATCATCTCCGAAGTTCTTATGACATCATTGCTTACATCCTCAAGAGGAAAGTCGGGGTCATGTCCACATGGATTATGACGCTTGCGAGGTATTTCGGCATGAAAAGATGGAAGAGATAGAGACAAGACATCAAGATACCAATAGCCTTTCGACTACCTCACAATGGCTCCCCACCATCATTTATTGACTTTTTTTTTTTTGTCAGTCTCGTTATGAACTTTGGGGATAGTTTTTCGGCAAGAGAGACTTGTAAGAGTTTTTCAGATGTGGGTTATATTAATTGAGATTATAATTGACCGTTTCACGGAATTGATCTAATGGGATAAGACATAAGATTTTCTTAATAGTCGAAGATGAGCCTAATATTGTGTGAGTTGAGTTGAGCCTAGCCCATGATAAGAGGGCCCGTCCAAAATTCTACAAATAACGCTAAGATCCCTTCCTTATTCTCTCATGAACTTCCTCTCACCTCACATAAGACAAGTTGTGAGTGACAGTCTCATCAAGCCAAGAACCGAGGATCATAGAAGAGAAAAATTTGAGTGTCGGCTCATCATTTCAACGTTGGATCATCGTCATTCCACGTAAAGAATTATGGATTCCAAATCAGGTACGCAAATTTTTGTATTCTCCTCCTACACGTCTGGGTTTCTAACTATGTCAATCTTAGGATGCCGTTTCGATGGCCAACATTTGATATCAGAGCCGGCATAGCCTAGAACTCAAATTATTGCTGCTGGCCCGTTTTTAAAATTTTGCTTGTTGAAACTTGATTTTGAAAACATATTCGGATTCTCCTCATCGAATCGAGCGTTTCAGTGGGTGGCACGCCTATGGCGGAGGCCAAATGCACCAGCGATGAGGATTTCAAATTTCACCTATACTTGGACTATTTTGCCCATTTTTTGTGAATTTTGATCTAATGAAAGTTTATTTTGAGCACATATATGGATTCTACATGCTGAGACAAGCATTTTGGTGGGTTGTACGCGTCGAGACGAGGCCGGAAATGGCCGTATGTGCCTCCACATGCTGAGACGGAGCTCGGAGTCTGCGCCATGCACTGCCGCTAGCCCTCACGTGCGCCCACGCAATCTCATGCGCCTGGCTCGTGAAGGGCTAAGGCGGTCGATGACGTCAGCTGACATCACCACGCCGACATGGCCACCACCTTGCCTTGATAACGTCATGGACAACATCAATCGACGATGATGACGTCACTCCCCGGTGGGTCGACTCAACCCGGTTTGCCAACAACCCGACTTGATTTGATCGGGCGTTGATTGGATTGACCCGACCCAATCCGACCTTGGTTGACCAGTGACCAGTCGAACCGCCAGTCGATCGGGTCGTTGACCGATTCGATCCGTTGATCGATCAAACAAGTCAGACTGACTTTAGGCCGATTTATGGGCGCCAGTGTGTGCGCTTCATGTGTTGCTTATTCTAGCAATGCGTGAGGGCACATGGTATCTCCAATCGATGCATGGCTTGGACCTTTGTGCTCGTATTGATGTTCTCTACACTGTTATATATTTATTTTATATATTTGATGATTTTATGAATATGAAAATGCATATGGAACCTAAGGTACGTGATTTTTTGGGTATTTTTGCGTTTTTTTTAAATGTATTTTTCTATGGTTCTAGAATACACTGCGAGTTAACATATATATCATCACTTAAAGATTGTGTAGAGTATTGATTCATTAATGACATGTATAAGGGTCAGCATAGGTTAATGAATAGAACAATGTGATTGGTATGACATGTGATTTTAGTGACAAATTGCTTCTGTCATCTGGTTTGAAATTACATGCATAAGGTAAATGTGGGTCATAAAGTTATATTTCTAATATGAGAGAGTTTCAATGATTCAATTGGGTTGTGACCGCTAAAGTGACACACTTGATTGGATTTGAGAAATATTGATCTCATATTGTGATGAGACGTCTCCTGCTCTAAAGCGTAGTTATACTCCCAAAGAAGGTGATTATGTGTTAGTTCATGAAGGGATGCATATGCAGCATATGGTTGAGAAGTGAGTAACCTTAATGGTTCTTATACCCAAAGGTGATGAATTCGCAAAAGGTCAAAATATATTCTCATGACCGCTGTCATGTGGAGAGTATGCAATTGCATGTCATGTATTCTACCCAAAGGTATTTATATGATAATGCGTGTAACTCTCAGAATGTGTACTTATAAAATTTTTAAGTTACACAGTATTCACATGGTGCTAATTGCATATGCTGCTTATTATTAAGTTACATTATTTGTAATGACAACTCCATTGTGATTGAGGTTCCTACTTGTCACACCTCGAACCTCGAGCGCGCATACATCCCTTGGTGGTTGATTGAATTGCAACGTTCCCAGGACGCATCGCTGACCCAAACGATTCATGCACATACAGAAGCGAAATAAACAATCCCCAAATAACAACAAACATGAGATAGAAAAGCAGGGCAACCAATGACTTAAAACACACTTTTATAAACAAACTAGGTTTATATACAAACCAGTTTATCAACAGGGGTCTAACTCAAAAAGGAAGAGCTACTAAGCCATCTAGGCACTAGACTTCTAATTCATGAGCTCCGAGGGCTCCGGGTCTATCACGATACCAACTATCAGGAGTGTCGAGATCCATCGGGTGAGCTGCTTCACATTGCCCGATCCTAACGGGAGGCCCGTCGAAACCTAGCATGAATTGGTGAGGTACTAACTGAGGTAGTCCCTCATCGACCCATACCACGGACTCAACCATCTCTCGAGTCAAGGTGGTCCCAGGAATAGGGATGAAGGTAATGCTCAAAATCCATTGTCTACGAGACCCCGTACCACACGTGATGCTCCTCCATCTAAGGACCTGAAAAGAGTTAAACCCACGACATGGTGAGATAATGTCTCAGCAAGTCTACGCCATAAACCTCGACTATGAAGGAAATACGCTTAGGGGCGGCCTAACCACACAACCAATGAGACTCACCTCGTCTCAGTTTTTTCTTGCACGTCAGACAATTCATATAACATATATATGCAGTAATAACACTCAACAATTGGAATGCCTCAACTTATATCTCAAACAATCATAGGAGCCTCGATTATAAGGCCAAATCATTATGGCACGTCCCATTTTGTGCCACACAATTTTGTCCCATAATCAGGTGCAATTACCTCACTTAATCATGCGTTCCAATTTATTACGGCCCCACGGGCACGGCCTACTCGACATTCGGTGGTTTTCCGGCGTAACTGGGCATTGTCTCGCCCCATCGAGCACGACATCATCTATCCGTCAACGGCATTTCCAAAGGAGCATCGATCCGGCCTCTACCACAATCCGGCATCCGTTAACAAGGGGCATTCCAGTAACACCCACCTGATGCACATCGGAGGACGAGTTCTCATACCATTCACACGCACTTCCAACCTCGGCCAAGGACATTGTGCTTTGCACTCAAATGCCTCAATTAAAATAATGAACTTGACATATTTTCTTCATAGTAAAAACACTCGGTAAAATAATCGTGTGTGAGTACATGGTTAAATCGAACTAGAAAAAGTGATACTCTTCCTTTTCAAAAATCTCATTATCTGATATAGTACTTAAAAATATTTTTGGCGTAAAAAACCAACAACTGGTATTTGTTATAATTATGGTTATAATTATTAATTATGGTTAATGGATCAACGAATGCCAATAAATTAAGATACGTCTTTTCTATTCACGTATCTCTTTTGGATTAATGAATTTCTTAAGCTTTTCCGAGTACATATCTATTGAATTCATGAATTTCCTAAGATCCATGTATCTTTAAGTTCATGTATTTATTGAGTTCACGAATCTTTTGAATTTACGTATCTCTCGGATTCGTGAATCTCTTGAATTCATGTATTTCTTGATTCATGAATTTCGTGGATACATGCGTCTATTTAATTCATGCATCTCTTCTATACATGAACCAAAAATCTATATAAATAGATGGGAGCATAGAGCTTCATAATGCTTTTGGTTTTTCCAACTCAATTCCAAAAGGCTCGATACACTTTTCTACTCTTCTGATTTTTCTGAGTGTCTTTGGTTCAATTGAACGGTTCGGCGAGTCCCGTTTGCATAGTGCTAATCCAAACAGGTTTGAGGTGTTGTATCTTGGGAGGCATAGTTCGTGAATCTGCGGAGCACCATTGGCGAGGAACTAATTGCCTTAAGGAGATTCGGATATCCGTACCTCACCTCCAATTTCATGTTCGATTGCAACAAACAGTTTGTGTTTTCTTTTGGAGTATATTCCAACAGTATTTTCTAATTAAATACCAAAATTTCATAACTTTGAAATAATAACTAAAAATCAACAATCATCACTCAATTGCAAAATCTAGCAATCAATTACACAAACTAATTACACCATGATAATCAGCATGAAATTCTGACGACCGGCTATCCCGGTATAATCTCTGAAAATAATAAATAATTAAATAAATTATAAAATTAATTAAATAAATGCAAAATAATTAGATAAATGCCTAATTATGCCAAATACACTAATCTAACCACCTAATTGAACTTAAATAATTAATGAATTCTACTTGCAATTATTAATGGAACAATTGTTAGAATCCAAATAAAGTAGCCAACCAAAAATCAAAACGCACAAGCTGCAAGAACTTCTAGTCATTTGGCCCCCATCTTTGGCTAGAACCGAAAGAAATAATGTATTAAGATGAACACTCGAGGGCGAATTAAGTGATCCCACCAATTCTAACTTACACTTCTGGTATTTCCTTCAGCAAAGGCTACAAATTCAAGATCATTCTCTAACTTCCCACAAACAACACGGAATGGCAACACAAATGCCCTAGAGGAGGATGTAGGTGGTGCCAAGCAACTCCAAAATGTAACAGATATATTCTCCAAGGCATATGATTCCTTGAGTTGACCAAATACTGCAAACAGAGAATGAAGTCTTGCAAAGCACTTTAGATAATACTATTTACCACAAAAGGGATTTACAAAAATCTTTGGTGCTAGCTCATTCTTTATCCATCATATATTTCTAACCTAATTTAGCCTCGTGCACTCGTAAAAGAACAAAAACAACCACACACAGTTTGAGTGATTCTTGTTCGAGCACTCCAGCCAATATTCTACTCCATATGTAGTTTCAAGACAAAGCCTATATAAAGAGGCACCACACACCAGCCGCTAGTAGTAAATGAGCTCGAACTAATTGCTTCAAAAATGTATGTTGATCAATTCTTGTTGAAGCGTAGCTAGGATGAGCTAGGTAGTTACGCACCACACTAAAAGACTAGGGACGCTTGAGCATGACATATCTCGTGTTGAGCTACATCATCAAGGCATGAAAAAGAAAAACCTTAACCGAGCTAGACTTAGAAAGCCATCATCAAACAAGGATTTCCTCCGCGAGCAAAATTCAAAAGGAAAAGGAAGTTTAGTCCGGAAGAAATCAGTCATATATACATAGTAACGCCGAAGCATCGTTCAGCCTCCATTGACTCTGCCATGCTAAAAAAAAATCATCCGAACAAAGCTGGGCAGGTCCCCTCGCTCAGCTTGCGCTTTCGAACTTTAGCTTTACAAAGCTTGGCATTTACTTAGTCCTTTTTTCAGAACGACCAGATGCACGAGAGCAGAGTTATAAAAAATAAAAATAAAAAAAAACCGCTTGAACAGGGGAGCAACTTTCGAGGCGTCAAACTAAAGGTCACGCGTACATTCTTTTCGCATCCCTAGATTTCATTAAATTTTTCTATTTTTTCCCCAAGCCATGCGAATCTCAGGAGTTAACTTGAGGTTCGAAGACGGTTCTCTCGTTTTATGACACGATCCACCATGAAATTCGGTGAATCGATGCCAAATTCGATCCGAGGCAACAGAGTCCGAACATGAAAATCCCGAGCAATGTCCAGATGACCGCCAGAAAAGCAAGCAAAAATCACTCGGCAGTCGGAAATTGAATGGAAATTTTTCCTCTTGAAGCCCGCCTCTTCCGTGAACTAAAGAAGTCCTTCGTAAATCTTGAACGGAAGTCCTGATCATTTGGTGTCCAACGCAGTTCGGGCTCAAACGACGTCAAAGATATCAAGCACGTAACCCGATCATCTCCCTCTCGCTCTCGCTCAAAGAGTTCTTCATAGAGAAGCAACTCATAAACTCAAAAAGGCAGAGATCTATTCATCTTCCATGACAGCAGAAACCGGTCACACAAAAAAAAAAACCCAACAGGACAACCAAAAAGCTCGAAATCTCGAAAGATTCTCTGGCCGGGAAACTCACCAGACAATCCCTAAGCCTCAAGCTTTGCACAAAGAGAGAGACAATGTGACGATAGGGAGAAATTTGAACTCAGCAAAAACGCAGCATTCCACATAAAAATGCTTCTTCTGAGAGAGAAAGAGCTCGGCAGAAGCTTTGATTTCTCGCGAAACTCATGCAACAATTTACAACGAACATCAATCAATTGCAAGCAATTTGAAAATTCTAGAACTTTTTCATGTATAAATTCTAGAATTTCAAATTTAAAATTCTCACTCAATTCTCAATGAAATTATACAAATTATATATGGTTGCACCTTAGGCTTTTGTTCTACATGTTGAGATCTTTCCAACCATATATAATTTGTATAATTTCATTGAGAATTGAGAGAGAATTTTAAATTTGAAATTCTAGGATTTATTTCTAGAATTTTCAAATTACTTGTAATTGATTGATGTTCTTTGTAAATCGTTGCATGAGTTTCGCGAGAAATCAAGCTTCTGCTGAGTGCTTTCTCTCTCTCTCTCTAAGTAGAAGTATTTTTCTATGGAATGCTGCATTTCTGTTGAGTTCGAATTTCTCCCTATCGTCTTGTCGTCTCTCTCGCTCTGTTAAGCTTGAGACTTGGGGATCGTCTGGTAAGTTTCCTGGCCAGAGAATCTTTCGAGTTTTCGAGCTTTTGGTTGTCGTGTTGGTTTCTTTTTTGCATGACCGGTTTCCGCTGCCGTGGAAGATGAACAGACCTCTGCCTTTTTGAGTTTATGAGCTGCTTCTCTGTGAAGAACTCTTCGAGCGAGATGATCAGGTTACGTGCCTGATATCTTTGACGTCGTTTGAGCCCGAACCAGTTCAGATTGATTTACCCAATCCGCCCATATCTTTTCCTTTGCGTGTCCTTGTGCTCGGCATTAAATTGATTGTGACCACCACATCAGAACAAAACAAAGTAAATACCAAAAATATGGACCGAACAACTTTAAAAGGAAGAGAAACAACCCAATTTTATCGCAGTGAAATAACTGGATGGCACTCAGGCACTTGGGTACGTTGGCCACGCCGGTGTCTCGCTGTACTTGCTAGAATTGGCGTCGGACATGCAGGAGCTCGCGTGGGTTGCTTTGATGTTCACTGGATTCGCTGAACGTTGTTGGATATCACTGGGATTGCTGAGTTATTGTGCTGACTCAGGCCATGGAATGGCAACAATATGGTCTCGCCGGAACACACTACTGGAGTTGCGGGCTTGCGATGGCTACAAGTGACCCGAGGGGGAGGCCACGATCTGTTTTGGGCGGAGCTGCGTCGGGCGTGAGGCAGGACCGGGGTCGTCTCGAGTGGATGAGCTGCTCGCGGGAGGGTCTGCAGGGATGGGATGAAAAGAGAAGACCACCCTTCCTTTTTTGTTAGCCTTATCTCCCGCTGTGCATATCTAGTGTATTGCACCATGAGTTACTATGTTGCACTAATGGAAGCCTCTCCGAAGCCTCTCCACACTCTCTCTCCCTCTCTCCTTCCCAGTCTGTTCCATCTCTCTCTCTCGAGAGAGAGAGAGAGAGAGAGATTATCTATCGCACCTCTCTGTGTTTTCTCACCATTTTTTCCTCTCTATTGCGAGCTGCCCTCCTCTCTTTCTAATCGTCCCCTCTTATACCAGAAAACTCCCACGTATTTTTGGAAGTTTTGAATCCAGGGAGACTCCTTTGGCGATGATTGGTGATCCTCTATGATTTTGGCCTTTTCCCTTCGCCATTTCCTTTTCTTCTTTTACCAATATTGCCTTGAACGTGTCCACATTCATTCACCATCAGCTAATTCATTCCATGAGTATTAATCTCTTGTTGATATTCCAATGATTCCTCCCAATCAGATTCATATTCTTTCCTTTTGTTTTTATTCTTTCCTTCGATAATTGGTTTGCTTTCTAAATCCACAGATTCTGGCCCGAAATTTAAGATCTTGGAGGTGCCATCATGGAGGAATCGGCGGAAAGTAAATATCAAGAGAGTGAACTCCATGATCTTGATTTCCTCCAACATATTTGTTTCCGTTCAACTCATGGATATTCTCCATTTGCCGATCGCAATAGCCTTTCTTTACTTTTAAATTATTGATCGATATTTGTAAGAGACGATCCTATGCCTGCTTGTCTGTGGAGGCGTTGGGCGACAAAGAATGATCTCTCCCTGGTGGGTCATAGAGAAGTCATGTGACTAAGTCATGTGCGATGATCCATACGAATGTGAATAATGCAAGTGATATTTTTGTTTAGGGGTTGAATTCAATCCCTAAAATTTTTCACACGATAAATAACAAAAAAAAAAAAGAAAACAAAATTTAAGTGTTAACAATTGACTTTATGGTCAACTAGGTTTGCTAGCCACTGGCCAGGCATAGCGGCACCAGCAACCCTGGCCAACCGTCGCCCACCATTGCCAATCCATTCTAGCAACGGTGGGGCATTGATGACTAGGGCCCTATGGGCCCTTGATTGATTATGTTGTCCTTCCCCTTTTTTATATAAGTTTAGATTATTTTTTAATTTAATTTAAATAATATTTAGATTTAAAAATTAGATTTGAACCCAAACAACATCATTTTAGCCTTATCTTTCATATTTTAGCCACGCCAATATTTTTCGTTAGCCAAGTTGGACGGAGTTAATGGAAAGACTTGACTATACAAATTTGATAAGTTTTAGAACTTAATTACACTTATTGATAACTTTAAAACTTAATTGCACTTTTGTGACAAGTTTTAAGACTTCTAATGCACTTTTCCTATTAAAATATTTGGAAGTGTAGGGTGCCTTGCTAAGGTTATGCTTCTTAGTACTAAGAAAAGGAGGATAGGCTTCAAGACATCTTGTTGCATGTTTGTTGGTTATGTTAAAGATAATAGTGTATTTCTTGTACTAAAAAGTGATGTGCTTGATAGCAATACAATGCCGAGACAAAGAATGCATAAATTTTCAGCATATTCTTTTATTAAGAACTAATGTTATTTCTCGTGCATCTCTTCATACAGATGATATTAAAGAATTAAATGACGAATTAAGGAGTAAAAGATCAAGGAAAGAAACTTCTTCTGAAAATGATTTTAATTCTTATCTCGTTAATGATGATTTTTTTTTTAACTTACTCTTAAGCAATTTTGCTCCTCTGGGGCTAATGTCTTGCACAAGTAGTAATAAGAGTTGCCTCACATCTTTTTTTTCCATTGAAAGCACGCTCTAAGCCGGTTGATCATCAGTTAAACGAAAAAGTTTATCATTATTGAAACTTGATATGCTATTTTCAGATATCCCTTGTCATAACAAGTTACAGAATTATGCTCTGAGACAAGAAGTAAATGAGTCAGACAAATAAACAAGTTTAATCTACTACAAGCTTTAGGAAAATGCTTTTAACAATGAAATACTTTTGTTTTCGAAAAAGTTTATAGGAGGAAGTATAAGAAAGTCCAGCCCTCAAGATTTCTCCGTGGATGATATTTTTTTATGGTTAGATATCATCATTGGACTAGTTTAGTATACCCCATCATGCCCTCAAAATTGGAAATAAACATATAATTTCATAGAATCAAATTAATTATATTATTGGAATGGAAAATGCAAACAAGCAAATCCTAGAAATGAAACCAATAATTGAAACTTCATAAAGCAGGAAATCCTAAAAAAAAAACTTGAAATCCTAAAAAGCATTAAAAAAAAAAAGACTCATTCGTAGAGGAGTGTGAAGATAAGAACTTCTTCTTGAACGGAAGTCTTGATCATTCTCGTGTCCAACGCAGTTTGGGCTCAAATGACGTCAAAGATATCGGGCACGTAACCCGATCATCTCCCTCTCGCTCTCACTCTTGCTTGGAGAGTTCTTCACAGAGAAGCAGCTCATAAACTCAAAAAGGCAGAGGTATATTCATCTTCCACGGCAACAGAAGCCGGTCACATAAAAAACACCAACACGACAACCAAAAAGCTCGAAAACTCGAAAGATTCTCCGATTGGGAAACTCACCAGACAATCCCCAAGCCTCCAGCTTTGCAGAGCGAGAGAGAGAGAGAGACGACGAGACAATAGGGAGAAATTCAAACTCAGCAGAAACGCAGCATTCCACAGAAAAATGCTTCTTCTTGGAGAGAGAAAGCTCTCGGCAGAAGCTTTGATTTCTCACGAAACTCATGCAACAATTTACAACGAACATCAATCAATTGCAAGTAATTTGAAAATTTTAGAACTTTTTCATGTATAAACCCTAGCAATTTCAAATTTAAAATTCTCAGTCAATTATCAACAAAATTATACAAATTATATATGGTTGGACCTACATGTCGAGATCTTTCCAACAATATATAATTTGTATAATTTCGTTGAGAATTTAGTGAGGATTTTAAATTTGAAATTCTAGGTTTATACGTGAAAAGTTCTAGAATTTTCAAATTACATGCAATTGATTGATGTTCATTGTAAATCATTGCATGAGTTTCATGAGAAATCAAAGCTTCTGTCTCTACAAAGCTTGAGGCTTGGGGTGAGTTTCCCGGCCGGAGAATCTTTCGAGTTTTCGAGCTTTTTGGTTGTCGTGTTGGTTTTTTTTGCGTGACCGGCTTCCGCTGCCGTGGAAGATGAACGGACCTCTGCAGTGACTAGTATTGATTCTGTGACAGTGGATAAGGGCGGTTGATGGGGACAAGAGATGTTGGTTCTTGATCGGCAGACATTGAAGTTGCTGGTGGAGAGTCTTCGAGTGAGGATGGCTAGGCGAAGAAGATGTGCAGAGGAAAAGGACGAAATAGGGAAAAGATAAAGAAGAAAAAGAAAGAAAAATTAAAAAAAAAAATGGAAATTTTTCTTTCTTCAGGTCAACGGGCGGATTGGGTAAATCGGTCTGAACCGATTGCTCGGCCAGTGGAAGATGCAGTAGTGCGGGCTGTCATTCGGAGGGGATTTGCCGAGGCCTAGTTCTCATTGGAGACAGGAGTGGACCGGGCAGCATGAGGGGAAACTTGCTGGTGTCGCCTAGGAACTCGCCGGGGATGCCAATGAGACGATGGCAGCAGGAGCTTCGGCAGGGGATGGCGCAATGGCGTGGACGTAGGAGGAAACAAGGAGCATCACCAGATAGTTTCATTGCTGCAGGGGCATTGGTTAGTTCTGGACAGCCCGTGAAAGAATAGTCAAGCATGATAGATAAAGTAGTAAGCGGTGGTGTTGGGTTTAAAGGAACGGGAACAACAGGAAGCGTGGAGGCCACGATCTGTTTTGGGCGGAGCTGCGTCAGACGTGAGGCAGAACCGGGGTCGTCTCGAGTGGATGAGCTGCACGCGGGAGGGTCTGCAGGGATGGGATGAAAAGAGAAGACCACCCTTCCTTTTTTGTTAGCCTTATCACTCTCTCTCCCTCTCTCCTTTCCCAGACCGTCTGTTCCATCTCTCTCTCTCTCTCTCTCTCTCTCTCTCTCTCTCTCTCTCTCTCTGAATTTATCTATCGCACCTCTCTGTGTTTTCTCACCATTTTTTCCTTTCTATTGCGAGCTGCCCTCCTCTCTTTCTAATCGTCCCCTCTTATACCAGAAATCTCCCACGTATTTTTGGAAGTTTTGAATCCAAGGAGACTCCTTTGGCGATGATTGGTGATCCTCTATGATTTTGGCCTTTTCTCTTCGCCATTTCCTTTTCTACTTTTACCAATATTGCCTTAAACGTGTCCACATTCATTCACCATCGGCTAACTCATTCCATGAGTATTTAATCCCTTGTTGATATTCCAATGATTCCTCCCAATCAGATTCGTATTCTTTCCTTTTGTTTTTATTCTTTCCTTCGATCATTGGTTTGCTTTCTAAATCCACCGATTCTGGCCAGAAATTTAAGATCTTGGAGGTGCCATCATGGAGGAATCGGCGGAAAGTAAATATCAAGAGAGTGAACTCCATGATCTTGATTTCCCTCCAACATATTTGTTTCCGTTCAACTCATGGATATTCTCCATTTGCCGATCGCAATCGCCTTTCTTTACTTTTGAATTATTGATCGATATTTGTAAGAGATGATCCTATGCATGCTTGTCTGTGGAGGCATTGGCGACAAAGAGTGATCTCCTATGCATTAGTCCTCGGTGGGTCATAGAGAAGTCATGTGACTAAGTCATGTGCGATGATCCATGCAAATGTGAATAATGCAAGTGATATTTTTGTTTAGGGGTTGAATTCAATCCCTAAAAATTTTCATATGATAAATAACAAAAAAAAAAAAAAAAAAATTAAGTGTTAACAATTGACTTTATGGTCAACTAGGTTTGCTAGCCACTCGCCAGGGCATAGCAACACTAGCAACCCTAGCCGACCGTCGCCCACCATCGCCAACCCATTCCAGCGACGGTGGGGCTAGGGCCCTATGGGCCCTTGATTGATTTTGTTGTCCTTCCCCTTTTTATATAATTAGATTATTTTTTTAATTTAGTTTAAATCATATTTAGATTTAAAAATTAGATTGAACCCAAACGACATCATTTTAGCCTTATCTTTCATGTTTTAGCCATGCCAATATATTTCATTAGCCAAGTTGGACGGAGTTAATGGAAAGACTTGACTATACAAATTTGATAAATTTTAGAACTTGATTGCACTTATTGATAACTTTAAAACTTAATTACACTTTTGTTACAAGTTTTAGGGCTTCTAGTGCACTTTTCCTATTAAAATATTTGGAAGTGTAAGGTGCCTTGCTAAGGTTATGCTTCTTAGTACTAAGAAAAGGAGGATAGGCTTCAAGACATCTTGTTGCATGTTTGTTGGTTATGTTGAAGATAATAGTGCATTTCTTGTACTAAAAAGTGATGTGCTTGATAGCAATATAATGTCGAGACAAAGAATGCATAAATTTTTAGCATATTTTTCTGTTAAGAACTAATGCTATTTCTCTTGCATCTTTTCATACATATGATATTAAAGAATCAAATGATGAATTAAGGAGTAAAAGATCAAGGAAAGAAACTTCTTTTGAAAATGATTTTAATACTTATCTCGTTGATAATGATTTTTTTTTAACTTACTCTTAAGCAATTTTGCTAAAGAAAGTCATTTTTGAAAAGAAGCCATAAAAATTGAGATTGATTCTATTTGACAAATTAAAACTTAGGAATTGTTGATTTGCCATCAGGTGCAAAATCGATTGGTTGTAAATGGATTTTTAAAAGAAAATTTAATCCTAACAGTTTCATTTATCAATAAAACATGTAGATAATGTTCAAAATTATGGCCTATTCATTTGAGACTTGATTAGAGGTGAGCACAGTTCATTCTTTTGACTTACTAAGGCATATCATAGAACCAAAATCAAAAGGGTAAGATCTTTTTATTGATGGGTTGCAAATATTGACAGCACCCATGTTACTTTTAGTTGAGCTAGCATGCAGTTGATATGCAAGTCTGTACCAACCGGAGGAAGAAGGGAATCACAGCCTAAAACATGAGTCATATTTTCTTCATCCCTAGTCGAAGGAAACATTCTTCAGGGCTTCGACCAGGCTTACTTTTGGTGGATAATGATAAGACCATCGCCTACCTGTATTTTTTGTTAAGGTCGCATGTGGATAACACTCATATTCGTAGCATATCAATCAGGTGTGTGGTCAGAGAAATGGTGGAAGCACAGTTCAAAAGAAATTAATGAATCCATATGTAGCATTTTTTGTACGAAGTTGAAATTCTCACTCTAGATTTTTACTTAATATACAGTACAAAAAGAAAGTGTAAATAACAAAATAGATACCCTTATTTCATTCACCAATACCACCAATTCAAGCATCCATTAGATACACCAAATACTAGCCACTAGGCACACGGCCCAGTGATAAGGACATATGTATATATATATATATATTTATGGGGGGAACTATTATCACAGTTGTGGGGTTCGATTTCTGCACTCCGTAAAAAGGCAAAAATAATCTGAGAAAGAGATATGAATTAGAGATAGGATAGACAAAAAAAAACAAAAAAAACAAAACAAAAACTAACTCCCCTCATTCAAACACTTAATGCAGATCTAGTTATTTCAATAAAATACTTTTGTTATGCAAGCGTCCTTGTCATTACTTTCTCAGTTAAGAAAAAGGATAATCTGTGTATCCAACAACAGGGTCATGAGTATAAAACATCTCTTGGATGAACTTATTTAATGGTGTAATGATCTTGAACCAATGCACTCGTGGCACCCCGAAGCGCCTAAGGTCACTATAGATACCAAAGAAGAACCTTAGTTCCTAGACATTTTTTTTTTTTAAATGGTCCAAGCACATCTTATTTGCGGAAGCATAATCAAGTCTTACTAATTCTCCCTTCAACAATCATGATACAATGCACACCACTAAGCACCATTAGAAAAGATAAAGCCAAGACACTTTTATTTACATATTTCCATGATGGGTTTTCTCGGGTCGGTACAACAAAAGAAAGGCCAAGACTTTTAACTACACTCGGCCATAACCCCAAAAAGAGACAACTCGACCCTCTATGTCAATCATGCAGAATCCTCCATCTATAAGTGTCGGCTATTGTCCAGAAAGTTGCAGCTCCTCCTCACGCACGGGCCGTCACACCCATCCCGATGCGTCAGGCGGTGGTGGCGACAACATCCCCCGCATCACTCTGTCTCGACAAACGTGAAAATATATGAACTCCTGAATGACAGGGCCCCCAGCCAGGCCCACGTCATACATCACTAAGGCACGAACCCGAATAAACGTCAGACCAGGGATGGTGGGACAGTCGATCTCCACACACTCGACCTCCACATCCAAAGGAAGCCCGTAAAAGACGCTCCGCGTGACAGCAGGGAGCGGCATCTTTCTAATCTAAAATGTTGGTCCCCGAAGGGGTGAGTACAGCCACTCAGCAGGTAAAAGACCCAATAAACCACTCAATGCATCACACAATACAATCATAACAATCATAGCATAACACATGTCATTCATGCATCCATGCATAACTTACCTTGAAACCATGCACACGTCATCATATCGCATGTACATACATTCTCATGTAATCATCACCATCATGTCATACATGTACCATCATGCCATAGGTGCATATACATCCATGCATTTACCATCATCATGTCACACATACCATCATGCCATAGGTGCACATACATCCATGCACTCACCATCATCATGTCACATATACCATCATGCCATAGGTGCACATACATCCATGCACTCACCATCATCATGTCACATATACCATCATGCCATAGGTGCACATACATCCATGCATTCATGCATACATATTACCATGTCATGCATAATTTAATTTCAATTTCCCAATTTTATTCTTTCATTTTGAGCCACCACATTCTCTTTCCCGGGACCAGTATTTGCATCCCACATTTATCGCTCGCACCCAATCCTGGCATCGCGAGGAACCTCCGGCACAAACCTCCGGGCATCCGGCACACACCCTCCGGGCATCTCGTACCCCAACTGACATCACGAGGTATCCCCCGGCACAAACCTCCAGGCTTCCGACACCCCCACTCTCCAGGCATCTCGAAACTCCCGAGGACCCTCCGAAATTACGCCACTAGGCCACCGGGCATCCGGCATTTTGCACTCCCTGGCCGGGCATCCCGACACTCTCGGGGCATCGTCGACTCACATCTCCAACGGCCTTCTCACTTAGCATAGTTTACATTTACAATTATGGCTCAATTTCAACATGGCATATGATGTTATGGCAAACAAGATCATTTTCATCATTTGATTCTTAAATGCATTTCCAATCATCATCATACATGCAGCAAGATACAATCACTTATGACAATACAATCCATGGGGTCCATACAACTTAGAATAATCCATATATCATGACTTTTGAAATTTACCAAATTCCAGCTTGCATAATTTTCAGAAAACATATAAATTAAATATCCATATGATCTTCAAAAATTATAAAATCAGAACATGTAATAGAGAAGACATAAAGGTAGCAATTCCATGAAGAACACATGCCCAAAAGAACTTCACACAAAAAGATATAGCCCACACATTACAGCTTGCAAAATTTCGGATATAATCAGATTGCGCGGTTCTTGAAATATTTCAGTTTAAATACCTGAACGACCTTCAAAAATTATGAAATTTTACCAGGTGTTATTCAAGACCCTAAGGTAGATTTTTCATGAAGACATCAAGGCCAGACTCGTCCTAGAAAATTAACTTTGGACGGTCAAAGCCCCTGTTCCTAGTACTGAACAGTCCAGATTTAGCTGTCTCCAAAAAATCAAGGTTTCACCTACTTATCTTCCTTCATTTTCTCTGAATTTTTTATATGTCTTGCCTCAAGAGGTCTATTACAACTTTCATTAAGGGATCTAGGTGAGATTCTCAACGGATAGTCACTTTATAGTTCACGAAGTCGCTGGAGTCCAGTACAATACTTCCAAATCTATCATCTTTCAAAGGAAAATCGTTTCACTAGGCTACACTTGTTCATTTTACCTCAATTTTGAGTATGTTAGTCTGCAAGATGTTCTCTATAACTTTCGTGAAGAAGTCGAAGTGAAATTCTCAGTAAAAAGTAGGGGTGAGCAGCGGTCTAGGGTTGACCCTAGACCGGCCCAACCCTGCCGGTCCTGGTCCGGTTCCCAAGGGGACTGGGTCGGTCCTTGGTCCTGAAATTCCAGGACCAACACTATGCGGGTTGGTCCTCAGTCCTAAGAATTTTGGATCGGTCCAACCCTGACCAATCATGTATATTATATTATATTATATTATATTATTTATAATTTTTTTATATATTCAAACCTAAGTAAAATGTTTGTTATATTATATTATATTAAGATGTTCTATCAATAGCACTAATAATAATTTCAATTCAAAACTTTTGTTGAGTATTAATTATGTGTCGTTTGTTTTGTTTTTAGGTTTTTAGAAGTTCAAGTAAATTAACAAGATGTGAAGTTATATATTCATGGTTTATATTAAGTATTTTGAACTTTTTATGATTTAATTGTATTTTACTAATGAATTTCAGTTGCACTTTGCCTTTTCAATTTGTGTCAAATGGTAGAAGTTTTTGAAGAGTAGAGTAGTACTGCAGTTGCTACGGTGATTTGCTAGTCAAGTGGTGTGAAGCTCATTTTTTGGTTGAATGGACTTTACATGATCAAATGCAGAAAAACACTATTGCATATGATGTTATGAATATTAAAGATAGATGATTACAAGAACTTTTCATCTTATCCCATATCTCGATAAGTGGTTAGCATGTACGAAATTTCTATTATTGTGCCATCTTAAATTTGTTAAATATGTATTTTTATTTATAGTTTAGTTGCATAATGCCGCATTGTCGATGGATGTGTAATTTGAATTTGTAGGTTTGCTTTTTTAGGAAGTATAAAAAATAAGACGAAAAAAAATTATCGATCGGTCTTGGGTTGACCCTGGAACCGGACCGAACCCATTGGGTCGGTCTGGTCCTTGGTCCCAGGCTCAATAGGGTCGGTCCTCAGTCCTAAAATTGAGGACCGACACTGTACGGGTTAGTCCTAGGGTTAGGGGGTGGCCCGAACCAACCCGGACCATGCTCACCTCTCGTAAAAAGTGACATGCAACACACAAAACCACCAAGAGGTCGACAAAACAGTTTCAAATCTAGCGTTTTCGTAGAGGAAGGGTTTCACCCCTTAAAACTCAGCCATATTGTCTCAAATTTTATTATGTTATACTTTGAGATGTTGTCTACAACTTTCGTGAAGAAGTCGAAGCCAAAATCCAACTCAAAACCCACATGCAAGCCTCTACAACATTCTGGGTCAGGCGGTATACTCGAAAACAGAATGCTATTTCAAAAACAACACACTCAAGCTTCGGTTTCTCACACCCTAAACGTCCGAGATTCATCATCATTCAAACACACATGCAAGATAAAACATGCAAGAGCAGAATATGGATCCCAACTTGCCTTTGTACCGAGCAAGCAACGGCACACGGACGGCGACGGACGCACGGACAGACGATCAACGGCTTCTTCCTCCCCTCTCTCGGTTCCTCACTCTCTCGGCAGCTCTCTCTCTCTCTCTCTCTCTCTCTCTCTTTGGCTTGGACGACAGCCCCCTAAACCAGCCATTCTTCCTTTTATTCCCCCCTCAAAGCCATCATTAGCCATCATTAGAAGCCACCCACAATGGCCAATAGGTGAAGTCTTCTTTTTGCCACTTGGCAACTCCCATGCATGATGGGCTTGAAGGTTGGGCCGGCTCCTTCCCCCCTTGGTCAACGGCAGCCCTCTTCATGGGTCAAGCCAATTTGGCCCACTTTAGGTCCAATACCCTTGGGCCTAAAGTTCAACCCTAATAAACGCCTATTTCACTTTTAATAATTCATTTTTAATTCTCTCTTTTATAGATTTCAAATTCTCAATTTCATATGGCCATAAATCTTGTAGCATTTAAACTATAGGGATTAAATCTATGAGGTGCATAGCCAAGAATAAATTTTTCTTATTAACTTTTCCTATAACACAAATTTTAATAACTCATGGACATAACACTTGGTCGAAAACCAATGGCTAAAGCATAAACCAAAGGTAATTTCATTACCTAATTATAGGCTTTAATACATCTAGAGGTTGTCTTGAATTTTTGGGATGCCACAACACTAAATTGGGAATAGAAAGGAAAAGCCAACCGTACAAAAACAAATCCACATCACTGTCAATTACGACTTTCATCCCTATCTCTCGTGTGAACCCCCCAAATAACATAAATGTACCTTAATAAGCTCTTCTTAAAGTCCGCATTATATTGGCTTATTCATTTTCTCACCAATTTGTTCGAGAGATGACATGAATTGCAGTCCAATTACATGGAGATAAGCCTGTCGCGACCTAAGCTCGGGTGCATCACCTGTGGTTTGGCTAATAAATTACTAAGCCTAAACTTAGCTCGAGCTCTTCCAAGCCTATACCAATTTATAACTTAGGTTTAAGTTCTTAACATCAAAATGATATTAATCTATTTTTTGTGGGTCGATTAGAAACCTAAGTAAAGTAACGAGAGATTTACTTATGCGAACAAGAGATTATGAGTTCGGGGACTTGATTACGCTAGATTTAATGCTCTTTCGGTACATTTTTTTTCAGAAAAATGTTTTGCAAGCAATTTGAATTGATTTTAATTTATTTTCCTAACATTTGAAGTGATCATGCGGGTGCGCAAACGACCAATTCACCCAAGAAAGCAATGGATAAATTACGAGACTTACCTCGTAGCAACAAAAGCATCTGCACCCACCCACGCATGGCCGCACTGGTGAGGCTTGCTTCCTGAATTTGGGATCTAGGTCAGGTGTTTGACTCCTAGGATGGTTTCGTGATTTAAGTGGGGGTGGTTCCGGCGATGGGTTGCTAGACTGGTCTCCCCAAGATATAGTCGGTGCCGTGCTCCCGAAGGTAAGCTAGGCCGATGAGCTAGGTTGGATACTTGTATCTATTATTGTAAACAAAAAATAAAAAACAAAAAAAAAACCAAAGCATCTACAATATTAGCTTAAAATTCACATCAAAAGCCTTAGATGTGATTCATAATTAACATGCAATCACTCAATCTTTTTTAAGATTTTCTCTTGTTTAGTGAAATTTAAGCTATATGTCATGCAATTTAACTAAATGGCAAAATTCTAATGACAGGCAATTTCTAATTAAATGGACCTAATAACAATTACTAAATAATATGCATTTCATGAACCTAATTCTATATGACATGCGCATGATATTTTTGTATTTTTTTTATAAAAATTCGTAATTAAAAATTACTAACAATAAAAATCTGACTACAGTGAGATATTATCTATTTCAAGTTAGGAAATAGACTAATTTGAATCCTATCTTAACTTAGAAATTTATCTCTACATGCGATTTAATTACAAAATATTATCTAACCTAGATATCATCTAAACATGCATTCTAATATAATTAGGAAGGTATCTAATTATTCTATCATGCAATTCTATCTAGGAAATTAATTTTAATCTACATTATATGCAAATGCAATCTTTTTTTGTATTTTTTGGGATAAATAAAGCAATTAAAGCAAGATAAGCACCAAATCATTCACAGTCATTAAAGACATTATCCATTCTTCGAATTAGGAAACAATATCTAATCAACTTGATTATTTCACTAATAAAATTGATAAATTGATCTTAAGCTTTAAATATCAAAATATCAATTTTATTCCCGCGTGATTAATTATTTCATCTAAAGCCTTATAGATGGAGTAAAAAATCGACATGCAGTTGCAATAAATCCTAATTGGAAATATGCCTATCATTCAAATATGCACGTAAGACATTGAAAAGCATATATTAGGCAATAAAATATCTAAATTAAATTTAGATAAGATAATTACCTAATTCTACAAATAATATTGTCCAATTAAAAATAAGAACGAAATCCGCTCAACGGATGACCGGTGGTGGCGATCAGCTTCTTGGCGACATCAATGGTGATGGTTCATGAATGAACAGCGAGATCATGTAGGGACTCACAGCTCGGGACAGTAGTTGGTGGCACAAAGTCTTGGCCTCGTTGAGCAGTGATTGGACTTCGCAGAGGATTGCTTTCTAGACAAAAGCCTTGCTTGGAATTGTTGGGACTTAGAGCGTCAAGCTTGTGGCACGTCCAGACAGCAGCTTTGGTGCCACAACGGCAGGCGGCGTGGATCACGGGATGGAGCAACTGCGAATCGTAGGAATACCAGCAATGTCGAAGGGTTGAGGTGTGCGGCCATTGGAGTTGCAACGTTGTCGGGCTGGTCGTGGTGTCTGGATGGTTTCAGCGAGTAATGAGTCGTAGGCATTGGTGACGAGAGCAAGTGCGGCAGCACTTGAGGCTACAACAGCGGCGGCGATGGGGTTGAAGCTTGGATGGCGTCGTGAATGGCAAGAGTCAGGACTTGTAGGCAGCTAAAGAAGATGACCCCTCGCAACTTCTCCTCTTTCTTCTCTTTTTTTATTTTTTTCTCTAACTTTTCCTTTCTCTCCTTCTGCTCGCGTCCCTTCTTTTCTTTTCACCCTGCACTCTCTATGTTTTTCTTGACTTTTCCTTTGTGTGTGTCAGGCAACTTTTTGACCTCACCTTCTCCCCTTTTCCGTGAATGAATGGGCTGCCTTTCATAATTATAATTGTGGCGCCCCTCCTTTTATATGCAAAGGAACAATGCCCATCAAAGAAAGGAATCCCATGGTGCGGCCGAGGACACTTTTTTGTTTTCTTCTAATTGCGTATTTTTTCTTGGATAAATATGTGTTCTTTCCTTTTCTTCTTCAACCAAATATTTCTTCTTTGCAGGGATATATCTTTTCTTTGCAAATCCATGTGCCCGCACAACGTGCCCAACATTCCCTTCTCATGCTAGATCTCGCCACGAATGAATATATGCACAAATATTTGATGAAGATATTTATTCCCTCTTGCTTTATTTCTCATTTTAAATAAAATATATCGCATCAAGGAATCAAATATCTCTAAGCTCATTCATTGACATCTATTCACTATCGTTGATCCAATGTGAATGCAATAAGAAAATAAATTCATCTAAAATAATATGTTATGCAATCAATTTTTTTTTTTTTAGGGCTTAAAAATTAATCCCTAATTTTCTATATAATGATTAAAAGATTGGGTTGCTAAAATCTAGATGTCAACAGCTGCCCCTCTTTGAAGGTGAGCACGCAGAAGTTGCATTCATAGATAAATTGAAACCTAAATTTTGATCATGCAAATGCAATGTGATGAATTTTTTTGTGGGGATATGTGTTTTGATGAACCCATTCCCAAAATATGATACAAATGCTAATATAGAAATAGAAAATGTACCTTCGGTAAATTACCTAAGGATTTGAGAAAGTAAACTTGGATACGAAGGAATTTTGTAAATCACGGGTTGCAAAAGCTCGCTATGCAAGAGACTCTGAACTACAAAAGTTCACCAAATTAATAAGGCAACTTTGGACTACGAAGGCTTGCTAGACCAATGGAAAGAAACTCTAGGCTACGGAAGCACTCCATGTTGATGAAAGGACTCTGGGTTACGGAAGCATGCCAGGTTAAAAACTTTGAGCTACAGGAGCACGCCATGTCAATTAAGAGAGACATCGGGTTATGAAAGTACGCCGAGTCAATGAAAAGGACTCCGGGCTACAAAAGCACACCGGGTCAATATAAAGAAAATTTGGGCTACAGAAGCATGTCGTGTTAATCAAGAGGAATATCGGGCTATAGAAGCACGTCAAGTCGATGAAAAAGACTCCAGGCTACAGAAGGACATCAAGTCAATATAAAGAAACTCCGGGCTATGGAAGCACAGCAGTTTGATAGGGAGACCCCAGGCTACAGAAGCACGCCATGTCGATTACTTATAAAACATGTAACTTGAACATGAGATATTACTCAGTCTTCAAGGAAATATTATCTATCAGACACGATTAGAGCAACAACTAGTATGCATTCATCAAAGAGGTAGACAATTTAAGCTACTACACATTTCAAAGTTTAGTGAGGTTTTTATCAATTCAATCAAAGTTTATGCATAATGACTTTACCATATTTGCATCACCCAAATTTCCACATGAGAGAATTGTCGTTCAAGACAATGACATAAATTTCTTAAGAATACTAAATGAGAGATTAGAAAGGACTTTCACTCACTCTCATTCAGAATGGCTATTTTTGAAGAATCACTTCATCTCACTATCATCATACCAATAAGGGTCCGAGTATTCTTGCAAACAGTACGACCTTACCAATCTGAAAGGTCTTTAATAAGGACTGTAATATGGGCTTGGTCAATGGCTCAACAAATGGACTCTTTGAGTCAAGGCAATTGAAAGAATAATTATGTAATTATATCCGGATTTACAAGTCAAGAACCTTGCAAAATGAGAAAGAAATAACCGTGCTCGCACTTCTTCAAGCGATGCTTATAAACATATGAACTCCCACGTTAATTCAAGTGCCCTAATCTGAAAAAAATTTGTAAGGGACGTAACTTGGTTCGTTGGTGAGAAACGAAAGGATTGTTAGACTCAAAATGTGCTTAGTGGAGTCAGAGTTGGTGATCATCTTGACATTGCCACAAATCTTTTTCTTCACCGTCAAAGATTTTCTTCATATCAAAATTTCATTGATTGTAACATCTTGGCATTTGAGTTCTTTATGTACCGCCTCACTGGGGATACTACTTTCTACAACCAATGTTTGATTTTTCTCTTGGGACATTAGCCTTGCTTTTACCAAGCACACTACTTTTTCATACCCCATGTTCTTCACACTTATCCATATTTTAATTTCTCACAAAGTCTTTGTCTTTTATTGGCGTTCTAGACCATTCTACTTGAATGGCTATCTTTTGCCTTGACCCAGTGTGAGGGATGATCACCAACTGGGTTTAATATGAAAGGAATTCGTAGGCTCAAGTGGGCTAAGCAATGGATATAAGTGTATAGGATGGAGAAAGAAATGTTCTTCATCATCTTAAGGCACTTAAATTATCACATGAATTCAATGAAATAGCACGACTTGAAGATTGATGCAAGTGAGAGCAAAAAATTTCTTTCCATTTTCTCACCTCTTACCTCCAATTTGTCCCAAGATGAGGTGGTTCTTGACAGGGATAATTTGAAAAAAAAAAAAATCCACAAGTGTATGGGGTTCAAAGGGGTTAAGTAATGGGTCACTTGTAGTGTTTGGGATAGAGAAATGTACTGCCTCTCATCACTTTGGCCATCGTACCTTTCACAAGAAAACTCTTTACCTTGCAGATATGGAACTTCCTACACTCATCTCACAAGTGTATAAGTAGGGAACTATGTATAGGATAGGGTTTGCCTTTCATTATCCTGAGATGTCTCATTTGACATACTCAATCCATTCCACATCATTCATTAAATTGGTCCATCCTAACATTCCTTACTGGAATTAGTGGACTAAATATGTAAAAGTCACCATGCAAAATCATTTTCAAAAGAGCTCAATAACTTCAAGCATGAAAAACTTCGTGACTTTAGTACACAAATGTTTTCATAAGCATGATTTTGAGCATTCATTCAAGGAATTATCCCACGAATGGACCATCTCAGCAATGGGTATTCTTGGATTGCCCTATTGAAAGGAACAAACACACTAATTGATTAATCAAGACTGAAAATACGATGTTTAATTTGATAGATGCTCCGTTCTTGCTTTTGTCCCTACGTAAAAGAACGTGCATGGATGGGATTCTATGCAATAAAAAATGAGAGATAAATTTCAATTAGGCACCAAAGCACCGGTTTAGTTAGTCCACTATCACCATTAGAATTTGACATCCCCCATAGTTTGTCATTTGCAAGGAAAAAAATGGAAATAATGGTGTTTCCAAAATTGATTAAATTCAGGAATGAGAAACACCTTTTTTCTCCAAAATTGGGTGATCATCTCTTCACTTGCCCCCACTGTCTCATCAATACATAAGGAAAATAGGTGCATCAAGCATGGAGTTGACAACGGTCGAGCACTCCTTTTGCTCCTCGGGGGTTAATATCTCACACAAGTAGTAATAAGAGTTGCCTCACATCTTTTTTTTCCATTGAAAGCACGCTCTAAGCCGGTTGATCATCAGTTAAACGAAAAAGTTTATCATTATTGAAACTTGATATGCTATTTTCATATATCCCTTGTCATAACAAGTTACAGAATTATGCTCGAGACAAGAAGTAAATGAGTCAGACAAATAAACAAGTTTAATCTGCTACAAGCTTTAGGAAAATGCTTTTAACAATGAAATACTTTTATTTTTGAAAAAGTTTATAGGAGGAAGTATAAGAAAGTCCAGCCCTCGGGATTTCTCCGTGGATGATATTTTTTGATGGTTGAATATCGTCATTGGACTAGTTTAGTATACCCCATCATGCCCTCAAAATTGGAAATAAACATATAATTTCATAGAATCAAATTAATTATATTATTGGAATGGAAAATGCAAACAAGCAAATCCTAGAAATGAAACCAATAATTGAAACTTCATAAAGCAGGAAATCCTAAAAAAAAAACTTGAAATCCTAAAAAGCATTAAAAAAAAAAAGACTCATTCGTAGAGGAGTGTGAAGATAAGAACTTCTTCTTGAACGGAAGTCTTGATCATTCGGTGTCCAACGCAGTTTGGGCTCAAATGACGTCAAAGATATCGGGCACGTAACCCGATCATCTCCCTCTCGCTCTCACTCTTGCTTGGAGAGTTCTTCATAGAGAAGCAGCTCATAAACTCAAAAAGGCAGAGGTCTGTTCATCTTCCACGGCAACAGAAGCCGGTCACGCAAAAAACACCAACATGACAACCAAAAAAAGCTCGAAAACTCGAAAGATTCTCCGATTGGGAAACTCACCAGACGATCCCCAAGCCTCAAGCTTTGCAGAGCGAGAGAGAGAGAGAGAGAGAGAGACGACGAGACGATAGGGAGAAATTCGAACTCAGCAGAAACGCAGCATTCCATAGAAAAATGCTTCTTCTCAGAGAGAGAAAGCGCTCGGCAGAAGCTTTGATTTCTCACAAAACTCATGCAACAATTTACAATGAGCATCAATCAATTGCAAGTAATTTGAAAATTTTAGAACTTTTTCATGTATAAACCTAGCAATTTCAAATTTAAAATTCTCAGTCAATTATCAACAAAATTATACAAATTATATATGGTTGGACCTACATGTCGAGATCTTTCCAACAATATATAATTTGTATAATTTCGTTGAGAATTTAGTGAGGATTTTAAATTTGAAATTCTAGGGTTTATACGTGAAAAAGTTCTAGAATTTTCAAATTACATGCAATTGATTGATGTTCATTGTAAATCATTGCATGAGTTTCATGAGAAATCAAAGCTTCGTGTCTCTACAAAGCTTGAGGCTTGGGGTGAGTTTCCCGGCCGGAGAATCTTTCGAGTTTTCGAGCTTTTTGGTTGTCGTGTTGGTTTTTTTTCGTGACCGGCTTCCGCTGCTGTGGAAGATGAACGGACCTCTGCGTGACTAGTATTGATTCTGTGACGGTGGATAAGGGCGGTTGATGCCGACAAGAGATGTTGGTTCTTGATCGGCAGACATTGAAGTTGCTGGTGGAGAGTCTTCGAGTGAGGATGGCTAGGCGAAGAAGATGTGCAGAGGAAAAGGACGAAATAGGGAAAAGATAAAGAAGAAAAAGAAAGAAAAAAAAAAAATTAAAATTAAAAAAAAAAATGGAAATTTTTTTAATCTTTCTTCAGGTCAACGGGCGGATTGGGTAAATCGGTCTGAACCGATTGCTCGGCCAGTGGAAGATGCAGTAGTGCGGGCTGTCATTCGAAGGGGATTTGCCGAGGCCTAGTTCTCATTGGAGACAGGAGGGACCGGGCAGCATGAGGGGAAACTTGCTGGTGTCGCCTAGGAACTCGCCGGGGATGCCAATGAGACGATGGCAGCAGGAGCTTCGGCAGGGGATGGCGCAATGGCGTGGACGTAGGAGGAAACAAGGAGCATCACCAGATAGTTTCATTGCTGCAGGGGCATTGGTTAGTTCTGGACAGCCCGTGAAAGAATAGTCAAGCATGATAGATAAAGTAGTAAGCGGTGGTGTTGGGTTTAAAGGAACGGGAACAACAGGAAGCGTGGAGGCCACGATCTGTTTTGGGCGGAGCTGCGTCAGACGTGAGGCAGAACCGGGGTCGTCTCGAGTGGATGAGCTGCACGCGGAGGGTCTGCAGGGATGGGATGAAAAGAGAAGACCACCCTTCCTTTTTTGTTAGCCTTATCACTCTCTCTCCCTCTTCCTTTCCCAGACCGTCTGTTCCATCTCTCTCTCTCTCTCTCTCTCTCTCTCTCTCTCTCTCTCTCTCTCTCTCTCTGAATTTATCTATCGCACCTCTCTGTGTTTTCTCACCATTTTTTCCTTTCTATTGCGAGCTGCCCTCCTCTTTCTAATCGTCCCCTCTTATACCAGAAATCTCCCACGTATTTTTGGAAGTTTTGAATCCAGGGAGACTCCTTTGGCGATGATTGGTGATCCTCTATGATTTTGGCCTTTTCTCTTCGCCATTTCCTTTTCTACTTTTACCAATATTGCCTTAAACGTGTCCACATTCATTCACCATCGGCTAACTCATTCCATGAGTATTTAATCCCTTGTTGATATTCCAATGATTCCTCCCAATCAGATTCGTATTCTTTCCTTTTGTTTTTATTCTTTCCTTCGATCATTGGTTTGCTTTCTAAATCCACCGATTCTGGCCAGAAATTTAAGATCTTGGAGGTGCCATCATGGAGGAATCGGCGGAAAGTAAATATCAAGAGAGTGAACTCCATGATCTTGATTTCCCTCCAACATATTTGTTTCCGTTCAACTCATGGATATTCTCCATTTGCCGATCGCAATAGCCTTTCTTTACTTTTAAATTATTGATCGATATTTGTAAGAGACGATCCTATGCCTGCTTGTCTGTGGAGGCGTTGGGCGACAAAGAATGATCTCTCCCTGGTGGGTCATAGAGAAGTCATGTGACTAAGTCATGTGCGATGATCCATACGAATGTGAATAATGCAAGTGATATTTTTGTTTAGGGGTTGAATTCAATCCCTAAAATTTTTCACACGATAAATAACAAAAAAAAGAAAACAAAATTTAAGTGTTAACAATTGACTTTATGGTCAACTAGGTTTGCTAGCCACTGGCCAGGGCATAGCGGCACCAGCAACCCTGGCCAACCGTCGCCCACCATTGCCAATCCATTCTAGCAACGGTGGGGCATTGATGACTAGGGCCCTATGGGCCCTTGATTGATTATGTTGTCCTTCCCCTTTTTTATATAAGTTTAGATTATTTTTTAATTTAATTTAAATAATATTTAGATTTAAAAATTAGATTTGAACCCAAACAACATTATTTTAGCCTTATCTTTCATATTTTAGCCACGCCAATATTTTTCGTTAGCCAAGTTGGACAGAGTTAATGGAAAGACTTGACTATACAAATTTGATAAGTTTTAGAACTTAATTACACTTATTGATAACTTTAAAACTTAATTGCACTTTTGTGACAAGTTTTAAGACTTCTAATGCACTTTTCCTATTAAAATATTTGGAAGTGTAGGGTGCCTTGCTAAGGTTATGCTTCTTAGTACTAAGAAAAGGAGGATAGGCTTCAAGACATCTTGTTGCATGTTTGTTGGTTATGTTAAAGATAATAGTGTATTTCTTGTACTAAAAAGTGATGTGCTTGATAGCAATACAATGTCGAGACAAAGAATGTATAAATTTTCAGCATATTCTTTTATGAAGAACTAATGTTATTTCTCATGCATCTCTTCATACAAATGATATTAAAGAATTAAATGACGAATTAAGGAGTAAAGATCAAGGAAAGAAACTTCTTTTGAAAATGATTTTAATTCTTATCTCGTTAATGATGATTTTTTTTTTAACTTACTCTTAAGCAATTTTGCTCCTCTGGGGCTAATGTCTTGCACAAGTAGTAATGAGAGTTGCCCCACATTTGTTTTTTCCATTGAAAACGCGCTCTAAGCCAGTTGATCAGTTAAACCAAAAAGTTTATCATCATTAAAACTTGATACACTATTTTCAGATATCCCTTGTTATAATAAGTTATAGAATTATGCTCTGAGACAAGAAGTAAATGAGTCAGACAAACAAATAGGTTTAATCTGCTACAAACTTTAGGAAAATGCTTGTAACAATGAAATACTTTTGTTTTCGAAAAAGTTTTTGGGAGGAAGCATAAGAAAAGTCAAGCCCTCAGGGTTTCTCCGTGGATGATATTTTTTTATGGTTGGATATCGTCATTGGACTGATTTAGTATACTCCACCATGCCCTCAAAATTGGAAATAAACTTTTAATTTCATAGAATCAAATGAATTGCATTATTGGAATGGAAAATGCAAACAAGCAAATCCTAGAAATGAAAGCAATAATTGAAACTTCATAAAGTAGCAAATCCTTAAAAAAAAAAAACTTGAAATCCTAAAAAGCATTAAAAAAAAAAAAAGACTCATTCGTAGAGGAGAAGATAAGAACTTCTTCTCGAACGAAAGTCTTGATTATTCAAAGTGTCCAACGCAGCTCGGGCTGAAATGACGTCAAAGATATTAGGCACATAACCCGATCATCTCCCTCTCGCTCGAAGAGTTCTTCACAAAGAAGCAACTCATAAACTCAAAAAGGCAGAGGTATGTTCATCTTTCACGGCAGCGGAAGCCGATCACACAAAAAAAAAAAAACCAACACGACAACCAAACAGCTCGAAAACTTGAAAGATTCTCCGGCCATGCTTCTTCTTGGAGAGAGAGAAAGCGCTCGGCATAAGCTTTGATTTCTCACGAAACTCATGCCATGATTTACAACGAACATCAATCAATTGCAAGTAATTTGAAAATTCTAGAACTTTTTCATGTATAAACCCTAGAATTTCAAATTTAAAATTCTCACTCAATTCTCAATGAAATTATACAAATTATATATGATTGGACTGTAGGCTTTTGTTCTACATGTCAAGATCTTTCCAACCATATAAGCTTGTGTGGATAGCTAATAGCTCGGGTTCCTATAATGTAAAGAGCGGCTATAACAGAATACATAAAAGGGTAGAACTCCCCACTAAAAATACCATGTCCTCGTCCTACCAAACTCCAAAGTCGTTATGGAACGAAATATGGAAGCTCTAGACTTTTCCCAAAATTTGTTTATTACTATGAAATATATGCGGCAATACTTTCCCGACAAGGGAAAACTTATATAAAAGGCGAATGCTACCTAATCCAACCTGTCAGATTTGTGGCCAAGCACCGAAAACAACAGAACACATTTTCCTCCTCTGTGATTGGACAAAGATCATATGGCCAGCCCCTGACTTTCAAGCCAACACATCTCCAGAATGTATTACTCGAATTAACAAGTGAATTTCCGAAAGTCTCACCTTCAAAATTGAACCAAACTCGAAAGCCCTCTTTGCTGGTGTTCTATGGCAGATCTGGAAGATCCGCAACGCATCGATCTTCCAAGGAAGGAAGCCTGACCCAATGGTCGCTCCAGAAGAAGCTGGCATCACTATAGCACTTTACACGAAGTGGAACCCAAGGGGAAAGAGTGGAAGCAGAGGGTCATCGGCAGCTCCAAATAACTCGACAAAATGGAACCCACCTTCGACAAATGAGCTAAAGATTAAAGTTGATTGTTCCTGGTGCAGCTCGACAATGGCTGGATCGGTCGCCGGGGTGTGCAGGAATGATGCCGGCCTCCTTGTTGATGGCTTTACCAAGTGGATCCATGCTCCATCCGCATGGGTTGCCGAAGCCCTAGTTATGAGAGAAGCGGTACTTTGGGTGAAGAAAATGGAGATACACGAACTGAAATAAACCAGCAGCTTAAGGGGAGAACTGATTTGCACGTGCTCATATCTTTAAATAACTTATCACTCTGCGCATAGCTTATCAGGCCTAGCGGAACCTCCTTAGCCGGCCCAGTCCATCGTTGTTGATTACAAGGGAATAATGGCTCAGTTTAGTGGAGTTTCAGTCATCTATGAGCCGAGAGATACCAACAAGGCTGCAGATTGGGTCGCTAAAATCCAAGTTGCATTTTCAAATAGGATTCTCACGAACACCCTACTTTATCATACGAGAGCCTAAAACTTAATCAATTTACATTCCTTGTATATTATGAACAAAGAAATATCGACTCACAAATAAATTATTACCAAAGTAGTTTAGTATTCAGTAATCTGAGGCCCGAAAACCAATTATATCCTCATAGAGAAAAATTAGACAGCACCTTTGCAAATAAAACTAGAAGTTCCAAATGACGGTGCTTTAAAGCGTGGAGGAAGAGATAGGGATCGATCCAGAAATTATTTTAGAAAGGAACAAAAGCAATCAATGGTTCCAAATAAATCGAGCGTAATTTGTTTTTAGTTATTTAAGTAGTATTTCCATGCTTAAAAAGCCTGATAAAGATAAAATATGCGTAGCTTTTTGTTCATCTGAAGCGTCTATTCGTTTATAATTTTAGAACTTCGAATTATTTTTGTTGATTTCAGAGGACAACTTGAAAGGGAAGCATTCAAAACTTACCTGAGGATTATCATAACAAGAGATTTGGCCACTGGACTGATTTTTTCCCTCTTGTAGCCATTGTTACGCTAGCGGCGATTCATCTTCAAAACCATGATTGGAGCTTTCTATTTCAATTCCTTTTCCATGGGGTTTTGACTTTTTCCGAATTTTATTCAGCATCGATAATCTAAAAAATTCTCTTAAGACCGCGAATCATTTGCGATTTTTTGGAAATGGACCGAAAAAAAAAGTATGATATCTTCCCATTGTACAAATCTCGAAAGAAAGGCCGAACGTAATTTCGTTTCCTTTAATTGAACGAACAAGAAAGTGCTCCATTAGCATAATATCATCAAATAAATAAAGAAAAAAACAATAATTAATGACATATTTGCAAAAGATTCCTGCAGCTAAAGATGACCCCTCATCACCATCCGACATCCGTTCAGCCTAAATTACGTGGAATAGATATGCACTGTACCATGCAGAAACAACTAGTTGCAACCATGATGCTACGTTCGAACCCTAGAGAACGACGCTTGTAAGGACGCGAACACGCGCCCCGCCGCCACGTGTCACGTCGACTCGACACCTACATAAACGTGTCGGGTTCCTTTCCCATTGATCAGACCGGTATCGCCTTTCTCTCTTTTCATCAACCTCAGATCGGTGAGTACTCTTGAGAGAGAGAGAGAGAGAGAGAGAGAGCAGGAGATGGCGGTGGACGATGCGCACAGGGCCAGGGCGGGAGGGAGGAACATGCCGATGAGCCCGGGGGCGATGGCGGTCGGCGGGATCCTCCTGGTGGCGGCGGCGGGCTACTACGTCTTCTACAAAGACAAGAGGAACACGAGGGAGGGACGCGCCAGGGTCGGGAACGGAGTCACCACTCACGACCCGCCTTCGGATGTTCGTGCCAGGAAGTGAATATGTACGACTCGCACGAGGGATGTCAACTTGTAATTATGCGTGTTCTGGAGTCTCGGTCGGTCTGTATGTATCGCCCTTTTTGGAGTTACGTAGATAGATGATGAATAGAAAATCGTCGAGCATTAGTTAATCCAAACTGAAAAGTACATCTTTTTCGCTATGCTTGGGATTACGGATGATAGAGGAGCAGATTTGGATGCATGCAAGCTCATTTCGTTTTGCGATGAAGATGTCCGAGTGATCGAGACGCTCTCCCTCGAGTCTAGATTGGAAGTTTTCGAATCTGATCGAGACTTTTTAAGTTTGCTATCTCCGTAGTTTTGACTTTTAGGTTTTTGAAATTAAATTAGAGAAGTGAAAAGTGGAGGGTCATATGCAACTAGTGTTCATATAACCTTTTGGTAGTTATAGTGCTCTTCTCAAGTGCAGATATGTTCAAACGGGGCGTTCCTTCACGTGCGAACTTAACACGAAACATGACCCGTCATCCACAATACACTGCCTTAACCAAACCATGCCTCTCCTGTTCTTGCCCTTTGCCGCACCATTTGGTCCGCCATCCCCGACGCTGAAGATTGCCTCTCCGCTTTGTCTCGCAACTCGGTCTCTCTCGCTCCAACACTCTCTCCCTCATGAATGGACGCCGAAGATTGCCTCCTCTTCTTGAAGGTGGCAGATCTGGCTCCATCTTCACGGATGGACGAGCCAGCAGCCCCATGTTCATTGACTAAATCGATGCAAACTCTATCGATGCTAACTCCGCGGAGGATGGAGCCAACTCTGGCCAGACCTGCCTCCATCGACGGCGTCCAGAGTTCCGTTCCGTAGCCATGATGCTGTCACTGCTGTGGTGGATGCAAACAAACCAACCCCACTTGTCCTGATCAGAACGATTGAAGAAAGAGAAGGGGTAGAAACTTTTTACAAGGGGACATCCTCGGAGAACAATGCCGTCGGTTATGCCCTCGTTGCCTTGGTTCTTCCATATTTAGAAAATTAGAGAAGTGCCTCGTTACCTTGTTCTCACTTTCAATAAAGAACCGTCAAGAAACAAGAACAGTCAAGAAAGAATTCAATGGCGTTCTTGCGATGATGCTAGGCCGCTGTTCCAAGACACGCGATTTGGGCGAGGTCGACGTTATGGTAATCTCCGAAAGTCCGACCATCGTTAATAGTCTGTCGTTGGAGAAGAGAAGATGGTACTGAATGGGGGTAGAGGAATACGAGTATTTTGATTTTTTCCCTTTCTCCTGTTTTTTCTTGGCCATTAAAATGTGTTAATTATAATGGTGGGAATGACTAATCATTGGGCATTAGCAAAACCTTTTCCTTATCCTTAATATGGGCCAATGATATGATTAACTTCCATATTCGACTCATCTATTCAAAACAAGGGTACAAAATTGATTAATATAAGACCACCAAAAGGACTTTAAACGCGCAATGGAATTGACCAGTGATAAAAGCAGTTTCATGCTTTTGGAACTTATGATTGAGGATAGTTTCATCCAAATAATCCGTTAGTCACGGATAAAAATAGGGACTACTGTCGGTGAGAGAGCAGAATGCCAGAAAAGGGAAGAGGGCAGCGACCGTAAATAATATGCAGAAACCAAGAAACATATGAAAATTGTGTATTTCAATAATCATCCATAACTTTTACATAATTGTGTATTTCAATAATCATCCATAACTTTTACATATAGGAAAAATTATAAAAGAAAAGGTCCTAAATCTTTTGTAATTTTACCAATTCAATTTTATTTTATTTTTTTGCCAATTCAGTGCGCGGCGTTGGACCAAATTTGGCTAAATAAATCAGATTGCCATAACTATAAAAGGTTTTAAATTAAATTGATAAAAAAAATGTTTAGAATTGAATTGGTAAAATTATAAAAGATTCAAGATTTTATGATAAATTTCTCTTTATATATACACTCAGAAAAAACATCAAGTAATTAACTTAGATAAAAGAATCGGTAATCATTTCTGAGGATAACATTTGAATCAATCTTGGATTGCATATTATGCGTATATTCTGTTTGTTCTCTGATTTAAACGCGACCTGGAGATAAACGTTTGAATAAAACTCGGATTGCTTATTAATGTAGATATTTTTTATTGTATTCCGATCGTGTGCAAGCCCAAAGATCTGGCAGTGGGTCAACGGTTAATCCCAAACCTCTAAATTAGTAGAAAGACTGGTCATTTCGTGAGCGAACTCTGAAAGACCTTGTCATGCATGTATAATGCGACATCCCACGTGTCCCATGCTACAAGAGGAGGCAGACATGCAAACTGCCACGTGGCGTTCGACGAGGCGCGCACTTCGGTCCCTCACCACCGCGATCTCAAAACCGTCCGACATTATCCCGAGCGAGAGAAGAAGACGATCGAGAGATAGAACGAGAAGGGAGATGGCGAAGGAAGGAGATGGAGATTGGAGGAAAATGGCGGACACCCACAAGATGAGCCCGGAAGAAGTGAGGGCCGCTGGAGTCGAGGCGTCGAAGCGGCCGCCCGGGCACGGGCCGGGCGAGGTCCTGCACCAGCGGCGCGGCCTGCCCTACAGCTTCCCCGCCATGGCCATCGCCGGCTTGCTCATAACCGGGGCGGTCGGCTACTTCGCGCTCTACGTGTTGAAGAAGCCCGAGGCCGATGCCAGGGACGTCGCCAAGGTGGCCACCGGCATTGCCGGGCCGGAAGACACTCGCCCAAGGAAGTAGCCGGCACCTCTTTATTTTCGGATTCTTTTGGTTTTATCTTCTTATCAAGAGGTTGTATCGAAAGTTAAGGTCTCCGGCAATGCTCGGCTACTAGCCTGTTTATGCCGGCACAGCTGTTTATGAGTTTACTTGGGAGGTGAACGTTTTTGTTGAACATCATCACTGCTCTATAATATTAAAATGGAGGACTTGAATGCGCTAGTTCTATTTCGTGAGAATTTCTGTATTTTCTGTACGTTTGAGTCAATGAACATTGCTCAGCAAGCACGCAAATCGCCATGTCGATCACATCTTTACGTAAGATTTGTATACGGTGAAGTCTTTTCTATGATTTTCACTTGTATAGCTGCGAAGTTTATAATAGTTGGTTCTTAAGGTCCACATTTTTAATGTGACCAATGACACCATATATTACAGGTTAACACCACGAAGTTAACCACGAAAAATTCAGAGTATCCGTGAATAATTTATTTCAAAGTAATTTTTTATCATTAAAAATTTCAAATTAATATATTTATAATATATATTACCTCAAATTAATTTTGTGATCATCCAAGATCTCAATTAAAAATCACAAATAGATATATTTATGATAAATTTACTCTTCATTAATTTACGTTAAATTAGGTTAATATCACGATTTAATTATAAAATTAGTATATTTGATATATCTAAAAATTATCACGTGTCATTCAACTCAGTAATTTAACAATAAAATTTAATATAAACTAATAAATGATAAATTTATCCTTACCCTCAAGGTGAGGGGTTCGAAACCCGATGGAGGCGCTTAGTGCAACCGCTTGATATTTTCCCTATATTTGCCCGCCGCGCCGACTATATTATAAAAATTTTATTATAGACAAACGCATCCAAGAAATTTGGTTTAAAATGAGATATGGTTCCTAAACTTTCAATATAATACCTGAAATTTGATCATTTATGCAATGCTGCCCATACATTTTTAATTTATTTATGCAGTTCATGAGCTTTGGTGTAATGTTCAATAAAGTCTCTAGATTTTTAAATATTTTCATAATGTGCGGGGACTGCATTCAACATTCATCAATCACTTAGGAATCTAAGGCTACGCATGATAACATTTATGTTTCTCCCAATTTCTGTTCTTTTGTTCTCCAGAACAAAAAAAAAAAAAAAAAAAAAAAACCTTTTGGTAATCATTATTTTTCTAACTAGATTTGGAGCAAAAACGATAAACAAAAAAAAATTGCTTTTTGTTCAAGGTGAACAATTTCTAGAAATAAGTAAAAATAATAATTTTCTTTTATTCTTCGCTCTTGCCGTGGCCACCTTCAAAGTCCGAAACAACCCCCAACCACCACTGCCGCCCGCGTCGCCCGCCGACCCTTCGCCCCGGCCGCCGCCGTCCGCGGTCGCCATTGCCACAACATTCATCACGGCCGTCGACCACCAATCGTCACCGCCCCCCCACGCACGGCCGTCGACCACCAATCGTCACCGCCGCCACTGTCGCTCGCTCTGGCCACGCTGGCGCCCACCGCCCGGCCGCTTGGCGCCGCAATCACCATTGCCCCGCCGCCGCCGCCACCGTCCGCCACCGCTAACCGCCGCTTGCCATCACTCGGGCTGCCGCCACCCGGCCGCCGCCATCGCCACCCGCCCGCCGCCGCATAGCCCATCGGCCGCCCCCTCCAACGACCGGAGGCCGATGGTCATCAGCAGTCGATGGGCTATGTGACAACGGTCAGCGGTGACGGTCGGCGGCCAAGCAGCCGGAGGTCGTGCGGCGACGGCGAGCGGCCGGCAACGAGCGGTGGCGGCAAGCGGCGGCGGTTGGCGGTCGACAATCCGTAAGCAAGAATAAAAAATAAATAAATACAAAAAAAGAAATTGTTGCGTTACCAAACACATTTCTATTCTAAGAGTAGAAATTTTTATACTTACCAAACGGGTTCTTTTACTCAGAAATTGTTTCTCGGAATAGAAATAGAAAAGAACTATTTCTGAAAAAATAAAAAATAAAATTCTTCCCCAACAAAAATCGTTGTCATGCGCGCCTTAATTGAACAAGTTAAAAGTTTAGGGACGGCACACATTGAGTCAAAAAAAAAAAAAATTTGTGACCTAGGGAATCTCCGTGCGTCGATTAAATCAAAATTCATGAATCACATCATACAAACGAAAAGTTTGATGATGATATTATATATTCAATCAAAGTTGAGAGACTATATATTCTATGATCCCTATATTTTACCGGGACCCTCATGTCGTTGGCTATCACGGTCCACCTTTCATTGCAACAACAGGAATTTGTACCAGAAAGCCCATTCTCGAGCCCACGAGCTGCCGAGCATTTTTCGTTGCCCTTTTCTCTTTCGACATGCCCTCGTCACCCTCGCGTAATCTCTTCGGCAGATGAATGCAAGCCCCCCTCTCTCTCTCTCACAAGTCGAGTTGAAACAACCTAAAACCCCAACCTTTCCTGTCCTAAAGCCCTAAATTTTACAGAGAGAGATTTTGGCGATTGCGGGGAGAGAGAATTCGATAGATACCGCGATGGAAGGAGGCCCGACCGAGAGCATGGTGCCGGAACCGGTGCTCGATGCGGCGAAGACCACGCTGCGCAACGTGGAGGCGCTGCGGAGCCAGTTCCTGGAGTTCCTCTCCCTTGCCGACCCCGACGTCCTCGCCGAAATGCCGCCTCTCCAGCGCGCCCGCGCCCTGCTCGTGCTCGCGAAAGCCGCTTCGACTCTCTTGGCCGGTAGCGCCCCCGCATTCCCCGGCCTTCGCCCTTGTGTATTTTTTGACGATGAAATTTGGGTTCTGGGTCTTGATTTTAGGCCGCGCGTTTCGCTGTTTTTGGGTTTTCTTGATAGTTGATATGACTCGGTATTTTGTGTGATTACAGTGAGGTTGAGGTGTAATGGCGTCGACCCGGATGACCATCCTATCAAATCCGAGCTTGTAAGTGATGAAATATTCGATTTTGATTCTTTGTAGATGTCGGTTGCAGCATATTCTTTGCTTAGTGGATTACATTTGGCGTGCAGAATGAGCTTTATTTATGCTTGACTCTGGCCTCTGCTTGAACTTGATTGTGTGGAGCAGTTCCTCTCGAGTGTTGGCTTAATTTGTGTGATTCTGTTTCGACATTTGTAGGAGAGGCTAAGCTTGTATGAAGGCAAACTCGAGCGGCTTGTGGATTTGAGTAAAGGTAGTTGCTAAGTCTCCGTATTTCTGGGATTTCATTCTTCAGTTGAAGGGGCCAGAATGTTTGAGTGGGTCACTGATATTCATCCATAGTCGCATTAATACGGTTGTGCGCCTATTCGCCTGATCTGATTAAGTAACCTTTATACATGCATTTAGCTGTCTAGTTTATATACGTTGTGTTTCCCATTTAAGTCCTTTGACTGATGCTGTTTGGCCAAGAAAGTCTGAATGGAGCGACATTATCACTAGTGATAAGTATCTGCTGGAGCATGCTTGCCATAATCATCTTCTAGTATTCTGTATTGGAGTGAGGAAAAGAACGTATGAGAAGAGTGAATCGCATGGAAAACCAACACCAGAGATCCTCCCGTTAGCCTGGCAGCTATTTGACAAATGCACGATCTACAGGAAATCTCAATAGGCACACGCTGAAGTTATTGAGTGAAAGCTTTTCATTTCCACTGGAAGTTTGTTATTCTCTTCCCAAAGAGCATTACAGCCTTAGATTTTCCAGAGAAGCACATGGCCATAGCACAAATGCTCAATTGATGGTGATTTATATTGATAATATTTCTTCATTCATCACAACATGGTCGAATGACAGATACCATGCTGACGTTGGTTGAGTAATTGTGATGATATTTTTCCTTTTATGGTCTGAATCTGATCCTTGGGATCAGGATTCAGAAAGGATGAAGAAAAGAAAGAGAGATCAGCTTTTCAAAGGGAGAATCCATCGCGAACCCTTTCTATCCCCTTAAGAAGAATTTGTGCTACAACGCTCCTGGTTAAGTTAAATGTGAGTTAAAACTCAGGCTTATGACCCACGTTGCCAGCTCCATTCTTGTTCAATCCCACCATTAGTACTTCCAAGGAAGTCAGATGTTAAATAATTAGTCATGGCAAAGCTTTACATTACATCAGAACTTTATTTTTGCGCAAAAATTTGTTGTGAGACGGGAACCATGATCAGAATTGTTTGAAATGGTGAAAATCCTTGGTGTTGTCTGCTGCTTTTGATTGTTATGCTATATGATTCGCCAACAATTTGACTTAAGAGTTTGGGGCATCTGGTTTCTTAGTTTTAACCTTATTGCTGTACTATTTTCTGACGGTGTACTTGTATCCTTGTTTCTCTCCCTGAAGCTCCACTTCGGCCTTCTACTACATTGAATCTCCAAGCAACCACTCGCTTCATCAAGCATTCTTTGCCTGATCTCACCCCAGGTATGCCTTCAATCACTTTCTTCATAGGACATTGATTGTTGACCGCAGATCCCAGTAGGTTTCATGGAGAGGTTTCTATTGCAGACCAGAGGCAGAGCATGAGGGAACTAAGTAGAGGAGGGGGGCCAAAGCTGAAGAAGAGCTATGAGAGGAAGAGGAAGTATCAGTCTTCCGGGCTCCACTCTGTTCAAGCTACTGCCAAGGAATTCCTGGAGAAAGCTGCACAGGAGCTTCTTGGTAGCAATAGAACTGGTTTCAAGGGACCTCTGATCGACGATTCAGATGAGGAAAACGGCCATGACAAGGTCATCAAGGGATTGGTGGAGATTTCATCGGATGAAGATTGATTTTGTTGTGCGGGCCCTTTGCTTGCTCCAGTCTGTTCAAGCTACCGCCAAGGAATTCCTGGAGAAAGCTGCGCAGGAGCTTCTTGGTAGCAATAGAACTGGTTTTAAGGGGACCTCTCTGATCGACGATTCAGATGATGAAAACGGCCATGTCATCAAGGGATTGGTGGAGATTTCATCAGATGAAGATTGATTTCTGTAGAGTGATGCTATGCTATTTTGTACATTGCAATCTATATCAGCAGAGTTCTTTGGTCATTTCTGGTCTCTTTCGGCGGTCGCGTGATTCATGTCTGGGATTGCTGCCATTTGGGTAGCCACCCCGACACATTGGGCTTTTAACGTTGTCCTTTCTTTTCTTTGGCTAAAACCATCAGCTGAATTTTGAAGGTGGTGAATTTTGACAATGGCGAGGAGTGTGGAGTATTTGTATAAGTTAAACCCCCTTGTTCACATGGGTGTACTTTCTTCTCTGTGTAGGATTAGATAGTAGATACTAGAGCATACTAAAAGTTAAAAACTGCCCGAAATATATATTTTCTTCAGAAAAAAATAGAATGAATTGCTCAGGCCAATAGGAATACATTTAAAATTTTCGATAGCCTGGAAATTTCCAAAGAATTAACGAATCATATTTAAACGATTGGGAAGGGAACATCACAATAATTCCATCTCATCCCCACACAGAACGGAAATCTTGATGTATCTTCAACTCAAAACAAGCCCAAGCCGAAGACCCCGAACAACGAGCCCGCAGCCAAGGCCCAACCCATCTCGAGGCCCAATCTCGCAGCCCCACTGGTCGGAGCCACCGCCGGCACCTCGGTCTCCGCCGGAGCAGGAGCCGGAGAGCTCGCCTCGGCGGGGGCACGCCTGGGCGACAGCACGACGACGATCAGCTTCTGTCCCTTCCCGCAGTGGCCGGGAGCTCCGCTGATGAAGTAGAAGGGGCCGGACCTGTCCAGCTCCGCCTTGGCCTCGCCGCCCTTGTTGGCGTACTGGGCGACGGGGCCGGAGGCGTTGCAGGCCAGGTAGCCGGCCCTGGTGACCTGGAGGACGGAGTCCTGGGCGGGGTCGTACTTGAAGACGAGGGCGTCGCCGATGCGGAAGCGGGCCCTCTCGGCCCACGAGTTGAGAGCGTCGGCCGTCTGCGAGGAAGGGATCTTCCAGGCGCCGCCGTTGGCGGCTCCTCCCACGAGGACCTCGGCGGCTCGCGACGAGGAGGAGAGGCTGCCCAGGAGCAGGAGGAGAAGGGTCAGGGAGAGAGGAGACGGAAGAGAGGTTGCAGAAGCAGCCATTGCGCAGAAAGACAGAGAGAGAAGATGCTGGTTGATGGTGGGAAGCTTTAAGGCGATGGGGTGTGGAGTGAGAGTTGAATGTGTGGGCTTGGGGGGATATATATAGCGTGGAGAGATGAGAAGCAGAGCTAGCCGTTGAGGAGAGAGAGAGAGAAGCTGGCATGGAAACGGGCTGTTTGGTGGTGGGGGTGAGCTTTTCTGTACGTTCTCGATGCAAGGGACAAGATTGGACAGGTGGTGTCGGGGAACGAGGTGAAGAAGAAGAGAAGGGGGAAGATTCAACGGTCTAAAATGAGCTTGCTTGCTCGCATTTTTATGTTGGGTCGGGTCGGGTCGGGCCAGCCGGGTAACTTAGCTTGTTAATTTTTTTGTGGATACATGATGTAAAACAATGGGCAAATTACTTACATGGAAAATTTTCAAAATAAGAATTAGGCCAAAAATTATGATATATTATGATCGAAGAGAAGCAAATGAAAGGCTTTCATAAAAATTCTCGTAGAATCGAAAATGAGGTTTTCATTCTGTACATGCTAAATCATGAATTAGTATAAGTTGATAATCTCACAAATCAAAAAAGATTGTAGGATCTTCGAAATTGCAAATGAATTAAGATATTTTGATTTCAAATTCATACGTTTCTATTTATTTACGAGATATCGAAGATTTTGGACGCGTTTATGGAAATCTTCGAGCAAGTGGTCCCACTGATCAAAGAAAATTGCACGATCTTTAAAGTTATAAAATGGTTTAAGGAAAAAGCCACCAAAAACCCCAAACTTTGCTCGAGTGACAGATTTACCCTGAACTTTGTTTTGTGACGTGAAAACCCCGGGAGTTTGCTAATTGTGACACATTTACCCCATTAAGGGTATTTTCGTCTTATTTTTTCTGTTTTTTTATTTTCTTTTTTATTTTTTTTTCTTCCTCTCTCTTCCCTCCGCCGCCATGGTGGAGCCGGCGGAGGGAAGCCGGCGTCGGGCGAGGGGTGCCCTCGCCGGCGTCGGGCGAGGAGGCCCTCGTCGACCTAGTCGAGGGCCTCCCTCGCCTGCGTCGGCCGAGGGCCTCCCTCGCTGCGTCGGCGAGGGTGCCCTCGCCGACGTCGGGCGAGGGTGCTCTCACCCGATCTCGGCGAGGAGGCCCTCGCCGCCCTCGCCCGACGCCGACGAGGGCCGCCCTCGCCTGCGTCGGGCGAGGCGTGCCCTCGCCGGCTCCGCCATGGCCGGCGAAGGGAAGGAAGAAGAAGAAGAAAAAAAAGAAAAAAGTTTTTAAAAGTAAAAAGACCAAAACGCCCTTATGATTTGGGGTAAATATGTCACACAAATGAAAGTTCGGGATTTTTCGTGTCACAAATAAAAGTTTGGGGTAAATGTGTCACGGTAGCAAACTTCGGGGTTTTTCACGTCACAAAACAAAGTTCGGGGTAAATCTATCACTCGAAGCAAAGTTTGGGGTTTTGGTGGCTTTTTCCCAATGGTTTACTATATTTGATTTCAAATTCATTTGTTTTGCTTGATTTCCGAGACATTAATGATTTAGGATGCGTTTTCGTTGGTTTCCGATACATCAAAGATTTCGAATGTGTTTTACAGATTTTTTAGTAGCATTTTGAAAACTCTCCCCTTTAATTATTTGATTATCTCCTAATGGTGACCTCCCTATTTACAGGCGCTTGAGGTATTATAATTGACACTTCATCATTCAATTAACATTATCTTTTGAACCCCTTCAAAGGGTTTCTTCTTCCACATTAGTACAATTTTGTAGCTTTTTGCGAACGATCAAGTCAATTGCAATTCGATAGAATAATTTAAGGTTGGGTTCGGTCGAGCTATGCATTTCCTTGAAGATTTTTTTGGCTCAAGGCATTTTTTTTTTTTTTGGTTGAAAGATAGCGATCATTACTAATAAGTTGCAGAACCGCAACTAAGTTCGGAATCATTACATAATAAAACCCAAAGTGGATGAGGGGGATATAAAATCCAATTACGAGGAAGACGGTTGTCCCGGTGGGCTCTTGCTATCCAATCGGCGGGCTTGTTTGCTTCTCTATGTGCGTAAGAAACGGAGACGCCTTTAAGTTGGGCCGGTGGGCTCAAGGCGTTTGATTAGTGGCTTTGGTGTAGTTTTTTTCGTAAAGTTCGATCTGAAGCTAGAAAGAAAAAAGAAAAGGCAAGGGGAACTAAATAAAATCATGGCAACACCGAAGCAGTGTGACCGTTTCACTGATACGGGAGGTGGAGGAGGTGGCGCCGCCCTCGATGGCCGTGGCTCGCCAAGGAGGATCGGGCGAGGGTCGTGGGACTCAGTGGCGGTGATGGCAGTGAGGGCGTAGCCCATGCGGCGGCTGGGGGCGTCCTTTTTGGTGTCCTAGTAGATCTCCAAGTTCCGAAAAGGTCGAACCCCGGGCATAACCATGGAACTACAAAGCACAAGCTTCGCCGCAAAACCAAGCCTGAAATTCAATTGACTGAATCAAATTGGAATCTTAGAAAGGAATTATCAAGGAGGGTTCCGGGTATTCATGAGCCGGTCACCATGACCAAATCAAAGGAAAATCCTTGAGCTAAATAGTATCGACACCGACTCGCGAAATGCAACATATTATTTTTTAAAAAATAAGGAATTTTCACGTTATGTAACACATTTGTATATTAAATATATATTTTTATATATACATAATAAATGATTATTTTAATTAAATTAATTTGATTAAAATTCACAAACAAATAAATAACAATGAAAGAGTTTATAATGAATTTCATACTAAAATTATTAATCCGCAATTTGTTAATATCATTCATTGTTTTAATTTGATAAATTTAACTCCATTCCAATAATCCATAAAATTTAGAGAAAAAAGCAATCCAATTCTAGGCTCGCGTATCAAAGCTTGCAGGAATAAAAAAAAAAAAAAAAATTAGAGATGAATTGTGTATTGTATCAGCGAAGTGAAGAGAATACTAAATTTTTATTCTTTCATAATTTATTATTTTTTAGATACTTAAATTTTGAGCTCTTATTTTTTGAAAAATTAACTCCGCGTTGGAACTTTGAACTTACATGTCGAAATCCTTGACTCGCGTAGGAGAATTGATTAGGTGTCGAATTTTTCGACACGTGTTGATCGAATATCGGAGAAATTGGCCATGTATCAAAATATCCGACATAATGGGAAGGATCCCAAAGAGTGTCAATACTTCTTAGCCAGTGAGTTGACTGTTGATATTGGCAACTAAGGTCTATCGATTTGGGGAGATTAATGACGGTGATGCTGGGTCAGGGATACTCGCGAGAGAGGGTATAGGAATTGGACCAAGTTGGGACCGTACAACAGAAAAAGTGAGGGCAAGACTGGAATATAAAAATTTTAGTGGAGGCAATTTTGGAAAGAAAAAGAGTTCATTAACCCTAAAAGTTGCTTTCCCAAAATACTGAAAATTCAAATTAGATCTCCAAAGTGGTCTGAAATTAGATTTACCAAATTTCTTAACTCTTTTCAAAGGAGCCTAAAGCTTTTAAGGAAGTCGAATCAAATGCATATAAATTTGAAATTCCACGGATCTGATGGGTAATTTGTAGGAAATGACGTAACATTCTTTTCATTCACCTTAACACATTACGTCAAAAAAAAAAAAAAAAGGGTCTTTCAGATTCGATCTTGACCATCGAAATTAGCATTAGACAATTATGAGTTTCCGTGGCCGGCCCACCGTGTGTCAGAGTAGGAACGTCGAGATCTGGAATGCGCTCGTTTTGCTTGCGATGCGTATAACTTAGAAAGCGAGTAAAAATCGTATGCGGATCTAAACCCAATTGTTTTATACCAAGGGGAAAGTGGGCCTCCACTCACCTTGTCTTTTCCGCGATGTGATGGAACAACAGTCCTTATAAAAGGCTGGCTCGTCCAATGGCAATGACATGAGGAAAGCAACTGTGCACTCGCTTCCTATCTTTCTTAGGCAAACCCTTAATAATAATTGACTGGGGGTGATTAATTTAAAGATGGATCGATTTTCATCCTGAAATTAAGAACCAGATCTGAACCAGATCTAGTAGGGTCGGTTTCCTTATTATGGAACCGGAAATTGACTCACCTTCCCTTGGAACCGACAATGTTTTCTTTCTCTCTTTTTTTGGTTTCCTCTCTTCTAGGTTTTATGTTGGCTGAGTACAAAATGTCAATGCATGAACAACGCCAATCTAAACTTGTGGTTGCATCACAATGATATGAAAATTTGGCTTCACAAAAACTCTCTAAGGTTGGCTTCATATATAAATTTAGATTACTAAACTCTAAATTAGTTCTATTGGTTCAGTCCAAACCTTTGAATTAAAAATGGGACCGACTCTTAAAAGAATTGCTTAAAATAGGCCGATTCGTTCCAATCCCTTTGGTTCAACCCCAATCAATGCTCGCCACTTTCCTATGAGCCACAAAATTAAGAATTGTTCACACTCATGTCCATTACCGTGTTGATCCATCGACATCCCTTGTGTATAATGTGTTGGATGTATGATTAATCGGAGTCTGTAAGCTCTCCTGTTAAAATGGAATACTTTCGTAATTCGTCATTTTTTTTTTGGCAGCTTGATGTATAGCATATAATCAAAAAATTATCGTAATTTCAATTGAATAAAAAAAAAGAAGAAAAAAAAAAAAAGAAGAAATTTCACCATTTGGGGCCTCTCTTTCGCTTGCATTCCACACAAACTTTTGACGCTTATAATCGCCGAAGGCCAATAAAACTCCTCTAGATCTCGTCTCTCTGCCCCCCCTCCCCATTCCTTCTCACATCTCACTGTTTCTCTCTCTCTTCCTCTCTCTCGCTCGCTCGCTCGCTCGCTCGCGCTCTCCATGGATCCGCTGAGGAGATCTCTCTCCCTCCCTCCCCCTGATCCTCCTCTCCTTCCTCCTGATCCATGGCGCCCGCTCCTTCTACCTCCCCGGCGTCGCCCCCGAGGACTTCGAGAAGGTCAGTTCCCCCCCTCTGCCTCTCGCATCTGCTTGCTCTCGCTTCCTTCCAGTTCCGTCCGTCCGCCCTGGATGCGATGCCCGTCTTAGGTTTCCGGATGCATGCGGATTCGAGAGCTTTGCCTGCGCTGCGCGCGCGCGCGTTCGTGTCCGGTGTCGAGAGATGTGGCTCGTCACTGTGCGAGACCCCCCGCGAAGCGGCTCGATCTGCGCCGTCGGTCGTCGGATCTGGCCGATTTGCGACTCCGGCCCGCGCCTGCGATCGCGTCGCGGCTCGGATCTGGCTTTTGATTCGCGGTCGGGAAGGGAGCTGATGTGGCGGTGTCGGTGGTGCTGAGAGCGCTAGGGATTTTTTTTTTTGATTCTTCGTTTGGAGTGGTGACGCGATGGTTTGTTTTTTGCATGTGGAAATGCGAAGCGGTGCTCGATTCGATTTGCCTGATTCTTTTTGTTTTTTTCGGCTGCCGACGCTCTCGTTGGAAGGAATTCGGCAGGAGAGAGATTGCTGCCTTCGCGGGAAATGTGAAATGACGTTGCGCTGGTGTCTTGAGCGATGGAGAGCTTCTAGGATTAGGCTGTGGAAATGGCCGTGCCTGTGCACTTCAGGAGAATCTCCAATTCCTGATTTTTAGGTCACTGCTGCTGAGCTCTAGAGTAACTCGGTGTGATGGGGAATAGGAGTGTTGTCTTGTAGCTGTGCAGGCTAATCCTTAGATTGGGAGGTGGACTTGTGATGTAGTTGGAATCAGATATTCATTTGATTAGCTAGATTTTAGCATTTTTAGGAGCTATTGTTGCTGGGTTCACGTTAGAAATATGTGCTCACGAGTGTTATGGCTGTGGAATTGAATTTTTACATTGTGTGAATATGCTGTAGAATGTGATACGTTTCGTTTCTTTTATGTTGGCCATATCTTATATGTTTCCATACGTATTGTAGGTCTGTATTTTTAGATCTGGCAAGTGAGGAAGCAAGGTTTGGAGATGTAGGCAACTTAGCGTTAGATTTGTAAATTTCAGCCATAGAACTTTGAGCAAATTACGATGACATGTGGTGTTTGGCCACGAGATGATGATAGCAGTTAGTGTAAAAAACTGATGTAGTTTGATTCATTTCATTCCGCTGGAAGGCTTGAGAAATACATTGCATGCGCTGCCCATGGGAAGACTCACAATCAAGCTAGATTTTGTAGAAAGAAGAAACAAAGTTGAAAAGAGAATGAATGGCAAGCTTACATAAATGGCATAGGGGTTAAGAACTGCAGAATCTATTTACCTAATACTCTGTTCTTAAAACACAATGATTGCTAGTTGGAGACTTGATGTAGGTATTAATTAATTCATGAAACTTATCTCTTTGGTTCTTTGTGTTGTGATATATTTTGGATGCATGGCCAATGTATAGCAATCAAGCCATTTTAGGGGGATATTAACGTGTTTTGGCAGTGCTATTTTTTTCTTCTTTTTGTAATTTGAATATTTTTCTGTCGTGCGTGCGTTATATGTCCGATCTAAGTCATTTGATCAAAGATGAGCAGTGATGATATTTAATATTTAAAGTTTTGTTCAAACTTTGTGTTGCCACTTGCCATGATTGTCTTGGTGTGCTGTGTATCCTTTTTTGAGCTGTAAATATCTGAGCCTGTGTTATTTTATGCTTTTTTAATTTGCATTCTGATATATGAGGGTTTTACTCGGACATAATCCCATGTTGACTTTTTGTTTATCGCGTTCTAAAATGCAGGGACATCCGCTGAAGGTCAAAGTGAACAAATTGACATCTATTAAGACGCAGCTTCCTTATTCCTTTTATTCTCTACCGTTTTGCCGCCCCAAAAAGATATTGGACAGTGCAGAGAATCTTGGTGAAGTACTACGTGGGGACCGTATTGAGAACTCTCCTTATGAGGTTAGTTTTTGTGTCTGCAAGATTTTATCTTGAGAATGAATTTTGTATTTTGCTAATTACCTAATTGATTTCTGCAGTTTAAGATGCGGGACCCAAAGATGTGCAAAATCCTCTGCCGTGTAGTCCCTAATGCAAAGGAAACGAAGGATTTGAAAGAAAAGATTGCTGATGAGTATCGGGTCAATATGTAAGGAACATGTTGAACATGCTTTTGGACCAGTCTAGCTTCTGTTATTTTCTAGAGCACATTGCTCAATTTGGTTTTCTTGATGTGCTTAATGACAGGATTCTGGACAACCTTCCTGTTGTTGTTCCCTTACGGAGATCAGAGCAGGATGCCACTCCTGTATATCAACTTGGTTTTCATGTTGGGCTTAAAGGCCACTATGCTGGGGTATGTTCTCTCATAACAGAACAAAATTCTCTCTCTCTCTCTCTCTCTCTCTCTCTCAACATAGCATGATAAGTTCTTTACTTTTTATGCACAGAGCAAAGAGGAGAAGTATTTCATCCACAACCATTTGTCATTTGCTGTCAAGTATCACAGAGATGCAGAGACCGACTTGGCCAGAATTGTGGGTTTTGAGGTCAAACCCTTTAGGTTGGTTTTGCTTGCTTTCGAATGTTATTATTTGCTATGTCTTCCTCCCCTTCTAGCAATACCTGACGTGTTTGGTTATGATTTCATGAATATAGTGTTAAGCACGAATATGAAGGGACGTGGAATGAAAATACTCGTCTAACGACATGCGATCCCCATTCGAAGCATACAGTAGTTAACTCAAATTCTCCTCAAGAGGTTGAGGAGAAAAAGGAAATTATATTCACCTATGATGTGGAGTTCCAGGTGAGCTTCTTTGCTTTAATGATAACCCTTTTTTTGATATGCTGAAGAACTTTCGGTATTGATGATTTTCTTCAGTTTCTCATATAAAACCTGTATCTTTCCTGTGAAGAGTCTTTCATTAGCTGAAGCACTTTTTGATAATAATTATTTGTTTTTTCAGTTACCTTCAAATAAATCTGCTAGATGAGAGTTGTTGATGTCCTGACTCATGTCTCATTATATCAATTCCACTCTCCTTCATTTATCTTTCAGGAGAGCGATGTGAAGTGGGCTTCTCGGTGGGATACCTATCTTTTGATGAGTGATGACCAGATCCACTGGTTTTCAATTGTTAATTCTCTGATGATTGTCCTATTTCTCTCTGGAATGGTGGCTATGATAATGCTGCGGACACTTTATCGCGATATTTCCAAGTACAATGAGCTTGAGACTCAGGAAGAAGCCCAGGAAGAGACTGGATGGAAGCTGGTCCATGGTGATGTTTTCAGACCCCCTTCCAACTCAGATCTGCTGTGTATCTATGTAGGAACAGGTGTTCAGTTTTTTGGCATGATTCTGGTCACGATGATCTTTGCCATCCTCGGGTTCCTCTCCCCTTCAAACCGGGGTGGTCTCATGACAGCCATGCTCTTACTTTGGGTATTCATGGGCCTCTTTGCTGGATATGCATCTTCTCGTCTGTACAAAATGTTCAAAGGAACTGAGTGGAAGAAAATAGCACTGCGGACTGCAGTTGTGTTCCCTGCAATCGTCTTTGCCATTTTCTTCGTCTTGAATGCGCTCATATGGGGCCAGAAGTCTTCTGGGGCAGTGCCATTTGGTACCATGTTCGCTTTGGTATTCTTATGGTTTGGAATTTCAGTCCCACTTGTTTTTGTGGGTGCCTACATTGGATTCAGGAAGCCGGCGATTGAGGATCCAGTCAAAACAAATAAAATTCCCAGGCAGATCCCAGAGCAGGCTTGGTACATGAATCCGGCCTTCTCAATCTTGATTGGTGGAATCCTTCCATTTGGAGCCGTCTTCATCGAACTCTTCTTCATCCTCACTTCAATCTGGCTGAACCAGTTCTACTACATCTTCGGATTCCTCTTCCTGGTCTTCATTATCTTGATCGTCACTTGTGCTGAAATTACGATTGTGCTCTGCTATTTCCAGTTGTGCAGCGAGGACTATCTTTGGTGGTGGAGATCTTACCTCACAGCTGGATCCTCAGCCTTCTACCTTTTCCTCTATGCCACGTTTTACTTCTTCACAAAGCTCGAGATCACGAAGCTAGTCTCTGGGGCATTGTACTTCGGCTACATGCTGATTGCTTCCTATGCATTTTTCGTGCTGACTGGAACCATCGGCTTCTATGCTTGCTTCTGGTTCACTAGGCTCATTTACTCGTCAGTGAAGATTGACTGATCGATGCAGTTGAGTATGTGCACCGGTTAGCTTCTTCCTTTCAAAGAATGAAAAACAATGTGACTGTTCCGATCTCAGATTTAAGGCGTCTTCAAATCATTCATATGTATTCTTATGTTTTCAATTTTGTATGTCAGCAGAACTATGATTTTTGTTATAGCGATTCTAAAATTCTCATGTGAAAGTAGTATACCCTTTTAAATTCGAGCTTGGTTGCTTGAAGTTAGCTTGTCTCCATGCTGCTTGATAATAATGTAGATTTTCTTCAAAATCTTGCTTTTGTTTTCTAGAGTCCTAGTTCCTGTAAACCTTTGTTTTCCAATTTCGATCGAGTGCGCTTGATTGGTAGGATTAGCGGATCTTGTCTCATGATTTGGATGCTCTGTAATGCTTCTTATGCTCTGAAAGGCTAAGTTACATTTGTGCTGAACTGGCTTTCTTTTCCTTTCCTAATGATCGAGCTTTAGGGGAACGCACTCACTCCATTGAGATAGACAGTTCCTAAAGTAACTTGTCTACGAGCCTAATTTGTTGTTAAAAGCTGTATGTTTTATTGTACCTATACATCTACAACCGTCGTAGACTTGAATCGTGATTTCCCTATTCGTGTTTGAGAGTAGCTTGAGTTGAGCTAGATTTGCATACGGTTTGAGTTGAGTTGAACTAAAAAAGCTTATGTTGGGGTCGAGCGTGAGCTCTTTAAATTTAATCTCGAGGGGTATATTGTGCTGTGTACAGATTGTTGAATATTAACGGCATTTTCGTCACATTTTATGATTGATGATGCATTACAAGGGTTGGAAGAACTCATTTCGAAACGCTAACTTGTCTGCTAACTGGCCGAGAGACGAAACCCAAATCATTGAGCCCCAGATTATTCTTTTCATCTGCCCGACGTGCGACTTACCTCATATCAGTGATGGAAATAACATTTTTCAAGTTACTTAAAAAAATGAAAGAACGACACGTCTTAACGAACTTCGAACAGTAAACTAAATTTTACTCCACCAAAACTTTAAGTAATGAAGCTAAATTTACTTTACCAGAACTTTTTAAGTAATGAAGTTTAAAGATCGCTCAAAAAGGTGCTTTTTAATGTTTTCCTTTTGCTTTAAGACATTGTATCCGGACAATAATCTGATGAGCGGTTTAAAGCGATATGCTTCACACCCACCATCTCGAGTGAGTACGAAACATGACACCTACTCAAGTATTAAATACGCGAAGCATATTTTGGCAACCTACTAGCAAACCAACTTCCGTAATATGCCACTCAATAATCGAAGCGCCAGTGTCAAAACAGAAAAGTAGCAACTAGCAAGGCAGCAAAACCTCGTCTGAGGTCTACCAACCACTCGCGTTGCAAATAGTCAAGACAACTCGATTGCGCTACGTCACATGCTGCTTTTCCATCTCGTGGAAATCCTTTCCAATTCTACAATAAAATTTACAAGGGGGAGAGAGAAGGAAGAAAAATAAAACATTATATTTTCAAGAAATCGGAATCCTTTAAAAGAGATTACCCAACTGAAAAATCCGTGCATCGACACTGGTCTGTTTCGAATTTACTCAGGTCCGGACCCATTATTCTCTGGTTTCGACCCTGCTTCGGTAGGCTGAGGAGGTGGAGATTGCTCCTCGGCAGGCACTGAGGACTGGATAGGTTTCTTGAACTGGACCAAGATCATGGTCATGTTGTCGCATCCCTCGCCAGTGACAGTGGATGGAGCCAAACATCTATCCAGAACTCTCTCGCACACCGCAGAGAGCTTGGTTTCCTGTATTGCATGTAAACCGAAATGAAGATGCAAGATCATGTCGCTCTCAGACAAATATATATGAATGTGCATGCATGTGTATTATATGAGCAAAAAACAACGTACCAACTTCAGCTGGTCATGTATGAAATCCACTAGCTGCTGGCTTGACATACAGTCCCTGAACCAAAGTGAAGAAAATCACATGACCATCTACTTGCTCCCCCACCTACTCCTTTTTTCTCTCCTCTTTTTCTTTTTTTTTCCCATGACATGACCATTTAACTTCGGGTAGATGCTGATAATTGCAATTCATATGCCATGGTGTTGTAAAAGAACTAACCCAATCACAGATGAGCTTAAAATAACCGTGTTTACAAAAAGCATCATCTACATTACCAATGGACCCTTCCTTGAATTTTATCATAGAGGCTATTGGTTTAATCAATGCAGACCACACATATCGAGCGTGTCTTATTCCATCCAGGCACTCAAAACTTGGGTTTCTCAAAAATGGAAAGGGGGAAAAAGACTAAGTCAAAATCCTTTAAAGTAAAAAATTAATCATTGAATAGTACCCAAAAACTCCAATATATGGCAAAAGTTTTCTGCTGATATATTTATAAAGCAAGATGAAGAATCAGGACATATACCAGATTCCATCACATGCCAGCACAATGAAATCGTCATCGTCACAAAGCTCCACCTAAAGACAAACAGTCAAAAGAAAAGATTAGAAGTGGTACCTCATATAAATCCAATAATATTAAAAGCCAAACGAAAATTAGGCACAGCCACACCAAAGTCCTAGTTAAACACAAAATGACAACAAAGAGGAAAGAAGGAACTAGGAAATGCCCGGAACAACCACTTTTGCAATAATGTACCTAGAAAACAAAAGAGCGATTATGTAGGACTATACGTACAGTATTTATATCAGGGTTGGCCGTTACAATTTGCTTCTCAACAGGCAAAAATTTGTTCTGCTTGAATTCCATGTCACCTGCATTGTGTGGAAACTGGTATGCTTAAAATACCAAATTGCAATTATGGTGTTTATCAATGCTACATGCTGCATGATAAATTCCACTGAAAATGCAAAAAAGTCAAATTTGCCAATCACACTGACGGTGCGATCCTATGGAAATGACTAGACAAGAATGGAATCAAGAATCAAATGCGTGATATTCACCATATATACATGTGACATAATAAATCCCAAGGAGGAAGTGAGTACCTATAGCCCTGGCAAGATTCAAACTTCCATTAACTCGTCCAGCATGAATGAAACCACCAGCTTTTATAATCCTCTCCTTTTCAGCCTCCAAATCAGGTTTATGGTCTCGAGAAAGATTGTATGCCTTTTCAAGAAGAATCCAGGATAAAATAACAGTTCTTATACTACCTCTATCCAGGAATACAGGAGTCATACTACATCTACCAGTCAGAATATCTAGATGAATGCAGCAGATTTTAAGTTAAACGGCATCCCTAATAATCCATGGCGCAGAAGTTACACATTATCTTCAGTAAATCAATCCAAGATAATGGATACTCAAAAATAGGCAAGGAAATCCATGATGACCCTCTCCAATAAATACAAGAATGGTCTTGAGTTGTGGTTTTGATATCCTACCTGACCCTTCCTAGATATGACACACCGAGAATCACCAGCATTTGCAACAACAAGCTGGTTGTTTCTAATGATTGCAACACAGGCTGTACTCCCAGAAGTTGGTCCAGAAAAATCAGAATGAGGCCCCTGACAAAATGCCAAGAAGGAAAATGTTTGTGTCACTGCTGTGAAATATTAATAGAAAATGAAATAACATCTGGGACTGCAACAGTAATAAAGAAATTTCTGATGTATGGCTTGCTGCACCTACATCCTCAAAAGACCAATCATCAATCCGGCCATTAGCATCACTACCCCTTGGAGACCATATTAGCCCTTCTATCATACCCGAAAACTTGTTTATCTTGTCCCCAAGAACAGCTAGCTCCCTCCACCCTCTCTGGCCACGCATCATCTCATCCATTCTGCAAAAGCAAAACCAAAGCAATCCCAGATGTCAACAAAACTATGCATGTGAGTCCGTCTCATATAAAATAAATGCAGCAGAACTAATCATCCCAGTAGAGCCTGTAAAAATTCAAACCGCGTCTTGCAGATCTCAACATATATGAATCATCAGACATATTCTACAGTACAGAAGCTCTACTAAGCGAACTTTAAACACAATCTGATCAAGCATTTATTCCAGAAGAAGCATTGAAGTTTTCCACCCATATTTGGTCAGAAGCTTTGGTTGATGATCTTGCCCACCATTTAGTCTGTTGATGTATTATACTTGATTTACAATACCCATTTCTTCACAATTTAAGCTCTTAGAAATGGTTACATATCCTGGTATTTGAGTATGGGTCAAGTTTCGACACCACCACTCTGCTTTATTAAACTTGTCTTTTACTCTATTTATCCATTGTTCGTTTGACACGATTATGTACATTCTGCGTTTTACATGTCACACTCAACTTACATAGAAGAGGCAGCACTATGATATCTTGACACAGATTCTGGTCTAATCTATAGAACTGTTCCTTTACTTTTCAGTATTAGACTATCCTTAAATTAAACAAATACTTAACAAGGCCAACAAAAAGTCAGATGTTATTTAACCAAATACTTAACAAGGCCAACGAAAAGTCAGATGTTATTTAAACAAATACTTAACAAGGCCAACAAAAGGTCAGATGTTTAAAGTTCTATTGTTTGAAGCAGCGGCCCATTAGTGTTTTGACTTGTTAACTGTCATTAACAATACAATAATGACATGACAGAATAGGATGTCGTCCAACAGAAGTAACAACCAGCTGTTTGGTTAAAGTCAGATCATTGAGGACTCACGTCTTGAATCATCAAAAAATAGACAAAACTGGACAGAAAGAAAGATTTAAGCAAGCAACTATGCACTCCATTTCATGTCTTAACTTTTGTGAACTAACAGATTCAGCCATACATATTCTGCACCCCATCCATAAAAAAGCATGCTTGCAATGGAGATCAAGGCCAAACAAGCAGTCACCGCAGACTAAACACAATAAACCATGTACGCAAAAACCTGGCTAGAAAGCAGAAATACGAATCCACAACAACACATTCAAACTCAAAAATTGATGAGCAGCACCTGAAAAATGCCTTCTGAACTGAAGTTCCAATATCCCCAGCTGAATAAGCCTCCTCCTTCAAAACCTGCTGGTGAAGATATTTGGCACAAAACTTGGCAACCACCTTACCTGCAAGTCATGGTAAATTGTACTCTGTGATGCATATATCGATATTGCAAACAAATAGAGAATTCAGGAAAGTTACTGATATTGAGAGTATACCAAAAGCATGTTGTTACCTCCGTGGCCATCGTAAACACCAAAGAACGAGGTGGAAGAGTCCAGATTGGGATAGGCAGCATGCTGGCGGCAACACATACAGTAGTAGTAACTAACCAACATTAGTAATGGCATCAGAACCAAAACTCATCAAGTACAATCTCAAAGGCCAGATGGCAAATGATGATGAATTCACTCACGGCGTCTTCCATAGTGGCACGCCACCCTTGCATCGACGACAACCCATATCTAAGCCGGTCACCCTCGCCGTCTTCCGAGAATTTCTCAGTTTTGGGAGTGCTCAAATATACTCCCATCTCTGCTGTTCACCCAAAATTCAACACATCAGGGGGTCGTAAGTTTTCGCTTTCACAAATTGAGTCCTTTCTATGGTTCAAAACTCTTTTAAGTCCACACGATTCAATCCCTCGTCGAAAACCAAAGAGAAATGTTACTAAAAAACATTTTCTCGCTAGAAAAAGAAGTACGATCCTATAGCCCCTCAATTCTCCAGAATATACAGTGACCAAAAGAAGAAGCCTTTCTCGAAACCGTACTCGTCGCCGAACATTAAAGAACGACAAGAAAAGAAAAGTCGAATCCCCGTACAGCAGAGCAGAACCCAGAAGCGCCACTCAGGGCAAAGACAGATACAGATCGGATGAGGTAAAAGCCACGCGATCACATACCACTTACCGACCCAGAAGCAGAAATGAATTGAGGCCTCGCGTACGGGCACCCGCCTGACTTACACGCTTCGAGTGAGCTCCGTACAGAGCCGGGAATTCCAGAGAACGAGACGGGTGGCGAAGAAAGCAGGCGAATTTTCCCCCCACGAATCGGAAGGTTCGACGAGGAGGCGGAGGAGGGGCCGAAAGGAGAGAGCTTTATAGAGGCGCCATGGGATTCGAAGAAGAAGAAGACGACCCAGAAGGGAGGGAGGAAGGAAGGAAGAAGGAGATGGAGATGGAGATGGAGATGGGGAGATGGGAAGGGTCGTGTGTGTGTCTTGTCGGGTAATGAGTGGGGACTGTTTAATCAACTCCGAGACGTGTGTCAGCCAGAACTGCAAGAGTCTCTCTCTCTCTCTCTCTCTCTCTCTCTCTTATGACTGCGTGGCAGTACAGCGACACGTATAAAAGATTACTACTTTTGTCATCTGGCCATTGAACCTATCCACTCACCTTTGAGATTTCTTCCCTTTTTTTCATTTGTCTATGCACTCTTTAATCTTGTCCTTTTCAAGGCTGTCTCCGTTTTACTACAGATTTCATGGTGAAAAAAATTGTATATTTTTCATGAAGATGATTTAAGAAAGTAAATAGTTTTTCTTGCTTCGAAGCCGAATGAAAGAGCCGTGAAATTTTGTGGGATCTTTATCAACCGTTCTAAAAGTTTAAGTTATTTTATGAAGGTGTATTTTAACATTTGATGACTCTAATACTCTCCCTCACATTGAATTTTGGCCTGAGCTTAAAATGTGGAAATATATAATTGGAGAGAGATTGATTGGAAATGATTCGAACTCGAGATCTCCTATTTTAATACTATGAAAGAACAAAAGTTTTGATTCTTGATCTCAACGTACAATTATTGAGATACTTTCCATTATATATGGATCTTATAAATAAATGGAAAAACAATAAATGAAGAGATTATTATACTATAAGAGTTGTCAATCCCTTGATTCTAGTATCCCAAGAAAGATTCTAATTGGATTTTGATTGATTTTTCCATATTATTCTTCTTTGCTTGATAAGCGGATGCCTTTAAAAGGTAATATACCATTAAAAATCTTAAGTCAATATTCAAAATGACATGTTTATTTTTAAATAGTTTTCAATTTACGGAACATTCAAAATCGGTGATGTTGTGGCATATCTAATCCACGTGATGAATGATTGCAGATTAGACAAATCCGATGTGGAGAATGATAGATCCAAAATGAGTTTAACTAATGCTACTGGTCTTTTCCAAAAGCAGAGTAAATTGTTATATACTCAAGAGTTATTTATTATGCTTCACTTCTTAAAATAAAATATATACTAAATAATGTCGCTTATTGAAGTTATAACCGAAAAAAACAGAAACTTCCCCAAAATATTCATCTATCACTTAATTCCAAGAAAGGATTCTCTTTTTCTTCTGAATTTTCTGTGGTCCAGATAAGAATCCTAGTTAATCTCTAATCACTTCTTTTTTATGTCCAAGAAAATATCCCCAACAGTTTTTCGGACGTGTTTCCTTTCCCATCTTCCCCACAAGATCCATTGAATGACTGGATTTTGGCCAGAGTTAGGCTCGTTCCAGCATGGAAAGAAAATGATTCTCTCCCTTTCTTTCTCCATCTTTGTCAGGGCTAATCGGAAAGAAAATGATTGGTGCCCACCTATCAGAGAACGGAAATTTAGACCTCTCCTAGATAATATTATCATGTATTTGAGCCACACGCTTTGCCCGACAAACTGCTAAAAGCAGCAGAAAAGGAAGGACCTTTCTCCATTGTCGAATTCACACTAATCGCCCTTATACGTCGACCGTGGACCGGGAGTTCATCTTTGAGAATGCCTTACCAGCAGCAGAAAAAGGAAATATCTGCCCCCAGATTATCTCGGGCAGAAATGGTTTTGCTTGTTAAGCTCCCCTTCCTCCCCTTCTGTCTCTCTCTCTCTCTCTCGGATTTTCAAGAGATTAGTCTTTTTCAGCATCGTTTTCTGACTTCCCTTGTACTTCAGGAGATAAAAAATCTGGCTTCACACGTCACGGCCAAGCATCGCTGCGGCCTTATCATGTTTTGGTTCACATTTCCCCTTTTGTCCACACCCTTCCAAATCCTTCTGTCCACTTGTGAGTTACCAAACGCCGAGCGACCTCCAATTCAAGAAATAGAACGCATGAAGTATTCCATTTCTGTCCATCGTCTTTTCACTGCAAGTTCAGTAATTTTTAATCTTAAGCAACGTTTGCTTGCTTCAACTCAAAATGATAATGAATTGCTTATGTGATCACCAGATTTGGATCGGGTTGCATTGGTAAAGGCTCCACGGTACAGGAATAAAGTCAGTTTTTTTTGGGGTGGAAATTAAAGGAGGGACTTCTTTATGGGGGGAGAGATCGATGGGTTATACGGTACCTGGAAAAGCAAACTGTTCAATCATGTGAACGAGATCTCTCGCATCGGAGAGGACAAGATTTGCCACGGAGGCCGAAAGAGTGACGTTGGGAGTTATCGGCTCCAAAAGAAGAATAAATAATCTGGTACTAGTTAGGTGGGACATCAACTTTACAGGCATATTAGAATAGACATGAAGTGGTATGATGAAGTGCTAGACCCAAAAAAAAAAAAAAAATTGGACATGAAGTGGTATGATGAGAGAGAGAGAGAGAGAGGGGGGGCGGGGGGGAGCGAGAATTCAAGGATCAGAATTATTCTGTGTGCTCAGGGTACTATTGAAGTGAATCCAAATGAATGGCATGGAGTCACTGAGGAAAAGTCATGTGTAGAGTACGATAGAATATTGCCATTCCTATGTGCTGATGGATCAGCCAAGCGGACTTGTCTCCTAACAAGATAATAATGAATATATTAAAGTGACGGGAGCAGGAGCAGGTACAGGTGACTTGGACCGTATGGGCAATTTGATTGACTTGAAGAAACTAGGAGGTGAAAATTCAATGAAAGGTTGAGGAAAATAAGAGGGAGTGATTCTAGCTAGACACTCCTTTGTAAGATAGACTCGGTCTAACCATATCAGTCTAATTTTGACCAAATCAAAGAGAGAATTTTGTAAGCTTGACAAAGCTGGCAGGCTATTTAGTCTTAGTAGGATTGGAAAATTACCACTTCAACGAGCAATTGCACATTGCACGCATCACCAATCTCTAAGTCATGGATTGTACGGATTTTTTTATAAGGCCTTGTTAACGAAATCCTTCTTAAAAAGCCAAATTTGACCCGATCAATTATTTTTTGGCTGAGTTTTACTCTCTTATGTGGCTCTCATTTGGCACAATAGTCAGATAAAAAAATATGTTATCCATGATGGGAATAAACTAGAGACATTTTCAGCTTTAGGGAAACCATAACTTACAAAAAAGTTGGTAGTCTCATTAATGGGTTTGTCAGATGGTCACTTGATAATTGACCAATCTAATTGGGACTGAACAAGTTTCCTAGGTCCAGTAATTATCTTAATTCAATGCTGCAGCTTAGCTCACAATGAAGCTTTAATAAGAACAGGACAACTAGAGAACAGAGCGGACTCCCAATAGAATATTCAGCGATCCGCTCGTTTCAATTAGATCACGAGGAACTACTCTACCGATCTCTTCTTTAATCTTACTCATTACAAAATCTGAAAAGAGGAACAACCGGCAAAGGAAAAGATATACCAAATCATTGGCATCTCATAATTATTGAGTCCCCGAAAGTGACATAAATCGATGGCGATGAGGGTAGCTCAAAGGTACCTATGGATCTTGTTGCAGACTATGGTCCATCCAGCACAGATCAACCTCACATCAGCCCAACTCAAAGGACCCTGTGTAAATCTGAACACTCCCATGCGCATGTTCATTACATAAGTTTGTACCAGGAAAAAGTGGATCAGAAGAAGACTCGCCAACATCTGGTGCAGCAGGGAGAACATGGCAAGGAAACTCATCTTCACAAGCCCAAGCCCAAGCCTGATGAAACTGCTCAACAAGACCACACTTCTTTTTGGGCAGTTTAGAAGCTCATTCCAGGCCCACTTAGGACATAATCCATTACCAAGATTGTGGAACTTCGACCGGGTTGGGCTGCCTATGATGGGCTGACCCCACTGAAAGGCCCCAACTCAGGACATCAGATTATTACTTTGGATAGATTTGAAACTTCTTCTTCGAGGAGAACAAGAAATTGGGTGAGAGATTACTACTTATTGATTAGTACACATTTATTTTCCTGATATTACAAAATTGCTAATCGTGTCAGCTACTGTAACTAGTAGATATATATTGGTGTTTTTTATATGACAAGTTACCTTTACTTCCATTCCAATTGTTTTGACTAACTTGGACTCTATTCTCTACATCACCATGAAAAGCTTGAAAAGAAAGGCTCGAATGATACAAAATGAGAGGGACGACCTCAAAGTGCTTGGTCTGTAAAAATACATTGATAGGTGCATAGATGCTCCAATTTATCATTATTCATTGAGATAAAACCTTAAGAGATAATTGTTCATACACTAATGATAAATTTATAGCTTCTCAAGAAGAGACAAGTTGTGGCATAGTGGACCTCTTTGTTGAGGAAGGCCATATCCTAAGAAATATCGAATCCTTGGGAAAGCCCTGAAGGCATAAGGAGCCCTTGCTTTAAAAAAGATTTTGCATGAATCTTGCTAATAAATAGATGGTTCTATGTGCTTTGACGCACTACTTTGGTTTTAATTTAGAAGCATTATCAATGTGTTTCAAAGAAGGGTTATCTAGATGTGTTTTGCTTCTTATCAAGTGAATTTAAATGAGAACCTTTTGTTAGGCTATTATTATTATTATTATTATTATTATTATTATTATTATTATTATTATTATTATTATTATTATTATTATTATTATTATTATTATTATTATTATATGGTTTGTTGTTGTTTGATATAACTGGTTTTGGATTTTATATATTTTAAATCATTTGTGCAAGAGATTTGGACCCATTTTTTTTTTCCCGAGATATGTTTATTGGAAGTCCTAAAAACTTGTCAAGAAAATACAATTAAGACTTAAAACTTACAAAAAGTGCAATCAAATCTTAAAACTTGTTAAGTTGGTTTAATGGAATCCTTCCGTTAACATCGTTAATTTTATACTAATAGAAATTGCTAACACGGCTTATTTTAATCCTTTCTCTCTCCTACGTGGCAACATGGGCAAGGAAAATTGTCCAGGTCAACAAAATGACTTAGTTTTGGATATTGTTTACTTATCCAAAACGACGACATCTCTTCTCTCATATTTTTACGTTTTCCTTCCATTGAACCCTTCCCCTTGCATTTTCCTTCAGTCCCTTCTTCCCCATCCAAATTAACTCTTCCTTCGTATGAATCCTAAGCCCTAAATCTAGACGCAGATCACGATCTGGTGCCTCGTGAGTTGCACTTCTTCGTCAAACGTGAGTACGTGCGACACTTGTCCTACAAGAGCCTTGATGGTGGATCAAGCAACGTCAACGATGGAGGTAGCTACTATGACAGAGCCATTCTCTTCTTCACTCATTTGAGCTAGGTTTGTATCTTCACCGTCAATTTCACCGCAACTTGATGATTCCAAGATTTTGGGTTTTTAGTTTTTCAAAATTTGAGCCCTAAATGTGATATGTGTGCCGACTTTCCCCAGAATTTCATTTTGAAATTCTTGATTCAGAAGGAATCGGTGAAGGAGATGAGCAATCTTGCAAGAAATGAGCACAACCCCAAAATTTGTGTTTATTGTTGTCTGTCCTGCTTTTTTTTTTACTCCGTTGAGTTGGTTTTTGGTATCAAATTTTCTTAGTTCTCTTCACTTCTTAAATCTTTCAAGGGCTCTTCCTTATAGTGGAAATAATCTAGAGATAGGAAAAAGTTTTTATTTGTAGATATTGTAATTTTTGGAACTTTTCATTCTTTATGAGAAAGATTCTAATGTAAAGTTGGTCTTCCTACAAGACTTTTTTTCTTTTTTTTTCTTTTTTAATGATTGTTAATAGCCCTCAATTGGTATAAGTGGAAATTATAGAATTGTTAGCCTTGAGGTTTTCTTTCAATAGACTTTTTTTGCGCTGTGAAGATTAGTAGAGTTTATTGGACTTAGCTTAGATCAAATTCTTTTGCTGGTATACCATTTACGACTATGTGTTCATATATAAATATTTTATAAAATGTTTATTCAATATATTAATATGCCTGAGCAGCAAGGTAAATTATGTTTTTTAGCTTCTTTGATTGCATTTAAAGGTCTATTTTTTGGTTAACATATCATATACAAAGGGACTAGGAATATATAATTACATGAAACAATTTTAGAGCTTTTGGGAGTTAGATGACCTTTCCAATGTTTGGTTCCGAGTCAGAGGGTGTACTATGGCTTAAAATTATTGTTGGTTGTTTACAAATTTTGCATTGGTCAATCATTCGGAAGGGTAAACAGCCTGAAGATGTTTGTAATTGAAGTGGTTCATATTAGCCACAACTTAATCAATCTCCATATATTTACTTATTCAACGTCTTGCGAAATGAGTCCTTACTTGAATGAAGACACATTCTTTTTTGTGATTCAAAATGTGACATGAAGTTGTGGATTGAAAAAGAAAACGGCAAAATGTCATATTGATAAAAAGAAGTGGAAGAAGAAAATGGAAAAATATCCTTACCTCATACTTGGCGTGATTAAGAGCTTGGACTATAGTGATGAGAACTAATCCTTCACCAACTTTCTCGTACACACTAGTCAAGTAATTGTGTTGAATTGACTTCCTAAATGGATTGTGCTACAATAGATTCTGAATAAATTGAATGTTGTTGGTGTTTAATGTATTCAAACAATTTCTCTCATTACTTAAGATACTTTTCAATAAATTAATTTGCATTTATTCTCTTGTGGTGTAGGTTTTGCTAGTTTGCAACTATGATATGCTTTTTTAATATGGTAACAAAAAGAATGAGGGCAACAACTTTTAGTAGTGTAACTCCTAATGAAGTCGAATCAGAGTCAACCTGCTATTGTGGTCTTTAATCACCACTTCTTATTGCAAAAATAAAGAAAAACGCAGGAAGAAGGTTTTATGGATGTATTGAGTTTGATGGTCCAGGTAGCTACAATTTTTTCATGTGGGTTGATCCAAAAATACCAGATCAAGCGAAGGACATGATAGTCAACCTGCTTGAAAGAAATCAAGCATTATCTGAGTCAAGCCAATCGAGATGCGACGACAATTATGTGAGCTTACCGATAGCTAAAATGAAGGTGTAAAAGGCGAAAAATACACTTTCAAAGGAGGAGCTTGCACGAGTGAAGAAATGAAAGACGCTCTATCAATTGGTATTTTTTTTTTTTTTTTTTTTGTGTTATATCATTATGTGGATTATATTTAATGTGAAAGCTAGTGAGAAGTTCAACTATTGAAGGGATGAGACCCTAATTAAAAAAAAGAAAAAAAAAAGCAAAACATTAATATTGGAAATCATTAGATATATTATTGCAAACAAATTCAAGATGAGCAATAATAGTATTACATACATTTTGTTGGTCACTTATTAAGGCCCAACAATTACCATTACCCATGTCAAGATCTTCATTGAACAAGTTGATAAACCAAGTCTATGTGTGCTTATTTTTAATTCTTACAACTGTTCATGCTACTGGATACATTTGATTGTTGGCATCCCTCCCTATAGCATACAACGACTCAACTTTGATCAATCCCTTGAGAAAATATCCATATAATCCAATGATCTTTCGACACTTGACAAAAATCATTTCCTATAGGTATCAAAACAAATGTAAGCCCTATCAAATAATGGTAGAAAATCTGATAGTGATATTTCAACTTTCATTTTAAATGTGTTCACATGGCTTGCAATGTAAAGCTCTTAGAAGTAATTGTACATCAGTGCATACTCATTTTTATAATTGCCTTGCAATTCTTTGAACACTTTTAGTATTGTTCTTCTGCATTAACTCAAAGTGACATTCACCCCTAACTGTTTAATAATTAATTTCTTCAACCGAGGTGCATTGATTTTAGGTATTGCAGAAATGAGAATTTTGAAGTGTTTAGTTAAAAAAGAATTGGAAACTCTCTTATTTTCAAAAGTGATAGCACATATATAATCATCAATGTACTTTTTCAAATGAAATGATCAAGTTTTGCTATCGAGAGCACCATAAATCATCCAATTATAATTAGCCTAGGCACATCTAGCTCTTACAAATCTAGTAGTATTCTTGGTGTATTTAATTGCTCTTTGCTTAGCCACCGAGTACCTCAAAATTGCATTTTTGAACTCACTTGAATCTTCAAATGTCATGCCAATAACAAATACTGGATTCTTATCATTTTAATCATATGATGGAAACCTACTCCTCCATCTTGAAATAACATCTTCTTTTTTTTTTCACTCTCATCATCTAAATCTAAATGAAGATTTTATTCTTCATTTGAATCATAGCACTCTGTTTCGTACCCAGAAGCATCTACCATTAGAGGATCAACTAATAACTCTGTTGGAGAGTCAATATCTAATTGGGAAGTTTCTTCAATGTTAGTTCCAATTTTGAGTCTATGTCTCACTGAAAATTTCTTTAAATTTTTTCTTATATTAACCAATTCAAAATCATCATTGTCACTTGACTGTTCCACATCCATCAAATTACATACATCATCAATCTCATCATCCAAATCCTTACTTTCACTCTCAATCCGATTCCCGTCACCATTGGCATTTCCAATTATATTTTCAAACACATTATCAGTCACATTGTTAACACTTTCTATATTCATATCAAATAAACCTTTAATTTCCATCTCAACTCCCCTTATCTTAGCAATCGTCTCTTTATCATCGACATGCTCAACATACAATTTAATATTTTTAGAATGAAGATAATGATAAAATTGATCTATCACACTAGAGTTATCCCATAAGTACTTAAAAGTTACCCCATCTTCAAGAATTTTGCTTCCAGGAATTTTATAAAAGAGTTTTTCTATTTTCAACCGATTCAATTTGTTGAACAATGAACCCTTACTTCAACAACATCGACCCTTCAATCTACGTATTCTAAGGGTGATCCAACTTGAAATTTACCTCCAAAGAAAACAGTGACATAAACTTTGTTGTTTCCCATTTGACCTATAAAGGAACAAAAATAAATAGCACGTTCAATCGTAAAATTTCAACTAAAAACTACTAATGACTTCACTTGTAAAGAGAAATGGGTAGGGTAAACATACCCATGTTGACGGATGACCTTGAGAGTAATCAACCCTTCAATAAACTTATTCCAAAGACAAGCAATTGAAATCATTAAGAAAAATTGTATTAAGAGGTTATAACGAACAAAATATAAATTGCATATATTAGAAATCAAGCATTGTCTAAAACTAATGCACAACATGATTATTTTGATAGGTTAATGAAGGACGGAACAAGAGGATTGACATAATTGGCACATGAACTTCACCATAAGACAAGGAAAATTGAGTGTATATACTTTTATTGGATAAGTACTCTATGTGTGATGTCTTAGGCCATGACTCTAGACTCTCAACTATAATCTTTAATTTCTATTACACAAGCGGAAGAGTATACACTTTTCATATAAAGATATTTCACTTAAGAACAATTATAACATAATAATATCATGCTTCCATTCATTCATCATAAACAGGGATTATAATAGGAAAACGACATCTTGATACATCATGGCAATACACACATCAAGATGATCTTAACAAAACACGTGGGAGAGGCCAAAAGGGTGCCTAACTCCTCTACCCAGTAGTTTTCCTCATCCACTACAATCTTCCATATCACGAGCGACTCCTACTCCAAGCTCAGAACATCATCAAAGGACGGGACCAAACAACCTCACATTTACGTTGAGATACACGGACACAAATTGCATAGGAAAAAGATTAAAGCATCCATCATCTGCTCAGACACTACAAATTTAACGAGTCAAAACAGGGTTAGAATCTCAATCCTCAAAATTCCTGTACACGCCATCTACCCGCATAGGCGTGTCATAAGTCGCCAAATGTGTCATATCCACAACTAATGATTTGAGAGGAAAAATAAGGGGTGAGTAATAATGTCCAATAAAGGATAAAGTATAGCATTAAACAACGAGATTCTAGCTTCGCTCATTAGTGAAAATAACACAAATATAGTGAATCATCATAACCATGGACTACATCAAGTAGGATAGCATACAGTACCAATAATATCATGCGTACTAGACAAGCTAACATGAGCATAATGCATGAAGACTACACTGCAATGTGCATGCAAACTCCGTTTATGCATCAAACAACACACATAATCCCATTTATGCATCTCATGACACACGTCAACACCATCACACGTACTCATACGCCTTATTGATTAATTTCAATGTGTGAACATTTCATATCCACCCTCAAAACGGATTGAACCCAGGACGCTGGCTGGATCAGTTTGAGTCATTCCCGGGTCGTTGCCCAGACTTCTAGGGGACGCTGGCCTTGGGCATCTCCCTCTTAGACATCATGGTGTCCAAGGGTTGCTGGCCTTGTGATTTCAACCGAGGCATTCCAAATCTTACTATTTGGGGCATCCCCACTCTTTGGGGGTATCATCGGAATGCTGCCCAATGGAATATCTCTTAATTTGATTCATCCACACATTTCATCACATCAAAATCTTCCATTAGGGCACACTTTTAACACCTCTAGCACACACATGTGTCACCACACAACATACTTAGTGTGCTAAGATCACAATGCATCAGCATGCACAAAACAAAATTGCCCTTCACACGGCCTTACAAACTTATCACACATGATTTCGCGCACAAGATAAGCACCACTCACATATAGCCATCAAGCATAAGTTCTTAGCATGCCAAAATCATCCAAAATCATGACATATGCAATTTCTAGCAAGCAAGACACCAAGAACAGCAACAAAACCACAACCGACCCTCGTCGGCAAAAATCCGAATCCAAACACATGATTTTAAGATTAAATGCAGAAACATAACCAAACTAGTTCAGAAAGTTCTCAAATTTAAATATGTTTTAAAGAACACTTAAACAAACATTTTTCATGGAGAGACTTTGACCAGTTCTTTCTAGAATAGGAGCAGTATATCGCTCAAACAGTTACCAAAACTAGGTTCGTGTCCAGAAATCATGTTTTCCAAAACCAGCTTGGTTCGAAATCCAAAACTCATCCATTTGCTCTGAAATTTGATTATGTTAAACTTCAAGATGTGCTGAAAAGTTTTTATGAAGAAACTATTTTGAAAATCGAACCTCAAGAGTTAATAAAAGTTCTTTGAACACCAAAAAGTCACGAATTCTAACATAAAACGAGATTCTAACTTGCATGCAACAAAGCTGAAAACTTGTTCCTCTAAATCTAGAAAATCTTGAATAAAATATATGTCACAGATAAAGATGTTTAAAACATTTTAAAAAAAAATCAACCTCAAATTTGTAGCACATTCCAATCCACGAAAACAACAAACATAGGGGGCTCGGTAAAACAGATTTTGAGAAAAATCCAACCTCAGTTCCTTTAAGCACGTCTCATGCAAACTTAGCAATCAAAAGCCTTTGAGAAACTCACATGCAAAACTTCCCACACATCACAACATACATGCAAGCTAAAGTCATCAAAAGATCTAGCTCTTATAACTCAAAAATCCACTAGATCGAGCTAATCCACCCTCAAGCGTTGAGAGGATGTTGAAGTTTAATACCTAGCTCATTCACTTACCTAGTTTATGACTCAAAAACTACTTTCTCGAGTTCTCTTGAAGGCTGGCCGCTTCTCTGGTCACTAGTCCTTCAAAGAACAGTAAAGAAATAAGATGAAAATGAGATAGGGAAGTGTTGGGCGAGTGAGGGAAAGAAAGCAAAAGAAGAACAAATGAGAAGGGAAAAATAAAAGCAGAAGTTGGGGGGAAAAATGATAGCTTTCCTTGGGAAATTTTCCCTTGCTGCAGCCATGCAAAGGAGGAAATTGGCTAGGGAAATTTTAGGGCCATTATGAGGTTTAGGGGTTGAAGTTTCGATCGGGGAATGGGAAGAACCGAAATTTTGCATGGAGAAGCCAAAACCTATTGCAGAAAATCCTAGATTTTGTCATTTTTCCCTTGACTTACATGCCCTAAACAAAACTTAATCTAAACAAAATAAAACTAATCATTTGCCTAGCCCAAGAATTCTGCCACCTCCAATAGTAGGCACTAATCAAACAACTTTATTCCAAGATCCTCCATTATTAACATGATCAAAAACTTAGTAAAAATGGTACACATCTTCAAGTCACAATTTCTAATATCCACAGATCTTATGTCCACCATTAATTTCATATACATCACAACATCACTAATTAAGTTATAAGAAAACACCATCGAAAATTCGAAATCATTCGAATTCACGCAAGACGAACATTGGCAAAAAATCTCGGCATTTATCCTCCTTATCTAGGCCTTCCGCACATGTCAAGCCCACGAGCCTTATTCACGGTCCACTGTCCTCTCTCTCTAGTCCAAACTCAGCCCAAAATTAGGCCTACTAGACCATCACACACCTAGCCCACACGCAAAGCCCATCGGACGATCCACCTATCTCGATTCCTCTTCTATCGACAAGCACAAGCTTAAGCGGAATTTTAAGGCTAAAATTTCAAGATGTTACATTGTGGCTAATATGAACTACTTCAATTATAGACATATTTGGATTGTTTACCCTTCTGAATGATTAAACAATGCAAAACTTATAAACAACCTATAATAATTCTAAGCTATAACACACGCTCTACAATTAAGAACCAGACATTGGAAAAGCCATCCAACTCCCAAAAGCTCCAGAATTGTTTCTTGTATTGTATATTACTAGTTTTCACGTATGTGATATGTTAACCAAAAAATAGGTCTCTAAATGCAACTAAAGAAGCTAACAAAACATAATTTATTTCATTGCTCATGCATATTAATATATTGAATAAACATTTTGTAAAATATATACATATGAGCGCATGGCCATAAATGGTACACTAGCAAAAGAATTTGATCCAAGCTAAGTCCAATAAACTCTGCCAATCTTCACAACACAAAAAAAAATTCACCAATCTCCCAAAAGAAAATCTCAAGGTTAACAATTCTTAAATTTCCACTTGTGCAAATTGCAGGGCTATTAACAGTTATTAAAAAAAAAAAAAAAGCTTTGTAGGAAAACCAACTTCACATTAGAATCCTTCTCATAAAGAAAGAAAAGTTCCAAAAACCATGATATTTGCAAAATAGAAACTTTTTCCCGTCTCCAGATTATTTCAACTATAAGGAAGGGCCCTTGAAAGATTTTTGTACAAAATTTGGGTAGAGAAGTGAAGAGAATTAAGGAAATTTGATGCAAGAAACCGACTCGACTGAGCAAAAAAAAAAAAAGCATAAGAGACAACAATTAACACAATTTTTTTGGTAATGTTCCTTTCTTGCAAGACTGCTCCTCTTCTTCACCAATCCCTTCCGAATCAAAATTTCAAAATGAAATTTTGAGGAGAATCGGCACATAGATCGCATTTAGGGCTTAGATTTCAAAAACTAAAAACCGAAAATCTCATAATCAACAAGTTACGGTGAAATCGACGGCAAAGATACAAACTTAGCTCAGATGAGTGAGGAGAAGAGTGGCTTGGTCACAATGGCTACCTCCATTGTCAATGCCGCTCGATTTGCCACCAAGGCTCTTGTAGGATGAGTGTTGCAATACTCATGTTTGATGATGAACTGTAACTCGTGAGGCACCAGATCATGATCTACGTCTAGATTTAGGGCTTAGGGATCATACAAAGAAAGGGTTAATTTGAATGGGGAAGAAGGACTAAAGAAAAACGCAAGGGAAGAGTTCAACGGAAGGAAATTGTTTTGGAATGTAAAAATATGAGCGAAGAGACATCGTAGTTTGAGACGTCGTAGTTTTGGATAAGTAAGCAGTATCCAAAACTACGTCATTTTACTGAATTAGACAATTTTCCTTACCCTAATTGCCACGTAAAAGATAGAAATGGTTAAAATAAGCCATGTCAACATTTTTTGTTAGTATAAATTAACGGTGTTAACATAACGATTCAATTGAACTAACTTAACAAGTTTTAGAACTTGATTGCACTTTTTGTAAGTTTTAAGACTCAATTGCATTTTCCTGACAAGTTTTAGGATTTCTACTGAACATGTCCTTTTTTTTTCTTGACCCTTGGTTGTTACAATGGAATGAACCAAAACCATTTTCTTTTTTCTGTCTTTTTGCTAGTTGAGAAATGGATAAAAAGGAAAAAAAAATAGGAATTGCTTGCGTAAGAAAAGTTCACGATAGTTACTATATCATATCTCACTTGTATTATGTGTAATCATTATATTGAAAATTAAAATATTAAATTAACAATATTAGAAAAGAAAAAAAATAAAATTTAAAGTTGGTTAACAAAGGGTGTGTTCGGGAAAGACTTCCCAAAGCCCCTTGGACTAAATTGAAGGAGTTTGGCAAATTTTTTTGAAATCTCATTTAACAAACTTTTTTCTCAGCTTTCTTGGCACCTTCAGTTAAGGTTAGCAACATAAAATTCTTCTAAAAGTCTTTACTTTTCTAGTTTTGGCCTCAACAACTATTCACCTTCTTCTCTAATTTTACCCTCGATGATTGTTTGACTTCTCCTCCGTTGAGGTTGATTGGCAAGGCTGTGAGGGGTAGGTGATGGGCTAAAGAAGGGTTGCATGGTCACGGCAACATAGGCGACCGTCTTTGGTGGTAGGGATGTGCAAAAGGAATTGAGACTCGCCCAGACCGCTCAGAACTAAACCGGACTCATTCGAAACAAGTGGTTCTTAGGGGAATTGGTCTAGTTCCCAATTTTGATTTATGGAAATCAATGGGTATCAATCCGGTTTCTGGTTCCGTGGATAGATTCGCCCACCAGAACGAGATTGGTCATATTATACTAATATATTAATTTTTAATATTGAAAAAAATCAAAATCAATAAGTCTAAAATTTAAGATTCATGTTCTCTCTCAATTCTCCATCTCGTCGCTCTTGAAATCGCTCAAGCTCTCACTATCTTTGTCTAGGGCTCACATTATGGTATTACCTCATTTGCATAATCATTGGATGCTTCTCAACTGAAAGGGTGGCAACATTCTTGGGGTGGATAGAGAATTTCTTTACCTTGTGGTTGAATTATGAGAAGTTGCATTGTCAGTTTGAGTTAGTTTGAGAATTCAAAATATTGCAATTTTTCAATTGTTTTGACTTGAATAAAAGAGATGAGCTTGATTGGATTGTTATCTAATTCAATCAAATCAAACAAGCAATTGTCTAAATTTATTCGCTATGCTTTTACTCTAGAGGGTTCCAAAACTCCTTATCTCTAAATCAAAGACCTTCACCTTCATCGAGAAAATGTTATTATGAGCAAATCGTGACTAAGACATGAGGATGACTTTTTTCTTGTGCATTCTCATTCCGGTACTAGAGTACCAAATTTGCCCACTTGTTACTTGCAACATTATTAAGCATGCAAGATTTTTTCTCATTTTTTTACCAATTTTGGTTTCCCTCATCCTGGTTGTGCAAGTCTAGATTGACAATATTTATTTAATGTTTGATGAGACCGGTTTCATCGATCCACCTGGGAATCGAATTGGGTGGATCCATACAACCAACGGGCGATTCTCGATTTCAATTTTTCAGAATTGATCTTTAGTGGACGGTTTCCGATTCTAAGATGGGAACTACCTACTTAGACCATGCACACTCTTAGCCGAGGGTCATGGGACCTTTACAAGAGGCCGTGCAATTTGGGTCACGCAATCTCCATGGGATTTGGGTTGCAACAACCTCCGCGAGATGCCACGCGACCTCCGCACAATTTAGGTCGTGGCGACCTTTGCTAAGGGCAATCTTGGTTGCGACGACCTTCGCATGAGGCCACGCGATTTGGGTCGCGTGACCTCCGTTAGGGTGGTGCGACCCTTGCTAGGGTCGTCTAACCCTAGGCAGCCCTCGCCGATAGTCTCCAAACGCCACTTAAGATCTTACAACCTTAGATGATGGTTGCTTGAGTTTCACTAACCATCGTTGCGCTCGACAAGCTAGCACTTTTTTTATAATAAAAAAATTCTTTTGTAAATATAATTTATTCAAATACTATTCTATTCCAAGGTATTTCACCATAAATGTTTAGAATATAATTTGTCAAATATAATTTATATTTTGAAAAATTCCTTCAACTTAAAGTTTTTAGCATTTTTTTAAAGACTTTTTCCAAAAGTCTAGCAGGGCGCAGCCACAATGTCCACGTGGAACAATGGAAAAACCCCACCGTACAAAAAAATTGACCACGTGGAACAACATCTCCCACTGCCCAAAGTCCACAAATTCCAGCCACCGTCCTCCTCCTTCCCCTCGCCGTTCGCCATTTCTGCTTCGCTTTCTTCCCCACTCCATCGATCACTCTGCAACTTCCCATCGATCTTCCCCTCGCGAAACCTCAATTTCGGCAAACCCCCTCCGAAGGAATGGCCTCGGCCCCTTTCTCGGCCGCTTTCTCCGCCCCTTCGTACGGCTTCCGTCGAGCCGGAACGAATGGAAACTCACCCTTTCCGACCTCCCTTTGGTCGCCGGCCGCTCTTCGCGTGCCGTCATCGGTTCGATCCTCGCTCGGTTCGTGCAATTCGGCTTTTCTCGTTAATGGGTTGTCGTCGTCGTCCCTTCCGAGTTCGTCGCGGCTCAGCTTCAGTTCTCGCTCGTCGGGTGTTTATGCTAGAGCTGCCACTGAGAAGACCCTCTACGATTTCAGCGTGAAGGTATCGAATTTCTCTTCTGGATGTAGCTGAAATTGGTTCTTGAAGAGATTTTCTTTTGTGGGTCGTCAGGGAGCTTCGTGATTTACTTAAATACAATGTTTTTATGTATTTATTTATTTTCGGTAGAATCAAGCAATTTTGATGGCTGGCCCAATCTGCTTTGGAAATTAGAAAAAAATATATCTTAATTGTCTCAGCCGCCACACTGTTTTTTGCATCTTCTCGGTTTTATTGTTACTTTTGGATGACGAGGAAGCACATTTTAGCTACTTAATATCGGTGCTCCTAATTTGGACTAAAAGAAATTAAGCTGGAGTTGAGGTCGCTTATTTGCTCTTTGTTCATGAATTGAACTAATTTGCAAATTCTCCACGGTATGCAAATCCTTAGAATCAAGATTCATGCCGTTGTTGCTAAAAATTCTTCGTTTTTATGGCACCTACTATGTTTTGGTAATTTATGTGGACATTATTATACTATTGATTTTTCGGTTTACATACTGAATTTTGGGTAAAGCTGCTTTATTCATGATAATTGCTAATTGCTGCACACATTTTTCTTCATGGTTCAGGACATTGATAGGAATGATGTTTCATTGAGCAAATTCAAGGGAAAAGTCTTATTAATTGTGAACGTAGCTTCGAAATGGTAATTGCTTTGTCTCCTTCAATTGTCTGATTTAATTTATCAGATGTACAGTCTCATTGAAGAATTTTCTTGTGATTCAGTGGTTTAACGACATCAAACTACAAGGAGCTCTCGCATGTATATGAGAAGTACAAGACTCAAGGTGAGATGAGATTGTGAGGAGAGTTATAGAATTCCTTTAAAAGCTTCTCCTGTTTGAAGTTAGATTACTATCTTTGAGCTAGGAGGGATCATTAATTTGTAATATAGTAGATGAAATCATGATTTAGCAAAGGATGTGAATCACTTTATTATATCAGTGCCTTTTTCCACTCATTGGCAAATGTACAATATAAAAGATTCAAGTGGAAGTTCTGTTCAATTTCTCGAGACCATCTAATTAGGAGCTGAATTTCCCTTAACAACAAGTCATGTCGATCATTATGCTTCTGAATTATAGTTTTTTTAATGATATGGGCTCCAACCAGAATTTAATCTTCTCAAGCAAGCTTTGTTTAGTTTGGCCTGTGGTACTGTGTCTTACACAGATTGATAAAGGGATTGTCCAATGGTCTTTGCTGCGGTTGAGTGTAACGGTATGCTAGAAATCAGTCGTCCTTTATTTTTCTGTGGGACTTTACCAGTGTTTTTTCCAGTCCATTTTCAGGTGTTATATTTTGCAAATCGTGTTTGTTACATCTTCTTTCTGGTACTCTTGCACATTTACGAAGGGCACAGTTAGAGATGCTTCCTTTGTGTGTGTGTGTGTGTACAAGTGAGAGAGAGAGAGAGAGAGAGAGAGAGAGTAGTATATCCTGGATGGATGGATGGATGGGGTCATAGGGGTAGAGAAAGAGAGATGTACCTCTACTGATGAAAAGGAAGGGATCTTTGTTTTGATGCAAGGAGAGAGACATAGAGAGGGAGAGACCTATTGCCTCCACTGCAAGGGTGGGATGGCTGTTTCTTTGCTGGGATGGAAACAGTGGGAGACCTCCACTGATGAAAGGAAAGGAGTTTTTTTTTTTTTTTTTTTTGGGGGGGGGGACGGGCGGGGAGGTATATATTTTGCTATATCCGAGAGACAGGAAGAGATCCACTTCTTAGAGAGTGAAATAAGTTCTTTGCTTTGATTCAAGGAGAGAGCTATAGAGAGGGAGAGACCTATTGCCTCTACTGAAAGGGTGGGATGGCTGTTTCTTTGCTGGGATGGAAAGAGTGGGAGACCTCTTTCCTCTGATATAATGTATAGCTTGAATCTTCTATGCGGATTTGGATTTGGTTAGTCCTCTTTCTATATCTTTAAAATTGATAAGAAACACCTTGGGCTGTCCATGTTACAGGTTTTGAAATTCTGGCTTTTCCTTGTAATCAATTCGGTGGCCAGGAGCCTGGTTCAAATCCTGAGATTAAACAATTCGCTTGTACAAGGTTTAAAGCAGAGTTTCCGATTTTTGACAAGGTTTGACTTCCACACATACATTCTTTCCTCTATTTTAAGTGATGGCTGGAATGAACAACCGAGCTCAAGTCTGTTGGAAACAGGTTGATGTTAATGGACCAGGTACAGCTCCTGTGTATCAGTTTCTGAAATCGAGTGCAGGAGGTTTTTTGGGTGACCTGGTCAAGTGGAACTTTGAGAAGTTTCTGGTTGACAAAAATGGCAAAGTTGTGGAGAGATATCCTCCAACAACGTCTCCTTTTCAAATAGAGGTACATTTTTTAAGCTAACTTGTGAAGTTTGGAGATATGCCTAAGTAATCGATGTTCTGAAGTATGGCAATTGCTTGCTATCATGACTGCATGGAGATGGTTGCAGTCTTGTATGTTGTGTGACTGTATATCTGGTGGGCTTTTGTAATCGTTCACCATGCCATTCCCATAGAAAAAGTCAGTCCATATTCTTTCCCTTTCTAAGGCAGAGATTTTGTATGTTCATTGTAACTTCAGTGTGTTCTCAATGCACTAATCCCCTGGGTCACCGATAATGATAAGTTTTTACACCTCCCATTCACCAGAAAGGAGGTCTATATGTCACGTTCAATAATTCTAGAAGAAACGACTAACAAAAGACTTTGGTGCACATAATCTTTTGAAGAGCAAGCCTCAGAACGATTTGAGCAGTTCTTTCGATTAACATTCTCGAGTCTTCTTGCAGAAGGACATTCAGAAGCTTCTTGCTGCTTGATTGCTTATCCAACAGCGGATCTCTCACTGAACGAGTCGGGGTTAAAGGTTGTGCGGCACCTCTCTTTTACTATTAACATGTAATTGTGACGTACATTTGGACGTGCTGAACTGGAGTTAGTGGGTTGTTCGTTCATCTACAATTGCCTTTAGTGCTCTTAGATCGTATGAATATGAACTGCTATAAGATCGGTATCCGCCAGACGGGTAAGCCATGTAGCATGTACTTACGTTTGAGTCTCCGTACAGCCTAAGGATGTACGGTACTGGATTTATAGTCTAGCAATTGAACTGCCACATTGCATTCAACCTTTTCCTAGAGACTGCATCTGTTTCTACATTAGGATGCCGGGGGAAAAGGTGAGAAGTTTTAAAGAGTCGGCTCTCGACCCCGTGTGCATAGACCTGAAAGTTCGGTTGATGTGTGACTAGAAAGAGGCTCGAGTTGCGGCGAGTGCTTATGGTCCCTTCCATAGTAGTGAGAAAGATGCCCGAGAACTCGACAACGGGGTCTGATTTGGTGCAGTGCACTGACCCTGTCGGGGTCTTGGAAATCTAGGATCATGGCACGATCCATTACCGACCTTTTCTGTTCTTACTCGCGATACATTCATGATGCCGAGTCGAGCGTAATGGTTCAGGCGGCTTTAGATCGGTTTGACATTTCTTCACGGATCAGCTCCTAATCTTTTTCAAGATGCTGCCAATCGCATTACAAATACGGTAACGATGGCAAGCTGCCAACGCCAATCGGAGCCGCCCTCTTTTAATATTTTGTGGGGATGAGCACATCTTGAAAAACTTTCTATAGAGTTTTTTTTTTTTTTAAATGACATAAATGGTTCATAAACCTTGACCTGACGTGCAATATAATTCATGAATTTTTAACTTATTAAATGTAATTTTTGAATTTTAGCCTAATGTAATTTTTGGTATATACTTGATTTAGTCTGTAGATGTAATAAGTCTATGGACCATTAAAATTGAGGGATTATTATCTTATTCTTATTATTTTTTTCTTTTTTCCTTTTCTACCGACTTTTTTTTTTACCAAAAAAAATCTTTATTTTTTAAAGTGGTGGTTGCATTTGATTATGTCATAACGACTGTCATCTCGTATCGACACTTGTCATCTCAAGAAATGATTTTATTTTTTCTCATTTTCTCCGAATTCGACGTCATTCTCTTGGAAGGTCGAAGCCAAGTGTCGATCGATGAGTCACTCACACGTGTTAATAAATAACACTTATCAGTCCTCACCTTTGCTAACAAAATATCAATACATATTGATTGCAGCATTATATTATAATATATATGATTGGATCATATCTCTCATTTTAAGATACGGTGAACAAATATAAAAGAAACATATATATATTTAGTGAGTAATACCAAAAATTAGTGTAAATAAGTAGAGTCGTGCTCACAAGATCGTGATCCTTTCAAAGCATGGTTATATATATTATTTAGCGAGCAATACCAATAATTAGTGTAAATAAGTAGAGTCGTGCTCACAAGATCGTGATCCTTTCAAAGAGTGGTTGATAATTGTTATATAAATTTTTTTAATCATTTATATGTTTTTAACGTGTAATTCTAAACAACTAATGAAAGTTTTCCTGCACGGGACCATAGGCCTATGATGATATACCCCGCCCCAATCATTTATAAACTTTTAATTTGTTAAATGCAATTTTTGAATTTTAACCTAATGTGCAATGTTGTTTTTTGAGTTTTTAGTATATATTCAATTTAGTCTGTAGATATAATAAGTCTATGAATTATTAAAATTGAGGAACTATTTGTGTTATTATATTCTTCTTCTTCTTTTTTTTTTTTTTTTCTCCTTTTCCTACCGATGCAAATCTCTCGACGATCAACACGGTTTTTTGTTTATTTACAAATATCGGATTTTGGACATTCTTCAAGTGTTGACATACAAAATCTTTCAAGGTGCTGCCAATTGCATTACAAATACGGTAATGATGGCAAGCTGCCAACGCCAATCAGAGCCACCCTCTTTTAATATTTTGCGGTGATGAGCACATCTTGAAAAACTTTCTATAGAGTTTTTATTTTTATTTTTATTTTTAAACAATTGACATAAATGGTTCATGAACCTTGATCTAATGTGCAATGTAGTTTATAAACTTTTAATTTGTTAAATATAGTTCTTAAATTTTAACCTAATGTGCAATGTTGTGTTTTGAATTTTTAGTATGTATTCAATTTAGTCTGTAGATATAATAAGTCTATGGATCATTAAAATTGAGGAACTATTTGTGTTATTATCTTCTTCTCTTTTTATTTTTTTTATTTTTTTATTTTCTCTTTTTCTTACCGATGCAAATCTCTCGACGATCAACACAGTTTTCTGTTTATTTACAGATATTAAATTTTGGACATTCTTCGAGAGTTGAAATACAGAATCTTTCCCTTTTTTAAAGTGGTGGTTGCATTTGATTATGTCGTACCAACTGTCAACTCGTCCTCGAAAATTGGAAGAGGGGGGTGGAGGAGGTGCCTCTCCACTTTCCAAGTTCCAAACTCGAGAAATGATTTTTTTTTTCTCATTTTCTCCGAATTCGACGTCATCGATGAGTCACTCACACGTGATAATAAATAACACTCATCAGTCCTCACCTTTGCTAACAAATTATCAATACATATTAATTGCAAGCATCATATTATAATATAAATGATTAGATCATATCTCTCATTCTAAGATGCGGTGAACAAATATAAAAGAAACATATATATGTTATTTAGCGAGCAATACTAAAAATTAGTGTAAATAAGTAGAGTCGTGCTCACAAGATTGCGATCCTTTTAGTAACTAATTATATATAAATAAGCATAAAGTAGCGTGGTTGATAATTGTTATATAAATTTTTTTAATCATTTATATGTTTTTAACGTGTAATTCTAAACAACTAATGAAAATTTTCTTGCATGGGACATAGGCCCATGATGATATACCCTGCCCCACCATCTGCGAGGCATGGGGCAACGGCGAGGACGAGGAATGCGATCCCCTAGCCTCGCTCCGTGCCGTGCCCATCCCTACTTTACATAAATATCTAAATCTCTTTTGAGATATGGATAGTTAGGCCCTTTTTCCTCATGCGCTTTTCATAAACAAATATAAACTATTTTTTTTAATTCTTTCCAACAAATCCTCCAAATCCCTCCTTCACATGTAGAAAGGAGCAAGTGGAGCAAGTATTAGTGAGTGAGTACTATATATATATCAAAATAAATCTAGACCCATATGAATTTATACAAGTCGAAATTCAAGAGAACTCATATAAAGAGCAGGGTGATCCTTGAACCAACTTTATTTATTTCATTTCAAATTAATCGGAGACGTGTAGCTCATGCCAAAAAAAAAAAAAAATTATTCCCACAAATTATATTCAGATGCACGAAGCACAATGCACGTCCGAACCCAAGTAGGTATTTTATTACTCTCCCACGAATAGCTTTCCATATATGTGAAATTGTTTATATATATGTACGCACGTATGTCTTTATTGAAAAGGAAAGGAACCTCCCTAAGTTCAACCTCTTTATTGATTAAAGAATTCAGTTTTGCATCTCAAACCTTGCACAGGCATCAATATCTCTCCCAAGAGTCAACATTTCCCTATGAAAACTCTCTCTCTTTCTCCCTGAAACCTCCGCAATGGGCTCCCTAGAAACCGAGAAGCTGATCCAAGACTCCCTCTCCGACCACCACAAGCCTCCGCCGCCGCCGCCGCCATCAACCGCCACCTATTTCCAACCGAAAGCTTCCAAGAACCGCCTCCTCTCGCTCCTCCTCGAGCCCATCCAATGGCTCCGGATGCTGTCCGACAAACTCAACCCGACCTTCGTCCTCGGCGTCTTCATCGTGTACGGCCTCAACCAGGGCTTCGCCGGCTCCTTCTTCAAGGTCGTCTCCGACTACTACTGGAAGGACGTCCAGCGAGTCCAGCCCTCCGCCGTCCAGCTCTACATCGGTTTCTGTTACATCCCCTGGGTCATGAAGCCCCTCTGGGGCCTCCTCACCGACGTCTTCCCCGTGATGGGCTACCGCCGGAGGCCCTATTTCATCGCCTCGGGGGTTCTCGGGGTGGCCTCGGCGATGGCAGTGGCAGCTGGGGGGAGGCTGCTGGTGCCTCTGGCGCTGACATTCCTGACGGGGCTGACGGCTGCCCTGGCCATTGCCGACGTGACGATTGATGCGTGCGTGGCGCACAACAGCATCAAGATGGCGGCGCTTGCGCCGGACATGCAGAGCCTCTGTGGGTTGTGCTCGTCGGCCGGAGCATTGATCGGGTACTTCACCAGCGGTTTCTTCGTTCACCACATCGGAGCTCAGGTCAGGTCAAAGTTTCTCTTTTATTTTATTTTATTTTTCCTTTAAAAGCGTAGCTTGGTCAAATTAGCTGGCTTTTTCTATTATATTGCTTAGATTATCAATTAACTAGATCTTGGACAAACGGGGTTTTCTTGGCCCTACACGTGAAAGAAAGATTGACCACTCACAGTCAAATTTAGCTACATGTAATCATACCTCATGCCTCATAGAGTTTCTTAAAACTCTATTCTTTTATCAACAAAAGATAGAATTACTGGCTTTTTAGCCTTCATTAAAGAAACTGTAAGCAAGTGGGCGTGGTAATCAATCTCACATTTTGCAAGAAACTATTCTGTTCTTTGGGAAATTGCTAGTAATTATATGTAGATAATGTAATTTTTGTGGGAATTTGCAGGGAGCTCTGGGTATATTAGCAATTCCGCCAACCTTGTTGATAGTTCTTGGTTTTGTAATTCATGAAGTGAGAACAGACGCTCTAAATTCCGAGAAGAAGAAAAAGGTCAGCATCATTTTTCTATGAATTTCATTTTGCAACGCGTTTCTCATGGTTATGTTTTTATCTATTTTTTGCGTAGCTATTCGTGCTATAAACTAACCCTAATTTATATCTGGGCCATACCAAAAAACCATTAAATTATTCACCTCAAGTCTATTTTACAGCTCAATTGGGTGTGACCCTAGGAGCTCGGCTTTAGCTAATTTAGCCCTAAAGAATATCAAGTGGATGTTTATTATATCTAGAATGAGGTGGAAAACTCATACCTCATCAAGGGTTGGGTTGACATAATGACAGCAACCGATCCGAATCGGAGAAGTGCATAGCGTGAAGGTCTAGACGTTCAAATCAAACTTTTCTTCCCGGGGTCAGGGTCAACGAGGGTGTTTACTGTTTAGGTTTAGAGCGTCCTTAGCAAAATTCACCAGATTAGTGGGACAGGGGATGTAAATACGCGATGGCAACATCCGATGGGCCTTGAAATAGACAGTGAAAACAGTGGAGATGGAATCAATAAGATAAATAGTTATGTACAAGGCAGAAATTCTTGCTGCGAAAGTTGAAAAATGTAATGTAGAAGCGCCACCTGCAAGCGTTGAATCGGTGAAGTAACTTTATGATAAAAATTATCATGTCATGAAAAAAGGTGGGGAGGCTGAAAGCTTTGAGCATCTTGATTAGGGTTTTCCGAGGTTTGACTATGAGCAGAGTATGTCTAAAGGTGGAGGCTTGCCGACCAACTTGGGCTGTTCAACCACTAACAGATCTATAATATTTTTGCCATCAAAGGTTACAACTAGAGAGGTAGCATGCCTCAGAAACAGTTCCTTTATTTTACTTAAAATTATATCATTGGCTAGATAAAAATGACTCCATTGTTGGCTGCTACAGTTCCATTTTTCTGCCGTGACCTCCAGCTCGTATTATTCTTGAAAGAAAGCATGTGATCTCTCTCGAGATCCTCTAGGTTAAATTACTTAATTAAAAAGTTAATGAATGAAGTAGGAGATCGGCATAGATTGAATCAAATGAAATATCACAAAAAGGATGACATTATCTTCACCAATGGTAACTACTTTCTCAGCCGAACTGGGTTCACCGCGACTCTGACCAGCGATCTCATTTTGCCAGAAGATCTTACGACCTAATCCTGTGACTTGACCATTGTATCTCAGGGTCTCTATCTGGTTGTTTTCAGTAACTGATATGCTTTTGATCGTGTTTGTGTGCGAAGATGATGCGAGCGACAATAATTCACGTAAAACTACGGAAAAGTTAATCTGTCATGTGACGCTTTGATAGATACCCAAGAGGAATGGCGTGTAGATTATATGATGCTCTAGTCTCGAGGAAGTTTTAAATTATAGTTTGACCGGCGAAATATCATTGTCTGTTAAGATGAACAGGATCTTATCTATAATGATTGACGTTAGCTCCCAAAACATATTCTTTCTTTATTTGACCTTCTGCTAGAGAGATTAACGAATTAATTATCTTACCTACTGGAATATCTAATTAGCAAAGATACAACGGAAATTTCTTTCTCCTAGAATCATCAGGAGTAAGCTGTAAATGATTGAGTAGAGCTACAAAAGATGTTTACTACATGATAGCTTCCATCTATAATAGCATAATTGTAGTGTTCGGTGTGTTTTTTTTTTAAAATATATTTCTCTGGGGTAGGATTTGGGTTTTTGGGTGGTAAATTTCAATAGTTGCCATTGTAAATATCGAAAAAGGCTGGTGGTAAGATAAACGACCGGCGACTTTTTTTTTTTTTTTTTTTTTAATGTAATTTGTTGGTTAATTTCCGACGAAATCATTAACCTTTTTAATAGTTTGTAGGTTAATGATTTTTGTATTAACTTATCAAATATTATTTGCATAACCTCACCAGGGCTTAAAATTAATAACTATTATATGAAATTACCAATCTAAATTGGAGTGCTATACCAATTTTTATCGGTTTATTTTTGGACCGTCAATTCTCATTTGAGTTATCTACCTTGTGGTACATTAAGACGTTTCTTTATCTATAGAGAGACCTACTTTGATTTAACCTTGCGACGTAATTTACGCATAAGCATCGAAATCCAAGAAAGACATTTCATGAGGTGCATTAAGGTTAAATCACCGAACCAAGCATTCTGACTCATTCATTGCATATCAAATGAGAGTAAACTCAAAAGTTTGAAAATAAAAAGATCACTAGATATAAAAACATTGCATTATACAGATTTTTTTTGTCAATATATTGACTATAATCAATGTGCAGGCGACGGAGAAAGTCGGAGCGGCAGTGAGAGGCATGTACGAAACGATAAAACTCCCCCAAGTATGGAAGCCATCTCTCTACATGTACCTATCTTTCTCTCTCAACATCAGCACGCACGAAGGCCAGTTCTACTGGTACACCGACCCGAAAGCCGGCCCCGCCTTCTCCCAGGAGTTCGTCGGCATGGTCCACGCCATCGGCGCGCTCGCCTCCATGGGCGGCGTCCTCATCTACCAGAAGACCCTGAAGGACTGCTCGTTCCGGAAACTCCTGTTCTCCGTGCAGTTGCTGTACGGCGTCACCGGGATGCTCGACCTCATCTTCGTCCGGCGGTGGAACCTGGCGCTCGGGGTGCCCGACTGGTTCTTCGTCATCGCGGAGGAGTGCGTGTCGCGGGTCGTGAGCCGGATCCGGTGGATGCCGATGATCGTGCTCAGCACCAAGCTGTGCCCTCTCGGGATCGAGGGGATGTTCTTCGCGCTGCTCATGTGCATCGACAGCCTAGGGCTCCTGAGCTCCAAGATGGGTGGAGGGCTGGTGCTTAACCTGATGCACGTCACCAGGACGGATTTCAGTAACCTGTGGCTGGCCCTCTTGATAAGGAACGTGCTGCGGCTGGCCACGCTGGGCCTGATCTTTCTGGTCCCGGAGGCGGAGCAGTCCGATGTCATCGTTGCTTCCGGCGCGTTGAGCAATAAGAGAGAAACGAGAATGGCAAAGACGCCGACGACGATGACGACGACGGCCACCATTACCGCCATGAAGGGTTACAACTTGTTCCTATGAGTGAGAAAAGCGAGGTTTAACACTAATCGATTTTGTACAGACATCGAGGCATCTATTACATTAATTGATATAAATTTTAAAAAATTTCGTTGCATATCATTAAATGAGATGAAAGGCTCTCTTTTTCTTGGTTATCCAACTCTAGGGTTTGGCATCTTATGCTATGGTGCTGGAGAATACGTGAGATTCTCTGAAGTAGAACATAATTTCAATATTCTCATATTCATGTGCTTTAAGCGAGATTAATTTCGTTTTTTTCTTTTTCTTGGCATTGGCCTGAAAACCCATCATCCACGAACTAAGTTCCGACGTTACGAACGAAAGACAGTCCATTTGAACTTGTGGGATTCGGTCTCGCAAGGTTCATTGCAAACTCAACCTGGGAGCTCCTAAGGTGAGGGGTCCGACTCCCGTAGAACTAGAGGTGATTGATTTTTTATCCGGTCCAATCTCACTTAGGAATTGAAAACCGAATTGGGAAAACTGATTCCTGAGTCAATGAAACCGATCACTTAATAAATAAATTTATTACTATTTTGGACTAAATTGGCCAGTGCGAATGAGTCCACTTTTCGGTTCGATTGGTCCCATATGTTCACGCTACGCGGAACTACAGAAATGCGTGACCTGGTGGGGCCCCCTCTTTGAGCTTTCGTTGACTAAGAGAGGGGCATATACGTCATTCGATCTTCCCTCTTTTCCATTGCGCAAACGCGTCATGGGACCCAGCCAGCAGCACCTTTCCCTTTCTTTCCTTGACCCCCGGCTCCAGCTGCATTTTGTCCGTCTTTCCGTCCTTTTCAGCTGATGTAGAAATTAGAATCATCGTCGCGTTTCCAATTAGATGGATGAAGGAGTCTACAAAATTTACCTAAACGTGACGAAATTAGATCTAAGTTGACCAAGTCGAGGTTTCTTTTTCGATTTTGTTTCCTCCACGACCTTGAACGCGACAATCATGGCCGGAGGCCGAAAAGGGCAATTGGCATCATGGAGTCGCGATTGATGCCATGCCAAGTTGATTAAAAGTGGATATGAGCATGTTAAGATACGCATAATGACCATTTTATTTCTATTCAAGAATTATTTTTCTATTCTAAAAACAAGTTTAATTTGTGGAAGATAAATTTATTTAATTATCATTTTTCTATTTATGAAATTATTTTTTTGTTCAAAAATAGATTTAAAATATAATTGAGAAGTAAATGTTTTCTCCTTTTGTATTTCTAGGATAAAAATAAGAAATAAAAATTCTTCTAATCGCTCGCCATCGCTACTAGTTGATTGGCCAGTTGCCACCACCCGTTGCCTTGCCCATTGCTACCTGCAGCTTGCTTGCTTGCCGTTGCCCATTAGATGTATGTCGTCTACCCACTCGTTTACTCATCGTTTGCTCACCCCCTTGTCGTTGCCCATCGGACGCACGTCGTCTACTTGCTCGCTCGCTCATTGTTTGCTCACCCCCTCGTCGTTTGCCCACCCCCATCCATCGCTCTCTATCCACCTGCGCCCCCACTGATGCTTAGGAAGGATAAACTTTATATCATTATCAAAACGTGTATTTTTACTCAGAAATTTATCCATAAATAAGGATATAAAATTTATTTATATTTAGAAATCAATTTATGATATTTCTTAGCAAATATATAAGAAGCGTCTCCTTACTTTCCACTTCCCGACACCCAAGTACTAGGGATGTCCAAAAACCCGATCCGACCCAAACACAAAACAAGTTGAGTACATGTTTCGGGTCTTAAAATTGTTTGGATAATTATTATGAAACAAGAAAACAAATATGTTCTGGGTTGGTTTAGGGTCAAAACATTGTTTGCCCCGAACACATCATTGGCCTCTCACCCAAAGTCCTTAACCCAAACACTCTTCACTCTTCAGTCTTCACACTCTTCACTTCACGCAAACCCAAACACAAAACAAGACTCTTCACTTCTCCGGTCGTTGACTCCGCCACCGTCGCCGCCGCCACTATCGACGACTACGCTATCTCGTCGATTTCACCGCCGCCCTCTTCTTTGCTCCTCGCATTCTAGGGTTACTCTCGATCTGATCTCACTCTTGAACAAGGAAGGTCTCTCGGTGTCGTTATGGATCTATTTCCTCCGAGTGCTCCGAATGTAGCTAGTGTTCGACCTAGTTCTAGAACGGTGTGGGTTCTGATCTGTCTGCTTTGCAAGAGCAGGTTAGTCCTCGAGCAATGCCGGCGATATCCTCAAGCTGGCCAAATCCACTCTTGGGTTGAACCACGTCCTTGGCACGAGCCTCGCTTGGCTCTTAAAATCCGATCTTTTGAACGCCTTCATCGAGCTCAAGAGACGGAACAAGATGGATTTGGCCCTCAAGTTATGGAATTTTTCGTGCTTGGGTTCTTCCCTTGTTGGAGTCCGTGGTTCTAGGTCTTTGTTTTCTTTGCTTTTCTTGTTGGTTTTCGAATTCTCTCTTTGTAAGTTTGGCGTATGGTGGGAACAATATTTTCCTGTGAAAATAGGGATTGGAAGTTTAGAAGGCCATTTTTGGCGTCTCTGTGAGTTGCATTCTTTGATTAAATACTCTATACTTCTTGAAGTTTGACAGAAATTTACAGATGTAAGTGTGGGTTTATAAATAAGTCTACAGATTTTAAGTTTTGGGTTGAGACGGGTGATTGTTTGCTGTCTCCAAGGAAAATTGAGTTGTGGCAATATTATTTTCCCTTTTGAATGTTCTTTCTGCTTGGATCTTTGCAAGTTACTGGAGATGAACTGCCTCCCGATGGAATTGGCTAATTCTTTTCTTAGCTGATGCGATTTATCTCGTCTCTAACCCTGTGTGTATGTGCATACTAGAGAAATTAGCTTGAATTTGGTCTACTGTTTCATGTTAATGAGTTTTATCAAAGATGAATAATTGCTACTTTGGACTGGCATAAACTGGCACTTTAGGTTGTCCAAGTAAATTTTCCTTCCATCATTTTGTCTTCCAACTTTGACAGATTTTTTTCATAAGAGTAAACTATTTGATAGGTCTATTACTTTTTCTGTTTCATCTTTTATGGATGAAGTCTGGAGGCTTCTCTTCCTCTGGTGCAACAAACTAATAATATTCTTAAAGTTATTGCTGTTAGGTGGCTCATCATAGGTTTCATCTTCAAGTTTTTATTTTGTCTAGAGCATCTAACTGTGCTAACTTTTATGCAGTTATGTGATGAATCAATTATCGTCATCACTGTTTTCCATAATGTAAAATGTAATCGTGGGCTCATATATGTGACCTCATAGGTTAACGCATAGCGTTTTGCAGGCTGGTTATGTGCAATATCAAGTTCAGAATCTCCTCCTTTTTTTACCTCTAAAATGTTTCGACATTCCAAGGTGTTCTAAAAATTTGTCAACTGCCATCTAATTCAAGCTATGACAATTATTGGCCAGTACAAAAGGTATTTCTTACTAAAATGCTAGTTAACCTTCTTACTTATGATGCCAGGATCATTTACTTTTTATCAAATTCCATTGAAAGGAACTCCACATCAAGTTACTTACTTTGCCGAGAAGAATCTGTACCCACTTATAGTTTCAACTCCAGTAAGTAATGCTTAAAACATTTTCTCATTCACATTCTTTTCTCCGATATTATAGGTGTACCAGAAGCTTATGCCTCCTTCTGCATAACATGTAATTTCCTCACTTGGCAGCATCACAATATCAGACTAGGATATATTTGTACATACATTTATAGACGACATTGATCATGCCTTAGTTATTATACTCTCATTTATGATGTACCTGTGCTGTCCATTATTTTTTTGAAGCTCTCACTTCAACAAACTTTACTTTTATAGCTAGTGATACTTCTGCCAGCTATTCTTTTCTTCATATTTTGCTACTTCATTGTCTCCATAGGCTTGTAAAGCTAATAGAAACTATGAAGAAACGTTTTGAAGCACTTGGTGGAGTCATCTTTGAGGGTTGCTCGGTGTTTGAAGATTTTTGAGCTAATATTACTAGGGGCAAAAGGAAAAAAAATTATGCTAAATCAGAGGTACAAACTGACCATGTGTTTCAATCTTGCAAAGAAATAGTAATGCTTGTAATCTGCAACAGAGGATAAACTCATGACTATTTTTTTTATGCCTTCCAAATGCTAGCTTACTATAAATTATTGAAATAATAATTTGCACGCTCTAAGTGTTATAAATAGAAGGATTGCTAAATCTCTTCAGCGGGTGGTTCTATTGTCACAAATAAAAAGAAGAGATCTACAATGTGAGAACATTTTAAAGAGATTCCTGGTTAAGAAAAGGCTGGGTGTTTATATTGTAGCACCCTTATTGGTTATGCTAGTGGTCAAGGGACTAGCTCAATGCATCATCATCTAGCTAGATGTAATATGCTAACGTTGGAAAAAGGCAAAAAAGTGCCTCGAGTCAAGTTGTTGGGGGTGGTCAGGTCCTTGGAAATTTGATCAGGATGCTAGCAAAAAAGAATTAATGATTATGTTTATCCTTAGTGAGTTGCCTTTTAAATTGGTAGAGTATGAGAGATTTCATCGATTTGTGAATAGAATCCAGACAAAATTCTTAATTTTGTCGCACAACACATTAAGGCATGATTGTTATGATTTATACATGAAGGAAAGAAGCAAATTGAAAAAATATTTTTCCAAGACATCTTCTAGAGTATGTCTAACAATTGATACATGAACATCTTGTCAAAATCTAAGTTATATGTGTCTGACTACTCATTTTGTTGATGCCGATTGGAAATTGCAGAAAAAGATATTAAATTTTTATCAGATCTCATCTCATTCTGCTGAGATAATAGGAAAGACAATTGATAAATGTTTGACTAATTGGGAGATCCAAAGTGTTTTTTCTATCACTGTAAATAATGCTAGCTCGAATGACTTGGGAGTTCAATACCTAAAAAGAATTAACTCTTGGAACTCTCTGTTATTGAGAGGTGAGTTACTCCATGTAAGATGTTATGCCCATATATTAAGTTTGATTGTTAGAGAGGGGTTAAAAGATATAAACGATTCAATTGCTAGAATATGTTCAGCTGTACGTTATGCGAGATCTTCCTCTAGCAGGTTAAGAAAGTTTAAGGGTTTTGTTGAGTTAAAGAATATTGAGTCGAAGAGTCTTGTATGTTTGGATGTGGAAACTCGTTGGAACTAAACATATACGATATTAGAATTAGTATAAAAGTTTGAAAGAGCTTTTAACAATATGGAACTTTGGAATAGCAAATATGCCCAAGAGTTTTCCAAGGGAAAATGGTTGCCCACTAGTGAGGATTGGAATTATGTACGCCATTTTCTTCCTTTTCTGAAGTTGTTCTTTGATACAACTATAAAAGTTTCCGTTTCTTCTTATGTTACTAGCAATAATACGGCAAAGGACATGTACGGGATTTATATGATGATTGAGAGATATTGTGGAAATGAGGAGCAAAGCTTGCAAGAAATGGCTCAAAACATGAAAATGAAATTCCATAAGTATTTTGGCAACGTGAACAACATAAATCTCACTTTACTCATTGCTTGCGTACTTGACCCACAAGATAAGTGGGACTATGCGAAGTGGATGATTAGTCGTGTTTATGAAAGCAAGGAGGCAGAAACTTTACAAGAAAAAGTGATAACATCTCTAACATTATTGTTTGAGTAATATCGCACGGGCGTATGCCCTCAAAGCAACTTGAGGCTAAAGAACACAAGAATGGTAAGCATGTCGAGGCCCCCATGCATGTCGAGACCCCCATGGTTGGTCCCCATGGTTGATGCTAATATTATGACTGAAATGTATTTTAGTCAAACTGGACAGCAATATTTGAATGAAAAATCAGAACTGGACAAGTACTTGGAGGAAGCATGTGAATGTTATAACTCTAAATTTGATATCTTAAATTGGTAGAAAGGAAATTCATCAAGATATCCTATACTTTCTATTGTTGCTAGAGATATCTTGGCCGTGCCCATCTCGACTATAGCATGAGAGGCGGCATTTAGCACGGGGGGTCGTGCGCTCGATGTGTTTCGTAGTTCCTTGACCATGGTGGAAGCTCTTATATGTGCTCAAGATTGGTTACGATCCGCGCCACTTTTACGTTTGATTGAGGAGGACTTAGTAAACCTTGAAATCTCTTAATCGGGTGAGAAAATATGATTATAGAATATTTATACATTTCTTTATTTTAATGCATATGTTAGTTTTCATTTTCGTCGTAAATTTATTGTAGAATTGCCAAATACAACCACGGAGTCAAGCTCGATGTTGACTACTCTCGACGATTGATGTATTAGAGGTAAGTATTTTATAATATGCAACTTGTGTAAGTCCTATTTCTCTTTTTGCACTCCTAACAATATCTTCTGGCTCGCCTATGGGTAAGTTAACATCGAGCTTGACTCCGTGGTCGTATTTGGCAATTCTATAATAAATTCACGACGAAAATGAGAACTAACGTATGCATTAAAATAAAGAAATATATAAATATTCTACAATAATATTTTCTCACCCGACTCAAAGATTTCAAGGTTTTCTAAGTCCTCCTCAATCGAACGTAAAAGTGGCATGGATTGTAACCAATCTTGAGCACATATAAGAGCTTTCACCATGGTTGGGGTCAAGGAACTACGAAACACATCGAGCGCATGACCTCCCGTGCTAAATGCCACCTCCAATGCTACAGTCAAGATGGGCACGGCCAAGATATCTCGAGCAATAGTAGAAAGTATAGGATATCTCGATGAATTTCCTTTCCATCAACTTAAGATATCAAATTCAGAGATATTACATTCACATACTTCCTCCAAGTACTTGTCCAGTTCTGATTTTTCATCCAAATATTGTCGTCCAGTTTGGTTAAAATACATTTCAGTCATAATATCAGCACCAACCACCAGGGACCTCGACATGCTTACCATCCTTGTGCTCTTTAGCCTCAAGTTGCTTTGAGGGCATACGTCCGTGCGATATTGCTCAAACAATAATGTCAGAGATGTTATCACTTTTTCTTGTAAAGTTTTTGCCTCATTGCTTTCATAAACATAATTAATCATCCACTTCACATAGTCCCACTTATGCCATGCAATGAATAAAGTGAGATTTATGTTGTTCACGTTGCCAAAATACTTACAGAATTTCATTTTTATTCTTTGAGCCATTTCTCGCAAGTTTTGGTCCTAATTTTCACAATATCTCTCAATTATCATATAAATCCCGTACATGTCATTCGCCATATTATTACTAGTAACATAAGAAAACTGGAAACTTTTATAGTTGTACCAAAGAACAACTTCAAAAAAGGAAAAAAGTGACGTGTATAATTCCAATCCTCACTAGTGGGCAACCCTTTCCCCTTGGAAAGCTCTTGGGCATATTTGCTATTCTAAAGTTCCATATTGCTAAAAGCTCTTTCAAACTTCAAAACTGATTCCAACATCGTATATGTTGAGTTCCAACGGGTAACCACATCCAAACATACAAGACTCTTCGACTTAATATTTTCTAACTCAACAAAACCCTTGAACTTTCTTAGCCTGCTAAGAGAAGATCTCACATAAGATACGGTTGACTGTATTTTAGCAATTGAATCGTTTGTCTTTTAACCCCCTCTAACAATCAAACTTAATATATGTGCATAACACCTTACATGGAGTAACTCACCTCTTAATAACAGAGAGTTCCAAGAGTTAAATATCTTTTTCAGGTATTGATCTCCCAAGTCATTCGAGCAAGCATTATCTACAATGATAGAAAAAACACTTTGGATCACCCCAATCAGTCAAACATTTCTCAATTGTTTTTCCTATTATCTCAGCAGAATAATCTGAGATCTGACAAAAATTTAATAAATTCTTCTGCAATTTCCAATTGGCATCAACAAAATGAGTAGTTAGACACATATAACTTAAGTTTTGACAAAATGTCCATGTATCAGTTGTTAGACATACTCTAGAGATGTCTCGGAGAAATATATCTTTAATTTGCTTCTTTCCTTCATGTATAAATCATAACAATCATGCCTCAATGTGTTGCGTGACAGGATTAAGAATTTTGGCTGGATTTTATTCACAAATCGACGAAACCCTCATGCTCTACCAACTTAAAGGGCAACTCACTAAGAATAAACATAATTGCTAATTCTTTTCTGCTAGCATCCTGATCAAATTTCCAAGGATTTGATGAACTACCACCCCCAACAACTTGACTCGAGGCACATTTTTACCTTTTTCCGACGTCTGCATATGAATATTCCTTACGTCTAGCTAAATGATGATGCATTGAGCTAGTCCCTTAACCACTAGCACAACCAATAAGGGTGCTACAATATAAATACTTAGCCTTTTCTTGACCAGAAATCTCTTTAAAATGTTCCCACATTGTAAATCTCCTCATTCTATTTGTGACATTAGAACCACCCACTGAAGACATCTAGCAATCATTCTATTTATAACACTTACAACTTGCAAATTATTATTTCAATAATTTATAGTAAGCTAGCATTCGGAAGGCATAAAAAAAAAGTCATGGGTTCATTCTGTTGCATATTACAAGCATTATTATTTCTTTGCAAGATTGAAACACATGGTCAGTTTGTACCTTTGATTCAGCACAATTTTTCTCCTTTTGCCCCTAGTAATATCAGTTCAAAAAATCTTCAAACACTGAGCAACCCTAAAAGATGACTCCACCAAGTGCTTCAACTCATTTCTTCACAGTTTCTATTAGCTTTACAGGCCTATGGAGACAATGAAGTGGCAAAATATGAAGAAAATAATAACTGGCAGAAGTATCACTAGCTATAAAAGTAAAGTTTGTTGAAGTAAGCTTCAAAAACATAATGGACAGCACAGGTACATCATAAATGAGAATATAATAACTAAGACATGATCAATGTCGTCTATAAATTTATGTAAAAATATATCCTAGTTTGATATTGTGATGCTGCCAAGTGAGGAAATTACATGTTATGCAAAAGGACACATACGCTTCCGATATATCTGTAATACTAGAGAAAAGAATGTGAATGAGAAAATGTTTTAAGCATTACTTACCGGAGTTGAAACTATAAGTGAGTACAGATTCTTCTTGGCAAAGTAAGTAATTTGATGTGGAGTTCCTTTAAGTGGAATCTGATAAAAAGTAAATGATCACTGGCATCATAAGCAAGAAGGTTGACTGCATTTTAGTAAGGAATACCTTTTGTACTGGCCAATAGTTGTCATAGCTTGAATTAGATGGCAGTTGACAAATTTTTAGAACACCCTAAAATGTCGAAACATTTTGGAGGTAAAAAAAGGAGGAGATTCAGAACTTGATATTGCACATAATCAGCCTGCAAAACACTATGCATTAACTATGAGGTCACATATATGAAAAAAAAGATTGAACAATTAGATGCTCCAGACAATTGATCCATCACATAATTACATAAAAGTTAGCACAATTAGATGCTCCAGACAAAATAAAAACTTAAAGATTGAACTTATGATGAGCCACCTAACAACAATAACTTTAAGAATATTATTAGTTTGTTGCACCAGAGGAAGAGAAGCCTCTAGACAAACAGAAAAAATAATAGACCTATCAAATAGTTTACTCTTATGAAAAAAATCCGTCAAAATTGGAAGACAAAATGAGGAAGGAAAATTTACTTGGACAACCTAAAGTGCTAGCTTACGCCAATCCAAAGTAGCAATTATTCATCTTTGATAAAACTCATTAACATGAAACAGTAGACCGAATTCAAGCTAATTTCTCTAGTATGCACATACACACAGGGTTACAGATGAGATAAATCGCATTAGTTAAGAAAAGAATTAGTCAATTCCATTATGAGGTAGTTCATCTCTAGTAACTTGCAAAGATCCAAGTAGAAAGAACATTTCAAAAGGAAAAATAATATTGCCACAACTCAATTTTCTTGGAGACAGCAAACAATCACCCTGTCTCAACCCAAAACTTGAAATCTGTAGACTTATCTATAAACCCACACTTACATCTATAAATTTCTGTCAAACTTCAAAAGTATAAAGTATTCAATCAAAAATGCAACTCACAAAGATGCCAAAAATGGCCTTCTAAACTTCCAATTCCTATTTTCACGAGTAGATATTGTTCCCACCATACGCCAAACTTACAAAGAGAGAGTTCAAAAACCAACAAGAAAAGCAAAGAAAACGAAGACCTAGAATCATAGACTCCAACAAGGGAAGAACCTAGGCGTGAAAAAGGCCATAACTTGAGGGCCAAATCCATCTTATTCCGTCTCTTGAGCTCGGCGAAGGCGTTCAAAAGATTGGATTTTAAGAGCCGAGGATGTGATTCAACCCAAGAGTGGATTTGGCCAGCTTGAGGATATCGCCGGCATTGCTCAAGGACTAACCTGCTCTTGCGAAGCGGATAAATCAAAACCCGCACCGTTCCAGAACCAGCTTGAGCGCTAGCTACATTTGGAGCATCCAGAGAAAATAGATCCAGAACGACACCGAGAGACCTTCCTCGTTCGAGAGCGAGATCAGATCGAGAAACCCTAGAATGCGAGGAGCAAAGGGCGGCAGTGGAGTCGACGACTAGAGAAGTGAAGAGTCTTGTTTCGTCTTTGGGTTTGCATGAAGTGAAGAGTGTGAAGATTTGGGTTTTGGACTTTGGGTGAGAGGTCAATAATGTGTTCGGGCCGAACAATATTTTGACCCTAATCCCACTCAAAACATATTTGTTTTCTTGTTTTATAATAATTATCCGAACAATTTTAAGACTCGAAACATGTACTCAACTTGTTTCGTGTTCGGGTCGAGTCGGATTTTTGGACCCCAGGCAACATATTCTTGATGAGGCATGATGACTTCTTGTTTTCTTCCTTAAGAGATAAATCAGAAGTCTTTTGAATCTGGTGTGTGGATCCGAAGTTGGGTTTAACTAACCCTAGAAGAAGAAAAGAAAAGAAAAGGAAAAAAAAGACCCAACTCGAATTTTCGATGAGGGTCTAATGTGTTTCAAGTCGGTTCTAGTCGGGTCATAGAATATGACCCTTATGATTTGGGTCGGGACGGGTAACATAAAAACCCGACCCGACCCGACCCATTGACACCCCTACCAAGTAGGGCACATTTCCATGATTTTTCCAAAAGATACGAGAGGATGCAGTTTAAGCTCATTTAATGTGGCGATATATTTGAGAAAGAAAGACTAACTTTACCATTTTTTTATTTACTTATATAAATCATAATAAAAGAAACAGAGAAAAAGACAAAACAGAGGAACCTGCTCCCGACACATAAAAACACAAACAAATAACACTTAAAAATAACATGAATGATCAATTTAAAAGAAAAGAAAAGCCCCATAAAATAATTCGTTCAGTTAGGAAAAAAAGGGTAAATTAATTCGTAAAAGTCAGGAAAAAAAAAAAAAAAAAAAGAGGCAAAAACGTTAAAGTTAATTTCATGAAAAGAAAGCGAAAAATCGAGCAGGGGCGAGAAACGAAAAATCTTAGGCTCAGACCAAGTTTGCAGGTTACGATCGAAGCCGAAGGGCAGAGACACCACCCAAGAAACGCCGCACCGCCGCACCGCTCTCGGCTGCGACCAGACGGTTGCCGGCGAAAAACGAGGACGGAACCGTCCGTTTCCGTTCACTGGCCATCCGGGTCGCCCCGCCGGAGGGCAGAAAATGCGGAAGGTGGGCGAGTTGGGCGCTCCCTCGATGCGCCGACCCGACCCGACCCGATCCTCCATGTTCACGCTCTTACAAACTTGGGAACAACCGTCATCACGGCCTCTATCAAGCGGTCCGGTTCGGGGCCGTGCGGTCGGAGACCGACCGCGGCGGGGGGGCGATTTTTAACATCATCAGAAAAGATGAGGAACAACAGCGAGAAGCCAAGAAAAGAAAGAACAAGAAGAAGAAGATTCTCAACCAACACAGGAACAGAGAGAGAGAGAGTCCATGGTTCACGGCGTTTCAGGGTCGCCCGTGAAATCACAGGCTTCGCCATCGGATCGCGGAGGAGGGAGAGAGAAAGGAATGGTGCCTCATTCGAGATCGAGCGCATCCGACGAACCCTAGAAACGATGGGTTTCGCTTCGGGGGAGGGTTGGGTCGATGATCTTTGCGGTTTCCGTAGATTTTACCTTTCGAGGCCCTTGTGGATTTTACCTTTCTGCCCTCCTTGCCCTCCCGAAAAGGACAAATTTGACTGGAGGGCATTTCGGTCTCCACGGTGGGTGATTTTCCTTTTCTGAACCGGGACTCAGCGACGGTGGTGATCATCTGATCTTAAACGGACTGGATTTTGTCGACATTAATTAAATGAGCTACATCGAGAAATTCATGGAATTTTTAAAATGTATCAATTATTTTTCTTGTTACTTTTCAAAAATAGATCATGTAATGTGACTGTATTCACTGAGAAATATATCAAAAACAACCCTTGGAAAAAAAGGGGTGAAATTTCAAAGAACATAGCAATCTGCAGGCGAGATTTTTCTTTCTTTTGGGTCATATGCAGGCCAGATTAATTAGGGAAAAGAAACAATTTTCTTTCTTCACGATAGAGAAATGTTAAAACTCTGCAATAGATCCAAATCTTCAAACAAAAAAGATAGAAAAAGAACATAAAAAAAAAAAAAATGGAAGCTCGTGAATAACACAGAGAGAGAGAGAGAGAGAGAGAAAGAGAGAGAGGCTCAGATTCGTTCAATGATCAGGCAGATGAAGAAGGAACCCCGCCATGGCTGCGGCCGGCTCTGGCCGCCCCGCCAAGATACGGTCGGTTCTCAGCGCCTGCCACACATTCATTTCTCTCCCCCCGCATTTCGTCACAGCCTCTCTTCACTTACCCTTTTTCTCTTCTTTTTTTTTTTTTTTTTTGCCCTAGCAAACCCAGAATCTGCGGAGATCGGAGTCGTAGTTTGGGGGGTTGGTGCTGGTGGTGGTGGGTGTGAAAATGGAGAAGCAGATGAGATGGGTTCGAGAAGCAGCTATGGCATGCTTTTGCTGTTGATGTACATTCCCCTTTGTTTCGCGGAGCGGCTGTTTCGGACCGGCGGAAACGTGCGCGGAGGCACGCCCCCCGTCGTGGGCCGGCGAAAAATCATCGGCTCCGCCGTCGACCGGAGAGGCGGCAACAGCCGCCGGGACACCCAGGAGCCTCTCCGGGAGGCAAAACCTCATTCTCTCGAACTGAGAGAGTTCAATGCCAGGCCCTGCTCCTCTCGCCTCCGGTTTTGCCCCTATATGATGATGATGATGATGATGATGGCGGCATTATCGACGACCCGGGTCCAACCGGTTCACATCTTTTCTCTTTTTCTTTTCTTTTCTCGTGATTTTCAAATTTTATTAGACAATTTCTCTCAATTTTTTTGGAGCTAAATTTCTCTTAATTTTTTAAGAAATTTATTTGTTGTTGCAACAAACACGATAAAACAACAAAAAAAGGCAAAAAAAGAAAGAAAATTAAACAGCCCTGCAACTGAGCAGGGTTGGCAAAAGAGTTTCTTTTCATCTTCCCGAGAAAAAAAAAAATAAAAAAACCTGTTTTTGCAGATCAACAAATTGGGAAAACCAGAACTGAGCTAAAGAAAAGAAGAAAGAAAAACAGGGGAAGAATCGTGGAAGACGGAGGCAGAATGAGGCTCAGATTCGCCTTTGATCAGGCAAACGGAGGAGGAACCCCGCCATGGCTGCGTGCCGGCTCCGGCCGCCCCGCCAAGATACGGTCGGTTCTCGATGCCTGTTACTTTTCCGCATCTCGTCATCGCCTCTTTTCTCTTGGCGCTTAAACGCCGCACGCTTCGCCAGCAAAGCTGGGAAGATCGGCATGCGTCGCCGTCGGTGAATCGGGGTGCGGATGTCTTGAGGTCAGATCAGAAAGGAGCTGCATCGTCGTCGTCACCATCGCCGTCGTCGTCGTCGTCGGTCGAAGGTTTAGAACATTTCGTGGCATTTTCCCTTTTGTATTTTCTGTTCCTTTTCTTTTTGGAACAGCGGCCGTTTCGGATGGATGAGCACGCCCGCGAAGTGCGCGCTTGCCGTCGTATATCGGCGAAATCACCGGCTCCGCCGTCGACCGGAGAGGGGGCAACGGCCGCCGGGACACCCCGAGAGCCTCTCCGGGAGGCAGAGCCTCATTCTTAAACTAATGAGTGAAGGAGACCGAAACCCTAAAGCTGGATTTTATACCTCCGGCAGTTGGTGCCTTCGTGGAGGTTCGTTTACTCTTTTACCCCTTTGTGATGGTGGCTGGGCTGGTTTTATGTTTGTTGATAAGGTATTAGCCCGTGCTACGGTGGAGAGCAAAATAGACAGAGAAATATTGGGTAAAATAAGTGAATGAAAGAATATCCAATTTTTTTAGGCTTTGTGACAAGGAAAAGGAATAATTGGAAAGAAATAATTTGAGAAAATCACATGGAATTGGTATCTAGGCTCGGTTAGGCTCGATTTGTTTCGAGAAAAATGTTGTTTCATCTTTTAGAATATACAAATGAAAAAACGTTTGACTTTGAAAATAAAATAAGGTAAAAAAATCTATGATTTTCTTGAAAAATTCAAAAATATTCAAGAATTTTAATTATTTTTTAATTAGATTTTTCTTTTTCTTCAATCGGAATATGATGGCAAATGACAAAGAGACAAGTATTTTCCAACGTTTGGCTTCGTGAGAATATTTTTGAGAATTCTTTAGGTTAAATGGGTTTTTCAAAATGAAATAGCATTTGATGGATTAAAATTTTTAAGTGCATTCAATTTTGACTTAAATATTGTTTGATGAAAATTGCATTCTAAATTTTACTAAATTAAAAAAAAAAAAAAAAAATGCATTTTTTTCAAAAGTTCAGTCACTGGTAGCTAGATCTAATTGTCAAACGGCCTCAACTAAGGTTGCCCACTTCGGCTTGGGTTGCCTGGGGTTGCATAACCCAAGCAAAGGTTCAACGGCAATCGCGTGGCATTGCGATCACTTAGCCGACAATTGCTGGTCCTCGATCGGCTTTTACATGCAACAATCTTCAAAGAAGATGAATAGTAATTGAGGGCTAAGACTCACACTTTGAGAATGCAACTTCGCAAATGACTTCGGACTTGCTTTGGGCTAAAAGTCCTCAAAGCCCTTTGGAGATGCAATCGTATTTCCTCAAAGTTGAGCAATAAAACGAACCAAATGCATTTGTATTTTGTCAAAAGATTTTAGAGTCCAAAAACCCATTGCAAATGCTGAACCAAAATGAACCTAAATTTGGAAAGTGGGTTAAAGAGACTACTAGTTAGGTGCAATTGGTTCTCAGGTGAGCCAATTCTCATTTTGAAACTAGGAACCACCTACAAGGTTGGGAATCAAAAATCGTCTATTGGTTCATAGACCTAGCCTTGAACTGAGTCATGGTGGTTTAATTTTTGGATGGGTCTATGAAACTAGCAATATCATGTGCCACATTTTGTCCTTCGCTTCACATATAAGAGAAAATATTAGATATCTTAAAAGAATCGTATCATCTATACTTTGAATCATTCAGAAGTCGACAACTGTCCACGTGAATACCTAACATTTTCTCCACATATAAGAGAAGTTGACAACTGTCCACGTGAATACCTAATATTTTCTCCACATATAAGGATCTTTGGCTCTTGATCCATATCCAATTCTTCTCATCCCTTCTCTCTCTCTCTCTCTCTCTCTCTTTGAATTCCTCCATCACGTTCAAAAATACGATTCTCCCATTTCTCACCCCTTCTCTCTCTGTATTTGAACTCTCCGTTATAGGTTTTAGGAACTTCTGGCTGGCCCTCTTAAGGAACGTGCTAGGGCTCGCTCCATTGGGCTTTGATCTCTTGGTTCCGGAGGCAGAGCAATGTGACGTATTTGAGCAAAATGAGAATGGAAGCGCCAATCACGACGAACTTGTTCCCCCGAGTGAGAAAAACAAGGTTTAGCTACGAACAAGATCCGACATCACGAACGATGGCCCGTTAGATTTGCCGGATTCAGACTCACAAGGTTCATCCCAGACCCGACATGGGACGTCTGGGGTCCGACTCCTGTGGATTGGTTCCAAAAGATTCAGATGCTATAAAGTTTAGGCTCATTTTATATCATTACATGGAAAAAAGAAAAACACTAACCTAGTGATGTAATTGAGAAAGTAAGATCGAGTTTACTAAGTTTTTGACTTAATTATATAAATAATTATGCTGTCTTAGTTATAGTTTTGAATGACGATGAGTTTTAGAGATAGTAGTGAATGCGCATTGCTCGGGTCCTCAACTAGTGATTAAGAAAAAGGAACAGAGGAAAAAAACAAAGCAGGAAACATGTTCCCAGCACATAAAAAAGCAAAAAAATGACACTTAAAATTTTTATAAAATTTGAAAAGGGAAAGAAGAAAAAAAACCCATTAATATAATCAGTAAAAGTTGGAAAAAGAAGGGGCCAAAATGGTGAGAAAAATAAAGGAATTTAGCGCAGAAATTCGATGGAAAGAAAGTGAATCGAGTGTGCAAAAGGTGAGAAACGCGCGATGCTTTTAGGCTCAGACCAAGTTTGCAGGTTACGATCAAAGCCGAAGGGCAGAGCCACCGCCCAAGAAACACGCAACGCCGCCGCATCGCCCCGGCTGCGACCAGAGACGGTCGCCGGCGAAAGAGGAGGACGGGAACCGTCCTCTCTCGTTCACGGGCCATCCGGGTCGCCCCGCCGGAGGGCAGAAAATGCGGGTCGGCGGGCGAGTCGGGCGCTCCCTCGATGCCCCGACCAGATCAGATACACGCTCGTCCAAACTTGGGAACAACCGGTCATCACGGCCTTATATCAATCGGGTCCGACCGCGGCCGGGTGGGGGCGATTTCAGATCATCCGAAAAGATGAAGAACAACAACAAACCAGAAGCCTCTGAAGAAAAAGAAGAAGAAGAAGAAGAAGAATCTCAAGCAGCACAGAGACAGAGAGACAGCGAAAGAGAGAGATCATGGTTGATGGCGTTTTAGGGTCGCCGTGAAATCACAGGCTTCTTCGCCATCAGATCGCGGAGGAGCGACCGAGGGAGAGAGAGAGAGAGCCTCATTCAAGATTCGAGCGTGTCCGGCGATTCACCAAAACGACGGTCTTTGCTTTGGGAGTTTGGCTGATCTTCTGGTTTCTGTAGGCTCCGGTTTTCGAGGTCCTCGTCCGATTTTACCTCTCTGCCCTTCGTCCTCCCCGAGACAGGACGAATCAGACTGGAGGGCATTTCGGTCTCCACGTTGAGTAATTTTGCTTTTCTAAACAGTGACTCCGGTCTGTGACAGTAGCGTTAAATATGATGTTAAACTGACCAGATTTTGTTGGCACTAATTAAATTAGTAATCTTGAGAAAAGTATACTGCTTTTAATGTATTAATTATTTTTCTTGTTACTTTCCAAAATAAATTTTTTAATGTGACTATGTTCACTGTGAGAAATATATATATAAAAAATCTTGGAGAACAGAGGAGGAAAATTTTAAAGAACTGGGCATCCTGCAGGCAAAGAAACAATTTTTTTTTTCTTTTTTTACAATAGAGAAACGAGAAAACTCTGCAGTAGAGCCAAATCATCAACCAAAAAGAAAGAAAAAAGAACAAAAAATTGGCAAATTTAGGAGGAAATTCGGAAGATAGAGAGAGGGAGGCTCGGATTTGCTCAATGATCAGGCAAAATTAGAAAAGGAACCCCGCCATGGCTGCGGCCGGCTCCGGCCGCCCCGCCAAGATACGGTCGGTTCTCAGTACCTGTCACACTTTCATTTCTCTCGCTCCGCATTTCGTCACAGCCTCTCTTCACTTCACCCATTTTCTTTTTTTTCTAGCAAACCCAGAATCTGCGGAGATCGGAGTCATGGTTTTGGAGGTTGGTGTTGGGCGGTGGCGGTGGCGGCGGTGACTATTGCGATCGCATCGGATCGGGAAGCAGCCGTGGCATGGTCGTTGTTTCAGTTCATTTCCCTTCGTTTCGCAGAGCGGCTGTTTCGGACGGGCGAAAACGTGCGCCGAAGGCACGATCGCCGTCGTGGGCCGGCGGAATCATCGGCTCCGCCGTCGACCGGAGAGGCGGCAACCGCCGCCGGGACTCCCAGGAGCCTCTCCGGGAGGCAAAGCCTCATTCTCGCGAGCTCAAAAAGTTCAACGCCAAACCCTGAGGCTGCTCCTCTCGCCTCTCGGCTTTTATCTCGTGGAGGCTCTTTGCCCATTTTACCCCGGTCCAGCCGGTTCGTTAACGGCATTATCGATGACCCGGGTCCGACCGGTCTCAAACCTCAAATCTTATTCCTTTTCTTTTTCCGTGATTTTCTCATTTTCGTTAGAGAAAATCTCTTAATTTTTAACCAATTTATTTGCTCTAAGCAAAAAAAAAAAAAAAACCAATTTATTTGCTGCTAAAAACACAAAAAACGCAAAAAAGGCCAAAAAATGAAGAAAATCAAACACCAAGGGTTGAAAAAGGGTTTCCTTTTCATTTTCCTAACCAAAAAAACCCGTTTTTCAGAGGAAAACGCAAGAAAAATCATCATCAAAAGGTAAAACCAGAACTCAGAACCAAAGAAAGGGAGAAGGAAAACCAGGGCAAAAATCGTGGAAGAGAGAAAGAGGGAAGGAGGCTCAGATTCGCCTTTGATCAGGCAAATGTAGGAGGAACCCCGCCATGGCTGCGCGCCGGATCTGGCCGCCCCGCCAAGATACGGTCGGTTCTCGATGCCTGTTACTTTCACATTTTCGTAACCGCATCTCGTCATCGCCTCTTTTTTTTCTCAGCGCCTTACCGCCGACCGCTCCGCCAGCAAAGCTGGGAAAGATCGGGCAGGCATCGTCATCGGTGAATCTCTATGCGGGCGCGCGAACGCGAGGAGGGTCAGTTCAAGATCAGAAAACAGAAGCAGCATCGTCGTCGCTGGGACGAGGGTTTAGGTTTAGGACTTTTTCGTGGTAATTTCCCTTTTGTGTTCTTGTTCTTTTTTTTTTTTTTTTTTTGGAAGGAGCGGCTGTTTCAGAAGAGATGAGCGCGTCAGCGAAGGGCGCAGGCGCGCGCTCATCATCGTGGATCGGCGAAATCACCGGCTCCGCCGTCGACCGGAGAGGCGGCAACGGCCGCCGGGACACCCTGAGAGCCTCTCCGGGAGGCAGAGCCTCATTCTTAAACTAATGAGTGATGGAGGAAACCGAAACCCTAAGCTGGATTTTATAGCTCTGGCAGTAAGTGCCTTGGTGGGAGGTTCTTTTACTCTTTTACCCCTCCTCTGATGGTGGCGGACCTCTTCTTTTTGTCCGTTGATAAGATACTAGCCCGTCCTGCGGTGGAGGGCAAAGATGGACAGGAGAAAAATTGGGTAAAATAAGTGGATGAAAAGAATATCCGTTTGCTTTAGGCTTTGTGAAAAGGAAAAGGGAAAGATGGGAAGAAATAATATGAGAAAAATAACATGGGATTAAATATGGTCCCACTAATGACCTTAAACTGACTCGCCTGTCGGAACCAACCCAGGGTTGCCTGGGCGTGCATTTAAGCCGTTCGGTAATATCCCATTTTCTTTGTTATTGAGCTACCATGCTTAGTTGTTCTTCCGGCTTTTTCTTTCTAATTTGAAAAAATGATGTTAATGATCCATAAATTTTAATGTGCAATGTGACATTTTAATTGTACAATATGTTCCTTGAAATTTGATCCAATGTTTCCATGGACACTATAACATAGGGATCCAACATACCAATGGTTCAAGAACTATATTGGACAAATTGCAAGTCTAGAGATAATTACACATTGAACCAAAATTTATCAATGCATAGATTAAAATTCAAAAAAAGCATCACATATTGAACTAAATTTGATTGACTGTTCATGTCCCTATCCTTTCAAAGTTTGACTTTTGTCCTCGGAAATGATCCATAGAGAGCATGCTCGATAGGCCTCTCTCAAGCCCAAAGGGTAAATGGGCGGACGAGCCCCAAGATTTGAACGTGCATTTCAAGTCATGAATTGAATTGGACCCAACCTGCAGGCGCGACGGTCCTCGCCACTCAATATTTCTCTTAGTTCGCCAGTGCGTTGTACCATAAATCGATACTCGAGACCAGGCCTTAGGCAGGAGGGCATTCTGGCCGATTCATGTAGATGCCAACTACGATGGAAAGACTGCATTTTTCATTCGGGAGCACCGTCATGAATAAATCGTACACAAGACACTTTCTTTATTCAACCAGAAACGACACAAATGTGCAAAGATTGGACAAATTCTACTGTTATTCTCGTAAATTAAGACCTTGTCAGGCTTACGAGGTCGCATCGATCTTCTCTCTCTCGAGCTCCCCCAGAGCCTGTCTCCACGCTCCTTAGCCGGAACTTCTGCCCCCATCAATGGCTTCTGCACCTAGCTCAGTGAACACAGAAGAACAAACGATGAAAGCCAAAGCATGGAGAAATTAATCGAAACGAAAAATGGGTTTTTGAGAACGCGAATACGGAGAGGTGGGTAAGGATCATGCATTAGGCTCAGATCAAGTTTGGACTCGGGTCGAATGCCGACCACCGCAAGGGACGAGCGAGAGCCAGCAGGAAGCCCGCCGCCGTGGCTGCGAACGCCGGTTGCCGGCGAAAACAGAGGCTCGCCGGCCGTCCGGGTCGCCCCGCCACGGCGAGCATTGCGGGTCTCGCTCGGCCCCTCCAGGTGCAGCGACCCGACCTTTTCCTCTTGGGGCACACGCGCGCGCTCCTCTTCCAAACTCGAGCGATCGCCATCGCGATCGATCATCACAGCCTCAGAAGATATAACGTGCGGGTTCGGGTCGGAGGTCGCGGCGTTCGATCCGCGCCTTGCGGGTGCGGGGGGCGATTTCGAGAGAACAAAAAAGAAGGAAAAGAAAGAGAACAGATATATGTATATGTATATATCCATCAGTCATCACATACACACACCCCCACAACCCAGCAAAGAGAGAGAGAGAGAGAGAACAAGTCCAGCCAAGAAGATCCCGGCATGGACTTGCAGAGCGCGAGCGAGCGAGCGAGAGAGAGAGAGAGAGAGATGGAGGGGTTGGTTCGGGTCGAGGTCGAGGGTCGAGCGGAAATCACAGGCTTTCTTCTTCTTCTTCTTCTTGGAGCCTCATTCGGAGCTCTGGAGCGCGTGTGCCGAAACCCTAGTCCTAACCCCTCCTTCCTCCTCTCTCGTTTTCGGCCATGGCCCTGCCAATTTATGGCAGGAGATCTTTTCCCGTTCTTTCCCACTATGCCCTTCGTCTCGCCCCGCTTTCTTTGCCCGACCCACGAGGAGGATCGATGGCGTTTCGGTCAGCGTCGCGGGTTGCCTGGCTGGGTGGAAAGATTTTTCTCAATCGGTTTGTAGCTTTGGAAGGTAGAAACTTGGAACGGAAATCACGTACATTTAGGAGGATAATCGGAGGTCAAGATGGGTTCTGAGATGCGATTTGATCACGCAGTCATCCAAATCGTCCATCCAGAAACTGGAAATTCCCGGTGTTCCGCATCGATTACGCCCGTCAGGCCGAACCTTTTGAAAAGACCGGGCACCCAATTTGACCCGATGTGGCACGATCTCTGATTTCGTTTTGGCAAATGTTTAAGACTGTTTCGACATGTCAAGGTCGGAAGTCAACATATGGAGCAAATCGGACAGTAGCAGCGATGAGCGGTTTAAATTTTGAATTGCATGATAGGTGCCCGCTCGGGTCGCCTTGCTCCTTCTTAAACACATGAACGGCCCAAAGGCTGCTGTTTATCCCCTTCTTGCAAAGGCCAATGTCTCTCTGTTCGAGCAAACTATATGGTCGATCCCGACTCAAGTATCTTGGTCACCTAATAATTTTTCCAAAACTCGGCCTATTTCATGCGACTTGCAGAGCCAGAAACACAAGTTGATATGCAAAGTAACCTATTACATCAAAGAGCGAAGAAGAAACAGAAGAAGAGGACCCCTGATGACTTCAGAGATTCCATTGGCTCGATACATCATTTAAATTTGTCAAATGACATTGGAACAGCTCCGAAGAATGTCTACTCCCTCGTCAGCATCTATAACTCCATCCCAAATAAGAACTCCTGAAATGCTAATTTTTATTCACTTGCTGCTAGAAAAGAATAGTATTTACCAAAAGAAAACACGACTCTTGACACGGTTTCTTTCTGGCTTTCAACTGCAGATTAGATTAAATTCCATAGTCATCTACTTAATATGCTAAGCCAAAGCCAATTTAAATGCTACCAAGGTAGAGACAAATGTGTAACTGTATATCATAACTCAGTAGTCTCAAGATCAGCCATAGCTAATCCTACAGAATTTATCCTCACATATCAAGGGGATGATCATCATCCTACCTATTGCTTATCACACGTTTTCATAATGCTGAACATCTTTTTCACCCAGGACGCAAATGACAAATGGCAAATGGCAAATGCTGAACATTGGAGTAGATACAAATGGCCATCAGTTTGTAAAAGCCAGTAGCTCACCCATTGCAACAACATCAAACTAAAAGAACTAAACTTTTGCCAGGAGACAATATAACGGAGGATGCCGGAGTAGCAGAAAGTTGCAACATAAGCCAATAATTTGTTGCACAAGATCTACCTGCTGCACTACTATAATATCCAAAGTTCCAGGTCACAGTTGGTAAAATTTAATAATATACAAGACATGGGAAATTTCTTTAAGCAGTGTAGGTCGTTTGCTCAGAATATAAATCAGCATATCATGACTGCATGATGATTCGACACCACTTCCAGACCAAATTAGACATTAAAAACAGAAAAGACAAGGAGATGTGCTGAGAAATGTGTGATTCAGGCATAAAAGAACAAAACCTGCTCCAAATAAAGACCTGGCATTAGCTAAATATGCATACCAATATTTGAGGAGCATATGGATAACACAGTAGAAGGAGCTGGGACACAAAGACAGACCGAGAAACTGAACACTTAACATGATGAAGCCTTAAGTCACATAGCAATGATCCAAATGGAAAACAAGAAAAAAGAACCTCACAGGCCACAAACTAAACAATATAGCTTTTCTCTTCCTAGGTAAAGCAGGAGAGGAAGCAGGCGGGAATTGAACCAGAACCTATTGAATGTTGCTACAGGCGAACCCTCCCCAGGTCACGCCCATGTCCTAACCTAGCATTAATACTAATTAAAATTATAGATCAAGGCATAATGGGTGACATTGCAAGGTATAGTCAAATGACCCAAAAGTAGTCGATACAAAAGGAGATGCGCATGCAGTAAGTGAGTATTATGTCTGCGCCATGTGTGCATGCATCCTGCGCGCAAGCACGCACCCTCAGATTCTGTGCACTATAAGGTTCATCCTTCAAGACAAGCTCTAAAACACAACAAAGCTCAGTCATCTTGTCTGCAATTTTTCGATGTAAAGCAAAATGAGAAGTATAAATGCCGTTTCCTAGGTAAACATGGCTATTCTCCTATCCTCACTACTTGCTAACATTCTCAAGGACTTCAAACTATGTACCACATCAATCCTGGAGAGTGACCAAAAATCCAATCGACCATACTGTGCCCAAAAAAAAAAAAGAATGATGTGAACGGGGAACACACAATCTGGCAGAGAAATTTTATATTTTAAATTTTTATTTCAGATACTATTTTTTTTCCTCATCTTAGTAACCATTTTGTCCATTCTCAACACCCAGACCATACAAAACCCCAGCATACTTCTCAGGCGAGCCATTAAAGAAGTTCTCCTTCAGTTTCATGAAAGTGGAGCAAGTGAGCAAACTATCAGAACCCGCTTGATGACATACGCCAACCCGTTCCACTTCCAACAACTCGGCAACCTTATTCAAACCCCCATGAAGGCTATTGCAAAACTTCATCAAATGCTTGATATCGTAAAGCACGGGGAAGTACATCTTAATCAGATCAAAGAACCCGGACTGTGTACTCGGCAGACTCTGGCAGGTCAGCACCTTAAGCAAGTACCCGAAGTCATACCCGCTGTGGAATGTGACCCAGTGAACACTATCGTTCAACACTATCCCGGACGACATCAATAGCTCGCTGAAGCGACGAGCATCAACGCCCACCTCGTTGTTCTTCTTGAAGTTGATCCCACTTTGAGATAACAAGTCGATCGAGTCATGAGCATAAACATCCTCATTCAAATTAAACTCGCGGAAATTGAATTGCCACACGTAGTATTTATCCGTTCCGCAGGTCGGGAGATTCCCCTTCTCATCCGCGAAGGTCAGGCCCAACTGGATTAGCTTCAAAAGATCAACATTGGCCTTAAGGGTCTGGTAATTATACTCGGAGCTGCTCTTGAAATTCCCCACCGGGCGAAGAACCATCCCGGGGAACTCGGTGTCCATGGCAATGTAGGGATAATCATCCACGATCTCGCGAATGAACGAAAACTCGTCTTCCAGATTGTATTCCCAAACATCCCTAATCTCAACAGAATCGCTTTTCGACAGAACGGACATTCTTGAATTTTCCCGTCCTCCCAATGCGCCCAATATACCAAACCCGATCCGAAAAACAACGATAACCCAGAATCTGCGTCACAACAAAACACAAACCCAGAAAATCAAAAGAAGCCATCACCACCCCCACACGCATACCCATTTCAAGGCAAGAACTTGAGAAAGGACCCGACAAAGGAGAAACACCCAATTGGACAAAGATCTTTACCTAAGGATATTCGAGCCGAGGACCGTTCGTGGGCGCACGAGGAATCACCAAAAGGGTCGCGACCGAGGAGCTCCGAAATGGGATCTGGACGTTTTTTTTTTTTTTTTTGTTCTTTTTATTTCTGTCGGGGGAAACGATTCTTGACTTTTCGAAGGGGAAAATCTTGTTGTTGGGGGGGGTTTTTTCTGTTCGACAGGCGACAAGAATCGCGTCTTCTTTTTTATTGTTTTTTTTCGGTTCCTGGATTGAGGGCGGACTGTAGAGAATGGGGGAGGAGTTCGCAGAGGAAGGGCTCAAAGGCACTTGCAGAGAGCAAGGGCTGCCTTCCTGTGCTCACATCGTGAGGAGGACATGCGATTGAAGGTTATACGGGAGAAAGACTGCAAGAGATAAGTCGGTGGTTGTCGGGTGATGTCTCTCTCTTATATTGCCAGGCCGGACCGGGCCGCCTCTCCCTCTCTCTCTAATTTTTTATTATTTTTTATTATTATATGGTATGGGACATGGTTTTTTTGAATGTCATTTCACTGTTGGATGTAACAGCACTTTCATTTCTGACAGAGAGAATGGCAAGATATTTATTTTTTTTCCCGTAAACAGGTTTTTAGTGAGTGCTCTTAGGGTTTTCGTTAATCATTGTCTGTTAATAAATTAACGCGTAATTCTTTCGTTCTCAAAATGTCTTGATTAATGTTATTTTAATATTCTAAAGGTGCTTGTCTTAAAGGCAATTGTTAGCAAGACTTATTCAAATTATCAAAAGTGTTGTAATGAGAAACGAGGCGCGTGTGCAAAGCGGGAAAAAAAAAAAGTGGTGTGAATGCCACAACGATTATAGCTGGATAGACCGGAAGTGTGCACAATAATCACTCTTTTAGAATAAGGTTATTTAAGTAATGATATAAAGTAAGGGGTACAAAATGTACAACCAATGCATTTTTACCGCTATCATATCTATACCTTTTATAAACAGTCGGACCTAGGTGGGTTCTCAAAAGACTTATAGGAAAATAGAAGGGAGAAGCTTCGAGGGGAGGTTGACCCCTTAATGTCCTGTTCCTAAAGGATGGGGCTGTCTCCAATGGGGGAGGCAATCAGCTGATAGGCGTTGGCCCCTCTATAGGGTTCCCTCCCGACATAAAACAAAGGAGGGTGGAGGTAGCACACGCCTTGAAAAATATAATGGCTAGATTTAACACTAGCAAGACAAGAACTTAAGTAGGTTTATAAAATGCTCAAGGGTCCTCTAGACAAACAAGAGAATCACCCTGGGTGGAAGACCCCGTTTGGTTGTGGTCCATATTCCCTACTAAACCAGGAAGAAAAAATCGATTTAGTTGTAGGGGGAGTCAGGTGCCGTGTCCCCAAGGCATTGTTTCGGGTGAATCCAAGCAGCCCGCCACCTCTCCTTAGGTCGTGGACAGGCATTGGTAGACCTAGCTAGAGAGGCTAGACCTCTTCTGGGTTGTTGTAAAACCTTCCTAGGTGAACCTTTAAACCTAATTTAGGAAGGTGAGCAAGCAATAACACACCCCGATTATTTAAGTAATGATATAAAGTGAGGGGTACAAAATGTATGACCAATGCATTTTTGCTGCTATCCTATACCTTTTATAAACAGCATTTAGTTAACTCGATCAGCATAAAAAATAAAATAGTTGCTTTCTCCCAATAAAGAGATTCACATTCTCATCATGAAATATAATGAATTTATGCTTTCGAGATCATAATTTATGTTCCCAAAGAGCATTTTCATGTAAAATCTGCTTAGTTCATGAAAACGTATTCGAACGGCCTCTACATAGATAGCCTTGTTGCAGGAATCATGTACCTCAAGCTGAGCATTTTGCACTTGACCTATTTGAAACTTGAGTGGTCGTGCATGACCATATTCAATCTAATCTACAGGAGCTCTGATTCTAAGAAAAGCAACTATGCTCTCAGTGAGAGTGAGCGTGAATCTCGTGGAATGCTGGAATGGTTGAAACCGAAGAGTCGCACGCGACGAGTACCAATGCAACAACGACCTTATCAAGCACACAAACGTGACAGCTACAAGTCCCCAAAACAACAGCTATTGTCAGATAATGGTCAATACAGAGGAGGAGAAATGGAGATGGTCTGTCATGCAAAGTCCAAGTTCAGTGCATCCGCGAACCCAGCTTCTAAAACCGTGCCATGCTTCGAATCGTGCATCCTCCATTTGCATGCGACTGCGCATGAGCCCATGATCAGATGGCGAATTACCGGGAGCCCAGATGTCCACAGCTTCCTACATTTGCATACTCTTCTTCAGTGATCATCAATCTGCGACAGAGTCATTATGCATCCCGTTCCGGTCACTAGTTTCGCTTTCTTTCCAAGCAAAACTTCTCCAGGCAACCAGTGTAACTTCTCAAGTGTTGATTTAGTGTGAGCAATAACTATCATACAGCAAGTGAAAACTTCTTGAAGGATCAGATGGCCAATTACCAGAGGCTGGATGTCTGCAACTTCCTACATTTGCATACTCTTCTTCGGTGATCATCAATCTGGCAAAGGTCATTATGCATCCTGTTCTGGTCACGAGTTTCTCTTTGTTTCTAAGCAAAACTTCTCCAAGCAACTGGTGTCAACTTCTTGAATGTTGATTCAGCATGCCCAATAACTATCATAGAGCAAGTGAAAGCTCCCCATAGGATCATTTTCAGTCCATTTTGAGACATTGTTTTGCCTGTGATAACAATGAGCCCTTCAAAACAATGTGCTGAGAAAGTTCTGTAATCCATTAGGTCTTCAAAAAAGTAGCAAGCCATAACATGGCAAAACGGAATAGAGGAAGCTATTCACTATTAAGCCAATTAGTCAAAAAGACAACTACATATAACAATGAGCCCTTGAAAACAATGTGCTGAGAAAGTTCTGTAATCCATTAGGTCTTCAAAAAAGTAGCAAGCCATAACATGGCAAAACAATTTTCAGGAAGCTATTCACTATTAAGCCAATTAGTCAAAAAGACAACTACATATAACAATAAGCCCTTGAAAACAATGTGCTGAGAAAGTTCTGTAATCCAGTAGGTCTTCAAAAAAGTAGCAAGCCATAACATGGCAAAACAGAATAGAGGAAGCTATTCACTATGAAGCCAATTAGTCAAAAAGACAACTACATATACTTAAACCTGTGCACAGTGAAGGGACCCTACCATTCCTAGGTGCTGTGAGGGCATAGAAAAAGAAAACGGTAGCAGGGCAAAGGGCTAGTGCCAGAACTATCTGCACTATCATGGTTGAAGTCTGGATGATCGAATGAATTTGAGCATAAGAAAGAACATCTAAAAAGTGCATAAATAATGGACAGTCATGTATATACTTCATCTCAATAACACTAAAGAAATATTTACCATATGATTCATATCCAAAGTCAATTACACAATTAGCCCACGATCCCATTGAGTCGAGCATTATGAAGCTTGAACTTGTCTCAATTAATACTCCAATTCAAACATTCAAACTTGACAAGAATGAACTAAACTGACATATACAATTTTAAAGAGACTTAAGAAACATCTTACATACATAAACCAAATGAACAGAACCTCAGTTTATTTCCATTGCAGAGAACAAAGACCATAACAAAAATGATTAATAGCAAGTAAAACAGTCATCAAAAACTGCTGCAGATATGAACACAAGCTTGCATGACATTATACTACCATATACTGAGAAAAAGTTTTAAAAGAATACTCAGCTTGTGTGCATAGAGCAGATATCCCAAATAACACAACTAACCCAAATTCAACAGTCAGCTTAGAGTATTTCTGAAGGCATAGCAAAGAAGGGCCATAATGTTACAAACCACTTCCCCATAGCAATATTGGTAATCCAGAGTAATAGGAGTCATTCTCCAAGGGATCATTTCAAGACATCCTAGCCCTTGAAGAGTCATGGTACACAGCAGGTACAAATCTTCCTTGGCTGATATTGATTTTTAATTGTGTCAATCGGTCACACGTAGTTCCACTCCAATCCACTGGTCAACAAATGCGAAATCAATGCATTCTTTGACATGTGTGGAAGCTGAGAAATTTGTTCTACCCATGGCTCGGTCCTCCACTAGTTATTGCCCTAATTTCAACCTGCTCACGGTTAGCTCACCTAGTTTGGGACTAAAATCACTGACCTAACACCCCCTCACTTTTGCTGCAGCTCCGTTTACCAACCACAACTTGCAGGCTCATTCCGCATACAGGCTTTCACTTCTTGTAGATGCAGGTTCTTTTACCCTTTCCCTCACGGTCACCATCAGTGACTAAGTAGTATTTCACCTTGCAGGGTAGTCCCACCTAAGACATAGCTAAGGAGTAACATTGGAGAAAGTTCTCCTACCAATGACACTATAATATGCACGGATAATGCACAAACCTGGAAAAGTTACATGCTTCAAACGTACAGCAGTAGATAAATGATGCCCACAAGCTCAAGCTCTGAAATTATGACATAACAATATCATCAAGATATACTATAGAAGAACACTATACACAGCCATGCTTCTATGAAAGACGTCATGGACTACAGAACCAAAGCATACACAGAACATATAATTTGCAGGGAATTCTGTAAGGAGTGAGAGAATCTTTATAATATTCGTAAAGTTCATAAAAAGAAAAATATATGGCTCAATATAAATAAACTACTTGCATTTCATGGTTAGGTACAATGTTCGTCAACGAGACAATCTGATTGTAAACATCAAAAGAATTCCACAGTAAGAGAATCTCAACATCAACAAACAACTAAACCATCTATGGTGAACCATGATTTATAATAAAACACCCAGACCGGCCAAAGACAACTCATCAAGGGTGCTCAAGTTTCAGATCCTTCCAGAACTAATTCCTATTAAGCGGGAGGGATCTGCAAGAATACGTCTCTTTGAAGTCACTTTTACTCGAAGACGTAAAATCGATGCATAAACTTCCTTTGTAGCATTACGGGGGACTATATCTGTCGCCTTAAACCTCTTCACTCCATCAGAAGAAACACCATTCACTCCACGTCCACCATTTTTCAGTTTCCCATTTTCATCAACTTTAACAGAGGCTTTCTCAACAGCCTTTACCTCAATGCTGCGTTTAGCGCCAGTTAACTGAGTAATTTCTTCTCCACCAGCAACCACCTCCCCATTCTTCACCTTCTTAGCCTTCTTATCTCGCAATTTTGCCCTCTCCTCCTCCAATCTCTCCCTCAGGACCGCCACCTCCTCCTCGCTCCCATTGATCACAATCTTATCCAATTCACTGAACTCCTCATGACACACCAAACAAGACGACGACTTCACCTCCTTCAACGCCTTGGCGCTCATCACATGGCCGCAGGTCCTCAATGCGAAAAACTTGTACATCCCATTAAACTCGAGACCGGCAATCGGGCACTGATACCGCGCGCCTGCGCCCCCGCTGACATCATCCTCCAGCCCCGGAATCTCCGTGAGCTTAATGTTGACCATATCCTTGAGACCCTTTATGTACCCGAACTCCCGGGGCAATTTCTTGCCCAGAAGAGCCTCCACCAGAGCCTGCTTATTGAAGATATTCCCCAACTTGTCCACCACGCAGGGTTCCCTCAAGGGCTCGCTGGACAAGGCGCAATTCACCCACTTCGAGATCCTCTGCTCGTTCGGGTCCGCCTTGTCGGGCTTCTTCTCCGCGTACATGTTCAAGTAGCAGTCCCGCGACTCCGCCCCCGTCGCGCCGCCATCGCCGCCGCCGCCCCGGAGCCTGCACCGCAGGACCAGGGTCGAGAGCGGCGACACTCCCGAACCCGCGATCGGGGTCGAATCGTCGAGGGGCTTCCCATCGAGGGTGAAGTAGAGATCGGGCGGCGAGTCGGCGGCGGGGAAGAGGGAGCGCTTGAGGTGGCGGAGGGTGTCGGACGGCGCCGGGGTTAGGGTTAGGGTTCGAGTGGGGATGCGGAGGTCGTGCGATTGAAGGAAGATTTGGAAGGGTTTCTCGGATTCGAGCTGCATCTTCGAAGATCCTTTTGGCTGCGAATCGAAGGGAAGCTCTCGTATTGAAGAAGGAGAATCGAGCTTCGTTGCAGGAAATTCCTGATCGATCACCGCCTTCGTCGAGCAGGGATTTTCAGTTCGTCTTCGATTTGACCGATTAGAGAGCAGATAAATGCAGACGGAACGATGGCCAATCATGGGCCGGGGAGGGCGGTAGATCCATGGGCTTTCCGCAGGAGGCCCAACATCGATCTCTAGACTTTATGCCTAAGATTCAAGCCCAGGCCCAGGCCCAGGCCCAAGCCCAAGCCCAAGCCCAGCTCAAGTGTTGCGAATTATCTGATGATCCGGGAGGGGAGATGATTAGCCTTTTAAGAAGTCGGGATGGAATGTCATGTGGCCGGCGGATGCAACGACCTCGCGGTTGTTGTCGGCGTTCATAGAGCATCTGGCATTGACAATCGTGGAAAGAAGGGGTTCGTTAAGTGGTTAAGTGCATGGTTTGGATTTGATAGATAATATGTTGGCCTTGAAAATATGCTCGCCACCTTATGGGTGAAGTCTTACTCGATGCACGTGGACAGTGTGGTATGTATCCATGAATATAAGTTGAGCCACAAAATTCGTATGCACCACGTAAAATACTATGGATTACAGAACAAGAGGATGTGTATTCCAGATGGATCTTTTGCCTTTGATTGCAGGGATGCTCGGGTAACTACTAAACGATGCTGCTTATATGCTATGAGCACTCGTGTTGAGCAATGTCCGCCCTGTCCTAAGTAATTCGGACGCGGGACCAGGATTACTGTCTTTCAAACTGCGGTTGGGCAAAATCCCAAAGCGCGAGAACGGAAAGCTACCCTTGTCATTCGATAAAGACACCATCCTAATCTTGGCTCATCTTAATGCAGGTTTCGTAGATTCCACAAACGTAAGCTACATGGGTCACGCTATAAATCTCCGGCCTTTAATGTCCGTTTATACAGATGGCTCTCTCTCTCTTTCGTGAATGGACAAGACAGGGACGGCAGGAAGAGAGGGAAGAAACTGGTGGGCGTCGTGAATTGACAGAAGGGAATCGTGCTCCACGAAAACCACGGATGGGGTGGGGTCGTGGGCTTTTCTGGCTATAATCGATAAGTGGTCCATTCTGCCGTCAAGAACATCCCCACAGCATCGCTCACGGCCACGGCTTGTGGCTCCAAGGAGAGAAACTGCAGCCAGACCCGTATGTCAACAACAGCATGTGTGGACATAAAAGCTCCTTCGCGTTCACTCGGGTAAGTAGCCTCATCAAACATTAGTTGAATTGTGTCACCATGTTAGGGCTGCGCCGCTAGTCAGTTAATCTTGATGGACCATTATTTAACATGCCGATGCCCATGCGTCCAATACCCCTACTTGTTTCCCTCTATTTATTTGTCTTCCTCAAGAGAAGGGAATACCTTTGAAGTGTTTTTCTACGTCCTGAAGTCTCGAGATCTAGATTGAACTAGAATGAAGCCTTTTAAGGATATGTTAAGGTACATCCAGATCCGTACGTAAAAAATGCAGCATGTATGTTCATGAAAGCTCCTTCCAAGTACCCTCGAGCTGAAGTAGCTGCGGAGCTTTTCTCACTGAAAATTTCCAACAACCCCCAGCCGGATCTGTGCTTCTTATGGCGCGGAGCTACTCTTCCTTTTCTCTATTTTGACCGTTTATCTGGTCCTTAAGACGTGATTCCAGAAGCCCCCTATAATGTTTTATGCAACACGTGAGGAGATTAGAAAAGGGTGTGAGGAAATATGCACCTCTAGGTGGGAAAACGGTAGATATCGGTGACATTTATTGGCTATAATTGATAGGAGAGCGCCCGTCACCCTCCAACCAACCCCTTTGAAAGAGAGGACATCGAGAGTACATAATAGCGATATGCATTAAAGATTATCAACATGAAGAATTAAGGCATTAACAACTTAAGAAAAAAAAAAAGAAGTATGACAATTAGAAAAAGAAAAAGAAAAGCCTTTCATTGAAGAAGTATGACAATTAGAAAAAGAAAAAGAAAGGCCTTTCATTGAAAAAAAAAGGAGTCAAATTCAGTAAATTGAGAATGGAATGTTTAAAAATTTATGTTAGTATTTTCGTTGAGATTAATATTAACATAGAAAAGTATAAAATGAAAAGTGGGGAAGAATCTAAAAGAATAAATTAATATAATTAGAGCAAAATATACATGACGAAATTTAAATTCACTGACTACAAGAAAAGATCGCATTGAGAAATGGAAAGAGAAGGGAGTTGGCCATGTAATTAAAATCGTGAAAGTCAACTTGAATTTCGTGATAAAACAAGCATAATTATTAAGCTTGACATGTTAGAGAAAATTAATAAAATTATTGGATAGCATCGAACAGAAACTTTTTTTTTTTTTGGGATCCATCAAATGTTTGGTTAATACCACCAAAAAAAAAAAAAAATCCTATATTGATATATCCATGCTGCATTTGGCCAAAACAAATTTTTGCGTTTAAATAAATCCCAAACTAGTATAATGTCCCACATTTACTTCAACTAATTTTCATGAAAATTTCAAACCAATAATACACATATACCTCATTTATCCTAAACTAATTTTTTTATCACGAAAAATTTAAGGTTTTAGCAAAATTTTGAAACTTGAGAGAGCTCTTAGGAGAAAACTTAGCAGATTTCTTAATCTAAAATCTTGGTGATTTTGGATTTTTGTGACTTAAAAACTAATTTTGGGCAAACATGGAACTAATGTACCAATTTAGGTTTTTTATGACAAGAAAAGGAGTTGAGGATAAATGTGGCAGGGGTGTATTAGTTTTGAATTTTAGTGGCAAAAAAAGTAATTTTGGATAAATCGAGAACATATATATCATTTGAGATTTTTGGTTATATTAGCTCTTAAAAAATTTAACAAACCAAGTTATATTAATGAAGCATGACGTCAATTTATGTTTTCTTTGGTTTAACAACTAGTTATCAAATAATGCACAAAATCATACATGAGAAAATTGTCCAAAAGTTCTAAACCTATTGTACTTTGATCAATTCAATCTTAAATATTTTAATTGTGTTAATTCAGTCATAAATTTTTTCACACTTTATCAATTAAGTCAATCGGGTTAATTTTGAGTGGAAAATGCTAGATGTGGCAACCTAGTTAGCTGGTGGTTGGAGAGGGCTAGACAAGGAGACCTACCATTAGCGGCGATCATGCTATATGGCAAAGTTTGCCTAGTTAGTGGCGATCATGCTATATGGCGTATAGGCATTGTGCACAACTTTACATTTATTTATTTTTTTTGAATTTTTTTCCTTTTTATGTTTTCTTCTTTCCTTCTTGCTGGTGGTTGGAGAGGGCTAGACAAGGAGACCTGCCATTAGCAATGGCCGGTAGAGGGCACTTGACGAGGCAAAAAAACCCTTTTTTCACCTTTAGCCTTTCCTTCTTGCTAGGGGGCTGAGACCTGCCATTAGGGCACCTCTCGCTAGCACTCGATAAAAAACATGTAAAGAAAAGAAAAACCAAAATTTATAAAAAATTAAAAAAAATTATTAAAATGTTTACATCAACGTTGACCATGCCATGTATAATGGTCAGTGTTTACGTCAGCAATTTTTCAGTTAAATTTGGCCGGATTGACTCAATCGGCAAAACATGAAAATGTTTATTATAAATTGACATAATTGAATAATTTATGACTAAATTGACTAAAATGCAATAGATTTACTTTATGGACCACAATTTTCCTAATCATATCGCGATCATCTTTTATCATATGATATTATAAATTCACACATCCCGACTCTAATATGTAAGATAAATAAATTTTTAAGGTAACGTTAAATGGTAATATTCATATGTTTTCAATAACCTCAAGATACTTAACATGATATAAAATTTTCTCGACCAACAAAAGAAAACATCGCATAAATTTCGATTAAATCTCTAAGGTTAAAGAGAGAGATCAATTCATAAAGTAAAATGAAAACTCATACGGCCATACCGGACATTCCATTATTTCTTCTCCCTCCCTTACCTTGTTTTAGGACGGCGCTAAGTCCACCTCAGCTTTGGCTATGTACACAATTGGGGAATTTAGAATGATAAAAAGACCGATAGTTCGACCATTTTTGTTATTCTAATAAGTATGGAGCCAAAGTTGGTGTCATTTAGTACTGCCTGTTCTATTACAACAAAGGAAAACCTAAGTATACTTCGTCAATATTAAAAAAATAAAAAAAATTACACAAACAGTCTTATTCACTGCTGATTTGAATGTTATAACTATGCACACACTCAAATTAATATTGTATGAAATTGTTCAAGTAAAATAAAGAAAAAAAATACGTTGACAACATATTACATAATTACCCTATCGCGATCAAGTCAAGATCACTTACAAAATCAAGTCGAGGCCACAATGGTGTTGGTACATGGGATGTGCGGCTGAAAATTCGATGGAATGTCTCCATTAAATTATGGTGACAACGATGGCCTGCACCTTGATAGAGCATTATATTCTTACAGATAGAAATAGTGACAACAAGAGAGCGAATCCACTGCAAGCTCATAAATTGCCGGAGTGGGAAGTCCTTTTCGAAATTTTCCCCTCTTGCTCTCACACCCTGCCAGTAAATTTTTTGACAGGACTCAGCACAAGGGTAGATTGATTTGGTATAAACTTCTTCCACATATGATGTAACACAACAAACTACATTCGAAAGTTCGTTTAGTGATTTGTAACTTATTTATGGCACTAGAATTTCACAAAATGAGTAATATCGCATTTGGTCAATTCGGTACTAGAAACTTATTGGCATTTGAGCCTTCCTTCTCCTTTCAAGACTTAGGAAAAATTCCAAATAAGGACATGAAACGGATATTATTTCATTTAAGGCTTGACATGGTTATGGTTATCTCAAATAAAGGCTTAGTCTCATCGGCTGATCAAGAGTATTTTTGTCCAAACACATTTTTAATTTGAATTTTAGTTAAGTTAGTTTAAAAATAAAAATAAAAAGTTTTATTAAAGCAAAAATATAGGTCGCCCCATCACCGGTGGGGCAACAGTGATGGCCGATAAGGTTGCTTGCCCTCATCTCGGTCTTGGCGAGGGTCGTCGCCCTTGCGTAGATCCGACAACCCTCGACTCACCCTCACTAGACCTACATGAGGGCTGTTGGCCATTGCCATTGCCCACCGATGATGGAGCAGCGGCCATAGGTGGGAGGGAGCCATCTCTCCCTCGTGTTTCTTCATATATATGAGTTTTAGTTTTTTTAGTTTGTTTTTTTAATGAAAAAAGGAAGAAGAAAGGAAAAAAAATTGAAAGACGAAATTGTCCTCCACTAGACGGTGAGGTCAAGCCCTTTTTTGAGATTAATAAGGCCACTTTAGGCCTTTATTTGAGAAAATGAAGGCATTTTAGGTTCTTATTTAAAATAATGTCCACTTTAGGCTGTTGTTTAAAATTTTCCCCAAGACCTATCCAAAAGAGAATAAGATATTTCTTGGTTGTGAATATCATAATAGCATGAATCACTCCGTGGATATCTTTGCTTCATTATAAATTAATTAGAACTAGATTCGATCAACTGGAATGGGTATATATCCATACAGGGGATCCCCAATCAAGACGATATATCGACTTGCGATCAAGAGAAAAGTCTATATATTTTATTTAGTTATTTATTTAAATTTAAACCAATGATTGGTTATTGAAGTAGATAGCAACAACAATTTCATTTGACATGCGTAATGTTGATTTTCCAGTGGATTCATATGTTTCTTTCATGGAAATTCTTTGCAGTGAGTAATAAAACTAGTTATCCTCTATATGAAAATTCTTATGTAGGCAGTTCATATCATTTAGATATAATGTCTTGATCAAAGATTTCAATTCTTCCGTATTTGGACAGTAGCCAATTGTTTCGTGTTAATAAGATCGAATCATGGATGGCTGGTAACCCACCCCGTGATGGGCCGAGTTGGTTCGGGCGTATTGGCCACACCACTAGCCAGGGGTTCGAAATGATTTTGCATGCATTTACGTCACGTTAGTGCGTGACAAGTGCGCGTGGGAGGTGGGTCTCCACGTTAGTGCCCAAAAAAAAAATTCTTACCTTTTACCAAAAAAAAAAATCATGGATGGCCGGTAAGTATGATGGTCCTAAAAATGATTTTGCATGCATTTTCGTGTGCATCTCACGAGTGGTTCTAAAAGACTTCATAAATTAACGTAATTTACAAGTGTGAATCTGGCTGTATCTACATCCTTTTAATTATTGGTTATTTCTTGCGTTGGGACCAAATTGGTTGGGATCAAATTGGTTATTCGCTAGTCAAAGCAGTACTTGTGTACGACAATTCACCAGAGTTATTACATGGAAGTACTTGTGTATGACAATTCACGTGAACTCATTTTTACAATTTACAAACTTCTGTATTGCCTCTTCTTGCCCTCATGTTTATGTTAATGGATTCAACTAATGATACATAAGCAATTATACAAGGTCCTTTACAGAGATTATAGATCACATATACTTTGTAACCAGTCATTTCTTCCTTAAGGGTAAAAAATAGTGCTTCATTGCTACTAATATGGATTATTGAAAAGAATAAAACATGTAAATGGATATTTCCCTTCAATTATACAAGGTTGAATTTTTTATTCGATACCAATAATTGGTGTGAATTCTTTCCAGATAAAATGGACTTTTGATGTGCATGATTTGAACTATTAATTAGGCCTGCAGATAGATAATATGCATTTTATTGCCACATTGAAATTCACAACCAAAGGATTGCGCGGTTGGGGGATTATGGACATTAGGTATGGGACATTCCCCATTCCTTCTTCGTGAAGTATGGACAAGACGAAATAAATATTATTTCAGAAATATTCAATGATGCCCGTAATTTTTTCAGAAGAAATTATCGCTCCAATTTGTTTCATACTTCTTTTGTCCCTTTTCCTGTGTCATGGGCATGCCAAGATATTTCCAAAGCTTCGAACCAAGACCAGCAAATGAGGGGGAAAAAAGGAAAAAAAGAAAGAAAAAAAGAAAGAAAAGGACAGCATGTTGACATTTTGAATGATTTACGTTTGTATATAAATGGAATTTTTTATTCCACACTAAGTTTATGTGCATATGAGTTTGGTGTGCACATGTGTAAGGAGTCATGCGTGCATTTTAAAAGTTATTTTGAGAGATGGGATCTTCTGAGTCCCAATCAAAATTTACATTAAATATAAACACGAAATTTAATTCAATGACATCACAATGGTTTAACATATAAAAAATGGTAGTAGAGTGGCCAAGACGAATGCAAAACTATTCTTTATTGCCACGAGAATGTGTCTTGAATTAAAAAGAAAAAAGAAAAAGAAATTTGACCTAAGTTCTGGCTTTTGGACCAAGGATGTGCTCCGAGGATCGGTGCAACACAGACAAAAACTTAGATCCGTCTCCAAATCCCACAATTTTTAAATGCAATCTATTTATTATCACTTTTTTTTTTTTTTTTTTTAATTCCGGTCATATGGGAGGTGCGAGAGGATCTTCTTTTTCGGCCATTGACAAAAGTAGGTATCTCACGGCAGCCGTTTCGTTTGCTAAGCTGTGGAAAAGAAGGCTATTCCGTTGAAGCCGCATCGATTACATAACACGTGTGTTAACGTTCAATCATACAATTAATTCAGTTAGAAATTCATTTATCGGGTTTTTTTTTTTAAAATTTTTTTTGCTAGTAACTAGTGAAAGAATTGTTCGGCAAAAGGAAAAGGAAAGGAAAATGACGTTGATAATCTCTAAATCTTGGCCCACCGTGAAGTTTTAATTTTTTTGATGTGAACCTTAAATTATTTTTGTATGTTTAATGTAATCTTTCAAGTTTTTGACTATAGTGGATTCTCCAATGTAAATAAAAGAGTTAATATCATGAAAAATTTCAAATTATTACACATGCGACAAATTTATCTCAAATTAATTTTTTGATCACCAAAAACTCCAAATTGGTATACATATAATAAATTTAAACAACAAACTAGTATTTTTATAATAAATTTATCCTCCATCAATTTCTATTAAATTATATAAATACCATGAAAAATCATAAACTAGTATAACGAACGTTAAAATTCTAATTTAACAATTTGACGATAAAATTGAACGGAAAGTGAATGAGAATAAATATGTGGCAAATGTAATTTGAGATAAATTTATTATAGGTGTATCGATTTAAAATTCTTGGTGGTATTAATGCAAGAAAGAAGGGAAAAAAGAAACAGAATTTGGTTGACTTCCCGACAAAAAGTAGAATAAGATTTATTATCAACGGTGGAGGCCGCGGGAAGAACGAGGCTGTAAGAAACTTCCCGTTTCCTTGGGGAAAGGGGGAGGGAGAGGGATCTTCATGGAATATCCCAAAACGAAAGAAAGTAAAAAACACAAAAAAAAAAAAAAAAAAGAAAGGCTTAAAGTCTTATGGAAGAAAACGAAACGTAAAAAAGCCAACGCAATGCCATGCGCAGGTGAACGAGGGAGACGCAGCTAACGCTCTCCCAGCCTAACCTGGCACGCTTTGAACCACCACCCCACCAACTGCAAAACCAAACGTGGCTCACCTTTCCCCTATTTATACCCGCCAAGAGTCCTCACTTCATTCCCCATCACTCCCTCCTTTCCTCTCCAGACCTTCGCTTCACCACACAATCCTTTCTCTCTCTCTCTCTCTCTCTCTCTCTCTCTCTGTGGGTAGGGAAGTGGGAGTAGGTGTGTGGCCTTGTCCGTGGAGTGTGCGCTGAGTGAATAAGCTTTTGAGTGACACGGAGAGACGAGGAGCTGCTGCTGCAATGGCGGGGACCGGGGTGTTTGCGGAGATCTTGGATGGGGAAGTGTACAAGTACTACTCCGACGGGGAGTGGAGGAAGTCGGCCTCCGGCAAGAGCGTCAACATCGTCAACCCCACGACCCGCAAGACCCAGTACAAAGTCCAAGGTACCATGCTCGCTCCCCTCGTTCAGTAACAAGTACAGAAACTTCAGTTTGGTCCTGCGCGTTATGATATGGAAGCTCCCTGTTCCAACCGCTGTGGTGCATTGGGAAAGCGCTAGGATTGTGGGGTCTCTTGTTTCCCTCGAGTTTTTAGTCGTTAGTAGAGCACAAATTTACTTAAAAAGGTAGTCTGGCCTGTGACAAAGCCGGTTCTAACTAAGAACTGACATAGTTAGCCCGGTTCCAGGGTAGAATTGGCGGGTTTCGACCCTCAAACAGGAAGCTAAGTTTCCTTCTCGGAATCGGCATCGAACTGAGCAGCGAGGCCGGTTTCCGGGTTGGAACCAGACCATTGTTCATACCTACCTAAATCTAAGGCATAGAGCTTGCATTTCTTGGTAGTACTCCTGCCGAATTGATTCTAAAAAGGGTTACTTTACTGAACTTGGACCGCCGATCACCCCTAACCAAACTCGAAACGGAGCTTGCATTTCTTGGAAGTACTTCAGAATCGATTCTAAAAGGGGTTACTTTACTTAGGAGATCGGTGTTTAATTAATTGCTTGCGATTGAAAAGGTGAGAGCTCGACTTGATTATGTGGTCTTGTGATGTGAATTGGCTTTTGTGATGGTGTGATTGTACAGCTTGTACACAAGAGGAGGTGAACAAGGTGATGGATATAGCCAAGAGCGCACAGAAGGCCTGGGCAAAGACTCCGCTCTGGAAGCGGGCCGAGCTCCTTCACAAGGCTGCCGCCCTCCTCAAGGAGCACAAGTCTCCCATCGCCGAGTGCCTTGTGAAGGAAATTGCCAAACCAGCCAAAGATTCGGTCACTGAGGTATACAGAGAAAGAGAATGTCTCATACATTAATCCTGCTTTTTTGCGATGAGACTAACTGGATTTATGCCATTTTTTTGGATGTAATCAAGGTTGTGAGATCTGGTGATCTGATCTCATATTGCGCCGAGGAAGGAGTTAGAATCCTGGGACAGGGGTCGTTCCTGGTCTCCGACAGTTTTCCTGGAAACGAGAGGACCAAGTACTGCCTCACTTCTAAGGTAAAATTTCTCTTGGTTATATGCCATTTACTTGATCAAGTGCCCTCCAGTACTCAGTGAAAAGTGATAAAAAGTTTGGTAAGGTCCACCTATAAAATTTTTACCAAAAGAAAGAAAGGGTCCAACTATTTATTATTAGCTCGCAACCGGCGCCACTTCTTGCATTAGTTTCCTCAGTATCACAAATAGAGATCCCAATATTAGGTGAAGTCACATTTTTAAACAAACATTTCTGTGTGGCCATTTACTTGATCAAGTGCCCTCCATTACTCAGTGAAAAGTGATAAAGTTTGGTAAGGTCCGCCTATAAAATTTTTACCAAAAGAAAGAAAGGGTCCACCTATTTATTATTAGCTCGCAACCGGCGCCGCTTCTTGCATTAGTTTCCTTAGTATCACAAATAGAGATCCCAATATTAGGTGAAGTCATATTTTTAAACAAACATTTCTGTGTGGCCTTCTTTTAGCCTAAATATTTTGTTAGGTTATTTAGTAGCAGGCTAACAATGTGTATCAAATTTATGTTAATCGTCATCTTTCAGCTGGAAATGTATGATGTGAATGTAGAGCAAATGGGAAAATATGGAACGATGATGAGAGTAAAGGACAAAACAATCTAGAGGTAATGCCAGACTTGAACAGATGACCTATGCCCCAGTTCCATATTAGATAGCAGTTGTCCAGAAAACTTAAGTTGTGAAAAGAACCTAAACAGGCACTGCAAAGATGAATTTGGCCATTGAATCTCTGAAGTATATGATACTCAGGAGAAAACATGAACATGAATGTTCTTATTAGCCCAACATGAAGGGCGAACATAGCAGCAGGAGCAACAGCGTTGCTTTTTGCATTCCCTTTTTGACTGGTAGAGGAAGATCAGCAGAAATTTTAGGCCATCCAATCCATGTGCTTCCGTATCTTAGATCTGCTACCGTCCATGTCTGTGTGTGGGTGTGGGCACGGGAGAGAGAGAGAGAGAGAGAGAGAGAGAGAGAGAGAGAGAGCAGAAGATGTTTGGCTTCTAATGGTCGAAATGATTCGTGACGTGCTTCAATGTTTTTGTTTTGAACTGCAGATTCCACTTGGCGTAGTGTTAGCCATTCCACCATTTAACTACCCAGTTAACCTGGCTGTCTCAAAGATTGGCCCTGCTCTGATTGCTGGAAACTCTCTTGTTCTAAAGCCTCCCACCCAGGTATGTTCTTGCCGTCAAGTTACTTTCACTAATTATTAACTAAACAAGCTCTAATTATGGTGGATACTCAGTTTTTATGCTATTGGCCGCGCCTATTGTAGCCCCATTCAGTCTTGTGCATGTTCTCATGTTGTGAGTTTGTGTCTCGGTGTGTAGTGTTATGCGTGCGTGTGGAGTAGAAACTTTTGCATACTATAGGCCTTGCCTTTACTCTTCTGAGCCTCCCATTAAAATTTGCGTTTCTCTTTTCTTCTGTTAGATCCTGATCAATTTGGCTATCCTGAAAACTGTACATAACTCCTTGTAGGGTGCTGTGTCTTGCCTTCACATGGTGCACTGCTTTCACTTAGCTGGTTTTCCCAAAGGTCTCATCAGCTGCGTCACCGGAAAAGGCTCTGAAATCGGTGACTTTCTCACTATGCATCCGGGGGTGAACTGCATAAGGTAATTCTTGTGGCCATCTTCTCGCTATTTATGATCTCTTTGCCTCTTGCAAGGTTTGTGATTACTAACATGAATTGCCTTTTCCTATTCAGCTTCACTGGCGGAGACACTGGAGTTGCCATTTCAAAGAAGGCCGGCATGATTCCTCTTCAGATGGAGTTGGGTGGCAAAGATGCTTGCATCGTGCTTGAAGATGCCGACATCGACTTGGCAGCTGCCAACATTGTTAAAGGAGGCTTTTCTTACAGGTGACCCAAGTGATCTGCAAGCATTCATACTCTTTCCCTTAAGGCCACCAAAATTGACGGTTGCTCACATCATCCGCAAAATCTGTTACCCGCTGCGGACACTAACCCGTATTCATACTCTCCTTGTCCACAACAGCGGTCAAAGATGCACAGCGGTGAAAGTCGTCCTGGTGATGGACTCCGTTGCGGACACTTTGGTTCAAAAGGTGAATGCCAAAGTGTCGAAGCTAACCGTGGGGCCGCCCGAGGACAACCGTGACATAACACCGGTCGTCTCAGAATCGTCTGCCAACTTCATCGAGGGGCTGGTGATGGACGCCAAGGAGAAGGGCGCAACCTTCTGCCAGCAATACAAGAGAGAAGGAAACCTCATATGGCCATTGCTGTTGGATAACGTCAGGCCCGACATGAGGATCGCGTGGGAGGAGCCGTTCGGGCCAGTCTTGCCAGTCATCAGGATCAACTCTGTCGAAGAAGGGATTAACCATTGCAATGCCAGCAATTTCGGTCTCCAGGTATGATTTAATCTGGTATCTGCGACAATCCCTTGCACTCTTGTCAAATTATAAGCAGCCACAGGATAACGAATTAAAATCAAATCAAGAAAAGAGGTACGTACACAGCATTGCTTGTGTGTCGAGGTACCCGCTTGTCGACATGCACACAAATTCTATCACTAAGCTACCTATCTAAATGTGTTACTAGTAACACTTATGGTTTCCACGAAATCCCAAAAGCCACAGTTGGATGAAATCAGAGAAGAGCATCCTGTTGGAGACATCATCATGTCTTCTTATAGATAACAGTCAACAAAATTTCTTTCTTCCCAGTAGTAATAAAATGCCTTAAAAATTGCAGGGTTGTGTCTTCACTCGCGACATCAACAAGGCAATGTTGATCAGCGACGCAATGGAGACCGGTTCAGTTCAAATTAACTCTGCCCCGGCTCGAGGGCCAGACCATTTCCCTTTCCAGGTAAACTTAAAAATCATAAGCATCTTATAAGATTTCTATCACATTGGAAATACCATATCATTTTTTTTTTCTGCGAGCACAGAAGAAATGACTGCTGAAATGCTTGTTGGTGCAGGGTTTGAAGGACAGTGGAATAGGTTCACAGGGAGTCACAAACAGCATCAATATGATGACTAAGGTCAAGAGCACCGTCATCAATCTGCCTACCCCTTCTTACACCATGGGCTAAAAAACTTAGTAATAAAGCGTAGATAATGACTAGTTTTAGAGAGTACGTCGCTATGAAAATAGCTCCAATTCGATTCCGTTCTCGAAGTTCTTTTGCATCAACCTCCCCCATATGTTGGGACGAAATAAGGCACATATATGTATGAGTCTATTTTGATGAGTGGCAATGTCCACTTAGAAATATGAATTAAGACTTCCCTTACTGCAAATGTTTCAAGCTGTTGCATGTACCTATTTACGGAATCATGAGGTTTTATATGTTTCTATCTTAAAAGAGAGGTTCGATGTATGTGTTGCTCGGGTTAAAGTCGATCACGATCTGGCATTGTCCTTGAGGTCATGTGTCTTGTCTAGTGAGGGAGGTGATAATGTGTGGATTGATTTCTAGCATGAAAGATTTCTTTGGTTATGTTAGTGGAAAATCGGCCATTATACCAGATGTTGCGAGCATTTCAAAGACACAGGAGGAAGATTGTGAAAATGGGACGTGGTTGAAAGTAGAATTTGGGGAGTTCAAGCCTTCTGGAATGTTTTTCACGGTGAAGAGTTTCGTGGAGGTAATAATCCAGTAGATGAGGAAGAAGACATGGAAATGGGAATCGTTCCCTTCGAGCCCACTGGCCAGGCGTCTGCCTCTTCTGGGCAGGGATCCTTTGGGGCCCAGGAAACAGGCGTAGGCTTTAAAGAAACTAAAAAAAGCTTGGATCCAGAAAGTGCAAGGATCCTTTGGGGCCTGAGAAAAAGGCTTCTGAATAAAACAACTTGGGAACCACAAGGAACAAACAGTGATTTGAGCCTTATGGTGTGGGAACATCAGGAGAATTCCCTGGGGCCTGGATGGCTCGACGCTTACTGAAACTCCGATCTCTTTGGAGTTAACTCTCGTAGATGGGATGAGGCGGCTGGCCTGAAACAGCCGCCACGGCATTCGTTAGTCTGATAGGTTGGGAATTGTCAAGGGCTGGGCGATCTCTTGAGAATTCAAGAACTTGAGAACCTCATTGTTCAGTTTGGGCCCAGTGTTTTTTTCTGATTGAAACGAAATTTCTGGATGATTGCCATTCGATGGATCTTGAAAATAAAGGGTATGTTTTTACTGGGTCAAATAATAAAGATGGAATCGCAAATGCACTGGAAAGATCGATTGGAGAACTCGTTCGTGTTTGGGCTAGCCGTGCAATTCACTCAGATCACAACCCTCTACTATCACCGCTGTCGGTTGGACGCATAAGAGGGGAACGAGGATTTCGCTTTGAAGCTATTTAGCAAGATGATAAGGGGTGTTCTGACATTGTTGACATAGAATGGACTTCAGCTTCAGATCCCAATATTGGTCTGGGGGCATAACCAGGAAAGTCTTGCTAGCTTTATCTGCTGGGAGCAGGTGAATGCAAAAGAGGAAATGGAGCAGTTTCAGCAGCAGAATGGAGCAGTTTCAGCAGGTTTCAGCAGCAGAATGGAGCAGTTTCAGCAGCAGTTTAACTAACGTGGGAAACAGCACGTCAGGCACCTTTGATCAAGACAGACAGAAAGCTACCAAGGCCAGAATCGATCAATTATGGTGACCACAGAACAGCATTAGCACCAAAGATCCCATGTTTGCTAATTGAAAGCAGGTGATTGGAACACTAAATACTTCGTAAAAGGAACAGAATTCTTGACAAAAGCGATTGCTCTGGTCCCGGAAGTCGCTTCCTTGGAGATAATACTTCAATTCAGACCGATTAGCTTATGCAATCTTGCTTGCAAAGTAATTTGCTGAAGTGTTGACAAATCATTGGCAGCCCATGATGTCCCAGTTGATTATACCATTGTAAAGTGCTTTCGTGCCGGGGAGACAGATTCAAGACGACAGCTTTATGTTATAGGAAGCTCTCCGCCAGATGAGAATGAGGTTGCGAAAAAGGAAACTCCGTGTGATGGTGAAACTGGACATGTAGAAAGCTCACGAGTCGTGTTGAATGGGATTAGACTTGCTTGCAGATGGTTCCATCTTTTTCTGGTTTTGGGCTGAGCAGATTCTTGTATTTTAGGGACAGAACCCATAAATTGAGGGCTTGACCGATTGTTGAAGGGCACGTTATGAAGTTCACTAGAAGATGGAGGACCTAAGCAGGTCTAAATGATCTTGTAGCCAAGGAAAAAAAGGCAGGCCTAAATGATCTTGTGGTCAAATCTCATGGAAGTGTCGGTGGCATTTGATACCGCTGAATCTAATTGGGTTTAACGCTAGGATAAATTATAGGTAAATGTTCTCTTTAAATCCTAGGATAAACCATTAATTTTAATTCAGTACTTTGAACTTTTAATTTGTCATATCAAGTCACTGAATTTGTATAATGTTCTAATTTAATACTCCACCCCAAATTCAAGTAATCAGAGTTGGGATGTCCATTTGAGTTGATTTTGAGTGTGCTAGTTTGGATTCTTAAAAATGAAAAGCTATAACCAAAAACCTTAAGCAAAGAGAATAACAGAAATATCCACTTGAATTTTCTAGTTTGACTATACCATATATTTTAATCTTCCATTAGTTAGAACCGGAGCTAAAGATGCTTGATTAGAAAAGTCAACCAACCTCAAAATCTTGATTAAACAAATTAAAAATCTAAAAAACGCGATCGTAAAGATACACAGGAGCTTGTTTGACCATCGCTCCCCTTCCTCGAGAGGGGAATTACATCGTCTTTTCTGATTGGTGTTAGAAAACAAATTTGGGTAGGATTCCAACGATTCGCATTTCCTTGTGTCGAGAGCTTCTCGATCTCTTACAGAGGCCTGCAGCCACACCACACAAAGGAAATAAAAATTGAGGGAAAAAAAAAATTGTCCACGACAATTATGGCAACTTACCCACTAGCCGTGGATTTTCGCCTAAACCATATTGTGAGGTGCTATTATGGAAAATTCCGACCTTTTTCTAGATACTCTTAATCTATACGAATTCATTCCGTATGAACCGTTAGATCATAGTGACCTCACGCAATAGATAATTAGATAGGCAGTTAACTTCCGTATCCAATTTGACCTGGTCTCCTCCCCCAAAACAAACCCAATTAGCAGTTACAATCAGATCCCTCGTAATATTCCCCTTTTTTTTCTTTTTCCCATATACCCTTTTTCTCCATAAAATTCAATATAAAAAAAAAATTTAAAAAAATTCAGGTTCGCTCATCCGCTCCACGCGCTGTGGACAACTAGCACACTCAAAATCAACTCAAAAATGCATAAAAGGGAAAGAAAACACGCACACACCCCCCAGAAAAAAACTGAAACGCCAACATCATCTCTCTTTCAGATTCACTTCCCCAGATCACTCCAACCACTAAATCCAAACAACACAGAAGTAGAAGAAGTAGAAGAAGAGAAGAAGAAGAAGAAGAAGAAGAGAAGAAGAAGAAGAAGAAGACCACCTCTCTCTCTCTCATCCATCCATTCTCTTTCTCTTCTTTCTCTCTCTTCCTCTTCCTTCTCCTTCTCCTTCTCCTTCTTCCAACATGCAGCCCTGCAGCAGAGATATGCAGAACCTCAGCTCCCTGCTGAACCCTCCCCAAGTCTCCCTCCACGACCTCCAGGGCAGCAACGGCAGCCACCCCCACCACGGCCAGATCCAGGCCGGCGGGCGGCGGCCACCACCACTTCGACCCCTCCTCCTCCTCCGGCGACGACTTCCTCGACCACATGTTCTCCGGGATCCCCTCCTGGGCCGACCACCTCGGCACCCCCGGCGACCCCGCCGCGGCCCACCACCTCCCCATGGGCCAGAACGGCGACGTCCCCGTCGACCTTCGGAGGACGTCGGCTTCCACGGCCTGGACGAGGCCGCGGTCCTGGCCGCGAAGCTGAGGCAGCACCAGATCGGCGGCGGCGGCGGCGGCGGGGGAGGAGGGGCGCTCAGGCCGCGGCCGCGGCAGCCAAGGCGATGATGCTGCAGCAGATGTTGATGGCCGGAGGCGACGGGTCGCCGTCGTCTTCCCATTTCAAGTCTGCGAATCTGGTAAAACTTTTCGGGATGCCATTTTTGCTTTTGTTGTTTTGAAAATTTTCTAGAGTGCTAGTGCGGGTCAAATTTCGAGTGCTCTGTAATCCATTCAAAAAAGTTTGAATTTTTTAATAAGAAAAAGCACGATGGTTCAAATGTTTCATAGAAGTTGAAATTAACAGTGAAGTGGATGGGTTTGATCGCAGGGAGGTGACAGCTCAGTTCAAGCTCTGTTCAATGGCTTCGCCGGATCTCTGCATGGCAATGGCCAAACTTCGAACCATTCACAGCATTTTTCTCTACCTCAGGCATTTCCCCCTTTTCTTTTCGTTATCTTTTTCCCCCACTTGGTGTTTTCCTCTTCTTTTTGCGGGCATAACTTTCTGAGAATCTGTTCTGGGAAATCATCACAGGGGGGATCAATGCAAGCGGCACCGAATTTCAGCGCTCAGGCAGCGGTGGCGGCGGCGAGCGGGTCGGGCGGCACCGCGGGCACTGCGGCCGCGCCGGGTCAGCCGAGGCAGAGAGTGAGGGCGAGGAGAGGCCAAGCCACCGATCCTCACAGCATCGCTGAAAGAGTGCGCTCCAACTAATCCAATTTGTTCAAAAAAGTTTTTTATTTTTTTTTGGGCCTGCTCAAGTTTTCTTTTTTTTCTTCCCCACTTTTAAAAAAAATATATTTGCTGGGTTTTTTTTGGTAACGAATATTTTCTGGGTTTTGTACTTATCGAGTTCCTAAAATTGGAATTGTGTGGTGGTGGGGTTGCAGCTGAGGAGAGAGAGGATAGCGGAGAGAATGAAGGCGCTGCAGGAGCTGGTTCCCAATGCCAACAAGGTGCAAGAAGCTTCATTTAATTCCACTGCCTGTTGCATTTATTGTCTTCTGATGTTTCCCCATTTTTATATGATGTTTTAAAAATACCGTAAATCATTTGTTTATTGGGTTGCTCATTACCATGAAGATTCCCCTTTCTTTTCCTCAGTTCCCACCTGGGAACTCTGTAACCGCTAGTCAGAGAGGCTCTGCTCTGGCCATGAATTGTGTTCAGTTCAGTTATTCCATTTCGAAGAAGATCAGTTTTTGATTATGGGGGAAATTCTAACATTTTCTTGTTTTGTCTTGGGTGTGTTCCCGATGGGGTGGTGCTGGTCTTGGGGAATGACAGACGGACAAGGCATCAATGCTGGATGAGATTATCGACTATGTGAAATTCCTCCAGCTTCAAGTCAAGGTTCTCTCTCTTTTCTCTCATTAAAAAAATGGAATGATTCCCTTCGTTGACATTATTGTTAGGGACATAATCAATACCGTGAATTGAATATTAGTAGCCAAGAGCCACTCCATCTCCGTATGGCGTATGAGATTATGAAGAACATGGATGAGCTGCTGATTTTTCTCTCTCTGTGTTTCGTTTTGGCACAGGTGCTGAGCATGAGCAGGCTGGGCGGTGCAGCTGCCGTCGCGCCTCTCGTCGCCGATATGTCCTCTGAGGTACCACCAAAACACGGCTACTCATCCTCCAATAGAAAAACCTAATTCAAAAGTATTCCCGAAATTCCTCAATCAACACAAGACGACAAAACCAAAGCAGCACGCGTGCCTCCTTTTTCAGATTCCACTCTCTCGCTGTCTCTCTCTCTCTCTCTCTCTCTCTGTCTCGATGGGAAATTATAGAAAAATCGCTCTCGACCCACTTTCCGACTTACCCCTTTTCCCCACTTCCCTGTCCCCTCCCTTGTCCTCTTTCGTGAATTCTGTATGCGTTTTCGAGATATAATTATGAGAGATTGAATCGGGGTGTTCCTTGTCTTATCTTGCAGGGAGGCGGTGGCGGCGACGGTTCTCAGGCGAACGGCAGCGGGCGGAGCAGCTCCAACGGCGGCGCCTCCGGGGACAGCCTGACGGTTTCGGAGCACCAGGTGGCGAAGCTCATGGAGGAGGACATGGGGTCGGCGATGCAGTACCTGCAAGGGAAGGGCCTCTGCCTCATGCCCATCTCCCTCGCCACGGCCATCTCCACCGCCACCTGCCAGTCCCGCATCCCCCTCCCCTCCCCCTCCGCCCACCACCACCACCACCACCACGGCCCCGGCGACGGCCCCTCCTCCCCGAGCGTGTCCGCCCTGACCGTCCAGTCCGCCGCGCTGGCCGGCGGCGGCGCGGCCGCCGGAGGAGGCGTCGACGCCAAGGACTCGGCCTCCATCTCCAAGCCCTGATCCGGAGGGGGGGATCCCGACGCGTGGCGCTGACCGTTGACTGCCTCCGGGTCTTTTTCGTAATTTCGTCTTCGTTTCTTTTTTTCTCTCCCTTTGACCAGCGGAAGAAGAGGTGGGGCCCGAGGAAAAAGGCGGGGCAGACGTGGGCTGGACGGGGTTTTTTTTTTCGTGTGCGGAAGTCTACGAAAATAAGGTGGTCCTGCATTTTGGCTGCTTTTGCGACGCCGTATTTGGGTAGACTTTTGGCCCAAAAAGAAAAGCTAACTTCATCAGAAATCGAAAAGCAAAAATACTACATGGAGGAGAACCATATCCCGAGGAAATTCCCTTTTTTTGGGATTAGTTTCCTCTTTTTTTTATCGTCATTTTTTTTTTTTGTATTGTTTTTTCCTTCTCTTTTCGGTTGTAATCTCTCTTTACGTTAATTAATTAATCTCACTTTCTAGTATTCTATTGAGGCAATTATTGGGAGATAATTCCGAAATTACGTGCATTATTGTCTCTCTCTGCCCCCCTCGAAAAGGTGCGACCGTATGATTTTTAATTGGGATTGTGATTATATATATATTTATATTTATACATATCGAATTTAATATCTTAAGGCCTTTTCCAAAAGGGCATTCAAATTCAATTTGGGATGAGATCAAACGAGTCAGCCAATGCTTGAGGAGGCTTTGGTCTAGCTACTCTTTACCGAATCTCCTTCCTTAGCATCCAATGGTTACCACAAAAGTGATTGTTAGTATTCTTGAGAATATAACATCCATGAGCTCAAGCATCTTTTTCGGGGGATCCCTTTCTTCTTTTTATTACAAATTGTAGGCCATCGCTTAATTAAGGACAGGAAAATAAACTAATTTCTTATAAAAAATAAGAGATCGATAGTGTCACATTGCATCGGGTCGTCATCACCGACAATCGACCTTAGTTTTGTCATTGCCGACAGTCGACCTTAGTCTTAAGATAATTATTTGTAGCATCTTATGAACCCCTAGTAGTCTTTATATTTATGGAGAAATTATCCAATCAATCCTAAATTTATTATACAAATATTGATTCAATCTTAAACTTTCCGATCTTATCAATTTAGTCTTAAACTTTTGTGCAAAATTTCAATGTATTCATTCTAGTCGATTTTTTACCGGAAATCGTTGATGAGGCAATATGCCACGTAGGACGGCTCAAGATAATTGGACTACTATGTCAGCAATTTAAAGGGAAAGTAGACTCTCCGTCTAGAATTTTATATGGGTCTAATCACATCTTTTTAGTGTCGTCCAAACTTATGCCTCTTTCAAGTACTCATTGGGGTTTCTAAGTCAATTGACCGATTTACTTTCTAACTTTGTTCAAGTTGCTCATTAGTGGTGGACTAGTCTAATCGGTGTCCTTGATTTTGGACACCACTTTGACCACACCTAAAGTTGGGCACTAGCAATGTACCCGATACCGCATACTCATTGTCCATAAACATTGTTAATCTTGCAAAACCACTAAGGTAAAAACTATGGACTCTCCTTAGCTAATGATCACGCTTGCGTTTAGGGAAGAAGTACCAGAAAAATCTTATCGGATAGGGTCTCAGAGGGAGGGATAGTTACGGATCTTGCAAAAGACGATGTGGTCCATCTAAATCGAAATTTTGGTTGAAAAATAAAGAGATTAGTTGCACTTAGGTGGTTTACTTGATCGGTGGAGTTAAAAGAAAGTTCGCACCTATGCTCACCATGTGACAACAAACTTTACCTTGGTTATTGTCACAGAGCATAATGGTGCTGCTATATCGCCCATATAGATATATCTTATAACATTTGAAGCAAATTTGTTTTGCAAAAAAGTGAAAATGACGATAGCTTTTCCAAAATCCAGATAATTTGATATTGAGATTTTTTTTTCTTTTGGAAAAGTCATATAAGAGATACATTCGTGAGTTTAAATTTATTATTTGGAAAATAGTCAATTACAAAAATTAAATTGACATTCATCTAATTCATATTTGAAATAGATTGGATATTTGTTTAAATACAAAATTATGGATGGAAAATCTTGATTCGACCAATCAGGTTCAAGTATGAGGAGCAAATACTCCTCTCCTCATCTTTAAGATCAGGAGTCACTTCCGTTTGTTTTCACTTCTCTGATAGAAGAACACATATCGAAAATAAAGAAGAAAAATTTTGCAGAATTATTATTTATGAAGAGGTTGTGATTTTCATTTTGAGATTAAGCTATCAAGGCTCTGAAATCGCGTTCAAGAGAAGAAAGAATTAGAGGGTCTTTACTTTTTTGTATTGTAATTAGATGTTGTACTTTATTTGTTGAAATTAATTCGATTAGGAGTCTCTTCTGTTTATTTTCACTTCTCTAATAGAAGAAGACATATTGAAAATCAAGAATGCGATATTTTGCAGGATTATTCTTTAGGAAGAGGTTGTGATGTTTGATTTGAGATTAAGCTATCAAGGCCCTAAAATCGCATTTGAGAGAAGAAGAATTAGAGGGTCTTTACTTTTTTGTATTGTAATTAGATGTTGTACTTTTTTTGTCGAAATTAATTTGATTTGATGTGCACTTTATGATCTAAATTCATATTAGAAATTTGATATGTGTACTAAACACATGAAGATATGTTCACAAAATATGGCCACATGAGGCACATAATAATTTTTTGCCTCATTGTCTATATAACAAATATTTCTTATTTACCAACTTCGGTCTTACAGTGTAAAACTTCATAAATTTAGGCAAAAATGTCTCGAAATGCATTATCAAAAAGCATACTCATTTGTCATTTCTAAATTTCTATCTTTTATTGACTTTAAAATTTCAGAAAATGGATAAAGACTCGGTAAATTTAATCTCTTACTAAGTTTAAACTTGAAACAATTGATAAATTAGAGAGAGCATTCATATTCTCTTGACTGATATGACTTATTTTGAATATGGTGTCTTAAATATATTCTTACAATTTAGTGATTTATAATAAAGAAAAATCTCTCTAAACAAGATAACAACGAAATAAATTCAATCAAAAATTCTAAATAAAAATAGAGAAAACGCGGATTAAAACTAGACCGAAGTAGGAACAAAGTAAAAACATACGTTCTCAATGAAGAAATAATTGTTAATTCAAACTAAAACTTATTCTATTCACATAATTAAATTTCATGCATTTATAATCACAACAAATTAATAAACCCATTTAATTTAATATGTCAAAATTATGGATTAGGACATCAGGAGCTCTAATTTTTGCAATGAACCCTTTTTGTCTAGCGACTAACTTTAAAACGGAGAATGTATAATTTATCAGTTTTGCAATTTGCTTTTTGAAAGAACTTAGTTTTTAATATAGCTTTCATTGTTGCACTCCTTTTTGGTCGAATTTCATTATTGTACCCTGAAAGCCCACTTTTCTAATTTTGTTTTACATGCTTAGAAAACATAACATTAAAACGTCTTTTCTGCCTCAATCTTAAGCATCCTTAAATTATGATATTCTTCTAGAAAGCTACCAATATTATTATCAAACGAGGTCTACGTCTTCTCCTATTGCATATATAATATTATTGATATTTCCACGCAAAGCGTGGATTAGATAACTAATTAAAGCAGATAAAAACAGAACCATCCCTACCTAATCACGCATCCTTCGAAAAGCAGAAAAAAAATAATAATATTCTTGGGATGCCACGTATCCTATTCCTAGCATGTTAGGGCATGTTGCACAAAATTAAAGTATAGTGAAACTCAGTGGCCCAAACTACATTTTTACAAAGATCGGTATTAAAAAAATAAAAATATTGTGGTTAGGTCGAGAAGCATCGAGCTGCATCTGCTTTGGCAGTGAATTGAAACCGATGGGATGCCAAAGAGTAGGAGGCGACTAAGGTCTGTCCCCGTCTTTGGCTCTGATTTTATTTCCTAAATGAAGTAATAATAAAGAAAGAATTAGAGAAGCTGCATAGATCGGTCAACGGAAATGGACGACAATTCCATGTCGCAGTTCTTGATTTTTATTTTTTTGTAACCTTCCCTAAGGTGAAAACTCTTGCGTAGACTCGGTTTTGCGATCATATGCAATGACAGGTATAGATTTCACGATGTCGATATGCGATCCTATCAATGACGATTGTGATTAACCCACTCCGTTATTCTGTTTGTGAGTTCGGCTAACACCTGATCGATCAACAATAGGGTACATTTGGTGTGCATCCAGGTTGATCAGCATCAGATGCTCACTTTGACAACTGGATGATATTAGAAGCCAGTTAGGCTTCAGCTCGGCAATCGGGTTCCGGCCTGAGAGTTGGGAGATGAAGGTTCCGATCCTGGCCACTTGTGATCCGCCCTCGAGGGCGATCCAGGCGAAGCGGCGGCGCTGCTCTGATCTCACCTTCAAGTGCCGGGTCGGAGTCTTATCAGTGTATGCAAGGATGGCAGGGTTCTCCTCGCGGTCATTAAGAAAAGACTCTTGCTTACAACAGACCACGCTTTGTTGATTATAGTCAACGCTGTGCTAAATGGATGATTAGCTTGAACTTCACTTTGTAAAGGATTTTCAACTTTGTGCATAAAACCTTTTCTCTAGCTAAAAGCCAAGGTCTAATTTCATGATAAAACAGCCAATCACAGTTCATCATATGCAGGAGTTAGATAGTTCATTCTCGGGCTTGGGCCATCTATTTCTCATCAATATCTGATGCAAGTACTCGCAACTGGAAATCTCCAAGATATTCTGAAGATGACTGTAAACATTCTTGTAGTTCAATGATTAGAAAACAGACCCTGCCAAATCAAAATCGCGACCTGTCAAGCGCAATCTTCGTTGCACAAAAGGAAACTGACTGTAAATTGTTCTTACCGTCCTTTCTTTACAACGTGTTTTCGTGAGAATAAGTTTCCAAAACTCTAGCATAGGACCTAAGAGTATTGCAATCTGCCAAACTCTAGCATAGGACCTAAAAGTATTGCAATCTCCCAACATCATCGCCATATTCTTAGCATGAATTTTCCCCGACTGTACTTTCCAAAAAGAAAAAGTGAGCAACTGGTGCTGAATGTATGGAACAAGAGAGATCTCCATCCAGAAGCAGAATCATTTATTAAAGAAACTAGAGAAAGAAAGAAGGAAATGTAGGAAACCAAGCATACCCGGTTCCTTGTTTATAATTTTTTCCCTTATAAATCAATGTAGATCGAGAATATTCACATAATAAGTCGTCTGACTTAACATCTACTGCTCCTAAGCAGGCAATTCATGTAGAGAAAATTTTCTGCATCCCTTCTTGCTGATTGTTAGGGTTGCGGCTATCGATGAAGCTCCCTATCACAGCATCATACAGAGCAATTAAGAACTAAGAGGAAAAGAGCAGCATATGATCAGCAATCAGCAATAAAAGAAGCTTGGAATCATGAGTTCATGCAAGTACGGTCCAGAGAAAACAAATGAAGAACCGTGTGAGGCAGCAAGAGTGGTGATAATCTGTCCTGTTGTAACATGAGCACAAATGATGTTACAGTTTCAAGTACTAAGGATGCAAGTTACTTAAAACTCACTCTCTTTTTTAATCGGCATAATCAAAAAATAGCGGCAGCAGGTGAAAGCAGCGATAACACAAAGCATGTTAATTTAATCAGCTATTCAAACCGAATAAAACTGATCCAACATGGAGAGTCATAGAACACTCGGATTTTATTGATAGTTGGCATTTGCCCCAACAATCTGCTGTCCTGTTAAAACTACATAGTTGCACATCAATTGTTTGATAGCTAATCATATAAAATTTTCAGACAAAGATTCCATGACAATTCTTTGAAAAAGAGTGAGATTGTATCTCTCACAATCACAAGGTATTAATTACTGTACTCTCTTTTCAGCACTCAATATGTTAAATGAAAGTGCACTCTCTAGAGCCAGTACAGAAAGTTAGAATGTCTCAGTTAATGGATCAGAACCCAGATGAAGTTCCATCCAGGTTTGCAAATTGATCTGAGGTTCGAGTATAACACATAAGAAAGAAAAAAGTACTTAAGCTATCTGAAGACCATCTGATCTTCTCATCCATCGCACTCAACTCCTCAGACCTTGTAAATTGCTACTCCAGTACTATACTGGCCAACCAATTGATGGTAATTTGACATGTCAGCCTATGAGTCTGGACAGGGATGAAATGCTCATTGCCTTTTCATAATTTAGCTCAGTGGATTCTCTTTTGACTTGGCAGTGAATTAGCTTCAAAGTACTTCATAGCAGCCCAACACATAGGAAAAAGAACATTACAAAGGCTTGGTAGAGGGTAAAGCAACCCGAATTTAGGTCGTATGTTCCTTAGCATCAATAATGGGTATGCACTGCCAATCTAGGCCATGCCTTTGATCAAATTTCAACTCCCAGGCAACTAGCTACTATGGTGGATATGTCCAATGCACCATCCCACCTCAGATTCTCAACAGACACCCATTGGTTGATAAATCAAATTAAACAGAGAAAGTTGGACAACTGTGTGTTGTGGAGATGACTATAATAAAAGTATAACAGTTTGATAGAAACTATATTCACCTTTCCCTCATCTGCACTCATGTTTCAAAACACAACACTTTACGTCCTGAGATTCCGAAAAAACCTAAAATTTAGACCTTGGAGTCTTAAGACAAATAAATTTGTAAGAAAACTTAAAGAAACTATGGGGTCTATAGAATAGTTTTCTTGATATCATAGGGTGCAACATACGGTCTTGAAAGCAGAAAATGCAAAGTATAGGCTTTGGAATTAGCAGATGCCAAGTGTAATTGAGGAGAAACTTGAGAATGAATTTTGTCAATTACCAACCCTTAGGGGATTTAAAAAGTGAATGCAAGGAATAAAAAAAGTTGAAGTCTGATAATTAAGTGTAAATAACCCAAAAATGCATTGAGTCTTTGGAATTTACCCTGAGATCATGAAGTCAACGGTAAACAGAAGCATGAGGTGAAAGTCAACCTATCCCAACATTGTATACTTCAGTCTCCTTTGTGAGCACTTCTCATCACATACATCTATGATCCTCCACACCACTGAGTTCAGATTCCACAATTTACTTTCTATTTTTCAATAACATTCATGAGCATTTTGATGAAAAGCCTAAAGAAAGATGTCAAAATTCTTTGTTTGTGGCATTTCTGATAATTAAGCAAGGCCCACTACCAAAAGCAGGCATTTCTATTCCTAGCTTTTACCACCACAAAATCAAATCTATCCAAGATATTTCATTCAACTGGTAAGACCTAAATCAAAAGAAAGAACTGCTGCAACTAGCCGATCAAAACAGGTCTTTCTCTATCAAACAAATTTGATTTCACAGGGTCAAAGTTGCCATGTCTTAAAAGAAGGTAACATAATATATTTTAGCCATGTATTGCTTAATTACACTCAATTTGGTGCGCCATCGGGCATCTGTCAATCACCTTCTTTAGATATAGATTGGTACATAACATCTCCAGTTTGTACTGTAGCAAAGAAATTCCGCCATTTTAGTATCCAAGGTTGCGCTCTTCTAGTATTGTAAAATCATCAATTAAAAACACCGAAGCAAGAGGGCCACCAGACAGTGGCAATGGGATATGTTGGGGAATAGGATGTTTTGGGGTTCAAAACCTTAAAAAAGCAACAACATCCATGCGCACGCGTGTGCACATGCACAGAGAGGGGGAGAGAAGGGAGGGTGGGGGGGAGTGAATATTAGTCCAAGAAAAGAAAAAAGACACAACCATAAGGCTTTTTTGAGTCTGAAGACATGACATACTGAAGGAGCTGAAGGAGCAACTAAATTGCTTATATAGAGCATTTTGTGGTAAAAAACACACACACTCTGGGGATACTCTAAAGCAATCAACCTCTCCGAAAATCTTAATTAAGCATCTTCTCATATGGGGTTAATCCTAGTATCTAAACTCCTCAACAAAACCATATGAAGAGAACTTTCAAATCTTTGTACTGAAGAGATTCGTGATTACTGATCTCCAAAAAAGAGGAGCACTATGATTCCACGATAGTATAGGCATCAATTGGCAAATTTTCCTCACAAGAACACCCAATAGTCTCATGTACACATGGATTCTAAAATATTTTATACTGAAGAATCTTTCCAAGGCAATAGATTCAGAAGGTGAGCTCTGGAGAGTCGTTCAGGGACATATTCAAATATCAATATTCGCCAGTGATACATACGTCAAGAATAAGTTTTGATCAAGTTCAATTATCCCAAACTCCATTGAAGAAAATAATTTATAATCGACAATGACAAGAGGAAAGCAATCAAATTGAGCATAAAACAAATGCAGCCTTAGACAAAATTTTCCCCGGTAACAGTTTCAGTGAAAATTAACAGAAGATGTCAGCATATACAGACTTCAACTCTATGACTCAACACATCCCACCAAGCAAGGGAATGCAGAGCAAATCTCAACTGGGGGTTTTGAACGTGGACGGCTGCGGGAGCGTCAAAGGCCCGCGCTTCGTATCCTTGTCGTCCAAGAGCCTCTTGAGCGTCTTGTTCCTACAGTACTGCCTATCGAAATGCTTCACCTATACATACCAACCAAAACCAACGACAACAACATCAACCCACAAACCACAAAAACGAAACAAGCGAAAACAAAATCACAGCAAGATTCCAAAATTCACACTTACCCAGGAAGCTCGGCATTGATTCTCGTACTCGGCCCGCGATTTCTTGCACTCGGCAGGGTACAACAGCCCGACGGAACCGATCTCCGTCGGCTTCTTGCTCGATTCCTTCTCCAGGCACGCGTAGAAAGCGTCGCGGGCCTGCCCAGAAAGAGAACGCGAGTCACGTCGCGCCCCACCGTCCGTCTCTGAATATGATCAAGAATTCTAGAGAGAGAGAGAGAGAGAGAGAGAGAGAAGGAAGAGGGCGACCTTGTAGCAAGATTCGCGGGCTTTAGAGAGGACGTCGGCGTGGACCGTTTCTGGGTTTCTCGCTGCGTAGGTCTCTGCAACGGCAGCCATGGCCGCAACGCCCGCCCGAAGCTTCCCCCCCTTCGCAGCTGCTTCGATCGGTTCGCTTCGGCTTTCGGCTGCAGATTCTGGCGGACTCTGCGGGAGAGAGAAAGAGAGAGGCTGGGTTGGATCTTGGGCTCGCGATTGGTCCGGTCCAGTGAGCAGAACCGTAGCAAATCCATCGTCCCATCAGATCTTTTGGGCCCAAGAAGAACATGCACTGCCATGTGTCTCCTTACACGAATCAAACTTGAGTCTTGATTTGGTGAAAATTCTCGTATTGTACGCACTCTCTAATCGCAAGAATTGTCGACAAGTATCTTTTCAAGTGGATAAAGTGCACTAGAAGTAAGGATAATCGGTTCTAGGTTCGGTTTGGTCTGGTTTGGTCCAATGGAACCGTTCATTTTTTTTTTCCTATTACTCGATGCCTTCTATCATGTAGAATATATATATGCAATCGGTTGGTCCAATTCCTAGTCCGATTCCCTCTTGGAATTGGGAACTGGATCAACATACTAAACTAGCAAGTTTAGTCTGCTTTGGGTAGTTCTTGATTAAGGAGGTCCGATTTGACAATCCTAATCAAAAGTTCTAAAACTTGTTATGGAAATATAATTGAATCCTAAAACTTTGAAAATCTACAATCAAGTCATAAAACATATCATAAAAAAGTAATTGAATCTTAAACTTTCAAAATGTATAATCAAATTCTAAAAGCTGTCACGAAAGTGTAATTGAGTGTTAAAAATTTTAAAAGGTTCGATTGAGTTTTAAAAGCTTTTAATAAATGCAATCGAATTCTAGACTTTCAAAAAGTACAATCAAGTTATAAAACTTGTTAAACTAGTTCAATCAAGTTCGTTAGTTGTACTTTTGTGACAATTTTAAAAATTGATTGCATTTTTTGAAATTTTTAGATTTTGATTGTACTTTCATGACAAATTTTTAAATTTTCAATAAACTTAAAAATGTTTGACAAGTTTCTATCAGCTGTTCATATTGAAAATAGTAGCTTATCAGAAGATCATCATCGAAATCAAGAACTAGATGCTGGCCCGGTAGGCCAAGAAGCCCAGTACTTCAACCTTAACATGCTCGAAAACCAATGCTGGTCTCTGTGTCGGCCCAAGCATCCCTCTCGAATAAAGGTCTTTTCAGCCTTCGGGGCGAGCTTTTCTGCGTACACAAAAAATGAGCTAAGATACCGGGTTATTCTCTCCCATTTTTGTGAAGTGATTATTCAATAATCTTCTTGAGATCAGGACAAGATATAAGAAAGAGACATTTCACGTCAATCGTTCTCCATATGTACCTCGAGGAACCCCCATGTGTTTAGTTTATTAGCTAAAAAAAACTTATTGAGTGTATGGATTAGGCGCATGATACTGGTTCGATTATCTTATAATTTCATATTTATTTTACTCGATGAGTCTGAAATTCATGTTTTACTTGGTCCATGATGTTCGCGGGGTGCTTCCTTGGCCAGGAACTTACCTACACAAGACAAGAATCCTCACCGTTCAAAAACGGAACGTAACATGACTCCCTCCAAACCCTAAACTAAGCAAACTATTAAAAAAGATCCTGATCCGTCACATAATCAGAGAGAGAGCATAAATCGAACCAAACATTAAGTTAGACGGTCGAAATCGAAAGCAGAAGGCATCCATGGTTGTTCTTGATTTGAGGCTTCACCTACACAAAGCCACGTTCCACAAGCCTTTCGGTTAAAGATTAGACAAATAATGCTCATCTGGGTACATCAATAAGACACCAGAAAACGACACTGATCTGCAAAGGTCGTGGTTTGAATGGCCCCTGGTTTTGTCATCACTCTCTCTACCTGTAGATTTCGGGGAGCAATGACCATTTCTTCTTCCTCCTTAGCAATGATTGATCAAGCTGAATCTTAGTTAAAGTAATAAACATCATTTTAGCAATTATAGAACAAAGAGGACACCTGGTCATATAGCATATGGCAAGCGCCCGGTGGTTGAGGCTGACTAATCAAGAATTATAGAATAATTCATATAATTGGCCCGTGCCATGATTACCTTATTTAAATCGAAAATTTATAATGGGGTCTAATAGAAAGATGCCAAAACAAAAATGATGTCCTTTACAATAATTCGATAGACAAAACTCAGGTGCCGCTCTGGATCTTGAGAACCTCCCCCACATAGATACTGAGGAAAGAAGGAAGGGAGGAAGAGGTGCATGTTGCCATCTTTTCGAGCTGACTGTCAAAATCTTTATTTTAATTCCCTAAGTTACTAAACGCGGTGATCATATCATGTCATAATCTATATTGAATTCCGGAATTAGTATGGTCGACGTACGAGGTTGCTTTCCAACGCGATTAGCGGGGGGATTTGGAATTGCTTCTGCCCATGTTAGGGTTCTATGAAAACCCTAATTTCGTTTTTGACATTATGCGTAGGTAACTGTTGTTGGATTCCACTCGGCACACTCTCGTGTCGCTTGTCGTCTCTTCATATGCAGTTCGCCTGCGTAATTCGAACTGGGGGAGGTCCTATGCGGCTGGCGTCTGTTTCTAATGCGGCGTATCGGCTCCCATGCGTTTTCAGGACAGTGATGCAGAGAGAATAAGTATTGTCCAGATTCATTTTGCCAGATCAGGCCGGTTTTACTATGTTAAATTAATGGGCCATCGCATCTTACCGGGTTCTGTGGCGATTTCCCTAATCCCGCAGTTAGATTAGGATAGGATTTGTGGAGGGTTTCGGAAATCGACACTCGTTCCTAGTCGATCGCCACCTTGTGCGATTACAGGCGTGTTTCTTTCATTGACGAGATGTTGACTAGACAGCAAGAGAGCTCGCTCCTATACTCGCAGTCTTGGATTTGAGCCTTGTTGAGAGCGCTCCAGAATTGAAATCTTGAATACATTATGTCAACATTTAATATTGTCTATGAAGGTGGTTTATTAAGATGTGCGAAAGCTTCATATATTGAAGGCTTCATTAAGTTTGCGAAAAATATAGCGTTTTCGAACAAGATTTTTCAAGAAGCCATTTTTCTAGGAAAATTTTTATATTTTCTAGTATTTGGCTGAAATATCAAAATGAGTTAGAAAATATATTTTATAGTTCGGTATGGAAAATCTTTTCCTTTATGCATCAATGTTAATAAATTTATTTTATTATATTTATTATTTTTATTTAATTATTTTTTATCCTACCTTGATTAGGCGAAGAGTTCGACGGTGAGCTTGAGCCACGCAAGATTCGGCTACTTGGGCGAGGCTCTAACAACTTAGCCTCGCCCAAGTAGCTAGATCTGAGGATCGAAGCTTGTTGGCGTTGAGTGAACTCGACTTCACCATAGGTTGGCGAGACTCCAGCTTGCTTATGGTTGGTCGTCGACAACTGCTGTGGCCGGTGATTGGCCAATGAAGAAGAAAAGGAACAAAAAGAAAAAAAGAAAGAAAAATAATTAAAAAATCTATTTAAAGAAAATTTAAATAATAAAAGAAATAATAAAAGGAAAAAGATATTTAATGAAAGAAGGTGAGGTGGAAGACAGTGTGGAAAATATTTTCCTCTTTCTCAAAAGTGAAAACATTCTCCCCTATCTTAAAACACTTTTTTCTTCATGGAAAATATTTTTCCAACCAATTTATTTTTCGTATTAAAAATGAATATATCTTAGAAAAAAAAAAAAAATTTTTCTAGAATTTTTTTATATGAAACGAACTGAGCCTAAATTAATATGTTTCTTGTTCAATCCCCTTTTAGATAGAATTGCTAGTGGTCTACATTCATATCGCACCTAAAGGCTAAAGTGTTTGATCCTTGGTGTTCCATCTTTCTTATTACTCGACTTGATAATCGGTTTACACGAAACAACCTCATGAAACATATCCAATAATGAGTAAACTTCCACTAGGTACATTGAGACAATTCTATTCGGATTGATTGTTCTATTAAAATATTACAATAGATCGCAATATAGCATCCAAATAAAAAATATCACGAGCCAATCATAGTACACTTAGAGGTACTCAAATTATACCTATCTTTTGAAGTCTCTTGGAGATGCTCCAAGTTGATTCCATCTAACCGTACCTAGATACACCTAAGTCTAGCTCAATTCATCAGAAAGACGGATTATTCAACGGACCTTAGCAATTGCTGCTCAAAATGACTTGTCCAATCGCAACAGCAGACACTTCAGAGAAGGTTTAATTTATTAAATTAATGTGAGTGGATTATCATATTTCTTCTGGAGGTAGGCCAGCGGACAAGAACCTAACTGAGAATAATCAGTAAGTGGCCTTTGAGCACACTCGTGCCGGCTGACGTCACATAGAAACTGGTGCAACAATTTCCGGGGTCGCTATCCGGGAATTAAATTAGATTATGTGGTGTCCCATCTCCTTGTCCCTCTGCCCAATGATTTCTGCGGTCATGATTAACCTTAACCTTCTCAATCTTCGATTAATTAGTGCAGTAATGCAGATGATATCTAGGGATGTTCCAAGCATATGCAGACAAAGGTCTGGTTTGATTCTCTAATCCACATTTCTGCATCAAATTTGTCCTTAAGAAAAATTATCTAAAAAATTCTAAACCTATTACACAACAGCTAATTTAATTCTAAACTTTTCAATTGTGATAATTTAATCATAAACATTTTGATAATTGTTAACTCAGTCCTAAGTTTCAACAACAAGTAGGGCCCTTGAGTTGTTGCCAAGGGGCTTGGCTTTCTTTCAATCGCCTCCAAGTTTTTGTAGGCTTATTTATCGATTTTCTACTCTCTTCTTTTGTTCATTTGAAAATATAACGTGACATTTCAAAAGTAGTTTAACTTGACACAAACCAGTCTGCTCTTCTAAAGCTGCTTTCTTTTAACGCTTTACAAGAATTACCGCATAAGCACAAAGAAATTGAAAAACGAATGGATCGGCGGGGTGAACCAATCGATCCAAACCCAATCTCCTCACTTGAACGAGTCACGGGGTATTATTTTATAATAATGACAAATATAGATTCTCTTCGCACCCTATGTTTTGCATGTATAGAATTAGCAATAGCATCCTCACAAATCTTTTTGTTCTTTTGATAATTCTAGGGTCCATTTAACAAACATTCCGTTTTTCTATTTTTTTGTTCTTTATTTCCTGAAATGAAAATAAGAAAATGGTCAATGAATAAATTTGAAGTAGAAACACGAAGTAAATTTTTTTTCTTGAGAATTAGAAATGGAAAGAAATCATTTCTAAATAGAAATAACTTCTGAGAACAGAATTGTTAATGAACGAATTCCCTCGAACATAAATTTGGGGTGGACCAAAGAAAGAGCAAAAATATGCAGGGATCTTGTGACATTGCAGGCCTTAGTGCAGCTAGTGCCGCGGGGAGTCAGAAGAAAGAGGACAATCATGGAGAGCGAATCTAGAAAGAAGGGAGACAATCATTGAGTTCTTGTGAATAATTGAGAGAGAACCAGACGTGGTTTCATTCAGTTCGTAGACGATAAAGGTCGTGACGTACGGTGCGCAGGATCCTGGTGGGGGGAGTCATCGTATGGAAGTAGATGTCTACTCGGCCCTGATCGTATTGTCGCGTTTCATATGGCGCGTTCGTGTTAGGAACTGCTCCGTTTGATTCTCCCAGAATAGGGAGAGATCGAGCAATTACTCCTTAGATACTCTACTTTCTCTGCCGAGAACGTGACCACCGTGCCGCCGCTCCCTCCACCGTTGCTGCTCTCTGCCACGGTCGGAGAACCCCGTGGCTGGACCACCACCGAGCATTCGAGTTTAATGCCCGAACACCGTTATGCCATTGATCACCTCCAGTCGTCCTCCTTTCCTCTCCGCCTCACCACCGCGCCCTCGATCGGCAATGCTTGCCATCACCTTTATGTTGACATACATTAGTTACAGTTATATATACAAGTAAAGATTATTATGTCAAATATGTGTGTGTGTGTGTTAGTAAGTGAATAATACAGACAAATTATTATAATAAGAAGAGTCACGGTCATTTGGTTGTGACACGTTTGGTAAACATAGAATACGATTAGATACGTGGTTACATAGAATATGATTAGATACGTGGTGATTAGGGTGTGTGATAGATTTGTAATTGACGTGGGACTATGGACTGTTGTGGCTGTCTTACAATCACCAAGTGACTCGACCGATGAGTAACGTGAGTAATTCTAACTAGAGCTATGTTTTCCTCCATCGTTGAATGTTAGGGAAAACTTCCCCCAATTATGCCTTCCAGAATTGTATTTCAATTTATCGACGTTACGTACATACAAATTTAGAAAACATAGACATATAAGCGACGCTCATGTTCGTAACCCATCACTCTGAAAGGTTGACCGGATGATAAGTAATTCTTCTGGCAAAAGATGTATCTAGAGGCTCCCAACTAAAATAAGCATGGAAGGAAATTATAAAGAATTGGACATGAGAAGTCAACCAAATTAATAACTTACGTTAAAGATTTGAATTTAATCGCCACCTTCACCCATAAATGCACACACGTACTTACTTCAAAATTCAATGTTTCCTTATGTAAATAGACCGTTATAAATAACCCTCCCAAGTGAATTGAAGACATATTCTATCAGAGTTTTTCTATCGACATGTTAGATCTCCCAAAAGCTCACATAGAATCTAAATTGACTGCACGAGAAAACCACTCCCTAACTCTTCATATAGATGCTGAATTAGAATGTAAATCTCGGACCCTTTTCTTGATAATTTGAATTTCTAAGATCTCAAGTTCAATTCTTCATGTACCCGGACCGTCGATCCCTCTTTTTCATCCGAACCATCCACGAAAATGACATCGGATTTGAGCTTTTAGAATCGAAGATTTGCTTTTTACTTGAGACAGAGCACGTCTCACTTGGAACATATTCACAACCAAAAAAAAAAAAAAAAAAGGAACTTGGAGAACATACAAACCGACCACTGAATTTACCAGCAGACCACAGACCGACTCCTCCGCGATCTGCTGCTCCTCGGCTGACAACTATTCCAACATAATAATCCGATCTACATGTACAACCCCGCTCTCTCTCTTAAGCAGGCAACGAATCATCGCCGTCCGGCGATGTCCAGACGATGTCCTTGAGCGCCGGTCTCAGCTCCTTCCGGCAGAACTGGTTGTACTCCAGCGTGTCCCCGCGGTCCTTCTTCACCTCCACCATCAGCACCGACGGCGCCACCGCGAATATCTCCGCCTCGATCGACAGCTTCCCTTTCCTCCCGGCCTCCTCCCCCTGCAGCTTCACCCTCGACTCGGTCTTCTTGATGCTGAACTTCCCGGCTGCCTTTGCGGCCTGCTCGATCCTCGATATGATGCTGCTCGCCGGCCTCGTGGTCGCGAACCGCAGCTCCTCCTTCTCCTCCCGCTTCTTCTCCTCGAAGAGCGGCGACAGGTCGAACCCCTCGGAGAGGGAGATGATGTGGAACGCGTTCATCGTCGCCGGCGGCCGCACCTTCGCCGCCTTCTCCTCGTCGAATTCCAGGTCCTCCTTGGGGACCAGGGTGGTGGGGACCGACTTCTTGAACCAGGAGCTGTCCATGACCTTGGAAGTCGGGATTCGGGTGTTCGGGTTCGGGTCTAGGAGCTTGGTCACGAGCCGCCGGGCCTCCGGCGAGAACCAGGGCGGGCACTTGAAATCGCCCCGGTAGATCTTCCGGTACATGACCATGATGTTGTCGTCCTGGAAGGGCAAGAACCCGGCCAGGAGGACGTATAGGATCACGCCGCACGACCACAGGTCCGCCTTGGAGCCGTCGTACCCCTTCTTCCCGATCACCTCGGGGGCGACGTACGCCGGCGTCCCGCACGTGGTGTGCAGGAGGCCGTCCTGCCTCAGGTGCTCTCCGAAGGCGCTCAGCCCGAAGTCGGTCACTTTCAGATTACCGTTTTCGTCCACCAGCAGATTCTCCGGCTTCAGATCTCGGTGGTACACCCCGCGGCTGTGGCAGAAATCCACCGCCGAGATCAGCTGCTGGAAGTAGGCCCGGGCGACGTCCTCCCGGAGCCGCCCCTTGGAGATCTTGGCGAAGAGCTCGCCGCCGCGGACGAGCTCCATGGCGAAGTAGATCTTGGACTTGCTCGCCATGACCTCGTGGAGCTCCACGATGTGGGGGTGCTTCACCATCTTCATGACGGCGATCTCGCGCTTGATCTGCTCCGTCATCCCCACCTTCACCACCTTCTCCTTCCCGACGACCTTCATCGCCACGCTCCCGCCGCTCTGCAGCTCCCGCGCGTGGTACACCTTCGCGAAGGTCCCGTGCCCGAGGAGGCGGCCCAGCTCGTACTTCCCGTGAAGGATCGACGAGCTCCCGTCCTCCCCCCTCTTCGTCATCCTCCGGCCTTCTTTCTTCTCCCGACGAGGAAATCCGACGTCACTCGCCGACGGCAAGAACCGGAACTCGATTGCAAGAACTTCGAAAGACCCACCTCAGTTCCCGAACTCCGGGTCCTTCCTTCGACCCGCGGCCGAGAGATTTTGAAAAGATAAGAAGATTATACAAAGATAAAAACTGGGCGGCCGAGGTCGGAGGCGAACCGTAGGATCACCCGTCCTCGACGTGCTTGCGGTGGCAGGTCCGGCCGCCGATGCGCGAGTTGGCTCGCCAACACGACTCAGGCTTTGCTGGGGAAGAAGGGCGGCGGGCTGCTACCATCATCTCTATGCATTCCCTACGAGAAGGTGGAACTTTCCCTTCTTCGATGCGAGATCTTTTCTTGGGGAAATTCTCGAGGCGCCCTCGGGATCGAAGAGCCGCGAGGTTTTCGAGGACGAGGAGGAGGGGCGTGGGAATGAATGATTGAGTTTGAGTTCTTGTTTTTTTCCTCTTCCTCTTCATCGTTCGCTGCGCATGGAGTGCCCATATATAGCGGAGCCGGCGCGGGGGCGAAATTACGCGCTTACCCTTGGGGATTTAGGGAGTTGCCATGGAAGGGCGGATTGAAAATTTTTTTATGCTATATGGTCGGGCAAGGTGAGGATTTCCAAAGAATTTATCCACTTTCTTATGGCAAAGGTTAAAAAAAAAAAAAAAAAATCAGGCTTGCCAAATCGATCTTGAACTTACCAATCAACAAAACGTTATGGCACTTTGCTAACATAATTGGATTATTATGAGAAGAAAGTTTATTGTAAGTCATAAATTATTAAAAGAATGGATCGCACAATAATTTATAATTATTTATTAAATGATTTTTTATAGTCAAGAACAGGTTGTTATTCTTACAGTAAATTAAAAACTGCCACTTAATTATTTCTCAAAATTACAAACTGCATTTTAAATTGGATATTCGGTACCCAGAAACAAGATTGGTTTATGTGGAATCTGAAAAATGCAATCTAATTGTCTCATCTAGAGTACCCAAAAGACAAAAAAAAAAAAAAAAAAAAAAAAAAAGTAGGTTGAAAGGATGATGAGAATATACATCGAATCTTATGAATATTTCGATTTTTAGGGCAGATAATGAAATTATGATATACGAATCCTATCAAGTCGACAAGATATTTGGAATGGCCTAATAAAGTGACTCGCTCGGCCCCTGGGCCCCTGGGCCCCTCGGCCATCCCAAAAGGAGCGCAGCGCGACCGGGTCAAGCAGGTGGCGCAAAGGTCAGATGCGCGCCAGACGCGTGGAGCGTCGGCGTTCCGGTTCGCCCTCGACCTCGGCTGTCACTACAATTTCTCGCTCGGTTTGTCCTGACTAGCAAAAAAAAAGCGCTGTCCTCACTAGCAAATTCTCCGCATCCCAGGGGCCCCTCCGGCAAACCCCGTGGGGCCCGCCTGAGGTGCACTTTCACGGAAATCGTGGCTTTTTTTGCTCTTCTTCATGAGCTTCTTACGACGTCATTCGTGGGTAGAGAGAGAAGAGAGAGAGAGAGAGTGGGGGTAGTCAATTGATATTTGATAAGGAGGGAGGGCTCATCGCGTTATCGAAAGTCGGATTTACTTTTGCCGGATAAGCTTAGGTGGGAAAAAAGGGCGAAGCCCCCAAAAAAATTGTAAAGAATCTTACCTAGGTACTAACCCTAGGTTTGGTAGGCAGTCGACTTGAATTTGTAGCCCAAAAAGGGCAGCCGACTTGAATTTTCATTTCCTTTTAATTTTGGCTTTTGACCTGCCATCACAAAGCCCAAAAAAAAAAAAAAAATCAGAGGGCCTTTGTCTTGGTTAATTTCTTCAAATTGAAAGAAATACAGAAGATGTTGCTTTTAAAGTCACTTCAATTCACCGGCCAAAAAGAAAAAGTCCCTTCAATTCTTTACGAACTAGAATACTATTTCTTGATTGGAGCATAATTTTTGGAGTGAGTGTGTAGACTTTTTTTTGACAATGAAACAACCTTTAGCGTGGATTAAACTAAATATTGATAGGGCCTTTAAAGACAACCTAAGGCTTGTTGGTGTGGGAAATTTTATAAGAAACGAATGAGGTGATTGGCTTGGTGTTTTTCCTTGCATTCATATGGATATATTCGTCGACGCAAGTAGAACTTTAATCTTGTTAGCTTAGAGTTTATAATTGATAATACTAGTCCTATTTTGCTTAGAGATATAAGAAAATTATTGCGCTTTTATCTTGAGTTTGAAGTGCAACATAACTTTATGGAAGAAAATCATTCTACAAACTAACTTGGTAATTTTGGGATTGAAAAACTCTTGGATATTAGATTCTTTTCCATACCATCTAGAAAGGTACTTTGAGTTTTATTAGATAATAAAAGGGATAGCAAATTTATGACGTTAAATTGATTTTTTCAACTATAACCCATTTTCACACCCCCAAAAAAAAAAAAAAAAAAAGTGAGTCCGCCCAAATTTATTTGAAATATTTTCCACTATTATATTTTATTCTAATATTGTCTCTTAGATAAATTTCAAAAATTTTGAAGCGTAAAAATATTGATATATATATTTGTAAATTATGTTCTCAGTCATTTTTAAGTATTTAGATTAAATTTTTTAGATTTGGCAGGGCAAATAAATAGGCAACTTTCTGCCTAACATATCTGAAAAAAGTCGGGTCCCTTAACTTAAAATTACAAAACCACCCTCAACTCTTTATTTTCTTAGTGAACATCTATGTAGACCGACACACTTGACACGCGACACGCGACACGACACGACACGACACGCTGACACGTCATTTCTTAAAAATAGAGAATTTCGACACATTCCGACACGTTATATATTAAATATATTTTTATATATAAATAAAATAGCCTAGAATTAATTTACACGGAAAATATTAAATAATATCATTCATTATTTTAATTTGTTATAATAATACATAAAACTTAGAGGAAAAAACATTGTTTAAAGAAAAATGCTGAAATGATATTTTTAAATTTATTTATTTATTTATCATATATAGCATTTTTTATTACTTCTTTCATAGTAAAAGATTTTTAAAAACTAAAATAATTCTAAAAAAATACTGAAAAAAAAAAAATTGACCCATGCGTGTATATTTATAGCTTTTTATTACTTCTTTTATTACTTCTTTTGTGTATATTTATATTTTGACCCCACAAGTATTAGAAATTTTTAAAATTGACCCCGTGCGTGTAGAAATTGCATGTCGGAATTCTGGACTCGCATGTCGGAGAGAGTTGACCACGTGTCAGATTTTTTGACACTCGTTGACCGCGTGTCGGAGCGTATCGGACGCGTGTCGGAGTGTCGGGCATTTTCTTAGTGAACATATGGACCACCTCATTTCAGAACCCACCATTTCTATTCTCAAGTTCTGAATGTAAAACTGCCCACCACATCCTGTAGTGCGTGATTTCAATGCAAAAATGATTTATGCTTTATTTATTGCTTTCTCATCTGATGAAAGAAAAGCATCGGTGACCCGCTAATTAATTAATCCCTAATCACAAGACTTGACTGTCAAAGTTCGAATTATTAGCTAGCAATGCCCTGGACATTTGACACAAGATTTCGTGATTAACGTGGCCAGACCTTTCTTCGGAGGCTGGTTAAAAAACTTAGACAATCACTAATCAAACTCGAATTGAATCTTAGGATGATAACGCCTGCGGTCATTGTACTCGACTGTGGGGGAAGGAAAACCGAACGCTTCATCGTATTCGTTTTCGTGCATGATTCTCACGAGTTCAATGCAATGAATAGCAGCTCATCAGCCGGCCAAATAGAAGAAACACTACTGAAATATCTCGAAGGAGAGGTGGGATCGCATACTTCGTGACGCTAGCCCGGAGGTGGCTTGTTCTCGAATTTAGTTTTAATTATGGACTTGTTTCTTTTGCTTTTTTAGCATTTTAAATTTGGATGTTTTTATAATGAATTGAGATAATTGCCGGGTGGGTCCTGGAACTCATCATGAACTTCACAACTTTTAGGATTTGTGATGTTATTTTGTCTACTGAAATTATTAGAAATATACATATGGTAGCCTTTTGTGCTATTTTAAAATCTGCGGGATTCTTTATAGTTTTCTATATCAAAATTCATTTTTTTTTGGTGGGAAAAATTGTGAGTAAATTGAGAGTTTGGCACCAAATAAATGAGTTTTAGGCTAACTAGAAGATATATTAACTCATCTGCATAACCAATTTTTGATGTAGGAAATTCTAATACAACTCACACAAGAATACCATCGAGATTGGTTACCAAACTCATTTCAAGAAATACCAAAACAAATTTGGATGGAAATAGCCAAGAGGGAGCGCAGCCCAAATTCAACATATATCTAATTAGATCCACATTTACTCAAAATTTAAAACAAATAAATTATGGCCCAACTAGGTAATATTAATTACTCCACATCATATAAATTCTCTGATGTGAGATTTTCTAACACAACTTATAGATATAACTCAACAATATTTATCTTAGTTCCCATCCATAAATTGATCAAACATATCGAGACGCCCGTGATATTTATTCTCGAGCATACTTCATACTTCACTGATATACGTAGTTGTGTCATTCTCAAGTGTACTTCATACTTCACTTGGTATAGGCTACGACTATCAGAAACCATATCGTCGCAAATCTCCTAATTAGTCTTGACACGAATGTCCCACTTCTGATGAAATTGTACAACACCACTGTTACTATGATTATTAAGACCCATCACCAGCTTAGAGGCATCGGCAAGACAAGCTCACATGTCACTGAAGATAAAGGATAATCTCTAAAGGCACCGGATAACTTCAAATGCTCTGCTGGGTTGTACAATCTCGATAACGTCTGGAAAATCTATTCAATGTCAAGAATTAAAATAAGCTTCTAACCACATCACCAACAGCACCTATGGGAAAGGTGAGAGCTGCCCATTTTGGAATTTTTGCCAAACATCTTAGAAGAGCCAAAATGAAACCTAATGTCCCCACGTCCACGCGAAGAAACATTATCGAAAGTGTCCTATGCAAAACACCTAACTTAGAATATCATGCGGCACGAGGAGATATAGACATTGGAATCATCCTTCATCGGATCAGCTTAAAAGATCCTGCTAGTAAAGGAGATATAATCCCATGAGTAATCCGGGTGGATCACGCTTCTTCGTGCTTATCCACTCCACGTGATGAAAAAGCCGAGATTTTTAGAAAAATGGCGGGCGGGAGGGAAGTTACACGAAAGGGCGGGACCGGACGGCGGAGATTGCTGCTGGAGAGAATTGAAGAAGTCGATGGCCGTTGATCTGAAATTCTAGATGAGCATTGACGCCAAGTCAAGACCCACCTTCGCTCAGCTTCGGCGGCTGGCTACTATATTTGGCAGTTGGCAGTGGCACCCACGAATATATATATTGTTTTTTTTTTTTTTTTTTGGTTAATTTCTTCAACCTAACGTGCTCAATATTTCAATTATTTTTTTTCCATGGAAATTCATTTATTTATTTATTATGAAGGTGGTGTTAACTGGAGTTAATACCAGCACGTTTCATGATGGAGGCATTGAGATGAAGAAGACAAATGTGGGCTTACTTTGAAAACAAAGGTGAGTATGTGAAATGAGAATTTGAGGGAAGAAACATAGGAAAAAAGAAATTGAAATTTTTGTGATATGGACCGGAAGGAAACACATGGTTTTCCTCCATTACATCCTCTAAACCATCTGAATATATTAAAAAAAAAGCATAAAAAACCATAAATTATGTACATTGTGACACCAATGTCCCAACTTTTTTTTTTTTTTTTGTGTTGCCAAAAACCCTAAATTATGACCGTGTTGCAAAATACACTTTGTCTACCACAAAAACTCCTAAACTTTGCCCATCATAACACCTATACCTCAAGTCCATGTCATCAATATCTCAAACTTAATTTAGGTTTCTTTTTTCTTTTTCTGTTACATTGGTGCAAGTTCAAGGGTTTTGATGAGACAGAAAAAGGTTTAAGGTTTGGTATGAAAGTGTGCATAGTTCATAATTTCTTGTGACATGACAAAGAATTTAAGATATTAGCAAGATAATAAACATAATTTAGGGGGGAAATGTACCACAAAAGTCATAAACTTATTACATTGATACTAATTCAGTTTTAAACATTTTCACATTAATGCTGGTTTAGTCCATTTTGGCCAATTTTGGCCAATCGGCGCTGATGTGGACGTCGGCTAGTGGTCGAACTCTGACGTAGATGTCAGTTGGTGGCTAGATATTGATGTGACAAATTTTTAATAATTGTTTTGGAAATTTTTATTATTTATTTTCTTTTCTTTTCTCTCTCCTTCCTCCTTGGACTGTCCTCGCAGTGGTCGGCGAGGGCCGCGAAGCCCTCGCCGGCTATCAACAAGGGTTGCGACCCTCGCTTGGCCTTGCCTAGGGCCACAAGCAAGGCGGCTTTCCCCATATTTGGGTGAGGTTGGCCTCACCGTAGCCTTGCTGCAGGTGAAGACGACCTCGCCCGTAGTTGGCGAGGCCACGGTGGCCATCAACTAGGCAAGGGCCACAACTCTCGCCGGGGGTCGACAAGGGCTTCATAGCCCTCACCCAATGCCGGAGGCTCAACGCCCATTGCAAGGATAGTCTAAGGAGGAAGAAGAGAGAAAAGAAAAAGGAAAAAAAAAAAAAGAAGAAGAAGAAGAAGAAGAAGAAGAGGAAAAAGTTAATAAAAAATTCAAAAAAATAAAAATTATTAAAAATTGCAACGTTAGCGTCTGGCCATCGACCGGCGTCCACTTCATTGTTAGCTAGCCAAAAGTGATTAAATAGACTTAATTAGTATCAATGTTAAAAAACTTGAGACTTAATTGACTGAATTAGTATAAATATAATAGTTTTATGATTTTTTTGGTACTTTGTCATAATTTAAGGTCGTCGGAGGTGTTAACTCTTAATATATTCATGTTTGGGCGATTTCTCAAGAAAGCCCGGCAAAAAAAGGAGCACGGTCCTCTCATAGATTTAGACGTACGAAATTTTTGCCGGTCTATCGAATTCTTTTATCTTGTTTTAACTTTTTGAAAATCACATTCAAGTTACACAAACGTCCAAACTTTACTACCTGACAAACGCGATTAAAAAGGGATGGAGGACCACCCACGTATGATATTTTTTACAGTTAGACAAAGAAAGTCGAAATCAAACGGTCGCACATGCTTCACTAAACTCCAGTTCTTCATTAGATACCGTAGGAGTTGTCCACGTGTCCTCTTGTGATGCTCCCGTGAGCGAACGAGGAAGAAATTACACAATTTCCCGATAATTTTCCTTCACATAAGGATTCGAAAAATCAAGGCTAATTAACGCGCCCCCGTAACTTATGAAATAGGAGATTAATTGAGATGTAAATTTCGTAACTTAAAAATATCAGACTGTAACAGTATGAAATCGGAATTTTTTTTTTCTCTAGATTAATGGGAAATTTCATGAAATTGCAATGGCGTACCAAATAATTATCTCAAATAATAGATAGAAGACCCATGTGAATATGACTATCGTTTTCTTTCTGTTTTGCTTCAAGTTGGCTTTGAACCATTGCTTGCCCATCCCAAATGTCCGGTTGTCCTTTTATTGCTAGGACAATGGCCCCACAGCACGATTCGAAATCTAATCTCATCTCACCGACTTTAGCATTGGACTGAGGAGAGTAGTAATAGACTTGAACTTGATTTGACTCGACACGGCTTTAAAATTGAAGCGAATTACATATGACAACAAGCACAAGTAGATCTCGAGCCTTTAGGCACCGTCAAATTTCAAAAAAAGTATAAGTATTTCAATTAACTACCATGATCATCATAATACATAACTTTGACTCAATTATAAAAGCATAACCTTGGCTCAATTTACTCCCTTGATAGAATAAATAATATATAAAAGTGACGGTTTACATGCAAATCATTTATAATACCTTCGACCTTTAACCCCATCTTTTAGATGATCAATCCAAATCTATCAAAATTCATGAGTTATATCTAGATAAGCTCAGCATTCTAATGAGTTAAAACAAATAACCTAGATTGAACATTACTGACGAAGTAATAAATCAAATCCTCTATCAAGGCATGATTCTTTTCACATGCTTCTTTTCCGCCCTTGGATTTCATTTCTATCTCATCAACATGCACGTCAACGAATGGGGGGTGGGCAACAGAAAGGGCAAATAATTCGTGACGTTAGATAAGGCACGGGCATTGATGTGCCTGCAGAGACGCGTGTCGAGATAGCGGTTTCGGCAGTTTGTACCCGGTGGTCCGAAGGGAAACCAATAATCAGATACAACGTACGGGTTGTCCCGTCGTTCAAAACCGCTCGTCGTCCCATCAGCAATTCCTGCCGAAGAGACTGATGAGCGCCCCTCGAGATCTAAGCGTAGCCCACGGTTTGTGTACTCCCCACACGTAAAAATAACAAAATTCCTGCTGTTCTTCTTGGCACATGTTTCGGGGAAATGAAAGCTTTTTGGCTCCTTTTAGCCAATTTGATTAGATCACTTGTTTGAACTTTTTTTTTTTTCATGTTTTTTTTTTTACCCAGGAAACCCCGAAAGTTGACAGTCGGCAGGAAGAACCTGGGGGTAACATGGGAAAACCACCACCCCATGCCACCGGGTAAGTCACCAAGTAACTCCACCAATCCCTTTGCGTTGCAAGGGCTTTGAACCTTTCCCCTCCCACGCAAATGATCACTGAAGTCTACCCAGCGGAGCCACCACGGCCGGTGATTTTTTTTTTTTTTTTTTCATGTTTTTGATGACTATTGTTTGAGCAATTTTGCTTTAGTCTAACCACTGCCCACAGCGGCGCAGCTGGCTCGGGCTCTCTCCCCCTCACGAATGGGAGAAGTTTGAATCCCAGAGACGTCGTTAGGGATTCTTATCTATGCAAACTAGGCAAGTCCACTCTATATCTCTCTATACATCGCTCTATACCACAATAATCTAAAACTAATTTAAATTCCTTATCTCCCTTCCCTCTGACATTGCCATGAGCCGCGCTGCTCGATTGCTCCATGGTCATGTCGTTGTGTTGTGGCATCCCCGTCGACCCGAAGCAGCCCCCCTCCCTCCCCCCTTCCTCTCACACACACAAATTCCAGACATAAGTTCCTTAATTGCAGCTCTCACGCATCATAATGACAGTGCGAGTTAATTCTTACATTGACGGTGAACTTAATAAAAGTCCAATTTATGTTCCACAGATAGACCGGAAAAATTGAAGATAATGCTAGTTTATATTGCTCATAGTACAACCCAAGAATATAGCACCGTATATAGTCTGCAAATTTGCATAAGTTTCTACCGACATAGGGACAAATTTGAGGCCGCACAAATCATGCTCAAATTTGCAATCAGTGACAAGAAAAGAACGAATCATTTGTATGGACAACACGATCACTAGGGAGCATGATGTGGTCCGACATGTTTTGGCAACTTATTTGCCCGCATAAACTAACCAAAATCATTGTACCCAAGGGGGTCAGCGGTGCAAGCGACATCCCACCAGATCCGATCGTTCCGGACGAATTCAATGCCCCGATCCAATCCACGTTACAAAACTTAAATGGGACTGTCGTTGATTAGGGTTCATATGGCTACATGTGCGTAGATCCCCGTGATTCCGGCTTGTTCCTTCATTATCATTGTTTTCGAAGAAAGAAATATTTTCCATTTTCATATTCCTTTTCATCCAATCCCGGCCTTGCACTATCGACATAGTTTTTAGCGAGAAAATTATTAAAAAAAGTCTTAACTCTATAACATTTACGACAATTCAATTTTTAATTTTTTTATAATGAATTTTATATCTTTCAATTTGACCAATTGAATTATAAATTTCATGAAAATTTGTTAATATAGTCCATTTAGCTAATTTTGATTAGAATTTGCTGATGCTGACACTGATTCTATTACGTGGTACAATGGACACTAACATGAATAATTTATTATTATTTTTTTGAATTTTTAATATATTGTTCTTTTCCTTTCCTTTTTTTTTTTAATTTCTTTTTCTGTTGATCATTAGGCCTTAGGAACTAGCTAAATGGGACAACCGGTGAGGGTCGCCTTCGCCGGTACCTGCCGAGGGGCAAGGTCGAACCTTGCCCGAAGTTAGCAAGGTCGACAAGGTTGCCCTTTGGCAGATCTCGATGAGGGCAACCCCCTGGCTAGTCACTGGTAGATGTAAAAGTAGAAAAAAAATGCAAAATATAATATAATTATAATAGCAAAAATTATTAAAATTATCCATGTTAGCATTGGACAAATTACATTGTTAAATTGTTGAAAGTTTAGGACTTTATTAGCTAGATCGAAAATTTGGGTAAGAATAGGTGCAAGTATAATAGAGTTATAACTTTTTCCGTAAATTTCTTGATTGTCGGTCACAAACTATATAATAACAGTGACTCTGCGGGTCAACCTTGCAAACCTAGTCAATGTCCTCAACTTCTGTGCATGATAATGGTCCATGGACAGGACGAGTTTGACTGAACAAGACAGAGCGAATGGAAACGTGATGCATGTGCTCGTTAGAGAGTACTTGCGAATTTTTATGACTTAGTGCGGAGTAACATTCACATGTGGAATTGCTTTTGAGATTAATCTGCTTTGATTTCTACTTTGAACTCTAGATTACATGGATCTTTTTTTTTTTTTTTGCTATGTGAAACGGTACTTGTGACTTTGTATAGATGGAGTCTGCTAAGTGCGTCTCGGTTTCCTTTGCAGTAACTAAAAAGATGATGTACTAAAGATGCCGATCCCAATAACGAAAAGAACAAATTATTGCGATTCTTTTATAACGTTAAGTTTTTATATGAATTGGCACTGCTATTGTTAAATTAAAAACAAAAATAATAATCAATAATACAGATTAATTGAAGTGATATAGAAGAATTTGGTGCTAAATGGGAACAGAGTTTGAATGGCCGACCAGGGAACTTCTGCATCCAATTGAAGCTCTCTTCTGGATTTTATGGAAGGTGTGAATTTCCCTTTGATTTTTGGGCTAATATTTATTATCTTTGTTAAGTCGTTTTAATTAATTCTCGAAATGCTTAACCGATCTTTGAGAAGTTTGGATCTCATGAAATTGAAATATCGATTTGGTTATTCTCCCCGTTCTACATCAAATATAATTTTCATTAATTTGAAATGTGTTTTCATGGTCTCATTTTTGTAGACAATACAAAAGATTAACTTTTAATCGCGATTATTTGAGAAACAAATGCACCCTAAGAGAATTGATGAATTAAAGGACTATACTTCTAGATATCCTCGATTCGATCTCGATAGGCCGTCCAGTGAAGTGTCCCATAAGTAATCTTTCCTCACATTATTACCTCGATTTTTTTTTATTGTTTGACTTTGTTTCGGCCATAATGAAATCATGCCCTAATGAAATCTCGATAAACATGTTCAAGTTTTGCTCCAAATTTGCAGCTAAGTGCAATGTCTGGGGGAGGATTATACGCTAGTGATGAACAAGTCGTAATTGTACACTTCACCCACTTCCATTATAAAGAATTCATGGTTGGTCTACTAGTGCTCTTCGATATTCTCTTAAGGATAAATTTATTAAAATCCATTGCACGTCCGAGAAAACGACAACCCGTTTGTACGCGTGTATCTTAATAATAATAATTATTTATTCGTGTATATTGACTAATTATAAATGTGTAAATACATAAATGTTTATATTAATATGTTTATGTTGTTAGATTGCTTACTTGACAAAAAAAAAAAAAAGGTGTTTATGTTCATGATGGAGACGTAAATGAATAGGTGGGGACATCCGATGGCGACTCATACCTAGAAGTAATATTTCCTTCTCTCCAATTTGTGCTCTTGAAAAAGGCAAGTGAATGGCCTTTGAGAGGCAAATTGACTTATGATCAACTGCCTCGCCTCTCTCGTTTCGGTGATTTAGCGCCGTAATGTTTGAAATTTTGGTTTTTGAATTGTTCAACAAACGAAAGCAATCCTCATCTTGTGAAAGCACCGGCTCGAAGAGGACAAGAAATTTGGACTAATAATGTGCTGTTGGTCTATATGGTGATCAAGGTTATTGTCCCGTACCGTCACATCCTAAATCTAACAATAATTGAGGAATGACATAGCCATTATTCCTCCGAATGATGCAGTCTCAAACACAAACTAATAACTTATTATCAAAATACATATAACCATATATATGTATTTCTGATAAACAAACAAGTTGGTTACAACATTAGAATTTTCATCATTCGTGAAAAAGAATATATACATCTCCATTAACAACTAAACTCTTCAAACTCAACTCATAAAGTCAAAATCCATACCCAAGATATAATATACATATTACATCAAATATGAGTTGTTTCATTTAAACAAAGTTTTATTAGAAATACTCATTTTATCACCATTAGCATTCAAATATCAACAATCAAGTCCATTGATTGATTCTATAAATCATCCATTGATCGATTCTATAAGATGATTGATGATCCATGCCATTAACCAATCTATTGTTCAATATCTTACCATGGTCACGACACAATGTCCAATGATAAGATGACTATGATTTCTCTCTTGGCAAGCTCTCTCCACTTATTATCAACTAGTGGCTCAGCCTAGAAGGACATCCTAAATTTAGTATGCATACCTAGAAATCCTTAACTGGGTTTACAACAACATTGCAATATCATACACGAAAAGATCCTTTTTTGGCTGTCATCCTTCAATATTTGACATCAAATTCATAATTAATATAAACCATAGCACATTTCACAAACCAAATGGATAAACTTTCACAACACAACTCATCCACCGAAAATACTTCTCGCAAAACATTTTTCAAATCATTTCAAAACTTATTTCATAAACCAACACAAAGCAATACATATATGTAAACTTTCACACTACTTTTCATAACACATTCCAAAATTTCATAAATAACCAATAAGCAAGTTATGCTTGATCTAGATTTTACATAATAAAAATAACAATTATTCCATATCATTTTTGAAATATGAGTTTACAAACTCGAAAAAAGAGATAGCACAATTCATCTTGAAAAGCCTAAAACAAAAAACAAAACTCATTCCAACCGATGAACTATCAAATAAGCAAGAAATAACATCAAAATCTAGTAAATCACTACCTCAATTACATATTGACTAAACTAAACTTAATCACTGACAAAACGACCTCTACATGCCAACAAAAAACTTCCTCAAAGAAGATATTAAAACTATTTGCAACACGAAACTTGCGTGTGAAATTTTAAAATTTCACTTGGAGTAAAAGGAAAAGTGCCAAAAAAAAAAGTCCTAAACCTTTTGTCATTGTGCCGATTTAGTCCTAAACCTTTTTGGTGCCGATTTAGTCCTAAACCTTTTTAAGTTGTGCCAATTCAGTCCATTTGGCCGGCCGGAGGCGCGTGGACGCCGCCGAGACAGGCTGGCGGCGAACAATTTTTTAATATTTTTTTCAATTTTTTAATCTTTTTTTTTTTTTTCTTTTTTTTTCTTTTTTTTTTTTCTACTTTCTTCTTCCTCTGGCCGGCCGCGCCGGCGGCCAGGGGCAGGCGAGGGCCGGCGAGGTCGCCTCGCCGGCCACCGGCGAGGCTCGCCCCGCCGGCCACCGGCGGAGGCGAGGCTCGGCCGCCCGGCCGTGGCGAGGTCGAGCCTAGCCTCGGGCCGGGCGAGGCCTCGCCTCGCCTCGAGTGGGCGACGGGCGACGCCCGCCGTCGCCGGGCGAGGCTCGTCCCCGCCGGCTCGGCGAAGGCGAGCCTCGCCCGGCGACGGCGAGGCCGCCGTCGCCCGATCTGGCGAGGCTCGACCTCGCCACGGCCGGGCGAGGCCGAGTCTCGCCTCGGCTAGGCGACGGAGGCCTCGCCGTCGCCGGGCGAGGCCGCCGTCGCCGCCCGATCCGGCGAGGCTCGACCTCGCCACGGCCGGGCGAGGCCGAGCCTCGCCTCGGCTGGGCGACGGCGGCCTCGCCGTCGCCGGGCGAGGCTCGCCCGCCGGCTGGCGAAGGCGAGCCTCGCCGGATCTCGCGACGGCGGCGGCCTCGCCCGGCGACGGCGAGGCCTCCGTCGCCCCGAGGCGAGGCTCGGCCTCGCCCGCCGTGGCGAGGTCGAGCCTCGCCCGATCCGGCGACGGCGGCCTCGCCAGGCCGGGCGAGGCCGAGCCTCGCCTCGGCCGGGCGACGGCGGCCTCGGGCCGGGCGACGGCGGCCTCGTCGCCGCCAGATCTGGGAGGCTCGACCTCGCCACGGCCGGGCGAGGCCGAGCCTCGCCCGGCCGACGGCGAGGCCGCCGTCGCCCGCCCGAGGCGAGGCTCGGCCTCGCCCGGCCGTGGCGAGGTCGAGCCTCGCCCATCCGGCGAGGCCGCCGTCGCCCGGCCCGAGGCGAGGCTCGACCTCGCCACGGCCGGGCGAAGCCGAGCCTCGCCTCCGCCGGTCCGGCGGGGCGAGCCTCGCCGGGTGGCCGGCGAGGCCGACCTCGCCGCCCTCGCCTGCCCGGCCGGCGCGCGCGCGCCGCCAGGGAAGAAGAAAGTAGAAAAAAAAAAAAAAATTCGAAAAAAATTCGAAAAAGATTAAAAAATTCGAAAAAAATATTAAAAAATTGTTCGCCGGCCAATATCTCCACGCCGGCGTCCACGCAGCTCCGGCGGCCAAATGGACTGAATTGGCACAACTTAAAAAGGTTTAGACTAAATCGGCACCAAAAAAAGGTTTAGGACTAAATCGGCACAACGACAAAAGGTTTAGACTTTTTTGACTTTTCCCTGAGTAAAACATTACTTCAATTTGACTTCTTTAAAACCCCATAACTTCACAATGCTATAATCTATGATTTTCATATAATTTCATAGCTTAACAACTTCTGAAACTAATCTCACAATTCCGATTTTATCTAACTTCAAAATCGTGCCCTAAGTCTAAAAATTACACTGATTCAATGAGCAAAGGGCTTTCTCTCCTTTTCTCTTTTCATCTTTGTTTCCCGTTCCTGAATGTGCTCCTTCTCTTTATAAAGAGAGCCCACTTTTCTTTTTCTTTTTTTAATCTAAATTTCAACCCACTTTTGACCAAGTCAAAAAAGATAAAAAGGCAATATGACACACACACCACCAAACTCGCTAAAGCATACACTCAGCTCAAAATGCAACTCGAGCTCGATTTAATATTTACGTATCTTGCTTGGACTCAACTAGAAAAGTAATTGAGAAATTCAAACTTGACTGGACAACTTTGCTGGAGTAGCTTGAACTTGAACTTGACTTGTAATCAATCGAGTCAAATTCAAGTATTTTTGAAGCTGACCCCAAGTTACTCACGCGTAGTTCAACTCACTTGCACTCCTAGTTAATCAAATTTTAGAATGAAATATCATTAAATTAGCTTGAAAATCTTTAAGAGATGCTCCATGAAAAAATAATTGTCTTAATTTTCACATAGATGATTACTTATGGCACTCATTTGGTTGCAGTGATGTTGTAATGATGTAATCCAATAGTCATTACATACAGCATAGGTGGGTGGGGATGAAACTTCTACATCATATAAATTGACAGTAATAATGAAGAAATAGAGATAGAAAACCGAAAATGCCTTCTCTCTCTATCAAAGTAATTATAATCATGCGACAACTGTCTAATGCATTAATGTCAGGGTGATAGCTTGTGGAAGTTTATGCTCTTTGTACGGTTCTAGGCATGGTTCTGATGGACCTCTTGTACTCTTGTTCACATTGATTTGATTAGGAGATTCTGACACGTATACATCCATCATGTCCGCCTAAAATGTATCTGCTTATTGCTGATAAGAGCCAGACGGAAAAAGAAATTTCACCATTTTTGCTCAAGCACGCAAAAAAAAAAAACAATCAATCAGCAATGAGTGTCGTTATCTATTTCCAAAAATAAAGAAAGCTTCTTCATTATAAGTGTGATTATACGTATATAGTCCGTCCATGGCTATCGTGTACAAAATACGTGGCAGAAAAGTGTCCCAAAACGTGTCCTCAAAGGGCAGGCGTTTTAACTAAATCAAATGCGTTATCATTCGAAATTCTATCAACCGGTCAAGACTCAAGACTAGGAAAGTGACACAGCAACAGCCATGTTAAATTTGATGGCCAAAAAAAAAATTAGAGCAACTCTATATTAATATTTCTTTGGAATCAATGCCGTTGTTTTTCATTATTTTTCACCAAAAAGAACGGCTGGTCCAACAGAAAGAGGACAGGTGGAAAATTTCTTGAAACTTCTCCACAGTGAGTTGCCGCGTATACTTGAAACTTCACGGTCTTATTTAGATCAGCCATGAGATCACTCAATCTCAATTCAGACTCAATTCGCATATAATTAAAATGTTTATTCCTTTTTTCTTTATATATGTATTGCAAATACAATGTATATAAAGGACTCTAGAAGATAAGATATAAAAGGTAACAGAATAACAAGTATTCCCTAAATATTTACTAATTCTAAGAGATAAGATACAAAAGATAATGGAATAACAATATTCCCTAAATATTTGCTGAATATTTTCTTCTCTTAACACATATGATTATTTTCTAGGATATGTTAAAGCAAGTTCAAGTAAATACTAAGTAGCATCTTGCACTGTAGAATAGAACTAGAGTTCGATACTGTGGTCATATACCACAAATAGTTAAAATAAGCATCGTTAGCATTGCTCCACGAGTAAAATCTTAATGCACTAGCTTTGATATGAGAGAGTGTGCCCTTAAGATTGCTCGAGAGGTGGATCGGTCCAGCATGTGAGAAAACTAGCTCGAACACTACCTGACCATTAAACCCTAAAAGTTAAATAAATAACGAGTGCCGAGCATTATTAAGGAGATTTAGCTATCCAAATGGTGCGTTCTATGAGCATAGGAGGTGGGAGCAGTACCATGAAGGATGAGGATAGGTTCCCTCGCTCATGTAACTCAATTGCAATAAATACTCGCTTGTTTGGTTATCTATAATAAACACCCAATGGCCGATACGCATGTCGAGTATCGGCATTGGATGGCCATCGCAAGTGAGGCTTGGCGAAACATCTCTTCCATTAGGAAGGAGAGAGAGAGGGAGAGAAAGAGAGGAAGAGAGAGAGTCTCGCATGACAATTGATTGCCACTATACCATCTTCTCCTCCCCAGAAATGGGTTGCCTAAACATTATGGATAATGCATTCACTTCGTAATCCCAAAACCCTTGATTCTCCGAGACAGTATTCGGTAGACATGGGAACGACACAAACATCCGTCGCGCGTTCAAAGAACGAGAGCACGAGGTTGCCCCCACCGGCCTGTCAAAGAAAGCGAGAGAAACAAAAGAAACATCGTAGGCACATGGGAGCAAAGAAACGTCGTCCTCTGCCCAATTCCATCACAACATGTAGGTCGAACACATGGCATTCTTGCCCTCATCCTGCAAACTTTCGTATCGTTGTCGCGTCGCATAGCGAAACAGATGATGCCACTTTGGACGCTGAGCATTCGCTAAGCCAGTGTCGCCTAAGGTTAGAGGACCGGTCATTACGAGGTGACACATCGCCAGCGATTGGTGTTGTGACTACGACTTCATCCTCAAAAGTTGGGCGTGGGGCAGTGCACTTTTCTGTTCTCTTTTTGCTGAATAATTGCCCTGTCATTATGCCTGGTCATAGAAAGATTAACCTATCGCCACTTTGGCCACTAAACTCGGGCTCTCTCAATTAACAAACGCCTCTCAATGATGAAGCTTGAAGATAAGGTGGTGATAACAACTTCTACTTACCAGCAGCCCCACGTTCAAACCAGTAGGATTTCATCTTTTGTTTTATACGTATCGCATCATTAGTCAAGAGGGCAAAAGTTCTAAGCTCCGGGGAGAGTACTTTGTAGAACAGAGTACTCTAGGAAATACTTGCCACGTTCCCTGAAGAATGATTTGGACACTTTTGGACTCGTTTTAAGTTCTGTTATTACAGCTATGTGTGGTTGTTTTCAACGCATAGGTCCCCTTAACCATTACTCCGTTTGATCACACGGCAAAGGGAAAAACAAATAAAGAAAGAGCGAAATGAAATTGAATATATGCCGTCGAAACCAATCCATCCCATTCCCGCCCACCCTCGGTGGGTAGCGGGTGAAGTTCTAACAAAACTCATAAGGTGATTACCTACCTCCATGTAAAAGTTGAGAGATCTCTGTGGATTCCATGGATGGAAGAGTAAAAAGTTTCTATATGTAGACTAATTTACACGTGTCAATACATTATTTCAATTAAAATGCATTTGTTGTTAGATTTCTTGCTGGAAGAAGGTGTTTATGATCATGATGGAGACAAAATGAAATCAAGAGATGGCACATCCGATAGCGACTTATACCTATGAGTAAGAACAACTTCTCCAATTTATCCTCCAAGAAAAAAGCAAATAAATGACCTTTCGGGGGCTAAATTTTTTACTTATGACCAATTATTTCGCTTCTCTCGTTAATGGTGAATTTGAAATTTTCGATTTTGAATTGTTCAACAATCGCCAGTAATATTTATCTTTCAAAAGCATCGTCCCAAAAATGACGAGGAATCCATGCTTCATATATTTTTGGTCTCTACAATGAATTGAATCGATCGAGAGAGGTTATTGTCCCATGCACTATTAGACTTGAGCTCAGCTTGGCTTGCACACACTTGATGCTTGAAATGCGACTTGAGCTTGATTTAGTATTACATATCTTGCTTGAGCTTGACTAGAAAGGTAATTAAGAAACTTGAACTTAGATTTGAGTAGCTTGAACTTGAAATTGACTTAGAATCAATTGAGTCGAACTCAAGTCTTTATCGATTCAAGCCTGAATTACTCAAGAGTAAGTTGACCCAGCTTGCCTCCTAGTTTGTCAAAATTTTGGATGAAATATCATTAATTCGGCTATGAAAAATGGAAAAAAAAATGATTTTTTTCCTTCACATGAATGATTACTTGCGGCACCATTTGGTTGCAGTAATCCTGTAATGATGTAATTTAAAAGCTATTACGTATAACTTAGAGGGGAAAGAACTATATTATTTAATTTGATAGTAAAACAATAAAGAAATAGAGATAGAAATTTGAAAATACCTTCTCACTCTCTAACAAAGTAATAGTAATTATGCAACAACTGTACAATAAATAAAAATATTGTGATTATAATTTCTTAAGATAGTTATATTTTAGTGAATGTTTTTTTCTTTATTGAAAACCATACATGCTTGGTACTATAATTGTTGATGGCTCACGTTAGGGTAGCAATGTGGCGTTGATATAATGCACCCCTTAGATAGGATTTGAATAGTCATTGCTGTATAGTACAGTTAACAATTTATAGTAATATAGTCACGAAGATTATTGCACATATATCAATGCCCAATAGGAGGAGAATGAAGGGGGTAAAATGATATTTATTACGAAAAATGAAATTGATATTAGACAGACAACCATCAAAACTCTATTCACAAATACACCAAAAAAATCCCTCGGCTAGTGCCCACGAGTGCGCACACATTTTGCAATTCTGCGATTCAAAGGAAAGGGGTGACATTTGACCTGAGGGCAGTTGAGGTCTATAATGTTTGATCTTATGTGGGAGGTCACGATCTTGTAGCATGTTCGATCGAGCAAGGCAAGAAAGGCAAGAAAGAAAGGGAAAATGAAAATAAAGTTTTGTACTTTGGTTTTCTACAATGAGATATTATCTAGCTTGTGGAAGGAGCTTATGTTCTGTGTATGGTTGTTGATGACCTCCTGAGTCTTTCTGGACCTCCTGCCAATCTCCCAAATTAAACCGGTTATTCATGTCATATTCAAAATTCGATTTGAATTAAATCAAATCAAATTCAAATTTCGATTTGATTTCATTTAGATCATATTCAAATTTCGATTTGATTTGATTAAAGCAAGTGAGCATCTCATACCATACGATTGAGTTTGGGTATTATGAAAATTTGAACCATACCATTGATAATGGAGAGCTGTCCCAAAACGTGTCCTCATGGGACAGGCATTTTAATTAAATCAAATGCGCTATGATTCCAAAATCTTATCAACCGGTCAAGACTCAACACTAGGGAGGTGACCCATCAACAGCCATGAGAAATTTCATGGCCACAAAATAAAATAATATTAAATTAAAGCAACTCTATATTTGACGGGAAAAATAGCTGACACATGGCACTCTGTTAATTTTTACAATTTGATATGATTACTTTGTAATTAACGGCATTATTTTTTTATTACGCTTCCCTAAAAGGGGGAACTGCTGAAGTCGATAAGAAGTGAACTCTGAGAATTGCTCCATGCTAAATTTTCAGCTGACACGTGGAAAATTTCCTGAAACTTCTCTACAATGAGTCTCAACAATAAGGTCCCCCGATCTCAATTCAAACTTGGCTCGTACATAATTGTTTTCTAGGTTACATTAAAGAAGATCGGGTGAATAATGCCTCGGACTCTAGAATAGAACAAATGTTTGAGATTGTGGTAACATATCATATTTAGTTCAAATAAACCTTGTTCGTGTTACTCCAATTATAAATTCTTAATGCATCAAACCCATACATGATATTTGCATTTTTAAGATTGCTCAAAAAGAGGGATTGATCAAAAGTTGTGGGAGAATTTACCCAAACACCACCTGACTGCTAAATTCAATGAACATCAATAAGAATCAAGCACACATGATTTATGGGCTCCAAAACCACCATCTCAGTTTAGATCATTTTGCTGTTGCAAAATCTAGATTGTTATGGTTGAGAAATGTGAACAGTGCGGTTGGACTTGCTTCTGAAGCATTCTTTGGCCTAATAAACTCACCTTCTAGAGTTGATCTATATAAATTCCGTACTTACATGCATTTCGCAAGGCGCGGTCAGATTGCTTGTGCGATAGGGCCATGACAAGAGAACTCTTTAAATTTGGCTTTTAGGCTGATCATTAGACACCTGATATAAGAGATGATCTCATATATTCCTAATCCTAACCACAATTACTCCATTCCAATGTGAAACAACACAATTAGAGAGTAGATTATGGCTGCATTTGGTTTAGTTTTGGAAATGGACATTGGGGAAATGCAAATTGTGTTTGATAAAAAATTCTTTGCAAAACTATTTTGGTGTAAAGAGTGTTTGGCAAATCTTTTTTTTATAAAAGGGCTTTTGGATTTCATTTTTAAACTCTTTGTCAACTCTAATGAAGGTAAGGGTAATTTTGGAACAATGAGAGATAAAATTGAAAAACTAAAAAATTTATGATAGTAGTTTTTTTATTAAAAAAAAAAATAGTTTCAATATTTGGCCAAATGTTGAAAACTCAAAACTAGTCTCTATCAGCATTAAACTTTCAGCTTTCCCAATGCCAACATTTGACTAAAAGCCCCTTGGACAAGCTTACCAAACACTCCAGCATTTTCCTAAGGGGTTTTAGAGGTTAAAGCCCATCGGAAAGCAAATTAAATGCACCTATGTTGTTAGATGGGAAGTCACCTCTTTTGGGTTAGCTTATACTAAATCCATCATTCCCCGTGGCCAAATCCCCAACTTGAATTCACAAAACGGTGATCTTTGGGATGATCTTTAGGGGTAAGCGTCTTCTTATTAATCAAGTTATTAGTTCTCTTCCACTTTATGATCTCTGGGGTAACTCTCCACTGATACATCAAGTGCCCGTATACGTGAGGGCTTGCGCGCAGGGAGAGGTATCCCGCCCGATAATTAACTACCACTTAACCTTCTTCGCAGCCCAAAAAAGGGGTTGCCTAACCTTATGGATAATTGCATAGACTTCATTTTCCCAAACCGTCATTCCGCGAGATAGTATCGCTGGAATGTGAACGGAGGAGCCAAAAAGCAAAGGAGCACGAGGCTTGCCCTCATCAGCCTGCCAAAAAGTGAGAAACAAAAGAAACGCCATACGAACAAAGAGCAAGAAGCACCGTCCAGTGTCCTAATCCATCATAACCAGTACATCATGTCATAATACCTTAATGTGATCACACACAAGCAGTATCAACATCAACACGTGGTACAACACAATATGCCGACATGTCATTTCTTATGATATATAGAGACACATTATAAAATAAATGCATATATATGATAGATTATCATTTTTATGATTATTTCAATCAAATTAATTTGTTTCAAATTTATAAATAAATAATAAAAAAGTGTAAAATGAATTTACACTAAAATATTAATTCATATTTTTCAATATCATTCATTATTTCAATTTTGAGCGACTCTTGCCAAGAAGAGGAGGGGGCGAAGTGTATGTTATGGGAAGTGAGAGTTAGAAGAAAAGAAGACTAGATTTTGCTTCTTTCTCCCTTTATTTTTTTTACACATTTATATTTTGACCCCCCATTTATTGAAAATTTTTGAAAATTGACGCCATGTGTGTTGGAGTGAATTGGGAGAATTGATCATGTCTCGAATTTTTCAACACCTATTAACCGTGAGGAAAATTACCAAAACAATCCCAAACATATTGCAATTTTTCTAATTGAGTCACAAATCTTTTTTTTTTTTTGTTGCTAATTTAGTCTTAAACCTATTGCAATTGTACTAATTCAATTCATTCGACCATTTTTTCTGATCGGCGCTGACATGGATGTCGGTTGGTTAACGGACATTGACATGGATAATTTTAATAATATGTATTTTTTCTAATTTTTTATTATATTTTTCTTCACTTTTTCTCATTCCTCTAGCCGGTCACCACGTAGGGCTAGTGAGGTCCCTCGCCAGCCTTGGGGAAGCTTGGTTGTGGCCAAGTGACCTCGCCCAGGTTGCCCGCTGGGGTGGTGGGGGCTGAGCCTCACCGAAGGTCGCTAGGTAGAGAGAGAGAGAGACCTCGAGAATCTCTTGAGAGAGGGCTACCGAGGCCACAAGGCTTGTTGTTGCCGAATCTAGTGAAGGTCGAGCCTCATCGGCCATGGGCGAGGCCTGACCTCACTAGAGGCTATGAGGTCTAAGGCCGCTACCTAGCATGGCTTCTAGCAATGGTTGCTTGTGGCTGGGCGAGCCTTGCTCTCGCCGAGATGGAGATGAACCTTGCTAGAGAGAGAGGTCGAGAATAAAATGGTCTTTAAAAATTATCCATGGGTAGGTCTTGGCCTCGCCAAAAATGAGGCAGATTTGAAAAATTAAAATGCTATTTAATAACAAAATGTTTATGACTGAATTAGCAAAAAAAAAAAAAAGGATTTACAACTGAATTAGAAAAATTGTAATAGATTTAGGACTATTTTGATAATTTTTCCTATTGACCGCATATTGGAGTATCTGACACGATATAAGGCTATGCTTCCTAGATTGCACATACTATTTATTTTTCTCACATTAATTTTATTAATATTTATTGTCCACACTTAAGTTATGTGGTGACCACCCAAAGGTACAACTTCTTGATGGAAGAAGTAGTATGACAGAATGGAATGGATATAAAAGGGTCTTCTAAGTCAAATCCTCTCATGATTAAGAAAAATATATAATCGATATTGAGAGGGCAATTGGCACCCATTCATCAACCGTTCAATGCTCAATTATTCAGTTTCTCAATCAAATTTCATTAATAGTTGAAGGTACAAAATAATTCACGTTTTCACCTTAAACTCTGATTATGCACAAAGTTTGTTCATCTATGTATGATTGAAATCTTCAATCCCTTAGACATATGGCATTCTTGCACTCATCTTGCAAACTTCCTTGTCTTGGTCACATCAAAGAGCATGACTAATGATGCATTAAGCATTTGGTAAGCCATAGTCGCCGGATGTTAGGCCTAGGACTTGTCAAGAAAAAGCCACAAAAAACCTAAATTTTACCTAATATGATAAATTTACCCCGAACTTTTTTTTTGTAAAATAAAAAACCCCAAACTTTATTAATTGTAACACATTTACCCACATTTACCTCAACTTTATGGCTAAAGGGAATTTTCGTTTTTTAATTTTAATTTTTCCCTTTTTTCTTTTCTCTTTTTTCTTCTTCTCTCTTCCCTCTGCCGAGCGGAGAGAAGCCAGTTCAGGAGGCCCTCACCGGTGTTGGGTGAGGATGGCCCTCCCTTGGGTCGGGCAAACCCTCGTCCGACGCCAACGAGGGCATTCCTAGCCATATTCGGCCCAAGCAAGGGCCGCCTTGCCTGCGTCGAGCAAGGGTTGCCCTCGCTGAATCTTGCGAGGGCTATCCTAGCCCAACCTAGGCGAGGGCCCTCGCGGGCGTCGCCTGAGTTTGGCTTCTCTTCGTTATAGCTAGCGAAGGGAAGAGAGGAGAAGAAAAAAAAAAAAAAAAAAAAAACAAAAAGCAAAAGAAACAAAATTAAAAGACAAAAATGCCTTATAATTTGATATAAATTTATCACGTGAATATAAGTTTGGAGTTTTTTGTGTCATGAAAAAAAATTTACAATGTATCACAATTGATAAAATTTGAAGTTTTTTATGTCAAAAAAAAATTTAGGATAAATTTATCTTATTAGATAAAATTTAAGATTTTTTATAATATTTTCTCTGGTCGTGAGGTGACGCATCTCCAGTGATTGGCGGCTGCAAATCCCTCCAATGGTTGCATCAAGGGACGGATTTTCCATGTGAAAAGTGGGATTAGGTATGGTGTCGTGCACTTTTCTATTCTCTTTTCTCCGAGTGACTGCTTTTTGCCATTTTGTAATGTCTGGTTATAGAAAGATACGCTATCACCGCTCCGGCCACTCAAATCGGGCTCTTAGAAAGCAAACGTCTCGATAATGAAACCTTCTAGATGAGTGACTGACGGTAACTTCTACTCACCAGCAGCTCAATGACGTTCAAAACTATGGGGTTTGGTCTTTTTTTATACTTAATCATCGAGTTCTTTATAATTATTAGGGCAGAAGTTCTCAACTCTCTAGGGACTAGGGAGTACTTCGCAGATCATTTTCTAGTAAATAGTTGCCATGTCGCGTGAAGAATGATTTGGACGCTTTAGGACCATTTTAAATTCTGTTATTTCAACGACGCGTGATTGGTCACCGCATCGGCAATTACTCTATTTTATGGCACCCTGAACGAAAAATCACATCAAGACAAAGAACCGAACCCCAGTCGGTACCATGTGAAAGCTCTTTAGAAAATTAAAAAATGACGGGGTTTCCTCCAAAACCCCAGTGTCTTTTTTTATTAAAAGTTATCTTTTTTCGAAAGATCTTCCAGGCGTTCCACGGATGAAAAAGCGAAAATGTTTTATCTTTTAAAAGATCATTTAAGAACATGATTAATTGCAAACAAATAGTCTCTTTAGTCCCATCCCTACAATCGCCGGGAAAAAGAAGAGGGATGTAAATGAACGTCATTGGAAAAAGTTCTTTTGGATCCATAAAATTTCCACATTCTTTAAAGTATATGTTGATCTAAATACATTTGGTTTCATTAATTGGAACGTGATAACGCAATGCATGTTAATATATTGCTAACATATTTGGTCATATTACTGAAGCCAATGTCAGTTTATAAGTAATAATTTTTTTAGGCTAATTTCATAATTGTACTCTTTTGCAATGATGTAATTGACAGAAATGTACTTTAAAAAACATATTTGATATACTTTTTTTCATCTTAGTGCATCATCGAGTTTATCTTAGGGTGAACTATTTCTAAAATTTAAAATTATATATTGTAATTTAGCCTTTACTAAGTTTAACGACAAGATCAAGTTGTCAAGCTAATATTCACTAAATGTTGGCTTTGCGTTTATATATTTTTCATTGATCATATATTTATTTTATAAAATCAGGCAAAATATTTTGTCATAATGGGTATTCCATACATCATTCAACTCTTTAAACGTTTTCCAAAGACTTTGCATTTTAGATCTTCAATTAGGCAAGTTAGAGTGAGAAACATAATATTGTAGACATTTAAGGGCCCGACAATAAAAAATCTAAGATCTCTACAATCCTAAAAGAAGAAGTTAGGCCGGATATAGGGGTTGTTGCTTAGAAATGATAGATTATAATTAATTTTGTGTTTAGGCTTCACGATTAAATTATATAACTAACCTAAAGTATTAACAAAGTAAGTTTACTTCGGTAAATGACTTATAAGTCAGATCTCTAATCACCCATTAAGTAAATCCCCAACTTGATCATCGCAAACCTTATTATCTTATTCGGTGTTTGACGATATCATATAGACAACATAACAAGAAATGTCTTATAAAAAGCCTTTTTGGAACCAGAAGCAAGATCAACTTGTAAAAAAGGAAGGTGATTGGTACCATAATCAACGGACATGGAGGCACAACAAACGACCACCGTCGATTGGTCACTACTCGTAGGTGACCCCAGTGGAGATCACAGCTTTTAGTCGACTACCCTCCCTAGCAATTTAACTGTTTTTTTTTTTTTTTAATCTGTTTTATTCTTACTTTAAGTGTGTCAAATACTTGATGGGATTAGAAATGTCTAATTGTCTGCATGTACAATTTAGGGGATTTTTTATTCTATCTTGTCCTATCATGTAAGACTTTGTGAATGAAATTCCAAATCCCTTTTGCAGTCTGTGTAAGACCTATTAGGGTAGGGATGGGAAGAAATCCCTCCTATATCTCACCCCTTTGGTTCTAGAAACAAAGAGAGAACAAATATGGACCTAGTAGTTAGCTATTGGAGTTATTAAAAACATGCATGATAATCATTTTATTTTTGTTCCAAAATTATTTTTTTATTTCAGACTTATTTTTGGAACAAAAATCAATATAATAAAACTATTTCATTTTTTTATTTCAAGAATAGATTTTTACTTCATAATTAGGTTTGGAATAGATATCAAAAATAAAAAAAAATTTGTTACTTCTCTATTTCTACATTAGAAATGGGAAACAAAAACTCTTCTTATCGTTTGTTGTCACTACTAACCGGTCGCAATCCACCATGCCCCTGATTGCCATTCATCGATCACCGCCCGCCGTCCGCCACCACTCACCATCCGCCGCCATCTGTCGTTTGGGAAAAGAAATTTTATATTGTTATCAAATACATATATTTACTTATAAACTTATTTAAGAATAGAAATAGAAAATTATTTCTTTTTCAGAATTCAATTTCTATCTGAATAGTTATCATTTGCGTCCTAAATAATGTGACTGGTCTTGATTTGCTCTAAGTCTTAGTTTGCTAGTAAGCTCTGCTTCCACCATGCACCTCCAGCAAAACCCGTAATCTGGTTGGTCTTCAAATCTACCGCATCCTTGTCAAAAATTAGGGTTCAGGCTAACCCAAAAACTCAAGGTAGAGAATATACAGCGTAAGAAACTGGTTTAATCAAACCAAAAATCATGTCCGTAAAAACCTCTCGTCCCTCTCTACGTCTCCGCGAGGAATATTTGAAGCCATCGACCTTCGACGGGGAAAGAGAGATTCCTCTCGACATGTTACTGCGCGAATTCGACGGGATCCGTGAAAAGAGCTATGCCCACAATACGGCCTTGATTGTGAAGGATCACTCGATCTTTCACATCATCGTCCAGCCTCTAATTAGATGTAGATGGAAGACTAAGAAGTACGTGGACGTTTATCTAATTTCTTGCGCTTCATGTGCTCGAAAACGAGGTGCACATGAAGTTTCTCCATCCTCGATCGTTTCTCAAATCGTCGATTTGATCGTAAGCGTCCTTCGCGCATATAGAGAGGGTTTCGATCCGTCTGCTTTCCATGTTTTGTCCATGTTCACTGGGTAAAGGACTACTTGCTCTATCACTAAGATCATGACACATCACAATCGATTTGAGTTTGAGTGATATAAATCACGTCTTCAAGAAGTAATTGATTGAACCAATCTATGTTGTTTCTTACTCAAACTCATATGAGCGATGTTGAATAAGGGATCCTCCTCGCTTGGCGTGTGATGAAGTGTTCCATCCAATTGTACTTGCTAAATGACTCTTAGTCGCATGACATGTGGAAATATAGTCTTGAGCTCCATTAAATTCATCACCTCTAGATAATTAAGAGAGAGAGAGAGAGAGATGGCTTATGGAGTTGACGGTGAGCTATTGGTATGCTGCAAACAATGAGGTGCAACAAGTGTGACGAGTGTCGACTGGTATAACAATAATAGCTCGAAATGGTGGCATCTTTGACACAACTTATAACCCATCAATTAAAAGAGTGATTGGAAAGTATAGTCCAATAAAAGGAAAAAAAAAAAAAAAGAAAAGAAAATTAAACACACTAGAGTTCAATGACCGCAAAATACATACATCTCACACACACATGTATATATAGTTCTAAGAGTATGAGTTTCACGTAAATGGCTATGTCTATGTCGCATGTGGACTCTACTACGCAAAAGCATTACATGAATATTTGTAAACGGGCCTTAGGAACGTTTGAGCTTCGATTCTCGAGCAAGAGGCAGATTGGTTCAATTTCACTGCAAAATGAGAGTTTCAGGACATTATAATTAGAAGAGCTCTATTAACATATTGGAACGGCGGTGGAAACGGTAGCCTTTCGACACAGCTGGCTAGCCAAGTATTTGTACACAGGCAATTCGCACTCTCTCTTTGTAGACGCCAATTAGATTGCACTGATTTAGCGAATTCATATTGCATACAACGCATGTTAAAAAGAGAGATTGGTCTCACAAGATGTTATAGATATCCGAGTTCGAGACATTGTTAGTATCCTTAGAGGAAACATATGACACGCACCTAGTTCGCACGCTCACTTGTTTCTTGTTTCGAATGTACAAAAGATTACGTTTTCTTTTTGTGCTTTTCACCTTTGGTAGGAGCCCTAATTAAGTCAGAGAAGGAATTTTCTCCAAAATGCAGCTACTATCCTTATATCTGCTTTAATTTTGGCTAATCACTCTAATGGGCACGGCACGCCGTGCCCAAGATGGCATGTGGGCCGCCACAGCCTGAAGGAGTGATAGGCCACCATGTCTGCTCGAGCACGGCCCACTGGCCAGCCCTAACTAAGGAAGAAATGCACCTGAAAAAGTTTATTATTGTGTTATATGGGCAGCAAAGATATGAGAGACATTTTTTGAGAGAGAGATGTTGAAATGAAAGAAACAAATGAAGGGGCAATTTGGGAATTTCGCGAAAAGGGCAGGGCCTAATTTCTGCACCTAAGTTTTCCATAGCCATTCCAGAGAAAGGGAATGTCCAAAAATCCTGAGCCAAAAGTTCTCCTGAAAGCTATTCTGCGACCACAGGGAGGCCAGCAAGCAAAACTAGTAGACTTTACATGCATCAGGAATAGAACCAGCTAATGGAATTTATCAAAGTCACTAGATAAATCTGACTAAAAGTGTCTTTCTACCCATATCCTCAATCGATGAATACTAACTACTGGCTTTTTGGTCGACGGAGAAGCTCTCTTCTGGTTGCCTCTTCCAGAAATAGTAGGAAGCTTCAATCCACCGCGGATGGACCAGTGACTTCTTTTCCTTGACAGCCCAACGCGACTTCTCCGTCCCGGCATCCGTCGCAACCACATGGGTCACTGAATCATCGAGGTCCACCGTGCATGTGGCTCCCAACTGCTCCGCCATCTTCCACAGCTGGTGTTGCCTGGCAGGAAAGTGGGTTGGAAACACACGGCTGAAGATGATCTTACAGCCTTCAAGGACTTCCTTGCGAAGCGTCTTCAAAACCTGCTCCAACCAAATGCACAAGATCACACGTCTGAAGTGAAATGACTGGTTCCTTAATCTAGCTGCTGGCTAGACCATCACTTCAGGATGTTCTCAAATAGGGTAGTGCAGGAGAAGTACAGTACAGTAAAGCTCCACAATCTTTCCCTTGTTCCTATGCATTTTTTTCAACTGCCTATTTATTCTGATCATAATCACAGCTCCAAATACCTTGTCCGAGAGAACCTAAGGCATCACTCCGAAAATCTCCCAACTTTTAATTCAAAATTCCCAAATTCCTAGCCGAAGCAGCATATTCATTTCAACAGAAGAGTTTCTTTACTTCACTGGGAGTATTGGAAACTAGTAATACAAATTCAGTCATAAATGGTCAGTGAACCATCAGCAGGAAAAATACCTGTCTAACGTCTCTGCCAGCAAGCTCGTCCTCGAGTTCCTGCAGTGCAAAATTTCACACATAAGTAACAGTATTGACTTGGTAATTACCTCAGTTATATATAAAGAACACAGCGCCAGCGCAAGTGCACAGGCCATACAGTCCTCCTAGGACAGGGAATTTGTTGTCTTGAAACAATAAAAACCTTAACCACACTAAGGTTACAAAGTTCTTATACAGTTAGAGAAGGGAGCATACATCAAAAAATATGGTATGGACCCGTTTGAGGACTCCAATAACAGTGGCAAGGGCTCCATCACCCTCATTTTCATCTGTCTCCATCTCAGAAAGTGATTTACAAGAGAATCCAAATTGTTGACAGCTTGAAGCAAAGTAATGATATCTTTCCATCAGTAACAAATTGTCCTTGTGCTTTGTCCATGCCTAAAATAACAGGAGAATTCATATTTAAAAGGGTAACTCAAAATAACTAAAGAGAGATTCCGTCAGAAGGAACAAATACTCCTCTACCTAGCTAAATTTCCTGCTTCCGAAATTTGGCTTTTTACTTCAAAATCCACATGGTGTTTGGGGCATAAAAAGCCAATGACAATGTCATTTATTGAAGCCAAAAACTAACTGAGAACCCCATGTTTAATTCAGGATTTAAAATTTCAATCAAATCAGAGACAGCCAATACAGCATGAAACATGGGATTGTGACATGTTGTAGGGTATATTCTTTGATTTCTTGATAGAACAAAAACACCTGAAAGCATAAGCATTGCTAAATTTATAGAAAAGTGGAATCATTCTTCATACAGCCAACCACATGTATGCAGAATGATTCAAACCCAACACCCCCCCCAAAAAAAAAAAAAAAAAAAAAAAAAAAAAAAACAAGAAAAACAAGAAAGGGAAGCACAACAAAACTGAACAATAATTCTCATGCAACCTGATCCCAAAAATGAAAACAAAGACTAATGTTAAATTCCTGACAGAAATAAAAGGATAATAGACAAGCAAAACAAAACCAAACACTAATAGTGTGAAAACCACATCCAAAATTTACCTTGGGGAATTTAAAAGACAAATCATGATCAACTTCATTTATAATTATAAAAAAAAAAAAAAAAATTTAATAGCAAACCATGTAAGAATCTGTTTGGGAGTTATTTTGAAATCCATTTACCTGCTCTGTATCATCTAATATCAGTACATAACTTTCTTGGCCCAACACCACATCAAGTCCTTTTTGGTGTCTTTGGGTACCATCATCTCGGGAGATCACTCTTTCATGGAAGTACTCTCTTTTGGGGTCAAGTAGCTTAGCCATTTCCAGGGCGTAGGATCGATCGCCCATTGTGTATATATACATCTCGAACATTTCACTAGCTTCCTTTAAGAAGGTCCGCACAAAGGGTCTCAACTTGGTCATTGTATGCATATGCTCCAAGATGAAGAGGCTGCCTTTAGAGACGTCTGCCCATTAAATTTAAAATTAAATCCGACAATCAAGACAAGAATCAGGACTTAGAAATGTGCCCAGTATATAAACAAGAAAATAAGACAAGGAAACTTGTAATACGGCACATGGCACCACATAAAACGAAAATTCACAGTCCCAACAGAATCCAAATTGGCATGAAAGGGTATACCTTCCCGAGAATCTACTTTGCCTCTCAGGTGTTCCTCATCTGAACTAATATGGGCAAGTGAAGTTGAATTAAGGAGTGTATGATCTAAGTCAAGGATCAAGTAAAGCTTTTTGTAACGTAGCAAATTTTTCATATCTGTCTTCCGCAATCGAGCAATCTCATCATTAGCAAGCCATAAACCCTGCATATACAAGTACTAATACATCATATCCATCTAAAATAAAAATGGTAAAAGCTAAACATAAATGACAAACCAAAAATCAAACATTTCCTTCTGCAGAAAAGAGAATGTAATGGTCATCCCCTGAGCCATTTCAGAGAAATGAACATCTTGATCCACGATTCAAGATTATTTTACAACTCTAATTGATATATACTTTTCCATCTTGGACTCTACCGTCCACCAATGGCAAAACAGAAACTTCTAGCATATAAAATAGCTTCCGAGGTGCTGGACTTTTGCTAGTCTGACATAAGTCTGCTCCTTTGATCCTCTAATGGAAAAGAATCACCACTAGATGGCATCCACATTAGCTAATATGGAAAATAAAGAAATTGCTGAATGCTAGTCCTAAGAGGGCCCATCCAGAATAGGACATGGCAATCAGTAAAACATAAATTTCATGTTTAACTAAATTTACAAAGCAAATGAGACACGTGTAAGGGATTAAAGAGTTTCCTTTCCATTTAGAATGAGAACTGATTGAAATTAAGCCACAGCTGATCATTGTTCATTCATTTCCTATAAGGAAAGAAAGAACTATTACAAGCAAAACACTGCTCAAAATCACTAGTTACCAAACAGTTCAGAACCCCCCCTTCTTCACCCTGTTCCGACCTCTCTCAAAACTTATAAACTATATAAGATATGTTGAAAAGGCGGAAGCTTTCGACTTTAGGATTTGTCTTACCTTATGTATATAGCCAAATGTTACACCTGATTTCTCTTCAAGGGATTTGCCACAACGCATGCACATTCCCCCGAAAGAACCAGGATGTGAACAGGAATCCTGCTTGATGGTTGTTTCTGCACATTAGCAAATGCCCGATATTATCTGGTCATCCTAGAGGAAAATAAAAGTAAAGCAGCGAAAGAGGATCAGTGACTAAAAACCAACTGCTAACTCATAATTAAGATCAGTCTCTGTCATTTTAAACTAGAGCTGAACACAGACTTGTGGGTTTTGAATCAGCAGTTAAAAAATGGATAACTAAAATCAAAACTTCCCCCACTGCCACTTCACAATTGTGCCACTCAGCATGTCAAAGATTCCATCACATGTCAAAATTAAAGAATAACCCATCATGCTAAAGGTTAAGCCAAAATAAACCACTCAAGCTCATGACATTCATTCTCTACCTTATTTAATCACCAATTGGGTTGTCTGAGTACAGTTAAGAACCTTTACATATGAATAAGAAGGATTGCAGAACTTAGCATATGGCCATTCCTAGAGCAAAAAATTATACTTACAAGGTAAAACAAGCTTCCTAGTTACACCACGATGAAGAATCTTCCACTGTTCTTCCCCATGGTTAAAATTAATGCATTCTAAAGTTAACAGAAATATAACGTTGACAGGTCATTAGGCTGCAAGTTCAGCAAACAATGTTCTATTCATCTATATGTATGTGGTCATCTTAATTGTGGATGGGCTCATGCGCACAAGAGCATGTGAGCATATCTCCACAATCATTATAATTCGAATTCAGGCGACCTATTAAACTTAACTCTTCAGGCCCATACATGAAATTGCCAAGCCACTTTTCTTATAAATAAATGAAAGTGTCAAACCATTGAGTCAATAGTAAGCTAGCATACAAGAGGTCCTAGCTAATACATTACATCACGAAATCTCTAACTCTTTACGTCCTTAAGATACCTAAGCTAAGAACAGCATCAGACTCATCTCATTCTAAATTAGAAGCAATTTACTAGTATCAACCCGTTTAGGATGTCAATCTGAACAAGTTTTTTAGACCTTGGCATAAAAAGCACCCAAACATCTATATGAATGAGGGAGATTGATGTGATAAAGGTTGTTCTTGCAAGAGCTGCATGCAGAGTCCATCTTTGGTGGGTTTCTACTTTCCTATATAGAGTTTCCTAATGTTTTCATATATCTAACCAGGTAAATGCATCTTTCCATTACATAAGATTGTGCATGATTAAAGTTAACAATAAGAAAGAGCTGTGCTTGATACCGTCCACACACATTATCCACATTGTTAAGCTAATACACCTATGTCACAGGCCAAAAGTAGTGACACCTGTATGTAAATTAAAAATGAACTAAGCACAGCCTACACCTGAGACAAAGCTAGGTAAAGGACATTTCTTCCTCCAGAACCAACCAAAGCTTAGCATTCAAGGCAGAAGCTCATTCACAAAATTCTTTAACTAAAAATCAACTAATGATTGTGTGATGTATCTTAAGTAGGCTGAGATCAAGAATTTCCTACCCTCTAGAGACCATTGTCACAGGAATAAAAGAAACTGAAATGGATACACATTTAGTCTGGAGGACTTCTTACCTACAATTTGTTCTGAATCTACAATTTGCTCTGAATATTCACGTGAAGTTGACCCCTCAGGTTCCTCTAAAATTTCCAGTTTCTCTGCCTTGCGCCTCTTTATCCTGGCAACAAACTTGTTAGTTAAAACTCGATGGAAATCAAGGCACCTGCCCTGTTAATAAAATATAGGTATAACGAAAAGATGAAAAAGATCCAATATCATTGAACTCTGACACAGTTGCGCATTCAAATTAAGAGAGCTGATTTCATGTAGACATAAAATCCAAAAGTTACAGATAGAAGACCAGAAAACTATAGACACCAGAATTGGACAATGCCACATAACCATTCTAAAACTGGTATAAACTGTTAACTGCAGACATCAAAACTATCATCGGAAAATACCTTTCGCTTTCATGATCACTCTCATTGTCAGTTTCGTCATCAGCTGATGAACCAGATGTACCAGTAGAACCAGAAGCTAACTGAGCATCGAGGTAGGATGCAAAGTCATCACTGCTAGATGAATGCACTGGTGAATCCGTCACAAGACTCATCTGAAGCAGGATACATTCAATATACAAACCATATCAAATTTCGAATACTGAATGCCCAATTTGGAGAAGATGAATACGTAAGCAACAAAGCAAGGTGGAAATAACAGTCATCGAATCAAAAACAGAAGTCACTAAGTCAGGACCATTAGATGCCCTTTTTGCAAGCTCAGGTTGGGAAGGGGGAAGCTGAGAATGGGATAGAAGACCCTTCAGACCTCAATTAGGATGCACTACCACTAGGTCAAAGCCTTGATCCATATGCACCAATCAGTCAAAATGGCGAACACAGTCAGCACTTTCCACCCACATGAAGATAAATGCCAATAAATGTGTCGGGGCAAAGGTTTGCCCCGCCACTGCCGCTCCAGCGACCCATGCATTGCAGGGCAATCTGCCGTGTCCCCATCCCCACACCGCCCTCACAGGGCAAGGAAATGCTCCCGCACAAAGAATTCCAGACAATTCCCCAAATCTTGTTTAAATCCACTTGTATTTTCCACTAAATTTAAATATCCAGCAACAAAAACCAGAAAAAAAAAAAAAAACAAATAAGCACCACATATGAGAAGCCATCATAGAATTTTCTTGAAGTGGAATAGCGCACGCCCCTCTATCAAATCCTAAAAGACAAGATCTTCCTATACCTCTTGCCTCGTGTGAGGAAAATCTAGCGATAACTCCTTCGGATATTCAATCCCTATCGATCGCAGTTCCCCACCCAAAAATTCGACAAGAATCTCCGAGGCGGACCGACGAGGCAATGACCATGCCCCACTGTCCACTCGACACTGTTCACGCTTAAACGGAGTCCAGGGAGAGAGGAGGGCACCTTCAGGTGTCGGTGGTGCGACGGAGAGGAGTCGGCGCCGAGACGGCGGCGGCGGCGGCGGCGGCGGCGGGCGGCGGGCCGGCGAGGTCCGACGTCGGTTCTGCGAGCAAAAGGCGGTTAACTCGTCGCGGATGAGAGAATTAGGGCTTCAATTGAGGGCGGAAATTGAAACCAACGGACGACGATACCGGTTTGACCCAAAAGTATGGTCTCGGGTTCCAGAAATTACTGCGCACTTCTTAGGGAATGTGGAACATATTAAATTTCAGTAATATACTTGGATATAGTATAATTAACACGAAAATATATGGTAATTGATTTTTCATCTTGAATTTTGATTTTCATCCTGACTCCCTCCAATCAACTGAGTGAGGTCGAGAAATAGGACAATAAAAGATCATGGTAGACTTGATCACATTCGATAATATTTTCAAATTCGTTATATTATCGAGTCATTCTTTTAATTGACCAAAGCATAGGACTTATGTAATGTACGGACCCTCGATAGTGACATGATGTTCCAACGGCAATGGTTGAAAATTAAAGAAATTAAGTAAAATCATGAAAAACTAAAGAATAAATTAAATACTTAATTTCTAATATGGAATGGAAATCAATCGATATTATTAATTTCTCGAATTGAGGTTAAGATTGGATTTCCAACTTAAAGATTGGTTCTTTATGTGGGTGACCCTAATGAATCTATCTTGCCTAACGAAGTTTTAATCTTGAATATTCAAGATAATAATGAAGGGTAAAGTTTAACCTATTCGGATTAAAAGTTATGCCTTGGACGGAAGGACGACAAAGACGGGCCGGAATGAGGTTTGCTGATGGGTATCCTTCAGCAATGGGGATACTGCCGATGCTCTCACGCCAAGAACCGGCCACGGTGGGGACCAAGGAACGGGGAAAGGAAGCGCCGGTACAAGATGGAGCACCGGTGATGGGAAACTCTGTCTGGTCTGATCACTAGAAGACTTGGCAGCAATCGGACGACGGCTTGGTTGCACGACGGAGGAACCCCAGAGGAAGAATGACACCGTGAGAGAGGAGTCAGCAGTGGCGAAAGCTCAATCGCGATCTTGACCCAGTAGTCCTCCCTCCACCGACGGGATGAGGATGATTGGCTTGGGATGGAAGGTAGCGCAATGAGGACACGAGAGAGAGAGAGAGAGAGAGAGAGTCTCAACTGAGGATATAAGGTCGACAAGTCGGTTGAGAGATACTGAAGTACACAGGTCGACCTTGCAGTAGGGTTTTTACCCAACCCTTTACCTTCATCCGCATGTTCGGCTACTATATTAGTTTACCAATTCCTCAAACACCCCTTACTTGATGCGATGGAGTCTACCCTTCCACCCGAAGGGCTCCCCTAATTCTAAAGTATAATTTTTGCTCCCCCACTCCATTCTCAAGATCTCTATATAATATTGCTTTCCAACTTTTTTAAAAATTCACTTTCCTAATTTAGAACTCAAGTTCGACCCAAATATATATAACTTGGGTTTGACCCTAAAAAAAACTTAGAACTTGGGGCATTTTGCCAAAGTGAGGGAACTCTTGAAGGTTTCAATAAGTTTACAGCATTGCCTTTTTTCTTAAGTCCAAGTCCCTTTAGCATATTAGGCCAATTTCCATATAACTAGTGAAATTTATTTAATGTGGATATGTTATTACTAAATGAAAATTGTTCCCAGTGTTTGAATGCAATGCGGATGTTGAATTATGATAATATTGATAATTTTGTTTAGAGGTAAAATTCAATTCCTAATTTTCTCACTTAGTGGATGGTAAAACTAAAAAACCAAAAATTTCTGAGCGTCAACACAAGAAATAAGGAGCATAAAAATAAAAGGGCAAAGCAATGCGTGACGAATGGACTAAGATCAGACTGACTTTTTGATAGGTTATTGGTCCGTCATTGGTTGATCCAAAAGTGGCAATGACCCGCCTTTCCAACATATTCGGTATTTGAAGAATAATTTAATCCCTTCAATGAGAATGATTATCATAAAATCTCAACCATCGCCTAAATATAGGGAATAAATGCTTTTCCTATAAGAACTCTTTTACCACTAATCCTATACTTAAAGATCACATTTATGGCATGTCCAGTGTAAATTAGCCTCCCCCGTTGCATTTGAGACACAAGCTTATGACGAACTGAGACTCCACAGTCATTGACAAACAAGGTTTGGTGCCATGAAGAAAACAATAATTGTGTTAAATACAAAATTCATCATTGACACACCGCCCAAGATTGAAGGGGAGCATGGAAAGGGTATAAATGGAGATGTAGGGTGCGTTTAGTAATTATTCTGTTCTTTAGAATAATTTTTTATTAGGAATGATTTTTTCTAATTCTGTTCGTGGGAACAATTTCTGAACAAAAGAATGCATTTAATAACTACACAAATTTTTTATTCTCGGAATAGAAATGTGTTTAATAGGATTCTTAATTTTTTTTATTTTTTATTTTTAAATTTTAATACTTTTATTATATTTTTCTCTTTTCTCTTTCTTTTTCTTCTTCTTCCTTCTTTGTGACCAATCGCTAGTGAGCTCACCAGAGCCTCGGCCTCGTCAAGCCAAAGTGAGCCTTGGCCTCACTAGATTTGGGCGAGGCTGAGCCTTGCCAATGGTTGGGTGAGGATTACGAGGAGAGCCTTGCCCATCCATCAGCGAGGCTCAGCCTCACCAGACCAGGGCAAGGCCAATCTCGCACCACCTGCACACAAAATGTTTTCAGTGTCCTACCCACTGCTTAGAGAAATCCCAAATGCATATCTTTCATGCCCATTGAACCAAATTATGCACAAGAAAAAGTTCCAAATTGAATTCGACACCACAACAATCTGAAATTTTCAAATTTAGCAACAATACAATTTCCATCAAGTAAAGCCACTACGCAACCAAGACGGAGACAAATACAGGACATCAAATGCAAAAAGCCATTAGCTAATAACACCTGCTGTCATAGAATGACAGGCACAAAGCTTAACGCGGCCGATAGTAAGCGTACACCGTGTAAAACGTCTGGAGGAGGGTAAGCAGCAAGAGGATAATGGCAGCAAAGAGAGAGAGGCATGTCCACGGACTACTGAAACGTTCGCGGATGAGGCTTCTCCACCAGACTCTGTACTTGCTTTCGTAGTACTGCTCGCAATACTCATTCACCTCCTTGATTTCGTTGTACAAGTAGCCCAGATCGAGATCGTAAATGAACTCTCTACACTTCATAAACAGTTCCGCCACCTCGTTTTCGCTTCCCAGGTGATTGATGATCCCGTGCTTGCGGAAAATCTGAATGTCCCTGGGGCTATTTGATGCGGGTGCGTCCAACATAGCTCCATCGACCAACTCAGAACCATCGATGCTTATCCAAGCCAATAAAGAAGTTGGGCATTATGTTCTTCAATGGATCATTTTGAATGAATAATGTTAATTACTTATCGGTACTTTGTGGTATATCGATAGGTATCAATGGGAGGCCATTTTAGATGTCTTGTATGACCAAGTGATGAAGTTTCAGGAGGATTATTTTCTGGTCAAGGGAGGAGCTCGAATTTTGGGAAGGCTTGAGGTTCACGAAAGGTTCAAGAAATGGAAGGCCGAAGATTAAAGGGCATTTAGTTCCCGTGATAAAGGCTTTTTATTAAGTTCCTAGCTGTTTTTATTTTTATAGCTGAAGAGTCGAACGTTTCAGTCGGGGCATTTAATTCCCGTGGTAGTAAAGGCTTTTTATTATGTTTCTAGCTGTTTTTGTTTTTATGTAGCTCAAGAGTCGAACGTTTCGTTCCTAAGTCATTAAAGTTTGTTTTTAATATTTCCTAAGGCTAAAATCCTCTTATAAATAGGGGAAACTATCCAATGTAGGGGATATACGAATTTCATGAATGAGAATGGTGAGATTTTCTCTCGCTTGAGTGAACTCCTTTGGAGAGTGGATAACTCCTTTCGGTTTCTTTATCCTTGGAGCGTAGATCACTCCTTGGTGGTGAGCCAAGAAGCCCTTTATCCTTGGCTAGTGGAATCTTTAAGCCTTGGTGGTGAGCTTCTCCTATCCCGAAGTCCTTTATCCTTGGCTGGTGGAAGCTTTAGGCCTTGGTGGTGAGCTTCGTTGATCTCGATCCTCTTCTTCGGTTGGTGGCGTGGCCTTTATACCTTGGGAGGAGATCGTTCTATATCGTTCTATCTTTTCTTATTCTCTTTGTTTCTTTACCGTATACACTACTCCATACACTTAACCACAAAAATCCCCTCAAAAAAATATCCGTTCTTGAATCACTCACCCCATCACGCATCAAAATATTGGTATCAGAGCTCAAGGTTCAACTCATTTGAGTGATTCCTTTCTTTCTTTTGTTACAAATTCCTCATGGATGAACAAGTTCCTAGAGGCTTGACTCTAGAGCAAGCGCACAACGAAAGGCGAGATCGTGCGATCCAAAATCTTCAACAACAAATGGAGCGAGTCCTCAATCTTCTAGAGAATCCGGCGAGACAAGGACAACCAGCAAGGCGTCCCAATGAACGGCATCGGCGTGACGATTCTGAATCTCGTCAAAATTCTGATGGCGATTCCGAGTCCACTGGAGACAACCGAACAATTTTGCACTCTAGTGATTCTGAATCTCCAATTCGAAGACGAAGACGGAGAGGGAGGCATAAGGAGGATGAAAGAGACGTTAAAGTGGAGGTCCCTGAGTTTGACGGTAATCTTAATCCCAACGACTTTGTGGATTGGCTACACAAAACCGAACGAATTTTTGACTTCAAATCCTATTCGGATGAGAAGAAATGTAAGGTTGCTATCCTAAAGCTGACCAAATATGCTTCTCTATGGTGGGAGAATCTAAAGCATCAACGAGCAAGGGAAGGAAAAGCCCGAATCAAGTCTTGGGAAAAACTCAAGAAGTTGATGAAGAAGAGGTTCTTGCCCGACAACTATAAGCAAGATCTCTTCCTCAAACTGAACTCCCTAAGACAACATGTGATGAGCGTTGAAGAATACATTCGTGAGTTTGAACAACTCAAAATGAGGAGTGAAGTTCCAGAAGTTCCCGAGCAAACCATCGCTCGTTTCCTTGGCGGCATGAATCGAGAAATTGCCGATATGGTTGAACTTCAACCGTATTGGTCCTTTGAAGACGTATGCAAGTTAGCCATAAAAGTCGAAAAACAATTGAAGAGCAAGAGGTTTTTCTCCAGAACCTCAACAAAGGCGACATCTTATTTTAAGGGTGCTTCCTCAAGCAAGGGTGAGAGTACGTCGACAAAAGACAAAGGCAAGGGAAAGAATGCAGAGCCTTCCAAAGAAGTCCAAAGGAAGTTTGAAGGTGATGCAAGGAAATGCTTTAAGTGCCATGGTTTTGGGCATTTACAAGCAAATTGTCCAAATCGGAGAGTTATGACTCTTCAAGAAATTGAGGAGATCAATTCGGCGCTTCAAGAGGCTGACAACGAAGACCAAAATATTTCTGAATCTGATCGGGAAGAAGAAGTTGTGGAGAAAGCCGATGATGGTGAGCTGTTGATCATCCGAAGAGCATTGCATGTTGAAGTTTCTCCTAATAAAGAGCAAAGGGAGAATATATTTCACACGCGTTGCACTATTAACGAAAAGGTGTGTTCGGTGATCATTGATGGTGGGAGCTGCACCAATGTTGCTTCAACAACTCTTGTCGACAAGTTGAAGCTTCCAACAACGAAACATCCTCAACCATACAAGCTCCAATGGCTCAATCAAGGGAATGAACTCAAGGTAACCAAACGCGTTCTTATATCATTTTCGATTGGGAAGAACTATCGAGATGAGGTTGTATGTGATGTGATTCCTATGGAGGCATGCCACTTGTTATTGGGTAGACCATGGCAATTTGATATAAATGCTACGCATGATGGTCGGAAAAACACATACTCTTTTCAGAAGGAACAAAAATGCATTACTCTTTTACCATTGAGTCCTTATTCGATACATAATAATCAACCAAGGGAGGGAAACACTTGTAAGGAAAATCTGTTCTTGAGTGAGACACGGGTTGAGAGAGCCATTAGCAAACAAAAGAATGTATTTGCTTTGCTTGTGGTCGAAAAAAGAGTGAGATAGAGCGACCCATACATCCAAAAATGCATTGCTTGTTGAAAGAATTTGCAGATGTGTTTCCGGAGGATTTGCCACTGGGATTACCTCCCATAAGAGGTATTGAGCATCAAATTGATTTGATCCCCGGTGCTCCGCTACCAAACAAGCCAGCTTATCGATGTAATCCGGAGGATACAAAGGAGTTGCAAAGACAAGTTGATGAACTTATCCTCAAAGGATATGTTCGAGAAAGCATGAGTCCTTGTTCTGTTCCGGCTCTACTTGTGCCTAAGAAGGATGGTACATATCGCATGTGTGTTGATAGTCGAGCCATCAACAACATCACCATTAAGTATAGGTACCCTATACCTAGACTTGATGATATGCTTGACGAATTATATGGTTCTTCTGTGTTTTCAAAGATAGATTTGCGGAGTGGTTATCATCAAATTAGAATGCGAGAAGGAGATGAATGGAAGACGGCTTTCAAGACCAAGGGAGGCCTTTATGAGTGGTTGGTTATGCCATTCGGATTATCTAATGCTCCGAGTACCTTCATGAGACTTATGAATGAGGTTCTTCGTTCTTTTATTGGTCGATTTGTCGTTGTTTATTTCGACGATATTCTTGTTTATAGCACGAACGAGGAGGAGCATATCTCTCATTTAAAACAAGTCTTTAATGTCTTGAGATAACGAAAACTATATGCTAAAATGGAGAAATGTGAGTTCTTCTCTCCAAGCATTGTGTTTCTTGGTTATGTGGTTTCCAAAGAGGGAATCTCTGTTGATCAAACCAAGGTGGAAGCTATGAAGACTTGGCCGATTCCGAAGTCCATTTCTGATGTAAGAAGTTTTCATGGACTTGTTTCTTTCTATCGACGTTTTGTCAAAAACTTTAGTACCGTCATGGCTCCTATAACTGTATGCATGAAGAATGGTGTTTTCGAATGGACAAAGGCTGCTCAAAATGCCTTTGAGGTAATCAAGCAGAAACTTTGTGAGTCCCCTATTCTTGCACTTCCTGATTTTGACAAAGTATTTGAGGTTGAGTGTGATGCAAGCGGAGTTGGTATTGGTGCTGTTCTGGTGCAAGCACAAAAACCATTGGCATATTTCAGCGAGAAGTTATCTGATTCCAAGAGGAATTATTCAACTTATGACAAAGAGTTCTATGCCATTGTCCGAGCTCTTGATCATTGGAGTCATTATTTGAGGCCAAAGCAATTTGTCCTTCATTCTGATCATGAGGCGCTTAAGTTTATTAGTGGCCAACACAAGCTTAATTCGAGACATGCAAAATGGGTAGAATTTCTTCAATCCTTTTCTTTCGTCTCAAAATATAAACCGGGGCACACTAATGTTGTAGCAGATGCTTTATCGAGAAGATATTCTATGCTTGCGGTTCTGGACTCTAGAATTCTCGGATTTCAAGCAATGAAAGAACTTTATTCTGAAGATGCGGAGTTCTCATCCATCATCAACAATTGCAAGCTGGGAGTTCAAGGTATATATTCTTTGCAAGATGGGTTTCTTTTTAAAGGAAATCAATTATGTGTGCCGAAGAGTTCTTTTCGCGAATTGCTGATTCGAGAAGCGCATGGTGGAGGATTGGCTGGTCATTTTGGTATTAACAAAACTCTTGAGGTTCTTCAAGAGCATTTCTATTGGCCAAAGATGAGTGGAGATGTGCATGCTATCATCTCAAGGTGTGCAACTTGTCAGAGATCAAAAAGCCATTTCCATCAAGGTTTGTATACTCCACTTCATGTACCATTGCAGCCCTGGGAGGATGTTAGCATGGATTTCATTGTGGCTCTACCAAGAACTCAAAGAGGAAAAGATGCTATCATGGTGGTCGTCGATCGGTTCTCTAAAATGACTCATTTCGTGCCATGTCACAAGACCAATGATGCATCTCATATTGCTGAATTATATTTCAAAGAGATTATCCGCATTCATGGAGTACCAAAGACCATTGTGTCAGATCGTGATTCCAAGTTCTTAAGCCACTTCTGGAGGACTCCATGGAGAATGCTTGGTACAAGGCTCTTATTCAGCACAGCTTGTCATCCCCAAACGGATTGTGGCATCCCAAAATTCAAGTCATCCTCTAGAGAAATTAAAGCCTATAATTAGGTAATGAAATTACCTATGGTCTATGTGTTAGCCATTAGTTTTCTTAAGGCTAGGTGTTATTGTGCTTGTGTTTATGAATTTTGAATTTAGGACTATAGGATAAATTAATAATCTATGCTTGGCCATGCACTTTATAAATTAAATTTCAATAAATGAAATGTCATAAAACTTTGGCCATGTGAAAAATTTAAAGTTTAAAATATTTATAAAAGAAATTGAATTCAGCCGTGCATGAGGGACATGCACACCCATGCGGAAAAGGAGGAATCGTCCGCGCCCAAAAGCTGCCCAAACCTCCCTCCATTTGGTCGACACCCTAGTCAACCATGAGAGGAAAATTTCTGACCACTGATGCCACGTTGCTTTCTGGTGGTCGGCCAGCAAATTGGGATTAAGAAAAGAATTAATTAAATGGCTGAAGACACGTTGCAAGAGAGGAGCAAGGTGTCGAAGGAAAAGAAGCATGATGGACACGTACGGATCCAGCTGCCCTTCATGCGGCCAAACCATGGAAAAATGTTCTGTTAGTTGACTGGTTTTGGTGAAAAACCAGCGACTAATCAGCTCGCTTGTACTGACCAGAGAAGCAAGGCCAGAGGAGGCCACGTTGCTTCGTATGGAGCAACCAGCGACGGCCAAGAAAACCCAGCTGGAGACACGCCTTCTCCACCTGTCCTCCATGCATGCATCCACCGAAAATCCCCCTCTTTGTTGGCTGGTTTTTAGCAAAACCAGCAGCTAATCTGCTCGTGTAAGAGAGAAAAAGGGAGTGACCGAGCAGAACCGGGAGTGAGAGAGAGGGAGAGAGTGCGAGAGAGAGAGTGAGGTGCGAGAGAGAGGGAGCGGCCGAGAGAGAAAGGAGGAGGAGGAGCCGCCGTGTTCGCCGCCCTACGCCGTCGTTTTCTTCGGTCTAGAGGCAAGTGGGGTCCTTAACTTCTCTTGCATGTCTGTTTTGTTGGTTGCATGTTCGGTTTTAGGTGTGATTTGGGCGAAAAACCGAGGTAAGGGTTGGATGTGTTCAAGCTATGTGACTGTTTTCGTTCGGTTTGTGGTAGTCAGTACCTTATTCGAGCTTGCATGTGTATTTGGAGTGCGAATTTGGCTTCGGTGTCTTCATGAAAGTTGAAGCTAACATCTTTTAGTATCACATACTCGAATTTCATGGAAAACGATGGTGTTATGAGGGGTCAAAAGCTCTGTCATACGGAGACTTCAGATCTGCGAATTTCCTACTGACCTTTTGTTGATTTCTTGGTTGCATGTTGATTTCTGTTGGAGATCTCACTTTGTTGTCTTCATGAAAGTTGTAGGTAACATCTCAAAATATAACATAATAAAATTTGAAGAGAAATGAACAAGTATAGCCTAGTGAATCGACTAGATCTTTGAGACGATTGATTCTGTTGAAGTGAACCGAGACACCCGAGACTTCAAGGGCTTAAAAGAGGATCATACTTTGGTTATTTAACCTAAATCTCTTCATGAAACTTGTAAAGGACACATTGATACAAAACATACTCGAATTTCAGAGGAAACGAAATGGATTAGATGGGTCAAACCTAAGTTTTTCGGTGATATGTACTCTGGACGAAACGGTAGAGGTTCCAGAAGCTTCGTGGAGTTGTATAAATTAATCTATGAAGAATTTGGCTTAGAGATCTTCATGAAAAATGCACGAAAATGTGTTGGCTATCACCCTGTAAAATTTTGTAATTTTTGGAGGCCATATGAGTATTTTAATCGAATTAATTTGAAAACTGTGCAATCTGGCCATTATCCGAATGTTATGTGCTATTTTGTGGAAATTTGGGAAATTATGTGAAATGCAAATTGGCCATGAATTTTGTGTGAAATTGTGATTCTAATTGTTTGTTTAATGATTGTTTGAATATTATGATTTTTGGAAAATCATAAATATTAAATATAATATTTATTTATGAAAATAAATAAATAAATAAATAATATAATAATATAATAATAAAATAATAATTAAATAAAAGTGGATTATTTTATTGGCCATGAATTCCATTGAAATTATGATGCATTGTTATATGACATTGGTGTATGTATGATCATGAATTGTGATGCATGTGTGTGAATCATATGCCATGTAATAATAAGATTAAAAGGATGGTGAATGTGAAAGTGGTATGTGAGTAAGAGGTTGTGGCGGAGGATGATGTCTGGTGGCCTAGTGGCATAATTCCAGAGGTTCCCTGGGAGTTTCAGGATGCCCGGAATGTGGGGGGCCGGAAGCCCTGTCGGAGGTCTTTGCCCGAAGGGAATGCCTCGCGATGCCAGGATTTGGGTGCGAGATGCCTGGCTAGAAGGGTAAAGGCCAGAGGTCCGGTTGTATCTTGGATACATGCCCGGAGGTTCCTCGTGATGCTAGTTGGGATGCGAGATGTCCGGAATGTGGGGGGCCGGATGCCCGGTTGTATCTTGGATACATGCTCGGAGGTTTTTCTCGCATGGGATGCGAGTGTAAAATATGAGATGAAATTGATGAATCGAGGAAGGGTGATGTGGTGATCAAATTTAAAGATAAAGATGAAAATAAACTCATGGCATGATGATATGCATGATGATGATGATATGTGATGTGATATGATGATCACCCATGGTATGATATGCATGATGATATGCATGATGATGATGATATGTGATGTGATATGATGATCATTCATGATATGATATGCATGATAATATGCATGATGATGATGATGATGATATATGATATGGCATGATGATATGCATGGTGATGATGATGATAATGATATATGATATGGCATGATGACATGTATGACGTGATGATGTCATGATGATGACATGTGTGATATGGTGATGTCATGATGATGATGACATGTGTGATATAATAATGTCATGATGATGATGATATGAGTATGACATGATGACACACATGTATATGTTATGATTGTGGTGATGATGCATGATAGTATATGCATGGCTGCAAGGTAAGTTACGCCTGTAATGCATGTATGATTTGTATGATGCATTGAGTTGTTATTGGATTCCTTTACCTGCTGAGTGGTTGTACTCACCCCTTTTGGGGACCAACATTTCAGATTAGTAGATGGTTTAAGCGGTTGGATATGACCGCGAGGAGAAGGATAGCAAAGGAGGGAACCTTTGGACGCCGACACTGATCGATGGACTTTAAGTGTATGACTGTTGGAAGAGACGTCGGTCATCTTTTGAAATATAGCCAAGTATAGAAAGACTATGGCATTTTGATGTACCGATGAATGATGTCCATCTGCTCTATGTAAATAAATGTGTTCGGTTTTAACTTATATAAAACGTTTAGTAGGTGTGCATCGATTTCTGAATGTAGGGAAGGGAATTGTTGGATATGCTTCCGTTATGTAAATTGCGCAAGGGACCGTTAATAAAAGATGTAAACCCCCATGGTTGTATGGACCCGTTGCGATTAAAATGGTATCAGAGTGACATGTTGTTTGGGAAAGAAAAAGTGAAAGGAAAAGCGAACTGTGGCGACCCTAATCAAATCGGGGGCCGTCGAGGGGTGTCACACGGATGGCCAAACGGAGGTAACAAATCGTACTCTAACCACTCTTCTTCGTGGTATGGTGAGTAAATCGTTGAAAGATTGGGATTTAAAGCTTGCGCATGCTGAATTTGCTTACAATCGATCACCAAGTTATACTACTGGTCGATCGCCATTTGAAGTTATACTACTGGTCGATCGCCATTTGAAGTTATACTACTGGTCGATCGCCATTTGAAGTTGTGTATGGAATTAATCCTCTCACACCCATTGATTTGATTCCAATTCCGTCTAACTCTCAAGTGAGCTTCGATGGCAAGAAAAGAGCTGAATCAATGAAAAAGCTCCATGAGCAGATTCAATCCAACATTGAAAAGGCCAACGAATCTTACAAGAAGAAAGCTAATCAACATTGCAAGAAGACTCAATTTCAACCGGGCGATCTTGTATGGCTTCACTTGAGGAAGGAGAGATTTCCATTTCGTCAAAAGAACAAGCTCATGCTTAGAGCTGATGGCCCCTTTAAAGTTATTGAGCGAATTGGTGACAATGCTTACAAGATTGACCTTCCGGGAGAGTTTGCAGTTTCGGCAACATTCAACGTGGGAGACCTTTCTCCTTACTTGGAGGATGAAAACCTTCTGGATTTGAGGACAAATATCAAAGAACCCGGGGAGGATGATGCGGGTGCGTCCAACATAGCTCCATCGACCAACTCAGAACCATCGATGCTTATCCAAGCCAATAAAGAAGTTGGGCATTATGTTCTTCAATGGATCATTTTGAATGAATAATGTTAATTACTTATCGGTACTTTGTGGTATATCGATAGGTATCAATGGGAGGCCATTTTAGATGTCTTGTATGACCAAGTGATGAAGTTTCAGGAGGATTATTTTCTGGTCAAGGGAGGAGCTCGAATTTTGGGAAGGCTTGAGGTTCACGAAAGCAGTTCAAGAAATGGAAGGCCGAAGATTAAAGGGCATTTAGTTCCCGTGATAAAGGCTTTTTATTAAGTTCCTAGCTGTTTTTATTTTTATAGCTGAAGAGTCGAACGTTTCAGGTCAGGGCATTTAATTCCCGTGGTAGTAAAGGCTTTTTATTATGTTTCTAGCTGTTTTTGTTTTTATGTAGCTCAAGAGTCGAACGTTTCTGTTCCTAAGTCATTAAAGTTTGTTTTTAATATTTCCTAAGGCTAAAATCCTTTTATAAATAGGGGAAACTATCCAATGTAGGGGATATACGAATTTCATGAATGAGAATGGTGAGATTTTCTCTGCTTGAGTGAACTCCTTTGGAGAGTGGATAACTCCTTTCGGTTTCTTTATCCTTGGAGCGTAGATCACTCCTTGGTGGTGAGCCAAGAAGCCCTTTATCCTTGGCTGGTGGAATCTTTAAGCCTTGGTGGTGAGCTTCTCTTATCCCGAAGTCCTTTATCCTTGGCTGGTGGAAGCTTTAGGCCTTGGTGGTGAGCTTCGTTGATCTCGATCCTCTTCTTCGGTTGGTGGCGTGGCCTTTATACCTTGGGAGGAGATCGTTCTATATCGTTCTATCTTTTCTTATTCTCTTTGTTTCTTTACCGTATACACTACTCCATACACTTAACCACAAAAATCCCCTCAAAAAAATATCCGTTCTTGAATCACTCACCCCATCACGCATCACTATTGACCAAACTGTCCCAGAACATTAGATAATTCGTGAAGAAGGGCTCGGGGTGTTGGACGCTCATTTCGTACGCAACGAAATTCAAAAGGAGAGAGATGGTATTGTTGTTGATGGACAACTGAGGGACCCGTAGGGTGTTGTGATCGAACTCGATGTCCAGTAGGTCGTGACCCTTCCGCTTCTTGAATTGCATGTCCGCCTCTTGGAGCTCCGATGCGAAGTGTCGGACAAGGCCCCTCATACTGCCATTGGGATTCAACCGCGACTCGACTTCACTCTTTCCCTTCTTGAGGACTTTCTCACTCACCGATTTGAGGAAGGTAGAGCGGAAAACATCGAGCAGATGAGCCTTGGGTTTGTTGGTGTCCAACTTAGATGCAGCATTGTGCTGGGGTAACAGCGGGTCGAAGAAGGTGACTGCGAGTACTTCCAGCGGCACAGCGTGTTGATGATCAATCTTGTTATTCTTGTTGATTAGCTCGTACAGTTTCTCAAGAACGAAGAAAGGTAGTTGGTTCTCAAGCAGTAGGAGGTCGCGTCGAAGGGCTGTTAGAGTCCGGGGGTTGGTGAAAATCGGATCATACTCAGTTGCCACCCCAGGTGACTGCAAGCAAAAACGACCAATGATGTAAGCTAAAGGGTAACGGAAGTTAGATGGATGCCTAACTTGGCCTGCATTTTAAGGGATGCATGACAAATCAAAATTTCTGTTTTAGAAATAATTTTTTACTCCGACTTGTTTCAAAATAGAAATCCGTTTGATAAAATTATTTCATTTTTCTATTTCTAAAATAGATTTTTGTTTTAGAAATAAGTTTGTAATAGAAATTAAAAGTAAAAATTTACTTTTCTATTTCTTGAACAAAAATGAGAAATAAAAATTATTCTCATCATTCGTCCTATTATGAACTGGTCATCCATTCGTTGCCATCGACCACAGTCTGCCGTTTGCTGCTGGCCACTGCTAGTTGCCGACCACCTTCCGTCAATCGTTGCCACCCTGGTTATTGGCCACCATCACCACCACCGGTTGCCAGCTATCGGTTGCCACCGTCCGAAATGGAGAAATTTTATGTCGTTATCAAACGAATTTCTAATTTTAGAGTAGAAATTTTATATCATTATCAATCATGTATTTTTGCTTAGAAACTCATCTAGAAATAAAAATAGAAAAATCTATTTCTCTTCCATAAATTAATTTCTGGTTAGAATGGTTATCACGCCCAATTCTTTTGGATCGGTGGACAAGACAAGAAGTTGTAGATAGAGTCATAGACCACAATTAATTTACTCAAAAAAGTTAAAATCTAATAAATGAAGGACATTGTTTAATATTTAAATACGGCACTACCTGGGGGTTGAAACGCTGGTGGTAAAGGCGAAATAGTTCAACCACGAAGCAACCATCAACCACCATCATCTCCACGAATTTCTCGCTGCTTAGGTGATCAAAACTATCGGAATAGCAGGCCCTCGTTTTTTGCTCCAATATCTGCATGGCTTCCGCAAGGTCAGCCAAAGTCATGGCACTCACCATCCGACCGCCATCATCGTGTTCATCGCGTTCGCAGCCGTCGGGCGCTCTCTGCCCCTCGGTTGTCCTCGACACATCTCCGTCCCTTCCCCTCCGCTCCAACTTGCCTCCCAGAAGGCGTAATAGAAACCGCATCTTGTGATCTCTACCGGATGAGATATAGCAATGATGTACGTACAAGGGACCGATATTTACCATTTCTTCACGGAATGCGGAATAGCGAACACGACTCCACTTCCCAGGGACTTTACCGATGGTCCATGTACTCTTCGCATCAGGAGCGAGCCCTCCGTCGAGGCGATTCTTGATTTCGACGACCCACTCTGGAGATTGACGGTTGTCGTTATCGCCCGTAGCCATTGTGGTGAAAGAATGTAAGCCCCAAAGAAATGGAGAAACTCCAGGCGGAATCAAAGGTATGTGTATGAGTCGAGATGAAACTTTAATTCCTCAAGACACATATGCAAGCGTTGGAGACATTAAATATTAGTGGGGCTTTTGCTTCAGGGAATGGCAGTCGAGTGTTCATTGAGGCTGTCACTGACTCACTTCACCTAAACCTTAGCTACCGAAACACTTTTTTTCCCCGCACGACCTCACAACCCTTTCCTCTCCTCACTTTTTCCCGTGTCGTGTCCGACACGTGTTGTGTCCGACACGTGTCGGACTCGGATATGCTCGGACACGCGGTCAACGCGTGTCGAGTTTTCCGACACGTAGTCAACTTTTTTGACTCGTCTCGACACGCGTGTCGGATGGAAGCGAGGGCGAGGTGTTTCGGTAGCTAGGGTTTGGGTGAAGTGAGTCAGTGATAGCTTGTCACGTGGGTGGGGGAGGGGAAAAAAGTGAAATAAATTTGGAGTGGGGGAAATAGTTGACGTTGGAAGGTAGGGAAAAAAATTGAAATAAATTTAGGAGGGGGGAACAGTCTCTCGTGGGGAGGGAGGGAAAAATTGAAATAAATTTGGGAGTGGGGAGAAACTTTGTTTTAATCGGAAAAAAAATAAATAATTTTAAAAATAAAAATACTGAATTTTAAATGATAATAAATTTTGATCATTGTAAAAAATCATAGATTTATTTAAATAAGTTGATTCTAATTTCCAAACATGAATACGTATTAATTATGAATATGTCTTTCAAATTTTCAATGAATTAATTTATTAATATTATTAGTGTAAATTCATTGTAGGCTCTTTTTTTAATTAGTTAATTATTTATGAATTTAAATCAAATTAGTTAAAAATAAAAATATTTATTTAATATTTAACGTGTTGGAACGTGTCGAAATTCTATACTTTTTGAGAAATGACGTATCGCGTATCGTGTCGTGTCGTGTCCGTGTCGGTCTTCATGAGTGTTCAGGCAAGTAAAAGGGGTGGAGAGAGAGGGAGACAGAGGCAGGGCCCCGCGCGCTCACCACTTTACCTAAAGCACAAGAAAGGAACGAATTCTGCTTACATGCGTGCTGACTTCTTTCACCAAGAATTGTGTTTGCAATTGAAAATAGGGGAGGGTGTCGAAGGAAATATACCTCATAAGGCTCATATATATGTTCACACACAAACGGTACCGATAGGGTCAATACATTAAAAATTTCCAAACCAATGACAAATTTATCCTGAATTGATGACAAATCTATCCAAAACTAATTTTTTAACTATGAAAAATTCCAAACTGATACACCCGTGATAAATTTACCTAAAATTAATTTTTTTCCATTAAAAATCTCAAATTAATACATCCACGATAAATTTATCCCAAATTAACTTTTTGACTACGAAAAAACCTAAATTTGTATACCTGTGACAAATTTAACCTCTGTTAACTTCCATCAAATTTTACCATTAATTTGCTCATGTGGATGACATAGGGTAATGTGCCAAGTCTACGTAAAAATCCACAGGATTAATGCAAAGAAAAATCTCAAATTTATCACGGTCGTGCCATTAAATTTATCAAAAAAGTATCGTTAAATTTGTCACAGATAAACCAATTTGAGATTTTTGGTGATATTTACCCTATGGATTTTTACATGGACTTGATGCATCATCATACTATGTCACAATGTGTCATCCACATTAGCTAATTTAGTGGTAAAATTTGACGAAAGTTAATCGAAGGTAAATTTATTAAAAACATACCAGTTTAGGATTTTTTATGGTAAAAAAATTCATTTGGGGTTTTTGATGGTAAAAGAAATAGTTTTTGATAAATTTATCACATATGTATTAGTTTGGAGTTTTTTGCCGTAAAAAAATAATTTGAGATAAATTTATTGCAGTGTACCAGTTTAGGGTTTTTAGGATGTTAACCCAATAAGACAAAAAAATCTACTTTACCAAAAAAAAAAAAAAAGACAAAAAAATCTAAGTACTGCAAATTTAATTTGCATGCGATCCCACTTCATCCACCAAAAAACGTACTTATAGAAACCCATTTTAAAAGGCTAAATCAAGAAATTGCTATATTTATTGTAGAAATCCATGCTTCATGGCTAAATTGGAGGATCTTTTCCATGCCATTAAATTTTAATTTGTGTTAATCAGGCGAAGTCATCACTGCTAGATGAATGCACTGGTGAATCCGTCACAAGACTCATCTGAAGCAGGATACATTCGATATACAAACCATATCAAATTTCGAATACTGAATGCCCATTTTGGAGAAGATGAATACGTAAGCAACAAAGCAAGGTGGAAATAACAGTCATCGAATCAAAAACAGAAGTCACTAGGTCAGGACCATTAGACACCCTTTTTGCAAGCTCAGGTTGGGAAGGGGGAAGCTAAGAATGGGATAGAAGACCCTTCAGACCTCAATTAGGATGCACTGCCACTAGGTCAAAGCCTTGATCCATATGCACCAATCAGTCGAAATGGCGAACACAGTCAGCACTTTCCACCCACATGAAGATAAATGCCAATAAATGTGTCGGGGCAAAGGTTTGCCCCGCCACTGGCGCTCCAGCGACCCATGCATTGCAGGGCAATCTGCCGTGCCCCCATCCCCACACCGCCCTCACAGGGCAAGGAAATGCTCGCTCACAAAGAATTACAGACAATTCCCCAAATCTTGTCTAAATCCACTTGTATTTTCCACTAATATTGAATATCCAGCAACAAAACCAGAAACAAAAACAAGAAAACAAATAAGCACCACATATGAGAAGCCATCATAGAATTTTCTTGAAGTGGAATAGCGCACGCCCCTCTATCAAATCCTAAAAGACAAGATCTTCCTATACCTCTTGCCTCGTGTGAGGAAAATCTAGCGATAACTCCTTCGGATATTCAATCCCTATCGATCGCAGTTCCCCACCCAAAAATTCGACAAGAATCTCCGAGGCGGACCGACGAGGCAACGACCATGCCCCACTGTCCACTCGACACTGTTCACGCTTAAACGGAGTCCAGGGAGAGAGGAGGGCACCTTCAGGTGTCGGTGGTGCGACGGAGAGGAGTCGGCGCCGAGACGGCGGCGGCGGCGGGCGGCGGCCCGGCGAGGTCCGGCGTCGGTTCTGCGAGCAAAAGGCGGTTAACTCGTCGCGGATGAGAGAATTAGGGCTTCAATTGAGGGCTAAAATTGAAACCAACGGACGACGATACCGGTTTGACCCAAAAAGTATGGTCTCGGGTACCAGAAATTACTGCGCACTTCTTAGGGAATGTGGAACATATTAAATTTCAGTAATATACTTGTATATAGTATAATTAACACGAAAATATATGATAATCCATTTTCCATATTGAATTTTCATTTTCATCCTAACTCCCTCCAATCAACTGAGTGAGGTTGAGAAATAAGACGATAAAAGACCATGGTAGACTTAATCACATTCGATAATATTTTCAAGTTCGTTATATTATCGAGTCATTCTTTTAATTGACCGAAGCATAGGACTTATGTAATGTAAGGACCCTCGATAGCGACATGATGTTCCAACGGCGGTGATTGAAAATTAAAGAAATTAAGTAAAATCATGAAAAGCTAAAGAATAAATTAAATACTTAATTTCTAATATGGAATGGAAATCAATCGATATTATTAATTTCTTGAATTGAGGTTAAGATTGGATTTCCAACTTAAAAGATTGGTTCTTTATGCGGGTGACCCTAATGAATCCATCTTGCCTAACGAAGTTTCAATCTTGAACATTCAAGATAATAATCAAGGGTAAAGTTTAACCTATTCGAATTAAAAGTTATGCCTTGGATGGAAGGACGACAAAGAAGGTGGCCCACGGACCAGGACGTCAAAGAGCCGGTGGGCCGGAATGAGGTTCGCTAATGGGTATCCTTCAGCAACGGGGGATACTGCCGATGCCCTCACGCCAAGAACCCCCCACGGTGGGGACCGAGGAACAGGGAAAGGAGGCGCCGGTTTTTGATGGAGCACCAGTGATGGGGAGCTCCGTCTGGTCTGATCACTGGAAGACTTGGCAGTAACTGGACGACGGCTTCGTTGCACGACGAAGGAACCCCAGAGGAAGAATGACACCGTGACAGAGGAGTCAGCAGTGGCGAAGCTCAATCGCGATCTTGACCCAGTAGTCCTCCCTCCACCGACGGGATGAGGATGATTGGCTTGGGATGGAAGGTAGCGCAATGAGGACACGAGAGAGAGAGAGAGAGAGAGAGAGAGAGAGAGTCTCAACTGAGGATATAAGGTCGACAAGTCGGTTGAGAGATACTGAAGTACACAAGTCGACCTTGCAATAGGGTTTTTACCCAACCCTTTACCTTCATCCGCATGTTCGGCTACTATATTAGTCTACCAATTCCTCAAACACCCCTTACTTGATGTGATGGAATCTACGCTCCCACCCAAAGGGCTCCCTAATTCTAAAGTATAATTTTTTCTCCCCCACTCCATTCTCAAGATCTCTATGTAATATTGCTTTCCAACTTTTTTAAAAATTCACTTTCCTAATTTAGAACTCAAGTTCGACCCAAATATATATATAACTCGGGTTTGACCCTAAAAAAATTTAGAACTTGGGGTATTTTGCCAAAGTGAGGGAACTCTTGAAGGTTTCAATAAGTTTACAGCATTGCTTTTTTTCTTAAGTCCAAGTCCCTTTAGCATATTAGGCCAATTTCCATATAACTAGTGAAATTTATTTAATGTGGATATGTTATTACTAAATGAAAATTGTTCCCAGCGTCTGAATGCGATGCGGATGTTGAATTATGATAATATTGATAATTTTGTTTAGAGGTAAAATTCAATTCCTAATTTTCTCACTTAGTGGATGGTAAAACTAAAAACCAAAAATTTCTGAGCGTCAACACAAGAAATAAGGAGCCTAAAAATAAAAGGGCAAAGCAATGTGTGACGAATGGACTAAGATCAGACTGACTTTTTGATAGGTTATTGGTCCGTCATTGGTTGATCCAAAAGTGGCAATGACCCGCCTTTCCAACAGATTCGGTGTTTGAAGAATAATTTAATCCCTTCAATGAGAATGAGTATCATAAAATCTCAACCATCGCCTAAATATAGGGAATAATGCTTTTCCTATAAGAGCTCTTTTACCACTAATCCTATACTTAAAGATCACATTTATGGCATATCCAGTGTAAATTAGCCTCCCCCGTTGCATTTGAGACACAAGCTTATGACGAACTGGGACTCCACAGTCATTGACAAACAAGGTTCGGTGCCATGAAGAAAACAATAATTGTGTTAAATACAAAATTCATCATTGACACACCGCCCAAGATTGAAGGGGAGCATGGAAAAGGTAGAAATGGAGATGTAGAGTGCGTTTGGTAATTATTCTATTCCTTAGAATAATTTTTTAATCGGGAATGATTTTTTCTAATTCTATTCGTGGGAACAATTTCTGAACAAAAAAATGCGTTTAATAACTACACAATTTATTCTCGGAATAGAAATGTGTTTGATAGGATTCTTAATTTTTTTTAAATTTTAATACTTTTACTATATTTTTCTCTTTTCTCTTTCTTTTTCTTCTTCTTCCTTCTTTGTGGCCAGTCGCTAGTGAGCTCACCAGAGCCTCAGCCTCGTCAAGCTAGAGTGAGCCTTGGCCTCACTATATTTGGGCGAGGCTGAGCCTTGCCGATGGTTGGGCGAGGATTATGAGGAGAGCCTTGCCCATCCATCAGCGAGGCTCGGCCTCACCAGGCCAGGGCGAGGCCAACCTTGCACCACTTGCACACAAAATGTTTTCAGTGTCCTTCCCACTGCTTAGAGAAATCCCAAATGCATATCTTTCATGCCCATTGAACCAAATTATGCACAAGAAAAAGTTCCAAATTGAATTCAACACCACAACAATCTGAAATTTTCAAATTTAGCAACAATACAATTTCCATCAAGTAAAGCCACTACGCAACCACGCAACCAAGACGGAGACAAATACAGGACATCAAATGCTAAAAAGCCATTAGCTAATAACACCTGCTGTCATAGAATGACAGGCACAAAGCTTAAGGCGGCCGATAGTAAGCGTACACCGTGTAAAGCGTCTGGAGGAGGGTAAGCAGCAAGAGGATAATGGCAGCAAAGAGAGAGAGGCACGTCCACGGACTACTGAAACGTTCGCGGATGAGGCTTCTCCACCAGACGCTGTACTTGCTTTCGTAGTACTGCTCGCAATACTCATTCACCTCCTTGATTTCGTTGTACAAGTAGCCCAGATCGAGATCGTAAGTGAGCTCTCTACACTTTATAAACAGTTCCACCACCTCCTTCTCGTTTCCCAGGTGAACGATGATCCCGTGCTTGCGGAAAATCTGGATGTCCCCGGGGCTATTCACCAAACTTCCCCAGAACATTAGATAATTCGTGAAGAAGGGCTCGGGGTGTTTGACGATCATTTCGTACACGACGAAATTCAAAAGGAGAGAGATGGTGTAGTCGTCGATGGACAACTGAGGGACCCGTAGGGTGTTGCGATCGAACTCGATGTCCAGTAAGTCGTGACCCTTCCACTTCTTGAATTGCACGCCCGCCTCTTGGAGCTCCGATGCGAAGTGTCGGACAAGGCCCCTCATGCTGCCATTGGGATTCAACCGCGACTCGACTTCACTCTTTCCCTTCTTGAGGACTTTCTCACTCACCGATTTGAGGAAGGTAGAGTGGAAAACATCGAGCAGATGAGCCTTGGGTTCGTTGGTGTCCAACTTAGATGCAGCATTGAGCTGGGGCAACAGCGGGTCGAAGAAGGTGACTGCGAGTACTTCCAGCGGCACAGCGTGTTGATGATCAATCTTGTTATTCTTGTTTATTAGCTCGTACAGTTTCTGAAGAACGAAGAGAGGTAGTTGGTTCTCAAGCAGTAGGAGGTCGCGTCGAAGGGCTGTTAGAGTCCCAGGGTTGGTGAAAATCGGATCGTACTCAGTTGCCACCCCTAGTGACTGCAAGCAAAAACGACCAATGATGTAAGCTAAAGGGTAACGGAAGTTAGATCGATGCCTAACTTGGCCTGCATTTTAAGGAATGCATGACAAATCAAAATTTCTGTTTTAAAAATAATTTTTCTACTCTAAACTTGTTTTTGAAATAAAAATCCGTTTGATAAAATTATTTCATTTTTCTATTTCTAAAATAAATTTTTGTTTTAAAAATAGGTTTAGAATAGAAATTAAAAGTAAAAAATTTACTTTTCTATTTCGAAATAGAAATGAGAAATAAAAATTATTCTCATCGTTCGTCCTATTATAAACCGATCATCCATTCGTTGCCATTGACCACCGTTTGCCGTTCGCTGCTGGCCACCGCTAGTTGCCGGCCACCTTCTGTCGATCGTTGCCACCCTAACCCCGGTCGCCGGCCGCCATCACCACCACCGGTCGTTGGCTATCGGTCATCACCGTCCGAAATGGAGAAATTTTATATTGTTATCAAACGAATTTCTATTTTTAGAGTAAAAATTTTGTATCATTATCAACCATGTATTTTTGCTTAGAAACCCATCTAGAAATAGAAATAGAAAAAGCTATTTCTCTTCCATAAATTAATTTCAGACTAGAATGGTTAAACGCCCTTCTAATTGAAAATTCTTTTGGATCGGTGGACAAGACAAGAAGTTGTAGATAGTCATAGACCACAATTAATTTACTCAAAAAAAGTTAAAATCTAATAAATGAAGGACATTGTTTAATATTTAAATACGGCACTACCTGGGGGTTGAAACGCTGGTGGTAAAGGCGCAATAGTTCAACCACGAAGCAACCATCAACCACCATCATCTCCACGAATTCCTCGCTGCTTGGGGCATAAAAACTTCTGGAATAGCAGGCCCTCGTTTTTTGCTCCAATATCTGCATGGCTTCCGCAAGGTCATCCAAAAGCATGGCATTCACCATCCGACCGCCATCATCGTGTTCATCGCGTTCGCAGCCATCGGACGCTCTCTGCCCCTCGGTTGTCCTCGACACATCTCCGTCCCTTCCCCTCCGCTCCAACTTGCCTCCCAGAAGGCGGAATAGAAACCGCATCTTGAGATCTCTACCGAATGACCAATAGAAGGGACCGATATATACCAATTCTGCACGGAATGCGGAATCGTGAACACGTCTCCACTTCTCAGGGACTTTACCGATGGTCCATGTACTCTTCGCATCAGGAGCGAGCCCTCCGTCGAGGTACTTCTTGATTTCGACGACCCACTCTGGAGATTGACGGTTGTCGTTATCGCCCGTAGCCATTGTGGTGAAAGAATGTAAGCCCCAAAGAAATGGAGAAACTCCAGGCGGAATCAAAGGTATGTGTATGAGTCGAGATGAAACTTTAATTCCTCAAGACACATATGCAAGCGTTGGAGACATTAAATATTAGTGGGGCTTTTGCTTCAGGGAATGGCAGTCGAGTGGAGACAGAGGCGGGGCCCCGCGCGCGCACCACTTTACCTAAAGCACAAGAAAGGAACGAAAGATCTTTGCTACTACGAATTCTGCTTACATGCGTGCTGACTTCTTTCACCAAGAATTGTGTTTGCAATTGAAAATAGGAGAGGGTGTCAAAGGAAATATACCTAATATATGTTCACACACAAACGGTACCAATAGGGTTAATACATTAAAAATTTCCAAACCAATGACAAATTTATCTTGAATTGATGACAAATCTATCCAAAACTAATTTTTTAACTATCAAAAATTCCAAACTGATACACCCGTGACAAATTTACTTAAAACTAATTTTTTACCATTAAAAATCTCAAACTAATACGTCCATGATAAATTTACTCCAAAATAACTTTTTGAATACGAAAAACTTAAATTTATATACCCGTGACAAATTTAACCTCGTTAACTTCCATCAAATTTTACCATTAATTTGCTCACATGGATGACACATAGGGTAATGTGCCAAGTCTACGTGAAAATCCACAAGATTAATGCAAAGAAAAATCTCAAATTTATCACGGTCGTGCCATTAAATTTATCAAAAAAGTATCGTTAAATTTGTCACAGATTATATTTACCCTACATGGACTTGCCGCATCATCATACTATGTCACAATGTGTCATCCACATCAGCTAATTTAGTGGTAAAATTTGACGAAAATTAATCGAAGGTAAATTTATTACAAACATACCAATTTATGATTTTTTATGGTAAATAAATTCATTTGAGGTTTTTGATGGTAAAAGAAATAGTTTTTGATAAATTTATCACATGTGTACTAGTTTTGAGTTTTTTGCCGTCAAAAAATTAATTTGAGGTAAATTTATTGCAATGTACCAGTTTGGGGTTTTTAGGATATTAACCATTACCAATAAGACAAAAAAATCTAAGTACTGCAAATTTAATTTGCATGCGATCCCACTTCATCCAACAAAAAATGTACTTATAGAAACCCATTTTAAAAGGCTAAATCAAGAAATTGCTATATTTATTGTAGAAATCCATGCTTCATGGCTAAATTGGAGGATCTTTTCCATGCCATTAAATTTTAATTTGTGTTAATCAGGGTAAAAAATGACGGACAATAACTTTTTCAAATACCTTGTTAACTAGTTATCAATATTTTTATAAAATTATGAACCTTTTAAGTAATTTGCAAATTATCAATTTTCATTTCCATAACTCATGATGCTTCAAATATTTTAATAATTTCATATGAAATTACCAACCTAAATAAGATTAACTTACCCACTTCTATTAGATAAAATTACCAACTAGTTTTGGGTTATCAGCTCTCATTTGACCGACTTATCAATGCTTAATTGTGTTTTTTGTTAACTTACATAGATAATAACTCGTTTGAGGACTAAGGTTACGAAGTTCTCATAAAGTTAGAGAAGGGAGCATACATGAAAAAATATGGTATGGACCCGTTTGAGGACTCCAATAACAGTGGCAAGGGCTCCATCACCCTCGCTTTCATCTGTCTCCATCTCAGAAAGTGATCTACAAGAGAATCCAAATTGTTGACAGCTTGAAGCAAAGTAATGATATCTTTCCATCAGTATCAAATTGTCCTTGTGCTTTGTCCATGCCTAAAATAACAGGAGAATTCATATATTTAAAAGGGTAACTCAAAATAACTATAGAGAGATTCCGTCAGAAGGAACAAATACTCCTCTACCTAGCTAAATTTCCTGCTTCCGAAATACGGCTTTTTACTTCAAAATCCACATGGTGTTTGGGGCATAAAAAGCCAATGACAATGCCATTTATTGAAGCCAAAAACTAACTGAGAACCCCACGTTTAATTCAGGATTTAAAATTATCGATCAAATCAGAGACAGCCAATACAGCATGAAACATGGGATTGTGACATGTTGTAGGTATATTCTTTGATTTCTTGATAGAACAAAAACACCTGAAAGCATAAGCATTGCTAAATTTACAGAAAAGTAGTAGAGCAGTGGAATCATTCTTCATACAGCCAATCACATGTATGCGAAATTTTCAGACCCAACCCCACCCCACCTAAAAGAAAAAGAAAAAAAAAAAAAACAAGAAGGGGAAGCACAACATAACTGAACAATAATTCTCATGCAACCCGATCCCAAAAATGAAAACACAGACTAATATTAAACTCCTGACATAAAGAAAAGGATAATAGACAAGCAAAACAAAACCAAACACTAATAGTGTGAAAACCACATCCAAAATTTACCTTAAGGAATTTAAAAGACAAATCACGATCGCCTTCATTAAAATAAAAATATTAATAATAATAATAAAACTTTGAGAGCAACCATGTAAGAATCTGTTTGGGAGTTATTTTGAAATCCATTTACCTGCTCTGTATCATCTAATATCAGCACATGACTTTCTTGGCCAGCACCACATCAAGTCCTTTTCGGTGTCTTTGGGTACCATCATCTCGGGAGATCACTCTTTCATAGAAGTACTCTCTTTTGGGGTCAAGTAGCTTAGCCATTTCCAGGGCGTAGGATCAATCGCCCATTGTGTATATATACATCTCGAACATTTCACTAGCTTCCTTTAAGAAGGTCCGCACAAAGGGTCTCAACTTGGTCATTGTATGCATATGCTCCAAGATGAAGAGGCTGCCTTTAGAGACGTCTGCCCATTAAATGTAAGAGTAAATCCAACAATCAAGACAAGAACCAGGACTTAGAAATGTGCCCAGAATATAAACAAGAAAATAAAACACAAGGAAACTTGTAATATGGCTTGTGGCACCACATAAAACGAAAATTCACAGGCCAAACAGAATCCAAACTGGCACGAAAGGGTATAACTTCCCGAGAATCTACTTTGCCTCTCAGGTGTTCCTCCTCTGAACTAATATGGGCAAGCGAAGTTGAATTAAGGAGTGTGATCTAAGTCAAGGATCAAGTAAAGCTTTTTGTAACGTAGTAAATTTTTCGTATCGGTCTTCCGCAATCAAGCAGTCTCATCATTAGCAAGCCATAAACCCTGCATATACAAGTACTAATACATCATATCCATCTAAAATAAAAATGGTAAAAGCTAAACATAAATGACAAACCAATTCTAAGACGGCCCATCTGCATATACAAGTACTAATACATCATATCCATCTAAAATAAAAATGGTAAAAGTCTGCTCCTTTGCTAAAAAAGAATCATAAATGACAAACCAATGCTAGTTCTAAGACGGCCCATCCAGAATAGGACATGGCAATCAGTAAAACATAAATTTCATGTTTCAACTAAATTTACAAAGCAAACGAGACACGTGTAAGGGATTAAAGAGCTACTTTTCCATTTAGAACGAGAACCGATTGAAATTAAGCCACAACTTATCATTGTTCATTCATTTCCTAAAAGGAAAGAAAGAACTATTACAAGCAAAACACTGCCAAAATCACTAGTTACCAAACAGTTCAGGAACCCTCCCTTCTTCACCCCGTTCCGACCTCTCTCAAAACTTATAAACTACATAAGACATGTCGAAAAGGCGGAACCTTTCGACTTTGGGATATGATGTCTTACTTTATGTATATAGCCAAATGTTACACCTGATTTCTCTTCAAGGGATTTGCCACAACGCATGCACATTCCCCCGAAAGAACCAGGATGTGAACAGGAATCCTGCTTTATGGTTGTTTCTGCACATTAGCAAATGCCCGATATTATCTGGTCATCCTAGAGGAAAATAAAAGTAAAGCAGCGAAAGAGGATCAGTGACTAAAAATCAACTGCTAACTCATAATTAAGATTATTCTGTCATTTTAAGCTAGAGCTGAACACAGACTTGTGGGTTTCGAGTCAGCAGTTAAAAACTGGATAACTAAAATCAATACTTCCCATGCTGCCACTTCACAATTGTGCCACTAAGCATGTCAAGGATTCCATCACGTGTCAAAATAAAAGAATAAGCTATCATGCTAAAGGTTAAGCCAAACTAAACCACTCAAGCTCATGTCAAAATTCTATGTTGAATTTTCATTTTCATCCCGACTCCTTCCAATCAAGAGAGTGGGATCGAGAAATGGAATGACAAAAGACCATGGCAGCTTTGACCACATTCGATGATATTTTCAAGTTGATTGCGTTATCAAGTCATTCTTTTACTTGACCGAAACACAGGACTTATGTAGGGACCCTCGATAGTGACACAATGTTCCGAGTGAAGTGGATGAAAATTAAAGAAATTAAGTAAAATCAAGAAAAAAATAAAGAATAAATTAAATACTTAATCTCTAATTTGAAATGAAAATTCAATTGATGTTATGAATTTCTCGAATTGAGGTAAAGATTGGATTTTCGACTTAAAGATTGGTTCTTTATGCGGGTGACCCTAATGAATCTATCTTGCATAACAAAGTTCTAATCTTGAACATTCAAGATAATAATCAAGGGTAAAGTTTAACCTATTCGAATTAAAAGTTATGCCTTGGATGGAAGGACGACAAAGAAGGTGGCCCTTGCGCCAAGAACTGCCCAAGGTGGGGACCAAGGAACGGGGAAAGGAGGCGCTGGTACGAGATGGAGCACCGGTGATGGGAAGCTCCGTCTGGTCTGATCACTGGAAGACTTGGCAGCAATCGGACGACGGCTTGGTCACATGACGAAGGAACCCCAGAGGAAGAATGACGCCGTGACGGAGGAGTCGCAGTGGCAAGAGCTCAATCGCTATCCACCGACGGGATGAGGATGATTGGCTTGGGACGGAAGGCAGCGCAATGAGGACGAGAGAGAGAGAGATGTCGAGATAGTGTCTCCCAACCAAGGGTACAAGGCCGACCGAGTCAGTTGAATACAAAACTATAATGTGAGAAAACTGTGCAAAATGCCCCATACAATCAAAATCATGACTTTGATAGCAAACACTAAATAGTCTTGGAATAAGTGTCATTAAAAATTAAGGAACTCTTTTCCTCAAGAGTCTCCACCCAAACTCCACCTTCATTGATATAGACAGTTTTCCCACTATATTGGCTTATCAATTCCTTTCACAAAATTCGAACATTTATGTCCTCATCTTAACACTCGCTTAAGGCTTATTAGGTGCAATGGAGTCTACTCTTCCACATGAAGAGCTCAAACAAAGATTCAATTCTTGGTTAAAAAATTTCTTACGGACTCATTTTCCATCGTGGACAAGGCTATACACTGTTGTTTCTTACTGCTCCAACATATGGTGCCATTATTTAGTAAGAAAACAAACTCATAGATATATTTTCTTTCATCTAAATCTCCTCCTCAATCATCATTAGTATAGCCTCACAGTCGCAGATTTTTTTCTTAATAACTCATCGTATAATCAGCAGTTCTCTTTAGATACCTCAGTATTCTCTTAACGGCTTTCCAATGTGCTTGACCTGGATTGGATTGGTATCTACTCACCATTCCAATTGCAAAACATATGTCAGGTCATGTACTCATCATAGCGTACATCAAGCTTCCAACAGCACTAGCATAAGGAACATGTTTCATTTGTTCCTTCTCTTGTAGAGTCCTTGGACACAGTCTATGGCTCAATCCTTCACCTTTTGCAATAGGAGTGTCTATGGGTTTACAATCTTGAAATCTTAATTCCAAGAATGTATGCAACATCACCCATGTCTTTTATCTCAAAGTTGGAAGATAACCAATTCTTCACAATATTAACAAACTCCATATTACTTTCGGCAATTAGTATATCATCAACATATAATGATATGATCACAAATTGATCCTTGGATCTTTTGATATATACACAATGATCCTCATCTATCATTGTAAAGTCATATGCCATTATGGCATTATGAAAACGTATATACCATTGTCTCGACGACTGCTTAAGGCCATATATCGACCCCCAAAGTCGACATACATTTTCTTCTTGGCCTTTCACTATAAAACCAGCAGGTTGTTCCATATATATTTCTTCCTCTAATTCTCCATTGAGGAAAACAGTCTTTACATCCATTTGATGTAACTCAAGATCCATACTAACCACTATTGCCGAATAATGCGAATCGAGGTAAATCTCACTACGGAGAAAATGTATCTTCATAATCAATTCCTTCATGTTGATTATACCCTTTCGCCACAAGGCGAGCCTTATGCCTTTCTATCGAGCCATAAACTTTTCGCTTTATTTTGAGAACCCACTTGTTCCCAATAGCTTTGCGTCCTTTTGGAAAATCAACCAGTTCCCAGACATGGTTTGATTTCATTGACTCTATTTCCTCTTCCATTGCATGAATCCATTTTTCCTTATTAGGGCAATTTAGAGCCTCATTAATATTTCTTGGCTCATCCTCATCTTGCGGAGCAATCATAAAAGTTTCCCCTTCAATGTCAAAACGTCGACGGGGAATACTTTGGCGACTTGTTCACCATATGGGAGATTGTACACTTAGCACATCATTCCCCATTATGCTCCCACTTGGATTAGATAATGATGATGTTGTCTCAACATGTGGTTGTAATTGAGAATGAGTTGAATTGAATTCATCACTTCTCATATTACTCCCACTTGAATGAACTACACTAATATCATTATCTTGATCCAAGGTTTCAAATAGGGAGTAATCTTCCCCTATTTCGCCATTCTTAGGAAATTCATCCACTAAGAATGTGACATCCCGTGATTCAAATTCAGTTATACTCCCAATTTCTTGCTCACCTATAAACACATACCCTTTCGAGTGTTCGGAGTATCTCATGAAAATACTCTTATTTCCTTTGGGACCCAATTTCCCCACCCAATTAAGAAAACTTAAGTCCGATTTTTAACCTATCCATAACTTATATGTAGTGGAAATAACTGATTTGGAAGGCACTCGGTTAAGTATATAGGCAGCGAGCTAACAACGCATCACTCCAAAAAGTAATAAGTTAGTTAGCATGCACCACCATGGACCTAACCATTTCCAGAGGGACTCATCAGATAAATATTCTCTACCTCGATCGGATCTAAATACTTTTATTTTCTTGTCTAATTGATTCTTCGGGTTCATAAATCTTTTGACCTCTTAGAAATCAAAGTTCAAGGCATATCATATATTAAAGTGATGAAATAAACAGCCCCTTGCCTTCCTCTCACATTTATTGAACCACAGACATCAGAATAGATTAAATGCAGAGGAAATTAAGCTCTTTTACCTTTTTCCAAATGGTTTCCTTGTCGTTTTTCCCTATTAGGCAATACTCATATATTGGCAAATCGACTTTTTCAATGTTGCCCAACAAGCCCTATTTGGCTAGTCTATTTATATGTTGTTGGTCAATGTGACCAAGTCTAGCATGCCACACATTCACATCATTATCATATTAAATAGAAGACATGAAACAAGGGAATAGCAAATATTGAGATCACTACAGTCAACATTTAGTACAATAAAACCATCCAGAAAGTGACCAAAAATCATAGTAGTTTGTATCAAAATACAAATCTACACATCTATTATGGAAGTTCATATAAAAACCATGCTTAACTAACATAAAAAAACAGACACTTAAATTTCGACGAAACTCTGGAACATATAGAACATTATATAGGAACAAGGTGCGTCCACCACGCATGTTCAATTGGCAGGTGCCAATCTCTTTAACTTCATATCTAGAGTTATATCCCACATAAATCCACTTGGTCCCAGTTGGTACTCATCGGAATTCCACGAAGGATTCTCTATCCTTCGCTACATGGTCTGTTGTTTATGAATCTACAGTCCACAAAGGATTGGATTTAGCCAATAATTTGGAACTTGACACATAATCAAAGTTCTCAAATGTACAAGAGGTGTTTACCTTTTTCAGCTCACAACAGTTGCGAGCATAGTGACCTACTTTGTCACAATTGTAACACCTCACCCTTGACATTTTCTTCACTTGAGAACGTTTTCCTCTCTTGTGTTGGTTAATTCTTGATTTTTTACAATAAGGACTTGATCCTTTGCATTCTCACATATTGAACGAATCAATACGTTTGCGCTTAGAGCACAAAACCCTTTCTGAGCTAGAACCAGCATTGCAAATATCCATTTTCTGCTCAAATGCCGTTAAGCAGTCCTCTACTAGCTCAAGATAGCGCACAGCATCCTCAAGATCTTCCATAATATGGTCAAGAGCTTCTAGTGCTTCTTGCTTTTCCAGCACATATTGAATCTTCATATTCAATATTTCACAATTATTGCCGTTCATATCAGCAATTACGTTCTTAGTTGCTGAAAACGTCGATCTGAACACATCAGACATATATGCACGAATAATTAATGCCTATCATTTATGCATCCCTATTTGCACAGACCCATCATATCAATGAATAATTTCAAGTAAGGTTTCAGAATCAAAAGGTCTCTATGTTTCCAATCATCCTCCAAAAATCCTAACTCAAAATTATCATTAATATGATTGTCATATGCAAATTCAATTCTATGAAGTTACAAAAACATCTATAACTACCCACAGCTAATTACCCACAAAGAACCAAAGAATGACAAAAGCAACAGATAACTAACATCCAATAAAACAATAATGCTTTCATATAATACAACTATACATTACACTAAGCAATATATACAGAGAAATATCAAGATATTTACACCCATAAAACATCTCATAATTAATCTAAGAAATAATTAGGGAATGTCCCTTCTAATCTATCAGTCAAAACATCTGAGAAAACTGAAGGCGCATTTACCAACCATGGAAAATTTTTTGGAGAGCTTTCATGTCGCCACCAAGGCGCATTTACTCTATGCCATGTGGCGCTCATTCTAAGGGTTGAAGTTTTGGCCAACTCAATCCTATAGTACTCTCTTACAAAAGCTTCCACTAGCCTCCTATAATCCGGAACCACGTTGACCTCCCATAGCCGACCTAACACTGCTTGCCATTCAGGTGGAAGAGTGTTTATCAAAGCCGGTACCTTCTCAAAATCCGGCATAAGATAACCATTCCAGATGATTTCTTGTATCATCTGATTGACCCTGACCACATGTGATACTAAATCACCGTCATGCCACCGATAATTAGCTAAATCTGACATCAGCTTTTTAAGTCTTGCATTTCCCTCGTTCGTTCTCGGGATTGCAGGTATCCGTGCATGACGCATCATAGTTCCTGCAACAAATGCAGAACTAAAAAATGGATTACCCAAAATCCATAATTTACATAAGGGAAAATACATAATTTTCCATGATTCATGCAACACATGCATAATAAAAAAAAATGGGTTACATATAAACCACATAGGCATACATGAAAAAGAAACAAATTCCTTTTTTTTTTTTTTTTTTCCCGGTCAACGGTCAACGGTCGGGTCAACGGGCGCGCGGGTCGGACGGACCGACCGCACGTGCCGCGCGCATGCGCTGGCCGCACGTGCCGCGCGCATGCGCTGGGCGACGCCACGCGACGTCAGCCGGCACGTGTCACTCATGTGCCAGGCAACCGCTCGGGTCGGGTCCTCGTTCGGGTCGGGTCGCCAGTCGGTGACCGGCCGGCCAACGGTTGTCGGCGATGACGTCACCTATGACGTCATGCTGGCGGTTACCGTGACGTCACGGTGACGTCAGCACGCGCCGTTGGCGAACCGGCGCGTGCCGGTTCGCTGCCGCCGGTGCGCACTCGCCGGTTCGTCACCGGCGCGTGTAGCGCATGCGCTAGCGAAGCCAGCGCTTCCGGGCGCGTCGCGCCCATGCGCAGCGGCTTCCGGCCGCGTGTGTGGGTGCGTGCGGCGTCTCCTGGCGGCGCGCGACATGTCGTCGGACTCGTCTCGACGTCGCCTTTCACCCAATGCCTTCAGAATTCGTTTTCGACTTACGAAAACTCGGAAAAATCGCCGAACAGCACTCGGGTGTCGGGATTTTTGCCCCGATCCGTACGGCCAAAGTTCTTTCGCAAAAAATCAATCAAAAACATCAAAAACAGGTCGGGAAAACGTGAACTAGGGCTCTGATACCAATGTTGGGAATAACGGATCCCCGAAAACATGGATTCGACACTGAATCGAACCCCTAAATCGAATGCGGAAGCGAAGCCCAGGAAATTCACGTATCACCGATCGTAAAGCACACAACGGATTCGAGCGTACCTTGTTAGCCACAGATTAAACACCGACGCCTATAGGAGGAAGAGAATCTGGCCCTGTTCGATCCGACGATGCCTTGAAGGGAAGAAGAACGAATGCCTTATGCTTACTGTTCTTTTTGGAGAGAGAGAGCGCGGGAAAGAACGTACGTTGATTTATGCCAAGAGGTGTCTTCTCTCTCTCTCTCCTCCCTTTTATACCTTCCCCCATCCACGGGCCTTATTTCCATGGGCCGGGCTTTTTGGGCCCAACTTGGGCGGACGGGCCTTAAGCCCATCACCAATTAAAACCATCAGTAAAAAAATTTCTTCCCCACCCAAGAGGGAATATTCTCGATGTTTTACCTCTTAGAGTTCAAACAAAACAGTTTTAAGGCATACTCAGGTACTAAGCATATGAGACTGATGTGTATTGCTTGTGTAAGTGTTTATAAAGAGGATATGAGTGAGAGAGACTCTTGTTTCTATCCATTTTCTCATTGGTTTTCTTTTATTTTTTATACCCTATTGATTCTCAAGATCTCCAAGGAATATTACTTTCCAACTTTTTTAAAAATTAACTTTCCTAATTATATATGACCCTAAAAAAGTTTTGGAACTTGGGGCATTCTACCAAAGTGAGGGAACAATGGGCTTGATTGAGACTAGATATGCTTGATCTTGAATGTTTCAATAAGTTTACGCCATTGCTTCTTTTTCTTAAGTCCAATTCCATTTAGCATATCAGGCCAATTTCCATATAATCTGTGAAATTTACTTAATGTGGATATGTTATTACTAAATGAAAATTGTTCCTCACGCTTGAATGTGACGCAGATGTTGAATTATGATAATATTGATAATTTTGTTTAGAGGTAAAATACAATTCCTAATTTTCTAATGTAATCAATGGTAAAATTAAAAAAAACCAAAAATTTATGAGTATCAACACAAGAAATAAAGAGCATAAAAATAAAAGGGCAAAGCAATGCGTAGTGAATGGATTAAGATCAGACTAACTTTTTGATAGGTTATTGGTCCATCATTGGTTGATCAAGGATTGGCAATGACCCCACTTTCGAACTGATTCGGGATTTGAAGAATAATTCAATTCCTCTAATGAGAATGATTATCATAAAATCTCAACCATTACCTAAATACAGGTCACATTTATGGCATCTCCAATGTAAATTAGCCTCTTCCATTGCATTTGAGACACAAGCTTACGACGAACCGAGACTGCTTATTCATTGACAAACAAGGTTTGGTGTCATGAAGAAAACAATAATCGTGTTAAATACAAAATTCATCATCGACACACCACCAGAGGTGCTGAAGTCGAGGAACATGCGAATCACCGAAAACGATTGTCGACACATCAAAATAAATAAACGATTTAAACATTTCGGCCCGAGTCATTCCGCGGGGCCCAAGCCCAATCTCAATATTTCGGCCCGTTGAGCTGCGGGAAATGCAGCCCAACCCAGCCCAGCCAGAACATAAAGCCCACTTGGAGCACAAATAAAAAAAATGAACCCAAGAAGGGATCGAAATGGGCCCCCGAGAGAGAAAGGCCCATGTTCCCACTCCCCTCTCGTTCCCCTTCAGCTCGCGTGCGAAGCTGAACACGCACGAAGCAGAGAGCTCCGTCAATGGCGCACGGCTCGCGCCGATTCCTTCGAGAAGTTGCTGAGCCGGGGGCGTGCGCAACGGAATCAGTTTCTGACCACTGTGGAAAAGGCACACGCGTCGGCGCTTCCGGAACCGACGGCGGAGAAATTCTCTCCAGGGAGCGATTCTTGGGGGATTTTCCGTTTCTGATATTATCCATTTATAACGCCATGCATCGGAGCTCGGCTCTGCTTCGTGTCTCGGCCAGAAAGGTGAAGCGACTGGCATGTTCCTGTTCGAGATTCCTTCGCCGTCTTTCGGTTTCTGAGACGCGGTCGCCACGCTCTGTTGTGCTCTGTTTTGCAGCCGAAAGCCTTGGAAGTAATTGGGCTCTCCTCGATCCTGTTTCTGCATGTGCTTTACGATTCCAGATGTCTCGAGGCTCGACTGGATCGGTATTAGTATAGTCGAAATGGATGGGATGGATGAGGACGTTGGTCAAATTTTCCTCTAGTGTATTTGGATTCTACATGAAGCTAACTCTCGAGTGATGCTTGCCCTCGACATAGATTAAACTTCAGAAAATAGAAAGATGATCTGCGTAAAATGGGTAGCTAGCTCAATACATGTATTTTGGCATTGTAGGTTTTTGAATGAGTTGTTGAGTTTACAAGGGTGTCATTGCTTCTGCATGTCTTTTTCTAAAGTCTTCTTCCACGTCCTTGTAGATCTTCTCCCGCCCCATCGAACCCGTGTTTTTCCAACCCTGATATTTTTCTTGGCTTGCGCTGACAACATTTGATGCTTGAAGTTATGGATCTGTCGGTTCTGTCTAGACCATGCGTTAAAGTGTCCTGTTTTGCTCGAGACTGTTTGCTGCACTGAAGTCGTGGCACCATCATAAGTTGTCGCTCGGTCGCACCATCCATTTTTGGCTGTTGAATTTTCCTTCTTTCTTTTTGTTTCCCGTACAGCTGTTGTGTAGTCTAATCATCTGAAACTTTCTCCTTACAGGTGGTGTCCTTCGTGGCGAGCTGAAGATAATCCTACGTCGTATATATTTTGTGCATAGCTGGTCATTGCATCTACCGGGTACTGAGTGTTCTTAAATCTGATATGGCTAATCGAGTCTGAGAAATGTGGTTGAGACTCATGTGAAATTCATCTCGGTGTAAAAGCTTCATCCATGTTTCAAATGTATATTGATGCTGTAGTGATGACTTGATAGTGATCCTTTGCCTTGTATGTAAGTAGAAGTTCATTAATCGAGGTGCATGCCACCAATCCGAGGAAATGCCTGAGTGAAATCAGAATTCATGTTCTTTGAAGGAAAGGAGTTCAATAGCAATTTTGTACAGTGTTTTATTTCTCGCAATATGACCGTTGCATTTTCATGTATTTATATGTCATTTTCCACGATTAACCAAGAGCCATATCTTGTTAGCCCAACTATAACCTAACTTGTCAAAATCATGTTATTTTCGGTGATTCATGAATTAATTCACATTTTTCGTCAATTTGACGATTGATGCAAAAACTATATTTTGTAACTCTCAAATGGCCATGACCAAGACTGACCAATCGAGTCGTTGCTCGCGTGATTTGATTTTGCCATCTTTTAACATTGTTGTGTCTTTCTATTTTCATATTTTATATGTTGACTTTGTTTCTTGGCTGTGTATGTATGGCGACAGGGAATATCGACCTCCTTATTCGTTGTTCTTCGGAGGGACTTTCATTATTTGTTGGCCCTCTGGGTTGAGAGACCCTCCTTATTTATTAGCCGCTACTCATTCCTTATTAAAGGGGCCAGCACCGGTTGATACAAACAATCGATCCCATCTGATTCAACTTGGAAAAGAAATAAGCCTCGGAATTTGGACTGAAACAATCGAGTGGCTAATCAAACATCATGGAGTTTTCGGTTGTGAGGGAAAGGGAGGAAAATCTTGAGTATTTAGAAGCACCGAACCAACTACTCGTGAATGAAAGTAACACCAATGATGAGGTTCAAGAAGCTACAGAAGAATTTATCGATGTAAGTTTGTTATTCTCTTCCTCTTTTATAACTAGATTTTAAATTTTATACGAATTTCTCTCATGGCTATATACCCATTAATTGAGTGCCAATTGATTTTCTTTGTGGTCACATGCAGTCGATGGCAACATCCAACCGGAGTCGACAAGCAGCCCTTGCATGATGACAGGGACCATGGTGGTGAGCAGCATTGATGCAGCCCGCATTGAAGACCAACTCTCTCGACCAAGAAGATCGGCCTGCATTCAAGCTCGACGAAACCGAGAAGCCGTAACGATATCTTGAGTCCATCCCGGAAGCTTGAAAGACACCTTGGGAGCTTGCGTGACGCTTTTACTAACTTATAGTTTCCATGCTCTTTTACTAGTTTATAGTTTCCATGCTCTTTTACTAGTTTATAGTTTCCATGCTCATTTATTTCTCCTAGTTTCAACGCTCTATCTTTATTTCTTTGACGATATAAGCCATCCAATTCTTTGTAGAAGACATACGATTTTTGATAAATGAAAAACTTTGCTTGAAGCAAGTATCGTGAACCTTGTAGAGTTCATCCCTTTGAAAACCTATAAGAGTTTTCACTCCGTCCTTGAAGAGTCGGAGCTTTTGAAATCTGCATCCTTGAAGAGTTGCAATCATCGATCTAGAAGAATCGGTGCCCCCTCAACTTCCTTGGAGGCCTAGAAGAGCAACCAACGGAGTTTCTATATTTTCCTGTTCTGTTCATTACTTCCAACCCAATTTCGACTATCCTACAGTGCTTATTTCAGAAAACCCAAAACAGAGAAATTGTAGATCCAGAAATCTTTGTTCATTTGGTGTTGGAATCAGGTCGATCCGATCTGTATCGACAAAGATACGACTGTTCTCTTGAGCTCGTGCAGTGTTGAAATTCCTGTTCGTCCCGTTTCCCGTGTGTAAGTCACTCTCCCGATTCTACTGCTTGAGAAAGTCTACCCTTGGCTTGCATCAAGCATAGTGGGGATTTGGCATGATGACGAGGACTATGATGGCGAGCAAGTACATGGAGATTCCTCTCCTCCTAAGCTAAGTATGACAAGCCACCCGAGGTTGAAGTGGAGCTTGGAGAAGGCATAGATGGAGATCTAGCCAATGGGGGTGCAACAGTCAAAAGTGTGCCACAATGTGCAGTTTCATAATGTATTTAAGCAATCTTCGTAAATTCATGTCTTTTTTTATTTCATTATTATTGCTAAAACTTAGATAAAATTTCACTTTAGTCCACTTTGGACCATTTTTTGAGAAAATTAATCCACTTCAGGCTCTCATTGGAATTTTCCCATAAAAGAAGGAATGGGGGTCATCACTTTACAGTGAATATATCACTGAGCTGATATTCGAATTTTAGTCAACACATCAAAATAAATGATTAAAAAAAAAAGAACCTGGCCCGATTTGTTTTCAGCCCGAGTCATTCGGGGGGGCCCATGCCCAATCTCGATATTTTGGCCCATTAAGCTAGAAGGAAATTAGCCCATGTTAATTCGAGGAAAGAAAAGCCCAAGTGAGTCTAGCAAAGAACGAAAGCCCACTCAAGAAGGAAATCAAAATGGACTGCGGCTATTTTCATTTCTGACGCCGTGCATCGGAGCTCGGCTCTGCTGTGTTTCTCGGCCGGGAACGAGGGAAGTGACTCGGCTTGCCGGCGCCGATCTTCATCGCCGGTGAACTGAGGGCCAAGAGTTATAGTCTTCGCCGGTCAGCATCGATAATGCTCGAATACGGAATTTTCTCTTGTCGAACCAGGTGCGAGAGGCTTCAAGAGCACTGGTTGACACCGAAAGAAGAATGTAACGATCACCCCCTGAACTATTTCCACAGAAATGAACATCTCCATCCACAGTTCAAGTTTATTTTACAACTCTTAAGTGATTTATACTTTTCCATGCGGGACTATGCTGTTCGGCAATGGCAAAACAAGAACTTCTAGCATAATAAAATGGCTTCCGAGGTGCTGGACTTATATGCTATTCTGACACAAATCTATTTCTTTAAATCCCTCTGATGGAAAAGAATCGCCACTGGATTGCATCTGCATTAGCTAAAATGGAAATCAAGAAATTGCTGAATGCTAATTCTAAGCAGGGCTCATCCGGATCAGGACACGGCTCAGTGAAACTTATGTTTTGACCCAAAAGAAAAAATTTGGTAAAATGTAAACAAACTTGTTTCCTTGTGCAAAGGAAGTTCATGGCGCAAACGCGAAGCTACAAAGAGATTCAAAGTATATTTCCTCAGTCAAGTCCTTTTAAACAGAATTTTGGCTTGGAGACAATTTCCTGAAAGAAAAACTTCACTCAGACACTTCGTCAAAAGTATACTTTTTGTCTGAGAAGCATTCCAGGAAAGTTATGAAGTATAATCATCGGTAGAGAACAGTAAGAAACCAAAAACAGACGTTAGATGCCTAGAAGGGAGGCTAGAACTGCCAATGGAGTTAATGCACAGCTAGCTCAATGATTGGCGTCATTTACTAGCTAAGCACGCATTCACTTATGCTAACAAGAAGCTGGAAGACTGGTAAAAAACTAGAGGTAACTCGGGGGTAAAGAATCAAGCATAAGTAATCTGAAAGAACTCAAACACTTTAGCATCTGGAGAGACCACTGGATAGAAGAAAAGAAAAACAGGAAGAGAAATCAAACCTCTTACTTTGACCTGAAGCTTCACCCTCCGCCCCAGTGAGATGACTTCAATTCAATCTCAAATAGTCTCGACGGATTGGTAAAAGTGCAGAGCTCGATTGTGTACTGACACCCATTAACAGCCAAGTCAGCGGAGTCGATGGAGATGGATTTGACAAGGAGGATGGAGGATGGAGTTGATGAGGAGGATGGAGTCGCGATTTTCACCTTCTAGAGAAGAGAGTGTATTAGGGTTTGAAGTCGTAAACCTTCTAGAGAAGAGAACACCTTATCAATGTGTTCTGATTTGTTTCAAGCCTAACGTCAAGTGTGTTTTGGTTCAGTTCAGGTATAAAACCGAGCCGAACCGAAACCATTACAATACCCATATGTTAAACTACTACCCGAACATGAAGAATACCTGGTCCAAAAAAAATAGGATAGGGTCGGGTCGGGTATTGTTGATATGGTGTCTTGAGAACAAACTGATGGTGCAACTTGTGTGCCTTCTGAATGAGCATAATTAGGGTGCTGCAGGAAGAACTGAATCAGTTTTCTCATAGTTACAAACAGGCAGGTTCTGGGAAGAGCTTCTAATTATATTCGTGAGGAACTGATAAGTTCTCAATATACTTGCACAGTGGCCACCTAGATATAAATGTTTTAGAGCAGCTTTTTTAATTGCGTCTTACTGGTGAATAAGGGAGTTAGTGGCTGTACTCATCCTCTCTTTAGCCAATTGAAAATGGAGTTTTAAGCTTGGAACAAGATGGTCCTTTCTTTATATTGACGGAAATTCCGTTTTTGATTTGATAATAATTATTTCCACCACACTTTATTGCTTTCATATTCATCCTCTCTAAAATGGGCCGCTCAGTATTCGAAATTTGACAAGGTTTGTATATGGAATGTATCCTGCTTTAGATGAGTCTCATGACAGATTCACCAATGCATTCATCTAGCAGTGACGACTCTGCATCCTACCTCGATCCTCAGTTTAGCTTCTGGTTATTCTGGTTTGTTGGCTGACGATGAGACTGACAGTGAGAGCGATCATGAAAGCGAAAGGTATTGTTTGATGATAATGTCGATGTTGGCAGTGAACATTTTTCACCAATTTTAGAATTTTCATGTTGCATTGTCCAATTCTGGTGTCTATAGTTTTCCGGTCTTCCATCTGTAACTTTGGGATTTCAAGTCTACACGAAATCAGCTCTCTTTAATATGAATGCACAACCGTGTCAGAGTTCAATGATATTGGATCTTTTCCTTCTTTTCATTATACCTATATTTTATCGGCAGGCTTTTTAACTAACTAGTTCATTGCCAGGATAAAGAGGCGCAAGGCGGAGAACCTGGAAAATCTAGAGGAACCTGAGGGGTCAACTTCACGTGAATATTCAAAACAAATCGGAGGTAAAATGTCCAGACTAAATGTGTATCCGTTTCAGATTCTTTTAGTACTGTGAAAATGGTCTCTAGAGGGTAGGAAATTATTGATCCCACACAATCAGGAGTTGATTTCTAGTTCAAGAATATTGTGAATGAGATTCTGCCTTTAATGCTAAGTTTCAATTGGTTCCAGAGGAAGAAATGTCCTTTACCTAACTTTGTCTCAGGCGTGGCTGTGACACTTTCAACCTGCGACATAGGTGTATTGGCTTAACTATGTGGATAACGTGTGTTTAATCTATCAGCACATCTATTTCTTATTATCAACTTTAATCATGCACAATCTTATGCAATAGAAAGATGCATTTACTAGGTCAAATGTATGAAAACATTAGGAAACTCCATCTACGAAAGTAGAAAACCGGCACAAGATGGACCCTGCATGAAGCTCTTGCAAGAACAACCTTTATCACATCAATCTCCCTCATTCACAAAGATGTTCGGGTATTTTTAATGTCAAGGTCATTTAACTCAAAAACTAGTCAGGATTGACATTCTCCACGGGTCGATTCTGGTAAATTGCTTCTAATTTTGAATGAGATGAGTCTGATGGTGTTCTTAGCTGAGGTATTCTCAAGGTTAGAGATTTCATGACGTAATATATTAACTAGGAGTTCATATATGTTAGCTTATTATTGACTCAACGGTTTGACACTTCCATTTATTTAGAAGAAAAGTTGTTTTAATTTGATCCACCCATTCGACAAGTCTAATGATAAGCCACCTAGGGATTATGTCATGACAAGAACCTTGATAATGAACAAGAACAAGGAAATTGCTCCCATGTTCGAGCATGACACACCATTCGAGGTTGAACTAGAGCTTGGAGAAGGCATAAATGGAGATGCAGCCAATGAAGGTGCCGACATCAACGAACACCTAATCCACCGAAATAATTATTGATGCCTAAATTTGATTAAATAGATCAAAATAAATGATTAAAAAAAACATGGTCCAATTCGTTTTCAATGACTAAATCGAGAGGCACATCTTGTCAAACCAACTATAGCCCGACTCATCGCAATGATATTACTTCCATTCGTGCATGAATCAATTCATGTTGTTTGTTGGATGGACAATTGATGTGGAAACTGTATTTCATGACTCTCAAATTACCATGAACAAGACCGACCAATCAAGTTGTTGCTCCTGTGGTAATGTTTCCATCATTGTTGTGTTATTCTGTCTTCATATTCGATATGTTGACTGCGTATTCTTGTCGTGCATGTGGGGCGGGCGGCGGGTGCTCATATGGATCCCATGGTGACTGGAGTTGATCGTCAGTGGAATAAAGGCGTGCGTGGATCCTTAAATGATGAGGCCCATGAATATCATGCTCCTGTGAAGAGTTTGCGATTTGTTGTTTTGAAGTAAAATTTGCATCGATGATATGAATTGAGTTAAAGAGGGGAACTCGTGTTCTAGAAATATATAGGATTGCAAAATGTAATGAAAAGAATAATAAAAGGGAAGAAAAGAAAATAAAAAAAATGGGTTCAGCAAAGATAGTAGAAATTGGCTTTGGTTTTTGACTTGGCGCTAAAGCATGAGTTGATAAAGATATTCGAAGTTGGGTCTGTGTGGTTTTGAATGAAATAGATAAAACGAATGAGTCCATTTATTTTTGTTGCTTGTACTCCCAAAGTTCATCTCTGACTCCGTACGCGGACCGAGTCCGAAAGCCTGGCTTGCGTTTTGTGAAGTTCGAGTTTGACCTTACCCGCGGATCGGGCCCAAGGACCTGGCCTGAGTTCTCATTTTCCAGATTTTTTTTAAAAATAAAATTTTCCTTTTTTTTGGTTGGAAATTTTTTTTCCTCAAAATAAAAATAAAAAGAATGTGAAAAACTGGTTAGGGAAACAGGCCTTGATTGGGTAAAAAATAGCTCAATTTCATTTAGTTAGTCTACAAATGGTTTAGAATTTTAGTGGACACATTTGATTTAGTTTAATTTCATAAGGTTAATCCTTTAGAATGGAAATTGAACTCAATTTGAGCTAAGCTCGTGGAAGTTGTCGCTTTGGGGCTTAATAATAAGGCCGTTTAATATTCTTTGCTCGACTAATTTTGGATTACTTTATTGCATTGTATATTTTACTCATTCTTCATTGCATTTTTTGATGTGTTTTGTTGTGATTACTTTTATATCATTTTTGTGCTGTGATTCATTTTCATAGTTGATGTAACACCCTCAATTCCGACCTCATAAGGATCAGTCATAAGGCCTAAATGAATTGATCATGAGCCATTGGCTAGGGATCGATCGGTTCGATCAGTAAGGAATCAAGGATCTGTCATGGTCTGACTGATCGACCGATCGACTGATCAGCCGTGAACTGGTCGAGGTGTCAACCGTGAATTGTTCACCGATCATACTGATGGGATTGGATCACCAATTTATAAGATGACTTTTGCATCACGAGGACTGGTCACGGGATGATTTTGGATTAGCGGATGGTCATGGGTCGATCTGATTGGTCATAATGCCTGGTTGCGGGTGATTCCCCCGGCTATGCACCAATACATGGACGATCCGACTCGATCAAATCCGATCGTTTTCCAACCAAAAATATGTAATTTCTTATTTAATTCTTAGTGATCGAAAAGGAATATTGAATTGGTGATGTTTGATCATGAATTGGTAATGCACTGACTATGAACCATACGGATGGATCGGGTGCCAATCGGAATAAGTCTCGGGATAGACCCAGCTATCCCGTCACTAATTCTAAGGTCCATGAGTACCTTAGCTTAGTGCTAGGCCATGGATAGCCTTAGGATTGGCCTTGACCGACCGAAGGACCAAGGACCGCCCTTTAGGCCGGCCGACCGTCCAAAAGAACGGTTTGGCCAAGTGTGGGGGGTATGATGGCTGAACCTTGGGTATATGTGATTCAATTTTTCGAAATGTACCTAATGATTCATTTTCTGGCGCCGGAACTAACGTAGATCACGGAATTCTCCAGACCACCTTCTTGAGGAAAAAAATGACGAAATAGAGAAAACTCTAAACACCCTCATTAAATAAAGGGGGTGATGTGTCCTTTGACTTTTCAAAATGTCATGATGAGGTAAAAAATATTCTTGATGGGCAAGAAAAGGACAATGCACATGTGGCATAATCGGAAAGCGATACCTAAAGTCTTCATTAATGACCTAAGAAGTTTAGGCGCCGAGTTGGCAATCTTGATAGCCTTATCTTCAAACTTCATTAAATGCTCATTCAAAGTAGGATACAAGTGGTCCAATGAAAGGGTGAAAAGCGGATCATCATCGATGACGTCTACAAGCTAGATTACCAAGTGAGATCTTTTAGTCATGCCAACTCATTCTTTAGGTGCAATCATTGGACAAGTAGGCTTGCCAACTAAGGACCTTAGGCGGGGCACTTGGAAAATTTAAAATGGACCATTTGGCTTGGTAATGATGGTATTGAGTAGTATAAATAAGAGGATCTCTCCTCATTTTTCACCTTACCATCTACTTTTCACCATCTCCTCTTCACGCCTCTCTCTCTCTCTCTCTCTCTCTCTCTCTCTCTCTCTCTCTCTCTCTCTCTCTCTTTCAGCCTTGCTCGCCCACCACCTCACAGGACGGCCTTCTCTTGGTAAAGTCACCTATAATTTATCGAGGTTCATTGAAGGTAAGTAGAATTTCTAATCCTTGGCTACGACGATATGCTATGTCGTTGAGTTTTAGTCATGTGTTTACTCGTGAGTAGTCGTTTTTATGTCACGGGTGAATTTTGTGGGTTAAGATGGAAGATAATAAAGTGGCTTGTGCGATACATGATATGTGATTATTAAATGAAAAAAGAAGACCATCGTCACATAGCATTGGCGGCGATACCTCGTTTGCGAGAACGGGATGCCCTAGTTGAGCTAGGATGCCTAGGTTGAGCTTGGATGTCTCGGGTGAGCTAGCCTCCGGGATGCCTTGGTTGAGTCAGGATGCCCTAGTTGAGCAAGGATGCCTAGCTTAAAGCTAGAAGCCTTAGTTGAGCTGGGATGCCTTGATTGAGCCATGATGTATGTTAATGAACCTTTTATGCATGCTGGTATGTTTATTACTACGTGACTTGGTGTGTTCATAGATAAATCAAAGCTAAGCATGCATTGAAGTTACACCAAAGGGATACATATATATAGATATAGTTGAGGTGAAGCAATAATATTGCTATCAATCTGCCATCGATATTTTAATACGAGTATTGTTCATGCTAGATTTGATGATGAGTTATCATCTTAGTAGAGGATTAGAGGTTTTTACTTACCGAGTCTTGAACTCACTCCTTATTTTTTAGACTTGTAGGTAGGAAAGCATCACACCAATTTTGAAAGATGCGGTCACATTAGAGGAGATAGGAGTTTCCCTGGCCTATATGGAAACTTGTAGTATGGTGTAAAAAGGAAAAAGGGCCCATAGAATAAAAAAGGGGCTTGTAAATGAACTGTTGTAACATAAAGTAACGAGTTCTGTTTGATGTATGTCCTAGACTTCGAGTTGTTGTTTGTTTGAGGAGTTCCTTTTTTCACGCTTCTGCCCGTGTTTCTTAATAAGATAAAAAGAATCGGGATGATGACGCGCTTAGGACGTTGCGAAAATAACCTCTGCTACTGAAGACTCTGGAGATGGAGTTGGGGTCGTTACAGTTGAGTGGTTAGGTTTCATTTTAGAACAATAATAAATATAAAAACATTGCATTGACATTAAGCAGACATGAACTTTATGACTTATAATTGGTAAAAGGACTAAATGGACATCTTAGTTAACAAATAAACAAGTTTTGATACTAAAAGGGCACTAGTTTAGCTAACTAGTATAATTAAGTCCTCGACCCTAAATTTTGATTGCGCAAAAAGTGATGTGTTTTGATACTTAAAGGGCATATGTCGCTTGGTTTCTAACTGACCCTAACAGGCTAGTGATGAGTCCTAAAATAGAATTTTGATAATGTTAATCAAATCTAAATGACAAATCCCACGTTGTATGAGGTTCAACTTTGGGAGAACCATGCCGATTGAAGACCATTGGTCAACTAAGGGTATTACCTCTAAATTCATCTTTTCCCCCACATTGGTGTCGTGGAAAAAGGGTTACGGGGGCGATGTATAAAAAGCAATCACCTTTCTAACTTTAACTTTTCCTGAAACAATTAGATTCCATGTTCAACATGAAGTGGACAAAAATTGATGACAAATAAAAAAAAATGAAAAAGATGCTAGGAAATTTTGGGAAAAGCAAAAGAAAATGAGTTAGTTACTTAGGGAAGGAGGTGAAGAAGCTACAGGAGAAGGGATGGGAGACCTCTATAAAGACGGGGCGATCATGATAGTGTAGCCAATATCGATATTAGCTCTGGTGTGGCCCAATAGAAGGAAGGTGTAGTTGCGAGTAAAGCCCATGAGGAGGGACTCGAAGAAGAAAATGGGCTTTTCGAAAGTGGCGACTAATCTAGTTTGAGATCCGCCCGACAATTGCCAACATCAAGAGCGAGAACACGTTGAGGATCCCCGTCAGGACCTTGACCTACATGTCGGCTCCTTTTTTATGTATGGCATAGCCCTGCTTATAACTCCTTGCTTTGCAAAAATTCAAAAAAAGAAAACAAAGTCTTATTTTTCATCAAAATTTTATCATGTAAATGGTAACCATATACAAGAAATTGAAAAAATCAAAAACAAAAGAAAATATTTGCCATATCTTGCACATTCTTTCCTGAATTTATTTTCAGAATAATGCAAAATAACTAGCGCGATACACCTTGTCTGAAATTAACTTACTTGGTTAAAAGACACTCAGATGGTGTTTTGGAAATTAGACAATTTCCTTTTATTTTTTATTTTTTTTCCATTGCTATCTATTAACAATAGTTTTATCATTTTTATTAGTCATAAAGCTAGAAAAAAAGAAATGCAATGACCACGATGTTAACTTATTATTTCTTTCGCAACATAATTAAGTCGCAAGAGATTGATTCATTATAGAGCTCGAAGGCCAAGTTGTCTTTCATCTAATGCTCTCCTTAAATGCATCTTTACTTGGAGAGCAAGTTGATAGATGAAGAAGGGATAGCTTATAAATAGAGGCATCCTCCTCATAATTCTTCACACCACCTCATCTTGCTCTCCCTCTCTCCCCTTGGCCAACCAACCCCCCTCTCTTGCCGCCGATTGCCGTTGTCGTTTGAGCCACTGTGAGGCCGCCGGTCTAGAAAATTGTAAGTGGATTTGTTAATATTTGGCTAGGGCATTGTGGTACGCTATTCCGAGTGTGTAATGAGTCATTGTTTGAGTTTGTTTAGATTGTTTTTGCTTGAACTTGTTTGAAAACGTTTTCAATTGCTCTTAAGTTGCCAATTTATTTTATGATGTTGCTTGTGCCCATGAGCCAAACTAGGTCATGAACAATGAAAAGGGGTCTCATTGGTCTTCAACATGCATTGAGACACGACAGATTGGGCCTTACTTGGTCTTGGGTCGATATTGAGGCGTATTGATTTAAAGCCATGTTTGATTTTGGATCGGTGTTTAATCGTAACGGCTTAAGTCATGAGCCTTGAGTGGTAAATGAACTTCATAACCCTTGGCAAGGGCATTGTGGTGCGTTGGTAGAGCAAGTTGTGTTCTTGATCACTTGTGTGATTATGTATCTTCTATTGTTTAAACTACTATGGCTTGGTCATGTGAGATTTCTATGTTTTGCTCATATGAGAATTTTGTATGGCTTGCTCATATGTTTGAAAGTACGCTCCGGGCCATGCATGGATCTTGTTGGTTCGGATTGGCATTGGGGCGTGTCAAAATGAACCTCGTTTGGCGATTCGATATTGAGGCGTACTGATCCAAGGCCTTGCTTGGTGTAGGTTGGCGCCTTGACCGGTCAATTTGGAACACAAACCTTGTGCCATGCCCGGCATGATGTATGGTTTCGAAAAGGTTAAGCATATTATACACATGGCATAATTCACGCTCTCGAGCCTTATTTGTATTGGCTAAGATAAAAGATAATGGGAGAAGTACACTATCAATGCCATAAGTTATGTACGTCACTCACTTTGGTGCCAAAAGTTTCCGTTGGATCACTTAAGTGCCAAATTGGAGGAAAAACGATCACTTTGGTGCAATCGGCGAGAGATTCTGGCCAAAATTATTACGTGGCTTTAAAAAAAAAAATCAACAAGGCCTTTAAACGACGTCGTTTTCCGTCCTCCTTAAGAAAACGACGTCGTTTTGCCGTCCTCCTTAAGAAGACGACGTCGTTTTGCCGTCCTAAGTGGATGGCCTCGAGAAAACGATGTCGCACAACTCATTTGGGTTTTTTTTTTTTTTTTTTTTTTTATTTGGGGATTGAAATTAGGGTTTTTTTGTCCGATCCTCGCCTAACACCAGCCGCCGTTGCTCGGCCGCCATCATTTGGCCTCCGTCACCCGGCCGCCGTCACTCGGCCAAAGTCCCTCGGCCTCCATCGCTTGGTCGCCGTCGCTCAGCCTCCGTTGTAGTAGTACCGTGTCCCAATCTCGGTAACATTTCACTAGCTTCAATGTCCTCAAATTCTTCGAGCCGGGACTGCGTCTAGCAGCTCCCAGTGGGCGTGGAGGGTGAGCCTCTGGTGGCTCTAGCCTTCGATCGTGAGTCGGTGGCGGCACACGAGGGAGCATCGGCCTGGGTCGCGCGGAGCCTAGGAGATGGAAAGGGAGAGATCGGGGGTGGTGCCGCAGCCATATGTCATCATACCATATGTGCATACACCATCATGCCTCCATCACCAAGCACTCCATCATGCCATAGGTGCATATATAACCATGCACTCGGGAGATTAGAGATGGAAAGGAGAGATCGGGGCGGCGCACTCGTCGGGCGGGGCGGTCTCCCCACCTAACCATTCCGAGCACCGGCTAGATCACGGCCTTCGACTTGGCCGCTGAGTGGCCGTCGTTGGGGTCGGGGTTGGGGTCGGAGCCGCAGACCTTCATTTGCATCTAGCATGGTGGCATGGAGCCACTGAGCTCGCTTCAATAGGTTGATGAGCTCCGCCTCAGAAGGAGGAGGAGGGGGTATTAGTTGCATTGATGGTTCAATTTCGAGGTGGATTTGGAGGGGAAAAGAGGAAAAGGCAATAGTTAAGTTGATGGTTCAACCTTTTATTCGAGGATAGTTTGGTTTGTCCCTCAAGGAAGACTTAGTTGGGGGGGGGGAGGCAATAATTAGGGGTCTTGTGGTTGAGTGGGGGTGGTGTTGCCATGGAAGCTATATAAATGAAGAGAATGTCAGAAAGAAAGATAAGAGGACATGTGCAGCACGCTCCTAGGAGAAGTCTTTTAAAGAGAAACGTGCCTTGTATAGTTGGTGTAATATCATGTTTTCACACTGAAGTAGATTAATTTATTTGATACAATATATAATATTCACGAAGAAGACATCAACATATTTATTAGCTTTATTAGATAAGTATTTTGAAAATAATATCTCAATTAAAATATGTACAATTAAAGAAAAATATTCATGCACCTTACGTAAAATATGCATTGAGTTTTGAGTTGATCTTTCAGTCAAACTTTGGTCAAAAAGTCAACCCAATTTTAAATTTAATTTTTTGCATAAAAAACCCCAAAATAGTCTTAATTTCAATTTTGCATTGTCAATTTTAAAAAAAAAAAATGAAAGTTTGACCCCTTAATCTCTTAGGGAGCGCAGTGCACATACCCTCTCATCTTACTATCCGACATTCCCTTCATTTTTACACTTTCCATGACAATACTACCCCACACTAGACTACAAGACCCCCAACCATTACCTCCTCCTCCCCTCCAAGTCTACCTTGAGCGTCAATCCAAATGGTCCCTCGAGTAAGAGGTTGAACCATCTACTCAACCATTACCTCTACCTCCTCCTCCCCTCCAAATCCACCTTGAAATTGAACCATCAACGCAACAATCATCTCCTCCTTCTCCTCCTTCCGAGGTTAAGCTTGTCAACCTATCAAAGCGAGCTTGGCTTTGCCCCACCATGCTTAGTGCAAACGAAAGCCTAGTTGCAACAGCATCGCTTGGTGTTAACGCCACCAACATGGATACTAGAACTATGATTATATCTGGGGTGGCATGGCTACTTGTCGAGGCCTGCATAAGGGTCATCAGTGAGCTCGTATCAGTCTACTCCCAATATGATATTGAAATGACCCAAATTGAAAGATAAGACAAGAGCAGAGTGGAAGGAACTTAGGAAAGGGATGTGTGGGAGAAGTTACCAAGCCCATGGCAAGCGGCGAGGGCATCCACACTAGCCTCTGCCGTGGGGTCGTTGGTGCCTCTCCTAGCGGTTACATTCATTGAGCATTACAAGTTGAGTTTACTTGTGGTGATGACGATGGCAAGCATAGTGTTGGTTAGTTTTGGCGCGCTAAATGGAAAGTTGGGGAATGTACCCATGGTCAAGTCCGCTATTAGGGCGTTATCGAACCACACTAATGTCATTTGCTTAGTCAAGTTTAAGGCCCAAATGATGATTGTCTCTTCACATTAAGGCAAGGCACATGATTTACCAATACAATTAGTGTTTACACGTAAATGTGGAGATATTTCTACTACATACCCTGACAAGAATCACCCCACAATGGGGCAAATTTGGTGGTTTGGTTGACATTATTTGGAGGAAAAAGGATGAGAAATACATCGTTGCCCCCACTTGCATCAATATTTTTGTGGCAACTTCAACTGAATTCTTATGGAAGCTTAAAGCATCTCAACATGATGAAGAGCATTCCTTTCTCTATTGAAACACTAATGCCCTTTGCTTAACTAAGTTGACCTTGAAAATTCATTTCTAAAGCCTGAATAGTGATTATCTCCCTACATTGGGACAGAGAACATGATTGTACATATTTTAATTGAGATATCCTTTTGAGATATCCTTTGCCTTCTTATGGCTTCCTCACCTCTTTCTATGAGCTACCAACTCAATTTCTTTTTTCCCCCTATTTTATCATCTTTTTTTTTTTTTTTTCATTTTTTTATGTCATCAATTTTTGTCATCCTCATGTTGAATGTGCATTCTTATTTTGAGAAAAATTAAAGTTAGAAAGGTGATTGCTTTTTATACATTTTTTGAAGTTTAAGGTGTTCATCAAAATCTGCACTCTTGTTGGCTACATCTCCATCTATGCGTTCTCTAAACTCACTTTGACCTTGAGTGGTGTATCATGCTCAGTGTGGGAGCAATCTCTTTTGTTCTTCTCATCATCGAGGTACTCGTCATGCTAGAATCCCTTGATGGTTCATCATGTAGGTTGCATGCACAATGTGGAGTGCTTCTTTGCTAGGACCCCTAACTCCGAGGAAGAGGCCACGCTTCGGCTCATTGACATCAAGGAGGCTGCCCACATCTCTAAGTGCAACAAGGATATTGCCAAGATCACTAACCAAAGCATTGGGGAAGGCATGTAGCAAGATCTTGTCCTCCTCTTGAACCCATCTATTTACCACATGCTCATCCGAGAGCATTAATCAACTTAAAGATATTATTTTCGATTTGTAGTATATATCGATATTTAGTTTCCGTGAGGTACTTTTTTATTTTTCTTTATTTTTCGTTTACATCATATTTAGAATTTTACAATTCATTAGTATAATTCAAAAAAAAATATTATATTATATTATTTTCATACAAGCCAAATACATAAAACTAGGATAGGAACCTTAGTCTATATGAATTTCCCAAAAATTATAAAAGATCATGAATTTTGCTAAACGATGTGTATTATCAAAATGAACATGAATTTTTCTAAACCAAGTGTATTATCAAAATGAAACTAAACTAATTCTAATAATAATATTAGGACTATTTTTCTAACCAAAATTTCCACTTTTTTTTTTTCTATATTTTTTACTTTTTATTTCTCCATTTTATCCATGTTGATTGCTTTCTTGACTTTTCTTTCATTCCTATCGTCTACCATCAACAATTGGACCGAATCTATATGAAATCATTTCAAAACGTCTGCAACAACTGATGTAAACTTCAATAGGACTGATTTGATTCTAAACTTTTCTCAACTTTTTTTCCCATAAAAACAGGGTGTAACCAAGCAGATTCAATAAAAAAAAAATAATAAATGGACATGAGCATTCATATGACTACTCGAATTTGGAAAACTTATTCCAATATTGGTTCAGTTTCAGATACGACCCGATTACATCTGGCAATCAGCAAGTAAAAGGCATGCTCGAGAACGAACTAAATCACTCTAATTGGACTTGAGCATTTCATGGATCCGAAGGTATGCATCTCGGCTCTAAGTCCAAATGCAACAGTGAAATAGCGGTTCACAACCAAACCATCACAGAGACAAGATTGCAGATTCCGGTTATCAAATGAATTTCAATAACAACTAAATCTCTCACAAGCAGAAGTTAGTATTCTCGGTCACTGTTCAACACGAAGAGCATCCGAAGACTGAACATGAGTTAATGTTCAACATACCTCGAGCTTTAGCGTCGAACGACGTGCAGATTGAAGAACAGATTCCTTAGATGGTTCAGTGGTGAGGACCGGTCTCTGACCAAAAGCAGATCGAGCAAGAATGAGGCTCTCCGAGGTCTCTGGTCTGTATACAGAGTAAAACATGGGTAAAACTGTACGGCTCAAGAATTGTGGACGGTGGTTGGAGATGGCTTACGACGGCTTGAAATCAATAAAGAAAGTACCGTCGCTGGTAATTGGCGCCAGCGGACAAGCCACGAACGAATTCCAAGTTCTTCGACCTTTCTTCGCCCGAAAACAAAGCAGAACCGGTAGGAGCCGAGCGCCAGTACAGAGTCCGACGAGCGGCGGCGTCCGGTCTTGTTGGGTGGCGACTGAGATGGGTTCTCTCCCTCCGGAGATTTTTCATCGGGAGATGGGTCGCCATGGAAGGAAGAAGAGAGAACTCGTGATAAGGAGTAGCGGTTCTCCGAGAAAAGAAAGATCCCAGAGGATTCTCTCTCGTTCCGGGCGGTTGTCCAAGCGAGATTTTCTGCCCACGTCCGAGACGTGGACGGCGTGTGCTTTCTCCACGATCGAATGCGAGTATTCGCATGCAACCGTCATCGGCTTCACTAAAGGAGGAAAAAAAAAACTGACAGCAAACTGTATAGGATAAAAATAAAGATTTAGAGCTCCCAAGTTTGAATTCCCCTTCCTTCGTTGTGGCCGAATTCTCAGGGTCTGTATTATTATTATTATTATTATTATTTTATTTTGTCCGACTCAGGGTCTCTTTTGCTCTCCCAAGTTTTGTCGAAAATCCACCTTCCTAATTTAGAACTCAGGTCCGACCAAAAAAACATTAAGATTTAGAACTCGGGCCTGACCCGAAAACATAAAGGTCAAAAAAATTAGAACCGGGTTCATTCGGCTGAAGCAAGGGAAACAATGGGCTCGGCCGACATTGAGGGTTCCAAAGCGTTTAGGGCCTCGCCTCTCTCTTAAGTTTAAGTTAATTTAGTATGTCGGGTTAATTTCAATAGAACCCATGAAATTTACTTAACGTGGACATGCTATTGCTATATGAAAATTGCTCCTAATACTTAGATGCAATGTGAATGCCAAGTTATATCATATTGGTATCTTGATTTAGGGGTAAAATTCGATCACTAATTTTTTATATAATGCATGACAAAGTTGAAAACCAAAAAAGTTGAAGTGTTACCACGTAAAATAAGAAGCTAAAAACATAAAAGAGCAAAGCAATGTGTGGTAACTTCTTGATAGGTTATGGGTCTGTTATTGGTTGCTCAAAAAGTGGCGATGACCCACCTTTCAAACCGGTTTGGGATTTAAAAACAATCCAATCACTTCAATGAGATGATGACTATCATAAGTTCATCACTATCACCTAAACACAATGGAATAATGCATTTATTATAAGATCATTTTTACCGCTAATCATATACTAAAGATCATATTTTTGAAATGTCCAATACGAATTAGCCTCCCTATCATATTCAAGATATAGGTTTATCATGAGCCAAGATTCCTCATTCATTGGTGAACGAGATTCGGTGTAATGAAGAAAACAATTTATTTTCCGCTTTCGAAACACGTAGATTCTTCCCGCTCTATAATTGATCCGAAATTAAATTGCGATTTGAACCAAACTTGTGGTTAAAGAGGATGGTGGAGAGGTAAAAAGGAGATAAGAAAGAAAAGAGAAAGAAAGGCTGCTCTTGTGAAGCTGACTCATCGAAATCATGGCTTTAGCACAACACACCCAACACCTTTTCTTTTTTTCTCCTTTTGACTTTATTTTATAAAAGCTGAGCATGAACACATCACGTGGATACACACATGAGAGAAGACGCTTTGTAATTGGGCCTATAAGAGGTTAACGCAATTCTCAAGAGGCTTTCTTTCCCTTTGAAGATTCTACTATTTTGGGCCCACAACTGTTCTTGGTCCCCCCTACTTGTCCCTGACACTTGTCGTCTGCGCATTCATCATCCTCAGCCCAATCCTCTATCACTAGATTCTGTTGATAATATCTGAAGGCCACATACAGCATGAACACTGAAACCCGAAAAAGAAAAAGGAAAGAAGGTAAATAAACCATTGAAATAACAATAAGGAACCTCTGCGAAATTTAAAAAGAAAAACCGAAATTTTCCTTCTTCTTCATGGCATTGTGTTTTTTCTTTTTTTTTTTGGTCAAATTCATAGCATTGTGTTTACCTGCCCAAATTCTCGCAACAACTGAACATAAGTTCCACACAAGAGTGAAGATGCCCACTGCCACAGCTTTCTTGTGAGAACATGAGTTCCAAGCATCTCGGAAGCGTCGTATCCAAAATTTACCTATGCATCAAGGGAAAAAGGAACCACCACATATTACTAGATTACAATAAATACACAAACTTCAGATTAAGTTTCGTCGACCCATTTGTGAGTACATCAACTCAATTCAGCTAGATTAAGTAACCCGCATGAAATTATATGACAAGGAGGAGAGAGCCATAATGACCCTGTAATTGCTGGGCCTAATCACTTCCAATGAGACCTCCTGACACATGACCTGTCAAATGGGCCCTAATAGAAAGACCCAAAGAAAGTGGACTCAAGATGGTCCAAGCAAGCACTACTAGAAACTGTCAAATGAGCCCTATTAGAAAGACCAATGAGATCTGCTGACACATGACCTGTCAAATGGGCCCTAATGGAAAGACCGACAGGAAAACAGATGGTCCAGCAAGAACTGCTAGAAACCGTACCTGTCCTGTTCATTGTTTTCGGTTCTAAAAGTTTGCTTTAAGAAAGCATCTTATGAGAGATACAGACATATGGAAAGAACATCACATTAGGTTAGAGGTAATGATTTAGTTTTGGTGTGATGTTTTGGGATCCTAAGAAGACCCATTTGCCAGTTTCTATTTTGGGGGACCCACCAAAACCTATACCCACAAGCAAAGCATCGTCTGAAAAAAAGAGCCGTTGGATAACAGAGACAACATGCAACCAACCTTTCAATCCTTCCACCAAAAAGTCCAAAACATGGAGGGCCCATGTCCCGTTAACGGACAGTAGTATGAATTACACCTTCACTCCTCGTCCTAATGCATTAATTTATGTTTAAGGCAAGTCCTTGAAAGATCCTATTCCATGAAACGGGAAATTCCAATTCCAAAGGATGTATAACTGGATGTTTTAGGGCATGTTGATGGCAAAGTTTTCCAAAACCGCAGCGAACTGTGAACTGCGAATTGAGTTTTTAAATGCGATAGGGTTGAATAGGATGATTCGGACAAAAGGGGAAAAAGTAAAAAAAAGCAGCAAAAGAACTGCGCGGGATGCTAAACTAGCTGGCAAAAGGAGCAATACTACCTACGGTATTAACCCGGTATTCCAAGGAGTCTCTAATATCTTGTTTATATAGAAAAAGAAGGGAAAGGAAAAGAGAGAAAAAGCTTGCCGGCTTGAGAATGCAATGCATGTACAAGCACCGACATATTCATGACATGAGTGCGCGATGGGATGATGCTGCAATGATAGAAAGAAGAGGCTACTTGAAATCAAGGCGAGGCTTTTACCGTATGCAGTGATGTGGCCGGAATACGAAGAGCAGACTTTTGGTACGGTGAATGCTCCGAAAAAGCCTGTTTTTTGCCCAGCGTGTGTGAGCACACCCAAAACGTCAGTCGACAGAAAAAATGAAAAGGAAATTCTGGACAGAATATTCAGAATTCAGGCAGTTTCTTGTTGTATGTCTGCAGGCCGCAGTTGCACTGCACACCCGTAATAGAAAAATAAAATAGAAAAAAGACAAATTCCACCACCCCAAAATGACTGTATGCTTAATTGAGGAAGGGTTTTTTTTTGGGGTTTTTTTTTTTTTTTTTTTGGGGGGTCATATTGGGGGTGTTTGTTTGCAAAGTTAAAGAGATCTTCTTCATTTTATTTTTTTTCTAACTTTCTGGATAAAATCTAAAATATAATTCATTAAAGAATTATGAAAAAAATGTATGTGAATTTGTATACCACTTGTATATTGTGAAAATTTCAGGTATTTTTGGGTTAAGGAAAATCCAAAGTGAGTGCATGATACGATTTAACTTAAATAAAAAAAAAAAAAGGTAAAGAGTAAAAATTCATAATAAATTAACTGTTCCAGAAAAAAGGAAAATCGTTAGGGGACTTACCAAATTTTGCCATCTTCCAGATGGTGATGGAGTTCCCACACCTGGCCAAAACAAAGAGCAGCACTGCCAACTGCCATTTATCAAACACCATCCATCAAATTCACTGCGATTTTCCCCTTCTTTCTATATCCTCTTTTCTAAATTTTTCCTCAAAAAATAAAATAAATAACTTGCATAAATTTAATCGAATTAACCTTCATCGTGGTTCCTGGATCTCCAGAAAACAGAGCCTTGAGCTTCAATAAGAACTCATTCAAGTAAGGGAGCACCACTTTCAGCAACCAGATAGCCTCTTCCTCTCGCAAAACACAGCTGCTATCATCTATATCTACATAACCTCTGAGATAAATTGCATAAATCCAGTGATGAGAAAGAATCATAAATTGGTTGATCAGTTGCCAAGTCATAACATATCAAGGAGTGAGCCGAAAAATTACCTGCAAATAATGGATCTGTACAGGAAAATTGCAGCAAGATAGAACAAACCCAGATAAGAAATTACAGTAATGGAGCTGCAGAAGGGAAAAACCAACAGAGTAATTTTAGCTTCATCCTCCTGTTCTGAGAAATGGGTGTGCGTGAATTCATGAAATTTGGGGACATTTCTTGTACCTGAAACTTATATCTTTTGTGTAGGAGGATGAGATCACGACAAACGTTCCCAATCCGAAGATCAACGTTGATCTTGATGCATCTCTCCACATAACCAAATCCACTGAGATATAAACGAGAGAAATTTAGACATCCCAAGAAGGGAAAAGTTCAAGAACCATAACTCAAGAGCCAGAGACTGAAATTGACCTAAACTCTGCAACTTATTCTGCCTCTGCGGAACACTCTGGTATTTCTCTGAAACTGCAGGGAGAGAAAAAAGAAAGAAAATAACCAGGTCAAAAGCAGAGAAAATGCAAGAAAATGAGCCAATACACTAAATCCCAGACATGAAAATTCTCGAACAATTCCATGCAGAAGGAAAGCAAAACGGGGGACTCACATGAATTTGTCTTGGCGGCGAAATTTTGGTGAAGTGAGGAACGTCTTGGGACGGTTTGAGGCTGTTTATGTTGGACATTGGAGGAGGAGGAGGGGGAAGAGGGGGACGTGAAGATCTTGCTTGGAGTTGGAGTCGCAATGTTTCTGTGTACTATCGCCTGCCTCACCACCGCAGGAGAAGGCCGTTTCTTCACAATCGGAGGAATGGATTTGGGCTTTTCAGTGACTTGGACAGGCTTCGTCTCTTCCTTCACAGGGACATCACTTGTCTTTTTCTCTGCTACTACCATCTCTTTGATCTCCAACCTCTTGTTCTCGGGCTCAGCCTCAGCATCTTCATCAAACTCTCCTTCTCCTTCCTCTTCCTCCTCCTCTTCCTCTGATTCTTCAAAAATTCTTCTTCTTCTTCTCCTTCTTCTCCTTCTTCTCCTTCGACCAAATTGTTGGCTGCATTGTCATTGCTATTGTTATCATCTTCACGAGGTGCTTCTTTTGGAGCAGACTTGACCTGAATCACGTCGCTCGAAATGACCTCCTTGCGAATTTCATCCGATCTGCTCTCGCCAACTGGGTCTTCCTCGTATCCATCAGCAGATCCATCAATGGCTTCCTTCTCCTCCACTTCCTTCTCCTCCTCCTCCTCCTCCTCCTCCTGCTCCTCCTCCTTCTCCTCTACTTCCTTCTCCGCTTCCTCCTTCTGCTCCTCCTCCTCCTTCTCTTGGCGCGATCCATCAAGAACGACGGGTGGCTGTGAGCTCGCCGTACTCAACCGAACTGCATTCTCTTCACTTTTACCACCATCGCCATCCCTTCTCGACTGACCCAAAACCTTGGCAGAATCAGACTTAACTTTCCTCAATTCAACCGAACTCTTCTCAACCGACCCCCTCGTACCTTCGGATCTTGCTCTCCTCACCTGAACCGGGCTCCTCTGGACCGCCTGATCAGCACCGGGCACAGCGTCCCTTTTGCCCTTCTTGCCCACCGCTGGGCTCTTCTTCTCGACCACCTCATCACCGCTCTTGCTCAATTCACCTCTCGCTCTCGCACTCGGCACCTGAACGACCGGGCCGTCGCCGCTCTCGGGTTTCCACGTCTTCCTCTTACCCGCCAACAGGCCCGGCTCGCTTGGTCCTGCCGGCATTGCCGCCGCCGCCGGCGCCACCGTTCTCGGCAGGCTCTTCCGCCTTGTCGTCGCCATTGAACACCTTGATGCCGCCCCTCACCTCGTCGCTCCTCATCCTGGTCTCCCACACTGACCCGGCAACCACGCCCGTCTTGGCTCCCGCTCTGCGTCTGCCCATGTCCATCTGGTCGATCTTATAGAGGGGGAGGGGCGATATAATAATGTCGCCACTCTCTCTGTTCCTCCCTTTTCCGGTGGTGGCCAATGAGTAGAGTACACAGACTTACTGGGACCAAATTGAGATAAGAAGCGTTAAGCTAAAGAAATGGAGATGGCTGTGTTTGGTGATGATGGTGGGGTAAAAATATGACACTCACACCCCCACACATGATTTCTTAAGGCAAAGTATGCACTATGGAGGAGCTGTACCAGAAAGAGAGAGAGAGAGAGAGAGAGAGAGAGAGAGAGACTGTGTCGCAAGTGAGACTGCAGATTTTCCTCTTTTTTTTTTACCTTTCCCCTTCCCATTGTCTATGATTGATGAGAGTAGGGGGTCAAGTGAAGTCAGAACCTGATCTTGATAATACTATACTATGGAAATTCACACTGACTCGTCCATCTGCATCCATCAAACGAAGCTCCGTTGCTCTATCCATGGAATCTACAAAATGGGTTTCGAAAGATTATTCCGATTGAAATGCGTTACTATAATTTCGATACGCGACCCGTCTCATCCAAATTCAACACTCGACTTACTTCAATTGCTCTTCTTGGTTTTTCTTTTTCCACTTGGAATGATGGGAAAGGTGCAAAGAGATTATTGTTCGATCGATAATTGACTATGATTTACTTACTTGATATCTATTTTTATGTCAATTTCATTCGGAAAGTTTTAGTTAACACGGCCTGTGTAAATTCGAATTACGTGTCTCACATCCGACATCATTAACATGATTAATCACTTATAGTTAAACTACTCATGTCAAATGTGATAAATATGAAATCTAAAGATCTGTAATTACATAATTTCCGTATTGTCGATTCATTACTCTGCGCTTTATATTTTCCTAACGTTATCACACTTTCGCTTTTTATGGCGTCTCTGGATTAGGGGAGGAAAAGCGGAGGCGCACCGTGGTGGGGGCTAAATGATGGAAGCCTTAAGGATGCGATGCGAACCTTCGCTTTTGTTGGGGTAAAAGATCAGGGAGAGTAAATAAAAATTTGGCCAACTTTAACTTTTTGCATCAAAGGGGATTCCTGAGGAGGCGCTGGACACGAGGCAACCAAAAGTCGTTTTGATCTCACATGCAGACGGAGACGAGGTTGCTGAAAATTATATTATCATAGGAATATTAGGATTGCTGCTTTTGTCCGGAGGCAGAGGCAGAGTAATGTGCACGCAGAAGGAGAGTAAGGCAAAAAAAAAAAAAAAAAAAAAAAAAAAAAAATTCCATGAAGTGCCATTTTCGAGTCGGAGTTTTTACCGTCTCTAGAGGAAATGGGACTGATCCCGTGCCGTCCACTCTCGAGGCTTTAAAATGCGTCATGGGATAAACCCTGCAGACTCCCCTGCGATGTGAGACCATGTCCTTGGCCTCACCTGAGCCAAGGCGATCTTCCCTCCGTACCCAATCATCACAGATCCCGTCTTAAAGATTTGTACCCAAATGCATTTTGTTATCTTCCTTTGTGTCGTTGGGGTTGGTCATGCCGGATTTGGAAGAAAAATATGAGGTTGAGTTTTAGCTGATGAATGGGAGTTAAGTCAAAAGGGCACCGATTATGCTAAAATCAATTCATAAGACTAATAAGCACGCAACGTGACGGCTTTTGAGTGGCAGTTAATCGAGTAGGTGATAGGTAAAGATGTAAATAAGCATTAAGACATCACGTGCAGCTTATTTGGTTACAGTAAAGGTTACAGTAATGAAATAATGCTGTGACGTAATGATCATTAGAGTTGTAATAATGATTACTTATTTGGTTTAAGTAATGTAATATCTATTGTACTGTTTAGTTTTATGAATGACATATGTAATAGAAGGGAATACTATCGGAATTCTTACAAAAAAAACCCTCATATATAAAGAGAGATACTGGCCGTGCCATTTTGCCCACTAGTGTACGACATTCAATTGAATGAAACTCTTCTTTCTCGGCCAATTAAATCGCTTCTTTAAACAAAAGGGGATAATCTTGATTAAGACAAGAATCTATGAGAATAATCTTAGGTCACCCCCTTGAATTTATATATACATTAAACAAAGGGAGAACATAAACAAATAGGAAAATCAGATTAGCTCGACTGTTTAGTGATAGATCCAACCCACTATAGCCACTAAAAAATTGTTCATGTACGTAGTACAATGAACATTATTCACCGAGCATTGGTTGAGCTAGGCGATTGGTACACCACATTGATGTTTGGTCAATTAGAAAACAGATTTATTGGCCTCAAAGACTTAAAAAAAGAGTCACATCCAGTGATTATTTCATGATAAACAAAAGAAGAAGGGGGAAATTAAAATAACCTAGGTAATAAAAAAGATCAGTGAAAAGATTTTAGAGTCGTGAGGCTATACTGGTAATTCATTAAAAGCTGGCGAGTGTTGTGAAGCGGCGCTAACACTATTGCTACTATCTTGGATGTGTAGATCCACGGGACTCAGCTTGCAATTTTTCTTTCCTTAAACTCGTTATTTTCCGCTACATATTGTCAATTCGCTTTTGTGCATAGAAGCATTATTTTTATCGGAATTGTTTCTGCAAAAATTAGTTTTTATTTTCTTGAGAAATCAGTTCGGCCCCTCCCACTCTTGGTTGCTTATTTGGATCCAACGGCATGCTAAGTTATTAGGTCATGTGATGAAGCGTGGGAAAATAACAAAAAAAATCCTAAACCATATGACATTTGTCTTGTGCCAATTTAGTCATAAACTTTTTTACGTTTTGTCAATCGAGTTCATCTAACCAATTTAGACTAGAAATTACTAAAGTATATGCTAACCATTCTACGTGGCATGACTGGCATTGACATTAACATTTTTTAATACTATTATAATCATTTCTTATTTTTATAATTTTTTTTCTTTTTGTACTTTATTTTTTTGGGACTAAAGGCCGGTGAGGGACTGAGCGTGCTCACTTTGGCCAATGAGGGCATCAAACAAGGGACGTGATGCCCTTGCGTGATGCCTTCGCTCAGTGCTAGAGAGTATTCTCAATCCTCGAAGTAAACAAAAAAAAAATTAAAGAAAAAAGCATTAAATTCATTGTAAAAAATTCAAAAAAATTATTAAAAAAATGTCAACATTAGTGTCAGCCATGTCACATAATAGTGCCGATATCCATGTCAACAATCTCCTACCTAAATTGCGCAATTGGACTCGATTGACAAAATGTGAAAAGATTTGTGATTAAATTGAACAATGCAAAGATTTAGGACTAAATTATCACAAATAAAATGGATAAATTTTTTTTTGGTAATTTTCCCAAGCGCAAACGACAATATATAATATTTGGGTTGTACTTCTAACCTTGAAGAATTCCATTGAATATACCAATAAGATCTTGTCAAAGTAATTTACTTCAAAATTTACCCTCTTCACATTATCTAAGCTGGAAATTAACGTGAATAGTAGTAGTCGTCTGCAAATCCTAAATTCCATTCCAATTCCCTTCTCTTTCCTTTCCACCATAATTCACGAGAAATTGAATTTCGTGGAGGACTGTGATCGAGGAACTCGATAATCCATTGCCCCTAATTAATTGTAATTTCGCTAATCTCAAAACGTATTTAACAAAATATAATCTATCTTTCCGATTTCCTAACGGATCTCCCGATGATATCCTCGGAAGTGGAAAAGTAGCTAGTCTTTATTCAAGGACTAAACTGTAAAATTTCCGGTATTATGAAGCGTGGCTACCTGTCTGCCTTTAGTCTTCTGGATTTTGGCAGGGTCGAATTGAATGTACAGTCAATAATACAATGCGTTCCTTTGTGTGGACAAAAACCTCCGCATGACCCAAAAAGAGAAGAAAGTCAAACTCATGCTTCCCAGGGAAGGAACAAAATGAATTTTGATCCAAAAGTACAAGCACCAACATGTATAACTTGTCCTCAAATTTGCCCATCTCCTTGGATTCGGCATTGGATCCTTCTGCATTTACTTGTAATAAGGAACAATCAAGGCGTTGGCTTTCACGTAGAGGTGGCAATTTGTGACTTGACCCAATAAACTCGTTGAACCTGCTTCAAAGTCGAACTCAATTCAAACCAAAGTGAATTTAGAAAAGCCAATAACCCAAACTCATCTCGACTGAAATTAGAAACAACCCACGCATTGAAAACTAATTAACTAAGCAATTTGAAATCAACCAAGTTAAGTATAAGTGCAAGTGATATACAAGTAAATAACCCACCGTTCTGAGACATGGTTGGAACCCTCGCTCTATTGGGGTTTACAATGGATACGCTATTAATATCATGACACATAACCATATAGAAGAGGAAAACTTACCAGGAAAGTCCTAACTTATTGCATTTGTATAAATTCAGTCATAAACATTTTAATTTTGCCAATTAAGTATTAAATATTTTAAACGATTTGTCAATAAAATCCATATAGTCAATTTTGTTTGAAAATTATTAATATGAACGCTAGCCGTTGACTTTGAGATTATTTTTATAAAGGTCAAAGAAATTGAACTAAAAATGAGTAAATCTAGAGAGAGAGAATAAGGTGAGAGGAAAGCATCTCGTAAGTCGCATCAACATCGGAAGTCCTTGAGTCTTCAAGCATTAATCAAAGTCCTATCAAATGACATGATTTTTAGGTACAACGGTCGGTTCACCGAGCGAAGACTTTGCCCGTGACATTTTGCCCAATAGCATATGCCGGCAAATAAATGAAACTATTCTTTCCCTTGGCCAATCGAATTGCTTCCTTTAAACAAGAATGAAATTCTTGCTTTGACACAAAAATCCATGAGCATAATGCCTAGGTCGCCCTTGAAAAATAAAACCTATGTTAAGCAAAGGGAGAGCATAAAAACAAATAGGAAAATTCCAATTTGCTTGATCAATTGTTTAGTACAAAAGTCCAGCCTGCTATACACTTAAAATGTGACATATATGTAGCACTTTTATCGATGTTGGTCAGTAAGAAAACAGATTTACCGACCTTTTAAAAAATGACATCCATTAATTATTACGAGATAAACAAGAGAACGGACCAATTACTAATTAGAACAACCTAATTAATTAAAAAGGATTAGTCAAACTTTAGGGCCGTGAGGCTATAGGTGTGAATACCACCGAAAGCTGGCGAGTGCTACGAAGCAGCAGTTGCATTGTCGCTACCGGAGGACTTTCATGATAACAAAAGCTTTGTCCGAGTACATAAAGAGCTCACTGAAGTGTGCAGAGGCTTATATCTAATTCATATAGAAATTAGGATCTGACTCTACAAATATACGAGTCAAATTTCACTAAAGGTACGTTTGTGTCCGTGAAAACTTGTCGTCACTTAAAAATGTTTTTGAGAAATACAATTCCAGTGAAAGTAAACCATTTTTTGGTGTTGTTTGTACCAAAACAAGATGAAGAGGATTAAGTTTATGGTGTTTGACAATAAGTGAATTCACTAAATGCATTGACAAAATCTAATTTAAGTCAATTTAATAGATAAGAATTAGCAAGAAATCTTTTCTTCTTGGGAGGAAGGAGAAGTCGTTTTCTCTCATTTAAGCTTGTTGTTTCCAGTTTATGGTATATGTTATTCATAGAATAACTTATTTTCCGCTATTCAAACATAGGAAAATCAAAAAATAATTTTGACAATTTTCTTTCAAACAAACAGACCTTAAGTCTGAAAATTGCAGATTAAAGGGAGTAGAACCAAAATCTTGAATTTTCAAAACAGTCAAATTTGATCTTCGAGCACATTAAACCCAACTTGCTCAAGAGATTGGCAAGACTACGTAATCAAAACCAGTCATCAATAGAAGATAACTTGCCATCAATTAAAAATTTGATGGACATCTTATATTGAGGGAATGTTATGCACATGCTTTTCAAGGAATTTTGCCAAGATTATTTTACAGAGAATTAAATGGATATAACAGCTATATGATCCAAGTGCAATATTCGAATGTGGAGCTCTACAAATTGGAGACAACTTAACCAAAAGTCGAGTAGTTGCAAAGGGAAAAAAATAAGATGAATTGAGCATTCTCAGGAGGTTTTCGAGTCTGTCTCTTTTGTACGCTTGTAATATCCATTTGAATGTTATTCCTAAGAATTAGCAAGAGTGGCGAACTCATTTGTAAACACACGAGAGAAGTCGTTGTGCTGAGAGGGAAGGCATTTGTTTAGGTGAGAGACAAAGCGTGCAAAGGAGTTCTTATAAATATTTAGATGTGTTATTTATAGTTTAGGGAGAGGATCTATTGTGCTGTGCGTATAAGATGTGAGAATGGTCATTAGGGGGTTCAAATAGTATTTAGTCTATAAGGAAATAAGGAGGAAAAGTGTTAAAAAAGTCATAAACCTTTTATATTTATGTCAATTTAGTCATAAACTTTTTATTTTTTTGTGACAATTCAATCATTTTCGACTAATTTTTTTAATATTTTTTTAATTTTTATTTTTAATTTTATTTTTCTTTTTCTTCTCCTCGTCCTTCCTCTGATCGACGTTAACGTGAACAACTTTCAAGCCCTCGTCAATGGCTATGAGGGCGGCCTCATGCTGCGCGGCGAGATTGCCCTCGCCGGATCTGGCAAGGTCGAGCCTCACCCATGGCTAGTGAGGCTAGACCCTCACTAGCCTGGCACAAGGCTGCCCTTGCCGCCCAGCGCGAGGCCACCCTCACTGGCTATTCACCGAGGTCTGGCAACCGATTGGAGGAAGAAGGAGAAGAAAAAAAGAAAAAAGAAAAAAACATTAAACTATTAATAAAAATTGTCTACGTTAGCGTCGATCATGCCACATTAGCCGATTGATGTCCGTTAGCAAAATCCGGCTAAAATTAGCCGGAAATAATTGAATTGGCAAAAAAAACAAAAATTAGGACTAAATTGACACAAATGCGAAAGATTTAGGATTTTTTATAACACTTTTCCCTAAAATAAGGTTTTTGCATAATAGCTAGTTCTATACTTTGTAATAATACGATATTTATACTCTTGGCATAACTAGTAGAATTCAGTCTGTTTGAGCTATTAGAGCAAGAAGAGAGTAGGCATGCTCCAGACGAACTTCTATAAATCTCCTTTTAAATTTCTCTCCCCCCCGGGCGAATTCATTAATTTTCACTGCTTATATTACTATTTTACTTGTGCGTAGAAGTAATATTTTTATTGGGGTTGGTTTTGCAATATTTGTATTTTCTTGAAAAGGTCAAAGAAATCAAACTTAAAATATGTAAATCTTGAAATGAGATGAGATGAGGTGAGAGGAAAGCTTGTCTTAAGTAGTGACCACATTGGAAGTCCTCGAGTCTTTAAAAATGTATCAAACTCCAACTAAATGACAACTTTTAGGTAGTGCAGTTGAATTCTGTAGTGAAGGTCCTAGCCGTGCCATTTCACGCAACAGCATCTGCATTCAATTGAATGACTATTCTCTTTCTTGTCCAATTAAATTACTCCTTAAAACAAAAGGAAAATCTAGCTCGAGACAAGAATCCTTGAGAATAGCCTTAGGCCGCCCTCGAAAAATAAACCTATACATGTTAAACAAAGATAGAACATAAACAAATAGGAAAAATCCAATGAGTTCGATTGATTGTTTAGTACTAGATAAAGCTACGTAGCACAATAACCAATTTATTCTTCACCAAGCATTAGTTGAACTAGACGATTGGTACACCACATTGACGTTTGGTCAGCAAGAAAACACACTGTTGACCTCAGGGACTCAAAAGTCACATCTAATGATTATTTCGGTATAAACAAAAAAACGAAAGGCAGAAACTAGAAAAATGTAGCATTCCCAAGAAGTTTTTGGGTCCATCTCTTTTGTAGGCTTATAATACCAGTTCAAGTGTGATTACTAAAAGTTAGCAATAACGATACAACCATCTGCGAACACATAATAGAAAAAAGAAGTGGCCGTGCTTAGAACGAAGTCATTTGTCTAGGTGAGAGACAAAGCCTAAAGAAGGGTTCTTTCTAGACATTTAGAGGTGTGGTTCATAACTTGGGCAAAGGATCTGCTAATGTTGGGGAAAATTGTCCAAAAAGTCCTAAACCTATTGCATTTTTGCCAATTCAGTCCTAAACCTTTTAATTTTGCTAATTGAGTCATAAACATTTTCACTCCTTGCCAATTCAGTCCATCCGGCCAATTTTGGTTGGAAAATGCTGACGTGGGACGTCGGCAATGCCACGTAGGATCGCCGGTGTTGATGTGGATAATTTTTAATAATATTTTAATATTTTTTGATTTTTTTGAATTTTTTGAATTTTTCTGTTTTTTCCCTTTTTTTTTTCTTTTCTTTTCTTTCTTTTCTTTTTGGCTTTTTCTTTTGCCTTTTCGGTGGCCGGCCACCAGCCACCCGGCCGGGCGAGGAGGAGCTTCGGCGAGGGCAGCCTCGCCCAAGCGCGACCCGACAAGGATCGCTGAGCGAGGCCGACCCTCGCCCAAGCCGGGCGCCTCGCCGGGCGTCGGTCGAGCGACGGCGATGGTGATGCCGGGTGAGGCCGCCCGGCCTAGGCGAGGGCCGGCCTCGCTAGGTCTAGCGAGGGGGCCCTCGCCGGGCTCACCCAGACTAGATTTGGCAAGGCCGGCCCTCGCCCGGCCAAGCTCGGGCGGCTTGGAGTTGTTGGCCGAAGACGATGAACGACAGCAAGGCGAAGAGGTAAGGCGAGAGGCGCATCTTCCTCAATGGAGAAGACGAAGACGACGGCAGTGGCGGCGGCGTCGACGTTGGAGGAGAGAGAGGTGATTTCATCGAGGTGGGCGGCGTCGGCCGGCCAGGGGCGAGGGCTCCCCTTGCCAGATCTGGCGAGGCCGACCCTCGCCCGGCGTCGCCGTCGCCGTCACTCGGCCGACCCCAGTGAGGCGACCCTTGTCGAGTCCCGCTTGGCGAGGGTCGGCCTCGCCCAAGTGACCCTTGTCGGGTTGCACCCGGGCGAGGGCCATTCTCGCCGGAGCTCCTCCTCACTGGCCGTGCCTCGCCCGTGGCGGCGAGGCCACCATTGGGCCGTGGCCGGTGGCGGCCGTCACCGGTGGCCAGTGGTCGGCCACCGAAAAGGCAAAAGAAAAAGCCAAAAAGAAAAGAAAAAAAGGGAAAAAAACAATAAAAACAATAAAAATTCAAAAATATTAAAATATTATTAAAAATTGTCCACGCCAAGATCGGCAGTCCTACGTGGCACCGCCGGCGTCCACGTCGCATTTTCCAACCAAAATTGGCCGGATGGACTGAATTTGCAAGAAGTGAAAAGATTCAGGATTCAATTGGTAAAATTAAAAGGTTTATGACTAAATTGATAAAAGTACAATAGGTTTAGAACTTTTTGGACAATTCTCCCGTTAATGTTGTGTGTGTAAGGTGTGAGAACGACTATTGAGGAGTCCAATAGTTTCTTAGTCCATAGCGGGAATGCTATAGAAGGAAACCAAGTTCGCGTCATAGCAATTTTTGCACTTGTAACGGTGTAGTATTTGTGCTCTTTAGGTTTTTTTTTTTTGGGTCAGAGTGCTCTTAGCATAACTAGGGGAGTTTTAGTCTATTAGACTGTTAGAATTGGACGAGAGGAGTAGCACATCCAAGATGAACCACTATTAATCTCGTTCATAATTTCTCTTTCTCTAAACTCATTAATTTCCACTGCTTATATTGCTAGTTCACTTAATGGGTAGAACAATAATTTTGCTGGGGTTGGTTCTGCAAAATTAGTTTGTATTTTCTTGAATTGATTTCTTATTTGGGTCCAATTATGTCCATGGGTTATGTAATTAGGTCATGTGATATAATGCCATCACTACATATAATATTGACTAGCATTTATAACCTCCAAGAATTCAATCATATGCACAAATGAGATCCCGTCAAAAGTAGTTCGCTTCAAACTTTACCCTTTTCGATTCCTCTCTCCTTTGCACCATGATTCATGAGAAATTACATTTCATGATTAGTAATCCATTGCGCCATATTAACTGTGATTTTGTTAATCCTCAAATTATAATTACAAAATATAATCTTTCTTTCCGATTTCATAACAGATCTCCCTATTGTAGCCACGGAAGTGGAATAGTAGCTAGTCTTCATTCCAGGACTAAACTGTCAAAGTTTCTTACTTTATCAAGAGTGACAATCTGTACACCTTTTTGGCTTTTGAATGTTGGCAGGGTTGAATTAAATGTTCAATCAATAATGCAAAGCGTTCCTGTATGTGTGTGTCTATATATAAACATATATGTATGTACGTATATATGTATATAAACTTATGCCTCTCAGGGTAGGATAAAAACGAATTCTGATCCGAAAGTACAAGCACCAACATGGGTGACTTGTCCTCAAATTTGCGTATCTCCTTGGATTTGACATTGGTTAGTTCTGCGTTAATTTATAGTAAGGAAAATACAATGTGTCAGCTTTTAGACAGGGGTGGCAATTTGCAATTCAACCCGATAAACTCACCGAACCCACCCAAAAATCGAACACAATTCATATCCGAGTTGATTTAGAAAATCCAATAATCCAAGTTCATCCCGACCAAAATTAGAAACAACCCACACCTTGGAAAATTTGTGTATCAAGCGATTTGAAATCGACCCAGTTAAGTACAAGTGCAATTGATATACATTTTTGTAACCCATCAATTAAAGACGCTGTTGGAATCATCAACCCGCTGTACACTATTAATGTCACGACACATTATCGAAAAGTAGATCTTAAAGGGCCAAAAGTATGTTCAATCATAACAATTATAATATCAACGATAATAATGATGATAACAAATGATAGTGCTAATTATGATAATAACTTGTATCTCAATAATAACCCATTTGTCGTTTTGTAAGTGATCTTCTTTACATAGAGAGAGCCGGGGTCCCAAAAAAAGTGATGGCCCGCTCCTTCGCAATTAGAAAAAATCGAACGAGATCAAACGAATCAAAGGCATCTCCTAAAGAAAAGTCGGACGTACAATTGTATCAGCTCTTTTGGAGACTGAACATGTGAGGCCAAATTGTACGTTGTGAGTGAGAGAGAGAGAGAGCGCTCTCTTTATATATTGAATGGCGACAAGCAATGCACTTGTTCCTTCTTTTTAACGCTCACCGACACTGGATGACGAAGTCATTGAATGACTCGGTCCTTATTTCGATGAGGAATTGCAACGTTACAAAATAGTGGCCAAATTTTTTGCAATATTAATATCACAAAAAATTATAAATTAATATATTTATCATAAATTTATTTTAAATTAAAAATTTTATCATGTAAAATATTAAACTAATATATTTGTAATAAATTTATCATAAATTAAATTTTGACTATAACAAAGCATAAACAAGTACATTTATAATAAATTTAGTCTTTGTTAATTTTCATTAAATCAAATTAACATCATGAAAATCTAAAAACTATTAACAAACAAATGGTAAAACCTAAAACTGGTATCTCATCAATTGTCGGATATCATTTTACCTTTATAATATGAAAATAAAATTTAACGAAAATTAATAAAATGATAAATTTATTATAAGTGTATCAATTTAGATTTTTTTGGATAATTATCAAAAATATATTTGTTTGAAATTTATAGTGATATCAATCCATTTTATTTCTAAATGATGATATAATTCGTACTTTTGAGTTGATCGCAATTTAAAACTATCCAATTTTTGAAGCATACATTGAATTTTGTCAACAACTTGTTGAGCACCTAACTAAACAAACTCTATTACTTTCGTACTTCGATCCTTTTCGTACCATGTGTCATCGGTTCGGTGGAAATCGAACATGATTTTACGATAAGTATAGTTAATGAACATTTCGAGAACTTCCCAAGATTCTCCGTACATAAAAAAATAAAAAAATAAAAACTGCATAGTTTTCTGAATGAATGACTTAATTTCAAGAAACCGATATCGAAATCCCCTATCATTAATTACTCTCCGGAATTGGCACTCTGATCCAGAACCCCACTGAAGTCCGCCACGCTGCATGACGCAAAACCCTTAAATTCGGGATAATTTCTTGGTGGGGCGTTCTTGGAATTTGGAAAGGGAACATTGGGATCGTTCTTGGTGGGAGGCAGCGATCGAGACGCGCCACCTGTCCGCCGCAGCGGCGTCGGTGGCGATCTTCTGATCAGACTGGACCCGACAGTCTGCGATTCCGTCGACGGCACGTGATGCGACGGATTTCTCTTTTTTCTAAGCGAAGTGTGCATGGCATTCAACGCCGAGGGAGGAGGAACATTTAACAGATCTCACGTTCCTGAACGCTTTTTCTGGTTTGCTGGGTCACCTGCTTTTTATTTTTTTATTTCAATTTTATTATTACCATATTTAATAGAGGCAACTATGCAATTATTGAAAGTTGGGCACTGCTGTCTAATCTCGAGTATTTGTTTAATGCGGCTCCACGTTTTCTAAGCCTAAAAATTGAGGGAAAAATCGCGTTGACCCTCCGTGGGTCAAATTACGTGCGTCGTTTTACAACTGAGATAATCTATGAAATTAGCCATTTGATAATTGCTTGAGTTAAGAGGGGAAAAAAGAATGTTCTATGAGTCCCTCCAATTAATTAAAATAGATTAAACATGATTTGGTTCGAGAACAAGTGCTCCCTTACAATGTACTCCTACCAACTCCAGGACTAAATTGGCCAAAGGCTCTGTTCACCTCAACGAACGTATGCGTCACAGATTTTTATTTTTATTTATATTATTCGGATCTCGTGAGAAAGCACATTGGGGTCCCCAGACCGGGCCTTGGACAGCTAATCATGTGTTATTTTATCATAACATAATGTCGTGTCGCACCAGAATCCGGATAAAAAGGAAACGAAAAAAGAGATTTTTTTTCTTATCGTCCCTGTCACCAGCATGTGATGGTTGATGATGGAGCTAGAGTTTATAAGCTGACATTAGCCCCTAATTCCACATTTTAATTCTCATAAGAATGAAATTACTACGATAACAAGAACCAGTCCGACACTATTCATGGTGACATGTTTTGCTATGCTCTTCCCATATAATCGTCTTTCTACATCAACTCTATACTGACTTGGCATAAAACAGGCAACTAACAACCATCCATTTCCCACAAAACAATCTGCGCAATTTGACGGGCAAAGTGAACTTTTACCTTTTAACGCAAATTTCATTCACTAGCTCGAACGACATGAATGATTGTCGTGTTAACTGCCGTAGTATTCGAGGCAAGTAATTCTTGTACATACTATTGGAACAAGAACCGGCGGTAAGTGAACTTTCAGGAGTACCCGGGATTCTTTTCGGTACTACCCCAAAGTAGAGTGCAGATTAAACGGCATTGGGGGGACTATCAAGTCAAAATATCAGAAGGAGAAAATACAAAATGGAACAAGAGTGATAACAGAAAACTTGATGACGCTATATCAATAATACCTGTGCTACAAGACAAGTTGGTTTTCTACAGAAGGAATTATTATCATGAGGTCATTTAAATCAGGCAATTCACCACTTCTACAAAATGATAGAAAGAGGATGCAGAGGCAGGTGTTAGAAAATTCCTACCCTGAAATTGTGTCCCCAGAAATTACTTATGACTAGCTTCTCATCTGGATCTTTTACAGTTGCAAATCAGATGATTTATTCCTTGCTGGCTAACAGCCTTTCTTCTTCAAATAAACAGGTGAGATCACATAACAGAAAAATTCCTGCGGCAAGAAACACGTGAAGATGCGTGTTAAATAAAAGAAGGCGAGTATCGAGGCATGCTATTTAATAAGATGGAGAAAACTTACCAAGAAGGGTTGCAGTTAGCAGCAAGTTGTGTCACTATACAGCTGGACCTAATTGTGCTACTGGTCAATATGTACACTCTAATCACTACCTGCTAAACTATCTGATTTTCCATTGCCGTCTTTGTAAGCAGAAGGTTGAGCTGAAAATTTCCTTTCTTGACCTAGATGGAGGCATGATCATAGAACATTACTCGTCAAAAGCGATGCCTGTAGTTGATGATCAGCCTTCTTATGAGAATCGCCTAGCTTCGATTTGTTGGTTTCGGCTACTTTTTTCATCTCAAGTTCATTCTGCTTGCAGTTCTCTTCATGGGATTTGTTAAACATTCTTACAAAGTTGAGAAGAGTCGACACAACTGCAATAGGTATTTAAGAGGAAAATTAGCCAACACAATTGCTGTGAAAAGAGACCATACAACAACCCCTACACTAATGTAATGAATTACTTCATCCTGTGGCTGCAGCCTCGTCTTAACCATGACCTAAGTATCTTCTCATGGCAGCATTTCAATTTCTCACAATCCATTAGTATGGCTTTAAAGCCAAGGGTATATCATAATAATTGTAACCATTTCCCACTGGTATGCATATACTTCAAGAAAGTACAGGTCAAAATACCCCATTCACTAGTAGAAAAGACACTCAATTTGCTTTGTCAATCTTTTAACCCATCTGTTCATTTGTTTTGTCATTCGCTTATTAAATAACTACTTGTGATCAGGATAACTAAATACTACTCATTTGACCATCAAATATCATACAGAACTTTGTCAGAGGGAGATTCTCTCAGAAGCATATCAAATTTAGGCTGGATTTTGTCTGACAATGCTCAGACTTCATATGAGACTGTATTGCGCTAGCAAGCATGGCTACATATCATTTGACATAATTTTGTAAAAGTTGCATACTCACTTGCTGACATATTGTCAAGCAAACGGAACAGCGATGGCAATATCATCTTCAAAACTAGCCAGTACACCATTCTTTCCCTAAGAAAAACCAGGATTTCAATATTGTCTAGTAACAGTACCTTGCTCGAAGGGGCAGCGAGCTGGATCTTCTCCAAAGTAGATAATCAATGAATCCACGTTTCTACCCTGAAGTACGTCTTCTTAGTTATTATCATTATGTAATAATACATAAATAAGTGCAAGCTCAGTTCTATGGTTCATGCCAAATTATGAGACATACCACCCCAGAGTAGAGTAAAGCTAAAGACCTCACTTCAGCTTCAGCAGAGCGAAGGAACTCTTTTAATATCTGCACAAATAAGCTAGAACATCAGTTTCCGCAATTTATTGTATCTAGGATCCAACAAACGGCACATTTTCGTAAGCAATATTATGAAATCTGAATCAGACAAAAGTTCAGGATATATATTCAGTCAAGCTTTCCCTCAACAAAAACACAAAATAAACAATTTTCCTATTTGCCTCCTCTATTTAATAGTGGAAACAACAGTTGCTACCTCGTTAAGCTAACAATATTCTTTAAAAATTCTGTTTGCAGATCCTGCTAACTAACCACTGTTATGATCCTCTGACTTCAATAATAACTTTTTTACATCCTAAACATTTGAACTCATGGAGAATTTGGGTGAAGCTGCAGGGAGCCCCCTAATATTCTTATGACCTTGCACCTCAATCACCACCACCAATAGTAATTATCATAATAAATGGCATTCAACAGTCATGCATTGACAGGCAGATTTGAGGATAAAATCATTGAAAAAAGTATTGTTGGGCTCAACAAACCTTGCAAAAAGTTTCTGAAACAGGACCATCGTTTTCAGACACAGATAATTCCTGCATAACCTTTTCCAACCCTTTGCTTATCGCTTGCATTTCCTCTGCCAAGAATTTCAGTTGTATCTGAAACGAAATGACACATATTTGTCAGGATGGCATAGTAGGTTCTGCTTGGAGAGACTCTTGCTTTTTAATGCTGGACAGTGGAAACTTTCAAAAATACAAATGTTGACATGTAGAGTCATTTTATCTTTTTTTTCATAATTTTCTAAAGCTCGAACATTGTAGAAAGAAGTACTTAGGACAGGACAAGCGAACCTTAAATTTCCTATTTCATGAATAGTTACAGAAAGTACCTTGGATGCTCGTTCCAAATGAGCCAGGTCCTTTGAGAAATCTAGAACTTCTGGTAGTTTATCAGCCAGTACCTGAAGCTCATCAAGGAAAAAAATCAAGAACATCAGAAAAACTTCTTCAGAGAAACACACTTGAGTTGCTGATGATAAAAATGGAAGTATACAAGCATTGTCATTTGGATGAAATGAAGAAGTCAAATACAAACCAAAATAAACAAACACACGTTACATAAACTATGTCACCAAGGCAAAGGCCAAAGCAGGCTTAATAAATAGAGGGACAGATAACGACCTTCTGAAATTCCTTTCCACAGCTAACTTTGATAAAACAATCATATTCAGACATCTCTCATTAAACTGTGTCCAGCAGTTCTTAATAGTTCATGTCATCATCAGCTTTAGTTTTTGACAACTTGGTACTACTTAGCATCTGCAGATCATTCAATTTACATGCCACAGTGCTTTGGTAGTTCAAAAGTAACCGGAGGAGGAGAACACTTTGTGTCAGTTTATTTCAATCTGATGTATAAAAGGATTAGCATAAACTAAACTGACAAAAGGTTTATGTAAGTTCAGATATTAATGAGGGAATACCTCTCCCACCTAATCCAGAGTATATTTTATAAATCCATAAGGAAAATAACTCTTTTCATGATCAATATGTACAGCCCAACTTCAGGAAAGAGAAAACCATATTTCGTCATCAAATTTCGAAAGCCGTATTTGAATTCTAGAGGAGGTCCAGCCCATATTATATTTATCTTCTGCTTTCCTTCTCAAGCCACCCTTTGTTTGTCACTATCCACACAAATTCAAACTCTCAACATTCATATATTGAGCAGTTCCCAGTCATGAGAATATGACTTTTAAGTTTGGCATGGCCGCACTTATGTGTAATGATGATCATTAAGTTACTAAAGACTTCCTGAGAAGAATAAGCGCCTATTCAATCCTAAAGCTAGTTTCACATAACTAGTGCAAAAATTTTGTTGTCAGCCCCTGGCCAGAGATAGCAATCATCACCTTACACAGATAATGCATGAGAGTCATCTTATTGTTCCGAGCACGTGTCTCAGTTAGCTTGAGCAAGCTATCCAGCCTAAAGCCAATAGCAGAGCCTGGACCAAAAAGAAAAAAAAAGTAAAGAGAGAGAATTCAAGCCTAAGATTTTGTTGCCCATGACAAGTAGGCGATATTATTACCACAAAATAAAGCCTACGACATAAAGTCATTATCACCAAGCATTAAGATACTTCCACAGACAAATTGATTAAACCAAAACTGCTCTTACTTCGGATGGGTAAGTTCGCATCCATTTATTAAAAAATAGAAAAACATGGTTGTTGCTCAAATCCATTCATTCAGTTAAGCAGTGCCCCCATGAGAATAATTTAATCAGAAACAAACTGTAATATCCCGTTCAAAGGGTATACCCTTGCTCAGACAGACCTTTGGAACCTACCTTGGAGTTTGACAAAAGCAATGACAAATATATTTTAATTTGAGTCTTGAAAAGCATCTACAAGATTTTAAAGATCTTAACTGTCTTAATTTCTATGTCTAAAGATTCAGGAGGTTTAGTATTAGACGAAAAGCTAAAGCAAAAAGTTGAAGTAAAAGTTATTCCAATAGGGCTTAAATTATTGCTTACAGTAACTACAACAGATTTCGAAAAATTAACCAAAGTATAGAGAATAGATCATAATCCATGAACCAGGACCCTAAAATAAACATTTCAACTAACTCACCCCTGGCGGTCCCCTGGTTCAAGGCATTCCCAAGTGAGAGTATCGTCTGCATAATCCTCTTCAGTTTCGCAGAATTCTTGATCTGATAGGGATGGTAAAGAATAAAGTCATATGAGTTTTGGGTTAGGTTAACCTGCAGCTGGTTGCAAAATTGATGCTGCAATCTGCCGATGTGTACTCTCTCTCTCGCCCCCTCCCCCCTCTCCCTCTCTCCCTCTCCCTCTCCCTCCCTCCCTCCCTCCCTCTCTCTCTCTCTGCTCATGCGAGTGTGTGTTAGAACAAAACTCACAACCAGATGCCATCATCACATTTGTTACTTTGGGCATCTCCAACACAAAACCTCCGCTCAGTATTTGGAAGACCTCACCGGCTGATTCAGCACCCTCTTTCTTGTGAGACTAAAGAACACCATAAATGCCTCCCTCTCGAAGCTCTGGCAATTTCATGTCCTCCTCTACAATGGCCTGGAGGTCTTTCAATTGATAGGTAATGTAATAATGCTGCTTGTAGCAGCTTCACTCAGCTCAAAGTTTTCTCTCACCTCTAGTGTTAATAAGCTAGTCAAAAAGGACAAATCATGTTACCTCTTCAGCAGAAGTGTTCACTATATTCAAGTTGTTTCTGAGGTCAGCAACCTGAGAGAAAAAAGGAAATTAACACCAAGAACAATGCTGGGCAATTTGCAAGAAGATGAATAAAACATCAACTATTCTCACCTGGGTTGAAAACTGTATCTTAAATGAAAAAACTCTCAGTTTGGATTCAACTCGGGGCACTTGCATCAATTCTAAAAAGAACTGCAATAGATCACAGTATATTTCATCAGATGGCATGTCAAAGACATCATATATACTTAAAATCCATCATACTTCTCCAAGGTGTTCAGTACCAAGGGTTTTAAGGAGACTCCATTAACTTAGCAAGATTGGAAACTCTACTCACTATTATTTAGTACACGCGCATCCTCAGTATAATCACAAGGAGAAAGTACACAGCTAAACCATGCAAAGTAGAGAGGTTGAGCATAGACTCCAACTCCAGATATAAAAACACAGACTCATACAAACCTGTTCACATCTTCCTAATTTTTCTTTCTCTCCAGTGTAGCCCTGAAATTGGAGCACCCGAGAAATCAATCTTCAAACGAAGGGGAACATTTCTGCAGGACTTAATCAGTTCCCAAGAAGTTTACCTTAAGTAGTTCCATCTCCTCCTTCGTTGGACAAAACTTTATGAGGTTTTCCACCTGGTCAACATCCAATGCAGAATCTTCCAGAGCAAGTACCGATTTCTGTCATATAAATCTAGATATATTAAGGCACTCAGTGAAACATTAACCATATAAACATTTACAGCAATGTTGCCTTCGAACTAAGGGCCCAGAAAAAAGAAAAGCTACATAATCTAGCATGCTTGCTCAAATAATACCGACCTAACATATAATGATGAAAACCAAAATATAGCAGTACAAACAACACGGTTGAGAAAGAAAAACAGCTACATGCAAAGTGTTGAATTGCTACTAATGGTCATTTTAGAGACATAAGGGCTGGGGGAATTGATGTCTGTGGTCATGACACTACTATCAAGCACTGGCATTACAAACATTTGCTGATTGAAAACACATACGCCTGCTAATCATGCCACATCTTTGTAGCATTAACCTAAACCATTTATCAAGCACATAAAAAAATACGATGCATGGAACATGCTTAACCAAACAGCTTTTCGTATTTAAGCAGGTGAATATCATATAAAAATGTTTGAGAACTGTCCAAGAAGTGTTCTGATGGCAGAAATAACTAGTGAAACTGTTTAATCTGCATTTAAAAGATTTAAAGAGGGTCAACCAACTAGAAGATGAACTTTTCTTTCCATGTGATGGATGGGATCACTTGTTTATTATATCATAATTACAGTCAACAAAAGCACATGTAACCAGGTTTTGAGTAACGTCTATATTTCATGTAGCCCATTGGATTGAACAAATTGATCTTTGTAGAATTAGTAACATTGTTTTCACTTTTTAGTGAAGATGACCTGTTAAAGTTGATCCTTTATTCAAATATAAGACCTAACAGGACTAGGATTCTGCTGATTGAATAAGCAACTAAGAGTATTGAGATTTCAATAAAAATCCAATGCAACTTTAAGTATCGTCCTAGGTTTCTTATTTCTAATCAGTGTACCATCTGGTGGAAACTAATTGAGTGGGAGAGTTGATTCTCTTGGACTTTAAAGAATTGCTTGCTTTGAATCATGCATTGCAGATTGCAGAAAATGAAACAATCAATATCTAGATTCCAGTCCAGCCTCTTCAAGTGTGATAACACCACTTGTAATACTTCAGAAGCTTTAGGTGTGATGCCTAAAGAAATGTAATCCACTCAACTTGTCCTTTGATGCAAGTTCCTTTCAGATATTCAACTAAAATTAAGCTCATTCATTGTCCTACATCATGTTATGCAATATGATTGCCACAAATTGTCAACTGTAGGAAATCGAATATGCACCACTGACGTCTCTGAGGAGTCCAATGATTAATTGATCAAGGAGACATGAAACAGGCTGTATGATGTATGAACAGCTGTGGTCATCTTGCCATTCGCATGCTTTAAAATCCACCAAAATAGTAGACAAAAAGATTCTAGAAATCTTCGAGATAAAAATATAAAAAAGAATACAAAACAAAGATCGGCTTGCAACCAAAGAGATCAAAGAAGTCCACCAGACTATACATGGAAAACCATAAATGCAATACATTT